>CM075061.1:38525000-43325000 GCA_037428765.1 Rubia yunnanensis | reverse complement strand
CTTCATGATCATACACCATACTTCTTGCTCCAGCAGATAGCAATTATCAGATGATCTTATGCCTTAAAGAACCTTGGTTTCTCCGTGTTTCACAATGCATTTATCCTTCTGAAATTCCACTGTCATATTGTCATCACATAACTGACTTATGCTCAACAAATTTGCCTTCAGATCTTTAACAAACAGTACACTAGTGAACACTGGAAAACCTTCAATCAACAATTCACCTTTTCCAATCACTCTGGTCTTCTTTCCATCACCGAAGGTCACATATCCGTCATTGTATGGAGTGATATTCGTGAGAAATTATGGAGTGCCAGTCATGTGGCGAGAACAACCACTATCAAAGTACCATGAATCTCTGGAATAAGATATGAGCGTAGTGTGTGCCACCAGGCATGTGCTAGATCATTTGACAACCCATATCTTTCTGACCGATTTCATTTTTTGGACTTCGCCTATGTTGAAACATACCAAGAGTTGTTGTCCAGACATTTGATCTGTGATCAGTTTCCTGCATTGTTCCTCTGAATGACCTTGGTATGTGCAGTAGCTACAAGTGGGAGGTTTTCTTTGATAAGGCATGCCAAACTCCCATCTCACTTCTCGAATCTTGGTCTTGAAGGTTATTGGATTCTTGTGTACTTCAGTCTTGTGTGTGTTATTGTACCCAATACCGTGTCGATCACCAAAGTTCCTTCCCATGTCCAGAATATCATCAAGCTTTGCTTTTCTAGTATTTAGTTTAGAGATTGTTGCTTCAGAAGTCTCAGCTCTCTTGATTGCTAGAATCAGTTTCCCATTTATTTCTTCATTCTTCTTTTCAAGTTGAGCAACTTTTACTCGCAATTCTCTTTCTGTTTCCATCAAAGCATCTCTTTCTTCTTTCAGTTCTTTGTTTGTGTCAACTACTTGAACCCTCATAGCGTACATTGTTTCATAAGTGCTGTACATAGCTTCATCACTTACATGAAGTCCATTGTCTTCATCACTAAGTGCTTCAGATGGATCTCTGTTGGAACATACATCGGTTTGGCTTTGCTCAGTATGTTGGAACATTCATCCTCAGTTGTATCATGAATTTTTACTCTGAATGCTACGTAGTTACTGGTAAGTTCCTCTTCGTCTTTGTCATCTTCTTCATCTTCACTCCATGAGGTGACATATGATTTTCCCTGTTTCTTCTGGGTATTTGCACATTCAGCCCGAATATGTCCGTATCCGTCACATTCTCTGCATTGAATTCGTCCAGGCTGTTTTGGTTCACTACTTTGATTTCTGAAGAACTGCTGATTTCCCTGCTCAAACCTCGTTCCACGATTATTTCCAGAATCCCGTGGCTTTGTTCTATTTCCACCAAACCTCTCCTGAGATTTCTTGTTGACTACCTTCTTCAGCATCCTTGAGAAATTTTTCGTGATAAATGCAAGTTTTTCAAATTCCTCATCACTGTCAGACTCGTGATTGTCCTTTGATGAAGATGTTTTGAAAGCCAATTCCTTAGGGACTCTTTTAGTAGCTTGTTTGAGCATCATCTCATATGTCTGTAACGATCCTGTTAGTTTATCTAGGCTCATGGTGGCTACAGCTCTCGCTTCTTCTATTGCCGTAACTTTCATTGCAAATCTCTTGGGAAGTTATCTCAAGACCTTTTTCACCAACTTCGTCTCTTTGTACACCTTTCCAAGTTGATATGCCATGTTGGAGATGTCCCTGAGTTTTCCGTTGAATATATCAATAATATCATCCTCCTCCATCTTGAGTTCCTTGAACTTAGTAGCCAACATCTGTAGTTTAGATTAACGAACTCGACTAGTTCCTTCATGAACAGTTTGTAGGATATCCCATGCTTTCTTAGCTTGATGGCATGTAAAGATAAGTTTGAACTGCTTTTCATCAACTGCAGTGAAGATTGCATTCAGTGTATTTGAATTCACTAGAGATGCCTTGAGGTCATCTGGAGTCCACCTAGCTTTGTCTTTGAGTTTCTGCTTCCTTTGACTTGACTCTCCTTCTATTGCCTTAGAACTTGTATCCGCATCTTCTGTAGGGTAAATCCACTCATTCTCAACATAGAACCATGCAAGTTCATCCAGTGAGTTGATGAAAACTTTCATGCGTACCTTCTAATTGTTGTTGTTATTGCCTTCTAGCAGAGGTGGCCGAGAAACCGAAGCTCCTTCTTTAGTCGTCATGGTAAAACCGAATCTCACTTTCCTTAACACAACCAAGGGAATAATAAGTGACCAAGCTCTGATACCAAACGAAATTTGGTTTTACCAACTTTTTCTAATCCTTATTAGTATGTTCCAACATGACCTATTTAACCAAGTGTGTAATAATTTAAAGAATAAATGACACACGACTTGGTTACGCAGTTCGGTGAAATCCACCCACATCTGTGGGGTCTGGCCAGTTCAGAATGAATCCACTAATTAGAAAGATACAGTACAGAGTGCAGTTTACAAAATACTTATCTTTACTAACTATAAAGTGTGAATTTTGCTAGCTCCCCTAGCTACCAATCCGCCTTGATCAGACTCCCTCTGACCTCGAAACTCATCGACGCTGGATCTCCTCCTCCCGAGGAATTAAGGTTTATGATTCTGAACTTTGTGCAGCAGGTCAAGTATGTTGGAACATATGAATTAGGCTCTTAGCAATTCTCAAAAATCTCAAAAATCTGTATGCAGACTTTTGCTCTATTAAAACCATGAGTATGCAGCCGTGTTTGTCCCCTTTTATATCCGTGAGACAGATCGGAATACTCCTTGATTATCTCCAAAATATTCCTATTCCAAATCTGCTTCTTAAAGCATATCCAAATCCTATAAATAAAGGGATTTTCCTTATCTCAATATATCCCATGTATTCGCAAATATCAACTCTATATATTTAGGGATTTTCCATAAATCAACTATGCTTCATATGCGTGATATATAACAGAATATAAAAATTTCCATAACTCACAAATACCATAATATTTTGTCTTCTTTTTCATGAAAATCATTGGCATAAATATGCTCCTGTCGAGTGTTCCAACATAGAAAGTTTTTCGTTTCCAAATATGTTCACAAACACTGCCAACTAAATATTCAATGCAAATCTCTCTGACTTTACAATTCCTTCTTAATAGTAATTTGCAAAGACAAACAACGACCATTTGCAAACCTCGTTGCTAATCATTCTAGGCAAACCACACCATAGAGGTATTTAATCAATGGCATTTCACATGAAGGACTATAGATTTGATAACAACAAGCCTTATACCAAAGGCATAGCCATTTAACCAAACATAACATTCATTAGGCTAAACCTAGAACAAACCACATTCAAGATTCAACCTTTCATTGCATCTATAGGATAAATATGAGAACAATACACATTAACATACTCACCTAGCAAGAATCACACTACATTATCCACAAGAAGTTCTAAGTTCATGTTCTTGGATTTTCATGCCTAAAGAGCTAAGCAATTCGTCACTTTCCTAACACCCCAACACTTAAATCATGCAAACGCTTCCTATTCTCAAACAAGCCATGGCATAAATGAAGTAAAACATAGCATTAAGAACACGTGAATGCTAAATAACAAAGGCTTCACAAATGAGTGAAACAATCTATTCACTACTTTAACCACTTGTTGTGAAGATAAATCTTCTATCCTTCTTAGATAGTAGTTTGCAAGAGGGAATTCGACATCTCTTGTCAAACCTCAACAATGACTCCCTTAGTCAAAACATGACTAAAAGTATCTCATTGATGGCATTGACCACGAAGAATCAACAAGCTTGGCAACACTTATAAACACTACAACGTGTCCAAGCATTTAAACAATTCATGTATTTATAAAAGATTAGTCAAGAATGTCAGACTTCTCTCATTTGCTACAAGCAACAAACATGACAAAGAGTTTAACATTATCATATTCATCTAGAAATCATCAATCCATCAATCCAATCAAGAGCTCTAAATCATACTCTTGGATTCCCATCAAGAAAAGGGGAAATCAACCCATTTCTCCAAACTCTAACAAGTAATCATACAAGAAATTCATATACTCAAACTTCCAACAATATTGATGCCATTAAAAATTCACATTCAAAGCTTAATAAATGTAAAATAAAAAAAGCAATAAATAGATAGATATGAATCTCAAGACATTAGCAAGGAGGTCTCAATCAGTTGCTCCTAAGATTAAACTAACCTAGATAATTAAAAGACATGTTCAACCTACCAAAACTAAGAAAAGAAAGAAGATAAAACTAGGGTTTTTAACCCAGAAAAATTGCAGGAAGAAGGGGGGTTCTGAAGAGGAGAGGATAAGGTGAGTATTTATAGTACAAAAAACTAAGATAGTTTCTGGCCATACGCCCATCGCGAGTCGCGATGGGTCGCGAGTCGTAACCGAGCTCAGTTTCAACATCTTGATTTCTTTCCTCTTTTTGTTTCAGTTCTCCTCTTCACTTCACTTATCTTCAATTCTTCAAGTCTTCAAAAGCTCAAATACAAGTCTTTAAGTGGTAAGGTATTCTTTTAAGTCTTCAAAAAAAATTGCCTTATCACACAAAATCCTCTAGAAAAGTAATAAAAGAGTAAAAGTCACTTTGAACTCTTCTTAGAGAATTTCATGGAAAATGCCACATCTGGAGAACAAAAGTGTTCAAAAGTGAATCCTTAAAGTCCTAATATAACCATATAAAATGGGCACATCAAACCTCCCCGTACTTAAACCTTACTCGCCCTCGAGTTAGAAAGGATTCAAGCACACAAAGGAATTCATGTGTCCATATCCTAAACTAATACTCCCCCAATTAAAACCTCACAAAAACTCTCAATATCGTAAATCCCAAAATCAAAGCTCAAATGAGAATTTTTTCACACACACAACCCCAATTCCTAAATCTAACCAAATCTACCAATTATCAATTCACTACCCATAAAACTTTTCAAAGTCCCAAATTGATAATCCCAAAGTCCAATGACACAAAATGAAGTCAAAACCATATGAAAGGTTCAAGCACATACTTCACTTCATACCAATATATCAACCAAAATCCAATGACACAAAATGAAGTCAAAACCATATAGGAGGTTCAAACACATACTTCACCCCATGCCAATATATCAACCAAAATGAAGTATAAAAGAATCAAAAATTTCATAACCATACTTCATTTTTCAACCCGCTAAGTTACCCAATCCCAAGAGGTCTCAAGATGTTGAGCTACCCAATCCATCTATATGACAACCGCAACCTTATGACTCCAACGCTGACAAATGAGTGAAATCATAGCATTTTCCTTTGTTCCCTCATTCTCTCATTTTGCCTAGGAGCCCTTTCGGTTTTTCATCCTAGCCACACATCATGTTACTTTGGCTCATATCTTACCTTTTTTTGCACATCTAGCCTCTCATTATTGCCTAGGATGCTTTTTTGGATTTTCGACCAATCCGGGCCCCCAATGTTGCCTAAGTTTCCCTCTCGGGTTTTCAACTTAGCGGGTTTTCTTTTTAAATAATTTTTTTTCATTTCCTATTTATTTTTCAAAATTTTCAAAATTTCAATTTTTTTCTTCCTTTTTCTCATGTTTTTCCAATCAAAAATAGCAAAAAGCATTCCAAATCAAGCTAGCATGCATTGAATCCTCTAACCCCTCCCCGCACTTAAAACATTACATTGCCCTCAATGTAAACATATAAGGCAGGAACGATAAAACTCAAGGTAAAAGGTAGAGTGACACCTGTTTCTCCAAATAGTCGCCAGTGATACGTCGTAATCCCATGTATTTGTATAGAATCGGTTCCGAAATTGGTTTCGGAGTTGGAAGGGGGAGCAAAAGTGTCGTAGAAGAACTCATCCCTTGAGCAAAGCGTTGTCTCCTTGGCACCGTTTGATCAAAACTAACACCACAGAGAACAACATCAAACTCACAAGTGCATAAGGATTTGTAATACTAGATTTAGCATCAAAAGTTAATAACCATAGTATTATCAAAGAACAACTAATCCATCATGCAGTCACCACTATAAGATTATCCAATAAAAATATCCAACATATATTGACACATATCTAAGCATCATTGTAGAATATAGCAATTACAGTCACAATGATGTAGTCGGCATACTACAATCAACAAAGGTACTATAAAGATGCAACAATATTTAAGTCTATATATGTAGAATGGTGGAGGAATGAGTGGAGGTGTGGTGGTTCTTGGGAGTATTTGGTGGAGAAGAAGAAATAATTATGCAATGTTTAAACATAGTTGAAAGTTGGTTTCTCCATTGCAACTCACGACAGTATTGGCCGCGACTCGCGATGCATTGTCGTGACTTGAGACCTAACCATCGCGACTCGCGATATCTTGGGTTTGTGAGCTCAATTCTTTCATAAATTTTTTGATTCGGTCGTGACTCGTGATAGCCATGTCACGACTCGCGATGGTAATGTTGCAACTCACGAAAAGATGGTGCTAGGAGTTCATTTTTGCTCAAATGTTTGTTGCGACTCGCGAAGTATCCGTCGTTACTTGTGACGATAGGGTTTCCCAGCACTTAGAAAGAATTTATTTTTTCTTACCAACTGTCCAAGCTTTCTTCCCTTTCTCATTGATCTCCTTCCTTCATCTCTTCCAATGAAATGCACTTCACTTTGCTACAAATTCACAGAAAAATACACCGTAAAAAGAACAAGATAAAACAACAAAAACTAAAATAAAGGACAAATTTATTTACGATGTCGGCATAACAAAACTCCGTATATTTAAGGTCGTCGGCATGACACTAATGTTATCCATATGGTAAAGGCTTGAACCCCTTCACCATGAGTATCCAAAAGTAGAGAGGTGGGGGTACAAAGCTTTCAAGAGGAAAGTATTGTGGAGGTGGAGATGGTTTAAAGGGAGTTGGGTGGTTAGGAGGTTTGGGATAGTCTTCGGGCTCCTCTCTTGTCTCCCTCAAAACTTCTAAAAATGGTGGAATTGGTTCACCAGGTGAGGGAAGGGGTGACGATGCTAATGAATGTAGCACAATCACCTTTTCCTCCATTTTTTCATCCTCAACAACCAACTCCTCATCCCCTTCAAACTCAAGCTCATTTCCCATGGTGACCTCACTCACCAAATCTTTGAGTTCGACTTGGGATGGTGTATTTTTGGAATCACGAGCTACCATTCGTGCTAACGCTTCCAATATGCTCCTCACATACCCCTCAATGGCCTCAACACTAGAGGAGAACTGAGTGTCCGGCTTCTCACTAGTAAAGTTGTTCAAGTTTTCTATTGCATTCATGACTTCCTCATGTATCAAACTTGAACTTTCTTGTTGGGCTTGGTTGTGGGGTATGGTATAAGGTAGTGATGGCCAAATACTTTACTCGTATTATTGGTTTTCCGGCTCATTCTCATACCACCAATCCGGATTGTAAGAATTGTGGTATGGATACCATTCTTTAGCTTCTTGCCCTTAAAACCAACATCTCCTACCTCTTGGTAGCACTCTTCATGATACCCTTGATTTTGGAAACCAAGGGTTCTTTCCCCCTCATAGTGCTCATCCCTCAACAAATAGCAAGACTTGGTAGCATGGTCGGAATGACACATCCTACATAAACTTGCTTGTTGAGCCTCTCTTCTCATCATGAGTTTCCTCAAGGTAAGACACTCCATTATATATATATATATATATATATATTTAATTTCAAAAGTACAAAATCATATTGCAAGGATTTTAGATAAAAGTCACCAAGAACTGAAGCAATACCTAATCCGAACAAAAACAACCACCAAGGAGTGGAAAATAAAAATAACTAGTTAATATACAACCAAATGGACCTAAATGCTTCAAAATGAATGCCTCTTCCCCAGGCAGAGGTGCCAAAATTCGGGAGGTCATCGTCGTACCTCTTAAAGTTGTAATTTATAAGCCTTTTATGCTTACTAAATACAATTAAGTAGATATTGGCAAATCGGGGTCGTCCACGAAGAAGAGGGATTTTCTTAAGCGTTTAAACATATGGGGTTCATAATAGGCTAGAAGTAGATATATATATATATATATATATATATATATAAAAGCATGTATGGTTGATTGGTTTTCCTAAGTTATGAAACTAAAAGACAAACTAACTAGAAAAGTTAAGTAACTATTCTAATCATCAAACAAACTAAGAAAAAGGGGTAAAAAACTACAAAAGACAAAGCTTTGGGGGCAATTGACATCCACTTCCAAACCAAATGTAGATCATTGAACCATTAACTCATTCTATAACAATTGTTACCTATGGGGAATGTTATCTCTTCCCATTCGAAGATCAACATTCATTCCTTCTTAATAGTAATTTTCAAAGACAAACAATGACCATTTGCAAACCTCGTTGATAATCATTCTAGGAAAACCACACCATAGAGGTATTTAATCAATGGCATTTCACACGAAGGACCATAGATTTGATAACAACAAGCCTTATACCAAAGGTATAGCCATTTAACCAAACATAGCATTCATTAGGCTAAGCCTAGAACAAACCACATTCAAGATTCAACCTTTCATTGCATATATAAGATAATTATAAGAACAATCCATATTAACATACTTAACAAGCAAGAATCACTAAACATTATGCACAAGAAGTTCTAAGTTCATGTTCTTGGATTTTCATGCCAAAGAGCTAAGGAATTTGTCACTTTCCTAACATCCCAACACTTAAATCATGCAAACACTTCCTATACTAAAACAAACCATGGCATAAATGAAGTAAAACATAGCATTAAGAACACATGAATGCTAAATAACAAAGGCTTCACGAATGAGTGAAACAATCTTTTCACTACTTTAATCACTTGTAGTGAAGATAAATCTTCTATCCTTCTTAGATAGTAGTTTGCAAGAGGGAATTCAACATCTCTTGTCAAACCTCACCAATGACTCCATTAGTCAAAACACGACTAAAAGTATCCAATTGATGGTATTGACCACGAAGAATCAATAAGCTTGGCAACACTTATAAACACTACACCGTGTCTAAGCATTTAACCAATTCATGCATTTACATAAGAATAGTCAAGAACGATCGACATTCATAGACTTATCTCATTTGCTACAAGCAACAAACATGACAAAGAGTTCAACATTATCATATTCATCTAGAAATTATCAATCCACCAACAAAATCAAAAGCACCTAATTATACTCTTGGATTCCTATCAAGAAAAGGGGAAATCAACCTATTTCCCTAAACCCTAACATGTAATCATACAAGCAATTTATGTACTCAAACTTCCAACAATATTGATGCCATTAACAATTCACATTCAAAGCTCAATAAATGCACAATAGTAAAAGCAATAAATAGATAGATAAGATTCTCAAGACATTAGCAAGGAGGTCTCAATCAATTGCTCCCAAGATTAAACTAACATAGATAATTAAAAGACATGATTAATCTACAAAAACTAAGAAAAGAAAGAAGTGAAAACTAGGGTTTTGAAACCAGAAAAATCACAGGGAGAAGAGGGGTTTTGAAGACGAGAGAATAAGGTGAGTATTTATAGTACAAAAAAGTAAGATAGTTTCTAGCCATACGTCCATTGCGAGTCGCGACCGAGCTCAGTTTCAACATCTTAATTTCTTTCTTCTTTTTGTTTCAGGTTCTCCTCTTTACTTCACTTATCTTCAATTCTTTAAGTCTTCAAAAGTTCAAACACAAGTCTTCAAATCCTTAAATCTTTAAAGGTATTCTTTAAAGTCTTCACAAAAATTGACTTGTCATACAAAATCCTCTAGAAAAGTAATAAAAGCGTAAAAGTCGCTTTTAACTCTTCTTAGAGAATTTCAAGGGAAAATGCCACATTTAGAGCACAAAAGTGTACAAAACTGAATTCTAAAAGTCCTAATATAACCATATAAAATTGGCACATCATTGGCTTGTATTCCTAGGACTCTAGAATTCTCTGTAAGTATTCCTAGAATTCTAGTTATTGTATTTTACTCCCCATGTACTCTTATTTATACCTATAATGAAAGGCTATAGAGGCAAGGCTTCTGACTCCATCATGGTATCAGAGGTATGTTAGAATCCTACTCCATTCCTTTTAACTGTTTCTTTTTTTTTTCTCCAAACCCTCCCCCCCAAATTAAATTTTGGCAGTACCCACCACCATTTTCCGCCTGTTTCCCTCCCTCTCGATGTCTCTCTAATACCATCTTCAACCTTGGCCTCATCTCTGGCATTCACTTCCTTCAGACTTATACTCGGCCGACCAAATCTTCCTCTTCTCGAACATTATATTTCTCCGTTGTTACCGTCTAGACCACCACATCTCCACAAATTTGCCTGGCTTCTTGTTCTCATTTTTCAGAATTTTGTTTGACTGACACAATTTGCGCCTAGAGCGTGCGTTCACGCGTGGATCCATTCCACTCCAGCTAGCTCAACGTGTGATTTGAGGTGTGCATCTCACCAACAAGAAAGCCATCCAATGCATGATTTCCACGAGCCCATCATTTTCATCTCGCCCGCATTGCGCGCAGTACTATTCCAGCCCATGTCTCTTGGGTCATGCGCTGCTCCAGCTTCATTACATACTTTTGTGTTTTAATTTCGGCTCGACTTCTTGGAATCATACATCATCCCAATTGAAGCTATACATGTCACCGTTCTAATCAATGGATCATCAATTCTAGCAGAACAACTCATATGACTTCTCAGACTTCTCATCTTGATAAGGTACTTCCCTACTGTGGTTCTAATATTGTTTCTGTGGGCTATGGTGCTTCATTATCAATTTCTCATATTGGTCAATGTGATATATCAGGTATCTCGTTATGTGATGTGCTCGTGGCCTCTCAAATTACAAAGAGATTAATTTTCATTAGTAAATTCACTCGAGATTTACCTATTACTATTTTATTCGATGGTGATTTGTTTATCATTGGGCATAAGCACACCAAGATAGTCGTTGGTACTAGTCTTCATAGAGCTGGCCTTTATTATCTTAAGAGTGGTAATTCTAGTTTCTTTACTAACGTTCTGGAAAAATACATGTTTCATTTTGGCAATGGCATTCTTGGCTCGGTCATGTGTCTTATGACACTCTCCAATTTTTTAATAAGCAAGGGTATATTTTGGTTACCTCTATTTTACCTACCCCAGTCAGTTGCTCCTCCTGTATGATGGTTAAGAGCCGGTGTTTGCCATTTTACAGAAGTGGTCACCGTTCGGCTTCTTTATTGGACAAAGTTCAATGTGACTTGTGGGGGTCTGTACTAGTTTCAGGAGTGACTGGTTATTCTTATTATGTTATCTTAATAGATAATTTTTCCCATTTTACATAGTTCTATAACTTGCGTCGCAAATCCGATTTCTTTGATGTCTTTTTGATATTCCAAAAGTTTGTGGAGACCCAATTTTCTACTGAACTTAAAGTTTTTCAATCGTGTGGAGGAACGGAGTTTACTAATCATCGTCTCCATGGTCATTTTATCTCTTGTGGCATTCATCATAATATGTCAAACCCTTATACACCTGTTCAGAATGGTTGAGCTGAGCTTAAGCACCATCATATCACAAAGACAGGGTTGGCCATGTTATATCACTCATCCTTTCCCAAGTACTATTGGGTAGATGCTTTCTCCTCGGTGGTCTATATTATCAACCGCTTACCTAGTTCCATTTGGTGGTAATTATCCGTTCAATATAGATTATGACATTGTTCCTGATTATTCCCTTTTCCACTCATATGGTTGTCATTTTTATCCATGTTTATGTGACATTACAGCTGATAAATTTGTGTCATGTTCCATTCCATGTGTTTTCACTGGTTATAACGCTTAGCAAAAAGGGTTCAAATGTCTTGATCCTTCTTATGGGTGTATCTATATCTCCCGCCATGTTTAATTTGATTAGCATTTTCCCCTTACTCTTCATCTTCTTGGGATAGTCACTCACCTTTTGATTTGGATATTTCTTCTTTCATTGAGCCCAGAGCTGCATTGCATTTTTTGCCAGTTTCCACTGCTACTAATACTGATCATGTCTCCTATCCTGGTGCGGCTTCATCACAGTTGCCATGCGATTTGTGTCCCTCACATGTAGATCAACATACTCTTGAGCTCTCACAGTCTCCATCTCCTTTTCTCCGAGGTTTCTCTGTCACTCTGCTCAATCATCACCTTTACCATCACCATCACCATCTCCTTCTTCTCCTCACCCACTTCATCCTATGATGACCCGTTCTCAAAATGACATATTCTAGCCAAAAAAATATCCTATATTTGAGGTTCGTGGTTTTCTAGCAGCACTTCTTTCTGAAATCGAGCCTGAGGGTTACCACTCGGACCTTAAGGATCTTAAATGGGTTGCCATTATGGATGAGGTGACGTGGGGTCTGCGTAACTAGCATACTTGGGATCTTGTTCCTTGCCCTTTTGGTGTCAGCGTTGTTGGCTCCAAATGGGTCTATCGCCTCAAGTATCGACCTGATGGTAGTATCGAACGCCAGAAGGCCCATCTTGTTGCTCAGGGATATTCTCAAGTACTAGGATTTGACTTCACTCACACTATTCATCCTATTATCAAAGCTGCGATTGTCCTTATTATTCTGTCTTTGGCCACTTTGTGCAATTGGCCACTTCATCAGCTTGATGTCAAGAATGCCTTTTTAAATGATGTCTTGGATACTCTTGTGTATACGGAACAACCTGTAGGTTATATGGATCCATTTCGCCCCTCTGATGTTTTCCAACTTTGGAAGCCCATTTATGGTCTCAAGTATGCGCCTCATGCTTGGTTTCAGTGCTTGAGTACTTTTCTACTCCAGTTAAGTTTTACATGCAGTGCAACAAACAATGCTCTTTTCATTTATTCTCGAGGTTCTTAGATGTTATATCTACAGTTCTATGTTGATGACATTATTTTGACTGGCAATGATCCTTCTTTCATTAGCCAGTTTATCTCTCATGCTCACTAGAAGTTCTCTATTATGGATCTTGGTCTTTTGCACTACTTTCTCAATTTATAGATTTCTCGGTCTGATACCGGTCTTTTCTTGGGACAAACCAAGTTTGCCATGGACATTCTTCAGTGGGCTGGTATGAAAAATGCTACTCCTGTCACTACTCCATTTGTTCCGGATACCCAGCTACACAGCACTTCTAGTCCCGTGTTCTCCAATCACACTTTGTACATGTCGTTCGCTGGGGCACGTCAGTACCTCACCATTACACGAACAGATATCTCTTATGTTATTAGTATGGCCAGCCAGTTTTTGCACAGTCTCTGTGATGATCATTTTTAGGAAATTACCAGAATTCTCCATTATATTAGGAGCACTCTCCATTAAGGCCTTTCTTTCTCACCATCCTCTGGCTTCGTTCCTATTGGGTTACTCAGATGCTAATTAGGCTCATTTCCTTGAGACCCGTCACTCTACTTATGGTTATGCTATTTTTCTTCGCTGCAATCTTGTTTCTTGGTCTGCTAAGAAACAACCTCATGTCTCTCACTCCAGCTGTGAGTCCGAGTATCGTGTTATGGCTAATACCTCTGCCAAGTTGGTGTAGATATGTCACCTTTTGATGGATCTTTGTGTCACCTCTACCTCGCCTCCACTTCTCTTGTGTGACAACAACAGTGAGATCTATCGTACAAAATCTGATTGGACACAAGAGGGTGAAATATATTGACATCGACTATCACTTTGCTCATTAACTTGTGGCCTCCGGTTATCTGCGTGTTGCTTATGTTTCTTCTTCACTTCAGCTTGCTAACATCTTTACCAAGGGCTTACCACGCCCTTTGTTTGAGCAGTTTCAATCCAACCTCTGCGTGTCAAATCCCACACTTAGCTTTAGGGCAGTGGAGGGGGGGTGTTAGAGTATATATTATTATTTGTGTTCATTGTTGTATAGTTGATGTGTATTCATATGACTCTAGAATACTCTGTATGTATTCCTAGGAATCTATTCATTGTATTCTACTCCCTATATACTCTTATTTATACCTATAATGAATAGCCATAGAAAGGCTTCTGACTCTACGAGGACAGAGGAGTACAAAAGTAGTCTGCCATCTTCTGAAGCCCAGCTAGGGATATAAATGGATTTTTTTTAATTCAAAATTTAGAATTGTTTCACAGATTTAAATTCTGATTTTGAATAATGAAGGGTATATTCACGATGGTTCCTGGATTCTAGTTTTGGAATTCAAATGATTCTTTGTCTAGAAATCCGTTTGTTACGTTACATTTGCTTTTACAATGATAATCATCTCTTTAGAATAAGTTAGCAGATGTTCTAGTTAACAAAAATCTAAACTCAATATCAGAGGGAGACATTGAGACTATTAATTAATCTAAATAATTGTATGTAGCGTTTATTAATATTGTATATGATTGGTTTGTCGTTCGGTTGACAGTTGTTCAGACAAAAGAATTGGGATGATTTGGTTCTCTCTAGGTTGCTTGTGAATATATAAATTGTTTGACCTTTGTTGGTGACCTTTTCTTCCACTCAATGATGTTTAATATTTATTGTTTGTTGAAAAATGTGTTGTGTTAAATTAATGTTATATACTTTGTTCTCAAGTTTGTGGGGATGTATTACTGGGAATTTTTTTCCATAACAATTTCGTATAAAAATTTGAAACCACACTTCATAAGTTGGGAATGTTTCTTCAACATTATTTAATGGCTAGTGTCAATACATCTTTAAATTCAACAACAATATAGAAAAATTTTTTTTAATGAAAACACCCGAATGTGAGGGATATATATATATTAAGGATCTCCAGGCCTTATAAAAAAATTAGCAGGTATTACATCAAGTGATTCTAGTTCCCAAAAGGTAATAAGGCAACATGATTGCCACCAAAAGTCCTAGACTAACTATGTCGAGGATATATAAATAGCTATACACAGGTAAGTTAATATGCAATGAAGTTACGATCCAAACGAGAGAATCTCCACCCCCTGTGTTAATTCTCTCCCTTGGCTAGGTAACTTCATTACATAGAAACAGTCACTAAGTTGAAAGATTGAAACCCAGGAGAATGAGTGGAGGATTGGGCTAAACCCGAGAAGGCAAAACAACATCCATGGAGTCCCTTTGTGTTATTCTGATGATCTGAAGTCCCAGCTTCCATAGGCTTCATCATGTTCAGCAGATTTCCAGTCCATCATCATGTGCAGCAGATTTATAGCAGTCCTACATGAAGAAAACCAAAACTCAGCAGTATCTATTCAAGCATTAGGACTTTAGAGAACTCGAATATGCGATGTGGATTGTTTATCTAAATAAATAAGGCCAGATATGATCCTGGGGATATTAAATAGATTTAGGCCTTGATCAAACTTAGAGTGGTGTTTGGCGACTGCATCAGCTACAACATTGGTCTCTCTAAAAACATGTTTAAGTTTAGCTCTACCAAGAAGGGACTTAGCTTTATAGACCATGTCAAACATATTCCAATGTGCAGCATAAGGATCATTGATCATTTTAACCGCTAGCTTAGAATCCGATTCGATTATTACAGTGTGATCTAGATGAGGGAACATATGACACGCATGCAATATAGCTTGAATTTCAGCATGTAGTGGAGAGTCAGCAGAAGAATGAGCAGAACTGATCATAATAGGGTAGCCGAAGGAATCTCTAGCAATTAGACCTACAGATACTTTGTTATGATTCCAAGATGCATCCACATTGATTTTGATGCAACCAGGCTTAGGCCTTTCCCACAGAATCTTTGATATGATAGGCTTATGGGGGGTCTGAGCAGAGGTAGGAGATGTCTGAAGGGAGCTGGTATTGTTCCAGAGGAAAGCAATTTAGGAGGGCATGCATATAATGTCAATTTAATAAGTTCATGCACCTCATCACAAATATGGTCAACGGATAGTGGCTTATTATCAAATAAAAACCGATTCCTAGCTTTCCATAGACTTCAACATACCAACGAAGGCCGGATATAACAGTAAATATACTCAAATTTAGGTAGGTCACTGCAGTTCCAGAATAAGTAAAACCTATGAGGAATGAGTCCAGAGCATTTATCTTAAATTGAAGTACATATGTCAATTTTGACCATACTTCATGAGCCAGATGACAAGAGATGAAAAAATGTTGGATAGAGTCAGAATGAGAACAAGCAGGGCATTTCGAAGCTAAACTAAAACCACAAGTAGTGAGCACATCATCAAAAGGGAGAAATGAATGCAACAATTTCCAAGTAAAAATGATAATCTTTTTCTGCAAAGGAATGTTCCGAAGAGAAATACTTGCGGGAGAGTTACCTGATGAAAAGGTTAAGGCCTTATAGGTTGACTTGAAAGTAAAGTTACCTGAGAGTTCAGGCTTCCAAATCAACCTGTCATCCCTGTCCACTGTAATTTCAGCTCCATGCAAAAATAGGAGAGTATCATGTTCCAAGAAAGACGAGATCTGGGCCAGAATATAGGTTTTATTACTGATGAAATAGGCCACAGAAATTTCAGGCATATCTGAGATAATAGAAAATGTACACACATTGTGGACCCAGAATCTTAGCGTACTAAACTTACAAAATGTATATATAACAAAAAAAATAAATAACTCCTTTTATAAGAGCATTATTGTGTAGAGGATTTAAATATTAGTATATATTTTGAAAGAAAGATCAATGATAAACCTAAATAGTGAAAACATTAAAAAATAAAATTGAGAGTTAAGAACATAGTTATATTTTACAAGAGGAATTCAAGGACTGTGTTGTGATTTCACAAAAAATATTTAAAAAACCTTAAGGTTGAAATTTCCAGCTCCTTGCTTTGTTGTCGACATCAAAGATTTTTGGCTCTTAAATCACACTAGTTATAGCTGCACAGTCGCAACGATGAAAATCACAGTCGCAGCCATTTCGGATCTAAGTCTTCTAAAATTACAATTGTGGAAAGTCACAGTTTAGATACATATTCTAAAATATAAATGACATTAATAGAATGCAACAATAACAATTCCGAAATGGAAGCCAACATCAGGACCAACTATATTGATGGACGCCAATCAATGGTTCCGATAAATGGATCCAATTCTTCTGATCCACTTTCTGACACTATAGCATCCAACTCCCACCCTCCTAGGAGCACTAGCACTAACAACTTCTAAATTTGGAAATACAACAAACAAAATGGCATTGCATGGGACCTTTAAGTTCAAGCATTGGAAGAATCATCGCGTACAATTCCAAGATATGTCATGCCTGATCTACTTCTAATATCGGAAGCATTTCGACACTATGGTTGACTGGTGGCATTCCGACATTGAAAAATTATGCGGTAGTTGAGAAATAACATTGCGTGGTGTATAACGACGCCATTGATTTTGACAAAGAACGAAGGTAAATTAATTGTCGTCTAACCGAGGGGTTTGAACCGCAGTGGTGCCAGGGAAGATAGTTTAAAACAATCGTCCTACGTACTACTAGTATCACCCCTGTAAACAAGGAACTTATGCACTATTGTAGATTTTATGGGCGTGAAAAGTGAAAGGGGAAAAAAGGTAATAACTTGCAATTAGAAGGAAAGAGACACCACAAAAACTTTTACTTTGATACCTTGTAAATGAGAAAATCCTTAATAGTTAGAGTTGATTTATTAATTTATAATAGATAACTTAAGAATAAATAGTATGGAATCATATAACTATCTTTCAATCATATTCTATTTATATTTTTTCAATCTTAACATGATGAATATCAATATTAAAAGGTATTTATTTTTAAAAAATAATTTAAACCACCTCAAGAGAT
This sequence comes from Rubia yunnanensis, assembly GCA_037428765.1. Taxonomy (NCBI): domain Eukaryota; kingdom Viridiplantae; phylum Streptophyta; class Magnoliopsida; order Gentianales; family Rubiaceae; genus Rubia; species Rubia yunnanensis. The sequence goes on along the minus strand of CM075061.1, from coordinate 43,307,213 downwards.
GTGAATGATGCGCCCCAATTTATAACCGCCGAGTACACCGCCTTAATGGCCGAAATCTACAAGACAAATCCCCTGGAGGTTTTCAGGGAGAAGAGGCTCTGATGGTGAAGTTAGAGAGAATACTTTTAAGTAGTAATGAATAGTTATGTGTAGGATTACCTCTCTTCTTTATATAGCTTGGCAGTAGGGCAACTGTTTTGTTTGCTTATGATGCAAGTACTTCTCCCTTGGGCCAGCCCAAAGGACATTACCCAAGGGGAAATATGAAAGCCCTGGGCCTGCTGAACTCGGCACTTAGGCTCAGTAAAAATTTACACATTATCAATAATCCCCTGGAAAGTTGAGGGTTTGGCCTTCGAATTCATCCATCGGCTCTAGGCTCCTATTTTAGGCTTACCCTAACGAGTTTGTTAGCTCGTCATTTAACAGGTCTACTCAGAATTCATTATTGATCCCGGGGGTGAAATTTTCAAGCTCCTTCCGAGGCTTCAGTGGTTCACCCTCATGGACGATTCAGGATCCTTCAAATTATCTTTAGACTCATTTTATGTGCCATTTTATTGACTAGAAGTTTAACCCTCGGCTTTCTAATCTGTGTTAGAGCCTTAGTGTCTAGGAAGAAGTTGCCAATGTCTAATCTATGTTCGTTTCTTGCTCATTTATACAGGGCCTCGGGATTTGCAGATGAGGAATATGAGTCGGGGATTCTAGGCCATTGTCAGAAATGGGAGGTATCTAATGAGAGGGTTCCAAGGGAAGCCACCATCCAGAAGGATGAGGAGGGCGTCCCTTTATTTTTGAGAAAATCCTAACCCCTGTTCCCGAAAGCCCCAAACCAATCCCCGAGGAAATCTGTCGCCTGCTATCGACTCTTCCCTCCGTAATTAAGGTTCCGGAAAACTTGAGATTGGAGGTCTTTTGAGAAGATGAAACCCCTAGGGATACAAGGCATGGTAAGTGCGCCGTTTACGAACTCCATTTCAAATTTGGGATTTTTTCTTCCTTACTCCTTATCCTCTCTTGGCTTCTAATGGAGACCGGGTTAACCCAGCCCAACTCCATTTGAACATTATACTCTATATCATGACATTCATGACCCCGTGTAATAGCTTAGGAAGAATCCCCTAACTACGAGCTTTTTAGGTCTCTCTACTACCTTTCTACTAGTAGAGCCTTGATGCACGGGGATACAAAAATTGATAGGATTTTAACCCTTAGCAATAGGTTCTTGGACCATCCCATAAAACTCTCCTCGAACAGTAAAGGGTTGCACAAAACCCCATATACACCTTCGATAGTGAGCCTAAGAAATATTTTGTTCTGGGGTTGAATTCAAAGCCTAATTTCAAGAAAACAACTAGTTATTCCACTCTAGACAGTGTGGTAGCTGATAGGGATAGGCTGTTGAGTGAGACCTTTGAGATTTCTAATAACTTTGACTATATTTGGCCGGAAGAGGTTTACGAACAATGGGTCTACAACCAACAACCAAATTTCATTAAGCCCCCTCCTCCAGTAGATCCTTCGAAAGCCCCTTTCATGGATAAATGGAAGTGTAAAAATAAGAAAGTTGTGGGTGATAAGCCCAAAAATGTTAAGAGAAAAGTCCCCTTAAATGTCAAGGATGAGACCGTCAAAAGGCTGAAGAAGACAAAGGTTATTTCTCTAAATCCCTCCGAGCCTATTTCAAAGCCTTTAGAAGCCGTTTCGAAGCCCCCCGAGCCTTGTAATGTCATCACACGGAAGTGTTTCTGACATCTTAGTTTTTTTTAAAATCGTTTCAACTTTTCTCTTCTTCAACTAAATTTTCTATGTTTTGTCTATTCCAGTGGGATTCACTCAAGAGTTCTTCAACCTCGATGATTCGGAAGGAGAAGAGATTATGTATGAGAAGCACATTTCCAACCCCCCTCATCAATCCCACTCTGGCCCCAATCGGAGACTCAAGGTCCATCAGCTAGTGCCAAGAGAAACTGGGAGGGCTGCTCTCCTCGTAGCCCCACCCCCTAAAGGCAGAAGACTGCCAATCAGACTCTCGACCATACTACCATCGAGTCCCAGGCTACTTCAAAGCCAGGGCCTACCTCGGATCAGGAGGAGGCTACAGTTGTGAGCGCTCTGGATTTCGTTATCCTAACTCTCTTGGCTAGGGCAAGCCATGTTAAGAAGGCCTCAACCAGGGTCGAGGATCTGAAGAAGGCCCATGAGGCCAAGGTCGGGGACATGAAGAATTGAAAAAGATTTCCTCCAATCGTGAAGAGGAGTTTGAGGGGCTTCAAGAGAAGCTAGCAGCTGTGGAGAAGTCTGACGATGCTTTGTCTACCCAGAATTCAAAGCTCATAGTCTCCATTCCGTAGAGCAGCAGGCTTCTATTCTCTAGGTTTGCACTAACAAGCTCTTGAAGACTAAGGGGTTCATTGATTTCTTCTCGTCCCTATTTGGGGTCTGCGTGGGGGTAACTCAAAATGCTCTTACCACATCTGTAATGACCTACCCTCTGAATACCCTACCATGGTGGAGGTTTACAAGAACAACACCAAACCGACCCAGTTGGACCATCTTTGGTGAAAGGCAATCCAGGATAGCGGTATCAAACTCTCCCTGCTCGATAATCTGAAGAACTCGGGCCAAATCTTCTCTGTACAGAAAATCTGGAACCTAGGGGTGGATGAGGATGATGAGTGGATCCAATTGATCTCCTTGACTCGGTCGATGGCCCGGTGTAGGATGACTTCTTCAAGCTCTCTTCCTACGGAGCATAGTTTAAGAGAAAGAGGAGATGTTTGAATTATAATCCTTAGGATTTCCAAATGTACTCAATTTTTTTCTTTCTATGAATGAAATTTTTTTATTTCTTTACTTATGTATTTTTACTTTTTTTCACTTATAGATTCTAGACTTAGTGCCCCCCCCCCAAACTACATAAGGGTACAATTTTCGAATTCTTCCTCCAAGTTATGAAATAATGGTATCATCGAAATGAAGAGTGAGCATGGGAGCACTGAATCGAGGGCTCTCGATTCTGGTATAAATCTGTTTAGCTCGAAGAAGAGCTTCAAGCTGCTTCTGAGGAATTTAGCCGATGGTGTAACGGTCTTCATAAGAGACAAAAAGAACTCCTTGATGCACTTATCTATTTGAGGGAGGAGAGGGATCTCCTCACTGTAGATAAGGATGGGGTCTCAGAGGATTATTTCCTCCTAGAATATCGGCACAACAAGTTCCTTGAAGAGATCACCACCAAAGTCGGGTTTAGTTTGATGCATGAGTGCATATCCGCTGCTAAAGATTTTAGGGCTTTTGGGGGTGTCATCTTCTTAGCCTAATAAGATCACTGAGTGTTACCACCGTGAGGACCAAGTGCATCAGGAAAATATCGAGCTGGTTTGTGCATCCCTTCGGATGGCCACCGCCAAGCTGGAGGAGTGGAAAAAATGGAACAGTGAGTACCAATGTGTAGTTCCCTTCTTGTAGCGGGAGGTTAAGGATGATGAAGCACTTTGCATAGCTACCTATAGGGATAAGGAAAAGATCAAGAAGGACTATGCAGAGTTACATCAAACTTATATGGCGACCGCTAATAGTCTTCGAGCGTACAGGCTCCGACTTGGCAATGTTGAGGTGAATTTAATCTAAGATTTTGAAGTATTTCTTCAAGAGACCATCAATATCATGGAGAGGAAACATATTACGAAGGATCCCAAGTACAACGAGGCCTACCAGGACGCTAAGAGGTGGCTCAGCGAGTTACGAAAGGAAAAGAAGAAGAGGATTGGGGCTTCAAGTTTCTGTTCTGCTCCAAGAATGAGTGGGGCTCCAGGCCCTGCAGAGAGTAAACCCTGCGGGACTTCCCGTGAAAGGGGATGTTTCATTTTCACTCGCTTAAGTCACTCTTCTAGGATCCCTGCCCAGTAGACGGATCCTACCCTAGTAGCAACCTTTAATTCTCGATCAGCACCTGTTTCGAGGGCTCATCAGGCATGTAATCAGGCCACCACCTCTGGTCGAGGGAGTGGTGGCCTTGCTTCCGCCAGAGGGCATTCATCCAGCAAGGGGGGTGGCATTGCTAGCAGTAAAAGCCAAGTGGTCCCCTTTAACGCTGGGGGTGGAGACACCGAGAATGCACTCTTAGTGAGAAGATCCCAAGATTTACCCCAATAGGCCTTTGAGCTCCGCCGAAATGCTAGGAGCTAGAGACTTAGAAGAATAAAGATCTCCCATTTCTTAAGATAGGTTTTTCTTAGATGTTTATAGATAGTTGTTGTATGTTGTAACTTTATTGTTTTACTTGTAAGCCATTATGGAATTTTGTACAATTGAAATAAAATTTCTTTACAGTGTCTTCTTTCTTTTCATCGAGATGGTCCAAATCCAAATGGTGTTGCTCGTCATTGACCTCCTGGTTCTCATTGCTTATGGTAACTTTCGGAATGTGGCCCGTCTTATCTTCGCTGGAATAACAACCTCCAAACCATAGACTAGGCCGTATGGGTTTTGGCCTATGGTAGATGATTATGTTGTTCTAATGACCAAAGCATGCTAAGAAATTTGATGATCCAATTCCCACCTGCCCCTTCGAGCCTCAACCTAATGCCATTGACGATGGTTTGATTTGTGACCTCCACATGCCATTAGCTCGGGGTGGTAGATGCTAGTGACTCTATGATGGATCTTATATTCCTTACACCATATTTTTAATGGGTCATTGAAAAATTGGGCTCCGTTGTTAGTTATGATGGTTTGAGGGATTACAAAATGGAAGATGATATTCTTCCAACAAAAACCAATCAACGCTTTCCCTTTTACACCACTTAGGGCTTCAGCCTCGACCACTTTGTAAATTAGTCCACTCCACTATCAAGTATCGAAAGTGGTCTGGGGCCTCTAGAAAAGAACCCACAAAACCGATCCCCGTTTATTAAATGGCTAAAAGCTATTTATGTTCATCATTTCTTCTTGGGGGACATGGGTGGTTGGCACATGCATTTGGCATTGATGGAAGGCTTAGATGTGCTTGTTAGCCTCATCGAACATCTTGGGACAATAGTATCTAGCCTTAGCTATTTATTGAGCCCCTTGGTGACTTCCGAAGGCTCCTTCATGAGTCTCATAGATCAGATAATCAGCTTTGTGGGGGGCTACACATCGAAGAAGTGGCTGCAGGTGACCTTGGTGATAGAGCAAATCCGCATGGATCACATATTTGAAGAGCACATCCTCGTGAATCACATATTTGGGTGCTTTTAGCCTACCTTTTCTTACTTCGATGGCATTTTCCGAAAGAGTACCATCTTGAAGTTAGCTCATAATAGGCATTATCCATAAATTTTTTTCTTCCACCATTATCACCGTTGGTTCTTATTTGAGGCTACATTTACTCAAAGTTTCCACCATTAAGTTCCCTTAGGATTGTAAATCCAAATACGATGAAGCCAACTTGCTCAGGGCATCGACCTTGTGGTCTTTCTCTCCAGGAACTTGAGTGAGGGTGTAATAGTGGAAATGTTTGAGGAGGGGTTTCACCACTTCTAGGTAACACTTCAAGCTTCTCTCGCTAGCCTCATATTCCCTCTTGTATTAGAGGACCACAATGTAGGAATCGCTGAATATTTCCAGCCTTCGAACTCCCAATTTTTTGGCTATTCAAGGATCGGTAATCAGTGCTTCATACTTTGCTTCTTTTTTCGTGGCCTTGAAGTCAAAGTGTAGGGCATGGGGATAGTTTTTCCATGTTCTTCAGTTTCTTTGCATCATCAACTACAATTGGTTCTGTATATTCCACAATGAAATCTGCTAAGGCTTGGCCTTTGATGGCTGTTCTTCGGCAGAACTGGATGTTGTGCTCCCCCAATTTGATTGCCCACTTCGACATTCACCATGAGGCCTCCGGCTTGAAGAGCACCTGCCTAATTTGATGGCTGGTGAAGCAAGATGATCTTGTGGCTTTGGAAATACGTCAGAGGCACCTTGCCGAATGAACTAGGGCCAATATTAACTTTTCAAGGGCAGTGTATCAATTCTAGGGACCATGCAACCCATTTTACAAAGTAGATTGGGTGTTGGGTTTTGTGCTTTTCCTTTACCGGAATCACACTTATTGCTAAGGGGGATATTGAGATGTATAGGTACATATCTCCCCCTTCTCTTGCTTCATCAAGGTGGGAAAGATTTGTAAGTGTTATTTTAGGTCTCACAAGGCTTTGTCACACTCTTCTGTCCATTTGAATTTTTTGGCTTTTCGAAGCACGTCAAAGAATGGCAAATGTTTCTCAACCCCTTTGGAAAGGAATCGACTGAGCGTGGCTAGCGATCCTATAAGCCTTTGGATGTCCTTGACCATTCAAGGGGGCTTCATGTTTATTAAATCTTCGACTTTCTCAGGGTTCACATCAATCCCTCTCTCCGAGACCTTGAATCCCAAGAATTTTCCAGCTCTGACTCCGATCACACACTTAGCTGTGTTTAGCTTTAGATTGGCTTCTCAGAGCCTCTAGAAGTTTTCTTCGAGGTCTAGCGGGAATTTGTAGTAGCCTTTTCTTTTGACTACCATATCGTCCACGTATATTTCCACATTTCTGTCGATTTGTTTTTTGAAGAGCTTATAAACTAGCCTTTTGTAAGTGGCTCTTACATTTTTTACACCGAATAACATTTTCTTATAGCAAAATGTCCCCACGTCTGTTATGAATGATATATTCTTCTTATCTTTATCCGCCATGAGTATTTGGTGGTAGCCCTTATGGGCATTGAAGAAGGGTAGCACCTTATATCCTGCTATTGCTTTGACCAACATGTCAATGGAGGGCAAGGGATAGCAATCTTTGGGGAAACATTTGTGGAGATCCGTGAAGTCTATGCATATTCACCAAGCCCCATCGTGCCTGGGAACAATCACAAAAGTCACTATCCATTTGGGTTAAAATAATTCTTTGATGACCTTCACTAGAAGAAGTTTATAAACCTTTTTCATTTATAGCCTCCGCCCTTTCGGGGGGAAAATGACCTCCTCTTCTGTTTAATTGGTTTTTGGGAGGGGTCCACATTTAACCTGTGGACCATCAGCTGTTTAGGTACCCCTATAAGGTTGAAGGTATTCCATGAAAAAATGTCGACATAGTTATCCAGGAGGTCCTTCAACTTTACTTTCGTTGCGGGTGGTATCATTTTTCCCATGGGCATCATTCCTTGTGCTCAAACGGCCATTGGCTCCGTGTCCGTGGGTTTAATTTCTCCATTGATCGAAGCCACCCTATCCTCATTTTTAGCTTCTTTCAATGTTATCGCCAAACAACTCCCGGCTGCCGGTTGGTCCCCTCTTATGACTGCTATTACCATCTTGCAATGGAACTTCACCGACAAGTGATAAGGGGACCATACAGCCCGTGCCTGGCACATCCAGGGCCTTCCCAGTATCACATTATAGGGGGATATGATGTTAATCACTACAAAGCTATAATCGATCGTGGCTTCTTTATCTCCACCAACCATTTTAACTAGGAGGGCTACGACCCCTAAGGGCAGCACTGCTTTTCTAGTGAAACTAGTAGGGGGGTTGTTCTCCTGAAACTTTCATGCCCTAACCCTAGTTGATCGAAGCAATTGGAAAACATCACTTCTACTCTGCTCCCGTCATCCATGAACACCCTTTTGAAATAGAAGTCTCTGATAGTTGCATGGATTACTATTGAGTCTTTATGGGAGGTTTGGCCGGGTGCTAGGTTTCCTTCCGAAAAAGTGATGGCTTTTTCTGCTCAAAACTGCTTTTGGAAGGGTTCTCTGGGGGCTCGTACCGGGATCGTGCTTTGATGATGGTGTTTGAAGGCTGGTCACTCATCACCCCATTAATAAAATTGCACCAGTTTAGCCCCGTCCCTACGGTTCCTATCCCGCTGAGGTTTGGCTACAGGTCTGACATGTTCTCTTGCCTGATTTCCAGCTTGCTCCCTATCGTTCCTTTGCTACTCTCTGCTGTTTTGATTGGCCCCTTTCTTGAAGCCCTTCCAGTGGCACTTTCCTTTTCCCTTCTAGGAGGCCTCTCCTCTTGGTTTTTTGATGCATTATGGGAGCAAGACCTCTCTTGTACATCTTTTGATTTCCTTCTTTAGTTGGATGCATTTTTTTTGTATCATGACCACACTCTTCATGATGGTCATAGAATTTAGGTGAATCTCTTTTTCCGGGATAGTCTCTACCAGAAGAGGGAGTTCAAAATAGCCCCATGTGGATGGAGTGTATTTTGACCTGGGATTTGGTTAGGGGAACATAGCCTTCAAAGTCTTTGTTCGAAGCTTCCAACTTTTTTGGTCTTGATTCCGAGGCTTTAGAGACCTTTTTCACCCCACATGTGCCCCTCTCCATTTCTCTTCGTGGCTTCCTCGATCTTAGAATATTGTTCCACAATCTCTCGTTGTGGCTGTAGGGTTTCTGTTTTCTTCGAGACCAGCTTCTTGTACAAGTCGAGGTTGTACATTCCATTCATGTAGCCAAGGATCACTCCATCTTCCATGCGATTGATTACACTGAGGCTCTCGTCCATATATCGATGATAAAATGTCTCCGTTGATTCGCTGGGCCTCTGCTTGCTCTGATAGAGCTCAATAAGGGTTTTTGTAAATCATTTCTTTTGAAAAAACTGGCCCAACAGGGCCCTTCCAAAATCTATGTACAAGTGAAGCGATCCCTTGCCCAGCTTGTTAAACCATTATGAGCATTTCCTTAAAGGAAACTCCCTACTAGCTTACATGTTAGTTGTTCGTTGGAGTCTCTCGAATTCATCAGACCGAGGAAGGCTTGTGTGAACTCTCGGGAGCCCAAATCTCCACTCTACGTGGGGAGACCCTCGAGTGGTTTCATATTGCTAGGCCATTGAGTGGCCATAGTAAAAGAACTAAAGAAGGAGGCTACAACTTGATCCGAATGCCTAATCAATTTATCCACCTGCCTTGTAAGGGTATTGCTTGACCCGCTTCCCACTCGCGGATCTTCATATTGACTTGGCCAAAATGAAGCGTCGAAGCTAGGTATCTAGTTCGAGGCCATGTATCCAAGTTGTTGTCCTCCCACATCAGAGTTGTGATACATCTGCTGCTGCCCCTGATGATAGAGGTCATATAAAGGGGTCTCCAGTCGGGGACATGAATGCATCTAGCTCTCAAAATATGGGTAATGCCCCCCATCGGCATGGCCATTGAGTAAGAGATTTTCTGGTTTGAAACGAGAGGTACAAAAATAGGCACCAACTATGCCACTGTTTGACCCATGCTAGGGAACGCTGGTTGGGACCGATCTTGGGCCCCTATTCCTATATCCGCTTGGCACGATGATTTTGGTACCTGCAATTGGAATCTTGGTTACAATGCCAAGGGCATCGAAGGTGGGGGACACCACCTGCTGCTGGACCATCCTCTGATTGAGCATTGTGGGCTCCACCTGATAGGCATCCGGTCTAAGAGTTTGAGCTAGTTGCGCTAGGTCCTACTTTGATAGGGGGGAACGTGTTATTTGTGCCCCTTGTCGTCGCTTGTGTTTGCGAATCCGAAGTAGCTTTTGTGAATTGCAGCTCATCATCCCTTGTCGGCGCGCCTGGCTTTGTGAAGTAGGGGCTCTCGACGCCTCCTACCCAGGGCTTAATGCTGACCTCCATCTGTATTATAGGTATGATATTTTCAATCCGAGACCCCTCAGGTACCCATGTTGCTGGGATCTGGTCTTATTTACTAGCCAAAAGCACTTGAGGGGGTAGGATCTGATTGCATCTTGCTCCTGAGTCCTTTCCTTCTCCGGGGATTGTACTTTCTCACCGGCGCCTAAAGTCTTACCTTCCCACTGAGTGTGCCAACTTGATGCGCCCTAATTTACTGTCATCGTGTATGCTGCCTTAGTGGCCGGGATTTGCAAGACAAAGTCCTCGGAGGTTCCCGGGAAGAGCAGGCTCCATCGGCCAAGTTAGAGAGAATACTTTTGACTAGCAATAAATAGTTGAGTGTGCAGGATTATCTAGCTCTCATTTATATAGCTTGGCATTAGAGCAACAATTTTGTTTATTTCTAATGCAAGTACTCTTCCGTTGGACTGACCCAAAGGATATTATCCAAGAGGTAATATGGAGGACTTAGATCGGCCGAATTAGGCACTTGGGGTCTAGTAAAAATTTACAGAGGTAACTTGAAAATGAGAGGTAATTCTCGTGACTTCAGTGATTTTAGCATGAATGAATTGATCTGATTCTCTAACACAAGATAAATGAAAAGATTGATTCCACAGAATCCATATTTTGGCATTTTGAGCAGCAAGAGCATTATTGAACCCTAGGACATGCTTAAGATGATCAATCTGCTGGTTATCATGCCAAGGTTCTAAGAGGCAAAGGATGTCTATCTTATGATTCCTCTTTAATGTTTTTTGTCTTTCCAGAGATGTGCCATAACCTCTCACATTCCATACCAAGATATTACCTATGATGGTGTATCTAATCATTTAAAACTCATTGGAACGGCTTTATGAGAGGATCTGAGTTTTCTAGATTTACTAGGCAAAGCTATAGTAGAATTATCTTGAGTCTCTTTACCTTTGACCGAAAGTGCTTTAGACTTCGGAGTATCAACAGTTGTGTGCTCTAAGTTAAGTTCATCAGTAGTAGGTTGAGGTTTGTCACCTGGATTGGCAGTAGCTGTTACCTTCTCAACTGGAGATTGCTCAAGAGATGATGATTGTTTTGGTGCAGAGACTAGGTTCTAAACTTCAACACGGTTTCTTCAGTTAATGAATACAAAGGAAGGAAATCAACCCCTCATAAAAGTATGAAACATTTCAATGAATTCATTCATAGATCTGATTTGCATGATATTCCCACTGTTGGGAATTCTTTTACCTGGTGTAACAATAGGACCAAGGACAGGGGTAAAGATATAATATTCCAAAGACTGGATAGGGGTCTCTGCAACTTAGAATGGCTCGATTTATTTCCCCACAGCTCTATTCAGGTTTTAAATAGAATCACCTCGGATCATTCTCCTTTACTCTTATCCATACAATCAGCTTCTGAGTTTTCCCCTAGGCCTTTTAGATACCAGGAAATGTGGTCTTCTAGGCAAGATTTCAGGGATATAGTAACAAAGAGTTGGACTTTAACATCTCCTCTAAAAGGCATGACTGGTTTAGTTTTCAAACTCAAGAGGCTAAAAGTGGAAATAAAACAGTGGAATAAACTTATTTTTGGGAATGTCAACCAGAATCTGATTCAGGCTGAAGAGAGAGTTAGCGAACTGGAAATAATTTACCAACAAACACTGAATGATAAGGATCTAGCAATTTTAAATGAATCAAAAGCCTTATTGTTAAGATCTCAGAAAGAAAAGATAACATTCCTATCACAAAAAGCTAGACTTAATTGGCTTAAGTTTGGGGATGCTAATACAAAATTTTTTCATCATGCCATAAAGGAAAACCGGGCAAAATCTAGAATCAGCAAAATTAAGGATTTCTCAGGCAATTGGATCTCGGACCCTAATCTGATTAAGGAAGAAGGAATCCGGTTTTATAAAGAATTACTGAATGAGGAACCAACCCCTAAAACTGGATCTCATCTTAATTTTTTTCTTCAAGAAATTCCTCTGCTCATATCTGAAGAACAAAATCTTTTGCTCCTTCAACAGTTTAATATCCAGGAACTTAAGAAGGCTGTTTTTTAATTGAAAAAAGATAGTGCCCCAGGCCCTGATGGTTTCTCAGGAAATGTTTACACAACTTTCTGGGAGATCATAAAAAATGACCTGCTTGATGCAGCTAAAGACTTTCTGGTTTCTGGAAATATTCCCTTAGCAATCTCTAGTACTTGGTTGGCCTTGATCCCTAAAAAGCCAATTCCACTCTCCTTTTCTGACTTCAGACCAATAAGTCTTTCTAACTTCATCAACAAAGCTTTTTCAAAAATGTTAATGGAGAGAATTAAACCACTAATGCACTCCTTAATTTCTCTTGAACAAAGTGCCTTTATTAATGGAAGAGACATCTCAGATAATGTGCTACAAATGTAGGAAATGGTGAGAGCTTTAAACAAAAAATCAAAGGCTCATAATATTATTGTGAAACTTGATATGCAGAAAGCCTTTGATAGAGTGTCATGGTCCTTTTTAAACTCTATACTCCTTCAATTTGGTTTTCATGGACACTTTGTTAAAATTATTCTGAGTAACATAGCCTCTGCCCATTTCTCAGTCTTGATAAATGGAGTCACTTCAGGTTTTTTTAAATCCTCCAGAGGACTAAAAAAGGGAGACCCCCTGTCCCCTTTTCTATATAACTTAGTTTCTGAGGCTTTCTCAAGGACTCTTAAAAAAATGATAACCACTGGCTACCTTCACCAGTTTAGTTTGCCTCTCACTTGTCCAATTGTTACTCACCTCATGTATGCTGATGATACAACTATCTTTCTAAATGCCAAACCCACAACTTTAAAGAGATTTAAAAGGTTCTTAATTGCCTATGAACATACCACAGGTCAGAAAGTAAATTTTGGGAAATCCGAATTCTTCGCCTCACATAAACCCCCCCCCCCCCCCTGACCTCATTCTAACTGTTAAGAGACTTTTGGGTATGGATCAAGGTGCACTCCCTTTTAAGTATCTTGGTGTGCCAGTATTCTATGGTCGAAACTTGCAGGTTTATTACAAGCCAATGCTGGAAAGGATGGAGAAGACAATAAACAATTGGAAGAACAAGTGGCTCTCCAGTGCTGGTAAGCTGGTTCTTATCAACCACAGTATACTCTCAATTCCTACTCACATTTTCTCAGTTCTGCGCCCTCCTAAGATTGTTATAAGGAAAATGGAAAAATTGGCATCTACTTTTTTCTGGGGGAAAGTGGATAACACTGAAAAAAAGAAATGGAGATCATGGAAAAATATGTGTCTACCTATTGATGAAAACGGCTTAGGACTTAGGGATATAGGAGCAATTGTTGAGGCTTTCTCATGCAAACTTTGGTGGAAATTACAAGCCAACAAATATCAATGGACCTCTTTAATTTGGTCACTCCCTAACTCTTACAAAACATCCCACACCTGGAAAAGAATCTGCTTAATCACAGAAAAGGCTAATAGACATTCAAAAGTTATTTATGGTCAGGGTGAGTGCTCCTTTTGGAGTTCCAATTGGACTGGAAAAGGGGCCCTTTGTTATGAATGGCCAGAAGGGATGTCTATCCCCTTTGAGGATATCTCCCTGAGGTTTTTCATACAAAATAAAAATAATTTTCTCCCTCTCCTGGAGCCACACCTGGCTACCAATACTCTTGCCATCTTGCAAGTTGCTGAATTGATATACCAACATGAGGATAGGATGATATGGACTCCAAATATCAATGGTAGATTCTCTATTAGCTCGGCCTATCATACCTTTAGGCAAAGAAAACAAAGAATCAGACAACTATCAAAGGTATGGAGTTCTTTTATTCCAAGGAAAATGTCTGTTATATTGTGGCGTGCTTTAAATGGCATTCTGCCTTTTGATAATATTTTGGCAAGAAGAGGCTTCCAATTTGCATCTATATGTCCTTCCTGCATGAATCATCCTGATATCCTAGATCACTTTTTCAATTCATGCTCATTTGCTTTTAAAGTTTGGGAGGCTGTTGGTGTCTTACTTGATATGCATATGCCAAGGTTTGGAAGTCTGAAGTCTAGAGTTGATTTCATCCTATCTTTCAAAACTGCCACAAGGATTCAGTCTCAAATCATCATAGCTTCACTTTTGGTCACAGTTTGGATTCTGTGGGTTAAGAGGAATAAATACATTTATGACAATGAATCTTTTTCCCTTAATGCCTGTATTCATGAGATTAGATGCCTCATTTATGACATATTTACTGCTCACCAGCCTTCTGGCAACCTAGAAAGGAACAGATATTGGACCTGTTCTAACATTATTCCCAAGATTCACCCCAAGAGGAAGAAAATTATAACAGTTGTAACATGGAAGAAACCTTCCTCTGGCTTCAAAATCAACACTGATGCCTCATGGATACATCCAGGTCTGGCCTCATCAGCTGTAATTGTTAGAAACATGTCTGGTAATGTGATTTGCATGAGGACCAAAACCTTCCAGTCACCAACACCTTTTGATGCTGAACTGGTAGCAATTCAGGATGGGTATGAAATAGGATATGAACTAGGAATTGCTAATGGTGCATTGGAAACTGACTGTTTAAATGCTGTAAGAGGTATTCACAACCCATTGAATGCCCCATGGAGGAACTTCTCCATCTGCAGTGCTCTCCATATTCATCATATGAAATTTCCAATCTCTCACATTCACAGGGAAGCCAATAATGTAGCTGATTATCTGGCTAAATTCTCATTACAGAACAATATCCAAGGGAACCTCGATCTCCTATTGGCTCCAATTGTGCTTAGAGGACTCATCTCCCTTGATAGATTAGAAATCCCCTCAGTAAGAATAGGCTCAAGACCAGGAGATGATACTTAACTCTTTCTACTCTTAATTTCACATGTTAATACTATACGGACTCCAATGAGTTTTCTCTCTTCATTGCACTGGAATGGAATCTACTGTGTTTCTTTTCCCTTTTCAGGTCTGCTGCTGGAACTGGGAGTTCAACCACGGTGCAACTCAAGGATGAACACCTACCTCAATTTTAACTTCACTGGTTGAAGTTCCTTGCTGCTACTCTTGTATCTAGGACTGCTACACTCTCTCTATCTTGCTGCTCTTCCCACAGATTCCTTCCTAATGTTTTCCACGGACTAATAGGGGTCTCGCTTTGGCCGATTCGCCGATCTGTTTATGGACTACATTTGGTAGCAATTTGTAGGAAGTACCTCACTAGACTCTTCCTTTCGATAGCTAGTTATTTAGCATCTTAAGCATCTGTTTTGCTCTCTGATCATCATATTGATGAATTTTGTAAACCAATATGCACTTTCAGGCTTATGCCAGTTCTTTCGGCCTGGGGAGCCAAATAAAATTCCCCCCATCCTTAGGATGGTTTAAACTTAAAAAAAAAAAGAGAGGTAATTCTCGTGAAAAAAATGTCAATATCAGCTGACTATTAGGATTAACTAAATTTTCTTCGACTATGGTTTATTAAATTGAAGAGTTTGTCTACAAATAATTGTTCGTAATTAGATTCCAAGTTTTGCATGGATACTGTATAAAAGACGAATTAATTAATTAACGGGTTGTCTTTGTCGTGGGCATGGCAGATTAGATAGTTGACTTTCACAAGAGACACATGGAACTTTGACACAATGATTTCAACTTATGAAACTGACGTCTAACCTAGCAAAAACCTCCATAAAGAAAAATACGAAATTTATAATGGGGTCAAAATATATAATCAAGTAGTATGGTTTTTTTCAATGGATGTATCAGCTTGAATATAATTCACTGATACAAACTAATCCTAGTATAATACTTTCCTTGCAATATTTTTTTTAAATGTTACAATATTTTATAACGTGTTACCTAAATTTTTAATTTTTTTTTAAATAAAGACACCCTAAGGTGGGGGAGTTATGTATTGGGTTCCCCATGCCCTATATCAAAAGAAACAGAATGTACATGAGTGTGTCAAGGTCACTAGACTTGAGGCAACAATGTTGTCTCCAAAAGTATTAGCCTACATATATGTGCATCTATACTATAGTACTTCAGTATCTGAAGAAGTTGCGATCCGAGGGAGAAAATCTCCACCCCTTGTGTTAATTTTCTCCCCCGGCCAGGCAACTTCTACATGTAACTAATGTTCACATCATATCCACATTAAAAAGGTAATGCAGATGCTGGGAGAGTCGTCCTCCGAAGTGAAGGACCAGCTTAGCCATTGTGTTGTATTTTCTTCTGTAAAATCTTTTCCGTACCTGCATATTCAAACTCCATCAGCAGTATCAATTCAATTGATGTTACGAACTCGGATGGAAGGCAAGGAATGTTTATCTAAAGTAATAAGACCATTAATATGTGTGGACAGATTAGCTAAAGAAAACCCCGGATGAACATGGTTTTTAGCAAGAGCATCAGCAACAAGGTTCCCCTCCCTAAAGACATGTTGGAGCTTAGCCCGGCCTAACAAAGCCCTGGCTTTATAGACCTTGTCAAAAAATTCCCACTGAGCATTGTAAGGATAAAAGTATTACCTAAATTTAAAAAAAAGTGTTACATTAGATCTAATGTAACATCGCCTAAGCTAATACTTACTTTAGCTGTTATTGTAACACTTTGAACATTAAAAATACCATAAACTCTTATTTAGGCAGCCGAAACTTTAGGTCAAAGTTTATGTGCAAATAAAAGAAATTTCATTAGGAATGTGGTTTTTCTAAAAACATGCTAAAAAATTTAGGGACCTGCTATGCAATTATCAAAATACTATGTACATCACAAATAATTCATAATTTTCATTTTTCTTTTTTCCTCCCCTCCAATCGAAAACCGCTCCTCCCACTGAAACCGCCTCTAACGGACGGTTACCGCCAGAATTCAACCGGATTTCCACCTGATTTTGCTGTTTTCGTTGGATTTCTCTGTACGCCGACGAGATTTCCCTTTTCCAGCGCTCAATCTACGACACCGCTCGACCTGCACCGACGGCGCTCTGCAATGGCGATGCTCTACAACGACGATGCTCTGCAACATCGTTGGATTTGCTTTTCACGTCACTGTGAATTAAATCCGCAATGGCTCCACTGTTTACGCCGATAACATCTCTCCAGTTATGCCCTAGCTCCGCTGTGCCCTAGCTCCGCCATACGCCTGCAATTATACCCTAGCTCTATCGGAGAGACGACCGCAATGCGATGACGAGGAGAGGCGATTCAACTGTGAGGCAAGGCGTTGCTGCATTTTTTTTCAGGCACGTGAGATCTGCGCGCCTAGGTGAAGAAGAAGGCCGCACGTGCAAACACCCACAGACAGTGGTGGTGGCAGACGGCTAAGCTTCTTCTCATAAGATGAGGTTTAATGATGTGTCTTACTACTTTTTTCTATTGAGGTTTAATATTTACTTAACTGAGCATGTTGTCAACAAAGATTGTTTGGTCTAGTGGTTAGTACTCTTGTTTTTGAGGTTAGAGGTCTGGGGTTCGAATCTTACTATGATCTTTATTTTGAAGAAGTTAGGTTTTTGATGCACATGTTGAAGTATAATATAATCTGACTGAGTGTACATAAAAAAATGAGTCTTTGGTGTGGTGGTTATTGCTTCAAACTTTGAGGTTAGAGACCTAGGTTCAAATCTTACCTGGTCTTTATTTTTTTAAGAGGTTTTATTCTTGAGGTAGTTTTTTGTTGATGTTTGTAGTATTTTTTTTTCTCTTATGTTAATATTTTTCATTGTTCGGGTGAGGTTTAATTCATATGAGTTGATGTTTTGTAGTTTTGTTTTTGGTGATATGGGATGATATTTGTAGGGTCCTTTTTTTTTTAAAAAAAAACCTTACATTGATATTTTTCATTTTCCGGCTGAGGTTTTGGTAATAGAGCTTAATGTTTGTAGTGTCTTTTTCCTTGTGATGATCCTTTTCATTTTTCGGATGAGGTTCAAGTGTTAGGGGGTTTATATTTGTAACTTTTTTTGGGTGATATAGGTTGATATTTGTAGCTTTCAAAAAACAAATTGTTGATGTTTTATGAATTTCAAAGGGAATAATTTATCAAAACTTGAAGAATGGAGGCCATTGAAGACCATGAAAACCATCTTATGAAGACTTGAAGATGTGAAGATTTGAAGAAAAGTAAAATGGAGAGATGGCTAGAAGACAAGAAGAACAATGAACCGTGATGCTGTTTCTGGATGCCCGTCGTGACTCGCGAAGAACCTGTCGCGAGTAATGAAATACAGGTGGCCAAAATTCTAGTCCTTTTCTTGTACTATAAATAGGACTTATCCTCTGTTTCCCAACTTTTTCTTCTTCTACTCGATTGTCTACAGTTCAAAATCCTAGTTTTTCTACTTTTCATCTTTGTTTTAGCTTGAATTATGTTTGGTTTGTTGTTGTTAATTAGTATGGATTACAATAGCTAAGTTAATCACTTGAGAGCAATTGATTGAAGCTTCTAAACCCATGCAGTGAGATTTTCTATTTTTCTCATTTATGAACATTTATTGGGAAGCATTTATTGTGCCCTTAATGTTGTGTTTTACTTCATTTATACCAAGGGTTGTTTGAGAATATGAAATTCTTGTATGATTGAAGTGTTAGGGTGTTAGAAAAGTGTACAATTTCTTAGCTCATTGACATGAAAATCCAAGAACGTGGAATTAGAACTTGTTGTGTATAATGTAATGTTGATTGTTCTCATATTTGTCATAGGGTAGCAATGAAAGGTTAAATCTTGAATGTTGTTTGTTCTAGGTTTAGCCTGCTTTGTTTGGTTAAATGACTATGCATTTGGTAGAATGCTTGTTGTTGTCAAATCTATGGTTCTTTGTGTAAAATGCCATTGATGAAATACCTTTAGGCGTTATTTGTCTAAAGTGATTATCAATGAAGTTTGCAAAATGTCATTGTTTGCGTTTGCAAATTACTCTTAAGAAGAAATGAGTGTTGATCTTCAATATGGAAGTGATAACATTCCTTATAGGCATTAAATGTGAATGAATGAGTGAATGAGTGAATGAATCAAGGATCTATAGGAGTTTTGGAAGTGAGAATCAATTGCCCCCAAGGCTTTGTCAATTGTTTATTTTACTATCTTTTTAGTTGTTTGTTGCATGATTAGCATTGTTGTCTTGCTTTGCTAGTTGTTGTCTTTTAAATTCATAATTTAGGAAAACCAACACACTCCCTATTTACTTGTTTTATATGTGTCTATATATATATATCTATATCTAGTATAATAACCACCTTATTTGTTTAAACCCTTAGAAAGATCCCTCTTCTCGTGGACGACCCCAACTTGCCATTATCTATTTAGTTGTAGATAGGAAGCATTTAGGGCTTATAAATATTAATTTTGAGAGACACGACGATTACCTGCCATGGAGCTTAGGCAGAGAGCTTAGGGGTGGCATGAGAGATGAAGGTTGAGGGAAGCTGGAAGTGGGCGGAGGGTGGGTGGAGCGGTGCAGGGATGGTGAGGCGATGATGGTGAGGTGTGTGGTGGGGAGAGACGTTGGACGAATAGGGTTTCAAAGGGGGAGGGAATGAAAATAGGGGAAAGGGGGGGGGGTGTGAATGGGTTTGGGCCAACATACGAAAATGACTAAGTATGGGTTTACCATTAAAGACAGTTCTGCCTTTAATTAGAACTGCCTTTAAAATGAAAAGGCGGTTCTAAAGGCGGAACGACCTCTAATGAATCACCATTAAAGGTGGAATCACCTTTAAGTAATTTAGAATCTCCTTTAAAGGGATTTTGAAACTCAAAAATGCTTCCGGATCTCAATTAAAGGCGATTTCGATGGAACCTCATTATAGTTATGTCTTTAGTAGAGCTTTCGAGACTAGTGTTTACAACTTGAAAAGTGGCTGTAGAAAGTACTAACCGCCAATTATTTTGTTAATTAGAATGTGATTACTTTTTTTACGCATCACTTAATATAAGAAATTAAATTAACTGTAATTAAGAGTGGAATTTTACGACCATTTTTTACTTTGAACTGTAAATATGTGCTTTCACAATCACTATTATGCCACTCACATAATTTTTATTGTCAAAGGTGGGATTTTCTTATAGTAACATATTTAAAGTTCATTAATTCTCTACCTAAATTCCCGTTTCTTAATTCACATAGGAGCCAACAGCCGTCTAGATTAGTCATGTTGATCCTTAAATTAATTAGTATCCAAGGTCAAACTTGCGTTGTTATAAAATGAAATATTGTATTTTCATTTTTGCGTAGTGACACTGCTGCATTTAGCAAAAATCTCCAAAAGAGGACATGCAGGTATTGCATGTCTTCTTCAAGAGCCTTTTTATTTGTTTGACCAAAATCCACAGGAAGCCAGTAGACCCAGCTAATGAAATGCAATGTATAATTATTCGTATTCTGAAGTTTTGATAAATTATGTATTGATTTTGTTTCTTCTTCAAAAGATTTATCCAACCATCCTTTATTTTACTTTGACTACACGTAAATTGTTTATGCATAATAGCACTCCCACGTCACTGCTAGAGGTATGACAAATGGTAACAGTGCTTGTCTATTGAGCATGCGTAAAAAATGAGCCATAGCCAGTCGTATTGTATGCTTATATATTGATTTATGATTGTAAATTATTGACAATTTTTTAATTTAACCCATTATTGCAGACGTCGACTAGGACAATTTATGATTCTATTTGACAAAATTTTGAGCTACTTTACTAATAAGTTAAAATGCTGGTGTTTGGTGAAATATTTAAAAGCAAATTATTTATAAAGTAGTAGAAAATTTTAGGGGGGAAGTAGAACCTCATGTTATCCTACGTTAAAAATAAGACAAATTTTCTCATAAGCACGGCCACCAAACATAACTTGTCAGTTAAGTAATTTTTGAGGTTTGGTAAGATATTAAACGTAGTTTGTAAGCATAAGACATTTAATCACGGGGGAATGTCAACGATGGTTAAAGTGGTCTTAGGATGGCGATTATGGCATGCCATCCCTGGCACCGCCGTTGTTCATCGTACTACAATGGATGACGGTGTATAACTGCCTTGTTATAGGGAATACCACGACGTTGTTTCTGCCTTGGTTCCCTTTTTAACATCATCCAATTTTACAATTTCGGAAGTTCCATCCTTTCGGAGTTTTATTCGGTAAGAGTGGTACAAAGCTCTGTAGAGTAATTAGTTAGATGGTGTGTTTCTAGTAGTAGATGTTGTAATATCTGAACACAGACAAGTTTTACTTTTTAAACATACTCATTTCATGTCGATCCCATTTTTTTACAATTTTGGTTATACTATCGAAAATTGTAGTCATTTTCCAAATTTACAAATTAGAAGCCATCTATAGCGACGTGGCTATAAGCACGTGTTTGTCTCTAATTTAAAATCATTTGCAAAATACATTGTGCACTACAACCAAACAAAATGAAGAACAATATATATAGAAAGCACTAGTGACAAGAACTTATAAAAAAAACTCTTACTATTGAATCTGGATTCAACAACGTAACATTAGTATCGAAAGTGAACAACAGAAAATGGTATAGAAGTATATTGTAAGGGGCATTGCGAGAAAGTCATCCCCCAACCTACTGTGGAGAATTTTATCATGTTCCCTAAACTTCGAAGTGGGCTTGGAGCGACCAATTGGTGCTGAAATCACCTTGTACAGTAGGCTTCCAAGCATGCATAACATACGACAAAAAACAAGAGGATTCTTAAAGTTATAATTCTATGTCAACATTACTAGGATGCAAATAGATGGGCGTTTTACATTTTCTCGATGAAAATTTACCTCGCATTCCTTTCCTAGTTCCCATAATATTGACCTATCTGCATGTCATGGTGTCACGAGACATCCCACGAATCCCATATGCAAGTTAGTGGGGTCATACCTCAGGGATAAAGCTCTATAGTGGTTCAATTTATTGCCCTCAAGGAAGCTCACGGACTATCATGCCTTTGAATGGATCTTGCTTGAATGGATCTTGCTTACACAGTTTTACCAATTGAAGAAGTTCACCAAAACAATGATGGGTTTGTTGAACCTTCGGCAGAAGCCCAACAAATCGGTTGTGGTTTCCTGTAGGCGATATATTAAAGAAAGCTTACATGTTATAGACATACCCGATACTATCATTATCTCATGATATATGAATGGTATGACTATCAAAAAGTTGTACGAGAAGATAATGGCAGACACTCCAACAATCGTACAAAAACTTCAATCTATTGTGGAAAGATAATCCAAAGTTGAGGAAGCCACCAAGGGAAAAAGAGAGAATGACAAGAGCAATCAAAGGGGCAACCATAAAAACATTAGAAAGGCTCAAACACGCCCAACCCATAATTTGATTCATATACCCTTTTGAACAAATCTAGGGTTATCATCTTAGCCATCAACAAGAACCTTTTCTAGAAACCACCTATGTAGAAAAACCTAGGAGGAGGATGTTAACATGATTCTGCAAGTACCAACAAGATAGGGTGCACGACACTAGCATTTATTATCAGCTCAAGACAATGATTGAGAAGTTCCTAGCCTATAGGATGTTCCAAGAGTATATCGACTCTCATAAAATGAAGGATTTTCTAAAGGAGAAGGCACAAAGCCATAATGATTCCAATCCCAAGCGAAGATAAAAGAAACAAAAATGAAGGGAGGATTAACACCCTAACTGAGTGGAGGATAAACATTCTATCGAGGGTAAATATTTAGTTATATTCAATGGAAATGTGGTTAACATAATAAATGGTATCGTCGGTGAGAGCTTGTTGAATACCTCTATGAAGAATCAAATGCGGACCAAGCTACTGAAAGAGCCTAGGGATAAGTGTTTCAATCCAGAAGAAACCATTACCTTCTCTACAGCCAAGTGTGATCCGTAATAACACACACCATCCCAATCCCTTTGTAATCTCTACATAATTAGGGAAAACCCTGGTTAAGACAGTGTTGATAATGAAGGAACCAGGGTAGAAGCCATGTTTCAAAACTTACGTATTAGAAGGCAAACATTGTGAAAGTCCATGTGTTCATTATCAGGGTTTACAGGAAACACCGGTTTGCCAATCAGTGTAGTCAACCTCCCTATAATGATTAAAGATGGTGATAAGGCCAAGACGATAGTGTGATATTTCAGCGTCGTTGATCCTCCATCGCTTTTAAATGTCATAATCGGCAGACCATGGATGAACCAGGCTAAAGCCATATGGTCACCTTGCCATCTGGTACTTAAGTTCACAATTGAAAATGGTATAGCCTCGATAAGAGGCAATCAAGATATAACCCAATGTTGCATGATACGGGTTGGGAATGAGCTAAACATAGTGAAAGGGGTCAACTAAATATTGGGAATTTGCAATAGCAAAGAAGGATATCTTGGCTCAGAGATACTTCTATCGTATGCTGTTATAGAAAATAAAGTAATCCATTAAACAACTACTATTAGTTGGGTGATAACACTAGGGGAGCTTGATTTTTACTCTGAAACGATCCAGGTAGAATCCTCATGCACGTATGGAGCTACATTGGGTATTAACAACTCTAAGAACCAAGAAAGGATGGGAGACCCCACGATAGAGGGAGAATCCTTGAGCATCAATCTCCAGAAAAGAAGAGGGCAAAATCTTGGAAGCCGACAACCATCAAAGCAACGAACTCGTGTTCCGCAATCAAGGTGTATCTTTTCTCACATAAAAATAGCTATAGGTTTAGTATACCAATTATTATTTATGCACAAAGAGTAGTTCATCCCAAGAGGAACTATAGGTATTTTCTATTGTAATTTGATGATGTGGGTGTCGTTCACCCCTAGAGGAACACCAGGGCCACAAATTTTGATAAAATTTGCATTTAGACTGCATATGATGTCCTTAAGAGGCTTATCCCATAAAAAGACAGCCAGTCTAAAACAAATATTCATCTTATCCAAAAAGAACTCCAAAAAAGAGGCTAGAACGCCATCAGTGGGTAGCTAACAAAAAGGTGGATTAGTTTATCATGGTTCCAGGGCCTCAAAGATGATAAAATTGGAGGTTCCTGCCACTATGGTAGTGGAAGATGTTGCGCCCACAAGAGGTATGAATGTATCACGAGAGCTTGGGATTTATGTTCCTAAATTTGATAGCGTGGTTCGGTTGGCTAAGGATGTAATAATTTTTTTCTCCGAATGTTAGATATATCGGTTATTGGTTGTGATAACAGGATTGTGTTATATGTAGGTGTACGGTGCTATGATTACACAGGTCAATGTTTTGTCAATTATGAGATAAGGTTGGTGATTTTTTGGAAAACTAGAAGCTTCTAGAAATGGAGTTGGAAAACAGGACGAATATTCGTGAAGAGATGGTAGTGTAATTGGAAAAGGTGATCAAAATATGTAGACAAAGACAATGCGAATAACGTATTGTGTGATGAAGTTAAGAGGCTGAAATAGGATTGTCCTGATCATCTATATGAACCTCGCGTGCTGGTTAATTAATTAGTGAAGACTTAGGGGTTCTATTATTTTATAGGCTATATGTATGCTAGGATATCTAAGGTTGGGTGGTGTGAATCGTTAGTCCATACTTGTGACTGGGACCCTAATCTAGCTATCGTAGGTTTGGGGGTTAATGTGTTCTAGTGGAGCCTCTGAGAATTGCAAAGTGTGCGGTGGATGAAGTTTCGGCGAGAAAGGTGCGAGATGTGGGTCATACTTTTCGCTTGATCGAGAAATTGGCTAATGAGGAATCGTTACCGTTAATGAAGGATTTATCACAATGCAAGGTGTATTTGTTCCCGACTACGAATAGTGTTGGGTGTGTTAGTGGTAATATAGAAGTCTATGTTATGATTGGGTGGCTCAAATTGAGAAGTGTGATGCTAGCCCAACCACAATGAAGAAGGGGTAGGGAGTTTCATTCAGTTTCTCTACTAGTAGAGATGGTTCATCTAGTTCTAAGGTAGGATGGATTGTAATCTTGTAGGTTGTTTATGTAATTGATATGAAATGGTATGAAGTTGCCCTATGATTTGTGTTAACATATATTTGTGTGCTCTAGTTAAGTTTGGAAAGGGGGTATGTGCAGGGATAATTTAGCTAGATTCACTCAAGAGGCCAGGGAAACAGTGGTGGGGAGGAGGGTGACGTCTGTCATTTAGTAGGTGAGTTTCCTAAAAATGTGTCTGATGGGAACCTAGTTGGGGCTGTGAGGGTGTGTGTTCTTGATTTAGAGGCCAACTATGAGTACCTTAAGGGTGTGTGTATTCCATGGAAAGCAAAGGAGTAAGAAATAAAACTGGGATTACAGGTGAGGGCATTATTGTTTAAATTTATGGAATATGAGATGGAGTGGAGGATGAAACTGGAACAAAATTTTACATCATTAGATGAGTACAACGACCATCTTTTTGAGCAGTATTTTTTGATTTGGAAGTCGAAGAAGGAGTTTAAGAATTTCACGAGGCCGAAGAGAGTGGCAAGACGCACGAGGTTGATACTAATGAGGCTATCATTTAATGGCGAGCTGATCATCTAGATCAGTTTGGAGAGAAGATGGAATTAGAAGCTGATCGTTACTGTTTGTTATTGAGGATTCAAGAGTGAAAGGATTTTTATAATGAAGAATGATATTTTACGATTAAGCTAATAACGATGTATGAGGGTGAAAAGAAAGATAAATGTAGAGACGTTGGATGTTATTAGGTGGAAGAGAGGTGTCAGCCACATGAAATAATTTTTAAGGAGTGGCATGAAATGATTTCGAGTCTACGTGGGGAGATTTATAAGTCTCTAAATGTGAAGCTTAGGGTTTATGAAGAGGATTGAGAGGTTTGTTCTCATTGCTTAGACTGGTAGGTGGAGGATTTAAAGAGAGACCTAAAGACTCATACATACTTTGTATACCTATTGAGTAAGCAGCTAGGCCATTGGATTGTGAGCCAATTACTGACCGCAAGTTGTATTACGTGAACCATGTGCAATGTATGAAAGCTGCAGGCAATATACAAGACGAAGTGTATTTGCACATGCGGTTGAATTTTAAGGAGATCCTTGAGGAGAAGGGTGATCAAGGGAGGGACTTGGTATCTTTATTAAGTAATTATTGCTAGATGGTGTCGATTTACTTGGTAGGGAGGGTGATTGGGGGAAGGAATTAGTACCTATAGTGCACTCTTGTTGCTTAGTGATGTCTATGTACTAGATAGGTATTGAATTATTCTAATGTACAGCTTTTGAGTCTAAAATAGTTCTAATATGATTATTTTTACACAAAATGGTATTTCTTGTGGTGTTTTTTTACTAAGTGTTTTAAAGTAGTGGTGATGTTAATAGTAGGTTTTTACGTAGGAATAGATCATATAATGGTTATAGGTTTGGTGGGGGTAGGCTGGAGAGGGTTCCACCAGGTTATCATTCGGTTTAGGGAGTTGCCCTTTTTTTTGGTAGCGTATGTAACAATGGGAAAGGGGGATGACTTTCGCTTGTGTCACGGGTTGGTAATTTTCCATGCGTATGCAAAGCTGTGGGTACCTATCCCATTTGTGCTTTGTGGTCATGGAGATTTCTGAATGTGAAGCCGGGGAATTGGCTAAGATTGAATCATTGTCGTTGATGAAGGAATTAATTAATTGTGTGTTGGATTTATTCCTAGCTACGGTTAGTGTTGGTGGGTTAGTGGTAATATTGATGTTTGTGTTATAGCTGGGGCGATTCAAACTAAGAAGTGTGATGCCAGTGCAACTGCAGTGAAGAAAGGGAAGAGAGTTTTGGTCATTTTCTCTACTAGTGGATATGGTTCGTCTAGTTTTGAGGTAGGCTAGATTGTAATCCTGTAGGTTTTATATGTAATAGATTTGAAATAATATGAAACGGTCATATGATTTGTGTGTTAGCATATTTTTATGTGTTCTAGGTTATTTTGGGAGGGGGGTATGTGGTGACATCGACTAGATTCACACGAGAGGCTGAGGAAACAATGGTGGGGGTGGAGGGTGACGTCCATTATTTGGTATCTTAGGGTGATTTTCCTAACAGTATGTTTGGTGGTGACCTAGTTAGAGAGCATTGTGAGGGTTTTTTTCTTGATTTGGAGGTCGTCTATAAGTACCTTAAAGGTGGGAGTATTCCTTGGAGAGTGAATGAGTGGGCAATAAAATTAGGATTGCAGGTGAGGGAGTATTGCTTACATTTACGTAATATGAGATGGGGTGGAGGATGAAATTGGAACAATATAAAGCGTCATTAGATGAGTATGATTCCTATCTTTTCAAGTAGACTTTTGTGATTCGAAAGTTGAAGAAGAAGTTGATGAATGTTTTGTGTTCAAAAGAGGGTGGCAGAAGTATTTGGTGGACAAGACACACGAGTAAATAGGTAAATAGTATAGACGGTGGAACCTGCAGTGGAGCCCTAAATGGACCCCACCAAATACAAAAAAGAATCCGACCTTAGGTAACGTAAGTAAGCCTAAGGAGTAATTCCGCAAAAGAAATAGAGGTGGGGGGAGGGGAGAATGTAAAACTAAAAGTTAGCACTCCCCCATCCCCCCCTTTTGCTAATTAATAAGCTATCAACCCTAGGCAAGAAGCTGCAAAGGGAGGAACAACACAACCTGGAAGACACGGGCTAAAAAACCCAAGTAAATGAGGTGAGAACAAACTCACTACCCATACACAAAATCCGCTTCTACCCCTAACAAACGGGGCCATCTCATTCGAAATCCTTAATGCAGCCGAGAGTTGTATGTCTCGGGTCTTGTGTTAGTGAAATATCTGGATCGTCGATGAAGTAACAAAGATCCAATGACAAATGATGTGAATATCCTAATGCAGCCGAGAGGTCTCGGGTCTTGGATTTCGCAAATAATTGAGGCTAATGATCCGAGCAGCACCAATCTGGCACGAATGGATATCAGCTTCTACCATATACATCCCTAAGGTGGAGATAGAGGGATGTTATTGGCCTTCAAACATTCTTCTGTTGGCACCGAAGTTGATCTTTTTGAGCAAAGGTTAATAAGGCCGTGCCTCCAACCTTTGTGACTCTCAGTAAAATCAACCTCTTAAAGATGGAAGAATGGATGCACTTGTACCGCGTGCACCAAGCGTGGCGAGTATGTACTCGCCCACTCCATTTTAAGCAAATGGACAGCTGTATGCTAATTTAACACAGAGTGTAGCGCCAGCATAAAGCGCAAATATAACCGTTAATTCATAAGTAAAATCTAGGCTAAGGAGTAAGAGCATCGGAGTGTAAATCCTTACTCTAAGTCCTATTGCCTCCTCCAGAAGCCAAGGTGCCATTGCCAGAAGAAATCCGAGAAAAACCGTAGTTAAACTGACCGGTATCAGGCTCAGAACAACTCCCTCCCGTGGTACAAGAAATCGCATCCAACGTCCCTCAAAATTCCATTTCCAGCGCCAAAAACCACCTGGCCGAGGTGCACATGACCAACACCCCGGTACATTGCACTTCAGCGCAATTCCTGACACCACACAGCGCCAGAAGTGAAGCGCTACGGCCTGCGCAGTAAAGCACCGAGTGCGGGACAGAAAGCACCCCACACCCTCCCAACCCGTGGCGCTAGAAATCGCATCCGTCATCCCTCAAAATTCCAGTTCCAGCGCTAAAAACCACCTGGCCGAGGTGCACATGACCAACACCCCAGCACATCGCACAATCCAGCGCAACTCCTGTCACCAACACAAGCCAGAAATGAAGCACTACTGCCTGCGCAGTAAAGCACCGAGTGCGAGACAGTAAGCACCCCACACCCACCAAACAGCCTCTCCATCTAGAACAAGTGCTCATCCGGAAAAAGTCTGTTCATCACCATGTAGCAATCCTTCATGATGATTTTTACCACTCTTTCCGCACTTGGTTGAGCACCATCCATAACCACATTGTTTCTTTCCCTCCAAAGGCGATAGACCGTGGTGATTAAGGCTAAAATACCAAACTTCTTGCGCATTTTTGAACCTTTAATATGCCTCCTAATCCAAGTCATTGAACTAGGAATCGAATTTATCCGTCTCCTTAAACCAATCCAATTCCGAATACGCCCCCATACAACCTCATAAATGGCATAAAGAACATACCTTCTCCATGCTATCCCCTTCCTCCATTCGATGCTTATCTTTAGTATGAAGTCTCTGGATGACCGCCAACCAAGTGATGAATGAGAATTTCGGCGGAACAAACCCACACCAAATACTGTTGAAAACCCTTTCACTTGATCGACCAACATCATAGACATTCGGGTATCTGTGTCGATGCATATGAAGATAAGCTGCACTAGTAAACTTTCCCGAGCCAGACCAAACGCGAAGGTGGGTGATTACCTCTTGCAAATCACCATTAAACATTGCGAACAATTCATCCCTGAGTTTGCAGAGATCACCAAAATAGCTCGAGTATCTCTCTCCCAATCTACCATTTGCAATCCTCGGATTTAATCCCCAAAAGTCTACTCCCTGAAGGTAGTACAAGTGAATCCATTGGACCCAAAGGCTATCCTTTTTCAAATGAACATCCCACAGCCTTTTAGCCATTGAAGCCCGATTCCACGTAATGAAGTCCCTCAAACCGAGGCCTCCAAAAGACTTAGGCACGCAAAGTTTCTTAAAAGCAACCTTCGCCTTATGTTTACCTCCCCATAAGAATCTTTTGCATTTCTGTTCGAGAGCATCCATGACCGTAGTTTGTATAACAAAATTCTGAATCCAGAATCCGCAATACCTCCAACGATTGATCTCACAAGTTCCAATTTGCCTGCATATGAAAGGGTATGGCCCTTCCATTTAGCTATTTCCGAATCTACCTTTCCCAATAGAGTACCGAATTGCGTCACCTTCAACTTGCTGGAATCAAGTGGCACGCCTAGGTATCTAACGGGGAATGTCGCCCAAGGAATACCTGTGAAGCTCAAATCCTCCTTTATACCAACTCCAAAGAACTTCGACTTTGCAGCATTGATTCCCAGACCCGAAGTGCGCTCAAATTCATTCAAGGCGTCCATGAGTATATGTACTGAACTCGTGTTCGCCTTAGAAAAGAGCATGAGATCATCTGCAAAAGCCAAATGCGTGATCCGAAGAGTCTCGCATCTCGGATGGAAGGTAAATGCCTAGATGTCGTCCTCCTTTTCATTAATCTCGAGAAATACTCCATGCAGATCACAAACAGGTGAGGTGACAAAGGGTCACCCTGACGAATACCCCTCTGTCCCTGAAAGTGATCGCACAGTTTACCGTTAACTGCAATCGAGAATGAAGAAGTGCACACACAAGTCATGATTCTGTTCGTTAGCCTTTCCGGAAATCCCAGTCCAAGCAAAACTTCTTCTAAGAAATCCCAAGAGACTGTATCAAAAGCTTTTTGAAGATCCACCATAATCATACATCTGGGCGAATTGCGAGCTCTTCCATATCCCCGGACAAATTCCTGGGCTAACATGACATTGTCCGAAATATTTCTGCCCTTCACGAATGCTCCCGGGCAAGGGTCAATGATCCCTGGCAAAATACCCTCAAGCCTGGTCGCTATAACCTTTGTGATAACTTTGTAGACCACATTGCAGCACGCTATTGGTCTAAAGTCATTGACTTTAAGATTGTCAGGTTTCTTCGGTATTAATGCCACCGAAGTGTGGTTAAGCTGTGCCAAAATGTCACCTGTCTGAAAGAATTCCAGTACCGCAGCTGTCACTTCCTCACCCACGACGTTCCACTGTTTCTTGAAGAATCCTTCCATATAACCATCAGGCCCCGGAGACTTACCATCCGCCATAGCAAACAACGCCTGTTTAACTTCAATAGCTTCCACTTCTTGATTTAGAAATGCCCTATCCATGTCCGAGAGCTTGTTACCCGCATCGAATACATTCATGTCAGTGGTAATTCTATCTTTTCTTGTGCCAAATAATCCCTTATAAAAATCCGCAAACAGCTCACCCTTGCGACCATTAGAAGTTACAATACGGTTTTCACTATCAGTAATCGCAGGAATACCCCCTCCTTTTCGCTCAGAGACCATAGTGTGAAAGTACTTTGATCCCTTATCCGCCTGAGTAATGTGATTAATTCTTCCCTTTTGAGCTAGAAAAGAAGACTCCGCCAAATAATACAACATAGCTTGCTTCTTTAAATTCCGCAATGCCGCAATAGCATCATCCGAGGCATCCCTAGCGTCAAATTCATCAAAAGCCCTGTTGTACTCCAAATCCGCACGCTTAGCCTTTTCGGAAATGTGGTCAAAATCAAGCTTACCCAACTCCCTGAATGGAGTTTTCATCCTAAATAATTTCCTGGTCACCGAAAATTGTTTTGTCCCCTCGACAGACGGACTCCAATAATCCTCTACTATTTGCCCACAATTCGGATGACCTAGCCACATATTCTGAAAACGAAAAGGCCTACCCTTTCCAACAATTTCTTGCGACATATCCACCACTATGGGAGAATGGTCTGATTGAGCCGAGATTGGTAAGAAGGTTGTGCGACAAGCAGCTTCATCCCAACCGTGATTCAATAGCACTCTATCCAGCTTCCTCCAAATCTTCCAATCCGCACTATGCTAGGTTAAGTGCTCTCCCAAAGCAGGTGCATCCCTAAGTCCACACTTTACATAAACATCCTGAAACTCCTTCATCGGATGCAGACTAGGTACATTAGTCCCATAATGATCTTCAACACTAAGGATAGCATTAAAGTCACCAAGAACCATCCAAGGCGAATTCAGGCTAGCTCCAAATAACTTCAATTCCTCCCATAGTGGTAAACGCGCCAAACGTCCTTCACTATGCCCGTACACAAATGTGCAGAAAAACTCAATACCAGAAGCAAGATTACGAACTTTCAGATGAATACATTGCGGCGTTTTCCCTAGAACATCAACCAAGAAGCCTTTCGGATCCCAGATGATTAATATCCTCGAGTTCTGCCACAGTTCAAAATTGTGCGTAAACTTCCATCCCTTAAAACTTTTCAGAAAAATGCGCAACACCTTGTCCTCCATTTTTGTTTCCAACAAACCACACAGTCCAACTCTATTCGTGGAGATGATGTTTTTCCCCCACCTCCTTCTTACAGGGGCCGATAGACCCCTGACATTCATTGCTGATGTATTCATTGGGAAACAGAGGTCCCTTGTGGCTTCGGACCGCCGCCTTCAAGTGATTTGCTTCCAGAACTGTCTGAATGACTCCTTGTAGCTGATAGCATTCGCTGAAAAGGTTTCTGGATACCCTTCCCTTGCTCATTTAATCGAGTCCTACTCTTGCTTCTAGACCTAGTCAAAACCCCTGATGCGGAGGGAGGTCTACTCTTACTCTTACTCCTATGCAATCTTGGTATTTTAGAGCCCCGAGCATCCAGATGAATCATCTTCTTAGGCAATTTTCCCGCCCCTTCAATCGGATTATCATCATCTCCAAACGCTTGCTGTTTTCTATCGGGTTCCTTGGCAGATCGAGTGCTGGATTGCTTGCGCTCAGTGCTTCTACCACGCGCTGTTTGTGCTTGATTTCCAGTGCCAGCAGCTCCAGGCGCTGCTTGAGCAGACTTGGTGGTAACACTGTGTCCAGCGCCAGCATCTCCAGGCGCTGTTTGGCTTGATTTTGCGCCCGCTCCACGAATTCCAGCGCCTGCGCTTGCAGCGCCAGTGCTTACGGCTACGGGCGTTGGTGCTGCAGGCAGCGCAACAACGGCCTGATTATCTTCATCCTGCATTCCCCGAGTGATTATTCCTGGCCCTTTTCTTGCACTTCCAACTCTCTCGATGTTCTTGACTATGCTTTCAACCACTTTTCCTTTCCCTTTCTACCTCCTCATTGTCCGAAGAGTCATCCTCAATGGTCACATTCTCATTACCTCCAACCGAATTTGAGTTTTAATTATCTCCAATGGTTTCAGTTTGCATCTTCCGAACCCAAACATGATTATTGAAACGAGCTCTCAATTTTTTCTTACCCTTTGCCTTCACAACTTTGCTCTCGGCCGTAGGTTTCTTTTGTTGTGTCCCCTTGGCATTCCAATAGTCATCGCACTCTTCCATGAGATGATTGTTTTCACCACAATTCGTGCACCAAGGTCTGCAATAATCATAGATGATCTTTTGCACAAACAATTCACCAGATGGAACACGAAAAATCACCTCCTCCTTAAGCTTTGTTGATGTATCAATCCATACCAAGAGACGTGCGTAATAGCCCCTTAACTCAAGAGTACCATTGTCCATAAGGATAGGTTCTCCTAGTGAAGTAGCAATTTTCTCTAACGACTTCTTGTGCCAATACGCCTTTGGCAAGTGTTCCATCCTTAACCAAACTGGTTTAGTGGCTTGGATGGTCACATCATATTGCCCAGATTCATCAACTAGCATCATGAACAACTTCTTCCCATGGAGATAATGGTCAGGACCATTCATCACCTTATCTCTATCCTCTGCACTGTTGAACTTGAACATGACGTATCCATTCTGCTTGGTCTGGACATTACACTGCACCTTCCACTTCGCTACCAACAATGTACGAATGGCATACATACCTGGAAAGAATCCCAGAAACACACCCAAGAATCTGAAAAATGGCTTATGTAGATCCTTATGAATATCTTCATCAGTGAGCACAAAATCGACACTATCTCCATTGTTTGCAACAACTTCAATGTCTGACTTATTCATTAGAATTTCATGATCATCCCATCTCCTTCTCCTCTCTAATTTCGGATCATTCCAATCTCTTGGATGCACTTGCTGATTCTTCCTCTGATTAACATTCATATCGGCCGTAACATTGTGGTTCTTTTGACCCGGATTATTCCCCACATTCATCACCATTGTTATGGATGAATTCCGATAAAACAGATCGGATTCACCAAAACAACCAGATCACAAAACAAACAAATAAAGTATCAATCCGATCGGGAACACACCGATCGGAAACACACCAACAAGCAAGAACGTAACGCAAAGTTTGCAATCAAGACCGATATACCCTAAGATCAATCGGAATTAAGAACAAACCATAACAACAAAACTGGAATCCACCAAACACCAAACCGAATTCAAAATCAAGCAAGAAGAACTTGAATCTAAACCGATTAAACCCTATGATAAATCGGATTCAAGACTTGATCTTAAAACCGCAATCCTTCAAGCACTAAATCGGATGCACACACACATGAAATCATGCTCCAAGTCAAAATTCAAACAAAATTCAAGAAGATGGATAAAAAAAACCTGGAAACCGTGATCACCAAGCAATCCGAACCAAGAACTTGCGGCCGATTTGTAGTTCGATCTTAAATCTCCAATCTTTGTGCTAAATCCGATCCAAATTATAGGAATTTGATTAAAATTTGTGCTGAAAATTTTAATCAAACCCTTTATACTCCTTTGCGCAACCAAATCCAAATCCAAACCAAAGAAAGATTGAATTTTTGGATCCAAACTCCTTCTCGAACAAGGAGTCAAGGGAAGAACAATTGCGATCTCCCTCCCAAATCTTGATCCGAGACCGAATCCACAATCCAAACCCAGATCACGAACAAGATCCA
This sequence comes from Rubia yunnanensis, assembly GCA_037428765.1. NCBI lineage: Eukaryota > Viridiplantae > Streptophyta > Magnoliopsida > Gentianales > Rubiaceae > Rubia > Rubia yunnanensis. Next base: position 43,273,061 of record CM075061.1, on the reverse strand, counting down.
CCAAGAACTCTCCTTTGCCGAATTCAAACCCTACTCCAAGGCCGATTTAGATCAGAAACTCACCACGAATTGCATATAGTTTTGTGCGGAATCCAGAGTAGAATCCGTTAAACCATAATTCATCGGTGGATTGTTAATGAAATTGAAGAAATCGGCCTCCAGAAGATGGAAGAAAGGCTGCGCCTTTTTTCTTCTTTTTTCGCCCCAGAGCTAGAGAGAGAATTTTGTGGACAAGACACACGAGGTTGGTCGGAAGGAGGCTATCATTTTCGGGCAGGTTGATCTTCAAAACTATTTGTTAGAAGAGAAAAAGGAATTAGAACCTGAATGTTGCTCTTTGTTGGAAACGATTCAGGAATAAGGGATTGTTATGACGTAAAAAATGAGATTTTGCAGTATAGATGATAGCGAAGTATGAGTGTTTAAAAAGGAAGATCAAACGTAAAAGCATTCGATGTTCTCAGGCGAAAGAGAGGTCGCTGGCACTTGAATTACTTTTGAACGAGCACTGTAAAGTAAATTTAAGTCTACGTGGGTAGATTTCAAAGTCTCTATATGCTAAAGTTAGGGTTTATGAAGGGGGTTGGGAGGTTCTTGAGCGACGGGAGGTGGATTTAAAGCAAGACCTAAAGACTTATACATAATTTGTATACCTATTAAGTATGCATCTATATCATTCAGATTAAGGGCAATTAGTGCTTGTAAGTTATATTAAGTGAAGTATATGTGACACATAAAAGTTGTTTGAAGCATACATGATGAAGTGTATTTGCACATGCGGTGGACGTTAGAGGAGATCCTCGAGGATGAGGGTGATCGGGGGAAGGATTGGAATCTAAATTGCCTAATTGTTGCTAGATGGTGTCTATGTACTAGGTAGGGAGGTGATCGGGGGAAGAACTTGGTATATGTAATTTGCACTTGTTTCTAGGTGGTGTCTATGTACTAGGTAGATATTGAAGTATCCTTATGTACAACCTCTGAGACTAAAATTATTCTAATGTGATTAAGTTTACACAAAAAAAAGGTATTGTTGCTAGCAGTTTTGTAGTAAGTGTGTTTGTGTAGTGGTGGTGTAAATTGTGGATTTTAGTGTAGCCGTAGATCATGTAATGGTTATGGGTTTGGTGGGGTGGACTGAAGGAGGTTATACATGGTTATTACTTGGTTTGGAGAGTTTTCATTTTATAGTGTATGGTATGCACAATGAGAACGCAGGACATACTTCCAATTGTATCAATGGGTTGTCTATTTTCCAAGCGTATTTAAAGCCGTGGGTACCCATCCCGTTTCTGCCGTGTTGTCTTGGAAATTTCCATACTGAGCAAATCTGCGGTTGATTATTCCACCTGTGCCGCTCTGAGTATAGAAGTGTCAAGATGTGAGTGTATCGCATTTGCGAGGTAGGGGGAGCAAGGCTTGTTTGGTCTCTTGTGATGGGGTTAGTTAGGCCTGTATAGATTATATGGCTTGGGCTTGACTGGCTAGTGGGTAAGTGGATAAGTATGCTACATGGCGGTGGCTTTTCAGATTTTTTATGTTGGACTTTTAAACAAGTAATGCATGAGGCAGAATAAGTGTTCAGTCAGTTATCGAGAAATAGGGGGAAGCAACTTTTAGTTTTCCTATGTTTGTATTTTCCTATAAAAGACAATGTTGTCATGGTATAACCTCAGTTGAAGTTTTGTGTAATTAGACTATACTTAACTGTTTTTAATATTGTTATTGTATTTTTGTTTGTTTGTGTTTCATGTTGTTGGTAAAGCTTTTATGAATATGTGTAAGTTGTGAGTTTCCCATTGGGTTCATGGTTTGGGATGTTGGGGATATTCTAGATATGGGATTTTGATCACATTGTTTATGTGATAATTTGACTCAAATGGGTGTGTTGGGAGGTTGATTTTGGTTGCTAGGGATGCATGTTCAGATTACGTTTTTTCTGTGGGATTTCCTAGAAAGCTTATGCCTCTTGCAAATGTATATCTTTTGATTTTTTTCCCTTTTTAAGGGTTAATTCACCTAATGCATGCTATGGTTTTTTCCTTATTGCAGGATCAACGGTAGATATTAGCAAATGTAGTGTGTGCTGGGATTGAGAATGATGTAGAATCAAAATTTGCAAGACCACTACAAATGGGGGGCTAAGGAGAACCCACATGAAGGAAGGCCCAAAATCATGGTGACTTGGCTCTAAGGAACAGATGGGATGCACAAGTGTCTGGCTCATGAAGCAAAATTTGACTAGATTCACAAGCCTATTCAGCCGTGGACATGACAAGAAGTATTCCAGCTATAGATTTGTTGGCATACTTGCTTAGTAGGAGGATGGTGCCCCATCATGGGGGCACTTCGGGGAATGGAGGTGATGCAGAAGGAGAATTGAAAATATTGTTCTCCAACGACATCAAGTTACTTTACCGCCTTAGTAGGCGGACTAGATTACAACTAGGAACTTAGCTTGTTGTATTACCTATGTATTGGATTAGCAATTTGACATAATATAATACTTCATAGGGAAGTTTTATAGGCTAGAGAGGGGATTTTTTCTATAATCCTTAGTGTTTGTATGGACTCGAAGTTGATGAAGGAAAGATATTTCCATTTGCTTTTTCACATTTTGTATTGTGTTTCATATTGCTAGTGTTACTGGCATCACGTTTGTTAGTACTTCAATTTGCGTTGTCCTTGAGTGGCTGATATGAGCATGATTCTGCTAGATATTCCATCATTGATGCGTAATTTTTGTTTTAGCATACCTAGTTCAATGACTAACCAATTCTTATGACTACGTTTTCTTAAGTAAGGGGTGGGTATGCCATAAAATTTTAAGTTATGTGTCAATTTTTTTAATGCAAGGAGGTGTTGTGCGGGATTTTATCTTTTATTGGGAGCACCTTATTTGGGATAAATTGTACTTTTTCCACTTGGGTGAAACACGTGTGCGGTAGCGTTCTTGTAATGATTCCTTTTTTTCTTTATTTTTTTATGTGACTTCACTATTTATCTTTTTCGTCAAGTGGGCTGGTCCTTGCTTGTTTTGTGATATGATGGTGCCTCCAGCTTGGATTCTGGCTTTTCCCAGAGACTGGAGATTCACAAAGGAAAAATATGTCCCCATAGCCGATGCCACTAATGTGGGGGTCCCCACAAGATCAACATAGTTCTCGGGATCAGCATTGTAACCTAGCCTCTCTGAGCACCTCCAAAAGAAGTCTAGAGAGTGGAATGAGTGAGCAACCTCCAGCGCTCAAGTTAGAATTGTTTTCTTTTATTATTTTTCTAGTTTTGAAATTACTTACCTTCTACTAGTGTTCTGCATCTTCATTTATAGTCCTCCTCATTGAGTTATCATGTTAGACGTGATACGCCTCACTCCTCTAGATCTTGGTTTAGTAAAGGGTGTTGTGATCATTGGTTCTTCTTCCGCCTCGAGCGAGATGATGTGCATGTTCAGTAAACAACCTTGTTCCTGCAGGTGTTAGTTCTGTTGATGGACTTCACTTGACTAAGAAAGTACACACCATCTTATTCTTCTATTGTCCATTCATTGTGCTAACAAAATTCATGTACAGTTGCTCCCTGTTTGCTTCGAGAAAAGCCAAAAAAAGCCAATTCTTTTAATCCGCATGAGAGGATTGTGCCTCTATGTCATCCCTAGATTCCCAAACCTCTCTGACTAATGATGGAAATGAGGTGGGGTGGATAAGGATTACAGTCCATGTATACCCATGCCCACCTAAAATTTTTAAACACATACCCGCCTCATCATCCATGACGGTTACAATATTAAAAATACATCCCCACCCCATCAAGTATTAAATAAAATCCACCCCCGCCCCATCACTCACTTGGGTATTTCTAACCAATTCACACCCATTATACTCGCCCCACTTATACCTTAAAAAAATAATTATTGACATGAAAATATTATAGAGAGTATATATGTATTATGGATAAATAATAGTTTTTATACATTAAATTAGCATGTATATAGCTAGTCTAGTGTAGGGAGGCATGGATGGGGCGGGTGTTAACTAATATCAATATTTGACCACTACGTATGGCGGTGGGTATTATTTTCATACTTGTACCTGCTCCACACCCACTAAAACCAATATAAGGAGGGAAGACATGTCCTTGCTAGTCTGGGTGGTTTGTTGGCGGTGGTGGGTTTTGTCAGTTGTAGTGGATTTGTCAATAGCACTGTCGGCTCTATTATGTTTTCAGCTTGATTTGCATGTCTTCTGGACCTTGACACCATAACTTAAAAGGGCCAATAAAGACTATAAGTCCTCATAGTCGGTGTCAATTATACAGTTTTCTCTTTTAAATGAAGATGACTGTTCAGCTTTTTATGAAACAGAGGTGCTTCGATCCTGCAATATATCTCCTAGATTGGATCTGGGGTAAGCGCTCTAATTCTTAAGTTAGTTCCATTTTCTTGAATTTATTATTTTGAATTACTAGTTTTTACTTACCTTTATTTCTTAAACTATCATTTATTTTTAGGCTTCTTAAGCCTACATTATAGGGGTGTTGTCTGATGTGCTGGTCATGGTGATCGTGGTCATTGTATGACTCTTCTAACTGCGTATATAATGAAACACATTTATTTGATCGTGGGTTGAGTGGTAGCCACATGTGTGACTTTTGTGATAGTGGTTGGATGTCTCTCCGGTTGGATAATGGTGATGACGTGGTGCGATCTCATCGTTGAGTGTTCTCTCTTCGGCGTGTAAACACCTCGATGACCTCGCTGAGTTTTCGGATATGTGGGTTAGGCCTAATGTTTGGGCTATATATACTAGATTGGTCTATGGTTTAGGCCTCATACATTCCAATTCCATACAGTTAAAACATCATACAACATACCATAAACACTATCTGCTATAATTTAGATCATCAGTTACATACACATTTTTTGCATAATGTATAAAAGGATCCACTGCATTGTTTAAAACCTTAAAATATGTGGTTGTAACATGATCCAACATGTGAAACCTCAAGAGTTTATTTTTAGTAATAGTTATTCTAAGATTTTTTATTTTTTAAAGACTTTATGTGAAACATTGATTGAAATCAACAAGTTGCTCTGTTTAGTTTGAAGTTAGAAAGGTGAAATGTTCAGTTTAGCATCAGGTAATGTATGAGAAACTAATCTTCTGCAAAGCAATGCTCCGTTAACTTTAGGGATTGGTTTCTATAAATTGTGTATGATTCTGACATTGGTTGTATGTATGATAACTAGTTGTCAATTTTTTTATCCTACTCTTCACTCAAGATATCGAGTTATTTAATATGAAATTTGTCAAAATTGATTAAAATCAGCAAATTATCGATGAATAATGTTAAATTGGTACAAAATTGATGTACGGACTATGTGATTGATCATTTGTTCGTGTTTATCAATGTTGTTGTTCAATTATGGTTGTATGTATGATAACTAATTAAGTGTCAATTTTGTGATCCTACTCTTCACTCAAGATATCGAGTTATTTAATATGCAATTTGTCAAAATTGATTAAAATCAGTAAATTATCGATGAATAATGTTAAATTGGTACAAAATTGATGTACGGACTATGTGATTGATCATTTGTTCGTGTTTATCACTGTTGTTGTTCAATTATATTGTGGTTGATCAACGATGATGAACAACTCTTGGAGGTTTTGTGGATCGCGACTTATTTTTTGTTTTATTTAGGGATGGATCACAAAATGCGGGGCAGGGGGGCGAGGTGGTGTGATTTGTGGGTGGCGTGTTTCGTGTTTTGGGTTGATTTTTCTTTAGTTACAGTTCAATGACTTAGAATTTTCACGTCTTACAAGAAGGACCATGGGCTGATATTAATTAGAAATTGGACTTCAAAATTTACTTGCCATTTCTTAATAATATCCTTTAGTCCTGGTTTCACCATGAGGTGGTCTCGTATGAGACGAAGTATTTATCGTTGATTTGGGGTTAAGTTTATCAACTAATTGAACCAGCCCTATTGGTTTATGACCTACTATTTTCTTTAACGCCGTATTTCAATTTTAATTATTAATCTTTGAATTTGACTACACAAAAAATTAGGGGACTGATCAGGGTAGCTGACGCTTTAGCAAAACTGCCACTAAATCATAGTTCAATGATAAAATGTAATTTCAATGATTTTCAACAACAAAAAATGGGGGACTGATCAACCTTGATAAACCACAAGTACCTGATCTGAGATGCAATGACAGGGTTGGAAGAACATGATACTGCATAGAATTTTATTTTGCTTTTGCAGGCACTGAGCATACATTGCCTGGATTCAATCCAAACAAAGCTGATGTGCTAGCAGAGCCCTCTGTTAAGATCTTGGACAAGGAAACAAAGATGAGGCTAAGCCCGTCAAACGGATCGGGTCACCCATTGGATAACCGTTATCCATATACTATTTTCACTTATTGGATAAGACTTATTGGATAATGGTCCATTGGGTTAATGGATATAATTGGGTTGTGGTTATTGGGTTTAGTTGGGCTGGATAATGGGTTACCCGTTGGATAATTTTGGGTGGGTTGAGTTGGGTTGGGTAATGGGTGACCCGTGTATAATTTCATATCACAAGATAACTAAATTTTCATAAGTTTGATTACGAATGATTTAATTTTTTCCTAATATATAATCATTTATTATATTATGTAATATAATATAATATTATGTACATTATATTATATTTAATAAAAATATTTATATATATAATATGTTGGCTTTGTAAACTCGATGAAATTAACGAACAATATTAGTTGGGATCGAGCTCGAGCTCAAATACTGTACGAGCTCGAATATTGTACAAACTCGAATACTGTACGAACTCGAATACTGTATGAGATTGAACTCGAATATTGTACGAACTCGAATAATATACGAGATTGAGCTCGAATACTGTACGAGATTGAGCTCGAATACTGTACGAACTCGAATATTGTACAAGATTGAACTCGAATAATTTGTGAATTATATTTTGTATAATTTGTGAATTCTAGTGAATATTTATGTTAAATATTACACTTGCATTTAATTGGATACTTTTGGATATGTATTTTTTGGTATTTGTTAGGTTTCCATTGAGTTAACATAATATGGGACCCATTGAGATCAAAATTTTCCATTAACATAATTATTCTCATTCCGCAAAATCATAAAAACTAATGAGCATTTAATACCCGATCCCATTGGATAATGACAACTTGTAAACCAAATTAGAAAAAATATTGAATGATAACTTATTGGGTTAGTTACATAATGACTTATTGGATAATATATTTTAACTCATTGGGTCATATGAGTTATCTCATGAATTACCCAATGTGTTATCCATTTAATGACCCAATCCATTTATGATCCAACCCATTATGACTCATTAATAAATAAGTTAATTGGATAAAGACTCGTTGGATAATGGGTTAATTGGGTTGAATAATGGGTTGATCCAATTAACCCATTTAATAGGCCTGGATGAGGCTTCGGAGCAGAGCAAATTCAAAAATTACAAGAAGGAGCACAAATCAACACTTGATGGTACATAGTCCAAATGCACATCTATCTCTTTTGTTCGACATACTCAGAGATTACCTCAATAAACAAGCTGTTTAGGGGGGTAATCTATTGTACAAATATAACCTGCTTTCACTACCATTTATTTTTCTCTATCACCATCGAATAAAAAATGGCCAGCAGAAGGTTAACACATGGGTGGAGGCTTTCTTGACTGGAATTTTTCGTTCACATGTTATAGAACGCTTTAGACTAGCTACAACTTTATCAGGGGTTTTGTGTTCAACTTTGGTTACCTTTTATTTAAAGGTTTGGAGTGCCTATTAATCTCCCCACCTCCAATGGAGATGCGTTTCCATTAAAAAAAATTGAATTTGACTATATACTACAAGAAACTGAACCTATTACTTCACCTATTTTACCTCGATTTTTGGTTAAGGGAAAATAACCAAAGTAAAAGTTCTTTTACCTCAGTTCCTTTTTTTTTGAAGTAAATAATTTTTTTACCTCGCTCGTTTAAAAAAATTGAGGTAAAATGTCTACAATGACCGATGTCGCACGCATGTTTGACTTACCAAAGTCGGTTGTTTTTGGGACCGACGTCGCACATCACTTTTGCAGACATGAATGACCGATATCGCATGCATTTCTCGTTTACCGACATCGCTTATTATTGTAACCGATGGCACACGTCCCCCTCAGAGACAAGAAATGACCGATATCGCATGCATTTCTGGCCCACCGATGTTTATTGCTTTTGTGACTAATGTCGCACGTCACTCTCGCAGACCTGAATGACCAACGACGCATGCATTTCTCGCTTACTAACGTCGCTTATTATTGTGACTGACATTGCACGTCCCTCTTGCAGACATGAAATGATCGATGTCGCACGCATTTCACGCTTACCGACCTCGGTTGTTTTTATGACTAACGTCGCACGGCACTCTCGCAAACAGTTACTTATAAGTATATGAGTAACTAGATATAACATATTTAAAATAATTGAATATATATTAATAATGTAATTTATTTTTAAAAAAAAACTAAAAACTAAAATTTTAATTTTTATGCAATTCTATTTCTTTTGAATTTCAAAAGATTTTATAATTAAAATTTTAAATGTGAATTTATATTTATATTTTCAAATGAAATAAATTAAACATAAAATTAGAGTAATACAAGATCGAAGTCAAATATTAATAAATAGACTTTATTATTTCACCGAATAAAAATTTATATACTACTTATTCATAATTATATAAAAATAAGTAATATATATATAAGTAGTATATAAATTTTTTCCCAGAGAAAAATAGAGTTTATTTATTAATATTCGACTTCAATCACATATGACTCGAACACTACATTTTTTTTGTTTCATTTGACACGTGGCTAATTCCAAGGGTGACACATGGCAAATGTGACGTGGTTAAGAGATGCTTTTTTAGTAAGATTTATATAGATAATGACTTGACTTTCTATATAAATATAAATAATTAAATTTTGACCTTAATTAATCATCGACATTTCATACATAAATACTAGTGAAAAGGTTATGGGAACGACTACTAAATGGTTAATCCATGACTTTTCATATATAAGCACTAACAAAATAGTTTGACATTCCATATATAAACATTTATAAAATTGTTTGACTTTACCTATACATGCTAAAATCTTAAATTCGCAATCATATATTATTGAATTGCATTTTGGTGTTGCCAATTTCGCGATCGGCAACTCCAACTCTTGGAGGTACCTAAGTACAAAAGGTAAAAACTTTACTCGTAACTGAAAATTGAAATTCGTTCGAACGTGATGCTACCCTATATACCCCGTCGTATTTTCCAAGTGTGTAGCATAATATTTATCAATAAATATGCACAAGGATATATTTGTATTCTTTTCAAATTATTCTTTCTTACTTCTATGAAACAACTCTAAGTTATTCTAGAACATGTGCTAGCACTTTCTAACATTTCACCGACAAATTCAACTATTTAATATTTCTATATTCATGCAAGAATAAAAAAATCATGTAATTCGGAGCAATAGATTATAGGGTAACACAATTTTGGGTCATAGTGTAATTTTTCAAGATTGTGTAGAAGTAATCAATGTTGACTTTCGAGACTCTTTTGTTCACCCATACATGCCCAAATTGCAAAATCCCAACTGTATATTATTGAATTGCATTTTGGTGTTGTTAATTTCTTGATTCAACAACTCCAACTTTCTTGGAGTTACCTAAGTGCAAAAAATAAAAACTTTACTCGTAACCCCAAATTGAAATCTGCTCGAATATGATGCTACCCTATACACTCCTGTTTTATTTTCCAAGTCTGTAATATAGTATTTGTCAATAAACATGCACAAGAATATATTTGTAATCTTTTACGATTTCCCTTTCTTACGTCTATGTAACCAACTCTAAGTTAGTATAGAACATGTACTAGCGCTTTCCAACATTTTACAAAAACAAATTCATCTGTTTAATATTTATGCAAGAATTAAAAAAATCATGAATTTTGGAGCAATGGATTATAGGGTAACTCAATTTTGGAACATAGCATAATTTTTCAAGATTGTGTAGAAGTAATCAATGTTGATTTACATGGCTCTTTAGTTCACCCATACATGCCCAAATTGAAAAACCACAAATGCATATTATTGGATTGCATTTTGGTGTTGCCAATTTCGTGATTCGACAACTCCAACTTTCTTGGAGGGACCTAAGTGCAAAACGTAAAAAATTTACTCGTAACTCCAAATTGAAATTTGCTCGAACGTGATGCTACCCTATACACCTCAATTGTATTTTTCAAGTCTGTAATATAGTATTTATCAACAATCATACACAAGATCAGCCCAAAACATCTAAGCCCTTAGCCCAAACACTACTAACCTAGTATATAAGCACCAGAAGTCTTCTCCTTCTCCTTTAACATAACACAAACATCTCTCTCATTCAACTCCCAGAAGCCTTCTCCTCCTACATTTACCAGCGTTTCCTCGCCGCCATCTCTCAGTTGACGGCCACTGCATTGCCATTAACCATCGTTGCACCACTAGCTTCTTCTCTGGAATTCCATATCTAATTCTTCTTGGCCATCACACGCGTGTTCTCCGTCATCTCACGTGTGTTCTCTATCCGGTTCACGCATCTTCTTTGGCCGGCTCACGCTTCTTCTCTGACCAGCTCAAATCTCCGTCTTCTCCGATGTTACGCGTCTTCGTCACTGTCACGCATTATCTCCAGCCGTCATAAGTCTTCTCCAGCCATTCGTTGTCGCACATCTACTCCGTGTTGTCTGTAGTCATACATCTATTCTAGCCACCAACCGTCGTACGTCTTCTCTGGCTATCCGCCGGCCGTCCGCCTTCACGTATCTTCTCTGGCCGCACCACCATTATCACCAGCATCTCCGATGTCTTGTATTTTGTTGATCCATTGTATTTTGTCTTGTATTTTATCATGTAATTACAGTGTATTTTGTGGTACATTATTAGTGTATGGTTCATGTGAACTACTAAAAGTAAAATCGATGTTGATTCTGCTTTCGGTATTTTTTTAATTCCAAAATTAATATGTGTGACTTTGCACTAGTGTCGGTCCTCCAATATTTTTGTTCCAAAATTTTTTAAACTTTTCACTAGTGTCAATCATGTATTATTTTACCGCAGTTTAAAAGAGTTTGTGTGTGACATCGCACTATATTCATACGGTCACACTTTTTACATCGGTTCTTTTTAAAAAAAAACTGAGATAAAAAGTATACTTTTAATCCGGCTACATTTACCTCAGTTATTTTGGGTTAAAACTCAAGGTAAAAACCCATGCAGAGCCGAGGAAAAAGGTGTTGTTTCTTGTAGTGATATGACATTTCTACTCTTATAAAATATACTCCCTCCATTACAATTAAATATGCTTAGCTGACATTTTAGGAGTCAACTGTATCAATATTTAACTATTAATATTTTTATATATGTGTAAGAAATCATGGAAAAAATGTATTCGAAAATACATGTTATTTTTTTTTAATGAAAACACCCGTAGGTGGGGGATATATATTGGGTTCCCCAGACCCAGCCAACCAGAAAATATTTTTAACAAACCAGAATTGAGTTATCGCAATTCAACTATGGTGAGGCAACCCCGTTGCCTCCAAAAGTACTACAACTAACTAAGCTAGATGTAGACTATACAAACAACTGTACTGGAGTTGCGATCCACAAGCGAGACCCTCCACCCCCCGTGTTAGTTCTCCCTTGTGGCCAGGCAACTCCAAAACCAATCTGCATGTGGTAAGCAGCAATCTGCACCAGCAGTACCAAGTAAGCAGCACCACCAGCAGTGTTACATGAGGGATTAAGTAACCAGCTCGAGACAGTCAGGGTGTTATTGATTTGCTGTTCGTAGAACATCTCCAACCTGCATAAACAAAAAATACAGTATCAATTCAGAGGGAAACGGTGTACTCTAATGTGTGGAGTCTGAACTTTGTCCAAGAAGATCAGCCCCTTAATGTGTGGTGGAATGTTCTGCAGATTTATACTCTGGACCGAGCTGTGATATGATTTATACTCTAGACCGAGCTGTGAAAATACATGTTATAATGAATCCCACAACATACCATGTAATGATACTATTATAAATATTAATTGAAGAGTGGGTCTCCTGACAGGCAGTTTGTCCATAACCTTAGGGACTAATTTGGAAATCAGGGAAAATTGAAGTAATTTACGGGCCAGATCATAACATAAAAAATGGGTCACCCAAAAATGGTTCAAAACCCTAGCTTTATTCATTCATTTTCTCCAAACCGTCGTGCATAACTAGTCAGCTCAGATCCAGGGAACAACCAATCGCTCACATCCGGCGTACACCCAGTCACTCACATCCCGCGTACGCCCGGTGGCTCACATTCGGTAAGCTAAGGTTTAGCAATCAGTGGGTGGCCGATGAACACACCACCATCTGCAAGACTCGACGGGCACTAGATTTGGTCGGCTCCAATACTGAAACAAGCACAATAGTGGCGATGGAGATAGACCGAGTTCAAGTGAGGTCGTGTAGGGGAAAATTGACAAAGAATCAGAGAATGGGGATAAAAGGAGTGAAGGGGGAAGATGAGTGAAAAAGAACATCGGTTGATGGTGATTTGAAATGCAAAGAAGTTCCAATAAGTATTCTGTTTGACACAGCCGGCAAGGTTGGAATATTAGCATCTTTAAGTTTCCATGTGTTTTTGGTCGGTTTTTGAAGGAAGAATCTCCATATGGACCTGATTTGTGATGGTTCATTGTGTAAATTATGTTGCTTAAATTAATGCTAGTGATGTTACTACTTACTCACCCGAGGGAAATCTTTTATTCACATCTGCAGGCCTAAGGTCCCGTGCTCGACTTCTGCTCCCACGATAACTCCTCGGGGTTCAGTGCCCATGCCGATAACACTGTTAGAATAATTGAAGATTCTTTATCTTTTAATCAATGTATTTAAGATACATTATAACATTTGTATAAACTGAGATCTTGTTGAACTAGTAATTTGTCAACATGTGCTTGTTAAAACCAACATGTTATAATTTTTTGAAAGTTTATTATGATTCTGCTTGAAAAATGGTTTAAACAAATCAAGTGTTGTCTAGTATCCTGTATATAGCACAATGGGCTTCTTTTTGTGTATTTTCTGCTATGTTGTACACAATTCTGCTGCTTATTTAAGTGGGGTATGTTCAGTTACATAGTACCTATAGGTTTATTTGCAAGCATGCATGTTTTTCTTATGATTTTACATGTATGAGAACATGTAATATTATCTTAAAATTTCTTATGTGGTGGTACCTAGCACTTTCTACTATCTTTTTATTCTACTTCAACTTTCAATGTGGCATTTCAATGCTAGTCTTTATAATAGAAGTTTAGAGCTTTAATGTACTAAAAATTGGCTTTTAAGTATAGAACTTTATGGCTCAGCCATGAAAATTATACCTCATGTGGCTGAGGTGTACGCCTTAAGTCATTTTGCTTCAAGATGTTGGGAGGCATACACCTGTTATAGTCTTATGTTACCTTGTTGGGGACTATGTATAAGCTCTTCTCTATGCAGACTTCTCCTCTCTTCGACTACCTGCCACTAGCTCCCTCCAATCTTCCTGTCGACCTATATCGGCTTCAAATATGATTTTCTAGTTCTTAGTTTATTTTCCATTTTTAATGTAGTTGTTAAGGACTGAATATCCTAATTTTTGGCAAAACGGACATTTTAAACAACTTATAGGAAGCCTATACTAAGAGTGATGATTGCCTCATCAAGATTGAATTTGTTATGATGGATGAGAAAGATAAGATCCAGGGTACAAAAAGTAGTGATAATCATCATGAATGTTATCCTTGTTTTCTTTATAGTGGGGACTATCTTCTTGTTGAGCAATTAAACATGTGACCATTTATTCCTCTTCTTGTCATTGATACAGATAGCAAAAATACATATGTAGCAGTTCATAAAATTCCTCTCTTTCAACATGTGAAATTCATAAAATGACCTTTAAAAAAATAGCATTTTATTTGTTTGTACATGCTTGTGGATTTCATCTCTACCATAACCATTACAATGACTCATTAATTGTACTAGTGTACGAAACTTTATTTTTTTATTTGTTTGTTGCGGACTAGTTCTTAACAGCTGCAATGCACTCATTTTTTAGGATAAGGGACAGCTAAGTCCACATGAAGACTGGATGAGATAATGAAATGTGAAGATATGAGGGTGTTTACATTTGAATTACACTTATTAAAATTAGAGATGTTAACTTATTGTTGAAGAATTGTGTATGTAACTATGCATACCATAGCCGAGCAAGATTGAGGTGGTGGAAGCTAAAAGAGCACAAGACATTGCGTACTCTTATGCATGTACATCGATTTTTATTAACTAGGTTAGACTACACATGGATTGATATAGGCTCGCTGAATCTTTCTTTTCTTTTCACACTTGATACCGCAAGTGATCTACTCTGGGTTCTTTGCGAATGCAAATATATTGATCTAAATACCTCATATTTGCTAGACTAATTTCCAAGTATAGGCACAATCAACAACATTTCTTTTTATAAAACAAAGGTCGTACAGAACACAACTAACAAGTACACACGAGATACTAACAGATGCAACATATAAGTAAACAGATGCAACTCAATATTCATAACGTACAACTAACAACAAATGAAAACAACTACAGATAGACAGTGCAACTAACAAGTACATATTAAATACTAACAAATGCAACATATAAGTAAACAGATGCAGCTCGTAATTCAAAATGAACGATCAACAAAAACAAGAAGAAAAAAGGCCATTCACAGTTCAACTAATTGGTACATGTTGAATAATAACAACTGCAACATATAAGCAAACTATTGCACCTCGTAATAAAACTAATAAGTACATACCAGATTCTAACAGATGCAATATATAAGTAAACAGCTGTAATTTCTAATTCAAAATGAACAGCCAACAACATTTAAAAATAAATCATACAGAACACAACAAATACACACGAAATACTAGCAGATGCAACATATAAGTAAACAAATGCAACTCATTATTCAAAACGTACAACTAACAACATATGAAAACAAAAAGTCATTCATTGTACGACTACAAGTACACACTAAAAACTAACAAATGCAACATATAAGTGAAAAAATGTTGTTTCTAATTCAAAATCAACATTCAACAACAAATAAAAGCAAAAGTCATACACTTTACAACTAACAAGTACACACTACATGCTAACAAATACAACATATAAGTAAAAATGTAGTTCATAATTCAAAATCAACAATCAACAACAAAAAAAAAGCAAAAGTCATACACTTTATAACTAACAAGTACACACTACATACTAACAAATACAACATATAAGTAAAACAAATGCAGCTCATAATTCAAAATCAACAACAAATAAATGTAAAAGTCATACACTTTACAACTAACAAGTACACACTACATACTAACAAATACAACGTATAAGTAAACAAATGCATTTCATAATTCAAAATTAACAATCAACAACAAATGAAAACAAAAGGTCATACGGTACAACTAACAAGTGCATAATGATTACTAAAAATGCAACATATAACTAAATAAATGCAATTACTAATTTAAAATGAACAATTAACAACAAATGTAAAAAGTACACACTGAATACTAACAAATGCAACGTATAACTTTAAAAAATGCATATTATAACATTAACCTCACACAAATACAGAGTTTTACTTATACATCATCTAAACTAACATATACATAAATTTACTAAAAAATTGCAATCTCTAATTGAAAAATAAAAATCAAACTAAAACTATGTTGGAAATGGGGAGTTCTTTTCTTGAAGAAACTGTAATACTGTTTCTTGATGTTGCATTATTGGTCTCAGAGAATTCTCAACTAATTTTTTTTGTTGTAACCTAGCCCTTAAGTACTTCATTCTTCGAAACATCTTCGGACAGCTGGCCCTTTGTTTGGTAACACTTGAGCTCAGAGGAGTGCATTTCTGATTATGGTGAAAATAATTAATTTTGGCAGATAAATTGTTCTTTCTCTGCACATTGAAAGATTTTCTTCTTGCATTATCTGATAAACAAGCATATACCTATCATTATAACAATTTTGATGAATATTAGGGTTGACAAAAAATCTCCAAAGGAACTTGTTCAAATTAAAACAAAGATCATATCAACCGAATTGAAGAAAAAATAATTAAATGATTCGTTGTCCTAATTAAGTGAGATTGTGAAATCTATAGAATGGCAATAGAAATCGCTGAATTGAAAATTTAGTATGGAATTACCTTGTACAAATTGGATATTGAGTAGAGGGTTCATCAAGTCTGTAGAATGGATGCCGACGGAGAGCGATTGAGTTTAAAAAATTGTGCGATTTGGATCGGAAAGGTGTGTGGTGTTGCTGCATCCAAAATCTCAAAGAATTTGATGAGAGAGATTGTTTGACGTGGTTTCTGTCTTCCTTTCCTTAATAAATTAATGAATCCTCAATTTTTGATTAATTATAAAATGAACCTCATTTTACTTTTAGATCTCTGGCATGTCCATAACCTAATAGACATGCTGCCTTTCCTGAGACTTTCCCTTAATTGAATTTTATAATCGAAGTTACCTCAATTTGATTCAAAATACTCAACTTATCATGTTTGGTTATAACGAGTGGAGTATTTGAAATATAGGAAAATTTAACTATGATTGAATTATGAAAAAGGTTGTGATTATCATTACCTAAAAAAATGTCATTTGTGGCACACATCATTAAACTCTTTGTGAGAGCAATTAAAGGGGGCTAAAAACAAAGTAACAACTT
The DNA here is from genome assembly GCA_037428765.1 of Rubia yunnanensis. NCBI lineage: Eukaryota > Viridiplantae > Streptophyta > Magnoliopsida > Gentianales > Rubiaceae > Rubia > Rubia yunnanensis. The sequence continues at coordinate 43,256,147 of CM075061.1, read as the reverse complement.
CGAAGGGGAAATTTTAACTCTTCAAGATAAAAAATAATTCTCTCTCTAAAACTTAGAGAGAACACAAAAAATATAGGGCGACTCTTTTGCTCGCAAATTTAGGGTTTGGACATAAAATATCATACGGTTTTTTTAGGGTTAATTTAAAAGAATCACAAGTTAGTTGTTGGAAATCTAGCTACTTAGATAATAGAAGATCTTGGGAGCATTTCAAGTCATGGTTTTCACAAGGCTGGGATGGTTTGGTGATGGTAAGCATGCAGATTTTGCACATGCAGAGGCACGAAAGGAAGATCAAGCATAAATAAGGAGAGATTCACTTAACGTAGAAAATTTTTTATGTGGGGAGAATTAGTACATGGGGTGAGGGCCCAATAGTATGCTGATATGTTGACAAGTATTGGGTGGTTAATAGTAGTTTTTGTTTTTTAAATTTCTTTTATCTTTATCTTTCTGATCATATTTAACACATGTCAACATACTATTGAGCCCTCACTCCAATATACTAATTCTCCCCACATAAAAAAATTATAGAGGAAATTTTTAAGATGAGTTGAATTAAAGAGTGTGTCGGAATTCTCTAAATTTGACTAAGGTTTAAAATAGGTTTATGGCTCCGTACATCTTATAGGGCGGAAAATATAAGGGTATTGGGTAGTTTGCGGTGATCAATGTGCTAGTAATCATGAAGATCAATGAGAGAGACGATCAAATGCAGAAAACTACTCAGATTACCAAGGAAAACAACCTCTCACAGCAAGAGTTTTGATCTATAAATTGGATTACATATAATGGACGAGCAACACCATTTATTTCTTTTTAGAAAATGGTTGGGAAAACACATGGTCTAAGTATGAGTTACCCAAAATCTCTTCATTTCTCACACGTCTTGTACACTCGGCAAGGATCTGAGTATTTTGAGGAGACGAACAAGCCTGAAGGGCTTACTACAGAGTTTACCATTACAACAAGAATAAGTACGAGGGATGTGGCGATGAAGCTAACACAAGATGACATAGAGGTATCTATTGAAATGGAGCAAAATTGTCTCTTAGGGTATAAGATGGATGATAGAGAGTTTAGGGTGGGGAGAAGGAATCAGTACTTTGATGATTACTGGAGTGTAGATGCGTATGTTCTTCATAGGTATAAGAATTTTTTAGGTCAAAAAGTTTCAAACACGAGAGAAGGCTCTAGCTATATTACACAGATCCCTATATTCTCTAGTTGGTAGTCTATTAGCACTTAAAAGATGAGGAGTAGGCATATCTCTCATTAGGGTGCAAGTGGAGAAAGTAAAGATCAACATTTAGATTCACGCCTTGCCTACATAAGGCTTTAATCAAAGTGCTACGATCAAAGCTGCCAATATGTCAGGGAAGTTGATCAATGTGGACATTGAGCCAAACCTAGCACTAGTGGAGGGAGGGGCATTTAAAGGAGGTTCTTTCAAACCAAGAAGGCTCTTTTAAAGCGCCTTCTCTGGTAGTGCCGTTAATTGCTATCGATTAAAGGTGGTTCCAAGAGCTTCCTTAAAATACAGCAATTAAAGGTGGTTACGAACCGCCTTAAAAAGGCTGGTGGAACAACCTTTAATAGGTTTCGAGCTCGGAACCTACATCCTCTCCCTCGGCCCTAGCAGTCATTCTAAACTCGGAACCCTAATTAAAGGCAATTTATAACCTCCTTGGATTGCATTTGAAATTACTTTTGATGTTCCTCACTCAGAACTGGATCAATTCGGCTGAACTAGGTGAGTCATTTCGAGTTTAGAACTTAACAGCCTTTAATCGGTCCCTCTGTCAGAAGCAATAATTGTCTCCATTTGCACGTTTGGTTCCTTGTTCAGGTCACATTTCTGAGCCGCCTCTGTAATTTTTGTGCCTTTTTTCATTGGTAAATTTTCACTTCCAAGTTTGGAAACCGAATCAGCCCTATGATTTTGAAAGGGCAGATTAATCTTACGAGTTCGGAACTCAAATTGGCTCCAATGGAAAAACTTATTTTTCATTGAATTTCCCAGCACAAAATAGGCCTCTTTCAACAGCCACAAATCTAATTCAATACACACAATTGTTCTACGAGCTAACAAAAATCTATAGAAAATTCTAACTAAGAAATAATCTATAAATAGGAATAGAAATCAATAAAATTCTAATCCAAAGCTTTACATCACAACTAGTTACCTCAATTGTGTTACTCTACCAAGTTTGGGTTCACATGAAGATATGAGCGGCTAAGAATGAGATACCTAGCCAAATAGTTCCTAGTGGTGTTGATATCTTGTTTTGAATAAGGCCTTCTTGCCTTTAGGAAAACCTATTTGCATAGCGAGTTAGTTAGAAATATTATTATTGACATATAGACACTACTAATGTCTATTAAAACCAAATGTATAATTACCTTGTCAATCTAAAGTAAATCCAAGTCCATGGCCTCTATGCACTCTATTGCGTACAACATTACATAATAGCTGCACTCCCATATTTGCGCTTGTTCCTTGTACTATTTTAAACATTATAAAATTTGTAATTTGTAGAAAAACATAATGTTATCTCCTTGGAAAAAATGAAGCAATGTATGCATAATATACCTTGATTTTGACCACCTGAAATTTGTTTTCATCATTTTCACTATTTTCCTCCATAGCGGACTCCAAAATCTTAACAAATGAATCTGATGGTTGGAAGTGCAATGGATCCATCCAATACACACGCTTTTTTTCTGGAACAATGATGATCAATCTCCAATGATCCATGTACAAAAATAGAGTGTAAATTTATTAAAGTGCATAAATGATGTGGTCGAAAATAATACAGATTCTAAATATAACCTTTCAATGTAGGGCATAATGAATAATTTCTTATCCTTTCTCCCAAGGTTTTTTCGAATGTAGTCGATTCTCTCTTGGTTTGTACAACCGATCTCTTGAGTCATCACCGGGCACTAATATCTGACCCACTCCTTCTTTTGATTATACATATAATACATGTACCTTGAAATTATGAAATGTTTTGCATTAGTCATAAACAATTAGAGAAAATGAAATAGTAAACATGAATTTAATATGTAAAGATTAATTTTACCCACAAGATATATATGGACATTATTGTCTAGTTATTTCCAAAGGTTCTCGAAATCACTCCACATCATGATGATGTCTCTCTTGGCACCAAATACGCCATTGTTTCCCATGAATGAGTAAGTTGAGTTGCGTTAATGCAGTTGAAGTCAGTTGCATAGCACTTTTATAAAGTGAGGTGCGTCATTCGAGAGTTGTGGCCTTGGAAGCGGTTGTTTCATCTTGTCTGATGTTTTTAAACCGATTTTGGTTCCTTTTGGACCAGTTTGGGTGTAGTGTGGATGGGTTTAGGTGAAATTTTAACCACCTTCGATGTACTTTGTGTCGCTTTCGGCGTTGTCAGCCATTTGACTTTCAAATGGCAATCCTTTATGGGATCGGCATATAGTAGTCGACATGGCCACAATAGAAACATGACGTGAGCAGAACCAACATTCTTGTATTCTTAGCCCAGAAATGGCAATGAGGCACCCTTCACCAATGCCTTCTCCAAAGAGACTCTTGACAAGCCTTCTGGAATTGGTTCACTATGATGATGTTTCATTAAATCATGCAAAAATCCATCGGTAACATGGAGTGGACTATCACCTATGCCTCGATCTATGTATAGCTCACACATAAGTGAACCCTAATCGACACAAACTACATTTGCTAAATTTGACAAAAACTTTGAATTAAAGATTTGATAAATGTTAAATGTTTATCATAAGCAAGGATGACCTTGTCATGGTTGTCGGCTTCATTTGACAAACTTTCAATGATTTCCTCCTGATTGACCTTAACATGTTTTGGTGAATGGTGTGATCCTCTTGATGGAGGTTTCCAATTGGGTGTCAAATCATCTAAATTCTTGGGAAGTACGAGGTCGGTGTTTTTGATCAACTTTCAAATGAGAATGTCTTGTTGCATTATTTGCTTCTCTTGTTCAAGGGTGTGTTTTTGCAAAGTGTTGACACGTGATGGGTATGCACTTCCATAGTACCAAGTAATTCCAAATTCCTCATGTTAGTTCAAGTACACACCACTCCCTTAACACGACCTGCATGGTCGGATTTGTTGGTAGCCGCAGAAAGGATATTATTCTTAAACGTGGGTATGAATTTTCCTTCTAATACATCATTTTTCAATTTCTCCTAGGTATTGAAAATATGTGCATTTCAGAACATAATTCTATGGTAATATGTACACTATTTGAAGGAAGTAAAAAAATAGTTGTAGGGTTCGGGTTTAACACTTGTTCTGCTAGTTCTTTTTCTTCAGGCTCCTCGTATAGTCCTTTCTTGTTTTGCCAGCCTTTGAGGAATTGATCACACCTCTCTATGTCTTCCATATCCATTGGTTGTGCCGTAGCCCTTGCCTCCTCTTCAGTCATCCCCGCCGATCGATTGCATTTCTAATATCTATCTCAAGACGTTCTATAATGTACTTGAGAGCCACCAATCCATACCCCCCTCATGGCTCAAACTATGGAGAATCACATTCAAACCAGAATCGCGTTGTTTTTCTTTCCTTATTCCCTAGCACACTTATTAATTGATAGACATGACCAAAGATAAGTACATCTAAATAATTGTCAAAGTAAATTTGTTTTTTACTAACATTAGAAGCATTCTCCAAAGTCCTTCTCTTGTGGATCTCCCAACTCTCCGGTTGAATGTGCGTGTAAGTTATCCACCGCCGATCACCATACTCCAAAGAAAATACGTAGTCCCACGACAAAGTGTATTTTTGCTCTCGTCAACTCTTGTACATCATGGTCATCGCCATCTTTTTTAGAAATGCCATATCCAATGCATCAATCAAATTCCAAAGTGGGGGGGGGGGCTATGCTGTGAACGTGACGTATCGTCACAAGTCCTTTTTCTAGACATTATTGAACCTATATCCAAACAATTGGCACTAAATCATGACTCTAACTACAAAATATATATAATAATAATAATATACCACATTAGTAACGATTTCAATGGATATAATATAATATTTTTCCATAGGAATGAACCATCATTAGATTTACACTTTAAGGTATGAAACAAAAGAGGACAATCACAATGTAACACAAAGTAACATTACTAAACATGCTAAATAACAAAATCCCTCAAACTTTTCCACCCGTAGAGGAATCATTTGTGTAACTACTTAAAATACTAGGGTTTTAAAACACCAACCTTGGAAACTTGAATTCCATAAGACATTGTGTATCATCAAATCTCAAATAACCAGTTTTGATCATCCCCTTCAAACAATGAAAAAATGAAATGAGAACAAAATAGAAGTAGAGATAAGGAATGTAGGGTTTGGATGCTTCAAAACTTACCTCTAATCACCCCTAGATGAAACAATGGATTGTAGGTGGAGAAATTGGAAGAAATGGGAGAAGAGGAGTGTTTTTTAGGGAAAAGTTGTAAAAAACGCGAGCATATTAGGGTATTTAATACCCTTTGGAAAAATGCATTTTTCAATTTTTTTTCACATCTGATTCAACTTCCAAACTTGAAAGCCGATCATGTCTTTAATATTTTTGCAAGATTAGGTTCCGAACTCGGAAACTAATTTAATATATACAAAAAATGAATAGCCAAATCGACATAACACTAACCCCAAATTCAAACTCAAGAACCCTAACCCCCTGAACCCAATCGATCATATATCCCAATTTCTCGTCCACCCACAATGTCGAAGCCAAGATACACTAAGAAGAATATCGGGGTGGTGAACGACCGGAGCCATGAACCCTATAGGGAGCTTTCGGCATCGGAGAAAATTTTCAATGGAAGGGCTGAGGAGAGGTATGTTGAATTTTTGAAATGTAAGGTTATTAATTAAAATGTTATCCTTAGAGTATTGATCAATTATTTGTGCCTAGGATATTTCTTAAGGTGTTTCAAGGACAACCATTTTGAAATTTTCTTATGTTTAGAGGATCTGGTGTATGCAGATGAGGTAATTCAATTGTATGCTAATTTGGGACAAAGCATGAACATCGTGATTGTACTAGGGTGAATGGAAAAGACATAGTGGTTAATAAATACACCATAATGGAGGCCCTAGGTTGCAAATACTCTTCCCCCGATAAAGTGAACTCGGAAGATGGTCATGGCCCCGTAGAGATCTATCACCAACAGAGTTGGCCTTTCAAAACTGAAGCCACCCCAATTAACACTGTAGAAATGGCTACAAAATACTTCCATAGGATTGGGGCTCTAGGACCGTCGGATAGTTATGATATAGGTGAGTTGACGAGAGAGCAAAGGTTAATCTATAAGTGGGTGTGTTTGAATGTTTTACCCACGGGGGGACACACACGTGTGAGCTGACCATTGGCAATCTCATGATTTACTAGTATGTGATGGAGGGGGTCAAATTAAACCCCCGGTTATACAATGTTGATGAGTATGCTAAAGGCAGCTAATGCCAAGAAAAAGGATCTCCCATACGGTGGCTTGATCTCTGCAATGATAAAGAAGATCGATGTGTAACTGAAAGACTGCCCACTCTTCCAAGAGTATTATAACAAGGAATGGTTTTATCACAAGGACATGAAGCTCAGCGGTGGCCTTAAATGGAAGCCAAGGATTGTCCCTGGAGATAAAGTGAAGAATGCCAAAAGGGCAAGGGAGGCAGAAGTTGAAAGAGCAGCCGGATCGGGATCTAGTAAGTGTTCGACTAAAATTCTATTTTAAGTTATGTGGAATTTTATTTTTGTTCCTCTTTATGGATAGTTGTACATTGTAAATTTCCCTTTGTTGAGTAGGTTCCCCAAGAAACAGGAAGACTACACTTGGTCACTACTTCAACTGCATTCATGATGATGTTTAAGAGACCTCCTCAATGTTGGCTAGAGCGGAGGCGCAACAAGAATGCTTCTTGGAAGCTTAGGGAATCCATCTCGAACTAAGTGAGGATAAAGAACCTCAAAAATTTGATCTCGAGTTCTCAGATAGTGATGCAAATGTTGGAAACGAAGACAATCGTGAGGACACCGAGATAGAGCACATGTTCGGCTCGTGCTAGATTATTAGAAAGAATTGAAACAATGTTTTTTTAATTTGATTGTGTTTTAAAACTCATAGATGGTTTGCAGTGGATAAGGTTATTTAAAACTATAAGTGTTATTAAGTATTGAACAATGGTTGATGAAAAATATTTTGTTGTCAATTGAATCCAATTTTAGCAAAATTTATCAAATTTAATTGAGTTATGGATGCACCCCATATGTGTAAGTTTTTTATTATGAATGTATGATCCCCCAATAATTAAAAATTGACCATTGTTCAGGAATGCATTCCGAGTTCGTAAGCTAATCCGCTCTTCAGATTTTGAGGGAAGATCAGTTTCCGAGCTCGTAATAGAGGGATTGTAAACAGAGTATAGAGACCATTTAGGGTTTTGATCTTGGAAATGATAGAGGGGTTGAACATAGTAAAGGGCCGAATCATCTTCCGAGTTCGGGTGACAAATTCGGGGCAAATCTGTTTTAAAAATGGCATCAATTTTTTTTAGGTGCACAAACAGGTTCCTCACTCGGAAGCTGATTGGCCCTTATTTATAAAGTGTCAAATCACGGTTCCAAGCTCGTAACTAAATAACTATAAAAAACACCTAAAAATCATATTGTTGTTCCTATTTCATCAATATCAAAACCTGGAGGCGATTTGCGAGTTTGGAGAGCAGATCGGCGACTCCAATTATTCAAGCATCAACATGGGGATTCAAATTCTAATGGCTAGAGGTGGTTAACATTGCATCCCCTGATCTCAATCCGGCAGCAATAACCCTGGGTATGATACCATAAAATTTGTGTCTTTGCCTGCACAATCTAGGTATAACATTCTACATGATAAGGGTAAATTGATAGATCCCTACATTGTTAATTTTAATGAGTATCTGAGAACTGGTTTAGCCTACCCATTAGACAAGTTTAAAGACCAACACATTGACGTTTTGTTAGGGCTTGATGAATCTTGTTATTTTGATTTATGTTGTCAATTATATGGCAATTTAAGAGACGTGAACGGTGACTATTCCCCTATAGTTGGGGAAATTGACATTCCAATTAGTGAGTGGACTCTGAATGAAGCCCTAGATTTCCCCTATAAGGTCCCCAAAGATGTATATCCCGAAGACATCGATGGTTCATTGGATGATTTTTACTTTAGGGAAATATGGCCATTAGTAGCAGAACCCCCATACGTTCATCATATCCAATATAATATTACGTACTTTTCCCGTGATGTAAGGGATTTAGGTAAGCCGGAGACCTTTAGTCTCAAAGTTCTACCCGTAGATTCTCACATTGTCTACGAGAAGATTGCTAGATGCTTAGTTCCCACATCCAAACACGTCACCAACCTAACTATAGTGCCTTGATGTTGTTTTATTTCATAATGAGGGGTAAAAGAATAAACCCGGGGCGGCGATATTTAGGCACATGCTTTATGTTAGGGCATCGACTAGGGTAGTGAGGAACCTCCCATGTGGGAATTTGATCACTAAAATATTGAGAAATGTTGAGGGGCTGACAGTCACCGGCAAGGAGAAATCACTCAAGTACTTCGACAAGACCTAGTTTGAAAATAGGGGAATGATGTTGATCGATGGAAAATGGTACTATCAGGATGTAGAAGAAGGGGAGCCAAGCAAAAGGCCTAGAGTGGATGATGGTAAATGAATTCTTTTGTTCGATGGTTATTTGTACATGTTCTAAATAATTCACTTATGATTTTTTTTTTCTTTGTTGTTTAGAAGTTGTAGATGAGGGGAAGGCATATCTCAGGGGTTTTTGAGATTGTTACAACTGGGTGCGTAAGGAGTTCGCAAAAATGAAGGCTAGGATATTGAAGATTGAGAAAAGACAACGGGCGTACGTACGCCATCTCACTTCCACACATCGTCCCCGTCTCGACCGGTCAACGTCTACGGGTGATCTTGAAGATGACTTGGAGTTACACTTACCATAGAGTCGACATTTATGATCTTGATGGTTTATGTTTTATGAACAATTTGAGGATGTTGAATTTGATTTGGAGATTTGTTATGTAGACTTCATTGTTGTGACATATCTATTTGTAGTAGGTTATGATTTCATCGTATGGATTTTATGTGAAAACCATTATGTGGAATGTCATTTCATCCCCTATTCTGTTACTAGTTCGCTAAATTCGAAGAAGCCACATTTTCATCGAATCCATAGTCTCACTAATTTGAAACTAATATTGATTACAAAATACAATTACAAAGTATGTGTCTACTTCTTTTGTCTTCTTTTCTTGGTAGCCTTTTTAGCCTTCTTACGTTTACGGCTAACCTTGCCTCGAGTGTCCACCCAAATTCCCTCATCATGAACATTATAGTTGATGGAACAATTAAATATTTGTTTGTCCTCTTCAAGTAGAATAGCATCATCTAAACCAACACCCATTGTATTGTGACCAAATCCGACCATTTCTTCGGCAATATACGCTTCAATGAAAGCACATTTCCCATCCACCAATATCTCCCACCGAAGTTTAGATGGATCCCTTACATAAAAAAACTAGTGCGCTTGTGATGCCAATACGAATGGATTTTCTCGCCAACCGATTCGACTCATATCCACAAGTGTGAAACCATCGGTCAGCTGCCCACTGTTGAAATCAACCCACTTATATTTAAAATCTACGACTCACATGGTAACATAGTCAAGCTCCCAAATATCTAAAACAAAATTCAAAGTAACACTGATGAGCATACAAAGGATTATTACCGCTTCTACTATCGACATGCAAAGCTTCAGACATAAGGGAAACTCCACTATTCTGAGAGACACCATTATCATTCATTGATTTTCTGGCAAAGGTAAAACCATTGATGTCGTATCCTCCGAAAGAAAGTACGGTACCAAGTGGTCTATGAGCCAACCATTTAATTGTTAATGGATAATCCCCCACAGATATGCGATCAAGAAACCACGATGCAAAAGTCATACTATGTAATTGTAGGATTTGCGCTTCATTGAAATTAGGAAGGAGTTGCGCTTCACAGTATGATTTCTTCTCACTTTGTGACATAGAATAGCAAGTGGGCGGCAAGTAAAAATTGTCACTAGAACTCACTGGCCCCAAGTTCTTCTTAATTTCCATCTCAACCAAATCTAACCTAGCCTTCAGCCCATCCTTTATTTTCCCAGAGGTATTCAACAATGTCCCGATCAAAGAATCACACACATTCTTCTCAATGTCCATGACATCGAGACAATGTCTAACATCTAAATGCTCATAATAGGGCAATCTAAGAAACTTGAGCATTTCTCCCAACTCCCATCCACCGCCACTTTATGGTTCCTCTTCCCAAAGTCATTGGTAAAATTCTTCATAGTTTCAAATACCTGAGTGTAGGTTCATACCACCGGTGCTCGTCTACCCTCTACCTCACCATTGAACCATTTTTTAGTCAATCGCCATGGATGGTCCTCCAGGAGAAACCTACGATGACCTTGGTATACGGTTTTACAATGATGCTTCAATTAGTGGTAATTAGTCTCCCTCTCACAGGGAGGACAAGCAAAGTGACCTTTAACTAAGTAGCCGGACAAATTACCGTAAGCGAGAAAGTTATTAACGATGCAAAATAACATTGCTTTCAGTGTAAAGTAATCTTTGGAACTTCTATCGGATGTCCAAACACCCTAATTGAATAGGTACAAAAAATTCTCGACAAGAGGAGCAAGATACACATCTATGTCATAACCTGATTGCTTAGGACCCGTTTTATCACCGATAACAACATTTACTTACGTTTCATTATCAGGCATGACGGAAGATTGTAGATAACCAACATAACGGGCCAAGAACTATGTGTACTACTCATATTACCAAATGGATTCGTTCCATCGGTGCATAGGCCGAACCTCAAATGTCGTGGTTCTTCACCAAACTCAGGGTAAAGGGCATCAAGTTTTTTCCATTGGTCACCATCTGCGTATACCTAATGACATCATTAGCCAGTCGATCCCTCTCTGCATGCCAACGTATCAATTTTGCATCTTCCTTACAAGCAAACAACTTCTATAACCGTGGAACAATAGGGAGGTACAACATCACTTTTGCTGGTGTCTTTTTCTTTGTTTTAGTTACCACTTCCACACCCGCCGCAATTGCACCCGTCTTCAATTTGTAATGAGATTCACCACATACCCTATATGTTTCTTGATTTTCATCTTCCCCCTCCTATACAACATACAATCATTCGGGAACACGTGGATTTTTTTTATTCCAATCCTATCGGACAAAGAACTTTCTTCGTCGCATATAACCTATCCGGTATCATGTTACCTATGGGAAGAAAATCCATAAGAAACTTTAGAGTTTCATTCATCGACTTATCGGTCCACCCAAATTTGGCCTTCAAATTCATTATCTTCTGAGTCGCACTAAGTTCCGGATGTTTAGAATAGTTGTACAATGGTATCTCTTTGTCTTCAAGTAACACTTGTAATACTTCGGGTTTACCTTTTCCTACAAGTATATTACAATGGAACCCATGAGCACTATTGCAACATTGATCATAACCCACCCCTATTTAACCTAAATAGAAACCTTAATTCAAAATTTTAATATGAAAAACCTTGAATTCAGGATAATTTCCAACAATATATTTATAAACAATTCATACATTTTTCAACGGAAAATGATGCTCTTCGATTTATATATTGACTTTACTTCTTCATCAATGGATTGTGAGAGGGAGAAAAACCCTAACAATATTTTTGTTTTTTTGAGTTCAAATAAATGGTTGTGTTTTTTTTATATATAACTGGTTCTGTGCTCGGAACCCAACTTCATCAAACCCTTGCCCCGCTCAAACTTGTTCCAAATTTGGAATAGGACCCTTGATCAAATTTCGAGTTTGGAAAGCCAATCGTCTTTTCACAAATGCATAATGGATCCTTTTTCAAACTCGAAAAGCTGATTGTCCCTTATTACAAACTCAGAACCAGTCCATTTTAAAGGCTGTTAGACACAACCACCTTTAATTAGGGCTAATTAAAGGTGGGTTTAACTAAAACCACCTTTCATTAACGTTAATTAAAGAAGGTTATTTGAGAACCGCCTTAAAATATTAAAAAACTACCTTGAATACAATTTTGTTGGGTTCGAAACCGCTTGACCAAGGCGGTTCCACATTTTTTGCCCTAAACTATCTTTAATAGGCGTCTTTAATTGGCTTGCCTCTATTAGTGTAGTGCTCAATTAAATTCCTACAAGCAGCCATTTGGATCAAACCAGGTGAACATCTAATTTTTGGATTTTATGTAGATTCAGTGAACGACACTAGAATCTAGTTAGATATTAGGTATGAATGCATGTATAAGTTCTGTAGGGGATGTGGAGTTATTAAACATCCTTGTCAAATATGTCCAATACATGATGAATTTATATTAGAACAATTTATAGATAGGCACATACAAGCACACAATGCACTTCATGGCGGGGTTATTGTTTATGATGTGAACATGATACTATTTCCATCATCCATGAGTGCTAATAAGCATAGAAAAAGTCATAGAAATACTTCAACACCGCTAGTTATATGGGTAGTCCTTGGGAGAGGTACAGTCTTCTCACATATGACCAGGTGCAAGAAGGGTTCCTGTTCTCAATGGATACAGACGATGGTTAATCTGGACCTAAGAGGATGTGTTAACCAATGCATTTGGCATGTTTATTAGTATGTTTTGATTGGTTGATTGCTATTTTTTGTTAGATTTACATTACAAAGGGTTTAGATGACCATTGTTGGTTTTCTAATCTAAATCCCTAGTTTTGTGGACTTAATTAGATCTAATGGACACTGTGTCCTCATGAGCGTCTAGATTATATTTTTGTGAGCTTATTGGTAGATTGCTCGTGAGCACTTTAGCGTAGATTGTAGAAGATCATCTGCAAGGGTGGTAGTAGATAGTAGAAGCTCATTCACAAGAATGGTATTAGATAGAAGGCCACGGGCCAAAATGTGGTAGTAGATGGAATTGAGCTAAGAAGAGAAAAGAGTCAAGGATCAAACAAGTGAAGACTGGAACAACCGTGTGGTACTGCACGGGCAGTGCTTGCCAAAATGGATGGTGCCAAAGAGTCATGGCACGGGCTGCATTGAACTACAAGGCCCGTGTCGTTCAAAGGATCTCGTGCAGCTAAGTATGAGCATGGGTCGTGCCATATTTCACGGCCCGCGCAACCTAAAGTTCAAAAATCCAAAGGCCACCCCATGGAACATGAAGATTTGCACGAATGCACTATCAGTTACTAGGAAATTAATTCCCAGCTAGTGGCCGACAAGGTATTACATGGCCCGCGCCACTCAGAAGGTGAAATCAAGCTTCCAACTGGCAGCCAGTGAGGAATCATAGGACCCATGCCATTCAAATGCTCAGATGGTGCTTCAAGCTGGTAACCCACAAGGAAACGTGCGACTGTGTGCTCAGAAGGCCATAGGACTCATGCCCAGCCGGTGGCTAGTGCCTTATTGCACGGGTCGTGAGCTTTTGCACGGTCGTGCATGGTGGCTACTAGGGTTTTATTTTCCCCTTTTGGTCTTCTTTTAATGCCCAATTCTATCTACTATATCAGAGGACCTATGTCTACTAGGGTTTAAGTTTGAATAGTTTATATTTTTCATTTTCTAGTTTTTCCTAAGAGTAGGTAGACAGAGAAAGGGGAACCCTTCTCTCTTAGTTTAGTTCTCAGAATTTTTCCCAAGGGCATTGAATCCAATGGAAAGATTTTGTTCAATGCTTAGGGAGTAGTGATTTAGCTTAGGGATTTGTATTTGTTGCCATGACTTGGTAGTTATTTTGTGAGATTCTAAGATCCCTCTATCCTTTAATGCTTATGAATATTATGTTGACTTGTGCTCTACATTCTTTTTAAATGCATGATTGATATAATATATTGGCATACACCTTAGTCTACTTTCATTATATGGTGCACTATGGTTATCCCCTTAGGAGTGTTAGCTATGGTAATAGGGTGAGTGAGAAGTCTGCGACCGTGTGGGTGGGTGTATGTATGTGGGTTGTGAGAACCGCTCAGATGACTGTACGCTAGTAAGAACTGTACTACTCGCTAGTAAGAACTAGACAGTAGCCTGATAAGAGGACAAGATAAGAGTAGCAACTAGGGTTCAAGTAATTTGACCTATATCATTGCATTCTTAGAGTCACCACAAGGTTCCAATCCATTTTCCTTTATAGCCCTAGGGAGAAGCATTCATAGTGGAGTGCCCGAGATGTAATTCTTTATGGGAAAGAGTAAATTTGCACAGCATGCAGGGCCTTTGGTGCACTTTCCTAAATGGGGACACAGTGTTGATAGAAGAAAGCGAGAGCACCTTTGTGTGACGGACAAGGGGAAGTGTTAACTATCGACCACACTGTGTGGCATAAATATTAGGATAGGTCTATGCGTCTTGTATTTGATTGAATCTAGGATTGAAATATGTTACCAGTCATGTAACGCAATTTTCCCCAAGTGCCAGCTTTATATAGTTTACACTCTTGTTCTTGCATGCTTGTAGTTGATAGATAACCCCACCCACCCAAAAAAACCTGTTTTGCAACATTAACTATTCCTGACACGTGATCGGATTGACAACCCGATTGCGGCTTTGCGTAGTTAACCATTCAACTCCCAGCATCTCTGTGATGACCCCGAACTTGCCACTATCTACCCCTTGATAGTTTAGTACTAAGAACAAGAGCAACAATACAAATCTTTATATTTGATTCAAAGCGCTCTGTAGGTTAATTGATTTAACTAACGGCCTCACAGAATGCGGAATAATGGTTTATCTCAAGAAGTATTTTTTGGGTCACAAGGAGGCTCTCAAGGTGGTCGAGGCCCTTCAAACTCTGAACGAAGCTTTCAACAATGCACTTATGATCCCTACTTTGGATGAAATGGCCAACATACTTCTCCAGGCCCACCACCTATCCTTGAGTAACTACTTCGCAATGATAACTTTCGAAATAGACATCTGCCAAATGGACAAGAGAACATTGGGGATGTGATGGAGAATCAAACTGGCAGTGATGGAGAATCAAACTGGCAGTGATGGTCAACCAAATCAACACAGCCAGGAGATCGCAAGATAAATGAATAAGGACAGGAAAACTCAATGCATAATGTGCAAATGTAGAATATCACACTGGAAGTACTGGTGGAGGATCGAGATTCACTTCACATTAGTTACAATCTTGTTATAAATGAGGTTGAAATGCAGGATGTTGACCTTATGATGGCACAAATGGTAACCATGTAGAATGCAACGGAAGTAAGAGTGATGCCTACTGGTGAACAAGAAGCTAGTGATGGTAGATGATAGTGATGAACAAGCTGAGGAAACGCAACCAGACTCTGGCAAAGGAAAACAGGTGATAGTAATATCAAGCTCGAAAGAGGATGAAGATAATGGCTCCAGGAGATCGTAAAAAAAGGAAGTGTAAATCAAAAGAAGAGAAACTCAGCTGAGAAACAACAGGTTCAACTCTCACGAACAAAGAAGATCAAGAAATAAATGATGAGAAGGCAATATAAAAGGCTCTTTTGATTATCAATGGGCGTGCAAGAGAAGAAAAAAGAATTATGTTTAGAATCAGGAAGAAGAAGCAATCACCGAGTAGAACTGGCATCACCTACGGCCTATAGATGGAAAACAGAAAGAGGGGACAAAAGATACATATCTGAGCCCATCCCATACAAGAAAGGGAAAGTGAAGGAGGTAGAGCTGGCCAGAAAAAATAAATGAAGAAAACTGTTAAAGAGGAGCAGAATCCCCCGAACAAGATAATCAAGGTGCTATATTTCTATACAGGAGCAGCATTTGGGGAAGACTCAGCTAAGAACAAGTAGGCAGAAAAAGGGTGAATAAAGTAGAACAACTCAAAATATTGGAAGGCAAAGAGGAAGAACAAAGGAAACAAGTAATTCAGGGCTTTTGAGAGCTGAGCCAAATCAGTTCTCCCAACATCCATGAGGATAATAGCATGGAATTGTAGGGGATTCTTAAATTCCCCTGCAAGAAAGATGGTCAACCAACTGATCATGCAGTGGAAGGCAGGAATTTTATGTTTATCAAAAACAGAAATGCAGAAAACAAAGTTCAACACTTGGATGGAGAATTCAGTGTTTCAGGGCAAACACATCATTGATTCAATTAGATGATCATGTGGGCTAGCATCTTTTTGGAAACCAATTTGTTGTGCGGAATACCTGAGAAAGAACAAGCAAAGAAAATAAAACGAAAAACAAGACACCGAGATTTTTACGTGGTTCACCAATTGGCTACATCCACAGCCGACCAAGATCGAATTCCACTAGAGAGAAAGGCCAGAATTAAAGATTTCCTACTCTCTACCAATCCTATCTCTTAAGAGTTACAATAAAAGACGAGACACTATATATAGTCCTCTCCACCTTAAACCCTAAGCGAGATCCCCGTAACAACCTGTTGAAGCGGCTAATATGTATTCAAGGCATACCAACAAATCTCCACCCTAACTTGAATTCTCAAAACAGAAACTCTAGACGCACCATTACAGTGTCAGATGAGCAGACTTATCCCTCCACTCCTGGGACTACCCCACCGGGCAACTACTGGTCTCTGATGTTAAGCAAGTCCAAATAGTGTTGAAACTTGCTATGTGGAACAGGCTTGGTGAACATATCAGCAGGATTATCAACAGTTCCCACTTTTTTCACCCTGATTCTCCTCTCACTCCTCAGGAAATGATATCTGACATCAATATGCTTGGTCCTCTCATGATGGGCCTGATCCTTGGCTAAGCAGATAGCACTCAAGCTATCACAATACACAGTAGCATGATCGTGGTGTAGACCAAGGTCACTGACTAGTCCCTTCAGCCATATACCTTCTTTCGCAGCCTCCGTCAGAGCCATGTACTCTGCTTCCGTAGTAGACAAAGTCACTGTAGGTTGTAAAGTCGCCTTCTAGCTAACAACAGAACCACCCAAGGTAAAGACATAGCCGGTCATAGATCTCCTCGTGTCAATATCCCCAGCATAATCAGAATCAGAATAACCCGTAACCAGGCACTCAGTATCACCCCTATAAATGAGACCCACATCAGACATACCTCTAAGGTACCTAAAGATCCTCTTCACAGCTTGCCAATGTTCTCTACCTGGTTGCCCCATGAACCTGCTCACAACACTGACCGCCTGTGCTAAGTCTGGCCTCGTACACACCATAGAATACATCAATCTCCCCACAGCACTAGCATACGGAACTCGAGACATATACTCATTCTCCTCTTCTGACTGAGGAGAAAACATGGAAGTGAGATGAATATTTGCAGCACTAGGAGTGTCAATAGGCTTGGCTGAAGACATGCCGAACCTAGCCAACACCTTCTGAATGTAGCCTTTCTGTGACAAGAAAAGCTTCCTCTGACCTCTATCTCTGAAAATCTCCATTCCTAGTATTTTCCGAGCTGCACCCAAATCCTTCATCTCAAACTCAGCACTAAGAAGACCCTTCAGCTTCTGAACCTCATGCTTACTCTTTGAGGCTATCAACATGTCATCTACATAAAGCACCAGATAAACGAATGGCTCATCTCTCAACTTGCTATAGTAGGCACAACAATCATATGAACTCCTTGTGTAGCCCAACTCAAGCATGTAGCTGTCAAATCTCTTGTACCACTGCCTCGGAGACTGCTTAAGCCCATATAAGGACTTCTTCAACTTGCAAACATACTTTTCCTTGCCAGGAACTTGGAAACCATCTGGCTGAGTCATGTATATCTCTTCCTCCAACTCTCCATGTAGAAAAGCGGTCTTCACATCAAGTTGCTCAAGCTCCAAATCCTGATGTGTCACTATAGCTAGCAACACCGTGATGGAAGTGTGTCTGACCACTGGTGAGAAAATCTCATTGTAATCTACTCCCTCTCTCTGACTGAAACCTCTAGCAACAACTCTAGCCTTGTACTTGACTCCCTCTGTAGGTGATATCCCTTCCTTTTTCTTGAAAACCCATTTGCAAGTGATAACCTTTCTCCCTTGAGACTATTGAACCAAATCCCATGTCTGATTCTTCTGGAGGGACTCCATCTCATCTCCCATTGCTACAAACCATTTTTCAGCATCAGTACCTGAAACAGCTTCTTTGTAGGTGGATGACTCATGAGTATTCACCTCCTCAACAACCTGTAGTGCATAACCCACCATATCCTTAAATCCATACCTCTTGGGTGGACCAACTCCAATCCTCTTTGGTCGATCTTTAGCTAAGCAATGAACTGTAGCTCCTGATGGTTGATGATCTGATGGTGGAGGCTCTAGCAACTCACTTTCTGTCTGTAGCTCTTGATCTCCTTCAAGTTCCTTCAAACCACTCTCACCTTGAGTGACTTGAAGCTCCACCTGTTTATCAATGCTACCAACTTCTGTTGTAGACGTGGACTTCACCATGGATCTAAGCAAAGAGTTTTCATCAAATACAACATCCATGCTCAGAACAACCCTCTTCTCGGATGGAGACCAAATCCTTGATCCCTTGACTCCATCTCCATAGCCCACAAAGACCCCCTTCTTGGCTCGGGGCTCTAACATACCATCACTCACATGATAATAAGCTGTACAACCAACAGCTTTTAGATTAGAGTAATCAGCAACTCTACCCGACCATACCTCAATAGGTGTCTTACACTGTATGCCCGTATGAGGTCCACGATTGATCAAGTAGCACATTGTACTCACTGCCTCTGCCTAGAATCTTCTTTCTAACCCAGCATTCAAGAGCATGTACCTCGCTCTCGCCATCAATGTCTGATTCATCCGCTCAGCTACACCATTCTGATGTGGCATATTCCTGACTGTATGATGTCGGACAATCCCTTCATCCCTACAAAACTGATTAAACTCAAACGAACAGAATTCCAGACCATTATCAGTTCGCAGCTTCTTGATCTTCTCCCCTATTTAGTTCTCCACCAGAGTTTTCCACTGCTTGAACTTCATGTAGGTTTCACTTTTATGTTTCATCATGATAACCCAAGTCATTCTGGAGTAGTCATCAATCAAAGACACAAAGTACATGTGCCCTCCCAACGACTCAACTCGGGATGGCCCCCAATAATCAGAGTGGATATAATCTAGCATGCCTTTCGTTTTATGAATAGCCTTTGGAAACTTACTGCGGTGTATTTTCCCTAAGACACAGTGCTCACAGAACTCCAAACCCTTGACCTTGTGGCCACCAAGAAGATTATCCCTCGACAGAATCTGCATCCCTCTTTCACCCATGTGACCAAGCCTCATGTTCCATAACTTAGTCATATCCTTATGGTGAACCTCTGACGATGCAACATTTGACGAATCCATAACCGTGGAACCTTATAGAAGATACAAAGTACCATGCAGAAGACCTTTCAGAACCAGCTTAGAACCCTTGCAAACACTTAGAGCTCCATCTTTCCTTGAATAGACAAAACCCTTTCTATCCAGCAGACTAAGAGAAATCAAATTCTTCGTCATCGATGGAACGTGCCTAACCTCGTTCAAAGTACAGAAACTACCATCATGTGTCCTGATCTTGATCGAACCTGTCCCAACTACTTCACAAACAGTACCGTTAGCCGTAGTAATGCTACCCCCTGCCTGCTTATAAGTCGAAAACCACTCTCTCATTGGACAAATGTGGTAGGATGCCCCAGAATCTAGGAACCACACATCAGAGTGATGAGTGTGTCCAGCAGCAACCAGAGCAATATCCTCTTCTGAATCAGCGTCTCCTTGCGCTAAAGCAGCAGAACCTTATTTGTTTCCTGATTGCCTCATTATCAACTTCTTTGGACACTCATTTTTCCAATGTCCCTTCTCCTTACAGTACCTACAGATATCACCGGGCTTGGGAACCTTTGACTTCTTACCCCTTTTCTTTCCACCATTTCCCTTTCCCTTATCGCAACTAGTAAACAAACCAGATGCCTGATTAGCTATTCCTGAACTGCTAGCACTATGACGCAACTCCCGTCTAGGAAGAGAGGATCTAACTTCCTCCAAAGACACAGAATCTTTCCCGACAATAAATGACTGAACAAAGTTCTCATATGAAAGCGGTAGAGATACTAACAATATCAAAGCAGCATCCTCATCATCAATTTTCACATCTATATTTCGCAGTTCTAATAACAAAGTATTCAATTGCTCTAGATGATCTCTGAGTTGCGTACCTTCCTGCATTCAGAGACCGAATAGACGTTGTTTCAGAAGCAATTTGTTCGTCAGAGACTTCGTCATGTACAAGCTCTTCAACTTCAACCACAGCTCCGCAGCAGTCTCTTGATCTGAGACCTCAGTGATGACTTCATCCGCAAGACACAGCATAATTGTTGAATGCGTCTTTTCTTCCAGACCCACCATGTCTGAAGTGCCAACGACCGAGAAATCCTTCGTCAGCAGCGTCCACAACCCTTGTTGCTTCAACAAAGCTCGCATCTTGATCTGCCATAAACTGAAGCTGTTCCTCCCAGTAAACTTGTCTACCTTCACGTTCAGCGCAGCCATCTTTCTCTCCGATCAGATTAGAGATCCGACCACCCCAGATCCAATAGACCCAAAATCCGATAGACCCACCGCGGATCTAACCAGACGCTCTGATACCAATTTTTTGTGTGGAATACCCGAGAAAGAACAAGCAAAGAAAATAAAACGAAAAACATGACACCGAGATTTATACGTGGTTCACCAATTGGCTACATCCACGGCCGACCAAGATCGGATTCCACTAGAGAAAAAGGCCAGAATTACATATTTCAAGGCTCCCGTAACAACCTGTCGAAGCAGCTAATACGTATTCAATGCATACCAACAGAAATTAAGTAGTTGAAGTATTATTACATGTGCAGGTAGTATAGTTTGCTACCTTGTTTTTGTTTATGCCCTCGAGCCACATTTTGGGAATCCATTTCGAATTTAAGATATTTTATATGTTTCCTGTAGTAGTAATAGGAGATTATAACCAAGTAATAATGCAACAAGACAAGAGAGGAGGCATTCCAGTATCATCAAATAAAGCACAGAAGCTGCAACAACTAATAACAAGGAAAAACCTTTGAGAAATTCCAAGTGAAGGCCTATAGAATACCTTCTCCAACAACAGGCAATACCCAGATATAGAACATTTGGATAGAGCATTAAGAAACTCTGAATGGGGTACTTTTTTTTCAGAAGCCAAGGTAAATAATCTTCCAATCATCCACTCTAATCACAGTCCAATGATTCTGGACACAAATCAAGCAAGTATACAAGTGACAAAAACAAGGAGATATGAAGCTTTCTAGGCTAAGACGGAGATGACAAATAAAAACGTTTCAAGAGTGTGGAGTTACCCAGGCCCTCATAGGAGCCTTCAACCATATCGGAAGTCAATAGAACTGAAAAAGAAGCTTGAAATAACACTTAAACATCTTTGTGATTGGAGCAATTTAACACTTTCAGGCATGAAGAGAAGAATCAAAGGATTAACTTCGCACGTACAAAAAATCCAAATGGGAGAAAGAGTGTATACAAACACAAGGAAGATTCATGAAGTTTTTTTTTCAACTACAAGATGCAGAACATAAATTATCGGACTATTGGAAAACGAAGAGAAAAGGTTAGTTCACCACAAGAGACGGCACATTTTACCTCCGTTGTTTGTCCAAAAAAAAATGTGAGGTAAATACTGACGGAGTAGAAAGTAGGTTTTTTACATCGGTTGTAAACCGAGGTCAAAAATACCTTTTAACCTTGATTTTTAACCGACGTTGGTAGGATTTATCAGCGACATCGGTTATAGATAGAAGGCCGACGATTAAAAAACATGTGCGACTTCGTTTAAGGCAACGTCGAGTTCCACTAGCTGCGAGGTCATCAAATGCACGAATGCAGTCGATGGTGGATGAAAGATTGTGACGTTGTCTTGACCGACGACATTCCACACAGCGTACGAGATCGTATGACATGGATCAATCACTACCTGTGCATGGTGATGTGGAATATTTACAAAAATGACGTCATTTTGATTTTCCGAGGTCGCAAAAAAACCATCGATACATGCGATGTCAGTTACGTGTCGTCTGGGCACTAGTTTTCATGACGTCGCAGACATTGTCAAACCGACTTCGTTTATCATCAATATTATAATATTTAATATTTGATGGTTAAATGATAAAACGCCATACCACATTCAATTGTTTTCAATTAATTTGGGAAAGAATGACATGTTCAAACCAACAAAATTATATCATATAATACAAATGCATGTTATTATATATTGAAGTACATAAAGTAAATTTGAAATGAACTAATTATTTTAATTGAAACAACATTTTCTACAGTGCACGCCGTTAAAACTGTCAGGACGACTAGTACATAATTACAAGTCAATCCATCTACATGCTAGTCCATCAATGACTCTCCCTGGGCCTATTAATATCTTTACATAGAAAACAAAATTTATGTTAGAATTGGGTAGTTCTCAGATGAAATACACATAATGTAGTAAAACGTAGAAGACATTAAATCTGAGATGGAAAAAGTAAACAGAACTGCTCACATGAGACATTGCGAATAAGAAATAAAGTTGTCGCATAGACCGAATATATAGCAATGTAGGACATTCATTCACGTGACAACTATATGAAGTGATACGCAAAGTCGGTAAAGGTTCGGTAACATTTCGCATGAGACTAAGACATGTGACCGGTGCGCACATTCAAACTATATTCATAGAAATCTCAGGTTCTTTCTTCATAATGGAAACAAACTAGGCACCCTCTTGGAAGGAATAACATCAATAAATATATTAACACGTAACTCAAGCATCATACCTCATGTAATGTAAGATTTTTTTAAATCAATTATTAATTAAATAAACATATAGTAGGATCATCACATAACTGGTAATTGAACATGGAATAGATGGGAAAACAACCTTTATTAATTAGGAATCACAGATGCTCCATCATTGGACATTTGTTGATGTTTGAAAAAATCAATTTGATTAGATCTTTAAATGTTGTAAGGTTGTGAATGAAATGGATGGTGGGAGTTTGGGTTGTAAGATTGGTGTTGGAAATGGGAAATGGGAAATGGGTGTAAGTGCTAAGATTTAATGGATTGAAATAGGTTGGGGGAAATTTTGGGGTTCAAATTTTTTGGCGGAAAATTTGAGTTCCCGCTTGAAATTTTAGCCTTACCGATGTAGGTTTATACTCGTTTCATAGTCGTATTAATCGACCAACATGCAACCTCGCAGGTGATTTAATTCCTGGGGTTAGTAACACCGTTATATACACCATTTTAAGAATGCAGCCCATCCATCGACCAGTTCATGCCAAAAGTTGAATTTTATTGTTAACAAAATTTGAATTAAAAAAATTTGGTGGAAATTATCGTGTTCGTGATGTTTATTGTAAAGGTAATAATGGAATACTAACACGATTGATGGACGGTTCCCCTGGATCGCGGACGGGACACTTGCAATCCGAAGTCAACCTCTTTATCACCATAACTTATAAAGAAACTAGCATGATCCCACATAGAGTTCCAAAAGTCATTCACGATTGACCCTTGTATACTTATAAGTAATCATCTACAATTTACTCGAAACAATGTACTTGCACATTTTAAAATTTGATGATGGACTTTTATTACCTTTTAATTTCATTAAAAACCTAGAATAAATAATTTTGTGGGATTCAATGTGGTGGAAGTTATCATGCTCATAACGCTTATTGTAAAGGTAATAATGGAATACTAACAGGATTGACAGACGGTTACCCTGGATCTCGGACGGGACACTTGCAATCTGAAGTCAAACTCTTTATCAACATAACTTATAAAGAAACTGGCATGATCCCACGTAGAGCTCCACAAGTCATTCACGAATAACCTTGTATACTTATAAGTAATCATCTACAATTTACTCTAGAAAAAGTACTTACGTTTTTTAAATTTTGATGACGGACTTTTATTACCTTTTAATTTCATTAAAAACCTAGGATATATAATTTAGTGGGATTCTATGCAGTGGATGTTATCGTGTTCATAACACTTATTGTAAGGGTAATAATGAAATACTAACACGATTGACGGACGGTTACCCCGGATCACGGACGGGACACTTGCAATCCCAAGTCAAACTCTGTATCACCGTAACATATAAAGAAAATGGCATGATCCCACACAGAGTTCCACAAGGCATTCACGGATGGCCCTTGTATGCTTATAAGTAATCATCTACAATTTACTCTAGACAACATACTTGCGCTTTTAAATTTTGATGGATGGACTTTTATTACCTTTTAATTTCATAAAAAAACTAGAATATATAATTTCATGCGATTCTATGCGGTGGAAATTACCATGTTTATAATGCTTAATGTAAGGGTAATAATGGAATGCTAACACGATTGACAGACGGTTACCCCGAATAGCGGACGGGACACTTGCAATACCAAGTCCAACTCTTTATCACTGTAACTTATAAAGAAACTGGCATGATCCCACATAGAGTTCCACAAGTCATTCATGAATGACCCTTGTATACTTATAAGTAATCATCTACAATTTACTCTGGACAATGTACTTGCGCTTTTTAAAATTTGATGGACAAACTTTTATTACCTTTTAATTTCATAAAAAACCTAGAATATTTAATTTTGTCCGATTCTATTAGGTGGAAATGATTGTGTTCATAATTCTTATTGTAAGGGTAAGAATGGAACCAACACGATTGACAGACGGTTACTCCGAATTGCGGACGAGACACTTGCAATCTCAAGTCAAAATCTTTATCACCGTAACTTAAAAAGAAACTGGCATAATCCCACATAGAGTTCCACAAGTCATTCACAAATGACCCTAGTATACTTTTATTTGTAATCATCTACAATTTACTCTGGACAATGTACTTGCGCTTTTAAAATTTTGATGGACGGACTTTTATTACCTTTTAATTTCATAAAAAAACCTATAATATATAATTTAATGTGATTCTATGCGGTGGAAATTAACTTGTTCATAATGCTTATCGTAGGGGTAATAATGGAATACTACGGTTACCCTGGATCGTGGACGGGACACTTGCAATCCCAAGTAAAACTCTTTATCACTGTAACTTATAAATAAACTGGCATGAATAAGGTCAATTTTTTTTGTCTGGGTCTAATGCGGACCTAGTTGATGTGCTGTATAGTTGAAATAGTGAGGCCCAATATCCTGTAACTGATGCTGGTTATCTGTCGTTCATATGTCACTCTACCAGAACTATAACGTCCTGTCGGACATAAATAGGTGCAACGTGGGCCTTCCCATGTTAGTGGGTTGAAATGGTGAGGCACACACTCCTACTAGTCGAAGACGCGCATCCTTCGGTCCTACAATCTATGTACACGACTACTTTGCGACGTCACACTAACCCTAGGTGGAAGCACTACGCATATGTAAATAGAGCCCACCTAGCATACACCACTTCAAATTTTCACATTTCCCTCGATTTTTATTAGTTCCCCTACAAATCTTGTCAATGTTATGGTTTCCACATGTGGTTACATTACTTTTGTTATTCTAGTCATCCTAGAATTTGTTATCAATATGGATAAGGGTTTGAATGTGTTAATTGTTTAAACTTTTGATGTTTCTATTAATTGGGGTGGTAAGATATGGGTTTAGGTTGTTGGTATTTTGTGTCTAAGTCTTCTAGCTATGAAGTGATTCAATTGTTTGGTATATAACCTAGATTGTTCCCAATTTTTTGCTCTTGGTTTTGTAATCGATCTGCAACCATGAGAGGTCGCTTTCATATCAGTCACACCTTTGTCATACCAACATATGCGCAAAGTTACTTGTCATAGGGACCTCGCCACCTTCTCGATTATCCTTCGGTTATACCGGATGGTTATCGACTTCGCATTGACTAGGTCAACTTACCAGTTTTTTAAAATTTTCATCATCCATTTTCTGTCTACTAAAATAGTTAACACTCATGACAATGTCAATTACAGCAATCGTGTCTAACAATGTTGGTTCCAGCTGAGACCCGATCGAGGTAACCAATTTTTGGTTATTTTTAAAATATTCCTTCTATTATAATAATAATAATAATATAAATGGAATGTAAATAATTTCTTTGAACAATTTAGATCTGTATTGATTCGGATGATGACAGTTCGCGACGCATACTCCTACGCAAATATCCGCATTTTTCCATATTATAACCCAGACAAACTTCGGGTCAATTCCAATTATGGTAAGTGCTTCCTGTTCTAAACAATTTGAATTTCCAATTGATTTTTTCTATAGTTTACTTTCATAAGTACTAGCAAAGGTTTTTTGTTTATAATTCAGTACATCCCTGAAAAAATTGTGGAGCTCCTACCGTTGTACAAGGTGGATGCTGTGATTAGGTGCAAAGGAAAGGAGTATCACATGTACTACTCGGGGAGCAGGGTGCTCAAAACCCTTACCCCAAAGGGGTTTGGCCCAGTTCTTGCCATAGAGCAACTCGTGGTTGGGGACACCCTATACTTTGAGCTCCTAAATGGTGCTGGGCCAGTCATTTTCCATGTTCTCATTCTTCCCCACGAACGTTATATTATTTGCTTAGTATTCGCATGAAAATGTACTTTGAATCAATTGATTCGTATTTGGAATAATAAAGGACCTTGGCATTTTTTCTGTTTGCAATTTTTATTGTTAAATCGATGTTATTGAATTTTTAGTCGTAAATTTAATGTTAATAAATGTTCTCATATTAATAGAAATAATGTTATTCAATGTTCTCATATGTATTCAATGTTATTGAATGTTCTCTTATTAATTCAATGTTATTTAAGTAATATTGAATGTTTATTATTTAATATAACATAACTCGCTGGTGGACTAAATTTGTAAGGCTCATGCACGTCTGCGATGTCGGTCACTATTCCTGTGTAGTTTTGGACTAACCGACGTACGTGCGACGTCACAGTATATCAGGCGGACAACACAACTCGGTCAAAACAATGTCGTTTTAGAACTGTTCATAAATTTTTTTCATAAGTTCTGTGATGTTGGTCAACACACCTGCGAGTTCAAACTTCTGTTTATAAGTTTTCTGCGAAATCCAATTGTTTCTCACCTCCCTTCACTTCTCCATTGGAAGAAAGGTAGGGTTTTTCTAACCTCCAAACATGTAATGTTCGTAATTTCTACTTTGCATTGTTTGATCTGTGGTTTCTCAATGTTGTTTTTTCTTTGTGTTCTAGTTCTTACTCACATTTTTGACATGGTGAACTCTCGTTGGCTGTAGACTTGGATACTATGTTTTGGTAGGTGTCCATAAGGTTTTTGTATAATTTTATGTTGTTAAATCTTAGTTTTTTCCTGTGTTAAGTGTTTTTACCCGTAGCTTCCTCTGATATATGTGACCTCCGTCTAACGTTTGTTACATTTTGGTTACTGTGATAATATAGCGATGTCACATAGTTTCTTCTTCAGTAGCATATTATTTAGTATGTGACATTATATATATGTCGGTCAACCTTCGGTGTAACCGAAGGGTTCCCGACGTTCTAGCAACGTTGGTACTTTATTACATGCCACCGGTTTGGACCAACTCGTACCTGCGATGCATAGGCTACGTCGCATGTAGCAATTCATGATGCTTCCCTATACACATTTTCATTTCTTATACAGGACTAATGGCTAGTGAAGGATCTTCAAGTCGTCCATTTTTCTAGGTCCTAAAACATTTCACAACATATAACTTGTAAAACTAATCTTCACACTTTACCACAAATTTTTTTCATGCAGTTCTCCTCACAACGGAGCAATCCTAAGCCTATTGTATATGACATTGAGGATCATACAATGGCTCTTGAAAGCCCACGCTTCCATTGTACTATGAAGCAACACAACTTTGGGAAGAACACAACTTTGGTAAGGCATTTAAAATTAATATGCAATGTCAAATATTTCCACATATATATAATATATTTCTAATCAATATTTTTTTGTTGCATTTAGTACATCCCGTGGGAGATTTTACCAGTACTGCCGAGTGTGAAGGCTCCCTTTGTGCTGAGGTGCTATGGGACAGAGTACCGTATGAACTACTCGGGGATAGAAAGATCAAGGCCATTTCCCCGATGGGTTTTGACGAGTTCCTTAAGGGAAACAACCTACGCATCGGGGACACCTTATTCTTCGAGATGATCGAAGCTGGGGGGCCTATTGTCTTCAAGGTCATCATTATCAAAGCTGATTGATTTTATTGTAATCTCTTTTATGTTTGAATTAAGACAAATGTTATTCGAATTTAAGTACTGATTGTGAGAATTTTTTTACGACTACTATTTTTCTAGACATTAAACTGTCTAATTTGAGCATCATAAGATTGACTTTACGTGTTGATATGTGGGTTTTCATTTGATTTGACTATCATATGTGTGTTTCCATTTCCAATTTTTATTCTTTTCCATCACCGTCAAATTGTTTACTTTAACTTGCCTCATCAAATATGTGCAACATCGCCAAGTCATTCGCTAAACGTATTAGTAGAAGCGATGTCAATGGCAAAATCAATCATGCTTCCAACACAACATATGTGACGTCGCATGCTTATCGGTCACATTATTTACTTCATTTTTTAAAATCTTTTACTTCGGTTATTTTATTAAGTGAGGTAAAAAATCAGTTATTTACTGCAGTTTTTTTATGACTGAGGTAAAAAATACCTTTTACTTCAAAAAAAACAACTGCGGCAAAAAAAATTTTACCTCGGGGTAAAAAGGGCGAAGTAATAGATCATGTTTCTTGTGGTGGTTAAATGAAATTTGGGGAGAAAAATACAGCCTTCTATCATAGATAGACAACAAAGAGATAATGCAGGAACTCCATACAATGCTTATTATCTCCTTCTACGGAATGAATTATGATCCAGATAAAGTTAAGAACATCAATAATGATCACATCGAGTCAGTATTTTTTCAATCCGAATGAAGTCCACCGGGTATACAAGGAGACATATCAGAGTAGCAGTATATACAAGTCAATACTAAAAGATTATTTCCAACAAAGGTACAAGGACTTTAGAAACCATGTACTAGAGAAGTATAAATATTGCAGAAAGCTTTGCTGCAAAAGGTTGCTTTTCTCATTACTGCTGCATCGTGTTATATACAGGAATTGCCTAACTAGAATCCTAGAATATTGCCTAACTAGAATCCTAGAATATTGCCTAACTAGAATCCTAGAATATCTTAACTTAATACAACAAGATTTCCTAGTCAAAAGGGATCAAAATATTCTACGTATCATTTACAAGACTAAGTCAGAGATACACTTTAATACCCTCCTGCAAGCTCATGATCGGACACGAACAAGAAGCTTGGAACGTAAGTCTTTGAACCGGGCAGTACCAATAGCTTTGGTAAATATATCCGCAACTTGGTCGATGGAGCCAACATGCCTGACAATAAGAGAGCCATCATGTACTTGCTCGCGAACGAAGTGGAAGTCCAGTTTAATGTGCTTAGACCGATGATGAAGTACAGGATTAGCCGTGAGGAACGTTGCACTCAGATTGTCACATAAGACAGTGGGAGGACCATGATGAGGGACGTTCATTTCTTTGAGAAGCTGCTGTAACCAAACAATTTCTGCCGCTGCAAAAGCTATTGCACGGTACTCGGCCTCCGTGCTAGATCGAGCCACAGCACCTTGCTTCTTCGAGGACCAGCTGATCAAGTTGCCACCATAGTATATGCAAAAATCGTGTTGAGAACGGCAGTCGTCCGGGTCAGAAATCCAGCCGGCGTCGGTGTAGCACCGAAGGTGAGCATCCTGAGACGGACAAAAAAAGAGGCCAGCAGCAAGGGTGCCCTTGAGGTAGCGGAGGATGCGCTTGACCGCTAGCCAGTGAGCTTCAGTCGGGTTATGCATAAACTGGCAGACTCGGTTTACAGCATAAGAGATCTCAGGTCGGGTGATCGTGGCATATTGAAGGGCACCTACAATACTCCTGTATAAGTGTTGATCAGCAAATGGATCACCGACAGCTTTGAGTCTTGAACCCGGAGTGGCTGGAGAAGAAATTGGCTTAGCTCCAGTCATGTTGCTGCGGTCCAAGAGGTCTAAAATGTACTTCTTTTGAGACAAAAGTAGACCGGATGGGAGATGCTGAACTTCGATGCCAAGGAAGAAATTGAGGCTGCCTAGATCCTTAAGGGAGAACACCGAGTTCAGGTATTGAACAAACTCATCGATGAACTTGGAATTGGAGCCAGTAATAATCAAGTCGTCAACATAAACAAGAACATAGATGACATCGCGGCCATGAGACTTGATGTAAAGCGAAGTGTCAGAGATACACTGTCGGAATCCATGATG
The DNA here is from genome assembly GCA_037428765.1 of Rubia yunnanensis. NCBI lineage: Eukaryota > Viridiplantae > Streptophyta > Magnoliopsida > Gentianales > Rubiaceae > Rubia > Rubia yunnanensis. Next base: position 43,225,646 of record CM075061.1, on the reverse strand, counting down.
TAATAGAGCTTGACTAAGCTTTTGAAACCATGCCCGTGGAGCCTGTTTGAGTCCGTATATAGCCTTCTTCAGTTTGCACACAAAACCAGGATGAGAAGGTGACACAAAACCCGGCGGTTGTTGCATATAAACAGTCTCCGCTAGATCACCATTAAGAAACGCATTGTTGATGTCGACTTGACGAAGAGGCCATTGTCTTGTGACAGCAATGCTGAGTACTAGACGAATGGTAGTAGGTTTGATAACTGGACTGAATGTGTCAAAATAGTCCACACCCTCTTCCTGATTGAATCCTTTTGCCACCAAACGAGCTTTGTATCACTCAACAGTACCATCCGCCTTCTTCTTGACCCTGAAAATCCACTTGCATCTAACAACATTAGCAGTACAGGGCTTTGGAACCAAGTCCCAAGTCCCATTAGTCAATAAAGCATCATACTCTAGCTGCATGGCTTGTTGCCAATGAGGGTTTTTGGTGGCTTGGGTAAAGGTTTTTGGTTCTGAATGGGATGAGTCGCGAAGGATGGGATATTTAGTGGCAAGAAGAACTTTTGGTTTGAGTGAGTTGGTAGCGGCACGAGTGATCATGGGATGGTGAGATGTTTCGGAAGGTCTGAAATATGATGGTGCTTGACGGTATGGAATGATGGCCATGGATTGTGCCGAGCTGCTGGAACCAGACCGAGAATGCACTGACTGGGACTGAACGGGCGATTTCCATTCAAAGAAGGCACATAAGAGGGTCCCCAAACATCTGAATAAATCAAATCAAAAGGTTTACTAGATGAAACATGTGAAGATGACAAATGCAGACGATGACTTTTGCCTAATTGACAAGCACTACAAATAGGCAAAGTTTTATTTGCAGAAATTGGTAACTTGAAATCAGCTAGTTGACGACGAAGAACAGACTCATGAGGGTGAGCGAATCGATGGTGCCAGCAAGCCACAGATGCACGTTCACCGACGAAGACTCTAGGACTGGAAGATGATGAAGGAGCTGGCAGACGGTACAGACCATTTTCAACTACTCCTTTGAGGATTCTCTGACCCTGGAGATTCTTAACAAAACAGTGATCAGCATGCAATTCAACATAAACATTGTTATCTTTGCACAATTTTAAGACACTAATAAGGTTCTTTGAAACTTTTGGGACAACAAGAACTTCTTTTAAAGTAAGGTCATTTGCAACATGCAATGTAGGTAAAGTATGAATACCAACATGAGTAATGGGCAGGGACTCACCATTGCCGGCAACTAAGTTATCGTTGCCAGTGTATTGAGCCTGAAGGTTGAGAGCACCGAGATCAGCAGTGACATGATGCGATGCGCCAGAGTCCACGATCCAGGGGTCAGTCAGTGCCGAAGGATTGGTGTAGGCCACATGAGCCGAAGGACTCTTGCCCTGATTTTGACGCTATCGCTCCGCTGCCCGAGGATTCGTAGCCGGGAAATCAACAGTGTTCAAACGTTGGTGACAGTTTCGGGCACTGTGATACAGCTTCTCACAGACCTGGCATAGAGTCCGAGACCGATCATCAGTACTAGTGGCTGAGTAGCTGCTGCCACCAGTACGAGAGAACCCTCCTCTCCTGCGTGCCAAGTGAGCCGACGGAAAAGAATTGTCGGCGCAGGAGTCAAGAATTCTCTGTTCTTCCTGAAGCAAAAGACCTAACAATTCATTAGATGATAAAGGATCTGAACGCATACTTAGTGCTGTTTTAAATGCACTGTATTCATTTCTAAGACCAAACAAAATAAATTCAACAAAGCCTTCATCGGACACAGGCATGAGGCACTCGGCCAAAGCATCGGAAATCGAGCGTTTCTTCTCGACATACTCCATGATGGTCATGGATCCTTTGCTAAGAGTCTGAAGCTGCTGTCGGAGATGCATCTGTCTGGCTCGGGTTTGAGACTGAAACATCTGTTCAAACATAAGCCAAACCTCAGACGTGGAGACTGCCCGAGCGACGTGACCTAACATTGGAGCCGTTAGGGTTGAACGTAGCCAAAGCAGCACCAGTCTATCCTTGCGTTTCCAGGCGGTGTACTCTGGATTCGGAGCACGAACAGTGGATCCTTCAGCAGGTGCTAAGGTTTCTTCAAGAACATTGCCGGCGGTGAGGAAGCTCTCGAGTTCGTAGGCTTCAAGGGCTGATCGGATGGTGCCACGCTAAAGTGAATAATTTGTGCTATCAAGACGGACGGACAGCGCTGGGAATTGTAGGTTGGCCGCAGCGAAAGTGTTGATTAGGTTATTTTCGGAAGCCATGGTATTGAACCGAATGATGCTCTGATACCATATAAATATTGCAGAAAGGTTTGCTGCAAAAGGTTGCTTTTCTCATTACTGCTGCATCGTGTTATATACAGGAATTGCCTAACTAGAATCCTAGAATATTGCCTAACTAGAATCCTAGAATATCTTAACTTAATACAACAAGATTTCCTAGTCAAAAGGGATCAAAATATTCTACGTATCATTTACAAGACTAAGTCAGAGATACACTTTAATAAGAAGACAAATTTTATCAAAGATAAGATTCCCTTGAAAGCTCATGAAGATGATAGGTTACTAGTGGGTTTCTAAAATAAGTACGACACATAGTAGGTATTGATATATCCCACGCTATTTTGAAAATCGCTAGTGGAGAGTATATACTGGGTACTTGTAATATAACTCAAATCATTTTTATCCCAAAAATGAAGGTACCAAAGGAACCAGGTGACTTAAACCAATATCCTTGTGCAATGTCAAGTATAAACCCATAGCTAAAATACTTGCCTTGAGGATGAAGAAACTATTGCAATTTGATAGTGATAATCATAATGGCTTCGTCCCTGGAAGAAAGATCAGTGAAAATGTAAATTTGGCACATGAAATACTTAATTACATGAGGAAAAAAATATTATTGGTCAAGGTTATATTGCAATAAAGATGGATATGAGTAAGGCCTATGATAGAGTCTCATGGAGCTTTTTGGAAACGCACTAACAACAATGTGCTTCCTTTGAAACTGGGTAAATTTAATCATGCACTGCGTACAATTGATCACATATTAAGTGATAATCAATGGTAGCAAATCCATTTTCTTTGGTCCCAACAAGAGACTCAGACAAGGATGCCCGCTCTCTCCCTATTTGTTCATAATCACTCAGTAACACATGTATGCATGGATGGACACTAAACTACAACATAATCAAAATCTGGGAGTACAAATATCAAGAGAAGCACCCGCATAAATAATCTCATGTACGCTGATCATTTGATTACTTTTCACAAGTTGTACATTCCAAGTGGTTGATGATCTGGCAAAAAACATTTCTCACCATGCCAGTTTCTCAAGACAAAGACTTAATTTTGACAAATGTAGGATATATTTCAACCCTGGCACACCTTCGGAGATGCAAGATTACACAAGATGCACACTGAACAATCATGGTACGGGGAAAGAAATTTTGAATCAATATTACACTAAGGGCCGGGAAATATTTAAAGTTTCCACTCTTATTTAGAAATTCAAAGGTAAGTTTTCTTCTCGGAAATCCAAAATGCTTAACTTAGATGGAAGAATCGTGCTGGAAAACCATGTACTATCATCAATTTCCATATAACCTTTTAAGTATATTCCTGCCAAATAACATCCTAGAGAAGCTAGATAAAATGACAACATCATTTATGTGGAGAGGAGGTGTAGAGGGTAGAACAAGTCATTGGGAAGCTTGGAAAAAAATGATGAAAACTAAAGAGGATGAGGGACTTGGCCTCATATCTATGAAGGGCATGAATAAGGGATTACTAGCAAAGCATGTCTGGCGTTAATGGTGGACAAAACCAATTTGCTCACACAAACATTCAAAGACAAATATATGAGAAATAAAGATTTCCAAACAGCTCAACTCAGAAGTGGAGATTCTTGGGGATAGATATCCATACTCTGGGGAAAAGACATCATCATAGATAATATTGCTTGGAGAGTTGTGAATGCGGAATAAATACTAATTCACGATCAATGGATTTCGAACCAAAAGAACCCAATACATATTGGGTCAACAATAGCTTCTACAATCTCAAGGTAGCACACATGATTGATCAAAACAAAAACCGAAGAGCTGTGCTAGTAAGAACAATCTTCCCACTACAATAGTACTTCATATACTACCTATTCATTTAGATAACATTACCGAGGGAAAGAACCATGCATTTGGATTTAGATAGACTAACAGATGAAGAAAAATTTAACAACACAGGTACTATGTGTCAAGTGCAACATGGAAAATGAGGAGAAAATGCTATGTTTGTGGCTACAGTTGCCACAAACAGCATTTGCATGTGGAGGACGCATTACGGAAATGCGTCCTTCCTTTTTTTTTAAAAAAAAAATTCGGTCAAAATTTTCAAACGACGCATGGGAGGGTGACACGTGGCGAGGACGCATTACGGTGATGCCACGTGGCGAGGACGCATTTTGGTAATGCGCCCTCCGCAGATTTTTTTTTAAAGCCGGTCAAAGTCAAAAATTGCGGTCGAATGGCGCTCTACCACGTGGCGAGGAGGCATTTCCGTAATGCGTCCTCAGCAAAATTTATTTTTTTAAAAAAACCAGCCCAAAAAAAAATCGAGCGGTCGAATAGCTGGCCGCCATGTGGCAAGGACGCATTATGGAAATGCGTCCTTCACACAGCATAAATGTGCACCAGATTCATCCTCTTCCAGCATTGTTCATCTTCCTCATCTTCCTCCTCCACCATTTGTCAAGCTTCTTCTACTGTTAGCCTCCATTCCGCTGGTGTCTTGCCATCCCGAGAATTCCTCTCCACTCATCTCCGGCATTGCGCTATCGGCGTTCCGCCATTTTCGATCGCAGTTCGTATTTTTTAAAAGATCTGGTATGGTTCCCAGCTTTTTTGCTCAATTTTTGTTTCGGTTTTCGTTTACTGCTACTGAATTTGTAATGGGATTTTGGTTGTAGTTGAACGATCCGGACACTGACCGCATTGACCCGACGTTGACCGCGCTGACCCGACGTTGACCCCGTTGACCGCGTTGACCCGACGTTGACCCAGACATTGACCGCCATAGATTTCATTGACCCGACATTGACTGCCGTGAATCGATGGTGAATGCGCATACCGACGTCGAATAGCTGACCCGACGTTGACCGCATTGACCCGACGTTGACCCGTTGACCCGACGTTGACCGCTTTGACCAGATTCTCAGTAAGTTTCAGACTCCCACCCACTCTGTTATCCGTATTCTTGTAGTTAATTGCGCCCTAAATAATTATACGCCCGTGTTCCAAGAGATTATGTGTGTATTCCCTGCGACCTGTCATTTGTTGGCTTTTGGGTTGATTTATAATCCGGGGAGATCCCGGTGTAATTTAGTTAATGTAATTTTATGTGTATAATGGTGTGTGTACTTTTAATGGTTAAGTTTGGTCTGTTGCATTTAATAATCCTGTGTGACTGAATGAAGTAATTATGTGAAGTGTTTAGTGACTGGTCTGTTGAGCTTGTAGCAAAAGTAATGACATTTGAGGATCTTGTGAAGTAGAATGTGGAATGAGAAGGAAATGAAAGTGATGCCTATGTATAGTAGTTGAACTGATTAATGTGTTATGTCCGAGTCCATAGTGTTGTTAAAGTGGCCGGGTGGAGTACATGTACGTACGTGAGGATACAATGAATAGGAATGCCCAACGAGTAGGAATCTGAAGTTACGTGTTTTTGTGTTGCAGTTCTGCGATGTTTTTGGCGGTGTATATGTATAGAGGGGGTCAGATTAAGTTTGATTTGAGTGTGGGTGTGTATTATGATCCCCCAATACCGGAGCGAGTTGTGACTCTCGAGAGGCGGTTGAACCCCTTAGAATTGGTTGATGTAATTGTAACGAGACTGGCCATTGCGAGGGAGAGTTGTTCGTTGAAAATGTATTACCGATGTCCCGAGCTGATTGGTTTCGCGGTATACTATCGATGTTATCCTGTGGAAGATGATGAGTCGACCACGTTCTTCTTCAACATTGTTGATCTAATGTCATTGTCTTCTGCGGATTTTTACGTTGTTATGGAACAGTTACCAATCGCTAATGATGGGGCACGGGGGAGCACGTTCATGTCATTGCTGAGGAACGTGCAGAACTCCCTATCTGTACCCAGTATACCACCTCCTGTTCGTAGCCGAGGTTTTGAATTTGGTGAGCCCAGCCAACCAGGTAGGTATGCCCATGTGGATGACATTAGCGATCGCGACGGGGGGCATGACGGTAGCGAAGCTGATGGCGATGAAGTTGAACTTGACGGTGGAACTGAGGATGATCGTTCCTTATCAACCGATTCGAATCCCAGGGACGAGGAAGAGCAATTGGTGTGCACGAACAATGTACCCACGTCGTTTCACATTCTGGCAAACCCGGATACACAGGCCTACTATAGAAATTATGGGGGCCCCGATGAGGATAGCTACGTTTCTACCTATGTTTAAGAGACTGGTGAAGTGGACGTGCGTATGCAATTCCACACAAAGCTGCAGTTGGTCGAAGCTATTTCTCGCTGGAATTCTATGATGAACAGGGAACACAGGGTTGTGGAGAGCAGGTCACGCACATGGTATGCGAAATGCAAGGACGTCGTCGAAGGAACTGGGAATTGTGTTTGGGTTTGCAGAGCTTCGAAAAAGGCTTCGCATGGTATGTGGGAGATCACCAAATGGGCTAGTAGCCATGGGTGTGTCGGGGCTGGTCGATCTACGGGTAACGTGAATCTGACGTCGGTGATGATCGCCCGTTCAATCTGCCACCACATTGATGTAAACACTTTGTACACAGTGACAGATGTGCGAGCTCAAGTAAATGATGAGTTCAATGTCACAATTTCCTACAAGAAGGCCTGGTATGCTCGACAGAAGGCGATTGACATGGTATTCGGAACGTGGGAGGATTCTTTTGAACAGCTCCCAACTTTTATGGATGAGCTTGTAAGGGCTAATCCGAGCACCGTTGTTGATTGGGCCGACGTACCTGACAGAATAAACGGTCCCGGGTGTAGGAAATTTAAATTTGTGTTTTGGGCATTCGGTCAGGCAATTGAAGCCTTCCGCCACTGCAGGCCAGTGATCAGCGTAGACGGCACTCATTTGAGAGGTGCATATAAGTCCACAATGCTGGTCGCCGTGACGCATGATTCAAATGATTTCATACTCCCCATCGCTTATGCAGTTGTCGACGAGGAGTCAAATGAAAGCTGGAACTGGTTCATGGGGAGACTGCGTCTTCACGTTGTTGGTGGTGATAACAGACCAATCTGTGTCATATCAGATAGGCATGCAGGCCTTGTAAATGCGATGACGAATATGGAGGAGTGGATGGAGCCAGCCGGATACCACCGGATTTACTTGCGGTATTTTCAGTCCAACTTCTTATCACATGATCGCGGGAAGTTCAAGAATGCGCTCATGAAGACTCTGGTGTGGCAATTTGGTAGTGCCAGGCGAGAGAGCAGGTGGAGGGAGTACAAGGAGGAGCTGGAGAGTATGGATCCATCTGCTTGGGCTTGGCTGGAACGGCAAGATAGGAGTAGGTGGTGTCTTGCCTTCGATGATGGTGATCGGCGTTGGGGAATTTTGACGACGAATCTGTCAGAGAGCTTCAACAACTGTTTACGGCACGCACGCCACCTCCCAATAACAGCGTGTGTCAAAGCGACGTTCGAGCGAACGGTTGAAATGTTTGCACAAAGGCTTACCGACGCTACGAATTGGAGGTAATTTGTCCATTATTTGCATTTTCAGATTTACCTGCATGCCAGTTTGACGATTATGAGATATTGCCCGTCCATCCAGGTCCGTGTTCCCTAAGAGGATCTGGAAAAAGTTCCAGAAGCAGGATACATTGGCACAGGGACATATCGTCACCCTGTTCGGGCATGCGTCGCAGACTTACAGGGTTGTGGCGAGGAACATCGACGGGAGCATCAGTGAACGACATTACATGGTCAAATACCGAAGAAGAGAGTGCACCTGTCGCGAATGGCAAATTTTTCGTTTCCCTTGTTCCCATGCCTTGTCCGTTTGTCGGCATAGACGCGACGATCCTGCAAGTCTATGTGACAGGGTGTATCACACGACAACATATGTCCAACAATACAGTCAGGGTTTCATGCCCGTGCGAGATCCATCACTCTGGCAGCGTACCCGTTGGAGGTTGATTCCAGATGCAGAAAAGTTTCGCAACAGGAGGCGTGGACAGTTTGAGGAGAGGAGGATAAGGAATCAGATAGATGACATGGTACCGGGTGAAACCAGGGGCGTGCGTAGGCGTGGGCGTGCGTAGTATCATGGTGTCACATGGTGTCCGTAACAGTACCTCTAACTTTCATTTGGTTTGCATTGTACATCGATGGGAGAGGGCATGCTTAGTCTGTCGTTCGTAGTGTGATGTAGTATTTCTTGTACTAAATGATATGTGTACCTGATTATGTAGTATTACTTATATTTGGCAAATATGTGTCACATCACGCAGTGTTACTTTTATCTGTGCTATTCTTCCAGAAAAAACATCTAACCTGAGTTGGTACTTGATCGCAGGAAAACACCATGTATCATCCGAGACCCATTGAGGAGGACTTGTTGTACCTCCATCAGGAGCACCGTGCCCGTGCCCTATACACAGGACATTTAGACGACGAGGCACTGCATGTGCGTCGGTGCGACGGGGCATGCTGGACCGGTCGACTGCCAGAACAGGTTATGCGGTATGTACGTGACGCGGGATTTCAGGGACTCCTAGACTCTGCCGCAATACAAATTGACCACTCCCTCATCACCGCCCTAGTGGAGCGTTGGCGCCCAGAGATGCACATGTTTCACCTACCGATGGGGGAGGCTACGATCACCTTGCAGGACATAGGGGTCCTATGGGGTCTACCGCTCGATGGCATCCCAGTCACAGGTGTTAACACCGTTAGGCGTACGGAGGAATGGCAGCTCATCTGTACAGACTACCTGGGAGCTACACCAGACCCCACTTCTATCGGGGGGGTCGCATTAAGGCCAGGTGGTTGGGAATGCTATTGCACAGTCTGTTCCCCGCTGCTCCCACTGATGTACAATGCCAACAGCAGGCAAGGGTTTTCCTTCTGCTGCTTCTTGGGGGAATGCTGATGTCCGACACGTTCGGCCACCTCATCTCGTTGCTCTACTTATCCGCACTTATGGATCTGGGTGCAGTCCATCGGTACAGTTGGGGGAGTTCCATTCTTGCATGCTTGTACAGGTCATTATGTGACGCAACAATCCCACAATCTAAACCCATATCTGGGCCACTTGTCTTGCTACAGGTAAAATTCTTGGTCAACATAGTCGTTCGTACCTACTGTGCTCAATATTAACGGGCATTTCTATTGCATCTATTAACAGTTGTGGGCATGGGAGCGCATACCATCCATCCGACCTGCCGGGGCACTACCGGTGACGGTGACGATGAGTGCTCTTGGATCCCGGTACATGTCTTCTTCCTCAATACGCGGTATTCATAAGTCCACATGCAATTCCATAGTATGGCTAATGTATTTCACTCGGTTCCTCGTAGGTGGAGGGCCCGTTACGATTGTTCACAATTACCAATGCACGCCCTCAAAGTGTACCGTGACCAACTGACGTCTCTCAATCACAATCAGGTATAGTAATAACTGGATTTTGATTTCTGGACTTCACACGAAAAATGGTTTCATTTACCTAACCGCAACACATGCATGTTGTCCCAGTTCATCTGGCAGCCATATACGGAGGATGTCTTGGAGCAACTCCCGCAGTATTGTACAGATGGTAGAAACAATTGGCTGCTTTCCGTCGGCCTCATCTGCTGGCATGCCGTGGAGTTCCATCATGCACATCGTGTTCTCAGGCAGTTCGGCCTGGTCCAGCCAGTACCCACCCAATTGGTCAGTAGGGATGAGTACAGCTTACTCCATTCAGGAGACCGTCGAGGCAGGTCTGGCATGGATTGGCGTGTTGAGCTCAGAAGATATCTCGACTCTTGGGAACATCGGTCCAATCAACAACTACCCACACTTGGGAGTGCGGATCCATACCTACCCAGCCGTGATTACTTGGAGTGGTACTTCCGCAAGACGGTGTCCTTCATTGATCAACCAGGGTGGCCTGTAACAGCTACGGAGGGTTTCCACGGGGACGGAGCAACCGCAGAGTACTTGGTATGTCCAAAATTTCAGATATTGTCAAGAAAGAATACAGCATAGCTCCTCAAAATTATATATCTGACATATTTCACCTCAATTCCGTAGTTGCAGGTAATGACACAGTTGCATGGCATGTCAGACATTAATTTGGAAGGTTGCCCCCCACGTTTCGCGGACGTTATAAGGGGGATGCATCACGTTATCACATGTAGTCTACAACATGCGCATCAGGCCTCCAGGCCGCAACACTATTAACCGTTTGTGCACTGTGAGGAACCGCCCCCGGGTGTGAGGTATACTAACCTCAGAAGCCACTGTCAGGCCCCACCTGGTCGACAGGGAGGTCGGAGGCCTCGTGCGAGGGGGCATGCAGAACACATTGGTCCATCACAAGCGGGGCCCTCATATGCGAGTCCACCGATTTGCGGACCATCATCCGGGGAGCCCTCATAGTACAACATGGATGCATCAGATTACAATGCATATGTCACTCCAACATCCAGTCATCCGTACATGTCGCATATCGATCCATCACATACAGGTACTATTCCATATGCCTTCTATGATTCGAATGCGGAAGTGGGATACGAAATGGAGGAGGACATGCCGGGGGGAGCTCCACATGAGGAAGAAGATGTACCTGCACAGACGGTTGTACCACGGCGGACATCGAGGACCATACGTCCTCCCCCGTGTGGAACGGATGGAAAGCTATGCAGAGACCATCGTTAGGACAGTACATGCTATTCAACACTAATTGGCATTACATTTCACACGTACTGTTCCACACTGTACATTTATGCTAACTTGTATCCATTCTTGCTATGCAATACTCCGTTCCTGCACCGACATTCAAGACTAGTCAAAAAATTCAAACAGCGTGACCCTACATCATCATTTGACTATTTTCCAAATTTTCATCAACCAAACAGAAGTATGCTTATGCGCAATCTTGATGGAAAAATTGACGGTGCAGAAACAGTGAGTTACAAACTGCAGCAACCCACGATAATTTACTACCTACATTTAAGACTCATTTGAAACTCCACACTCTTGTTGAATTCGGGGCAGGATAGTACAATAAGCTTTCTCCCCAATAAATAAAAATCTCCTCACGCTTAATTTACCAAATATAACAAAATATAATAAACATTATTCCATTCGTAGATTACATTAGCACCGTAGTTAATTGCATATCTCATTTCCAACATTTTCAAAAAAAATTGCAGGAAGCAATACCCATTCCAGGACTCGTTCGATCAGCTCCCGAGAAATAGATTTATGCCAATTCGTACTAATTTCCAACATTCCACTGATTATTTTCCCGACAAATAATATTAGGCGGCTTCCAAGGACTCGTTTCAAAAATGAGTCCTCCGCATAATATCCCGAAGAGCTAGACAATGCCTGATTTGGGGACTGTTTTCAAAAATGCTCCCTCCAAATTCTTCCGTAAAAAAATAAATTATCACCGGGTCTGAGGGCTCGTCTCAAAAACGATCCTCCAAATACTTTCGAAAAAACAATTCGCCGGATCTGAGGAGTCGTTCCCAAAACGAGTGCCATGAGAATCATTTCGGGAAAAATAAAATGTTGCTAAATCACCCATTATTTGATTTCAGAAACGAGTCCTCTAATTGATGCTAAAAATAAAATCGTTCCTAAAACGGGTCCTCCAATTGATTTCAGAAACAAAAAAAATCCTAACTACTTTCGGAAGAAAAAAATAAAAGGACTTATTAAATTTAAAAAAGGGGGGGTCATTTTCGAAAACAAAAAAGGAGCCCTCTATTTAAATTTGGGAGAAAAAAAATTCTGGAGGACGCATTATCAAAATGCGTCCTCGTCAAATGCTGATTAAAAAAAACAGTGGCCCCTGGAGGACGCATTATCGTAATGCGTCCTCCCCCCCAAACGTCCAAAAAAATTTTTTGCCACATTCACGCCCATCATGGTATTTTTCACCACACAAAAATCATGCTCTCGAAAATGAGGATGTTCACCATTTATTCATGAGATGTGAGTCATCAAGGGGAATTTGGATACCTTCATCCCTTGGTTTTGATTTTGGCTATAATGATCAAACATACATTCCTACCTGGTTCTCATAATGGGTCAAACATGTGTTGGAACTGAATCTTCCGGGTAAGCTTCAGGTGGGCTCCGGCCACCGTTTGTGCCTAAATAAGGGAGCGTTGGTTTCATCTCCGCGAGTACTATATTGTATTATACTAAAACATTGAAATTTTGGATTCCATTTTAATGAGAAATGAGGGCTAAAAATTTATTACTTAAAGAGTAATAGTTTAGGTTTGTGGAAAATACCACATTGGAAATGAGAAGGAAATATGGCTAGTATAAAGGTTACTATAAAAACACTAGGAATATCAACTAGTAGTTCAGGAGACCTTGGCTCAAGACCACACATGCGCGATTCGGTTCAAGCTCGGGCCTCGGGAATGTTCGAGTAGGTCATTTTGGAATTTAATTTTTCAACCGGTCAACCCTCCTAATTGGAGAGGTGTAAAATACTCTCCTTGTTTTCCACCCATTTCATTGCAGGGGGTGGATTGCTCTCTTCAGAATTGAAGAGGCGTGAATTGCTCCACGATTCCCTCCTAGCTGTTAGTGCACCTTTGCCTATAAAAGGCTATCTCTAGCCTCATTCAAACATACACCAAGATTACAATCCCCTCTCCTCTCCTTCCTTTGTTCTCTTTGTTCTCGTGTTCTTTGCGTTCTTCGAGTCTAAGAGTAAGGCACTTTATTGGTTTGCCGATTTATGCTGCTGAGTTGTGCAGAGTAGAAAGTGTAGCAGTTGTACCATGGGATTCGGAATGTCATTGAATCGTCACACACTACGGGGCATTTTCAGAACTAATTATAGAGATCATCTCGCCTCTGCATCAAATTCAAACATTTGCCTATGTTAGCATAATTCTCTATTTTTTTCGTTTACTTAATTCTGTTATTTATTCTATAAGTGATTTCTTAGCTAATTGGATTTTAGGTTCTCACAATCTTAATTCTGAAAAATAAATTTTACCTATAATCCTCACAACTAAACAATCTAGTATTGTCAATTTTATAATAGAATTAGCAGTTAAATTTATCTAAGTGGTTTTAAACTCTTACGCTTCTATTCAATTCAGAATTTAACAAAATAAGTTGTAAACATTAATTGGTTTAATCGGTTGTAACAACTACTAGCAATAATACCTTCTTTTTTTTTTAATAAAACACCCGAAGGTGGGGGAGTTCTTTATTGGGATCCCCAAGCCCTATACTAGCAATAATACCTAAGTTTTTGTTTATCTTAGCAAAATAACATCGGAATTAGTAGTTAAAAAAACATCGAAATTCATATCGCAAAGTTCTAATTAATTTTGAAACATTCTTTCACTTAATGACAAATAATTTGGTTAATTTTTCAAAATAAGCCAATCATTTACAATTCTATTTAAAGACTAATTTGTATTACTCTAATTCAAATCTTAAGATTAAAAGTTGAAATTAATTATGAATTTTGTAACGGTTTTTGAAATAATTAAGGACAATTAATATGATTAATTATTGCTAAATTATTGAAATTTTCAAATCTTGAAAATTGGAAATTGATTTTTAAACATTGGTATTCCAAAATTGAGGATTTATTTTTTGAAAAAAATAATTTTAAAGCAACTTTTACTGAATAATTGATGTGCCCATTTTATATGGTTATATTATGACTTTTAGGATTCACTTTTGTATACTTTTGTGGGCTAGATGTGGCATTTTGCCTTGAAATTCTCTAAAGAGAGTTAAAAGAAACTTTTACGCTTTTATTACTTTTCTAGAGTATTTTGTGTGATAATGCTATTTATTTGAAGACTTTGAAGACCACCTTTGAAGATTTGAAGATTTGAAAACTTGCATTTGATCTTTTGAAAACTTGAAGAATTGAAGATAAGTGAAGTGAAGGGGATGACATGAAACAAAAAGAAGAAAGAAATCAAGATGCTGAAACTTGGCTCGATCGTGACTCACGATGGATTGATTGCGAGTCGCGACAGACGGGTGGCCAGAACCTTTCTTACTTTTTTGTACTATAAATACTCACTTTATCCTTTCTCTCTCTCTCTCTCTAAAACCCCTTCTTCTTCCTGCGATATTCTGGGTTTCAAACCCTAGTTTTTTTCTTTTTTTTCTTAGTTTTTGTAGGTTAATCATGTCTTTTCATTATCTAGGTTAGTTTGTTCTTGGGAGCAATTGATTGAATCTTCCATACCTATGTAGTATGAACCTTTATTTTACTCTATCTTGAAGCATTTATTGTTTACATTCATGTGTTTTAATGCTATGTTTTAATTCATTTATGCTATGGGTTGTTTGAGTATATCAAGTGTTTGTATGATTGAAATGCTAGGGTGTTAGGAAAGTTGCCAATTTCTTAGCTCTTTGACATGAGAATCCAAGAACATGGAATTAGAACTTCTTGTGCATAATGTGTTGTGATTCTGGCTGGATGAGTATGTTAATGTGGATTGTTCTCATATTATCTTATAGGAGAAATGAAAGGTCGAATCTTGAATGTTGATCATTCTAGGTTTTATCTAAACAATGAATCTTGAATCTTGATTATTCTAGGCTTGACCTCATAAATGCTTTGTTTTGGTAAATGGCTATATCTTTGGTAAAATACTTGTTATCAAATCTATGATCTTTCGTGTAGAATGTCATTGATGAAATATCTTTATGGTCGTCGAACGTCTAAAGTGATTATCAATGAGGTTTGCAAATTGTCGTTGAACGTCTTTGTGAATTACTCTTAAGAAGAAAAGAGTGTCTACCTATTTAAATGGAAGTGATAGCATTCCCCATAGGTATAAATGTGATAGAATCAGTGCATGGTATTAGGTTTGAAAGTGTATATCAATTGCCCCCAAGGCTTTGTCTTTTGTAATTTTTACCCTTTTTCTTAGTTTGTTTGATGATTAGTATAGTTACTTGACTTTGCTAGTTATTTTGTCTTTTTAATTTCATAACTTAAGACCAAAACCAACCACCACCTTTTTACTTGCTTTTATATATCTACATATATATATATAAATATATATATTTACTTCCAGCATAATATCAACCCTAGATGTTTAAACGCTTAAGAAAATCCCTCTTCTTCGTGTACGATCCCGACTTGCCATTATCTACTTAGTTGTAGATATGAAGCATATAAGGCTTTTAAATTTAACTTTGGGAGGTACGGTGACGACCTCCCAAAGTTTGTCCTTAATTTGTAACGTTCTAATTCAAATCTTAAGATTAAAACCTGAAAATTGGATTTAATTATGAATTTTGTAACAATTTTTGAAATAAGGACAATTGCGACGATTAATTATTGCTAAATTATTGAAATTTTCAAATCTTGAAAAATGGAAAGTGATTTTTAAACATTGGTATTCCAAAATTGAGGATTGTTTTTTGAAAAAAAAAATTAAAGCAACTTTTACTGAATAACCAACAAAAATTCTATCTAAGAAGACTAGTATTTTTAAGGAGACATTGTTTCCCACCACAAGTTTTTCCTGGAAATTTTGAGGAAATCCTATAAATGTGTTTTAAATCTACTATAAAGCACTTAATAATTTTTTAATTGTTTGAAAAACAAATTTGTGAAAAATGGAAAATGAGAATGTCAATACTGGAAACCTCGGTGAGTCGATGCCCCAAATTTAGTTTAGGAGTGGTCTTCCATTTGGATTTGCAAGTGAGCCAACCCCCGGTAGTTCACCCCGAGGTTGTCAGACCAATGGTGGAGAACGAGGTTCATCAAATCAAGCACAAGATGTCGGCATTGCCAAATGCTCAACAGGTGGGAATTTTGCCCAACAGGTTAGATGGTACGTGATTCAAGACGTGGAGTCAAAAGATGCACTTCTTCTTGGCCACGTTGAATCTGGACAAGTACCTCTAAGAGGAAAAACCTATCATTTCTCCGAATAACATTGATGTGTACGCCCAGGCAAGCCTTAACAATTGGATTCAATGGGACTATATGTGCAAGGGCTACATAACAACACAAATGATTAACTCGTTGTACAATGTGTACATTACTGAGAAAACAAGTAAAGATTTGCGGCTGACCCTGCAGAAGAAATATAAGTTTGAAGATGTGGACACAAAGAAGCATGACGTGTCAATGTTCTAAACTACAAAATGGTAGACTCAAGGCCGATCATGGAGCATGTGGAAGAGTTACAACTCATCACCCATGAGGTAATTGCTTAAGGCATGAAAATCTGAGAAACCTTTCAAGTAGGTGCCTTCATTGAGAAGCTTCCTCCAAAGTGGGAGAACTTTAAGCATTATCTGATGCACAAATAGAAGGCAATGAAAGTCAAGTACTTAATTAGCAAGCTTCGAATTGAGCCAACCAACTGAAAGGTCGATGGGGTGCATCCTGAGGCGAAAGTAAACCTGGTGGAGCATAAGGGGAAGAAAAGAGAGTTTCAACCCTGAAACTCGAGTAGCTTCAAGAAACAACCCGCCAAGTGTCACATGATTGGGCACAAGGCAGACGAATGTCACAACAAGGTCGATTTGAGGAAGGGAAGCATTGTAGCCAACCTAACTGAAGGACAGATTCTGATCTGTGTGCTATGACGACTGAAGTAAACATGGTTGGGAATAATCCAAAGAGTAGTGGTATAATACAGGTGCCACCATACACATCTGCTCAGATAGGAGTATGTTCACAACATATCAGAAGGGCAAAACTGAAGAGAAAATCTTCAGGGGCAACTCCACCACTACAACAGTTAAAGGTCAAGGGAAGGTCGTGTTGAAGATGACTTCCAAAAAGGAGCTGACACTCAACAATGTCCCGCATGTGCCAGACATTCGAAAGAATCTGATCTCATGCACTCTCCTCTCCAAGAACGGGTTTATGATCAAGCCCGTGCCTGACAAGTTAGTCATCTCTAAGAATGGGGTGTATGTGGAAAAAGCGTATGTGAAGGATGAACAAGTCAAAATGAATGTAATGACAGTTATCCCAAAATCTAATGTACTCGGGCCTTCAATAAATAAGAATAATGTTTTTGCTTATGTCGTTGAGTCCATAAAATTTGGCATAAAAGATTGGGACATGTGAATTATAAATATATTAACAGACTAATGAGTGCGAACAAAATTCCAAAATTCAAAACAAGTAAAGACAAATGTGAAGTCTGCGTACATGCAAAACTCACAAAAACACCATCCCTACATGTGGAGAGGACAACAGAAACTCTAGGCTTAGTTCATACAGGATCTATGTGATTTAAAGTTTGTGCAAACTAGAGGTTGTAAAAAGTATTTTGTGACTTTCATAAACGATTGCACAAGATATTGTTATGTGTATCTATTACGCAGTAAAGATTAAGCTTTGGAAAAGTTCAAAGAGTACAAGTTGGAAGTTGAGAACCAACTTAGTAAAACAATTAAAAATTATTTAAAGTGATAGGGAGATGAGTATAAAGAACCATTCGATGCATTCAGTAGAGAACATGGTATTGTTAATCAAACTACCGCTCCCTACTCACCTAAATCCAACGGAGTTGCGGAGCGAAAGAACCAAACACTCAAAGAGATGATGAATGTAATGTTGCGAGAATTTGGGTTATCCCTAAACATGTTGGGGGAGGCTATACTAGCATCCAACTACATTCTCAACAAGATACCACATAAGGTGACTGGAAATATGCCTATGAGTTATGAAAAGGTAATGTACCTTTGTACAAATACTTGAAAGTGTGGGGGTGCCTAGCAAAAGTGGCAGTACCACCTCCTAAAAAGGTCACAATTGGACCTAAAACCGTTAACCGTATTTTCATCGGGTATGCACACAGTAGTAGTTCTTACCAATTCTTGGCGTACAAGTCCGATGTACCAGATATACATGCAAATACAGTAATGGAATCAAGAAATGCATCCTTCTTCGAAAATATGTTCCCATGTAAGGATAAAAAGTCATAAACGGACTCATGAAGAAGGAGAAGCAAGTACTTTTGGTCAACATACAGAAGATGGGATTCATTAACTAGACGTAGCAAGAGATCTATAAAGGATAAATCATTTGGTCTTGATTTTGAAATGGCTTATCTATTAGAAATGATCCTAGAACATTTAAGGAAGCCTTGTCTACACTGGATGCAACTTCATGGAAAGAAGCGGTGAACAATGAGATTGACTCTATTATGCAAAACCATACATGAGAGTTAATGGATTTTCCATCAGGTTCAAAAGCTCTGGGGGGAAGTGGACTTCCAAAAGAAAATAAAAAACAAATGGATCAATATAGAAGTACAAGGCTAGGCTTGTGGTGCAAGGATTTAGGCAAAAAGAAGGCTTGGATTTCTTTTACACCTATTCTCCAATTACAAGAATAACTTCAATTAGAATGCTAATAGCAATTGCGGCTATACGCAATTTAGAAATACATCAAATGAATGTAAA
Organism: Rubia yunnanensis; assembly: GCA_037428765.1. Lineage (NCBI taxonomy): Eukaryota > Viridiplantae > Streptophyta > Magnoliopsida > Gentianales > Rubiaceae > Rubia > Rubia yunnanensis. The sequence continues at coordinate 43,206,970 of CM075061.1, read as the reverse complement.
AACAACTTTTATAAATTGAGAGCTTGAAGAGGAAATTTATATGAAACAACCTAAGGGTTATGTCTTCTATGGACAAGAACACAAAGTGTGTAGACTTGTGAAATCCCTATATGGGTTAAAACAAGCACCAATACAGTGACACGAAATATTTGACAATGTAATGATGTCAAATGGTTTCAAAATAAACAAATGTGACAAGTGCATCTATATCTAAGATACTCTAAATGGATACATTTTGTTGTGCCTATATGTGGATAACATGCTCATCATATGTAGCAATAAAGACGTGATGAAACAAACCAAGAACTTGCTTAAAGGAAAGTTTGGCATGAAAGACTTGGTACTAGCATATGTGATCTTAGGGATAAAAATCTTTAGATACTCTGAAGGAATAGTTTTGTCATAAGGACATTACGCCAAAAAATTACTTGATAGATTTAAGAACTATTCAAGTGGGATAGCTAAAAGTTTTGAGGACCCTCATCTCAAGATGATGAAAAACTCAGGTAATTGAATATTACAATTGGAATATGCCCGAGTGATTGGGAGTCTTATGCATACGACAAATTGTACTGATTTAGCACACGTTATTAATGAATTGAGTCGTTATACAAGCAATCCAAGACATATATAGTTACTGGAAAGGGATAACTAGAGTTTTGAACTATTAGAGACATACTTGAAGTTATAGGTTGCACTATGGATGATATGCAGCCATTCTAGAAGGTTATAGCGATGCTAACTGGGTATCAGATTCAAAAAGACAAAATCCACAAGTGGGTATGTATTTACACTTGGTGGTGCAGCCTTATCATGGAAATCCTCGAAACAAAGGTTGTTTGCTAGATCCACAATGGAATATGAGTTCATTTCTTTAGATAACGCAACTTGAAGAAGCAGAATTACTTTGGAACGTTATGGAGGATATTCCACTACGGGAAAACCAGTGCCAACATTTAGTGTACAAAGTGATAGTCAATGGGCTATACTTCGGGCACTAAGTTCCATGTACAATGGCAAATATCGTCACATAAGAAGATGACATAAAACCATAAGACAATTGATCTCAACAGGTATGATCTCAATAAATTACATAAAATCGACTGACAACCTAGCAAATCCATTTACTAAAGGTCTATCATGAGATCAAGCTAGTAAGTCATCTAGAGGAATGTGTTTAAACCTATGAATACAGAGGATGCTTGATGGTAACCCTACCTAAGTGATTAGAGATCCCAGGAAATAGGTTCAAGGGTCAAACAAAATCAAGTTGAATCAATGAAGAACTTTGAGATTTCAATCTCTTCCCAGTTCCTATGATTACAAAAGTGCTACCTGTGCAAGTTAAGGTTGAGCTTGTCCTTTAATGATTCCATAGCTTTAAAGTTAAGTGGGGTATGCCAGGATGCCCTTTATGTTCAATCACCTTATGAGTGTGAAATGAGACCATTTCTAGGAGAATTAAGAGAGGCTGAATTCGCCAAGTTCACTCATGAATAACCAGGGTTGTTCAAGGACAAAATGAACACATTTAGAGAACCTAGTTCCGTGAGAAGATGAAACTGTGTGATAGTCATTGTCTAGATTTACACAAAGGCTCGGGTGGTTCAAGACATCATGTTCACTACCTGGTCGAGTAAATCTGATACCTATTCACTATGGGTGGTTCAAGGCTAAGAAACGCTACTTTTCCAAATGCAGTGATTATTCGCTCTTACTGTCAAAAGTCTGCTTGTCTAGAATACACATGTGGAATATGAGTCATTTTTATTCATGTGGCGGATTGTTGGAATCAAACTTTCGCGCAAGATTCTGGTGGGCTCCGGCAACCGTTTGCATTGGAATAAGGGAGAGTTGGTTCATCTCCGCAAGTATTATGTTGTAGTATACTCAAACGTTAAATTCAAGTTCCATTTGAATGAGAAATGAGGGCTGAAAATTGATTACTTAAAAGAGTAATATTTTGGGTTTCTGGAAAATACAACATTGGAAATGGGAAGGAAATCTGGATAGTATAAAAGGCTAGTAATAAAACATTAGGAATATCAACTCGTAGTTTAGGAGACTTTGACTCAAGGCCACACACGCGTGGTTGGGTTCGGTTCGGATCGGGACGGGACGGGCTCAGGCCTTGGGTTCTTGGAAAAGTTTGGTTTGGGTAGGAAATTTGGAATATGATTTTTGAACCGGTTAACCCTCCTAATTACTCCTTGTCTTCCTCCCTTTTCATTGCAAGGTGTGGATTGCTCTCTTCAAAATTGAAGAGGCGTGGAAATCTCCACGATTTCCTCTTAGCTTTTAGTGCACCTTTGCCTATAAAAGGTTGCCTCTAGCCTCATTCTAACATACACAAAGAATACAATCCTCCTCTCCTCTCCTCCCTTTGTTCTCTTTGTTCTTCACGTTCTTCGAGTCTAAGAGTAAGGCACTGAATTGGTTTGTCAATTTCTGCTGCTAAGTTGTGTAGAGTAGAAAGTGTAGCAGCTGTATCCTGAGATTCGGAACACCGTCGAATTGTCACACACTATGGAGCATTTTCATAAATAAGGATAAAGATCATCATCTCACTTCTGGATCAAATACAAACATTTGCCTCTGTTGGTATAATATTCTAATTTTTTTCATTTAATTATTATATTATTTATTTATAACTGATTGTTTAACTAATTGAATTTTAGGTTCTAACAACATACACCAGGTATCGGAGACATCATTCTATCAACCTTTGTAATGTGGGAAATATGGAAGAGTTGAAACAAAAAGGTGATAGAAGGAAAGGAGGAAAATCCCATCTAATCGACTTCCATGATAAGTATGATGCAGATTGCAACATGCTAAACAGTACATTCCTAATTCTCAACAGACACTCCACGCATATCAGCTTTGTCGCCTCCTACTAATCAACAAAAAACATAGGGGCATGAGCACGGGAAATCGAGCAATATGACAATAATCAGGTGATTATGTATGAGTCAGAATTTTTTTCTATCCACATCTCCTCTTTAAGCAAAAAACGGAAACGTGTTGGAGAGCAGTTAAAGCAGCCACCGTGACAAGATTAAATCACACCGTTTTATACATAGATTGAGTCATCGTGAAAAACCGTTAAAATAGCTAGATAAAGCTCCCTGGGAAATACAAAATTTGGTCCGAGAAATAGTTCGTCTACTTAGGAACAACTGTATTTTAATTCTTTGTTAAGAAGATTTCTATCAATAGTTTACGAGTAGTACATGACAAGACTCTTCAACTAGGAAGGGCAATATGTAACTTTTCTTCCTAATATTAATAATATATATGGTATTTCAATAAAAAAAAAAAGAGTTTGTCTCTTAAAGACGGTCTTTCCATAAGTTATAGAGTGCAAATTAGAAAAAAATGAAGATAAAATTTTCAGGTAGCATAAATCGGATTATAAACTTTATAACTACCATACGTTGTATAATCAAATTTTAATATTGTAACTAAGATATTTTACGTTTAATTATTTCAATTAAACCCCATCTTTCTATAAGCCTATGGAAAGACGGTCTCTCCCAAGACTTTGCCAAAAAACACTTCGAAAGGGAAAAAAGAAAGGACCATTTTATTCAATTGCATTAGAAATGATATATACGGAAACTCCCCAGCCCTGTCGCCCTCGAGCCATCAGGCACTCGAACCAACGAGCACTCAAGCACTTGAACCTCGAACCATCGAGCCTCGACCCCTCGAGACCTCGAGCTACCAAATACTATATCCTCTCCTTCTGAACCACTAGTCCACTAGTATTTTTTTGAGGGCAACGAGGTTGCCTTATCGATGTAATATTTCAAAAACATCATTATATATCTTTTAGTTCTAAATAGGTTTGGGGAACCAAATAAATATCCCTAGGTGCATTCACAAAAAAAAAGAAGATATATACGGAAATTAAAAATAAGGGTAGAAAAACAATAAGAAAGTTTGTAGGAAAATAACACGGTTTGAAGGAAGGGGGTGGTGACAGTGGTGCGGGTGGTGTTAGGAAGTTTGCTGCAAACACACACATTTGTATAGAGAGAGAAAATAATTTCCCCACATTTCCTCCATTATTCCTCCCTTCCTTCAGAGAAGATGATCGAAGAAGAGATGTTCCTCCTCTGAGATCATCCTGAAAAGGGCTGTGGAGAAATCTTTGACAAAATTTCAATTTGGTCAATAAAACAATAAAAAGAATTTCCTTGCAAATTCTTTCCACATTTTCAAATTTATCGAATTTTCCTGAGCTGCCTTTGACACCATAACCATTGTGTATCAATCATCATTGTCACCAACCCCTTTTCAATTCCCAGCATTTCTTTTGTGGGACGATCCGGAAATTGCCAAGAAATTTTGTTGTTGTTGTCGTCATTATCCTATTTGACTGCCCTTTTTCTTCTTCCTTTTGGGTAAGCTTTCTAACTTTGCATGCATTTACGTTTCCTTAGATACATTGCTTGATCATGGGGTTATTCTTATTCTCGATTCTGTCTTTTTTTTTTTGTTTTTTATTATCAATGTTTGTCTTTTGGCCCCTGCATTACGCCAAATTTGACTCTTTATTGCTTTATTCTTGATTTGTGTTGAAGTTTGCATTCATTTATTTGCTCAGCTGAATTTAATTATTTGGAGAAATCATTGAAGAGATTCGAGCCATTCTTCGGGAAAACGGAGGTACCATACTCTGAATTTTAGGAAGAATCGATATGAGAGGCCATAGTTTCACCAAGAGGTTCAAGAGAAATACTGTGTGTTGTGTTTTCAATGAGTAAAGTACTTTGTATAGGCTATAATCCTTTGGGAGTTTTCTGGATTGTCTTAGTTAGTGTGCCTACTCTGTGTTTGTCCATTTGTCTCTGTGTGTTGATAGCTCAGTGTCCGAGTAATTCACATTGCTCGGAGGGCCATATAGCATAAAAAAGCTGGCGATTTTGTGTAGTTTCTCAGTATATCAGCTATTGGCAGAAACCGTTACTGCCTCCACCGCAACAGTATAGGGTCCAAGGAACAATGGGGGGTAGATGGGCTACCTATAAAATCAAGTTATCATGTTTCATGCTTTTGGTTCTTGTTCCAGAGTTTCAAGGATGCTTCTCGCTGAATTTCGAAGGTAAATTTGAAGTTTGTTTCGGGGTTGAAAAGATGCCGCTCTGATTAGAGGAAGTGCTCATCAATTTTCAGTTATTCGATATGGATATAAATGCAACATTTTGATTGTGTGGAACTTCAGGACGAGCACTGTTGGATTTCCGGTCAAGGGTAACTTCTGATCCATTTGGCGCTCTTCAAAATTGGAATGCTGATGACAAAGATCCATGCTTGTGGCCAGGTGTTCATTGTGTTGATGCAGTAGTGGAAATGCTGTAAGATCCATATACAGTTCTAGCTTACAACCACTATCTTTGTGATTGACTTTTTCTTTCTTGTGACAGCAGATATTGCAAATTTACCATCTTTCTGTATTTAGCCACCCTTGTTTTTGGATTGCATCATAAATGTGAAAATTTAAAAACATTTATTGATTGTTTGGTACTTTGATCTTCGTGGCATCGATAGGGATCTCCATGGGCTTTGTCTTGAAGGAACCCTGACACCTGAACTTGGGGACCTCAGTCACTTAAAATATCTGTAAGTTTGCGAAATTTCTGTGTGTCAAACATTTTCTAGTCCAGAAGTAGTAACAAACATTGAAGACATACAAACCTAATTATCTGCCTTCCCAATGTTAATAAATAAAAAAAATGCAGGGAGTGTTGGATTATTGAATTTATTGTACTGTAATTTACTTGATCTCTTTCCAAGTTTTAGTTCATATTTTGAGTTGGCAATGTTAGATAAAAGACTTTTACAGTTACTCTATAAGTACTATTGTACTATCTAATAAATTCAAACTTGTTCTTAAATCTTATGCTGCATAATTTTATTTGATGTCTTTTTAAATTTCATCCGAGTACTCTGTCTTCAGTATATTGTCCAAAAACCATTTTTATGGCGTCATACCTAAGCAGCTTGGACGGCTTACTCTCTTGGAAGTGTTGGATTTGAGGAACAATAAATTGAGTGGCACCATTCCACCAGAAATCGGACGGATGTACTGTCTGAGACAATTGTGAGTCACTTCGATTATATTTTTTTTCAGCAACCTTCAAAGCTGGATTAATGTTAACAAATTTTTTTGTTCTTATCATTCAGGTTGCTGAGTAACAATAGCTTTGTAGGAAGTATCCCTTCTGAGATTGTTCACCTTGATAGGCTTACTGAAACGCAGTTCGATATGAATCTGACCCCTGCTACAGCTACAGGAGTGGCTCGTATGAATCGAAAAGTTGGGCTCTGGTAAGATATTAAATACAGATGTGAAGCTAACATCTGGTGCTTCTTAATTTGATGTGGTTGGCATTCCTACGCATAGTTTAACTATATCTTCAAGTTTGTTCAAACCCATGATTCATTATATTTCATAATTTGTTGTATATATTTGTTTTGACATTTCATATTATGTCTAGAGAATAAAAATTTCCAAAATTTTTATACCTTCTATAACTGCCTTAGAAAAATCTATTGTATATTTTATCAAAATTAAAGTGAAGCATGACTGGTTTAGATAAACATAGAGAAGATAAATGCACTTGAGATCGAATGTCGAAATAACTCACCAACTTAGTAGATTCAAGTAATTGTTTATTGACATTTGCAACTTCTCGTATAATGTTAATAAGGAAGCATTAAATTCTTTCACCAATTCACATGTATTGCATCTTGTTTATTGATCATCCTACTGAAATTTTGTTGGCAGTGAATGGTCGAAGACTTTGAAATCTCGGAGCAAAGATGAACCCATTTTGACACCTATAAAGGAAATAATAAGTCGCGATTTTGATCTTTTCCCTGTGTATGTAGCCAAGTTGTTCAGTTTACATTATTGTGAGATGAAGTTATAGTAATTTCATTAGCTGATAGAGAGAGAATTGAATTTTTTTTCTTTTTTTGGTGGAGTTACAGATTTGGGAAGGGTGTTATTGTTGCTGCTGCTGCTCATTCTTACGACAATCTACCTTGTAAGTATAAGAAACGAGGTACCTCATATTTTATCTATAATTGTTTCTTTCTCAAATATGACATTCATTATTGAATTTAGTAGGTCCATCTAAGGCACATTCCATTTGGAGTGAACAGAATAGAGAACATATTAAACGTCGCAATCTAGCTGAGCAGTCCAGCAGCAGCAATCTTGCTGCTATCCCTTACAATAATGGGGCGCCAGTGGATGGTGCCTTGTTTATTCCAAGCAGTATTACTGGGAGTGGGTCGTTTCCTGCTGTACCAAAGGCAAAGGAAGCTTCACCTCCCCAGTCTGAAGAAACGACTCCGACTACTGTTTCAGACCAATCATCAGATAACCAATCTCCTACGTCAGGGAACCATGGACAAGAATGGAAGTATATAGTTGGATTTTCAGGTGGTGGATTCTTTTTATTTGTTGCAGCAGCCATGCTCGTTATGTTTTATGGCAGAGCAGCAAAGGATATACGCCCTTGGAAGAGTGGATTAAGTGGACAGTTGCAAAAAGCATTTGTTACAGGTAACTGCAATCGCTCTGGTAGTGCTTGTTACCTAGTATACTAAGATATGCAAGTTAACATAATCACCCTCCAGCCTGAAGAAGAATTTTAGTTATAATTGTTAGTTTTGAAAGAAAAGTGTTAAACATTTTTCCTGTTGATGATCATTAACACCAACAGTAATAAAGTAAGAGTTTGAGTAACTAACAAAAGTGTACTAAATAGCTCATTTGTTGTACCTTAAAACTGTGGGTTGTAAAAATTGTGTGCCTGAATTATTTTTTTCTTTATTTTGTTGCTCTAGAGAGTGTTTTGTAGGAGTAAACAAAAAGTCCATCTGCTTAATTATATTAGAGAGAGTAGTGTTTCAGTAGTTTGCTCTCGAATCCAATTGAAAACCGCTTCTCTACTGAGAATTAATTAAAGTACAAATTATTGGGTTGTATTGATTTCATATAGATGCAACAACAGTCCTCGTTTATGTTGACATAATGGTTTCCCTTCTAGATGACTTTTTGAGTTTCTCCTTTGAACTAAAAATATATTTTTGTACATTAGCATAGCCATATTGAATGGTCTTGACTAACTATACTAGGCATTCATATACTGGATTCTCATTCTCATGTCAGGATTGTATGTATTAATATTCTTTTCCAGAAACTTCTATTGCACTAGTAACATAAACAACATGTATCAGGGTCCTAAGGAATTTGTTTTCCTTCCTATTATCACTGGTTATGACTCGAAAATAATCCACCCTCTGGATAGAGGCTGATGCTTCATGACCTCAGAGCGAAGTTATAAGACTTATTGTGTATGCTAAATGACAGGGGTTCCGAAGTTGAACAGTGCAGAATTGGAGACAGCATGCGAGGATTTCAGCAATATCATTCAGGTGCATGATGTGATGACTGTTTATAAGGGAACTCTAACGAGTGGCGTGGAGATTGCTGTTGCCTCAACTGCTGTTGCCTCACTAAAAGACTGGACAAAGCATGCAGAAGTTCTTTACAGGAAGAAGGTTAGTCTTTCACGGCCTTATGGAAAGATGTAAATCAATGGATTGTGGTTATAACCCTCATCCTTCTAAGATTGTGTCATCTGTGCCACCGGGTAAGAAGTTAACATACTTTGTAAATCTTTTTGATTGTAGATTGCTTCACTGTCGAGGGTGAACCACAAGAACTTTGTAAATCTTATTGGGTATTGCGCCGAGGATGAACCTTTTGTAAGGATGATGGTGTTTGAGTATGCTCCAAATGGATCACTTTTCGAGCATCTACATGGTAACAATATTGTTGTTATGAAAAACAATTTACAGCGAATGATATCTTTTATGAAGATGCAAAGGCATGTTTTGTTTTGTTTTCTTCAGTGAAAGAACTTGAACATCTAGACTGGAGTGCTAGGATGAGGATTATAATGGGGATCGGTTACTGTATTCAACACTTGCATGGTTTGGATCCTCCCTTGGTGCATTCCAATTTGAGATCAGATGGTGTATATATGACCGATGATTATGCTGCTAAGGTAAGTTTTAGCAATAGCAACTTAGTGGAGACTAGTGTCCAAATACTTGGAAATAGCTGGAGTAGTTGAAACAAATGGAATTTCCTTCCTAGGTTGTGGATGGTGCCTTCTGGGCGGAACTCGTGAGAAAATCCAAGATCTCAGCGGAAATTGATGTGGAGGATAATTCACTGCCACATATTGAAGAAGCTGAACACGACGTCTACTGTTTCGGATTGTTATTGCTTGAAATAATAACTGGAAAACGTCTTCAATCAGATGAATATGGATCTCTTTTAAACTGGGTATTGCTTTCTTTGTCATTTTCATTTTATTTACGCTTTATAGATTCACATAATTGAGTGTCATCCCTTATATACATGAACTGAAAAAAAACATCCATGCAATTTTGCAGGCTCAACCGTACCTAATAGAAAAGCAAAAGGTTAGCTGCCTGATCGATCCCTCACTAAAATCGTTCAAGAATGCGGAGCTGGAGATCGTGTGTGAGGTTATTCAGGAATGCACTCAGCAAGAGCGAAAGAAAAGACCGACAATGAAGGACGTCATATCAATACTGAGAGAGACCTTAGGTATATCCCCAGAATCGGCAACACCACGACTCTCCCCACTGTGGTGGGCCGAGCTGGAGATTCTATCTTCGGAGGCAGCTTAGTGTGCACTACTATAGGGTGAGCCGCGCGGCATATATTATTACTGTGTGCTGAAACAGATGAAAGAACATCACGTTACTCCTACAGAAAAAGAAAAAAAGAGAAATAACTTGAACCCTGATGATGAACTGACTCAATACTTCCTAGTTTGTGTGTCTCATTCTTTTATTCTTTTTGTTCAAAAGTTTACCATATGCAACAGAATTTACCGTGTATAGGGATATGAATTGTGTTGTGCGTGAGATGTTGAACCCTATGTGGAGTCAGCAACAGTTTTATCTTATACTATGTGCTGCTTGCCTTGGTTGTTATTTGTAGGAAAATGTGTATAAATGTTCTTTACCTCTTTGTTTTGAGAATCATCCAGTTTTGAGTTGAAAAAGCTCGTAGATCAACACTTTTTTTCGCATTTCGTTAACGCTTACTTTTCATCTCAGACGACGCAAACATGCACTATTCCAATCGGGATTAAAATCACTTGGTGCTTAATATTGTAATCCCGCGGCTAGGGGGCAACACAGGGCAAAACCTATTTAGAGTTTGCTCATACATGTAAGCAGTTTTTTTCACTATGAAAAGATACGATTTTCATTATTTTGAATCGACAAGGTGTTGTATAAAACCATCTCATAACGAGATCAGTGTTTAAAGTGTAATTTAGGAATTTTTGTTGAATATGGGGTAAAAATAAAAATAATTTTAATTCCGAGGTCTTGTTTAAAAAGTTAATAGAAGGTCAGGGGTTAAACTGCAGTAAAATAGAAGTTTTATTTTCTCCGGCAAGGATCATTTTTTCAATCAAATTCCCAGCAACCTTCACACGTCGTTTTTATGCAATTCTTGCCTCCCTAAATCTCTTTTCTTCACCACTGATGTCCGCCTCTTTCCATCGTTAATTTCGTAAGTTTGAATTGAAAAATTAAACAGATCTGGGTGTTGTAACTCTTCGTTAGGAAACAAGTTTTTGCAGGGATGAAGGCGATGCAATCAATCTATTTTGATGAGGTGAAATGAAGGTTCAAAATTGAGGACGTCACAATCGGAGTTAGAACTAACGACAAGCTGCTAAGTGTATTTTAAATATTTTTATTTATTGTTTCCCTATCTTTAAATTAATGCATGCCTTAATATTTGATTTGATGATTTAGATATTTTATTTGATTCATTGTATTAAATTTGATGTATTTTAATTTTATGTGGACTTTAGGCAACCTAATGACAAATTGCCCAACAAAAATTTATGTATTGGGCCCAAATCCAAAGCTGACTAGTATCCATCTATGAATTTCCTCCCAATTTAATTGCCTAAATCTGGTTCCATCTCGAATTTTACCTAGAAATTTCCATTGCCGACTTTTAGCAATAAGCTTACTGGTGTCGTGAATCCGATCTAAACAAAGATGGATTCATTGAGAAATCGAATTCTAACCATTGACGAACGTAACAGCAGTGGAGAGCGTCAGACGATCTTGAATTTCATCGAATTTAACGACGGTGGAATTGAAGTTCCAGTTTGACAAAGGCAGGAAATTGGAGTTTGAATTCGATGACAATGTGTAGAAAATAAGGGTAATAATTGTGTGTCTTTATTCATGAATTCATGATACATTATATAGTAGTACAAGATTCCTATACAAGCTAGGAAAAGGTAATACAATTACATCTACAATTATGGTAAGAATACAAATCCAATTCCAATTCCTTAACACTCCTCCTCAAGTTGGAGCATGAGGATCGGAAATGCCCAACTTGCCAAGTAAAGAATGTAACTGGTTACATCCGAGAGCTTTAGTGAACAAATCCGCAGGTTGGTCTATCGTACGGATATGTTGAGTAACAATAGCGCCAGATTGTACAAGATCTCAGACAAAATGACAATCAACTTCGATGTGCTTCACGCGTTCATGAAAAACTGGGTTGGCCGCTATGTGGAGAGCAGATTGACTGTCACAAAACAATTTCATAGGAAAAGAGTGTGAAACCCCTAAGTCCTTCAGTAAGGACCTAAGCCATAACAACTCACAGCAGGTAACTGTCATAGCACGATAATCTGCTTCAGCAGAAGACCGAGAAATAGTAGGTTGCTTCTTAGTCTTCCAGGAGACCGACAATACAACCGAGGTAAAGTGGTTTATGATTGAATCTCAGAGGCGAATCACCAATCATAACAAAATAACCAGATAGAGAGCGCCTAGTAATTGGGTAGGCGGCCTAATCCGAATCACAATAAGCAGTCAATTGTAGAGTACTACGGGAAGAAAGAAATAAACCTTGACTAGGATGACTCTTCAGGTAGTGCAACACACGAACCGCAGCTTGCCAGTGAGGGACACAAGGAGACTTCATGAATTGCACAAGAGTATGAACTGAATAACTAAGTTCAGGACGAGTAATAGTCAGATATATCAGATGCCCAACCAAACGACGATACTGCTCCGGGTCATGGTAGGCTGGACCTTCAACACGTGCCAAATCATGTTGTTGCTCCATCGAAAAATCAATTGGTTTAGAAGCAGATAAACCTGTATCAGATAGGATATCCAAAGCATATTTCCTTTGCGAGAGAACATCCTCTCTGGTATTCTAGCAATCTCTATGCCCAAAAAATACTTAAGCAAACCAAGGTCCTTCATGTGAAAACAAGAACCCAAGTATTTCTTGAACTCAGAGATGAGCGAAGAAGAACTACCAGCAATGACTAAATCATCCACATAAACTAGAACATGTAAAGACTTTGATCCACGGGAAAAGACAAATAAAGAGTAATATGCCTTACTTTGAACAAAACCAAATGTCCGTAAAGCCTGAGCCAGTTTAGCAAACCAATTCCGAGAAGCCTAGCGAAGACCATAAAGAGATTTCTGAAGGCGACAAACCGGACCAGGTGGGACTGCATAGCCAGGCGGAGGACGCATGAACACCTCTTCATGTAAATCACCATGCGGGAAGGCATTATAAACATCCATCTGATGCAGTTCCTAACCACGTATAACAGTAACAGACAGGAACAATCGAACAGAACTCATCTTCGCAACTGGAGCAAATGTCTCAGTGTAATCAATTCCTTCTACCTGGCAATTTCCAAGAACCACTAAACGCCCCTTGTGACGTTCAATAGTACCATCTGAATGAAACTTCGTCCTGTAAACCCATTTGCATCCAATAGCCTTCTTATGCACAGGCAAAGGAGACAAAATCCATGTCTGATTTTGCTCCTGTGCAGTAAGTTCCTCAATCATAGCATCTCGCCAATGAGAATGACGGGAAGCCACAGAGTAAGTAGTGGGATCTGCACTAGAAGTTACAGCACCCAAAAATCTAGAATGCATACTAGAAAAATTATCACAATTTACATAATCAGTAAGAGGATAGAGAACACCTGAGGAAAGTGACGACGCATGAGGGAACGTAGTCGAAAGGGAGGGGGTCTTCAGTAGTAAGAGCACAAGCATAATAATCACAGTCGTAATCTGCCAAGTACGATGGAGGACGACGAGATCGAACACTCTGTCTTGTAGGTGGCAACTCAGTAGCAGAACTATCCGGTACCAGAGAAGCTGGTAAAGTAGAGACCGAGGATGTAGCATCGTCAGCAACTAGCGGAGAATGACCAGCAGCGGACGACGAAGGTAGGCCAACGGTGGCTGGTATGGAGGAATCAGCGTCGGGCGGTGGATAATGGCCGGTGGATGCCGGCAATGACTGGCCAACGTTGACCGGTGTTGACTGGCCGGAGTTGACCGGCTGTGAGTGGCCGACGGTGAGTGGCCGGCGGTGACCGACAAGACAGCAGACGATAGCAGATGGCCAACGGTGACCGGAGGCGGTGGATCGGCAGCGGAAGGCGGAACCAAAATTCCATGCAGATCTGTTGAGAAGGAGGAGGAATCCGGCAGTGGTGTGGTGGCGCCGCCAGGTTCATCGAATAAAGAAGATGTCAGAGTTGCAGAGTACGGGAACTGGTCTTCAAAGAAATCAGCATCCCGACTGTTAAAAATCACTCGGGATTCCAAGTCAAAAAGGCGATAGCCTTTCTTTCCGGCAGGAAAATAAGGAACAGACACCACCGACTTTGTGGGGGCAAACTTGTCACGGTATCTGGGAATATGAGCAGCAAAACAAAAGCATCCAAAAACTCTTAATGATGAATAATTTGGAGCTTGCCCATAGAGCAACTCAAAGGGAGTACGACCATTGAGATGATGTGTCAGTGTTCGGTTAATCAAGCAAGTAGTAGTAAGAACACATTCTCCCCAAAACTCAATTGGAAGACTGGCTTGGAATCGTAAAGCATGCGCCGCATTGAGTAAATGGCTATGCTTTCTTTCAACCCAACCATTATGTTGTGGTGTGTCAACCATAGATGTCTCAAAGATGATCCCAGATGCAGCAAAATGAGATCGCAAAGGCAGAAATTCAGTCTCATTATCAGCCCGAACACGTTTTATGGTTTGGCCCCATAGGTTCTTCACTAAGGCACTAAATTCTAAAAATCTAGAGGCTACTTCAGACTTAGTGACTAATAGATAAACCCAAACAGCTCGGGAATAATCATCGACTATCGTCAAAAAATAAAATGCACCACTAGAGGATGGATTTAGATAAGGTCCCCAAACATCACAATGTACTAATTCAAATAATGCAGTAGCATTTGTAGAACTCAATGAAAAACTATGTCGAGTCTGTTTTGCTCTATAACATACAGAGCAAGGTATAGTAGTATTATTGGTGCTAAAATCAAGAGTAGGAATAGAAGAAAACACCGTAGATGATGGATGACCAAAACGTTGATGCCATAAATCAGATGAAGAAACCGAAGAAACTCTCGAAATAGATTGCAGTATATGAGGACGAATGCGAGTATCCAACAGACGAAGCCAATAAACCCCCCTTCTGTTCACCCACGCCAATCACAATCCTCGTACTGATTTTCTATAAAATGCAATAATTTTCAGTAAACAAAGCTAGACATTTTAAGGCAGGCAACAATCTAGAGCATGATAATAAATTGCATCGCAAAGTAGGTATGTAGAGCACATGAGTAAGGGTGACATCACCAAAATAAATAGACCCATATTGTGTAGCAGACGACACAGATCCATCAGGCAGTATAACATTCACAGTATTGGTAGCAGTAGTAATATCAGTAAGAGAACCTTTGTCACCATTCATGTGATATGAGGCTCCCGAATCAAGAATCCAAGGTAAAGTAGACTTACCTGACCTATGGTCAGATAACGAATCAAACTGATTAAATAAATGTATGGTCGTACTCCATTGGTCGTTAGATAGAGCAGAACCAAAATCAAATCGCGTAGGTGCACCAGAGGAGGCGGCCGCTACACACCCTTGCGGCAACGTCACTACACCAGCGAAAATAGCCATAACACAATTTATTTTGTTTAATAAACAAATGAAACAAAATGTGTGAACAAGCAGGCGAGAGGGAACAGAGGTGCGTGGAAGGTGGCTGCGCGCGTGTCCCTGTAAGGCGCGTGGAACACAAGTGTTGTTGGGTGAGTCGTGTTTGGTGTACCGCGCGTGGTTTACACGCGCTTCTGGAAGGTGCGCGCGTGAATCCCACGCACGCCTGCGTCGTCATTTTCCTGAACGAGAGGTCCGCCTGTGTCGTTGTGTAGGTTGGCCGGACGGTCGTGGAGAAGAATCCGGTCACCGCGGAGAAGAATCCGTGGAGAAGATTCTGGTCTTTGGCGGTGCAAACCAAGGCTTCGTTGCCGGAAGTGAAAAAACAAGGCTCGTGGCCGGAGTGAACAAAGGACGCAACGTCGGTAGCGGTCGGGGGTGAACAACGCCGATTTGAGCAGAGGTTGTGGCGAGCTTGCATCCGTAGCAGAATAGCACATGCGATCGGCAGAGGACGGTAATCTGAGTAGAGGCTTGGCGGCGATCTTGAGCAGGTTTTTTTAAATTAAAGGGGAAAGAACAACTCTAATCTGCTGCGCATCACGCACGGAAAATTTAAAATGGAAAATTTTAGGTTCTTAGGATCAGAATTTTAGGCTCTGATACCATGTAGAAAATAAGGGTAATAATTGTGTGTCTTTATTCATGAATTCATGATACATTATATAGTAGTACATGATGCCTATATAAGCTAGGAAAAGGTAATAGAATACAATTACATATACAATTATGGTAAGAATACAAATCCAATTCCAATTCCTTAACACAATGAAATCGAGTGTGAATTGGCAGAGAATCGACGAGGGTGAATGTGAATCGATGGCAAAGGCGAAGAAGAGGCGATGAGATGTAACAACGTAGAAGGTGACTAGAAGTTCATAGGAGAATGAGGTTATTCCAGTTGCGAATTCAACACGACAATGAATAAGAAGGTGTCACGGCAATGGAACGATGGAGTAGAAGGTTGTACAGCGGAAGGACGGTGAAGTTGAGCGCCGAGGAATGATATGAAAGTGGAGCACGGCGAAGAAGGATTCACCGGAAATGAAGGCATTTTTCATAAATTTGCAGGTTAGTTCATGAAGTTTTTAATGTTTTCAATTTTTTTCCAAAATATTATATATTTATATTTTAACCCCCAAAATTTAAACTTCATACTTTATATTTTCAGTATTTGTAATTTAGTTCTTGGTCTCAATACGGGTTCCCAAATTTATTTATTTTTTCCAATTCTATGTAATAAATATTCTATCGGTTAATTATATTTCTTTGTGCATGTTAGTTCGGTTCGGAGGGTCCATAATTTCAATCTTTAGTGACTCTTACGATCTAATGCTAATGAATTCTTAAAAGTTACTGCTATACAAAAGATATAAAGTGAATCATATAAGAAAATTTGATCTAATCTTATACTGTATAATATATTTTTGGATAGCCCTTACAATTATTACAATTCAGTATGACATGTCATAAAATGTGTGCTTGATTGGTTGTTTTTTACATAATGAAATATTATACTCCATCTGTCGTCACAACCATATCAGCAGAGAGAGAAATGACTGGGAAAAATTTGGAGTGGGCTAGTTTGATTAATTTTAACCCTTCCCTCCTATTTTTCAAAAATTGTATTGGCATGTTTGGCACCTGGAATACGCGCCAAATGAAGGGAAAAAATACCCTGCTTATTAGAAAAATAAAAGGAAAAAGAATGGAAATTTTTATAGCCACGCAATAATTTTTACAAGTCCAAAATGCCTATACACTGCTGTGAATACAAAAAAGGAGGCACTACAATCTGAAACCCTATTTACAGCAGCAAAAAATAAAAGCTAAAATTTCCAAAAAACACAAACTCTTCAGTAAAAAACCCCCCAAACATCATCAAAACACATGTGAAAGTTATGGGGGAATCCTCAGATCAGGTAAGATGCATCATGGAGCCCTCCAAAGCATCCCGAAGGAGCTGGTTGGTCCTCTAATTTTTACATCTTCCCTCACATCATAGATTTTTTTATTTGGGGCAGCATGTGAAAGAAGAATTTGTCAAACAAGGAGATGCAACATCAGGAGGAATTTCTTTTGGAGAATCATAATAATGGAAAGATAAAGCACTCTAGGAGGCTCGAGGCAACAACTCTTTTCAGTTGTTCAGTCCATACTGTGAGCAAAATATGGGCCCTGACAAGAGCCCACATCGGATCAGGACATCTGCTCAACTTGCGATATAAGATGAATGTCTGGAATGCCTACAACAAGATCAGTATTGATCTCGAGGCTTTAACAACCTTGTCTGCACATAAGATAAGAGTTGTAAGGGGGACCACCAGTGGATTACATATAGGGAACAGTAGGGTACAAAGGGCTGTAATATCAAAGATCATAAGGAGCCACACAAACAGTATCAAACCTGCTTTGACAGCTCAGTGCAAAATCAACAAGTTGGTATTCTGTCTAAGTAAGTTTAATGCTCAACTGCAATTCAGACCCATGGACAACATAATCCACATAGATGAGAAATGGTTTTATCTCAATAAACAAACAATTAGGTACTTATTAGCACCTGATGAACATGAACCATATAGAAAATGTAAGCATAGATCCCACATTCCAAAACTCATGTTTATGTGTGCTGTTAGTAGAACCATATTTGGAAATGATAGACATGTTATATTTGATGGGAAGTTTGGGATTTTCCGTTTAGTGCAAGAGCAGGTTTCCATAAATAAGAGTAAAAACAGATTAGGAGGTACAGTGGAGTCATTGCCCATTCCAAAAATCACACGAGATGTGATAAGGGACATAATACTGACGGGGTTAATATTAGTAATCAAAGCCAAGTGGCCAAGGCACATGAGAAAGGATATTTACATATAGTGTGATAATGCCACACCACGAATACTAGTCAATGATCCACTTTTTCTAGCTGTGGCTAAGTCTGATGGTTTCAATATCAATTTAGTGAGCCACCCATCTAATTCCCCCAATCTCAACATACTAGATTTAGGGTTTTTTTTAACTCTATACAGTCCCTACAATAAGAACATGTATCAAGCAATATCGTGGAACTTCTTGGAGTAGTGCACATCACATATGAAAGGGAAGATGCTGCTACACTTAACAAAGCATTCGTGGCTCTACAATAAGAACATGTATCAAGCAATATCGTGGAACTTCTTGGAGTAGTGCACATCACATATGAAAGGGAAGATGCTGCTACACTTAACAAAGTATTCGTGGCTCACCAAGCATCAACGATAGAGAGAATCAAAGTAAATGGTGGCAGCAACTACAAGCTTCCACACAGGAATAAGGGAGTTCTTGATTTTAGTATAGCAAAAATTTGAAAGTTGGCATCAAATACCGTGGTTTGTGAAATTGGCCAACAATATCGATGACGCATTTACAAAATGCGTCCTCTCGGAAATGAATGTTTTTCGATTTGAGCTGGTTGAATTTTTTTTTTGGCAGAATAATTAGAGGACGCATTTACAAAATGCGTCCTCTTGGAAAATAAATTTTTTTCGGTAGAATAAATAGAGGACACATTTACAAAATGCGTCCTCTTGGAAACTAATTTTTTTTCCGTTTTTCTGACAAGTTAAATTTTAGAGAATAATTAGAGGACGCATTTACAAAATGCGTCCTCTTGGATATTAATTTTTTTTCCCGTTTTCGGACAGGTTTTATTTTAGACAGAGCCGGTCAATGTGTGGATGTACACACACGTAAATGTGTATAAATATATACATAAATATAAATATAAATATATACACATATATAAATATAAATAAAGACACATATATAAATATAAACATATATATAAACATAAATGAAGATATACATATATATATATAAATATATATAAATATAAAAAATATATATAAATATAAAAATATACATACATATAAATATAAAAATAAAAATAAAAATAAATAAAAATAAAGATATATAAATATGCACACACGTAAATGTGTGGATGTACACACACGTCAATGTGTGGATGTACACACACGTCAATGTGTGGATGTACACACACGTAAATGTGTATAAATATATACATAAATATAAATATATACACATATATAAATATAAATAAAGACACATATATAAATATAAACATATATATAAACATAAATGAAGATATACATATATATATATATAAATATATATAAATATAAAAATATATATATATATATATAAAAATATACATACATATAAATATAAAAATAAAAATAAAAATAAATAAAAATAAAGATATATAAATATGCACACACGTAAATGTGTGGATGTACACACACGTCAATGTGTGGATGTACACACACGTCAATGTGTGGATGTACACACACGTAAATGTGTATAAATATATACATAAATATAAATATAAATATATACACATATATAAATATAAACAAAGACACGTATATAAATATAAACATATATATAAACATAAATGAAGATATACATATATATATATAAATATATATAAATATAAAAAATATATATAAATATAAAAATATACATACATATAAATATAAAAATAAAAATAAAAATAAATAAAAATAAAGATATATAAATATGCACACACGTAAATGTGTGGATGTACACACACGTCAATGTGTGGATGTACACACACGTCAATGTGTGGATGTACACACACGTAAATGTGTATAAATATATACATAAATATAAATATAAATATATACACATATATAAATATAAATAAAGATATATATATATATAAACATATATATAAACATAAATGAAGATATACATATATATATATAAATATATATAAATATAAAATATATATATAAATATAAAAATATACATACATATAAATATAAAAATAAAAATAAATATAAATAAAGATATATAAATATGCACACGCGTAAATGTGTGGATGTACACACACGTCAATGTGTGGATGTACACACACGTCAATGTGTGGATGTACACACACGTAAATGTGTATAAATATATATACATAAATATAAATATAAATATATACACATATATAAATATAAATAAAGATATATATATATATATATAAACATATATATAAACATAAATGAAGATATACATATATATATATATATATAAATATGCGGCCTTCATTGACCGAGAGGCCGCATTTGCTAAATGCGGCCTCGTCCACATGCGTTGTCAGAGACGCTGCTCCCCCAGCTTGACCGAGAGGACGCATTTGCTAAATGCGTCCTCTCCGCCACGTCAACTTCGCACCATGCACCACAAAACTGGAGAAAAATTTTAAAAAAAAAGACAGAGAAGAGGACGCATTTAGCAAATGCGTCCTCCGTATTGTGGTCCACTGTGTAACACTGTTGCAACAGAAATAGAAATTTCTCGGAATAAGGACAGAATGATAAGAGAAGGGATGTTGCCAAGGATGGTGACTGCAAGTGAGGAAGATGCAAGGGCCATCATACAACATCTGATTACACTATATGCACATGAAGAGGTTCTCCCGCCCATGCATGCCCTAAGTATTATGAGCTAGTGAACATGTAATATGTACATTTTGGGGGTTGAAGTGAAGGCGTGTTTTGGAAGTCTTTGAACATTTTGCTTTTGTTGTGATCAAAATGTTCAAAGCCAACCCCAGTTAATTATAATGATATTCATGCAAACCGAAGTTGTGTTTCAAAACATTTGCCTTCCATATACAATATGCCATAACCCTGTTTATCATCACTTGAAACCAGTAGGGAAGATGCACTTTTTATCATGAATGTGGTTCACAACAACCAGATAGACAAGAAACTTAGGGTAAGGGAAGATGTAACTAATTTTTTTTGCAGCAAACAACAAACTGAGTTATGGCACAAACTGAGTATCTAAACTGTACTCAGTACTCAGCAAAGAGGATGACTCACAAACATGGCAGCATCCAGTGAATATGCATACTAAGGGAAGATGCACAATCAAGTATAACCAGGGAAACAACATAACATCAGGAATCGGTGAATATGCATACCGAAGAAAGATGCAGTATCACAAACATGGCAACGATTGACCAGCCGCACAAGATTTATAACAAGGCAACAGAAATAAAACATCATCACAACAGGGAAACTCAGATTGCAGAGAAAACAAACAAGAGGCCAACTAATACAGCACAAAAATGGCACTAACGGGACACCATGATATCAAGGGACAAGAGACAGTAGAGAGCTTATCTTTTTTGTCGAATCAATTTTTTCTTTAGTACTTGAAACGTTTTTCCACATGAGAAGATGCATTTTATTTGCGTTCATTCTTTTTTTTTATATCCAGGTCGCTTTCAAAACTCCAATAGCCAGCAAAGGCTTCAGATTTGCTGATTGATGCTAATAAACAGGCAAGGACACATCCGAAACAAAAACAAACAATAAGTAAGGAAGATATGATAAAAATAAGAATTTTTTGGAGATTTAGGCCACTTTTCTTTGAAACATAGAGCAATGAATAGAAGGACCTAGATCCTCGTGCGCCTTTCTCGCCTGTGACGCCTTCGAATCACCCTCATAGGAGCAAATAACAACCAAAGCATCTCATTCAATTCTTTAGATGTGTTATCGGACTTAGGGTTGTATTCAGAAAGTCCTCCGACCATCGTTGACCCACGTGAGGCATTGCAAGTTCTTTGCTAGCAAATCTTTACCCTATAAGATGGTTATGTATCATGTAGCCTGGGTGATTTTTGTAACATAAGGGTATGTCTACAATATTTTTGTGTTAATAGCTTCACAAATACCAAGTCTTTTTCTTTTTGAATATGCTTCGTGCATGCTTTCCCAGTAAGGCTTGATTAATCTCTTCACCAGATCTAAGTCTTATCCCTTCTGCATTATTTGGGGTGCACATCTTTTCTCAAGACATCCAATGCGATCATTTCCCTTGAAGAACTCCTTTCCAAACAAACCTAGATGTTAGCTCATCTAGCTTCTGTAGTATGGCCTTAAGGAGTTGGAATATTCCTAGTGAGTACAATGGCATGGCTGCCATGACATGTTTGCCAAGAGTTATCCCTCCTACTAGGTTGATCCATCTATTATTCCAATTATCATATTTTGCTTTAATTTTCATCAAAATATTCTGGCGTGTCCATGTCCTCGATTGTTGTAGCATGATATTCATGCCTAGATATTTGCCTTCCAAACCTTTGTTGTGAATATTCAGGTTGTACCTTCGCAAACTTTCTTCTTGTTGTGATGTATTGGGATTGATCTGCATTGCTGAGTTATTGTAATTTATCCTCTATCCCGAGTACCTGGCATATATGTTTAGGTTTATGGCTATTTGTCTAATCACTGGCTCTTTGCCTTCAATGAACATTATGAAGTCATCCGTATACATTAGGTGTGTTATCTTAGGTGCACCTCTGCCTGGCCTGTAATCTACACTTGTAAAGCTTTCCATGTCGTGGTCTATGAGACTTAATAGGTATTTTTGGTAGATGATGAACAAATAGGGCGATGGAGTACATCCTTGCCTAAGGCCCCTGATAGGCTGAAAAAATTTGGACTGCCATCCGTCAACTTTAGCTGCCAATGTGTTGGTAGTGACACATTTCATGATGAGATCTCTCCGGTTTTCTGGGAATCCTAAATGTTGAAATGCATTTTTGAGGATGGTCCGTGATACATTATTGTAGACCTTGCTCATTTAAATATTTATTGTGGCGAGACCCACGTTGTCTTTCTTTTTCCTTCACAGGAACTCCAGCATCTCTGAACCTACCAATACATTCTCTCCTACATTCTTGTCTTTGACAAAACCATCATGGACCCAGAGCCTGCTCTAGGTTAATGATGGTTTATATTACCTTTTCCAGGCTTATTGCCAATATTTTTGCAATCACTTTGTATTTTACATTGCATAGTGCTAACGGCCTGAAGTCTTCCACTTTTTCTGGGGGTTTCTTTTTTATAATGAGCATTACTAGTGTTTTGTTCCATTTTGTCGACATATTTTGTCCACTCAGTATCTGTAAAACTTCATGTGTCACTTGTCCACATACCTGCTTCCTGTGGTGCTTATAAAAACCTGTTGGCATGCCATCTAACCCTGGGGCTTTCCATGGTTTCATGGATTTTAGTGTAGTCCATACCTCACTCCCCTTGAACGGTGCATGTAATTATCTAATTTGTCCCATGATTAATGGTTTTTGTTAAGCTCAATACTTGTTGTAGGGATTGTTCATATCAAGGAGGGAGGGGAGGTAGCTTTCTAACAATGTATGAATTAAGGCTAGTGTGTCATGCACGAGCTATAATGATTTCATCCATTGGCTCTGATTGTCTCTTAGCTAGAGTATTTGATTTGCTGCGTATCTCCCAGGCTGCTTATCTCTTAGTCAATGTGGCATTTCTATCTCCAAGGCTTCCCTAGTGCGATATGGCTCATTGTTACCAATAGTCATCTTGTTTACCCATGATGTCCTTTACATTATTTCTTAGCATAGCTATCCTTTGACATTTGTCATCTATAGTTATACCATTTGTGGTTGTACCAATTGGCCCAATTTTGTGCCTACTAGTTGTGCTTAAGCTCTCTCTAGTGCAGGTGTCAGGTCTTTGATTTCCTTTCCATGTTTCCGTAAGTTTCTTTGCTACATTGAGTTAGTTTTTGTAGGTGTCTTCTGTAGATTTTCAGTCATACCTAATTAACCCTTTGGTTGCTCTCACTGCACTCTCCATGCTAATTTCACAATGGCATGTGGCTACCGAAAATGGCTCCAAAAAGTCTCATATCTAAAATATATGTGTTTTTTTCTTGTTTCTAGTCATAGATTTAATATACACGAGACGTGATCTAACTAAATCATAGTTAGATTCTATAATTATGCGCTAGATAGACGGTTGAGCCATTATTGATTAACAAACGTTGTGTCCATTCTTTGGCACATACATGGTTTCTTCTGTTATTTATCCATGTGTACCACTAACCCTTGTTCTTTAATTCTGTCATCTAAAGTTGCTCCAACATCTCTATTAGTTTGTTGGAGCATTTAGAGGCTTGAAAGGGAAGCCCTTCTAGCTTGTCTTTAGAAGACATAATCTTATTAAAATCCCCTAGTAATGCTATATAATACTGGGAACTGGCCATTTGTTTATTAATTTTGTACCAGATCGCAACCCTATTAGTTACTACAGGTTGGCTGTAAATAAAATACTGGAACTAGCAAAACCCCTGTTGCCCTAAACACTTCACTAGTACATAATAGTTACTTTAACAAACTACTTCTAGATTAACATATGAGGTCCACCAGATTGATATGCCACTTGTTGAACCAATTGCTGGAGCATGCCATCCATTCTAAAATCTGGTTGTCTGCTGCCATATTTCAATTTTTAGTGAGGTCGCATTGGTGTCTATAAAGCAAAGAATTAGGGGATGGTATGTTTTGAACAGTCTATTAAACCTTATTTTTGTAAGTTCATTGTTAATTCCCTCTACAATTCTAAGTAAGTGTCCTCATATCTGGCTGGTGGGTTGATGGGGGACAACCCTGCTAGAACCATTCTCTTTCTTTATTTTTGGTTTATGATGAAGATTGTATTGAACCACTGGCCTGGTCTTCACCTTTTCATGGATCATCCGCTTCTTCATAGCTATGACCTTCTTTTTCCAATTGGTGAGCAAGACCGTGTTGACTGATTCAGTCTCCCTAGCTTCTACTCTGGCTCTCTTCTTTGACTTAGTCTTCATTGATTCTTCACGCTTGTCCATCTTGATTTCTTCCTGGCTTTGCTCTTCGTACTTTTGTATCATGCTTCTGATGATCCTTGCTATCACTCCAGTTTTGACCTTCTCACCCTCCTAGTCTTAAAATGTTTGCATTGTGGATGTATCCACCTTCACTACCTAGTTGCACTTTACCGCCCCTATACTTGATTGTCTCTTGACTTGGGCCGCCCTGCTACATTTTCTGACATTACTGCTAGTGTTTTTTTCTGTTTCTGAATCTTCTTCCTCAGTTTCAGGTATTTTCCAGGTATTCCTGATGGACTGAAGTGATTTTGAGGAAGGGTCAGTACAGACGTGTTGCTCTGATTCCTGGTTCAATTGTTGCTTCTCTTGGGGGTCTGATATCTCTATCACCTGTTCTCCATGACTAACTACACAGTTTCTAGCTCTACCCTTTCAGGGATGGTTACAAATTTGGGGTTGTGTATATATAGTTTTGGTGGAATGCAAAGAAGGGCAAAACACTATATTTCCATATTGCTTTGTTTTTGTTTTCACATGGTAACAGAGTCGTGCATGACTCTGTGATTTCTCAACATGACAACTAAGGGAGATGATGCCAAGTCTTCCAAAAGAGATAATTCCAAGCCTTCAAATCCAACACCTTCAATCTATGCTTTGTCTGCTAATCATAATCCTGGAAACCTAATAACCCACACTCAGTTGAAAGGGGAAAACTATGAGGAGTGGGAAAAGGCTATCAAGGCTTCGTCGCGGGCAAAGAAGAAGCTGAGATTTGTTAATGGATTGTATAAATAACCACTCGATGACTCGAACGAGATCGAGGATTGGTGAACGGTGAATTCCATGATTTTACCATGGATATTTAATACAATAGAGCCCTCACTGCAGTCGTCAGTTTCGTACAAGGAGGTGGCCAGAGAGCTTTGAGGATATTCAGCAGATATTTTCAGTTTGCAATGGAGTGCGGATCCATCAACTAAAAATTCAAGTTACTCAATGCAAACAGGAAAGTGATTCGGTTATGGCCTATTATGGGAGGATGAGAAAGGTATAGGATGATTTAAATGACCATGATCTATGCCTAAATGCACCTGTGGTGGCTACAAGTGCGGCTTCAAAGCAAGACTAGTGAAGTGAACGGAAGAAGAATGGGTTCATCAATTTTTGATGGGACTCGATGATGCTATTTATAGCACCGTGAGATTGAATATTATTGCCTTGTATCCCTTTCCAAAAATTAATATTGTGTACTCCCGAGTTGAGGAATAGGAACAAATCAAAAGCATGACTCAAATTGCACTTGAAAGAGTGGAGCTTGTGAGTTTGGCAACAAGGGTTGTGCCTACTGATTCACGCAATTCAATGGGAGATCAAAGGCGAGGAAATAGACCCATTTTCACTTATAGAAAAAATATTGGACACACAAAAGATAGCTTCTTTCATATTATCGGGTTTCCAGAGTCGTGGAAGCAGGGTGAACGAGGACGTGGTCATGGAAATCAACAATGGCAAAGTTCTGACGGAACAAAAGCTAATGCAGTTCACATAGGAAATTAAAGTTTGCAAGATGAAGAGCTAGTTAAGTCAGATAATGCTGGTTTGGAGAACTTAAGAAGCGAGGATTGGGACACTTTAAAGTCTCTTTGGAATGCAAGAAAGATGAGTCAAAATACAAGATTGTCTGGTAAGGCAAAAATTAAGTAGCTCTTTGACATGTGAGCTTCTCATCATATGGCTAGTTGTATTGCATGTTTTGATTATGG
Source organism: Rubia yunnanensis (assembly GCA_037428765.1). Classification (NCBI taxonomy): domain Eukaryota; kingdom Viridiplantae; phylum Streptophyta; class Magnoliopsida; order Gentianales; family Rubiaceae; genus Rubia; species Rubia yunnanensis. The sequence continues at coordinate 43,180,324 of CM075061.1, read as the reverse complement.
GAGATTGAACCATGTCCAATTACTATGCCAAATGGGGAAAAAGTTATGATAACTAAAGAGGGCAGTGTGTCCCTCTATGCACTAGTATTGAAAACAGTTTTGTTTGTTGCTAACTTGAATTGTAATTTGGTGTCTGTATCAAAGTTAGCTCGTGATAAAACAAAAATATTGAAATTCACTGATAGGATGTGTGTTGTACATAACCACACTTTGAGGATGCTGATTAGAGTGGGTGAAGTACGTGATAGGTTGTATGTTGTGTCGGATGTCTCTTTGGCACGAGTGCACAAGGTGACCAGCAGAAAAGAAGGAACATATGCTCGAGAGTTGTTGCACAAGTGACTGGTGCATCCCTCCATGAGAGTGGTAGATTCACTTACTCATTCCAATGGTAATTTTGATAGTGCAAAGAATAATGAGCAGGCTTGTGAAATTTGTTTGCAAGCGAAACATACTCGAGAACCTTTCGTTCTTAGTAAGAATAAAGCATATGTAGTACTTCAATTGTTTCATTTTGATTTGTGGGGACCTTATCTTGAGAATACAACTTGTGGCTCTAAATATTTTCTTACATTAGTATATGATTTTACTTGAGCAGTTTGGGTGTTGTTTTTGAAAGAAAAGTTTGACATTGCTCGTGTTCTTAAAAATTTTCTGGTCATGGTGGAAAGATAATTCAAAGCTCAAGTAAAAAATTGTGAGGAGCGATAATGAAAAAGAAATTGTCATCTTGACTAATCACTTTAAAGAGTTAGGAATTATTCATCAAACCTCCATGGTAGACAACCCACAACAAATTGGTTGGGTTGAAAGAAAACATAGGCATATCTTGAATGTGGCAAGGGCTTTGCGGTTTCAAGCACAATTACCCATAGAGTTTTGGGGAGAATGTGTATTGATAGCAGGGTATTTGATAAATCGAACACTGACTTCTTTGCTAGGAGGGAAGAGTCCTTATGAATGTTTAATTGGGAAGTCACCGATACTAGATAACTTAAGGATTTTTGAGTGCTTATGTTATGCTAGAAACTTGAATAGAGAACGCGACAAATTTGCTACTCGTACACAAAAATGTGTGTTTCTTGGGTACCCATATGCTAAGAAAGGCTAGCGTGTGTATGATTTTAATGCTGGGGATGTTTTTTACTCAAGGGATGTTGTATTTGTTGAGAATCGATTTCCATTTGTGGAACATTAAAGGATGGAGAGCAGCAACAAAATTATCTCAAGGGTGATTATGGGCATGTAAAGGAGGTGGCACAGTGGATATATATGGTACCAAATAATCCCTCTGTACAGCAGCAACAAATTAATGATGTAAGGCGCAATTTCGTAAATAGTGAGCAACTCCAAGGAGGTGCGGGGAAACAAAAAATTGATATAGTTTTTCTCCTTGTTTTCAAATGCATGGGCATGGTAAGGGGCAGTAAAATGTGGAAGTAGGGCAGCAAAATATGGACGTAGGGCAGCATCAACAAAATGTTGTTTTCCCCCCTACTGTTGAAGTGCATGAGCATGGTAATGAGCAACAACAACAAGAGATTGAGTCAGACGAATTGGGCATCGATGCACTAGGCCAAGGAATGAGACACAAATTTTCCAACACTTGCCTTAGAGACTATGTCACACATACAACACATCTTGTTCCTCCAACTTCATCGGTACCCTCAAGTACGCCCAATCCTATTTCCAATTATGTGAATTGTAGTAGGTTCTCTACACCACACCGGCACTTTCTTGCCACAATTATAGTAGAAAAATAGCCTACAAGTTATTCAGAGGCCATGAAAAGTCCTTCTTGTAGAGAAGTAATGCAAACAGAGATAAATGCATTGGAGACTAATAAAACGTGGGTAATTACTACCTTGCAAAAAAGAAAGAAGGCACTTGGAAGCAAATGAGTGTATAGATTGAAGTATAATACCCATGGGACTATTGAAAGCGATAAGATGTATTTTCCATAATCATTTATTTTATTGCTGACAAGAATATATAGAGTACAATAAGGAAACATAATATGAGTAGAAGTTGGGCTTAGTCAACATGACGTATCCAGAATCAATCAAGATCTAATTAGAAATGTGATTTACTCTAACGCCCCCTCTCAAGCAAAGCATCGGATGTTCAGCGATGCAAAGCCATATAGACCAGAGTATCAAGAATACCGTTCAGAAAGGCGTTCTTGACATTCAACTGATGAAGATGCCAAGAGCGCATAGTGGAAATGGAAAGAACGGTCTGTACAATGGAGGCCTTAACCACCAGACTAAAAGTATGATCGAAATCGAAGCCCAGAATCTGAGAGAACCCTTACGCAATAAGCCGAGCTTTGTGACGATGCTGCGGTGAAGAGGCCGGAAGAGAAGGAGCCGGAGAGGACGCCGGGGACTGAATAAATGAGGTGGCCAGAGATGATGCCACCGGGGGAGTAGGATTGACCGGCGATGACTGTGGGGGGTGACCGATCAATAGACAATGGAACAGAGTCTGGCGAGCAAGTAATGCATGACATAGTTGACGGCTAATAAAGGGTCAAGAGTGGCAGGCTAGAACTGTCGGTAATGTCCAGAAAAGCATAAACATCTAAGGTTGAGAGAGCAGAACCATTGGCCGAGGCCGAAGATGAGACAAAAGGAAAACAGCCTTTATCGAAGCGAGAATGACCGATGACATAAATCTTGCCAGTGGAAGAATCAAGGCAGCTGAAACCCTTATAATGGCAGCTGTAATCGATGAAAACACAAGAAATGCTCCGAGGAGATAAGTTATGAGGGGCCATAGAACGAACGTATGGAAATATTCGACAACCAAAACGATGGAAGTTTGAGTAGATCAGATCACGATGATAAAGAAGTCCATAAGGAGATGTTCATTGTAACACCGGAGTGGGAAGCCGATTAATAGTGTAAACTGTAGTGGCAAAAGCATCATCCCATCTTGACAAGGGTAGATACGAATGAAAAAGCACAGTGATGCCCATTTCTACAACATGTGTGTGTTTGTGCTCGGCCCGGCCATTTTGCTCTGGGGTGTATGGGCACGAAACTTAATGATGAATGCCTTTGGAGGAAAAATGGGATCGTATGCTCAAATTTAAGAACTCGGTGCCACCGTCACTTTGAAATTTTTTTATTTTGGTTATAAATTATTCTCGACTGAGGCCTCAAACTGCAAGTAAGTGTCAACAAACTCGGATTTTCGATGCAGTGTAAAAAACTAGGTAAAGTGAGAGTAATCATCCACAAACAAGGCCTAATAAGAAAAACCATTTTTAGACAAAACTGGGGAAGGCCCCCACAAATCACAATGTACCAAGTCCAGGACGTGCGCAACACGCTTATGATTTTAAACAAAAGCTAACCGTTGCCCCTTTGCCATAACACAAGGAGCGCAAGTATGTGGTTTAGGTAGTAAAGAAGAAACTGAAACAAGACCGGACCTCTGTAAACCATAGATGACAGTCGCTGGCACATGCCCCAGTCGGGCATGCCAAAGCTCAAATGATGCCCGTCCTTTATTCTGTTGCAAGAAGGAAACTAGTGCTGCATCACCCTTGTCTCACACGTACAGTCTTCCATCACTGTGGCCCCTGCCCACGACTTCCTTGGAAACCTTTTTTTGAATCACAAAGTTTCGGTCAACAAAATTAACAAATACATTTAAATTCATGGTCAGTTTACTAATAGACAGTAAATTTTTAGTGATGGCAGGAACGACCAAAACATCAGACAGTGTCAAGGTATCAAAAATCCAATAATCACCAATATGAGAAATTGGAATAGAAGCACCATTACCAACAGAATCACATGAATTACCAGAATAAGGTACGACACTGTTAAGGCCAGAGGCTGAAGACGCCATATAACTGGTAGCACCAGAATCAATATACCAGTCGGATGCGCGAGAAGTTGGCTCTATCTGGAAGGAATTCTGTAAATTTTTAGACAAGTGTTTAGATTATGAACGATGGGTCTGCGCTAACATCTTGTAACAGGTAGCAGCATAATGGCCCGGACAACCACACCAAGTACAGTGAGGATAGATGCTTCTGAAACTAGCCTTAGCCATGAACTGACCAGGATCAGAACTGAATTGACCACCTTATCGGCCACCAGTTTGGCCGACTCTGACGGCGCGTGAACCCCAGTCGTCGCCATCCCTGGCTGGCTCATAATCCCATGTACGCCTGGGTGGGGGCTGCTTATCTGTAGAAAACGCTATGAGCCAGATGCAGGTACTGAATTTCCTTGGAGATTTTTCAAAAAAGCTTCATGATTCTTATACGTGACAAAACATTAGCATAAAGGGGGTGTAGGGGAAGGATTAATTAGGGGGCAGAAAAATCTTTGAACTTAGACCCGAGAGTAGTTAGTAACCAAATTATCTGATCATCATTAGTGGTGAACGTCGTTTCACTCACCAAAATAATCTGCAAACTCTAATGATGAAATTAGTACAGTAGCAAGCAGAGTCGATCCCACGAGGAACGGAGCAAAATCTATAATAAAATACCTACTAATATAGAACACTTTTGGTGTAGCCACCACACCTTAATTTTCAGATTTATTTAACAACTAATAATGCAACTATAAGATATGAAATAATAATGCAAACTAAAATATATAATTGTCTATAAAATATATGAATAAGGTAATCGGCTCGGAATAACTCACATTAGTTAAACATCGATCATAGGCGCAAAGATAAATCAATTCATATGCATCTATCAGTTATAGGAAAGTAAGTACGCTTAACCTCCCCAATTCTTTCGTACTTTATCGACAATTAACCAATTATAATTAATTAATTGTTTCTCTTACCAAGATGCCTCCGGAAAGTATTCGCTGAACCAGATACACACCTCAATAGCATTAAGAATGAAAAGAACCCGACATAGCAATTACCCAAGTATTCGCAAGTAGTAATGCACACTTAATTGTTCTCCATCTTGCTATTACAGTCTTAGCTAGTTAGCTGTTTTTCACAAGAACTCGCTACTTACTAACCCTTTCCAACGATTACGTATTGGTAGAATTAGATAGCATTATCCCAATAATATTCAAGTTGATCAGGCTTAAATCTATCAAGAATAAAATAAACCAAGAACAATCAAGAACACATAAGAATCAATTATAAAACAATTAGGCCTCACGATTCATAAACTAATGCTTGTTATTCCATGCCGATATATAAATTAGCTACTTGTAATAATTAAACTAAACAAATAAATAATATAAAATCTAAACATAATTAACTAATAAAATAAATACGAAAACCAAACCTGGAAGCTGTGCACGGAATTATTCAAGGCAAAGTCTTGGGAAAGACGGTCTTTCCATAGGCTTATGGAAAGACGGGGTTTGATTAGAATAATAAAAGGTGAAAGACCTTAGTTGCAATATTAAAGTTTTAGTATGAAACATGTAGTAGTTATAAAATTTATAACCCGGTTCATGCAACCCGAAAATTTTATCTTAATTTCTTCTAATTTACACTTTAAACCTTGGTCTTTCCATAACTTATGGAAAGACCGTCTTTCAAGAGACGGACTCATTATTCAAAACCAAAAAAAACTGCAAATAATTATTCACCAAATTTTGGTGATCAATTACTTGGTGATCAAATAATTCCTTTGTCAAGATTACAAGTCTGCGTATACCAAGAAATTGGTTTCTAACTAATGTGGAAAATTGGTTACTAAAACCTCCTTCTCTGTTCCAGCCGTGTATATATATTTATATACACCAAACCAAAACCAAATCCAAATCAACTTCTAATTACTTTTCTTCTTATGGAAGAAATAAGGAAATAAGATAATATCTATTTTAATTCTAAATAACTAATTTCTATAATTAAGGAATTTTAAATGGAAGGAGATAATACAATCTTTATCAATATGGGCAGTGAATTTATTTATTTCTTTCAAATCCACATCTCTTCAATAATTCACTTTTCACCCCATAACTTCAGTAATTCTTCTTTTGCCTCTCTTCCTTCATCCCTGGAAAAATGTCTTATAAAATAAGAACATTTTCCATTGGAGCACATCGCCTCATTAAAAACCTTAACCTGGAAAACCCAGTGGGAAAAAACCGTTGGTTAAGGGAAAAAGAGTACAATGTATAGCTCCCTCTCAATTCTTCGCAATCAATGAATTCCTGCACCAAAAATACCTTAAAGTGAAAATTATATCTCAATAAAATCATAATAATCCCACAAAATATGAACACAATATAACACACATCAAATATCTTCACACTTGAATCATGCTTGTCCTCAAGTATGAAGTGAAGAATATAAGAGTAATCAACAATCCACAACGTTCATAAATTCTCATTCCCTCATATGAATCTATCTAAAATGACCCTAAAAAGAAAAGGTAAGATAGAAACACAAATCACACAACTAAACAGATAAAAATTCAACATTCAAAAACTCTAGCTTCTACTCTTATAACGATAAATTTTCCCCTGCCAAGGAGTAAAGGATCACGTTAACGCACCTGGAAATCATCAACCCTTAAACTAATTTAAATGAAAATGTTCAAGATCAGGAAATCTAATCATCAATTCAGTCAAAATCGGACAAGCAATGAATATTTTCTCACAGTTTCACTCAATCACTCTCAATATATGAAGGACAATCACTCACATAATTCACAAGTTATAACATAGAGAAGTTAATATGCAAACCAGGAAGGTTTTTCTCAAGGGTTGTAACGGGGCTAGGGACCATTTAGATTGGTGAGATCCTAAGGGTTCTAAGCTCAAACAATATCGATCAAAATATTATGCATGTTTTTTTTCCTTCAACCATCATCCATGTATAGTAGACATTTACCAACAATTCTTCATCTCATGGCTATTAAGAGAAAGCCAACATCACATCAAAGTAGGTGCTATATATTTTTTTCTTTTTTTTTCCAGCACCATTCTTCTTCAATACAGTCCAAAACTGGTACTTTTTTTTAGAGAAAAATCACAACATAACAATAAGATTTTTTCTCTTTTTTTTCACTGTTACGCCCCTCCAGTTTGGCTAAACGGAACCCCAGTGTCACTGTTCATCATAAAATTCAGCCTTCATTTTCTGAAACCGTTCAGTCTGGGCAAACTGGACACATACTCAGTAATGTCATCAACTCAAGAGAACACAATGGATGAATTTATCAACATTAACTCCAAGAATATGCATAATAGGGCCAAGAGAAAGGATAAAACAAGGCGTTGGCTAAATATATAGTAACTCATATCAAAGAACATAGTCAAAGCTTCAAAGTGTTTCACTAGGGGTTAATGTAATTGGTAGGCAATTTATGCTGTGTGGTTCATCCTAGTGCCTTCCATCACTTTCACACATAACAACTCCAATTATAACAATGTGATATCTCAGAACAAAGATTGATGTAGAGAGTGCTCTACTCTAGCTCAAACCTCACTTTAGTAGGCTAAAATATTCAATTAAACTCGTCCTTTTTCGTCATCCCAAAAATCATACCAATCAAATTTCACAAATCATAGAAAATATCATTCAATAACTTCAAGGCATATTAGATTTACCAAGTTTGTTACAATGAAGTTTACAACCGGCAGGGTACTGTTATCAAGAGCCACTAGAATTTTCTCATGTCAAATTATCGACTCAAACAACACAAAAAAAACACATGTTTCACTGTAAAAAAACTGAAATAATTTTTTTTTATTTTCCAAAAATATAAAAATAAAACACACAAGAAACCTCCTCACACTTAAACTTTGCTTGCCCTCAAGCAAATAATGCAAAGCTCTTATGAGAAAAGGTTTAACACAGAGTCAACATCATATAAAAAATAAAAGGGAAAGAGGGAACTTATAGTGGTGGGTTTCGGAAAAATTCCCAATCAAGAGGAAAGCGTTTGATCATAGTCAGAGTCTGCCACAGGCCCCCCGTTTGGCCAAATGGAACCCTGCTAGTCCAGCCTTCCAAATGTGAATTCTCCATGGTGCAAATTCAAGTGCTTCAAATCTGTAGTTCAAGAATTGAGATCAGATGAGAAATTGAAATTCCTAAAAATAAATAAAATCTTAAAAGAAGAAATTAAAAAAACTAAGAAAATTGGGTTGCCTCCCAACTAGCGCTTTTGTTTATAGTCTTTGGCTAGACTTTTGGATGCCTTTAATGACTATTTGTTGGGCACAATGGAATTTCTTCCATTAATGCCACCTGAGAAGTATCATAGTATGGCATAAGGCGATGACTATTGACGAGGAATGCCCTTTTTGCGTCCATGCTTATAATCTCTACCATCCCATCAGGCCAAACATAAGCCACTTCGAATGGTCTAGTCCATTTAGACTTGAATTTCCATGACATATGTTGAAAGTTTGACTCAGATATAAGAACTATCTGCCCAACCACAAATTTCTTAGGCTTCAAATCTCTGTCATGCCACAACTTATTGCGCTCCTTGTACCGCATAACTTGATCAAACCCATTCAATCTTAGATCTCTCAATTCATGGAGTTGGAATTTTGTTTCTTCCTCACACTTGAGCGACTCCATACTCACTGGAAGAGTATCATCATCTTCATGATAATCATGCTTCAAATCGGGTGGTAACTCCTTCAACTCCAAATCTGAGGTTTTCACATCCGATAAGACTAGTCTGGCAGATAGGTTCCGTTCGGCCAGACCGGACCCTGTACGCACTTCAGAAATTTTCAAAATATCCAGTTCGGACTGCATCAAGTTGGGCATTCCTTGATTTATTTCAGTTCTGGGCACCACTTCCTGAGAGTGCACTGAACTTACCAATTTATAGATTTCCTGATCACTTGAGACTTGAACATTTTCCTCTTATGGACTTGTAGGAATTTGAATTCCCAACTTATCATGCAAAACTTTAGTCTCAAGAGAATCTTGGACAAATGGGTCAGTATGATCAATTTCATTCATATTCTCAGCATCTATAGATTTCTCCATGGGTTTATCAATGTTGAGTGTGTACTTATCACCAAAATAATCAAGTGAAATAGTTCCATTCCCAACATTAATAATGGCGTTTGCAGTTTTCAAGAATGGACGACCCAACAATACCCCTTGTGTTCCCTTATCATTGGTATGATTCATTTTTACCACATAAAAATCTGCTCGGTACACAAAGTTATTGATTCGCACATGCACATTTTCTAACAACCCTTCAGGACATACACAAGATTTATCTGCCAATTGAATTACCACTCTAGTGTCTACCATTTCAGCTTCATTCAAAGTTTGATACACAGATAATGGCATAACATTAATTGAAGCTCCTAAATCACACATGGCAGCATTGATCTTCTTATCTCCTATATAACAAGGTAAGGAAAACATACCTGGGTCCTTGCACTTTTGAGGCATTTTCTTTTGGATCACAGCTGACACAGATTCACTCATTATGACCCTGCTTGAATCCTTTGGCTTTCCTGCAATAAAATCTTTCAAAAACTTGCTCACAGGTGGGAGCCTTATAGCCTGCAAGAAAGGTAGGTTAATCTCCATATTTCCAAAGATAGGAAATCAATAGAATCCTCTTTCTTTCTAGCTAAACTACGTGGAAAAGGAGGAAGAATTTTAATTGGAGGATCATTCTGACCCAACCTTGGATTTGACTCCTTGGTTTGATCAAAATTCCCTTGTACCTCACTTTCTGTTTCTGTCGTCAGCCCCTGTTTGGCCAAATCGGGGTCTGCGACAGACTGCTCCGGCCGCTTCTTAGCTCCTTTTGCTACGGTCTTAGGAGGTAGTGGCTCAAGCTCCTTTCCACTTCTGAACGTGATCTGATTGGCCGTCTCTCTAGGGTTGAGGTGCACTTGAGATGTTAATCCAAGTTGCTTCATTCGGAGCTCATTCATCGAGTTTGACAGCTGTGAAATCTGACGTGTGTGCTCCTCCAAGGTGGCCTCGGTCTTTTTTGAATTTTGGATCTGGTTTGGAAGCATGCCCATCATCATGTCTAGCTTTTTATCCATAGACTTCCCTTGAGAAGGTGGTGGATTCTGAGCATATGGAGGGGAAGGAGCTCGATGGGGTGGAACATATGGTTGTTGTACTGGATTTCCCGGATCTCTCCATCGAAAGTTGGGATGATCTCTCCATCCCGGATTATAGGTAGCTGAGTACGGGTCCCTCCTTGGTTGCCTATCATTCCAATTCCCCATGGCATTAGCTTGTTCATCAATTGCAAAAGGGCATTGTAAAGTGACGTGGTTTGGACTGCAGCAGATGTCACAAGGTTTTTCTTGAGGACCAAGTGAGGTGCTAGCAACGGTGACCTTATCCACCAACTTGGATAGTACCCTCTCCATCCTGTCCATCCTCTCCTTAAAATCATCTTGGCTTGAGGGCTCTGTTTGTGCCACTCTTTTCAGGATTAGGATCTCATCAGTGTCATACTCCTTCTTGGAATTTATCAACTTCTTCACTATCTCCTTTGCTTCATTGACTCTGATTTCTGAAAATCCACCATTGCTTACGGTATTAAGCAAATCCTTGTTCGCAGCTGTGGATCCTTGGTAGAAATACTGTAGCAGTTGCCCCTCCGTGTATCGATGGTTAGGGCAACGATCTACCAATCGTCTGAACCTCAGCCAAAATGTACTCAGCGGCTCATCATACTCCTGCTTGATGCTCGAAATTTCTTTCCTCAGTGCATCCGTCTTAGTGGCTGGAAAGAAATAGTCCAAAAACAGCTTCTTGAGCGCATTCCAGGAAGTGACGAAGTTAGGAGCCAAGCTTGAAAACCACTGGTTCGCTGCTCCTGTCATGCTGAACGGAAAAGCCACCAACTTGAACTGATCTTCTGTGACACCAACTGGTCTTTTCTGAACCTTACAAATCTTGATGAACTCGTTCAAGAAATTGTAAGGGTCTTCGTTACTCTTCCCATAGAACTTCGGAAGAACATTCAACAGTGCCAACTTAATCTCCACAGGGGTCACAGCATCTGGCAAAGAAATTGGTGTGGGAGGGTCTTCTTCACTATGCCCCGTTAATTCCCACATGTACGGATTGTCAGTATTGGGATCCGCCTCTCCTCTGTCCCCCATTACAATATCGGGAACGGATTCAATCTCAGATTTGGATTCTGTCTCGGAAACAACCTCTGTTTGGCCAAACAGAGGGTCTGTGGCAGCTTTCAGCTTTCTCTCCCTGGCGAGTTTGTAATTCTTCCTAGCTGTCTTTTCAACTTTAGAATCAAATATCAATTCCTGCTCCTGGGACCTGGTCATATACCAATAACTAAAGAACAAAAAATTAGTAGCAAAATAAATAGAAATTAACTACCGCTCCCCGGCAACGGCGCCAATTTGGTGAACGTCGTTTCACTCACCAAAATAATCTGCAAACTCTAATGATGAAATTAGTACAGTAGCAAGCAGAGTCGATCCCATGAGGAACGGATCAAAATCTATAATAAAATACCTACTAATATAGAACACTTTTGGTGTAGCCACCACACCTTAATTTTCAGATTTATTTAACAACTAATAATGCAACTATAAGATATGAAATAATAATGCAAACTAAAATATATAATTGTCTATAAAATATATGAATAAGGTAATTGGCTCGGAATAACTCACATTAGTTAAACATCGATCATAGGCGCAAAGATAAATCAATTCATATGCATCTATCAGTTACAGGAAAGTAAGTACGCTTAACCTCCCCAATTCTTTCGTACTTTATCGACAATTAACCAATTATAATTAATTAATTGTTTCTCTTACCAAGATGCCTCCGGAAAGTATTCGCTGAACCAGATACACACCTCGATAGCATTAAGAATGAAAAGAACCCGACATAGTAATTACCCAAGTATTCGCAAGTAGTAACGCACACTTAATTGTTCCCCATCTTGCTATTACAGTCTTAGCTAGTTAGCTGTTTTTCACAAGAACTCGCTACTTACTAACCCTTTCCAACGATTACGTATTGGTAGAATTAGATAGCATTATCCCAATAATATTCAAGTTGATCAGGCTTAAATCTATCAAGAATAAAATAAACCAAGAACAATCAAGAACACATAAGAATCAATTATAAAACAATTAGGCCTCACGATTCATAAACTAATGCTTGTTATTCCATGCCGATATATAAATTAGCTACTCATAATAATTAAACTAAACAAATAAATAATATAAAATCTAAACATAATTAACTAATAAAATAAATACGGAAACCAAACCTGGAAGCTGCGCACGGAATTATTCAAAACCAAAAAAACTGCAAATAATTATTCACCAAATTTTGGTGATCAATTACTTGGTGATCAAATAATTCCTTTGTCAAGATTACAAGTCTGCGTATACCAAGAAATTGGTTTCTAACTAATGTGGAAAATTGGTTACTAAAACCTCCTCCTCTGTTCCAGCCGTGTATATATATTTATATACACCAAACCAAAACCAAATCCAAATCAACTTCTAATTACTTTTCTTCTTCTGGAAGAAATAAGAAAATAAGATAATATCTATTCTAATTCTAAATAACTAATTCCTATAATTAAGGAATTTTAAATGGAAGGAGATAATACAATCTTTATCAATATGGGCAGTGAATATATTTATTTCCTTCAAATCCACATCTCTTCAATAATTTACTTTTCACCCCATAACTTCAGCAATTCTTCTTTTGCCTCTCTTCCTTCATCCCTGGAAAAATGTCTTATAAAATAAGAACATTTTCCATTGGAGCACATCGCTCATTAAAAACCTTAACCTGGAAAACTCAGTGGGAAAAAACCGTTGGTTAAGGGAAAAAGAGTACAATGTATAGCTCCCTCTCAATTCTTCGCAATCAATGAATTCCTACACCAAAAACACCTTAAAGTGCAAATTATATCTCAATAAAATCATAATAATCCCACAAAATATGAACACAATATAACACACATCAATTAGAAACTGGAGATCCCATAAGGGAACAATGCTCAAAAATATCTTTAAATTGTAAATGCAGTTCATGAACGGTACCGCTCTTACGTATACCGTGGGCATCTGCATGAAGGCAAAGAATGGTGGATGTGCTACTATTCTGAAAAGTGGCGCAAAAACTTTCCCAGATGTCCTTGGCAGTCACACACAAGGCCGGGAGTTCGAAAAGGGCCTCAGGAGAGAGAGAGAGAGAGAGAGAGAGAGAGAGAGGAGAACAACAGACTACAGACCCTCCGGTCTTCATCAATCTAGAGGTCATAGATGTCCCTGGCCAATTTGTAAGCCGCCTGATCCACTGCACGATCAATGGGAGGAGCGCGGAGGGCGGCGACAAAAGAGGAAGACGATGAGCCGGCTGGCAACAGAGTGGGGAGAAGTGGGTATGGAGTCGACCCATCAAGATAACCAAAAAGCTTTTGAGGTTTGAGGATGTATTCAATCTTAAGTTTCCAGAGAAGAATTGAGCTTGATTTGCATCATTTGGAGAAGGGTATTGAACGATAATTTTTCACTGGCCATAATGAGAGTGGAGAGGTTCAGCCACTAGAGGGAGAAGAGGGATGGCGGCCGAAAAAAAATCTAAGTTTTGGAAGATGAATTAGAACACTGCTCCGATACCATGATAAGATGTATTTTCCATAATCAATTATTGTATTGCTGACAAGAATATATATAGTACAATAAGGAAACATAATATGAGTAGAATTCTGGCTTAGTCAATAGGACTTATCCAGAATCAATCAAGATCTAATTAGAAACGTGATTTACTCTAACAAAACGTCACAAGGCACAGTTGGTGGTTTTCGAAAATCATCAAGTTGAAGGGCTTGATTATACCGAGACCTTTGCCCCTACAGCAAAAATGGTGACAGTACGAACATTTTTAGAAGTAGTTGCAGTTAACAATGGAAGCTCCATCAGATAGATGTGCATAATGCTTTCCTCCATGGTGATCTTGAGGATGAGGTGTACATGAAGTTGCCTCCTGGATTTCATGCTCCAAATGCTAATTTCATATGCCGGCTATGGAAATCTCTTTGTGGGTTACACCAGGCTCTTAGATGTTGGTTTGCTAAGCTAGAAGCTGCGCTTGTTTGCTATGGTTTTCTCAAGTCTGGGTATGATAACTCTCTATTTACATTTACTCAAGATAATATTCATCTCAATGTGTTGGCATATGTTAATGAATTGGTCATTTCCGATGATGATTCTAAAGCTATTATCTATATCAAGAAATATTTATGTTCTTGCTTTCATATGAAAGACTTGGGTAAGCTTAAATATTTTCTTGGAATAGAAGTTAGCCGAGGTCCTCTGGGACTCTTTCTTAACCAACGCAAGTATGCTCTTGATATTATTTCTGAAGCTGGATTGTTTGGTTCTAAACTAGCTTGACACCTATTGAGCGGAATTATCGCTTAGCGTCGGATAAAGGTAGATTATGTTCATCCAGATAGATATTGTCGACTTGTTGGGTGACTTATCTAACATTAACTCGACCTAATTTGTCATACTTGGTACATATCTTGGCACAATTCCTGAAGCAACCTAAAGAAGCTCACTGGGAAGCCGCTTTGAGTGCATATTTTGTTTTCTTGGGCGGGTCTCCCTTCTCTTGGAAAACTAAGAAGCAACAAACAGTGTCGCAGTCATCCGATGAGGCAGAATACCGTGCACTTGTTGTTACCACTTGTGAGCTCAAGTGGCTTCGTGACAGTCAATCGGCACTTCATCTTGCTCAGAATCTAGTGTTTCACGAGTGCACCAAACACATTAAAGTTGACTGACACTTTGTGCGTGATGAGATAAGCCGTGGTGTTATTCTTCCATCTTATGTGTCGACTACTCATCAACTCGTTGATATCCTAACTGAAGCATTGGGCTCAAAACTTTTTGCTTCTTTACTTAGGAAGTTGGGCATGTCGAATCTCCATGCTCCAACTTTAGGGGGGATGTATTGGCGTAGTTTGTATACAACTGTAATATTTTTGTACTTATCTCCTTAGTTAGAATAGTTGATCTGATTAGCTTAATTTACGGACTAGACGTGAGCCTTGTGTATATATAGTTTTGGTGGAATGCAAAGAAGGGCAGAACGCCATATTTCCATATTGCTTTCTCTTTGTTTTCACACTTTGCATAATAATTAATAGTAATAATACATTTATAATCCTAACTTTAGGATGTAAGTGCCAATATATCCTTGTAATATCAGAAAGTGTCAATTTAACCCTAACTAATTATTGTATGTGTCAATCTACCCATAACTTTCAAAAAACAATTGTGCCAATATAACCAAACTCCCTAATTCCGGCATGACCAGTATTTGAAAAGACAAAAATAACCCTAGATTCATTTCTTAATTTTTGTTGAAAATTTTACCCTTCCGTTCATAAATACGCCCACCCGCCACTTTGTTCTTCCGCCGCTACTATGAAACTATGCCTCAGAAATAGTTCTGCTTCATCATCCATGAGCTCTCTTGCCTTAGGTCACTCGTCCTGAAGGGTTACTGCCAAGCCTGTAGCACCTGAAATTCCACCCAACAAATTGCTTATATTGTAGAAAGAACATAGATTGACAGAGAGAGGACGACTAAGGAAGTGGTTACATATCGCACGAACTACAACATGAACAGATGCTAGGATGCAAAAAGAAAAATATGGAAGTGCCCAGGACAATTGCTGTACCATTTGGAAAAAAATAAAAAGAAAAATATAAGCAATGCCTTAGAAATTTTTCCGCTTCATCATCCTAAACCTATTGAAACGAGGAAGATTGATGATTTTGGGAAAGAGTTTTCTGATGTGATATTCACACAAATGAAAGGGATTTATACCCAAATATACAAGTTGACTAGACTAACTAAGTAAAGTACAAAGTCTATTACAACACAAACTCTATTACTCCCCCTCAAGTTGGAGCACGAAGATCGAGAATGCCAACATGAAACTGAGATGGATGAAAGCTGCCCGTCCTAGTGCCTTGGTGAAAATGTCCGCTGGTTGATCTGAAGTGGAAATATGATGAGTGGAAATAACACGCGAAGATACTAGATCACGAACAAGATGGCAGTCGATGTCAATGTGTTTTGTCCTCTCATGAAAAACCAGATTGGCTGCAATGTGGAGGGTAGCCTGACTATCACAAAAGAGTTGAACCGGAGAAGAGTGGGAGACACCAAGGGAGCGAAGCCAAAGGATTTCGCAGCAAGCATTTTCCATAGCCCTATACTCGGCCTCAACTGAAGAACGCGAAACAATGGGTTGCTTCCTGGTCTTCCAAGAAACTGGCGAGACGCCCAAAGTGACAAAATATCCCGTGACAGAACGTCGAGTGATAGGACAAGTTGCCTAGTCTGAGTCGCAGTAGGCAGTCAGAGCCAAGCTACTATCTTGAGAAAGAAATAGACCCTGTCCTGGACTGCCTTTAACATAGTGTAGAACTCTCAAAGCTGCAGACCAATGATCCACTTTCGGCTGCTGCATGAACTGCGAAAGTGTATGAACTGCAAAACTTAGCTCAATCCGAGTGATAGTTCGATAGACCAACTTCCCAATAAGGAAACAATACTGCTCAGGGTGATCGAAATCTAGACCAGAAGCTTTAGCAAGGGCCTCTGTTAGATCCATAGGCGAAGCAATGAGCTTGCAGTCGAGCAGACCGGCTTCGGCCACCACCTCCAAAGCGTATTTGCACTGAGAGACAAAAATGCCTGATGGATTTTGCGCAACTTCCAGTCCCAAGAAATATTTAAGAATCCTGAGATCCTTCATATGAAAACAGGATGACAAGTATTGCTTGAAAGTGGATATGGCAATTGAACTATCTCCAGAAATAATACATACACCAAAACATGAAGAGTATGTCCAGAACAAGTGAGACTGAATAATGAGTAATCTGCATAGCTCTGGCGAAACCCGTACTGGCGAAGAGTATGCGCAAGCTTAGAAAAATAGTTTCTAGGAGCCTGCCTGAGACCATACAGGGACTTATGTAGGCGACATACCTGACCAAGAAGTGCCTTGGAGTATCCCGGTGGTGGAGCCATAAACACAAGTTCATCCAAGTCTCCATGCAGAAAGGCGTTATGAGCATCCATTTGGTGCAATTTCCAATTTCGTACAGTAGCAACGGAAAGAAATGTACGAAATATTACCATCTTGGCAACGGGAGCGAAAGTCTCATTGAATTCAATGCCTTCAACCTGATGATTCCCTAACACAACAAGACGAGCCTTATAGCGTTCAATATTGCCATTAGACTTGTACTTAATGCGATACACCCACTTACAACCAATTGACTTCTTGTCAGGAGGAAGAGCTGTGAGAGACCAGGTGCCATTTCTCTCGAGGGCCTCAATTTCGACGTGTATGGCATCACGCCAAGGAGCTTGCTAGACAAACTCTGAGAAGCGAACTGGTTCAGGGCCTGAGGTGACTGTGGCCAGAAAGTGAGCATGAGCTGGAGCAAATTTAGCGGAGGAGACAAAACTGGTGATCGGATAAGGAGTGGATGAGATAATCGAATGAGAATCACCACGACGCATTGAATTTCACACAAAATCCTTGAGTAAAACACTGGGTTGACGTTGGCGGGAGCTACGCCGAACATCTGAAATAACCTCCTCGGCTGGTGAGCTGACCGCAAACGGGAGCGACGCAGACGGAACGGCTCCGGATGAGCTACCTAGGTCCGGATGGATGCTCCCCCTAACTGTGGAGGGTGGAGACAGTTGCGAAGAACTCCCCCTGGCCGGAGGGGGTGGAGTATCCAGACTATTGAAGATAGCCGGATGAGTGTCTACCTGCGTCAAAGCGGGCGACAGAGAAGTGGAGGAACCCTGAAATGGAAATATATCTATAAACAACACAACATCTCTGGAGAAGAAAAACGGTTCTGATTAAAGATCATAAAGATGCCAGCCTTGCTTTCCACTTGGATAACCCATGAAGACGCATTTGCGACTATGAGCAGCAAACTTGTCCGTGGGCCGAGGGAGAGTGGAGGCAAAGCAGAGACACCCAAAGACCTGAATGTCTGAGTACTTCGGAGCTCTTTGGAAAAGCAAATGAAAAGGAGTATGATTTTGAAGAATCGGCGTGGGAGTGCGGTTGATAAAAAAACATGCTGTAAGAATACATTCATCCCAAAAACTTGATCGGAAGTGCAGCCTGAAACCTAAAAGCACGTGCCACATTTAGGAGATGATGATGCTTGCGTTCCACTCTGCCATTCTGCTGAGGTGTGTAAGCACACGAAGTATTATGAAGAATACCGTGGGAAGCAAAGTAAGCCTTAAGACCAAAGAATTCAGTACCATTGTCAGACTTGAAACGACAAACTGAAGTCTAAAACTGAATGATAGTTAATGCACAAAAATCCATAACCAGTTTGGGAACCTCTGACTTGGACTTAATTAAATAAACCCATGTAGCACGAGAGTAATCATCAACGATGGTAGTAAAATAAGTCGCACCAAAAGAAGAAGGAGTTATGTATGATCCCCAAATGTCACAATGAACAAGATCAAACAAGCGGGTGGCTTTATTAGAACTCAATGGAAAAACAGCTCGGGTTTGTTTGGAATGAAAACAAATATCACAAGGGGTAGAACTCCATACAGAAGCAGAAGGAACATGTAGAGATGCTAAAACTGTAAAGGAGGGATGCCCCAGTCAGTGATTCCACAACTCGGCCGAGGTCACCTTCTTAGTCTTGATCGTAGAGTAGGCACGTGCGGCTACCGAGAAATGCCACAACCAGTAAACGCCATGTCTCTGCTCACCCACACCAATCACTGTCTTTGTATCGCTTTCCTGAAGTATACACAACGTTTCGGTCAAGAAAGCAAAACAATGAGCATGTAGAAGCAACCTAGCAAAGGACAGGAGATTGCATTCCAGTGTCGGAAGATACAGAACATGGTCAATTCTGGCAGACGGAGAGAAAACCAAAGAACCTTCCTTGACTGCTAGAACAACACGGTTATTTGGAAGCTTAATAGGCACAAGAGCAATATTGACAATATCATGTAGGATGGCAAGATTTCCAATCATATGAAAAGAAGCACCCGTG
Organism: Rubia yunnanensis; assembly: GCA_037428765.1. Taxonomy (NCBI): domain Eukaryota; kingdom Viridiplantae; phylum Streptophyta; class Magnoliopsida; order Gentianales; family Rubiaceae; genus Rubia; species Rubia yunnanensis. The sequence goes on along the minus strand of CM075061.1, from coordinate 43,161,287 downwards.
TCGAGAATCCAGAGAGAGTGCTTACCAGTAGCATCTGAAGAAGGAGTGTTCATGGTGTTGTACATTTGTAATACTACCTGCCACTGGTCAGGGCTGAGATTCGAGCCTTGAGTAGCAGACTCCAGGAGGGACATGACGTCAGACGCGTGAGCGGGAACTTGCTGCTGTGCCGAAAGAGCGACTCCAGCTGGTGGACTGCCACGGTCACGACCAGTGCCCTGGTTGCGCACCAAGGCCGACTGATGCACAAACCCCTTAGGAACTCCATGGAGCTTCTAGCACTTAGAAACATCATGCGTGTGCTTACCAGAATGAGGACACACGAGAAGACCAGCTGATTGTTCCGATGCAAAGGGAGGTTGGTTGCACGCCAAAGGGACTGACTTGGCCTGAGCCGCAAATGCCATGCCATCAAATTTAGAATCACGTTCGAGCATGAGAGTCTTATGGCATTCTTCCTGCATGACCAAAGCATAAACGTGATTGATGGACGGGAGGGGCTCTTGTGCCATGATGCTAGAGCGAAGAGTTCCAAAGGAGTCATCTAGCCCAAGAAGAAATTGGTGAAGACGCTCGACATCACGTTCTACACGAAGTTTGGCCGTGATATTGCAAGTACAATTTGCGCAGAGACATGCTTGAAGGGGAACTTATGTCTGTACTTCATCCCAGATCTTCTTGAGAGCGCCATAATATGACGCAACAGTTTTCCCACCTTGGCGACAATTTGCCAAGTCTACACGAAGCTGAAGGAGACGTGGCCCGTTACCGACAGAGAATAGATGATGTAATTCCTCCCAAAGTTCAAATATAGTTTCTGGATAAGTGATGGAAGAATGTAGAGAGGAATCAATAGATTGCACAACCCATCCGATGAGCATGGAATTGACACTATACCAGTCATCAAGATCAATAGGGGTAACATCGTCTTGAGAGATGCGACCATCAACAAATCCTAATTTACGTTTAGCCTTGAGTGCGTTCTTCATCGAGGTAGTCCACTCCTGATAGTTATCGCCCTTAAGAACAACCGGACAGAGAGACAGGCCTGGGTGATCCAAAGGGTGAAGGTAAAGGGGAGAAGAATGATCAAGAGGTCGCTACAGTGGCTAAGGTACGCCGACGCCATAGATGCTTGAAGGCGGTGCCGGCGGTGGAGTATCACCAGAGGAGGGCGGCACCGATGGTGTATTGACGACACTGTCTGAATTGCTCATTGTAGGCGGCGGTGGTGAGTTTGGACGGCGGAGAGGGGAAAAAAGGGGTTCAGAGAGTTGGCTCTAATACCATGAAACGAGGAAGATTGATGATTTTGGGAAAGAGTTTTCTGATGTGATATTCACACAAATGAAAGGGATTTATACCCAAATAAACAAGTTGACTAGACTAACTAAGTAAAGTACAAAGTCAATTACAACACAAACTCTATTACCTATGCTATAGCTGATGATTTTTAAAGCCTTCTAAAAGCCAGCTATTAGCATCCTAAAGTGATGAATGGACTCCCATTGCTCTATTTTTGGGAAATGGTTCACCAATTGTATCCATCCATCGTGCCCGTCCGCCTCTGTCACTTCTCCACGACCGATTAAACACCACCAACACCAACACCACCCCCTTCTCCTCTCCCGATTAAAAACCACCGACGAAAACCTTACGGTGGGGCTTCACAAGTGCCAGTTTCTTCCCCCGCCGAAAACTTGAGAGCCTAGACGAAGTTCATGTTGCTGAGCTCCAACCCGTGTGAAATCGCGTGTCGTCATTGCTCGTCCACCGCAGCCTACACCAACTTTCCTTTCCCCGCACTAGGCCTCCTTTCCGTCACTATCACGCCGTCAATTTTGCAATTTACGTAAAAATGATACATCCACTCGCCACCTCCTTATACCGCTACTCACCGCCGATTCTACAATTGACGGGAGGGAAGGAGAAAAGGGCAAGAAGGAGGAGAAAAGGGCGAGTGTTACTCTTTACCAATTTTTTTGTTTTCTTAATGCAAGGGAAAAATTGTTTTTTTTCAAAATCTGGCCTGAGAAAGGTTGACTGTAAAGTAAGTCAAATATTATTTTGACACTTTATGAGATTGTAAGGTTATATTGGCACATTCATCATAAATTCAGGGTCATTTTAGCACTTAAGTCTATTTAATAAATTAAATACAATTGTTATACTTTAAATTAAACTTATTTAAAATGTAAAAGATATATATTAAGGATTATTTTATGGAAAAGTCTTGGGAAAAACAATCTTTCCATACACTTACGGAAAGACGAGATTTAATTAGAATAATAAAAGGTCTTAATTGCAATATTAGAAATTTATTATGCAATGTGTATTAGCTATAAAGTTTATAACCCGATTCATGCAATCCAAAAATTTTATCTTCATTTCTTTAATTTTCACTTTAAACATTGATATTTCCATGACTTATGGAAAGATCGTCTTCAAGAAACAGACTCTTACTTTATAAAACTGTGATTTTACTTTTTGAGTTGTACTCGAATGTGATATGATTTTAATTTTTCTTGTCAGCTCTATTTGTTATGTTATTATAAATTAATATAATTGTATAGCTTTCTTAGATAAATTATTTTATATAGTTTTTTTTATATAAAACTATTACATAAATTTCTGAGAATTTATATAACTTTATATCACTATCTTATAAAATAATTTTATAATTTTATAGATTTATATAAATTTCTTATAAAATAATCGTTTCGCACCTTTTAACCATACATGTATTATATATAGTGTGTTTTTCCAATGAGGAACGACTAGAAAAAAAAGTTTTTGTATTTATGTAAAAATAATTTTAGTATCTCATAATTATAATTATTATATTTTAAATAGATTTATTATTGTTATTGTTGCATGTGTAGATTGTACATTTGATAATATGGAGATTGTAATACACGATCCAACAAAATTGCATGTGGGATACACTTTCAATAAGTATTAAATGCATCTGACATCAAATAGGCACCTTCCACAAGCTACAACTGCTTGGAAATTGCATGCATGTACTATGCAACAACAATGAGCTACACAGCTGCAATTTGTGAAATTGCGTAAACAGGTCTAAGAACACCACCGTTGGAGATGCTCTTATCGTCGCTGGCTTTTACTGTTCTCCAATCACCTTGCTTGTATAAAGTCTCTAGTGCCTATTACTTTTTGGGGAAGTGTAAGATCTTGGTACTTATGCTTTGCCTTCTCGTTTTCAAATGTCGATTTCGCCACGTTTTCCTTGAATCGATTGTTCTCCTTCTTTAAATCTACCTAATTCTGCTTCATATTCCACCAAATATATGGTTTGATATTGGTTAAATTTGTTGTTTGGGGTAGCGATTTTGAGATGTTTAGGTTTCTAGAGAATTCTGGAAGGGAGCTTTCCTTCCTTGAGAAGAAAGTTACTTTTCAATGAATTTTGCTATTGTGTAGATGTATTTCTGAATTCAATTGTTGATAGAAAAGAATATGATATGTTATATGATAGAACGTAAGCTAACTTTATTTTACAATCTAGTCTTAATTAATTATTACAAATTACTTACATACGAAAGATAAAACTCTTTTTTAAAAGAAATTTAAACTCATACTAATGGAATAGATATTCATAAGGTTTCCCAAGCCTTTATAAATAATGATAAAAGTTTGGTTTACAAGATGAATCAAGGTCGATCTTGATTCCTTTGTACAAAAGTAATCACAAAAGGCAACGTAGCTGGCATTTTAAAAAGATATCATTATAAGGAAACTTTTTGTAGTGTCCCCGGCAGTAACACTTCCACCCCTGGTTTAGTGTTAACTAACTAGTCAGACTTCCAATATAAGTATTTCGATTTATTTAGTTATAGATGATATAACTCAAATTAACAAGGCTTCTTCGATAGTTGTAGTAGGTGTATTCCCTGAGTTTTGTGTTGCAGTTTGAGGGGGAGATTTAAAAAAAGGCTTTCATTTGTTATAACGCAGCTAATCTTAGAAGTTCAATTGTCAATTTTCTTGAGTTGCAGACCTCCGTCCCTTGAATTACAAAAGCTTTTTCCGTTTCCGTTTCCGTTTTGTTTCCAAATTTGAGAGAAAATATCAGCAAGAAATCAATAACATCCATTCAATTGATTGGCTTTTCCCAAATCATTGGTGTAATTTTTGGTTTGGGTGGTGGTCTAATTTGGGATATTAAGCCAATCAGTGGTTGTCTGAAACTTTGGTACTAAAGTATGGTTTAGTAAAAGTAATAGAAAAGGCCATTTTTGGTGATTCGAATGATTCCATAAGTGTGGGGTTTCAAATTTTAAAAAATGAGTTTATTTCCGGTCTTCCAAAGGTTCCAACATATAAATGAAGGACTAACTATGATGAGGGATTGATGAAGCTGTCTCACCACTAATAGTCCAATAGTATGTTAACATGTTCATATATATTATCAAAGATTGGATGTCTCAGACCAAGCAAAGTACCAAAGTGATTCCAGACCTGAACAACTATAGTGCATAAATTGAAAATAAAATGTGATGAGGGATCGAAACTGGGGCAGATAAGGCATTTAAATACTAAACTCACATTTGATAAATTAATAATGTCATCAAAAGTGAGTAGAGCATTTACCACCTTCCATATTAAGACAGGTCTTTTTTGGAAGTTTGTGGTTCCAAAAATTTTGAAGAGCTTTGAGATTGGTGTAACTTCACCAGGTCTCGGGGGATAGAAAACTTTAATTTCTCTCTCTACGAAAACACTCTCACCTCTCTCTTCTTCCTCTTACCACCAATTACGGTAAAACTACAGTTTTCTTCAACGACAACCACCACCAATTACCAACCCATTTACGCCTGGGTCATATCTACACGGGCCGCCATGGCAGCAACCACTGTACAAACCTTTGCCCAGGCACTACAAGCTAAAAACACACCAATAGCCACCACTTTGCCCTTAACCCCTAACCTAGCCCCGACCATAAATTTCAAAGGTGAACCTTCTGTTCTATATTCCCCGGAACAGATACAAAAACTCGCCTCACACTATGCCAATCCCCTAATTGGGAATTTTCCCAAAGGCAGGCCCCCAATGGAGAAAGTGGATGTTGATTTCAGAACAGTAGGCTTCGCCGAAAAATACCTAATTGGTGCAATTGAACACCATAACATCCTCATCAGATTCAAAAGCAAAGAAGACTTCCAGCAATGTTGGATGAAATTAGTTTGGTCTTAACGGAACTTATATCAGGATCTTGAAATGGACGCCGAATTAAAAACCAAAATTGGAGTCTTCAGTGGTTCCAACATGGGTGACAATCCAGAACGCTCCATTATACTACTACAACATCCCCACTATTTAGGCAATTGGAAATCAAATCAGAGCATATATCAAGATAGATCAGGCTACTGAAAGACTCACCAGACCCTCTGCCCTCAAAATATGTGTTGAGGTAGATCTACAGAGCAAACTACCAAGCTTTATAAGGTTAGGATCTACTATTGACAATGAGAAATTTTCCATTGAAGATGATAGTTTACTTGTCTATTGTTCTTATTGTAAGAAACTAGGACACAATATTTCTAAATGTTGGATCCTACACCCTGAGATATTACCAAAAGCCTATACTAAGCCCAAACCTCAACACAGAGACACCCAAAACCAGGGTAATTAGAGACCCATCTTTCAAAACAAGGCAGGGAATAACTCAGGCATAAGCACATCACATAATCAGAAAGAAGTGGAAGCACAACCTGAATTTATCTACAAACTCATAGTTGAACCTGCCCACCTAGAATCACATTGCCCAACCATACCTCTTAAACATGTTTGCTCAAACCAAAATTTGGATACTGACTCCATAGAAAAGAAATCCCTGACCCTAAGTAGTACTCCAACATCTGACTTTGATCCTCATAAGGAAGGCTATGCTTCAAAAGAAACTATGAACCTGATCACAGTATTAATGGAGTTACAACTAGATACCTCACCATCACCAGTGAGAGCCAGACTGGAAATGTCTCCCAGTAGCCACACTCAAAATGGCTCAGGTAATCTCTCACACTCCCAAGAAGAAGAAAATGATACTAACAATGTTGATCTTTCCTCTAACAGGTTAAGTCCTAAGAGGTCAAATAGATTCTCAGTGCTTGGAGAACAGCAATCAAAAGAGGACAATACTCAATCAAGTTCTGAAGTGTAACAGTTGGATGAGGTATGTCTTAAATCTCTAACACTGAGTCTAAAGCCCATCAAAACAAGAAAGAGAACAATGTTCACTAAACCCAACCAAGTGAACCTGAGATCAACATCAACAAGCATGAAAAATAGCTTTTAATGATTGATACAAACATTAAGTTTAAAGCTTTAGTTTGGAATCTTAGGGGCCTAGATACTTCAATGGACAGACTCAAGAAACTAATTAAGATCCACAATATACATTTACTGTGTATTTTTTAGCCTAAACATAAACATGACCTAGTTGTTAACTATAGAATAAGACTTCAATTTGATCACTGTCATAGTTCCAACCATAACAATACTTGGCTTTTCTGGAACCAGAACTTTCAAGTTAATGTGCTGACTGAAACTGATCAATTTACTTTGACACAGATTAGATTATCAAGTTTTAAAGATAATATGAATGTTGTCTTCATTCATGCATCTACTAGAATCAAAGATAGGAAAATCATGTGGAATGAACTAAAAAAGACAAATGGAAATAATAAAATCTTCATTGGAGATTTTAACGCAATAACTACAATTCATGAATACAAAGGACCAAAAAAACCTAGTATTCACAGCATCAATGATTTTAATAAATTCATTGACCAAAACCAGTTAGTACATTTGACCACAGTTGGAAACACCCTCACATGGTCAAATGGAAGAAAACCTCGTACTTTGGAGAGACTAGACAAAGCACTTAGTAACCAAGAATGGTTATTAACTTTCCTCAATAGCTCAATCCATAACCTCAACAAACACACCTCAGACCACACCCCTCTTCTACTCACCATAGGCAGCAACATTCCATCCTCACCTAGACCTTTTAGGCTCCTTGATGTCTGGTTAACTAGGACAGATTTAAAAGACACCATTAAGCAGAATTGGGATATATCAATTAATCAGACTAGAATGTTGAAATTTTTCATTAAACTTAAGAGGTTAAAAAATGTGCTTAAAATCTAAAATAAAAAACATTTTGGGGACATCAAGGAAAATATGAAAAAGGCTAAAGAGGAACTAAGGCTTCAAGAATTTTTCTATGAAAATAGAATAAAATTGAAGACATGGTTCTTTTAAATAAAAAATAGCTCTCTTACTGAGAGCTCTTAATGAGGAAAAAATGTTTTGGAAACAAAAAGCTAAGATTAAATGGCTAACACAGGGAGATGAAAATACAAAATATTTTCATACCTCGGTGAAACAGAGAAGATTAAAAAAATGCATCATGAAGATAAAATATGAAAATGAAATTTGGTTGGATAATCACTTAGAAATTGAAAAAAGAAGCAGTCTATTTTTTCCAGAATCTCTTAGCTGATGATTTTGAAAAAAAATCTAATTTTTTCAATCATACTTCATAAATAAGATTCCAACAATTCTCAATCAAAAAAGACAATGACCTCCTAACACAAAAACCCACCCTTTAGGAACTCGGACACGTAGTTTTCTCTCTAAACCAGAACGACACCCCAGGTCCAAATTGTTTACCCCTAACTTTTTCAAATAAAATTGGGATATAATTGCTGAAGATCTTTTAGAAGCCACCTTAGATTTCATGAAAGGCACACAGATTCCACAAGGAATAGCAAGTTCCTGGATATGCCTCATCCAAAAAAACTATTTCTTTTAGTGATTTTAGACCTATTAGTCTTTCTAATTTCATTAATTAGGTTTTTACAAAGATGATTGTTGATAGGATAAGCTGCCTATTGCTTAAACTGATATCCAAAAATCAGTAAGCCTTTATGAAAGATAAATACATCTATGACAATGTCTTATATCTAAGAGAAATGACATCTTTTTTAAATAACAAAAGAAGCCACCCTAATTGCGTTATGAAATTGGATTTAGCTAATGCATTTGATAGGGTTAAATGGTCCTTTTTACATGCCATTCTTTTGAAGTTTGGATTCAGTGCACAGTTTATAGATATCATACTAGGTAACCTCTCAGCTACATGGTTCTCTATTCTAATAAATGATAAGCCTGTTGGTTTCTTCAAACCTTCCCGAAAAATCAAACAGGGAGACCCTCTTTCCCCAATCTTATTTAATTTATTTTCTAAAGTTTTTTCTAGAAGTCTAGCTTTTTATTTCCTCAATAACAAAATGTCTCCTTTTGTGCTCCCACATACTGTTGTACCAATCTCACATCTTAGCTACGCAGATGATGCAATTATATTCCTACAGGGCACACCCCTAACTTTAACTAGACTGAAGGTTTTTTTAGAAGTATTTGAAGTAACTAGTGGACAGAAAATAAACTACTCCAAGAGTATTTTTTACATAGGTAAAGATGCTTCTAAAAATGTATTTACTCAGTTAAAGCCAAACTAGGTATGACATAAGGAACTTTCTCTTTCACCTATTTGGGATGCCCTATTTTTACAGGAAGGCCAAAGTATGTGTATTTTCAGCCAATTATGGAAAAAATATGATAAAATCTTAAGCAACTGGAAAAATAAATGGCTGAGTATGACTGGGAAGCTGATTTTAATACAAACTGTAATGTTTTCCATACCACAACATATTTGTGTTGTGATTGTACCACCTAATACTGTCTCTGCTTTTTTCTGGGGAGAAAATAAATTTGGCAGTAAAAAGGTTTGGAAAAGCATAAAAAATATGTCATTTCCAACATAAAAAAATGGTACTGGTTTGAAAAACTTCAAAGATATAATTGATGCTTTTTCACTTAAGTTATAGTGGAAATTCCAAATAGGTGAAACACATTGGGCACAATTCCTATGGTCTCTACCTGAGACACATAGCAAATCACAAACCTGAGATAGGATTGTGAAGTGTAATCTGCTAGCTGAATCATGTTCTAGGGTTGTTCATGGAAAAGGGTACATCAAATTTCTATACCTTTAACTGGACAGGCCATAGTTGTCTTATAGACTACTATTCTCCAACCCCTACACTCTCATTGCAAGCCTCCATCTAAGATTTTATTAATAAAAAATATGATCTCTTGCCCTTATTGCAATCTCTGCCATCTGATATAGTCATTATTCTGCAGGGAGCAAGTTTGACGCCATCAAGACTAGACAGACTAATCTGGAAACTATCCACCAAGGGAGTTTTCACTTTTAAAACAACATTTCAGGCAGTAGCTTAGAAAAGGAGACCTTTGTGGATCTTGAAAACAATCTGGAACAGAAGTTTACCCAGGAAAGTATCTGTTTTCTTATGGAAACTAGCAAACATTATTTTACCATTTGATGACATCCTAATTTTCTCTGAAATTAGTTTAGCATCTAAATGTCCAGTGTGCAACAATTAGGATGCTATGAGTCATTTTTTTAACTCTTGTGTACTGTCTACCCATACATGGTCTTTCTATTATCAAATACTTGCAATCAGGCCTCCAATTTTTCACTCTATTTTTTAGATTGTCATATTATTGGTCTACAAAAGGTGAAACACCGGTGCATACACATTTAATAACACTAGCTCCTGATTTCATTTGTTGGAACCTTTGAAAAGCTAGAAACAAATTGCTTAATGATAATATTACTCCACACCTCCCAACTGTCATGGAAGCCAACAACGAGAATATTTTTCAAAACTTTTATAGGAAACCGGTTTTTACAAAAAAAATATCTGATCTTATATGATTTCACAAAGGTTTAACACCTGCCCTAAGGCCTCCACCTAAACCTTAAATTAGGGCAGTAAAATGGACAAAACCAGTGGTCCTAAAGGTAAACGTTGATGCATCTTGGAATCCTAAGAATAACAAATTTGGAATAGGTATTGTAATAAGAGATCAAAGGGGTTTTGTACTCCAAGTTTCTTTAAGAAACCTATCTGCAAACACTGCTCTTCACTCTAAAATTCTTGCACTATCATAGGGTTTCATGTTTGTTACTTCTCTGAATTTTACATCTTTTACTTTAGAGATTGACTACATGTTTGCAATAGATGTGATTAATAAACCTTTAAAAGCTCCATGGAACATCTATAATATGGTTTTTGACACTCACCATCTCTTGAAGCATACCACTATCACACACACACACATACACACACACACTCAGAGAAGGAAATCAAGTTGATGATGCTTTGTCAAAATTGGCAGCTACCTCTTTGCCAACCTCTCTGTCATTTTCTGATCTCAACCAAAAAATCAAGGGCTTAATTTCACTTGATCGATATGGTTTAGCTGACATCAGAATAGAAAAGGTTAATGGATACTTTTTATTTCAACTCTATCATACAAGGAAGAAGGATTATGAAGATAGCATCTCAAGCAAGACAAATTAAGCACTTTTTTCCCATGGAGAACACTGTAAAGCATGGAACTACATATTGTAGAGCCTTCCAGAAATAATCCACATATTGTGGTCTGCCTCAGCTAGTTCCATACGGAACTATCAAGATAGAAGACAAAATTTGGGACTCTTTGAACTTTTTTTACCTCTTTTTGTACAAATTCACCTGTTGATTTTTGTATAGTTTTTCATCTCACAAAAGATCAATATTTAGAAAATATTTGGAAGTCTGGCCGAATGTTTAACATCGACACAGAGGGTGGAGGTATTGCATTCAGGAACACAACCAACGATTTCCTAAATATCCTTTTGGCTTGCATTAGGCAACCATTTTTTCCTTTTCAAGGCTTTTGTACAAACTCTAACTCCCCAATTATTAAAAAAAAGAGATTGTTGTAACTTCCTATAATTGTAGTGTAGGCTGATTTGAATTCGAAAAATCCATTTGTGGATGGTTTCCTAATTATTTTATCCTCTATGTGTGTATACGTTGTAACTTTCTATAAAAATGAAGAATGACAGCTGGTAGGTTTTGGAGATAAGGAAGGAGTTGTGCTTTATTTGAAATAAATTCTGCAATTGAAGTTTGAAGTGGAATGAAATCAATACTATCTAGGGAAAGATCAAGCTGACAACCAAAGCCAGTCCAATTTGAAGTGTAAAAGTTGGCAAGACCATTCTCATGAATGACCCTAGTGCTGGGTCTCTGCTAATGTGCCCATCTCCTTAATTCTTTGCCAGTTCTGAGAATTCCTAATTTTTTGTGGTATTGACCAAAACAATTGAGACAAAACATTTGGAATATCCACCAAAGTTTCAAAGAAAATGTACTGGTATGGTTTGCACATTTGCTTTCACAGCTCATCCAACCCTTCTTATTTCCTTTTTTTGATTCCACAGAAAAACTTAGTTATCCTCTTTTTAAAATGGTTAATAACATATTAGGGGGTGACATTACAACCCCTAAGTGTTTTGGAATATATATTATAATAGCTTTTATCAATGTTAGCCAATCAATCATGCTAAGTCACTTATTTTTCCAACTATATAACATTTTGTCATGGAGCTAGACTAAGGGCTGGAAATGGATCACTTTTGTTCTACCTGTGAAGATGGGACAGCCTAGATATGTAAATAGAACTTCCCTAGGGCCATTTTGAGTTTTGATAAAACGATGCTAAGACTTGGAAGCATTTTTGCTAAGAAAGTAATTACTCTTTTCATAGTTGAATTTTTGTCCACTTGTACTTTCAAGGACTTCTAAAAAGGCTTTTAGTCTTGTTATAGTTAATTTAGTAGATTTCAAAAACATAATTGTATCATCTGCATAGAATAAATGTGAATTAGGAATAACACCATTAAGTAAGTCATAGTATTTTAGTTTTCCATTTCTAAAAAAGAATTGAATACTTCTTGAGAAAAATTCAGTAAAAATTTAAAATAGAAGAGAAGATAAAGGATCACACAGTTTCATATTTCTTGTAGGTTGGAATATCTCTTGGTTTATATTTCTATTAAATCCTAGTCAACATAATGGCACAGACTATGCCCAAGTGTCTGGTACGGATCGTACAGATTTACACAGTCCATTCCTGGGTGTTAGTTGTGAGCCTTGAAGAACCGTTTTGAGTGCGCAATTCAGGTAAATTACACGGTCCATTTCTTGGTACCTCTTCTTTGAGACTCTATGCCTTTTTGACTGCATAGACCTTGTAGAATTACTTAGTCCATTTCATGAGACTTCTCCAAGCCTTAAAGCTGCTTCTGAGGGGCAGGGTCTATGCCTTACGAATGTGTTGCGCTTCTTGCTTCAAAACTTTGCCATTTATTCTCCTTTTTTTTTTCCATCCGAAGCAGTATTGTACCATATTGCAAAGTGGCGTTCTATCTACTACCACCCTCACAGGTGATCTTCAATCTACTACCATTCTCGCAAATGACTTTTCTAATAATGGTCTTAAAACAAGCACACAACACATAGAATTTGACCGATTCATAGAGGCAAAACACACTAGACATTAAATGTTTACAAAATAGGAAAATTAAGGTAAATAACCACACAAAGTGATTGTAACCCCCTATTTAGTAAAACACCTAATAATCTAGCTATCCACTAACAAAACAAGCTAAAAAGAGGCATTAATTATGTTAATAAAATAGCAAATCTATGTCTCATAAACAATAATACATATAAAGAAGTATGGTTATTTTTTAGTAGAGCAAAAACTCGATTGGATTATCACCCGAGTGCCATCGTAGTCTGAGTATAATTAAGAACAATACACTCAACGAAGATGGGGAGTGAGACTATAGGGAGTGTGAGAGATGGCAGATTTGAGTTAAAAGGTACAAGAAGGATGTGTGTTTGGTTTAGCCATGCTAATAAGGTAAGCAAGATCATACCTTTTCTCCAAAAATACCTTCTAGTTTTTAAAATAAGCTATTTTTAGCTATATATCAAACTTTTAAAAGTTTTTAGGTTGTAAGCACCAACAAACACCTCCTAAGTGTTCTAAAGACTATATAAATTTCTTAAAGAGACCCTAAATATGAAAACCATGATATCTAATTTCGTCAATATGAGAAATATATAATAATCTTCAAATGATACACATGTTTCCTCAAAATAATTCCTTAATTTGTAGATCAAATCAGTGTTCGAAACATTAATATATTATCTTTGTACGAGAGGAAGTAGAACTCCTTCTTCTGGTAGCTACTTCCCAACAATAAGATTGAGTCTTTAACCTAATAACTGCTTTAGCTCACGCTTTCCATCTTCACGGCAAGCGATCGAAGGATATTTCGAGTAGTTATAGTTATGATCTTGTGCTCCCAAGCAACCAAACTATTGAACATGGTAAAATCACGTACCAATTAAGACACAAATCAATATGCAATTTACTGTTAACTTGTATCAAAGTAAAACTCATTTACGTCCAAATATAGAAGAAAATAAACTTCAGGTATGTTCGAAAGGAGCTCATTTGTGTTGCTTACCAAGGCCGGGCCTAAAAATTTGAAAGTCTGAAGCAAATTAAAGGAATGGCTCACACATATAATACTTAGAATGTGTTATATTTGTAAAATGGGGTCTCACATAGTAGAATTTTATTTATTTAGACAACTATTGAAACATATAATTTTTTTTCTACATATATAATAAAAATATTTTTAAGCTAAAGTCTATATAACTATTAAATTAAGGGCTTGAGGCAAACATTTCATTTGCCTCAAGCTAATGTTGGGCCTATTTCTTACGTAGGTTGCCCGCGCATGAAACTTGCTTAGAATTCAAGAGAACTATTCGATTTGATTGACACGTTCCCTTTATGTAGAGTTGGAGTATAAGCTACCAAAAATATGTTGATCTAATAATAAAGTGTCCAAGGTAATTAACTAGGTTCCAAGCTTATTTGAATCTGGAGGGCCTCTAATCTAATTAAGGATTGCAAGGGCATGGTAATAAGGAGAGACAAATCAGAAATGAACAGGTTAAGCTGGCTCAATTCCAGACTGATTATTGGAGCCAACGAGAAAGGATCAAATGGGACATAGACAGAGATGTAAATACCTCTCACTTTCGTTGATGTGCTACAAAATACATATGGCTAGGAAGATCATGGAGCTTAAAATAGAGTCTGGAGAACGGATAATATATCGTCTCCAAATTAAATCAGAAATGGTAGGGCGGTGTATGCAGGTGTATGTGCAAGAGGACACATATCCAAACATGCCTCAATTTAATTACACACAGGATCAACTGGTGAACTTAGTGGATAGCAGATTGAGTATGCAACAAAAGGAGCTTCTGATGGAGCCTTTTTAAGAAACTGAAGTTTGGAGGCTTTAAGAGGGATGAAACAGTGGTCATCTCTGGATTCAAATGGTTTCCCCCTTGGCTTCTATGTTAAACATTGGGAAGAAATAAAAGAGCCACTGTTAAAATGTGTGAAGGAGTTTCAACATGGACAACTCATGAGCAGGGAATGGAACCAGAAAATAATTGTGTTTGTTCCCAAGATTAAAAATCCAATTATGGCTAAAGATTAAGGACATACTAGCCTATGTAAGGTTAATACAAAATTCTGGCCAAATTACTGCATGTTAGGCTAAAAGAGGTCATTGGTTCTCTGAAAAGTGAAAACCAACATGGTTTTTTACCACGAAAGCAGATTGGTGAGAGCGTCTTGATTGATCATGATATCACATAACATATTACAAGAAGGAAAAAGGAAACATTGCATTTTCAGCCATAAAACTTGATACGAAATAGTCAATTGGGAACTTCTGGATGCTGTATTACAGATAATGGAATTCCTAGATTCTTCGAGACACGTGATCCAACAATGTTTGATGGTTGTTTCTTACACTGCCATGGTAAATGGATCTCTATCCGAATACATAGTTGGGTGTTAGACAAGGCTGTCCATTATCCCCCGATTAATTTATAATTTGTCAACATGTGTTCTCTTCGGCACTGGATGCTAACATAAGGGGGAATAGGAAGTTGGGAATAAAGATTGCAAGAAGTGCTCTAAGGATTTCTCACCTCATGTACGCGGATGACTACCTGATTTTCCTGAAAAATAAACATGAGGATGCTAGATTCTTAGCAAAAGAAATTGACTCTTATGCTAGATTCTAGGGTCAGAGAATTGGGGAAAAAGGTTGTGCACTAAAAGAATTGGGGATTCATGTATAGTTTAAAACATTCAGGATGAATGGGGTTAAAAAGCATGAGGATAATGAATCAGGCACTTTTGGAAAAGCAAGCCTGGAAAATGTTATTGGATCCAAAGTCTTTGTTTGCATCATTATAAGTGCAAAGTATAAGGCTCAAAATCTCTTAGAAGATAAGTTGTAGCACAATGTATCTTGGGGTTGGATATCAATTCATTTGGTGACAAAACTCCTAAAACAAAAGCTGAAGTGGCAAATTAGAACAGAAAACCAAGTGAAGGTACACGAAGAATGGATTCCAGGTATACATAATCCTATGGCAGATAATCCTTTTTGGGCTCAACTTACCAAACTCAAGATGGCATATTTGATAACACAAGATCGGCAGTGGAGGAAAGACATGATCAAGACTATTTTCCAAGCACACACTAATGAGGCTATTTTCAGAGTCAGACTGCCAAGACATTTACATCTGCAGTATTCGGATAGACTTGTCTGGAATGGTTCTAGAGATGGTAATTATTATGTCAAAATGGATAAATTGAAGGTATTAAGGATCATTCAGATGACCCCATGACATCTCAAGGAATAAGTGATAACGATAGAAAATTATGGAAAAGACTGTGGAAGTTAAACTTACATTCCTGATTTAAATTTCTAGTCTGGAAGATCATATCCAAGGCTGTCCATGTGGCAGCAGAGCTTTTCCGAAGAAATTGTATTGAGGTCGCTACATGTAATACCTGCGTGCGATTCGGAACAATTAATCATGGTTTTTCACGTTGTGAAATAGCATAGAGAGTGTGGAGATTGAGCTCACTTGGTTTTGACTTCACAAGAACATGTTCCTTTGCGACATGGCTGAATGAGTGGATCATACAAGCACCGATGGATGAGCAATTATCCCCGTCAATTTGCATAATTTGGGTAGTGTGGATTTTAAAAAATAATTTTGTACGGAAACATCTTAATCCAAATACAATCAAAGATCCAATGGATTCAGGTAGGAGAGCTTTTCAAATTCCACTCATCTACATAGACAGATGAGGATATCAATAGAATGCTAGAATTAGAAGGATCGAAGATGCAACGAAGTTCCTTGAATGAGCAGAACTACATTGGTAACAATCGCACTTATGTGTTACAGATGATGCGTTTAACCATTAAGACAGGTGTCAGTTGGAGCTTGGGTACTGTTAAACCCTAATTTGGGGTTGAATTATGAAATAAAGGAATCATACCAAATTGCAGCGGCCTCAACCCCTTTGCAGGAGGAAGTCCTCGCTATTTTTCACTGTTTGGAACAACTCAAACAATAGAGAATAGTCAAGGTAATAATCTGTTCAGATTCAAAACTAGCTATTGAGATGATTCAAGGAAAAATTAAACCTTTGCGAGAATCCTTTAATGAGGTACTTGATGTAGTTCAATTAGCCGGTAGTTTTATGGTTGATGTGTCAATTTTATGTGCATATTTTGAGACTTTTTGGGATCTCTTTTGCGCTCTTTCGTTATCCTAAGCTTGTATTTTACCTTAATTTTTTTTAGGAGAGGTAAGAGCAACTTTTACGCTCTTTTACCTTTTCTAAGGGGATTATGTGTGACGAGGAAATAACATCAAGACTTGAAAATTGGAGGTCATTGAAGAAAATCTTTTGAAGACTAGCTTTGAAGATTTGAAGACTTGAAGAATTGAGGTAACTTGTTGTGAAGTGTAGGGTAGAAGACAAGAAGAAGAAAGAAACCATGTTTTGTTTCTGGGTGCCTGTTGTGAGTCGTGAGTAACGATGATCAAGTGGTCAGAACTCTATCTTCTTTCGATCAGAATTCTATATTCTTTCGATCAGAATTCTATCTTCTTTTTCTTGTACTATAAATACCACTTAATTCACCCTCTATCCTCACTTCTTCTCCAGCCCGTTTTCCCCTCTTTTCAAACCCTAGTTTCTACCATTTTCATCTTTGCTCTAGTTTAATTAATGTTTGGATTACTGTTGTTAATTAGTAAGGATTCTAGTAGCTAAGTAATATCTTCAGAGCAATTGATTGAAACTTCCAAACCCATGTAGTGAGATTCTTGATTTTGCTCATTTATGAACATTTATTGGGAAACCTTTATTGTGCAATTAATGTTATGTTTTACTTTATTTATGTCATGAGATTTTTGAGATTAGGAAGTGTTTGTCTGATTTAAATGTTAGGGTGTTAGGAAAGTTGAAAATTTATTAGCTCATTTGGCATGAAAATCCAAGAACATGGAATTAGAACTTCTTGTGTACAATGTGTTGTGATTCTTGCTAGATAAGTATGTTAATGTGGACTGTTATCATATTTGTCATATAGATGCAAACAAAGGTTGAACCTTGAATGTGGTTTGATCTAGGGTTAGCCTAATAAGTGTTTTTTTTGTTAAATGACTATGTCTTTGGTAGAAGGCTTGTTTTTATCAAATCTATGGTCCTTCGTCTGAAATGCCATTGATGAAATACCTTTAGGTGTTGTTTGTCTAAAGTGATTGTTAGCGATGTTTGCAAAATGTCGTTGTTTGCGTTTAAAAATTACTATTAAGAAGTAATGAATGTTGATCTTCAATTGGGAAGTGATAGCATTCCCTACAGGCAATAAATGTCAATGAATGAATGAATGAATCTAGGATGTATAAGAGGTTTGGAAGTGAGGATTAATTGCCCCCTCCGTTAATTGTTGATTTAATCATCATTTTAGTTGTTGAATGATTAGCACTGTTCTCTTGCTTTGCTAGTTACCAATCTTTCAATTTCATAACTCAGGAAAAACCAACCCCCCCATTTTACTTGCTTTATATATATATATATATATATATTATATATGCCTAGTATGTTTCCCGCTTTATATGTTTAAACACTTGGAAAGATTCCTCTTCTTCGTGGATGACCCCGATTTGCCACTATCTACTTAGTTGTAGTTAGTAAGCATTTAGGGCCTATAAATATTAACTTTGAGAGGTACAACGTTGACCTCCCAAATTTTGGCCTATAAATATTTTTTAAGTGTTTGGGCATATTATGTGTGAGTATGTGCTAGTTGTGAATATTTTTTTGTTTGTTTTTATTTTGGTTTTTAGTTGATTTGCCTTTTTCGCTTGGCTTGGAGACGTATTGTTCGAGTTCTTGGTGTATGGTTCGTATGTGGTCATTTTCACAAGAATCCCTACACTACGACCCCGAGTTAGAGTTGAATTTGAGAAGTGCTAGAAGGCTTACTTTCAAAGGTGTGAATAACACCCTTCCTAGTGACCATTTTGCGGATACTTCTACTTTCATGGAGCATCAAGACAAGCATGAAGATGAGAATACGGGAGGAGGACCTCAACGTCTTCCTCTTGGAGGGGCCATTCCTTTGAGGCAAACACTATTGAGGGAGACTATGGTCCCCTACCTTGATCAATGATCGATGCGCATAACATATTCCGTTTGTTGGACCACCCAGGCACTTCGAGCTTAAGACCGGGTTGATAAACCTGTTATCTATATTTCTTGGTAGTCAGGGGGAAAATGGCAACAAACATTCAAGACATTCTCATTCACATTGAGGAATGGTGCAAGGGATTGGCTTCACTACCTATCACCACCCAAAAGCATTAAAACTTGGCTTGACATGAAGAAATTATTTCTCGCCAAGTACTTCCCGGCCTCAAAGTCTGCCACTATGAAGAAGGACATTAACAACATCCTCCAATGACATGAAAAGTCATTCTACAAATAATGGGAGAGGTTTAAGAAGCTTCTCTCGAGTTTCCCTTACCATGGCTATTTGGGGGGAGACTAGGTCTATTATTTTTACAATGGTCTTCTTGATGAGGACCAAAGACTAGTGAAGAAGCTTGTGGTGGTATCCTTGGGAACAAGACTTCGACGGAGGCTATGGAGTTTGATGAGGGGTCAAATGCATGTATTTTTCAGAGAATTTAACATCTCTTTTGTCATCTTTTTGTTGTAAGATTGCTAGATTTAGTTAGGTACATCGTAAGCAGTTTAGATGACCGTTTTTGGTTTTCATATCTAAATCCTTCATTTTGTAAATTGTGTTTAGTCTAATGGATTTTTTGTGCTTACGAGCATCTAGATTCCATTTTATCAGCTTAATTTGTAGATTGCTCATGAGCCCTTTGGAGTGGTTTAGTGAAGGCCACATGCCAAAACGTAGAAGAACATAGAAGGGTCGAAGAAGGAAGACAAAGAAGCGGATGAATTGTGACCTGGAAGTTTGGACCAAGTTCATAAAATGATCCGAGAAAAATCAGCCTACAAGAGTTGCATCATTGGATTAGTCTTCTCGAGCACTATAAGATCAACCACAAGAACTATAAAATCGGAGCAATGGTTTACTCGTAGCAACGCAAAGACTGACCAATCGTTAAAGAAGACTAGGTGCGCAGCACGGGCGCTTAACCGCACTCCAGCGCCCCAAACCATGAAGGAAAACGTTCCTCAGTCATGCAATGCATGCCCAGCACGATGCCTCATGGGTTGGGGCCTCGGCCAGTGCCAACTGGGCAAGCAAGCCCATCGCGCCCTGCACGGCCAGTAGCAGGCCCGCGCACCACGAAGCCAACCGGGGAGCAACCTCTCAGCTCTCTATCGCATGCCCGATGTGGAGCACCCTGCTCCAACACTCTGAAGTCTCGTTCCAGCTAATATGTCCATTTTATATGCATAATTCAATACTATTTTGGGTCACTTTTGTGCTCTTTTATTATCAAGAGCTTGTGTTTTACCTTGAAATTCTCTTAGGAGGGGTAAGAGCAACTTTACGCTCTTTTACCTCTTCTAACTGGATTTTGCATGACAAGGGAAGAACACGGAGGCATGAAGACTGGATGCCATTAAAGATCACATTTTTGAAGACTTTTGAAGACTTGCTTCGAAGACATGAAGACCGGAGGCCATTGAAGACCATTTTTGGAGACATCGAAGACTTGAAAAATGAGAAGAATTGCTATGAAGATGAATGTGTACCACAAAATGAAGAAAAGGAAACAAGACAAAATTCTGGCACCCGTCGCGAGTCGCGATAGCCTCGTCGAGATTCACGACGAGCCCGTCGTGAGTCGCGACCAACAGGTGGCCAGAATTTGACCTTATCCTTTTTGTACTATAAATAACACTTTTTTCTCTCATTCACATCTTCTTCATCTGCATTTTTGGTACTGTTTCGAACCCTATTTTCTTCCATTTTCATATTTGAATTCTCTTGTATTGTGTTTGGTTGTTTAGCATTAACTAGTATGAACTCTTATAGCTAAATCTAGTTCTTGGGATCAATTGATTTAAGCTTACAAGGTTATGTAGTAAGATTCTATGTTTGCTCATTTATGAACATTTATTGGAGAGCATTTATTATGCCATTAATATTGTGCTTTACCTCATTTATACCATGGGTTGTTTGAGTACATGAAATGTTTGTAATATTGAAATGTTAGGGTGTTAGGAAAGTTGCAAATTTCTTAACTCATTTGATATGGAAATCCAAAAGCATGGATTTAGAAGTTCTTGTGTATAATGTGTGGTAATTCTTGCTAGATGAGTATGTTAATGTGGTTTGTTCTCATATTTGTCATATAGATGCAAAGAAAGGTTGAACCTTGAATGTTGTTTGTTCTAAGTTTAATCTAATGAATGCTTTGTTTGGTTAAATGACTATGTCTTTGGTAGAAGGCTTGTTATTATCAAACCTATGGTCCTTTGGGTGAAATGCCATTGATGAAACACCCATATGATGTTGTTTGTCTAGGATGATCATTAATGAGGTTTGTAAATGGTCGTTGTTTGTCTTTGCAAACTACTCTTAAGGAGGAATGAATGTTGATATTCGAATGAGAAGTGATAACATTCCCTATAGACAATAAATGTAATTGAATGAGTGAATGAATCAATGAGCTATATGAAGTTTGGAAGTGGAAATCGATTGCCCCCAAGGCTCCGTTAATTATCATTTACATCGTATCTTTAGTTATATTGCATGATTAACATAGTTCTCTTGCTTTGATAGTTGTTGTATTCAATTTGATAACTTAGGATCAAACAAACTAAAAACCCCCCTTGTTTACATGCTTATATATATATATGTGTGTATGTATATGCCTAGTATGTTTTCCCCTATATATGTTTAAACACTTGAAAAAATCCCTCTTCTCGTGGATGACCCCGACTTGTCATCATCTACTTCATTGTAGATAGGAAGCATTAGGGCTTAAAAATATTAACTTTGAGAGGTACGACGACGACCTCCCAAATTTTGGCACCGCTGCTGGGGAAGAGGCATTTATTTTTAAGTGTTTGGGCATATTATGTGTGATTATATGTTATTTGTAAATATTTTTTAGTTTGCTTTTATTTTGATTTCTTAGTTTATTTTCCATTTTCACTTAGCTTGGAGACCTATTGTTCGAGTTTTTGGTGTATGGTTCGTACACGATCCTCTTCACAAGAACCCCTACACTACGATCCCAAGTTAGAGTTGAATTTGAGACGGGCTAGGAGGATTTCTTTGGAAAGTGTGAATAACACCCCTCCTAGTGACCATTTTGTGGATACATCTTCCTCTGTGGAACATCAACTTGAGCACGAAGATGAGCATCCAGAAGGGGGACCTCACCATCCTCCTCTCCAAGGGCGAGCTCCTCCTCTCCACCAAAGAGAGATTCCTTTAGGGAAAGCTTTGCTAAGATACATCATGGCCCACAACCTCGATAAAAAACTGATGTGCATCGAGTATCCTGTGGTTGGACCGAATCGGCACTTTGAGCTAAAGACCGGGTTCATCAACATGCTACCCATCTTCCTTGGTAGGCAAGGGGAGAATTCCAACAAACACCTTATCGAGTTCCACTTCTTGTGTGATGGTACGGTCCCCCATGGAGTGGATGAAGATTTCTATAAGTTGAACGCATTCCCATTCACACTAAGGGATGGTGCAAGAGATTGGCTCCACTACCTACCGCCCAAGAGCATTAAGAGTTGGCTTGATATGAAAATGAAGTTTCTAGCCAAATACTTTCTGGCCTCTAGATCCACCGCCTTGAAGAAGGACATAAGAAACATCTTCCAATGGCATGAAGAATCTCTCTTCGACTATTGGGAGAGGTTCAAGAAGCTTCTTGCTAGTTGCCCTTATCACGGTTATTCGGAGGGGGATTTGGTTTATTACTTCTACAATGACTGTTTTGATGAAGATCAAAGGTTGGTAAGGAGTTCTTGTGGTGGCACCCTTGGAAACAAAACACCCTCCGAAGCTATGCAATTGTATAAAGAGCTAGCGGAAGAATCGAGAAACTTTAGCTCAAGGGCCGATTTGAGAAGGAGAAATCCAATGCCCGCAAGTGATTCTTCAAATAGTGGAAAGCTTGAGGATCAAGTCTCAGTCCTTGCATCTATGGTCAAATCATTGATGATGAAGCCCGGGAATGCACCACATGTTAAATAATGTGAAATTTGTTACTCGGCTCATCCTACGGACACTTGCCCCACTTTGCAAGAGGATTATATTGAAGAGGTAACTTCCACGAGCTATCAAGGGAACCAAGGCTACCAAGGCAATCAAGGATATCAAGGTGAGAAAGGATACCAAGGTAACCAAGGCTACCAAGGTTATCAAGGGTACCAAAACCGGCCAAACAATTTGGGAAATCGTGATAACCCAAACCTTCGGTATGGAAACCCTCAAGGAAGCCAAAACCCTCAACCATATCGACCTCCTCAACAAAAATATAGGCCACCTCAACAACAATTTCAAAGGCTCCAAGATAAACCTCGAGACCAAGGGGAGAGCTCGGGGCTAACAAAGGATGAGGTGATGCAAGCCATTCACCGGTTGGGCATGTGCGTGGAAAAAAGTGAGAAATTCCAAGATGAAGCCTAGGCGAGTATCAAGAACTTGGAAACTCATGTGAGCCAAATAGCTCAAGTGGTGAATCGAATGGAAGCCCAGGAAAAGGGTAAGCTACCTTTCCAACCGGAGATCAGCCCTCGACAAAATGCAAGTACTATCACTTTGAGAAGTGGTAAAGAGGTTGACTCTCCCATGGTTGGTGAAGTTGTTAAGGACAAACCTAGGAAGCTTGAAATTCTTGAGAAAGAAAGGAAAGAAGAGAACGAGGATGAGGCCAATGAGCAAGCAAGCAAGGAAGGGAAAGGGGAAGGAAGAAGATATCACCGTTGAAAAATCAACCTCCATTTCCGAACCTTCATCCTCCCCTCACAAGAAGGCAAGAGTAGTGGAGATTTCTCCATATGTTCTGGAGCCACCGTTCCCAGAAGCCCTAAAAGACAAAAGGAGGAAGGAATACAACAAGGACATCTACGAAGTCTTTCATAAGTGTGAGGTAAATATCCCTCTTTTGAATGCGATTGAACAAATTCCTAGCTATGAAAAATTTTTGAAAGAATTATGTGTAGTAAATAGGAAACAAAGAATGAAGAACAAGCTTAAAAATGGGAGAAGTGAACATGTCTCCGCTTTGTGCCAAAGAGAGTTACCCTCTAAATGTAGCAATCCCGGCATGTTCACGATCCCTTGCATGATGGGAAATACACATTTTGGAAAAGCAATGCTTGACTTTGGTGCATCAATAAATGTGATTCCTTATTCTTTGTATGAAAGCCTCAATCATGGTACTTTGCACAAAACCGGGGTTGTGATCTAACTAGCCGATCGTTCTAGTGCGTACCCTAAGGGTATCGTCGAGGATGTGTTGGTTAGGGGGGATTACTTAATATTCCCCACAGATTTTTATGTCCTAGGCATGGAGCATGATAAATATGCCACCCCAATCTTGTTGGGGAGACCATTTTTGAAGACCTCTAGGACCATCATTGATGTGCATAACGGTACACTCACCATGGAATTTGATGGGATTAAAGTAGAGTTTAGCATAAATGACTCTATGAAGTATCCTCTTGAAGAGTATTCTTGCCATGCTATTGATTTTGTTGACAATGTGGTGCAAGATGTTTTTGAATTGAGTGGTGATGATTCCTAGTTAGTTTCTTTGGAAAATTATGTTGAAAATGCATGTCTTGTGTATTCCATGAGTACTAACTTGAAGGAAATCATTGAGGAGTTAAGCATTCTGGAGGAAGTGGTGCAAAGTCCCGACCCTCTAGTCTTAGAGGAATCCAAAGAACCGGAATTCCTCCCATCACTTGTGAAGGCTACGGTGATTAAGCTTAAACCGTTGCCAAGTGACCTTAAGTACACATTTCTTGGGGAAGGGGAGACGCTTCCGGTCATCATTTCAAGCAAGCTCACCAAGGAGCAAGAAGAAAAGTTGATGGTGGTGTTGCAGGAGAACAAGGACGAAAATGGATGGACTATTAATGACATCAAAGGCATAGGTCCATCCACTTTCATGCATAGAATCTTGTTGGAAGAAGATGCAAGACCCGGCTGGAAACCCCAACACCGTTTAAACCCACCTATGATGGAGGTGGTGAAGGCAGAAATCCTCAAGTTACTCCAAGCGGGCATGATCTATCCAATCTTAGATAGCAAGTGGGTGAGTCCAACTTAAGTGGTACCCAAGAAGAGTGGGGTGATGGTGGTCGAAAATGAGAAGGGAGAAATGGTGCCCACCCGAGTTCAAAATGGGTGGCGCATTTGTATTGACTACGGGAGGGTAAATGCAGAATCCTAGAAGGATCACTTCCCGTTGCCATTCATAGATCAAATGCTTGAGAGGTTAGGAAGCCACCCCTTCTATTGCTTTTTGAATGGATACTCAAGGTATTATCAAGTGGCTATCACCCCGGAAGACCAAGAAAAGACCACCTTCACGTCTCCCTTTGGTACGTTTGCTTACAAGCGCATGCCTTTTGGGTTATCTAACGCCCTCGCAACTTTCCAAAGGTGTATGGTAAGCTGTTTCTCAGAATTTGTTGAAAATTTTGTCGAGGCATTCATGGATGATTTCACCATTCATGTTAATTCTTTTGACAACTGTTTAGCAAATTTTCCACAAGTTCTTAAACGTTGCATTGATACCAATCTTGTGTTAAATTCTGAGAAGTGTCATTTTATGGTAGAACAAGGTTTTTTTAGGCCATGTTGTCTCCTCTAAGGGTATTGAGGTTGACAAGGCAAAGATAGACACAATTCAAGCTCTACCTTATCCTACTAATGTGCGCAAAGTGCACTATTTTCTTGGCCATGCAGGATTCTGTCGCCGATTCATCAAGGACTTCTCGAAGATAGCATCTCCTTTATGCAAGTTGTTGGAAAAAGAGGTGGAATTTTTTATGGATAAGGGTTGTACAGGGGCCTTCGATACATTGAAGGGAAGGTTAGTTTCGGCCCCTATCATACAACCCCTGGATTGGTCGTTGCCTTTTGAGATTACGTGCGATGCTAGTGATTATGTCGTTGGAGCGGTGCTTGGTCAAAGGGTGGGGAGAGTGCCTCACGACATCTACTACGCATCCATGTCTCTCAATGGAGCCCAAAGAAACTATTCCACCACCAAAAAGGAGTTGCTAGCAGTGGTATTTTCTTTGGAAAAATTTCGATCTTACTTGCTTGGTACAAAAGTTATTGTGTACACTAACCATTCAGTGCTTCATCATTTAATGACGAAGAAAGAGGCCAAGCCAATATTGATTAGGTGGATCCTGATCCTAAGTGAATTTGAGTTAGAGGTGCGAGACAAGAAAGGCACGGGGAACCTCGTGACTGGTCACCTAAGTCGGTTGGCACCCTGCCAAGATATTGAGGTAAATATATTAATGAGGATCAACTACGGGAAGAGTTCCCCGATGAACAATTGTTCGCTATTAGGGACCTCCGACCATGGTATGCTGACATTGTGAACTTTCTTGTCTCTGGTAAATTTCCTCCTCACTTTTCTGAAGCACAGAAAGATAAGCTAAAGAATGATGCTAAATATTATGTGTGGGATGATCCCTTTTTGTGGAGCATTGTGTAGACCAGGTTGTTAGGAGATGCATCCCCGATAATGAAGTGCATTCAATTCTCACTTTTTGCCATTCTCAGGCATGCGGGGGTCATTTTGGAGCTAAAATGACCGCTAGGAAAGTCTTGGAAAATGGTTTTTATTGGCCTACATTGAATAAGCATGCATACATATTTTGTAAGGCTTGTGACAAGTGTCAAAGAGTAGGAAATATCTCATCTAGAAATGAGGTACCCCAAAAAGCTATGCTATATTGTGAAATCTTTGATGTTTGGGGTATTGACTTCATGGAACCTTTCCCTAGTTCTTATAGCTTTACATACATTCTTTTTACCATTAATTAAGTGTCGAAAAGGGTTGAAGCAAAACCCACTACAACTGACGATTCAAAAGTGGTTGCAAAATTCCTGAAAGATAACATGTTTTCTAGGTTTGGGGTACCCCAAGCCTTGATTAGTACCGTGGCACCCATTTTTGCAATCGGACCATAGCGGCACTCTTGAAGAAGTATGGCGTCACTCACAAGACATCCACCGCTATTACCCGCAAACCAACAGGCAAGCCAAAGTTTCCAATCGGGAAATCAAGTCCATCCTTCAAAAAATGGTTAACCCTAACCGAAAGGATTGGAGTTCTCGGTTGAATGATACCTTGTGGGCATATAGGATGGCTTACAAGACACCAATTGGTATTTCACCATACCGGTTAGTTTTTTGTAAGCCCTGTCATCTACCGGTGGAAATTCATCATAAGGCTTACTGGGCGGTCAAAGAATTCAATCTTGATATAGATGAGGCCGGCTTGTATAGGAAGTTACAATTGGATGAACTGGATGGGATCCGGAGGGAGTCCTATGAGAACACCAAAATCTATAAAGAGAAGACAACTGTGTGGCACGACAAGATGATCATTAGGAAGGATTTTAACGTTGGTCAAAAGGTCCTCCTATTCCAATCTCACCTTTGCCTATTCCCAGGTAAGTTGAGGTCCCAATGGATCTGTCCTTTTGAGGTGGTTAAGGTATTCCTGCATGACATGGTGGAGATTCTAGATCGAGCTAAGTACAATGCATTCAAGGTTAATGGACAACATTTGAAACCTTACCACGAGAAATTTGTGCTGGAAAAAGGAGAACACGTTGATCTCCTCGATCCAGTTTGTGAGTAAAACCCAACAAAAGGGAGTAAGCCATGCTGATGACATTAAATAAACTTGGTTCTGATCATCCGGATTGTCATTCGTGACTTTCCGTTAATGTTGTTTGGTTTTGGATTTTGTCATTAAGTTTCATTGTTTTGCTTTATGCTTTTCACGGGTTGTTTTTCCATAATTTTGTAGTAATTTTGAAGCCAATGCATTAGACTTTTGAAGAGAGAAATGCTTGGAGTCAAGAAGGAAAAACTTGGACAAGAGAAGGAATCAGAAAAAATTTCAAAGTACCAGGTTAGAAGTGGTCGCGAGTCGCGATGGCCTTGTGAGGGCCTCGTCGCTAGTCGCGATGTTCTCGTAAGGGCCTTGTCGTGAGTCGCGGCCAAATCAGGGATTTTGGCTAAAAATGGAGGTCTTGGCCTCCACTTTATGCGAGTCATGATGGCCTCGCGAGTTGCAAGGGCCTCGTCACAAATCACGACGGAGTGGTTGTGAGTCACGATGCAATAAAAATCTTGTGTTAAAATAGAGGTCTCAGCCTCCACTTTTCACGAGTCACGATGGCCTCGCGAGGGCCTCTTGAAAGTTTTGTATCCCCACCTCTGTATTTTTGGATGCTCATGGTGAAGGTTCAACCTTCACCATGTGGATAACATTAGGTTCGTACCGATGAACCTAAAAATATGGAGCTTCTCGAGAGGTAACCTAAGAATCTAAGTAAGGTTAGTTTTTTTCCTTCTTTTAAAAAAAATCCTCAACCATGGTTCAAGCCCTTACCCAAAACCACAATAATACCACCACAATCCACCACCAAAAACCACTACCAAAACTACCATCTAGGAGTACTACTAGTTGTTATCTTTTGAGAGTGTTGATCGGGATTTGCATAGTTGTGGCTTCGTAGTGGATGGATCAAAGTTGAATATTTGGAGGAGTTCGAGAAAATGGAGGAGATAACATTCATTGATAAGTAAGCATTGCCATCACCGGGAAGGACCTTCAAGGTTCTAGTTGTGAGTATTTTTACTTTCTCCTGTATTTCTTTATCTTGTTGAATTCACATTGAGGACAATGTGTGTTTCAAGTGTAGGGAGGTATAGAGAAATATATCTCATTATATTGTATTGTAGTGTGCATATGCTCCACTTTGATTTGTTTGTTTGAAAAAAAAATGAAAAGTGAAATAAAATTTCCGTTAAGTTGAAAACCCGAGAGGGCAACTTAGGCAAAAGTGGGAGGCCCGGATAGGTCAAAAACCTGAAAGGGCAACCTATGAAAACAATTTATGCTTCTCTTGATTTGTCTATTTGGTGATTTTTTGGGTAGAGTAAGCTAGTTTTACACTTATATTTTATACCTCACCTTTGACTGGTATTATGGTTGTATAGACTATCTTAAACTTTGGGATGTGAGAGTGTGAGGGATTTTGATGTCTCGGGGGCTAGGGTAGTCTATGAATATGATATTTGATGTTTTGGGAAAAAATTTGCCTGCTAGTTTACGCTTTGATCTTTGCTTGTTCTTGTTTACTCGAGGATGAGTAAAGGTTTAAGTGTGGGGAGATTTTATGAGACGTCGAATAAATGTATTTTACGGAGCATTTAACATCTCTTTTCATATATTTTTATTGTAAGATTACTAGATTTAGGTAGGTTTCATAAGGGGTTTAATGACCATTTTCAATTTTCATATCTTAATCTTTCATTTCGTAACCTATGTTTATTCTAATGTACAAGCATCTAGATTATATTTTGTGAGTTTAATTTGTAGATTTATCTTCACCCCTTTGGAGTGGTTTAGTGAAGGCCACGAGCCAAAATGTGGTAGAAGTTAGAAGGGTCGAAGAAGGAAGACAGCGAAGTGGATGAATTGTGAGCTGAAAGTTTGGACCAAGTTCTTAAAATGATCCGATAAGAATATGCCCACAAGGATGGCATCATTGTATTCTTTTTTTCAATCACTATAAGATTGACTATACGAACTCCAAAATCAGAGAAACAGTTCACTCGTAGCGACGCAAAGACTAACCAGCAGGTGAAGAAGACCGAGTGCGCAGCATGGGAGCTTAACCACATGCTAGCGCACCCCAAACCATAAATGATAGCATCCCTCAGTCATGCAATGTGTGCCTAACACAACTCCTTGCATGCCTGCGCCCATCAAGATGCCTCGCGTGCCCGCGCATTGGGGTCTTGGCCAAAAACAACAAGAGTGCCAGCCACTCGCGTAACGAAGCCAACCAGGGAGACGCCTCTTAGTTCTCTATTGTGTGCCCAGGATGAAGCATTGCATGCTTCCACGTACCAGTACCCAGAAGTCTCGTGCGATTGATATAGCCTGCTCGCGCCACGGTGTCCTGCCTCACGCCATGGTGTCCTGCCTCATGCCAACCCGCTCTTGTCCCGCGCATCAATCTCCCACTACCTCCCCGTTCCATCGCCTCGTGCCCAAGCCTCGTGTCACCACCTCATGCCCCCGTGTCATGCCTCACTCCAGCGTCTCTAGCTCACTTCAGCCCCCGCGCGCCTGTGCGGCTAGTGCTCTTGCTGTCCCTTTTGACTTTTTCTTAACTCACTTAGGCTATAAATAGCTCCCATTTCTTCCCCATTTGTTAAGCCTAACTTGTGGCTCCCAAAACCCTAGTTTCCACCATTTCCTTCTATTTTCTTCTTCTTTCTTTTTAGATCTTTGTTCTATGTTACGGGTTTTGAAAATCCAAGAACATGAAATTAGAACTTCTTGTGTATAATGTGTTGTGATTCTTTCTAGATAAGTATCATATTTATCCTATAGTTGCAATGAAAGTGACCCACCTCCACCAGGGGTCATTAAATGTAGGTAATTAACCCAAGCGGAGGCTGAGAAGGTCAAAGATAAAGTTTATATTCTGCACCCAATCTCACTGCTATGCTACCTAAAGGGTAGTTAGTGGCAAGCCCTGAGGTTCTCCATAGAGATGCTAGGGCTCAAGTATCAACTAAAAACTCAAACTCGTACGGTTCTTCAATTTGTACGGGTGAAAGGAATAGCTAGTAAATGCAACAGGGGGAGGAGGTTGGATTTTGATATTAACAACTGCAAAGCATAAAGTAAAAAACAAGTGATCAAATTATGCTTATCACTTGGGGAATCATTGTGCAACATGATTAACCTAATGTTTTGATACTCAATTCATTCACATGAAAGATTTACTAAACAACCTAATATCATGTTAACAAAATGTGATGTGTCCGATGACATACACTTCCCCGTACCTATCACGTCGGGTACACTCGCAACCCTCCATCGATGCTGCAATCGTAATTAGGGGAAAACCACATGGTCTGACCATTGTTGATGTGGCCATTTTATGTGCTTATTTTAGTACTTTTTGGGATCACTTTGTGATTTTTTTTATCAAGAGTTTGTGTTTTACCTTGAAATTCTCTTAGGAGAGCTAAGAGCGACTTTATGCTCTTTTACCTTTTTATAAGTGAATTTTGTGTGACAAAGGAAGAACATCGAGACTTGAAGATTAGAGACCATTGAAGATTTCCTTTTGAAGACTTTGAAAATTTGAAGGCTAGTTTTGAAGATTGAAGAGAAAAAGAATCTAGGATTTGAAGCAAGGCGACACAAGGGTGAAAATGGGCAGCCCGCTCGGGCGAGGGTATTCCTGCAGGGCAGGAGCCTGCTACACTTTTGGTTTTTGCTTTTCTTTTCCTCCCTCTTGTACTATAAAAGGAATTTTTGGTCACCCACTTCATATCCTTATTCTCTTGGCCGAATTTCCTCTTCAAAGAACCCTAGGTTCTTCATCTTTTCCATCCTTTATCTCTTTATTTCTCTATGCATTTGTTTATGGATGTTAGTATGATTTGTATTAGCTAAATCTAGTTCTTGAGAGAAATTGACCAAGGCTTCCAAGCCCATGTCTTAAGAACAATTTGTAACCTATTTGATACTCTTACTATTATGCGTTTATGGAGCATTGAATGTGTTTGTTAATGTCATTAATGTTCTTGAAAGCTTGAGTATATGAAGTACTTGTATGATATGCTTGTTAGGGTTTGGGGAAATGGGTTGATTTCCCCTTTTCTTGATAGGAATCCAAGAGTATGATTTAGAGCTTTTGATTTTGTTGATGGATTGATATTTTCTAGATTAATATGATAATGTTGAACTCTTTGTCATGTTTGTTGCTTGTAGAAAATGAGAGAAGTCTATGAATGTCAATCGTTCATGACTAATCTTGTGTAAATGCATGAATTGGTAAATGATTACACACAGTGTAGTGTTTATAAGTGTTTCCAAGCTTGTTGATTCTTCGTGCTCAATGCCATCAATGAGATACTTTTAGTCGTGTTTCGACTACAGGAGTTATTGGTGAGGTTTGACAAGAGATGTAAAATTCACTCTTGCAAACTACTATCTTAGAAGGATATAACTTTAGTCTTCACAACAAGTAGTGAACTTTAGTCTTCATCAACGGCATTACACACGAAGGACCATAGATTTGATAACAAGAAGCCTTCTACCAAAGACATAGCCATTTAACCAAACATAACATTCATTAGGTTAAACCTAGAACAAACCACATTCAAGATTCAACCTTTCAATGCATCTATAGGATAAATATGAGAACAATCCACATTAATATACTTATCTAGCAAGAACCACAACACAGTATGCAGGAGAAGTTCAAAGTCTATGTTCTTGGATTTTCATGCCAAAGAGCTAAGGAATTTGTCACTTTCCTAACACTCTAAAAATTTAATCAAACAAACACTTCCTATTCTCAAACACCCCATGGCATAAATGAAGTAAAACATAGCATTAAGAACAAATGAATGCTAAATAACAAAAGCTTCATGAACAAGTGAACCAATCTATTAATTGCTTTAACTACTTGTTGTGAAGATAAATATTCTATCCTTCTTAGATAGTAGTTTGCAAGAGTGAATTCAACATCTCTTGTCAAACCTCACCAATGACTCCCTTAGTCGAAACACGACTAAATATATCACATTGATGGCATTGAGCATGGAGAATCAAAAAACTTGGAAAAACTTATAAACACTACACCGTGTCTAAGCATTTAACCAATTCATGCATTTACACAAGATTAGTCAAGAACGATCGACATTCACAGACTTATCTCATTTGCTACCTAAAACAAACATGAGAACGAGTTCAACATTATCACATCCATCTAGAAATTATCAACACATCAACATCATTTAGAAGCTATAACTCATGCTCTTGGATTCCACATTAAAAGAGGGGAAAATTAATTAGCTACTTTCTCCCAACCATAACACGCAATCATACAAGCAGCTCATATACTCAAACTTCCAACAGCGTTAATGCTATTAACAATCCACATTTAAAGCTCAATAAATGCACAATAGAGAAAGAAATAGATAGATAGAAATGATTCTTAAGACATTAGCAAGGAAGTCTCAATCAATTGCTCACAAGTATAAAACTAAGCTAGATAATCAAAATCTATAACATAGAACAAAGATCTACAAAGAAAGAAGAAGAAATGGAAGAAAATGGTAAAAACAACTAGGGTTTTGGAGCCCCCGAGTCGAGCTTAGGAAAATGGGGAAGAAAAGGGGCTATTTATAGTATTATTTGGTCAAAAAAAACCAAACAAATACAGCAGGCTCCCGCCCGGTTGGCGGAGGTTTCAGCCCAAAAAATTCAGATGGGCTACAATTTGCGGCTTCTTGTTTTCCTTCCCATGGGTGAACCGTTGATCCATTTTGGGAGTTTTTGTAGTCAATTTTATAGTTCTCGAGAAGAAAAATCCAATAAGACCACTCTTGTAGGCTGATTCTTCTTGGATAATTTTAAGAACTTTGTCTAAACTTTTGGGTGACAATTGACCCGCTTCTTTGCCTTCCTTCTTCGACCCTTCTATCTTCTACCACATTTTAGCACATGGCCTTCACCAAACCAATCTAAAGGGCTCATGAGACGTCTAAAAATGAAGCTCACAAAATGGAATTTAGATGCTCGTAAGGACCAAAAATCCATTAGACTAAACATAGGTTACAAAATGAAGGATTTAGATATAAAAACCAAAAATGGTCATCTAAACCCCTTATCATGTAAACCTATCTAAATCTAGCAATCTTATAACAAAAATATGACAAAGGAGATGTTAAATGCTTTGAAAAATACATGCATTTGACGTCTCATCACCAAATCAACATTATGACTAGATCTATTCTACTTGGGGTTTAGTAGAATAGTAAGGCTCCTACATATAGTAGTAGAAGATTGGGCTTAAAGATAGGCCCAAAATAGGCCAAACATAGAAAAATACTAGTCACTTGTTCCCTAACCTTTCTCGAAGGTTTCACGGACCAACACAGATGCCATGGTTTGTGAACATTCAAACACGGGGCGTGGGATTTGGCGTGGTTCGTGAACACTCATAGTCGTGGGCCGTGGGATCTAATGATGTCCTTGAAGCAGGTTTCGTGCCACGGTTCGTGAAGATTGTCACACACCGCAAACATTTCAAGGTTTTTACTCAGAAGTTCTCATGGTCTGTGATGGTGTTCATGGACCGCGAGCAGCCTGTGGTATTTGCTTTGAACTTTTTTCATGATCCGTGAAGGTTTTCACAGACCGGCTCCATACTTACCCAAATATTCAATTATTTATCTCCAAGATCTACGGCCCGGGGTCTTTATCACGGCCCGATGACATTGCCTCATGAAGGTCTTGTGCAGGTCTTCATGGATCCTCTCATGTTCCCCATGTAGTGCGGGCCATGAAGATTGTCATGGGTCGTTGGTGCTTGACCATGCACTATTCATTAAGGGCTGCCGGGGCTTCGTCGGCTAAACTTCGTTTGCTTGCTACAGGTGAACCATTAGTCTAATTGGGAGTTCAAGTCGATTTTGTAGTACTCAAGAAGACTAATCTAACGGAACCAAACTTGAAGGCTAGTTATTCCTGGATCATTCTCGGACTAAGGAAACACTCCTCGGACTACGATTCACCATTTTCTCCTTTGGCCGTCTTGAACTTGGAAGCCTCCTATCTTTGGGTTCAATCTCCTTCTATCACGAATTGATGTTCTTGGCCTTCATCCTCTACCATTCTAATGTTAATGGCCTTTGCCTCTTCTACCATCCTTGCAAATGGCCTTCAATTTTCCACCGCTCTTGCGAATGGCCTTCACATAGAATGTAACCGAAACGTTACCACGGGTGACCTACTAAAGTTGATCAAAATGAAGACCAAGGAGCACGTGGATACAAGATTTTCATAATTACCAATTAAGTCTACAAAATGCGGGATTTTGAAAAGAAAACCAAACGTGGACATCTAAACCCCTTGTCACGTAAACTCAATTAATACTAGCAATCCACCAACTAAAACTATCCAAAACGTATGCCAAATGCAACGGTTAATGCATGCAAAATGAAGCAGGTCATAATTTATCTAAGGGGATTTTGTGTGACAAGGAATGAACGTTGAGACTTGAAAACCGAAGGCCATTGAGATCATCTTTTGAAAAATTTAAAGATTTGAAGATTAGTTTTGAATATTTGAAGACTTTAAGAGTTGAAGGAGTGTGTAATGGATTGAAGGCTAAAAGAAAAGAAGAAGAAAACAATTTTGACTCGTGACTTGTGACTAACAGGTGGCCAGAACAACTTATAATTTTTCTTGTACAATAAATAGCACTTTATCTCTTCTCTTTCCCGACTTCTCTTTTTCCCGACTTCAACAGTAGAAAACCCTTGGTTTCTCTCTTTTTCATATTTTTTCATCTTTAGTTTATGTTTGAATTTTTGTTGCTAGTTATTATGGGTTTTAGTAGCTAAATATAGTTCTTGGGAGAGATTAACTAAGGCTTCAAAGCCCATGTCTTAAGAGCACTTTGTAGCCTATTTAATACTCTTGCTATTTTGCATTTATGAAGCATTGAGTGTGGTTTTTTAATATCATTAATTTTCTTGAAAGATTGAGTATATGAAATACTTGTATGATTGCTTGTTAGGGTTTGGGAAAAAGTAGCTAAGTTTCCCTCCTCTTGATATATCAAAGAGTATGAATTAGAGCTTTTTATTGTGTTGATGGGTTGATAATTTCTAGATTAATGTGATGATGTTGAACTCATTGTCATGTTTGTTTTAGGTAGCAAATGAGAAAAGTCTATGAATGTCGAAAGTTTTTGACTAATCTTGTGTAAATGCATAAATTGGTTAAATGCTTAGACACGGTGTAGTGTTAATAAGTGTCACCAAGCTTGTTGATTCTTTGTTCTCACTGCCATCAATGGCATACTTTTACTTGTGTTTCGACTAAGGGAGTCATTGGTGAGGTTTGACAAGAGAAGTCGAATTCACTCTTGCAAACTACTATCTAAGAAGGGTAGAAGACTAGTCTTCACAACAAGTAGTGAAAGTAGTAAA
Organism: Rubia yunnanensis; assembly: GCA_037428765.1. Lineage (NCBI taxonomy): Eukaryota > Viridiplantae > Streptophyta > Magnoliopsida > Gentianales > Rubiaceae > Rubia > Rubia yunnanensis. Next base: position 43,125,601 of record CM075061.1, on the reverse strand, counting down.
TAGGTTGCATGTTCAATGATAGGTAAGAGGCTTGGAAGTGGAAATCAATTGCACCCAAGTTTATGTTAATTGTTGGTTAAATCACCTTTTAGTTGTTGTTTCATGCTTTGCATATTTAACTTGCTTGTTAGTTAATTTGTCTTTCAATTTCATAACTTCAGACCAAAAACCAACCAACCCCCCCCCCCCTTTACATGATTGTATATGTATCTATATATATCTATGTCTAGTATGTTTTCTGCTCTATATGTTTAAACACTTTAAAAGATCCACCTTCTTCGTGCACAACCCCGACTTGCCATTATCTACATAATTGTAGATAGGAAGCATTACGGCTTATAAATTTAACTTTGAGAGGTATGAAGACGACCTCTCAAATTTTGTTGTTGCATGCTTTGCATATTTAACTTGATTGTTAGTTAAGTTGTCTTTCAATTTAATAACTTAGTACCAAAAACCAACTTTACATGCTTTTATATGTATCTATATATGTCTATGCCTACTATGTTTTTTGCTCTACATGTTTAAACACTGTAAAAGATCCCTCTTCTTCGTGGATGACCCCGACTTGTCATTATCTACTTAATTGTAGATAGGAAGAATTATGGCTTATAAATTTAACTTTGGGAGGTACGACGACAACCTCCCAAATTTTAGCGCCGCTGCCAGGGAAGAGGCATTTATTTTTTAAGTGTTTGGGAATATTATGTGTGATTATGTGTTGGTTGTAAATATTTTTTAGTTTGCTTTTATTTATTTTTTCTTAGTTGACTTTCCATTTTGACTTGGCTTGGATATGTATTGTTCGAGTTCTTGGTTTATGGTTCGTACGCGATCCTCTTCACAAGAACCCCTACGACCTAGAGTTAGAGTTGAATTTGAGATGAGCTATGAGGTTTTTTTAGTAAAGTGTGAATAACAATCCTCCTAGTGACCATTTTGCGGATAATCCTACTTCTATGGAGTATCAATACAAGCATGAAGATAAGCATCCGGGAGGAGGACCTCAACACCCTCCTCTAGAGATCCTCCTGTTGGACAAGCTATTCCTTTGAGGCAAGCCTTATTGAGGGATGTTATGGCCTCCAACCTTGATCAACAACCGATGTGCTTAGGGTATCTATTAGTTGGACCAAACAGGAATTTTGAGCTCAAGACCGGGTTGATAAATTTTCTACCTATCTTCTATGGTAGGCAAGGGGAGAACACAAACAAACATCTCTTCGAGTTCCTTTATTCGTGGTGGTATGGTTCCCCACGGAGTAGATGAAGACCTCTAAAAGTTAAAGGAATTTCCATTCACATTGAGGGATGGTGCAGGAGATTGGCTTCACTACCTACCACCAAAAGCATCAAGACTTGGGTTGACATGAAGAAAAGGTTTCTTGCCAAGTACTTTCAAGCCTCAAGGTCCGCCACCTTGAAAAAGGACATTAGAAACATCCTCTGATGGCATGAAGAATAGTTCTACGACTATTGGGAAAGCTTCAAGATGCTTCTCTCGAGCTGCCCTTACCATGGCTATTAATGAGGAAGACTTGGTCTAATATTATTTACAATGGTCTTCTTGATGAAAACTAAAGACTAGTGAGGGGAGCTTGTGGTGGTTCCATTAGGAACAAAACTTCAACGGATGCTATGGAGCTCTGTGAGAAGTTAGCAGAGGAGTCAAGAAACTTTAGTTCAATGGCCAATTTAAGAAGAAGAAACCCCAACACCACTAGTGGTCCCTCCACTAGTGGAAAGCTCGAGGACCAAGTCCGGGAATGCACCACATGTGAAATCTTGTGAAATTTGTTCATTGGCACATCATGTAGACGCTTGCCTTACTTTGCAAGATGATTATGTCGAGGAGCTAAGTGCCATGGGATATCAAGGTGGGAAATACTACCAAGGAAACCAATGATATCAAGGCAACCAAGGGTACTGAGGTTATCAAGGAAATCAAGGCTACCAGCACCGACCTTACAATTTAGGTAATCGTGATCACCCAAATTTTTGGTATGGAAACCCTCAAGGAGGCTAAAATGCTCAATCGTATGGTCCTCCTATACGAAAATATCGTCCACCTCAACAACAATACCAAAGGCTTCAAGACAAGCCCCAAATTTTTGGAGGTCGTCGCCATACCTCTCAAAGTTAATATTTGTAAGCCCCTTATGCTTACTAAATACAATTAAGTAGATAGTGGCAATAAGGGTCATCCACGAAGAAGAGGGATTTTCTTAAGCCATTAAACATATAAGGTTCATATTAGACTAGAAGTAGATATATATATATATATATATATAAGAGCAATTAAATGGGGGGGGGTTTGGTTTTACTAAGTTATGAAATTAAAATACAAACTAACTAGCAAAGTTAAGTAACTATGCTAATCATCAAATAAACTAAGAAAAAGGGGTAAGAACTACAAAAGATAAAGCCTTGGGGGCAATTGGTATCCACTTCCAAACCTTATGTAGATCATTGAACCATTCACTCCTTTAATTACATTTGTTACCTATGGGGAATGTTATCACTTCCCATTCAAAGATCAACATTCATTCCTTCTTAATAGTAATTTGCATTGACAAACAATGAAATTTTGCAAACCTCATTGACAATCACTCTAAGCAAACCACACCATAGAGATATTTCATCAACGACATTTCACACAAAGGACTATAGATTAACAACAACAAGCCTTCTACCAAAGACATAACCATTTCACTAACATAGCATTCATTAGGCTAAACCTAGAATAAACCACATTCAAGATTCAACCTCATTGCATCTATAGGATAAATATGAGAACAATCCATATTAACATACTTATCTAGCAAGAATCACAACACATTATGCACGAGAAGTTCTAAGTCCATGTTCTTGGATTTTCATGCCAAAGAGCTAAGGAATTTGTCACTTTCCTAACACCCTAACACTTTAATCATACAAACACTTCCTATTCTCAAACACCACATGGCATAAATGAAGTAAAACACATCATTAAGAACACATGAATGCTAAATAACAAAAGCTTCAAGAACGAGTGAACCAATCTATTCATTGCTTTAACCACTTGTTGTGAAGATAAATCTTCTATCCTTCTTAGATAGTATTTTGCAAGAGTAAATTTTCCATCTCTTGTCAAACCTCACCAATGACTCCCTTAGTTGAAACACGACTAAATGTATCCCATTGATAGCATTGAGCACGAAGAATTCACAAGCTTGGTAACACTTATAAACACTACACCGTGCCTAAGAATTTAACCAATTCATGCATTTCAACAAAATTAGTCAAGAACGATCGATATTCATATACTTATCTCATTTGCTACCTAAAATAAACATGACAATGAGTTCAACATCATCACATTCATCTATCAACACATCAACATCATTTAGAAGCTCTAACTCATGCTCTTGGATTCCACATTAAAAGCTGGGAAAATTAACTACTTTCTCCCAACCCTAACAAGCAATAATACAAGCAATTCATATACTCAAACTTCCAGGAACATTAATGCCATTAGCAATCCACATTCAAAGCTCGGTAAATGCACAATAGAGAAAACAACATATAGATAGAAATGATTCTCAATACATTAGCAAGGAAGTCTCAATCAATTGCTCCCAAGTACAAAACTAAGCTAGATAATCAAAACCCATAACATAGAAAAAAATCTACAAAGAAAGAAGAAGAAATGGAAGAAAATGGTGAAAAACTAGGGTTTTGGAGCCCCCAAGTCGGGCTTCGGAAAATGGGAAAGAAGGGGGCTATTTATAGCCCAAGTTGGTCAAAAGGAAGGTCAAAATGTAGCAGGGGGCGGAAATGACCTCGCCCGGGCGGTGGAGGGTTCAGCCTAAAAATTCAGAAATTGCCTCGCCCAGGCTTCTTGTTTTTCTTCCCACGGGTGAACCGTTGATCCATTTTGTAGTCGATTTTATAGTACTTGAGAAGCCTAATTCAATGATGGCACCCTTGTAGGCTGATTCTTCTCTGATAATTTTCAGAACGTTGTCCAAACATCCGGGTGATAATTCATCCGCTTCTTTTCCTTTCTTCTTTGACCCTTCTATCTTGTACCACGTTTTGACTCGTGGCCTTCACTAAACCACTCCAAAGGGCTCACAAGACATCTACAAATGAAGCTCATAAAATGGAATCTAGATGCTCGTAAGGACCAAAAATTCATTAGACTAAACATAGGTTACAAAATAAAGTATTTAAATATAAAAATAGAAAATGGACATCTAAACCCCTTATCATGTAAACCTATCTAAATCTAAAAATCTTATAACAAAAATATGACAAAAGAGATGTTAAATTCTTTGGAAAATACATGCATTTGACTACTTATGAAGCCCCGAGACCAAGGGGAGAGTTGGGCTTGACAAAATATCAGGTGATGCAAGCTATTCATTGGTTGAGTTTGTGTGCGAAAAAAGGCAAAAAACTCTAGGATGAAGCCACAAAGAGCATCAAGTACTTGGAAACTCAAGTGATCCAAATAGCATAAGCCTTGAATTGGATGGAGGCACGAGAAAAGTGCAAGCTCCCTTCCCAACTGGAATTGAATCCCCACAAAAATACTAGTGCTATCACTTTGAGAAGTGTTAAAGAGGTAGGCACTACCCTGGGTGGGGAAATTTTTGAAGACGAGCCTAGAAGAGTTGAGGTGTTTGAAAAGGAGGTGGAAGAAGTGCCTGAGACATCAGCCAAGGAGAAAGCAAGGAAGGTGAAGGAGAAGGAAGAGGTGGTCATTGTCGAAAAATCAACCTCCATTCCAGAACCTTCATACCCTCCTCACAAGAAGGCAAATGTAGTGGAAATCCCTCCATATGTGCCGGAACCACTATTTCTGGAAGCTTTGAAAGACAAAAGGATGAAGGAGGATGACAAGGACATGTACGAAGTATTTTGTATATGTGAGGTAAATATTCCACTATTAAATTCCATTGAATAAATTCCTAGATATGCTAAATTTCTTAAGAAATTGTGTGTTGTGAATAGAAAGAAAATAGCCAAGAATAAGTTGAAAAATGGGAAAAGTGAGCATGTTTCCACCTTGTGTCAAAGAGAGTTACCCCCTAACTGTAGCAATCCCGACATGTTCATAATCCCTTGCATAATAGGATATACACATTTCAAAAAAAGCCATGATTGATCTAGGTGCATCAATAAATGTTATTCCTTACTCTTTGTATGAAAGCCTCAACTTACTTATTTTGCACAAAACCGGGGTGGTAATCAAATTGGTCGATCATTCTAGAACATACCCTAAGGGTATTGTCTAGGATGTGTTGGTTAAGGTGGATTCCTTGGTGCTCCCTACGGATTTTTATGTCCTTGACATGGAACATGATAAACATGCCGCCCCAATTTTATAGGGGAGGCCATTTTTAAAAACTTCAAGGATGATGATTGGTGTGCATAATGGTACCCTCACCATTGAATTCGATGGGATAAAATTAGAGTTTAACATAAATGACTCTATGAAGTATCCTAGTGAAGAATATGTTTACCATGCTTTAGATGTTGTTGAACATGTTTTGCAAGATGTTTTTGAACTAAGTGGTGATGATTCTTTGTTAGTTGATGTGAAATGAATGATGCATATAATTTATATTCTCTGAGTAATAACTTGAAGGAAAGCTTTGAGGACTTGAACTTGCTTGAAGATATGAGAGCAACCATCTCAAACCCTCCTTCTCTACCCTTAGAGGAGCGTGAGAAGCTGGAACTCCTTCCATCACTTGTGAAAGCCCCGGTGATTGAGCTTAAACAATTTTCGAGTGACCTTATGTATGCATTTCTTAGGTAAAGGGAGACGTTTTCGGTTATCATTTCAAGTAAGCTCATCCAAGTGCAAGAGGAAAAGTTAATGGTGGTGTTATGGTAGAATAAGGAAGAAATTGGATGGACTATTGTTGACATCAAGCGCCTAAGTCCATACACTTGCATGCATCAAATTTTGTTGAAGGAAGATGCAATACTTGTACGACAACCCCAATGCCGATTGATTCCACCTACGATGGAGGTGGTAAAGGCAGAGATCCTCAAGTTACTCCAAGCGGGTATGATATATCCAATCTTAGATAGTAAGTGGGTGAGCCCAACTCAAGTGGTACCCAAGAAGAGTGGGTTGACGGTAGTCCAGAATAAGAATGGTGAAATGGTTCCCACCTGAGTCCAAAATGGGTGACACGTTTGTATTGACTGCCAGAGGCTAAATGCAAAAACCTGGAAAGACCACTTCTCGTTGCCATTCATTGATCAAATGCTCAAGAGGCTAGCAAGTCACCCATTCTATTTATTTTTGGATGGGTAATCGGAATAATTTCAAGTGGCCATGGCCCCAAAAGATCAAGAAAAGACAACCTTCACATGCCCCTTAGTACGTTTGCTTACCGGCATATGCCTTTTAGGCTATGTAATGCCCCCACTACTTTCTAAAGGTGTATGATATGCATTTTGTAGGAATGCATTAAAAACTTTGTGAGGTATTCATGGATTATTCACCATTCATGGTAATTCTTTTGACAAATGTTAAGAAAATTTGGCATAAGTTCTTAAACGTTGCATTGATACTAATCTTGTGTTAAATTCTGAGACATGACATTTTATGGTAAAGAAAGGCTTTGTCTTAGGCCATGTTGTCTTCTCTAAGGGTATTAAGTTAGACATGGCAAAGATAGACATGATTCAAAATTTTCGTCATCCTACTAATGTGTGCAAAGTGCACTCTTTTCTTGGTCATGCGGGATTTTACCGCTGGTTCATCAAAGACTTTTCAAAGATAGAATCCCCTTTGTGAAATTTGTTGTAAAAGGAGGTGGAATTTGTGATGGATAAGGGTTGTAAAGGGGCCTTTTCCTTTTGAGATCATGTGGGATGCTAGTGATTACGCCGTCAGAGCGGTGCTTGGTCAAAGGGTTGGGAGAGTGTCTAACGCCATATCCTATGCATCCATGTCTCTCAATGAGTCCCAAGTAAACTACTCCACCATAGAAAAGGAGTTGCTAGAGGTGGTATTTTCTTTGGAAAAAATTCTATCTTATTTGCTTGGTACAAAAGGTATTGTGTATACTGACCATGCAGCGCTTCATCACTTGATGACAAAGAAAGAGGCCAAGCCAAGATTGACTAGGTGGATCCTGGTTTTGAGCGAATTTGAGTTGGAGGTGCGAGACAAGAAAGGCACGGAGAACCTTGTGGCTGGTTATTTGAGTTGGTTGCCTCCATGCCAAGATATTGAGGTAAATTCATCAATGAAGAAGTAACTACAGGAGGAGTTCCCTGATGAAAAATTGTTCGCAATCGAGGACCTCCAACTGTGGTATGCCGACATTGTGAACTTTCTTATCTCTAGTAAATTCTCTCCTCAATTTTCTAAGGCTCAAAGGACAATTTTTAAAACTGTGATGGATACTTTCTTCAGAACTAAAACAAAAACAACATCGTGATGGAATATTGAATAAAAAATCCTCTAAAATATTAGGGAGGGCCAACAGCTTGTTTAAGACTTTCCAGTTCATATATTTTATTTTATTAGGCAGTACAGGTGACCATAGATGTTAAAGGATGGGATTACTGATTTCTTTTCTCTGATTAACTTATAAGCTATTTTTAAACTGAATTTTCCATTATTGGTCAACTTCCAAATCATTTTATCTTCAAATTCAGGAAATAATTTAATGTCTTTTTCCAGTTCAGTGGTCAAATGATTAGGCAAGTGCTGGTGCATCTGTTGCAGAATCTAGTGCTTAGTCTGGATAAACTCAAAGACACTTAGATCAGGGAAAGGCAAGGTTATGTTGGTATCCCATTTATCCACTGAAGGACCGGTTTCCATCCAGTTAGAGTACCAGAATGAAACATCTCATTTCCCAATTTTAACCTGTATGTTTTCAAGAGGAATTTCATTAATGTCTTCGATTCTTAACCATGTTTTAGAAGCCTTATGGTTATCTTAGACTGACCACATGGTTTTAGCCTATAATGAGGTTCCATGTTTCTATTTCCACCATAGTTTTAGGCTGAAGCTTTTAGTCTGAGTATGTAGATTTTTAAAAACTAATCCATTTTCATTAGGAGAAAAACACATTGTAGTATATGATCTCTGGGTTCTTTTTGTTTGATTAAGATCTGAATTAGCAGACCAGAAAAATTTGGCCAGTGTTTTATCGATCTGATTAATTGTATAATATGTTGTGTTAAGGACTGCAATTAGATTAATTGGGAGAGAAGAGAGGACATGTTTGATCAATATTGCTTTACCAGCAAGAGAAAACAATTTGTTATGCCAATTATTAATTCTGGATTTGAAAGAAGTAATTAGACCTTGAAACTATATATTTTTAGGTGTTCCAGTAAAAATTGGAACCTAAATATTTGAAAGGTAATGATCTTTCTAGCATGTTAGATTCTGATTTGATTGCTAATTCTTGGAGGAGCATGTTGTGATATAAAAAAAAGATGATTTTTCAAAGTTTACTTTTTAAACCGAAGCCATTTCATATGATTTTAAAAAACTGATGATGGTTTTTAAACCTTTCTTTGAGTATTTAAGCAGAATGACAGTATCATCTGCATAAGAAAGATGTGTTACTTTAGTCATCTGATATGGAAGTTTATAATATTCCATATTTGAGTATCTAAAAAGAAAATAAAGATTTCTTGATAATGTTTCAACCATAATGATAAAAAACAAAGGAGAAAAGGGCTCTCCTTGCTTTAAGCCTCTATTGGCAGGGAAGAAACCCATTATTTCCCCCATTGATTAGGATTGAGAAAAAATTTGATTTAAGGTTAGTCATGATTAAGTTAATGAAATGTTGATGAAAGCCCATTTTAGTAAGTGTTTGAGCTAGGAAGGACCAAGAAACTTCATCAAAGGCCTTCATCATGTCCAATTTTAATATCATATTATGTCCTTTGGTTTTAGAGTGGAGAAAGTTAATGAGCTCTTGTAAAAGAAGCACATCATCAACAATCTCCCTTCCAGATACAAAGGCCGATTGTTCTAGGCTGATGATATTATTGAGAAGTGGGTTCAATCTTGTTGAAATGACATTTGAAAGGATTTTGTTTATAAAAATACATGAGCTTATAGGTCTAAAATCTTTGAAACTAGAACATACATCCTTTTTAGGGATTAATACTATTAAAGCTGATGAAATAGCTTTAGGAATATTAGATCCCAGGAAGAAATCATTGATTGCTGCAAGTACATCTTGTTTGATGATATGCCAGCATTTATGGTAGAAAATCCCTGAATAGACATCAGGTCCTGGGGCTGATTGGATCTCCATAGATTGTACTATATCTGTCAGTTCTTCCAAAGAGACTTGTTGTATTAATTTAGAATTCATTTCTTGGGTGATTGAATTTGGAATATTTTCCAAAAGCCAAGAAGTGTTAATGCCAGAGGGGTCTGCATATTCTTCTGATAAGAGGTTAGTATAGAGGTTTATGGCTTCTTTACCTATATCTTCTTGGTTACGAACCCATATACCATCCTAATTTTTATTTGAAGCTATGGTTTGTCTTTTATGCTAAAATTTTGAATTTTCATCTCCTTCCTTGAGCCACCTTAGATTGGATTTTTGTTTCCAAAAAATTTCTTGATTAGAGATAGCTAATTTAAATTGTCTTTAGCTTCATTATAAGCTGTTAGAGTTAAGGCATCTTCATGTTGTTAAAGGTCAGCTTCAGCTTGAACAAACTGTTCTTCTGAGGCTTGAACCTTATCAAAGATATTCCTAAAGAACTCTCTATTCCAAGTTTTTAAAATGGATTTTAAATATTTAAGTTTGAAGATTAATTTCCTCATTCCTTTTCCAGTAGTGTTTATAGTCCACGTATCTTCTATTAGTTTCATAAATGTTAGATGTTTTATTCAGCATTCTTGAAATTTAAAAGGCTTTGGACCAGTGAATGGTAAGATCTCTGAAATATGGACGATTAAAGGGGTGTGACCAGAGTTTTCTATAGCAAGAACTCTGATATTTGATGAACTCTATTTTTACCACCATAAGTTATTAGAGAGTCCCCTGTCTAACCTCATCCAAACTCATCCCTTAGGTCTCATGTCTGTCCAGGTGAACATGCTATCTAATGTGGGAATCTCAGTTAAGGAATTAGAGGCTAAGAAGTTAATAAAATTCCTAATACATTTCTGATTGAGAATTTAGGGGTCCAGATACTCTTCTTGTTTAGAGATTACATTAAAGTCTCCTATTAAACAGAAGGCTTCTCCATTAAGAGAACTTATTTTGTCCATTAGATCTTTCTCTCTTTTATGGTGTGTTTTTCATAAAAAAAAATCAATTTTACACTCTTGTGTTAAAGATTTATGGTTGATCTTAGTAAAGATGAGTTGCTAATCAACTTATTGGATATCCATTGTGACTGAGTCATCCCAAAAAATCCATATTTTAAAATCTAGATCAGAGAAAAATTCTTGAAACCAATGGTCCGAGCAATTTTTTGAGATGTGTCTAAGTGTAGCATAGGTTCAATTATGGTGCATATTTTTATCTTTTGTCTTCTTTTAAGTCTTTAATTTTTTTTTGGGATGGAATCTTTCCAATCCCTCTGATATTCCATGTACAAATATTGAGACTTATCATTGAGATGATTTGGAAGTGTACAATGAAAAACGGGTGAATACCGTTTTAGGAGTGGAGGTATAATCCTTTTTGTTGTATTTTTAGGTCTTATTTTCTGATCTTTGTTAACTGGTTCAGACAGTAAAGGATTCATTGTGGAACTTAGTTTCTTATGAGATTCAGTAAGATTAGCTTTAATATCTTTGAAGTTAAGTCTTTCTATATTTGTCCTTAAGTGTTTAGGGAGCTTAGAAGATTCAGTATTGAGCCAGTCAAAGATTTTGGCTTTCTTTTTGGACTAGGACAAGAGTGGAGAGTTTCCTCCGTTGATTTCAATGAATTCATCTTCATGATTATCTAAATTTCATAAAACTTTGAGATCTTCATGATTTTCTTCAGACAATTTGTTTCTAAGTTTGTTGAGGGGTTCCTTAACAATTAGGTTTTAAACATTAATGTTTTGGCTATCATTCAGTTGGTTTATTGAATAAAATTTGGGGGGGAGGGGGTCTTTTATTATATGGCTTTCAGAGGGAGGTTGACTGGGGCTTACAGTATCAAGTACTAGTTCAGGTTAGTCAACTTTGGAACATTTAAATGAGAGATGGACATAGGAACCTGGGATCCCTGAACAAGGACTGAACTTTAGAACTTTTTCTTTGAGAGATGTTCTCTTGAGAAGGCCTTCTATCAGCTTTCCCTTGCCATTTGCTGGTTGTACATTGTCCCGAGATTGTTGCAATTCTTTAATGGGAATTTGTGCAGTAAGAACTGGTTTAGTCTTGTTAACAGGGATATAAACTTTCTCAGTATGAGCTAAACCAGAGGAGGAGGCTCTAACCACCTTACCATTTTGCCCGCCCTGTCCTTCCTTGGGGTTAGAGTTCTTACCATTAGGAATATCATAGGTTGGAATTGTAGGTCTCTAGGTAGTAAATTTTGTTAAATTCTAGTCAAACCTGCAGACATTAGCAATATTGAGGTACACCCTCATATTCAAGATATTGCCAAAAACCAATGTCCCTGAAACTGTGCCAAACTCTTTCTAAAAGTGTCTTAGTAACATTAATTTCCACACACACTCTAGAAACATGGGGCCTTGTTCTATTTAATGTTGTTTTATCTACTCTAACTGGGGAACTTAACAAGTTCCCTATTGACATTAGGGCTACATAATCAAAGAACTTTTGGGGTAAGCCATACAAAGCAATCCACACAAAAGCATAAGGAGAATAAGCATTTGGATTAAAGTAAGGAACCCATTTAGTCATTCTGATTGAATAAACACCAAAGTTCCATATTTTATGCAACCAAAAACGGTGGTAATTATCAGGCAGTTCAAATTTAATCTAATAACGTAATATCTTTGTGACCATTAAACCCAGCCGTTTGGAAATCCTTACGGAGTTTCTCCATTTGAGGTCTGCTTCTGGAGAACTTACCGACAAAGGTCCACCGGAGCGGAGCTTCAAGATGGAGACATTCTGAATTCGAGAAGTGGAGACCAGGTTCCCCTAAATTATCGATCTTTGATTTTTTATTGAAGGGAGGGTTTATGGAGTTTTCATGAGGGTCTATAAGAAGGGCTTGGAGGAATTCCTTTGTTATTTCTTGTGCATAGGAGGAAAATTGAGGTTCCACCGCCCGCCATGACGGCGTCACCGCGGATGATCGGAAGGGAAGACAACGATGGTAGGGTTTTGTTTTATCGTCATCGCTTCAAAGAGTAGAGATAGAGAAAAAATGATTTTTGACAAAATTATTTTGGTGTGAGAGACGCCCGGGTGGCCTATCCTTAAGTTATAAACTGACCACTGTATTTTTTCACCTATACACTGCATTTGTTAAATAATATTCAATATTTAAAATTTTAAAAATATATTTGTTGCATTATATATTTTAATATTTTCACATCCAAATACAAAGTATTACTTGTTTTAACTTTTAAAATATCATATTTAAATTTTTTAATAAACAAATACAACTTTTGAGGTAAAAAGTTAGGGGGGCTATCCATATAATTATGGATAGGCCACCTTTCGTGAGACTTCCTCTATGAACAATAATTACGTTTTGACTCTATCTACCCTTACTTGATTTTTCATAAATAAACACTAATAACAAAGGATTGGTTTTAACTAATAACCGATCTACCATAACTTAACTTTTCATAAACATTAATGAAAAAGTTTGACATTAACTAACTAATTAAGGGTCAACTCTTACTTACCTTTCCATGGTAAAAGTATTTTTTACCTCGGTTTTGGACTGACGCCGATAGGTTTCATAACTGCCGTTGGTCGAAGCAAGAAGTCCGATGATAAGAGACCATAGCTACAACTTTGTTAAGGCCAACATCGTTATTAAGTACCGACGTCAGCCATAGCAAGAAGGCAGACTATGGGAAAGGAAATGCTGCAACTTTGTTTTGGCCGATGTCGATCTAAATAAGCGTGACATTGTAGAAGCTGGAAAACAACATTGCACACTGTGGGGCATGTCGTGTGCATGTTAACATGGAATTCTGACCAATACTACATCGTTTTGAATGGCCGATATCACAAAAAAAATGTCGGTTTATGCAATGTAGGTACAATGTCGTCTCTGTACCGATTTGTGCGACATAGCGAATGAATCATTGAGACATCTTTTTTTCGTACAATATTGTAACGTTTAATATTTGATGACAAAAACAATCGTTTGTCGATAACCATTACATATTATTTCATATTCGATAACTTGTAAAGTGGTTAAATTATACAACAGTTAATTGTTCCATTAATGTGAGAAAGAATGACATGTTAAAACCCATAAAATTATAACATATATTACAAATACAAGTTACAATATATTAAAATACACAAGGTTGATGTGAAATTGATATATTAATTGTATTGAACCTTCATTGTCTACGTTGTACGCCTTTTGCACTGTCAGGGCAACTAGTGAAATCGAAAGTCCACCTAGGTGCTGTAATTTTACTATTACAACCAATAGATATAAAACATTTATGTAGAATTGGGTAGTCCCCAAATGAAATACACATAATATAGTCATACGTAGAAGACATTATTCTCAACATGGCAAAAGTTACTGATCTGATTTAAAGCGATGTCACATGCATGATTTATCGATGCTGCAAAGTCCAACTGACAAGCGACGTTAGGCAATTATAGATTTTGCAATTATTGATTAGATCTATGTGAAGTCGGTCTTTTTTTGTTCTATATCGTATGGAAAGATTAATCGTGACCGATGTTGCACATTCAAACTATGTTCATACGAAAAATGTAATTATTGTCCACAATCAGCCCTAATTTAAACCTTTTTCTCACTCCTTACAAACATGGAATTATCTTGGACACACAAACAATATACACTATATAACATGTAACACAATCATCAACTTCATGAAAATATTCAATCTTTGATCAATGAGAAAAACATATAGAAAATCACTAATAAAATTGCTAAATGAACATTGAATGGATGGAAAACTACCTCAATTAATTTGATCCTTGAGATGCTCCATCCTCGGATACTTGTTGATGTTTGAGAGAAGCAATTTTATTGAGCTCTTTAATCTTTATAATGGTGTGAATGGAAAGGATGGTGAGGAGTTGGGTTTGGAGGAAGTGTGTTGAGATGGGTAATGGGTGTTGGTGTTGATTATCAGTGAGATGAAATAGGGCTGGGGGAAATTTTGGTTCAAATTTTTGGTTTCTGCTGGAAATTTTAAGTTGACCGACACTGCTCGCAGGTTGGTTTTTGGTTCGTTCTTGGGATACAAGTCACACATAAGGATCATAATCTAATTTTTGAAAAGTGTCATAAAATACTCCGTGTTAAGATTGCAAACCCTTTCATCAACCCATTTATGCCTAAATTGGAACAACATTGTTTTGAAAATGTGAAAAAATAAATGCTATCTCCAATATTTCATTTTGTCTTCACCAACTTCATTGGAGGGACCTAACTGTAAAAAGTAAAAAGTTCGCCAATTGTCCCAAACTCGACTCTGGTCGTCCCAAAAAGAAACTTTGTCATCCCTGGTCAAACTTTTAATAATCGAGAGTAATAAAGAAGCTGGTCTTATTCCACAAATACTTCCTCAAGTTCTTCCGACTGACCCTTGTTTACTTATAACTAATCATCTACACCTTACTCTAGACCACATTCTAGCACTTTCTAAAATTTGGTGAATGTAATTTTATTATCTTTTTATTTCATAAAAAAACAAGAATATGAAATTTCATGTGATTCTATTTGGTGGAAATTATTGTTCTCATAACGCTTATCGTAAGGGTATTAATGGAATACTAACAAAAATTACCGATGATTACCCTGGTTTGCATCCCTCTTATACAGCACGGTTAATATTTATATTTAACACTTGTCCTTATGTTCAGGTGCAGAGCTACGAAGCGTAGGGAACATGCAAGGAAGTTTGAGCCATTGTGTAATTTTTACAAAGTTTTGTCATATACTATTTTTGAATAATTTGGGCTCGTTCCACTTACCCGTTCATTCCAAAAATTGGAACATAGTAGCCGTAACAATGTGAATTGGAAAGGGTATCTGAAATTTTCCATTTTGACTTCTCCCTCTTTCTTGAAGGGGCCTATGTGCAAAAAGTAAAAAGTTTTGGTATTCCAAAAATCTATTCCGATCGTCCCAGAAGGGATCTTTGCCATCCCCAATCGAACTTATAATCCTTTAAAGTGATAAAGAAACTGCATGATCCCACAAACACTTCCACAATATTTTCCGATTAACCCTTGCATACTTATAAGTAATCGTCTACAATTTACTCTAGACCACATACTAGCGCTTTTAAAAATCTGACAGATGGAATTTCGTTATCTTTTTAACTTATAACAAAGAAAGAATATTTAATTTCATGTGATTTTATGTGGTGGAAATTATCGTTCTAATAACACTTATTGTAAGGGCATTAATGAAATAATAAAAAAATGAGAGACGAATACCCACGTTCGTTGATTCCTAAATTGGAATAACATTATTGTAACAATGTGGTTTAGATAATTAGGTATCTCCAATTTTGCATTTCGATGTCTCCCACATTCTTGGAGGGACCTAAGTGTAAAAACTAAAAAGTGCACCGGTTGTACTAAAATCAATTATGATCAAACCGGACGTTAATAAAGTTCATGGATATTTATAAGTTCAAATAGTAGTTTTTGATACACTATTAACCGTTATTAAGGTCAATTATATTCGTTTTGGTCAAACACGGGCCCATTTGCTATGCTAGTGGCTGAAATGGTGAAGCCCACATTAAGGTAGCCAAGTTCCATCAGACTTCAATAATTTTTTAGTAAGGTTGATTCACATGCAAAGTCACACATGTCAGGGCCAACCTCACAAGTGTTCCAAACGACTATATATATGGAGCCCATCTCATAAATCACTTCAAACATTTAACTTTTTCTCAAAATCCAATAATACCCCAACCACTCTTCTCAAAGATATGGTTTCTAGATTCTTTAGATTACTTTCATTTTTGTTTATTTCCTTAAAATGGTTATGTATATGTTGTGTTAATGTACTCCATGTTTTTTGTTATTAATTTCCTATGGATTAGGGTTCTAGGGAGTACACATTTCATTTCTATGTTCTCCCCCGATTTTGTGTCTTGTTTTTTGGTTAAGAACCTTTAATTTATCTGGTTTTCAGCGGTTGTTTATGTATCTATTGGTTTGAATGCAACATTGCTAGCCCTTTGATCCACCTTAATTTTGTGCAATGGTCATGCGACGTTGCTCATTCATATTTTTGCTATTTTTCATGTATAAGACGTTGCACCCTTCCCGATTTACCAATCGGTACTGACAGGTCAGTAACGTCACTCATACATGTCGACCATGCCATTATTTTTGGATCGACATGTATGTTCAACGCCTGACCAACTTAAACAATTAATTGAACCAATTTCTATCAAACCAATTTCAATGTATCCA
Organism: Rubia yunnanensis; assembly: GCA_037428765.1. NCBI lineage: Eukaryota > Viridiplantae > Streptophyta > Magnoliopsida > Gentianales > Rubiaceae > Rubia > Rubia yunnanensis. The sequence goes on along the minus strand of CM075061.1, from coordinate 43,109,022 downwards.
TATGAATTTCAAAACAACATCGTTTCGAACCATATCTGTTAATTAAACCAATCTGCATTGAACCAATTTCTATCGAAACCATCAGTGACAATATGAATTTTAGGAATCATTGCTGACAATGAAGGTTCGAGTAGTCGTTTACATTGAGGTGAGGAATCTTTTATTTGACCAATGCAGATTGTTAGCAATTCAGATTGGGACTGTGCGCAGACTTCATTTAGTGATATCATTCCACAATTTGTCTGTACTTTGACCCAGACGAACTTTGATTAAATTTTAATGTTGTGATATTTTAAGTGCTACCAATTACACAGTATTCTATTTTCAATTAACATTTTCTCTAGATTACTTTCATGTATATTAACTGTGATTTTCCGTTTTCAGTTTATTACATCCCAAGCCATATCGTTCCACTCCCACCAAATGTAAGCCACTTTCTTGAGGTGCGACAGAAAAGAGTATCACATGCACTACTCGGGGAACATAAAGCTCAAGAACCTTCCCCAAAAGGGTATTCTAAGTTTCTTGATGCAGAGGAACTGAGGGTTGGGGACACGTTCTACTTTGAGCTGTTAGATGGTTCTGGTCCGATGGTGTTCACTACCATCATTCTTCCCTCCTGATTTTAGTTTTACTGCTTAGAATTTGGAACAAATTGATTCAAATTTCGAACATTTGTAACATTAAGAGTATTGATTGAATGTGAGTTTTATGTACTTTTTATCTTTAATCTTTAATCTATTTTTTTAATGTTATTTTAATGTTATTGAATCCTTAATATTTAATCTACCACATGAAACAAAGTTTAAATATTACGATCATTCACAAAACTAGAAAAGATTTGGGTGCAATGAATAATAGTTTCAGTCATTCTAAAACTAGCAAATATTTTTTTGACCATGTTGAATTGTTGAATGACTATTTCCTAGGTTAATGACATCTCATACACAACCAAAAATAATGTTGTTGCAGCCATGTACTATTTACAAGTGTGAGAATGAATTTTATTTGTCTCGTTCCTTGGCAGACTCATTTGTTATGCTAGTGAGCCGAAATTGTTAGGGCCACATAAATGTGAGATCTCTGTCATGAGTGGGTCGCTTGTCGCCTAAACCGATGTAGGTGCAACATCGCTACATTTGAGGCGGACATCACAAGGGTAAAAAACGACATCATTCCAAAACGACAGTAAAGATAGGGTCCTTTGGAATCAGTTCAAGCTTTTGTTCCCAAGTTTCCTGCAATTCCAATAGTCTCCCACACCCTCTTCTCTTATCTCTTGTTAAAGGTATCATTAGTGGGGGTGGGTCATTAAAGGCGGATTTATCAAACCAGAAAAAGGCACTTTAAAAGTGTCTTCTCTGGTCTTTGATCATCTTCAATTAAAGGGGTTCCACGAACTGCCTCAAAAAACATCAATTAAATGCAGTTCTTAACCACCTTTAAATGGTCGATAGAACCGCCCTTAATATCTTCCGAACTTGGAAATAGGATAGATTCCAAACTTGGAACATATTTATGTCCTTTCAAAAAAATAGTTTCCGGAAACTAATTGGTTTCCAGCGGCGCAAAGCAAAATCAGGAAACTAACGCTATCACTAGAAGTAATTTTTATAAAAAAAATCAAAACAGAACTTAAGCATTAGGCAAAGTCTTGGGAAAGACGGTCTTTCCATAAGGTTATGGAAAGACGGGGTTTGATTGGAATAATAAAAGGTAAAAGGTATTAGTTGCAATATTAAAGTTTTAGTATGAAACATGCAGTAGTTATAAAATTTATAACCCGGTTCATGCAACCCGAAAATTTTATCTTAATTTCTTCTAATTTACACTTTAAACCTTGGTCTTTCCATAACTTATGGAAAGACCGTCTTTCAAGAGACGGACTCTAAGCATTAACCTGACTTATGATAAGAATAAATAAGTATTCAAAAACAAAATAAGCTACAAAATCATTACATAAACATATCTTTTCATAGAACACACCAACAGACCGAATCAGATCATTATATAAACATATGTTTTCATATAACACAGCAACACACCGAAGGGGAAAACTCCAGGAACCGAATCAGATTTAAAGAAAAAACAAAAATCAGGGCAACCTTAGGGGGCGTCTTGGTGGTGACTCAACGAGGATGCGAACACCTTCAATAGTGCTTATTCTCTCCGTCGTACATCGATCTCCGGTAGCGTACGCGAGCGGAGGAAAGGGGTCAGAGCACATGCTAGCGGAGGCAATGAGGTGGAGGTAAGGCAGTGGCAGAGCGATTTAGACGGTGGCGCGATTTGGATGGTTGAGGGTTTGAAGCGGCGAAAGAAGGGGGGAAGCTAGCTAGAGAGAAAAGAGGGGGAGGAGCGCCAGAGTTGGGGGCCAGAGCGACGAAGGTTGGAGCAGCGGATATGGGTGGAGGCAGTGGTGTGGGTGGGTGGGAGAGAAATAGGACAATGTGAGGGATTAGGTTTTCTGGGGACAATGGCTTTTGGGAGAAGAATATCCTTACCTAAGTTTATATGGGGTTGAGCCAAAATTAGCCCTTTAAAGTGGTTCTAAAAATGAAAAAGTGATTTGGGATAGCATTTTCAAAGTCGGAAGTGCTTTCCACCCTTCAAAAAAGTGATTTTAAAGATATAACCATCTTTAATCGTTCACCATTAAAGGTGAAACTGCCTTTAATGGATTAGAACCACCTTTAAAATGGTTTGAGAGGAACTTCCAAACTCGGAACCTCTTATGGACCTCAAATAAAGGTGGTTCCACATTTTTTTTAAAAACCACTTTCTATTACTGCATTTAATGGGATAGTCTCTACTAGTGTAACTCTTATAACACTTACATTTTTGTAATTGTTACTTTACATTGTTCGATCTATGGTCTGTGAATGTGTTGTGTTTTTTGGTTTTCTAGTTCTTACTCAAATTTGTTAGATTGTGAAGTTTCCTTAAATGTAAACTTAGGTACTATGTTTTTGGACATTTTTGTGTAATTTTCTGTTGTTAAATCTTTTTTTTCGGGGTATCCTAGTTTTTTCCCGTAGCTACCTCTGATGCATGCGACATCGGTAACCTATCGGCTGCCAGTCGGTCTATGTGAATGGTGTGCAACTTCATACATTCTAATTTCTAGTAACATGTTCTTCTGTATGAGACATCACACCTATGTTAGTTTAAGCATCGGTAAAATCAATTGGTTACCGAAGTCGCATATAGGTATTTAAGCTTGCTTTAAAATTGCACTCCCTCCATTCCAAAGAAAATGGCTCATTTACTTTTTCACGGTCTTCAATGATCATGTGAGATATTGTTAGATTCATCTTAACATCTATTTTCTAAATATCAAATTATACGAAATTGTTGTATGTAGTTAGATATTATTATTAATTTATATTTAGGATCAAAGTTTGTAAAGTTTGACTTGAAAAAAAGTAAATGAGTCATTTTCTCTAGGACGGAGGGAATATATGCGACCTCGTTTCTGCGTTGGTAAAGTGTTCGGTTTGGTTGTCTATCCAGCAACGTCGTCGGTACATTTCGTCCAAGCCACTGTTTTGGACCGACATATACCTGCAACGTATATCCGATGTCGTACCATGAATTTCCAATGCTAGTTTGCCCTAAACATTTTTATTTTTGATTCAGGGATAATGGCTGGCAAAGGGTTCTCAAGTCGCCCATTTTTTCTAGGTCTTTTACCATTTTACATATATATTTACTAATACATCTTCACACTTTATCACAGTAAATAATTTTTTTATTTTCATACAGTTCTACGCACAACGGATCAACTTAAAACCTCATGGGTTTGACCTTAAACAGCATACAATGGCTGCTAATAGTCCACATTTCCCCTACACTCTAAAGTAGCAGAACTTTGGGAAAAATCCAACTTTGGTAAGGCCTAAACTAGCTAAATAAATACATGTAATCATTTGATTTTAAATTAATAATATTTTTTGTTGATTGCATATATATATGTATATATATCTTTTTTTTTGTGATTTAGTACATCCCGAGTGACATTGTTCCACTCCTGCCGTATGACAAGACCCCCGTTGTGTTGAGGTGCTACGAGAGAGAGTGGCGCATGAACTACTTGGGGTGGGAAGATCAAGGCTCTGTACCCAAAGGGTTTTGGTGAGTTCTTTTCCGGCAACCGCCGAGGAATTGGGGATACCCTGTTCTTTGAGGTCATAGAAGCTAGGGGGCCAATTTTCCTTAAGGTCATCATAATGGGAGCTGATTGAGTTTATTGCAATAATTGTTCTGTTGAAACTAAGACGATTCTTATTCGAATTTATGTACTAATCTTAAGGATATTTTCATGACTACTGGTTTTCATTTATTTAACTACCCTATTCGAACTATATATAATTGACCTTATGTGCAATATGATCTACGCATGATTTTAAAAAATATTTTCAACCGTACCATTCAACACCATTTTCTACAACTATTTTAAAAACCATTGAACAAATACTTTTGTAGATCAAAGTCAATCATTTCAACTTTAACCCCTAAAAGTTCTATGGTTTAAATACTTGCGACATTGGTCATGCATCGCATCACACGTGTCGGTGAGAACGACATATAATTCAATTTTTTTCTAGCAATTCTAAACATCATATGTGGCATCGCACGCTATTCTGTAAGATTATTTACTTCATTTTTTAAACATTTTACTTATGTTAATATAATAATCGAGGTAAAAAATATATTATTTAGCTCGGTTATTTTTAACCAAGGTAAAAAATATCATTTACTATGGAAAAAAATTAACCGAGGTAAAAGAAAAATTTTACTTCAGTTATTTGACCTAAAAGAAAATGGTGTTGATTCCGAGGAGGATTTTGACCACCTCGATGGTTCTTCTATCATCAGCAGTATCCTCTCGGATTCCTATGTTGAGGAGTTAAAACATAGATTCCCTTTTCTGTGTTCGTATGAACTTAAGGCTCCTGAGGCCTCTGAGAGCGTTCGAGCTCCTCCTGCCAGTTACATTCCCTGTTATTTAGACTACTTTAAGTTTGGGCTTTCCTTCCTCTTGCCCCAACATGTCTTGGATTTTCTTTCACATTATAATGTTGCTTTATGTCAGCTGCATCCTAAAGTTGTTTCTATTTTTGTTTTCTTCTACCAAGTGTACGAAGCGGTTGGGGTTCCTTTCTCCATTGATTTATTTCGTAACCTTTACCATCTTTGAAAAGTAAAGACCACCTCTGATGAGTTCACCCTATATCATGTGATCCCAACAGTTGAGTTTGTTAATAGGTTACCAAATAATTGTGCAGGTGGCGTGAAAAAATTTTATATATAAAGCTTGGTAGTGATAGTAGGCTAGCTTTTCCAATTTGGAACTATAGTGTTCCCAAATTGAAACTTCCTAAGGCTGGGGTTTGTCACAATGCCAAGTTCAAAGTTGTAGCATCGCTTAGACAGCATTCCATTGCCCTTCGCCCTGATAGTTCTTTCAGCAAAGCTGTTTTACTTTTCATTGATATGGTTTCTTGTACTCTGTCCACATGCTTTTCTTTGTCGCTATTTCCATTGCACTTCTATTTCTATATGTTTCCCTAACTTTCTTTGCATGCTAAGTTGTAGATATGGATCTAACCCGATACTTTGCTGAGAGAAACTTCATTTCTGGTGACGAGAATGACGACTTAGAAACTTTGGCGACTGAGACTAATAACAACTCTGAGATTGTTATCCCTCAGGAGGTGATTACTAAAGCTATCGTTCAGCTGAAAACTTCTGGGCTCCTGGCCAAAGAAGTTAAGGGAGGTGGTAATCGCACGTCCAATGAGACGTTGCGTAGAGAGAGGCGAAAGGAATGAAATGGAAGCTCTACCACGACACTTAAGCCTTTTTAAGAAGAAGGGGTATGTTAGTCATCCTCTTCTCAACCCTGTGTCCCAAAGTCGTGATTTGATTGTGGAAGGGACTATTCTTGCTTCCTTTTCTAAGCTGTCACTTTCTAAAACAATAGTTGTGGTTTGTTCTCTTTCTGTTGAAGTGTTACTGTGATTCAATTTTGTATTACCTAGTGTATAATTATTTTAATCATTTTCTTGTTTCGAAAACAAGGTTGGTGAGGGCCTTGTCAGCAAATGGGTTGTTGGGTTTGTGAAAGGAGATGATACGATGCTGGTAAAGTTGCCAGCCAGTGAAGAGAAATTTGTTACCCTGAGTACTTCTGTTAAAGTCATCAAAGGGTGAGTGGGTGTTGCTGATGATTGTGCTTTGACCACTAAGAAAGAGATGTAGAAAATTCATTCCCAATTAGAAGAGATGCGGACATTGGCCCCACCTCGCCTGTATATCCCCAGGTTCTAGTTGATCGACTTGTGAAGAAAAAAATCCTTTTATGCTATATTTAAGGAGGTCACAACTAGTGCTCGCGACGTTGGGTACCGCGAGGCCCTGGTTGAATTGCAGAAGTTGAACCCTAATGCAAAGGTTGACAAGCTACCTAAGTTGGCCAAATCCGAGAAGGTTCTGGAGCAGCAGAAGGAAGCTCTGAGTAAGGGTTTCCTCAAGAGCATTTCCAATGGTGGTAATCCCTTTGCACTGTTATCCCATCTTGCTAGTCTTCCTAGTCTACCTTCCACAGCTGAGTTGAAGCAGCGTGCGGTCGACTACCTTGAGGATCTTCCATTTGGCCCTCCCTCTTAAGAGCTTCGCATTCCTTAACATACGTCTATTCCAAATGATGATGCAAACCTTGGAGGTGATTTAAATGGTGAAGACTCCGCTCAAAAAGTTGACAAGAAGGGTTTTGTTGTTGTACGCACTTCACCCGCTTCTCCTACTAAAGTTAGTGAACCTTAGCGCTATGGATTTTGAGGAGTTTTTTTTGTAATTCATGACAATATTCTGAAGTATGTGTGTACTATGTTGTACTATTGAAGATTTTATCATTTTGGTCCCCTTTTCTAATTTGACCAATCTTTATATATTTATTTATTTGCTGGGCTTTGATATTATGGTTGATCAATTTTTTTAAAAAAATGTTGAATATTTGGGGTGTTATATTCATTTTCCTCGTCACACCGGACTTTTCTCTCCTCGCACATGTTGCCCTATTAAACAGATTGAAGTTACTAAGCGTATATCCAAGGAATATCTCAAACCTATTTCCTCTGATCGCCTATCTCGTGTGGAGTCCATTTCTTTGCATATATGGTGGGGAGCTCATATGTGTTCATCAACTCTATCTTCTTCCACATCATGTCCCTGCAGCAAGTTCATTCTCAATGGTTATTATGTTGAATCACTTGGCAAGGATATTGTTCATGGTTTGGTTGATCTTGAGTCTGTTGTGTGTGTATGCATTCGCTTAACCTCCCTACCCGTGTCCAAGAATGGGCATTATCTTCAGGAATTTGTCTGAAGTACATGCTCCTGGGTAATAATGATCTTGAAGCGGAGTGGGAGAAGACTGTAGAGAACACCTAGGATGTTGTGAGTGATTAATAAGGGATTTGCAATGAGCAAAACAGTCTGATTCACCATTAACAATTGTCCATGGTGAAGATGCTTCAACAACAGGAGGAGGCTAAAAATTATGTTGCAACTAAGACTTGTGAAGCCCATCAGAAGATCATGATCATTGATAAACATTGTACTCGCCTAGATGACTCGTTCGACCGCTTGAAGAAAAAGCAGGACTAATGTGATCACCTTTCATCTTCTGCCCTCGGTTGGCAAACCAAGTTTGACGAACTGTTTCCTATAAACACACAGCTATGAAGTGAAAATGAACAGCTTCATGCTGAGTGTGACTGGCTTGATACGTCTATGCACCAATATGAGCAAGCTTGTGTTGAGTACATAGATAAACTTCAGGCTCTCCCTTTGCTATCTCGTAGGGCTACTGGTTGTAGAGATCTTACTCTAGAAATTGGTGGGTAGAGGATTAATTTTTCTGAGGTGGTCGATCGCATATTTTGCACCTAGAGGAATAATTAAAAAATTCGGCGGTTAAGAATAAGAGATATGAAGAAAATGTTAAAGTTATGAGTATGCAGCTGGATCGCAGGGAGTTTGTCCCCATGACCGACTTCAAGGCATACTATGCCAGATATCTTTGTCATATAGAGCGAAGTAGTATAATATGTCATCCAATTTATTTACACATGAAGTGGTGATACAAGCATATAGCTAGTAAGGAGTATTTGGCTGAAGAAAATCAGCGTAGGGCTTAGCATTCTCATCGTAAAGTCGAGCACAGTCGTGGTTTGGTGGTTCATCCTCTTTTGGTTCATCACAAGCACCTAGTCATAGATATATCTACTTTTTTAAGCTACTTTTCCTTTCATGTAAGGATTTGAATAATTCAGCTATGATCTTGTAAACTTTCTTGTTCGCTAGACATCATCTTGCCTGTTGTATGAGTCGTGTGATTGAGTTTGCGAAGTTCCAAGATTTATGGCTTGCTCCTTATCACATTATATTGGTTTGTTGGGGTTACATGCCAATTGCAAGATCTATAGCTTGCACATTTATTATAGCGAATCTATTGCTTACATAGTTATTATAGGGAAGAAGGAAGATCTATTGCTTGCATTTTTAACAGCTTTGGATTTTATGACGTGCAAGATCTATCACTTGCTTGTGGAACTTTTATGAGAAAATATGCTCTCGTGCAAGATCTATAGCTTGGGATTGTAAAGTTCACGAAGTTGCAAGATCTAAAGCATGCAAGTATCGGTAGTTGTGCAAAATCTATAGCTTGCGAGTATAGGAGTTGCAAGATTGTGTTTGATCTTAGACAATTGAAAAGCCATAGTGCATTGATTATGATGTGCTACATATGTGGTATCATCTAAAATTCCAAGTAGGGAATGCCCAAAAATATGGTTTTTAACATATATAATGTACGACGGCGATAATGTTACCTTGGAAATAAAGGAACGAATGCAACCAATGATAATCTCATGGTTTCTGTACAGCTAGATGATTCCTATATTTTCCCAAATGTAGACATAGAACCTTCTCAAATTGATCACGTGCCATGTGTTGGGAACACTGATGTTATCCAACCTTTCTAGCTTGTAACAGTTGGATTTGTAAGCCTTCGTAACCTTGTAAGGTCCCTCACACTTTGGGCATAAATTTGTTCGTTCTTCTACCAGGCTTGACTCGTTCTTTCTTGACACAACATTTCCACTCTGAAGTCGTGTTTCTTTACCTTTATTATTGTAGGCTATGGCCATTCTTTTGTTATACTTAACCTTTGTGATCATTACCAATTCCCTTCTTTCTTCCAATTCATATAAGTCCAACCTCATCATGCTCGGATTGTCCTCCTCCCTATAATCGCATACTCAGAGGCTTGAATTACCAATTTCAATTGGTATCACTACTTCAAAACCATAAACCATATTGTATGGTGTCTTCCCCATTGGTTCTCAAACAATTGTTCTATATGACCATAGGGTGTTGGTTATCTCATCCATCTAGCCAATTATCTTTCCCTCCAATCGCTTCTAAATCCCCTGGGCAATGGTTCTATCTGTTACTTCTACTTGTCTATTAGCTTCAGGGTGCGATGCGGATGTGAACTTTTGAAGAATCTCAATCTTTGAACACTAATCAGTGAAGGTACCACTTGTGAACTGTGTACCATTGTCTGTGAAAATAGTATGTGACAACCCAAAGTGACACAATATATTCTGCTAGACGAATTTTCTTGTTACCTCAAATGTGATTCATCATAATTACTTCACCTCCACCCACTTTATGAAGTAATTGATTTCCACAATTAGAAATTTGGCGTTGCTCTCACCCTTTGGGAAGGGTATAACTAGGTCGATCCCCCATTTATCAAACGGCCAAGCTGCATATATCTCTCTCAAAGCGGCATGTGGCTTATACGATAATGAGGCATTGATTTGGAAACTCTTACATTGTTGCACAAAGTTGTGCGCATAGTTAAACATATCCGACCAACAATATCTTGCTCGGATGATATTTTTGCCACATTTCTAGCTCCCCGATGCGCTCCACACAGTTCTTCGTGCACTTCTCTCAGAATATCACTTGCATGTGTTGGTCCTACACACTTTATCCATGGAGATAGAAAACCTTTCTTCATAGGTGTAGTTGTTAGAACGTAACTCCTACTTCCATGCTTGCACCTAATCTTCTGGAAATATTCCCTTTGAAAAGTACTCTATAAAAAGTGTCATCCAGTTTATACCTTCCGTCTGGATTGGTGACACAGTAGTTGATATTGTGCTTTTGACTGGAATTACCTCTACTACCACGTCTCTATGTTCACTCAAAGATTCAAATCTAGCCATTGCTAGCTTGCTTAGTGCATCCACCATTGCATTTTCACTTCTTAGTACGTGTTGGATATCGAAGTACTCAAGTAGGGCTATAAGCTATTGGTCTCTCTTTAAATACTTCACCAAATGTCCTTCTAGTACTTCGTAATCTCCTCGCACATACTGGACTATGATCAGTGAATCACTGAAAATCCTGATGCTTTTCACCTTCATTCTGATGGTAAGGTCCAATTCACATATCAAAGATTTGCACTCTACTTTGTTGCTAGTGAGCAGGAAGTCAAAGCGAAGTGAATATCTGTGTTTGCCCCCTTTTGAGTTTACCAATAGTAGTCCTGCACTACAAACCCTCTGCTAGACGCGCCATCAACGAACTATTTCAATGCAATATCTTCCCAATTCAATTTCTCTTGATTAATTCCTAGATTCTGGTGCTTATTCGCCCTCTATGTGTCTTTGCTAGTGACCTCCCTCCACCTGGGGTTGTTAAAACTGTAGCTTAGAATTAACCTGGTTGGAGGCGGTGATGGTCAGAATATAGAAATTTATAGTTTTCCACCTTTTTCCTACTACTACGCTGCCTATAGGGTAGTTAGCGGTAAGCTCTGGGATTGTCCATAGAGATGCTAGGACTAATGTATCAACTGAAACGCAACCTCGTATGGGTCATCAATCCGTACGAGTGAAAGGAATAGCTAGTAAAGAAAATATACAAATAGGGGGGTTTGGTTTTTTTCAATCTAACAACTACAAAACATGAAAAGTAAAAATAAAAATACAATATTAAACTAAGTACTTGGGGAAATAATTGAGCAACTTGGTCAATCTAATGCTTCTATCCTCGATTCATTCACATATAGATCTAGGAAAACATAATACAGTGTCCATAATATGTGGTGTGGCTGATGGTATACACTTCCCCGTCCCTGCCACGGTGGGTGCTCTCGTAACCCTCCATCGACGCAACCATCGTAACTAGGGGAGTACAACAAAGTCTGACCATTGTTGTAGGCTTGTTTCTCCCCCATGTGATTACGTCTCCGGCTTCCACCACAAATGCACTACTTCCTTCAAGTTCTATCAATTAGGCCCAAGAGTCGTAGGCACCTTATCTATAATACTGGGGTTTCTTGTAACCTTAGCTTTCTACTATTTAGCTATCTCTACCCATAACCTCTCGGATAAATTTATGAATTCAACTAAGATTGCTGAGATGGTAAGTAGATCAAAGCATACTCGAATCCCTGTGCACAAACTCATGCGGACGCGTTCTCCTATACCCATTCTAACAACCAGGTTTTTCTTCCCAAGGGGGTATCAACATTTGCAACATACATGAATATAGCCCAAAGTGTGCTTATATGTGGTGTACTATTCATGCATTTAAACTCAAGAACAAATCGCAATAATATCATGAACACAAAATGGATGAACTAAAGATCTCAAAAAGCATGTAGATTAGACCAAACTACTACAATTTATCCGTAACCTATAGAAACTACTCCCTTGACATGGAATTCAAATAAATATTTAAATTCCACATCTTAGGATCAAAGCAAAATAAAGAAAAGAAAAGGATGAAGTTCCTACTAAGGAGAGAGTATTCAAAATACACTTGAAAATAAGTTCTAGTCTATCTAATTTATGAAAACCTTGTCGACAAAGGTTCTATATATAGTAGTAGTAGATTGGGCCTAAAAATAGGCCAAAATAGGGTAAACCCTAGCTCAACCGTAGCCCGGCGCAGGGCATCTTAGATGATGTGTCCTTGTGGCTTGTCCTTGGCGCAGGGCACAAGGACCGGAGCGGGTCGTGTTCATTCATGTGCACGGGGCACCAGATCTGGGGCATAGCGTGGACCTTCATGATGTGTGAGAAGGGAGGCTTTGTGCGAGTTGCATCTAATCCCTAGCGCAGGCCACCCCACCTCCTGTGGGGTGCTATTAGGGAGCTGAAAATAAAGTTTCTGATCCACGTGCATGTCCATTGGCACGAGCCATGGTCAGGAAGGCTGCCTAGTCAGGACCTTTGGTGCGGGCCATGTGATTTATCACACCCCACCAACTGGTCTTGGCATATTGAGCTTGGAACGGCATATGAGTCCAAAAATGGAACGTCTCGTGACCATACTTAGTCGCGTGGAGGGGTTATTTGCTTTGTGATGGCCGCCTATGGCCTCTGGCATGGGCCATACCATAGCCTTGCACTAGTTTTTTTGGTGTGGGGAATCTCCTTTGGCGTGGACCATCGGTGCCAAACCATGCAAGGCCCACACCGACCCTTTTGTGCCTCAGCCGGCTGAACTAGTTTCCTTCGCTACGGGAGAACCATTAATCTGATTTGAGAGTTTTAGTAATCAATTTTATAGTACTTGAGAAGAAAATTCCAGTGAAACCATCCTTGAAGGCTAATTCTCCTTGGACTGTTCTCGGATTTGAGCACAACTCATCGGACCACGATTCCCCATTTCTTCGTTGGCCGCTTTGAACTATGTTGCCTCCTATATTTGGCTTCAATATCCTTTTACCACACATTAATGATCATGGTCTTCGTCTGGTACCATTATAATGTGAATGACCTTCGTCTCTACTACCTTCCTTGCGAATGGCCTTCAATATCTTTTACCGCCCTTCCGAACGCCCTTCACATAGAATGTCAACAAAAAGTACCCACGTTCAACCTACTAAAGATTATCAAAGGGAAGATCAAGGAGCCCATGGATACGAGATGTCTATTAGTACCAATTAAGTCTACAAAACGTGAGATTTAGACAAGAGAACCAAACGTGGTCGTCTAAACTCCTTGTAATGTAAACTCAACTAATACTAGCAATCCACCTAGAAAAAGTAACTAAAAAGTATGTCAAATGCATGGGTTAACACAAGCAAAATGAAGCATATTAGACTCCACACACTTAACCATTTACTTTTCCTCGATTAAATAGAAGACAAGAAAAAGAATCAAGTGAAATGTAGCGTGTAAAGAAAAGTTAACCGAGGCATTCAACTTATTCCAAGATTACCCTGTTTCCCCCAAAAAGAGTAAGAATCTCACAACTCTCACACTCCCCGAAAGACATAAGTAATCAAACCACCAAAAAGATAAAGTGTGGAAAAAGGTAAGTCAAAAAGATAAGTGTCAAGCTAGTTTACTTTTCCCGAAATGATCCATAAGCAATCAAAGAGTAGTCTTCAAAAAAAATCCACCGCAAAAGTGTGCATCCAACTTTAGTTTTTTTTCCTCTCAATTTATCTCGTTTTGCCTAGGAGTCATTTTGGGTTTTCATCTTAGCTTTAACACACAAAGGGTTCTTACCTTTTTCCACATGGCCTCTCATTTTTCCTAGGCTCATAAAGCTAGCCTGGCATAGCCTCTCATTTTTACCTAGATCTTTTGACCTATCCGAGATTTTCCTCATGTTACCCAAGTCGCTCTTTCGGGTTTTTGACTTGTCCACGTTTTTTATCTTTGATTTTTTTAAAAATTTTCAAGTATTCAAAAAAAAATTGGCGTAGCACAAAATTGCTCCAAAAGTGGGCTTCATACTACAAAAGATAGTCAAACATAAAATACACCACCAATTTCCTAAAACATCCTACACCATGCAAACTAGATATCCTAGCAAAGCATGTCATGCCACCAAATGTTCATCCAAAATTATCCCCCAAAAAAACAAAGATCAACATCATAAACAGACAAGAAAAACAACTACCAAAGAGAATTTATATAATGCACTGAGGAAATCCGAGAATAAAGACTCCCTAAGTGTTCACTACTCCCTCCCCACACTTTGCCAATGCAAAGTCTCCAATGCACAAAAGTTGTATCAAAACATAAGTGAGGTAGGGAGAATAGTGATACTCCTTGAATCTGTTTCCAATGAAATTGTTGAAAAATCCTGCATCCAAAAACACGAAGCCCAAGCGTAATTCCATTCCAAACAAATTTCTCAAAAATACACACTCATTCAAGAATTATGCTTTAAATAACACCACCACAATGTCAAATAGAGCACATATAAACAAAGAGTTCAACGGGTCCCCCGAAATGTGAAGCTAGGGCTTGTAAGACCCACTCAAGAAGAAGCAAAATTTTGTTAATTTTTGGAAGAGAACTTCACTCTTTCGAGTTTCACAAAGAGTGTGTGAGAAGGAGTGTTTCTTGAGAAGGAAAAATGTGTAGGATAAGGATGGGATTTTAGAATTCTCAAATTATGGGACAATTGGGTGAAACAATTAATTTCCAAGAGATATTGGAAATACTTTCAAGATCCTAAGAAATTAGGGAATTCCAAAATTCTTGAACCAAAAATGCATTCTTAAGTTTGATAGTTAGAGTTTTGAAAAAATTTCAATGTCGCAACAATGAAAAAATTGAAAATTTGGTTTTACGCGCAAAATATGCCTAGCGCGAACCATAGGCTCGTGCCAAACATCATGGCACAAAGCATTGCCTCGTGCCAAACTTTTGGCACGAGAAAGGGCCTTGCGCCAATCATTCCAGCATGAAGCATAGCCTCGTGCCAAGCACTTAGGCACGAAGCATGGCCTCGCACCTAGCATCTAGGCACGAGGTACCCACCAATATTTTCCCTGATACTTGTTTTTTCCCTCTTTTTCAAAGAACTATGTCACCCATCCAATTTAATTCCACTCAAATAAAATCACAAGTCTCTAGCTCAAATTTTCAAACCAACATCCGTTTCATCTCAAAAATCCACACACCAAAACAATATTCATGCAAAAAATATCTAATTAAAAACACATAAGTAAAAGAAACACCTTGTTTTTATTGTCGTCCTCACGAATTATTTTCCTGAAAGTGAGTTTTCATGAATTTTGTTCACCAAGTAGGGGAGCACCCTATTTGGTCTTGCTCAAAGCTTCCCTCTCTAAGTAAGGTTTCAATCTTTGCCCATTAACCACTAACTTTGTGCCATCCTTTTTATTCTTAACCTAGATCGCTCCTTGATCGAATACCTTTTTCACTTCATACGGCCCTTCCCATCTTAATTTTCTAGGAAAGAGAAGGAGCTTAGACCGTTAAACGAGACTCTTTGTCCCACAAAGAAGTCCTTCTTCACTATACCCTCATCATGTCTAGCTTTTGTTCTTTCTTTATAGATCAATGAGGTGTTGTAGGAGCTGCACCTTAGTTCTTCATGTTCTAGTAAACACGACTTCCTATGCTTCCCATCATTACTCAAGTCTAAGTTAAGGCATTTGGCTGCCCAATGTGTCTTAAATTCAAGCTCAACGGGGAGGTGACACCTCTTGCAAAAAAGGATATTGAAATGTAACATGCCAATTAGAGTTTTGTATGCAATGTTGTAGGCCAAAGAGCATCATCCAACCGAGCACTCCAATCCTTTCTAGATGTATTCACTGTTTTTTCAATGATGGCCTTGATTTCACAGTTGGATATTTCTGCTTGGCCATTGGTCTGTGGGTGGTAGGCATGGGAAGTCCTATGGGTTACTCCATATTTTTCAAGCAATGTTCCCATGACTTTGTTGCAAAAGTGGGTTCCTCTATCCCTGACCAGGATTCAGGGTACACCAAATCGTGAGAAAAGATATTGAATTTGAGGAAGCTGACCACGGTTGCTGCATCGTTTTTCTTTGTGGCTTCAGTTTCCACCCACATGGACATATAGTCTACTAACACTAATATATAGTAATTTCCATTGGATTTTGGAAATGGTCTCATTAAATCCATGCCCCACATATCAAAAATCTCTACTAGCATCCAAAAGGTTTGGGGCATCTCATTTTTGGATATGATGTTCTCTATCCTTTGGTATTGTTCGCATGATAACACCAAACTTTTAGCATTTGATAGTATAGTAGGCTAGTATAGACCATAATCTGTTACGTTTGTTGCAATTCTTTTGTACCCAAAATGCCCCTCGACTTAGGACGTATGGAACATCTTAAGGGCATGGCTTATCTCATCATCGGGGATGCGTCTTCTAATTTCTTGATTAGAACAGTGCTTCCACAAGTAAGGATACATATTCCTTTGCTTCATTCATCAACCTCTCCTTCTTTGATTTGTCAAAATATGGGGGGAACTCTCTAGTGGTGAGGTAATTTACTATGTTGGCATACCAATGATGGCTAGTTATCCCGAATAATTGCTCGTTGAGGGATTCTTCCTGAATAGGTTCCAACCTTGCTTTTTCCTTGGTTGGTTCTGGGTCCCCAGTGATTGGTAATCTACTCAGGTGGGGTGCTACTGTATTTTCAGTGCCTTTCTCATCCTTTACCTCTAGGTTAAACTCACTTAAAAGAAGTATCCACCTAATGAGCCTCGGCCTAGCTTCCTTCTTCGTCATCAGATGACAAAGTGCTGCATGGCCTGTGTACACTATGACCTTGGTTCCCAAGAGGTATTGATGGAACTTTTCTAAGGCAAAGACTATGACTAGTAACTCCTTCTCTACGGTAGAGTAGTTGTGTTGAGCAGCATTGAGAGTTAGTGATGCATAATATATAACGTGTGGAGCTCTACCTATCATCTGGCCTAAAACAACGCCTAAGGCATGATCACTTGTGTCGCACAAAATTTCAAAGGGAAGAGACCAATCTAGGGGTAGGATGATTACGGCAGTCACTAACATGTTTTACAAGGTGTCAAAAGCCTTTTAGAACCCTTCATCGACAATGAAGTCGACATCTTTTTGCAGAAATTTCCATAGAGGTGAGGATATTTTGGAGAAATCCTTAATGAAACGATGGTAAAAACTGGCGTGACCTAAGAATGATTTGACATCCTTGACGTTGGTGGGGTAAGGTAGGTATTTGATTGCATTGACTTTAGCTTTATCAACTTCTAAACCTTGAGCCGACACAACATGCCCTAGGACTATACCATTTTCCACCATCAAATGAGGTTCGTGTCCAAACATTACTCTAGCACCAGTGCTAAATGGTGTAGACATGAATCAAAGGAATCCCAGTGGATGGTGAAATCATCCATGAAGACCTTGAAAATTTTCTCGATAAATTCTGAGATTATGCTAACCATGCAGATCTGAAAAATGTCTGGGGCATTGCAGAGACCGAAAGGCATTCACTTGTAAGCAAAGGTGCCAAAAGGATAAGTGAAAGTGGTTTTCTCTTCATCCTCCAAGCCGATGGCTATCTAGAAGTATCATGAAAACCCATGGAGGGAACAATAATACGCATGGTTGGCCACCCTCTCAACCATTTGGTCAATGAAGGGTAAGGGAAAATAGTCCTTACGAGTCACCGTGTTTAAGCGGCGATAATCAATGCATACTCGCCACCCATTCTGAATAAGAGTGGGTACCAAGTCCCCGTCCTTGTTCTTTACTACTGTAATCCCTCTTTTCTTTGGCACCACTTGAGTGGGACTCACCCAAGTTCTATCAGAGATAGGATGTATTACCTCAGCCTTAAGTAATTTAAGGACTTCACCTTTCACAACACTGATCATAGGTGGGTTTAATCTCCTTTGAGGTTGGCGTACGGGTCTTTTACCTTCCTCTAATAGTATATGGTGCATGCAAGTTGAAGGGCTTATACCTTTAATGTCGGCCAAAGTCCATCCTAATGCTCCCTTAAATTTTTTTAAGCACATCGAGCAGTTTACCCTCTTTATCTTCAGTTAACCTAATTGAGATAATCACAAACAAGGTTTCCTTTTCACCTAGGAAGGCATACTTAAGGTGTTCAGGAAAGGGCATAAGCTCAATCGCCGCTGGTTTCTTTATTGGAGGTTTTCTCTCTGGTAGAACTAGCTCATCAAGGTTTTTGGGTAGGGATTCCACACAATTCTTACCGTAAGTATTATTCTCTTCCACGCTCCCCACTATAATAGTTTCCAAGGTATTAATAGGAATATCTCTCAAATAATTATCCTCTAAAGCTAGGTCCTTGAAAATATCTCACATAATATTTTCATACATATCACCGAAGGGTGGTTGCACTTCACATTTTGATCAATCGATTCATGCTCAAATTCATACTCAGGAGAACCTATTTTCTTTAACAATGCTCTACACCCATGCAATATCTCGCTAGTGTTGAAGAAGATAGGACTAACCTTATCGTGATGAGATGCATCGCATAGTTCCTTTTATATCAATTGTCCTGAGTATCTTGGTGGAGGTTCTTTCTCATCGGTGAGCTTATGCCTTCCTATCAGCTGGTTCACTATGCCTATTAACTCATTCACCTTTCCACCTATCCTGTCAACACCAGAAGGTATTTGAATACCACAAGTTTTTATACAAGAAAATACTTGATTTTGCAGAGTTTCACTAGTCTTTGCAAAACTAGTCAGAGCTTCAAGTATTTCTTCACCTAGAGACTCGGGAGCTGAGATTATTTTAGATGAGCAGTAGTATGTGCACCAATCTAGCTCCCATTGAGCTTAATGAACAACAAGCACCATGTCTCTCCCGTAGTTTCTTAACCACAGGAAACACTCTGTAGGGTGGTCAAAATTATACACCCTACACAGTTTCATCTGCTGAAGGGTATCCTGCCACATCAGTAGATTCTAGCAACCAAACAACTCCATAAATGAATTAAGAAACAATAAAAAAATTACTAAATAATCTACTACCGCGTTATGCTTTAATTGATACCTAGACCGATAGCATCCCCATCAGCGGGGCCAAAATTCTAACCTGCCTCCCCCCGGGTCATTAAAACTGTAGCTTAGAATTAACTCAGTTGGATACGGTGATGGTCAGAAGATAGAGATTATAGTTATGCACCCTTTTCCTACTGCTATGCTACCTATAGGGTAGTTAGCAGTAAGCCCTAGGTTTTTCCACAGATATGCTAGGTCTAATGTATCAACTCAAACACAACCTCATACAGGTCGACAATTCGTAGAGTGAAAGGAATAGCTAGTAAAGAAAACATGCAAATAGGGGGGTTTTGGTTTTTTCAATCTATCAACTACAAAACATGAAAAGTAAAAATACAAATAAAATATTAAACTAAGCACTTGGGGAAATCATTGGGAAACTTGGTCAATCTAATGCCTCTATCCTCGATTCATTCACATAAAGATCTAGGAAAACCTAATATAGTGTCCATAATACGTGGTGTGGCTGATGACATACACTTCCCCGTCTCTGACAAGGCGGGTGTTCTCGCAACCCTCCATCGATATCGTTATCATAATTAGGGGAGTACAAGGTCTGACCATTTTTGTTGGCATGTTTCTCCCCCGTGCGATTACATCCCGGGCTTCCACTATGAATGTACTACTTTCCTTAGGTCCTATCAATTAGGCCCAAGGTTCGTAGGCACTATATCTATAATACTAGGGTTTCTTGTAACCCTAGCTTGATACTATTTAGCTATCTCTACCTGTAACCTCTAGGATAACTTTACAAAGTCAGCTAAGACTGTTGTGATAGTAAGTAAATTAGAGCATACTCGAATCCCTCATGCACACATCCATGCTGATACATTCTCTTCTACCCTTTCTAACAACCAGGTTTCTCTTCCCATTGGGGCATCAATATTTGCACCATAAATGAAATTTAGCCCAAAGTGTGTGCTTATATGTGGTGTACTATTCATGCACTTAACTCAAGAAAAAATCACAATAATATCATGAACAAAAAATTATAATGAACTAAAGAGTATCAAAAAGCATGTAGATTATACCAAGCTACTACAATTTATCCCCAAGCTATAGATCTTCTACTAAGGAGAGAGTCTCCAAACTACTCTTGAAAATACATTCTAGTCTATCTAATGTATGAAAACCTAGTAGGACAAGGTTCTATACATAGTAGGAAGAGATTGGGACTAAAATAGGATGAAAATAAGCCTAAATAAGGTAAACCCTAGCTATGCCGCAAACCGGCTCGGGGCATCTCGGATGACGCAGCCAGTGGCGTGTCCTTGGTGTGGGGTGCAAGGACTGGCACATGATGTGTCCCTTCATGTGCATGGGGTTATGGATCTGGGGTGTGGAGTCGACCTTCAAGATGTTTGGGGCACAAGGCTTTGCATGGACCGCGTCAAACCCCTGACATGGGTCACGTTGTCTCCTATGGGGCGCCATCATGGTGCTGAGAATGGAGTTTTTGATCCGCACCCGTGGCCGTTGACGCAGGTCGTGGTTAGAAAGGATATTTCCTCAAGAACTTTAGCATGTGCCTTGTGATTTCCCACACCCCGCTGGCTGGTCTTGGCATAACGAGCTTGGAATGGCGCAAGACGCCAAAAATGGGATGTTATGCGCCCATACTTAGTCGCTTGGAGGGATTCTTCCTTTGTACTGGCAGCCCATGGCCTCTGGCATAGGCCGTGCCATACCCTTGTGCTGGTATTTTTGGCACGAGGAATCTCATTTTAGCGCGGGCTATTGGTGCCAAACAATGCACAGCCCGCACTGACTTGTTTGTGCCTCAGCAGGCTAAACTAGTTTCCTTCGCTACGGGACAACCGTTAGTCCAATTTAAGAGTTCTAGTAGTCAATTTTATAGTACTCAAGAAGAAGTATCCAATGGAACCAACTATGAAGGATAATGTTTCTTTTACCGTTCTCTTTATTGAGCACAACTCATCAAACCAGCCATGGGAAATGATCTTAAGTTCGAAGGGGATGAGGAGTTGGTTGTTGAGGATGATAAAAAAGAGGAAAAGGCGATCTCCACCTCCTTTTAAAAAGAGAGGAGCCAAAAGAATACCCCAAGCCTCCTAACCACCCAACTCCCTTTAAACCATCTCCACCTCAACAAGACTTTCCTCTTGAAAGTTTTGTACCCCCACCTCTCTACTTTTGGATACTCATGGTGAAGGGGTTCAAGCCTTAACCATATGGAAAGTATTAGGGTCGTGCCAATGACCTTAAATATACGGAGCTTTGTCGTGCCGACGATGTAAATAAACTCGGCCTTTTATTTTGGTTTTTGTTGTTTAGTTTTTGTTATTTTGTCTTGTTCTTTTTATGGTGTATTTTTCTGTGATTTTGTAGAAAAGTGAAGTGCATTGCATTAGAGGAGATGAAGAAATGAAATCCATGAGAAAGGGAAGAAAGCTTGGAATGTTGGTGAGAAAAGATTGAATTCTTTCTAAGTGTTGGAAGGTCTTGTAATCGCGAGTCACGACAACCTCGTGATAAACCATCACGAGTCGCAATGTGATCAGAAGCTTTTTGCTAAAAATTTATCTCCTAGCCACCACTTTCCACGAGTCGTGACGAGCCATCGTGAGTCGCGACCAATGAGTTCTTGAGACTGCAATCCTTCGACTCGAGTTGAAGCCCTCGAGACCTCAGGTCCTCGAGGCCACAAGACTAGCCATTCAAAAAGTCATGAGTCTCGAGACCATCATCCCTGGAGATCAATCCTTTAAGACCAGTCAGCCCTTGAGACCTCAGGTCCTCGAGGCCGCAAGCCCTTGGCTCGAGCAGAACTTGAAAGTTCATCACCCTCTCTAGGCTAATTCTCGAGACCAGCCCTCGAGACATCATCCCCTCGAGACCTCCAGGCTGCAAGCCCTCGACTCGAGTAGAACTTGATAGTTCATCACCCTCTCGAGGCTAGTTCTCGAGACCAGCCCTCAAGACATCATCCCCTCAAGACCTCAAGGCCGCAAAGTCCTTGGCTCGAACCGAACCTGAAAGACTATCATCCCTCGAGACCATCATCACTTGAGTCAAGCCAAAGCCCTTGATGCATCAGCCCCTCAAGACCTTGGGTCCTCGAGGCCACAAGCCCTCGATTCGAGTTGAGCCCAATAGTGCAAGCCCTCAAAACCTCATTTTCTCAAGGCCACAAGCCCTCAATTTGAGCTAAAGTCCTCAAGACCTCAGGTCCTCGAGGCAGCAATCCCTTGACTCGAGTTGAAGTTCTCGAGGCCACTAGCCCTCGATTTGAGCTAAACCCCTCAAGAACCTCAGGTCCCGCGAGATCTCGAGTGCTCGAGTCCAAAAGCCCTCGACTCGAGACGATAAATCACGATTCGCGACTAGTGTTGTTGCGACTCGTGATGAAAAATCCAACTTTTTAGCTGAGCTTAAACACTGCATTGTCCTTCCTTCTTCTCCACCAAATACTCCCAAGATCCACCACACATCCACTCATTCCTCCACCATCTCACATATATTGACATATGAAAATTCTTGCATCTTTATAGTATCTTTGTTGATTGTAGTATGCCGACTATATCATTGAGTCTTTAATCACTATATTCTATAATGATGCTTGGATATGTGTCGATATATGTTAGATATTTTTATTGGATAATATTATAATTGTGATTGCACGATGGATTGGTTGTTCTTTGATAATACTATGGTTATTAACTCTTGATGCTAAACCTAGTATTACAAATCCTTATGTACTTGTGAGTTTGATGTTGTTCTTTGTGGTGTTAGTCTTGATAAAATGGCGCCAAGGAGACAACGTTTTGCTCGAGGGGTGAGTTCTTCTACGGCACTTTTGCTTCCCCTTCCGTCTCCGAAACCAATTTCGGGCCCGATTCTATACAAGTACATTGGATTGTGCCATTTCACCGGCGACTGTGCAGAGAAATAGGTGTCACTCTACCTCTTACCTTGAGTTTTATTATTCTTGCCTTACATGTTAACATTGAGGGCAATGTAATGTTTTAAGTGCGGGGAGAGGTTAGAGGACTCACATGCATGCTAGCTTCATTTGGAATGCTTTTTGCTACTTTTTATTGGAAAACATGAGAAAAAGAAAGAAAAAATTGAAATTTTGAAAAAAAAAATAGAAAGAAAAGAAAACCCGTTAAGTTGAAAACCCGAGAGGGCAATTTAGGCAACATTGGGGGCTCGGATATGTCAAAAACCTGAAAGGGTGACCTAGGAAAAAATGAGAGGCAAGAATGTGCGGGAAAAGGTGAGATGTGAGCCAAAGAAATATGATGTGCGGCTAGGATGAAAACTCGAAAGGGCTCATAGGAAAAATGAGAGAAAGAGAGAAAAAGAAAAAAATGCTACGATTTCACTCATAAGGTTGCGTTTGTCATATGGATGGATCAGGTAGCTCAACATCTTTAGACCTCTTGGGATTGGGTAACTTAGTGGGTTGAAAAACAAAGTATGGGTATGAAATTCTTGATTATTTTATATTTCATTTTGGTTGATATATTGGTATTGGGTGAAGTATGTGTTTAAACCTCCTCTATGGTTTTGACTTCATTTTGTGTCATTGGATTTTGGTTGATATATGGGTATGAAGTGAAGTATGTTCTTGAACCTTTCTTATGGTTTTAACTTCATTTTATATCATTGGACTTTGGGATTATCAATTCGGGACTTTGAAACATTTTTATGGGCAGTGAATTGATAAGTGACAAGTTTGGTTAGATTAAGGAATTGGGGTTGTGTGTGTAAAAAATTCTCATTTGAGCTTTGATTTTTGGATTTATGATATTGAGAGTTTTTGTGAGGTTTTGATTGGGGGAATATTAGTTTAGGATATGGAAATATGAATTCCTTCGTGTGCTTGAATCTTTTCTTACTCAAGGGCGAGTAAGGTTTAAGTGTGGGGAGGTTTGATGTGTCCATTTTATACGGTTATATTAGTACTTTTAGGATCCACTTTTGTACACTTTTGTGCTCTAATTGTGACATTTTGCCTTGAAGTTCTCTAAGGGGGGTTAAAAGCAACTTTTACGCTTTTATTACTTTTCTAGAGAGTGACAAGGTAATTTGTTTGAATACTCTGAAGAATTTGAAGAATACCTTTGAAGATTTTAAGATTTGTATTTGAGCTTTTGAAAATTTGAAGAATTGTAGAAGTGAAAATAAGAGGAGGATATGAAACAAGAAGAGAAAAGACAGCAAGCTACTGGAAATAGAGTCCGTCGCGAGGTCATCGTGAGCCCGTCGCGACTCGCGGCGGATGAATGGCTTGAAATCCTTCTTGCTTTTTGTACTATAAATACTCACCTTATCCTCTCCTCTAAAAAAGATGGATCCCCTCTTCTTCTTGCATTTTTCTGGGTTCAAACCCTAGTTTTTCTTTCTTTATTTTCTTAGTTTTTGTAGGTTAATCATGTCTTTTAATTTTCTAGCTTATTTTTATCTTGGGAGCAATGGATTGAAGCTTCAGTATCTATGTAGTAAGAAATATATATATATATATATATATATATATATTTGGTGCTTTTGCTATTGTGCATTTATTGAGCTTTGAATGTAAATTGTTAATTGCATTGATGTTGTTGGAAGCTTGAGTAAATGAATTGCTTGTATGATTACTTGTAAGGGTTGGGAGAAAGTAGCTAATTCTCCCCTCTTTTAATGTGGAATCCAAGAGCATGAGTTAGAGCTTCTTAATGGTGTTGATGTGTTGATAATTGCTAGATGAATATGATGATGTCGAACTCGTTGTCATATTTGTTGCTTGTAGAAAATGAGAGAGGTCTATGAATGTCGATCGTTCTTGACTAATCTTGTGTAAATGCATTAATTGGTTAAATGCTTAGACAATGTGTAGTGTTTGTAAGTGTTGCCAAGCTTGTTGATTCTTTGTGCTAAATGCCATCAATGGGATACTCTTAGTACTAAGGGAGTCTTTGGTGAGGTTTGACAAGAGATGTCGAATTCACTCTTGCAAACTACTAACTAAGAAGGATAGAAGATTTATCTTCACAGCAAGTAGTCGAAGTAGTGAATAGATTATTTTTCTCATTCTTGAAGCCTTTGTTATTTAGCATTCATGTGTTCTTAATGCTATGTTTCACTTCATGTATGCCATGGGTTTTTTGAGAATAGGAAGTGTTTGTATGACTTAAGTGTTAGGGAGTTAGGAAAGTGACGAATTCCTTAGCTCCTTTACATGAAAATCTAAGAACATGAAATTAGAACTTCATGTGCATAATGTGTTGTGATTATTGCTAGATAAGTATGTTAATGTGGATTGTTCTCATATTTATCCTATAGATGCAATGAAAGGTTGAACCTTGAATGTGGTTTGTTCTAGGTTTAGCCTAATAAATGTTATGTTTGGTGATAGGATGAGTGAATGGTTCAATGATCTACATTAGGTTTGAAAGTGGATATCGATTGCCCCCAAGGCTTTATCTTTTGTAATTTTAAAACCCCTTTTTCTTAGTTTGTTTGATGATTAGCATAGTTGCTTAACTTTACTAGTTGTCTTGTCTTTTAACTTTCATAACTTCGGACCACCAAAGAACCAACCCCCCTATTTACATGCTTTTATATGTATGTATATCTATCTACTCCTAGAATAATAGCAACCTTTTGTGTCTGAACGCTTAAGAAAATCCCCCTTCTTCATGGACGACCCCGACTTGCCTCTATCTACTTAGTTGGAGATAGTAAGCAAAAAGGGTGTAAAAATATTAACTTTGAGAGGCACGGAAATGGCCTCCCACTAGCCACTTCGGGCATGTAACCTCTTTCAATATACCAACTAGAAGCAGCATTGTAACTTCCTCATCGATTGCTTTTTGCCTACCGCTAGCGAAGCAACGTTACTTTTGTTTTACTGGTATAACCAAGTTGCTAATATTCAAAGAATGAATAGTGATGCCTGGATCGACTCCTCCGTGTTTAGGACCCTCCTTGAAAAAGTATCTTTTCTATACATGGAAGATGTTTCCTATCTTTACACACTTGGCTTTGTCCTCATCATCTAAGCTAACCACCTTTGTTTCTTCCCCAAAGTCTACTACTGATTCTGGCTACTCTAGTAACCCATCGTCTGAGACCGTGTTGACCATTTTTGAAAATTCTATAACTTCCCTACCTTCATCGCGATAACCATGCACTACCTCACCGTTTGTTAGTTTCCTCTTATAGTCACGATTCCCGCTAGAGTTGGGAATTTCACTACCATGTGGTAAAGGGACCATATCACCTATGTTGTGTTCACCTAGGGGCTTCCGATGATGGCATTAAATGAGCTTGGAGCATCCATGACCACGAAGTCACACATGACGAACCAATTTCTTCCATTTTCTCTAATGGTGATAGGCAGCTGTATATTCCCCAAAGGCATTTCCGCTCGCCCTGTGAATCTTACAAGCGAGGACATGGACTTTTTAAAATTAGTTCGCTTGAAACCTAACCGGTCAAAATAGTCCATGAATAGCTTTTTGACCGTACTTCCATCATCCATGAACACTCTGTGAACCATTGCATTTTTTATTTTAGCTATAATAACCATCGGATCATTTTGAGGCAAAGTGTTTGGTACTGCATCTTCTTTGCCAAAAGTGACCACCTTGTTTGAATGAAGTCTTTTGTCAACAGGCTCTTGTTGGGGGGGAAGTATCCTTCATTAGCCTTCCAAGCATTGTTTAACAATGACTTTGTGGTTCCACATATGGAGAAAATAACTTTTTTTGGTATTTTGTCTCCTGCATCATCATTGTAATCCACTGCCACATTCATTTTTTTTATTTTTTGCTAGTGTGGTCGCCATCCCTTGGTTTCTTATCGACGGGTTCCCTATTTTGTTTGCATCACCATACTGGCTTCCTCCCTCCTTTCTATATTTGGTTAAATAGCCATTCTTCAAGTTTTCTTCAATTTGTCTTCTCAGGACTCTGCAATACTCAATGTCATGACCATGGTCCTTGTGGAAGGCACAGTAGTACTCCCTGGACCTCTTTTCTGGCGGTGCTAACATAGGTTCTGGCTCACGAAATAGTTCTTTGTTCGCTTACAATATCTCTTTCCTTGATTTTATCAGAGGAGTATCTTGGAATGGTAAGCCTTGCAACCCTGGTTATCTTCCCTTCAAAGGGATGTTCCCCTTTCCTTTCTTCATAAACCCTTTTTGTGAATCCTCCATTGTTCGCATTTCACCTCATTCCCGCTCTATCTTGTGGTTGTGTCCCTCTTTCATTCGCATATGCTGCTTAATCATCTTTTGTAGCTATCTTAGGTTTTTAGACCTATTAGTTGTTAGTTATTTGTAGAACTCTCTTGATCGCAGGCCTCCTGTGAATGCTCAAGTGAAGAATGGAATGGCAAGTTGCAAACCTGCAAACTCTCTGTGACAAATCTATTATGATACTCCGCCAGGCTTTCATCACTTCGCCGGGCTATGTTGTTCAGATCTATGATCATTTTTGTGAATTTTTTGTTTCTGATGGGAGCGGCCCAAAAATAGATCTTATAATTGTGCCCAAGATTTGACACTTCCATTCGGAAGGTCCTCATACCACGTGATCGTTGATCCTGACAAGAATATGGGGAACGCCTTGCATACCAATTCGATGCTCGTAGGAAGTATTTTGGATCTATGGTCATATCATAGATTTTAACATGTAAAGTAAGTTTAAAGTCCTTCGGCATTTTAAAATCATGTAGATGTGGCGCTAGGAGTGATTTGTCTGATTCATCATCTGCAACTGTCATGTAACTTTTTCTTCGTACATGAGATTCTCACACTCTTGACTTACTCTTTTTTTCCATTCTTGAGGGTTTGGCTTGAGTGTCCTCACAAATTGATTGTACAAAATTTCCCTATTCGCTTCTAAGAATGCTGCAAACGCTCTCCTTTCTTTTTCTTGGTTGGTGTTGGGAGATTCTTCTTCCTCTTCTTCCTCCTCTGTTTCTTATTTACTATGCTCATTTTCTCAACTGGGGATGTCATCCCGATCTCGGCTAGGATGCATGTTTCTATTGCATCTAGGTGTGTGTTCTTGTGTCTGGTGATTATGACTCTTCTCACTTCTGGTGAACACCATTGTTTACCTGAAGGATTTTAAAACAAAAAAATTTTCCAATCCCCATAGACGATGCCAAATAATGTGGCAATCCGGTCAGGCCAACCTATTGTTGTTCACTCCGTGAATCTCGAACGGAAATGTAGACTACAGTGTGTGCTAACTTAGTGATCATTCATGCAACTCATAAGAACACGAAGAATGAGCCAACATGATATCATAAACACATAGAAATAGGTAGATCTAAGGAATCTCACAATAAACATAAACAAAATCATAAATACAAATATAATCCCTAAGTAAATAAACTACTCCTTAAGCATTGAACCCAAGTATTTCATTGTATTCGATGTCTTTAGGCAAAGGAAAAATAAAAAGAAGAAAAGAAAATATTCTAGAGAGAAGGAAGAGCTCCTTTCTCTCTCTATCCTAGTCTTGAAGTTTAAAATAAGCATAAACTTAAACCTAAGTAGACATAGTTCCATATGTATAGTAGTAGGAAATTGGGCCTTGAAATAGGCCCAAAATAGGCCAAAAAATCCCAGCAGCTGCAACAAACACGGCCAAAGGAAATCGGCATGGTCTGTGACAGCCAAGTAGTCTTCGTGATGGCGCAGCCTGCACAGTCTAGCATGGACCATTGACCTCGTGTTGGCACGGCCTTCCAATTCTGGCATGGGCCGTACCCCTTGTGCAAGACCGGGCCTTATCACCTGTCATGGAGTGGTGGCTGGACCTCCGTGTTGATGCTTCTAAATGAACGTCCCATGTCTTTTGGTATGGGCCATTGGCTGGAGTCTCATTTTGCTCAGGAAAATTGTGCAGGCCGTGTTATCCTTCACACCCCATGGGTTGGTCTTCATATTTTAGACTTAAAATGACATGGCCGTGTGAAACAGCATGGTATGTGCCCATACTTAGCCGACTTTTGAGTGAAATAAAGCAAAAGGGACACTACTGGCATTAACGAGCATGGTCTGTGCTAGGGCTATGGCACGATCCATGTTCTTGGCACGGGTAATGCTAAGTACCCCTGGCATAGCTTGTGCTAGCTTTGGTCTATGCTGGCGCGTGCTGGATTTGTGCCAGCCAGCCGGCTGGTTCGGTCGATTGATGCCTTCCTTTATTTTTGATCATTTTGAACTTTAATTCCACCTTTCCCAGCTCAATTCCATCTACTACTACACTTTATGTTTGTGGCCCTCATATCTACTACCATTCTTATGAATGGCCTTCAAGTATCTTCGACTATTATTGCAAATGGTCTTCCACCAAAAGATGTCAAAATGTCCACGAGCAACCTACTAATAAGATCATAAATGAAGATCTAGGTGCATGTGAATACAATGTGTTCATTAGCTTCAATTAAGTCTACAAAACTCAGGATATAGACAAGAAAACTAACAATGGTCGTCTAAACACTTTGTTGTGTAAACCGAACTAAAACTAGCAATCAAACAAGTAAAATATGATAATTATTGTGTTGAATCCATTGTTTAACGCATGCAATACGGTGCACACAAATCCCCCCACACTTAAAGCTTTACTCGTCCTCAAGTAAACAAAAAAACAAGAAAAGATCTAAGCGGAATGTAGCATGCAAAGATAAGTTAGCCACTGCATTGAACTTATTCTCAGGCTACCCTAGTTCCCACAAAGAAGTGAAAATCTCACAACTCTGACACTCCTCGAAGAGGCTAAAGTAACCTAACCACCCAAAATATTGTGAAAAAAAGTAAGAAAAAATGATAAGTGTTGTTTCCTCGAATAGTCCGCCAAAAGCAATCCAAGAGTTGTTTCCAAAAAACCACCAAAGAAATCTAAAAGATCCTCAACTTGGTTGTAACTAAGGATAACTCAAGATTCTGGACTTAGTTACAACCAAGGATAATGCCAAGAATCCTCAACTTAGTTTCCATTTTCCCTCAATTTCTCTAATTTTGCCTAGGAGTCCTTTCGAGTTTTCATCCTAACTTTCACACATGTTGAGCTCACTTCTCACCTTTTTCAACACGGCCTCACATTTTTTGCCTAGGTTTTCCAATCTAGCCGGGCCTAGCCTCTCACTTTTACCTAAGTCTTTTGACCTATTCGAGCTTTTCCCATTGTTGCCTAAGTTGTCCTTTAGGGTTTCCACTTAGCCGGGTATATTTTTTTATTTTATTTTTTCAATTTTTTTTGGTGTAGCACAAAATGCCCCAAAGGTGGGCTTCATACTACATGAAGATAAGAAAACAAAAATTATACCACTAAAAATTTCCAAAAAAACATCTCCCAAAACAAACTACAATGACTCACTACCATAGAGACCCCCTCCTTCTAGCACCGGTGTTTTCGTAAAAAAAACCCCGGTGCCTAAGTAACCGATGAAATGGTTTCACCGGTTGGAAAAAAACCAATGCTAAATCCCTACTTCTAGCACTGGTTTTTTTTAGCACCGATTTTTGAACCGGTGCTAATATGTACTGCGATAGCACCGGTTTTTTTGTTAGCACCGGTTGAAAAACCGGTGCTACTTTAGCACCGGTTTTTTTGTTAGCACCATTTTTTTAGCCGGTGCTAATTTTAGCACCGGGTTTTTTAAACCGGTGCTAAATTATTTACGATGACTAAAAAAAATTCCTTCCTCTTACAGCGGCAGCGTTCTTTCAGAGGAAGGGAAAAAGACCCAAAATTAATAATTTATTAGGGCATTAATTTAATAATAAAATCAACTTCACAAGATTGATAATATAGAAATAAAATCAAAAAAATTGTGATACAAAATTAATAATCTGTGGGACTAAACATAACTATCCCAAATATAACTATCTATGGGACTAAACATAACTTTAGCTTGAACTAGCAATTGAATCATGTGGCGTATACACATCAAATCACAAGGCTAAGCCACACAACTAATCTTGAATCTGTGATCCCTAAAAATGCTCAGAGGTACTGTTCCATATGCATCTACAAGACCATACAACTACAAACTTCAATTTAGTTTGCAAAATTGGTAGGGGGGAAAGGTAAATGTAACTAAATCAGTAAATCTTACCTTGGAAGGCTCATTTTATGTTTGGAAGCTAATGCCCGGAACATACTTAAGACAAATTGGAAATCCTCCGTATATTCTAACAGACAAAGGAATCAAACACACACACAAAGGGGCTGCGTAGTTTAGATCTAAATAAACATGGAGAAAAAAATGAGTAATCAAAACTCCACTCAGCACACATGTCTATCTCATTATGTTTTACCTTACGATTTGAAAATAATGTCACAAGCAGCCTATATAAATAAGAAAAGGTTTAGTGAATGCCTACTGACTAGCCTACGATTATGGAACAGTGTACCATGAGGCAAATTTAATTTATGGTGATTAAGCTTGTTTACAAATATTAAACACTGGTTGCATTCGATAGAAAGCATAAATGAAATAGACTAAAGCTCTAACCAACTAAGAACGTTTGATCCTTCATACAGTGTATACTTGTTTTTTCAGTTCATCTAAGCTTGTTGTTTAACAGTCTATGAACTTCTTCTATTTTACTTTATTTTCTGGATAAACACTTTTTGTCCCATTGAATGAGTAACAGGTTTCAGGATGAAAGCACAGACACCCCAAAAGGAAAACACAAAAAAAACTCTAATGCAGCATAGGATACTAGGCAAAAACTAAAAGGGTCACATTCCGCTTCAACCATTTATGATTAGCACATTATTAAGCAAGAATTGGATATTATCATTAAAACTAAGATTAAAATAATCAAGGGAATATTTCTAAGGAATGGATGGTAAACCCGGACAACCTGTCTTTCGTAATTAGCTTGAGCATCACTTGACTTTTTATGTTCTTTCTCCAAATCATCCTTTAAAGATGTAATTTGGGTGTCAAGAACGGCTATTTCAGACCTGAAAGGCAAACAAGTTTCATGCAATCATGGAGAAAATTAACATAAAACAATAAACTATTGTAACAAGAAACTTCACCCTTTAACGGAGCAACTCTCTCTAAGACTGGCAATTACTAACAAAGAAGAAGCCATGGCTTCCTCTTTGCCTACAGTTGCAATTGCCATTTCGTTGCTTTTAATGTCAAGTTTTCTTTGAAGCTCATGAACAGTTTCTCTTAAAGAGACAACATCGGTCTTGAGTGACTTCTTAACAATATCAGCCTACAGAAGAGACCCAATACCCAAATGTTTAG
Organism: Rubia yunnanensis; assembly: GCA_037428765.1. Taxonomy (NCBI): domain Eukaryota; kingdom Viridiplantae; phylum Streptophyta; class Magnoliopsida; order Gentianales; family Rubiaceae; genus Rubia; species Rubia yunnanensis. The sequence goes on along the minus strand of CM075061.1, from coordinate 43,076,864 downwards.
CAAGAAAACTCAATGTGTTCAACAATAACAAAACAATGATGGTGTAATACATCTTCCTTTGATTTCTCATTTGCAGTTTCAAGCTATTTAATGGCTTCTTCATTTGCTTGAGCAATACTTTTATACTGACATAATAAATAGGAAAAATTAGCATATGATTGATTCATGCAATAACGACAGAGTCATTCGGTACCTGAAGCATGTGATCTTTATTCATTTGTGCCTCCTTCACCAACTTTGCAATTTCTTCTTTCACAGCATTAGTCTATATTAAGTTTAAAAAAAAGTGTAAAAGGTTACAGATACTTGCAAAGCAGAATAAAGAAAAACATTTGTTTAGCTTAACAAAACAGTCGTTTGAAAAACCATAAAACAATAATTGTTTACAATCAACCAAGATGTGGACCGGTCTGGTTATCACTACCTCAGTTTCACAATTTACATCTTTCTAGCTTTTTTAATTAGCTCCAGTATGCAAGTCACCATCATAGCTGATTTCATATCTCATCATCATGTCCACACAAAAAATCTTATCATTGATATCTATATCATTATATGCCTTCCTTTATAGTTTTGTGACTCGTCCAAGTCTTTTAGGGTCCATCCTTCCCATTCAATTTATGTTACCATTCTTTCTTTTCAACACGTCTTATTATGTTATCATGTACAAACCATTTTCATCATATTTTACACATTTGTCATCTATTAGGTGGTACCCTGGCATTTTTTTAATCTAATCTAGCATGTGCACACATCTAATAAGCCATGCATTTTTGTCAATACAACCGACTGGAAATACAACTTAAAAAATACACTAATTTAATTCTACTATTTTTGTAGTCCATTTCTACCCCATGACCTGGAGCTTTATACATCAGATTACATCTTCCATTATTAATATGTTCCAAGTCCACGTTGAGAAGAGAAGAAAGCAGGAAGAGAGGGAGGGAGGCTAATTTGATTACCTCGTTTTTAACTGTAGAGCTAGATACACCTTCCTCATTTAACTCAGAGACCTGGCTCAAAGTGAAAAAGGCAAAAATAAGTTATCAACAAAAAATTAAAAGGAAACCAAAAATCACTTGATGGATGCAATAGCTAGACCCCAAACCAAGATGCCACATGACAATCACCACAGCATGCAAAAAAAAAGTCTCAATAATCCTAATATATCACAGAGCTCTCAAGTGGGAGCATAGAGGTAGTGCAAGTTCACAAAAGCGTTATAGAGCATCATCTTACAAAACTCACCATCAATCAGCATACAGGAGTATAATGAAATTTTAATTTGCAACATGAGCCGCTTGGACTAGTTTATCTCAACAATAAAGGATTAACTTCAACACCAAAGAAAATTACCTAGGCATGCTTCATCTTGTCCTCCAAACCAGAGCACCGAGCCTGGAAAAGGAATCACCAAAGCGGGAAGGATTTAGCAGATAAGTTACCATGAAAATTTAGAACACACATACAATAAGCAGATGAACAAGAATACCAAAAACAAAAACCTCAACAACAATTGCTCTAGCCTCAGCCGCAGCCAAATCACGCAAAGCTTTACTCTGTGCTTCTTCAGCCTGTTTCAAGGCATTATTCATGCCATTCTTGTGCTCAAATGTAAGATGTCATGGTGAACGTTTCCAACTTGGTCATCCTCTGATCCTGTTGCCGCTGTGGTGGCCCTCCCTCTCACCGCAACTGCCCTATCTTTGCCACCCCTACCTCCGCTCTAGCTTCACCACCTCCTGACTCAGCTCTAGCTCCGCTAGAAACCCACACCACCAATCATCAGAAAGAACCGTGCGCTATCGCTGCCCTAGCTCCGCCACCCCCTAACTCCGCCCTAGCTCTGCCACCTCCTAGCATCACCAGAAACCCTATCCCCCATCGAACTGCGCCCCTTTTCCACCGCTGCTCCACAACCGCTCCAGTCCACATTCATTCCGCCGGTCCATAGCACCGCCACCGCTGACTCATCTCAAATCGAACCATCATCGCCCAGACCAATCTAACCATGGTCGATCATGCCAGTCAAGCAATGGCGAGGAAAATGAAGAAAAAATTTGAGGAATAAAGAAAATGAAGATATAAGGGTCAGGTGTCCTTTTTGATTTTTTATTTTTTTACTCAGGGGTATAATAGTCATTACACTTATTTCCTGCCATTTTTTCATAGAAAAGTCTTGGGAAAGACGGTCTTCCCATAAACTTATGGAAAGACGAGGTTTAATTAGAATAATATAAGGTAAAAGATCTTAGTTGCAATGTTAAAATTTTATTATACAATGTGTCGTAGTTATAAAGTTTATAATCCGATTCATACAACCCGACAATTTTATCTTCATTTCTTCTAAGTTGCACCATTAACCTTGGTCTTTCCATGGCTTATGGAAAGACAGTCTTTCAAGAGACAGACTCTTTTTTATTTGTATTTATATATACTGATTCAAATAAAGTTTGACCATTAATTAGTCAAATAAAATTAGTTATTAGAGTTTATTTATTGAAAGTCAAGTAAGGGTTAACCGTTGAGTAGTCAAAGTCAAAAAAATTTATTTGTATTTATATATACTAATTCAAATAAAGTTTGACCATTAATTAGTTAAAGTTAACGTAGTTATTAGTGTTTATATATTGAAAGTCAAGTAAAGTTTGACCACTGATTAGTCAAAGTTAACCTAGTTATAAGTGTTTATATATTTAAAGTCGAGTAAAGTTTGACCGTTAATTAGTTAAATTCAGCTTAGTCACTAGTGTTTCTATGTAGATAGTCAAGTAAAATTTGACCGTTGATTAGTCAAAGTCAACTTAGGCACTAGTATTTATATATATAAAGTCAAGTAAGGTTTGACCGTTGATTAGTCAAAGTAAAACATTTTTATTAGTATTTATTATATACTAATTCAAATAAAGTTTGGCCATTAATTAGTTAAAGTCAACTTTGTTATTAGTGTTTATATATTGAAAGTTAAGTAAGGGTTCATCATTGATTAGACAAAGCCAATTTAGTTATTAGTGTTTATATATTGAAAGTTGAGAAAAGTTCGACCGTTAACTAGTTAAATTCAGCTTAGTCACTAGTCGAAGGTATAAAAAGAAACCGTGAGAGTCTACGAGAGTGGAACATTGTCCCACTCCCGTGATACAGTGAAACCTACTGAACTACCCCTGATCTAGACGGTACAATCAGGTGGCCCAAAAAAATGCTGTGGGAGTGTACGGGAGTGGGGACATTAGCTCACTCCTTTAATACATGTTACCTAAAATACTAACCCTGATCTAAATGTTACAACCAGGTGACCAAAAGAAGCTAGTCCTGTTGTGATGACCGGGGCCTGTGGAAACCATCAATGGAAAATATTACAACCCGTCGTGGTGACCGGGGCCTGTATGAGTCATCCCTTCAACAGAGTCTCTTCGTGGTGACCGGGGCCTGTATAAGCCATCCCTGAAAAAATAGAGGGGTGTGAGAACAAACTCACTTGCCTCCTCGCTCCATTTTACATCCATGCTACCGGTGGTGTGAACCGGCTCTTGCGCCGTGGTTTTCTCCCCACGGGTGTCTTCAAATCCGATAATGGTCTCGGTCTTCCAATAAATGAAGTAGTATGAAATGTCCTCCTAAAAGGGCTTGCACACCGCTTCTACCATGTACACCTCTAAGATGAAGATAAAGAGGTGTTATTGGCCTTCGATAGCGGTCTCTGGATGAGGGCCGAGGCTTTCTCTGTGGGGTTGGGAGCAGTTTGACCGTAGTCCGTTGTGCTCCCAAGTGTTCCCCATGGATAGACCTACTAGGCATAAGAGACCGGGCATGACTTCTACCGCGCACGCCCCGCATAATGGTTTTGTAACCATTCTTTCCATTTTAGGCAAATGGACAGCCTGATGCCATTTTGCACTTTTCAGTGCAGCGCAGGCAAATAGCGCAACCGTTAATTCCATGTGATACCTAGCAAGGGGTTAATTAATTTGCGTACGCAGAATTAATTTACCCCCTACCAACCTACATGGCCATGCTACTACCATGGGAAATCCTGTCAGCCATATGGAGAGAAGCTGCTGCAATTTTTTTTAGCAGTAGTCATCCCTCGAGAGCATTTCCACGAATTCACCCTCGAGTACTCGAAGTTACACTCGAAAGCCCCCCTTGAGCACTGGAGGACAGTCGGTACATCTCGAGCATCTCGAAGCATCTCCAACAGTCGAATCCTCTCGAGCACTCGAACACTTCTAGCTCTCGAATTGCCCTCTTGAGCACTCCAATGCCTTCATCACTTGACTACCTCAGTCCATCTATCCTCGAACCACCCTTTGGATCTCGGTCCACGAGCTCTCAGATATTCGAGTACTCGAGCACTTCCAGCATTCGAATGCCCATCTCGAGCACTTGAATGCTTTCAGCACTCAAATCCCTCGAAATCACCTTTAGCCCTCGAACCATCCCTCATCTTCCCTTCGAGTATTCGAACTCCCCCCCCTCGAGGACAAAGAACTCGAACACCTTCAATCCTCAAATACCCTCCACCGAGCACTCAAAGGCTTCCAACACTCAAATGTCCCCCTCGAGTACTCTAGCACCTCCAGCGCTAGAATACCTCAATCCAACTAACCGCAAACTACCCTCGAGTACATGAGCACTTCCAGCACTCGAATACCCATCTCGAGCACTCGAATGCCTTCAGCACTCAAATCCCTCGAAATCTCCTTCAGCCCTCAGACCATCCTTCCATCCTCGAACCATCCCTCAACTTCCCTTCGAGTACTCAAACCTCCACCCCTCGAAGGGTTACTGTCCAGCATACCATTCGAGTTGCCACTAACAACTGATAGATGTGATTGTCGGACCATATTTTCCGGCGTTATTGAGTCGCCAGAATCTGGGCAAAATTTGAGAAAACCACCAATTACGAGAGTCTGATCTTCCATTCCTCTTCTTCTGGGGATTCTTATGAAATTGATAAACAAGGCCAATAAATTGGGAGTACTATTCTTTATGATTTCGATTAAAACAATCCACCATGGCCAGCCGCCAAACAGCTAGATTCAACCAACACACAGTGAAACATCTCATAACATCTATGATGAATCCGAATATCCCCAAAGTATGTGCCACCTCAATTATACCCAGAATGAAGATCACCGTATGAATGTTCATGAGTGAGAGAAAATTTTAAATCTGTGTTTTTGGCATAGAGCGTCTAAGTGCAGACTAGGTCAGGGAACACAAGGCCGGGGGGTGTCCGGGTTTTGAACACAAGCGAGGCTGAGATTTTACCGGGTTCTGAGCACAAGCAAGGCCGGGAAAGGAACCGGGTTCTGTTCACTTGCAAGGCCGGAGGTTTCCCAGGATTTGAACACACACTTGGCCAGAAGGTGGCCGGGTTTTGAGCACTAGCGAGGACGGATGATCAGTCCGGGTGCCCGGGGTTTGAACACAAGGTCCCCTGAATCAGTTTGGGTAACCTATTGGTCTAAGCTCCAATTTAAATTCGAGTAAACAAGGTTGAGCATTTTTCGGGTTCTGAGCATGAGCATGAGCAAGGCTGGGTGGGTTACCGGGAGCAAGGCCGGGCGGTCAGGTCGCGTTTTGATCACTTGCAAAGCCGGAAGTTGCCCAGGTTTTTAACACAAGCAAGGCCGGAAGGTGACTGGGATCTGGGCACTAGCAAGGCCGGGGGACTAGGCCGGGGTTTGGACACAAGCTAGGCTAGTCGGGCTCGAGGTTTGAGCACAAGTTTACCTGAATCGATTATAACTGACCCTAATGCTAACAATTTCCATGCCTAGGACCCTTCATTAATATTAATCTCCTATGGACATCATATTTACATGCCACTTTCAGTAGGAATGGTGCATTAACCCGTACAGATTCTCATAAACAGCCCATCTCTTCCTACTAAACCTTCCCAACATGCGTCGGGAATCCACACATTCTACAAAATTAGATATGCAAAGCTTCTCCTGTTCCCAGCAAAACTACTCAGAACAGAGTACCACAGTAATCCACACGGGTTTTGTTTACGAATTACTTCTTTCCACAGGAGGCCTTACCAAAAAAATAGATTCTATACAAATAGCACTAAATGAAACCGAAGAGAGCTTCCCAGACGACAAGTTCTTCTTCAAAAATTCGCACAACAAATCCCCAGAAAATCCGCACAAGAAAATCATCCATTAAAGTCCACACAAAATTTATATAGTGCAAGACTTACATGGGTGTTCACCAAGCTCTCCATGTTTGCATCGGGTACGGGTCTTCCTCCTCCGCTAGAACTTCGTCTTCCTCCCCCGGCAGAAAATTCCACTCATCAAGACCGGTGGGCAGGTCTTCCTCCAGTAGAACCCATCGTGGAGTAAAGTTTGAACGTTGATTAGTTAAATTCAACTTAGTCACTAATATTTATATATAGAGAGTCAAGTAAGGTTTGACCGTTGATTAGTCAAAGTCAAACATTTTTATTTGTATTTATTATATACTAATTCAAATAAAGTTTCACTGTTAATTAGTTAAAGTCAATTTTGTTATTAGTGTTTATATATTGAAATTCAAGTAAGGGTTCATCGTTGATTAGACAAAGTCAACCTAGTTTATAGTGTTTATATATTGAAAGTCGAGTAAAGTTTGACAGTTAATTAGTTAAAGTCGGCTTAGTCACTAGTCTAAGGTAATGGTAAATAAAAAGAAACCGTGAGAGTCTACGGGAGTGGGAACATTGTCCCACTCCCGTGATACAATGAAACCTACTAAACTACCCCTGATCTAGATGGTAAAATTAGGTGGCCCCAAAAAATGCCGTGGGAGTGTACGGGAGTGGGGACATTGGCCCACTCCCTCAATATATGTTACCGAAAATACTGCCCCTTGTCTAAATGTTACATCCAGGTGACTCAATAACAAAGAGAACAGAGGATCATGAGAACAATCTCGCTAGCCCCTCCTCTATGGAACCTCCATCCAACCGGGAGTCTTAATCGGCTCTTGACTCATGGTTTGTTCCCCATAGGTGTAATCCCAACCATCGCTGAAGTGCGGCGATGGCCTTCGAAACTGAGAGAGGTCTCGGCCTTCCAAGGAATGAAGCAATGCGTCCTCTCCTGATGGAGTTGGTGCACCGCTTCTACCATGTACACCCCTAAGATGAAAATAAAGGGGTGTTATTGGCCTTCGGTAACAATCTCTATGTGGGTGCCGAGGTTTTTCCTTTGGGGATGGGAGCTAGTTGACCGTAGTCGATGGTGCTCCCAGTTGTTCCCCGCGGATAGACCTATTAATGATGAGAGACCGGGCATGACTTCAACCGTGCACGCCCTGCGTAACGGTTTTGTAACCGTTCTCTCCATTTTAGGCAAATGGACAGCCGTATGCCATTTTAAACTTTTCAGTGCAGCGCAGGTAAATCGCGCAACCGTCAAATCCAAGTATCTCAGCTAGTAGTGGGTTAGTTAATTTCGCGTACGCTAATTAATTAATCCACTACCCAATTCAAGTAGTTGTGCAACCCAAGTGATGAAAGCTTTCTCCCCAGTGTATGGGGAACTGAGAACTCCCTTTCCCGTGATCCACAGTTTCTGCCCAGGAAAAAGAAGGCTTAATATTTTAATTTTTTTGACCCGTAGTCTTCGAGACCACTCGGACCACTGGCCTTCGAGGCCTCTCGGGCCTGTGACCCTAGAGACCTCTCGAACCAGTGGCCCTCGAGATCTCTCGGACCACTGGCCTTCGGGACATCACGAACCTTTGGACCTTTGTACCTCTCGAACCGCTGGCCCTCGGGACCTCTCAAACCTCTGGCCCTCGAGACCTCTCAAGCTGGTGGCCTTTGAGACCTCTTGAACCAGTGGTCCTCGAGGTCTCTCGAACCGTTGGCCCTCGAGACCTCTCAGAACACTGCCCCTCGTGACCTGTCGAACCCCTGGTCCTCTGGACCTGTCGAACCGGTGGCCCGCGAGACCTGTCGAACCGCTGGTCCTCGAGACCTCCCAAACCTCTGGGTCTAGGGACCTCTCAAACCGGTGGCCCTCGAGGCCTCTCGATCCAGTGGCCCTCGAGACCACTCTAGGTGGCCATCAAGACCTCTCGAACCAGTGGCTCTCGAGATTTCTTGGGCCAGTTACCGTCAAGGCCTCTCGAACCATTGGCCCTCGAGGCTTCTCGAACCATTGGCCCTCGAGACCTCTCGAACTATTGGCCCTCGAGACCTCTCAAACCACTGGCCTTCGGGACATCACGAACCTTTGGACCTTTGTACCTCTCGAACCGCTGGCCCTCGGGACCTCTCAAACCTCTGGCCCTCGAGACCTCTCAAGCTGGTGGCCTTTGAGACCTCTTGTACCAGTGGTCCTCGAGGTCTCTCGAACCGTTGGCCCTCGAGACCTCTCAGAACACTGCCCCTCGTGACCTGTCGAACCCCTGGTCCTCTGGACCTGTCGAACCGGTGGCCCGCGAGACCTGTCGAACCGCTGGTCCTCGAGACCTCCCAAACCTCTGGGTCTGGGGACCTCTCGAACCGGTGGCCCTCGAGGCCTCTCGATCCAGTGGCCCTCGAGACCACTCTAGATGGCCATCAAGACCTCTCGAACCAGTGGCTCTCGAGATTTCTTGGGCCGGTTACCGTCAAGGCCTCTCGAACCATTGGCCCTCGAGGCTTCTCGAACCATTGGCCCTCGAGACCTCTCGAACTACTGGCCCTCGAGACCTCTCAAACCACTGGCCCTCGAGACCTCTCGAACCACTGGCCCTCGAGACCTCTCGAACCACTGGCCCTCGAGACCTCTCGAACCACTGGCCGTCGAGACCTCTCGAACCACTGGCCCTCGAGACCTCTCGAACCACTGGCCCTCGAGACCTCTCGAACACCTGGTCCTCGAGACCTCTTGAATAACTGGTCCTCGAGACCCCTCGATCAACTGGACCTTGAGACCTCTCGAACATTATGCCCTTCGAGACCCAAAAAATATTTTTCATTTTCAATTTTGTTTTTAACCCGTAGTTTTCAAGACCACTCGGACCACTGGCCTTCGAGGTATCTCGGACCTGTAACCCTTGAGACCTCTCAAACCAGTGGCCCTCGAGATCTCTCGGACCACTGGCCTTCGAGACTTCACAAACCTCTAGACCTCTATATCTCTCGAACCGCTGGCCCTCAGGACCTCTCAAACCTTGGGCCCTCGAGACCTCTCGAGCTGGTGGCCTTTGAGACCTCTCGAAACAGTGGTCCTCGAGATCTCTCGAACCGTTGGCCCTCGAGACCTCTCACAACACTACCCCTCGCGACCTGTTGAACCCCTGGTCCTCTGGACCTGTTGAACCGGTGGTTCGCGAGACCTATCAAACCGCTGGTCCTCGAGACCTCCCAAACCTCTGGGTCTGGGGATCTCTCAAACCGGTGGCCCTCGAGACCTCTCGAACCGGTGGCCCTTGAGACCACTCTAGGTAGCCATCAAGACCTCTCGAACTAGTGGCTCTCGAGATTTCTTGGAACAGTTACCGTCAAGGCTTCTTGAACCATTGGCCCTCGAGACCTCTCGAACTACTGGTCCTCGAGACCTCTCGAACCACTGGCCCTCGAGACCTCTCGAACCACTGGCCCTCGAGACCTCTTGAACCACTGGCCCTTAAGACCTCTCGAACCACTGGCCCTCGAGACCTCTCGAACAGCTGGTCCTCGAGACCTCTCAAACAACTGGTCCTCAAGACCCCTCGATCAACTAAACCTTGAGACCTCTCGAACATCTGGCCGTTCGAGACCCAAAAAAATTTATCGATTTCAATTTTTTTTGTTTTCACTTTTCCCTCGAATCCACTCGGACCACTGGTCTTCAAGATCTCTCGGGCCTTAAGACCTCTCGAACCGGTGGCTCTCGAGACCTCTTGAACCACTGACCCTCGAGACCTCGTGAACCTCTGGCCCTCGAGACCTCACGAACCTCTGGACCTCTGGACCTGTCGAACCGGTGGCCCTCGAGACCTCCCAAACTGGTGGTCTTTGAGACCTCTTGAACCACTGGCCCTTGTGATCTCTTGAACCACTGGCCCTCGAGACCCCTCGAAGCACTAGCCCTCGAGACCTCTCGTACCCCTGGTCCTCGAGACCTGTTGAACCGCTGGGACACGAGACCTGTCGAACCGCTGGCCCTCGAGATCTCTCGAACCGCTAGCCCTAGGGACCTCTCGAACCTTTGGCTCACGAGACCTCATGGGCCTCTGGAGCTCGGTACCTCTCGAACCGGTGGACCTCAAGGCCTCACAAACCCCTGGCACTCGAGACCTCTCAAACCACTGGCCCTCGAGACCTCGCAAACCTCTGGCCCTTGAGACCTGACGAACCTCTGAACCTCCGGACCTGTCGAACCGGTGACCCTCGAGACCTCCCAAACTGGTGATCTTTGAGACCTCTCGAACCAGTGGCTCTCGAGATCTCTCGAACCACTGGCCCTCAAGACCTCTCGAAGCACTAGCCCTCGAGACCTCTCGAACCCCTGGTCCTCGAGACCTGATGAACCGCTGGCCCACGAGACCTGTCGAACTGCTGGCTCTCGAGACCTCTCGAACCGCTGGCCCTAGGGACCTCTCGAACCTTTGGCTCTCGAGACCTCACGAGCCTCTGGAGCTCGGTACCTCTCGAACTTGTGGCCCTCGAGGCCTCTCGAACCGGTGGGCCTCGAGACCTATCGAACCGGTGGCCCTCGATACATCTCGAATCGGTGGCCCTCGAGGCCTCTCAAACCAGTTCTCTCGAGATTTATCGAACTAGTGGCCCTCAGGACCTCTCGAACCACCGGCTCTCGAGACCTCTCGAACAACCGGTCCTCTAGGCCTCTCGAACAACTGGCCCTCTAGTCCTAAAGTGTGTTTTTTTTCTCTGCTTTTGCTTCTTCTGCCCGCCAGGTAGATGTCCACATCTATTGTTACCTGCAAAAGAAATATTTACCTCTCTGGTGTTGTATCGATGGTGTCCCCTAAGCTTACCTGCAGGAAACTTTAGGAAAAAAGAAGGGACTTCCTCATTTTTTTATGTTTGTTTGCGAAGGATCCCTGTCTAGAACAGCAGTTCGTGCGGGAATAGTCTATTGAGGATGAGGTAATAGTCCTTTTGAATAAGCTTGAAAACCCTTGCCGAGTCTAGGCGAAGTACGTTTTTGAGAACTCCGTTCCTTTCACTCCATATGTAGTACATTGTGGTTGTCAGCGCCAGTGGACCCATCTTTTTTTTCCAATTTCGATCCTCTTACCTGTCTTCTAATCCATTTTTCCGAGGTTGCAATGGAGGTGGTAGCTCGTCTCAATCCAATCCAATTTTGAACTCTCTCCCATACCGGTTTGATGAAATCACAGTTGAAGAACAAATGATCGTGTTTCTCTGCTTCAGAGCGACATAGGCAGCAGATGTCGTTTGGGGGTTCGTCAGCTCCTCCATGGTACCTGTCCTTGGTTTGGAGATGACCAAGCGATGCAAGCCATGTAATGAAAGATAACCGGGGTGGTATCGAGCCACTCCAAATTGATTTGAAGAATCTTGGTCTTGGGAGGGTGGATATGTTATACAGATGGGGGTAAGTGAACCTGTGGAAATGATCATGAGTTATCGCCGTGAATTTTCTGGATCCTGTCCAAACCGCCACCAAGTCGATGAGTGTTTCCCTTGAGCCTCCACACATGATTATCAGGTTGTCTCATATTTCGCACAGATTCGTGAAGTAGAGTGAGAACTTCTCTGAGATTCTGCCGCACGGAGCCCTTGTGTGTACATTCCATATATTGCTCATGCTCAGGAACTGTGAATGGACCCATTTGATCCAGAGTGATTCCTTTTTTGAGTGTATATCCTATAGTTGCTATGCAAGGATGGCCATATTCCAAGTCTTGAAGTCCTGAATTCCCAAACCCCCATTACTCCTCGGGGTGCAAAGCCTTTTCCAGGAAACCTTTTTCTACTTCTTTTCACCCCACAGGAAGTGTTTTCATTTTTTTTCCAGTGAGTCCATAACATTTCCCTGGATGATGAAGTGTTGTATCCAGAATCCAACAACTCCCTGTACCACGGATTTTATGAGTTCCAGTTTCCCCGCATAATATAATGTATGACCTTTGAATCTTGCAATTTCCTTGTCGATGCTGTCGAGAAGCGTTTGAAACTGAGAGACCTTCAGTTTACTGGAATCCAACGGGATACCTAAGTACCTGATCGGAAAAGTAGCCCACAGAATGCCGGTAAAGCTTAAGTCCTCCTTTATACCCACTCCGAAGAATTTTGACTTTGCGGCGTTGATGGCTGGGCATAAGGTCTGCTGAAAATTGTTTAGAGCAGACATGATGGTATGGACAGAGTTCCGGTCTACCTTTGAAAAAAGCATCAGGTCGTCCACGAATGCCAGGTGGGTGGTTTTTAAGTGATCACATCTCGGGTGGTAGGAGAACGGAGAGGTTTCTGCCCTATTTTTCAGTAACCTAGAAAGGTATTCCATGCAAATGACAAAAGGTTGGGGTGAAAGGGGGTTTCCTTGTCGCAGTCCCCTTTTGGCTTTGAAGAAATCACAGAATTTGCCATTTATCGTAATGGAGAACGTCGATGTTGTTACGCATTCCATGATTCTATCAACCCATATTTGCGGGAAGCCTAGGCCATTTAGTACCTCCTGTATGAAATCCCAGGAAACTGTGTCGAATGTCTTTGTGAGGTCTACCAAAATCATACAACGAGGAGAGGATCGTGATAGTCCATTGCCCCGCACAAGCTCTTGAGCCATCATGACATTATCAGAAAGTTTTCGTCCCTTTACGAACGCTGCTTGGCAGGGGTCGATGAGGCTGGGGAGGAGTGGATCGATTCTGTTGGCGATAACTTTGGAGATAATCTTGTAAATGATATTACAGCAGGAGATGGGTCTAAAGTTAGCCACCCTTAGGTTGTCTTCTTTCTTGGGAATAAGTGCAACATCGGTATGATTTAGCCTTTTTAGTAGTTCACCAGTGCGGAAGAATTCCAAGATCGATTCTGTGACATCCTGTCCCACGATCTCCCATTGATTCTTGAAAAAAGCCGTAGTGAAGCCATCCAGGCATGGAGCTTTTCCATCGGACATGGAGAAGAGGGATGACTTGATTTCATGTCTTTCGATATCTTGGCTCAGTGTGGCTCTCTCCATGTCGGTAAGTAAGGGGCCTGAACGGATTATATCTGGATCGATTGGTGCACGTGGTACATCTGACCCGAATAAGCCCTTATAAAACTCCGCAAGTAGTTCCCCTTTTTTCTCGCTGGATGTGACTAATCTTTCCTCTGCGTCCAGAATTGCCGGGACTCCACCGCCTTTCCTATTGGCTTCCAAGATCGTGAAAGAAACTTGTGCCCTTATCCGCCAAAGTGAAAAAGTTTATTCTTCCCTTTTGGGTTAGGAATTTTGACTCCGCCATGTAGAAGATCAAGGCTGTTTGCTTTAGAACAGTCAGTTGGTGTATTAGTTCCTGTGATGCGTTCCCCGACGTTAAACTTTTCAACGCATTATCGTACTCCATATCTGCTCTTTTTGCCTTTTCTGATATGTGGTGGAAGTCCCTTTTCCCCAGCTCTTTGAGGGGTTTCTTCAATCTTTGTAGTTTGCGGCATAGAACATACTGTCTGAACCCTTGAACCGCTGGTGACCAGTGATCATGAACAACCTGTTTGCACCTCGGATGCGCATTCCACATATTTTGATACCTGAAAGGTCTGTTCAATTGCTCATTTTCTTGTGCTAGAGCTATTACAAAAGGTAGGTGGTCAGAGAGGGCTGATCCAGGAAGAAAGGTGGTACAACAGGAATCTTCATCCCATTTGTGATTCAGGAGGACGCGGTCTAGTTTGTGCCTGATTGTGAAGTCTGCATTATGCCATGTTAGATGATCCCCGATTGCTGGGGCGTCCCTCAGACCACAGGAGGTACAGGCTTCTTGAAATTCTCTCATTTGGTAGACCCCAGGGGATGTGTTACCCATATGATCATTTACACTAAGGATGGCGTTAAAGTCGCCAAGAACCATCCAAGGTGAGTCAAGGTTCGCACCGTATCGCTTCAGCTCTGCCCTAAGGGGCAATCTGTGTAGTCTTCCCTCACTGTTTCCATAGTGTAGGTGCAAAGAAAATGCACATTCAATGATAGGTGTCGTACTCTGAGATGGATCAGCTGCGCCATTTTGCCCGTTGTCTCGACATTAAACTTTTTGGGGTCCCAAACAACAAGAATTCTTAAATTTGGTGCCAATTCAAAATTGTGTGTGTATATCCAACCTTTAAGAATCCTCATGAAGTTGTTCAGTGTTCGTTCACTTGCCTTTGTTTCTAGAATACCTAACAAACTGACATTGTTTTCGGAGATGATGTTCTTCGCCCATCTCCTTTTTTCTGGGGCGCCAAGGCCCCGTATGTTTATGCAGGCTGCATTCACTGGGGAGCGAAGGTCCCTTCAGGCCTTGGACCGCCACCTTTACTGATGTTATTTGAAGAGGAACTCTTTGCTGCTTCCGCCACTCTTTGGTAGGTCTTTGTCGATGGGTTGAGCAGCATGTAAGAGAATCTGGTTCTGCCACTGCTCTTGAACATATATTTCTCAACTGTGGTTTTTCCTTTTGGTGCCAGAGGTCTTCCTGCCCTAGGGGGGTTGCTCCTTCTTCTTGCCTTCGGATGGAGCATGCTGTTCGGTATGCTTCCTGCAACATTCATCGGTCTGTCTGCATCACCGAAAGTCGGAGGCTCTACCAAGCCGGCATCATCACTGAGATGGGGACGGGTGCCCGGTGGTGTAGGATCACCTGTTTCCTTCCCCCGGTCCATCTCCATGACCACCTCTATGTCATCGCACTTTTCCTTTACCGAGTTTACTTCTTGCTCCGTGGTGCTAGATTCTGAATGTACTGATTTTGACCCCAAAACTGTGTCGCCATTTGTACGGGAGAGCTCCCCATCTGGGTTTTTACTTCATTTACCTGTGTGGGCAGAACACCTTTGTCAAAGTTTACATCCCGATTTCTTTTTGCCATGCATTCCTGAAAAACCCTGTCCCTGGCCCTGAAGAATTCATCACAACCTTCAAAGATGTGTGTATTTTCTCCGTAGTTTGGGCACCACGGTTTGCAGTAGTCATACAGTATCCGTTGCGAGTGGGTAGTTCCGTTCGGCATATGGAATTTTACCATTTCTTTGAGCTATTTGGAGGTGTCGATGAGGACCAGGATCCTAGCGTAGTAGCCCCTGAGATCTCGAGTATCATTATCCATGAGGATGGGATCACCTAGGGTGGAAGCTATCTTCTCGAGGGCTTTTTTGTGCTAGCATGACTTTAGTAGGTAGTTCATACGAATCTAGATCGGTTTCTTGGCCATGATACACATATCGTACTTCCCAGACTCAGGTATAGGAACAATAAACAACTTTTTACCGTGGAGGAAATGGTTCGGACCCTGTAGTACCTTGTCACTGTCCTCCGCTGTTTTGAATCCGAATTTTAGGTACCCATTTGTCATTGTCTGAACCCAGCATTGGACATCCCACTTTGCTATGAGCAATTTCCGGACAGCATGTATACCTGGGAAAGAACCTGGGAAGACGCCTAAAAAACCATAGAACACCCGGACTTGCTCCTTGTTAACTTCTTCCTCTGAGAGGACAAAATCCACATCTTGGTCTATGATAATGTCTACTTTGTTCAAGGTGATATCCGCATCATCCCACTGTCTTTTTCTCTCTAATAGCGGATCATGCCATTCTCTAAACTTGAAGGTCTTTTCCACTTGGTCATTCAGGCCCGGATGATTTGCCGATTTGGTGGCAGGGGTTGATATGGGAGTCTGGTCCATGTTTTCCCGTTCACAATGACAGTAAGAGAAGACAAGAGGGGTTAGGTACACAATCTGACTAACGTATCGGATGCACAAGGGAGACTAACTTATCTCCCACACAATATTCTACTTCGAAAACAACAGAAATTCCTAGTAACTATCCCGGCAACAGGGGATTAGTAATAGGCAAAAATATGTTACGCATGCCAGATATTACACATACAAATTTCAGCGACAGGAACAAACATATACACAATCCAAGTACTCAACAGATGATAAAGTATCAGTGCTCGAATAGGGAATGAACTAATTCAAAGCCAAGTGACTAAGAAGAACCTATTTTCGGAAACCCTCGCAATGCCGGCGGAGAAGCAAACGAAAAACCCCCAACCTGGAGATGATTATGCTCGGAATCCCACGGGGAATCTGAGTAATCTGGTCTCAGGCCTGGATTTACCGCTTGATCGGATGCAAATGCTCCCATGGATCGTGGGAGAAGGATGCTCCTTTTTCGCCCAAAATCGCCTCAGAGAAAGTTTTTATGCTTAGTCACTAGTGTTTCTATATAGAGAGAGTCAAGTAAAGTTTGACTGCAAATTAGTTAAAGTCAACCTAGTTTATAGCGTTTATATATTGAGAGTTGAGTAAAGTTTGACTGTTGATTAGTTAAAGTCAGCTTAGTCACTAGGGCTTCTATATAGAGAGAGTCAAGTAAAGTTTGACCACAAATTAGTTAAAGTCAACTTAGTCACTAGTTTTATATATTGAAAGTAAAATAAGGATTAACCGTTAACTAGTTAAAGTTGTATTTATGTATACTAAATCAATTAAGGGTTGAACGTTAATTAGTTAATGTAAACAAATTTTATTCTTAAAAGGCGATCACTGCTCGCCCTCAGCAGCTTACACCAGCCCACACCACAGCCATCATGTGAGAGGTAAGTCACGGTAACCAGTCACCAGGACCCGCATGCAGGCCCGTACTCACCGCCCACCAGGAGCCCACCCACCACGTGGCCCGTGAAGGCCACGCTTTGAATAAGGACATCCCACTCGGTGGCTTGCGAGCCTCAAACCCGGGGTTCTCCCCTGAAATACATGCGTCCCAACCAACTGGGTACACCCGTGGTTTAAATTTTATTCTTATTCGTATATATTAGGTCACTAGAGGGTTGATTGTTGATTAATTTAATTTAACTTAATTATTAATTAAAGTAAAAAAAAGTTAACGATTTTGAAAGTTAAAAAAATAGCTTAGAACGTTTGCGAAGCTGCTTCCAGCCCATGAAATTTTTTATAAGATTATTTGAAATTTTTGGGAAATGTTTTAAATTCTTTGGCAGAAAAATTGAACTTAAAAATATTTCGATGAATATTTTGAAAATTTTGGCTGGAAGATAGAATTTTAAAAAAAAATTTGGCAATTTCTTTGGCGGGAAAAATGAATGCTTAAAAATTTTAGCACCGGCTTTTAAAACCGGTGCTATTTTGATTTTTTTTTTTTGCAATTTTAAGCGGGAAGATAGAATTTTTAAAATATATAGCACCAGTTTTTTAAAAAACCGGTACTAATTTTGCCAAAAATGGGTGCTATTTTTTAAAATTTTGGCAAATTCTTTGGCGGGAAAAATAAATTTTTAATATGTTTAGCACCAATTTTAAAAACCACTGCTATTTTCTTCCAAAATCGGTGCTATTTTAAAATTTTTAGCACAGGTTTTTAAAACCGATGTTAATTTTTTCCAAAACCGGTGCCATTTAAAACCTTTTGGCTATTTCTTTGGCGGGAAATGAATTTTAAAAATTTTATCACCGGTGCTACTTTTTACAAAAACAACTCCTACGTTTTATTTTTTAGCACCGGTTTTTAAAACCGGTGCTATTTTAAAAGGTTTAGCACCGATTTTTAAATTTTTAAAAATCGGTGCTATTTTGAATTTTTTGGCAATTGTTTGGAGGGAAGGTAGAATTCTACAAATATTTAGCACTGGTTTTCAAAAACTGGTGCTATTTTAAAATTTTTGGCTATTTCTTTGGCGGGAAAATGAATTTTTAAAATTTTTAGCACCGGGTTTTAAAAACCGGTGCTAATTTTTTCCAAAAATGGTGCTATTGTAAATTTTAGCACCGGTTTTTTAAAAAAGCAGTGTTAAAATTAAAAAAACCGATGTTAAATTAACACCGATTTTAAAAACCGTTGTTCAAATTTTTTTTAAAAAGCAGGTGCTAGAGGGGGGTTTTTCTGGTAGTGACTGTCAAACAAATCACACCACCAAAATGTATCCAAAACATCTCGAAATGAATCAACACCAAAAACACAAAAACACAAAGGAATCTCAAAATGAAAAACTCCTAAGTGTTTCCCTACTCCCTCCCCCACCCTAGAACTTTTCATTGTCCCCAATGCAATCAACCAATATGAATCATTGGTGAGAAGGAGAGAAGAAGCAGAACTCACTCATGTGACCCCGAAGGGTCCTTCTTCAAGTGCATTGCTCCTTTCTTCATGTTGAATTTCTTGTCTCTCGATGGGAACATCCCAAAAACCATCAAACCTTGAGATGTGGAATCGCTTGATCAATTGCTCGATGGCTTCCTCTTGGACATCCACCCTCTCATCCACAATAGCAAACTCTTCCTTCACTTCCCGCTTTATGGAGTCCAATCTAGTCCCCCAAACTCGCATATTGCCCTCCACAGAATCCAACCTAGTATCAAACTCCTCCTATTGCAATTTCATTCTCCCTACTGTGTGACTGAAATCTTTCATAATTTGGGTAGAACTCCCAAGTTGTTCCCCGAAAATGCGCAATTGGTTAAGGAAGTTAGCGGGTAGGTGAGTGTGACTAGGTGATACTCTAAATGGAGTCTCACCATCCTCCTCATCAATGTCTATCTCCGGGCTTGATAAAATCCTGTAGAAATCTTTCTCAAACCTTGGATTGAATGCTAGAAACAAGTACTACAATAGAGTGTCATGGTTAATAGCGGTGTGCTCCAGCTGTGGAAGAACCATGAAGTTGCAAATTGTAATGCCACCATATAAACCATATAAACCGGTCGTCCGAAGGGTGGTGGCGATATCGAAGCACGTGCTAGCTTGTATATGGTGTATTGCATCCCCGAACAACCAAAATTTTCCAGTGCAAATGGAGTAGGAACTGGATGGCCCAAGTGTTGGGCCAAGAGTCCGACCACGCCTCCCATTGATATCTTGCCACCTTTCTTGTCTTTTGTGGCTAAACACTCTTGCACAAAATTGACCACCATGTTGGGGTAGAAGTTCCTCTCTAGAGTCATTGCCCAAAGGACATTAACATCTGAACCCGACATTGTGAAAGCTCCCCATGACAAAATACCCCCATGGACAAATGTTGTAAAACATAATAAAATGTCAAGTGAACAATGTGGTGCTCTTGCATAGATGATTCCTCTCCATGCCCGATAGAATTCTCCAAAATTTGCCAAGTGAAAATGGAAGACCTTGCTGGTGTGTCATCGAAACATCTTTCCCATACTTCCACCTGAATGCTTGAGCAATATCTTGATGCGACATAGTGTACTCATCGTCATCCAAAGGGAAGTGGGTGACTCTCCTTCTGTCTGTGTCCATTACTTGCTCCAATGTTTCCAAGAACTTCAATGTTCACCTGATGTAAGTCTTGGAATGCTTGTCCAAGGAACCCTCTAGACCTATTCGGCTGAGTAGATAAGTGATCGATTCGAGTAGACCTAGAGCTCCCAATGTTTCTTTGCAAGCAAAAATCATCTCAAGAATGTTTCTCTTTGGAATATTGAGGTACCTCCACCTATGGGCCGCACTCCCAGAGATCTTAGTTAACCCCATGAATTCCTCAACAACGAACGCGAGATTAGGAAGGCGGGAAGTCATTAGCTCTTTTCTCCCAACCTTGGCCAACTTCCTCCCTTTGTCACCACGAGAAGTTGTTCCTTTCTCTGACCTATCTCTTTTCAAAGGCATCTTATCACAACAACTATATAGTGGTAATGCAATAATGCACAAAGACATGCATCGAATATCATTCAAAAGAACACTCATCCTAAATAGCCTATACATTCCAAATCATTCTTTCTCAATATAAAGGCTATTCAATCAAGAATCATTCTCTTTAAACAATAAACTCATGACAAATCATAGGAACCCATCAACAAAATCATGCAATCAAGAATCATTCCTCCTAAAGCACCAAAACAAATGAAGATTATATCATCAAAGGAAAAGAGCACATACGTCCCCCCCCAGCCTTAGCTCAACAAAAGATCATTCACACAACCCAAACAATTCACAAAAACATACCCACTTTCAAGATTCAAGCTTTGCATAACATCACCATAATGCTAAATAAAGCGTGTAAACATGAAGTTCAGAGGATTACCCAAAATTTGAAGCTAAGAGTTGAGAGATCCACACAAGAAGAAGCAAAAATGATGATTTTTTAAAGAAAAAGTTCCAAATTTTTTAAGTTGCACCAAGAGAGAGTGAGAGTGCCTGAAATTTAGCTTGAAATTTTAATTTTTTGAAAATCTACATTTTTGGCTCAATTCACAGCGCAAATGAGGTGCAGGCACGTGTAGCCTCGTGGTGAGGGTGCCTGACACGAGGATACCCTCTTGCCCCTTCATGTTGAGGGTTGTGGCACGGTCCGTGTTGCTGACACGTATTGTGCTAGCGACCCCTGGCACGAAGCTGTTATTGAAAATGCCACCCTTTTTCCTTAGCTTCTCCTTTTTTTCGAAAACACTTTGTCACCCAAAAAGCCCTATTTATTTCCAATAAAAAATCACGAGACTCGAACTCAAATTTATCAATCAACAAGAATTTCATCTCACAATCCTTATCACACATAAAAACATGCAAAATATATCTACTAAAATCGTGAAAAACAAAACAAGAACGGACACTATATTTTTATTGTCATTCTCCAACTTATTTCTTTTTGATGCATTTCAATCGAAAGAACCTACCGTTGGGTCTCTGGAGTCGCCATCGGCAACTCCACCCACGTTGACATCATTGTGGAGAGGTCTCCACAAAGTGTCATCCTTACCTTTGAACGATTTGATTGCCATAGAATGTGAACTCCCATACCTAGCCAATATTGAGTTCTTATCCATTTCATTGGGTTTAGGAGGTGGTCGGGGGAGTTTTACGTCCTTGCCACTCTTCCCTAACCGTTGCATGTTAGTAAGCATAAAACAATATTCCGACATGGACATATTATTACTAAAACCATGCATTGCATATGACTCATCATCAATGTCATCACTATCAAGAAATTCATCTAGGCATTATTTTCCATTAGCCATGCTAGAGTTGTCAAATTGATCATGTTCATCAAACAAGGCAACTGGTATGCATCATTAGGCATGTGTTAACCAATGCATTAGGCATAATAATTGGCTTTTTTACTTGTTGGATTTCTAGTATTAGTTAGGTTTACGTGACAAAGGGTTTAGATGGCCATGTTTGGTTCTCTTGTTAAAATCCCATGTTTTTATACTTAGTTGATACTAATGGACACCTTTTATCCTTGGGCACCTAGATCTTTCTTTTTTATCATCCTCAGTAGGTGGCTTGTGGGTACTTTTCATTACATTGTATTGAAGGTTGTTCGCAAAGACGGTAGAACATGTAGAAGTCCATTCACATTAGAATGGTAGTAGATGAAGGCCACAAATTCAACATTGTGATAGTAGAAGGATTGAGCTAAAGATAGGCGGACTTGAAGTTCAAAGAGGCCAAGGAAGAATCGAAGGATTGTTGTCTGAGAGTTGCATAAAGTTATTGGAATGATCCAAAAAGAATCATCCCTTGGGGTTGTATTCATTGGATTTATCATCTTGAGCGCTATGAAATCAACTATAAGAACTCTCAAATTGGACAAACAGTTCATCCATAACAAAGCAAAGAAGTCAGCCGGTTGAACCATCAACGAGCGGCACAGACCGCTCATGGGAGGCATGAGACCAGGCAAAAATGGCCCACACAACTCTACATGGACCGTGTTAGAGGCCTTTGGTATGACACATGCCAAATCCCAGCACATGTCGTGCCAAACCCAGCTGGCCTTGACCTCGACTTCTCTTTTTCACTCCAAAAATTGCTAAGTATGGATACAGACCACGCCGTTTCACACAGCCCACGCCGTTCCAATTCAAAGACTTTGAGACCAACCCATGGGGTGTGAAGAATGAAGCAGTCTGTGCAAAAATACTAGGAAAACTGAGGACCCGGTTGACGGCCCACGCCAAACGACACGGGGTGCGGATCAGAAGTGCAAAAATGGAGCTCCAGACGACGGCCCATGCTAGATGACATGGACCGCACCTAGCACGGCCGTGCCAGATTCGGCATCCCATGTCGACACGAGTCCACGTTAACAGCACGAGGTGTGCCATCTGCGGCGCCCCGTGTCAGGCGGAGGTTGCTAGGGTTTTGGTCCATTCTGGGCCTATTTTTAGGCCCAATCTCCTACTACTATAAATATAGCCTTAGTCTACTAGGGTTAGGAGGTTTTGATCATTTTTAGAATTCATTTTGTAGATTTGAAGAGCAACTTAGAGAGGGAAACACACTCTCTTCTCTCTAGGTTCTTTCTCTTTTCCCTTTTTATTTTTCTTTTGCCCAAAGATGTTGAATTCAATGAAATACTTGAATTCCATGTCACTGGAGTAGTTTTATAGCTTGGGGATAAATTTGTATTCATGTGTTGATTTTATGTTTTGTGAGATTCATTAGTTCATATTAATTTTATGTGCTTATGATATTATGATGGCTCGTTATTGAATTGTTATAATCGTATGAATGATAAATTCTATTAGAACACACTCTAGTATACATTTATGCTGGTGCAAATATTGATACCCCCTAGGGAAGAGAAATCTGGATGTGATATGGGTAGCGGAGTCTAGGTCCACGTGGGTGTGTGCACGTATATTTTTTTGAGTTTTACCGTTACGATAACACCACACCAGTCTTAGCTGGAGAGTTGGTCTGAAGGGTTACAGGTAGAGATAGCATTTAGTATCAATCTAGGGTTTTAAGAGGTCCTAGTGTCATTGATAAAGTGCCTATCTCCCTTTGCCTTTTTATAGTCCTAGGGGTAGAGCATCCGTGATGTAGAGCTCAAGACCTAATCGTACGAGGGAGAAATAGATTTGTGCAATGGTAGGGCCGTTGTTGCACTCCCCTAACTACGGAGGCAGTGCCGATGGAAGATTGCAAGAGCACCCTACGTGAAAGGTATGGGAAAGTGCTGATCATCGACCACACCACGTATTATGAGCACTAGATTAGGTTGTTGAATCAAGGATGGAACATTTAATCAACCAGGTTACATAAATATTCCCCAAGTGTCTATTAATATAGTTTACTTGTGTTTTATCTTTCATGTTCATAGTTGATAATTGAAAAACCAACCCCCATTTTACTATACTAGCTATTAATAGCACACATACGGATTGACAACCCAAACGTGGTTGTGATTTAATTGACTATTAGGCCATAGCATCTCTGTGGACAAACCCGGGCTTGCCACTAACTACCCCATAGGTATCTTAGTAGTGAGTTGGGTGCAGAACTATAAATCTCTATCTTTGAACTTCCTTAGCCTTCGTTCAGGTTAGTTTAGCTACAAATTAATGACCTCGAGTGGAGGCGGGTCAGTAACGCATTTGCACGTAAAAGATGAGTTAGGTGAATCATGCCTAGACTTGGAAATATCAAACCCTACTTTGTCAATGTCGTACTCTATGGTTAGAGTTCCCAAGTGGACATCAATCTTCATCCTTAACATGTTAAGAAATGGTCTCCCCAATATTATTAAAGGTTCCCTTCCGTCGTGCACTATGTCAAGAATGTAGAAGTCCACTGGAAATACTAACTTGCCAACTTGAACCATCATGTCCTTCACTAACACTCGAGGGCTAGATTAGGAGTGATCGGCAAGTTGGACAATCACCCCAGTGTCTCTAAGTTAACCTATATCTAGGATTTCATACAGACTATATGAAATCACATTAATAGACGCTCCTAAGTTGATCATGGCATTTTCCACTAACTTCTCACCAAAGGAGATAGCTATCGAGAACAGCCCGGGGTCGTTGCATTTTTTAGGGAAACTTTAATGATTCAAAATGGTGACTCTCCCCACTTTCAAGTGTCCTACCTTCCTAGTTGGTTTATTCCTCTTTTTAGGGCATGCAACTTTCAAGAATTTGGCATGAGATGGCACATGTTTAATAAATTCTAGGATAGGAATGGTTACCTCAATCTTTTCGAAGACTCTCTGGATGTTTGCATCGTTTCTTGCCACCTCCAGCTTCCCCCTAAGTGCACTTGGAAAATGTGGTGAAAGGGTCACTCTCGCCTCGGTGAGTGGAAGCTCTTTAGATTGCTCCTTCTCAAAAATGATCTTAAGCTCCACGAAATTGGTCTTGTTGGCTACAAAAATCTGTTCAATTTCTTGCAAGATTTCCTTCTCGGGCTCACACACTTCCTTCCTGCTCCTCAACTTTAGTGCACTGAAACTTCTTGGATTGACCTCTGGTTGGGAAGGAAGTTTACCGAGGTGGCGAGTTTCCCAACTTAGATCTCGTGATTTTTTATGCTCGAAAAGGCCCTAGTCCCAAGATCTTCAACCTCACGCCTTGTTCGCTCCGAAAACACATTATTCTTCTTTGCCAATTGCCAATAGCATCCAGAATTTCTTCCTAATCCGACTAGTAGAGTGAAGTGTGGTTGTTGGAGGCCCTTCTCCCATAGGATAGGGTTGAGATGGAGCTTTTCTGCCTTGGTTGTACCCTTAAGCTTGATTCTCAATGCGCCAACAGAAGTTAGGGTGATCGCGGTACCTAGGGTTAAAGGTGTTCGCATAGAGGTCTTGCCTTGCATCTCCTTGGTTCCCTTGGACCCCTTATTTTTACCCCCTACCAAATTGTTACCTATTCCCATTGTTGAAATCCAATGCTTTCACCTCTTCCAAGTCTTCTGCCATTTGTGGACAAGCATCGGTGTGATGGTCGAGATTGCATATGCCGCAACCTTGACTTGGTGAACTTTTCCTTTCAAAATGTCTTTGCTCATCAAAGCAAGAGCTTGGACTTGCTCTTCTAATTTGAGAGATTGAGCTTGTTCATCCAATGTTTTCACCCTTGACCTAGTACCAAATTGTCTCATCCCATTAGCCATCTCTTCAAAAAGTGCCATAGCATCCTTTGGGCACTTTTTGACAATCGAATCGTTGCACGCAGCGTTCACCATTCTCATATCATCATCGCACAACCCTTCAAATAAATAATAGACCAAGTCTCCTTCCTTGAACTGGTGATAATGATAACTAGCCATTCTGAGTGATGTTGGACAACTGCTTCTTCAATCATGCAGACTTGGAGGTTAGGAAGTACTTCGCGAGTAAATGCATTTTCATGTCCATCCATGAGGTGATGCAACCCGGTGGAAGGTAATACAACCAGTCCTCCGGAGCATCTTGAAGTGAGAAAGGGAATCCCCGCAAGTTGTATTCATCCTCTGAGACCCCATATGGTTTCATATTTGTGCACACAAGATGAAATTCTGAAAGGTGCTTGCTCGAATCCTCCCCAGCCATCCTATGGAAAGTTGGGAGGAAATGAATCATCTCACTCTTAAACTCACGATTGACCCATATCCACTCGGGGTCGTTAATGCAATGGTAATGTAGCTAACCCGAGCAAAGGATTGTAATCAAACAAATAAAGTGAATGAGAGATTATCAAATTTATATTATGCTCACAAGCTTACTGCTAAGATACCTATAGGGTAGTTAGTGGAAATACTGAGTTGTCCACAGAGATGCTAGATGTCTAATAGTCAACTACACACAACCACGTTCGGGCCGTCAATCCATCTATGTGTTAGGAATAGCTAAATATTACATAACATGTCTTTTGGGGTTTTTCAATTAACAACTACGAACATATAAGATCACACGAGATTAAACTATAGAGAAAAACACTTGGGGACTATTTGCATAGCAACATTGGTTAAATGTTTTGAACCTTGATTCCATTAAATAATAGACATTAGACACATTCTAGTCTTCATAACACGTGGTGTGGTCGATGGTCAACATTTTCCCATACATGTCACGTAGGGCAGTCTTGTAATCCTCCACAGACACATCCTCCGTAAGTAGGGGAGTGCAACAAAGCCCCTGCCGTTATGCATATCTGTTTCGCCCTCATACGATTACGTCCTGGGCCCTGCACCACGAATGCTCTATTCCTAGGTCTACAGAGGCAAAGGAAAAGAGGCACCTTATCGATGGCTCTAGGGTCGCTAAACCCTAGTTTGCTACCAAATGTTATCTTTACCCATAACCCTTCAAATAAACTCGCCAGCTAAGACGAGTGTGCTGTCATCGTAACGGTAAAATTCGAAAAAGATCCATGTGCACACATTTAGACTATGGGGGGTTATCCATAAATGCACTAACATGAATGTAGACTATGGAGTGTGCTAACTTAGTGTATCATTGATGAAATTCATAAGAAAATGGCATAATATCATAAGCACATAGAAATAGGTAGATCTAAGAAATCTCACAAAACAAAAATCAAATCATGAATACAAATATGATCCCCAAGAAAATAAACTACTCCCTAAGCATTGAACCCAAGCATTTCATGGGATTCAATGCCTTTGGGCAAAGGAAAAATAAAGAGAAGAAAAGATTCTAGAGAGAAGGAAGAGTTCCTTTCTCTCTCTACCCTGCTCTTGAAGTCTAAAATGAGCATAAACTTAAACCCTAGTGGACATGGGTCCAAATGTATAGTAGTAAGGAATTTGGCCTTGAAATAGGCCCAAAATAAGCCTAAAAACCTAGCAGCCGCAACGGGCACGGCCAGTGGAAACCGGCACGGCCCGTGCGAGCCAAGTAGTCTACGTGCTAGCGCGGCTTGCCTGGTCTGGCATGGGCCGTTGGCCTTGTACTGGCACAACCTTCCATGTATCACACGGGTCATACCCCCTGTCTTGACGTGGGCCGTGCACCCATCACGGACCGCCGGCTGGACCTCCGTGTTGATGCTTCTGAGCCCACATCCCATGTCTTTTCGTGTAGGTCATTGGCCAGAGCCTTGTTTTTCTCAGTAAAATGGTGAGGGTCATGTCATCCTTCACACCCCGTGGGCTGGTCATCTCATTTAGGACTTGAAACAGTGTGGACCGTGTGAAACAGCACAGTCCGTGCCCATACTTAGCCAATTTTGGAGTGAAATGGAGCAAAAGGGACACTAATCGCATGAACATGCATAGTCTGTGCTGGGGGCTGTGGCACAGTTCGTGTTCTTGGCACGGTCTGTGATAAGAACCCATGTCATAGGCTTTGCTAGCTTTGGTTTCTGATAGCGCACTGGCCTTGTGTCGGCTCGTGCTAGCTTTGTGTTGGCCAGCTTGTTCGGTCGTTTGATGGCTTCCTCTATTTTTAACCTTTTTGAACTTCAACTCCGCTTTTCCCATCTCAATTCCATCTACTACCACACTTTAGGTCCTTGGCCTTCATACCTACTACCATTCTTGCGAATGGCCTTCAAGTATCTTCTACCATTTTTGCGAATGACCTTCTACCAAATGATGTCGAAATATCCATGAGAAACCTACTAATGAGATCATAAATGAATATCTAG
This sequence comes from Rubia yunnanensis, assembly GCA_037428765.1. Taxonomy (NCBI): domain Eukaryota; kingdom Viridiplantae; phylum Streptophyta; class Magnoliopsida; order Gentianales; family Rubiaceae; genus Rubia; species Rubia yunnanensis. The sequence goes on along the minus strand of CM075061.1, from coordinate 43,049,360 downwards.
GTGCCTGTGAATACAACGTATCCATTAGCTTCAATTCAGTCTACAAAACTAAGGATTTAGACAAGAAAACCAACAATGGTCGTCTAAACCCTTTGTCGGGTAAACCTAACTAACACTAGAAATTGAAAAGGTAAAGAAAAAAAGTGCTTTTATAACCCTACCTAGTTAACATAAGTGTTAATATAATCTTTCAATATTTGAAAGTGCCAATATAACCCTATATAGTTAGTGAAAGTGCCAATATAACCCTATAAGTTTTAAGGATGTGCTGATATAACCCAACAAACATTAGAAATGTGCTGATATAACCCTACAAACATTAGGAATGTACTGATATAACCTAATAAGATTGCATAGTGTGCTGATATAACCCTACCTAATTTCAACGAACTATGGCATTCCGGCTAACTATGAGGGTAAAATTGTCCACCCAATTTCAGAGTTAGCCCAAAGGGTATTTTGGTCAATTTACACAGAGTCAAAGCTGAAAATTTGAGGTCAATGCCAGAAATGGAGTCTGAGGGTTATATTGGCACTTTCATTAACTAGTTAGGGTTATATTTGCGCTAAAACTTATCACAGGGTTATATTGGCACTTACTCAAGTAGATAGGGTTATATTGGCACTTATCCCAAAAGTAAAACATGATAATTATTCCATCAAATGCATTGGTTAAAGAATGCAATATAGTGCACATCAATTCACGATCGTCAACGGCATAAAGGATTAATTAGTAGGGGCAAGGTAATTGGGTGTACAAGTCACCCAGTGTACTTTGGTCGTATTAGACCACCAATAGAATTGCCACAAGGGAAATGACATTTAGCCTGGTTTACATGATGGAAGCGGTAATTCCCGCTGAGATTGGCTTGTCAATTTCTTGGACAACTAGACCGGGCGAGGAGAAGAATGACGAAGAATTCTGTACCGACTTAGAAAATTCTAGGTTTCATCAAGCCAAGGTGAAAGACAACATAAAAAGGCATCAATAACCAAGGGGTACAAAAAACCCAGTCTGTCCCTGGAGAACTCGTCGAGAAGGAACAATAAGGCCAAATATTATTTTTTATTAAAAATTATGTTTACATTCAAAACATGGCATTGAAGCTCTCCATCAAAGAGATATCTCATGAAAAGATAATCCCCATTGGTTGAAATCCCATCAGAGGATAGCCACTCACCACCAAAGAGATTTCTCATCAAAAGATAATCTCCATCAGTTGAAATCCCATAAGAGGATAGCCACTCTTCACCGAAGAGAATTCACATCAAAAGATAATTGAGAGATTTTCCATAATGGTACCCACTTTAATCAAAATTCAGAGTTTGGTACCCAAATTTTGAATTTATCCTTTAATAGTACATATTTTTTCATTTATGTCAGCAAACTATGGGATTTGGATCAAAATTGTGCCACAATGGTACTCGCTTTTAACTAAAAACTACCTTTTCAGGATATTAATGAAAAATTGGGTACCTCATTAGAACAATTTTAAAAATTGGGTATCTAACTGTGAATTTCACTTAAAAGAGTGTATCATTATGAAATTTTTCTCAAAGATAATCTCCATCAAGTGAAATTCCAAAAGTGAGTAGCTACTCCAATCGAAGAGATATTTCATCAAAAGATAATATTCTTCAAAGAATCCCCACCATAGGAAAATCATCTTCAAAAGAATCTTACGAGGAAAAGAATCATAACGATCGGTACCCGACAAGAAATCTACTAGAATTCTACAAAATCCTAAGGATCCACAAACGGCTGAAGAATATTTCTTCAAGGGGAAAAGGAATAAACATGAACAAAATAATAGAAAAATTCAAGGAAAAGGGAATTTATTGATCAAAAAATTTCAAGTTTACAAAAATTAAGGATTGCAGCTAAAGCTATATATGCTATTGCATATCAAAGCATTGGTTACTTCAAAAGAGAATCAACGCGTTGAGACATATTCTTCATATGCACGATCCCCCTTTGGTCTGGACTTCTCCGCCTCTTTATTTTCCATAGCAATAAAGACCCTCCGTGGGCTTCAAACTTCTCCTTGGGCTTCAAACTTCTCGGTGAAGAAGCTGATGACATAGAGATGAAGAAAGTGATATGCTTGTGCATTCTCCTCTTGTGCCACCCTGCCAAAAATTACTGCTACGGGTGTTCAAATTGTCCAACCCAATCCGTTTTAACATGACTCATTTGAGTCGAGTTAGTGCAATATTCCATTTGCGTCAAGTGGGTCAGGTCAAAATGAATTGGGTTAGATTTTGACCCAAATCAACTCATCTACAATTTTATTCCATTTTCTTGAAAAAAATTCATAAAAAATCATTAATTTAATGCAATATATCCACCATTAATTTACTTTATAAATAATTTTAACATTCTTAAAAAAATATATATATTTGTAAAGTTTAAAAAATATCTTTTAAAAATAAGTTTACTATTTTTTAATAATTATAATAAATTTGGATCAACTCATTACCCAGTCTAACCCGACCCAATTCGACCTAACACCCAACCATTTAACCCTAACACCCCTTCTTACCACCAAGAAGTTAAGATCTACCGCAGGGTTAGCAGAAAGCCTAGATTGAACGCATGTCGGACATCTCTGAAGCCCTTTCATCCCTACCAAAGTGGCAGTGAAACCATGAGAAAGTCATGAATAGCGCAGAGAAAAAGAACCACTTTGTTGGTAGAAGCAGACAAACCACCGTGCCTACTTTTTCCATTTTTTTGCGTTTTTGATTGGCCAAATTCAATGAATGAGAAGATAAATAACAAAAATATCAGAAACCGAAAAAAAAAATAGATAGATAAAATGCCAAAAGGAATTTGGTATAGTTTATCTTACCAAGGGATGGTAAGTTGTGCATTAACGAACAAGAAGCACTCCTCCAAAAATATCAGAGACCCGGGGGGATGAAATTTTTCCATCCCGGTGATAAGTTCACTCTTCCCACGGTAAGGACTCAACTTTTCATCAAGATTATCATCGGAGGCAAAGAATAAATTTGAGGGCTTCTCAGGAAAAGAAAACACAAAAGTATAAAAGTGGAATGTTGCCAAGAACTCTCAATACGAAAGAGGAAGCAGGAAGAAAATAAGGTTGCAGAGAAGAACTCAAAATTCGTGCAAATTCGTGCTTTTTAACGGCCAAAAGAAGATCAAAAGACGACTTGGAAAGCGGAGCAATTAATAACAACTTTAAAGTAAGATGCAAAGACTACCATTATGCAGGAAATTTTCACTTGCCTCAGACGTTGATACGTCGTGCCTTAATTAGGTGAGTTAAGCGAGTTAATGACTAGATTAATTGCTGATGACAACACCGATACATCTATTGATGAAGGCTGAGCTGAAGCTCATTATTGAAGTTATGGGCCATGCTGCTACCTCTTACTGGGCCAAAGCCCAACACCATAGGAAAGATCTCCCATTCTGACTCTACGTACAAAATATATTTAGTTTTCAGGTACAATAATGGTATACTAAATATATGGTATTCTATTAAGGTAAGACACATATTTTTACATGAAATGTGCATATTTCGCCCAATGTGATTGGAATAGCTCTTAGGAATCAGCCCTATAAATTCTGAGGTACGCCTTTATTCTATTTATTAAATTCTCATTACTCATATCGAATACTTTTGGTCTAACTTTGGCATCAAAGATTCTCCCTCAACCATCCATGGGGAGTTTGTTTTGCAGGTTCGATGCGTTGAATCAAGTTTCGGCTATCAGATCGATGTTCGGCATGCATCAAATAACTTTTTCAACTACTAATATTGGACTCTTAACATGCCCCCTCACATGCAACAATATTATTCATTGTGCGAACGTGAAAAAAAGGGACCAGAGACCAATCAATGGAAACATATATATATATATATATATATATACATATTTATATATACACACATATATATATGTATATATGTGTGTGTATATATATATGTATATACACATATGTATATATATATATATATATATTCGTTGAACCGATCAATTAAATCTTAAACTTTAGTATCATATTAGAATCATAAATTTCTATCATAAAATCAAATAGTTTTATGTAGAGATTACCTTTAATCTTATATATTAACCCATAATTTTTGTCAATGACCAAGGTGAAACACATACGAATCCAGGAATCGTAGATCAAGTGCTTCCTAACATGTTATTATAGTCTAATTGGATTGAGTTTCAATATCTAGAGTCTATACTTTTTTAAGACAAAGTCTTGAGCGAGACGGTCTCGCAGCAAGACCAGGATTAAATTATAAATAACTGATACTTAATTTGGGAATTAATTATAGTTTTCATATTTTTTAGGGATAAATTTGTGAGTAAAATAAATCTGAGCATACATTTGCTGCAGTATCTCTTCCTCTTCCCCTCGTTCTTACCTTTATCTCTCTCTCTCAAAAATCGCTTCTGTTATCTCTCAAAAAACATATTTGTTCTCTCCATCTCTTTTTCCCCATTTTCTGGCGACCTAGGTTTGCTATTCCCGCCGCAATTTCTGTACTTTCATGTGTTCTTGGTGCTTAATAAGCATCATATTGTGTTTCATGTGAGTGTAATCGGTTGTTCTGGTCCGATTTTTGGAGTTTCTTCCAATTTTGCTTGATAATCGGTTTGATTCTTCATCAAGTAACTCTGACGACGTAGATTTATTCTTTCGGCCGATAATCTTTGCCTTTTAGCCATTTTATTGTATGGTAAGCTTTTTTGTTAGTGAACTCTGAGGTTTCTGTACATTTTTTTGCTATTATTACTCTCTTCGATTTGGAGGTTGTCATCGTATTTGAAGAGGTAATTGCGAAGCTGAATGTTTTTACATGCATGTTGTTTATTAGGTTTTCATTGATGTCGATCATTTTTAACTGTATTAATTTTCGTGTTTATCGTTTTGTAGATGTCAAAGGAAGGAGATCTTGTTGATTCTGGTTATATTGACTATGATGTGTTGAAAATTGCAAAATCATACTCACATCCTTCCGTATCTTCGAAGGTTGCTGTAAAGCAGAAGAAGAAGACTTCTTCTCAAGATTTGTTGCTTTTTTTATTTGTTTGGCGGGAATATTTGAATTTATTACTATATTTGTTCTTTTTTCCATCTAGGGTTTTACATGATGTTTTAATGTTTGATTATGATGTTTCAAGGTTTTCATTTGACTTCATTTCCTGTTTTTGAGATGTTGTAATTAATGTTTCTATTGGAACTGTGTTATGTATGTAGTTCTTATTATATGTGTTTTTTATTGTCATTATTGTATGGTTTTTAAATTAAAGTGATTCTATCGTGATTTTTAGTAAGAATGATGATTTAAGTATATCGGTTGATGTTTTCATTTTATATGTTTTTATTTGATGCTTTACTGTTCTGATTTGATGATACAACTATTCCATTTGGCTGGACTGTTCTTGTACTGATATTTCTTTGTACTATTTGGTTTTATGTGTTATGATGGTGCTAGTGTTTACTAGTTTGTATCAACTATTTCTATATGATGTTTTATGTGTGTTGGTTTCACAGTTTTTTGTATGTTCATATTTTTTGTTCTTTTTTTTCCAAAATGATGTTGTTAGGTTCTTCATTAATGTCTTATATTTTTTTTAATGATCATCTATTTTGTTTATTCGATTTGCTAAATTATAGTTCTAAACTTGCTTTCTGATTGATATTTTTTACTTTCTGTGGATATTTATATACATGTATGGGTGGTGGTGTTATTTATGCTATAAATATTTTTTTCTTTTGTTTTAGAATGCGGTGTTCCTGTCAGAAAATCTGATAGGATTTATGGTTTAACGACTCCTACATTTACCGCAAGTATATGTTTATCTGTATAATTTTGTTGTATTTTTAAATTTTTTATTAATGTTTTGGTTTTCCTCTAGCTCTGAATCCAATAAATGCGAAAACGAATAAAGTGGCTGACGTGTCTATCCCATCATCTCCAGTTCCTGATTCATCCATCCCTAAAGAAAATATCTGGAAGAGGTGTGTAGAACAAGCTATTGTTAAACGAGTCAAAGTGATTAGTTGTAAGGGTAAGGTTCTTGCTGAGCGTGAGAGTGATTCTGATGGCGAAGGTATTATTCAAATTATAATATTGTGTTTTATTATGTGATTTGATAGTACCTATGTTTATGATGTTTTATAGAAGACGATGCCAATAATATTCATTCCAGTCAAATTGCCCCTGCTTTAGCTGACAATGCAACTGGTAATATTCATAATTTCGATTTATTTTTCATTTTATGTTTTATGAATTACTCTCTACCATTTAACAATATGGTTTGATGTTTGATATAATTCAGGGTGTCAGCCAAGCTAATTATGAGTTTCAAAACAAATCTGCTAAAAAAAGTAAACATTATTTTTTTTTCTAATACTTCTTTTTCTAATTTTTTATTTCTTATTTATTACTCTTTACCTTTTACCACAATTGTTTGATGTTTTATGTAATTCAGGTGATGGTGATAGTCTAGCTTTTGCTGTGGCAGAAAAAAAATCTGCTGAAAAGGGTAATGATACTTTTTATTTTAAATACTCCTTTTTTCATATTTTATTTATTACTCTTTATCTTTTACCTCTATGGTTTGATGTTTTATGTAATTTAGGTGATGGTGTTAGTCTAGCTTCTGTTGTGGCTGGAAAAAATTATGCTAAAAAAGGTAAACATTGTTTTTTTAATACTTCTTTTCTGATATTTTTTTAATTTTTGATTAATTACTCTTTACCCTTTACCAATATGGATTGATGTTTTATGTAATTCAGGTGATGGTGTTAGTCTAGCTTCTGCTGTGGTTGGGAAAAAAATCTGCAAAGAAGGGTAAAGATAGTTTTCCTTTTTAATTCTACTTTTTATGATGTTATGATTTATTACTTTTTACCTTTTACCACTATGTTTTGATGTTTTATGTAAGTTAAGTGATAGTGTCAGTCAAGCTTCTTCTCTGGCTAGAAAAAAAATTTGCTAAAAAGGGTAAAGATAGTTTTTCTTTTAAATTCTTCTTTTTCTGATTTTATTTTTTTATATTAATTACTCTATATCATTTAGCACTATGGTTTTATGTTTCACATTATTTAGATGAGGGAATCAACCGTGTTTCTTCTTCTGAGCATGAAAAAAAATCTGCTAAAAAGGGTAAAAATAGTTTTCCTTTATGATATTTCTTTTTCTGCTTTTTTTTATTTATTTTTTACCATTTACCACTACGGTTTGATGTTTCATATTTTTCAGGTGAGGGTGTCAGCCAAGTATCTTCAGAGCCTGGTAAAAAATATGCTAAAAAGGGTAAAATTAGTTTTTCTTTCCAATACTTCTTTTTCATACTTTTGATTTTTTTTATTATTTATTATTCTTTACCAAACAACACTATGTCTTGATGTTTCAGCTGATCTGCTTGGAAAAAAAAGGTACAATATTTTCCTCTTTAAAGTATATCTTTTTCTGATTTTTGATATTTCACTGATTACTTTTTACCTTTTATTACTATGGTTTGATGTTTTACATGTTTCAGGTGATGTTATAAGTCTAGATTCTGCCCAGCCTGTAAAATCTACTAAAAAGGGTAAAAATAGTTTTCACTTTTAAAACTTCTTTTCTGATTTTTGATGTCTTACTTTTTGCTTCTTTTTTGTTCAGTAATTTGATCTTTATTTTTTATTTCATTCAGATAAGGTGGTTAGCCCAGTTCCAGCTTTACAGGTTGGAAAATCTGCCCAAAAAGGTAACAGTAAATTTTAATTTATTTTGGAATACTTAGTTCTGTAATTTGATGTTTTATTATTTTTTTGCCTCATGTTTTTAATATGATATGATGATTTTGTCAATGTAGCTGACGGTACTAAAAAAGTTTATGATCAAATTGATATTTTTCCCCTCTTTTTATACATTCTTCTTTTGATTTGATGTTACTTTAGAATGTCATCTTATTCTTTTACATTTTTTAATATATTTATAGGTGTTGCTGTCAAAAATATTTCTTCAGCTTCAAAAATTCTCCAGTCAAATCTATGTTGATTGATGCTAGAGTTGCTGATATTCTATCTGGTAATCTATATGTTTTAACCATGTTGTTTTAAATTTTCAATCCTTATGATATTTTTGTGTTACCCCATAATTTGACTGTGTATTTAATGTTTTTGTTTGCAGAGGAGATCTTCAGTACTGCTCTTTCTCAATCTAAAACACTTGATGCTACCATTGATGAAATTGCTCATGATGATCATATTGGGGGTGATGATGATAAAATTGAGACAAGTGATGAGGGGTCTAAAGATGTTGATGGCTCAGAATCTGATGACAGTTCTAACAGCGAAGGTGAGAAGCTATATGATGCTGAGGAAGATGGGAAGGCTGAAGAGGCATCTGAGAAGGAGGGAGGCAATGAAAGTGAAGACTATTATGATTGAAGGTGAAGAATCTGACAAGGGGGAGGATTCAGACAATGTTGTTGATGTTTTACAAGAAGTTGGTGATGATATTGATAGTAAGTCTGGCAGTGAGGAGAATTCTGATAATGATGATGACAATAAATTAGTGAGTGGGGAGAAGCATGATGATTCTGATGAAAATGAGGATGATGATGAAGATAGGTCTGATGTGAAGGGGATGATTATGAAGTTAGGTTTGGTGAGGAGGATGACTCTGATGATTTTGATGAAGAGTTTGATGATGTTGGTGGAGAGTCTGATGATTCAAATGAGAAAAGTGGCAAAGTTGTTACTGTATGTAAAATAGCTTCAGTTGGTAAAGGGAAATCTGTTTTGAGGAAGACTGTTAGAGAGGAGAGTGGAGGAGTTGTGAAGTTAAAAAATATGAAGGGTGTCAATGATCCATTAAGGTATGCATTAATGACTTACAGTTTTATGATATGTTTCATATTTTAGTGTTGCTTATCATTTTTTTATTTTTTTTGCAGCTTGAAGAGGGGCTACTCTACGAAGTGTAGCTCTGGTAAGATTGTAAAGCTTGTGAAATCATTGACTGATAGGCAGATCAGGTCAGCTATTGATATAGGATTTGAAGGATTATTGAAGATAAATTTTGGTGTTTTGTCCAAAAATGTGATTCAGTATCTGATATCTAACTTTAACCCAATTAGTCGCTTGTAGCGAATAGGTAGTGATAAGTATTATATAACCAGGATGCTGTTTATGATTCCATGTGTCTGCCTATAAGTGATGTTGAGGTTATCGAGGTTAATAACTCGGGTAAGGGGTAGAATAGAGATATGGAGTTGAGGCTTAAGTGGAAGATGAATTTAGGGGGTGATAAACATGACAATATTCCTTGTGATAGGTTGCTAGGTAAGATGTCATTGTTGACTGAGGGAGGTGATTTGGTTAAGAAGTATTTTCTTATGTATGTGCTGTGTACTTTCCTTACTCCCACATCTAGAAGTAATGTTGATTTTAAGCTTTTGAGGGTTATGGAAAATGTGAATGAAGTCAGTAATATGGATTGGTGTAGGTATGTGCTGAAAAAATTCTGTAATGTTGTTGAGAGGTACAACAAAGGTCCATTTGATGTTGTAAATGGTTGTGTATTTCTACCTTTGATGTGTTATCTTTATAGATTTCCATTTCAAGGAATCTCATTTCCTACTTCCCTCCCCTTAGTCCAACATTTTAATGACAGTAAGGTTAAGGTTATTTGTAAGTCCATAGTGGGTGCTGGGTTTAATGCTTGCGTGATGAGCGGCAATGGTATTCCTTTGACTTTAATGGAAAAATTAAAGTTAGGTTCATGACCAGGTAATGGCACTGCCCGTAGTAGCTCTTGCTTTGTAGTGTTGGAAATTCCTGACGATTTACCCACCGACGAGAAGATTATTGCTGAAGCTCATTCTGTAAGTTTTTTTATTTATGTTATGTTTGTTGTTTTTGATATGATGTTTCAAATTATGAGTAATAATGTTGTTGTTTTTTGTACGATGTTATTGAGCGCTCAATGAGATTTGTTAGAAATATTGAAATTGTTACTAGATCCTATGTGGCTGAGATGATGAAGCTTGGTGAAAAAGCTCCAGCTACTGCGCAAGATGCTGTTCATCCAGTTCATATTCCTGTTTGTTCATAGGATTATTTTTCTAATGGGTTTTTTTATCGGATCGAAGAAATCATTAAGAAGTCAGTGAAGAAATGCACTCCTGAAGTTCCAATATTGAAGACTGGATCTGAACCTTCTTTTAGTCTTGGGATTGAAAGCTTGGAAGATATTGCATGAGTTGCAGGTTCTTCTATTGTTGTACGTGAAAAGAAGGGGTCTACGGTTGCTCAGAAGAAGGGTGGACAAGTGGAAAAGTCATCGAAGGGATTAAAAAAGAAATAATTCTTTTTTAATGATGTGATGAACTTGTGTTTAAGGATGATGTTTTAAGTACTACTGTTGGGTATTTTTTTAGTATTGTTAGTTTTTTATGGTTTCTGGATGTGATGAACTTATGCTTGTGGATGGTTTTTTAAAGTATTTTTGGATTGTTGGTTAGGTGATTCTCATAATTCTTGTTGGAATTTGACATTTTGTTTTTAAATTTTAGTGGAAGTTGACATTTTAAAGTAATGCAGTGATATTTCGTGAGTAGGTCTTGATGTTTTAGGGTGTTGATAGTAAATCTTATTTTTATGCTTTAACTCTCATTAGTCTATTTGTAGAGTTTTTTACATTAATAATTATATATGAATGATTATGTTTTAAAATTAGATTATCACATTTTAGAAGTTGTCTAGTGTATTTATAAAAAATGTGAGATATTTCTAGTTGTAACTTTTGGTACACTTAATGTAAAAATCCAATAAACTTTAAAAGCTCATTACATATCTTTAAGTTATCACACATTTAAGTTAAAAGATCACGTTCCTACAAATTAAATTTCAGTACCCAAACAAGAAACTTATAGAGACTAGTAAACTTTAGAATGATTTCCATACTAAAACTTTTTGTATTCTACTAAGTTGAACAGTAATTTTAATTCAAAGTCCTCATTTTTAAAAAAAATGTAACATCGACTGAAAGTCAAGAAATGTCAAATGAAAGTACTGAAACATCAAATTTGTTCTGCAAGTTCAGAACTCATCCTTCATCAACTTTGGTCTTCCCTAATTCAGATGATTTGGGCTTTTGGAGTCTTGGACCCAAATTCCTTCTTTTGTGGCTTCTTCCTTTCTAGCTTTCCTTTCAACCTCTTACTTCTTCCCCTTTTTTTTGGCTCTTTTTGGATCTAGGACTTTGGGATCACTATTTGTTGGTGAGTCTTTGGCATTGTTTGTCCCTGAATGTTCAATTTTGTCTTGATCTTTCATTGAAAGCAGCTGGCATACTGTAGTTGAATCCCTGTTCATACCATCCTCAAGTGTTCTACGAGTATCTTTGTCATCTTCACATTCCAACACTAAATTGTAGTATTTTCTGAGCATCTCATGGGACCATGGTATCTTACCTTTCATCTCACTGTTGTTCTCGCCATTTTGTGTTGATGCACCTCCAAGTACTCGGTTCCATATTTCTTTATTTCCCATCATTGTCCATCTCTTTGGTGTATAATCTTCAGGCATTGTTTTGATGTTGCGCAAGTGGAGCACATGAAGGCTGTGGAAGCACAACAGCCCAACTTCTTCAAAGTATTTACATGAACACTTGATCTCCACTTTACCATCCCTGAGTCTATAATAAACCTTCTCTACCTTTGTTTCATTGTTTTCTGGGCTGACGTCGTAAACATCTTCATAGCCAATGTTGAATATTTTCTCCACTTCACGCGTCATTTCCAATTCCCACTCTGTTTCGAAGTCCTTGAAAATTTTAAGAGTGTATATCTCCCCAGCTTGCTTCAGTAATCTGGGCCCTTCTACAACTGATCTTGGTTTTCCTATTGATCTGTTGTATTCCCTGCTTGTCTCCGTTCTTCTCCAACTTTTGACAGTTTTTCCAAATATTGCAAAAAACTGTGTCAAGTTAGTTGTTTTTAAAGCATTGAAGTTGATTGCTTTGTTGGTACTTTCACTACACTGTGATGACAAAGTTCCAGCAGAGAAGAAATCCTTGCTTAGTGTAGTGCACCATTTATCCCGAAGTTCTACAAGTGTTTGAACCAATCTTTTTCTTGCAGCTGGTAAGTTTCTATCATGGAATTCCAGCATTTTTCAAATGCTTCTTCATTTGCACAACCTTTCAAACAGTGGTCGAATGTCATTCCAAATTCTTCATTACCTTTTACTTTACCGTGGTGACTAGTTGTATTTTGTTTCAGGTGCTACAAACAGAGTCTGTGTTTTGTTTCTTTGAATACCTACGAAACAAAATTTTCAGTAAATGCATCATCAAAATGTTTCTTAAAAAGGTCATATGCTGCTAATGTATCATCAATTATAAATGTAGGATGCCTATGTTGCAGAGCTAAGACCAAGAGAAATTGTATACATGTCCATGATGAGTTCTCAGATGTTCTAAAATAGGGTGTGGTGATGATTTAAAAATTAAATTATTGACATCACATGTCAGATAATTAGAAGCAATGTTTTAAAAAAATATTTAGAACATCAACTGAATAACATAATAGGTTAGACCATTTTGATGAAATACCAACTAAATAATATAACAAGTTAGACACTGGTTCAAAATATCAATTGAAGGAATACTTAAAAAATCATTATTATTATTTAAAAGGTTAAACACATAACTTGAAACATCAATCATCAGACAGAGTTTAGAAATACCTCTTTAATTACCTTTGCCATAGCAAATTCTGGTCAATCAATGTAGTCATTGGTTGATTTCCCCCCATTGATTTTTTAAATACCTCCAGCAGCCATACGAAAGTTTCAGCCTTTTCGCCTCCAATAAAAGCACACCCAAACTTTGCATTGTTCTAGTGATTGTTTATCCCGACAATCGGAGCACAAATGAGATTATACTTATTTGTCCGATAAGTGGTGTAAAAATTACAACATTACCATATAGCATGCAATCTTCTTTCATCATCGAGTCTCTCCAAAAGAGTGCAGTTAGTTTTCCTTCATCATCCAGCTTCACTCTAAAAAATTAATCTTCCTCGGCAGCATCAATCTGATAAAGATCATCTATGACATTTTGAGCATCCCCCATTCTATAGTGTCCATTTTTCACATGTTCACATAATTAATGTGATCTCTCATAGTGTGCCCAACATTTTCTTCTCCTTAGGCAACACATGCTAAATATTTTTAACTTGCTACTGGTTTGAGACCTGCCTTTTCCATAGCTTTGATTGCTCTTGCTTTCTCATTTTTTATTCTTCTTTCACTACGATGCATGTACTACCATTATGATCTTGTGCACTCATGGTTATGCTCCAAAAAGTGGTGCTTCATTTCATAGAAATTTTCATCAACAAGATTGATTCTGATATGAGCTTTGCATTATGCTCTTATCACTGGAAACTCTTTTGATTTTCTTATTCTCTTCCTTTCTGGTTGTATAGTAGGTGTTTTTTTAGTTCTTGAAATGGATTTTCCTTCACATGAGCATGTGAAATATTTTTCCCTAATCACACCCTGGTTTGAATGTATTGTTGTTGACTTCCTTACACAAAATCCAAGCGCAGTTGTATGTGCTCGATACAGTTTTTCAAGCTCTTCCCAAAATTTTGCTCTCTCTCCTTGCAAACACTCCCTTGCATCTTGTGATAAGAACACAGATCATTTAGTAAAATCATCTAGAAGATTTGTTAGTAAAATCACAGATCATTTAGTTTGATTATAAATCACAAATCAATTCTATCAGTTTCAGTAACATTTGACATATTGTGTAGAAATATCAAACACTTTTATTAAAACACCAATATATATGATAGAAACATTATACTAGTATATGCAGGTCAGTTCTAAATTAGGTGCAGATGAATCAAACAATTTTATTAAACCATCAATCTGTATAATAGAAATATCACATAATAGTATATGCATGTTTGTCTTGAATCTGAATTCTAAGAATTGTTACCCATGCCAAAACTGAGCATCCAGTTTTATGAATAAGCATAATCAAATCACTCATTTTGTTTATAGCATGATACACTAGTTCTAGCAGCCAATATTCAATAACAATTGACATCAGATACACAAGTATCAATCACTTTCATTAACACATCAATCTCTATAACGGTAACATCACGTAACATTAAAACAGTCACAGGCTTTTTGAGTTGAAAGATCAATCTGTATCAAAATATTCACAAGCAATAGGAGCTGAAACATTCGCAGCAGATTAAATCAAGTTTTATATGATGATTCCATTTTTTACACTCACTTTCACAGAATTTTGTTCGATTTCATTGATTGTGCCGTTCAACACAGTAATTTTTTGTTCATTGTTAAAAAGGCCTATTGATGAAGCTTTGGTTTTGCTATCATCAATTGATCTTCCGATCTGCATAATAAATGAAATTCACATAATGATAATGTAGATTTTTCTACAAATCGATTTGATTATGTAGTTTTGAATGACAAGCCTGATTTGTTGTTGATCGACGTTGTTCATTGTTAATTGCAGAAGTTTGAGGATTTGATCGTTCAAGGATTTGGAGCAATGGATTGAAGTGGTTGAGATCAATTGAAACTCTCAAAAGATTTTCGAAGCGTGTTTTTCCGTTGTGCGCTATTTGTGAACGCGTCTTCTCTCATATTTCCCTTCATATTTTTGGTAGTTGTAGGTTAGTCCCCCTATTTTTTGTGCATTTTAAATGGGCACCGAGAATAAATTAATTATGTTAGGACCCCCAAATTTTTTTATCTTCTGCCTCAAATTACTGTAAGTCCTTGGTCTTACGGTAAGACGATCTCGGAGGAGACGGACTCCTTTTTTTAAAGATATTTCACTGATTGTCAAAGTAGAGTTAGGGTGATTGAACCCCACAATCTTGTGAAACAAATCATGTATGTAGTCGTTCAAAGTATTACTATATGGAATTTGTTTTTTAGAAAAAGCTCAACCGTGAATATCACAACATACTCCTGTGAGTTGAAGGTCGTATTTTGTATTTATAGTGTCTAGTGAATATTGATTGTACAATAGACATATCGAATCAATAGATTGTTCTAACCAGGCCTATTAAAGGCGGTTTCTTTGGACCAAAGGGAAATGACTTCTCTGGCTGGCCTCAATTAAAGGCGGTTATCAGTCTCCTTTGATTGCACTCTGGAACTGCCTTTAATCAATTATAAGAGGCAAACTAGTCATTCGGTTGTTAGATGTCATTAGCAGTCTTAAGAGCAGAACTGTTAACAGTCCCGAGTGTGAAACTGTTAATCAGAGTCTCGGACTACCCACCCGTTGATGAGTTCCGAGTGTGGAACCTATGGTCAGAAACAGTCAGCTGAAATGAGGTTACAAACTTGGAACATTGTCTGGGCTTTATAACATGTTCCTCCATCGGGGATCAATTTTGGACATGCACTGGCATTTTCAACAAATAAATGCATTTTTGGATAATGAGTTCCGAGTCTGGAACTGTGTCTGATGTTTTGTTGTTCCGAGTTAGGAACTTGTTCGGGACTACATTCAATATGACAATAGGGAAACAAACTATTTCCTAAGTTGGAACTCAGATCGAACCAGATGGTAAAATTCATTTATTTCATTATATACCGGCATCTCAAAAGTCTCGTACAAAACAAGACCAGATTGTACAAAATACAAGATAAATGACACTAGGTATAAAAAATATATAGACTACGCTAAGAAAGCAACAATCTATAGATAGGAATAGAAGTCACCAAAAATCTATTCGACACAATTATGTCATCTAATGCGAGTGTCTCACAATTCCCCATTTGGATGCCCAATTGAATAGGAGTGGGAGTACACAAGATATTTACCAAGAAATTTCTTGCATTGTTAATATCATCTTGTAAATACGGTTTGAGAACCTTTGGAAAAATCTGTGGAACAAACAAAATAACAATATAAAAAATTGGCACGACATGTTACGCTGCTTTAAAACATTCTCGAAAGAATCATCTTAGTATTCACTTCTTCGATTTCTAGGTAATCCTCATGCACATGTAGGATACACTCCGCTGCATAAAGCATTACATAATAGCCACATTTCCATGTATTTGATTGTTTCTTGTACTAATAAATAAAAGTTAAATTAGTAACATATATTTACATTACGTGATGTGGTAATAGAATTTTCCAATATGAAAAGAGAATCACACCTTGATTTGTATTACGTCCAAATCCTCATCACCATGCTTCCCCAAACCTTCGAAAGAGTCACTCAATATCTTAACGAACGATTCAGATGGTAGGTGGTGCAGAGGATCCATCTAGTAAATGCGCTTCTTGCCAGGGACAATAAATATTAATCTTCAATGGTCTCTACAACATAGGAGAAAAATATTTTAAAATATTGTAGTAATTGATTAGCTTAAAAGAGAGTGTGTATGAACCACCTTTCAATATACGGTGAAAAAAAAATATTTTACCCTCCAGTCCAATATTTTTGCGAATGTATTCAACCCTCTCATGAACAGTACTTCCGGTTTCTTGAGTAGACACTGGACACAAATACCCTATCTAATACTTGTTCTTTTGGTTAGCAAAATAGTATATGTACCTTCAAAATAAAATTGGACGTCATTCATGTCAAAATGTGAAACAAATATTACGGAAATTCTATATAATTTATAGTGAGTACTACAAGGACATTATCGTCTGGTTCACTTGGTCACACCTCCATAGGTCTTCAAAATCAGTCCATGATGCAATGATTTCTCCCTTTTGACCGAATACTCACTCATTACCTGAGAATAGGTAAGTTGAGCTCTATTTGTGTTTGACCATGAAATCATAAAAGACCCTCGCGAAATGCAATGACTCCTTATTTACTTGTGTCTGAATGATAGGGGGTTTTGTAATCCTCGCCGCCTCAACTATGAGCTTAGATGTGGTCGTTGTTGTCTCCTTCAAATGACGATCTTTGATTGGGTCCACATAAATGAGGTGACGATGCCATAGAAGAAACATTCCTCGTGCAGATCTCACTCTTTTGTTCTCGCCTTCCAAAAATGGTAATAGGGCTTTGATGACCTTTGGATTCTCCATTAAAACTCTACAAATTCCATTAGCAATTAAAACAGCATGATAATGTCGCATCGACTAGTGCAATTGCTGTCGGCAACGTGATGTGGCCCACCCTTTTCACTTCGATCAATATATAGCTTACACAAATTCGACGTCTAGATTATGAGGGAGAATAGAAATAAAGTAAAATAAATATGTAGCCAAATTCACTAAAAAAAGAAATAATTTAATTCAAATAACCATGTTTTGGGGCGACATAATGGCATTGAAAATGTTATTTTCCTCTTGGGTTGCCGGATCCAGAATCGGTTGGTGCTTTATCTCAACTTCTCCCAGCGAATGTCGTGGTCCTCTAGATGGTGACGTCCAACCAGATGTTAAATCATCTAAATTCCCAGTTATCGAGAGCCCTATATGGTTAACCAACTTCCGAATCAACAGTTCTTGCTGCTCTATCCACTTGTCTCTATACATTTCTTCATGTTGCAACACGTGGAGTCTCGACGGTTTGGCCCGATAGTATGATCAAACTATCCCAAATGCCTCTTTTTCTGACATAAAAGATCCCACCCCTCTTGCACGACCCAGGTGGTTGGGTTTACCCGTAGCCTCACGAAGGATATCGTGCTTAATAAAGAAATGAATTAACCCTCCAATTGGTCCTGCTTTAAATTTTCCTAGACATGTAATATAGTGTCATGAGTAGTAATGGAAGGAAAAAACTAGATGCATTGTAATTATAATTAATATAAAGTCTTACCACTCGTTCCACAACTTCAACAATGGGAGGTTTACCATATCCACCCTTTTTGTTTTGCCGTCTCTTCAAGAAGAGATCACACCTATCGATCTCTTCCACCTTTATCGGTTTGACCAAAGACCCGACTTCTTCCTTACTAATCCCCCCATCAATTGCAGCTTTCACATCCATGTCAAACATTCATTGACCAATTTGAGGGCCACTAATCCATATCCACCCCGGCTCTTCCGATGTGGTATTTTGTTTTTCATAGCATTATTTTTTTCCTGCCCTTGTACCCTAGTTTGGGATATGACAATCATTATTAAAACTGTAATGAATATAACATGTAGATGCATATATTATTTTTTAAAAAAAGTAAAATCACTTACATTTTCTAATGCTCTTCTCTTATGAATTTCCTAACTATCCAGTTGAATATGTGTATATGTCACCATGGACAAGCACCATTTTCACTAGAGAATATGTAATCTCTGGACAAGGTTTACTTGTGTTCTCTCCAACTTTTTGACATCATGGACATAGCTTTCTTCTTCAAATCATCCAAATCTGGACAATCGATCTCAAAGGGCCTCTACAAATTAATCATATAGAATCATGATCAAATACATCATCCTCAAATCATTTCAAATTTAGATGATTTGAGGATGGTAAAAGCTTAATTAAAGAAAGAAATCATCATTGGTACCTTGCATTCTGTCCAAAGGACCTTTGTATTCTTTTGGGACCTCGTGCCAATTATCGTATTTGATGTCCACCCATTTCCTACCCACTTTCCCCACCCAACTCGACCACTTGGCACGCTCATCGGACAAACATTGTCCGAATTGGTTGAATACTAAGAAAGTTGACTCTTTCCTTGCGATTCTATGTTCTAAAGTTCTACAATGTGTTCTAGCTATGACGACATCTTCCGACCTTCTTCTTCATCATCTTCATCGCCTATTGCATCGAAATGTACTTCGAGTGAACCCATTGGTTCATCTCGAGTCTTTTTTCAACCCGGTTTCATAATAGACTCGACATCAGTTCCCTCCTTAGTTACAGTTGATGTGTGTTAATTATGTTGTTTATTTTATTGGGATTAACTGTGATTTTACATGATTAATGTGCACTTTAAATGTTTCATTTTTAACAGATCACAGTTTTCGGGCGCAAGAGGAATTTGGAGGAGAGTAAGGAGTATTGGGCAATTATTACAAATGAAGCAGTCAAATGGAGAGCAGAAATCGTAGCAGATAATTTGGAGCTTATTTAGGCTGATTTTTATGGAGATATCTTTGAAGATAATTTGAAAATTTAATTAGATCTTATCCCTTCAAATCAAAATTTAAATTTGGAAAGAATTCTATTTTATTTGGAAGCGTCCAATATGGACATGATTTTGGTAATTGTAGCGTATATATATTATATACGCATGAACATATTGAATCATCTTTTCTTTTTGGTTTTTGGACGGTAGATCACCAGGAATTAAGGAGTTAGTCTTAATTTTTGTTCGTATTTTCATTCCACCACAAACATAAGGTTTGGTGTTCGGGGTTTGTTTTCACCTAGACATTATTATTAGTTAGGCAGTTAGCATTATTTTCATGCTGGAGAATTAAGAGCAGACTTAATTTGCTTTTGGCTTTTCTTCTTTTTGCTTATTACTTCCGCAGACGTTGATACATTACTGGTTTCGGTGCGCAAGCATGTGGTCATGGTTTGCTTAATTGCTTTGTCTCTTATTCATTTAATTTCAATAATCATGTTCATATATTATATTTTTTGTTTGTTTAGTTTAGTTATCATGAGTAGCTAATTCATATATCGGCAGAGAATAACAAATGTTAGTTTATAAATCGTGAGGCCTAATTGCATTATAATTGATTCTTGCATGTTCTTGATTGTTCTTGGTTGAATTTTATTTCTAATATGTTTAGGCCTGATCGACTTAAATGTTTTTAGAATACTGCTATCTAATTTCCGCCAATACGTAATTGTTGGATGAGATTATTAAGTAGCACAGTCTTGTGAAAAACAGCTAACTAGCTAAGACTGTAATAGCAAGATAGGGAATAATTGAGTGTGCATTACTATTTGCTTTTACTTTGGTAATTGCCATATCGGGTTCTTTTAATACTTAATGCCATCAAAATGTGTTCTGGTTTAGCGTATACTTTCTGGGAACATTTTGGTAAGGGAAACTGTTTATTAATCATAATTAGTTGACTATCGATAAAGTAAGAAAGAATTGGGGGGGGGGAGGTTAAGCGTACCTACTTCCCTATAATCGGTAGATGTGTAGGAATTGATTCATTATTGCGCCTATGATCGATAATAACTAGCATGAGTTATTCTTAGCCGATATCATTCATTCATATATTTATTTCTCATGGGTTTAAGTCTTCATTTGCATTTTTAGAGTTAGTAAAATCATTACATTTAAGGCGTGGTGGCATCACCAAAAAGGTTTTCAAAAATTAGTAGGAAAAATAATTATTGATTATTGCTTTTGCTCCCTGTGGGATCGACCCTGCTTATCATTGTACTAATTAATGTTAATCTGAATTTGCAGGTTATTTGGCGAGTAAAACGACGCTCACCAAATTGGCGCCGCTGCCGGGGACAGTAAGTCAATTATTTTTAAATTTTTTTTCTACTAATCGGTGTGTTAGTGTGCTTGGTTTATGAGCAGATCATCCAGGCCGAATTTAATATTCGATCTAGAAGTTGAGAAGACAGCCAAGCAGAACAGGAAGCGAACAAAAGAGCAAAAAAATTTTTCTGCCGAGGAAGGGTTTGGCCAAATCGAACCCATCACGATTTCAGCAACTACTTCTGATTTGGGAATAGACATCGAGATGGACGGAGCTGACCGAAATCTGAATCCTGGGCAGAACCCAAACAACCCATACATGTGGGAACGTACCGGTCATAGTGAAGATGATCCCCCCACTCCCATTCAGTTGCTAGAGACCAAAAATTAGATTGAAATCACGCTGGCATTCCTGAACGTACTTCCCAAGTTCCACGGGAGAAGCACTGAAGACCCTTATAATTTTCTGAGCGAATCTATCAAGATTTGTATGGTTCAGAAGAGGCCATCCACCGTGATGGAAGATCAATTCAAATTGGTGGCATTTCCATTCAGTTTGACAGGAGCAGTAAACCAGTGGTTCTCAAGCTTGCCCCCCCCAACTCCATTGCGACATGGGCAGAATTGAAGATATTGTTCTTGGAAAACTACTTTTCAGCCACAAGGATGGATGCTTTGAAGAAGGAGATCACAAGCATCAAGCAAGAATATGATGAACCATTGAGTATGTTTTGGCTGAAGTTCAGGAAGTTGGTAGACAGTTGCCCTAATCACAGAATGATGAAAGGCCAGTTGCTTCAATGTTTCTATCAAGGGATGACATCCAGCAACAAAGACTTGGTGAACTCTTCCAGTAGTGGTGGATTTTCTCACCTTTGAGTGAATGAAGCTAGAGAGATCATCAAGAGGTTGGTCAATTCTAAAAAGGAGTATGATCAACAGGAGGTACGTGTGGAGCAGTCAACCATACGACGTCACAATGCATTCTTACTATGGGAGAGATACCTGTTCAAGCAAATGCTATAGGAAATTTCAATGAGAGACAGCAAAAAGGACAATATCCCCAAAATTTCAATCCAAGGTATAGGGATCACCCTAACTTCCAGTGGAGAGAACAAGGTCCCCCGCCGCAACAGCCTCAGCATTACCAATGACCCTATGTTCCACCAATGCAACGAGAAGCTCCAAGTTTTCCTCAGCCCTAGCAAGGAGGTCACGATAAATCTCTGAATGAAAAGATGGATATGTTAATGGACATGATGGTGAAGCAATCCAAGAAAACCGAATCAACATTGGAAGAGCATACTCGGCATATCACCCAGCTATCAAATTCTCTGAATGAACTCAGGATGAAGCAACCTGGAGGATTGCCCTCGCAGGTCCAAGTGAACCCTCATGAGATGGCAAATCAGGTCACACTCAGAAGTGGAAAGATAGTTGGTGCGCCGCCATCAAAATCCGTGAACAAAGAAGCAAACCAGTTCACTAACGGAGGGTTCGGTTTGGCCAAACGGAACCCTGCAGCAGAAATTCAGAAGCAAGTAACGGAGGAAAAAGGCGATAAACCCATCACGAACTCTGAGAATCCTGAGCATGCTGAGGTCCAAGATAAAGGTAAATCCAAGGTAACACCTAAGGTAGGTAAGAGGTTGAGTTTACATGATCCTTCACTTAGAATTTTGCCTCCTTTCCCTCGTAGATTAGAAAAGAAAAAGGAAGAACCTTTGGATTTTATATCAATTTTTGGAGAAATGGATATTAATCTTCCTTTCTTACAGGCCATAAAGTTACCACCAGTTAGAAAATTCTTGAAAGATTTCATTGTAGGGAAGCCAAAGGATTCGAGCAAAATAATAATGGGTGAATCGGTGTCTGCAGTAATTGAAAAGAAATTGCCACCCAAGTGCAAGGACCCAAGTATGTTTTCCTTACCTTGTTATATTGGAGATAAAAAGATTGATGCTGCAATGTGTGATTTAGGAGCCTCTATAAATGTGATGCCATTGTCTGTATATCAAACTTTAAAGGGAGCGGAAATGGTTAACACTAGAGTAGTGATTCAGTTGGCCAATCGATCTTGTGTTTTTCCAGAAGGATTGTTGGAAAATGTACTTGTGAGAGTCAATAATTTTGTGTATCCTGCAGATTTTTATGTGGTAAAAAGGAATCATTCTAGTGGTCAGGGAACAACATGAGTTTTGTTGGGTCGTCCATTCTTGAGAATTGCTAATACTATCATTAATGTGGGAAATGGTACAATTTGTCTGGATTATTATGGTGAAAAGTATACTTTTAGTATTTATGAGGCCATGAAAAAACCAATTGATGTTGAGAATGTATTTTCCATTGATCTCATTGAACCTCTTATCCAAGAACATCTTGAGACTGAAATTTTGCAGGAAAGAAATGGAATTCAATCGCCATTGGGATCGAAAGAAATAAATATTCAAGGATCGAGCGACAAGGAGATCAGTGAGTTGCTGTACTCAATATACTCTCAGGAAGGGGTGTTTAGTACTGATATAGACCCCGAAAAAATCAACTCATCCGGGTCAAGTATGGAAGTTCGAAAAAATTCTGAAGTGCAGGGAGGGTCCCGTTTGGCCAAACCGGACCCGTCCGCAAGACCAGTACCATCAGACGTAAAAGCCCCAATTTTGGAGTTAAAGCCCTTGCCCCCGAATCTGAAATATATATATATCTTGGTGACAATGATACTCTTCCAGTAATAGTTAGCACGGAGTTATCCACATCTCAAGAGGAGAGATTACTTGCCTTGCTAAAAAGATACAAGAAGACCATAGGATGGACATTGGCAGACATTACGGGAATCAGCCCAGACATCTGTATGCACCACATCTTGTTGGAGGACAATGCCAAACCGACTAGGGAAGTTCAGAGGAAGCTCAATCCCGACATGAGAGAGGCGGTCTTCAAGGAAATATTGAAATTACTCTCACTTGGGATCATATACCCCATTTCTGACAGCAAGTGGGTGAGTCCTGTTCATGTGGTACCTAAAAAGTCGGGTTTGCAAGTAGTGATTAATGACAAGGGAGAGATGGTGACTACAAGGCTGGTTACTGGATGGAGAATGTCCATCGACTACAGGAAGTTAAATGCCGCCACTCGCAAGGCTCACTTTTCGCTTCCTTTCATCGATCAGATGTTGGAAAGACTTGCGGGAAATAGTTTCTTCTATTTTTTTTGGATAGTTACAATGGCTATTTTCATATTTGTGTGAACCCCGAGGACCAGGAGAAGACCACATTTACTTGTCCCTTCGGCACTTATGCTTACAGAAGAATGCCCTTTGGTTTATGCAACGCTCCAGGCACATTCCAGCGTTGTATGATGAGTATCTTCTCTGATTTGATTGAGATGAGCATCGAGGTATTTATGGATGATTTTAGCATCTATGGTGACTCATATGACGTGTATTTAAGTCGCCTAGAAAAAGTCTTAATTCGTTGTGTGAAGAGGAACCTTGTTCTTAATTTTGAAAAGTGTTACTTCATGAAGAAGGATGGCATAGTCTTGGGAAATGTGATCTCTGAGAAGGGAATTCAAGTGGACAAGGCCAAGGTGGAGACCATAGAACAGCTCCCATATCCTTCTAATGTTCGTGAGGTTTGTGGTTTCTTGGGTCATGCGGGATTTTATCGGAGATTCATCAAAGATTTTGCAAAGATTGCTCAACCTTTGACGAAACTTCTCCAAGATGATGTCCCTTTTGAGATGAATGAAGAGCGCAAGACTTCTTATGATTTATTGAAGAATAAGTTAATCTCAGCACCAATCATGCAACCACCCAATTGGGATTTTCCATTTGAGTTGATGTGCGATGCAAGCGATTATGCGGTTGGTGCAGTCTTGGGACAGAAAGCAGGGAAGGAGAGCCATGTGATTCATTACGCATCAAAGACTTTGAATCCTACACAAAGCAATTACACCACCACTGAGAAAGAGTTGCTGGCCATTGTCTTTGCTTTGGATAAATTTAGATCTTATTTACTTGGCTCTAAAATTATTATTTATACCGATCATTCTGCACTAAAATACTTGTTTACTAAGAAGGATTCTAAACCTCGATTAATCCGTTGGGTTTTATTGTTGCAGGAATTTGACATTGAGATCAGAGACAAGAAGGGTGCAGAAAATCATGTTGCTGATCATTTGAGCCGTTTAATCAGGCCTGAGGATGATATTCCCATTCCCGAGGCATTTCCCGAAGAACATTTGTACACTGCGACAGGGTTCCGTTTGACCAAACGGAACCCCCTTCCAAAACTGAATTAGGTAAGTTGGACACGGATCCTTGGTATGCGGATATCGTAAATTTTATGACCACTGGAGATATTCCACATACACTGAGTCGTGCCCAAAAATTAAAATTAAAAAGTGATTGCAAGCATTACATTTGGGATGAACCGTATCTTTGGAGGATTTGTTCTGACCAGATTATTCGACGCTGTATTCCTGATGACGAGCAAGGTAGTATTCTTTTACATTGTCACTCATATGCATGTGGTGGACATTTTGGGCCTAAATGTAATGCTCGTAAAGTGCTTGATTGTGGTTTCTTTTGGCTGACCTTGCATAAAGATGCTTATACATTTTGTAAGAATTGTGATAGATGCCAAATGACTGGAAATATTTCTCAACGTGATGAAATGCCACAAATGCCTGTGCTTGTTTGTGAAATATTTGATGTGTGGGGCATGGACTTTATGGGTCCTTTTTCGAGTTCTTTCGGCAATATTTACATCTTATTAGCAGTTGATTATGTGTAGAAATGGGTGGAAGCTAAAGCCACCCATACTAATGATGCTCAAGTTGTTGCAGGATTCTTGAAATCAACTATATTCTGCAGGTTTGGAGTACCACGAGCAATCATTAGTGATCAGGGAACTCACTTCAAGAATCGGACCATCGAAGCTCTTATGAAGAAGTATGGAGTACACCATCGATTCGCCACCACCTACCACCCTGAATATAATGGCCAGGCAGAGGTGTCAAACAGAGAAATTAAGCAAATCCTAGAGAAGACAATAAATCCTTCCAGGAAGGATTGGAGCAAGCGGTTGGAGGATGCGCTTTGGGCATACCGTACTGCGTTCAAGACACCTACAGGGATGTCACCATATCGCCTTGTGTTCGAAAAAATGTGCCACCTACTAGTCGAGCTTGAGCATAGGGCATTTTGGGCTATAAAGAAAGCGAATATGGAATCCCTTAAGTGTGAGGAGGAGAGAAGATTTCAACTTCAGGAACTAGAGGAACTCCGTTTAGAGGCATTTGATCATGCTATGTGGTACAAGGATCGAACAAAAATGTGGCATGACAAGAATCTGAGAACCAAGGAGTTCGTGGTTGGGCAAAGAGTCCTACTTTTTCCGTCCAAGCTCCGGTTAATGCCCAGAAAACTTAAATCAAAATGGATAGGCCCGTTCGTGGTGTCTTCGGTTTGGCCAAACGGAACAGTCGAGATTAAAAGTTTGGAGACAGATAAAGTTTTCCTAGTCAATGGTCATCGCCTCAAGCTGTATCATGATTCCTCTCAGGTGGAAATGGTGGATGAAATTCCACTAAACACCACCCAGCAAAATTGATGGATTCTACAGTCTGGCCCAAGACTATAAATGACGGCGCTACTGGGAGGCAGCCCAGTTGTTTCTTGTCTTGATTTGATTTTTTTTATTTTAAAGAAAAAATATAATTAAAAAATTTAAAAATAAACACAAAAAACATAAAAATAAAATATATTATTATGGTTTCTTTGTGTGCATTTTTGGTTCTAAGTTGTGTTTTTCATATTTTCTTATAGTTGGAAGAAAAATATGAGCAAGTTCTTCATGAAGGGAGGCTAATGGGTTGAATAAAAGGCTCATTTTCGGCTAAGGGTGAGCATGAGAAGTCATGGGGGCTCAAAGGAGACAACCAAGGTTTTAGGGACTTATGTGCTATATTAAGTTGGCTGCACACCTTTTCTTCCTCCTTCCACCCTACTTTTTCACTTACCATTTTTTCTCCTTCTCCATCACCTTAAAGCCACCGCCACCACGCCTTAGCACCTCCCTCACTTTCTCTCGCTGCCCTACCACCTCCATCATCACCGGATCCGCCATGGGCCGCCAACGACGAAGACCTCAGCCACTAACATCCGAAGTACAATCCTCGCCACCGAACCTGCTACCACTTACGGACATCGTGGCCGTGGCGGAGCCTCCTTGTTTCACCACTTCTTCGACACTAGCCCAGCTCCTGCCCCCACTCTCTGCTTCCTCGCCCACCGAGAATCCTTGCCGGAGCAACCGTTGTCGTCCACCAGCACCTCCGGTCACGTCCTCTCCAATGGAGCCCGCTCGACCACCATTGCCGACGCCGAAATTGAAGTCCACAGGAGTTACAGTTTCAGATCCGTCGTCAGCAGAGGCCGACACACCTTCACAAGCCGAGCCGCCGTTCCCACGCACACCGCCCACGCGCTGACCACGTACTTCCACGAGCCACCCACACGCTGCCTGCACCAGCCGCTCCTCCTGCAGATAGCCATTTAACCGAGCCTTCCCCAACTCTCGTTCCAGCTCCGGCATCATCAACCTCCGGTCATCCGATGCGCCAAAAATCAGTGGCCAAGAAGCGAGTCCATAAACCAGTGACCTCTCCTACTCCTGCTGATGGGGTTCCTTATGAGGTTCCACGTAAGCTGACGAAACGACAACCACAAAAGCCAGGCAACCAGAAGAATGCTCATGCAAAAAGGAGCGCACCAGATTCGGACTGCCCACCTTCAACCACCAAGAGGGCTAAATCCGCAGCTGCCAATTCCGGGGTAGATAATGCTTCCACACCACGGTCCAAAGTCCACACCTACGATGATTTTCCCCTTCATGTGCGAGTCGATGATCCATCCGTATTTGGGGAATTCGAGGAACCAAAGCTCAGGGAGGCCTTGCAGAAGCGCAAAGGTAAAAAATACGAAGCTGGTTGGGAGGTGAGTATTCCAGCCTTACGAGTTGCAAATATTATTGATAGAGTTTCTCATTATTTTACTGCGATTGGTTGGGCTACTTTCCTAAATTTTCGTGTTCTGCCTATGTATGAAGAGCTTGCTGAAGAATTTATTACGAGTTTTCATTTTGAGAAATCCAGTGACATGACATCATTTTAACAGATCACAGTTTTCGGGCGCAAGAGGAATTTGGAGGAGAGTAGGGAGTATTGGGCAATTATTACAAATGAAGCAGTCAAATGGAGAGCAGAAATCGTAGCAGATAATTTGGAGCTGATTTGGGCTAATTTTTATAGAGATATCTTTGAAGATAATTTGAAGATTTAATTAGATCTTATCTCTTCAAATCAGAATTTAAATTTGGAAAGAATTCTATTTTATTTGGAAGAGTCCAATATGGACATGATTTTGGTAATTGTAGCATATATATATTATATACGCATGAACATATTGAATCATCTTTTTTTTTTGGTTTTTGGATGGAAGATCACCAGGAATTAAGGAGTTAGTCTTAATTTTTGTTCGTATTTTCATTCCACCGCAGACATAAGGTTTGGTGTTCAGGGTTTGTTTTCACCCAGACATTATTATTAGTTAGGCAGTTAGCATTATTTTCATGCTGGAGAATTAAGAGCAGACTTAATTTGCTTTTGGCTTTTCTTCTTTTTGCTTATTACTTCCGCAGATGTTGATACATTACTGGTTTCGGTGCGCAAGCATGTGGTCATGGTTTGCTTAATTGCTTTGTCTCTTATTCATTTAATTTCAATAATCATGTTCATATATTATATTTTTTGTTTGTTTAGTTTAGTTATCATGAGTAGCTAATTCATATATCGGCAGAGAATAACAAATGTTAGTTTATAAATCGTGAGGCCTAATTGCATTATAATTGATTCTTGCATGTTCTTGATTGTTCTTGGTTGAATTTTATTTCTAATATGTTTAGGCCTGATCGACTTAAATGTTTTTAGAATACTGCTATCTAATTTCCGCCAATACGTAATTGTTGGATGGGATAGTAAGTAGCACAGTCTTGTGAAAAACAGCTAACTAGCTAAGACTGTAATAGCAAGATAGGGAATAATTGAGTGTGCGTTACTATTTGCTTTTACTTTGGTAATTGCCATATCGGGTTCTTTTAATACTTAATGCCATCAAAATGTGTTCTGGTTTAGCGAATACTTTCTGGGAACATTTTGGTAAGGGAAACAGTTTATTAATCATAATTAGTTGACTATCGATAAAGTAAGAAAGAATTGGGGGGGTTAAGCGTACCTACTTTCCTATAACCGGTAGATGTGTAGGAATTGATTCATTATTGTGCCTATGATCGATAATAACTAGCATGAGTTATTCTTAGCCGATATCATTCATTCATATATTTATTTCTCATAGGTTTAAGTCTTCATTTGCATTTTTAGAGGTAGTAAAATCATTACATTTAAGGCGTGGTGGCATCACCAAAAAGGTTTTCAAAAAATTAGTAGGAAAAATAATTATTGATTATTGCTTTTGCTCCCTGTGGGATCGACCCTGCTTATCATTGTACTAATTAATATTAATCTGAATTTGCAGGTTATTTGGCAAGTAAAACGACGCTCACCAACAGTCTTCACGATCTCCCATCCCATGGGATCATCAAAATCCCAACCCTCATCGGTATAGCAGTGGAATGCAAGAAATTCATCCTCCTCGGGGGGAACGTTTGGCAACCTGTACAACTCGTTTATGGATTTTTTAGTTAATTTCACCATTTTCCCACGACAGAACACCTTAGTCCACCTTCCACTACACTGTAAATTAGCATAGAACTCACTCACTATGCTGAGGTTGAACATTAGCGTGTCACATAATTTCTCCCATCCAAGTGCCTGGATAGTTTCTTCAAAAGGGGGAGCATTTTTTATTCCTCTCTCCGGAAATGTCGCCTTGTTCTGTACATTTGATCAATGAACTTTGCCTGCTCCGAGATGAACCTCTTCTCTTGTTGTTCCATATTGAATTGCACCTCCAGAGAGGAAGATATGCATTGCATATCCTCCCGGAGCTAGTTTTTGGTGTCAATTCCTACAATGTCAAATGAGGCACTTCAACAAACACCTTCCATGCAATCAAAAAAACCTATAGAATACTTGCTTTCTTGAACATTAACATACCCTCAATGCGAACCAATCGAATCAATTGTATACATAAATGTAGTTATTACACATTAACACTATATACATGATTGTAATATCGAAAAAAGTTGGAGATCAAAGTGAACCAACCATGAAAAAAGTTGTTACTTTTCCAAAAACTTTGGGTTCATGATTAATAATCTAGTACAATATAAGAGCAATATTTGAAAGATAACTCACCACAATCCTTCACAGAGTTTGGGAGTCTGAACAGATGGGGAAGATGGGTTAGTTTTCCTGTACAAAATTTAGAAAATGAAGAGCACCTGCAAGTGGATATGTACAAAATTTAGAACTTGAATTTACTAGCACCTGTATGAAGCATATAAACCGGTGCTGAACCAAGTAATAGCAGCTATTTGAGGCCGTGTTGAATTATTTTTTTGGCATTTTCTCCACACCCGAGAACAAACTTGCAAAATAAATTCTAAGGGGCCAGCACCGGTTCCAAAATCGGTGCCCCTAAAAAAACAACTATGTATGGCTGTGTCCATTGATTTATTAAAATCCTTTCTCAACCCAAGAGCTAATCCAGGAAATTTTTTTATAAGTACACAACATCGGTGTGTGGACCGTTGCTGACATTACAAAAAATGGTGCCAATAATATAACAGAGCACATACTCTATTTGGAGCACTAGTTTATAAAAACTGATGCTATTAGTTATGTAATGCACCGGTTTATACGATATTGGTGCTACTTATTTTGTATTGCACCGGTTTGGAGCACCGGTTTCAAAAAACATGTGCTGGAAATACATTTCAGCACCAGTTTTGTGGAATTATGTCACAATACTGGTGCAATATATGGTTTCAGCACCGAATCTGGAGGCCACAAGGTTACCAACCGGTGCCATAGTACTTGTTTTCCCGCAGTGAAAGATCCCAGTTAAGTATTTCGAGGATCAACATCTTGTTAAACTCCTTAGTTTGAACGAACTAGGTTATTTTGATGAGATTTGTCAATTTTATGCCAATTTACATGAGGTAGAGGGTTCGGGTAGTTATTGGACTAGGGTGAATAAGTTTAATGTTGAGATAAGCTCGTGGATTACTAATCAATTAATTGAATGCCCCTATAAGGGTCCGGAAGATGTTTACCCTCAAGTGGAGGATGGCCCTCTAGATGATGTTTATCATAGTGGGGAATGGTCGCTAGAAGATGACTATCCTAGTATCGAACCAATTGTGTGTAGTGTGAAGTACTTCAAATGCAGTCCTAATAATCTAGGTCGACCAGATTCCTTTCGTATTAAGAAACTAGATCTCGACCAACGAATTGTTTACGAGATTATAGCTAGGTTGGTAACATCCGCTCCCGGTCACCTCACCGAGCCAAATTACTCAATTCTTATGATGTTCTACAATGTGATTGAGGGGGGCATAGTTAATCTCGGGACCGCCATTTCTAAGCACATGGTTTGTGTAGCTACAACAAAGAAAATGATCAAGAATCTACCCTATGGCAACTTGATTGTGTTGATCTTGAAAGGCGTAGAGGGGTTTGGCCTTTCATGGCGAGGAAAAAGCTTGCAAGTACTTTGACAAGAAGTATTTTTCAGAAGAAACAGGGGATACTACCTGAGAACAAGTAGCATCACAAACTACTTGAAAGGGCCGAGCCTCAAAAGAGAGTAAGGGTTGAAGAAGGTAAATCTAATATTTCATAAATATAATTAGGTTCATACAATTTACTTTTATTAATTGTTATATGAAACATGGCAATGAAGAAAGGTTTGGCTCAAAGTTTATAAAGAGCGTGAAGAACTTCTACAAATGGGCGTGCGATGAAGAGTTCCAACTAAAGGATCACATATGGAAGCTAGAGAAGAAGTAGTGTGCCTATGAGAAAGCCCTCAAGGAGTCAAAAAAGCCTAGCCCAAAACAATGCTTATCTGTGTAATATGTTTTAAGGATTGCGTTGGATTGTGTCAACTCTGGTTATTGTGATAGTTTGGATACTATATTGAATGAATTTGTAAGAACCTTATTTTAATTCATATGTTGAGAGAGTAAATAGTAATGTTGATTCAATAATTGTCTAATTGTGTCTTATATTTGTATGTGTAGTGCGGAAAAAGTGAATATTTTTTAGCACATAATGGTTAAAATTATAAACCTTCCAACTCGGAGTAAAACAAGGGAAACATTGACTGATGACCACTTGACCCGAACAACTTTTGAACTCGGAAATGACTCAGATCTTAAGGTAATCCTTCAAAAACATTAACATTCGGATCCAACTATCAAGACCTAGATTTCCTCTTCTTCTTTACCAACCTCTTCTTCATTTTCCTTCTTTTTTGGGTAATCTCCCCTTGGGCATCAACCCATATTACCTCATCATGGTCCGGCCTTCCGAAATGCATGTGCAAACTCACCTCATCTTCTTCAAGCATTATATTGTCGTCATTTGAACTGATAAAAGCATGTGGGCCAAAATTGGTGAACTCTTCAAAATCATTTTCACCAACAACTGCCCTTTGACCCTCGATAAAAATCTCCCACTTGGGGTCAACAGGGTCCTTCACAGAGAAAACTTGATGTGCTTAACCCGCTAATATGAATGGGTCTTCCTTCCAAGCCAACTAGCTCCGGTCAATAAGAGTGAATCACAAGTCTTCCATTCGTTGACCACTATTGACATCCACCCATTCACACTTGAATACGGGATCTTGCATTGTCACATAATCAAGCTCCGATATTTCAACTATGGCTCCAAAGTAACATGTATTCGTATAAATTGGATTTTTGTCCCCAGACCTAGCAACATGAAGTGCCTCGGAAACTAGTGAAACTCCATTGTTTTGGGAAGCACCCTTATCATCTGTTGATTTGATAGAAAATGTAAAAAAAAAAATTAATGACATACCCTCCATATGAAATACCCGTACTGAGAGGTCTACGTGCTAGCCACTTAGCCATTTCAGGATGTCTACCCCCACAAATGTGAGCGTGATGCCAAGATGCAAATGTTATAGCGTGTTGTTTAAGAACACGAGTTTCATTGAATGAAAGATGCTCCCTCATATATCATTCATATAAAGCTCAATGTATGGAACAACACCACCGTGGTTCCAAAGTACGTATAAATGAGCACTGTGTAAATCCTCCGCACTAGGGCTTAGTAGCTTACCTTGTTGAACACCTTGACCATCCAATCGTCCCTCATGTCTAGAACTCGGAACACCATCAGAATCTACTTCCTTCAAATATTTGGTACAAAAATCTATTGCTTTCTCTTCCATATACCGTTGAACAATACTTGCATCAGGCCTATATATGTTCTTCACAAAATGTTTGAGCATTTTCATATATCGTTCAAAATGATACATCATTCTCAAGAAAATATAACCACATAGCTTGATCTCCCGAACCAAATAAACTATCAAATGGACCATAATGTCAAAGAATGATGGATGAAAGTACATCTACATTCGACATAACACTTCAACAAGCATCGCCTGCAACCGGTCAAGTTTTGCAACAGTGATCCGTTTGGAGCAAATGCACTTTAAGAACAAATAAAGCTTAGTAATGCATTGTCTCACATGGGAAGGCAAAGAAGACCTTATCGCAATGGTATTCAATTCCTGCATCAAATTGTGACAATCATGTGACTTTAGACTTGCCAACTTTAGCTCATTCACCGATACACATGAACTAATGTTAGATGTTGGCACTTTCAAACTACTCAGGGTGTCACAAAAATAATTCTTCTCTGCATTAGACATGGAGAAACATGCAGGTGGAAGATAACACTTATCACCATCCTTAATAGGACCCAAAGTCTCTCTAATACCCAGATCAACCATGTCAAGCTGGGCCTTCCACCCATCTTTAGTTTTCCCAGGAGTATTCAACAGTGTACCAACCAACAAATCGCACACATTTTTCTCGATGTGCATAACATCAAGACAATGTCTGACATCCAAATCCTTCTAGTAAGGGAGTTTGAAAAAAACCGAGCATTCTTCCAACTACTAAAGATTTTCGCTTCCCCTTCTTGAAGAAATTGGTAAATTATTTAACTTTGTCAAAAAAATGATCACCCATTAGTGGTATCGGTGGTGGACGTAACTAAATGTCCCCATTAAACCACTTCTTTGCAGAACGCCAAGGGTGCCCCTCTAGAAGAAACCTTTTGTGACCCTAATAAACAGTTTTACAATTGTGCTTAAGTTTAAAGAATGAGGTTTACCTTTCACACACGGGACACGCGTGGTGTCCCTTCACTGAATATCCCGATAAATTTCCATAAGGTGGAAAATCATGTATAGTGCAGTTTAACAAGCCCTTCAACGTGAAATACTCTCGCGCGTGACCATCGTAAGTCCAAATCCCAACATTGAACAATGACACCAAATCATCAATAAGGGGACTAAGATAAACATCTATATCATTACCAGGTTGCCCTAAAATCATCATCTATAACAAAACATACTTTCATTTCATGGTCAACCAGGAGGGGAAATTGTATATTACCAACATTACAAGCCATGAACTATGTGTGTTTCTCATATTACCATACGGGTTCATTCCATCAACCGACATACCAAACCTCAAATGACGAGGCTCCGAGCCAAAATCAGGGTAGAGGGCATCAAGCTTCTTCCAATGCTCACCGTCCGACGTATGACTAATCACACCTTTCCCATGACTAACTCTATCTGCATGCCATTACATTAACTTATCATCGTCTTTACAAGCAAACAACTTCTTTAAACGTGGAATAATTGGAAGATACCATAAAACTTTAGCAGGGATCTTCTTCTTTAGTAGAAACCAACTTCTACACCCAAAGCAATTTCTCCACACTTTAACTTGTATCGAGACTCACTGCATACCCAGCAATTTTCTCTAACCACATCCTCTTTCCCCTAGTACAACATGCAATCATTGGGACGAGCATGATTTTTTTCCAATTCCAGTCTCATTGGACAAAGAATCCTTTGTGCAGCATACGCTCTGATTACCATATGGAAGCAATTCCCTTATCAATTCAAGTGTCCTAGTCATCCCTTTGTCGATCTACCCATATTTCGCCTTCAAATTTATTATCCTCAAGGTTGCGCTCAAAACAGAATGTTTGGACTCAACATACAATGTGGTATTCTTATCATTGATCAACTCTTCAAGGGCCTTTGGTTTACCATGAAATTCTCTAGCTACATCGTCCACCATCTCATCTCCATCATCTCCACCCAAATCTAGTCCCTCATTAGTTTTAACATCATCTACAATATCTATGAGACCCTCCACGTGCCATATCCAACAAGTATAACTAGTTTGAAAACCACGCATTATAAGATGTTCACGCAATTTCTTTCTCCCAACATATGCATCATTCTTACAATCCTTGCATGGGCAATGTGCCTGGGCTGCGCCATTCTTCGAGGCATGTTCGAAAGCCAAAACGATAAACGATTCTACCAAGGGAATGTAATCGGGTGAGTTTCTACAGTTGCCACCTGTGAGTTCAACTCTATCCATAAGATGGCTCTACGTGCGTACGTACCTACATTTGAGTGGGGTTCAAGACAATTATATCACACAACATAACCCTAATTAATATAATTTCCATTCACAATACAACTTCAACAGAAATAACCCTAATTGAATAAATGACTTGAACATACCTTCACAATTAATCCCATCATAAACCACAAAGATTGGGTTATGCCTCTTTCCAATGTCTTCTTATTTTTTACTGTGAATAGGCCTCGCTAAATTTTTAAGACATTCCCATTTTGATCGGTTCCGAGTTCGGAACTAATCAACTGCTCAACAACAAAGAGCCGATATTAGTTCGGAAGATGGATCCAAAATAGTTCCTTATTCGTAACTTTGAAAAGAAGAAGTTACGAGTTTGACAATCTTTTCGTGCTTTCAAATGGCCTGAACCACAACAGTTCCTCAATCGAAATAAGATTCGTATTGCTTTTCCGAACTTGGAACTACTACAATAGATGTAACTTTGGCACAACCGTCTTTAATTGCACTCAATTAAAGGCGGTTATTTTGTGAACCGCCTTTGAATCTATACAATGGAAGGTAGTTCTTTAATAACCGTCATTCAACGATCAAAAACCGCCTTTGATTTGGTAAGTCGTTCAGAATGGGTCAGTTCCGAACTCAAAAAACGTCTCAGAAGGCGGTTCCTGAGAATTTTTTTGGAACCGCCTTTAAACTCCGCCTTTAATTGGAAATTCTCCACAAGTGAATTTAACGAATATAAAAATATATTTACTGATTCATTTCACGAATGAAATAAATATATGAATCCAGACAAACTCTTGTATAGATATTTTACGGAGCCTGTAAAATTAATTGATATGTTAAAAAGTTGTAGTTTTCAATGATGAAGAATTAGGAGATTGATTAGCTGTATACCAAATTACACATTAGTATATTAAACAAAGGGAAAGTCTCAGGAAAGGCGGCCTTTCCATAAGTTTAAGGACAGTTTTCAGGGGCATTTGCCTTAAATTTTGTAATTTTTTATAAAATTTAAATATTGTATTTTATAAGTTAAAACAAGTAATATTATGTATTTGAAGGTGAAAATATAAAAATATATGATATATAAAAATATTTTCAAAAACTTTAAATTTTGTGTGTAATTTAAGAAATGCAATGTATAAGGTA
The DNA here is from genome assembly GCA_037428765.1 of Rubia yunnanensis. NCBI lineage: Eukaryota > Viridiplantae > Streptophyta > Magnoliopsida > Gentianales > Rubiaceae > Rubia > Rubia yunnanensis. The sequence goes on along the minus strand of CM075061.1, from coordinate 43,013,096 downwards.
AGAAATAAATGACATGTCTTTTTTTTTAACTGAAAACACCCAAGGGTGGGGGTTGATATGTTGGTACCCCAAGCCAAATAATTTACAAGCCAGTGACATCATAGTAGTTTTATACAAAAAATGCAACATCATTGCCTCCAAAAGAATGATCATATACTAATAACTGTAAGTCTATATATGTGCAAGATCTAGAAGAAAAAGGTAGTTGCGATTCCAAAGTAGCGAATTTCCACACCCAGTGTTAATTCATTACTTTGGCCAGGCAACAACCAGTCAGTCATAACCGTAAGTAAAACTGATGGAGGAATTAGGCTAGTAAGTCTGCCATTGTTGGTATTCTGAGCTCGTAAGCAGGAGAAACTTGCAGACCATGGTGAAACAGCCGGAGGAGTATGTTGTTGAATGGCATGTGTCTAGCCGGAAAAACCAAGCGTAATCAGCTCGAGCACACGAATGTCCCCTCGAGCACACGGAAGTCCCCTCAAGCACACGAATGTCCCCTCGAGCACACGAATGTCCCCTCAAAAACACGAATGTCCCCTCGAGCACACAAATGTCCCCTCGAGTGCACGAATGTCTCCTTGAGCACACGAAAGTCCCTTCGAGCACACTAATGTCCCATCGAGCACACTAATATCCCTTCGAGAACAAAAATGTCCCCTCGAGCACACGAATGTCCCATCGATCACACTAATGTCCCTTCGAGCACACGAATGTCCTCAAGCACATGAAAGTCCCCTCGAGCACACGAATGTCCCCTCGAGCACACGAATATCCCCTTGAGCACACGAAGTGGCATGTTCATAAGCTTATGGATAGGCCGCTTGTCAAGAGACCCACTCTTAAACAAATAATTGTCTCGCAATCGCTGTACAGCCGTTCCATATGCTACATTTCTACAGTACAAATTTTTTTTGTCCTTTCATCACAATAGATTATGTCCTAAATTTAAAAATCAATATTTTCTTTTATCGATTATTCTAAACTAAAAAAGCAAGGGCATGTTCTTTTTCTTGAACCGAAAAATATGATTTATCTATGAGTCCGTCTCTTGAAAAATGATATTTTCATAAGTTATGGATAGACCAAGGTTTAAACTGCAAATTAGAAGAAATTAAAATAAAATATTCGGGTTGCATTAATCGGGTCATAAACTTATAACTACTGCATGTTGCATAATAAATTTTTAATATTGCAACTAAAAACTTTTACCTTTCTATAATTCTAATTCAACCACATTTTTCTCCATGTCTATCGAAAAACGGTCTTTCCCAAGACTTTGCCTTTATCTATCTATACAATTTATAATTAAACTTTAAAAAAAATGAACTGATTTGAATTAAATTGAATTACGATTAAGTTAAAAATAAATAAATAAAAGTAACTTAAATTGTCCAAATAGTACTTTCATTTAAATATTCTCCATTAGCCAAATCAACAAAATGATGCTTAGATCATCAACCAAAAGTCATAAGTCTAGTGAACAATGATAGATTCTCTCAGTAAATTTCTTGGTATGGAACATTAGGGGCATGGAATCATCAATGCTGAGGCTAATAAACCTTGTTAGGCTTAAAAAAATCCATTTGCTGTGCATTATTAAACCAATGCATGATAACTCTAAACTTCAATCTTATATGGATTCACTCAACTTCTCCAATGGCCTGACTTTGTATAATGGTAAAATTTGGCTAATGTGGTCTAATTTGGTTACAGCTACCCTTCTCTCATTCCATGAGCAGTTTCTGCATGTTCACATATCTCACAAATTCATTACTTTACAGATGGATGCTGTTTTCATATATGCACTTAGAAATAGGGAAGGTAGAAAGGCTCTATGAAAAGACTTGTCAGCTATTAACCCTGGTGACACTATTTTTATAGGAGACTTTAATACTCACCTCCCTTACAGAGTATAAAGGCCCTAGTTCCCCCTCTTTAGGTAGAATTAGAGACTTTAATACATGGATAAGCACCACTGGTATTCAGGAAATCAGCACCGTTGGTAACCTTTTCACTTGGTGTAACTCCAGACTTAGGGACCCGACCTCAAAAAGGCTTGATAGAGGACTCTGCACCATCTCTTGGAACTATAAATACCCTTCCTCTTCTATCCAAATCTTGAATAGACATACTTCTGATCACTCTCCTCTTCTCCTCCATATTTCTAATTTGACTACTCTTAACCCAAGACCATTCAGATTCCTAAATGTATGGTTCAATCGTCCTGATTTCACCACTAATTAAGAGGAATTGGGAAAAACAAATGGTAGAGACTAGTTCACTTGGTTTTTTTCTAAAATTGATCAGATTAAAGAAGGAGATAAAAGTTTGGAATAGAGAATGCTTTGGAAATATTGACACTAATGTTATTAATGCTGAAGAATCACTAAGAATCTAGGAATTGGTTTTTGATTCGAATCCTTCGGATCTTGAACTTATCAAATTAAATGAGAAAAAAGCATTACTACTGAGAGCTCAAAAAGAAAAGGAAAAGTTCTGGAAACAAAAGGCTAAATTGAAATGGCATAAGTTAGGTGATAATAATACACAATTCTTTCATAAGGTGGTACAGGAGAAAAAATGCAGGTTGCAGATATCCAAAATTAAAAATAGAGATGGTCAATGGCTGAGTTCACAATCTGATATCCAGAAGGAAGCCATCTCTTATTACTCTGACCTGTTAACTGAACCAAATCAAGGGCCTAATGAGACCTATTATCCACATTTTTTGGGTCAAATTCCTAACATCATCACTGCTCAGGATAAACTAGATTTAGCTAAACCAGCCTCAGAATCTGAGGTTGAGGTAGTAATTAAAGGATTAAGTAAGAATAGTAGCCCGGGTCCAGATGGATTTTCCAGCAAATTTTATTCTAAGTGCTGGTCCATTATAAAATATGATCTAGTTGAGGCAATTAATGACTTTATTATGGGTTCTGCCTTGCCTAAAGGAATATCCAGCACCTGGATAACCTTAATACCAAAAAAAACTACTCCATGCTAATTCGATGATTTTAGGCCGATTAGTCTATCCAATGCCCTCAATAAAATCTGCTCCAAAGTTTTAATGGAAAGATTAAGACCCTATATGGACAAATTGATCTCCCCAAATCAATCGGCCTTCATGAAAAATAGGGATATTTCGGATAATATCATTTATCTTGACAAAAAGGCTAGAGTTCCTAACTGTATTCTAAAGCTAGATTTACAAAAGGCATTTGATAGAGTTAATTGGGACTTTCTCAAGAACGTACTTATGAAGTTTGGTTTCGATGGAAAATTTTTAAATGCTATTATGTCAAATCTCTCACAAGCTTATTTTTCTATACTTATTAATGGCAATCCAGTGGGCTTTATCCAAGCCACAAGAGGAATTAAACAAGGTGATCCCCTCTCTCCTTTTCTCTTTAACATTTTTTCGGAAGATTTTTCAAGGAGTTTATCATTTATTTTCCATAATAATAAACTCTCATACTATCAGTTGCCATCTTCAATTTCAGTAACCTCTCACCTTATGTATGCTGATGATACCATTATCCTTATGCAAGCTTCAAAATCTAACCTTATTAGGATTAAGGCTTTTCTTGACATATTTGAATTCACTTCGGGCCAAAAGTTTAATTTCCATAAATCTTATTTCTACATTAGTAAAAGGGCATCAACTATCAAATTAAATCAGATGAGGTTGATTCTAAAAATGAAACAGGGATCCTTTCCTTTTCAGAACCTAGGCTGCCCTATTTTCAAGGGCAGAACATTGAATAGATATTACCAACCTCTGATGGAAAAATTGGATAAAAAGTTGCAAAAATGGAAAAATAAGTGGCTAAGCACAGGGGGTAAACTAATTCTAATTCAAAGTTGCTTGTACTCAATGCCACAGTATTTATGGTCTGTAACTAAACCCCCAAAATATATAATCAAAACTTTTGAGAAAAGACTGGCTAGATTTTTTTGGGGTGAGTCAGAAGGAAAAAGAAACAGAATATAGAAAAAATGGGCAGATCTAGCTAAACCAACTTCACAGAATGGGTTGGGGTTTAGATCCATCAAAGCTATAGTAGATACATGTTCCCTTAAGTTGTGGTGGAAAAGTCAGCGAGGTATCTCCTTATGGGCAAAACTGCTGTGGTCTCTGCCCCAATCTCATAGGAAATCTATTACATGGAAAAGAATTTGTTCTGTTAATCTCTTAGCAGAAACTAATTCTCTCATTATCCATGGTAAAGGTAGCTGTAACTTTTGGACTGCTAAATGGTGCCCCAATGGCCCGTTGATAAACATTATCCCTAGTAATATCTATGATGCATTACAGCACTGCTCCGTATCTGATTTCATCAGAGATAAATCGGATATATTAGCTCAGATTTCTCCTTTTCTGGAAAATGATACTTTGCTGTTTTTGCAGAATGCTGAAGTTGTGGAGGATAGAGAAGATAGGATTATATGGAAACAGGATGCATCTGGCACCTTTTCATTCAAGTCAGCATATCGGATGCTCACAGGCTCATCGGGTAATTTCCCGGCTTCAAAGCTTCTGTGGAATGCTTCCCTTCAGAAAAAGATATCTATTTTTACATGGAAAATGCTTCATTCCCTTCTTCCTTTCGACGATGTGCTTATTACATGTGGATATAGTCTAGCTTCGAAATGTCCAGTATGTTGTCACTCGGATTCAATTGAACATTTCTTTATATCTTGTACATTGGCTAAATCTATATGGAATAATATGGCATCTCTGGTTCATTTTAACCTCCCTGTATATCATTCCATTTCTCAGAGATTTTACTTTTTCTGGAACTGTCTTGACCTCTCTAAGTGTCATCAACTGATATGTAACATACTCCCTTCCCTCATCTGTTGGTGTCTGTGGAAAGTTCGGAATAGAAACATCTTTGATCAGATTCCATTTTCTGCTGAACTTATCTATAGGGAAGTACTTGACCTCATCAAATTATCCTTTTATTCCAATCCTACACATCTGAGCTCTCCTACTGCATTTCCACACCCACTTCAGCATTTAATCCCTCACCTTAGGCCACCTCCTATGCCAATCATACGGACTGTATGTTGGGAAAAGCCTGGTTTGAACTCAATTAAAATTAACACAGATGCTTCTTGGTTTTCTCATACAGCAACAGTTGGGGTTATTGCTAGGGATACCTCTGGCACTCCACTCTTGATTAACTCAACTACTATCATGGCAGAATCTCCCCTACATGTTGAAATACTTGCCATACAATCTGCTTGCCAAACCTTCCAACATCTGGATGACTCCTTCATTATTGAATCTGATTCTCTGTTAGCTGTTAACATGATTAATGATCCATACTCCGCTAACTGGCAACTTTTAAATTCTGCTTATAAAGTTAATAGCTTATTAAGTGGAGCTGTGCTTAAACATGTTTACAGGGAATGTAACTCAGTGGCTAATGCAATTGCAAAATACCATTCTTACCATAATTAGTCACTTAACCTTTCTAATGTGCCAGTTCATATAAAAGGTCTCATTGCCTTAGACAAGGAGCAATTCCCTCATATAAGATTGCAAAAACACGGCTATGATAGGGGTTGATACTGCTGATGGTAAATTTACACATGCAGGTACAAGCTTGATTCATGATGCATCTGCATTGATGCGACTACCTTTAGTCCTCAAACTGCTGTTTCCTTGGCTCTGATACGAAGGATACTTCCTCGATTCTGATTCCAGTGTTGCTTCGTACACCAGGGTTCCTGTCTCTCACAATTCACTCCTACAACAATGATGTGGATTGGAATATTTCAGGAAATATTTCCTGATTCATGCCATCCCTGGTTTACTAGCTTCTAGTTCTAGCTTGCTAATTTACTGACAGATTTTATCTTAGTAGTTGCCTGGCCAAGTACGAATTAACACGGGGTGTGGAGATTCGTTTACTTGGAATCGCAAATACTTCATTTAGGTATTCCCGTCGATCTTATATAGATTAGATCTCTAGTAGTTGATATCGCTTTTGGGGGCAATGATGTGGCCTTTTGTAACAAATTACTGTCATTGTTCACATGGTTTGTTCTTACTGGTTTGGGGTACCAATATATCAACCCTCACCCTCGGGTGTTTTCATCAAAAAAAATTTTAAGTTTGTTTTCTGAACATATTCACCGGACACATTATCCTGGAAAATGTGTTTTTTTTTTGTTGTTTATTTTATATTAGCACACTTTTTATTTTTGGCAAGATTCCTTCAATTTCATCGACTCATTCTACTTTTTACTTTCTACATTCAATTTCATCAACTCATTTCCTTCACCTAAATCCAAGCACCTAAACATATGGTGCCACTATTATTGGAACGGAGAGAGTCGAAATACTGTCTTTCAATAAAAATATACTTTTACATGACATAAATTTAAAAAATATAGTAATATTAGAAATGTTCGAATCATATATATATGACTTTTTGACTGAAATTGAATACATTATTATAACTGTTTACTCATAACTGAATGAATACAAGTTGTGGAGGCCGTTTTAAAAAGGGAATAAAAAACCATCCTCCATTTGATGAAATTATTACTTTCTTCTGGATGGAAAAAGTTTTGCAAATCCCCACACACGTTTAACACAAGAATCGTCGGTGAATTCTACGCAAATTTTCAAAGTTAACCATTGAAGGACGTTGTTCTGGTATTAAGGAAGTAGAATATTCTTACCATAATATTTGTAGATTTAATTGTATTTTATTACATTTTTCTATCTTGTATAGGTATCATGTACTACTATATAATGTATCATGAATACAGACACACAATTATTACCCTTATTTTCTACAAGGTATCAGAGTAGAAAATCCTGAAATCTTAAATAGAACATTTCTGCTAAAATCCCGAGCTCCTTCCGCCGTTCGGATCCGCCGCAGGCGCCACCACGCGTCCGCACGCGCTGCCACCGCATCTCCATGCGTAGCTGCCGTCCCGCAGCACAGGTCGCCGTTCCGCCTCACCGGCCCGCCGGAGCTCTTCAGCCCTCACGCACCGCCGCAGCTCTTCAGCCCTCATGCACCGCCGCTTGTTTAATGTGTCGGTGTGTCCTATCGATCTAATTTGTCACCGATTATTGTACATGCTGCTGATCTATACCTGATTTTCCACTATGTCTGGCTCTGAAGAACAGACTAGTCTTGATACACCTGAGACTCTGAAGCTTCAGGATATAAGTGGTTATTATGTGATTGCAACTTTACTTCAGCAATTGCAGTTGCAATCTGGCCCTCAGACTACTTTACCTATTGGTCGTATGTCGACTGATCCTTACTTTATAGATTTTGGCGATGGTCCAGGTTTACAACTCATACCGAACACTCTAAAAGGTCAAGAAAATTACATTGAATGGTCTGACGCAATTTGCCGCACATTCCTAGCTAAGAACAAGATTGGGTTCATTGATAGATCCCTTACCAAACCCCAGGATGGTCATCCTGATGTTGTTGTTGGCCTGGGGTTACTGCTACCCTTGTCTACTGGATCTTGCAAACCCTAGATCCGGTGTTGAGATCTTCTACAAGCTAGTTTTCCACAGTTAAGGATCTGTGGGATGACCTGAAGGCACGGTTTATTCTTGCCGATGGTATGAAGGTTTTGCAAATGCAAGAGGCTATTCAGAGTTGCAGGAAAAATGGTCAGTCCATCGACATTTACTTTGCCAAACTGAAGAAGTTGGTTGCAGATTATCACTGCATGCGGCCTCCTCTAGTTTGTACCTGTGAAGAGAGCAGGGCATTATGCCATTGCAATATTTCTGCGGAAGTCTTCCAAGAAAGAAAGAAGGATTTGATCTATCAATTCATCTCTAGCCTCGATGAAGGTTTTCACACCTTGCGATCACATATCATGAGCATTGATCCAATGCCATATGTCATTAAAGTGTATGCCCTTGTTGCTCAGGAGAAGAATCATAAAGCTGTCATTCGAGCTCATGAGCCTTTTTCAAACTCCATGGCTTATGCTGCATGACGTCCACCACCTGCAAAGTCTTCGCCAGTTGTTCTTTCTTCATTTGATCGAAAGAATCTTGTTTATACATATTGTCGTCGCAAGGGTCATGATAAGGATACCTGTTTCCATATACATGGTGTACCAGAATGGTTCAAGGAGTTGAAGGAGAAAGCCGGGACCACCAAGAAACTAGCGCCAGCTTTCCGGCCGTTCGCCACCACCGCCGATCCTAGAGGTGCTACCGCGGCCCTCCCTCTCTCACCACCGTTCGCCGATGCAGGCACGTCGCCGCCCAGTCTAGTGGTGGTGGCTTCCTCTGGCCGTGTCCCTGCCCAATTCGACTTTGGCCCTGCTCTATCTGATGACCAATGGAGCATGATCATGTAGTTATTTAATCCGTTTAATACTCTTAATGACAATGAGTCTGGTAAGTCTACTTTACCATGGATACTTGATTCGGGAGCCTCATATCACATGACTGGTGACAAAGGTTCTCTTACTGATCTAACTACTACTATTGATACTGTGAATGTCGTTCTACCTGATGGCTCGGTGTCATCCACCACTCAATATGGTTCTATTTGCTTTAGTGGTATTACTCTACATCATGTTTTATATATACCTACATTGCGGTGCAATTTGTTATCATGTTCTAGATTGTTATCTACCATGAACTGTCTAGCTTTGTTCATTGAAAATTATTGCATTTTACAGACAATCAGTACGAGGAAAGTGATTGCGTAGGTGAACAGAAAGGGGGGTGTTTTGGCTTCGTCTACTGGATACTTGTGTTTATCGTCCTATTCTGCAGTTTCTTCCTACAGTTGCTTATGTATCTTCTTCTGACTTATGGCATCGGCGTTTTGGACATCCTTCCTCCACGGTGTTGTCTTCTATTTCTTATATTGATTTTGGCACTAATAAATATTTTGTTCCTTGCTCTATATGTTATAGAGCAAAACAGACTAGATATAGTTTTCTATTGAGTTCTACAAATGCTACTGCATTGTTTCAATTAATTCATTGTGATGTTTGGGAACCTTATCAAACACCATCTTCTAGTGGTGCATTTTATTTTTTGACTATAGTTGATAATTATTCCCGAGCTGTTTGGGTTTATTTATTAGTAGCTAAATCTGAAGTAGCTTCTAGATTTTTAGAATTTAGTGCCTTAGTGAAGAACCAGTGGGGCCGAACAATTCAACGAGTTTGGGCTGATAACGACACTGAATTTTTGCCTTTGTGATCTCACTTTACTGCATCTGGGATTGTATTTGAGACATATATGGTTGACACACCGCAGCAGAATGGTCTAGTTGAAAGAAAGCATCGCCATTTACTCAATGTGGCGCGTGCTTTACTGTTCTAAGCCAGTCATCCTATTGAATTTTGGGGAGAATGTGTTCTTACTGCTGCTTACCTGATTAACCAAACACCGACATAGGATCTTAACGATCGCACTCCCTTTGAGTTGCTCTTTGGTCAAGCTTTGAATTACTCATCATTAAGAGTTTTTGGATGCTTGTGTTTTGCTGCTCATGTTCCCAGATATCGTGACAAGTTTGTACAAAGAAGTCGGCGGTGTCTGTTTCTTGGTTATCCTGCCGGAAAGAAAGGCTCTCACATTTTTGACTTGGAATCTCGTGTGATCTTTACCAGTCGGGATGTTAATTTTTTTGAAGACCAGTTCCCGTATTCTGTAACTCCAACATCGGCTTCCTCCGACGACCCGGCGCGCCACCACATCACCGCCGGTTTCCTCTTCCCTACTGCCGGAGTCGCATGGTATTTTATTCAGCCATCTACCGCTGGCCAGTTATTTCCGGCCGCCACCAATCCTTCGCCGTCGGGCCACCGCCGTCCGCCGGTGGTCAGTTGCTGCCAATTGCAATAAGTTCATCACTGCCGCCGGCCAGTTGCTGTCGTCCACCGCTGGTTAGCTTTCGTCTTCCGCCGATGGTTCGTCACCGCCAGTCACCGCCGGTCACCTCTGTCGGCCGCTACCGATCATTCACCTTCGGCATCTACTTTGCCAGCTTCTCTGGTCCCAAATGGTTCCGCTGCCAAGTTGCCACCTACCAGACAGAGTGTTCGATCTCGCCGACCACCGTCTTACTTGGCAGATTACGACTGTGATGATTATGCATGTGTTCTTACTACTGAAGACCCCCCAACTTCCAACTACGTTCCCTCATGCGTCGTCACTTTCCTCAGGTCTTCTCTATCCCCTTACTGATTATGTAAACTGTGATAATTTTTCTAGTATGCATTCTAGATTTTTGAGTGCTGTAACGTTTAGTGCAGATCCCACTACTCATTCTAAGGCTTCCCAACATGCTCATTGGCGAGCCGCTATGACGGAAGAACTTACTGCGCTAGAGCGCAATTAGACATGAACTTTGGCTCCTCTGTCTTTAAATAAAAAGGCCATTGGGTGCAAATGGGTCTATCGGACAAAGTTTCGGCGCGCCTAGTGGTTCTTAGGAATCGCCAGGTGGAAGGAATTGATTATACTGAGACCTTTGCTCAAGTTGCAAAGATGGGTTCTGTTCGTTTATTCCTGTCTATTGCAGTTATTCGTGGTTGGGAACTGCATCATATGGATGTCCACAATGCTTTCCCGCATGGTGATTTGCATTAGGAGGTGTTTATGCGACCCCCGACTGGCTATGGTGTGCCACATGGACAAGTTTGTCGCCTTCAAAAATCTCTTTATGGTCTTTATCAGGCTCCTAGAAATTGGTTTTCTAAATTGGCTCAGGCTTTACGAGCATTTGAATTTTTTCAGAGTAAGGCCGGTTACTCTCTATTTGTCTTTTCTCGTGGATCAGTTTCTTTACATGTTCTGGTTTACGTGGATGATTTGGTTATAGCTGGTAGTTCTTCTTTGCTCATCTTTGAGTTCAAAAAATACTTAAGTTCCTGTTTCCATATGAAAGATATTGGTCTTGTTAAGTATTTTTTGGGCATAGAGATTGCTAGAAGACCGGAGGGGATATTTCTTTCGCAAAGGAAATATGCTTTGGACCTTTTTATCACATAATGGTTTATCTGTCTCTAAACCGACTGACTATCCGATGGAGCAACAATATGATTTGGCACGTGTTGAAGGTCCAGCCTACCATGACCCATAGCAGTATTGACGGCTGGTTGGGCATCTGATATACCTGACTATTACTCGCCCTGAACTTAGTTATTTAGTCCATACTCTTATGTAATTCATGAAGTCCCCTTGTGTTCCTCACTGGCAAGCTGTTGTTCGTGTGTTGCAATACCTGAAGAGTCATCTTGGTCAAGGTTTATTTCTCTCTTCTCGTAGTACGTTACAATTAACTGCTTATTGTGATTCAGATTGGGCTGCATGCCCAATTACTCGGCGTTCTCTTTCTGGTTATTTTGTAATGGTAGGTGATTCTCTGGTTTCTTGGAAGACTAAGAAGCAACCTACTATTTCTTGATCTTTTGCTGAAGCTAAGTATCGTGCTATGACGGTTACCTGCTGTGAGTTGTTATGGCTTAAGTCTTTACTGAAGGACTTAGGGGTTTTACACTCCTCTCCTATGCAATTATTTTGTGACAGTCAATCCGCTCTTCATATTGTGGCAAATCCAGTTTTTCATGAATGCACAAAGCACATTGAAGTTGATTGTCATTTTGTCCGAGATCTTTTTCAATCTCGCACTATTGTTACTCAACATATCCGTACGACAGACCAACCTGTGGATTTGTTCACTAAAGATCTCGGATGTAACCAGTTTCATTCTTTACTTGGCAAGTTGGGCATTTCCTATCCCCATGCTCCAACTTGAGGATGAGTGTTAAGGAATTAGAGTATTCTTACCATAATACTTGTAGATGTAATTTTATTTTATTACCTTTTCCTAACTTGTATAGTTATCATGTACTACTATATAATGTATCATAAATTCATGAATACAGACACACAATTACTACCCTTATTTTCTACACATGGGTAATGGGAAATTGGTCGCACTCACACCTGAATCGATCAATAACATGAACGTGCTAATTCAGTTTCTTGTGAGCGAGGATGAATTAGGCGCGTAATAATGCTAGGGTCAGGATAAGTATATGTGGTCCAGACACGAGTGGAGGGTGGGGTGATTAAAGATGGTTATGACTTCTCTGGCCCCAACTTTGATCGCTCACGATCAATGAAGGTTCCTAGAATTGCACTTAAATTACCTCTGTTCTTCGTTGTCTATGCAGTGGCAGAGGAACTACCTTTAAATAAGTTTTGAGCTTGGAATATAATCAGCACCCTCGGCTACTAGGTGGAGTTCTTCATTCGGAACAATAAGTCCGTTCCAGCACCTAGGCTTTTGTCGGAGGTGATATTTATGGTACTGAGTCATGTGTCAAATCGGGAGCCAACCTGATTTTTTAAGCTAGAAGACACTTGAATGTGTTATTTACTTCTGAGTGAGAAACTGGAAGCATCATAAGTGGTTTCAATTGGGGAACTGATAGTTGTCTCTGACAGATTTCAACGTATATCTCAGGAAATCACTTCCAAATTTGGAAGAACATTCGAGAAGAATGGTAAAAATTCAAAATTTTCATGCTGACCAAAATCTATCGCAAATCACAAATTTCTCTTGCAATAAATGTGTCTAAGATTGTGCAACGTTTAAAAAATATATAGATAGCCCTAAGCTAGCAATTATCTATGCATAGGAATAGAATTCAACTAAATTATTTTCCGCTCAGAATATCTAAATATATTAGCCAATGTCATACCACACTACATGATTGTAGCTTCACCAAAAATCTGTATACATAGCTAATCAAGCAACTATCTATAGATTGGAATAGAAAACAAGGAATTTCTATTCCGCAAAATACATGTCACTAGTGATGAGATGTTTGTTATACCACCACCTTAGGTCTTCCAATAGTTTGTGATCGAATATTTATTAGATCTCTCGCAACACAATTTCTTGCCACATTGATGTCATCTTGTGAATACATCTTTCGTTCCTCTGAAAAAAAATCTGTTGACATTAGAATATAAGAATATTGGTCTTTTAGGTTAGTAGCTTATCGATAATGACAAATAATTAACATACATATGAAGTTAAATTTATACCTTTTCAATTTCTAGGTAATCTAACCGCTCATCCTTAACGAACTCGGCCGCATATAACATTACGTAGTAGCCACACACCCATGTTGTTGCTTGTTTCTTGTACTATTATGTTAGAATGTAAAATATTTGATAGAAAATAAAATTAAAAAATAAGGACTATAAATTCATGAAATTCAAACCTTGATTTGGAATACTTGTAAATTTTTCTTGAACATTTGGTTCATCGAATTCTATCTTCAAAATATGTATAAATGCTTGCAATGATTCAAAATGCAATGGATCCATCCAATACACATGTTTTGCTTACGAGACAATCAATATGAAAGACCAAGGACCCCTGCATTGGAATGAATATTTTACTCAAATCATTTGTGAATTTTAGAATGTAACGACATGTTTAATAAGTATAAAATTGAAAACATCACCTCTCTATGTATGGTGCAATGTAGAACTTTATGTCCTTCTGACTTAAGCATTTGCATATGTATTTGATCCGCTCTTGGTCTGTACATCCAATTCCATGAGTCTTCAAGGGACACAAATAGCTCACCCATCCTTTTCCCCTATGATTGGCAAAGTAGTACATATACCTTACATAAAAAAGTTTGTAGATTACAACCCAATATGTTTGTAGTTTGATTAAATAGATAGTGAAGAAATAAAACTAAATAGGCACTTACAGTAGAAAGAGATACTCCTGGATAACATATTCATTTCCCTCTTCTTCAAATCGTCCATGTCCACGACATTGATTTCAAAGGGGACATAAATTTAAAAATCAATGCAAATATTGACCATTTCATTTTCATAAAATTACTTGATACAAACCATGATTGTAAACAAAAAAGTAGGGTTACCTTGCACTCAAACTATAATCTCTCCTTTTTTTGACATTTAAAACTTAGCAACTATGATAGTATCTTAAAAAATTGGAGAGTAAGAAAATAAGAACTCAATCCAAACAAATAAAGTATATATTAGAAAAAAAATAAAATAACTAAATCATTAAAACAAACATTATGATGGCTTGAACAAAGAAGAAGCCTAATTTTACTCATTCAACCATTTATGAAGAAGGCATACAAATCATTGAGATATTGAGCTTCAAGGGTTTATGCCTTAAAAAACCTAGACCCAAAAACTAAATCCCATCTTGTAAGTGTGTTGAATACCTTAAATAAAGATTTTGTGCCTTACACAAAACCTAGAACCAATTTTTTTTTTCAACTTCCTGTTGGATTGATGATCCCCCAAGATTTGTAAGACCAGGGTTTGGTATAGTTAGAAATTGAAGATGGGATTGGGTGAAGATTTGAGATGGATTTGTGAAAAGTGAGGGTATTGGAATTTTTTTCATCAGAAAAGGAGGGAAATCACACCTATGTTGGGCATTACTGATCCTCCTTCGAAAATGCAATTAATACTTTTGATATAAAGTCCATCGGGATAAGTTCCAAACTTGGAAGTTGGTCAGGTCTTCACAGTTCAATAAAGTGAGTCACTTCCTCAATCGAAACTTCTTTGCCTATTTGACTTATTTGTTGCCGAACTACATCTGAGCTCAGAACGTTAAATCATATAAATAAAAAGAATGGTGGAATCATCCCCAAATTGCATAAGAACCCTAACCATCCCTTCCCATTCTGAAATTGTAAAAGCCGATTCATCCATCATCCAATTCAACAATGTCTAGAAGTCAAGGTGGTAAGAGGACTAGCAACCGTGGAAATGCATCAACAAGGAGCAACAAACCAATCACTGAGCTGGAGCCGACTCAAAAAAATTTAACACGAGGGTTGAACAAAGGTACATTGAATTCCTCTGTGTTTATAAGTGTACAAATCCTAAGGTAGTTCCTAGTGATAAATTCGAGGAGTTATATTTGGGCTACCGAGTATGCTATTTTTGTAACCAACATATGGAAAAATTATTGAAATTAGAGGATAGGGTTCATACCGATGAGGTGGTTCAATTTTACCCAAACCTAGGAAAGAATGTTAACAATAGGGACTTAATTTGGGTTAATGGAATTAATGTGACAGTCACAAAATATACCATCTATTCTGTTTTAGAATGCCCTTACATTGGCCCCACGAAGCCGTGTCCTGATACTCCTGATGGTTCGCTTAAGATCTTTCACCAGCAGGGCTGGCCGGCAGTTACTGAGTCTACACCGTTGGACCCTGTAGAAATTTCCCAGGAGTACTTCCATAAGGATGAGCTAAGGACGGGTAGGGCAAATAGTTATGATGTAGGGAAACTAGCAGTTGAGCAGTAGATAGTGTTCGAATGGATATGTTTGAATGTGCTGCCATTAGGTGAACATGCATGTGAGCCAACAATAAGAATCCTCATGCCTTTTTATTACATCATGGAGGGAATCCCCATTAACCCGGGCTACACTATTGTAAACTACATGTTGAAGGCTTTAGCAGGGAAGAAGAAGAATCTCCCCTACGGGGGGATAATAACTGTATTGCTTCGAAAGTTTGGTGTGACGCCAGTAGACAGACCACTGCGTAAAGATTAATAAGACAAGAGTTGGTTTCGTCCACATGAAACTAGAACTGGGATATGAAAACAAGTGGCATCACAAGGTATTCACTAGTCTGGGGGGGCGGCCGCTGCAGCAAAGAGAGCAAGGAAGCTGAAATAGATAAGGGTGAGTCCTTTAGACCCCGTGAGTCGTACATTATGTATGTTGTTAACATTTTTTGTGCCAATGCTACAATTAAAAAATTATTTATAATAACCATCTCATTTTTTATAGGTGGTGGACGTGATTGGAAAAGTGTCGTCACTCGCTACCTACGATGCATTCGTTCTGATGTTAGAAAGCCAAACAAAGAAATTGAGACAGTGAAGGCACTCCATGCAAAGTTCATAAAATCAACTGGACTGCAATTGGAGTTTAGCAATGACAATACAATTCCCAACTTCGATCTTGAATTTCCCGATAGTGATACGGAAAATGATGTCCACGAAGAGCCCCCAATCGAAGAAAGTGATCTAGAATTTGCTGCAATGTTTACACACGATGACTAGGTATGTTTTATGATGTTGGAGACTTGTAATACTTTTGGGATTCTGGTTACTCAATTTTGTTTTATGTATTGAACGTAAGGTTTTTTTGCTTTTGTAAACTTCGACATTTTCTCAATTGGTAGGATTTAGGGCAATTTATTTCCATTGTCAATTGAATGCTTTTAAAAATTGAATATTTTAGTTGTGATTTTGCACTTGGGGAAAAATCATGAAAGGATGAGTTGGTGAAAATTACCATACCAGTCGACTTAATTCTGAAACAGGAACTAGTTGGGTAAAGTAATTGTTTTTTTCCTTGTTCCAAATGAGGAACCTGGTTAGGGTGCACCGAAATGATATGCACTGACAAACTTCCGAATGAGTAACTCGTGCGAATGTAGAGAAAAATTTTAGAATTTTTGTATCTTTTTTTCGTCACAAACTTGGTTGTTTGTCCCAACCAGTTCCTCACTCGGAACATTTAGTTCCAACACCAGCGTCACTTTCCGGACAAACACGGGTAAAATTGCATTGCAAATTATAATGATAGCGAAAAATAGGTCCGGATTTGGAACCACTAGGGGCTATAGAATGGTTTTTTGGACTTTAGTTTCGAAATCACAAACCCTATATGGAGCAGCACAGGTGGATTTGAGTTGCAAAACTCATTTTGTTAAAAAATTGGTTCCAAACTCGGAACAATTGTCCTCTCTTACAATCAAACCCATGAACACGTTCCTCAATTGGAACCTACTCCGAGTATAAAAAAATCGACAAAATCAAACAACCCCCAAATTCCCAACCCTAATTTTGGACAAGTTTTGTTACGGCGCAAGAATCCTCTGCCATCATTTAAAAAATAACCTCAATCGCACCCACAAATAAACCACACTAGCATGTCAACGTCAAAGCAAGGTTCACAGAGAGGTCAAAGGCGTTCCAAATTAACCTTGAATGAACCTTCACATTTTGACGAAGTATATCAGTTTTACAGCAACTTGCATAAGGTTGATGGGGGTGGTTTTAGGACTAGGGTTAGTGGATTTGACATATATTTAAGTCCATGGATTATTAAAAAAACCTTTGGAGTGAGCGTATAAAGGACCCGAAGATGTTTTTCCTCAAAAAAATGAAAGTGAGTACCCCCATATTGACCCAATTGCATTTAACGTTAGATAATTTGGACGTAATCTGGCTAACCTAGGGAAACCCAAGAGTTTTAGCCTGAAAACTCTCACCATAGACTAGTGCATCGTGTACGAAATAATTTATGGGAGTGTTGTGGCCCTCATAATATTTTAGTACATAATGGAGGGTAGGAGGATCAATGTAGAAGCTGCGATATTTAGGCATATGCTATACATCAGGATGTTAAAGAGGGTGATAAAAAGTCTCCCATATGAGAACTTAATCACACTAATTCTGAAGGGGGTACAAGGATTTGCATTCTATGGTGAGGAAAAACAATACAAGTGGTTTGACAAGGTTTATTTTACTAAGAAAAATTGTATGTTAGTTGACCACAAGTGGGCTCATAAGCCTGATAATGCGGATGAGGCAAACAAGAGGTCTAGAATCGAAGAAGGTTTGTCAATATTTCCATTTCATATTTTATTGATTAAAGCAGGAATTAAATAAGTACTAATGATTCAATTTTTTGTAATGTGGAGGAGTATGCAGAGGAATAAGATTCTCATTTCATGAAAGATTTTAGAGCTTGCTACAGATGAGTACGCGAGGAAATTTAAGGCCTAATGAAGTGCATTTGGAAGTTAGAGCGCAGTCAATGCGCATATGAGCGACAATCAAGGCTTAGGCGGTCAAATTCTATGTGAATCTTATGTTTTCAAGTCCTGTTTGGACTATGTGAATCTTAGTTTAATATGTCCACTAGTTTGGACAATTTGTATTTGACTTTTGAATGTATGATCTAACATCTTAACATTCTATCATACATTATGCTCTACCTCTAAATATTTTTCAATCTTTATGTTCCCAGTCCAAAGTTAGAAATGCATTACAATACAAAGAAATGGATGGTTAATCAAAGTTTAAAAAAAATACCATACCAGCCAAACTACTTCCTCATTCGGAAATATGTCATTCCTTCAGTTCCCAAGAAATGACAAAAACCTATCAAAGAAAATAAGAGAAAGTAGCACCTAATGTTTTTTTCTGCATTGGTTTTTTGCGCTTTTGCCTTCTTGTTGTGACCTCCCCTCACCCATCGACCCAGATTCCTTCATCGTGGTCGCTACAACCAAAACATCCACACACATTCATATCATCTTCCTCAAGTAAAACATCGATTTTGTCCAATGCAGCTTGAGTATGTCGACCAAGAACAATTAATTCTTCGCATTCATACTCCTCTACGAAAGCTCTCTTTCCTTCGACCACAATCTCCCAATGAGGTTCTACTGGATCTTTGATATAAAACAATGGTTAGCTTGTGAGGCCAAAATGAAGGGATCGTCCTCCCAACCAATTCGACCATAATCTACAAGTGTGAAACCCAAATCCTCAATCCTTAGCCCATTGTTCACATCTACCCATTGGCATTTAAAAACCGGAACTCGCATTGTCACATAATCAAGTTCCCAAATTTCAATAATGGTTCCAAATTAGTTACTTTGAGCGTACATGGGATTGTCGTTGCCACCACTCGCAACATGTAATGCCTCAGACAAGATAGTAACACCACTGTTTTGTGAGACACTCTTTTCATCCATAGATTTTGTCCCAAATGTAAATCCATTTATGTCAAAAGCTCCATATGACAAAACTGTGTGAATGGCTTGCGTGCTAACCATTTACCATTTAGGGGGATGATTACCACTTTCTACATGATCTCGTAGCCATGATGCAAAAGTACTAGTGTGGCTTCATTGAATTTGGGATGCATCACCCTAATGGCCTCCATGTGGATATCAATGTATGGTACGACATCCTCGTGGTTGCAAAGAACATAGAGGTGGGCTACACACAAATTATCATAAATAGGGTTTAACAGCTTCCCATGCTGACACCATGTCTGTCTAACCGCCCTTTATGCCTCGATTTTGGAATGCCAACATAATTAACTCCCTTCATGTAATCTAAGCAAAATTCGATAACTTTCTCCAAAACGTAATGCTGCACAATACTTGCATTGGGCCTATACCGGTTCTTGACAAAGTATTTAAAAATTTTCATGTACCTCTCAAACAGGTACATCCACCTTAGAAATACAGGACCATGGAGTTTTATCTCTCTCACTAAGTGTACTATCAGGTGAACCATAATATCAAAGAATGAGGGGGGAGTACATCTCCATCCTTGGAATATCATTGCCTGCATACAATTAAGCTTGGAAACAGTTATGGTCTTCGAACATATTAACTTGACGAAAAGGCAAAGTTTCATGATGCAAAGTATTACATGGGATGGTAGAGACGACCGAAACGTGATGGAATTCAATTCTTGAATCAAGTTGTGACATTTATGCCATTTTAAACCCAAAAAATTCAAATCAGTGAGAGAAACACATGAACTTATGTTCAAAGAGTAAGATGCTAGCACCTTCAAACCACTAAGGGTCTCACAATACGATTTCTTCTCCAACTCAAACATAGAATAACATACAGGAGGAAGATAACAATCATTGCCATTTCTAACAAAACCGAAATCTTTCTTAATACCCATTTCGACTAGGTCAAGCCGAGCCTTCAACCCGTCCTTAATTTTACCCGACGTATTCAACAACGTCCCAACCAAAGAGTTCTGAATATGGATCACATCAAGACAATGTCTGACTTCCAAGTATTTCCAATAAGGAAGTCTAAAAAATATCAAACATTTCTTCCAACTTCCCTCCCAAGAAGCTTTCCGCATTTTTTCCCCAAAATCATTGGAAAATCCTTAACTCTATCAAAAACCTCACCACCAGTCAATGGCAACCACTACTTTGCAACATGCCATGGGTGACCAACTGGAAAAACCCGCTTGTGGCCAAGATAAGCTATTTTACACCCATGTTTCAACTGACAGAAGGTCTTTTCCTTCTCACACACCGGACAAGCATAGTGTACTTTGACCGAGTACCCCGATAGGTTCCCATATGCGGGAAAATCATTTATTATGCAAAACAACAAAGACTTCAATGTGAATTCTGCTTTTGCACTTCCATCATACAGCAAGACCCCACTACTAAGAAAGGTCAACAAATCATCCACCAATGGAGCGAGGTAAACATCTATGTCATTACCAGTTTGCTTAGGCCCCGAGATAATTATAGATAGTAACATGTACTTCATTTTCATTGCCAACCAAGATGGTAGATTATAAAACACAATCATAACATGCCAAGAGTTGTGTGTGCTACTCATATTGCCAAATGGATTCATTTCGTCTGTGGAAAGCCCTAATCTTAAATGTCGCGGTTCAACACCAAACTTGGGATACATAGTATCAAGTTTCTTCCATTGTTAACCATCGAACGAATGACTAATCACATCATCCCTCGGTCATTCCCTTTCGGCATTGCCATCGCAACATATTTGCATCTTCTTTGAACCAAACAACTTCTTCAACCGAGGAATTATAGGGAGATACCATAAAAATTTTGCGAGTGTCTTTTTCTTCTTAGTCAACTCCACTTCAGCACTAACCGCGATTCCACAACGCTTTAACTTGTAACGTGATTCACACAAACTCAAATATTTTATAGAATCTCGTCCTCCTCCCCCCTGTATAACATACAATCGTTGGGAAATGCATGGATTTTTTCTAATTCCAATCCCATTGGACATATAATTCCTTTAGTGGCATACTATCGGTCAGACAATAGATTTCCTTATGGTAGTAAATCATGAAGAAATTCAAGAGTCTTTGTCGTCCCTTTTTTCAGTTCAACCATATTTTGCTTACAAATTCATCAATTGCAACGTGGCACTCAAAACCAAATGTCTTGCACCTTTGTATAAGGGCGTCTTCTTATCGTTATGTAAAGCTTCAAAGACCTTGGGTTTACCATGAAAATCTCTAGCCACATCCTCCACATCTCCTTGAATCCCCCATTCATAAAGGGATCATCTGATTCCTTATGAATTGGGTCTTCCTCCATACTTGTTTCATCATCTATGTGCCACACCTAAGAAATATAACTAGCTTGAAACCCTCACATGTGAGATGTTTACGTAACTTCCTCCTAACCAAATATACATTATTTCTACAATCCTTACACAGGCAGCGGGCTCGCACCATGCCATTCTTGGAAGTGTGTTTAAAGGCAACCACAAGAAATAATTCTATCAATGGGAAGTAATCAGATGATTTTCTCAAGTCCCTACTAATCAATTCAATTCGATCCATAATCGATTACCTATATTTGAATTAGAATTAGAATTAACAAGCCCATTAAAAAAACAACAAACATTACCATTTAAGCAACAAACATTTACATTTAACCATCCACATCAACAATTATTTCTAAATTAAGTCTAAAAAAATATCAACCTAAATTCAATGTCCTAAAACAAGCCTAATTCAAAATTACGTACCTTGCCAATGCCAAACTTATAAATTGCTAGATCTTCATAATGTCCAATCTCCAAATTCACTCCACTAAATGGGGTTTCATGAAAAACGAAAACAAAAAGCAGGTTTGTAAATGTTTCTCACTTAAAAGATGTTCTGAACTCGTAACTAATGGGGATGATCATTAGTCCCGTACCAAAGATTTTCTGAGTCTGGAACTAGTGCAAGATATACTATCCGATTTAGGAACTGTGTATGTACACCAGCCATAGTTGTTCCAATTATGTAACGATGACCCGATACGTGTTCCTCAATCGTAACTAGTTAAGATTGAGGTGGTTTGGCAGAATAGCCTTCTATCGTACCCAATAAAAGGCAGTTCAATAATGAACTACCTTCTAATGTGATTTATAGAAGACGGTTCTTGGAAAACTGCTTTTTGTTGGTTGAACCACCTTCAATCATTTAACCTCCCATTTTACATGAGTTCCAATTTTTTAACGTGTCAAGGAAGGTGATTCTAGGAAAAATGGTGGAACTGCCTTTGTGGGTTGTATTTAATCAAGCTTCCTCCAACAAATAGTAGGAACGTGACTCAGGAAGGAACCAACGTTAACCAACTCGTCACCCGCAACATGAATAAAATTCTGAAGAAGTTTCTCACTCTTGAATGGATGGTATCGTTCTATGGCATCAGGTATTTCTCCTGTGACGATCAACATTGAGGTGCAAGGACATCACATAGTCTACCTCTATGCGATTAAGAGGAAAATTTTGTCTAATGTTGGTGGATACGTACTCGGGGAGCTTCAACATGGTTTAAACCGATCTGGCTGTTATAGGTTCAACA
This sequence comes from Rubia yunnanensis, assembly GCA_037428765.1. Lineage (NCBI taxonomy): Eukaryota > Viridiplantae > Streptophyta > Magnoliopsida > Gentianales > Rubiaceae > Rubia > Rubia yunnanensis. The sequence continues at coordinate 42,990,615 of CM075061.1, read as the reverse complement.
ACTTGATTTTGTCACTATGCTCAAGGTGGGAGTTTCCAGTACAACCACGATATCTATGGAAAGCCGATGGGTCAAATTTATGTAGAAGCCTTCTTCAAGGTAGTTCACGAGTCAAAGGTGACGCTTGAGAACAAGGGCAGGATTACACATAACTGAAGTGCAAAATTACTGTTCACTGTGTGCAATATTTGGTGTGATTCAAACATTTACTATTCACCTTCCTCTCCTCTTCACTTTCTCTGTCAATAACGGTCACTTTTCACTGATCTGGCCGCCGTCCATGGCGTTGCCAATGCCTAATCCTACTGCAGAAACGATCCTCGCCAACAATAAAAGCTTTATCCAAGCTCTAACCGCTAACCCCCCCCCCAGCTCTTTACATCCCTACCCGATACGCCCAACCTACATCCCATACTGAATACAAGGGCGAGATAGCTTTCATCCTTCCTCAGGAGGAAGGTGAACTATTGGCATCACATTATCAGAACGCCTTGGTCAGGAAGTTCAACAGAGGAAAACCAACTATGAAGCTTCTTCACACAGCTTTCAAGTCAATTGGTTTCAAATCTAAATTTCAATTGGGTTCTATTGATTATCGTCATGTGCTAATTAGGTTTCAGGATAACGAAGACTACCAGAGATGCTAGATGAAGGGACAATGGATGATTCAAGGATCAGTCATGAAAGTCCAGAAATGGTCTTCGGACTTCTCCCCAACAGCAGAATCCTCTATCGTTCCAGCCCGGGTAACAATTCATAAACTCCCTATTCACTTTTACAATACCTCGGTAATCATTGGCATAAGTAGTCAGATAGGTAGATATCTAAAAATGGATGCTGCAACAAGTGCTCTGACTAGACCATCTGCCATTAAAGTTTGTGTAGAGGTAGATCTTTTGTCTCAGCTCCCCTCAACTATTGTGGTAGGAATAGGAAACAAAGTAGCAGATTACCCCATTGAATATGAGGAACTTCCTACTTACTGTACTCATTGTAGGATAATAGGTCATAATCAGGATAATTGTAACTTCCTGCACCCTGAGCTGAGGAAAAGGTACATGGATACAACCACAGTAAATTGAAAAAAGGAAAGAAGAGTCCCAGATCAAGTAGAACCCCAGAAAGTGATAGAATTCCACTCTAATGTGACAGTAAATGCTGAGGGATCCTCAGCTCTATCTGTATCTCAAAAGGATCTTGATTTCCAAATACAAAAAAATACCTCAGGCTCCCATCAGGAAAATAATTTTAACTCTTTTACTGTTAGCCACAAGAAAAGAACTGATTCTTTCTACTCCTTGGATGACATTTCTAAACCAATCACTGCTACTTTCTGGAGAAAAAAGAACAAACAGGCTGAAATATCCCCCACCCTGGAAGATTTAACACTAAAAAACACTGTCACAATATCAAATGCTTTCCAAACTTTAGATGCTTTAAACGAAGAAGATCAGGAGGGTGAAGCTATCGAGATTTTCCATGAATCTCTGGAATCACAAGAAGCAGCGGTTCCCAACAACAAACGACAAGAACTCAATCACAACAGAAGGACTATCCACTCCTGAAAATAAGCAAGATGCTTGTCACTCAGAACAGATTTTCATCTCAACAACCAAATCACCTGTTATCCCTGAAGCTACCCAGGCTGGGGAAAAAAAGGATGCTCTCTCCTCAATAGACCAGAACACAAAGGTAGCCCAAAGCGCACAGACTAAGGTTAGTACTCTCAAATTGAAATATACTCTAGATAATATGGAGAAAAGTGAGGATAAAATAGGAAACAATAGTAAAGCCTCAACTACAAAACTTAGGAAGCTTAGATCCTCACACAAAGCAATCCCAGCAGGTTTTAAATGATTAAATACACCATCATAGGAAATATATTAGTTTGGAATGTTAGAGGCTATGGAACATCAATGGATAGATTAAAAGCCCTTAAGTTGTCTCATAAGATTGATATTCTTTGCCTGGTAGAACCCTGGCATGATAAACAGAATTTAAATACTTTGATGCATGAACTAGGTTTCAAATATGCCCTCCCTGCCCAAAATGCAAAAATCTGGATCTTATGGAACCAAGCCTTCAGTGTAGTCAGTCTAAATGAATCAGATCAATTTTTGCAGGCTAGAATCTCAGAAATTTCAACATCAGTTAGTTGGAACTGTTTCTTTATATATGCTAGTGTTAATAGACAAATGAGGGAAACTCTCTGGAATGATTTAAGAACACCACCCCTTGAACCTTCCATATACATTGGGGATTTTAATACAGTAGCCTCGGTTACTGAATATAAGGGGAGAAAATCAATACCCATTAGAAGTATGAAACAGTTTAATGATTTCATTAATAACCTGGATTTGCATGAAATTTCTACGGTAGGAAAATCTTTCACATGGTGTAATAATAGGTTCAGGAATAAATGCAAGAACCTTATGTTTCAAAGATTAGACAGGGGCATAGCAATCTAGATTGGCTGGAAGTATTCCCTAACAGTTCAATTCAAGTCCTAAATAGAATGGCATCTGATCACTCTCCTTTACTACTGTCTATTCAATCTTATGAAGAAATGGTGCCCAGGCCTTTTAGATACCAAGATATGTGGTCAAATAGACATGATTTCCAGGACTTAGTGGTTAAAAACTGGAATTTATCATCTCCTTTAAGAGGGATGTACAGGTTAGTGTACAAACTTAAGAGGCTAAAGGCTGACATTAAAGAATGGAACAAAAACACCTTTGGAAATGTAAATAAAAATCTGCTAGAAGCTGAGGCCAAAGTCAATAATCTGGAAATATTTTTTCAACAATCTCAAGATGAATCAGATTTAGCTGAACTTAATAAGTTAAAAGCCTTACTTATTAGATCTCAGAAAGAAAAAAAACATTTTCTTAAAGCAAAAGGCTAGGTTAAATTGGCTTAAGTATGGGGATGCAAATACCAGTTTTTTTCACCACACCATTAGGGAAAGGAGAGCTAGGTCAAGAATTAGTAAAATCAAAGATGGACTTGGGAACTGGATTTCAGCACCTCAACTGATTAAAGAAGAAGGAGTTCGATTTTTTAAGGAATTACTTAATGAGGATACCACACCAAAAACAGGAACTTACTTAAAATATTTTCTAATGGAAATACCAAAAGTAATTACTGAACAACAAAACCATCTCATTCTTCAACATTTCACTATCCAAGAACTCAAGTATGCAGTTTTCAATTTAAATAAATCTAGTGCTCCTAGATCTGATGGTTTCTCTGGTGAATTCTATACCACCTTCTGGGAAACCATTAAAGATGACTTGCTTGAAGCAGCAAATGATTTCATAAGCAATGGTAAAATCCCAAAAGCCATTTCAAGCACCTGGCTCACCCTAATCCCCAAAAAACCAATCCCAACCTCCTTTTCTGATTTCAGACCAATTAGTCTATCCAATTTTGTTAATAAAGTATTCTCAAAAATGCTAATGGAAAGGATCAAACCATTGATGCATATTTTAATTTCTCCTGAGCAGAGTGCATTTATCAAGGGTAGGGATATCACTGATAATGTTATCCAAATGCAGGAGATGACCAGAATTTTATCTAGAAAAACAAAGGTTCAAAATTTGATAATTAAACTTGACATGCAAAAGGCTTTTGATAGAGTCTCTTTGTCTTTCCTGAACTCTATACTTCTTCAATTTGGATTTCATGGAAATTTTGTTAAAATCATCATGCATAACATAGCTGCTGCTCATTTTTCTGTTTTAATCAATGGAGTAACCTCAGGTTTCTTTGCATCCTCTAGAGGCATAAAACAAGGTGATCCTCTTTCACCTTTTCTGTATAATTTACTCTCCGAAGCCTTTTCTAGAGGTTTAAAGAAAATTTTCAACATAGGATACCTCCAAAATTTTTGTCTCCCTCCTTCTTGTACACCTGTTTCCCACTTAATGTATGCTGATGATACAGCAGTTTTTCTTAATACTAAACCTACAAATTTGAAGAGGTTTAAACATTTTATGCTAGCAGACGAGCAAACTACAGGACAAAAGGTCGATTTTGCAAAATCTGAATTTTTTGTATCCCACAGAACCCCATTATCAACAGTTCTCTCTGTAAAGAGGTTACTGGGAATGGAAAAAGGTTCTTTTCCATTCAAATATCTGGGAGTCCCTATTTTTTCTGGTCGAAATCTATAGGTACACTATTAACCTCTGCTGGAAAGAATGGAGAAATCAATCAATAACTGGAAGAATAGATGGCTCACTACTGCTGGTAAGATTGTACTGATTAATCACTGTTTTATTTCAATTCCAACGCATATCTTCGCTGTCTTGAGTCCACCAAAGATTGTTTTGAAAAAATGGAGAAAATGGCATCCAGGTTTTTTTGGGAGATTTCAGGCAACACTGATAGGAAAAAATGGAGGTCTTGGAAAAATATGAGTCTACCTATAGAAGAAAATGGCATAGGTTTTAAGGATTTAAAAGCTATTGTTGATGCTTTTTCATGTAAACTGTGGTGGAAACTACAACAAAACACTACGCAATGGACTTCTTTATTATGGTCGCTTCCTATCTCCTATAAAAAATCACATACATGGTCCAGAATATGCTATATCACAACTAAGGCAAACAGCTATTCCAGAGTACTCTATGGTTTTGGTGATTGCTCTTTCTGGAACTCTAATTGGACAGGAAAAGGAGCTCTTTTTTATAAGTGGCCTCATGAGAGGAATATCCCCTTTGTGGATATTTCACTCAGGTTTTTTATTAACAACAAAGCTTCCCTCCTTCCAAAGCTGGAGCCATATTTGGCTACCAATTTATATTCCCTTTTGCAGGATGCTAAGCTGGAACATTCTCATGAGGATAAGCTTGTTTTGACTCCAACCAGAGACGGATTGTTTTCTATACGGTCTGCATACAACATTTTCAGGTAGAAAAAGGCAAAAATCAGGCACTTCAATAAGGTTTGGTCCCCCTTCATCCCAAAGAAAATGTTTGTTCTCTTGTGGAGAACCATGAATGGAATTCTTCCTTTTGATAACATATTATGTAGGTTAGTTTTTGTTCTAGTCTCTAAATGTCCCCTCTGTTTGAACCACACTGATACTTTGGATCATTTCTTCAATTCGTGCCCCTCCCCTATTGCTGTATGGGATTGTGTCAGTGACCTTTTACATCTACAACATTCAGTTTTTGCAAACTTGAAGGGCAGAGTTGAATATTATCTTTCTTTTAAGGCAGAATCCAAGATTCAGTCTAACATTACCACTGCTGCCCTTCTTGTCACAATTTGGTTTCTTTGGATTAAAAGGAACAAAATTATTTACGAAAATGAATCTTTCTCCCAAGTTGCTTGCTTTAATGAGATTAAAGGCATGATTTATCACATTTTCACTGTCCATCACCTAATAGGCAGTGTAGATAAGCATAAGTACTGGACTCAGGCAAATATTATCCCTCAAATTTTTCAAAAGAGGAAAAAATCTTTAACTGCTGTAAATTGGAAGAAGCCACAATCAGGATATAAAATTAATACTGATGCCACATGGAATTGAGGTGGTTTTTCATCTTTGGCTGTGATAGTTAGAAACTGGATTGGGAATGTGGTTATAATGAGAGCTAAAACCTTCCACTCTCCATCCCCTTTACATGCTGAATTGTTCTCCATTCAATGTGGATATGAAATATGCTCAGAACTGGATCTATCTACTTGTGTGGTGGAATCAGATTGTTTAATAGTTGTTCAGGGTATTCAAAATCCCAAGAGTTCACCTTGGAGAACTTTTTCCATCTGCAGCTCCCTCAACTCAAAACACCAAAAATACCCAATTCAACACATCCCTAGGGAGGCAAATAGTGCAACTGATTTCCTGGCAAAATGTGCTCTAGAAAAAAACCTTCATGGCGATATAGACATCCAGGCAGCCCCTCCTTTCCTTAGGGGACTGTTAACCCTTGACAGAAGTGGTCATCCTGTGATTAGAGTTGGTGCTTGAATTTCTGCTATCAATGTTATCATCTTTGGACACATACCAGAGTATTCATATCATACAAACAATATGCATGATGTCAACTAGAATAGAGACTACTGTTTTCTCTGTTTTTGCTCCTCATGTCCTATTACAAGAAATTGGCATGAACTCATGCTCTCCTCAGCTGCAACTCGGATGGCTCACGGATCTCATTCATCAGTACAACATCTCTGTATACCCGGATTTTGGACTCAATGCAAGCATGCACGATCACTTGTTTCTTTTTTGGTTAACTACTCTCATTGTAATAAAAGGTGTTGCCTGGCCAAAGGGAAGAATTAACACATGGGGTGGAGATTCTCCCTTTTGGAATCGCAACTACCTTTTTACAACTAGCCAATACTAGCTACAAATTCTGATAGTGTAGATTTTAGATATACATCTTGGGGTAACTAAGTTGCCATAATGTATGACTCTTTTACACAAGTTTGGGGAACGTTTATATAATATCCCTCACCTAAGGGTGTTTGACTTAAAAAAAAAACAAAGGTGACACTTGAGACAATTGTGGCCACATTAGAAGATGGGTTCAAGAATTTTTCAAACTGAATCACAATTCTACCGTGACTAATGTGACCGCATGTGTAAGGAACTAAGGATTTTAGCCATAAATTTTCATCAACCATAGAATTTTTGGCCCATTCTCGCTAATTGATTAGCCCAACAACGTTAACGTATATAATGTAGGTCCAAGTTTGGTGGACTTACATTGAAACTACCGATCTAAGCTTGGATGAAGCCACCTAAAATGCCTCTTTACCTTGTTAACTTATCTATGTAATGTAATGTAATTACATCAGGTGTAGTAGCGTCGACTTATGGACCTGTTGAACAAATCTAGTGTTGTCAACTTGGTGAGTTGTAAATGTATTTAAATATGATGTTAATTACCAAGATGCCACGATTATATTATAACTATAAGGAGAGTAACATGGGGTGGCATGTTAAAATAAAATAAGCATGTGGAATAAGATCGATTAGAAATTCACAATGTTCACAACCCAATCAGAAATGGCTTGAACATGAGGATACTCTAACTCGATCAATTTCCATTCCTTCATTGTATATGACCTTCACATGATCACAAAAATCATATAGAAAAACTAAATGATTTAAGTAGATTGAATTATTGAAATTTTTTGTTATTAGAAAATTTATTAGGGACTAGGTGAAAATTGTAGAATTGATGGCTTTGTGGAGCGAACAGTTTTATACATAGTTCCTTGATCCATTGAGACCCAAATTTTACATTGAGACCCACCCAATAATCAATTGAATATATCTTCTGTAAGTTTTATTTTTCAGTCCCACCTATTTTATTGGAGAGACTTAAACGCAAAAGATGAAAATTTTATTTGCGGATCGTACTCGCATGCGTTTAGACGTACCTGCAATACTAGGTTTCCTTAATATTATAATAACATTATTTCAATGAAAATATTTGGAACAAATTCTACAAAGTAATCCAGAAGGACGACAATTCTCATTACATTAAGATCTTAAGAATCACCATCGGTTTAATCTACTCCACTAACAAGAGCTTTCCAGAATAACCCACACAACTTTCATTTTTTTCTTGACATGAATAAGAATTCACGATTACAAAAAATTTGGAAAATTAAAAGCACTAGAAATCCCAACGGAAAGGCCCTAATCACAAGTTACTTCTAAATGACTGGTACTCTAACTCAATCATGTCATATGCCTTAACTGTATGTGTCCTTTAGCCAATCGTGGAATCAGTATGCTTTCCCCCTTGATCGTAGTAATATTTTTAGAGTTAGTAAATGTCATTGAATAACTTATTGAGGCCTAGGTGGAAATAGTGAAAATGTTAGAGCAAATATTTTTGTACATACTTCCTTTGATCTATTGAGAACACAAATTTTAAATTGATGCATAATCAACTGAATAAATCTTCCAAAAATTTCTTTTTTCGATCCCTCCCACCTTCTTAGAGGGACTTAAGGATAAAGGATAAAAAATATTTATGGATCGTACTCCCATTCCGCTTGGATGTACCTGTAATTCAAGGTTTCCGCAACATCTTTATATCTTAGAAGCGTCGATCCATTCGATGAACAGTTAATTTTTCATCGTAGGTATTTGATGAACAGTAACTTTTTCTTCGTAGGTAATTCGCGTCCACTTCCCTTTTTTTATTCCCCCTTCCTATCTGCTAATACATGTCTGTCTTTCTCTCTACTTATCTTTTCCATAGGCTCCACGCGTTAGCTTCATTCACCCATTCCAAAAAATTCCATTATCATTTTTTGTATTTCCTTGAACCACTTGGCCAACAATTTCTCTTCTCATGGAATGAATGGTGGCGCTAGCGGAGGTGGAGGCGGAGGCGGAGGGGATTGGAGACGCTACTGGAGGCGGAAGGAGTGGTGGGATGATGCTACCGGAGGCGGAGGCGTGGGATGGCTCTGGCAGAGGCGGGGGGGCTGTGGCGCGTGGGCAGAGGTAGAGGGAGATCTGGGTAAAGGGAGTTGAGGGTGAAGGAGATATCGGTTGAAGAGTTTACTCTCAGATGGTAGGGTTCCTATCGTTGAACAATTCCACAAGGTAATTTCATAGTTTTCTTAACCAAAATTGGCCATCTTTTCCACCATCGTTGCTCCGACTTCTGTAGTGTTTCTGATATGCTTTCAATTTTTTTCTATTAATTTTTTCCACAGCTGGTGTGATCTATTCGGGCAACATCTCTGCTTGAGGGAATGCCTCCGCTGAATCAGGGTGAGCTCAGAACCGCCGGCGAGTTGCTCTGCCTATCTCTGTAGGTGTTGTATCAATGATTTTTGCGAATAGGCCTCTTTGGTAGGGCTTGAGCAGAGTTTTCCATTCCTTTATCGTTCTTAGCGGTGGCAGAGTTTGAGAGTTTTAGATTAGGGATGAAGAAGAAGATGGAGATGGTTTGGAATCAGGTTCGAGTGCACGGGTACTTCATTGGTCTTTCATTTCTGAGGTTGTAAGCCTACATTGTGCGCATAACATCATAATCCCTCTGCTCTTAATTTAGCTTTCAAGCCTTTTGGTGCTCAAAATCTGATCTATTCTTTGCTCGAGTTGTTCTTTTGTACTTTAAATGACCCGCGAAAAGCAAAAGTTTTAATTTTTAGAGTTTTATGAGCTGGGATCTTGATGAAAATATGTATTTTTCTGATATTGATTGATTTTCTTGATTGTGTTTTCCATCCCCAAGAGGAAATTCTTGTCTTGTTGAAAATTGTTATGGAAAATATGGCACATTCCAATGGATTCTTATGTCTGGACCAACTGGTATGTTTGGTTTTTTCTCCGGCTGATCAGATGAACTTGTTAAATTTGGTGACAATTTTCCATAGGTTGAAGAGTTCAAATTCCTGGAATACATATAATTCCATGTAATCTTATTTGCGTTGGATTATGTCGTCTTATTTTTTTAATACATCTTTGTAAAGTTTAGCAGAGGTACTACTTTTTGTATTGTGATATTTCTATGGATGGCAGGTGGCTTCAGAGTTTAGGCTTTGGTACGAGCCAATGCATTTATGTACATGCATTTGGTAAAGCAGCATCTGGTAATTACATGTTGGGAGATGTTGTTGCCATTTTATCCTGATTTTTCACATTCAGTGATCTAGCATGGATTACATGGCACGAGAGATTTTGAAGCTTAATGGATATTCATAAGGTAATTTAGTACTTTTAAACTTTCAAATTATATGTCTTCTACTTCTAAACTTGCTATCTGAGTTTGTTTTCCCTTTTTCCCACTTCTGCTCTCAGTTATAACAATTTTTAAGGGGAAGGCTGAAGAGATTGAGCTTCCAATAAAGCTGGGTACGCATTCCTTTCTCATTTTGTGGGGATTTTAAGGGATCTGTGTGGCTTGTATTGGTTTTTCTGTTAATGTGTATTTGAGTTATGAAATTTCATCGTAAAATCAATTGGTACTTTGTAGATAAGGCATTTGATCTTATTTATTAAGATGTAGCTTTGTCTACCATCGACGTGGACTCTTAACAATGTTTACGTCTTTTTTCCTTGAAAGGAAGGGTGAATGTAGAGGTAAAGGTGCTTATGTGGAGTTGTGGCTTTGTTGGTTTTTGGCCCGAAAGGTATAGCTGGGGTTAGTTTTGCTGGATTATTTTTAAGAATACTAATTATTGGTTCAAAATTAATGTACTTGAGGCTCTCTCTAATTAACTTTTATACAGTTCAAAATTAATGTTCTGTGCTATTTTTTAAACACATTTTTGCAAAATTTAGCAGTAGTACTGCTTTTTGTATTGTGATATTTATATGGATGGCATGTGGCTTTAGAGGTTAGGCTTTGGTACAAAGCCAATGCATTTATCTATATGCATTTGGTAAAGCAGCATCTGGTAATTGCAATGTTTATTTGAAGAGTATTTTGCTTAGTAAGGGTATATCACCCCTCTAGGAGTGGAAGGTGTACTCTCTCCAGTGATATGGAAGGTGTACTCTCTCCAGTGATATGGAAGGTGTACTCTCGAGGGTACGCTATCTTCGTCTTGAGAGAGGTATACCTGTCCTCGAGGGTATACCCTCCCTCGAGAGGTTATACATCCACCCCTCTAGAGTACACCATCTTTCGAGGGTATACCACCACGAGAGAGAGAGTATACCACTGAGAGCGTTGAACCATCCATATTAGCTCTCGAACCATTACCCATTCGAGGCATATACCCCTCGAACCATCCACACCTCGGACATAAACTATCACCCCTCGAACCATCCACCTTTTGAATCATCAACCATCGGTTTCGAGGGCCCCCTACCACTAAAAACATCCACCCCTTCAACATCAACCATCTGCTTTCGAGGCCACAATACATGACCCCTTCAAGACCAAAACACGCCACCCCTTCGAGTCAACAATACACTACCCCTTCGAGGTCACAGTACATGACCCCATCGAGGCCAGAATAAACAAACCCTTCGAACCCAGAATAAACAACCCCTTCGAGGCCAGAATAGACCACCTATTCGAGGACACAATACACAGCCCCTTTAAGGCCAGAATACACAACCCCTTCAAGGTCAGAATACATACACCACCCCTTCGAGGCCAGGATATACCACCCCTTCGAGGCAAGAATACATCATTCCTTCGACGGCACAAGACACTACCCCTTTGAGGCCAGAATACGCCACCCCTTCGAGGCCAGAATACATGACCCCGTCGAGGGCACAAGGCACTACCCCTTCGAGGCCACAAGACACCACCCCTTCGAGGCCAGAATCTGCCTCCCCTTCGAGACTCAAAAGTACATCACCCTCGAAGGTCCAGAATACATCATTACTTCAAAGACACAAGGCACTACCCCTTCGACGGCATAAGACACTACCTCTTCGAGGGCACAAGACACTGCCCCTTCGAGGACACAAGCCACTACCCCTTCAAGGGCATAAGACAAGACCCCTTCGAGACCACAATACATGACCCCTTTGAGGCCAGAATACGCCACCCCTTCGAGGGTAGAAAAGACTACCCCTTCGAGGGCACAAGACACCACGCCTTCGAGGGAACACGACATGACCCCTTCGAGGTCACAAGACATGACCCTTCGAGACCACAAGACACGCCCCATTCGAGGCCAGAATAAACAATCCCTTCGAGTCCAGAATATGCCACCCCTTCGAGGCCACAATAAAAAACCCCTTCGAGGCCAGAATACGCCACCCCTTTCGATACTCAAAAGTACATCACCCTCGAATATGTCACCCACAATACATGACCCCTTAGAGGATTTGTTCACAGCCCAGCCTGTCAAAAAACTTCATGAGGATTTGCTTTAGTATATTGTGGCCTCAAACCCTTTCGACGACACAAGACATGACCCATTCGAGGGAACAAGACATGACCCTTCCAGGGAACAAGACATGACCCCTTCGGGGGAACAAGACATGACCCTTTCAAGGCTAGAATACGCCACCCCTTCGAGGCCACAAGACACTACCCCTTCGAGGCCACATTACAGGCCCCCTTGGAGACAATAATACACCACCCCTTCGAGGCCACAAGACACTACCCCGTCGAGGCCACATTGCTGGCCCCCTTCGAGACCAGAATACACCACCTCTTCGAGGCCAGAATACGCCACCCCTTTGAGGCCACAAGACACTACCCCTTCGAGTCCACAAGATGCTTCCCCTTCGAGACCACAATACATGACCCCTTCGAGGCCAGAATACACCTCCCCTTTGAGGCCAGAATACACCTCCCCTTTGAGGCTAGAATACACCACCCCTTCGAGGCCAAAATAAACAACACCTTCGAGGCCAGAATACACCACCCCTTCGAGGCCAGAATATATCACCCCTTCAAGGCCAGAATACACCACCCCTTCGAGGTCAAAATACACCATCATTTCGAGGCCAGAATACACTACCCCTTCGAGGGCACAATACATAACCCCTTCGAGGCCAAAGTACATACACCACCCCTTCAAAGCCAAGATAGACCACCCATTCGAGGCAAGAATACATCATTCCTTCGACGGCACAAGACATTACCCCTTCGAGGCCAGAATACGCCACCTATTCAAGGCCAGAATACACTACCCCTTCGAGAGCACAAGACACTACCCCTTCAAGGACACAAGACAATACCCCTTCGAAGGCACAAGCCATGACCCCTTTGAGGCCAGAATAAACAACCCCTTTGAGCCCAGAATACCCCACCCCTTCGAGGCCAGAATACGCCACCCCTTCGAGGCCACAAGACACTACCCCTTCGAGGCCAGAATAAACAATCCCTTCGAGGCCAGAATACACCACCCCTTCGAGGCCAGAATAAACAATCCCTTCGAGGCCAGAATACACCACCCCTTCGAGGCCAAAATATGCCACCCCTTTGATACTCAAAAGTACATCACCCTTGAATACGCCACCCACAATACATGACCCCTTAGAGGATTTGTTCATAGCCCAACCTATCAAGAAGCTTCATGAGGATTTTCTTTACTATATTGTGGCCTCGAACCCCTTCGAGGGCACAAGACATGACCCCTTCGAGGGAACAAGACATGACCCCTTCGAGGGAACAAGACATGACCCCTTCGAGGGCACAAGACATGAACCCTTCGAGGCCAGAATACGTCACCCCTTCGATACTCAAAAGTACATCATCCTCGAATACGCCACCCACAATGCATGACCCCTTAGAGGATTTGTTTACAGCCCAGCCTATCAAAAAGCTTCATGAGGATTTGCTTTACTATATTGTGGCCACAAGACACTACCCCTTCGAGGCCACATTAAATGGCCCCTTCAAGACCAGAATACACCACCCCTTCGAGGCCAGAATATGCCACCCCTTCGAGGCCACAAGACACTACCCCTTCGAGTCCACAAGATGCTTCCCCTTTTGAGGCCACAATACATGACCCCTTTGAGGCCAGAATAAACAATCCCTTCGAGGCCAGAATACACCTCCCCTCCGAGGCCAGAATACACCACCCCTTCAAGGCTAGAATACACCACCTCTTCAAGAGCACAATACACAACCCCTTCGAGGCCAGAATAAACAACCCCTTCGAGGTCAGAATACACCATCCCTCCGAGGCCAGAATAAACAACCCCTTCGAGGCCAGAATATACTACCCCTTCGAGGCCACAAGACACTACCCCTTCGAGGCCACAATACATGACTCCTTCGAGGCCACAATACATGACTCCTTCGAGGCCACAATACATGACTCCTTCGAGGCCACAATAAACAACCCCTTCGAGGCCAGAATACACCACCCCTTCGATACTCAAAAGTACATCACCCTCGAAGAGCTTCATGAGGATTTGTTTTACTATGTACAAATTACAAATAAATGAAATGCTAGGGCTTACTCCATAATCCCTTACCACTCTACTCGAACCCTCTATTCGAACCTCTCCACTCCAACCCTATCCACTCCAACCTTCTCCACTCAAACTCCTACTACGCCTAACTACTACTTTATTTTTTGTTTAATTTTATTTTTTAATCGACTAAGTAATTTCATAATCCGTTGTCGACAGCCTGTGTTTTGCGTGGGCCGGAGACCCCTAGTTCTAATATAAATGATTCAGTGAAATCATTTGGAATCAATCCTACAAAGTAAGACATGAGGAGACAATTCTCACTACTAACAATCAAAAGAATCACCAATGATTTGAACTACGCCACTAACTAGTGCTTTACAAAATTACTCACCCGACTTTCATATTTTTTACATGCATAAAAATTCACGAAAAGAAAATTTTGGAGAATTAGAAGCACAGGAGGACCCTAATCATTATCAGCTTCAAAATGGCGGGTACTAACTTGATTCCAACATTATGCCTTCACTAAATTTGTCCTTTAGGTCATCATGGAATTAATATGGCTTTCCCATTAGTCATACTAAATTTTTATAGTTGAAAAATGCCATTAAAAAAACATATTGGGGCCTAGGTGGAAGTGTTGGCTGTATGGAGCGAATATTTTTATACACGGTCCCCCCGATTTACTAGGCCCAAATTTTAAAATGAGAACGCCCTGATAGTAAATTGAATTAATCTTCTGCCAATTTCATTTTTCATGCCCTCCCACTTTCTTGGAGATACTTACAGCAAGTATAATGAAGGTATCTTAATATTAAGAAATTATTTTAGAAATTAAAATACTCACAGTGGTGATTTTTAGGGTGGTCTCTTAATAAAAAACTGCTCGACTAAGTGCAGTGGTAGAAACTGCTACTGATTTCTTACCAATTAAATATATTATTTCTCTTATTCTCTCTCTTCCACCTAATCATAAGAAACCACTTAAGAAACCACCATTTTTTATCCCCACAATGTTAAGAAACCATTTTGACTATTCATTGACTCCACTTGATTTTCTCTATCATACTCATTAAGTTTACCATTAACATTTAATTTAATTTAATTTTTTCACAAAAAATAAGTTGAATGTGAAATTTAATAATACATTATAATTTTTATTAATAGAGTTTCATTTTATTTTAAAAAGTATAAATATTTCACTTTTATTTTTATAATTTTTGTGTTTTACTATTCAAAAATGAAATGAAATTTCTTTTTTCTTGTCATGAAATTGATAAATATTTTGTTATCTATAATAAAGAATAAGATATATTGATTTTATAAAAATAAATAAAAAAGATGACATTGGAAAGGCCAATTATAACGAGAAGGCAAATTACAATAAATACTTAAATAATAAAATATTTGATCTAGTCCAATCAATTATTACAAATTGAAAATAGAAATAATGATCTAATCTGACCAATTATTACAAATATGAAACTGGAATATTGATCTAGTCTGACCAATTATTACTAATACAAAACAAGGTAAACATTAAAGAACAAAAACATGGATGACAGAACCATACCGACATGCTAATTTTGACCACCCAAATATTGGTACAGATGTTCAGTTAGGTCGTTTTTCAATCGGTCATGTTTAGCTCTGTTGCGTACTTCCCTCCAATTTTGTCTAAAAGTCAGTAGATCAGCATGCCGCTCTACGTTGTGATGCCAAGAAGAGTCGTCGATTTGGTCAGAATCACCTGGTTGAACCCGCAACCCATAGGCATATCTTTCATCTTCGACTATCATGTTGTGCAGTATGATACAAGCTATCATAATTTCACCCAACGTTTCTATGTTCCAGTATTTGGCTGGGTTGCGGATCACGGAGAACCGAGCTTGTAAAATACCAAAATCACGTTTGACGTCTTTCCTGTAACTCTCTTGACGGTTTTTGAAAAGTTATTTCTTGGGGTCATTTGGAGCCGTATACGCTGGCATGAAGGTCGCCCGCTTAGGATAGATTCCATCAGTAAGATAGTACCCTTGATCGTAGCTGCGACCATTGACTTCATATGGAAAACGTGAAGCCCTTCCTTCACATACGTCATCAAATAAAGGTGACTTGTCTAGGACGTTGATGTCATTATTTGACCCTGCCATGCCAAAAAATGCATGCCAAATCCACGTATCGTATGAGGCCACTGCTTCCAATATAATTGAGGCACACCCATTTCTACCCTGAAATTGACCTTTCCAACCCACGGGGCAGTTTTTCCATTCCCAATGCATACAATCAATACTTCCTAACATACCTGGAAATCCACGTCCACGAGCTACATGCATAAGCCGTGCAATATCGTCTGGGTTTGCTAGTCAGAGGTATGTTGGATGGTACACGGCAATAAATGCTTTGACAAAATGAGCCACCGTTTCTCTGACCGTTGTTTTTCCCATCTGTAAGCTTTCATCCAGTTCTTCATATGCACAACCATATGCCAAATGGCGCATTGCCACCGTGCACCTGTGGAGTGGCAAAAATCCTTGATAACCGGTTGCATTGGCCCTTTGTTTGAAATAGGGATCGTGGTTGGTGATATCTTCCAGTATACGCTCGAATACATTTTTTCGCATACAAAACCTAGTACGAAAATGTTGATCATCGTACATTCTTTCAGGGGGTGGAGAAAAATATTGCCTCTGGAGTACTTCCTTTCATCGAAGACAGTCTCTTCTTAGATGATTTCTGGCTTTCTTTGGCAAGGTTGAAGAAGTTTGAGCACTCTCATCTTCAAAGGTTACGTACAATTGTCTTGCCATTTCTGGAAAATTCATAACAAAGTTAATCGTCTCTGGATCGGTATCGGGTAGAAAATCGGGAATATCATAAGTATTTGTGCTTGATGATTCTCCAAAGTGAATGTCATCATCGTTGTTGGGGGAGGTAGAGGAAGACATAGTTGTGTTGAAGAAGAAAAATTGGGTTGATAGGAATTTGGGAATGAAATGAAACATAAGCGAATGACCCCTTTATATAGAACCATCACATGTGAAAACCCCATTGGATTTGTATGTCAAAATCTTTGAAATTGATGAATTCGACCCACGTGACTCGATGGGACGTGTCAATGACAACCGCATTGGATTTGTCTGTCGGAATCTTTGAAATTGATGAATGCGACCCACGTGACTCGATGAGACTTGTCAATGACAACCGCATTGGATTTGTATGTCGGAATCTTTGAAATTGATGAATTCAACCCACGTGACTCGATGGGGCTTGTCAATGACAATCACATTGATTTTGTATGATCTAGTCTGACCAATTATAACAAATAAATTATTACAATCAATTCCAACCATAGACTACCCCAATTAATTTATCTTGTAGTGCTTCCTATGTTGTGCTCAACTCTTCCCTTTGCATCAGAATATTAAGGAGTCTAGTGTTAGCTACATAACTCTGATTGCATTTGGACGAACTCCCGTTGCGCTATGTTATACTCCATTTTAGCTCTTTCGCTATCTGCAATCATTTCAGCCTTCTTAGTAGCTTCATCGATTGTGGCCATACACTGCATTCGTTGTGATTCTTTTGATTGCTCATCATCTGTTGTTCTTCGTGTTGCCTTTCCCTTTCCCCTTGCCTTGCATTTTGCGGATTTCACACCAATACGCCTTGATGGATATTGCGTTGTCTGAGCATCATCGCTACTGTGGGGCATTGATGGCACCCATGGTGAATATTCCCCTCCATCAGTGTCCTTTGGGCCATATTGTGCCATAAATTTATGTTTAGTCTTGCACAATTCATAGCAATGAAACAATAGGAATTATTGGCCATCATTTTCATTTGCATACAAATTCAGGCCCATAACTTCATATCTCCTTGACTGGAGCCACTCCCAATCCGACTGTAGTGGCGTGCGGCACATCCCACATATTTGGCTATATCGTGAGAAAGTTTTTGCCACCTAGCCTTGCACGAATTCATTGTCCAGTTGCATTTTGCATACCTATTCTAATCGGATGTAATTTTATGCCAAAACACACCATCATTCTGCCCCGTACCCATTATACAATTAGTGGAATTATCAAACCATGCGCTGCATAGAACATTATCAGCTTCTACAGTCCATTTCTCATGGTTACTTTTCTTCTTCGTATCCTTACTCCCGCACACTTGTGCAAGGTCATCGCTTTCTTCAAATTCTATTATAATATACGAACAAATTAAATATACAAATTTGTATATATAAAGTAAAAAGAGATGCAACGTTGTTGAATTAAATATACTACATTGTTAAATAGAGCCAACGAAAATAAATTATGTACATTTCATAATTTAAATAATATTAAAAATAATACTATTTAATACATATTTTAATTTAAAGACTTTAAAATAAATACTATATGTAAGTTAACAAAAAATGTCTATACATAAATGAACATGTATAGTAAATATTGATGTATTTTACATATGTTTACATATAAGCACATGAACTATTTTACATTTAACAAATATGTTTATCCATTTGAATAATATATCGAATATACCAATTTTAAAATATAACATAAATAAATAAAGGCAATAAAAATTAATGATGAACTGGATTCTTCATAATTAAAATATAACATATTAAGATATGGTTTACCATTCGGAACTTCGTGACTTCCAAATTGACGCCCATGGTCATTTGCAAAATTTTAACCCGGTGAATCCTGACCTCCTTGGTAGTAAAATGATCCCGATTCGTTAATTGCCTCAAGGTGTGGAGAATGAAAGTTTGGACTATAAAATTTCGGGTAGGAATTTTGCGATTGGGCATTAGGATTTTGGAAATAGTGGTTCGAGTAAGGAGAGTTCGTGTATGTATTTTGGGAAGAGTTATATTAATTTTGGAAATTCATGTACGAATATTGGGAATTCATATAAAAATTTGGCGGGATGTTTGGCAAATTTCCATAAAATTTTGAATTTGAAATTGGACGAATATTCAGATTTTGGGATGAATTTTTGGAATTAGAAGAATTTGGAATTACCTTATCTTTCCCATTCAACGGTCTTCGCGAATCCATTTAAAAATGATAGCAAAGTGAAAATTGGAGACAAATTTAGGAGATGAAAGATTGAGGTAGAAGTGTTGGAATTGAAAGTGGTGTGGTTAAATTGGGGTAATTTGCTCTATTTATAAGTTTAAAAAAAGGTAGCCGTTGGAAATTTTTGAACAAATTTAGACATCTGAAATTATTTTTTTTTTAAACAAAATTTGCAAAAAAAATTTAAATAGCAGTTGGGACACGTGTCACCATACGGTTAGGACACGTGTCACCATACGGCTGGGACACGTGTCCCATTTAAAAATGGAAATCAGATATAACCGTTGAGATGGAACACGTGTCGAACTCATTTTTGTTGACTCGACATAAGATTTTTTTAATCCGTTGGACACGTGGCCCAACCAGAAGGCGCCCCGTGTTAACAACTTTAAAACAAAAAAAAGATAATCCTGCATGTGGGACACGTGGCCCAATGCATTGGTGACACGTGTTCCACTTATAGAAAGAAAAATGGGCCGCAGCAGGCGGCCCCCTTTGCCATATGCGGCCTGACACAGAATGTTTCTTAACCGGTTCCCTACTTGGCAACCAATGGCCGATTTCTTAACAAAAAACATGCCTAGAATTTCATTTTCTCATTTTCTCTCTTCCACCTAATCTTAAGAAACCACTAAAGAAACCACCATTTTTTATCCCCACAATGGTAAGAAACCACTTATGACTATTCATTGACCCCACTTGATTTTCTCTATCCTACTTATTAATTTCACCATTAATATTTAATTTGTTCACCCAAAATAAGTTGAATGTGAAATTTAATAATACATTATAATTTTTATTAATAGAATTTCATTTTATTTAAAAAAGTATAAATAATTCACTTTTCAAAAAATAATTTCCGTGTTTTATTATTCAAAAATGAAAGGAAATTTTTTCTTGTCAGGAAATTTGTTAAATATTTTGTTATCTAGAATAAAGAATAATACATATTGATTTTATAAAAATAAATTTTAAAAATGACATTAGAAAAGCCAATTATAAGGACAAAATAAATTATAATAAATACTTAAATAATATAATATTTTATCTAGTCCGACCAATTATTACAAATTGAAAATAGAAATAATGATCTAGTCTGACTAATTATTACAAATATGAAACTGAAATATTGATCTAGTCTGACCAATTATTACTAATACAAAACAAGGTAAACATTAAAGAACAAAAAACATGGATGACATAACCATACCGACAAGCTAATTTTGACCACCCAAATATTGGTACAAATGTTCATATAGGTCATTTTTCAATTGGTCATGTTTAGCTCTATTGCGTACTTCCCTCCAATTTTGTCCAAAAGTCGGTAGATCAGCATGCCACTCTGCGTTGTAATGCCAAGGAGAGTCGTCGATTTGGTCATAATCACCTGGTTGAACCCGCAACCCATAGGTATCTCTTTCATCTCCGACTATCATGTTGTTCCGTATGATACAAGCTATCATAATTTCACCCAACGATTCTATGTTCCAGTACCTGGCTAGGCTGTGGATCACGGAGAACCATGCTTGTAAAATACCAAAAGCACATTCGACGTCTTTCCTGTAACTCTCTTGATGCTTTGTGAACAGTTGTTTCTTGGGGTCATTTGGAGCCGTATACGCTGGCATGAAGGTCGCCCACTTAGGATAGATTCCATCAGTAAGATAGTACCCTTGATCGTAGCTGCGACCATTGACTTCATATGGAAAACGTGAAGCCCTTCCTTCACATACATCATCAAACAAAGGTGACTTGTCTAGGATGTTGATGTCATTATTTGATCCCACCATGCCAAAAAATGCATGCAAAATCCACGTATCGTATGAGGCCACTGCTTCTAATATAATTGAGGCACGCTCATTTCTACCCTGAAATTGACCTTTCCAACCCACGGAGCAGTTTTTCCATTCCCAATGCATACAATCAACTAACATACATGGAAATTCACGTCCATGAGCTACATGCATAAGCCGTGCAATATCGTCTGGGTTTGATGGTTGGAGGTATGTTGGACGGTACACGACAACAATTGCTTTGACAAATGAGCCACCGTTTCTCTGAGCGTTGTTTTTCCCATCTGTAAGCTTTCATCCAGTTGGTCATATGCTCAACCATATGCCAAATGTTGGATTGCCGCCGTGCACTTGTGGAATGGCGAAAATCCTTGATAACCGGTTGCATCAACCCTTTGTCTGAAATAGGGGTCGTTGTTGGTGATATCTTCCAATATATGCTTGAATACATTTCACCGCATTCAAAACCTAGTACGAAAATGTTGATCACCGTACATTCTTTCAGGGGGTGGGGAAAAATATTGCCCATTGAACCATCACATGTGAAAAACCCATTGAATTTATCTGTCGGAATCTTTGAAATTGATGAATTTGACCCACGTGACTCGATGGGATGTGTCAATGGCAACCGCATTGGATTTGTCTGTCGAAATCTTTGAAATTAATGAATTCGACCCACGTGACTCGATGGGACGTGTCAATGACAACCACATTGGATTTGTCAGTCGGAATCTTTGCAATTGATGAATTCGACCCACGTAACTCGATGGGACTTGTCAATGACAACTGCATTGAATTTGTCTGGCAGAATCTTTGCAATTGATGAACTCAATCCACGTGACTCGATTGGACTCGTCAATGATAACCGCATTGGATTTGTATGTTGGAATCTTTGCAATTGATGAATTCGACCCACGTGACTCGATGAGACGTGTCAATGACAACCGCATTGGATTTGTCTGTCAGAATCTTTGCAATTGATGAATTCGACCCTCGTGACTCGATGGGACGTGTCAATGACAACTTCATTTGATTTTTCTGTTGGAATCTTTCCAATTGATAAATTCGACCCACGTGACTCGATGGGACGTGTCAATGACAACCGCATTGGATTTGTATGTCAGAATCTTTGCAATTGATGAATTCGGCCCACGTGACTCGATATGACGTGTCAATGACAACTGCATTGAATTTGTATGTCGAAATCTTTGCAATTGATGAATTCGACCCATGTGACTCGATGGGACGTGTCAATGACAACCGCATTGGATTTGTCTGTCGGAATCTTTGCAATTGATGAATTTGACCCACGTGACTCGATGAGACTTGTCAATGACAACCACATTGGATTTGTCTGTCGGAATCTTTGAAATTGATTTATTCAACCCACGTGACTCGATGAGAGGTGTCAATGACAATCGCATTGATTTTGTATGACCTAGTCTGACCAATTATTACAAATAAATTATTACAATCAATTCCAACCATAGACTACCCCAATTAATGTATCTCATAGTGCTTCCTCTGCTGTGCTCAACTCTTCCCTTTGCATCAGAATATTAAGGAGTCTAGTGTTAGCTACATAAACTTCGCGCTCTGATTGCATTTGGACGAACTCCCGTTGCGCTATGTTATACTCCATTTTAGCTCTTTCGCTATCTGAAATCTTTTCATCCTTCTTAGTAGCTTCTTCGATTGTGGCCATACACTGCATTCGTTAATTGCCTCAAGGTGTGGAGAATGAAAGTTTGGACTATAAAAGTTTGGGTAGGAATTTTGCGATTGGGCATTAGGATTTTGGGAAGAGTAGTTCGGGTAAGGAGAGTTCGTGTATGCATTTTGGGAAGAGTGATATTGATTTTAAAAATTCATGTATGAATGTTGGGAATTCATATAAAAATTGGGCGGGATGTTTGCCGAATTTTCATAAAATTCTGAATTTGAAATTGGACGAATATTCAGATTATGGGATGAATTTTTGGAATTAGAAGAATTTGGAATTATCTTATCTTTCCCATTCGACGGTCTTCGCGAATCCATTCAAAAATTGATAACAAAGTGAACATTGGAGACAAATTTTGGAGATGAAAGATTGAGGTAGAAGTGTTGGAATTGAAAGTGTTGTGGTTAAATTGGGTGAATTAGCTCTATTTATAGGTTAACAAAAAGGTAGTGGATGCGAATGTAACCGTTGGAAAAATTTTTAGCTCTGAAATTTAATTTTTTTGGAAAACATTTTTGCAATATTTTTAAAATATAGTTGTTGGGACACATATCACCATACGGTTGGGACATGTGTCCCATTTAAAAGGCACAACTGAAATTACCGTTGATATGGGACATGTGTTGCCATATAAGTGGGACACATGTCCCACTCATTTTCATCGCCCCTGAACCAGAAATCTTTTTTGTCGTTGGACACATAGCCCCAACCAGATGGTGCCATGTGTCAGCGGCTGTTAAACAAAAAAATAATGAAACCATGCATGCGGGATGTATGGTCCAATGCATGGGTGACACGTGTCCCACATGATGAAATAAAATTGGGCCGCTGGAAGCGGCCCCCAAAGCCATGTGACACGGCTGACACACCCGGTTTCTTAACCGGTTCCCATCATGGCAACCAAGGGCCGGTTTCTTGTTAAGAAACCCCCGTTGCACTTGCTCTTAATTTCTTGCTAAGCAATCGGTCAAAAAAATGGTGTGGGGCTTGTTTGTGCAGCACAACACCCCTTTTTTTGTCCAAATTTGGGACACATGTCAGCCATGCATTGGCCCATGTGTCCCACTACAAGCTGCACATTTTTTTATTGGAGGGCACGTGGCATGCCCTGATTAGGCCACATGTCTCTATCTTTGTTTTATTTATTTTTAAAATTTGAATTCTTTTAAGGCAAAGTCTTGGGAAAGACCGTCTTTCCATAAACTTATGAAAAAATATGGTTTAATTAGATGAATAAAAGGTAAAAGGTCTTAGTTGCAATATTAAAAATTTATTATGCAACGTGTAGTAATTATAAAGTTTACAACCCGATGCAACCCAAAAATTTTATCTTCATTTTTTCTAATTTGAACTTTAAACATTGGTCTTTTCATGACTTATGGAAAGATCGTCTTTCAAGAGACACTCTTTTTTTAAAGTTTGTAATTTTAATTTAAAAATCTGGAATCTGATATTTAATTTATTTTAAAATGTTATCTGGAAAATTTTAATTTAAAAATCTGAATTTAAACGGAAAAATCTGGAAAATCTGAATTTAAAAATCTAAATTAAAAAAATACTGAAAAAATCTTGAATAATTATTGAAAAAAATGAAATTCTATTATAAAAATTATAATGTATTATTAAATTTCACATTCAACTAATTTTGGGTGAAAATTTAATTATATTAAATGTTAATGGTAAAATTAATGAGTACGATAGAGAAAATCAAGTAAGATCCATGAATAGTAGAAAGCGATTTCTTACCAATATGAAGAAAAAAAATGTGGTCTATTAAGTGGCTTCTTAAAGTGGGGTGGAAAAGGGAGAATAAGAGAAATAATATATTTAATTGACAAGATTCATCTAGATGTTTCTACCATTGCACTTGGCCTTAAGCACAAAAGGAAAAAAACCTTTATCCATGGATCGTACTCGCATTCTGTTAGGATGTACATGCAATTACAGGTTTCCTCGACATTCAGATATCATTGTTTCAAGGAAAAAGTGCATAAATAACCCTATTAAATTTTGAAAGTACATATATAACCTTGTATGAAAATGCAAAATTACCCCTAAGTGTTTGAGCAATGATGCTGATATATCCAAATTGCACTATTCCAACATTGACTTAATCTAAAAAGATAAAAATACCTCTATGTTTAAACTAAAAATTAAATGACCATTAAAACCCTAGGCTTTGCGTCGGTCAACGATGGTCAAATATCGGTCAATGGTGGTCAACGATGGTTAACGTCGGACCGCCGCCGGCTGATGGTAATGGGTTTTTACCGGACACTAACCGATCGTTTGGAGATTAAAGTTTGGGAAGAAGATTGAAATTTGGGATGGAGATTGAAGGAAGAAGAATGAGATGGAAGTTGCATAGGCCTGTGAGTCTCAATTGCCCGCAAATTTTGTATAATTTACATTAATTATAAAATGGTATCTGGCCTATCATTAAACTTATGGACATGACGTTTGTGAGGTAACCGACTCTTTTAACTTAAATGAAATAAAATCTAAATCGGCCGTAGCTTTTAGATGGACAAGTTGGCTAGTTGTTTAGTGTCGCCATAGGGAAAATAAGAAGTAACTTGGTGTCCAGCATGCGAAAAAAGCTACATGTACAGGTGATTGGATATTCCATCTTAAGAGGATGGAATTAGCTGCTTTTCTCTGACCTAGCATGGAAAAGGATGTGTTTCAGTGTCATGAAAAAAGGGCATCACTGGTTCGGTTCCCGTCGTACTTGTTTGAAGATGAGTACTCCGTATTGAATGTCATTATTTACGGGGCTTCCTGTTGGGCTACGCAACCAAATTTAGGTCTGCTGATCTGGATAATTACATTAATGCTTTTTCAAAACTTTTCTCCTGTGCTCTCTCCGTTTCTCTATTTGTGATACTATAGATTTACCTATTTAATTTATGTGAAAAAATGATTGAATGAAATTGAATATAAAAAGTAAAAAATAGAATAAGTGAATTAAATTGAATGAATCTTACCAAAAATAAAAAATATGTCAATATAAAAGAAACAACTCAAAAAAAAGTTTCCCACAGTTTCTCACTTCTTTAATAGTTATCATATGGCTGAGAAACTGTTGGAATATACTTTTACAATCTTAGGCTGCTCAGTTAGGAGCTCCCCACACATTTATAATAGGTTGTCATGGCTGTGATCAGTTAATGGAATCTCTGTAACAAAATTCAAAGTTGTATGCATACTAACTGCTACTATCTATAGGACTCTTTGGAGGTAAAAAAAAACTTCAATTTTAATGGGTTGGCACACTCTGCTACTTATATGTTATCCCAGATTCAGAAACTTGTTTCACAAATTCTGAGCTTGCATTCTATGGTCTATAAAGTTGATTGTGAATATCTAATGAATATTGGTCTCTTACCTACTTTAACCAAGAAACCAAAAAAAAAAAAAATTCACCTTGTTTCTTGGAGGCCACCTGACATTGGGTTCAAAGTTAACACAAATGAATAGTGGTGTCAATTCGGGTCATCGTGTCGGATTCGGGTCGAGTTGAAAATAGTTCGTGTTAAAACAGGTCGAATTATGACGTGTTATATTTATTTTCAGATCGGGTCGGGTTGAGTCGGGTTCCTATTGTCTTGGGGTAAATGTGTCAGATTTTTTTCTCGGATTGGATCGTGTCGAGTTCGATTACACTCGTGTCCAGTTACTATCGTGTAATTTCTTTACCCGGGTTAGGTCGGGTTGAGTCCATTGGTGTCAATTTGGGTCATCGTGTCGGGTTAGGGTCGGGTTGAAAATAGTTCGTGTTAAAATAGGTCGGGTTATAACATGTTATATTTATTTTTTGGATCGGGTTGGGTTGAGTCGGGTTCCTATCGTGTTGGGGTAAAACGTGTCAGATTTTTTTTGGGTAGGGTTGTGTTGGGCGATTGCACTCGTGTCGGGTTACTTTCATATAATTTCTTTACTCGAGTTAGGTCGGGTTAGGTCAGATTACTTTCGGGGTTTGGTCTGTTCGGGTTATATTCATGTCTAGTTGGATCATGTCGAGTTATTTTCAGGTCTGGTCATTTTCTTGTAGGTTTTTGTACTGGAGTTTTATTCGAGTCAGGTCATGTCAGTTTATTAAATTTCATATTGGATTTGGGTATATTTTGGATCAAGTCATTATACTACTCGACTAAATTTAGGTTGATTTACATTCTTATAGTTACAATATTATTGGTTTATGTTCATTGTGTACAACTAACAGGAATCACAAATCAACACTTAGTTTTATATATATCTTATTTTTCACATAACTATATATTTTATCTAACAAAGCATAAGTTTCATTTGTATATACACTAATTTACATTTAATATCTAATTTAAAATAATCATTTAATTATGAGTTTTTGTAATAACTCATAAAATGGTTTATATACATCAATTGTCTTTTACAATTGTACATAGGCCTAATGATTATTACATTAACATATAATAATAACTAATGTAACTTTTTATGGCTACAGTTGTCTTAATAAGTGAAAAATATATTTAAAGGTAACATATACGGTAATTAAGAGTAGGGGCATTATAAGTACATATAGGGTATAGATATGATTTTCCTTTGAACTAGATGTTATGATTGTAATGCAATAATGCACTGATATAAGGTATAGATGTTACGATTCTAATTAGCATTCTTAATCATTTAGCTGCATTCTTACCTGAGAAGTTGAATAACTGCATTTATATCTACACTGATTATCCTTTATACCTTTTTTTTATAAACATTTACATTTATAACTAGTTTGACACTAATTAATTAATCATTAGTTGATATTTCACAAATAAATTAAATAATACTTTATTTCAATTTTTACAGTTTAGCATATCATTAATTAAATAAATTTATGATTGAGAATTCATAACAAAGCTTAAATAATTTTAAAAAAAGAAAGATAAAAAGCTGAATTAATTAGAAAAAAAATAAAAATAAATAAAAGAAATTAAATTAAATTAGGTGAAAAGGTATTTAACAAATGAAAAAAGAAGAACAAAGTAGAGCAAAATAATCTCAGCCGTTGATTTCAACTAGGGTTAATCTGTAGCGTTAATGCTTTAAACCCTTAGCATAAAAGCTTTTCAATGTTTGTGTCTCTCCCTGAAACCCTACTTCTATCTCTCTCGTCTGCTCTGTGCCTCTCGTCTCTGCTCTGTTCTCATCGCTTTATCGAACTGCTCTCCCTCTGCTCTCCCTGTTCTCTCCCTCTGTTCTCCCTCTATTCTCATCTCTGCTCTCCCTCTTTTCTCGTCTCTGCTCTCCCTCTTTTCTTGTATCTGCTCTTCCTGTCTTTTCTTTTCTTTTTTTTGCTTTGTACTATTGTTAGCGTGCTATTTGTGCTTGTTGATTTTATTTTTGGCACTCCCTCGTCTTTCTCCGTGTGGATATCAGATCTAAAATTTTGGTTGATTTAGGGTAATGTAATTAGGGTTTTGTTGGAACCTGTTACAGTTGTGGTTCTTATGCATTCGTTTGTGTGTTTGTCTAGGGAAATGAATGATTTTTATTGCCTTTTAATGGTTCTGATATGCTATATTGCTTGTTCTGACAGAATGGAATCTTGGGTTCTCAAAAAAGTTTGAGTTTTATTTTTGTTGGTGGGAATTTCTTCTTATGGGGTTTGGATTTTTGAAACGTTTAGTTTTTTACTGGGCGCTTGTTTGGGAATTTATGTAGGGTTGTGTTATTCTGTGAAACTTGAATCAGAATTTGATCTTTTGTACCGAGTTGGAGGCTGTTGTTTTGTTGTTTAATGTTACTGTGATAGCACTCTAAATGTTTGCTTGTTAGGATTTAACCCATGCTATTAGCGGGATTTGCCACAAATTGGTTCTTAGTTCATTTGTATGCTTGTGATCATTTTAACTTGTGTCATGATTATGCTGGTTCTTAGTTTAGTGAATTCTGCTGCCTCTTTTTTTACAAGTTAATGATACTAAATGTTAACTTGTGTCATGATACTGAATGTTACTGCTTTTTTGTTTTCAAGTTAATGATACTAAATGTTATTGAATGATACTGGATGTTAACTTGTGTCATGATACTGAATGTTAACTTGTGTCATGATACTGAATGTTACTGCTTTTCTCCAAGTTAATGTTACTGAATGTAACTGAATGATACTGAATGTTAACTTGTGTCATGATACTGAATGTTACTGCATTTTTTCAAGTTAAAGATACTGAATGTTAACTCGTGTCATGATACTGAATGTTACTACCTTTTTTTTCAAGTTAATGATACTGAATGTTACTGCCTTTTTTTCAAGTTAATGATACTGAATGATACTGAATGTTAACTTGTGTCATGATACTGAATGTTACTGCATTTTTTCAAGTTAAAGATACTGAATGTTAAACTCGTGTCATGATACTGAATGTTACTACCTTTTTTTTCAAGTTAATGATACTGAATGATACTGAATGTTACTGCCTTTTTTTCAAGTTAATGATACTGAATGTTACTGAATGTTAACTTGTGTCATGATACTGAATGTTACTGAATCTTGTTACTGAATCTTTTTATGCAGGTGGTGATGGATGAAACTTCTATATCCTTTGAAGTTAATGCTGAAAGTTTCGTGGACTTAAATTCCCAAGTAGGTAACAATGTTGTGGAGGAAATACCAGTTGATGACAGTGATCGGAAGATTTTACTAAAGCGTTCATAGGTATGGGCCCACTATAGTTTTTATAAAGAAGTTAAAGATGGGGTAACTCTATTGCGTGCTCGCTGTAAGTTATGCTGTATGACATACCCCGTTGAAGGTAAAGATGGTACTGGAAATCCAAGAAAACATATACAGGTTTGCAAAGGTAAAGGTTCATTAACTGAAAAAGGATGTTCAAATTCAGCTGCATTTGATCAAAAAATCTATGTGAATTATTTGCACGTGCCATTATTTGTCATGCATATCCATTGAGAATAGTCGAGCATGAGCACCTTAGGAAAATGCTTACCTATTTGAACCCCAATGTGATACATGTGTCTAGTAAAACGATGCTTAAGTATTGTATTTCAGAACATGAAAAGTTCAAATGCGAGTTGCTTAAGACTTTGACTACTGATGTTCTCGGTAAGATTAGTTTTACATGTGATTTATGCACTGCTTGCACTAGTCGTGGTTATCTCACACTTACCGCTCATTATGTCGATAAAGATTGGATTCTTAGGTTTAAAATACTGAATTTTAGATATTTTGAGCCTCCTCATTGTGCTGCCAATATTAAATTTTGTGCTTGATTTATTAAAAGAATGGAAACTTGAAGAAAAAGTTCTATCTATGACACTAGACAATGCCTGGTGTATGGACAATATGGTCAACTCTTTGAAAACTGAATTGAATAATATAAAACCTCTACCTTGTGGTGGAAATTTTTTTCATATTCGTTGTTGTGCTCATGTGCTGAATCTTATTGTTCAATCTGGTTTGAAGTGTGTTGATTCTAGTGTTTGTAAACTATGTAATATTGTGAAATTTATTGATGGGTCTGATTCTAGGATTACATCATTTGAACGAGTTGTGGCTGAAGTTGGGTCTAATTTTTTATGTAAATTAATACTTGATGTGTCAACTCGATGGAATTCTACATTTTCAATGCTTTCTAAAGCTTTACAAGCCAAGGAACCATTAAATTATTTTGTTGCCGTAATATGAATGTTGTGAATAGATTGGATGATGAGTAATGGGAAACTATTGGAAGTATTTGTGAGTTTCTTGAACCTTTTTCTTTTATAACTAATTTATTTTCTGGCTCCTTATACCCTACTGCAAATCATTATTTTTTGAACATAATTATGATTGAAGAAAATTTAATGCGATGGCACTTGGATCCAAAACTTGATGAAATGGCTAAATCCATGCTTGATAAATTTCAATCTTATTGGGATAGTTATTCTGTAATTCTTTCTAATGTTGCTGTTCTTGACCCTCGTTACAAATTACAATTTGTTGCTTCTATGTATAGTCACCTCTATGTTGACTCAGAGTGCATATTAAAGGTAAATCAGGTTAGGCTAGCTTTAAAGGATTTGTATGATTATTATCCATCTCTATCATCCACTTCTAATTCTTCTCGTCAAGTTTCATCTACTTCTCCAACAACTGCATCAATAAGTTCTTCTCGACCCTTTAAAAGGGCTAACATACTACATGTTTAAGTTTTTCCTTGTGAATTGTTTGTCCAGGTTTAGGTTTTGTACCCTGTACTTACTTAAGTAACTTTTTGTTGTTGCTACCAGGAATTTCAAAATAGTTCAGCCTCAATGATGACCTCTCAATATGAAATTGAGCGTTATTTGTTAACTCCACTTGAGCCTAAACCTGTTGATGTTGATCATGATGATTATGATGTCCTTAAATATTGGCAAAATCAACTTGTTAGTTATCCCCTGCTTGCTGTTTTGGCTAGAGATGTTTTGACTATTCCGATTACTTCCGTTGATTTTGAGTTAGCTTTTAGCATGGGAGCACGTACTTTGAGCAAATACAGATCTACTCTCTTACCGAAGAATGTGGAAATTTTGGTTACAACTCAAAATTGGCTGCATGGATATAAGGAAATCGAAGAGAATGTTCTCGAAATAGGGAATGTTCTTGAATCTTGATCTATGTTGCCATTTGCAATTTATTTGAAGTCATTGCCTTTACATGTGATGGTGACTCTTCATTTTGAAGTTGCCCATGTTGTATTTGCTGGTGATGACTTATCTGCATAGTGACAACTAATGGTGGGCGGTTTGGTAGGTCTCTTGTGCAAAGATTACTAATATGTTGTCATTTGTAATTTATTTGAAGTTATTGCCCTTACATGTGATGGCGACTCTTCCATTGTGAAGTGATGCCCATATTGTATTTGCTGGTGATGGCTTCTATATTTGCAAATTGTTAACTAAGAACTCTATGATGAACATTCTCGTAATAAACCTAGGAAATTTTCCTTATGGTTAATTACCGGATCTGAGAGCTTCATATTAAACTACTAAAATTATTCATTATTAATTTGTTGTCTACTATAATTTTTCTTTCTTGTTTTTGTAGGTGAAATTGTGGGCTATTGGGGGTCATTAATGAGTTCTGTGGTGATAAAGGGTTCTAGAATTCTTTGCTATGCTCAGGTGTTAACACAACATTTGAATTCTTCGATATGCTCATGTGGCCTTGCTTTTTATTTCCAGGTTTAGTTAATTGACATTTATGAATTCCAATGTAACTATATTTGGTTAATATGAAGGGAGGATATATCTGATGTATATCTGATGTATCTTTTACATCAATTATCTTTTATATTTTGGTTAACTACATTTGTACAATTATCGGTTCTTAATGTTCATAAGGGAGTTTATATTTGAACTGTTAGTTTTCCAATAACTATACTTATTTTGTTCGTGCATCGTCGCAGATACGCGTCCCACTGTCAGTTCTTACCTGTTCAAAAAAGTGATCCAATATACAATTCTAAATCACAAAAAAAGGCAAAATATGTTCAATTTAGAATGCAAAAAAGAAGAAGATCCAATATGCAATTATACATCACAACAAAGCGGTCCATTAGTTAAATTCAGTATACATAAAAGCACCCTTATATATAATTTTAAATCACAAAAAGCATCCCAATATGTTAATTTTATGATGCAAAAAAGCGTTCTAATATGTTAATTTTAGGATGCAAAAAGCAACCCAATATGTTAATTTAGGATGCAAAAAAGCATCTCAATATGTTAATTTGAGGATGCAAAAAAGTAACCCAATATGTTAATTTTAGGATGTAGAAAAACGATCCAAAAATATATAATAGGACGCATGAAAACAACCCTAAATCTTATCTATAGTGCCGCTTAATAAAACGACCCAGGATACATAGGAACTCACAATAACAGATTGTTTATGGGACGCTTTTCAAAAGCGTCTTATCAATGGAAGCGTCCTAATAGCTGTTTATGTTGTAGTGTAATTTTTACGATTACCAAATTCTATCAATGAAAATGTCCTATCAATGGAAGCGTCATAATAGCATGTTTGAATGATGCAACTAGAATAATAACAATACTAACTTTTGGGTTTATGCACATAAATATTTCAGGTTACCAATTAATTGTTTAATTATAAAGATATTAACGTTTACTTTATATCGACTATATATTGAGGCAAATGGAATTTTTTATCATTTTGAATTGGGTCAATTAAAAAATCAAAAGTATTTTTCGTTGATTACATGTAGGGTTATTTTGTTGATTTATTGGGTTGAATATTGTTCAGGTTGATTGTGAGCCAGGTTGAATCGTGTTCAGGTTTAGATTGGGTTTTGGGTTGAGTCTGATCGTGTCGGGTTTAGGTGCGGGTTAAGTCTGGTCGTGTTGGGTTTGAGTTTGGGTTAAGTCTCGTTGTGTCAGGTTTGGGTTCGTGTTGATATCTCTCAGGTTAGAATCGGGTTTTGGATCGAACTCGGCCGTGTCGGGTTCATGTTGGGTCGATCTTTCTCGGGTTATAATTGGGTTTCAGGTTGAGTTTGGTCGTGTCAGCTTACATTCAGGTTGATATCTCACGGGTTAAATTCATTTTTGGGTTGAATCGGTCATTTCGGTCCGTGTCGGGTTTTTGATTCGGGTCAGAGATTGATAGCTCTACAAATGATGCATTTAAACCGAATTTTCCTGCTAGAATAGGCTTTATTTTTAGAATGCACTGGAAGCAGAGTTCAAAACACTTATAGGAGCAATTCAGGTAAGTTTTCAACTTCAGAAGTCACCACCAATTGTTGAAATGAACTCATTGCAACTTGTGAACATCATGAATGGAAAACTCAGACCACCATGGTCACTGAAGCAAACACTGTGGAGAATATGGCAACTGATTGGAGAGGCTCGGATCACTTTCCAACATGTCTACAGAGAAGGAAACCTTGTAGTGCATGATTGGCAGCATTTCATGGTGATCTCATGGATACAATTACCCTGAGACAACAGGAAGGAATCAATAGAGCAATCAAAGGAAATGAAATGGGTCTACCCTCAATTAGGAGATTTAGGCCGAACACAAATGAAGTATGAAACTCTTGGAAGTAGCTTCAAATACACCTGGCCTACTACATAAATAACGTATGGGTGGAGTTTGTGTTTGCTAGGAATCGTGCATTGGTAAGCTACTTACAAAGAACATTTTTTGTTTTTTGAAGGAGCCTACACTCAGGTTTTAGCATCAACACAGTGCTTGCCTTAGAAATAGGTTTCTTGTATAGTCTCATGTAGAAGGACTAACTCTTACTATGTTCAAGCTCACGTCTTGAACTTTTGTACGCCTGTAATATTTATGTTTACAAGGTTTTGGAAGCCTACATATATCCCCACGTTACGTGGTTTTAATTAAAAAAAATAACCAAAAAAGTAAAGTGTGCCAATTATAGAGAAACAAAGGGAGTAACTGATGTGTCATACTTTTCCAGTGATAGCATGGAAATTTTGTTACGTATCGACGATGATTACTTGACAACATTTTCTATTCTATATTTAACGATTTTATCAATCATAAAAAAAATTGAGTTAGATTGTAATTATTGATTTTTAAATATATATTTTGTAATATTTTTAAACTTATTAAATTCTTATTACAATAAATAAAAATAAATACTCGATATCATTACTTTTCAGAGTATCAAAACACTTCATTAATTATATTAGTTAAAATATAATTACGTCTTACTATTAGAGAGTCTAAAACAAGTGTTATTAATTTTTATATTTAAAATATATATTTTTATTCTTTTCCAAAAATCATGTTTCACAATTAAAAATACTATAAACTATGATAGATTTAGCAAGATAATATTCTGATCAACATAACTATAAACTTGTATCACTATAATAGTCAATTTTAATCAACTAAATTTTAATTTATGAGGTATATTTGAGACCTTTAATCAAAAATATAAAATTTTAAATGTTAAAAATATCATGAAAATTTTTAAGGAATAGAAATATTTTGCAAATATTACTTCGATATAAACTAGAAACCTTACCCTTTCATGATTCTATATAGGTTCTTTTGTACCTCTACATATTTTGTAACCTATATCATAAATACAATCACAACATTAATCCCGTGCTGTCTACATGGTATCCGAGTTGAAAATCATGAAACCTTTAAAATTCCAAAATTCCAAAATTTTGAATCCTTGCCGACGCCTATCACCATGCAGGCGCCGCATCTGATCACCGCCGCCTGTTGCCACCAGCGCATTAATCACATGCATCACCGCCGATCCGCATCACCGTCGATATGTGCTGCCGTTGCACTCCGCCAACCTACCGTCGATCTGTCTCACCGTATTCAATCCGTTATTCACGCGTCGTCTTTGTCAGCGATCCGAGTCTACCAGTTACTGATCTGATCCGATCCTACTCCAATGTCTATCTCTAGTTCTGACTATGCCCGTGATGTCGCAGAAACTGCTTACATCGCCGCTGAAGCTGAGGCCAATGAGATCCGCGATCTTTCTTCCAATAACTTTATTACAGTTTTACTCAAACACCTGCAACTGCGTTCTTGAAACATGCAAATCGTACTTGTTGGCCGACCAAAGAATTATCCCTACTACATCAATCATTTTGATGGTCACGGTCTTGTCATATGTCTCTTCGTTCTGAAAGGTGGAGAAAACTACATCGAATAGACCACTTCGAATCGTAGTGCTTTGCTTGCTAAGAAGAAACTTGGTTTCATTGATGGAATATTACTCAACCCTCGACTGATGATCCTGATTATGATTATTGGCCCAGAGTGAATGATACTGTTGTTTATTAGATCCTGCATAGTGTTGATCCATCTATCTTATCTTCTGCAAACTGTTTTCTACTGCTAAGCAATTATAGGATGATCTTGCTGGACGATTTTGTCTTGGCAATGGTCCAAAAATTCTTCAAATGCGTGTTGCTATAATCAATTGCCACCAGAATGGTTAGATTTTTGCCATTTACTTCGGTAAACTCTAGAAGTCGTATGAATACTATGATTCTCATCAGTCCCTTTAGGTTTGTTATCCTGAAGCTTGCAAACCATTATGTATATGTAACGCTGCTCCTGCTACCATCCATGACCATAAGAAAGAGATGATTTATCAATTTTTCCTCAGTTTGGATGATGACTATCACACCCTGCGATCCAATGTTATGTCTCAAGAATTGCTGCCATCCATTATAGGCATTTATGCTTTTGCGACTCAAGAGGAGACTCATAAATCCGTCATACAGACTCGTGAATCTTTAACTAACTCTATGGCTTAT
Organism: Rubia yunnanensis; assembly: GCA_037428765.1. Lineage (NCBI taxonomy): Eukaryota > Viridiplantae > Streptophyta > Magnoliopsida > Gentianales > Rubiaceae > Rubia > Rubia yunnanensis. Next base: position 42,954,882 of record CM075061.1, on the reverse strand, counting down.
GTTGCTCATTGTTCACCACTGCTAGAATATTCACCTGGAGCTCTCACTGCAACTTAGCAAAATAATCTTATTTGTACTCATTGTAATCGCAAGGGTCATGACAAAGCTACCTGTTTCAATCTCACAGGCTATCCAGAACGGTTCATAGAGATGTGGGACAAAGCTAACGCCACTAAAAATATGGCGCTAGCTCCGCCAGTAAGAGCTGCACCCGGTGCTCCAGCCGCCGGCACATCACTGCTGCCCTCAGCCACCATTAAGCGGAGCCGTCACCTCGCTGCTAAGATTTATGGCCACGGCCTTTGTCTTCCCTGCCCATTCTGATTTCATTCCTGCTCTATCTGACGACTAATAGAGTACGACCCTTAATTTATTTAATCAGTTAAATTCTCCTTATGACCTTACCTTGGATTACTGATTCGGGAGCATCATATTACATGACTGGTGACAAAGGTTCTCTTATTGACATCACTACTGCTACCCATTCTATTAATGTTCTACTACAGATGGATCTGTGTTGTATGCTACCCAATATGGTTCTTTACGTTTTGGAGATATCACACTTACTAATGTGCTTTATGTACCTACACTACAATGAAACTTATTATCATGCTCTAGATTGTTGTCTAGCTTAAAATGTCTAGCTTTGCTTACAGAAATTTATTGTATATTACAGATAATCGGTACATAGACTGTGATTGGCATGTGAATAGCAGAAGGGTTTATTATCTTCGTCTTCTGGATACATACGTTTAGTCTCATATTCCGCATTCAGTTTCGACAGTACTTCAGTTTCTGCATTGCCATTTAATTTATGGCATCAATGTCTTGAACATCCATCCTCTTCTATTTATACTCTTGATTTTAGCACAAATAATGACTCAATACATTGTGATGTTTGGGGGCCTTATAGCTCACCTTCTTCTAGTGGTGTATTTTAATTTTTAACTATAGTTGATGATGTTTCCTGAGCTATTTGGGTTTATTTATTAGTGGCTAAGTCACATGTAGCTTCTAGATCTATAGAATTTTGTTCTTTGATTGAGAATAAGTTCAGTTGCACTGTTTGTGATGTTCGTGCTGATAATGGTACAAAGTTTGTTCCTTTGCAATCCTACCTTGTTGAATCTGGCATCCTTTTTGAGAATTCTATGGTTGACATCCCACAACAGAATGATCATGTAGAGTGCAAACATCATCATTTGTTAAATATTTTTTCGAGCTTTGTGTTTTCAGGCTAATTTGCCAATTGATTTTTAGGGAGATTGTGTTCTTAATGCTACATTTTTATTAACAGGATACCGATAAAGCAACTCAAAAGACGCACTCCATTTGAGTTACTCCATGAACATACTCTTAATTACAAGTTTTTGTGTGTCTTTGACTACTTGTGCTTTGCCTCTCATGTAACACTCCTAAACCCCATCGCAAGTATCGGGTCAGGTTTGAGTGTGCTACCGAAAGGGCCGATATTAACGAGCAATTAAAGTTTATGCGGAAGCGATTTAAATAATTCAAAAACCTACTTTACTATTACAATGAAAAGGATTTATTACAGATGTCGAATAAAAGTTTCTCTTAACCGTTATAACATCTAAGTTCATATAAAAATTCAAGTAGCCTGGATTTTTTTCAAACGAAGTAAAGACAACAAACACTCTTGTTTTACTGTTCTTCTTCACCTGAAAAAGGGTTATTTAAATAGGGTAAGCTCCTTGCTTAGTGAGGTTCTATCGCCAGTATTTACTCAGTTGAGTTTTAGTGATCACAAAATAACAATTAACAATTAGCTATGTATGTCCTAGCACATAGTAAAAAGGATACGGGTGGTTAATGTCGAGTTGCTGCCAAGTGCCTATATGGCAACTGTGACTAACATACACAACATAACCCAGTCAGTGATGCCCGTAGGCTATCAGCTCAGAATTCACTTTCCCATTCACGCTAGTGTTCAATTACGAGCTCGTATCAGTCAGTTGGTTATGCTAGCATACCAAACTCCACGTGTAGCCGGTCTAATCAGATAGTCTGGTCAGTACCGTTCACCGCCGACTTCAACCAAACTACAATCGCGTCGGGGCCCCCAAATTTATAGACAAATAATCAGTTAGCAAGTAATTCAAGTTTAACATGGCAAGATAAAGTACAAGCCGATCATCAAAGCAGTATATGATTCAAGTTTGACACGGCAAGATAAAGTACAGGCCGGTGTTTCACAAAAAATATCAGAGCAGTTCAGGAGTTCAATTTCACGATAATCTAGTATAGTATGATAAAATACACACTTAATTCAACAGTCATTAAATACCATCATTTGAGTGTAACCTTCATATCTCTCTCTCATGGCTAGAGCATCGAGTAAAAAGGTTTGAGTATTAGGGTTTCGAGTACAGGGGTTCGAGTACTTACAGTTTGAGTAGTTGGGTAGGAGGTTCGAGAGGTAAGGTTCTAGTGGCACTAGTTCGAGGGGTAAGGTTCGAGAGGTAAAGGTTTCAGTAGTACTAGTTTGAGGGGTAAGGTTCGAGGGGTACATATTTAAGAGGTAAAGGTTTCGGTGATACTAGTTCGAGGGGTACATATTCGAGAGGTAGAGATTTCAGTGATACTAGTTCGAGGGGTAAAGGTTTCAGTGATATTAGTTCGAGGGATTCGAGGGGTACATATTCGAGCGGTAAAGGTTTCAGTGATACCAGTTCGAGGGGTAAGGTTTGAGGGGTACATATTCGAGAGGTAAAGGTTTCGGTGATACTAGTTCGAGGGGGTACATATCCGAGTGGTGAATTCTTTCAGTGTATTCGAGGGGTGAAGTCTTTCAGTAGTTTGAGGGGTGAAATTTTCAGTAATTCGAGGGGTGAAATTTTCAGTGGTTCGAGAGGTGAAGTCCTTCAGTGGGTTCGAGAGGTGATTTTCAAAAGGGTTCGAGGGCAGGGGTTCGAGAGGTAGTTTCAGTAGGGGTTCAAGGATAGGGGCTTGAGAGGAAAAAGTTTAGCAGGAGTTCGAGGACAGGGGTCCGAGAAGTAGAGGTTTAGCAGGGGTTCGAGAGGTACTGTTTAGTAGGCTTTCGAGGGTAGGAGTTTCAGTAGGGGTTCGAGAACAGGGGTTCGAGAGGTTATCGTTTAACAGGGGTTCGAGGTGTAGTTTCAGTAGGGGTTCGAGGTTATGGGTTCGAGAGGTAAAGGTTTTAGCAGGGGTTCGAGGACAAGGGTTCGAGGGGTACTGTTTAGCAGGGGTTCGAGGGGTCAAGGCTTAACAGGGGTTCGAGAGGTAGAATTTTGGCAGGGGTTCGAGGGGTAGAATTTTGGCAGGGGTTCGAGGGGTAGAATTTTGGCAGGGGTTCGAGGGGTAGAATTTAGCTGGGGTTCGAGGGGTGGAATTTTAGCAAGGGTTCGAGGGGTGGAGAGCAGCAGGGGTTCGAGGGGTGGAGTTGCAGCAGGGGTTCAAGAGGTGGAGAGTTTAGATCAAGAGAGTCAGGTTCTGATGGCATTATATATATATATATATATATATGTAAACATAAACTCAAATTTTACACAGATTCGTGCTAGGGCGATGCAACACTCACCTTGGCCAAACTTGGGCTTGGGCACTTCCGTTTCCTACTTTACTACTATTCACCACAGTTCTTTGGCAAGAATTTTGTTTACTGTGTGAGAGGGTAAGAGTTGGGGATCAAGTATTTATACTTGGTGAAACCTAGGTTCTGACACCTACTCACCCTACAAATTTTATCCTGTAACCTCAAGCCTATTGCCCAAAATTTTCTTCTCACGTCCGCCGTATATTCCATCCCAGTCTTACCACTTGCCCAAAATAATTACTTTAGATAATTCTCTCTCACTTCCACCGTATATTCCATCCCAATATTACCACTTGCCCCAAATAATTACTTTGGGTAATTCTTCCTGACGTCCGCCGTCCATTTCCTCTTCTTAACAATTCCATTTGCCTACTTGGGATTTTCTTCTTCCCATCAATTCCATTTTTCAAGAAATTACTTTGAATAAATTTCTTATGTCCGCCGTTTCTTCCTCTTTACGTCCACCGTCATTGCATCTTCAAGTTAATTTTCTTTGCTTACTTATACTTATTCATTTTATTTATTTATTACTTACTTATTTATTTATTTACTTATTGTTATTAGTATTCTTATTATTATGCATATATACATATTTTATTTATATATATTTTATTTATATATATATATATATATGCATATGTACATATATATATATATCGGAAAAGTAATGGAAAGATGGAAATATTTGATTTAATTATTACAAGTTCTTTAATTCCCTATTTCGTTAGGGGTTTTCACATCTCACATTCCCATATTCCATGATAAGTTTGCTCCTAGGAGCCGATGATGCATATTTCTTGGTTATCCAGTTGGCAAGAATGACTATCACTTTTATGATTTAGAATAATACACCTTCTTCAACAGTCGTGATGTTAATTTTTATGAAGACTAATTTATGTTTGTTGTGCCATCTGTCCCTCAGTATGCACGATCTCAAACCGAAAATTGGTTTGATGATTCCCCGACGCCGGATCGATTTGGACAAATGAAGCCTCTACAACGTCGTCGGTCACCGCCCTGCCAACTTCTCTATGGATGCAACATCTTCCTTGTCATTGCCGACCATGCTCCTCTATTACGGCATCAATTCCGACATTGTCATCGACTGTCGGGAGTCATCTGCTTGCCATGACCGCAGCTCCCTTATTGCCTCTTCCAATTCTAGTGGCTTTTTAGCCATTATCTACTCTAGCGTCTTCGCCGCCGAACACCAGGATGCTCCTCCTCCGCTGCCTGCCTTGGCCGACTAGATTCTTCCCCTCCAGAGTGCTCGCGATCATCGACCTTCTGCTTACCTAAATGACCATGTCTGTATTATTGCTTCAGCTAAGCCCCCCACCCACCCCACTGCTATACTCACTATGTTGCCATCACTATCCTCATGTGTTCTCCATCCTTTAATTGATTATGCAATTTGCAATAAATTATCTAGTTCACATTGTAGATTTTTGGGTGCGGTAACTTCTAGTGAAGATCCTACAACTTATTCTGATGCGTAAAAGTATGATCAGCGGCGTGATGTTATAGCTAGTGAGATCAATGCTTTGAACGTAATAAGACTTAGACTATGGCTTCTCTTCCCTCGGATAAGACTGTAATTGGGTGTAAATGGGTTTACCGTATCAAGTTCAAATCCGATGGTACCATTGAATGTCACAAAGCTCATATGTTGGTTCTGAGTAATCATCAAATTGAGGGAATCAACTATACCAAGACATTTTCTCTTGTTGCAAAGATGATTTTAGTTCGTTTATTTCTATCAGTTGCAGTTATTCGTGGTCGGGAGCTTCATCAGATGGACGTCTATAATACTTTTTTACATGGTGATCTTCACGAAGAGGTCTTCATGCGTCCTCCTCTTCATTACTCTACACCCTCTGGCCTTGTTTGTTGACTTCAGAAATCTCTCTATGGTTTGCGATAGATTCCTCGCAACTGGTTTGCCAAGTTGGAAAATACTCTTCGCGAGTTTGGATTGGTTCATAGTAAGGCTGATTACTCTATTTTTACTTACTCATGTGGTTCAGTTTCATTGCATGTCCTTGTCAGTGGGATGACTTGGTGATTGCTGGTAGTTCTTCATCACTGATATCTGAATTTAAGAAATACTTGAATTCTTTTTTTACACGTGAAGGATCTTGGTGCTCTTAATTATTTCTTGGGGTATAGAGATTTCTAGAAGACTGGATGGGTTACACAACAGAAATATGCCCTTGACATTTTTATCAGACACTGGTTTATTGAATGCTAAACCGCCTGATTTTCGGATGGAGCAACAACATGATCTAGTACGCATTGAGGGACCACTTTATAATGATCCTAAGAAGTATTGGCGCCTTGTTGGTCACCTCATTTACCTTACCATTACACATCTTGAACTTAGTTATTCGGTTCATACACTTGCTCAGTTTATGCAGTCTCCTTATGTTCCTCATTGGCAAGGTGCTCTCCGGGTTCTACCCTACTTGAAGAGTAATTTTGGTCAAGTTTTATTTCTCACTTCACTTAGTTCTTTGCAGTTGACTGCTTTCTGTGATTCTGATTGGGATGTCTTCCCTATTACATGACGTTCTCTTTCTGGAAATTTTGTGATGATTGGTGATTCTTCGGTTTCAAGGAAGACCAATAAGCAACCCACAATTTTTTGCTCTTCAGCTGAAGCAAAGTATCGTGCAATGGCGGTCACTTGTTGTGAGTTATTATGGCTTAAGTTTTTGCTTCTGGACTTAGGTGTTATGCAGTCCGTCCCATGCACCTATTTTTTGAGATAGCCAGTTTGTTCTTCATATTGTGGCTAATCCTGTTTTTCATGAACGTACGAATACATTGAGGTTGATTGTCATTTTTTTCCGTGTCTTGTAGTCCGGTGCTATTGTTACTCAACATATCTGCGCTTCTGATTAGCCAGCAGATTTATTCACAAAATCTCTTGGACCTGCTCAATTTCAGTTACTATTCGGCAAGTTGGGCATTCTTGATCTTCACACTCCAACTTGAGGAAGAGTATTGAGGAATAGAAATATTTTTTGAATATTACTTCTGTATAGAATACAATCCTTTTATGATTTTGTATAGGTCTTTTGTACCTCGTTATATTGTAACCCAAATCTTGAATACAATCACAACATTGTTCCCGTACTTTCTACATTAATTCTATGTTTGATAAAATTTAGACTGAGATTTTAAGTTTGAATTATGAAGTTTGAAATTTAAAATCTAAATACTCCCTCTGTTTCACTATGTTTGGCACCACGAGTTTATGTGTTTTTTTTTGTAAATTGAAATGTGTGGAGGAAATTGAGTGAAGAGAGTAAAAAGTTTAATGAGTGATTGAGAATGGTTTACTTTTTTCCATAAAATGAAAGGTGGAAAAATATAAAAATATAGTAAGTCTGCCAAATTTAAGAAAATAGAGGGAGTAGTAAATTTATTTTGTTTAATAAAAATTTATTTGAAATCTAAAATTTTTGTCAGAAGTGTAAAAATATTCTAAGTTTGAATTCCAAAATTTAATTTATCAAGTAGGTAGGGTTATATTCTTTCAATATTTGAAAGTGTCAATATAACCTTTTTAATGAAAGCACTTTTTACACTACCTAGTTATGTAGTGTTATGAAAGTTGTTATAACCCTACCTAGTTGAAAGGGATAGATGCCAATATAACCTTTCAATATTCGAAAGTGTCAATATAACCCTATATAGTTAGTGAAAGTGCTAATATAACCCTATAAGTTTTAAGAATGTGGTGATATAACCCTACAAACATTAGAAATGTGCTGATATAACCCTACAAACATTAGGAATGTGCTGATATAACCCAATAAGATTGCATACTGTGCTGATATAACCCTACCTAATTTCACCAAACTATGGCGGTCCGGCGAACTATGAGGGTAAAATTGTCCACCTAATTTCAGAGTTAGCCCAAAGGGTATTTTGGTTAATTTATATAGAGTCAACGCTGGAAAATTGAGGTCGATGCCGGAAATGAGGTCTGAGGGTTATATTGGCACTTTCATTAACTAGTTAGGGTTATATTTGCACTAAAAATTATCATAGGGTTATATTGGCACTTACTCAAATCAATAGAGTTATATTGGCACTTATCTCTATTATTTTTTATGAATTTTTTTATATGCATATATAAAAATATTCATTATTAAAAATTGATTCAATTGACATTCAAATGTCAAATTGTACCAATTTCTCTGGAAGACGGGGAGTATATAATTTTGGATTGGGTAAAAAATAAGGTTGCCGTGACAACTTTCATGACTTGTCTTGTCATAAGTTACGTAAACAAAAGTTGACCCAATCCCAACCGTTCGAGCCATTCTTCTCTAATCGGGCCAAATTTTGATTCAAATTGACTCGTTTATTTTTAAAATCCCCTTTGTTTCTTATGTTTGGAGCACTTTTCGATTTTGTATGTCTTTTTAAATTTATCACCTTTCATTTTATAGAAAAAAATGAATTATTCTCAACTAATCATTTAACTCTTTATTATTTTCACTCAATTCTCTTCGCACATTTTATATTAAAAAAAATAACATATAAAATTGTGGTGTCAAATATAACAAAACAGATGGAGTATTTAACTTTGGGTCACGTAAAATAAAATATGCCTCAATCCGACCCAACCTATCATATGATCGTTCGCTTGGATTTTTACCATTACCGATGTGTACGATTTTAATAAATTTAAGTATATAATTGACTCTGTGTTGGATAAAAAAATCCCCCCAAACCCCGACTAGTCACGACCAAAACTACAAAAATTAAATTTGACCCAATCCGCACTCATCCATATTTTTGAATCAGATAAACTAATAATGACCTTGTCTACAGGTTAAAATGTCCAATCCTAAACTATTTAGCTTAAATTTGATAAATTTTATTAAAGTATGATATTAATAAAGTTTGGTCAAAATATTTTAAAAAAGGAAATTTCAATGAGAAATATATGAACAATTCTGATAAAATGATTTTCCGTAATCAATTGTATTATTGAAATCTAAATATATAGAGTACAATAGAGATGTAATAAGGAAAGAACTCTAATCATAATAAATCATAATCTAATCAGGAGTCTGATTTATCCTAACACCCCCCCCTCAAGTGGAGCGTCGGATGCTCGCCGACGCACATCTTGGACCTGGAGAACTCGAACAGCGGACGAGAGAGCCCCTTGGTGAAAATGTCCGCAAGTTGAAGAGAAGTCGGAACATGAGCAACACGCAGCTTTCCAGATGTCACCAACTCACGAACAAAATGGTAGTCGAGGTCGATGTGCTTCGCCCGCTTGTGAGCCACTGGATTCTGAGCCAAAAAGATAGCACTACTATTGTCGCATAACAACAATGGAGAACCAGAAAGCGGAAACCGAAGATCACGAAGGAAATGAGAGAGCCAGACCACTTCTGAGGCAGTGTTGGCGAAAGCACGGTATTCAGACTCAGTGCTGGAGCGAGAAACAGTGGGCTGTTTCTTGGCACTCCAAGAAACCAGATTCCCACCAAGAAAAACTGCATAACCATAAGTAGACCGACGAGTCTCCAGACAGCGAGCCCAATCAGCATCAGAGTATCCTAACACATCAGGAGTACTAGCAGAACAAAACCGAAGACCAAAATGAAGAGTGCCACGAACATACCGCAAAATTCGAGTCACAGCAGCAAAATGATCATCTCTGGGATCCTGAAGAAACTGACTCACCGTGTTGACCGAGAATGCCAAATCCGGGCGAGAGATGATGAGATACTGGAGAGCACCAACAAGAGAACGATAAAGTGTAGGATCCCGAAATGGAGGACTGGTAGAACTGTGAAGCTGAGAACCAGCAACAAATGGAGTGGAAACAGGTGCCGCATCAGACATACCAGCCCGATTCAAAATATCCCGAGCATACTTTGCTTGGCCAAGCAGTAATCCTGAGGAGGTAGGCGAAACTTCAAGACCAAGAAAGTAATGAAGAGCACCAAGATCCTTGATAGCAAACTCTCTGTGTGTCCGATCAATGAACTGGCGAAGAAGAGTCGAATCATTTCCTGTAAGAATGATATCGTCCACATACACAAGTAGGTACAGTAACGACGACCCTCTCGAAAGGACAAACAAAGAAGCATCAGCTGAGCTACACCGAAAACAAGGCTGTGTCAGATAACTGCTGAAACACTGGAACCAAGCCCGGGGAGCCTGTTTAAGACCATAAATGGTCTTTTTCAAACGACAAACATAGTCTGGATGGACAGAATCCTGATAATCAACGGGCTGCTTCATGTAGACAGGAACATCAAGAACACCATTAAGGAAAGCGTTCTTGACATCCAACTGATGAAGTGGCCAGGAACGCATGGTGGCTATGGCAAGAACTGTCCTAACAGTGGAGGCTTTGACCACAGGACTGAAAGTGTGGTCAAAATCAAAACCCGGAATCTGCGAGAAACCCTGCGCCACAAGTCTAGCTTTGTGACGCTCAATAGTGCCATCTGGTCGATACTTGAGCCTATAGACCCATTTGGAGCCAACAATGTTGACATTCGAAGGTCGAGGCACCAAATCCCAAGTGTGCTGACCATGAAGAGCATCCATCTCATTATCCATGGCTAAAACCCAGGCTGGATCCTGAAGGGCAGTGCGATAATCAGTGGGCTCTGTCTGAGAGAGGAGTGCAGCAGTGAGACCATGAGCAATAATATCCGAATAATCCCACCGCTGAATGGCACCAGTAGAAGACCGAGTGGCAATCCGATGAGTACGAAGCTGGGGCGGCGAAGCTGGAGGAGTCGAACCAGCTGATGACACGGAGGAAGATCGAACTGTACTGACCGGAGAGTGGCCGTCGGAAGTCACTAGAGAAAGAATAGCCGATACAGGCTGAGACGTGGTGGCCGGTGGCTGAGACGGTGGCTAAGGAGTGCTGGCCAGCGGCTGAGATATGGTGGGCGTCTGGCGAGGAGCCGAGTCCAGGTCGGCCGTCCAGATGGAAGATGGTGGTGAAGGAGGGGCAGCTGGAATAGGCACAGACACAGGCGTGGTGGCCCCCATCGATGAAGTAACAGTTCCATCAAAAAATGATGAAATCTCCAGATCTGAAATCGAACGACTCTCCGTGGAAGATGAGACATAAGGGAAGAAAGTTTCATCAAAACGAACATGGTGAGAGATATAGATGCGCCCAGAAGTCTGGTCGAGACACTGGAAGCCCTTGTGATGAGGGCTATAGCCAATAAAAACACAGGGAATGGATCGGGGTACAAACTTATCAGTAGCAGTGGCACGCAGACATGGAAATGCACGGCAACCAAACGGGTGAAAGAGGGTATAGTCAGGCACATGACCAAAAACAACCTCAAAAGGTGATTTGCCACTCATAACTGAACTAGGAAGACGGTTAATAATGTAAACCGCAGAGGAGAAAGCTTCCACCCAATAACAGTGCGGCACAGAAGAGTGAAAAAGCATGGTAAGACCAGTCTCTGTGATGTGACGATGCTTCCGCTCGGCCCGACCATTCTGAGCAGGTGTATAAGGCGAGGACATCTGATGATGAATGCCACATGATATGAGATGAGCCTGAAGTCGGTGATTGGTAAAATTGGTGCCACCATCGGTCTGAAAAATGTTAACCCTAGCAGAAAACCGATTCTCAACAAATTTCTGAAACTGGATAAACGTGTCATAGAAATCCGACTTATGCCGCATTGGAAGAAACCATGTGAATCGCGAGAAATCATCAATGAAAACGGGATAATAAGAGAAACCACCGACAGATAAAACAGGAGCTGGTCCCCACAAATCACAATGTACTTTATCCAATAAACCAGTAGCGCGCTTGTCACTAGTGAAAAAGGGCAAGCGGCTACTCTTGGCCATCTGACAAGGAGAGTAACTGACAGATGCAGGCATAGCAGAAGTGACAGAAATAAGGCCCCGTCGATTCAATAACTGAACAGTATCATGAGACACATGACCGAGGCAAGAGTGCCACTGCTCAAAAGAAGCATGAAGCTTTGTAGAGCGAAGTTCGCCTAAAAAACTGGAATCACCAGTCTCAAGAAAATAAAGACCAGACCTATGACAACCTTTACCAATTATCATCCCTGTAATCTTGTGCTCAATGGAAAATGCATCGGCATCAAATATAACACGAATAGGTAGATCACGAGTAAGCTTACTAATGGACAATAAACTTCTAGTAATCTTAGGGACCACAAGGACATCATTAACAGAGAAACCAGATAAATGACATTGGCCAATGTGAGAAATAGATAATGATTCACCATTTCCAACAAGAATAGAATCAGAACCACGATAACGTTGTACCTGATCAAGATGACTGGTGTGAGCAGTGATGTGAGATGTAGCACCTGAATCAATGATCCACTGATTCGACGAAGAATGACGGTTGGAACCATTCAAACTGGCCTGAAAAAACACCTTGTCCGCAATCCAATTAGTGGAGCAATCTTCCCGAGATATAGGGCCCAAATAAACCATAGCAAAGGACCAAAATTGCACTGAAATTGCCTGGGTGCTGACGAGAATTTGAAAAAATTGCGAGAAATATGTTCAACTAGCGAGAAGCAGGGTCAACTCGCGAGAAAACAGAATAACTCGTGAGAAACAGGTTCAACTCGCGATAAATAGGTTCAACTCACGATAAATTGACAACCACGAGAAATACACTTGACGCGCGAGTCAAGCCGCACGTGCCTTTCACGCGCTGGAGATGCCTTCTTCGACTGAGCTGGCACGTGATTTTCATGCGCTGGAAAAAGTGCGTGGATTTCGCGCTGGAAACGTCGGCCGCTCGCCGTTGGAGACGCCGGCCGCTCGCCGCTGGAGACGCCGGAGCTGATGGAATACCTCGCCGCTGGAGAAGTCGGCCGCTGATGGAAACTCGCCGGAAGAAATCGCCGCTGGAGAAGTCGGCCTCTGATGGAAACTCGCCGGAAGACGTCGGCCGCTGGAGACGTCGGAAGAAATCTAATGAACTTGATGAACGGCAACCGCAGAGAATTCCGATGCCGATGAATCTGATGAACGACAACCGCAGAAACTTCGCCACCGGAATTTGATCGGCCACTTCGCCGGAATGTGACCGGAATTTTCGCCGGAATATTACCGGAAAAGAGAGAAGGGAGAGGTGCTGAATAGTAAATTAAAATTTATGGCTTAGGATCAGAACTTGCTCTGATACCATGATAAAATGATTTTCCGTAATCAATTGTATTATTGAAATCTAAATATATAGAGTACAATAGAGATGTAATAAGGAAAGAACTCTAATCATAATAAATCATAATCTAATCAGGAGTCTGATTTATCCTAACAAATTCAGTGATTAACCAATCACCTATTTCTCACTACACGGTTATACTTGTCATTTAGATACAGTTATTTTTATTACAAATTTATTTATCAAAAACATTTAGTGAATTTACACTAGTGAAGGAATAGTCATTAACAGTTTCGTTGCACGATAGTTGTGAAATTTTTACCCTAAACCGCCGTTCTAACAATATACTTATAATTTCGAAACATAAAGTCTGAACCAAACTTAGTTAACAACGGATCCGCACACTAAAATGCAGTGGTTATTTAATAATCACAGTGTAATATGTGACATGATGTTCAACAGCGCTGGTTCCATAACCATTGTTGGTATGGAAAAATCAACGGCGACTTTTGAAGAACGATGTATATATGTACTTGTTCCAAAGTCGGAACATGGTTGATCCGGTAGTCAAAAAATGAAGTGGCTTATTATGAGTCCGTAAGTGATATCAGTTTTGTCTACCTCGTTGGACTCGACAATTATCAGGACATAAATTGAAAACATTGTTACGTGTTATAAAATAACTCTGTCGTAAAATGAAAAGTTTTTGGAAACTTGGCCAACGAAGAAACTCACATTTTTCCATTCCTCGAATCGTCAATTTTTTGTTTCGATCTCATAACGGTATTCGAATATACGACGGTTGAATCGCCATCTATAGTTGGAATTCCATATAAGGCCACCATTAGGCCAATATGCCCCTACCCTAGTACATGCGTTGGTTTTTCAATATACTTTCAAACTTGGAATCGGCCCGCACATTGTTTTAACAATTGGATTTAAATAGGGCTACTTATAATTGTGAAGGGTGCAAGGAGTGTTGGTCTCGTTCCTGAAGGTTTGTCGGTGAAATGTTTATTGGAGGTATTTAATATTCTTCTCTACTTCAAGGGTATATTATGTGGTTATTCATTCATTATTGAACTTATGTTGAACAACTTGTCGCCTTATTGTTAGCGTCAGTATAGATTAATAGACTGTGCTAGTATTATTTTGGTTAACCTAGAACATCGTATCAGTAAGTTAAAATTTTAAATATGTCATTGAGGTGGTGTCTAATCGGACAAGGATGGAAAATAGTTCTTTCATTGTTGTCCTAGTAAAGATTATAAAAATGATTTTTATGTGGGGGGTACATGGTTTGCGTGAACATTTGATACTACGGGGTTTCAAAGATCGTATACGAGGTGGATTGGCACGGATAACGTAGGGATGTACATAATGATTTTGAGACAAATTGGGATGCAAAGTTTACATATTACAATTAGCGGTGGAATGATTTAGTAGAGAATGTAGTTATGGAGTTTGTGGGTAGACCAGAGGTCTTACAAGCTACGTACAATGAAAAAGGAAACACCTTTTTATGCAGGATAGAAACATACAATATTAAGCGCGACCCTTAGTGTGATGAATTTGAAAGCTAAATATGGCCACTATGATAAGGGAATAACAGAAGCACCATAGTTGATAAAGGATTCTCTCTCGGCTGGCAATCTTCTCCCCAAACGTGTTTACGTTGCTAAGAAGATACTATGTCCCATGAAATGGAGTTGGAAAATATTCTTTCTTTCCTGAATGATTGTATGCTTGAAAGAGAGGTAAGGCTAAAGATAGAGATCGTTGCAGAGTATGTAATGAGCCATGGTCCAAGTAAAAAACCGACAATATTGATGTGAGTAGTGAGGTTATTAAATAGGCTATCAAAAAACTACCGGCAAAGGTTATATGGTACCTCCCAATAATTCCTAGATTGAAATGGGTGTATGCAAACAAGGATGATGCAAGGCATGTACATGGCATGCTGAAATATTGAAACACAATGAAATTTTGATTCAGCACACATCAGACGGTTATCAGAGGAAGAATATTGATGATATGTACCCGGAGTTTGGCAACGAACCATAGAACTTGCGTCTAGGGATATCTACCGACTGTATGAACCCCTTCAGAAATTTGAGCAGTACTCATAACTCATGGAACATCATGGTTTTTATTTACATTTTACCTTTATGGTTAACGATGGAACGATATTATGTTTCGTTGTTATTGATAATTCAAGGGCCTAAACAACCTTATAACAACATCGATGTATATCTGGCGATGTTAGTTAATGACAAGCAGGAGCTTTGGTGCGAAGAGGTATGAACATACGATGGTTTCCGTACATGTACTTTCAAGATGAAAGCGACGTTGTATTGTACCATTAACCATTTCCCAGATTATGGAAATTTATCAGGGCACTTAATGAAACATCAATATGCATGTCCTGCGTGTGAAACGAATACTAGTTTAACACAATTGGAGCATGGTAGGAAAACAGTATATCTTGGTCATAGGAAGTTCTCATTGGTAAATCACATGTGGCATAAAGCAAATAAGTAGTTTAATAGGAAGATTAAGGAAGGCCTTCCTCTGCATCACATTACGAGAGAGGTGATCTATGAACAAGTGAAATGGCTTGACAATTACTTCAGTAAGAACAGGAAGAAAACTCCCATTGGAGGAAGTTGGAAGAAATATTCCATTTTCTTTAAACTACCTTACAAGCACCATCTGGGTGTGAGGCATTGTCTTGATGTGATGCATAGAGAGAAGAACGTTTGTGACAACTATACCGGGACATTGCTAAACGTACCTAGGCTAACAAGGAACGGTCTGAAGTCACATATTAACATGGCGAACATGGGAGTCATGCATGATCTAGTGCCGGTTGTGGAGTGTGAGAAAACATTCATGTTGCCAGCATGCTACACAATGTCAGTTGATGCAAAAAAAACCATTCTACGAATCCTTGAAGGGTGTTAAAGTCCCACCCGCATACTCCTTTAACATAAGCAGATGTGTATCTGTCGTCTCGCGATTGTCATAACTTGTTGCATGAGTTAAACTTTTTTACCATTCTTGGGACACTTCCATACCATGTTAGACTCTCCAAAAGTCGATTGTGCTTTTTTTAAAGCTTATTTTCCATAAGAGTGTATGTCGTGTAATATTTGAACAATTTCAACCCATTGTTGTGTGTTGAATGGAGATGTACTACCCCCTCCCCTTCATTTTTTTACATCATGATACACTTGATTGTACATCTAGTTAGAGAAATAAAATTTTATGGACCGATGTTCCTTTGGTTGATGTATCCTTTTGAGAGATATATGAAAATATTCAAGTTTTTTGTTAACAATATATATAGGCCGGATGCTAGCACAATCCAATAGTATGTGGCAGAAGAGGCTATTGAATTTTGTGCTTACAACTTGAATGAGGTTAAATCCATCAAGGTTCCGAAATCAAGGCATGTTGGTGGATGAGTTACTTTTGTACAATTAAGACACATGAGAGTAGAATTATGTGACATTGAAGGTTGTTGTTTTTGAGTGCGATTAGGTGAATGACTCCACCAGAACTAGGTTGAAACCCTTAGGCCATAAGTTGGTAGACCGTAGGGGACGAGGATTTCGAGCAGATCCATTCATAGTGGCTGCTCAGGTGCATCGGGTGTTTTACGTGAATGATCATATAGACATGCCTTGGGAGATTGTTGTGGAGGGAAAATTTTTTTTCGTGGACGACGAATCCATGAAACATTGCAATGTTCCACTCCAAGTTTGAAGATTTCCGGTTAGACGATGATGATGCAAGTTTGAAGATTTTTCAAACAAGAATTGACCATAGGGAAGGGATTTGGTTGGATTTTCATGCAAATGATGTCAAGAGGAAGTTGAAAAGAAAGAACGAGAAGGGACGTTAATGGAAAACTTAATTCGTAGAACATTAATTATAGTTCTTTCCTGCATGTAACAATAGTAATGTCATTTATTTTTTAGACAATAACATGTTCAACCCCAATCAAAATAGCTAGTCTATTATAGTTCACCATTTTCGATAATGTTTCTGATAACAAAACAGTTTGTCGGTTATAGGGGTGATGTACTTTTGATTTTGGAATTTCAAACTAAATGATGTTCTCGTACCAGAACCCTCTCCGTGTACACAAGGGGGATAAAATCATAGAAATCTTTATATTCATTTCTACACGCGGTGCTAGTTCCGATAAAAGTGGCGACACTTAAAGAGAAATGTTAATATAACTCCATAATATTTCGACTTCATTTTCAAAATCGGAACATACAGTGCAACCCTTCAGTTATTGATGTGAATTAAAATTGTGGATGGTTAGTCAACATTTCATTGCAATCAAACCACCCAATCACAGAAATTGAGCTATTAATAAAACACACTTGATGGAAAATAAATTCTAATCTTGGAAATTGTGTTGAAAGATCACTTAAGCTCGTAATATTCTCTGTCACCTTTATGTCATTCAAGTGTCTCCAATTACCAATGTGTCCCAGTTCAGTAAATGTTGATTGCTTTTGGCTTTTGAAATCGAAAGTCCGTGTTTCATAAAATAACATGTCACATGCACACTGTAACTCCAATATCCTACAAATAGCTCTTCTCCATCGACACATCTTACACCTCCAATATAACCGATAGAATCCATCCAAGTTCTTGAATCACATTCCAACTCAAGGTTAGTATAAAAATTATCAAAGTTCTTAATTTCTCTTTTTTTTACGATCAAGTGTTTCATCCTCTAACTATGCGGCTGCATTATTATTATTATTATTATTTTTTACAGAAATGGCATCAATCAAAGTCCCAAGCACTACATTCTGCAAGACCTACCAATCGGCAAGGGACGTACAAGAGTTGAAAATCCCCCAGTTTCCCACTGCTTCTCGGGACCTAAAGTGGCCAAAGACGGTTAACATCGTCCATCACCGTGTTATATTCAAAGTTTTCTCCACCGATGAAAATCGGGTACATTCATATATGCCGGGTGATCGTCATTTGTGTTTTGTAATCATATAACGTAATGACCTTCTATACTTTATTTATGAAGGTACCCTGTGCGTGTAAATGATGCTGCTTACATGCAACAATTTGGAGCACTGTGGGGACCATATTTGGAAAGTAGTTCCAAGGATTAAATGTCTCAATAAAATAAGTTGTTTGCTTTCCCCAAATTGCTTCTTCATTTTTACTACGTATTATCATTTTAAATTTCTAATCGCAAAACTAGTGGAGTACCTCACCACCAAAATCAAGTGAATGGTAAGTTATGTTAACGAAAAAAATCAAAAAGTTGTTACGATGTCAGAATGATGTATATTCAGCCATTTTTACATCCCATCCATCCTTTGAAATTTAACTAACCTTTTAAAAAATATTATTGTAAGGAAGAAAGTGTTCTGAATTAATAAGCGATCTCTTATCATTCATTTATTAGTATCAACATGTGTTCTTAATTCGGAGCTATTACAGTAACTGTAAACACCAGTTGGTGGAATTGTCTCATATTAGTTCTTATCTCCTCGAGGATATAAAAAGTGAAAAGGCCTACAAAAAACACACTACAAAGAACTGAAACCCTCATCTTCTCCCAAAACTACCCCTTCTTTTCTCACTGGGCACCTTACTATTAATTATTCTCAGAAACCTGAGTAAGTATCAGCAAAATATTCCTAATTCTTAGTATCACACTTTCAAGAATCTCATATATAGTGGTTGGTTCTTCAACTACAATATAGGGTGTCAAGTATGATAAATTTCTTCTACAACATACATCTACTCCTCCAATGTCATTTTAAAGGTGCACAACTCTTGATAGAACATAGTCAGAAATGGAATTTTCTATATCCAGGTTGTCCTTGTATATCTGGATGTGATGGAGATAGCTAGGATGAAGAATGATATTAGATGGAGATATGATAGAGGATGTTACATGTTGTGATTTGTTTATATTCTATGACTTGTTGTTTCCAAGTCCAAATAAAATTGGTGGTGTTAGGAATTTTTTTTATGGGGTTATGGTAATAAGTTTTTTTCCCTTAATTTTTGTATGTCGGGAGGACTGTGAGTCCTAATACGTTATTGTAAGAGCTAAACTTCATTTTTGTCTTCATTTATGCAGTCGACGTGTCATGGAAAGGCAATATTGGGAATGATGCAAACTATCTACGTCTTGTGGCCGATGCTTCTACAACAGGTGTACATATATTATGTACGAGAGCAAGAACCAAATACGCAAAATTGAAGTAACGTACTTTAGATGTAATGCAAGGTACTTATTTAAACATTTTTGTTGTACTTTTGTTCAATACTGTATACAAATGTGTAACCTACTTAACATTGAACAACTAAAGTTGATAGAGAACTTTAAAAATATATACACATTTAAAGGTTGGTGTAGGCTATGGAAGAATCGAAACACTAGAATTTGTTGCAACAATTGCAATTACAAGTCCGAAATAATTCCTTCACAACACTTTCTCGGACAATTAAATTCCAAGCCACTTTTTTTTGTTGTATAATAATTATCCAATCGAACTTCAGCCTTAGTAGGTACTTCTCATTCTCTAAACAAACCATTCACAATATTCCACCCCTTTGGTTCAACTTTATCTGTTGACGATACAACACAATACATAACCGAGGAATTGAAGATAACGAGAGGATATTCAACTCCCCTGCATTGGTCAAGTTCGTACCACAAGCATATTCATAGGTATCCTTTAGCCGGGTTTGTGACATTATGCGTCTTTCGAAGACCCATAGCAGTTCTAATGAATTTTCACTTAGGTTCAGGGATAACGTAGTATTCTAGACAAATAGTAGATATTGAATACCGTACAATTTTTGTATTCTTGTATGAAACTACTTATCTCATGTTTCCAAATAGAAACTACATTTATTAAAATCATATTACAAAACAACAACTATTTTGAATTGGCAACCAAAATAGAAACTGGACCAAAAAAATAATCCAGTAACCTACAAAATTATCCGTATCAATTTCTGAAGTTGGAATATCTATCCGTTTGACCGATATCAGCTTCTGTTCCGGTATTGGAAATGACTGTAACTAATCCCTTTCTGTATATCATTGTCGCATCCGATATCGAAACAAATAAGATGACCTCATAAGCTTTCCCATTTGTAGGTAGCACAATTTGTTTCTCATTGGTCAAAGGTGGCTTGAGACAGTAGACCAAAAAGTGTGCAAATAGAGGTGAGACGGAGGTATGCGTTATACTCCCTCTGGTCTCTTAACAATGGCCACTTTTTTAAAAAAAAACTTTCAAGGTATGTTTAACCACCCATAACTCTAGTTTAACACAGTAACAAACTATAAAATTTTACTTTTTTAGAACTACACGTTACCGAGAATCCAAAGATATCTCACATGATATTTGTTAGTGTATGCAATCAACGTTACTGATGGTCAAACATGTTTTTAAAAAGTTTGCAGCCAAGCGGAGCCATTGTTAG
The DNA here is from genome assembly GCA_037428765.1 of Rubia yunnanensis. Taxonomy (NCBI): domain Eukaryota; kingdom Viridiplantae; phylum Streptophyta; class Magnoliopsida; order Gentianales; family Rubiaceae; genus Rubia; species Rubia yunnanensis. Next base: position 42,934,630 of record CM075061.1, on the reverse strand, counting down.
AAAATCAGAGGGAGTATGAAAACTGCGGTACGTTAGACAATTTAAATCAAAAGAAAAAAAATACTCCCTCTATCCCACTCTAAATTGCTTATTTATTTTTTCATGGTTTTCAATGAGCATGTTTGACCGTAAATATCTCTAGTTACATATAATAATGACACATAAAAAATTGATATTTAGAAAATATATGTTAATACAAATCTAACAACATGTCACATGGTATAGTTATTATTTATATATTAATTTATATATAAAGTCAAAGTTTTCAAGATTTATCTTTCGAAAAGTAAATAAGTAATTTAGAGTGGAACGCATGGACTACAAGCTTAAAGTGCAAGCAGTTAACTATTAGGGTTCATAAAAATGATCACTTCCTTAGCTCACATCAAATGAATTTTTTTTTACTTTAGACAGTTTAGCTTTTAAAAAAATAATTATTAATAATTTTAATTTACATAATTTTATAATTTATACTCCCTCCGTTTCTCTATTTGTGGCAGCAGATGTTTAGTTGTTTGGATTTATGTGAAGAAAATGAATGGATGAAATTGAAGGTAGAAAGTAAAAAGAAAAGAATAAGTGGATGAAATTGAAGAAATCTTACAAAAAATACAAATAATCTAGCCAAGGTAATAGGAATTAGACCTAACACGATTCCAAATAGAAAATTTTCAATCATTTCAATTTGTTGAAAAAAGAAGAAGAATATCTATACCTAAATATTAATACGAATGGATATAAATCTCAATGATGGCCAATTTATAATTGGGACGAGACATAATTATTGAATAAGCAAAATATCATAGAAGGATTTTGTTTTATGAATTGCTCATTTCAAATAGTAATTTTTAAATAAGTCGTATTTTGCTCAACCCAATAAATAGAGTTGAAGTTATAGTTAAAGCAATTTTTTAAAAGCTGTCGAAAGCCGCGTAAGGAGTAGTGAGTATGAGTTGTGCCCGAAGTACCCGCCTGATGTGCCTCTTATGAGAATCCAGAAGGGTAGTTAATCGAGTTTGGGCGATCGTGGTACAAGCATTTTACTGAACCTCTAATTGCTCTATTTTCGATAACATGCGGCTAATAATGGTGGAAAGTGTCATTTAGTAAAAATATTCCAATTAGGTAAGTGTGCCACTAATAGAATATCAGAGGGATAAATTTAATAGTTTAAAAACACACAAATTCAATTAAAATCATACATGGTAATACTTTATCTTATGTATCAATTCAATTATAATATGAAAATTGAATATTTTAATTAAATGAACAGTTACAGTGCACTTTGAATGAGGGATGAATAAACATTTTTGGTCCCTTTTGATTTGAAATCTCAGTTTAAACATGTTAATAGATCGCACGCGGGCTTTGTCACTAACCTATTTTTTCGTAAAGTGTGCATAAAAGTTGACCAACGGAAGTGATGTTCTCAAAATGGGTCATGGTTTCCAAAATGAGAAGTATAAATATGAGCTTTCAGACGCACCAATCCAGTGCCAGAACTTCCAGACGCCAGCATTTGCTATAGACAAGTTCTGCCATCCCTTTACAACTGTAAGTTGTGATGATTTTGCAGTTAATTTGGTCGATCGGACCAAAGAATGAATGAAATCTAAACAATTACTGTACCATTTTTGAGCCCATCAAAATCTTGATACTTTAAATTTCTCTTTTAGGTTCAGTGCAATCAACGGATGAAGAGGAGCTATTTGCAAGAGTGGGTACAAACTACAATTTAGTCTTGATAAGCACCGCTAGTAAGTACTGCTGTTTAGTTCATGACTCATGTCTGATACTGATACTGCTATTCTTTTCCTCAGAAAATGCACTGCATGTCGATCAGCATGCCACCCTCTCCTGAGGGAATTTACTTACCAAAAGGTAAGAAAATTTTGCCGAATGACAATCGGAATGAACAAAATCAGGGAAATGTTTTAAAAATTCCACTCACGAATCCAGGAAGTACATCTAAGGACAAGCGGTTCGATGTTGTCAAAACCTGGTCGGGAGAGCTCGAAAGGCAGATATCGAATCTACGAGGAAAACATCAAGAATCTGAGCCATCATCCAACAACCTTCCCCCGCAGAATGAACAAGCAGAGAACTTCCCTGTATATAGGTACTTTGATGCCTTACAGGGACCCGAACTGGACACTTTACGGGTACATGAATTGTATTTTGTCATCATGTTCAGTCGAGACATAGTTTTGTTTATATTTAAACATAACGCGATCTTTCCATCATGCTTTTGACAGCCTTCAGAGGAGATACTACTGCCAGAAGACGAGCGATGGCCATTTTTTCTTCGCTTCCCCATCTCCTCATTCAGCATCTGCATTGGTGTTGGCAGTCAGGCCTTCATGTATAAGGCACTAGCAACTTCTGCTTCAACAAAATTCCTTCACATCAGCCCAAAAGTCAACCTCATTCTTTGGATCGCTTCCATTGCTCTTCTACTTACTGTCTCCTCCATTTACCTCATGAAATTCCTCTTCTACTTTGAGGCAGTGCGCCGCGAATTCTACCACCCGGTCCGTGTTAACTTCTTTTTCGCGCCGTGGGTGGCGATTCTGTTCATAGTCCTTGGAGTGCCACCATCAGTTTCTGAGAATCTTCATCCATCTCTTTGGTACCTTGTTATGGCTCCTATTTTCTGTCTCGAGCTTAAGATTTACGGGCAGTGGGTGTCGGGAGGGCAGAGGAGGCTCTCTCGAGTGGCGAATCCATCAAATCATCTGTCTGTTGTTGGCAATTTTGTTGGGGCGTTGCTTGGGGCATCCATGGGGATCAAAGAAGGAGCCATCTTCTTCTTTGCTGTTGGATTTGCTCATTATGTAGTTTTATTTGTGACACTTTACCAAAGACTTCCAACTAATGAAACGCTTCCGAAAGAGCTTCACCCGGTTTTCTTCCTCTTCGTCACGGCCCCTAGTGTTGCATCTCTGGCTTGGGGAAAGATTCAGGGATCTTTTGATTTTGGATCACGAATCGCTTACTTCATCGCTTTGTTTCTCTATCTCTCTCTGGTTAGTCTCTCTCTATTTATTCTGTTACAATATGTCAAATGATCGAGATATGATTTAATAACTGATTCGAACGGTAAAGGTTCCTTTGTTGTACCAGATCATTTGGATATACTAGTTGGATGACTACCTATTTAGTTGAGAAGAATGCACATCTAAACCATAATTTTCTTAATTTTCACAGGCAGTGCGCATCAATTTTTTTCGTGGCTTCAGGTATATACAGAGACTATTTCAGTTTCAATTCATTTTGTTCTATAAAAAAGTGATCACAATTGGAAAATTTAAGCAACGAGTAGGTATTCTCCATGTTTATTGACATAATGTCTCCCTTTTCTTACTGTTTGTACTCCAGGTTTTCCCTGTCATGGTGGGCGTATTCTTTTCCGATGACTGCAGCTGCCATCGCGACAATAACCTACTCGAATAATGTCACAAACATCGTGACAAAGTGTTTAACAACTACACTTTGTGCGGTTGCTACGTTGGTGGTGAGCGCGATGCTCATCACAACAATTGTTCATGCTTTTGTGCTGGGAGATCTGTTTCCCAATGACATTGTCATTGCAATTAGTACTGAGAGAAGGGTTAAAACAACCCATACGACCCTCAGATGGTTTCACAAGAGACAAGGAAGCTATGGTATAAAACAGATCGAATCGTTTCTCAAATTTGGAAATTCAGAGACCAAGGTCGATATTGAAGCTTCCAATTGAGCAGCTGCCATCTAATTTCATTCGATCTGATCCTCAAAATTTACTGAGTAGTTACACAACTGGAGACTTTCGTTGTGTCGAAAAAGTAATCAAGAGAACAAAAGTTAACCTGGAAATCAGTACTTCAGCTCGTCCACAAGTGAGGCTGGAGCAGTACTGGGACTGGAGCGTGTAGTGTACTGTAGTTTAGTGAAGTGGAATATGTATGAAACAATGAAATTTTTTCTCCCAAATTAAGATGATATTTAAATGATTATATTAATACAGATCATGTCAATAAGTGTTTAATAATACAAATATCTATGACATTTTATCACCAAAACATCCTAATTTATATATCTCCTTCAGTATAGGCTGAAACTATAGAGGGAGAAAACCGAACTTTTATTAGAATAACTTTTTTAATATTATAACGACAGTCTAGTCAGCATATGAAGGACCACTTGGTCCTTAGTACTCGCTCCATTCTATCTATTTTTGCACTATTTTCTCTTTGGAATGTTACACCAATTTTTGCACTCTTCACTTTATTTTTTCTTTTGATCAGTTCTTTTTTTTTAAAAAAAAAATTGGGTAATAACTCAAATGAGCCCCCAATAAAATCCCTCCCCTTGCCCTGGTGGGAATTGAACCCATGACCTCATGGTAGTAGCACTAGACTTCAACCGCTAGGCTAACATTCAATTCCCTGATCAGTTTTATTCTGACTAGAATTAGTTTTGGTAAAATTAGATAAGACAATATTCATTCAAGTCTTAGCTTGATGAATTTCAGGCGTATTCAGTTTATTTTGGGCATTTTAGTTAGATATGGTTTTACCTTATTAAGGCTGTCATAAGTCTTTTCAGTTTCTGACAAAAGTTACCAAATCCCGATCTGTTTCTGCTTAGAGCTTGGCCAAGTTTTACCCTATAAATAGGGGAGGTCTTGGACAATTTTATTCACACTTTTATCAATCATATCAGCCTAATTTTCGAGTTCATACTCATTTTCTTGCGAGCATTAGGTAAGTCGCAGAATGATTATGAAAAGTTGCGGAAAGTCTTGTCCTCGCATCTTAGTCCTTTACCATTGATTTATATGATGAGGCATGAACTTCCTACTGCTTCTGGTAAATCATTTTATGCTTCAATGAGAGATGTGAATTGTGCTTTTACTAATCATTCTTTCGTTCTTATCTTGCATTATAAGGAAAGTTACTTCACCAAGAAAGATATCCCTATATATGTACCTCCACGGCTTGTTGAGATGTTACAGAAAGTTGAAGATGCCTTTCCGGATGAATTACCTCATGGATTACCACTTCTACGAGGTATTGAACACCAGATTAACCTACTTCCGGATTCGATCATTCGGAATCGTCTGGCGTATAACGCCAACATTGAGGAGACAGAGGAGCTACAAAGACAAGTCGAGGATTTACTTCAAAAAGGTTATGTGCGTGAATCTTTAAGCCCTTGTGTTGTGCCTGTCATTTTAGTTCCTAAGAAAGATAAAACTTGGCGTATATGCATTAATTGTCGTGCTATAAGCAAGATTACCATTAAGTATTGCCATCATATACCTAGGTTTGATGATATTCTTGAAGATTTGCATGGTTTTGTGATTTATACTAATATTCATTTAACTAAGGGATATCATCATATTTGAATTAGAGAAGGTGATGAATAGAAAACTACATTTATGACTAAGTTCGGGTTGTATGAATAGATTGTTATGTCTTTCGGTTTAACGAATGCACCTAGTACTTTTAAACGGTTGATGAATCATATTTTGAGAAAGTTTATAGGTTAATTTGTTGTGTTTTTAATTTGATGATATATTCATCTATTCTAAATTGACTAGTGGACATATTGAGGATGTTAAGATGATTCTTGTTGCACTCTGTGAGTCTAGATTGTATGCAAATATGAAGAAGTGTACGTTTTGTGCTTCAGAAGTTGTTTTTCTTGGTTTTGTTATATCTTGAGATGGCATCAAAGTTGATGAAACCAAGATAGAAGCAAATAAGAATTGGCCGACCCCTACAAATGCGAATCAGGTGAGATATTTCCATGGTTTAGCTGGTTTTTATAGAAGGTTTGTGCGAGATTTTTCATCCATTGTTGTACCTTTAAATGAACTAGTTAAAAAAGAATGTGAAATTTGTGCGGGACGAAAGCCAATAGAATGCATTTAATGAAATGAAAGTACGATTATGTAATGCTCATGCACTTGCTTCACATAATTTTAATGGTACTTTCTGAATTCACTATGATGCATATGGTGTTGGATTTGGTGGTGTTTTAATGCAAGAGAATTGACCTATAGCTTACTTCAATGAAAATTTAAAGGGAGGTGCTCTTAATTATCCTATTTTTGTGAGAGCTTTAGACACGTGGCACCATTATTTATTGCATAAAGAATGTGTCATTCAAAGTAATCATGAATCTTTGAAATACTTGAAGAGTCAGATGAAGTTGAATAAGTATCATACTAAATGATCTAGTTTTATTGAATATTTTCCTTATGTATTGCGATATAAGAAGGGTAAAGAAAATGTTGTTGCTGATGTTTTGAGTCGTAAATATGTTTTACTTACACGATTGAAATGTATCATGTCAGGATTTTCATTCGTGAAAGAATTATATGCCACTGATTCTGATTTTTCATCTGTGTATGCTGCGTGTGAGAATGGTGCTTATGATAAAATTTTTTGACATGATGGCTTCTTGTTTCAAGATAATAGGCTTTGTGTTCCTCAATGCTCTATAGGAGAATTACTTGTTCGGGAAGAATATTCGGGTGGTCTTAGAGGACATTTTGGTGTACTTAAAATTTATAATTTGTTGTGAGAACACTTCTATTGGTCGAAAATGGCACTCTATGTTGACAGGGTTTGTAGGAATTGTATTGATTGCTTGAAAGCTAAGTAAAAAACTAAGACTCATGGTCTTTATACTCTATTACATGTTCCTACACATCCGTGGGTTGATATCTCCATGAATTTTTTCCTTGGTTTGCCACGATCTCAATAAGGCAACAATTCTATCTTTGTTGTGGTTGATAGATATTTGAAAATGGCACATTTTATTCCTTGTTGGAAAACAGATGATGCAAAGCATGTTGCGGATTTATTTCTTATTGAAGTGCTTCGATTACATGACATTCCTGCCACCATAGTGTCTGATCGCGACGTTAAGTTCTTATCCTACATTTGGAATACACAATGGTGCGAATTGGAGACGAAATTGTTATTTTCTACATCCAGTCATCCTAAAACTGATGGAGGTTGCCAATCATACTCTTAGCACTCTCTTTCGTGCCCTAGTATAAAAGAATTTGAAGAATTGGGAAGCATCCATTATGATAGCAGAGTTTACTTATAATTGCACTACTCATTCTACTACTTTTTTTATCTCCATTTTAAATTGTTTATGGTTTCATACCTATTACACCTCGTGATCTAATTCCTTTTAATATTAAACATGTTAGGAACCTTGATGGAGAAAAAAAAGCTGATTTTGTGAAGCAGTTACATAAAAAAGTGCGCTTAAGGATTGAACGGACAAATGCTCAAAATGCTCAGAATGCAAACAATGGCCACAAACTGGTAAGGTTCAAAAAGGGAGGCTGGGTATGGCTGCATTTGTGCAACGAAAGGTTTCCAAATGCTTGGTAATCTAAATTAAGTCTGCATGATGAAGGTCCTTTTAAAGTCTGCATTTGTGAATGACAGTGCATACAAGATTGCTTTGTCTGGTGACAACAGTGTTAGTACTAAGTTCAATGTTGGTGATTTATCTCCATTCACCTTAGAAGATGATTCAGTTTTGAGGGCAAAACCTTCCGAACACGGAGGGAATGATGCAAATGCTTGGGCTACTACCACCATAGATGACGACATGCCAAAGCTTGATCTGACATTTAAAGGATGTGTTCGGGATCGTCTAAGTGACATTGCAGATCCTATGACTAGGGCAAGAATAAAGCTTAGAGACGTGTCTTTAACTGTTTTGATTGATCAAATTCATGATAAAGAATTGAAGACTAAATCAACATCGACAATGTCTTGGATTAATTGTTCAAGAGTTTTGAGGAATTAAAGACATCGTGAAGAATACTATACTTTTTTTCCCACTAGTTTTTTTAATAAGGTAGTGTGATCATTATAAAATTATTTCATTTTGAATTTTAGCCATTATATTCGACCATGTGGGCATTGAAGGGTTTAATTTTTGCTATCAGTCCAATTAGGGTTTAGAATATTCAGTTTTGTTCTAACTATAATTAGATTTGGTAAGATTAGATAAGACAATATTCATTCAAGACTTAGGTTCATAAATTTCGGCCATATTCAGCTTATGTTAAACATTTTAGTTACATATTGTTTTAGCTTACTAAGGTTGTCGCAAGTCTTTTCAGTTTCTGACAGAAGTTACCAAATCCCGATCTGTTTCTGATTAGGGTTTTGCCAAGTTTCACCCTATAATTAGGGGAGGTCTTGGACGATTTTATTCACATATTTATTAATCATATAATTATAATTTGCAAGTTCATACTCATTTTCTTGCGAGCGTTTTTTAATTAAGCAATACCCATAATTTGCGGGCTCGTTATGTATCAGTACCCTTTATTTGTGAGCTAATCATGCGGGCTAGTTAGTAAGCAAATTTTGAATTAAGAGTCAATCTCGAGGGCTAGTTGATGATAAATTTGTGCGGCCATAATAGGGTTTGCGAGTTCCCTTAATATAGCCAAATATTTTAATTCCGCAATCTAGAGTTTTCGGAGATTCATCTCAATGTGCAATGGTGAAACTGCTCGGAAACCGGTCATGTGATTTCAGTTCATTAAATATTCAATCTCTCTCTTCCACCTCATTAACTGAAACCACAAAGGAACCAATCCATTTAAACCTCCATAGTGATTGAAACCACTTCACGGGCCCCACTTGAGTTTCTCTATCCGACTCATTAATTTACCTTCAATATTTAATTTAGAGAAAGTCTCCCGTGAGACCGTCTCACCATAACAATGGTGAGACTAGGGATTAAACTGCAATTGTAGCGCGCATCATGGCATAATTGTAGCCTGCATGGATGTGGATTCACGTGGATATCGTCATGTTGGAAAAATTCTAATAAAATGTAGGAGAAAATTGTAGGGGCAGAGAATCAATTCCACAACCTGACCGAGATTAAACATGTACTCAACTACAAACCCACAACCACTTTTGTTAATAGAATCATTATTTTATTATATATATCTACCTCTGTCCCTGAATAAACTGCATACTATCTATTTTGGTCTGTCCCTGATTAAATTGCAAACAATCAGAACTTGCCATTTTTAGCAAAGTTGACTGCCTACAAAATGACTGAATTGCCCTTGGACCGTGTAAAATTTACAGCCATTAAGGCTAATTAATTAGGGAATGGGTACAGTTTCTGGACACGCGTCCAGAGACTGGTGGTTGGCGTGAGGTTTAATTTTTAAACTCCCAACCACCATCCAATTTCCATATGCGTCTCATTTACGTTCCCTATGCTCCGTTATTGCTCTCCCAACGTTCCCATTTACGCCCCCAATGCTCTCAAACGCTCATTTCTTTTCTTTATTTCTCTCATTTCTCACAGAATCTTCACAGCCCATCCTTTCCTCACTCTCAAATCTCAAAACCCTAGCCGCTCATCCTTTTTTTTGCCATCATTCTTAGTTGAAAACCTGTGTTTTTTATGTTGGTTTACTGGGTTAAATCTGGTTTTATCCCAGCTTGTTGTTTCGAATCTAGGGTTTTCTTGATTTGGTTTGGGGTTTTGGAAACGAAATCGATTTCTTCACTTTTTGGAACTGAAATCACAGCTTTTTAAGGCTCAGTTTATGTCTGGTTGAATTAGGGTCTATTGAACATAAACAAATGTTTATGTTCTGGGTTCAGATCTAAGGTATTTCTCGTGTCAGATCTGTGATATTTCCCACTGTTCTTGGGTTTTTATTGTTGAAAATTGAATGCACGTGTTTGATTTTTTGCTTTCATGTTATTTTTCGAGGTAAATGAACTTGGGTTCGTCATTTTTGAACTGAAATTCATGCTCTTTGTGGTCTTGGTTCCGATCTAAGTTATATTTGGTGTTGTATCTGTGATATTTGCCACTGTTCTTGGGTTTTTGTTATTGAAAACCGAATGCATGTTTCTGATTTTTTAATGTTATCTTCTGAGGTCAATTATCTTTGGTTCTTTTTTTTTGAACTGAAATTCATGCTATTTGTGGTCTAGGGTCCGATCTGAGTTTTTTCTTAGATTGGATTTGTGATATTAGTCAATGATCTTCATTTTTGTTGTTTAAAACTGAATGCATGCGTATGATCTTCATTTATAAGCTCATTTTCGGAGTAACTAATGTTCAGTTTGTGATATTGAAATTGAATTTCATGTTCTTTGTTTGCTGGGTTTAGATTTAGGGTTTTTGATGTGTTAGATATGCCATATTAGCCACTGTATGTTGACATTGTGTTTGACCAGTTAGGGGTTGATTAGGGGTTGACCATTTCTTTTTGAACTGCTTCTGATGTGTACTGTGAACTGATTGTGATTATAATGTGAACTTATTCTGATTATATTGTGAGCCTTTTCTAATTATACTGTGAGACTTTTCTGATTATACTGTGAACCTAATCTGATTATACTGTGACCTGATTCTTATTATAGTTTACTAATATCTACTGATTGTTTTCATATGAAACTGATGGATCATGGTGATAGGGTCATGGCTAGTCAGGGTAAGTCTGCCCCTTACCAATCCTTGAGTGAATCCGAGTTTGACTCTCAGTTTTAGTCGAGTTTTGATCCCACATTATGTACTGGTATTGATGACATTGAGTCACAACCCAAGCCCAGTATAGTTATCCCATCCCAGTACCCTGTCCTTGATACTGATTCAGTTAAGTCTTGGGATATCCCTGCGGTCACACATTTTAGCCATGTACATGAATATGTCTTATACCACTCAGAATCAAATACTGATTCAGATGAAATACAGCCCCCTGATACTGATCCTGATAAAACAGCCCCCTGATTCTGATACTGATTCTGATGCAACACAACCCCCAGATTCCGATGAAACCCAACCCCCCTGATACTGATCATAATAAAACACAGCCCCCTGATACTGATCCTCATAAACCCTAGCCCCCTGATCCTGATACTTATTCTGATGCAACCCAACCCCCTGATTCTTATGAATATGGTTCATCTGAATCTTGGTGTAATCCACATCCTTTAGTGTACTTCAAGGGTAATGAATTCCCTAAGTATGGTGAGCCGGGTTTCTGGGAAACTAGGGCTTGTCTTTATCCTAGTAACTGGCCAAAAAATGTGCCAAAAAGTGATTCTGATGCTGAAAAATAGTTTCATTACTTATACGTTTGTATTTTTGGTTTGTATTTTTGGTTCGTTTCAGTTAATGCTTTTACCTTCAAATTTCAAATTGTTGAACAGACTACCTGTCTACCTCTTAATGCAGGCTTGTTTATACAATGTGGTTGCTGTTACTTTTTACAGCAACTACTTCACTCTGTGTTTGTTTGTGATAGCCTGAGTGCAACTTGTCTGTGCCAACATGTGTGCTACTTGTCTGTGCCAACATGTGTGCTACTTGTTATATGATGGGTATTTGAATTTGTGTGATGTTTATGTTCAAACGTGCAACCACTCAGATTTAGACTTAGATTCAGTTGAAACTTGGGGTGGCGGTTCCCCATTTTTCAACTAAATCTGAAGTTGAACCTGAGTCAGGCAAGGCATGTTTCAGATCAGGGGCAATAATGGGAGAAGTAAATTATGATGCATGTTTATGTATATTATATATGCATCCATGAATTGTTAGTCGCTAGACTTACCTGATCTTGTCAGGGCACTTGTTTATTGATCATAGGTAATATGTGTGCTAGTTGGGTATGTGCTGGTTGAACCCATAATTTTTTATGTAGCTGTGACGAATCAATAAACATGCATCCATGCTTATTAGTTGCTAAACTGATCTGATCTTAGCGGGGCATGATGTGATTAAAGTCAGCTCTAAAATTATTTGCTTAGTTGACCCTGTTATAGTTTTTAGCCACGTGTGATGATACCTTGCATGTACACTTTGGCAGCAACCATGTTTTTACTAACATTAGGATGGCAACTTTATAGTGTTTGTCCCTTCGTTGTTATATGTATGTTTGTCATTCCACCCGGTTGTACTGTTGATCATTCTGGACTAACCTGTTTTGTCTCATACTTAGAAATAGATTTTTAAACACAAACTCTTTTTAAAAAGTTTCATGCAAAAGGAAGTATAGCCCTCCCAGCTTTTACAAGGTTGTCATATAAACATACCTTAACAAAATAACTTGTATGTTTACCCTAGACCTGAATCTAGAAGCACAACCCCACAAAAGTACATCGGTTGCATGCCTACACTAACTCCATCATGATTATGTTCCTGGTTCTGCCAATAGACACCATGTGTTCCAAAAAGCCTCTTACCAACTCAGAATCCACAATCAGATTGTGGGGTAGCAAACCAAGTCTTCTTAGCTTTTCATTTCCCATATGTGGCAGTTTGAACTCATTACCGCTCCTGCATTTCATGATTTATACCATAACACATTGCAAGCTTGGGAATATCTTGTCTATGACCCTAGGATCCTCCCTATCAAATGCACCATACACAACTTGTAGCAGTTCATCTAGGTTTTGGCTAGGGTTTTGTTGTTGTAAACTTTGAGGCTGAAAAACCCAAGACTGGAATGTTTAAATCGGGTGATTTGAATGCTTGGCGCTCTAACTGAATGTTAAATCCATCTGAGGTGGCTACATCTACAAATTCAAGGTCATTTGCATTGTGGGTAGGGGCATTATCTTATTGTATGAAAATGTGTTTGCTTGCCCAAACTGGCCATTATGCTTTAATAGCTGGTACGAGTTCATGGATAAGGTTGTGTCTAATGACATCCCGGGTCATGTATAATATTGCTTGTGGTATCATGGTTCCACTAGGTCTATTTACTGTTGTGTACTTAGCTGCTACATGCTCAACATAAGAAAACACATATATTTTTCCATCAAACATTACATTACCATGTACGTCAAATATAGGTCTACACACAGCACAAAGAAACATGAGTTTTGGTATGTAATGCTTGCTTTGGGTGATTCTATATGGTTCTGGTTCATTGGGACCAATAATATACCTCATTGTAGCCTCTGTGATGTAGAACTACTTTTCGTCGATGTGTATGATGTTGCGCATGGTCTCGAACTACATGTTGCACTCCAGTTTGCTCAAACATAATTCCATCCTCGATTCTTTCTGGGTTGTTGTTAGGCATGGATGAACTGAATTTGTGTGGCTTCTTATCTCCTTGTTAGCTATTGCTCTGTGTACGCTACTTTTCCCAACATGCAGCTTTGCTGTTGTGCTTCGGCATGTACGCCTGAACTTTAGTGGCAATGTCATTATAGCCTCTAGGTCGATTGGCTTCTTGCTTCTTCCATAGCGCCCGTGTATTCTCAAACGGGCGCACACATCCTCTCTATTTTGAAGCTGCTGCCTGACTCGCGCCTAGATTGTGCTAATGGTCCTAACTGAGCATGACGATCTTTCTGCTACCTAGATTCTACAACTATTCTCAAGTTGCCTATTTTTATGTGTTGAAGGAGAAAATGAGCAATCTTCTAACTTTATTCATCAGTGAGGTTTCTCCCCACCATCACAGCCTTACTTTTGTTCGATGATGAAGATCAGAAAGATGGGTTAGGTATTTCTGAATTTGGTCAGTTCTTCCAAAAAGGATTATGAGGGCCCTGGTTTTTTCTTCTGTGGGGTGTGAATGGATGCTATAATAAATGCCCCTATTTATAGATGAAAATTCTGATTTTTGGAGGTAATGAACAGTGAACAAAAAAGTATAAAATTGGCTCTATACCTAAAATTTTTGGAGCCAAAGATTAACTTTTGGAGGGAATAATCACAGATTTGACATTATTTAGCACTGTTTTCGAGACAAATTGGGGACATGTAATTTGCTGATTTTAATTTGTACCTTTTCAGCTTTTTAGACTGAAAATGGTCCTTCAGGCACTGTTCAATTTTGCCTCCACTTTTCTCTTTCTTGCAAATTATTTATGACACACTTACTATAAATGGATGTTTTCTTTTATTTGGCACCCTTTTTATTTTTGGCAAGATTCCTTCAATTTCATCCACTCATTCTATTTTTTTAGTTTCTAGCATCCACTCTTTTTTTCACCTAAATCTAAGCACCTAAATCTATGGTTCCATAAATAGAAAAATGGAGGGAGTGTGTGTGTGTGTATATATATATATATATATAAATGTGTGTGTACTGTATAGTTATAACTCGTGTAAAAAGTTAAAGTTCTATATTTAAAATCATTGACAAACATTATAAACACATGAGCTAATGTATATTTACTAATGGGAGAGAACAACGCACTACATCATATAAAAGTAAAATATAATAAATTAGATTGTATTATAACTAATTATTAAATAAAATAATAAGAATTATGAAACATAATCTTTCATGAATTTAAATTTAAAAAAATTGGGTCATCTCGATCCATAATTTCTTTCCCTTATTCCACTTGCCAAAAAATACACAGACCGCAGCACCAATTTTATAAGGTAAAGGATGCAGTTCACTCCAACACAATCTTGCCAATGCATTATTGTGCATGTGCACTCGGACCAATCTTATCTTAGGGTACTATATAAAAGAAATCCTCCCAATCCACTGGTTGACACAAATGGTCGTCAGGGGTAGAAGGGTAATTTTGCAGGCTCCTTAGACGCACATAGCTGCCTAACCATGTGCGTCTACAGGTGCTGTCAAGTGGGTCCAAAGACCCAACTTCTATGTGCTTCTACAGGTGCAGACATGTGGCTGCCCAAAACGACATCATTTTGAGCTTTTCAGGGTGAAGGTCCCATTGGACGCTTCGAGAGGAGGTTCGAGAGGTACTGGTTCGAGAGGTGAAGGTTCCAGTGGAGGGTTCGAGAGGTTAGAGTTCGAGTGGTACTGGTTCAAGAGGTACTAGTTCGAGAGGTGAAGGTTCCATTGGACGTTCGAGAGGTGAAGGTTCCATTTGAGGTTCAAGAGGTGAGAGTTCAAGTGGAGGTTCGAGAGGGGAGAGTTCGAGTGGAGGGTTCGAGTGGTACTTGTTTGAGAGGTACTTGTTCGAGAGGTACTGGTTCAATAGGTGAAGATTCCAATGGAGGGCCGAATTTGAGAGGTGAAGATTCCAATGGAGGGCCGAATTTGAGAGGTGAAGGTTTCATTGAACGGTTCGAGAGGTGAAGGTTCCATTGGAAGTTTGAGAGGTGAGAGTTTGAGTGTAGGGTTCGAGTGGTACGGATTCGAGATGTGAAGTTTCCATTGGAGGGTTGCAGAGGTGAAGGTCCCAATGGAGGGTTCGAGAGGTGAGAGTTCGGCTGGAGGTTCGAGTGGTAGTGTTCGAGAGGTACGGATTCGAGAGGTGAAGGTTCCATTGGACAGTTCGAGAGGTGAATTTTCCATTGGAGGCTTCGAGAGATGAAGGTTCCATTGGACGGTTCGAGACGTGAATTTTCCATTGGAGGCTTCGAGAGGTGAAGGTTCCATTGGACAGTTTGAGAGGTGAAGGTTCCATTGGATGGTTCGAGAGGTGAATTTTCCATTGGAGGCTTCGAGAGGTGAAGGTTCCATCGGAGGTTCGAGAGGTGAGAGTTCGAGATGTGAGGGTTCGAGTGGTACTGGTTCGAGAGGTGAAGGTTCCATTAGACGTTCGACAGGTGAAGGTTCCAGTCGAGGGTTCGAGGGGTGAGAGTTCGAGTGAAGGGTTCGAGAGGGGAGAGTTCGAGTGGAGGGTTCGAGTGGTACTTGTTCGAGAGGTACTGGTTTGAGGTGAAGATTTCATTGGACAGTTCGAGAGATGAAGATTTCATTGGACAATTCAAGAGGTGAAGATTTCATTGGACAGTTCAAGAGGTGAAGGTTCTAGTGGAGGGACGGATTCGAGAGGTGAAGGTTCCATTGGACGGTTCAAGAGGTGAAGGTTCCATTGGACGGTTCAAGAGGTGAAGGTTCCATTGGACGGTTCAAGAGGTGAAGGTTCCATTGGACGGTTCAAGAGGTGAATGTTCCATTGGACGGTTCAAGAGGTGAAGGCTCCATTGTAGGGTTCAAGAGGTGAAGGTCCCAGTGGAGGGTTTGAGAGGTGAGAGTTCGACTGGAGGTTTGAGTGGTACTGGTTCGAGAGGTACAAATTCGAGAGGTGAAGGTTCCATTGGACGGTTCGAGAGGTGAATTTTCCATGGGAGGCTTCAAGAGGTGAAGGTTCCATTGGACGGTTCAAGAGGTGAATTTTCCATTGAAGGCTTCAAGAGGTGAAGGTTCCATTGGACGGTTCGTGAGGTGAATTTTCCATTGGAGACTTCGAGGGGTGAATTTTCCATTGGAGGCTTCGAGAGGTGAAGGTTCCATTGGAGGTTCAAGAGATAAGAGTTTGAGAGGTGAGGGTTTGAGTGGTACTTGTTCGAGAGGTACGGATTCAAGAGGTGAAGGTCCCATTAGAGGCTTTGAGAGGGGAGAGTTCGAGTGGAGGGTTCGAGAGATGAGAGTTCGAGAGGTGAGAGTTCGAGTGGAGGTTCGTGTTATACTGGTTCGAGAGGTGAAGGTTCCATTAGACGGTTCGAGAGGTGAAGGCCCCAGTGGATGTTTCGAGTTGTACTGGTTAGAGAGGTACAGATTCGAGAGGTGAGGGCTCCATTGGAGGGTTCGAGAGGTGAAGGTCCCAGTGGAGGGTTCGAGAGGTGAGAGTTCAGGTGAAGGTTCGAGAGGTATGAATTCGAGAGGTCAAGGTCCCATTGTAGGCTTCGAGAGGTAAGGGTTCGAGTAGTACAGGTTCGAGAGGTACGGATTCGAGAGGTGAGAGTTCGAGTGGAGAGTTTGAGAGGTACGGATTCGAGAAGTGAAGGTCCTATTGGAGGCCTCGAGAGGTAAGGGTTCGAGTGGTACTGGTTTGAGAGGTATGGATTCGAGAGGTGAGAGTTCGAGTGGATAGTTCGAGTGGAGAGTTTAAGAAATGAGAGTTCGAGTGGAGGGTTCGAGTTGTATTGGTTCGAGAGGTGAAGGCCCTAGTGGAGGGTTCGAGTTGTACTGGTTCGAGAGGTACGGATTCAAGAGGTGAAGGCTCCATTGGAGAGTTTGAGAGGTGAAGGTCTCATTGGAGGCTTTGAGAGGTAAGGGTTAAAGTGGTACTGGTTCGAGAGGTACAGATTCAAGAGGTGAGAGTTCGAGTGGAGAGTTCAAGAGGTGAGAGTTCGAGAGGTGAGAGTTCGAGTGAAGGTTCGAGTTGTACTGGTTCGAGAAGCGAAGGTTCCATCAGACGACGAAAGGTGAAGGCCCCAGTGGAGGTTCAAGAGGTGAAAGTTCAATTGGACGATTCGAGATATGAAGGTTCCAATGGTACCAGTTCGAGAGGTAAAGGTTCCAGTGGAGGTTCGAGAGATGAGAGTTCGAGTAGAGGATTTGAGTGGTACTGGTTCGAGGGGAGAGTTCGAGTAGGGGATTTGAGTGGTACTGGTTCGAGGGGAGAGTTCGAGAGGTACTCTCTGGTTCGAGTGGTGAGGTTTAAGAGGAGGATTCAAGAGGTGAAGGTTCCAGTGGAGGGTTCAGAGAGGTATGGTTCGAGAGGTATGGGTTCGAGCGGTGAAGGTTCCATTAGAGGTTCGAGAGGTGAGCGTTCGGCTGGAGGTTCGAGTGGTACTGGTTCGAGTGATACTGGTTCGAGTGGTACATATTCGAGAGGTGAAGGTTCCATTGGACGGTTCAAGAGGTGAGCGTTCGGCTGGAGGTTCGAGTGGTACTATTTCGAGAGGTACAGATTCGAGAGGTGAAAGTTCCATTGGACGGTTCGAGAGGTGAATGTTCCATTGGAGGCTTCGAGAGGTGAGGGTTCACGTGGCAACATTTCTACAATATTTCTATAATTTATTATTAAGCTCACCGATGCGCGATGTTACCTAACTAGTGTATTACAAATCAGGTGCAATCCAACCCCATCGTGCCAATGCAATACTTTCTAAAGCATGTCAAGATATTCACACAAAACCTATAAACATATAAACAAAGTATTGAAAACATCACACTAACAGAATAATTATTGAGACATTATAAATAGATATACTATATAAATGAACATCATTATATATCATAACAAATCACATAAAACAATAAACCAGTAAATCAATATACAATTGGCCAGATAGTTAAGGCAAAGAGCACTAGATACCAACAAATCATTCTTCCTGGCCAGAAACAACCATAAACACAACATGGGTACAAATCATTCTGGTGCATAAATTAATGCTGGGAACTTTTATATACATGAATAAGCCACAAACAAGCCATTCTTACAAGATTGAGCAATTACTATGTGTATACCTATTATTAGTAAAACAAAAGGTAAGACTTTCTATTTTTCAAGCAAAGTTATCTTCTTTCTCTCCCCTTTTGATCATTTTCATTCTTCTGGCCAATTTATCATTTCTAGTGAGGATACTCAAACCAATCCACCATACATATAAAGAAAGTGAGCCAATACACGAACTAAATAACTCTGGCAATAAGTCTGGCCACATAGGCAAACTAATTAACTATACACATTAAGAAAGTCAGCCAATTAATACACGAATTTAACAACTGGCTTTATGATAGTAAATGTGCTACATGCTATAGGCAAACTTATCAACCATACACATAAGGAAATCAACCATGCACATAAAGAAAGTCAGCCAATACACATAAAGAAACAAGAGGTTATGATTCCATCATCCAAATATGCACCTGCCCCAACTATAGAAAACTAAGCAACTATACACAAAGAAAGCCGGTCAATACACTAACTAAACCACTGTAGCCAATACACGAAAACATCTGAGCAATACATGAAACATATGAGTTCATGATTCCATCGTTTCTTCTCATGGAGAATACTCTTGCTACAACTAAGCAACTATACTCATAAACAAAGTTGGTCAATACACGAACTAAACCGCTCTCGAAACTAAGCAACGGTAAAGAAAGTCTATCACGAACTAAAGGTAACCCATTATAAATAGCATAAAAACGACATAACTTGGTTTTGAATGCGACAAATTCGATTTAAAGCCACAAATATTTCAACCTTTGCTCCAATTACCCTTTCTACAAACAAACTGAATGTAAAGAGTAAAAGCAGAATAATCTCATAACCTTAACAAAAAAATTCAGAAAAATCAAAATAAGAAACCCAGCGAGCGAAAGACTGACTAAAGAAGAGCTGAAGAAACCCACTACAATCAAGCTCTGAGAATAACAAGAAATAAATGAGTTCTCCGACACAAGAGCCCGCTAACATAAATATGCACATTAATATAGTGTGTTGTCTAAACGAACATTCCAAAATAGATTCCTAAATGACACAACTCTAGACTTTCCTTGAGCATTGGACCTTTCAATGAAATGTAGTCTATAGGTCTCTTACCATCACATGGAATGCCTTTAAAACTAAGGTTATAAAGAATTAATACTGCCCTAAAACAAGATAAATTTGCAATGCATTCAAGCACACAGATAAATTTGCTAACTGATTAATGACATGCTTTCCAAGCTAAGGATATATCTTGCGTCTACTAACTATTAAAAGCCACTGGCAACTGTTAACTACAGCAAATATATTAGAGAAGTTTGATCGCAGGTAAGTCAGAAGAAAAAGAACATTTTAAGTAGAATACCAGGGACAAGAGATGAGACTCATTAGATAAAAAGCAGCAAATTGGTAAAAAAGAAACTTGCAAATGAAATATGGATCAGCAAGTAGTCCACTCAAACTTGCCTCTTCAGATGGAATAGTGTACATTAAATCTTCAATCCTTGGCGCAAACTAGAAATACCTTTCAAATTGCTGCAATCAAGAACTTGATACACCACTCTCAATCTTCAAATTGATACACCAGCAAAAAATTGATTCAAGCAGAAATCGAACACATACAATTACACATCAACAAATTCATGAATAAAATAGATAAAAAGTATAAAAGCAGAGCAAAAATACTAAAATCCTAAATAAATGCATAAACGATCATAAAAATCAGAATATCAACTTGTAATACATTCGTCTCAGAAGCCGAAAAAGAAACATCAACTTCTTGCCCAATCATTTCAACATTAGCCATAGAAACTTCTAACATGCTTTCGATTTTGTCATAATAGCAATGAATCTGCTAAATAACAAAAGAGAAACCACAAAAGCACAATAAACTACCCACACTGACGACGCATACCGGAAAAACGAAGATAATCGAAGAAAACCGCTGGAACAACGCTGAGAACAAAAAACCTAAAAAAATCGACCACAAAATTGAATGTATTAAACTACGATTACCTCAAGGAAACCGGATTCTCAAGGGCGAAGCAATACGAACCGCAAAATCGACGATTAAAAAGGAATGGAACGGTTTTGATCGAAGAAAACGGATGTGATTTAGAAAGGTTTTGTGGCGGTTTTGGCTAAAGACGATCATCCGCTCGCCCTCAGCGGCCCATATCAGCCCACACCCAGGCTATCATATGAGAGGTAAATCACGGTAGCCCAGCACAGGACCCATGGGCTCGGCATTGCCTCGGTGCGCACAAGTGAGCCTTGCAAAGCAAGAACTCCCCCACACTGCCGCTGCCGAGGATCGAACCTGGGATCATTGGCTTACCCACCCATGTCCCAACCACTGGGGTACACCCGTGGGTGTTTTTGTGGCTGTTTTGGAAGAAGCTAGGAGACGGACAAATTGAAAACTGAAACAAGAACTAAAAAGGAAACTAAATATATATATATATATATATTATATATTATTGCAATTAAGTCCCTCTAACTAATAAAATCTCAAAAGAAACTCTGGTTTCATCATAAGTTTGGGTGAGACGGTCTCACCTAAATCTTTGTATTTAATTTAGAGAACTAAGGAAAAGCGGTTTGTCCATAAGATTGTGGACAGATCAAGGACTATTTTGCAAAATGAGTTTTTTTGTAATTAACGAAAATTAACTAACAAGTCTATGCGATTCTTCTTCTCTCTCTCTTCAACTGGTCTTTTTTTCTCCGGTGATTTCACTCTTCTCTCCGACTATTTCTCAGCCTCTTCTCCTTCTCTTCTTCGTTTCTCCATCGCCTCTTCTCTGTTTCTTTGATTTCATGTTTCTTCGCCTCCTCTCCGCATTTCTTTGCCTCTTTTCTATGATTCTCCGGCCACTCATTTCTTCAATTCCTTTCCGACATTGCTGTCTTGTTTATTCATCGGTTGCTCATCGTTCGTAGGATAAGGTATGTCGTATATCTAGGGTTTATTTTCGATAGTATTATTACACAAATTTTGTTCAATTTTTCAGATTTGGTATGTTATTTGTTTTGTTGAGCGTTAGATAGGCATTATTTTCTTGTGTTTTGAGTGGTTATGTGCATTTTTTGGGATCTGCTTTTGAAGTGTCCTCTTTTTATCATAACAAATTTGTTGATTGTTCGTATTGAATTAGGAGATGCATTAGTTTGCTTATATGTTGCAGCTGTAAGTATCCAACGTGTGCCTGTTAGTTGTACTATGAGTGGCCTTTTTTCTTCTTTTTTTTGTTTTGCTGATCGTTTGTTTTGAATTACGAGGTGTAGAAGTAGGCAAAAAAACCAAAAACCGAACCAAAAATCGAATTATCCGAATTCGAATAACCCGAACCGAATTTAAAATACATTTTTTGGATAACCGAATTGAATAAACCGAGTTTTGAATCTGGTTTTTGGTTTGGTTTTGGATATTGAAACTCAAACCGAAAACCGACCCAAATACCGAATTGTAAATAAATAAATAAATAAATATATATATTAATATAAGGCTAATAAATTAAATAAACTTGGGCCATTTGAATAAATGTATTTGCCTAAGCCCAAATAAACTTGGACCACTAGGGTTCACAATCCTACCACTATATAAACATAACACAGCTCACATTTCTTGATTCTTCAGCAGCTGATGCCTGATATAAACTCCTGGTGCTGCTATTGAAGGTATTGATTTTGCTATACCTGCGTTTGTATTTTGGTAGATCATGCTGTTTGTTTATTGAGATTTGTGTGTTTTCCACAGATTAGAACCTAGTTTAGGGTTTATTTAGCTCTGGCTGTTTAGGATTTTGAGTCTTCTCCGAGGATTATAACCTAGTTTACCTGCAGTTCAGTGTGCTTAGTTTGTTTAGGAGTGATTTGTATATGTTCAACTATCAGATGCTTCTTGATGTGCACAACCTTCTTTCTTATGATGATATAACTTGTAATGTCATATGACTGACTTCCAAGTTTATCTATGGAAAATGGATACTGAAGTAGCAATATATTATGTATATAGAAATGATAATTTATTTACCAATAAAGTAGAAATGTGTCCAAAATACTGAAGACCTTGAAGTGCTTGAGTTTACTATTGTTATTTCTACTATTATCATTTCATTTGTAAATTAAAGTCAAACTTTCTTATGATGTGGGTCATCCGTGGTATAGATTTCGTTGTGCATTGAGAACCTGCGTCAGCCTAACCAAGAACATCAAGATGGTGGAGAAAAGTCAGATTGTGTTTCTCCACCCATAAAGGTGGTTGTGTTTCTAGCAGTTTCTTCTTGTTCCTCTTTACTCATGATTTTTTTAAATATCGATAGTCTAAGTGAAAACTTCTCTCAAACTTGTCCCGTTTCTTGTCAGACTGAAATGCAGAGCAGCAATTCAAGTTCTACTGATTCTTCATCTCCTTGGTTGAAATGAACGATGATTTTAGTGCTGAAAGTGACAGGTGAAAGTAAGAGAGAACTCGCTTATTATATTTCCTTCTTCCTAACCACTTTTGCTTGTGGTGGCAATGTTATCTAGTTCTCCTTTCGAGTAAGATGTCTGAATTGACATATTCAACTCAAACATTTTCTTGTTTTCTCTATTTTTCTCCCATGTAAAGAGTGACCATCATTCACACTCTTTTATTCCTACAAACTCATGTTTGACACTTAAACTATTCCAACTCTTTTGACTATTAATGCACATATAGCATGCTAAGTTTATTTCGCCATTCATGTTTCTGATGCAGAAATAGACCTTCCGATAGTTCGAAGAGTACTATCAATTCTAGACAACAAAATCTTCCACATTCTGTTGACCCTAGTTCCTCAGATCGTGCCAGGAGGGAATCAGCTGGGGTGGTAGGGTCCATGATGCTTTTGAAATCAAACCAGCAAATGCACGCTCCTCTCACGCAGGTTGATCTGTTTGAAGTAGCTTGCTTAGATGCACTGCCTTTTCTTTTTATGTTTTGCTCACTATTACGTTGAGTTATTGTAGAATCTACCACTCATGATAGAAGATGTGCATGAAGAACAACTCCAAGCAGTTGAAGCCCTCGGAGATACCTTTGTAAGCTTGAAATTCCCTTCTCTCTACTTTCTTTTTTCAGTCCTATAAAATGTGTGTGAAGTAAACTAGAAGATCAACTTTTAACTATAGGCAAATTCATATGAAAATCTACCATTTCTGTTGAAATTATGTCCTTGTGTCTGGCTTTTTTTGTTGAACAGAGTTTATGATATAATCATTTTAAATTGAAACATCATGCAACTGTTTATCTTTGTTATTACAGAGCTTTTCAGTTCAACTAGAGAAAGAAATCTTGTCATCGGGTAAGAATACTTCCGTCACTGATAAGTTATACAGTGTCATTCTTGGTATCTAAACCTGAGTGAATCTTTCTCCCAAATGTTCATATTTTGAAGGGATTCCAGAAATGTCTCATGTCAAAACTAGACTAGCAGCTTAATGTTCCTTTTGTTCAAAGTTTTGAGGGGAAGGTTCTTAAGAAATAATAGAGAAAAGTTCTGTATATGCTTGAACAGGCTGTTACTTCATTCCTTCTTTTTATTATACTTAACCACATGAAGCCTCTCTTGCTAATCTCTCGGAATTGAGATTTCTTTCATCAGTTAATGAATCTTCAGATGTAGTTTTTTTGGAACTTTGATTTAGAATTAGATGCTTATTGTGTAAAGTTCGTGTGTCAAAATGCCAATTATCTCTTGCCTCTGAAGAGGACAAATGACATGTGCTGCAAAAAGATTATCACTTATAGCCTGAATGTTTTTAGTTGCAGTATATATTTTTATATGACGGTTAATTTTGGTACTATTTGAACTAGACATGTCAGCATTTAAAGCTGTGAATCCTGATGCTGTATTCTAAAATTTCATCCGATGGCATTCTCCTAGGGATTGGGAGAATGATGATAGTAGGGAGGTTGGAGTATCTCAAGCTGATACGGGAAACATTTCAAACAATGGGTGGCCTCCTAGAGGAAAGCTTTCTCAGAGAATGTCCGATTATGGGAATTCGTAGAGAAAGATTTGGACGATGCTCCTGCAATTCCGGGCTTAGCCCCTGCTTTGCCTTTGAATTTTGAAGGTAGTTTCTTCATTTTTTTTTTGTTTTAGATGGTGTATAGACCTAATCTAAAGGATGGATTGGTGGGATTGGATGATTAGGAGTTTTGATCCTAACCTTGATCCTAATCTTTTCTTTTCTGTGCTGATTCTTTATACATGTTCTCACATATGAATTCGGAGTAAAGTTGGTATTTGTACAAGCTGTTCTATGTAGGTAGGGGTACATTGTTGATGTAATCTTAAAGGCTACTGAACTGTACATTGTTTTTATGTTAGTTGATGTTTTAATCTTCTCAATTCTTTGTATTTTCAGGGTAAACTTAAAGTGCTTCAAGTCTTGAAGAAATGTGAAGCTTTTGAATTGATCCTTGATATTAAGTGTAATCCATGGTTGAATTTGTATCATATTTGTGGGATTGTAATTTTGAAGAACTGATTTTGGTGATGTAGAATTTAAATTACATATTCAGTATTTTTCTTAAATTTTGAATTAAGTAATGTATTTTTAATATTTTTTAAAAGTGTTCTGGTCCAATTCGGTTTATTCGGATTAGATCCGAATTCAAACCGAAACCGAATTCCAAATTTGGTTCGGTTTATTCGGGTTATTTGGGTCGGTTTCGGTTTTGGAATTTTTAGAAAAAAAACTGAACAAACCGAACTGAATATACCGAAACCCGAATAAACCGAACCGACGCCCACCCCTAACGAGGTGCATTAGTTTTCTTATATGTTGCAGCTATTATTATCCAACATGTACCTGTTAGTTGTACTATGAATGACCTTTTTTTCTTCTTTTTTTGCGGATCATTCGTTTTGAATTTTGAGCTGCATTTGTTTACTTATATGTTGCATCTGTTAAAATTCAATGTGTATTTGTTATTTTTTAGTCTATGACCTTTTGTTTTCATTTGTTGTTAGTTGTACATCTTGAATAATGAGTTGCATCAGTTTACTTATATGTTGCATCTGTTAGTATCTGTTGTGTACTTGATAGTTGTGTTGTGTATGAATATTTTTTTCATAAACAAATGTTGATGGTTGTTCATTTTGAATTAGGAACTGCATCTGTTTACTTATATATTGCATCTGTTACAATCTAGCATGTACTTGTTAGTTTTATTATCCAATGTGTACATGTTAGTTGTACAGTAAATGACATTGTTTTCTGAAAGTGTAATTCACGATACTTGGTGTGTCTGTCGTATTAACAATAAATAGAATACAAGTCTAGTAGATGCAATGAACTTAGCCTATTCTAAATATGTACAAAGATATCTTGATATCAATCAAGATATCCTATCACCCCCTCAAGCTAAGTGTAGGATTACTAGATACGCAAAGTTTGGAACGAAACAGATTAAATAATGTACTAGACAGACCCTTAGTAAAAATATTAGCAACCTGCAAGGATGACGGGGCATGACTAACACGGAGCTTGCCAGAGGTAACGAGCTCATGAACAAAGTTGTAGTCAATGTCAATATGCTTGGCCCGCTTGTGAGCAACCGGATTCTGAGCAAGGAAGATGGCACTACTGTTGTCACAAAGCAGAAGAGGCGACGAGGACAGAGGAACGCGAAGGTCCTTGAGCAGATTGCACAACCAAGCAAGTTCAGCAGCAGAGTTCACCATAGCACGATATTCAGCCTCACAATTGGACCGAGAAACAGTAGGTTGCTTCTTGGCACTCCAAGAGACGAGATTACCACCAAGAAAAATGGCATAGCCATAGGTAGAACGACGAGTCTCAAGGCAGCGAGCCCAGTCCACATAAGAATATCCCAAAATGGAAATACGTCCGGAAGACGGGCGAAAAATGAGACCATAGTGAAGCGTGCTGCGAACATAACGTAGAATGCGAGTGACAGCTGTAAAATGAGCAGCACGAGGTGACTACAGAAACTGACTAACAGAATTAACTGCATAAGACAGATCCAGCCGAGTAATAGTTAAGTACTGCAATGCACCAACAAGAGAGCGGTAGAGCTTAGGGTTAGAGAACTCAGAGCCCGAAGAGCCAAGAAGCTGCAAACCAGGAACAAAAGGTGTAGAAACTGGAGCAGCATCCATCATACCCGCATGCTGAAGAATCTCCATGGAATACTTGGCTTGCCTGAGAAAAAGACCAGGAGATGAGCGGGAAACCTCCAAACCCAAGAAATAGTGTAGATCCCCAAGATCCTTGACAGAAAACTCACGGTCAGTGCGATCAATGAATCAACGAAGAAGAATGGAGTCATTACCGGTAAGAATGATGTCATCCATATACACCAACAGATATAGAATCTTCGATCCCTGAGAGAAGACGAGCAATAAAGTATCAGCAAAACTACACCGGAATCCCAGACGGAGAAGATAAGAGCTGAAACATTGAAACCATACTCGTGGAGTCTGCTTAAGTCCGTAGATAGCCTTGAGAAGACAACAAACATAATCCGGACGAGCAGGATCAGAAAAACCAGCTGGCTGTTCCACGTAGACGGGAGCATCAAGAAGACCGTTAAAGAATGCATTCTTAACATCCAACTGATGGAGCGGCCAGGAGAAAATGGTGGCGAGAGACAAAATGATATGAACAGTAGAGGCCTTAATGACAGGACTGAAGGTATGGGTAAAGTCGAAACCAGGTAGCTGAGAAAAACCCTGAGCAACAAGCAGTGCTTTGTACTGATCAATGCTGCCATCTTGAAGATGCTTGATACGGTAAACCCATTTTGAGCCAACAACATTCACACCGGAAGGACGAGGAACAAGACCCCAAGTGTGTTGCCGACGAAGAGCACCCATCTCCTCATCCATAGCCGCAACCCAGCGAGGATCCTTGAGAGCAGTACGAAATCCACGAGGCTCAGTCTGAGCCAGTAAGGATGCAAGAAAGGCAGTCATCTCATAATCTGCAAACTGCTGATTTGTCGTGAGACTACCTGTCTGTGAACGAGTCATCATGCGATGTGTCGGCCTGGGTGGGGAAGGCGATGGGAAAGCAGGTGAAGAGCTATCAGGAGAAGAATCAGTAGACTAAGCAGTAGACACAGAAGGCGAAGGACGAGGAGATGGCTATAGAGAACTAGCAGAAGATGATGAAGTCAAAGTGTCTGGTTCAGAAACACGAGTCGGAGACTGGAGCACAGGAGAACCAGAATTAGTATCTATGTCTAGATCAAGAAAGGTCGAGATATCCAGGGATTCGGGAGGAGCAGTGGTTGTATCAGTGGCAGATAGAAAAGAGGTCTCATCAAAACGTGCATGGCGAGTAAGATAGACCTTCCGAGATTCCGGATCAAGATAACGAAAACCCTTGTACTGCGAGCTGTAGCCCAAGAATATGCACGGATCACTGCGAGGAGCCAGTTTGTGTGGAGCAAATAGCCTAATATAGGGATACACCCTACAACCAAACGGGTGAAAGTTGGAGTAATCCGGATGGCGACCATAAACCAAAAAATAAGGTGATACATTGCTAAGCACAGGCGTGGGTAATCTGTTGATGGTATAGGCAGCTGTAGCGAAGGCATCATCCCAGTAAGACAGCGGCAACTAAGAGTGAAATAGCATAGATAACCCCATTTCCATAATATGGCAGTGTTTCCGTTCTGCTATGCCATTCTGCTCAGGCGTAGCCGGACAAGAAATTTGGTGAAAGATTCCTTTATCCGCGAAATGAGACCGTAATCAGGTATTCGTGAATTCCGTGCCACCATCGCTTTGAAACACTTTAATCGAGCAGGAGAATTAATTTTCAACTAAGTTTTGAAACTGCAAAAATGTCTCAACGAAGTCTGATTTTTGCTTCAACGGATAATACCAGGTAAAACACGAGAAATCATCGACAAAAATGTCATAGTAAGAAAATTCACTTTCAGAAATGACTGGAGCAGGACCCCACAGATCACAATGTATCAAATCAAGGACCAATTTTGCCTTTCTAGGATTGTCCACAAAAGCAAGTCTCTTACCCTTAGCCCTTTCACATGGTGAACAAAGAGTGGGTCTAGGGGACAGAGAAGTGACCTTAACAAGGCTCAATTTATTCAACAATGAAATAATAGAAAAGGATGTATGACCAAGTCTAGCATGCCATACATCAAAAGAATCTCTATGTTTATTATCTTGAACATAAGCAACAAAAGCAGCACCACTTTGCTCCAACGCATAAAGACCATGATCACATTGACCTCAGCCCACGACTTCCTTTGTGGCCCTTTTCTGAATAACAAACGAACGCTCATCAAAAGAAATCACAGCATTTAAGTCCCGTGTCAGCTTACTAATAGACAGAAGGTTTTTCGTAATATCAGGAACTACCAACACATCAGATAAAGATAAATTACAAGAAAACCGATGACGACCAATATGAGTAATAGATATAGGATGACCATTAGCAAGAGCAATAGAACGGTTACCATCATACAGTACAATGCTGTCAAGACTAGAGGCTGAGGAAGTCATGTGATTTGTCGCTCCAGAGTTCAGATACCAATCAGAACCAATGTCATTAAGCGAGGCAGAGGATTGGAATGCATCAACCAGATTTGCAGACTCAGGATTCGGATTGGAGCAATTCCGGGCAGTGTGACCGTACTCAAGACAGAGCTGACATTTAGGGTTCCATCGCTTCTTGCGGCGAGAACCAGAACCACCAGAGGAGTTACCACCAGAGCCACCATTGGGCTGTCCAGAATGGCCAGAACCACCACCACGACCGCGCGTGGTGGTCGACGCGCCAGCTGGGGGCTCGTGTGAGTCACGCGCTGAACCAGTCCTGCCAGAAAAGCCAGAAAAAATAGCAAATGCAGCAGGGGAAACCTCCGTACCTGCAGCGACGGTGCCCATTTGATGGAATATTTCATGAGATCTTTCCCGAGCGACGACGTTGGTGTAAAAGGGCAGCGACTGTTGAGCGAGTTGCACACTCGTGAATTCAGTAAAACTAGGACCGAGACCGCGCAAGAAAATCATCGTGCGATCTCTAGCAGGGACCGGAGCACCGAGTGAAGAGAGCCCGTCGGTGATGATCTTGAACCGGCGGTGGAACTCCAGAATGGAGGAAGAGCCATGGCGGACATTGTGGAGTTCATCGCGAAGTTGCAATTTGCATGATGCTGAGGTGTTGTCGAACGTTGCTGCCAGAGCGTTCCACATATCCATCACCGTGGCGCAGCCAATTGTCTCGAGCATACTCTCCTCCGTGAGCGACGATCGAAGCAACGCTTGAAGCCTCTTATCCTGGGCAGTCCAAGATGCTGGCGTGAGGACGGTGGCGGAGTCATCATAAGTGGAAGATTCCGGCGAAGCAGAGTCTTTGGCAGAAGCTATAGGCTTGGGGATCGATCCGTCAAGGTAGCCAAACAAGTTTTCCGATTCGAGAAGCACTTGAACTTGTGATTTCCACATCATATAATTGCCCGGATTTAGTGATACGAATATCAAATTCTTTGATGGAGAACAAAAAGCTGATTTTGTGAAGAAAATCCATGAGAAGGTGTGTATGAGAATTGAACGGACAAATGCACAGAATGCTGATAAAGCTAATCAAAGCCGCAAGTTGATAAGGTTTAACGTGGGAGATTATGTTTGGGTTCATCTGCGAAAAGAGAGATTTCCAAATGCTTGGAAATCTAAGTTGAGTCCACGTGAAGATGGTCCTTTTAGAGTGTTGGCTCGTGTGAACGACAATGCTTACAAGATTGAGTTACCAGATCTTATGGTGTTAGTGCGACCTTCAATGTTGCTGATTTATCTCCGTTTAATCTTGAAGACGATTCAGTTTCGAGGGCGAAACCTTTCGACCACGGAGGGAATGATGGAGATGCCAAGACGACTGATGGAGATGCCAAGACGACTACCACCATAAATAAAGACATTCCACGACTTGATCAAACATTTAAAGGATATGTTCGAGATCCTCTAAGAGACATGGCAGGACCTATGACTAGGTCAAGGACTAAGCTTAGGGATGCTGCTTTAAATGCTTTGATTGATCGCCTTTATGATGAAGAATTGAAGAAGGAGTCACCATCGACATCTTGGATTCATTATTCAAGTTTGTCGACGAACTGAAGACATCATGAAGAACACTATACTCTTTTTTCCCACTGGGTTTTTAATGAGGTAGTGTGATCACTGTAAATTAATGTCATTTTGGGTTTATTGGACCGATAGCTCGGCCATGTGGGCTTTGAAGAGCTGAATTTCAAAAATACAGTCCATTAAGGTTTAGTATATTCAGTTTTATTCTGATTAGAATTATATTTGATAAGATTAGATAAGGTAATATTCTTCAAGGTTACTTCTTGAAGAATTCAACCTAATTACCTTAGATTACAATTTATTTTAGGTATTTTAGTTAGATATGGTTTTAGCTTCTTAAAGCTGCCATAAGTCGATTCCGTTTCCATTTGTGATTAGGGTTTGAGGCAAGATTGTAACCCTATAAAAGGGGAGGCCTTGTGGACGAATTTAACAACCTTTCATCAATCAAATATACAACCTTTTGAGTTCATACTCTTTGCTTGTGAGCTATTCCATTGTTGCTTAATCCCGAGGGCTAGTTAAGTATCAATAAACCTTGTAATCTGATCCTGAGGGCTAGTTAGAGAGCAAGTCGAAGTTAGGCGTACCCCGAGGGCTAGACTCCTGAATTTCGTGCGGCATTGAAGGGTTTGCGAGTTCCCTTGTTTTGTCAAAGATCTTAATTCCGCAATCCAGATTCTTCGCAAGGGGATTCATATCAGTTGGTATCAGAGCAAAGCGAAGGATCGACTGAGGCCGAAAAAAAACAAAAAAAAGGGGTTTTGAGTTTTGCATTAATTTATTTTTGAATTTATAGATATATATATATACTCTTTCGTGTCGTGTTTTAACTGTGTTTGTTTGATCTTTCTTACTAGGAGGATTGAATCTAGAGTCGAAGGACGTCGAAGGACGTCGAAGGGTCTGAGAGTTAGAATACTTTGGTATTACTATCCGCCTTCGCCTTCATCAATCGAGTCAGGAGGACGTCGAAGGGTCTGAGCGTTAACAAGTATTATCCGCCTTCACCTCCCGGTTAGTTTCGTAGTTTTAAGTAGCTTAAACAGTTTATGTGCTTGTGATATTTTCGTCAACTCTTCTGAAAATTATTACATGCTCATAATCCTATTTGTTTTCTTTATCGTTCTTTGATTCTGTGATCTAGAATTGTTCTTTGATTCTTGATTACACCTTATTCAAAAAACAAAAAAAATAGAGTCTTGTGTCATTTTCCATATATATAGTGTCATATTCTTGATCCTTACGATCTTGAATACCTCGAAGTTCATTTGAATCAAGAGGAAGTTGTCGCAGTTTTCTTATTCTAAGTTTTATATAGGCGATTCTTGTTCCAAAAATTTTCGAAAATAAAAAACAAAAGGTAGTAGATTTTAGGTTTCAAAATCGGAATTTAGGATTTGAAATCTGAAATTTGGGGCAGATTTGCAATTTTCAAAAGTTTGGGGGCAGATTTGCAATTTCTGAAAATTTTGGTAATTGTGACTGAAATTTTTCTTTGGGAATAACATTCTGTTTGTGAGTTTTATAGTACCAAAAAAAAAAGGGAAAAAAACGAATTGTGGCTGAAAAAAAAGGAAAGAAAAAGGAATCCGGTTTGAAAAAGGAAAAGAAAAGTCAAAATCCGGAAGAGAAAAAGGAAATAAAAGCCAATTGTGAGAGGGGTTTTGATCTGAATTTTTTGACTTGGGGGACAAGTAAGTCATTAAAATCCTTTTCCACAAGTGATTTGGATTTAAATTCCTATTCCAATTTGTTCTTGAATTTTCGGAACCTATTTGTAGCCTATATAAAGCAATCTTGTTTTGGTCATAATTATTTCAATACAGCTCCGATTCGTGCCATTCAAATTTTTTTTTGTTCCTTATTCTTTGTAGAATTTGGAATTCTAGATCGTAGAGCCAAATTTTGAGTTTATATATTTTTAAATTTCGAAATAAATTCTGCAGTACTCATCTCCATAGTTTGCTTTGAATTGCGGTGAATTGATCAGTTGCCCTCGCATTAGCCTTCACCTTGTGAGTTGTGAGTGTTATACACTTGGTGAGTGACCTTACTACACAAAGGGGAAGGGGGGACATTTATTCCTGACGGTTTGTTTCTTCTTAGCAGGGATGGCGGACGATCCATTCGTCCCGCCATTTGTTGGCAATCCCAACAATAAATCTAAAACGAATTCCATGAATGTCATAAATGCCATAATGAGCGAGGTTCAGAGATTATCAAGGAAGGTAGATGAGTTATCAAATCCAGCGACACCTCGTTCTAAAAGACAAGTTGAATATGCTTGTGACATCAAAGGTTTGAAGTATGATATTCCTAGATTTGATGGTCGACACAATCCGGTGAAATACTTGGATTGGGAGAGGCAGATCGAGAACCTGTTTGATGTCAAAAACTACTGTGAGAAACAGAAGATCAAGGTCGCGGAGTATTCTTTCACCCATTATGCCACAGAGTGGTGGGAGAATTTGAAAGAATCAAGATATCTTGCCGGAAAGAAACCTATCTCCACCTGGGAGAGATTGAGGACCAAGCTTCGATTACATCATGTTCCACGAACATATTTGATGGAGCAACATTCGTATTTCAGCAATATGAAGCAAGGAAATTGCAGTGTAGATGAATACTGGCAAGATCTTGAATTAGCTATGAGAAGAGTTGGCATGAGAGAAAATGATGCCTTTATAAAGAATCAGTTTATTGAAGGTTTAAGAGAAAATCTACAAGTTCCGGTTAAACTCCAGTATTGTGTTTCCATGCAAGATTTATTGTTCAATGCCAGATTGGTTGAATCAACATTAAGGCCCAGTGGAAGCTCTAATATTGGCTATGACAGTCAAAGGCAATTCTCTGAATTCAGAAGCCCAAATTCGACCAGGGGCTGTAGCAATTTGAACTTGGGTGGCCAAGGAAACCTTAATTCAACCAAAACCTACTCAAATCCACCATTGGAACCAACTGATCAAAGAATTATCACAACCAATCAGTCTCTTAGCCAAGATACAGGTAAATCAATTTCTACTTTGTCAGATACAGTTTATTCTAACACTCCTACATGTTTTCATTGTAATGAACGAGGACATGTTCACAATAACTGTCCCCATGAACGAGTTATAAAACTAATGGAGGAGGAAGAAGATGGTGATATGCCTGCACGGTATGACACCGAAGAAGAACAAATAGATGATGAAATCATCATTTTTGACAGAGGTGAAGATATTTTTGAGGCGTATTCCACAGATGTTTCCGAAATTACTCCCCCAAATGGAGCAAGTAATTTCGACCAAAATAGTGTCAATTCTGCCAAAATTACAGTAGATGTCACCATAGACAAGTTCCAGGTCGATCCTAAGGTAGGTAAGACAGGTAAGTTGCAGAATGATTATGAAAAGTCGCATAAATTCTTGTCTTCACATCTTAGTCCTTTACCATCTATTTATATGATGAGGCATGAACTATCTATTGACTCTGGTAAATTGTTTTATGCTTAATAAGATATGTGAATCGAGTTTTGACTAATCATTCTTTTGTTCTTATAATGTACTTCAAAGAAAGTTACTATTCCAAAGAAGATATTCATGTAGATATGTTTTCACGGTTTGTTAAGTTGTTACAGGAATTCAAGGATGTCTTTCTAGGTTATATGCTTCCCGTTTCGAGGACGAAACTTTTCGATCCGGGAGGGAATGATACGAATATCAAATGCTTTGATGGAGAACAAAAAGCTGATTTTGTGAAGAAAATCCATGAGAAGGTGTGCATGAGAATTGAACGGACAAATGCACAGAATGCTGATAAAGCTAATCAAAGCCGCAAGTTGATAAGGTTTAACATGGGAGATTATGTTTGGGTTCATCTGCGAAAAGAGAGGTTTCCAAATGCTTGGAAATCTAAGTTGAGTCCACGTGAAGATGGTCCTTTTAGAGTGTTGGCTCGTGTGAACGACAATGCTTACAAGATTGAGTTACCAGATCATTATGGTGTTAGTGCGACCTTCAATGTTGCCGATTTATCTCCGTTTACACTTGAAGACGATTCAGTTTCGAGGGCGAAACCTTTCGACCACGGAGGGAATGATGGAGATGCCAAGACGACTGATGGAGATGCCAAGACGACTACCACCATAAATGAAGACATTCCACGACTTGATCAAACATTTAAAGGATATGTTCGAGATCCTCTAAGAGACATGGCAGGACCTATGACTAGGTCAAGGACTAAGCTTAGGGATGCTGCTTTAAATGCTTTGATTGATTGCCTTTATGATGAAGAATTGAAGAGGAGTCACCATCGACATCTTGGATTCATTATTCAAGATTGTCGACGAACTGAAGACATCATGAAGAACACTATACTCTTTTTTCACACTGGGTTTTTAATGAGGTAGTGTGATCACTGTAAATTAATGTCATTTTGGGTTTATTGGACTGATAGCTCGGCCATGTGGGCTTTGAAGAGCTGAATTTCAAAAATACAGTCCATTAAGGTTTAGTATATTCAGTTTTATTCTGATTAGAATTATATTTGGTAAGATTAGATAAGGTAATATTCTTCAAGGTTACTTCTTGAAGAATTCAACCTAATTACCTTAGATTACCATTTATTTTAGGTATTTTAGTTAGATATGGTTTTAGCTTCTTAAAGCTGCCATAAGTCGATTCCGTTTCCATTTGTGATTAGGGTTTGAGGCAAGATTGTAACCCTATAAAAGGGGAGTCCTTGTGGACGAATTTAACAACCTTTCATCAATCAAATATACAACCTTTTGAGTTCATACTCTTTGCTTGCGAGCTATTCCATTGTTGCTTAACCCCGAGGGCTAGTTAAGTATCAATAAACCTTGTAATCTAATCCTGAGGGCTAGTTAGAGAGCAAGTCGAAGTTAGGCGTACCCCGAGGGCTAGACTCCTGAATTTCGTGCGAGATAGTGCGGGTTTGCAGATCCCTTCACTAGATCAAAGATATAATTCCGCAAATCGTGAGTCTTCGCAAGGAGATTCATATCATTTAATTTAATGGGTAACATATGAATGAGGGTGGTATAGCTCAATGGAGTTGCTGCCATCGTGAGGATGAAGCAAGAATTAAGAATTCAAGATTTGGGAAAAAGGCTAGACTTTGACTGGAGATTAGGGTTTACAGCAATCACCTAATCGGGATGGATTTTGAGTAAAGACAAAGTAATTTTGGATTTACCTGTCTGATACCATGAAAGTGTAATTCACCATACTTGGTGTGTCTGTCGTATTAACAATAAATAGAATACAAGTCTAGTAGATACAATGAACTTAGCCTATTCTAAATATGTACAAAATATCATGATATCAATCAAGATATCCTATCATTTTCCATTCGTTGTTGATTGTCTGTTTTGAATTACGAGGTGAATCTATTTACTTATATGTTGCATCTATTAGTAATCAGTATGTACCTGTTAGTTGTATTGTGTATGCATTTTTATTTTCATTTGTTAACTGTCAATTTTGAATTAGCAACATCACCTGTTTACTTATATGTTGCATCTGTTAGTATCCAGTATGTAATTGTTAGTTGTGTTGTGTATAATTTTTTTATATAAATTTGTTATTGGTCATTTTGAATCAGGAACTGCCTTTGTTTACTCATATATTGCATCTGTTAGTATCCAATGTGTATTTATTTATTTTATTGTGTTTGACTTTTTTTCCATTGTTGATTATTGTTCGTTTTGAATTATAAATTGTATTTGTTTGCTTATATGATGTACATGTTAATATCCAATGTGTATGAATTTTTGCAAGAGTTGGATCTGTACTTTTTTTGTTTTTAGCTTTTAAGGAATCAGACAACGTCGAACATTGGACTCCACAAGGCGTTCCGACACGAGGATGATTCATATGAAGATGACACTGAACTTGAAGATTCTAAGATGATCCTCCTTTTGAAGATTAATAATTTATTCATTGTATTAGAGACCGTTTGTTAATCTAGATAGGAATATTATTGTAATTGTAAGTTCCCTAATAGAAGATTTCTATCACGAGCACTTTATCTTCCATTTTGTTTAGATGTTGAGAGCCCCCCTCTTGTATGAATTTGACAAAGTTTGTATATTTTTATAAACAAAGTATGCAATGCTTTACATGTGTTGCTTTCATGTCGACAATACTTTCTATGATCTCTCTTTGATTTAAATCAAGGAAATCTGCTCATGTTTTTGAAAACAAACACATGTTTTAATGTAATCCGTATATATTATAAGGTATTAAATGCAGTATATATGAAAATTTTAAAAATTACAAAATTATGTGAACTCTTTTGTGTATACTATAATAGAGTGCTAATTGTATGCTAACATATGCATCTTTTAACAAAACACAATCGATTCATAGTGTAACTTATGCACTACCGCATGGCAAAGTTTTGCTATTCATAAAAGGAATTGATAATTCTAATTCATATGCATATTTTTATTTAAACAATACATGTTGTAAAGTAATTAATGCAGAGTTAAATGATAATTTTAAATTGTAAAATTTTAACTGAACTTATACATGATCTCCTGGAAAAGTTTCATAATTCATATTCAGAGTTTTTAAAAATAAATGCATATTTTAATACAAACGATAGGTATTGTAGATAGCAGGTGCATACTATATACAAAAAATTTCACCAGCATTTAGTTCATTTTTTGAATATTTGCCACATATTTTTTACATGTTCATAGTACTATAATTCATAATCTAGAATTTTCAACAACAATATCCAAACTTTCAAATAGGCAAAAACATCTTCACTTGCCCCTTTCCATCTTCTCTCCCTCTCGGAACCATAAGTTACCAAAATTCGAACCTCAATTACGTAATGAACCTCTTTAGTAATTAACTAGCACTAGCATGATATTTTGGATCCATTTCAGCTCCCACAGTTCATTGAAAAACTAGCATACATACAATAAAATTGAAGAGAATGAGGACAAAAATGGCCGCCACCGATGGAGAACAGAAAGTGTTGGCCACTGTTCAACAGATCATTAAGAGCCTTCATATTCATATTTCCAACAACTCTGATGATGTGATCCTCCTCTTCTCCTTCATTGACAAAACTCGCTTCTCCAATCTCTCTAACGTCATCCTCCCTTCTCCTCTAGATGTGGGCAAAATTTTGGATCCTCCAAATGCTCTCATCATCGGCATCGACGTCAAAGATTCGGAGGTCACCGGTGGTGGCGCAACTCCTCCCCGCCTTGGCTTAACGAAGTGACATAGATTGTGAGATGACTTAGCTAGTGAGATAGAAGTTTGGGAAAGAGTTGAAGTTTGGGAATGAAGAAGAATGGAGAATGGAAAATTTTGCAGAGGGTAAGAGTTTGGGGAAGTAGAACGAGTCGCACTTCAGTTTGGGAAGGAATGGTTTTGATTAATTTTTGTTAATTGCAAATTGGTTCTTGGCCTGTTCATAAGCTTATGGACAGGCCGCCTGTCAGGAGACCTACTCTTTAATTTAAATAAATTTAGCTATCCAAAATAAATTGAAACGTGAAATTTAATAATATATTGGTATTTTAAAAATTGAATTTCAGTTTTTATAATTTAAATCTTAAATTAAATTAAAATTATTAAAATTATTTCATAAATTAAAATTAAATAGTAGAGAAAAAAGTAAGCACATTTATTTAAAAATAACTAGATTTAAAATAAAAACAATTAATTTTTTTAAAAAAAA
Source organism: Rubia yunnanensis (assembly GCA_037428765.1). NCBI lineage: Eukaryota > Viridiplantae > Streptophyta > Magnoliopsida > Gentianales > Rubiaceae > Rubia > Rubia yunnanensis. The sequence goes on along the minus strand of CM075061.1, from coordinate 42,896,625 downwards.
TAAAATTTGAAGGGACACGTGGCCCAATGAGAGCACGCCACGTGTCCCATGCATGCAAAATTTAAAATAAAAGGCCTGATGAGATTGCAGCTAAAATGAAGTCCTGGCCTCTCCATGTGAAGGATTGCAGCGAAAATGCAATTTGGGCTGGTTTCAGTTTTCAACAACCACTGACTGGTTCCAGTTAATTGGAACCACTTTGAAATGCTCATTGTAGGGTTTCGTGGTTTCACTTCGATTTCAGTGTGATTTCATTTCACAACTGAAACTAATCTAAAACTTCCACTGCACATGCTCTTAAGAATGGATGGAAAAGTAACCATTGCTGCCAAAAAGAAAATCTGAAAAATTAAAGGTGGGAACCATCATTTATTTAATCACAAATGGAGCCACATTTCAAGTTTTTTGTCTACGGTTCTTTTTTTTCTTTTTTTTACAGAATCACTAAAACTGCTATAAAAGCACTTAAAGTGCCCTATATTGTTTTAGAAAAACATCTTACTTCACTAACAGATGAGAGAAAAAATTGAGGAAGGTTTTTTTGTAGAGTCCTCATGTCTTACAAGGCCAATCAATGTCATTAAAGACTCTTGAACCTTCTTGCATCACAGGGCTTGGGTCATCAAGGTAGTATCTACGGCAACCAAAGCATGAAGGCAACATCAAGTTCTTTCTGGAGGCAGCATGATTCATAAGAATCTAAATAATGAAGAGTGACAACGGCTTATAGAATTCCTTCTTGAGCATAACAAGAAGGAAGAAATTAGCCATAGTAAGAGTGTTAAGGCAACAACCTTTATCAATGTTTCAATTCGAACATTGTGTAAAGTATAGGCACGAATGAGGCATCAAAGAGAAGTTGGGATTCCTCTTGATGTCAAATCAAGGAAAACCAGAAGGGAGGCAACCGAGAAGATAGTGCTAGATGTTAAAGCACTAAAGGAAATACCTATAAATTCAAGAAGAGATGTTAAATCAACTCCGGTAGCAATGAATGTTAGCAAGAGCACAATACAAATAATGGTAGCATCCGAGACAGTCAGAAGCTACACCAATGCTTTAAAACCATCACCAACCGTGAAAAACACAGTGGAGTGAGAGGTCGTCACCGTACCTCTCAAAAATATATTTTATAACCCTAAAGTGATTCCTAAATACAATTAAGTAGATATTGGCAAATCGGGATCGTCCATGAAGAAGATGGATTTTCCTAAGGGTTCATACATATAAGGTGGATATAGGCCTAGATATAGATATATAAAAGCAAGTAAAGGGAGTAGGGGTTGGTTGGTTTTTCTAAGTTGTGAATTTAAAAGACAAAAATGCTATCATAAACAAGATATTAAGCTGATCATGCAACAAACTACAAAGATTTATTTAAACACAAATTATGGGACCTTGAACGCAATTGATTTCCACTTCCGAGCCTCTTATCTATCCTTGAATCCACAACCTATTCACTACCTTGACTACTTATTGTGAAGATAAATCTTCCATTCTTCTTTGATGGTAATTTACAAGAGTGAATTCAAAATCCCTTGTAAACCTCACTAATGACCCCTTTAGTCGAGAAATGACTCTAGATATCACATTAATGGAATTATGTATGAAGAATCAACAAGCTTTGTAACACTTATAAAAACTAAACCATGTCTAAGCATTACCCCAATTTATACATTTACTAAGATTAGCCAAGAATATTCAACATTCAATGACTTCTCCTACTTGCTACCTTAAAATAAACATGACAAAGGATTCAACATCATCATATTCATCTAGCAATTATTAAATCATAACCCATCTAGAAGATCTAACTCATGCTCTTGGATTTCTTATCAAACGTGAGGGAATTAGCTACTTCCATCCATCCCCAAAAAGTTATTATACAAGCATTGCGTATCATCAAACTTCCAATCACAATAATGACATTAACAATCAATATCAAAACTCCATAAATGCACAATAGACAAAGCAATAAATAGGTAGATATAATTCTCAAGACATGGGCAGGGAAACCTTAATCAATTTCTCTCAAGACTAAGTGTTTAGCTAATACAAGTTATACTAACATTGATAAACAAATCAAACATGAACAAAGATGAAAAGATATGAAAAGAGAGAGCAAACTAGGGTTATTAGAAGAGGATTTTTGGCCAAAAGGAGATAAGATATGAAATTGGTGGCCAAAATGCTTTATATTGTACAAGAGAGAGGAAAAAGAAAATGAAAGAGTAAAAGTACAGTAGAAGCCCGCCCGGGTAGGAGAGGCCTCAGCAATTTTTTTTTATCTTGGCTCACTTATCTGCCCGGGCGGATGCTGGTCCACACTGTGAGCTGCAGTTTGCGACTTCTTGTTTGGCTTCCACGGGTGAACCGTTAACCTGCTTTGAAAGTTCTTGTAATCGATTCTATAGCACTTGAGGAGGCAAATCCAATGGTACCACCCTCGGGAACTGGTTCTTCTCAAATCATTCCCAGAACTCGTTTCAAACTTTTGGATCATAGTTAATCAGCTTCTTTGTCTTCCTTCTTTGACCCTTCTATCTTCCACCACGTTTTGACTCGTGGCTTTCAGCCTTCTACCATCCTAGCGAATAGCCTTCACTAAAATACTCCGAAGTGCTTACGAGCAATCTATAAATTAAGCTCACAAAAAGGAATCAAGATGTTCGTAAGGACCAAAAATCCATTAAACTTAAAAATATGTTACAAAATGAAGAATTTAGATATGAAAACTGAAAACAGTTATCTAAACCCTGTATGATGTAAACCTACCCAAGTCTAGCAAACTTGCAACAAAAAGATAACAAAAGAGATGTTAAATGCTTCGAAAAATACATGTATTTGACGTCTCATCAAATCTCCCATACTTAAACTTTTACTCATCCTCGAGTAAACAAGAACAAGAAAAGATCTAAGCGTAAACTAGCATACAAAAGTTTTCCCAAAATACCCAACATTTTATTCCTAGACTACCCTAGCTTCCAAGACATAAGAATCCCTCACACTCTCACATCGGAAACCCTAAGATAATCTAAACAACCATCATACCGATCAAAGGTGAGGTGCAAATACATGTGTAAAACAATCTTAATCTACCAAAGAAGCAATGAAATAGAGAAACTAAGTGAAGCATAGAATGTTTCAATTTCTCTCATTTCTCTCATTTTTCCTTGGAGCCCTCTCGGGTTTTCATCCTAGTTTCACACATTTTTTTAAATTTTTCAATGCTAACCCTCACCTTTTTCTACACCATTTGGCCTCTCATTTTGGTATAGGTCACCCTTTAGGGTTTTTGATCTATCCGGGCACCCCAATTTTGCCTAAGTTGCCCTCTTGGATTTTCAACTCAGCGGGAATTTTTTTAAACAAAACAAATCAAAGTAGAGCATATGCATACTACAATACAATACAATGAAATATATTTCTCTCTCCCACACTTGAAACTTACGTTGTTCTCAATGTGAACAAAAGGACAAGATAATTAAATGAGGGAGAAAGAAAAAACTCACAACTAGAACCTTAAAGGTCCTTCCCGGTGGTGGTAATGCTCACTTCTCAATGAATGTTCTATCCTCCCTGTTCCCAAAATCCGCCCAATATGCAACTTTGACCCATCCACTACAAATCCACAACTATGCAAATCCTAATCAACACTCACAAAAGGCAACAACTAGTAGTACTCCTAGATGGTGGTTTTGGTGGTGGTTTTAAGTGGTGGATTGTGGTGGTGTTTATGTTGTTTTGGGTAAGAGTTTGAGGACAAGGGTGAGGGCATGTTTTCTTCTTCTTTTTTTCAAACTAAAAATCAACTAAAATAATTTAAAAGTCGAGTTGCCTCCCGAGAAACTCTATATATTTAAGGTCGTCTGCACAACCCTAATTGTATCCCTATGGTGAAGGTTTGAACCCCTTCACCATAAGTATCTAAAAGTAGAGAGGTGGGGGTTGAAATATTCCAAGAGGAAGATTTTGTGGAGGTGGAGTTGGTATTAAAGGAGATAGGTGGTTTGGAAGCTTGGTGTAATCATTTGACTTCCCTATTGTCTCCTTCAAGAATTCCAAAAATGGTGGAGTTGGTTCATTTGGTAGGGGTAGGGGTGATGATGGCAAGAATAATGAATGTAATACAATCACCTCTTCCTCAACTTCTTTGTCTTCAACAACCAACTCCTCATCCCTTTGGAACTCAAATTCATTTCTCAAGGTGACCTCACTCACCGTATCTTCGAGTCCAACTTGGGATGGTGTATCTTTCGAATATTGAGCTTCCATTCGGATCACCACTTCCATCATATCGCTTATATGCCCCTCCAAAGCCTTTAGTCTTGATGAGATTCGAGTTTCCACTTCCTCATTAGTCTTGGCCAAGTCGGTCAAGTTTTTTATTGCATCCATGATCTCTGTATGTGTCAAGCTTGAACTTTCTCCTTTAACTTGGTTTCGGGGAATGGTATAAAGTGGTGAAGGCCAATCATCTTGCTTGTATTATTGGTTTTTTGGTGCATTCTCATACCACAAACCTGGATTATCACTCCACTTCAGATTGTAAGGGTCGTAGTACGGATACTATTCTTGAGCCCCTTGATCTTGAAAACCAACAAATCCAACTTCTTGATAGCACTCTTCATAATACCCTTGGTTTTGAAAGCCAACAATTCTTTCCTCCTCGTAGTGCTTCTCTCTCCACCAACGGTAAGACTTGGTATGCTGGTCAGAATGACAAATCCTACAAAACCTTTCCTATTGAGTCTTTGTCTCATCGTGAGTTCCCTCAAGGTGAGATATTCCATTTTTCTTTTCTTTCTTTTTTTCAAAATTCAAAATTATAGTGCAAGGATTCTTGGTAAAAATAATTACCAAGAACTCAAGCAATACCTACTCTGAACAACATCAAACAAAAACAAAGAAGAACAAAGAATTTGGGTCGTAGAGCAAAGGTTCTCGGCTCTTGGAACAAGTACGTACCATAAACTAAGAACAAAGCAATACGTCTCAAAACACAAAACAAACTCAAATAAAAGTCAAATAAAAACAACTAGCATATATTCAAAAAAATATGCACACACACCTAAAAATAAACACCTACCAAAATTTGGGAGGTCATTGCCGTACCTCTCAAAATTATAATTTATAGCCCTAAAGTGCTTCCTAAATACAATTATGTAGATAGTGGCAAATCAAGGTCTTCTATGAAGAAGATGGATTTTCCTAAGAGTTCATACATATAAGGTGGATATAAGTATAGATATAGATAGATATAAATATATAAAAGCAAGTAAAGAGGGGGGGGGGTGTTTGGTTGATTTTTCTATGTTGTGAATTTAAAAGAAAAAGATGCTATCATTAACAAGAGATTAAGCTAATCATGCAACAAACTACAGAGATTGATTAAAACATAAATTACGAGACCTTGGGCGCAATTGATTTTCACTTCCAAGCCTCTTATCTATCCTTAAATCCACAACCTATTCACTACCTTGACAACTTATTGTGAAAATAAATCTTCCATTCTTCTTTGATGGTAGTTTACAATAGTAGATTCACATCCCTTGTAAACCTCACTAATGACCCATTTAGTAGAGAAATGACTAAAAATATTCCATTAATGGCATTATTTACGAAGAATCAACAAGCTTGATAACACTTATAAACATTAAACCATGTCTAAGCATTGAGCCAATTTATACATTTACTAATATTAGCCAAGAATATGCAACATTCAATGACTTCTCCTACTTTCTACCTTAAAATAAACATGAAAAAGGATTCAACATCATCATATTCATCTAGCAATTATCAAATCATAACCCAATCAGAAGCTCTAACTCATGCTCTTGGATTTCATATCAAAAGATGAGGAACTAGCTACTTCCACCCCTTCCCAACAAGTTATTATACAAGCATTTCATATTATCAAACTTCTAATCACATTGATGCCACTAATAACCAACATCAAAATTCCATAAATGCACAATAGACAATGTGATAAATAGGTAGAAATGATTCTCAAGACATGGGCAGGGAAACCTCAATAAATTGTTCCCATTACTAAGCATTTAGCTAATACAAGTTATACTAACATACACAAACAAATAAAAACATGAAAAAAGATGAAAATGTATGAAAAGAGAAAGAAAACTAGGGTTCTTGGAAGAGGATTTTCGACCACAAGGAGATAGGATAGGATATGAAATGGGTGGCCAAAATTCTTTATATAGTACAAGAGAGAGGAAAAAGAAAAATAAAAAGTAAAAGTGCAGCATAAGCCCGCCCGGACGGAAATGGGCAAATATTTCTAATCTTGGCTCGCTCATCCGCCCGGGTAGATGATGGTCCGTACGGGTGGGCTGCAGTTCGCGGCTTCTTGTTTCACTTCTCACAGGTACATAGTTGATCCGTTTTGGGAGTTCTTGTAGTTGATTCTATAGAGCTTGAGAAGACAAATCCAATACCCTCGGGGGATTGTTCTTCTTGAATCATTCATTGAACTCATTTCAAAATTCCAGATCACAATTAATCTACTTCTTTGTCTTCCTTCTTCAACCCCTCTTTCTTCGACCACGTTTTGAATTGTGGCCTTCAATCTTCTACCATCCTAGTGAATGACCTTCACTAAAATACTCTGAAGTGCATACGAGAAATCTACAAATTAAGCTTACAAAAAGGAATCTAGATGCTCGTAAGGACCAAAAATCCGTTAGACTTAATATAAGTTACAAGATGAAGGATTTAGATACGAAATCTAAAAACGGTTATCGAAACCCCTTATAATGTAAACCTACCTAATCTAGCAAACTTGCAACAAAAAGAAAATTAAAGAGATTTTAAATGTTTTGAAAAATACATACATTTGACATATCATCATAGAGTGACTGAAATTCTGCTTGGGAAAACTACAACGTAACCATCAATTTGAAAGCATGTACAATGTGGTTCATATAGATGAAAAATGGTTCTACTTCCCCCAAAAATACAATTTGCTATCCTGGTGAGGATGAACCTTATAGAACCGCTAAATCAAAGAGATACAGATCAAAACTTATGTTTCTTTGTCTTGTTTCGAGACCGATATTCAACGGTGCAAGTCAATGTGTTTGGGATGGGAAAATTGGTATTTTCCATTTTGCCATTGACATTCTAGAAAAAATAAAAAGCAAGTACAGACCAACATGCACATTAATCACACCACCAGCAAAGTCAACCAACAAGGAGTCAGAAGAACTCCTAAATTTGAATAAGTACGGACAGTAATAAGGTCAAAGTGGCCTGGATTTCTTAGTAAAAATATATACTTGCGTCAAGGCAATATATACTTAGTTGTCAGCCCCCAAATTCCCCCCGACCTAAATAATCTGAATTTAGTTTTCCAGCTCTATTCAGCCCCAACAACACAGAACACCATGCAGGAAGTTACGGGATTTACTGGTTGCATTTAAAGAAACGTACAATGACCATGATGCAATTACCTTAAAACATTTTTCTAAGTTTGCAAAATGTGATGCTAGAAGTTATGAATTTAATGGGAAGAAACAGCTACAAAGTACCACATATGGGTAAAGACTCATTGATTTTACTAGGTATGTTGCCTAATGTACAAAGTGGAGATGAAAGTGTAGTAAGAGAGTGATTGCAACATCTCATTCAAATTCAAGAAACCAGAGGATTGGAAGGACTCATGCATGCAAATGGAATGCAGCCATAAACCAGTAGAAGTGCGGGCATGGTTAAGAATTTTTTTGTTAGATTGTGCAAATATTAATGATGTGCCCATTTTATATGGTTATATTAGGAGTTTTACAATTCACTTTTGTACACTTTTATGCTCTAGATGTGGCATTTTGCCTTGAAATTCTTTAAGAAGGGTTAAAAGCGACTTTTACGCTTTTATTACTTTTCCAAAGGATTTTGTGTGACAAGGCAAATTGTTTTAAGACTTTGAAAACTTTGAAGATTACCTTTGAAGATTTGAAGACTTGCATTTGAGCTTTTGAAGGAAGAATTGAAGATAAGTGAAGTGGAGAGAAGGACTTGAAACAAAAGGAAGAAAAAAAATCAAGATGCTGAAACTGGGCTCAGTCGCGACTTGCGACGGACGGGTGGCTAGAAACTTTCTTACTTTTTTGTACTATAAATACTAAACCCTATCCTCTCCCCTGCTCGCTCTTCTTCTTCCAGCGATTTTCTGGGTTGAAAGTTTTCCTTTCTTACTTTTCTTAGTGTTTGTAGGTTAATCGTATATTTTTATTATCTAGGTTAGTTTAATCTTGGGAGCAATTGATTGAGACTTCCTTGCTAATATCTTGAGAATCATATCTATATATATATTGCTTTTGCTATTGTGCATTTATTGAACTTTGAATGAGAATTGTTGATGACATTGATGTTGTAGAAAGTTTGAGTATATGAATTGCTTGTATGATTACTTGTTAGGGTTGGGAGAAAGTAGTTGATTCTCCCCTCTTTTAATATAGAATCTAAGAGCATGAGTTAGAGCTTCTAAATGATGTTGATGCGTTGATAATTGCTAGATGAATGTGATAATGTCGAACTCTTTGTCATGTTTGTTTATTTTAGCAAATAGGAGAGGTCTATGAGCGTTAAACGTTCTTGACTAATCTTATGTAAATGCATGAATTGGTTAAATGCTTAGACACGGTCTAGTGTTTATAAGTGTTGCCAAGCTTGTTGATTCTTCGTGCTCAATGCCATCAATGAGATACTTTTAGTCATTTTTCGACTAAGGGAGTCATTGGTGAGGTTTGACAAGAGATGTCAAATTCACTCTTGCAAACTAATATCTAAGAAGGATAGAAGATTTATCTTCACATTAAGTAGTTAAAGTAGTGCATTGATTGTTTCACTCGTTCTTGAAGCCTTTGTTATTCAGCATTCATGTGTTCTTAATGCTATGTTTTACTTCATTTATGCCATTGGTTGTTTGAGAATAAGAAGTGTTTGTATGATTTAAGTGTTAGGGTGTTAGGAAAGTGATAAATTCCTTAGCTATTTGGCATGAAAACCAAGAACATGAACTTAGAATTTCTCGTGCATAATGTGTTGTGATTCTTTATAGATAAGTATGTTAATGTGGATTGTTCTCATATTTATCCTAGATGCAATGAAAGGTTGAACCTTGAATGTGGTTTGTTCTAGGTTTAGCCTAATGAATTCTATGTTTGGTTAAATGACTATGTCATTGGTAGAAAGCTTGTCGTTATCAAATCTATGGTCCTTCGTGTGAAATGTCGTTGATGAAATACCTCTATGGTGTGGTTTGCCTAGAGTGATTATCAACGAGGTTTGCAAATGGTCGTTGTTTGTCTTTGCAAATTACTATTAAGAATGAATGAATGTTGATCTTCGAATGGGAAGTGATAACATTCCCTATGGGTAACAAATGTGATAGAATTTGTGAATGGTTCAATGATCTACATTTGGTATGGAAGTGGATGTCAATTGCCCCCAAGGCTTTGTCTTTTGTAGTTTTTACCCTTTTTCTTAGTTTGCTTGATGATTAACGTAGTTACTTAACTTTGCTAGTTGTTTTATCTTTTACTTTCATAACTTAGGACCAAAACCAACAAACCAAACCCCCTATTTATTTTCTTATATATATATATATATGTATATATATATATATATTACTTCTAGCATAATATTAACATTTTATGTTTAAACGCTTAAGAAAATCTCTTTTCTTCGTGGACGACCCCGATTTGCCACTCTATCTACTTAGTTGTAGTTAGTAAGCATTTAGAGGTTATAAATTTAACTTTGAGATGTACGGCGACGACCTCCCAATTAATTTTTGTGAACCAAAGTAAAATGTGTGTTTTGTTATGTAAATCATGTTTATTATTATAGAACTTTTTGAAAAAGTTTTGAAAATTAACTTTTCGTTTACTTAGTATCATTATCCTTAAATACATTAATGTATTCTAAACTACATGGTGCATGGTAGGAGTGAATGTTTAAAAGTAAAGAATGACATCCAAGTGAAACACAGTTGCATTCTAATTGAAAGTTGGTCGAGGTAATAAGCAAGTTTCAATTTAAACATCAATGCCATACCAGGTGCATACAATAAACGGTTGCATTTTAAGTTTCATTATCACCACTCATGATAGAAGGAAAAGGAAGCAATAACACCCACACGATCGCCCAAGTGGTTGGGCATGTGGTTCCATTTCCCATGGGGAGAGGTTCGAATCTCGGCAGGCGCAGTGGGGGGGGGGGGGGTGTTCTCCCAGTGGGGGGACTCCTTGTGGCCACCGAGAATGTTCGAGGACCATGTGTTTGACCACTGGGAGTGCTGTGATTTACCTCCTCGATTATAGGCGTGGTATCGTTGCGACCGGGACCCTGTGGGCGAGGGATATCGCCTTTTTAAATTTAAAAAAAAAAGAAAAAGAAAAGGAAGCAATAGCAACAAATTTCAGTTTCATGATCAAACATGCATCCCAGTTAAGTTGGATAAAATACGTGTCTGCGTTTCAAGTATAAACATCACTAATAAACACAGTGTTAAGGAATTAGAATATTACTTGTAATTGTAATTGTATTCTATTACCTTCTCCTAGCTTGTACATGTGTCGTTACCTTTTCCTATCTTGTATAGGTATCATGTACCACTATATAATGCATCATGGGTTTATGAATAAAAACATACAGTCATTACCCTTATTTTCTACAATTACCACATGCGCCGCCGCTGTTCCTCCACGCACCGCCGCTGCGCTCTCCACGCGCCGCCGCTGTTCCGCTCTCCACGCGCCGCCGCTGTTCCGCTCTCCACGTGCTGCTGTTCCGCTCTGCCGCAACTGCTCCACGCCACCGACCAGTTCCGCCGCATGGCAACAACTCTCCAATCTTCATGCGTCGCCGCTAGTTCAACGCGTACCGCCGATTATTGTACCTGCTGCTAATATGTACCTGATTTTACACTATGTTTGACTCCGAAGAACAGGCTCATCTTAATACTGCACCTGAGGTCTCGAAGCTTCAGGATATAAGTGGTTACGATGTGATTGCAACTTTACTGAATCGGTTGCAATTGCAATATGGTCCTCAGACTGCTTTACCTATGGGTCGTTTGTCGAATGATCCTTACTTTATTGGCTCTGGGGATGGTCCAGGTTTACAACTTATACTGAACATGCTGAAAGGTCAAGAAAATTACATTGAATGGTCTGACATGATTTTCCACGCATTCTTTGCCAAGAACAAGATTGGGTTCATTGATGGATCCATTACCAAACCCCCGGATGGTCATCCTGATGCTGCTAATTGGCCTGGGGTTAATGCTACTCTTGTCTTCTGGATCTTGCAAGCCCAAGATCCGGTGTTGAGATCTTCTACAAGCTCGTTTGCCACAGTTAAGGATCTGTGGGATTATTGTTGCCGATGGTATGAAATTTTTGCAAATACAAGAGGCTATTTAAAGTTGCATGCAAAACGGTCAGCCCATCGACATTTACTTTGGCAAACTGAAGAAGTTGTTTACAGATTATCACTGCATACGGCCTCTCCTAGTTTATGACTGTGAAGAAAGCAAGGCATTATGCCATTGCAATATATCTGCGAGAGTCTTCCAAGAAAAAATGAAGTTTTTGATCTACCAATTCATCTCTGGTCTCGAAGAAGGCTTTCACACCTTGCGATCACATATCATGAGTATTGATCCATTGCCACCTGTCATGAAAGTGTATGCCCTTGTTGCCCAGGAGGAGAATCATAGAGTTGTCAGTCGAGCTTGTGAGCCTTCTTCTAACTCCATGGCATATGCTGCACGACGCCCACCACCTGCAAGTTCTTTGCCAGCTGTGCTTTCTGCATCTGACCGCAAGAATCTTATTTGTACACATTGTCTTTGCAAGGGCCATGATAAGGATTCCTGCTTCCATATCTTTGGTGTACCAGAATGGTTCAAAGAGTTGAAGGAGAAAGAAAGCACCACCAATAAGTCAGCACCAGCTTCTTGGACTGCCGCCGTGCCGTGAGGTGCTGCCGCGACACTTCCTCTCATGTTGCCATTCACCGGCGTAGCCACGTCGCCGCCTGGTCTAGTGGCAGTGGCTTCCTCTTGCCGCGTCCTTGCCCGATCCGACTTTGGCCCTGCTCTGTCTGATGACCAATGGAGCACGACCATGCATTTATTTAATCAGTTTAATTGTTTTACCGACAATGAGTCCGGTAAGCCTACTCTACCTCGGATACTTGATTCGGGAGCCTCATATCACATGACTGGTGACAAAGGTTCTCTTACTGATCTTACTACTGCTATTGATATTGTGAATGTTGTTCTGTCTGATGGCTCGGTGTCATCCACCACTCAATATGGTTCTCTTTGCTTTAGTGGTGTCACTCATTCTCATGTATTATACATACCTACCTTGCGGTGCAACTTATTTTTTTAAAAAAATTTAACCATCCTAAGATGGAGGGATTTATATTGGCTCCCCTAACCAAGATATAAAGCCAGAAATGGCGCTTAAAGTCTGTTCACGGTACATATTACAAGAAGGATCCTACGAAGCTGATTGGAAAAACTAACAATGCTTCCATCATTTCTAGGCTAGAAGAGAAGCTATGATTCATCTATGTTGTGTCATTTGTCTGCTTGACATGCTGCGAACCGGTCGGCGAATCGAGAACTCGAGACGCATATTAGTCAACAGTATGCCAAGCACGAGTAATCAATTAATAGTCAATCCTCAAACTGCAGTATACTAAGACTTGAAGAATGAGACTTCGAACTTCTTTTTTCAATCTGAACCCATGTGTGGTAGCTGGTCCATCTCTGCATGCATTCCTGATACCTCAAAGTAAAAGAAAACACCCAGCAGAAACCGCAGTGTAGCAGCTAGAAAGGAGAGAGTAAAAATTCCTGATCTCCAATTCATTATCATATTGATGTCATATAAATGATCCTACTCGAATAGCAGGAAAACCAATAGAATCTAGCAATATCAATCCCTTAAAGAAATTTGGAGTTGATCTAATGTCAATATCACCTTCCAGATTATTATTCCTTGCAAATTTTGCCAAAAAATCTGCTGCCATATTAGCTTGTCTCGGAATGTGATGGATTAAATGAGTGGAATGAAGATCATGAATTGCATTACATATTGAGTAAACTCTCCAGGGGCTTCTGTTGGGATTTAGAATACTATTCACCGTAATTAAGCAATCTGATTCTATGCTACATACTCCTAAGGCTAATTCTGAAATGATTTCATATCCCATTTTGATGGCCAGCAATTCAGCAAGCAGGGGTGATGTACATTCCATTTTTCCTACTCTCAGTTTAGCTACCTCCCCCCTCCAGTCCCTTATAACTCCAGTCCCTCAGTTTTTGGAAAATTGTTGGAATGATGTTTGCCTGAACCAATGTTGATGCCTGTCCCTATTCCCTCTCAGTTTGTGGCCAGTGAAAATTGTGTAGATTGTTTGCTTGATTTCATGAATACAATTTTCAACTGTTAAAGGCCTATTTTCATAAATGTTTTTGTTCCTGCTAATCCAAAGAGTCCATATTGTAGTTACAATAGCAGCATTTATCAGTTTGGAGTAGATTTTTGAATCAGCCTTGTAAGTTAAATAGTACTCTACTCTACTCTTCAGATTTGAAAAACTTATTTGTGGCAGCTTTAGTAGAGAATGAATATTATTCCAAACAGAGAGGGAACCAGAGCATGAGTTAAAGTAGTGATCTAAATTATCCTTATTGCACAAACAGAAAGGGCATCTAGAAGCTAAAGAAAAACCCATCCTACTGAGAACATTATCAAATGGGAGGATGCAGTTTAATGCTCTCCAAGTGAGTATAGACATTTTACCAGGAATGTACGTAGACCAGACCTTATGAAAATGTGTGATTACATGATTCCTTTGTCTGAGGATGGAGTATGCGGATCTGATAGTGAATTTTCCATCTGCAGTTTGTGTCCATATTAGCTGATCCTCATGAGGATGCTCCAGCTTTACCTCCTGCAATGTTAGTAAAATATTGGGAGCCAAATAAGGCTCCAGCCTTGGTAAGAGATCAAATTTGTTATTAATGAAAGCACTAAGAGTAATATCTTCAAAAGGGATGTCCCTATCCTGAGGCCAGATATAATAGAGTGCTCCATTTCCCATCTAGTTTGAATTCCAAAAAGAACAATCACCTTTACCATAGATGATTCTACTTAAACTATTTGCCATAGGAGTTACATAACTTATTCTACTCCAAAGTTGGGATTTTTTGTAAGTAGCTGGTAGTGCCCATAAAAGTGAGGACCATTGAGTCTCATTTCACTGTAGCTTCCACCATAACTTACAGGAGAAAGCTCCCACTATAGCTTTCAAATCTCTTAAACCTAAACCATTTTCAGTGACAGGGTAACTCATTCGTTTCCATGATCTCCAACTTTTCCTGCTTTCCTGATCTGGTTTTCCCCATATTAGGTTTGATGCCATCTTTTCCATTATTTTAAGAACTATCCTTGGGGGATTAAGGACTGCAAATATATGTGTTGGAATGGAGAGGAAGCAATGGTTGATCAGGATGATTTTACCAGCTAAACTTAACCATTTATTCTTCCAGTTGGTAATCATTTTTTCCATTCACTCAATGACTGGCAAATAGTGTACCTTTAGGTTCCTACCAGAGAATATGGGGACTCCCAAGTATTTAAAAGGTAAAGTGCCTTTCTGCATTTCTAAAATCCTTTTAATTACTTGAACTTGCTGCTGAGTAGTTTTATGTGAAACAAAAAATTCAGACTTAGTAAAATGAACCTTCTGACCAGAAGTGATCTCATAAGCATTTAGAAAATGTTTGAAGTGTCTTAAGTTCCCTGGCTTAGTATTTAAGAAAACAGCCGTGTCATCTGCTTACATAAGGTGAGTAAGTGGGGAACAAGTCCTGGGAAGATCAAAGTGCTGTAAGTAACCAATTGAGAATAATTTCTTTAAACCCCTTGAAAAAGCCTCAGATACAATATTATACAAGAAGGGTGATAGGGGGTCTCCTTGTTTAATTCCCCTAGAAGAGGAGAAAAAACCAGATATTACTCCGTTTATTAGAACTGAGAAATTGGAAGAGGCAATATTAATCATGATAAGTCTAACAAATTTGCCATGGAATCCAAACTGGAGTAAAATGGAGTTTAGAAAGGCCCAAGATACTCTGTCAAAAGCTTTTTGCATATCCAATTTGATAATCAAATTTGATATCTTGGACTTTCTAGAGAGTAATCTTGTCATTTCATGCATGAGAATCACATTATCCAAAATTTCCCTTCCCTTAAAAAAAACACTTTGCTCCGGGGAAATAAGTAGATGCATTAAAGGTTTAATCCTCATCATTAACAGTTTATAGAAAACTTTATTTACAAAGTTGGATAGACTTATAGGCCTAAAATCTGCAAATGTGTTCGGAATGGCTTTTTTGGGGATTAAGGTGAGCCAAGTACTAGAGATTGCCTTAGGAATGTCACCTGTATTCAGAAAATCCTTTGCTGCATCCAAAAGATCATGCTTAATCTCTTCCCAGAAAGTAAAGTAAAAATCTCCAGAGAATCCATCTGATCCTGGAGAGCTACTTCTATTTAAATAAAAAAACTGCAGCTTTCAGTTCATTTAAATCAATGGGGGTAAGCAGAATTTCATTTTGTTCATCAGTTATTAACCTAGGTATCTCCTGCAAGAAATGTTTTAGATATGTACCATCATTCTGGGCTGTTTCAACATTTAGAAGATTCTGAAAAAATTTTACTCCCTCTTCTTTAATCAAAGTTGGATCAGATATCCATTTACCCTCATTGTCTTTAATTCTAGTTATTCTGGCTCTAATTCTCTTTTCCTTAATTGTGTGGTGGAAGAATTTTGTGTTTGCATCCCCTTGCTTAAACCAATTGACCCTAGCTTTTTGCTGCAAATAAATATTGTGCTCCTTTTGAGATCTGAGTAGCAAAGCTTTAGATTTTAATAACTCCTGTAAAACCACTTCATCCTGAGATTGCTGATATTGTATTTCTAATTCATTAACTCTTATCTCAGATTGTTCTAGATTGTTGTTTACATCTCCGAATACATTTTTGTTCCATTCTTTAATTACTATCTTTAGCCTCTTTAACTTCTAAACAAAATTTTTCATTCCTAACAGGGAGGATGGTAAGTTCCAGTTAGATACAACCACATCATGAAATTCTTCTCTATTAGCCCACATTTGTTGGTATCTAAATGGCCTGGGAGCTATTTTTACAGCTGATTGAATTGATAAGAGAAGAGGGGAGTGATCAGATGTCGTTCTGTTTAAAACCTGTATGGAGCTGTTAGGAAAAAGCTCTAACCATTCTAAGTTACCTATTCCCCTATGTAGCCTTTGAAAAAGGAGATCCTTCCCTTTATCTTTATGTCTGTTATTACACCATGTGAAGGAATTACCAACAGTAGGTATTTCATGTAAATCCATCAGAGCTAGGAAATCATTAAATTGCTTCATGCTTTTCCTTGGAGTGGATTTTCTACCCTTATATTCATTAACAGATGTAACAGTATTAAAATCACCAATGTAGATTGAAGGATCTAATGTTGTAGTCTGTAATTCTAGCCACAGTTTCTCTCTCAGTTGTCAATGTACACTTGCATAAATGAAATTCACATTCCAGACAGCAGAAGAGACATTATCTGTTACTCTAGCTTGTATGAACTGGTCAGATTCCCTCAATATTGTCAAAACGAAGTTCTGATTCCATAATAGCCAGATCTTAGCAGTTTGAGCATGGAAAGCATTTTTAAATCCGAGTTCATGTTTCAGTTAATCTAAAAATTGGTTATCATGCCATGGTTCAATTAGACATAAAATGTCAATCTTGTGTAAACTGTTTAAAGATTTTAATCTATCTTGTGAAGTGCCATAACCCCTAACATTCCAAACCAGAATTTTTCCTACTTTGGTGTACTGTATCATTTAGAACTAGGGGGAGAAGCTTTTTGGGATGATCTTAGTTTCCTTAAATTATTAAGTGAACTATTTGTGTTTTTTCCTCTTTTTATAACCCCTTTCTTCATATTATCTGGGGGAGACATACTGACCTGTGTTTCAGCATTTTGCTTTGCAGCAGAAAAGTGTTCACCTGATTTGCTTAATTCATGAGTTCTTTCACTTTGCTCTTGTCTTTCAGGGATGCTCTGTACTGCCACCACAACCTGGGCATTGTCTTCAGACTTACTCTGCTCTTCAGCTGGAGATTGGCTCTCTTGAAAACTCTGGATCTGTTGTAAAGTGGAAGGAGTCTCATTGTTATCCTTTTCGGCATTCCCCTGAGATACAAGGACTTCATGTGTCTCCAAAGATTCGTGGAAAATGTCCACAACATCTTCCTCTTGTGATTCATTCTCTTTTTCCTGTAAATATGTTAAAGTATGGAAGGCATTTGATATAGACACCATGTTCCTCTCCACTAAAACCTTATCCTGATTAGAAAGAGGTTCCAGATGAGCAGGCAGGCCATCTGAGTGTAGAGTCTGCGGTGCAACTTATTATCATATTCTATACTGTTATCTGCCTTGAACTGTCTAGCTTTATTTACTGAAAATTATTGTATTTTACAAACAATTAGTACGAGGAATGTGATTGGCGTGGGTGAACAAAAGTGGGGGGGGGGGGTGTTTTGGCTTCGTCTGCTGGATACTCGTGTTCATCCTCCTATCTTGCAGTCTCTTCCAACAGTTGATTCTGTGTCTGCTTCTGGCCTATTGCATCAGCGTTTTGGACATCCTTCCTCCACAGTGTTGTCTTCTATTTCTTCTATTTATTTTGGCACTAAAAAGAATTATGTTCCTTGCTCTGTATGTTATAGAGCAAAACAGACTAGACATAGTTTTCCTTTGAGTTCTACAAATTCTACTGCATTATTTCAATTAATTCATTGTGATGTTTGGGGACCTTATCGAACACCATCCTCTAGTGGTGCATTTTATTTTTTGACTATAGTCGATGATTATTCCCGAGCTGTTTGGGTTTATTTATTAGTGGCTAAGTCTGAAGTAGCCTCTAGATTTATAGAATTTTGTGCCTTAGTGAAGAACCAGTGGGGCCAAACCATACAACGTGTTCGAGCTAATAATGGGACTGGATTTTGCCTTTGCGATCTCATTTTGCTGCATCTGGGATCATCTTTGAGACATCTATGGTTGACACACCACAACAGAGTGGTCGGGTTGAAAGAAAGCATTGCCATTTACTCAATGTGGTGCGTGCTTTATAATTCCAAGCCAGTCTTCCAATTTAGTTTTGGTGAGAATGTGTTCTTATTGCTGCTTACTTGATTAAACGAACACCAACACATCATCTCAATGGTCGTACTCCCTTTGAGTTGCTCAATGGGCAAGATCCAAATTACTCATCATTAAGAGTTTTTGGATGCTTGTGTTTTACTACTTATGTTCCCTGATATCGTATAAAGTTTGCCCCAAGAAGTCGGCGGTGTCCATTTCTTAGTTATCCTGTCGGAAATAAGGCTATCGCCTTTTTGACTTAGAATCCCATGTGATCTTTATCTGTCGGGATGCCAATTTTTTGAAGACCAGTTCTTGTATTCTGCTACTCCATCTTCGGCCCCTTCAGATGAACCCGGCGGCACCACAACATCACCGTCAGTCTCCTCCAGCTCACAGTCAAAGTCGCATGGAATTTTCATTCCACCGTTCACCGCCAGCCAGTCACCGTCGGCCAGTCACCCCTGGCTCATCACCGTCAGTTGTCACCGGTCAGTTACCGTCGGCACCCGTCGAATAATCGCCATCGACCACCGCTGGTCAGTCACCGTCGTTCACCGCCGGTCAGTCACCGCCATCTACCGACGGTCAGTTGCTGTCGTTCTTCGCTGGTCAGTCACCCACCAGCCACCACCAGGCAATCGCCATCGGCTGCTACCGAGCATTCATCATCGGCATCTCCTTTTGCGGTATCTCTGGCTCTGGATGGTTCCACTGCCGAGTTTCCACCTGTTAGACAGAGTATTCATGCTTGCCGATTGCCTCTTTACTTGGCAGATTACGATTGTGATGATCATGCATGTGCTCTTACTACTGAAGACCCCCTCTCCCCCTTACGTCTCTGTTCACTCATGCATCGCCACTTTCCTCAGGTGTTCTCTATCCACTTACTGATTGTGTAAATTGTGATAATTTTTCTAGTATGCATTCTAGATTTTTAGGTGCAGTAACATCTAGTGCAGATCCCACTACTTATTCCGAGGCTTCCCGGCGTTCTCATTGGCGAGATGCTATGACTGAAGAACTTATTGTGCTAGAGCGCAATCAAACATGGACATTGGCTCCTCTGCCTGTGAATAACAAGGAGATTGGGTGCATATGGGTCTACCAGATGAAGTTCCGGTCAGATAGTACTATTGAACATCATAAGGCGAGCCTCGTGGTTCTTGGGAATTGCCAGGTTGAAGGAATTGATTATACTGAGACCTTTGCTCCGGTTACAAAGATGAGTTCTGTTCGTTTATTCTTGTCTGTTGCGGTCATTCGTGGTTAGGAACTGTCTCAGATGGATGTCCATAATGGCTTCCTACATGGTGATTTACATGAAGAGGTTTTTATGCGACCCCCGCCTGGCTATGTTGTACCCCATGGTCAGGTATGTCTTCTTCAGAAATCTCTTTATGGTCTTCGTCAGGCTCCCAGAAATTGATTTGCTAAGTTGGATCAGGCTTTACGAGCATTTGAATTTGTTCAGAGTAAGGCTGATTACCCTTTGTTTATTTTTTTCACGGGGATCAGTTTCTTTACATGTTCTGGTTTATGTGCATGATTTGGTCATTGCTGGTAGTTCTTCTGCACTCATTTTGAGTTCAAGAAATACTTAAGTTATTGTTTCCATATGAAAAACCTGGGTCTACTTAAGTATTTTTTGGGCATAGAGATTGCTCAGAGGGGATGTTTCTTTCTCAAAGGAAATATGCTTTGGACATTTTATCATACACCAGTTTATCTACCTCTAAACCGACTATTTTTTCGATGGAGCAACAACATAATTTGGCACGTGTTGAAGGTCCAGCCTACCATGACTCGGAGTAGTACAGATGTCTGGTTGGACGCCTGATATATCTGACTATCACTTGTTCCGAACTTAGTTAATCAGTTCATACTCTTGCACAATTCATGAAGTTTCCTTGTGTTCCTCACTGGCAAGCTGTTGTTCGTGTGTTGCACTACCTGAATAGTTATCCTGGTCAAGGTTTATTCCTCTCTTCTCTTAGTACGTTACAATTGACTGGTTACTGTGATTCGGATTGGGCTGCTTGCCTGATTACTCGGCTTTCGCTTTCTGGTTATTTTGTAATGTTTGGTGATTATCCTGTTTCTTGGAAGACTAAGAAGCAACCTAGTGTTTCTTGGTCTTCTGCTGAAATTGAGTATCGTGCTATGGCTGTTACCTGTTGTGAGTTGTTATGGCTTAAGTTTTTACTGAAGGACTTAGGGGTTTTGCACTCTTCTCTTATGCGGTTGTTTTGTGACAGTCAATCTGCTCTTCATATTGCAGCCAATCCAGTTTTCCATGAACGCACAAAGCACATTGAAGTGGATTGTCATTTTTTTCGGGATCTTGTTCAATCTGATCTTGTTCAATCTAGCACTATTGTTACTCAGCATATCCGCACGTCAGACCAACCTGCGGACTTGTTCACTAAGGCTCTCGGACGTATCCAGTTTCATTCCTTACTTGGCAAGTTGGGCATTTCAGATCCTCATGCTCCAACTTGAGGATAAGTGTTAAGGAATTAGAATATTACTTGTAATTGTAATTCTATTCTATTACTTTTTCCTAGCTTGTATAGGTGTCCTTACCATTTACTAGCTTGTGTAGTTATCTTGTACCACTATATAATGTATCCTGGGTTCATGAATAAAGACATACAATCAGTACCCTTATTTTCTACACATAGCAACAAAAGGAAATTGTAGTTAGACACGGCTCACATTTCGTAGTTAAACTTGCATTACAAACTAGGTGTGTGTATTTATCATCCAGCAACAGAAATATCATAAAAATAGCAACAATATCACCAATATCACAAGTATTCTTAGCAACACAGTAGGAACATATGAACATTTCAAAAAAAAAAAATATACAGCATGATGTACAATCTAACTAGCAATAAACCAGAGCAAAATGGAATGGAATCATATCACAAGTAGACTCAATCTCAATCAGCAGTTGTTCCTCATTTCATACATATTCATCTGGAAAATGTTTGGTCAATTTCCATAACATAAGAGCACTCAGATTTCACATTTGGTTTCTCTTTCTTTATAGGTCTGTTATTTTTATAACAATAATACCAACCAAGTCTAGTGCCTGAACCTGCACAAGAATTACAACTAGAAGTAGGAAAGGCTAGGGGGATAAAAAAAATCAGAAATGTTAAAAATAATAATTAGAGAACAACCTTTTATTCAAGGGATGCCAACATTTTCATCCGTCCGTTTGAATCCTCTTATCCAAGATAAAACTTTCTCGCCGCCGTTGTTGAATCAAATTTGTTGATGTTAATACTTGTTGCTTTGCATTATGGTCTGCGTTGCTACTTGCATGCATGAACCAAGTTATTGCGCATGCATGTATTTGTTAGGAATATTAATTCCTAAGTCACATATTTACTTAATTAGTATAGGAAGTTCCTTTTAGTTTTTAAAAGTACGGTGTAGTTAGCTAGTTGGGATGTTTGTTAGCCACAATCAGTAAGTGCCAAATTCTTAGGTCACGTTCAGTAGTTTGTTGGGCCAGCTTGTTTTGTTAGTTGGTTTTCCTTGATGTAATTGCCTATAAATAATGTATATGGATAAAGAGAAAAGTGGTAAATTAATTCAACTTCATTTATTGCCTTTTGTTTTAACTAAATTACCTTCAAACAATTTTGGTTTCTACATTTGGTATCAGATCCATACCATTTCAGTGGTTGGGAGCATATCAACATTATTAACAAGGTCGGTAACACCACCAAGGAGACATAGACGCAACCCATCAAGACCGCGACATGGTAGTTCATCCACCGTTGAGGTAATCAAGCAGGGTGATGGTTTACCCAATGCTAACGCACACAAATTACACTGATTGGGATCTAGTAATGAGGGACAATCTATAGGCGCAAGGTTTGTGGCGCAAGGTTTGTGGCGTGCGGCTGAGCACGGGGACGCTAAATATCATGAAGATAGGCAAACAGTGTCTGCAATCTTGCGTGCAGTTCCATCAGAGATGTTGTCCAAGTTGGCGGTGAAGGATACAGCGAAGAAGACATGGGACACAATGAAGATTCAGTGAATGGGACTTGATTGAGCCTGTGAAGCAAATTTCCAGAAGTTGTGTTCTGAATTTGAAACCTACACTTTCAAGGATGTTGAAACGGTTGATGATTTTGCTATGAAAATCACTGGTCTAGTCAACAATTTTAACATTCTTGGTGACATGACTGAAGAGTCGAAGGCGGTAAAGAAGATCTTGCGAGTTTTGCCTCCACGATACTCGCAAGTGGAAATCACAATTGAGACGTTGCTTGATTTAAGCACACCATCGATCGATGAATTGACTGAAAGGCTACGGGCGATAGAAGATCGCTACAGCCTTGGAAATTCATACGCAAACTCGGGAGCTCTACTACTTCTCACGGAGGAAGTGTGGCGAGCTCGTAAAAAGAGTGATGGGGGATCATTGGGAAGAAGCAAAAGTTGTGGAAATGGTAAAGGAAAATGCTACAAATGTGGCATTTTTGGTCAATTTCCTCGGGAGTGTCACATGCCTTGAAGTGAAAACAAGGATGAGGCTCATTTGACAATGCTCGAGGATTATCAACTTGCATTACTATTAGCCTAAGCATATGAAGAGGTACAAGGTGCCACTCAATACGTGTTCCTTAATGAAGAACGTGTGATTCTGGTCAATGTTGGTGTGGGGTGTGGTACTTCGACACAGGTGCAAGCAATCATATGACAGGTTCCAAGGAGATGTTTTTGTCACTCAATGAAAGCGTGAAAGGCTTGGTCAAGCTTGGCGACGGATCGGTGGTCAATATTAGTAGACGTGAGGCTGTGATGTTTGGTTGCAAAACTAATAAGGAGCATACCATGCTCACAGAGGTGTATATATATATATATATTACGTCCCTCAACTACTTAGCAATATTGTTAGCTTGGGTCAGTTGGATGAGAGTAGCTGTAAGATTGTGATCGAAAATGGTGAATTGTGTTTGCTTGATCGAGAGCGAATATTACTTGCAAGGGTACTTCGCTCCAAGAATAGACTATACACTTTGCCTTTGGACTTGGCTACTCATGTGTGTCTACTCTCAAAGTTTAAGGATAAAGCATGGTTGTGGCATGCTCGCTATGGTCACATCAGCTTTTGGTCTTTGCAAAACTTGGCCCAATATAGCATGGTAGAAGGACTTCCACCGATCAATCGTGTTGATAAATTTTGTGATGGGTGTTTTCTTGGAAAGAAGCATTGAACTCCATTTCCACAACTTTCGGTGTACAGTGCAAAGAAAGGATTGGAGCTGGTACATGTGATTTGTGCGGACCGATTGCACCATCTACACCGGGAGGTAAACGGTATATCTTATTAATATTTGATGATTATAGTTGATGTATGTGATTTGAGGTGTTGAAAACAAAGGATAAATCTTTAAAATGCTTCAATAAATTCAAGGTTCATGCAGGGGTTGAGCAAGGAAAGAATCTTGTAGCCTTTCGGTCGGACCGAGGTGGGAATTCAATTCAAATGAATTTCAGGAGTTTTGCAACCATGATGGGATCAAACACTACACTAATGAACGCTACGCTCCCCAGAAAAATGGAGTAGTGGAATTTCAAAATAGAACGGTGATGGAAATGGCTCGGTGTTTGCTCAAAACCATGGCTATGCCGACTATGTTTTGGGGAGCAGCGGTGAGGACCGCAGTATACATTCTTAATTGTGCACCAACATGGATTTTAGAAGGGAAAAAACCATATGAAGCATGGAACAAATGCAAACAAAAAATGCATCATTTGTGACTTTTGTGTTGTGTTGCTCACGTGAAGACCCACTTGAGACCTAAAGCTTTGTGCCCCATCGAAAGTGTGACAAGCATTGTTGGTAGCTTGTGCTACTTGTGCAATACAAGGCCCAATTTAGGGTGTGTAGCTCACGTGAAGACCCACTTATGCAATACACATGAGCTACACACCCCAATAGAAGGACCCGGCGGGAAACGTAGTGAAGCACAAGGCTCAACTTGTCGCATAGGGATACATTCAACGGTAAGGGATTTATTTTGATGAAGTCTTTGAACTAGTGGGTCGAATGGAGATGGTTCAGCTATTAATAGCACTTTCTGCACACAAGAGATGGGAGATTCATCACATGGACGTCATGTCCGCGCTTCTAAACACAGATCTTGTTGAGGAGGTTTATGTTCACCAACCCCCGGGTTTCTTTGATTCCAAAAAAAAGGAGGTGTTTAAGCTACACAAGGCATTGTATGGTGTACGTAAAGCTCCAAGATCATGGAATGCCAAGTTAGATGCTTCACTAGACTCTCTTGGTTTTAAACGTAGTCTATTGGAGCATGTCATTTACCCAATGGTTAGTGGTTGTTCATTGTTGCTAGTTGGAGTGTACGTTGATGATTTAATTATCACACAAGCTTGTGCTACTGAAATTACCAATTTTAAAGGTAAAATGCAAAAATTGTTTATTATGAATGATCTCGGTCATTTAAGCTACTATCTTTGCGTCGAAGTGAAGCAAGGAGATGGTGAAATATCGCTCTTTCAAAGTGCCTATGCCACTAAGATTCTTGAAGTTTCTAGTATGGTGGGATGCAATCCATGCTACACACCAATGGAGGTTCGACTAAAGTTGAGAAAAAGGGATGGCAGAGAGATCATTGATGCAACAAAATATCAGAGCATTGTTGGTATCTTGTGCTACTTGTTCAATACAAGGTCCAATTTGGCTTTTTTAGCGTGTTTAGTGAGCCGCTTTATAGAGGCACCAAAGGCGGCACATTAGGCAGCAGTAAAGAAGATTTTGAGGTGTGTTAAAGGGACTATTAATTATGGCTTTTGTTACGAGAAGAATGATATGTTAGGGCATGGTTTGAAAGGTTATAGCGACAACGATCACGGTGCTGATGTTACGGAGTGCAAAAGTACTATGGGAATGTAATTTTTCCTTAGTAAAATTTAGTTAGTTGGATGTCTCAAAAGAAGAAGGTGGTTACACTTTCTTCTTGCAAGGGAGAGTATATTGCAGTTGCATCGCAGTTTGTCAAGGTATTTTGGATGAGTCGTTTGTATGGTGATCTCACAAATCAAGAGCCAAAGACAGTGGGCAATTGATTTGAGCAAGAATCCAGTGCATCATGAACGAAGTAAACATATTCATATTCGTTATCATTTCATTCGTGAGTGTATTGAAAATAATTCAATGAAGGTTAGCCACATTGGGACACAAATGCAATTGGCGGACATTCTAACCAAGGCACTTGGGCATGTTAAGTTTGCTGAAATATGACATAAGCTTAGTGTTGTTGAAGTTGGTTTAAGCAACGGGTTTTAAAGGGGTGAAGTGTTGATTAATACTTGTTTCTTTGCCTTATGGTGTGCGTTGCTACATTGTATGCATAAACCAAGTTGTTGCACATGCATGTATTTGTAAGGAATATTAATTCCAAAGTCAGTATATACTTAATTAGTCTAGGAAGTTCTTTTTTGGTTCCCAGAAGTAAGGGTGTAGTTAGCTAGTTGAGATGTTTGTTAGCCCACACTCAATAAGGGCCAAATTCTTAGGCCACATTCAGTAGGTTGTTAGGCCATGTTTAGCTTGTTTTGTTAGATGGGTTTCCTTGACGTAATTGTCTTTAAACAATGTATATGGATAAAGAGAAAAGTTGTTACTTCAGCACCATTTCTTGCCTTTTGTTTT
Organism: Rubia yunnanensis; assembly: GCA_037428765.1. Lineage (NCBI taxonomy): Eukaryota > Viridiplantae > Streptophyta > Magnoliopsida > Gentianales > Rubiaceae > Rubia > Rubia yunnanensis. Next base: position 42,870,650 of record CM075061.1, on the reverse strand, counting down.
AACCAAATTACCTTTAAAAAATTTTGGTTTCAACAAAATTCAACCCACTTTGTGTTGGAGATTTTGTTTTAACACAAGTAGAATCATCGGGGAGCCAATTCGAAGGATCAGCACAACTCTCCTGCATCATTTTGAACCCCGATGAATAAAAATACTTAGAAATTCCCACAAGCCTAAGATTTTTTTATGCATGAACTTCACAGGAATGTTCTTCCTCTTATTCATACACCTTATTCAAATCTTTCTTATTAGGTGAGGTCGCCGCCAAGGAGTTGGAATCTCCAGCAACAATCTCGGAGGTGGTTGTGGGGGATTTCGAGTCAGAGTAATATATATAATCGAGTTAATGTGGCATTATGTTAGCATTATATTAGTCATTTAGTTCAAATTGATAGCGAATTGACTTGGATCTGCACTATTCCTAGGTGCGAATTTGGTGCGAAATACGCACTCACCAAAATGCCCTTCATATTGTCGTTTTCATACCATCTCCTTCTTCTCTTCTTTCTACTGTTTTGCTCTTTAACGATCGTATATCTGAGTCTCCTACACCTACTATGGCGGCTCCTCCTCCTGGGCGCGGTGGTAGCACGGCGGCCAAAACCTTTCTGCAAGCACTAGGTAATCGGCCACCACCCCTAAATTCCTCCCTTCCATCAAATCCTGAAATAGTACCCAAAACACTATATAAGGGTGAAATTGCTTGTCTGGTAACTCAGAAAGAGGCGGAAACTCTCGCTGCCCATTACAACAATACCCTAGTCGGGAAATTTGCAAGAGGCAAGCCATCAATGACTGTACTCAATGAGGCTTTCAATTCAGTGGGATTCAAAGGTAAGTTTCAATTGGGTTCAATCGATTTCAGACACATCCTTATCCGATTTCAAGATAAGGAAGATTATCAGAGGCCATGGATTAAAGGTCAGTGGGTTTTTAACTAAGCACCAATGAAAGTTCTTAAATGGAATACTGATTTTAATCCTGAAATTGAATCCTCAATAGTACCAGTTTGGGTTACAATCCCCTGTGTCCCGGTCTTCTTTTACAACATTGCTATGATAGAATCAATGGGGAATCAAATAGGTAATTATATCAAAATGGATGCAGCTACTGCTGCTCTATCTAGACCCTCTGCAGTTAAGATTTGTATTGAAATTGATCTAAAAAAGAAACAACCATCCTGTATCAGGGTGGGAATTGAAGAGGATGGAATAGAGTACAATGTAGTCAAACTCCCAATTGAATTTGAGGAACTCCCACTTTACTGTCACCACTGTAAATCCATAGGGCATGATGATAATCTCTGCATTTATCTACATCCGTAACTCAAGGAACCAAGGAATAATAGGGTGGATAAATCAAAACCTGTTAATAAGGTCATAAGTGAACAAAAGATAATAACTCAAAACAAGAACCAACAGAGTGGTCAAGAAAATCTGATACATGATGGAATAAGTACAATCTATGATGAGCACAATAAGGCTGGGGGTTTGGGAGTCTCTGCAAATGAAAAACTTAAGACTTTGTATGCTCAGAAATTTAAATATATCCCCAAGCAGAAGGCAGTATCAGTTGTGGAGGGTGATCATTTGGAGAGTTCTGTTTCTCCTAAACTGGGGGTAGATAGGACCCATGAGATACATGAATTGCCTGATCAGTCTGTTGAATTGAGTCTGGAACCAGATGAGAGGAATGAAAATCTAGTGGAAGTTTAGTCCTCGATACTAAATCAGTCCACTGAAGCCCAGCAGAAGGATAACATTAATGGACATCCAAAGGAGATTCAGGAAGAAAATCCCGAGGTCACAATCATCAGTCCTCAGTCTTCTGCAAAACTGTATAAGATGTCCCTATCTGCTCCACCGAATTTAATCACTAAGATAGGCTTTGCTAAGGATGATATTCCTAGCAAACGGGGTAAGCTTTTCTCACCATTTAACCCTATTCTTGCTGCTAAAAGTTTCATTCTCTCTCAACACATAGACATGCAGAATAGATTCCTCCCACTCGAGGATGAAGACATATCTGATCATGATGCTAGTCCGGGTGATAAAACAAACTCCTCATTGGTTGTCAATGATGCTCAAACTGATACTCCTCAGGTAAGTTAGGTAACTCTTGTACCCCCTCAACCTAGGTCAGGAAAAATGAAAATGGGAAACCAGGAACATAAAGTGTCTACACATAGTAATGAGACCTATTTAACCCAGTTAAATACAATCATGACTAGATCAAAAAGCTCTAACAATGTTTCCCTATGAATAGCACAACAGTTCAGATTAAGCTACTAGTTTGGAACCTTAGGGGAATGGATACTTCCATGCTAAGGCTCAATAATTTGATAAGCAGACACAAGTTTGAGCTAATCTGTCTAATTGAGCCTAAACATGACAATATGCAACGTGATATGTATAGACAGTTATTACATTTTGACAAATGTATGCATGCTAATAATGGCCAGATTTGGCTATTCTGGAATACTAGCATATCAATTTCAGTTAAATCTGATAATCTGCAATTTTTAGCTGTTACACTGAATAGTATTAATCTGAACAAAAGCATAAATGCTGTATTTGTATATGGTCTCAGGACTAGAATTGGTAGGAAAGCTCTCTGGTCGGATCTTAGGACAATATCTCACTCAGAATCTATTTTTATTGGGGATTTCAATGCTATTACATCGATAAATGAATATAGAGGTCCTTCTAATCCGAAACTTGGTAGTATGAAGGATTTTAATGAGTTTATAAATAGTATGGATTTGGAAAAAATTAATACTGTGGGTAATCTATTTACCTGGAGTAATAATAGGTTAAGGAATCCCACTATTCAGAGGTTGGATAGAGGTCTATGTACAGCTTCTTGGTCGGCTACTTTCCCTAACTCCTCTGTTCACATTTTGAATAGAATCTCCTCGGATCATAACCCTATGCTACTCACTATAGGTAGTGATATTACATCCACCCCTCGGCCATTTAGATTTCTTAATACCTGGTATAAAAGGGAAGGTTTTAGTGATGTAGTTAAGCAAAGTTGGGATGTTCAGATCCAGCAATCAGGAATGATAGGCTTCTTTCTAAAACTTCTGAGGCTGAAAAAAATTGAAAATATGGAATAAATAAGTGTTTGGAAACATAAACGACAATGTTCTAAAATCTGAATCCATCCTGAAAGAAAAAGAAGAAATTTATGACTCGAATTCAACAATTGAGAACCTGGTAAAACTTAAAGAGGCAAAGGCTAAGCTGGTTAGGTCATTAGTAGAACAGAAAAGTTTCTGGAAGCACAAAGCAAAAGTGAAATGGCTAAAGGAGGGGGATAATAACACCAGTTTCTTTCATAAATCGGTTAAGGAAAGAAAATGTAGGTTAAAGATCACAAAAATTAAAAGTGGTAATGGTCAGTGGCTAGATAATGCACAAGATATTGAGAATGAATCCATTCACTACTTCCAGGATCTTCTAACTGAGGAGAATTCCCCTGACAGTAATTTATTCAAGCCTCACTTTCTAAGTCAGATTCCAAAAGTGATCACTCAGGAGGATAATGATAGAATACTGCAGCCTGTTTCGATTTCTGAACTTAAGAATATTGTTTTGGGACTTAATAAGAGCAGTAGCCCTGGTCCGGATGGATTTACAGCAAAATTCTATATTAAATCTTGGGATATCATTGCTAATGACTTACTATCTGCTGTACAAGATTTTCTAACTGTCAATAATATCCCAAGAGGGATTGGTAGTACCTGGATAACAATCATACCAAAAAAATGTACACCAACTACCTTTGAGGATTACAGACCAATTAGTCTCTCCAATGTAATTAACAAAATTTTCTCTAAGATATTAATGGAAAGACTAAAGCCTTTAATGCCAAAAATCATCTCAAATCACCAAATAGCTTTCCTCAAAGGTAGAGATATTGCAGATAATGTTATCTACCTTCAGGAAATGGTGAGATTTTTAAACAAAAAGCAGAGAGAACCTAATTGCATTGTTAAATTGGATCTTAAGAAAGCTTTTGATAGAGTAAGGTGGTCTTTTCTTTATTCTGTGCTTGCTAGATTTGGATTTCATGCTAGATTCATCTTTCTTGTTATGAAGAACTTGTCTCAGGCTTGGTTTTCTATTCTAATAAATGGTAAGCCAGTAGGTTTCTTCCAATCTACAAGGGGTATTAAACAGGGTGATCCCCTATCACTATTTCTTTTTAATATCTTTTCAGAGGCTTTCACTAGAAGTCTGTCCTTCATTTTTCAAAATGGTAGCTTGTCATACTATGGTGTGCCAGGTAATGCAATCCAAATCTCACACTTATCTTATGCTGATGATACTGTGGTATTTCTTAAAGCCAGTAACAATTATTTGATCATATTTAAGGCCTTTCTGGCTACATTTGAGGAGGTTACAGGTGAACAGATTAATTACAATAAAAGTGACCTCTACATAGGGAAACATGCAACTGTGAATAGAGTTAACAGAATTAGGAGAACTCTAGGCATGAAAATTGGAAGGTTTCCTTTCACATACTTAGGAGTTTCCATTTTTACTGGGAGAGCAAAGAAGATATATTTCCAACCATTACTTGAACAAATAGAGAGTAGGTTAGGTAGTTGGAAAAATAGGTGGCTCTCGGCTGGAGGAAAAATTACACTTATACAATCATGTATATACTCGGTTCCCCAGCATATATGGTCAGTCCTTAAACCAAGTAAGCAGGTCATATAAGCCATAGAAAAAAATCTGAGCAATTTCTTTTGGGGGTTTAATGATCTAATTCCTAAAAGAGCATGGAGGATGTGGGATGCACTATGCTATCCTACCATTCAAAATGGTCTAGGTTTTAGATCAATAACCACCATTATTAATACATGTTCTGTTAAGCTTTGGTGGAAATACCAAAAGGCTGAAGCTCTATGGACACACTTTGTTGCATCTCTGCCACCATCTTCCAGATCTTCATCAAACTGGAAGAGGATTTGTTTCATCAATGCTTGGGCAGAATCCCAATCTAGAGTCATAATAGGAACAGGGGATTGTAATTTCTGGACTGCTAATTGGTTAGATATAGGGCCTTTACAGGATCTGTGTGACCAAATGGATGTTGATATTCCTGCTACCTGTAGTGTTTTTGAATTCATTACCAATAGATCACTCATGATTTCTAGAATCTGTCCAGTACTTCCTACTTATGTCATTTCTCTTTTACAGGAAGCCAAGCTATCAACTCACAGAAAAGGCAGACTTATATGGAAACCAGGAATCAAGGGTGAGTTCTCAGTCAAAGCAACTTACTTTTTGCTCAGGAATCAAAGAGGTAATGTTGCTTCTTTTAAATATCTATGGAGTTCTAGAATTGAAAAAAAAGATCTATGTCTTCATGTGGAAACTGATGAACTCTTTTCTACCATTCGATAATGTTCTGCATAATTTGAGAATTTCACTACCTTCTAGATGTTATATGTGTCATAAGCATGAAGATTCTCTTGACCACTTTTTCAACTCATGTACATTTTCTGTGCAAGTTTGGAAACGGATTCATTCTTTTATGGGAATTAGGGACAGGGCTTTTCCATCTATATGGGATAGACTCTCTTTCTATCTTACTTATAATGGAATAAGTTCATTACAAACTGTAATGATTCAATCCTCTGCTTTAATAACATGCTGGAATTTGTGGAAAGTTAGGAATAAATGTTTGCATGATTCTATCAATCCAGCAATTAGTTTAGTCCTAACTCACATAAGGACCCAAATTTTTTATATGTTTACTGCAAAGCCGGTCTTTGTAGTCTCTAGGATGGATATGGGCATTGCTGATCATTCTTTTCTACCACTGATCAAACAACCTCCGAAACCAAAAATCTATCAAATTGCTTGGACAAAACCATGCACTGGGTATAAACTTAATGTTGATGCTGCTTGGTGTTGCCAAACTAACATGAGTGGAATAGGTTTGATTGTCAGAGATGGCAGGGGTGGTTTTATTGCTGCTCATACCATTGTTTCTCCTGCTTATTCTCCTTTGGAGGTAGAAATGATTGCAATTAGGTTTGCTTTACAATCTGGTCTAGAACCAAACCTTTCTTATTGTTTGGAATCTGATTGCCTTAATGTTGTAAAATATGTGGTTGATCCTTCTAAAGCGCCATGGAAATTGTTTCAACTAGCAGATAAGATTCATCAACTTTTGGGAGGAATCAATCTAATGCATGTTCATAGACAAGCAAATTTGGTAGCAGACACTTTAGCTAAAGATTGCTTAAGAAATCGAACAACTTCCTCTTTTCTTAGGTTTCAGAGTCTAACAAATGCTGTACAGGGACTGATTAGATTAGATCAATTGGGTATACCTTCTATACGGATAGTTAGCTGAATGGATGCTACTGATTGTAATTAATATTGTAGGTCGATGGATATAAACTGAATATTCTGATGGTTGACATTAGGCACGATGTATGGAGTTTACATCAGGGGTGTGATCATGCTGCACTTCAAAGCTTACAATGCAGATTCAGGACATTATTGGCAGGTTTCGGTTCTCCATAAAGCTTGCCCCTCATCATTTGGCCGATAATTGTCATTGGGATTCCTCCCTCTGTATAGTTTCACATTTTGGAGCAGCTATTTCTGCCACAGCTGCAAATAGTTTGGTACTCTCACCACATTCCCGGTCAGTAGAGGATACGCTACTAATCTATGTGGAGTGATGCGGACTGCCTTGTGTTTCTTTAACTATATTCACTAATAAGTTTCATCATCTCTGCTATAGATTAAGAGCTTTTGTAACCCTCTAACGATTTGCCAGTCTATTTTCATCTTTTGGAAGCAACAAGTGTTGCTTCACGAGCCTATTGCTCACCACTGTATATCACAACTTAGCTACGGCTTCTCTCACTGTCCTTTCATTTCTGTCTATTTCATGGCTTGGGAAGGCCTAATATATTTTCCCCCATCTACGGATGGTTTAATTTAAAAAAAAATATATATTAGTCATTTAGTTAAGGGTATTTTGGTTTTCTCATGTAGTAGCCTTTAGGGCTCTCTTTAGGAAATATCATTGGCACACTTGCAAGAACTTCTTCTTCACTCAATAGAATTATTCTCTTCTCTCAATCCTTAAATCCTTAAAACTTCATGGTATTAAAGCCTCTTCCTTCTCCTTGACTTGGTGATTGTTTTTGGAGATTTTCTCAACCCCAACAACGCTGATCGAATTTTGGAGATTTTCTCAACCCCAACAATGCTGATCGAACTACAAAATATTTTGGACCGCATTTTTCATCGAGGTATTTTTTTTCTTCCGCAACTTTGACTTTAGGATACCCACTTTGTTTGCCCATCGATTTTGGCTATTTGGTTGTGCTGAAAAATTAGGGTTCTTCGATTTGGGGATTTTCGGGTATGCTTGTATTTGGGTTTGTTTGGGTTATTGAAATGGGACTTCTCGGATGTGTTTATATTTGTGATCATTTGGCATTGACTTGGTTATTCTCTATGCATTTGTGACTATTTAGGATTGCTTGTGTTTTTTCGATTTAGGGCTCTTGTGACTTTTTTTGTTTCGGTTTATTGGATTGTATTTGGATTATTGTTGGCTTGTTGTCATAATGGTGGGTGGTAAATATGGCTCTCTTTCATCCCTTAGTGTTCAATTGGATGGTAAAATTTACTCATATTGGAGCCATGTATGAGAAATGTTTTGTGTGGGAAGTTTCTATGGGGTTATGTTAATAGTACTTATGTGAAGCCAAAGAGTAGGGAAGATGATTATGATAATTTTCTTGACACTTGGGAAGGTGAGAATGTGAAGGTTATCACTTGGATGAACAACTCGGTTACTTATTCCATTGGTGCTCAGTTGGCCAAGTATGAGACTTCAAAGGAGGTTTGGGATTATTTGGAAAAGATATACACACAATCAAATTTTGCCAAGCATTATCAATTGGAGAGTGATATTTGTGCGTTTCGATAGAATGATTTGGGCATCCAAGAGTTCTATTTTGTCATGTCTTCATTGTGGGATCAGTTAGCCTTGATTGAATCGGTTGAGTTGCGAACAGGTGCACCTTGCATTGCTAGGCGAGAAGAGCAACGCTTGGTTCAATTTTTGATGGCCTTTTATGATGATTTTAAGGGGCTTCTTGGGGTGATCCTTCATCATAGCCCATGTTCCATCTGTAGATTCTGTGGTGGATGAGTTACTAGCTGAAGAGATTTGTTTCAAGTCCAAGATGGACAAGGAGAATCCTATCCTCCCTACACCTTCTGTTTTTGTTGTTCCCCAGCGGTCGCTAAATGGGAAACCTGCTGGGAAGGTCTCTTTAGATGAGTGTGCTTTTTGCAAGGAGAATGGTCACCATAAGGCTCAGTGTCTTCAATTGTTGAGCATAATTAAGTCGCAACATCAACCTCCCAATGGTTGTAGGCTCTTTGGACATCCTGACCACCAAGGATTCCCACACCTTGACAACTCGCTCCTTGGGCCCCCCATTCACCTTAGTCCACTAGTGCAGTTGCTGCCCCATCTGTGGATCCGTACTTGCTAGAGTAAATAGTTCCTTGCCTCGCAACCTCATGCCATGTATACCACTTCCTCTATAGGTTTGCCATTATCATCATCTTTCTCAGGTACATCACCAGGGGCGGAACTAGGGGGCGAGGGGGTGCATCCACCTTCCCTACGATCAGTCGGACAAGAATTTTCTGGTACTAAGCAAAGAAGATGATGCAAAAATCCAGTAAATCCGCCCCTCATAACTCTTCAATGCTTTTTCAGAACTCTTAGATTTGATAAGATTGGTGTTCGTATGCCCAACGTTTGTAAAGAAAAGAAAGGTTTTCAAAAGTCTTCGCCGCCATAGTTACAAATTTAAAGTCTCAACGAAGAAGATGGAACAATTCCAAGAATATTCTTTACCTTTAAATAATATTTGTTAAAATGACAATATTTCCTTAAAACTTCCTTTTATAAGATTGATTTGATTTTAATGTCTTTCATGCCTTTACATCATTACATGGATAAAGGAGTCTGACTTAAGGCATTAATTACGTGGATGGGGTAGGCTAATACATTTTACTTAGGTTGGATTTACCTTTTTTTTCCTTCTTTTCCCCCCTTAAAACTCACCTAAGTGAGGAGAATTTATTAGGCTCCCAACCTGTAAAAGAAAAGCATCATACAATGTAGCACAAAAGAGTATAATTTTATATTGTGATTAGGATATGCTATATAACTCCGTATCACTCTATTCCATTCTTTTTGCCTCCACAACCCATTGTTAGCAAAAAGAATGGTTTGCTCATAAATTTGTTTTATTCTTTTCTAGGTTCTTGAATTTTTTAAATGATCAGGGATTGACCACATAGTTATAGCCCAAAGAGAGTTCCATTGTTGTAGTTTCCACCAAAATTTGATTGAGAAACTATCTGTGAGGAAGTGTACATTTTTAAAGTCCAAAACATTCCATGTCTTTGGATAACAGAGATTAGAATAAGACTTCCAAAAATTTTTGTTTGAACTGTCAGAATCTGTAACCTTCCAAAAGAATTTTGCAAATATGGTATGCAGTTTATCTATGGTCCCTTTGGTTGGTTTAAGTACTGTTAGGAGATGAATAGGGATGGGAGAGAACACATGTTTAGTTACAATCATCCTGCCAGCATGGCTTAGAAAATTGTTTTACCAGGAGTTATGTTTGGAAGAAATAGAATCCATTAAATTTTGATAAAAAAATTTCTTATTTCTTCCTACGAAGATTGGGCATCCTAAGTATTTGAATGGCATGGTTCCCTCCTTCATTCCTGTAAGGTCTAAGATAGCATTTCTGATTCCTGGAGTAGAAAATTTAGAAATACAGAAGGACTTATCAAAGTTTATTTTCTGACTAGTTGACACTTCAAAAGTTTTCAGAAAAGCCATTACATTTTTAAGTCCATTCTTTGAATATTTTATAAAAAGTGCAGTGTCATCTGTAAAAGAGAGATGAGTAACTCTTTTCATTGTGTATGGGAGCTTGAAATATTCAATATTAGCATACTGAAATAGGAAATTTAAATTTCTGGTGAAAGCTTCAGCTACGAGAATGAATAGATAAGGAGACAAAGGGTCTCCTTGTTTAAGACCTCTTGATGGCTTAAAAAACCCTTTTGAATTTCCATTTATCAGTATAGAGAAGTAAGTTGCCTTTATATTTTCCATTATTAAACTGACAAACTTGCTGTGAAATCCAATTTTTAGAAGCATAGAAGATAAGAAATGCAAAGAAACTCTGTCAAAAGCCTTCATCATATCTAGCTTGAAGATGACATTATATCCTCTATTTTTGGAATTCAGAAAGTTTGTAATTTCTTGCATTAAAAAGACATTATGAGCAAGTTCTCTTTCTTGAACAAAGGTTGATTGTTCAGGAGAAATGAGAAGATGCATAAAAGGTTTCAATCTAAGACTTAGGATCATTGAAAATATTTTGTTTATAAAGTTACAGATTATGGGTATGAAGTCTTTAAAAGATGATGCAACTTCTTTTTAGGTATTAACACTATAAGTGTTGAGGAGATTGCTTTTGGGGTTATGTTACCTGTCATAAAATATTTTACTGCTAGTAACAAGTCCTCTTTAATTAAGTTCAAGAAAGACTTATAAAATTTCTAGAATAACCATTTTGACCAGGAGCCGAATCACTGTCCATAGAATGTACTGTGGTATAAGGTTCATCCATGTGATTCCCTCCATTAGATTGCTATTCATAGTTTCACACACTACAGAAGGTATGTTTTCCAGTATTACAGCCTTGTTGTTACCATAAGTATCATAATCTTCTGCTAACACTACATTAGTGAAAAAACTTACAGCTTCTTGTCCAGTCATGTTTTCATCATCTGTCCAAATTCCATTTGAGTCTTTTATGGAAACTATGGATTGTCTGTTATGTTTAGCTTTAACTGTATTATGATTTATTTATTTTTGTATTTGCTTCACCTTCTTTTAACCATTTCACTCTGGATTTTGTCTCCAAAGATTTCTTGTTAAGACAAGGCCAATGTGAGGTTTGCTTTTGCCTTATTGTACGCAATCAAATCTGATTCATTTTCAAAATCCTATAAGTCTTATTTAGCTTTAAGGAAGGGTTCCTCATTTATTTGTTTTGACTTTGTCAAAATTATTTCCAAAAATGTTTTTGTTCCAAAATTTTAAAGCTATCTTTAGGTTTATGATTTTAAATGAGAATCTTTCTATTCCTTTTAGGTTAGTGTTAATTATCCATGCATCTTCAACTAGATTCAGGAATGTTTGATGGCTAATTCAACATTCCTAAAATTTAAAGTAATTTAGGGCCATGTAAAGGTTTGTATGTTTTGATATGCATGATTAAAGGGGAATGGTCTGATTTCTCTCTTGCTATCACATTTATATGTGATGTTGAAAAATCATTCAACCAGAGATTATTAGCTATTCCTCTATCTAGAGTTTCCCACAGTCTTACTCTAGGTCTTATTCCTATCCAAGTATAGAGACTGACAGTTGAAAATTTCCTGAATTTAGAAAGTTATTAAAATATAAGATTACTCCAGGTTCAGGTATTGATGGTCTAAGATATTCTGATTGGATTTGTATGACATTAAAGTCACCAATTAAAGCCAAAGGAGTATCCTTGTAGTTCAAGAGCTTTTTCCACAGTTTTAACTTACCTTTCTGTGAGTGCTTACCATAGACAAAAGCAAAGTTACAAGGTATGGTTAATGAAGAGTGTTCAATCTTTGCATAGAGGAACAATGTGTTAGCCTCTATGACTTGAACTTTGACATTGGAATCCCAGGAAAACCATATTTTACATCTAGGTTTTGAGAAGTTATGTTTAAAACCAATGTCAAAGCCAATCTTGTTGATCGGTTGGTTTTCCAGCATTGGTTCAAATAAATCCACCATTGACATTTTATGTCTGTGTTTAATGTCTTCTATCCTTCTCTGAGAGGCTTTATTCCTATGCCTCTTATATTCCAACAAGAGATATTATCCATAAAATTAATGTTTTAAGGTCGACGTGGAACGGGTTATGGCCATTTTAGTTCTAGTTGTGTAATCTTTTTTATGTTTATTTAGATTTAGCTCTTATTCTCAGGACTATGAATAAGGGCATTGTACCTATTCTGGGAGAGAACCATATCCTTTTAAATTTTTTTCCTTAGACAGTTTTACTGCTAAGACTTCATAGGAATTCTCTGGTTCTGAGTTATACCCCGAGTTCTGCAATTCAGAAGATTACAGAACTTGTTTGTCTTTTTTTCCTGTTTTATGAACTAGATGACAGGAGAGAAGAGGGCCCTGCAATAATTTCTATAAAATTTTCATCATGGTTATCAATTAAATCCATCAGTGGACTCAATGGGGTTTAAATTAAGGTAAGAAAAGTCCTTATCAGGAAAAGAAATAGTTTTTTCTGGAGTGGCTTTCTTTGGGAAAGTAGTAATGTTTTAAGAAATAGGCTCCATTGGTTCAGCATTTTCTATGTTAATAACAAGAGCACTCTTAAAATGATGGTTTCATGAGTTACATGATCTTCTGTAGAAGAGGAAATAACTTTAGAACTTGTATCTTTTCAACAATTTACCTTCTTTTTCCTTTCTGGGAAACTCCACCATTAGCCGCTGTGATCAACATCTTTCGCTTCCAAATTTCATGCCCTTTGTTAGCAGAAACATGTACATGAATGGAAAATTCATCCTTTGTGAGTATTCCTAATGAGGATGGATTATTATCTTTACCTATCAACCTTCCCTGTTCATCAGATTGTTTTGGTTTCCAGGCAGAGTGTTTATTTTTAAGGGTTTGTTCAGATTTATAGCTAGAGGACATATGATTGAATACTCCACCATTAGCCGATGTGACCACCGTATTTGGCTTCCAAATTTCACGCCCTTTGTTAGTAGAAACATGTACATGAATGGAAACTTCATCCTTTGTTAGTATTTCTAATGAGGATGGATTATCATCTTTACCTATCAACCTTCCCTGTTCATCAGATTGTTTTGGTTTCCAGGCAGAGTAATTATTTTTAGGGGTTTGTTCAGATTTATAGCTAGAGGACATATGATTGAATTTCAGACATTTAGAACAATAGCCAAGGATCCCTTCATATTCTAGGTATTGCAAGAAGCACGTGCCCTTAAAACTGAGCCAAATTCTTTCACGCAAAGGTTTCGTGATATCCATTTCTACACATACATTGGCTACGTGAGGCCTAGTCCTATTTAAGGTTTCCTTATCGATTTTAACAGGTTGGTTAACAATACTACCAATAGACATCATAACATCAGGCTCAAAAAATTTTCGTGGTAGTCCATAAAGAGCAACCCAAACAGGCACAATAGGTGAGTCGGCATTAGGATTGAATGTTGGAACCAATTTAGTAATTCTTAGAGAGTATGAACCAAAGTTCCAGACTTTGTGAATCCAACAGCAGTAATAGTCATCTGGGATTGAAAAAATGAATCAATACATGTCTGTTATCCAGTAGATAGATTTCATTGTGCCCCTTCAACCCTACAGTTTGAAAATCTCTTCGAAGCTTTTCCATTTGAAGTCTGCTTTGTGAGAACTTTCCAACAAGAGTCAATCGCAAAGGAGCTTTTCGCACTCTTCATATGAAAACTGGAGGCCTTGCTCACCCAAGTGATCGATTGATTTCTTTGGAATGAAGGGGGATCCGATTGGGAAACATTCTGATTGAGAAATTGTCTAATAGATGGTATGAGTAGGTTTGATGTTTATGATTTGGGCATATGAGGGCACCTCGGACGGTGGCTCCGCCATTACGGTGGCTCCCGGTCAGGGTTGATCGAAAAAAATGAGATCCTAGAATTTCAGAGCGTTCAGAGGGAGCATTTAGAGGGAGCGAAATGATAGGATAATATCCTTCTAAATAAACAAAATTTCAACCTTTTTTTCTTCTTTTCCTATTAGGACATAGATTGAATCACCATTTAATTTGTGTTTACCATATGTATAACTTATTGAACATTTTGTATAATATTTAATCTTTATAATATCTTTTATATTTATATAAGTAAGTCTAATAAAATGGATTTTAAAGTTTAGAGTTTAAATAATAAGAATATGATTTTAAAAGTTTTAAAAATGAAGTTTGATATAATTGGTCTAAACGTAAAAATGAGACATTATTTTAAAAGTAATATTATATGATTTTGTTTCTAAGTGTTTCTAGTTGTTTGATAAATACTCCACAGTACATCTTATATGCATTTTTACTCTACAATTTATTTTGTTCAGTTTTTTTTCCAGCAAGCACATATTTTAGCAGATGTTATTAATGAAAAATATTAGGAATTGTAGGTGTTAAAAAAAAGAGTTAAAACATACCTTATATCTTTATATATGTATAGCTAATGATTACAAAATACTAATATTTATAACTATATGATTTTTAGTTTTTCTATATACCGGTGAATTTGACTTTTTCTCCAAAATATAATATTCGAGAGTATAAATACACATTCTATATTGATATTGTATATATTTTTAATAATTTACTCACTTAATCATGAATTATGCATCGTAACTCTAACTTAAAAATTTTAGGTCTATCCCCCCCTTAGATTTGGCTCTGGTTCCGCCATTGTACATCACTCTCCTTGTGTATCCTAGATTTGGGTGTCTCTAATCACATGTCTCCTAACTTGTCATCATTTTTTTCATTATTCATTTCTTTGTCGCTCTCCATTATAACTACTGATGGTACCCCCATTTCATTGGAGGGTGTTGGTTCTATTGTCAGCTCTCATGCCTCTCTTAATGATGTCTACTATATACCTAGTCTTGCACTAAATCTATACTCAGTTAGCAATTGTGTAAATCTGATCTCACTATCTTATTTTCTTCTTCCTATTTTCGGATTTAGGATTCTCAGTCCCAAATGGTGATTAGGACAGGCCGTAGGCGGGGGAGCCTCTATGTGTTGGACATACTCAAAGTATCTAATGTTGCAGCTTCTAGCGTGGATTTGTCATCTTTTCGTTTGAGTAGTTCATCCTCAAAACCTTTCTCAATGGCATTCTCGTTTAGGTCATGTTTTAGCACCTCGTTTACATTTTTTGGTCTATATGGGAACTCTAGAACATTTGAACTCTCATGAAATTTCTGATTGTAGTGGTTGTAAACTTGCAAAATTTTCCGCCTTACCTTTTAGTACTAGTGTTTCATCATCTCTTGCTCCATTTGATCTTGTGCATTTTGATGTGTGGGGCCCCCCTCCCGTACCTACGATGTTTCCTTTATTGATGATTTCACTTGTTATACTTGGGTTTATCTTGTGAAGCCTGGACTTTCTTAGAAATATTTCGTGATTTAAGAGCACTTATTAAGACAAACATTATGCTTTCGTTAAGTGTTTCAGGTGTGACTTAAGAGGTTAATACACCCTTAGTGATTTATTTCACCTTCTAGCTTCTGATGGACCCATACGCCAGACCTCTTGTACAGATACTCTCAGCAAAACGGTGTTGCTGGGAGGTAACACTGTCACCTTGTTGATACAGATCGCTCTTTCTTGTTGTCACCTGAGGTTCCCAAAATCGTTTTTTGGGGGGGAGCCATTCATATAGCTGTCCATGTCATAAACCGTATTCCAACCTCTCACAATTCATGTTTGTCACCTTTCAAAAAATTATATAGACATGCACCTAACTATTCCTCCTTGTGTTTTTGGTTCCACTTGTTTTGTTCTCCGACCCCAAGTTGTGTGTAGTAAATTATCTCCTAAATCTGCCTTATGTGTTTTCTTGCAATATGGTAGTGGTCAGGATGGATATCGTTGTTTTGATCCTGTCAGTCAGAAATTTTATGTCTCTCGTTATGTATTGTTCTTAGAGAATATTCCTTTCTTTTCTGTGCCTGCTAGTTCACATCACGTTACTCAATTAGATCTTATTTGCATCACCACCGATGAGGTTCCACCACCGACGAGGTTTCACCATCGGCAACTGATACTTTGGTTCCCGATATGCACGCTCCTTCTCCTGCTTCTTCTCCTACACTGCCTTAATCACCTCCTAAGATTGCAGACAATCCTCAGCTGCGTCATTCTTCTCGTATCCGTAAGTCAACTCAACAGCCTGATTTTGCTTATTCCTTATATTCTCCCTTTTTTTCTTCATTTCTCATGTTTATTCATTCTTTGTCTAAGCCTATGTCCTATACAGAGGCTATATGTGATCCTTTATGGTACGCTGCTATGGCTGAGGAACTCACTACTTTGCATCAGAATCACACTTTGGATTTGGCACCCTCACCTTCTGGGATGCATACCATTGGTTCTTGTTGGGTTTATAAAATTTAAAAAAATATGATGGATCCATCGAGTGATACAAGGCCCGTCTTGTTGCCAAAAGCTATTATCAGGAGTATGGCATGGATTATGGGGAAACCTTTACCCTTGTTGCAGAGATGACCACCATTCGTACTATGATTGCAGTTGCTTCTGCTCGTCAGTGGAAAATATCGTAGATGTATGTTAAGAATGCATTCTTGTACGGTGATCTTCATGAAGAGGTTTACATGACACCTCCTCCCGAGGGGTGTTAACATTATGTTAGCATTATATTAGTCATTTAGTTAAGGGCATTTTAGTCTTTTCTTGTAGTAATATTTAGGGCTTTTTTTATGTAATATCATTAACACACTTGCAATAACTTCTTATTCATTCAATAGAATTCTTCTCTTTTCTCAATCAGCTAAATACCGAAATCTTCACATATGTCATGAATCCTAGTCAACCCAACAGTTGTTGACTTTATTTTCCCATGCAGCGTTGCCTCTTGGTGGGCATGTAACTAGGTCTGTCAAATGGGTTGGGTGACCCGTTGGATAACCGTTACCCATATACTATTTTCACTTATTGGATAAGAATTATTGGATAATGATCTATTGGGTTAGTGGATATAATTGGGTTGTAGTTATTGGGTTTAGTTGGGTTGGATAATAGATTATCCGTTGGATAATTTTGGGTGGGTCAAGTTGGGTTGGGTAACGTGGATAATTTCATATCATAAGATAAAAAAATTTTCACAAGTTTGATTACGAATGATTTAATTTTTCCCTAACACATATAATCATTTTAGAAACAATCAAATTCTCGATTCATCATATTTATCGATTTTGGTTCATGTCTTAATCAATTTTAATTTGAACCAATTAAAAATTGATAAAAGATCTTGACGAAAGAATTAGAAGTAGTATTTAAGAAAATTTCTGAAATATGATTATGAAATTGCTAATCAATAAAACAAAAAAAATTTAAAAAAATTCTCAGTAGGGGTAGAAGTAGCAGCAACAACCGTAACAGTAGCAGCCGGTAGAGCAGTATTTGTAGGAGACCATTCAAGGTAATTCTCTTGACCCTTCAGGATGGTGGGTGCAATAACCAGACCAGGTCCATCAAAAGTGCCAATGAAGTAGGGGTCAGTCAACAAACGACCAACAAGTATAAGTATCTTAGGGCCAGGTTGCAACTGCAACTATTTCAGTAAAGTCGCAATTACCTCATAGCCATTCGTGTTCCAATTGGTACACCATGTATCTTGCCCTTCTTGAACCACTCTGGGACACCATGTATCTTGAAATAGGTATCTTTATCATGACCCTTGCGACGACAATGGGTACAAATAAGATTCTTGCGGTCGGTTGTAGAAAGAACAACTGGCGAAGAACTTGCATGTGGTGAACGACGTGCAGCATACGCCATGGAGTTAGAAGAAGACTCACGAGCTCGAATGATAGCTCTATGATTCTCCTCCAGAGTAATAAGGGCATACACCTTCATGACAGATGGCAGTGGCTCAATGCTCAAGATGTGGGATTGCAAGGTGTGAAAACCTTCGTCGAGACCAGAGATGAATTGGTACATCAAATCCTTCTCTCTCTCTTGGAGGATTTTCGCCTGAAAATTGCACTGGCATAATGCCTTGCAATCTTCACAGATACAAACCAGAGGAGGTCACATGCAGTGATAATCTACAAACAACTTCTTCTGTGTGGCAAAAACGATGTCGATGGGTTGACCGTTCTGCCTGCAACCTTGAATGGCTTCTTGTGTCTACAAAAGCTTCATTCCATCGGCGAAAATAAATCGTGCCTTAAGATCATCCCACAAATCCTTGACTGTGGAAAAAGAACTTGTAGAAGATCTTATCACCGGATCCAGGGTTTGGAAGATCCAGCAGACAAGAGTAGCATTAACCCCAGGCCAAACAGCAGCATCAGGATGATCATCCTGGGGTTTGGTGATGGATCCAGTAATGAACCCAATCTTGTGTTTGGCCAAGAATACGCGATAAATCGCATCGGACCATTCATTGTAATTTTCTTGACCTTTCAGCATTATTGGTACAAGTTGTAACCATGGACCATCCCCAGGACCAATGAAGTAAGGATCAGTTGACACACGACCAATCGGTAAAGCGGGACGAGGGCCAGATTGCAATTGCAGCTGCTGAAGTAAAGCTATAATCACGTCATAACCACTCATATCCTGAAGTTTCAAACCCTCAAGAATATCCAAACGAGGTTGTTCTTCAGAGCCAGACATATTGTAAAATCAGGTATGGATTAGAACACACCGGCGGTGATCGGCGGCGCGTGAAGGAGTTCGGTCGGTGGTGGTGGAACAAAATCTCGAGCAGCAAATGGCGTTGAAGGGCGTCGTCGGAAACCGGTGGACAGCGGCGATACTGATACAGCAGCGGTGGCGCGTGGGCTTGGCGGCGACGCATGGGGCGACGGGCGGCAGCTCGGAAAAATTTAGTGCAGCGGAAAATTTTTTGTTTCAGGTTTCAGAATTTTTAGGCTCGGATACCAATTTCAGAACTTTTACTAAATTTGAAAAATCTCCTCCATGAAATATGAAGATTTTTAAAAATATTTTCTTTTATTGAACATAAGAAAATAATAAATGAAATTCCCACATTTGGCCACTTGAATAAATATTTCCTCTTTTGTAGTTATGTACACGATTAAGCCTATATCAAAAAATGGTTAGAGTTAATCATAAATTTTCACTCCAAGTAAAATGTTACGTGACTTATCCATTTAAAGTTTAAATGGTTGAAAACACCAATTATCCATTAAGTATATACTGAATTATCCATTGGGTATATATACTAATTATCCATTGGGTCTATACTAATTATCCATTGGGTCGAACTAAATGACCCATTGGGTATAGGTCATTTATTTGGGTGAAACGTGAATTACCCATCAAGTCCGTGTTCTTTCTCAGTTCTTAGTTCTCACTTCCCAGTCCGCGTTTTGTTCATCAATCGGTCTGCATTTTGTTCATCAATCGGTCTGCGTTTTGTTCATATTCGAGTTCATAATATTATATTATGCAATATAATATTACTGTATGTACATTATATTATATTATATTTAATAAAAATAAAAATATATAATATGTTGCCTTTGTAAACTCGACGAAACTAACGAACAATATTACTTGGGATCGAGCTCGAGCTTAAATACTGTACGAACTTGAATATTGTACGAACTCGAATACTGTACGAGATTGAGCTCGAATACTGTATAAACTCGAATACTGTACGAGATTGAACTCGAATACTGTACGAATTCGAATACTGTACGAGATTGAGCTCGAATGCTGTATGAACTCAAATACTGTATGAGATTGAGCTCGAATACTGTATGAACTCGAATACTGTACGAGATTGAGCTCGAATACTGTATGAACTCGAATACTGTACGAGATTGAGCTCGAATACTGTACGAACTCGAATACTGTACGAGATTGAACTCGAATACTGTATGAACTCGAATACTGTACGAGATTGAGCTCGAATACTGTACGGACTCGAATACTGTACGAGATTGAACTCGAATACTGTATGAACTCGAATACTGTATGAACTCGAATACTGTACGAGATTGAGCTCGAATACTGTAAGAACTCGAATATTGTACGAGATTGAACTCGAATATTGTATGAACTCAAATACTGTACGAGATTGAACTCGAATATTGTACGAACTCGAATATTGTACGAGATTGAGTGCAAATTTTGTACGAACTCGAATACTGTATGAGATTGAGTTCGAATAATGTACGAGATCGAATACTGTACGAACTCGAATATGGTACGGGATTGAGCTTGAATAATTTGTAAATTATAATTTGTATAATTTGTAAATTATAGTGAATATTTATGTTAAATATTACACATGCATTTAATTGGGTAATTTTGGATATTTATTGTGTATTTGTTACGTTCTCATTGAGTTAACATAATATGGGACCCATGGAGATCAAAATTTTCCATTAACACAATTATTCTCATCCCGCCCAATCCTAAAAACTAATGAGTATTTAATACCCGATCCCATTGGATGATGACAACTTGTAACCCAAATCAGAATAAAATATTGAATGATAAATTATTGAGTTAATTATATAATGACTTATTGGATAATGACTTATTGAATAATATATTTTAACCCATTGGGTCATATGAATATCTCATGGGTTATCCAATGGGTTATCTATTTAATGACCCAACCCATTATGACCCATAAATAAATGAGTTAATTGGATAATGATCCATTAAATAAAGACACATTAAATTTAAATAATGAGTTTATCCAATTAACCCATTTGACGGGTCTAACTACTCCAACGTCCCTTGTTGACGCAATTTTTCTTCTTGTGTACTCCTGTTTCTGTGACCTCCCTCCATTAAAGTTTTCGGCCCAATATGTCTCGGTTAACCTCAGCCATCCAATAATCTTGCTTCACGTGTGCTTTTCGTGACTATTATCCTATCCTTACTCCATTTTAAAATTGTGTCTGGCCCCGTAAAATACTATTCATCCTAGTCTAAATTATTTATTTATTTTTTTACGAACTTCTGAGCCTATTTGACCATAAATATCTCTAGTTACTTAAAGTAATGAGGCATAAAAAATTAATATTTAAAAAATAGATGTTAAGTCAATTTAACATATCACATTATATATTTATTATTTATATATTAATTTATATTTAGGGTCAAAATTTATAAAGTTTGACTTTCAAAAAGTAATAAGCAATTTAGAGTGTGAATCACCATATCACGCCATGTATTTTACTATGTTACACCTTGTATTTGTACTATTGAAATACTATATTTATTTTGAATATAATTTAAAGAATAAAAATAGGGAATAATTAATAATAAAAAAATATTTTTAAACAAAAATTTTAGAGCACTGCCGTTGGGGTGTTCGCCGGCGGCGGACGACGGTGATTGGCGGCGGTGGAGGACGGTGGTCGGCAGACGGTGGTCGATGGATGGTGTTCGCCGACGGTGGATCTGGCCATCCAAAGGGTTCCGACGGCGTCCTCTCCATGTTCCCAACGTCTACTCCAGCGTGGGTCGCCATCTTCGACCATTCTCGCCATACCCGGTCACCTTCTTCGGCTCTTATCGTCCCAGTGACAATGCCATCTCCGGTCGCCCAACTCTCATTTCCTCCCGCTCATTGGTTTTCCTTTCTTCTGCCCAGTTCCAGCTCTCGTCCCGCCGCTCGATTCCCGCTCTTGTCTCTCCACTCGATTCCCGCTCTCGTCGCCCTGCACGGTTCCCGTTCTCGTCACCCCGCCTGATTCCCACTCTCGTTTGACCAACCTGACCCGGCTCATGTTTCACCAACTCTTCTGGTTTCCACTCTTGTTTCGTCGGTTCGCGTTTCAAATCGCCAGTGGAAGGTTTTTGTTGTCGGAAAAACAAGGAAGATGAGGGGATAAGCCTTCTCGTCGGTGGAAAACTTTGATTTTCTTAGTATGCCTCCACTCCGCCGTGTCTCTCGTTCTCGTCGGAGGGGGATGTGAGGGTTTGGTTGGGGATGAAGGGCTCCGGATTAGAGTGGGGGTGGCTGGAAAAATGAGTGGATTGGACTAGACTGGGGTTCGGACAGTGATAGGGGGTAATGGTTTAATTTCCGCCGAACAGCGGCAGTGCCACCGCCAGCCGAGGAGCAGGGAAGACAAAGACAGTGGTGTGAGAAGATTTGAATATTTAATTATTTTTATTTTCTATAATTTAAATTAAATATTATACTTGTATAATACATATTAATACGTGTTGTAGTAAAATACCGGACGTGATATAATAATAGCCTTTAGAGTGGGACTGAGGGAGCATGTTTTTAGCCCCCACGAACTTCTGGCCCAAACCCAATATCCCCATGCAAATGACGCACACAATATAGTTATGAAGCATCTACTGAAGCCTTACATGGACAGTTTAATAAAATTTGCTCTAAGGTTTTAATGGAAAGACTAAGCCTTACATGGACAGTTTAATCTCCCAAAACCAATAAGCCTTTATGAAAAACAGAAACATTACGGATAATATTCTCTACCTTCAGGAAATGGTCAGATTTTTAGATAGGAAGGCTAGGGTTCCAAATTGCATTCTTAAACTAGACTTACAAAAGACATTTGATAGAGTTAATTGGGATTTCTTAAAATGTGTCCTGATGAAATTTGGTTTTGAAGGTTTATTTTTAAATGCTGTCATGTCTAACCTCTCACAAGAAAATTTCTCGGTTCTGATCAATGGTAACCCCGTTGGCTTTTTCAAAGCCACTCGAGGTATTAAACAAGGTGACCCTCTCTCCCCTTTTCTCTTCAACATCTTTTCAGAGGCTTTTTCAAGGAGTTTATCCTTTATTTTCCATAATAGTAAACTCTCTTACTATCAGATTCCATCTTCTTTTTCTGCAATCTCTCATCTTATGTATGCTGATGATACTATTATATTGATGCAAGCCTAAAAATCAAATTTAATCATAATTAAGGCTTTTTTGGACATATTCGAATTCAGCTCGGACCAAAAATTTAACTTTCATAAATCTGAATTCTTCATTAGCAAACGGGCTTCGACCATTAAACTTAACCAGATGAAGCTGATTTTGAAAATGAAACAAGGTTCTTTTCCTTTTCAGTACCTAGGATGCCCTATATTCAAGGGTCGAACTTTAAATAGATACTATCAACCACTTATGGAAAAGCTGGATAAAAAAGTGCAAAATTGGAAAAATAAGTGGTTGAGCACTGGGGGGGAAATTAGTGCTGATCAATAGCTGCTTGTATTCTCTGCCACAACATTTATGGGCAGTAGCAAAATCCCCTAAACAAATTATTAAATATTTTGAGAGGAAGCTGGCTAGGTTTTTCTGGGGAGAAACATATGGGAAAAGAAATAAAGATATGGAAAAAATGGTTACATTTGGCCAAACCAAAATCCCTGAATGGCTTAGGTTTTAGATCCATTCAAGGTATAGTAGATGCATGCTCCCTCAAGCTTTGGTGGAATTGTCAGTTAGGAGTCACACTGTGGTCTAAACTTTTATGGTCCTTACCACCCTCACACAGAAACTCTGTTACTCGGAAATGGATTTGCTCAGTAAATTCCTTAGCCGAGGGAAACTCCATTATTATCCATGGTAAGGGGACATGTAATGTTTGGACATCTACTTGGTGCCCTAATGGTCCACTGACCAATAAGATCCCAAGTAACATACATGATACTTTCCAGGGGTACTCCATATCTGATTTCATTAATAACAAATTGGACATTTTACCTATGATATCACCTTACCGGGAAAATGATACTTTAGTTTTCTTGCAGGATGCTGAAGTGGTGGCGAGCAGAGATGACAGACTCATATGGAAACCAGATACCTCGGGGAATTTTTCATTCAAGTCTGCATATCGTACTATCACTTTCTCTACAGGTAACTTCCCGGCTGCCAAAAATGTTTGGAATGTTTTGTTGCAAAAAAAGGTATCGATTTTCACATGGAAATTGCTTCATGCTTTCCTCCCTTTCAATGATGTACTTATAAACTGTGGTTTCAGTTTGGCTTTCAAATGTCCTGTGTGTTGTAATTCTTACTCAATTGATCACTTTTTCATATTGTTGTGCGGAATGGAGAAAGAACAGAAAGTATGAACGAAAATAACAAGACACAAGATTTACGTGGTTCACCAATTTGGCTACATCCACGGGAGACGGATTCACTATAATAGGTAGCAGGTTACAGACGCCAAGAAATTGGCCAGATTTCTACCTATCTAAGTGCAGAACAGAATTAATGTTTACAGAGAGAAGAGAGACACTTTATATATTGTCTCCACTAAACCCTAACAAACTGGGATTGGAACAAAACACAATTCGGCCCAAATCAACATCAGTCCAAATTAGAATTGGAATTATATTCTTATCATATTTTTTTTTAATTAAAACCATCCGTAGATGGGAGGAATTATATTTGGCCTTCCCAAGCCTTAAAATAAACAGAAAACTGAAAGTTAAAGACAAAGAGAAGCCAGTGGCTTAGTTTATATGTACATTTGTGACCCGTAGGCTCATTGAGGCAACATTTGTTGCTTCCAAAATGAATAATAAAGTATAGCTAATTGTGAGGGGAATACTAAAACTCTTAGTTGAGAATGGAGATCATCGAACTTATTAGTGGATCGTAATGACGAAACACTGGTCAGTCAAATTCACCCCATCTAAAAACTAAGAATCTTATCCCCTATCAAGATGAACAGTGGAAAGACATCACTCTAACCGGGAGTAGTCATGAAGCATCTAGTGGAAGCTTCAATCAAAAACTAAGAATCAAATGAGCACTGTTGTGCATCAAGCCCAAAAGCAAATGAGCACTGAAGAAAAAAAAACCAGCAACAGCAATGTTTCAAGCAAAATCATTGCTCATTTCTGAATGTTCATGCGAAATTCACCATGTTGTGAGTCAAGCAAATCAGCACGCATCAATCGAATTTGCAGAGTTATGCATCAAGCCAGTCAGCAATGTTGTGGATGAAGCAAATCAGCAAAGTTGTGCATCAAACAAACCAGCAACGAGAAAAACCATAGTATATTCCTGAATCTTCATGGAAAAATCTCCAATGTTGTGCGTCGTTGTGGATCAACCTGCCTCCTTATGCCTACAAATGGTGAAAACATTTAATCAGTAGCATCCATACTATGTGAAATTCTTAAGGAGGGAGTCCCTAACTGATCAAGTCTAATGAGGCCCTGAATATGATTAGGTAACATATGAAAGGAGAGAAAGGATTCACTTGTCCCATCTTTGAGGCATTTCTTTGCTAGTGCATCAGCTACAAGATTCGCTTGCCTCAAAATATGAGTAAGTTTGAATGGACTCAAAGATTGTTTAATTTCATCCGCAAGTTGGAACAATTGCCAAGGGGCAAGCAACGGATCTGATACTGACAAGACAACATTCTTACAATCTGATTCTATGCATACATTTACCATAGAGCCATCAATTTTTGATGTGGCAAACTGTATTGCCCTCATTTCAGCCTCTTGAGGAGATTTAGCATTTGAAATTTGAGTATGAGCAATAATAAAATTACCCCTACTATCTCTTAGGATCATGCTAATTCCAGTCAAATTCAGATGGGAATTCCAAGCAGCATCAACATTTAATTTATATCCCCAGATAGGCCTAGACCAAGCAATTTTAAAGATTTTCGATTTAGGAGGGGGCTTGATCAGTGGCAGAAAAGAGTGCTTTGCAATATCTTTGTCAAAATTTGATCTAATGAAAGCAGGTTTAGCAGTGAACATATAGAAAATTTGTTCTTTAATGCTTGCTATCACCACACCTGTCCTAGGCAAAGCTGAATAAAAAATGATTCTATTTCTCATTTTCCACAATTGCCAACAAGTTATAATAGCTGCAGATTTTATGATATCATTATGAAGGGCAGTTGTACCTGAGATAGTTAGATAGCAAGAGAGTCTCTCCCAAATAGAGGAGTAAGCAGCAGCAGTAATCCCCATGAATGAATGAACAGTTTCCCAGATTTGTATTGAAAATGTGCAAGAGTTGAAAAAATGGTCTAAAGAGTCCTCATGATTATTACACATACAGCATCTTGAAGTCAATGAGAATCTCAGTTTGCGTAGCACATTATCAAAAGGGAGCAAGGAATTCATCATTTTCCACATAAAAATAGAAACTTTTTTCTCAATTCTAGTATTCCACAGGTACTGGGCAGATTGGATATTACCTCTTTGATGTCGTAGCAATTTATAAGTAGCTTTAAAGGAGAAGTCCCCGTTTGTACCTGGTTTCCAAATGAGTCTATCCTTTCTATGCGGAGATAGGGTTGCTTCCTGCAATAAAGTGGCAGCATGAGAAGGGAGAAGAGGAGCAATTTCTTGAAGCCAAGAAGCTTTATGTGTGATGAAGTCAGAAACAGTGCTTGATTGAGGGATATTTACAGTAATAGGATTACACCAATCCTCAACCGATCCTATACCTAACCAATTTGAAGTCCAAAAATTACAGTCTCCGTTTCCTACTATAACCCTAGAGTTAGCTTCTGCCCAACTATTAATTTCACAAATTCTCCTCCAATTTTGAGAGGTCCTGTAGGATGAAGGTAGAGATGCCAGAAGGGAAGACCAAAGTACTTCTCCCTTTTGGAATTTCCACCACAACCTAGCAGAACATGTCTTTAGGATTGTATGAATAGATCTAAACCCCAGACCATTTTGATCAATGGGATAACAGAGAAAATCCCACTTTCTCCATGTTCTTTTTGATCCTTGATCAGTTGTACCCCAGAAAAACCTACTAAGTTTTTTCTCAATGGTGAGGATAACTTCATTTGTAGGTTTTAAAACTGACCAAATATGTTGGGGAATGGAGTATATACATGACTGGATTAAGATGATCCTACCCCCCATAGAAAGCCACCTGTTCTTCCAACCCCCTATTTTGTTTTCAATCTGTTCAATTATAGGTTGGAAATAGATTTTTTTGGGTGCCCCTGTAAAGATTGGAACCCCTAAGTATGTAAAGGGGAATCTGCCTATTTTCATACCCAACACCCTTTTGATATTACTGATCTTGTCTACTGAAACATGCTTTCCTAAGAAGATGTCACTCTTTGAGTAATTAATCCTTTGTCCACTGACCTCCTCAAACTTGGTAAGAAAAGCTTTAAATCTGATCAATGATTGGTTATTTGCAGTTAGAAAAATTACAGTATCATCAGCATAAGATAAATGAGAAACTGGAAAAGTATTGCCTGGAAGATGATAGTATGATAGCTTACCATTTAGAAAAATGTAAGCTAAACTCCTTGTGAAGGATTCAGAAAATATATTAAAGAGGAAAGGGGAAAGGGGATCGCCCTGTTTAATTCCCCTAGAGGCCTGAAAGAAACCAACCGGCTTACCATTTATGAGGATTGAGAACCATGCCTGAGATAAGTTCTTCATCATGATAAAAATGAATCTAGCAGAAAAACCAAATCTAGCAAGAATTGAGTATAGAAAAGACCATTTAACCCTATCAAAAGCTTTCTGAAGATCAAGTTTAACAATGCAATTGGGATCTCTTTTCTTTTTGTTTAAAAATCTTACCATTTCTTGTAGGTAGATGACATTATCAGAAATGTCTCTTCCTTTAAGAAAGGCAGTTTGATGTGGTGAAATAATTTTTGGCATTATATACTTAAGCCTTCCCATCAGTACCTTTGAAAAGATTTTGTTTATAACATTGGAAAGGCTAATAGGTCTATAATCATCAAATGATGTAGGAGTTAATTTTTTGGGGATAA
The DNA here is from genome assembly GCA_037428765.1 of Rubia yunnanensis. Lineage (NCBI taxonomy): Eukaryota > Viridiplantae > Streptophyta > Magnoliopsida > Gentianales > Rubiaceae > Rubia > Rubia yunnanensis. Next base: position 42,842,972 of record CM075061.1, on the reverse strand, counting down.
TAGTGATCCAGGTGCTGCTTATACCCTTGGGAATATTTGAAGCAGATTGAAAATCATTTACAGCAGCCAATAAATCATCTGCAATAATATCCCAAGAGTGCATATAAAATTTGGCAGTAAAACCATCAGGGCCCGGACTGCTAAGCTTATTTAAATTAAGCACAATGTCTCTGAGTTCATTAAGAGAGACTGGTTTCACTAAATCATCATTATCCTCCTGAGTAATCAGTTTAGGAATTTGGCTGAGGAAGTGTGATGTGTAGAGATTAAAATCTGAAGAACTGTCCTCAGTTAAAAGATTATTATAATAGTGAATGGCCTCATTTTCAATTTCCTGAGCAGTATCAACCCATAGGCCATTACTATTTTTGATTTTTGTGATCTTTAGTCTACAGTTTCTTTCACTAACAGATTTATGGAAAAAACTTGTGTTATTATCCCCCTCTTTAAGCCATTTGACATTTGCCTTATGCTTCCAAAAACTTTTCTGTTCTACAAGTGATCTTACTAATTTAGCTCTGGCTTCTTTCAGTTTCAGTAAGTTCAGATCAGAATTAACCTGGTCATAGTTCTGTTCATGAGCTAGGAGATCATTTTCTGCCTTCGTAACATTATCAGTGATGTTACCAAATTTTTCTCTGTTCCATATCTTGAGCTCCTTTTTTAATCTGATCAGCTTAAGAAAAAACCTCAACATACCAGAGTTATTCATAGGTATTTCCCAATTATCTTTGATAACCTGAGTGAATTCCCTCCTTTTATACCATGTATTAATGAACCTGAAAGGTCTAGGAGAAGAGGGGACATCACTACCAATAGTAAGCAACATGGGACTATGGTCAGATGAGATTCTATTCAGGATGTGTACTGATAAGGAAGGAAAATTAGAAGACCAGGAGGAATTACATAATCCCCTGTCCAGTCTTTGAGTAGTAGGGGACCTAAGCCTGTTATTACTCCATGTAAACAAATTCCCAACAGAATTAATTTCTTCTAATGCCATGACACTAATAAACTCATTAAAATCCTTCATACTACCTAGTTTAGGAGTAGCAGGACCTTTATATTCATTTATTGATGTTATGGCATTAAAATCTCCAATAAAAATAGAGTCAGACAGATTCAGTGATTTTAAATCTGACCACAGGGACTTCCTACCATTTCTGGTCCTTAGGCCATAAACAAAAAAAGCATCCATGCTCTTATTGAGAGTTAAACTTATCACATTGACAGCAAGAAACTGCAGGTTATCACACTTTAATGTCAAAGAAATGTTGGAATTCCAAAAGAGCCAAATTTGACCACTACTAGCATACATACAATTATCAAAATGTAAAGCATGCCTGTAGCATTCACATTGAGAGTTATCATGTTTTGGCTCTATCAAGCAGATTAGATCAAATCTGTGCCTATTAATCAGATTTTTGAGTCTTAACATAGAAGTATCAATTCCCCTAATGTTCCACACCAAGAACTTTATCTGAATAGTTGTATTACTCATAAGGAAACATTGTTAGAGCTTTTTGATCTAGTCATGATAGTATTTAACTGTGTTAAATAGGTCTCATTCCTATGATTAGAAACTAGCTTTTTCTGTTTATCCTTTTTCAGTTTGGAAGAACCAGATGGGGAGTTTGAAGAAATAACCTGAATGTCCAGAGACTCCCCAGAACCATCTCCATATTCAGTAGATGCAGAGTGTGTGGTGACCGCAGGGGAAACCACTTGGGTTGGCATTTCCTCACACTCCAGAGCTTGAAATCTGTTTTGCCTATGCTTGTGCTGAGGAAAAATGAAATTTTTTGCTGCTGCAATTGGGTTAAAAGGAGAGGAAGACTTACTTCTTATACCTGAGATGTCATCTTTTGCGAGGCCTACCTTTTTGCGGAGTTGGGGAGGAGCAGATAGAGATAGTTTGTGCAAAGGAATAGGAGATTGAAGTACAGAATCAGGAAGTACATGAGAAGTAATAGGGTTATCCATGGAATCAGAATGAACATGTGCTACATCTGAGGTATCTAGGTTTGAAGTTAGATCCGGATTCTGCAAAGTACATTCAATTCCAGGTGCTTTCTCAGAGACACTAACCTTCTCCGGATTCCCAGGGATATCTTTCCCAGTATCATAATTAGAAATGACAGGGTCTGCTTGCTCAGTAACATGAGTAGGAGATTTATCCTGTGCTAGACTAAAAACATCAGCCTGGTTTTGGTTATTGATATTATCCTTTCCTACCTTCTGTTTAGGTACATATCTAAGGTTTTGAGTTGACACAGCATTAACCTTGTCAGTTACTGAGAGACCAGACCCTCCAGCTTTGTTAATTTTATCATGAAACTGATTAACAATCTCCTGTTCCTGAACATCTGTTGGCTTTTTGTGATCTTTTCCAAGGGCATTAATGTTATCCATTTTATTCAACCTTGGTTTTCTCAGTTCCGGATGTAAGTAGATGCATAGATTGTCATCATGACCAATAACCTTACAGTGATGACAATATAAAGGAAGATCATCAAACTGAAGATGCAATTTAGATACATTATATTCAAAGCCATCTTCCTCAATGCCCACTCTAATATAAGTTGGTTGTCTTTTTTTCAAATCTATTTCTACACACATCTTCACTGCGGATGGTCTAGTTAAGCCAGCAGTAGCAGAATCCAACTTAATAAAATTCCCAATCTGATTACCCATGGATTCTAGCATAGCAAGGTTATAGAAAAAAACTGGAACGTGATGTATAGTAACCCAAACCGGAACTATGGACGACTCAATTTCAGGAGAAAAATCAGTTGTCCATTTTAGAACTTTCATTTGGGCATTGTTAAAATTCCACTGACCTTTAATCCAAAGACGCTGGTAATCTTCCTTGTCCTGGAAGCGTATCAGAATGTGTCGATAGTCTATGGAACCCAGTTGGAATTACCTTTGAATCCGACTGAATTGAAGGCGTCGTTGAGAGCACCCATGGAAGGCTTCCCACGCGCGAATTTTCCCACCAGAGCGTTGTGGTAGTGAGAGGCCAGAGTCTCTGCCTCCTTCCGAGTGACCAAGCAAGAAATTTCCCCTTTGTAATTGGTTTTAGGAATTATCTCGGGATTAGATGGGAGTGAAACTGATAGTGGAGGTGATCGGTTGTTTAAAGCTTGTAAAAATGATTTGGCCGGCGCTTGTCCTCCACGGCCAGGCGGAGGAGCCGCCATGGATGGGGTGGAGGAAAACTCAGAGAAGAAAATAGTATAAAGATCAAAGAGCCGTTAGGCAGAAGGAGGAAGAAGGAAGAGGAACAGTGGAAAAATGTACTGTTACTGTGTTTTTCGCACTTTTTTCGCACGTAGTTCGTTAGCAGTGAAAATGCATTTAACTGCAAACCAACGATTGTAGACGTAGTTCGTTAGCAATCATAATTGTAGATGTAGTTGTATTCCAGGCCAGGGTCGCAGAAGCGGCTATTACAGTATTCAAGGCATACCAACAAATCTCCACCTTGACTTGAATACTCAAAGTAGAAAACTCCAGATGCACCATTACAGTGCCATATGAGTAGACTTTGCCCTCCACTCCCGGGACTGCCCATAGAGCACCTAATCAGCTCTGATGTTCAGCAAGTCCAAACAATGTTGAAACTTGCTATGTGGAACAGGTTTGGTGAACATATCAGCGGGGTTGTCAGCAGTTCCCACTTTCTTCACCCTGATTCTCCTCTCACTCCTCAGGAAATGATATCTGACATCAATATGCTTGGTCCTCTCATGATGGACCTGATCCTTGGCTATGCAGATTGCACTCAAACTGTCACAATACACAGTAGCCTGATCATGATGTAGACCAAGATCACTAACCAGTCCTTTCAGCCATATTCCCTCCTTTGCAGCCTTTGTCAAAGCCATGTACTCTGCTTCCGTAGTAGACAACATCACTGTAGGTTGCAAAGTCGCCTTCCAGCTAACCACAGAACCTCCCAAAGTGAATACATAACCAGTCATCGATCTCCTCGTGTCAACATCACCAGCATAATCAGAATCCGAGTAGCCTGTAACTAAGCACTCGGTATCACCTCCATAAATGAGACCCACATCAGACGTACCTCTAAGATACCTGAAGATCCTCTTCACAGCTTGCCAATGTTCCTTTCCCGGTTGCCCCATGAACCTGCTCACAACACTGACTGCCTGTGCTAAATCTGGCCTCGTGCAAACCATAGCATACATCAAGCTCCCCACCGCGCTGGCATAAGGAACCCGAGACATATACTCCTTCTCCTCGTCTGACTGAGGAGCAAACATAGTGGTGAGATGAATATTTGCAGCACTAGGAGTGTCTATAGGCTTGGCTGTAGACATGCCAAACCTAGCCAACACTTTCTGAATGTAGCCTTTCTGTGACAAGAAAAGCTTCCGGTGACTTCGATCCCTAAGAATCTCCATTCCTAGTATCTTCCGAGCTGCACCCAGATCCTTCATCTCAAACTCAGCACTAAGAAGTCCTTTCAACTTCTGAATCTCGTGCTTACTCTTTGCGGCTACCAGCATGTCATCTACATAAAGCACCAGATAGATGAACGACCCATCTCTCAACCTGCTGTAGTAGACACAACAGTCATAAGCACACCTCGTATATCCCAGCTGAAGCATGTAACTGTCAAACTTCTTGTACCACTGCCTCGTAGACTGCTTAAGTCTATACAAAGACTTCTTCAACTTGCAAACATACTTTTCCTTGCCAGGAACTTGGAAACCATCTGGCTGAGTCATGTATATCTCTTCCTCCAACTCTCCATGTAGAAAAGCGGTCTTCACATCAAGTTGTTCAAGCTCCAAATCCTGATGTGTCACTATAACTAGCAACACTCTGATGGAAGTGTGTCTGACCACTGGTGAGAAAATCTCATTGTAATCTACTCCCTCTCTCTGACTGAAACCTCTAGCAACAACTCTAGCCTTGTACTTGACTCCCTCTGTAGGTGATATCCCTTCCTTTTTCTTGAAAACCCATTTGCAAGTGATAACCTTTCTCCCTTGAGGCTGTTGAACCAAATCCCATGTCTGATTCTTCTGAAGAGACTCCATCTCGTCTCCCATTGCAGCAAGCCATTTATCAGCATCAGTACACGAAGTAGCCTCTCTGAAGGTTGATGGCTCTTGAGTATCCACTTCCTCGGCAACTGAAAGTGCATAACCCACCATATCCTCAAACCCATATCTCTTTGGCGCCCCAACTCCAACCCTCCTGGGTCGGTCCTGAGCTAAACTACGGACTGTAGCTCCTGATGGTTGATGATCTTGTGGTGGAGATTCCGGTATCTCAGATTCTGTCTGTGGCTCTTGATCCACCTCAAATTGTTCCAATCTATTTTCACCTTGAGTGACTTCAAGCTCCACCTGTTTATCAACTCCACTAGTTTCTGGCACAACTGTGGGCTTCACCATAGATCTAAGCAAAGAATTTTCATCAAAGACAACATCCCTGCTCAGAATAACCCTCTTCTCAGACGGAGACCATATCCTGGAGCCTTTAACTCCATCTCCATAACCCACAAAGACACCCTTCTTGGCTCGGGGCTCTAACTTACCATCACTAACATGATAATAAGATGTACAACCAAAAACTTTTAACTTGGAGTAATCAACAACTTTACCTGACCACAACTCCATAGGTATTTTGCACTCTATACCCGTGTGAGGCCCGCGGTTGATCAGGTAACAAGCTGTACTCACCGCCTCTGCCCAGAATCTCGTTTCCAAACCAGCATTAGAGAGCATGCACCTCGCTCTCGCCAGCAATGTCTGATTCATCCGCTCAGCTACGCCATTCTGTTGTGGCGTATTCCTGACTGTATGATGACGAGCAATCCCTTCATCCCTACAAAACTGATCAAACTCAGACGAGCAGAATTCCAGCCCATTATCAGTTCGAAGCCTCTTGATCTTCTTCCCGGTCTGATTCTCCACCAAAGCTTTCCACTCCTTGAACTTCGAGAAAGCTTCACTCTTATGTTTCATCATGATAACCCAAGTCATCCTTGAGTAATCATCAATCAGAGAAACAAAGTACCTGTGACCTCCCAATGACTCAACTCGGGAAGGTCCCCAACAATCAGAATGGATGTAATCCAACGTGCCATTTGTTCTATGAATCGCCTTAGGAAACTTGCTGCGGTGATGTTTCCCAAAAATGCAATGCTCACAGAAGTCCAAGCTCTTAATCTTGTGGTCACCAAGAAGATCATACTTCGACAGAATCTGCATCCCTCTTTCACCCATGTGACCAAGCCTCATATGCCATAACTTAGTCATATCATCCTGGTGAACCTCCGAAGATGCAACATTAACAGAATCCATAACCGTGGAACCTTGTAGAAAATACAAGGTACCATGCAGAACACCTTTCAGAACCAGCCTAGAACCTTTGCAGACACACAGAACTCCATCATTCCCTGAGTAGACGAAACCCTTTCTATCCAACGTAGGAAGAGAAATCAGATTCTTTGTCATCGATGGAACATGCCTGACATCGTTCAAAGTACAGAAACTACCATCACGCGTCCTGATCTTGATTGAACCAATCCCAACTACCTTGCACGCAACAGCATTTGCCGTAGTAATGATGCCCTCAGCTTGCTCATAAGTTGAGAAATAATATCTCCTTGGGCATATATGGTAAGATGCCCCAGAATCAAGAAACCACACATTAGAATGATTATTTTGCCCAGTAACAGCTAGAGCAAAATCATCTTCAGAACTGAAATCCCCTTCAGCCATAGCAGCAGTACCAGATGTACTCCCAGATTTACTAGCCTTCTTCGGACACTCTTTTTTCCAATGCCCCTTCTCCTTACAGTAGTTACAAACATCATTGGCCTTGGGACCCTTTGAAGATGACTTCTTGCCCTTCTTCTTATTGCCGGTTTCCTTGCCTTTTGTGTTTCCGTCACTAGCAAACAAGCCAGTGGCCTGACTTTCTGTACCTGTACAGTTTGCCTTATGTCGCAACTCTCTACTATGGAGAGAGGATCTTACTTCCTCCAGAGACACAGAATCTTTACCAACAATAAATGACTGAACAAAATTCTCATACGAAAGTGGTAAAGAAACTAGCAAAATCAAAGCAGCATCTTCATCTTCAATTTTCACATCTATATTTCGCAATTCTAATAACAAAGTATTCAATTGCTCTAGATGGTCTCTGAGTTGCGTAACTTCCTGCATTCGGAGACCGAAGAGGCGTTGTTTAAGAAGCAACTTGTTGGTTAGAGATTTCGTCATATACAAACTCTCCAACTTCAGCCACAGTTGTGCAGCAGTCTCCTGATCTAAGACCTCGGTGATGATTTCGTCCGCGAGACACAACATAATCGTCGAGTGTGCCTTTTCTTCCAGACTCACAACATCGCCTGAACTGCTCGCGAAATCCTTCGTCAGCGGAGTCCACAAACCTTGCTGTTTCAGCAAAGCTCGCATCTTGATCTGCCATAAACTGAAACTGTTTCTCCCGGTAAACTTGTCGATCTTCACGTTCAACCCAGACATCTTTCTCCCCGATCAGCTCCGATCTGATGAGCCCAGAATCCGATACACCCACTACGGATCTCACCGGAAAAGGAAACCGCTCTGATACCAGTTTGTTGTGTGGAATGGAGAAAGAACAGAAAGTATGAACGAAAATAACAAGACACAAGATTTACGTGGTTCACCAATTTGGCTACATCCACGGGAGACAGATTCACTATAATAGGTAGCAGGTTACAGACGCCAAGAAATTGGCCAGATTTCTACCTATCTAAGTGCAGAACAGAATTAATGTTTACAGAGAGAAGAGAGACACTTTATATATTGTCTCCACTAAACCCTAACAAACTGGGATTGGAACAAAACACAATTCGGCCCAAATCAACATCAGTCCAAATTGGAATTGGAATTATATTCTTATCATAATTGTAGATGTAGTTGTATTCCAGGCCAGGGTCGCAGAAGCGGCTATTACAGTATTCAAGGCATACCAACACATATCTTGCACTCTGGCAAAAACTATTTGGAACAATCTGGCTTCTCTGATTCTTTTTAATCTGCCTGAACATCAATCTATCGCTCAGAGATTTTTTTTCTTTATAGAACTGCCTAGATTTACCCAAAGGTTACCAAATGATATGTAAACTACTTCCTTCGCTTATTTGCTGGTGTCTTTGGAAAGCTAGAACTAGGTATATTTATGATCAGGTTCCCTTTTCAGCTGACCTCATCTGTAGGGAGATACTCGGCCTCATCAACCTCTCTTTATACTCATGCCCTGCTTCTTTGAGTTCTTCTACTGGTTTCCCTAACCCACTCAGACACCTAATACCTCTTCTTAGACCACCTCCGAAACCAATTATAAGTCCTGTCTGCTGGGAACACCCGGGCAGAAATTACATAAAAATAAATACTGATGCTTCTTGGCTCTCACACACAGTTTCTGTTGGGGAGAGATAGCTCTGGCTTTCCTCTGTTCATAAGCTCATCTACGATAGAAGCAATATCTCCTTTACATGCTGAAATATTAGCAATTCTCGCTGCATGCCAATCCTTTCACGATCGTGATTATTCAGTTATCATTGAATCTAATTCTCTTCTAGCCATCAATATGATTCAGGATCCTTACTCAGCAAACTGGAATCTTTTTAATTTGGCATATAAGATTAAAAGCCTTTTAAACGGAGCAGTGCTTAACCATGTTTATAGAGAATGCAACTCCGTAGCAAATGCAATTGCCAAATTTCATTCATCTAATAACCAGCCTCTTACCCTGAATAATTTGCCGGTTCATATCAAAGGTCTTATTGCCTTAGATATGAAACAGGTTCCTCATGTTAGAACCTACAAACGGGGCCATACTAGGACTCGATACTGCTGATGGAAATTGTTGTTATGCAGGTACAGGCAACTAGGTTTTCAACATCCATACGGCGACACTGCATTTCTGTTGGTTCCACGACCAATATGGCGAAACTGTACTTACGTTGATCCAAGACCAAATTCAGGATTTTTCGATCTTCAAAATGTACTACCACCTAACTCCTTCACTTCTGCCAGGCTCAAGGAAACAAGATGGATCTGCACCTGTCCATTGTTGTACTTAGCTTCCTTTTAGCTAACAATTTACCTACATGTTGATTATATCCATAGAGTTGCCTGACCAAAGTGCGAATTAACACGGGGTGTGGAGATTCGTTTTTACTTTGGAATCGCAACTCCTCTCGGATATAACCACAAACATGTACAGACTAACTCATTTTGAGGCAACGCTGTTGTTTTTTGTATTAAATTCTGCCACTTATTATGGCTACTCTTCATGGTTTGGGGTGCCTATATATATACCCCCACCTTCGGGTGATTTCATTTAAAAAAAAGAAGAAGCATATACTGAAGCATATATTGAAGCATATACTAAAGCATATACTGAAGCATATACTGAAGCATATACTGAAGCATTTTCGGAATCATGCCAGAGTGCTTCCGTCTTGCTGCTACTGATATGCTGTTGCTGCTTCTTCTTAACCTCTCGTTATTGGTCTTTTGACATGCAGAATATGATGGATGTTGAAGGCGTAGTTGGTGTTTCCGAGAACGGGGCTGAATTTGAGCTTCCTACCTTTGTGGAACATACAGTGGCGGATCCAAACTAAATAACGAGGGGTGCTCATAAGAATAATGAAAAAAATTTAAATAATAAAGCATACGCAAAAAAGAAGAAGTTATCAAATCAATAAAAGTTCAAATATAAGCTTCCATACATACATATGACTAATCTCCAGGATGTGTGGATATTTGTGACTTTCATATGTTGAAATTATTGTACTACCTCTATGTCCTTTTATGAGTGTTTGTTAGATATGTGTTTATAAGTAAAATTGATTTATTTTAAAAACATGGGAAAATTGGCTTCTGTTTTTCCTCAGAAATAGGTTGTTTCTCAAATAAACAATTTTTAGCAGTTTACCATGTACTAAAAATCTACTTATTTTATAAATTAAACACTTATAAGGCCTGTCAATTTTCATGAGCAATTCTTTTAATATTATTATAGAAATCAAATAAATCTGAAATATTTGAAGTGGTTTGACAGAATGATTTGCCGTAATCAATTGTATTATTGATATCTAAATATATAGAGAGTACAATAGAGGTGTAATAAGGAAAGAACTCTAATCATAATAAATCATAACCTAATCAGGAGACTGATTTATCCTAACACCCCCCCCTCAAGCGGAGCGTCGGATGCTCACTGACGCACAGCTTGAACCTGAAGAACTCGAACAACGGACGAGAGAGCCCCTTGGTGAAAATGTCCGCAATCTGAAGAGAAGTCGGAACATGAGCAACACGCAGCTTTCCGGATGTCACCAACTCATGAACAAAATGGTAGTCGATGTCGATGTGCTTCGCCCGCTTGTGAGCCACTGGATTCCGAGCCAAGAAGATAGCACTACTATTGTCGCATAACAACAGTGGAGAACCAGAAAGCGGAAACCGAAAATCACGAAGCAAATGAGTGAGCCAGACCACTTCTGAGGCAGTCTTGGCGAGAGCACGGTATTCAGACTCAGTGCTAGAGCGAGAAATACTGGGCTGTTTCTTGGCACTCCAAGAAACCAGATTCCCACCAAGAAAAACTACATAACCATAAGTGGACCGACGAGTCTCCAGACAGCGAGCCCAATCAGCATCAGAGTATCCTAACACATCAGGAGTACTAGAAGAACAAAACCGGAGACCAAAATGAAGAGTGCCACGAACATATCGTAAAATCTGAGTCACAGCCGCAAAATGATCATCTCTGGGATCCTGAAGAAACTGACTCACCGTGTTGACCGAGAATGCCAAATCTGGGCGAGAGATTGTGGATACTGGAGAGCACCAACAAGAGAACGATAAAGTGTAGGATCTCGAAATGGAGGACTGGTAGAGCTGTGAAGCTGAGAACCAGCAACAAATGGAGTAGAAACAGGTGTCGCGTTAGACATACCAGCCCGATTCAAAATATCCCAAGCATACTTTGCTTGGCCAAGCAGTAATTCTGAGGAGGTAGGTGAAACTTCAAGACCAAGAAAGTAATGAAGAGCACTAAGATCCTTGATCGCAAACTCTCTGTGTGTCCGATCAATGAACTGGCGAAGAAGAGTCGAGTCATTTCCTATAAGAATGATATCATCCACATACACAAGTAGGTACAGTAACGACGACCCTCTCGAAAGGACAAACAAAGAAGTATCAGCTGAGCTGCACCGAAAACCAAGCTGTGTCAGATAACTGCTGAAACGGTGGAACCAAGCCCGGGGAGCCTGCTTAAAACCATAAATGGCCTTTTTCAAATGACAAACATAGTCTGGATGGACAGAATCCTGATAACCAATGGGCTGCTTCATGTAGACTGGAACATCAAGAACACCATTAAGTAAAGCGTTCTTGACATCCAACTAATTAAGTGGCCAGGAACGCATGGTGGCTATGGCAAGAACCGTCCTAACAGTGGAGGCTTTGACCACAGGACTAAAAGTGTGGTCAAAGTCAAAACCCAGAATCTGTGAGAAACCCTGCGCCACAAGTCTAGCTTTGTGACGCTTAATAGTGCCATCTGGTCGATACTTGAGCCTATAGACCCATTTGGAGCCAACAATGTTGACATTCAAAGGTCGAGGCACCAAATCCCAAGTGTGCTGACCACGAAGAGCATCCATCTCATCATCCATGGCTGAAACCCAGGCTGGATCCTGAAGTGCAATGCGATAATCAGTGGGCTCTGTCTGAGAGAGGAGTGCCGCAGTGAGACCATGAGCAATAATATCTGAATAATCCCGGCGCTGAATGGCACCAGTAGAAGACCGAGTGGCCATCCGATGAGTACGAAGTTGGGGTAGCGAATCTGGAGGAGTCGAACCAGTTGATGACATGGAGGAAGATCGAGCAGTGCTGACCAGAGAGTGGCTGTCGGAAGTTACCGGAGACGTGGTGGCCGGTGGCTGAGACGATGGCTGACGAGTGCTGGCCAGCGACTGAGATATGGTGGGTGTTTAGCGAGGAGCCGGGTCCAGGTCGACCGTCCAGATGGAAGATGGTGGTGAAGGAGGGGCAGCTGGAATAGACACAGACACAGGCGTGATGGCCCCTATCGATGAAGTAACAGTTCCATAAAAAAATGATGAAATCTCCAGATATGAAATCGAACGACTGTCCGTGGAAGATGAGATATAAGGGAAGAAAGTTTCATCAAAACGACTGTGGCGAGAGATATAGATGCGCCCAGAAGTCGGGTCGAGACACTGGAAGCCCTTGTGACAAGGGTGATAGCCAATAAAAACACAGGGAATGGATCAGGGTGCAAACTTATCAGTAGCAGTGGCACCCAGACATAGAAATACACGGTAACCAAACGGGTGAAAGAGGGTATAGTCAGGCACATGAACAAAAACAACCTCAAAAGGTGATTTGCCACTCAGAACCGAACTAGGCGGACAGTTAATAATGTAAACCGCAGAGGAGAAAGCTTCCACTCAATAACAGTGTGGCACAGAAGAGTGAAAAAGCATGGCAAGACAAGTCTCTGTGATGTGGGGATGGTTCCGCTCAGCCTGGCCATTCTAAGCAGGTGTATAGGGCAAGGACATCTGATGATGAATGCCACATGATATAAGATAAGCCTGAAGTCGGTGATTAGTAAACTCGGTGCCACCATCGGTCTGAAAAATTTTAACCCTTGCAGAAAACTGATTCTCAACAAATTTCTGAAACTGGATAAATGTGTCATAGAAATCCGACTTATGCCGCATCGAAAGAAACCATGTGAATCACGAAAAATCATCAATGAAAATGGCATAATAAGAGAACCATTGACAGATAAAACAGGAGCTGGTCCCCACAAATCACAATGTACTTTATCCAATAAACCAGTAGCACGCTTGTCAATAGTGGAAAAGGGCAAACGGCTACTCTTGGCCATCTGACAAGTAGAGCAACTGACAGGTGCAGGCATAGCAGAAGTGACAAAAAATAAGGCCCCGTCGATTCAATAACTGAACAGTATCATGAGATACATGACCGAGGTGAGAGTGCCACTGCTCAAAAGAAGCATGAAGCTTTGTAGAGCGTAGTTCGCCTAAAAAATTGGAACCACCAGTCTTATGACGGCATTTACCAATGATCGCCCCTGTAAGCTTGTGCTCAATGGAAAATGCATCAGCATCAAATATAACACGGACAGGTAAATCATGAGTAAGCTTACTAATGGACAATAAACTTCTAGTAATCTTAGGGACCACAAGGACATCATTAACAGAGAAACCAGATAAATGACATTGGCCGATGTGAGAAATAGATAATGATTCACCATTTCCAACAAGAATAGAATCATAACCACGATAACGTTGTACCTGATCAAGATGACTGGGGTGAGCAGTGATATGAGATGTAGCACCTGAATCAACAATCCACTGATTTGACGAAGAATGACAGTTGGGACCATTCAAACTGGCCTGAAACAACACCTTGTCCGCAATCCAATTAGTGAAGCAATCTTCCCGAGATATAGGGCCCAAATGAACCATAGCAGAAGACCGAAAAATTGCACAATAGACCGAATTGCACAGAAATTGACTGGATGCTGACGAGAATTTGAGAAAATCGTGAGAATGTGAGCAACTCGCGAGAAACAACTTTAATTCGCGAGAATGTGATCAACTCGAGAGAATTTGATTCAACTTACGATAAATTGGAGGCACGAGAAACTCCCTTGCTGGAAAGCCACGCGCAGAATATTCCTTCTTGCTGGCGAGTCGACTCGCGCATGGCTTCACGCACAGAATATTCCTTCTCCGTGTCGTGGTTGGCCTTTTCTTCTCCGTGTGGCTTCGCTTGGTTTTCTTCTTCTCTGTGTCGCACTCGCGCTTAGAGTTTCTTTGCCGCGGTTGACAACCTCTTAACGTCGAGGTCTCTCTCTCCGTCTGATCTACTTACGACCGGTAGTTCAGTCGGCCGGAAAAAGAGAGAGAGGCCGCTAGAGGGCGTCGGAGAATGGAGGAGGATGCCGAAAGAGGAGGCCGCCGATGGAGGAAGACGCCGCTGGAAAAAGATGGAAACCTTTCCGGAAAATTAAGACTTGAGAGGATGCCGAAGAATGGAGGAGGACGCCGGAATTTGATCGGAACTTCGGCGAAAAAGAGAGAAGGAGGGAGGCGCTGAATTAAATTAAAATTTAGGGCTTAGGATCAGAACTTGCTCTAATACTATAACAGAATGATTTGCCGTAATCAATTGTATTATTGATATCTAAATATATAGAGAGTACAATAGAGGTGTAATAAGGAAAGAACTCTAATCATAATAAATCATAATATAATCAAGAGACTGATTTATCCTAACATGGTTTATTTTGGTGCTAGCGTGTTATAGTGGCCTGGCTTTTAAAATTCTCAAAAGGAATTGAATTAAACGTTATGGTTAAACAATTGAGGTGTACTACATACGAAGCTTTTAACACGTAAGGTTGACCAAGTCAATGTTTGAGTCGTTTGACCACTCCTTTAATACTTGGGTATATCCCTATCAGAGAGAGGGAATGTAACAAGAAAGATACAGAGGATGAGAAAGAAGCATAATCTCCTAATACAAACCTGGAGAAAGAAAGGAGAGTGTTCATGGCATTTTTGGAAGCGAACAGAATGAACCTCTACAATCAGTTTTTGACAACACTCAAGCCCAAATCATAGGAAATTGATAAGAAAATAAGTCAAGAGTGCAGAAGTCTTAAATACGAGGAGGAGTTACAAGATAGAGTGGCAGACGATGATGCATACAAGTCACCCCTAGCGCTGCATCTTCGAGATTACAAAATACCTAAGGACTTCATACTTCCCCTCCATATTAAAATCTATAATGGGACCACAAATCCAAAAGAGTTCCTACACTCTTACCAAAATAGCATGAGATTTTGCGACGCAAACATCAAACTGGTTTGCAAGGCATTTCCTATTTTCTTATCGTCAACAACGATCACATGGTATGAAGATATGCCAGATGGAAGTATCAAATCGTGGGCGCAACTGTTAGGCCTATTTTTGGGAAGTTTCTACCAGAAATTAAAATTCACAAAAATAATTGTGGATTTGAACAACATAACTCAGCGAAGCGATGAAACTCTAGAAGAGTGTCATAATAGGTTCATCACTGAGAGCTTGCAAGTTCAAGATCTATCATTTTAATTGTCGTTGGAAGCATTCACATGAGGCATGCAGTCTGGAGAATTCTACAATGAATTAATGAAAAACATGCCCGAAAACTAAAGAGAATTACAAAAGATGATAAATCAGCATGTTCGGAGAGAAGAGGCGAACAATTGCGAAATAGAGTGGGAACGAGGAGAAAAAAGAACTACTAAAGACTCACAGAAGGGGTTCTTAAAGAATGGAAATGGCAACATCCCTTTTAAAGGAAGAGGACCAGGGATGCAGGCGGCATCAATCCAAGAAACCCCTATGACGAAGTCAAGAAAAGACATATGGCAGGCGAATAGAGAGCTATTTTCGATCCACCGATAATGATAGCACCCCCAGAAAAGAGGTCCAGGGAATATTATTATGCCTTCCACAAAAACCATGTCCATGACGTAGAATAATGTTGGGATTTGAGGAGGAAAATTGAGGAAAACCTGAGGAATGGTTACCTGACCCAATATAAGAAGGAAGAAGGAGGAAGCAGGTATGGAAAAGCTAACAAAGCAGGGAACCTTGCTGCAAGAAACCAAGGAACAACGAGCACACTTGCCATGAATCTATAAAATAACGGTAGAGGTAGATTACAATGACGATATGACGGATGAAGTTCCAAAAAAGCCATCCCATCCATACATGGATCAACTGAATCGCTATCTAACAATGCGTGGAAAGCTAAGGCCAGGTATTCCCTCCCACAAGAGCTTAGCGATAAGTGGTTTCGCCCAGACAAAGCGATCACATCCAGCAAAGAAGAAGCAGTCCCCAACGCTTCACCGCATAATGACCCAATGATTATCGTCGCTAAAATTGGAAATGCAATGGTTTACAAGGTATTCATGTATGATGGAAGCATGGTTGAAATACTCCTTGTTAATTGCTTCGATAGGTTAGGGTTTAAGCAGACTAACTTAAAGAAGTCCAGGTCCTCCCTTGTTACATTTATAAGGCGATCAGAAACACCATTAGGCAACATACAACTGCCTGTTACCATTGGGGACATCGATAGACATTGAACATTGATGTGTGATTTTGTGTTCATGGATGCACCAAGTACGTTTAATGCCATCATTGGAATGCCCTAGATGAACACAGCAAAAGCAATATGGTCCCCATACCACCTAGTAAAGAAATTCCCAACTCTGACTTAAACAGGGCATGCCCAAATGATTGCTACCCTTTGTCCCAAATTGATCAGCTAGTCGAGGCAATTTTGGGCCACGAAGTTCTAGCCTTTTTGGACGCGTATAAGAGATACCACCAAATATCATGTATCCAGAAGACATAAAAAAGATAGCATTTATAACAAGCTTCGAAACATTCTACTATGTGAAAATTCCTTTTGGGCTTAAAAATGCTGGAGCAACGTATAAGAGAGTGGTCGATAGTGCATTTCGCTACAAATAGGGCGTAGAATATGTTGGTGATATGGTCATCAAAAGTAGAAAAGTGGGAGACTTTGCCGCAGATTTGAAAGAAACTCTAGATACATTACGCAACATTGGGATAAAGCTCAATCCCAAGAAATGTGTCATTGGAATAGGAACGGGAAAATTTTTAGGCTGTAGGGTATCCTCCAAAGGGATTAAAGCTAACCCAGAGAAAATCAAGGCTATAGTAAATCTTCCCCCAACCACAAACAGTTAAAGAGGTGCAGATATTAATGGGATTGTTGGCAGCACTTAGTTGGTTCGTTTCAAAGGCTGTTGAGAAATATTTCCCACTCTTCGAAGTCTTGAAGAAATTCAAAAAAGTATAGCTGGAACGAGGAGTGTTAAAAAGCGTATGAGTCCTTAAAAGAGCAGCTTTAAGCATTGCCAACATTGAAGTCACCAGTCTTCTGGGAGACCCTTCATTTGTACTTGAAAATTTTGCATAACGTAGTGAGTTTAGTTCTTGTGTGCCAAGAAGGTAAAAAAAACAAGTGCCAGTCTACTACATCAGTAGAATGTTACAAAGTGCAGAAAGAGCGTACTTGCTAGTGGAAAAACTAACTCTTGCTTTGGTATACTCAGAAAAAAGGTTGCGAACCTATTTCTATGGTTATCAGATCGTCATCTATATAGATTTCCTGATCAAAAACATCCTGACCAAACCTAAAGCATCTGGTAGAATTACCAAATGAGCTCTCGAACTAGGACAACATGAGATCCAATTCCAGCCACATACAATAATCAAGGCTCGGACCTTAGTGGATTTCATAGCGGAGATGACAAGCGAATATGCGCAATACGTAAACACGCACACCAATCTTATAGTTGATAAAGAAAAATCAAAGTTGGCAGATGTTGTGAGGAAGTTGTTTGTAGATAGAGCGTCCAACAAGGAAGGGTGCGGTGCAAGATTACTGCTAGTTGACCCGGAAGGCAAGGAGCACAGATATTCACTCCGCTTTGAATTTCCGCTTACAAACAATGAAGCACAGTACGAGGTATTAATATGTGGTCTGGACCTTATGATCAGAATGAAGGTAAAAAATGTGCGAGGATTCAACGACTCCCAAATAGTAGTCCAACAACTACGGGGAGACTACGAAGTGAGAGAAGAACAACTGGTAAAATACTCAAGCAGGGTTTGAGTACTTTGACATCCAGCACGTGCCCAGATATGAAAATACAAAATCAGATGAGTTAAGCAAGTTAGGAACTACTAGGTTCGATTCACTGATCAAACACATAGATGTAAAAGAGGAAGTCATTCCAGTCAGAAGCACAGTGATCACAACTGTGTCATCAGTAGATACAGAAGAAGTAAGTTCGATTTCACTACTAATAAAGTACCTCACAAAAGGAAAGTTACCAGCAGACAACATACAAGCTAGGAAGTTGGAGCTGCAATCTCACAACTACATCTATGAAAGAGGAGTCTTGTACATGAAAGGCTTTCTTTCTCCATGGATAAAATGCATAGGACCAGTGCAAGCAAGGGAAATTCTTAGAGAAGTGCACAAAGGGCTGTGTGGAATGCATCAATGAGCTAGAACGATGGCAAAGAAGATCATTCGAGCTGGATATTACTGGCCAACCATTAACGATGGGTATAACTTCATGCTCAAATGTAAAAGTTTCCAGATCAATGCTTCGCTGTCACATAAGCCACATGCTGTGTTGAAAGGAATATATGGAGTTTGGCCATTTAACAAATGAGGGATTGACCTAGTTGGCCCCTTCCCAAAGGGTGAGAGCAAGACTAAATTTATAATTGTGGCAATCAATTACTTCACAAAGTGTGTAGAGGCGATGCTATTAGGATGATGCACAACTGAGGTAATAAGAGAATTCGCCTGGCGAAATATAGTGCATAACTTCGGGGTGCCACATACTATTGTCACAGACAGTGGTATACAATTCACAAGTGTGACCTTCACTAATTGGTGTTCAAAGCTTGGGATTCTTCAAAAGTTTACATTCGTAGCGCACCCTCAAACTAATGGACAAGTGGAAGTAACAAACAGGACCATCGTTCAAGGAATTTATAAGCGATTGTAGGGAAAGCAAACTGGCTGGGTGGATGAGATACCCAGCACCCCGTGGTTATATAGAACGACTATTTGTGAACCAACGAGAAAGAAACTATACAGTTTGGTCTATGGTCATGAAGCCGTGATACCAGTTGAAATCGGTAGTTCAAACCTTCGAATATGCGATTACAGGGAGGAGGACAATCTGGACATGATGAGGTTGGATTTAGATGAATTGGAAGAAAAAAGAGAATTGGCAATGATTAGAGAGGCTAAGTATAAGGAAAGAATGACTAGAGCTTACAATCAGAAGCTTAAAGAAACGCAATTTTAGATTGGCTATCTTGTGTTAAGGAAGAATGAGGCAAGCCTAGCAAAAGAACGAGGAAAGCTATGTCTAAAGTGGGAGGGACCTTACAAGGTTACGAAGGCACACAAACCCAACTGTTATGAGGTAGAAAGGTTGGATGGCAGCAGTTTTCCTAACACATGGAACATGATAAATTTATGAAAGTTCTATGTCTAGATTAGGGGGAAAAGATAGGAAGCATCTAGTTGTGCATAAACCATGAGATTATAATTGGTTGCATTCGTTCTTTTGTTTCCAAGGCGACATTATCACAATCGTACTTTATAAATATTAAAAACCATCTTTCCGGGCCAAAATTACATTTTTAGTTCTCTACTTGGAAATTTTAGATGATAACACATCTATAGTACATTGCAATTGATGCACTAAGGCCTTTCAATTGTCAAAGGTCAAACACAATCATGCGTATCATGAAAAACATCGAACTCGAAGCTATAGATCTTGCAACATCGCAGATCATACACTCCAAGCTATAGATCTTGCATAACTACCGATACTTGCAAGATTTAGATCTTGCAACTTTGCAAACCTTACGATCGCAAGCTATAGATCTTGCACAAGGGTAGATTTTCCCATAAAAGCAACACAAGCAAGCAATATATCTTGCAAGTCATAAAATCCAAAGCTCTTAAATATGCAAGCAATAGATCTTGCGGCTTTTCTATACTGACTATGCAAGCTATAGATCGTGCAAAGGGCATGAAACCCCAACAAACTAATACAAGGCGATAGGAGGAAGCCATAGATTTTGCAACTTCACAAACTTAATCACACGACTTATACAACCGTCAAGAAGATGTTCGCATAAGCGTTGAGGGAAGATAAATTATTAAGTGATAGCGAACACGCAAGTTTACAAAATCACAGCAAAATTATTCAGAGCATTCCAAGAAAGACAAAGTAGTATAAAACGGAAGATATATCTACACCCAGATGTTCGTGGTGATCTAGAAGAGGACGAACCACCATAACAATGACCATGCTCAACTTCACGATTAGAGTGCTCTGCCCTACACGTTCCTCACGAACTATATGGTTGTATCTCCATTTCATGTGTAAATAAGAAAGATGGCGTATTAGACCCCTTCGCTCAATATGACCAAGATATCTAGCACAATATGCCTTGAAGTCGGTTATAGAGCCGAACTCCTTGCGAACCAGCTGCATACTCATAACATCAACAGTTTCTTCATTTCATTTATTCTCAGCAGTCAAATTTTGTACTTGTTCCTCTAGGCACCGAATATGCGATTAGACAGCCTCAGACAAATTGATCCTCTTCCCACCAATTTCCATAATAAGATCTCCACAACTAGTATCCCTACGAGATGACAAAGGGAGAGCCTGAAGTTTATCTTTTTACTCAACATATGATTGCTCAAGTTGGTGCACAGAAAAATCAATCCGGTTGCACTCAGCATGGAGCTAATCATTTTCAATTCACAGCTGCGTGTTTACAACAAACTGTTCATCAAACTTGCTTTGCCAACCGATGGCAGGAGATGAAAGGTGATCACACTCATCCTGCATTTTCTTCAACTGATCGAACAAGTCATCAAGGCGAGTATATTGTTTATCAATGATCAGTGTCTTCGAATAGGTTTCACGAGTCTTACTTGCAGTATAATTTTTAGCCTCCTCCTGTTGTTGAAGCATCTTCACCATGTTTAGCTGTTGGCGGTGAATAAGACTATTCTGCTCATTGCAAATCCCTCGCAAATCATGCACATCATCCCGGGTGTCCTTTATAATGTTCTCCCACTTCACTTTAAGATCATTAATACCTAGGAGCATGTACTTTAGATGAATGCATAAAGATAACGCCCATTCTTGGATACAGACAGGGAGGTTAAGCAAACGCATGCAAACACCAACTGATTCTAGATCAACCAAACCACGAACAATATCCTTGTCAAGGGATTCAACATTATAACCATTGGGAATAAACTTGCTGCAAGGTCATATTGTGGAAGAAGATGGAGTTGATGAGAATGTAGGAGCTTCCCACCCAATATGTAAAGGAAGGAACACTACACGAGATAGGCGATCCGAGGAAATAAGTGGAGATATTCCTTGGATATACGCTTAGTAGCTTCAATTAGTTTTACAGGGCAACATAAGCGAGGAGACAAAAACCCGGTGTGACAAGGAAAACGAACATAACACCCCAGATATGTAACAGTTTTAAAAAAAAATGATCAACTATAATATCAAAGGGATACAAATAAATAAATATAAGGAGACTAGTCAAATTAGAAAAGGCTACCAAAATAATAACATCTTCAAATTGTACACACATACTTCAGAAGATTGTCATAGATTACAAAAAAAACTCCTTAAAGTTCATAGCACTAAGATTCACTAGCTTTAGAAGCAGAAGTGGATGAAGTGCAGACAACAAGAGCAGAACCCTTCTCGCTGACGTGCTGAGCAGAGCCTTCACCATTTAAATCACCTCCAAGGTTTGCATCATCATTAGGATTAGACGTATGTTCAGGAATGCAAATATTGAAGAGGGAGAGCCAAGCAGAAGATCCTCAAGGTAGTCAACTGGCACTCCTTCAACTCAGCTGCGAAAGGTAGACTAGGAAGACTGGCAACATGGGATAGCAGTGCAAAAGGATGACCACCATTAGAAATTTCCTTCTGCTGTTCCAAAACCTTCTCGGATTTGGCCAGCTTAGGTAGCTTGTCAACCTTTGCAGTTTGGTTCAGCTTCCGCAGTTCAACCAAGGCCTCGCAGTACCCAGCATCGCAAGTACTAGCTGTGACCTCCTCAAATAAAGCATAAAAGGATTTTGTCTTCACTAGTCGATCAACTAGAACCTGGGGATATGCAGGCAAAACAGGGCCAGTGGTCCGCATCTCTCCCAACTGGGAATGAAGCTTCCTCATTTCTTCCTCAGTGGCCAAAGCATAATTTATAGCAATACTTTCTCGCTCTTTGGTAGCTTCAACAAAAATACTGAGGGAAGCACACATCGCTTCGCTGGCTTGCAACTTTTCTAGCATCGCACAATCTCCCTTAGAAAACTCAATAACCGGTTCGCTGACGAGTTGAAGGCTCTCACCAACCTTGTTTTCAATACAAGCAAAAAGTAGAGTAGTTATACACTAGGAAACATACAATTGAATCACGATAACACTTCAACAGAAAGATAACATACAACATCCATTGTCTTAGGAAGTGACAGCTTAGAAAAAGTAGCAGGAATAGTCCCTTCTACAATCAAATTGTGGCTTCGGGACAGAAGGTCCGGGAGAGGATGGCTAACACGCCCTTTTTTCTTAATAGGTTTCAGTGCCATCGTAGAGCCGTCAGTTCATTCCTTTTGCCTCCTCCTATGAGACGTCTCATTTGGCATGCAATTAACTCCTTCCTTAAATTCTTTGGTCAGGGACCCAAAAGTTATTGCTTGAGCCGTAGCTTCAGTAATCACTTCCTGAGGGATAACAATCTTAGTGTTATTATTAGTCTCAGTCACCAAAGTCTCTAAGTTGTCATTCTCATAGTCAGAAATGAAGTTTCTGTCAGTGGAGAGCTTGGTTAGATCCATATCTGCAATTGAGCATATAAAATAAAGATAGGCAAACATATAGACATAGTAGTACAATGAAAATAGCGACAATGAAGAACAAGTTGGACAGAGTAGAAGCGACCAAATCAACGACAAGTAAAACACCTTTGCTCAATGAACTAGCAGGGAGAAGGGCGATGGAATACTGGCTAAGCGAGGCTACAACTTCAGACTTAAAACTTAGACAAACCCCAGCCTTAGGAAGTTTTTATTTGGGAACACCATAGTTCCAAATTGGAAAAGCTGGTCAACTATCACTACCATGTTTATATAGAAATTGTTTTCATGCCACACTTTACAATTATTTGGGAACCTACTAACAAACTCAACTGTTGGGATCACAGGATAAAGGGTGAACTCATCAGAGGTGTTTTTTTTAAACTTTTCGAAGATGGTAAAGGTCACTAAATAAGTCAATGGAGAAAGAAACCCCAGCTGTTTCACACACTTGGTAGAAGAACACAAAAATAGAAACAACTTTATGATGTAGCTGGCATAAAGCAATTTGATAATGAGAAAGCAAATCCAAGACGTGTTGGGGTAAGGGGAAGGAAAGCCCAAACTTGAGGTAGTTTAAGTATCAGGAAATGCAACAGGAAGGAGGAGTGTGAACACTCTTAGAGGCCTTAGGAGCCTTAAATTCATGCGAAGACAAAAAAGGGAAATTATGTTTTAACTCATCAACATAGGAATCAGAGAGGATATTACTAATGATAGAAGAACCGGCGAGGTGGTCGAAATCCTCCCCGAAATCAACATTTTCAGGGACATTTGGCCCAGAAATTCCAATATCGTTAGAGGTAGACATTGAAGAGCTCAAAATACCTAAAATTCCAATGAAGGTGGCGTCAAGTAAAACAACAAAAGCCATAATTAAAGATTCCGACCAAACTCCAGAACAAAAAAGAGCACTAGAGAAACAAAAAAAGAGCACCAGAGAAACAAAAAGATCCCCTCAATTAGATGGAAACCGAAAAATACTACAGAAACAAAGGCGTGCAAATTCAAACCTACATAACTCGCTTCAAAAAAGAAAAAATAAGAACAAGAGAACTTACTAGTTTAACGGGGAAAACGATAGAAAATCGGAGCAATAAAGGAGACAAGAAGAAGATGAAGTATTCTAAAACTATTTGAAGTTTTAATTAAAGAAAGTGGAAAGTCAAAAGACAAAAAGTAAACAGTAAGTAATCATGAAGACCTGACAAAAAGTGATATACCTTTTTGGGAGCTCGAGAAAGAGGTGGTAGTACACTGAGAAGTGATAACCTCCAAAGTGTAACTATCAAGGCAATTATAGAAAGAATAAAGTGTGACGATGGAGGAGGGAATCTTGGAATGAATTGCAAATACGAAAGGGTGAATCTCGGCTGCAAGATCGCAACAGCTGAATATCCACAAGGTACTTCCATGTTCAAAATTTTAAATTCAATTATCAAAGTGTACACAAGTCAATGAGGTAGCGAAACACAGCCAAGAAGCAAACAACAATTTGCGAGAACATTTCATATCATAGAAAAAAAAACTTATTTTTATGCATCAAATGAAGATGAAATAATAAGTTTGAAAGCAGCTCCTGAACTTAGCCATAGCTTCGTGTAGCATTGACTTCGTGGCTGGGGGGGGGGGGGGCTTTTGGTGTATATATAGTCCAACAATTAGGAGACTGCTGGCCTCCAGGCCCTGCCCAATCTCATTCAATAACAAGACGAAGTTAGTTCAGCCTAAGGTGTAGATCAACCAGAAAATGGTTGGCGTAGAACTATGTCGTCGTGGCATAAATCATGGGCCAAGAAACTGGGAGTGAACAATGAACATTAAACCATGAACTAAGAATGTGGGAATCGTGGCATGACCCATGATCTCAACCCCTACAAACACGGAACCACAACTACAACGTCCTATAAATACAAAAAGCTCAGGAGGAGCTAAGGTAAGTACCACTAAATTGAGGAATTCCAATTCTCTTGAGAGGAGACTGAATTGCTCGTCGGAGTTTTTTCCTTGGAATCACTTCCGGGATCTATTTTGCAGGAAGAAGAGATTTCAAGGTGAACAGCGGTGTTTCTACTTGATGGAGCAACAACATCACATGTATTTTCCGAACAAGGAAAATTAAGGAAACAAAAGAAACCTATTTTAACTAAATTAGAATTAGTCTTCTAAGAAAAGCCACAAATTTGTTTTTTCCTTAAACTAGACTTAGTCTATGATTCTGTAAACAATATCTTTCATATATATCTCTATCAAACTAAGTCAACAACGGTTTTATACTTCACGTTCATTCTGGTGCAATTATGAAGCACAGAATATCTCCCCCGCTTAATACATAATCATCTAAATCAACCTTGATTTTTTCCTTATAAATATAAGGCTCTGATCTAATGAAAAATATACAACTACACATAACCATACCTAAAAAAAACATAGAAAAGAAATAGAGTCGAGCAGTACTTTTTAAGGGTGATTTCAGAGCAATCACCAAGTGCATTCTGTTTGCAATTTTTTTTGTTTTAAAAAGGAAATTTTATCCAGGGGGCAATCAACATCCAACAGTATGCACAAATTGTTTGACTGTTGCTAAAATGTCTTAAAAAGAGTGATCATCGACTCAACTTCTTCATATATTTTATTTGGTTTTAAAAGTCTGTTTTTTCCGTAGACAATGTTCTCTAACAATTTTAAGATGTTTTAGTTTTGTATACTATTTCTGCTACCATCTCTGCTACCCTTGTGGCCCCTCTCGACCTAAACGAACCTTTTTGTTTTGATAGAAGAATGTTAACGTTGGCGACAGAAGATGTTGTTTTATTTAATACCAAAGAGCTGGCCTCCTATTTGACTAAAAACAAACCCTTACTCCTTCGAAATCCAACCGCGGAACAAAATCGTGAACTACACTCATGGATCCACGGTGTTTTTGTTTGCTAGCGGATGAGTTGTATGATCAATACAATAATGCTGAGAAGTTTGCTAAGGAAATATGGGATGCTCTAGTGGTGAAGTACATCACTGAAGGGGCTGGGATCAAAAAGTTTACTGTGGGCAGGTACTTGAAGTTTCAAATGATAAATGAACGCTTTGTGGAGGCTCAATCCAACAGGTTGCAGAACATTGCTCATGAGATTATCTATGAAAGTATGGCTCTGGATGAACCAACACTAAGCTGACAACGTTTTGTGATATCGCTAAGTAAAAGTATAGCGTCTCTCCAAGGGTGGGTGATTTCAATATTGGTGGTGTGATGTGCCCATTTTATACGGTTATATTAGGACTTTTCGATTTCTCTTTTGTACACTTTTGTACTCTAAATGTGGCATTTTGCCTTGAAATTCTCTAAGGAGAGTTAAAAGCGACTTTTACGCTTTTAATACTTTTCTAGAGAATTTTGTGTAACAAGGAAATTTTCTTGAAGAATTTGAAGAATACCTTTGAAGATTTGAAGACTTGCATTTGAGCTTTTTAAGATTTGAAGAATTGAAGAAAAGTGAAGTGAAGAGGAGGACATGAAACAAAAAGAAGAAAGAAAGCAAGATGCTGGAACTGGGCTCCTTCGCGAATCGCGACAAACTCATCGCGAGTCGTGACAGACGTATGGCCAGAAATCTTTCTTGCTTTTTTGTACTATAAATATTCACCTTATCCTCTCCTCTTCCAACCTCTTCTTCCTGCAATTTTTCTGGGTTCAAAGTTTTTCTCTTCTTTCTTTTCTTGGTTTTTGTAGGATAATCATATCTTTTGATAATCTAGCTTAGTTTAATCTTGGGAGAAATGGATTGAAGCTTCCATATCTATGTAGGAAGAACCATATCTATCTATTTAGTGCTTTTGCTATTGTGTATTTATTGAGCTTTGAATGTGAATTGTTAATGGCATTGATATTGTTGGAAGCTTGAGTATATGAATTTCTTGTATGGTTACTTGTTAGGGTTGGGAGAAAGTAGCTAATTATCCCCTCTTTTAATATGGAATCCAAGAGCAAGAGTTAGAACTTCTTAATAATGTTGATGTGTTGATAATTTCTAAATGAATGTGATGATGTTGAATTCGTTGTCATGTTTGTTTTAGGTAGAAAATGAGAGAAGTCAATGAATGTCGATCGTTCTTGGCTAATCTTGTGTAAATGCATGAATTGGTTAAGTGTAGTGTTTATAAGTGTTGCCAAGCTTGTTGATTCTTCGTGCTCAATGCCACCAATGGGATACTCTGAGTCATATTTCGACTAAGGGAGTCATTGGTGACGTTTGACAAGAGATGTCGAATTCACTCTTGCAAACTACTATCTAAGAAGGATGGAAGATTTATCTTAACAACAAGTAGTGGAAGTAGTGAATAGATTGTTTCACTCGTTCTTGAAGCCTTTGTTATCTAGAATTCATGTGTTCTTAATGTTATGTTTTACTTCATTTATGCCATGTGTTGTTTGAGAATAGGAAGTGTTTGCATGATTGAAGTGTTAGGGTGTTAGGGTGTTAGGAAAGTGACGAATTCCTTAGCTCATTTGCATGAAAATCTAAGAACATGAACTTAGAACTTCTTGTGCATAATGTGTTGTGACTCTTGCTAGATAAGTATGTTAATGTGGATTATTCTCATATTTATCCTGTAGATGCAATGAAAGGTTGAACCTTGAATGTGGTTTGTTCTACGTTTAGCCTAATGAATGCTATGTTTGGTTAAATGGTCATGTCTTTGGTAGAAGACTTGTTATTGTCAAATCTATGGTACTTCGTGTATAATTCCATTGATGAAAAACCCCTATGGTCGTTGTTTGTCTAGGTTAATCATCAATGAGATTTGCAAATAGTCGTTGTTTGTCTTTCCAAATTACTATTAATAAGGAATAAATGTTGATCTTCTATTGGCATTCCCCATAGGTAATAAATGTGATAGAATGAGTGAATGGTTTAATGATCTACATTTGGTTTGGAAGTGGATGTCGATTGCCCCCAAGGCTTTATCTTTTGTAGTTTTAAACCCATTTTTCTTAGTTTGTTTGATGACTAGCATAGTTACTTAACTTTGCTACTCCCTCCATCCCAGCCGAATCTGCACACTTTTTGGTCAACTTTCTCAAGACATGTTTGACCATAAATTTCAACTAGTATATAGATACCAATATCATCATGTGAGATATTGTTGGATTCTTTGCATGTTGTATTTTCTAAATATCAAATTTTAACACACCGTTAATAGACGTAACTAAAGTTATCGTTGGTCAAACATGACCTGAGAAAGTTGATAAAAAAGTGTGCACATTCGGCTGGGACGGAGTAATAATTGTTTGTCTTTTATTTTCATAAGTTAGGAAAACCAACCAACCCCCCCCCCCCCCCTCATTTACTTGCTTTTATATGTATATATATCTACTTCTAGCATAATATCAACCTTTTGTGTTTGAACGCTTAAGAAAATCCCTCTTCTTCATGGATGACCCCGACTTGCCGCTATCTACTTAGTTGTAGATAGTAAGCATTTAGGGCTTATAAATATTACATTTGAGAGGCACGGTGATGGCCTCCCAAATTTTGGCGCCGCTGTCAGGGAAGAGGTGTTTATTTTTTAAGTGTTTAGGTGTATTTGGTTGCATATTAGCTAGTTATTTTTATTTTCCACTCTTTGGTGGTTGTTTTTGTTCAGACCAGGTATTGCTTTCTTGGTGAATTTTTATCGAGAATCCTTGCAATATGATTTTGAATTTTTGAAAAAAAGGAGCGTCTCACCTTGAGGGAACTCATGATGAGAAAAGAGGCTCAACAAGAAAGGTTTTGTAGGATGTGTCATTCTGACCATCCTACCGAGTCTTGCTAATTGTTGTGGGAAGAGCACTGTGAAAGGGAAAGAACCTTGGTTTCCAAAACCAAGGGTATTATGAAGAGTGCTACCAAGAGGTATGAGATGTTGGTTTTCAAGGGCAAGAAGCTCAAGAATGATATCCATACTACAATCCTTACATTTGGTTTGGAAGTGGATGTCGATTGCCCCCAAGGCTTTATCTTTTGTAGTTTTATACCCCTTTTTCTTAGTGTGTTTGATGACTAGCATAGTTAATTAACTTTGCTAGTTGTTTTGTCTTTTATTTTCATAAGTTAGGAAAACCAACCAACCAACCCCCCCTCCATTTACTTACTTTTATATGTATATATATATATATATCTACTTCTAGCATAATATCAACCTTTTGTATTTAAACGCTTGAGAAAATCCCTCTTCTTCGTGGACGACCCCGACTTGCCGCTATCTACTTAGTTGTAAATAGTAAGCATTTAGGGCTTATAAATATTAACTTTGAGAGGTACGGCTACGGCCTCCCATAGTGCTTGAAACTGCTCCTTCGATCCATCATATGCTTTCTGCAAATCCTCACTCCAACTGAATTTTTTTACCTTTCGCAGTACTTCAAAGAGTGAAAAGTTTTTCTCTTCCACCTTTGAGACGAAACGGCTAAGTGTTGCCAGCGATTTCATTAAGATTTGCACTTGTTTAACCGTTCGTGGCTGGGGGAGGTTTACTATAGCTTGAATCTTATCTGGGTTAGCTTCGATACCCTTTGAGGAAACCTTGTATCCTAAGAACTTCCCTGCGCCTACTCCAATTACACACTTCTTTGGATCGAGCTTCATCTCTATAGCTTTTAATGTGTCCAAAGTTTTTCTTAAATCCACAGCGAAGCTGTCCACACCCTTACTTTTGATTACCATGTCGTCGATGAATGCTTCGATGTTTCTCCCTATTTGGCTACAAAATGCATAATCGACTACCCTCTGATACGTTGCTCCTTCATTTTTGAGTCCAAATGGAATCTTTACATAACAAAAAATTCCAGAGCTTGTTATAAAGGCCATTTTCTCCGCATCATCCGGGTTCATCAATATTTGGTGAAATCCTTTGTATGCGTCCAAAAATGCCAAGGCTTCATATCCTGAAATTGCTTCAACCAGTTGATCAATTTTTGGCAAAGAGTAGCAGTATTTTGGGCATGCCTTATTCAAATTTGTGAAGTCAATGTACATTCTTTAACCACCATCCAATTTATTTACCATGATCGGGTTCACTAGCCAGTTTGGATATCTGACTTCCTTTAATATACCGGCTTGCAGCAACGATGCTACTTCTTCCTCGATTGCTCTCTGTCTATCTCTAGCAAATAAATGTTTTTTCTGTTAACCGGTTTGACTGAACTACTGATATTCAATGAATGTGTAGTGATGTATGGGCTTACTTCTCCCATTTCCTGTACGTTTAAGTTAAACGTATCTTTATAGCTTCACAGGATTTCAATAACCTTTGCCTTCTCATTGACTGGAAGGTGCTTCCCAATCTTTACGCATCTGGATTTGTCCTCATTATCTAAATTTACTGACTCTGTTTCTTCTCCCAAGTCGATTGGTGTGTCCGACCGTTCCCATAAGCTACCACCTGAGATTGTATTAACCATCTAAGCTTTCTCCCCTAACCTTCCTGCCTTTATTGCTATAACCATACACTGCCTGGCCATTTACTGGTTTCCTCTTATGGTCGCGATACCAGATGGGGTTGGGAACTTCATTAATAGGTGGTAAGGGGACCGAATTGACGTAGCTCTGTTCATCCATGTTCTTCCAATTATGTCATTAAATGTACTTGGGGCATCCATAACCACGAAGTCACGCAAAATGGTGCAATTTCTTCCATTTTCACCAATCGTGACAGGCAGTTGTACTGCATCTTCCTCACTAAAAGTAATCGCTTAGTTTGACAGAAACCTTTTATCAACTGGCTCTTGTAGGGGAGAATATCTTGCTTAGGCTTTCCAAGAATTATTGGACAATGACTTCGTGGATCCGTGTATGGAGAAGATGATTGTCTCCGGCGCTTCATTATCCACGTTGTCATTGTAATCTACAACCACATTTATCTTTTGATTTTTAGCCGCTATGATTGTGGTGCCTTGGCTCCTTGGAGATGGATTCGCTGTCTTACTTGCGTCCTCATACTGGCTTCCTTCTTTCCTGTACTGGCCAAATTATTTTCTTCAATTTGCTTTTTTATGTCTCTACAATGCTCTATATCATGGCTATGATCACTGTGGAAGGCGTAATAAACCTCCCTAGACCTCTTTTTTGGTGGCGTGATCATCAGTGCTGGCTCCCAAAATAGATCCTTATTTGCTAGCCATATCTCCTTCCCTGTTCTTGTCAAAGACGTGTCTTGGAATAACGAGCCTTGCGTTCCTTGTTGTGCTCTTCTGAAGGTGATGCTTCCTTTTCCTTTCTTAGGGAAATTCTTCTGCAAATCCTCCATTGTTCTCTTTTCGCCTCACTCCTTCCCTATTTTTTGGTTGTATACTTCCTCTGTTCGTACGTGTTATTCAATCGTCTTTTGTAGTTCCCTTGGGTTTTCAGGCATGTTCTTTGTCATATCTTTGTAAAATTCTCTGGATCTTATGCCTCCTATGAAATCCCCTAGTGATGATTGATATGACAAGTCGCGAAGCTATAAACTCTCTGAGATAAATCAGTTATGATACTCCGTGAGGCTTTCATTAGATCATTGTGCTATGTTATTAAGATCAGTGATTGTTTTAGTGAACTTGTGATTTTGGTAGAACCGGCTCAAGAATAGATCTAAAAATTTCACCCAAGACTTGATGCTTCTGTTTCAGAGGGCTTAGTACCAAGTGACCGATGTTCCTTACAAAAAGATGGGGAATGCCTTGCAGACTAATTCTATGTTTGCGTCATGAAATCTCATGTTGTTTCTATATGAATACAAGAATTCTTTTGGGTATGTGGTTCCTTTGTAGACTTTAACGTGAAAAGCAAGCTTGAAGTCTTTTGGCATCTTGAAGTCTTGCAGGTGCGGTGCAAGAGGTGATTTTTCCGTGTCGTCCACTGAGACAATATCCCACAGCTCTTCTCCATAGTCGAGATGCTCATGTTCTTGGTTTACTCTTTTATCCGGCTTTGAGGGTTTTTGCCTTTGGGTTTTTCCAAAATTTATTGTACAGATCTTCTCTGTTCGCTTCCAAGAATGCTACGAATGCCATTTTTTCCTTGTTATGATCCTTATTTGGGGTTTTTTCATCTGTTTCCTCTTTACTATGCTATTTTTCTCTACTTGGAGTATGAGGCTCTTGATGGTGTGCTCCCCCATTACGTCTAAGTGTTTGCTCTTGTGACTGAGGGTTATGGCTTTATTCACTCCCGGTGAACACCATTGCTTACCTGAGCGACCTTGAAATGCAAAAAAATATTTTTTCCCCACAGTCAATGTAAAATGATGTGGTAGTCCGTTTAGGTAATTCAGTGATCGTTCTTAATCTTCTCTGCCTGCACAGTTAGTCCCAGAAGTGATTCTAGAAAAACAACTCTGATGATCAAGTCAGTCTTTTTCGTTGAGAATTAAAATTTTTCTAGATAGTTGTGCATACCTTAGCCTCTTCTCTGTTTACTGTAATTATAGACTGACCCAGACGTGTTCCCCTGTTTTCAAGAACATAGATCGTGGTCCTTCGTGGTCACTATTTGCTCCTTGTTTATCAGCCCACATTCTCTGTAGTGTGCGCATAGGTTGTTCAATGGTTTGGGCTGAAAAGGTTTGACTTCGTTGCTGACTATTGTTGGGCTAGGCCTAACAGCCATTAGCTTCATTCGCTGGGCCACATGTACACCACTCCCTTTTTTCTTTTTCTTATCATTTTTACATTGCGGACAATGTGTGTTTCAAGTGTGGGGAGGTAAAGAGAAATATATCTCATTGTATTGTATTGTAGTGTGCATATGCTGCACATTGATTTGTTTTGTTTGAAAAAATTGAAAATAAAAAACATTTCCCTCTAAGTTGAAAACCCGGGAGGGAAACTCAGGAAAAAGTGGGAGACTCGGATAGGTCAAAAACCCAAAAGGACGACCTATGCAAAAATGAGAGGCCAAATGGGGTGGAAAAAGGTGAGAGTGAGCATTGAAAAAAAGTGTGAAGCTAGGATGAAAACCCGAGGGGGTTCCTAGGCAAAATGAGAGGAAACGAGAGAAATTAAAATAATTTATGCTTCTCCTGATTTGTTTATTGGGCGGCTTTTTGGGTAAAGTAAGTTAGCTTGGCATTATATGTATGCCTAATTTTTGTTATGGTTTGTTGGTTGTTTAGATTATCTTTAACTTTGAGATGTGAGAGTGTGAGAGATTCTTATGTTTTGGGGGTTAGGGTAGTTTAGGAATATGATGTTTGATGTTTTGGAAAAACTTTTGCATGCTAGTTTATGCTTTGATCTTTGCTTGTTCTTGTTTAATCGAGGACGCGTAAAGGTTTAAGTGTGGAGAGATTTGATGAAACGTCAAATGTATGTATTTTCCAAAGCATTTAACATCTCTTTTGTCATATTTTTGTTGTAAGATTACTAGATTTAGGTAGGTTTACATCATTAGGGTTTAGATGACCATTTTCATTTTTCATATCTAAATCTTTCATTTCGTAACCTATGTTTAGTCTAATGGATTTTTGGTCCTTACGAGCATCTAGATTCATTTTTTGTAATTTTAATTTGTAGATTGCTCATAAGCACTTCAGAGTGGTTTAGTGAAGGCTGTTCGCAAGGATGGTAGAAGATGAAAGGCCACTCACAAAGTGGTTGAAGATTAAGTGAAGAAGGAGAGAAAAGTAGAGGGTGAAGAATGATCTATGTTTTGAAGCAGATTTATGAGAATTATCCGAGAAGAACAGCCTCTAAGATTGGTACAATTAGATTTGTCTTCTTGATTACTATAAAAATGACTACAAGAACTCCCAAAACGGATCAACGGTTCACCAGGAGGAAGCAAAAATCAAAACTGGGATTTTTTTGTGTCGCGACTTGCAAAATGTGGACCTAAGAGCTTACAATTCTCACAAAAAATCTTGATCTGGTCGTGACTCACAAAAGAGGCCTTGCGACTCGCGAAAATTTCCCAGAAACTTGCTTTTTACTACCCTTTTTCTTGTACAATAAATAACACTTCATCCACTCATTCCCTATCCCTCTAAGCCCAACTTGGGGGCTCCAAAACCATAGATTTTTATCTTTTTCTTCCATTTCTTATTCTTTCTTTGTAGATTTATGTTCTATGTTATAGATTTTGATTATCTTGGTTAGTTTGTACATGAGAGCAATTGATTGAAACTTCCATATCTATGTAATAAGAACCCCTTTCTTGAAGCATTTTTTATTTAGCCATTTAAATCATATAAGTGTTTGTATGATTTATTGTTAGGGTGTTAGGAAAATGTACAATTTCTTAGCTCTTTGTCATGAAAATCCAAGAACATTGAATTA
Organism: Rubia yunnanensis; assembly: GCA_037428765.1. Taxonomy (NCBI): domain Eukaryota; kingdom Viridiplantae; phylum Streptophyta; class Magnoliopsida; order Gentianales; family Rubiaceae; genus Rubia; species Rubia yunnanensis. The sequence continues at coordinate 42,809,036 of CM075061.1, read as the reverse complement.
GAAATTCTTGTCCATAATGTGTTGTGATTCTTGCTAGATAAGTATGTTAATGTCGATTGTTCTCATATTCATCCTATAAATGCAAAGAAAGGTTGAATCTTGAATCTGGTTTATTTTTGGTTTAATCTAATGAATGTTTTGTTTGGTTAAATGGCTATGCATTTGGTTGAATGCTTATTGTTATCAAATCTATGGTTCTTCGTGTATAATTCCATTGATGAAATACCTTTAGGCATTGTTTGTCTAAAGTGATTATCAATGAGGTTTGCAAAATATCGTTGTTTGCATTTGCAAATTACTCTTAAGAAGAATTGAATGTTGATCTTCAAAGTGGAAGTGATAGCATTCCCCATAGGTAATAAATGTGATAGAATGAGTGAATGATTCAATGATCTACATGAGGTTTGGAAGTGGATATCAATTTCCCCTAAGGCTTTGTCTTTTGTAGTTTTAAACCCTTATTCTTAGTTTATTGTTGCATGATTAGCATTGTTCACTTAACTTTGCTAGTTAACTTGTCTTTAATTTCATAACTTAGGAATAAAACAACCAAAAACCCCCCTATTTACTTGCTTTTATATATCTATATACATCTACCTCTAGTCTAATATCCACCTTATATGATTAAAACCTTGGAAAGATCAATTTTTTTCGTGGATGACCCCAATTTCCCACTATCTAATTAGTTGTAGTTAGTAAGCATTTAAGAATTATAAATATTAACTTTGAGAGGTACAATGATGACCTCCCACCACCATTCTCGATCTGCACTGTAGCGGCATACCATTCATTTTCAGAAGCCTCAAGCTAACGTTCTTGATTCGTAGACCAAACTTCCAGAGGTGCGTGCCATCCACACATGCAAAGGAGAGCACGTGTTATTCACTCGTTCTAGTAATAGCTTGCAGTGCACTGCACCGATATTTTGTGTTCAGGTACAATATTTCTCTGCCACATATGACACATCTTCGTGGTATCTCACAATTTAAGCATCATGCCTCTAAGTGGATTTTGGATTCTGGTGCCACAAAACATATGGCATCGTCCCCCACTGCTTTTGATCATGTGGCACCTTATGATGGTTAAGGTTATATCTATGTTAGTAATGGTTCTCAACTCCCTATTACTCATGTTGGTGATTCTCGGATTTCTAAATCTGTCTCTTTATGATGTGCTTATTGTGCCTGATATTACTAAAAAATTTCTTTTGATTAGCAATTTAACTCAAGATTTAAATGTTATGCTTGCTTTGATGATCGCTCATTTATTATTCGGCACAAAATCACTAGTGAAATTTTAGGTAACGGTCGTAGTTAAAATGGGCTTTAACTTTAGACTATGGCGCATTTGCTTTGTTGTCTACTTTGGAATCAAATAATTCGTGTGCGTCTTTTGAAATCTGGCATGCTAGACTTGGTCATGTTCTGCATTCCGTTATTTATGGTTTACGAGCTTCTAGATCTTTATCTGTCTCATCAGTTTTGCCGAAACCTACCATTTTTATGCGTGTGGATAGGGTAAAGGGAAGCTTTTATCTTTTTATACAAATGATAAACGTACTACTAGGGTACTTGATCTAGTTCATTGTGACTTATGGGAGCCCTCTTTTATTTTATATGCTGATGGTTTCTCCTACTATGCTATTTTCCTCGATGATCATTCTTGACTCTCGTGGTTTAACCCACTACGGCATAAATATGATTTTTGAGATGTTTATTTCCAGTTTCAGGCTTTTGTGGAGAACCGGTTTTCTTCCACCATTAAGGTGTTTCAGAGTGATGGTGGGACTGAGTTCGCAAATGGTCGCTTACGCTCTCACTTTCAGACAAAGGCACTCACCATCAGATTTCTTGCCCGTATACTCCTGAGCAGAATGGTTGGGCTAAGTGCAAACACCACCACATTGCTGAGATAGGCTTGTCTATGTATACCACTCTCATGTCTCTCTCACTGGCCTCACGCCTTTGCTACATACGCTTATATCATAAATCAGCTGCCCACTCTTATTTTTGGTGAACGATCACCACATGAAGTTATTAATGGTCGGGTTCCCGTATACATAAACTTCCATGATTTGGTTGTCGTGCGTACCCTTATCTTCGTCCATATGCAGCTCACAAACTCGCTCCTCGCAGTTTTCCATGTGTCCTTCTTGGGTACAACTCCTAGTACAAGGGATATCGATGTTTGGATCCTACGTCTGGAAAGATATTTATCACCAGACATAATCGATTTTATGACACTTCCTTCCCTTAAATGTCGATGGTTCTACTTCAGTATCTCCGTTCTCTTTAGATGTCTCTACTTTTTAAAATCCCGCTGATGCATCATCTAATATTCCTACTTCTACCAACGTGGCATCTCTTCCTGCTCGGCTTGTCACTTCGGTTTCCAGCCCTCCTAGCTCATCGATGTTGTCATCCTCACCAACTACGACACTATGTTCTGTCGGCTCTGTTGATTCAGACCATCCAGTGACCGCTTCGATGCATTCTACTCCACCCATCTTACAATCGACCAGCTTACCTAGTTAACTGACCAGCCCACCTGGTTCGCTGGCCAGCCTATCGGCCCCTTTGTAAGCCACGACCTCTCCTCCGTTCTCTCCACCTCGACCTTGCACTCATCGTATGGCTATTCAGTCATTGACTAGGGATATTCAACACATAGGTTATTCTGATATCATTGCTTGGTCTTACTACTGCCTTACTTATTCAGTGTGCGCCTACGGATTATCGTACTGCCCTTCAGGATCCATCTTGAGTTTTTGCTATTGATGATGAAATAACCGCTCTTCGTGGACAGCGCTCCTAAGATTTAGTGCCACGCCCATCGCATGACAACATTGTTGGCTCCAAATGGGTTAATCGACTGAAGTATTGTCCATATGGCACTATCGAGCATTGTAAGGCTAGGCTTGTTGTGCAGGGTTTTTCGCGGAGTTTGGGATTTTACTTTAATCACATTGTCAGTCTGGTGGTCTAAGCCTTCACACTTTGTACTATTTTGGCTATTGTTACGATGAGCTAATGGCCTCTTTATTAGCTGGATGTCAAGAACGCCTTCCTCAACGATGTCCTCGATACTCCAGTATATATGGCACAACTCATTGGTTACAATGACCTACTTCATTTGGATTGTGCAAGGTCATTTATGGTCTTAAGAAAGCTCCGTGGGTCTGGTTTCACAATTTAACACCTATTTGATTCAGCTCGAGTTTCTTTACAGTTCAGCCGTCTCTTTTTGTTCTGTCTCGGGGCTCGTCTTTATTATACTTGCTAGTTTATGTCGATGATATCATTCTTACAGGTACGACTCGACTCTTCTTTGGAAGTTTATTGATAGGAGGCATCGGGAGTTTTCCATCAAGGATTTGACACTCTTCACTACTTTCTTGGTTTGGAAGTTACACCCACTTCATCGTGTTTATTTCTCGGCCAAGCAAAGCATGCTAGAGCACTCATGTTGGAATGTGTGATGCTGCTCTACTTTCTACTGGAGCAGTTTATGTCGATGGCATCATTCTTACAAGTAACGACTTGACTCTTCTTTGGAAGTTCATTGATAGGACGCATCGGGAGTTTTCCATCAAGGATTTGACACTCTTCACTACTTTCTTGGTTTGGAAATTACACCCACTTCATTGTGTTTATTTCTCGGCCAAGCAAAGCATGCTAGAGCACTCATGTTGGAATGTCTAATACTGTTCCAGTTTCTACTCCATTTGTGCCAGGCTCGCAGCTTCATAGATCCGCATGTCCTCAGTTTTTAAATTTGATGCTTTATTGCTCTCTGGTCGGGGGATCTTCAGTACCTGATGATTACCTGTCCTGATTTGACTTTTGCGGTCAACACAATCAGTCAGTATCTTTGGGACCCCCGTGATGATTATTTTGTTGCGGTCACTTGAATTCTCCGATATGTTCGAGGTACCCTGCACTTTGGTCTTGCCTTTCGGTAAGCCAGTTCTCCTAGGGTGTTGGGTTATCTTGATGCTGATTGGGCCCGTTGTCTTGAGACTCGCCGATCCACGTTTGGCTATGTTGTTTTTCTTGGTGGAAACCTTGTTTCTTGGATTGCAAGAAATAGCCCACCGTCTCTCGTTCCAGCATGGAGTCTGAGTATTAGGCCCTCGCTAACACCGCTTCAGAGGTTGTTTGGTGGACTCACCTCCTTCATTATCTTCGTGTTCCGCTCTCTGGTTCTCCATTGCTGTTATACTACATCAATAGTGCCATTTTCTTGGCTCAGAATCCAATTTTTTTTATAAGCGAGCGAAGCACATCGACATCGACTTTCATTTTGTTTGGGAATTAGTTGCATCTGGCAAGCTGCATGTTGCTCATGTTCCTACCTCTCTTCAGATTGCGGACATCTTCACCAAGGGTCTCTCTCGTCCGGTATTTGAGTTCTTCAGATCCAATCTTTGCATCTCTGAGTATCTGACACTTTGCTTGAGGGGGAGGGTGTTAGGATAAGTCAGATTGATTACTACATTATGATAAGAACGATGACTAGACTAGATTTATTCTTGGACTATAATTCTATCTCTGTAATCTTGTCCATTAATTCTTTCTCTCAATAACAAATCATTCATGGGAAATTCAATCTTTCAACTGGGTCTTCCAGCAACGACGGGGAGCACGAGAAGGAGGTCAATTATGGCGGCAGTGAGGAGGACGATCAGGGGATACCCGAGCCATGATCGGTTTCATGTTTTTAATGGGCGTGTACTATAAACTAAATTTTATGATGTTATGGATTTGGATTTTGTAGACATTTTGCGTGTCTTGTATTTTGTATTCGATTATACGCTTTTACGGTGGCTTATTGTTATGTCCATTAAACTATTTTGATGTGAATTGTAGTAGTTAGTATTCGGCTGTTGTGAATTTGGAATGAAATATTGTTAGATGGATTATTCCGAGTTTCCCCATGATGATAGTAATGCCTATATACTAATTGAAATTTTTGATCAAATATGTTTTGAAAAAAGTTGATAAAAAAAGTATATATACGACTGGAAATGAGGGAGTATACAAATAATTAAAGCATTTCAATGTCTAAGTAAAAAAGGATATACTACGTTATATATGTTTGGTGAAAGGATCTTCGGGAGTCTTGTGGCTCATAAATGTCCATGCATGGCGTTTTGTGATCTAGAGTTTAACCAAATTGATTTATGTATTAAGGGAAAGCCATTATGAATGTTTGGCTTGTATTGGCAAGAAAAAACCGCATGAATTTCTTGTTATAACGCTCCATAAAAATTGGGCATCAACAGAAAGGAAGCCTCTTGAAGCCTGCTTTAGGGCAGCTTGGTTTTTCAGCCTCATGCCCTTTCTCCTTTCCATCCTTCATAATTTTACGCACTATTAACGAAAGCATTCTGAAAGTCCTGTTCAGGGTGCAAAAATTGGAGTCATGGATTCATCATCATGAACTCCACAATAGGTAGAAGAATCTGCATTGCATTGGATTGAATTGATCAAATCAAACACGCACATTCGAATCTGTGCATTTGATTCTCTATCTTTTGTCACAATGAAAGGAAGGGAAGGGAAAAAGGAAAAACTTGGGGCCATTTTGATGCAAAAATATGAGCTTGGAAGATTATTAGGTCAAGGGACCTTTGCAAAAGTGTACCATGCAAGAAACATAAAGACTGGGATGAATGTTGCAGTCAAGATTATTAATAAAGAGAAGGTGGTGAAGGTTGGCTTGATCGATCAAATCAAGCGTGAAATTTCTGTGATGAGGCTAGTGAAGCACCCAAATGTCGTTCGCCTTTACGAGGTCATGGCTAGCAAAACCAAGATATATTTCGCCATGGAATATGTTAAGGGCGGGGAGCTTTTCAATAAGGTTGCCAGAGGGAGGCTCAAAGAAGATGCAGCAAGGAAGTACTTTCAACAATTGATGGCAGCTGTTGATTTTTGCCACAGCCGTGGTGTTTACCATCGCGATTTGAAGCCTGAGAATCTCCTCCTTGATGAGTTTGGGAACTTGAAAGTCTCCGATTTTGGATTGAGTGCATTGCATGATTCCAGAAGGCAAGATGGACTACTTCATACCACGTGTGGCACGCCCGCGTATGTTGCCCCGGAGGTGATCAACAAGAAGGGTTATGATGGCGAAAAGGCGGATATATGGTCATGTGGGGTGATCCTTTTTGTCCTGCTGGCTGGATACCTTCCATTTCACGACACCAATTTGATGGAAATGTATAAGAAGATAAGCAAGGCTGAATTCAGATGTCCCCAATGGTTCCCTCCTGAGGTGAAGAAGCTTTTGTCAAGGATTCTTGATCCTAACCCTAACGCGAGAATGACCTTGATTAAAATCATGGACAATAGCTGGTTCAAGAAGGGATTCAAAGAGATTCAATTACCAAATGAGGATGAGGATGATAATGATGATGGGGTGGAGTTTAGGGAACTATCACCAAAAAGTATTTTGGAAATTGATCATGATATAATTGATCATCATTCTGATCATGAGATGATCACACCAAGAGATAATCACATGATGAAGCCTACATGCTTGAATGCTTTTGACATCATATCTCTATCACAAGGGTTCAACCTATCCGGTTTATTCGAGGACGAGGAGAGCTGTAAGCCAGAATCAAGATTCACCACAACAATGCCACCATCAGTGATTGTTGAGAAGCTGGAGGAAGTGGCAGCAATGGATAGTTTTAAGGTCAAAATGAAAGATGGAATGGTGAAATTGCAAGGCAACAAAGGAGGAAGAAAAGGGTCGCTTGCTATTGATGCACAGATTTTTGAGGTCACTCCATCTCTTCATGTGGTGGAGGTGAAGAAACGGGCTGGAGACACTTTGGAATACAGGAACTTTTGTGATCATGAACTCAGGCCTTCACTTAAGGACATTGCTTCGACTTGGCACCAAGGTTGTACCGGCAAAGAGCAAGCTCACAGCTGATACATGCTAAAAACGGTACCAAATTTGGACTTTGTTTGGGTGGGTGGGAGTATCTCATTACTTTTTAATTGATTAGCCAAAGAAGAAAAGGGAGTTTCTCATTTTGAGCTCTGTGGAATAATAAATAGTTGTCATGTTGCAACTTGTTTGTTTGTTTTATACATTCTTTTTCTTTGGTGCTTTCTTGTAGCCCATAATTTAGAAATCTTTGATCGTAGATGTAGGAGTGCATTGCTATTGTTGAGATTTCATGCATGAAAGGTGTGTGTCCAATTATTTGAGGAGAAATTTTAACATCTTCTCACTTAATTAATTATGTTTCTTTTGATGCTTTGAATCTGGACGAGGATGCCTCCTTGGCCTGTCCTTAAGTTATGGATGGGATACAATATTTTTGTAGCTTATAGATACATTTGTTAAACAAGTTGATGTTATTCTATGAGAACTGATGAAGAACTTTTAAATCTGAGTGTCAAGAACTTTGTAACTCGGGATAGAATTGTCAAACCATGTACGTTTTTTGACAATTATTGGCCTTGGTCTGAGAACGTAGAAATGAATGACAGAGATGGTAGATTTCTTGACTCTGTTATGTGCTATGATCCTGGAATTCTTGAGGAATTTTACACGTGCTCATGTAGTGTGGGAGATATTGCTAAGTCGTGGAAGAAAGAAAGGGCTGATTTTAAAGGTGGTGGAACTATTTTTATACATGAGAGTAATTCTTTAGAGGGAGATTATGTGGAATTCAAGGAAGAAAATTGTGAATCAATGTTAGCTATTGAATCGACTGTTTCCACAACATCCACTAATTAGATTAAAGATCATGATTGTGGTATTTGGATGGTGTTTGAGTTAGAGGAAGAGCGATGTAAGTTTCAGATTGATGAAAATATGAGCTCTCAGATGTTAGGAAGCGAGGTTGATCAGATGGTGAAAGAAGCAACTGTGATTGAACTAGTTATAATTTCTGATTTAGAAGGATGCCATTTACTGGACAGGTTCATTCTAAGAAATGAAGGCATGCTATCTGAGTGCAGTTATCCAAGAAGTGTTGGTGGAATTCTTGGGAAATGGTCTATGCTGGTTTTGATCAGGGATATGCTTAGGGACATGAGGACCATTTCATTGAAATTCTTGAGCAATGCTAGGCTGAGGACTCAATTGTTGCAAGAAGTTGAGAATCACACTTTTCTTGTTCTTGCTTGCTGGAAGAATAATTCTGTCATTTGATGGCTAAGCATATCATGAGTTTCGATCTTGGAAAGCCAGAAACTGAGCAGTTAAAGAAAGAGTACACCATTTTCATGAAAGGGGTGGTTTCTGCTCCCCTGAATTTCACTGGAACTGCTTACGTGAGATCCTTGCCGTCCAGATCAACATTCTTGAGTTCACTAGAAGGCGAATGAAGGAGAGGATCAAGACATGGTGCCCGGATGAGGATGATTTTCTGGGGTGGGTCCTCAGGAACCCCAACCTCTCAAAAGAGCTAATTCTTGATTTGGTTCTGAACTTACTCTTTGCTGGACATGAAACTTCATTTGTGTTCATTAAATTAGCCATTTACCTCTGGCATACATGTCTTAAAGTAGTTGAGGAATTGCAAGACAGCACATTAAAATCTTCAAAGCCAAGAAGCAGGCTCAACAAACAGAACCTACTTGGGTAGACTACAAGGACATGGGGCTCACTCAAATTGTTATCAGTGAGACACTAAGACTAGGGAATGTGGTCAGGTTCCTACACAAAAAATACACAAGAGATGTGTGGCATAAAGGGTATGACATTCCATTAATTCATGACCCCGACGTATAAGCTTAAATCTCTTAAGCACAACAATGATGGAGGCAAAACGAGTATCAGCAACAGAAAGCAGCTTAAGAGGACAAAACTTGATAAAAATGGCCATCCTCATGTTGTGATTCACAATGAAGTTTTTAATCTGCACGGCCTCTTCATAAACTTCACTAATCCAGTTGCACAATTCATATGTTTTCTCATTGCCCCTTGTATTCTTAGGAGCACAAATATTCTTCAAAGCAAGATTAAGAGTATGCACAACACATGGGTCCAAAAGATGCGAGGATATTGACTCTCAATAAGCTCACCGGCCCCTTTACAATTAGGGGCATTATCTGTGATAACCTGCACCACATTTTCATGACCCACCTCAAGAATAACTTCTTTCATCAAATCTGCAATAAAAAATTTGTCCTTGTACTCACCAAAGCAATTAACAGCTTTGAGGAACATAGGACCTTTTCCACTCCTAGCCATAAAATTAATCAGTGGCTTCCTTACTGGATCGCTCCAACCATCACTACAAATTGAAACCCCCCATATCTCTCCAAGTTCCTTTTAGTGGGGCCATTAACCTATCAACATGAATTTTCTCTTCTTGAAGCAACGTAGTCCGCAACTTGTTATAACCAGGAGGCACATATCTAGCTATGTTATGGGTAGCAGCAAAAGAGTATTATCTCACGTAAGACGGATTCCTTGCATGATTGAATGACAAGCCACCAGTGTAAAACATCCTTGCAATTTCTTGATCCAACTGAGTTCGAGCAGAAACATCCAGTGATCTAGAAATTGGAGACTCCGTTCTTCTTTTCTCAGCAGAAATATCTTCTTCCAATAAAGAGGAAGAACCACATAGCAAAGGAACAGGTTTGGGCATTGAATCTTTTTTTTTCTGGTCAAACTCCTCATTCATTCTCTTGTATGCTTGCGCCTCCTTAGCATTCACTTTCTTACAACCAGCGATCCCATGACCTCCCTCTTTAATCAGATGTGGCCTCACCCTACGGTAATTCCCCGATCGAGTTTCAGAGCACAAATTACACTTAAACTGCCAAGTTCCTCCAGATCCTTTTTTGATCTTCGTCACATATTTCCACAAAGGACGAATAGCATGTCTCTTCTATTTCTATCGGCACTGAAGCAGATCCGCTTGCACTCCCACTTTCTTGATTATGTGATTCCATAATCTATCTATAAAATAAAAATAAATAACAAATTAGTCAATAAAATAAACAACTCTTATTAAAGTAACAAACAAAATTTAGTAAATACCATAACACAAAAAATTAACAAACAAATTGGTTAAATATTATATTATATATATACACATTAAAGCTCTTGACAACACAAGCTATTGTAAGATTTATAAGTTATAACTTATAATTGTGCAGCACAACAGACCACACAAGCACACGTGCACAACAAAGGACCACAATTGCATGTGTACAGCTAATTACAGATAATGACATGTGCATAAAATAAAAGAAAAATCAATAGTTTGCATTTTCCTGGCACATTCATGCTCTGCGTCTGCGACTCTCGTGTTGAGTCAATGACTGTAAAATGTAAATTAATACCTGTTTGGTGGAGATCAACATAGATCGGAGTTCGACAAAATCACAACAACAACAACACAACAGCTACGGATCGGAGTTCAGCGGAAAATCCAAACTTCAAAAGGAGAAAAAGTTGCAGACTTGCTGCGATGGAGTTCGGCGGAAAATGTTGCAGCGATGGAGTACGCAGTAAGGAGAAAGAAAATGGTTTAGTATAAGAGAAGACTAGTTTCAGTAGGACTGTGGGAGATTAGGAGTTTATATGGTAAGGGGATCCTTTTATTTTTGGAGAATAAATCACCGAAACGGCAAAAATGGTTAAGCTTCCGTCCTGGGTACGTCCCCAATGCATCGGTCAACTTTCCGACGGTACGGCTGACCGTCCCGGGCAATTAGGGGAGGGCAAAGGGACGTCCCCAGGCCGTACCAGTCGGCGTACCCGTCCCCGGAACAGTACGGGTCCCGGGTCTTCCCCCTAAATGCCGTACGCGGTGCATTTAGATCCTTCGCCTTTTGAATAACAAGAAGAGTTCAATCCTTGGAGATGGGCAAGATGGAAGGAGGATGTTCGAGTATTATACGAGACATTCAAACAGAACATAGTCCATATTTTTTGCACTTGTGAGCTGGTCTGGGAGGAGTTGTGCAATAGTGTCAGAGAGGGAGGTCTGAGTGAATTGTGTACAGACATCAGAGAGGGAGTCCTTTAATTGGTCGATCTCATCAATAGAAAATGTCAAGGTTTAAACAATTTCTAAGGGTTGAATTTCAAGTTGTTTCTGGACACTTTGATATGGCCTAGTTCAAGGCTTTGTACTGCAGCAGATAAGTATATTTTAGCTGTAACATCTGGTCTGGTGAAGAAACAACTTGGATGCAGATGGAAGGAGATAGCCAATGCCTGTAGTTTCATTCACTCGAAGCAACACGAGCACCTTGCAAGCTTGGTAGATTCATTCTTTTATCTGATTTTTAATGAGTTTGAGGACAAGTTTGATGTTGAGGAGAAAGGATTGTTATGCATCAGAGGCTTATTAATCTCTGGAGCTGGGTGTTTATGTGTTCTTAAATGTTCCATTCAAGAAGAAAACTATACATTTATGTCAAATATTCATATTGGAGTGGTTGGTCTGAACGGGCTCAACTTTCTTACTGATAAATTTGCCAAGACTACAATGATTACAGATAGTCCGAAAATGTAAACTGGCTTCAAGATGTTGCATCACTAGCCGCAATTCTTGTCACTTACCTCACTAGCCTGAAGAGATGTTGGATGAGTGCAGTGCCTGGGATTGCTGTTGTATTGATTTGCCAAATTAACATTATATGGGTTTTATTCATTGCATGCTATGAGCCTAGCAGATTTATCCCAAATAAGCTCATGACACCTTTTCAGCTCTGCAAGCTTCATTTTGGTGGGATCAAGCAGGGAATATTGATGATTAGTATGGGTGGAAAAAGTCGAGGTATGCTATTGAAAAAGTGGTTTTGTATTTGTCCGCTACGTAGCTTAGTTGCATGAATTAATGCAGCAAATGCTTGGATACTCAAAAAGGAATTCAGAAATGTTGCAGATGCTAAGAACTACAAAGCTTTATTTTGAAAACCATTCAAAGGCTCTATCTACCCAGCAACCAACACCAAGAATCCATATTCAAAATTGTGTACTCTCTGTTGAAAAGCTCAAGGATAAGCTTCATTTGGGTACTTGTAATATCAAGCTTGAGGACGAGCTTCGTTTTAAGAGGGATGGATTGTTATGATCTGAGAGGTAGAACGGGTAATTCAACTCCTTTGAAACTTGACAGAAAAGAGCTCGAGCAGCTGAGCTGGGCACAAAGAAGAGACGGTGGTTGCATTCCATTGGTGGCGGTTTCCCTCTTTTGTTGGTATAAATAGATTAGAGCTACATTCTAGAGGTTTATCCGATTGGTAGGATCAACAAACAGTTACTAAATTCTCTCATCTCAATTCATTCTTCAATCTTCTTTTCTCATCTAAATTCTAAAATCTGAGTGTTTCTTTGTGAAATTACTCCTTTAATTTTCTGTAGTTTGTTGGATCATGACAATTTTGTAGTTTGATATAGATGAAATTCATGATGATTCTGTGGTGAAACTTGACTCTGGTGGATTTTCTTCAAATATTAATGATCCGAAGCACGTTAATAACAAGGTTTAACAAGTTGATGTTAATTCTATGAGAATTGATGAAGAACTTTTAAATCTGAGTGTCAAGAACTTTGTAACTCGGGATAGACATGTCAAACCATGTATGTTTTTTTGACAATTATTGGCCTTGGTCTAAGAACGTAGAAATGAATGATTGAGATGGTAGATTTCTTGACTTTGTTATGTGCTATGATCCTGGAATTCTTGAGGAATTTTACATGTGCTTATGTAGTGTGGGATATATTGCTAAGTCGTGGAAGAAAGAAAGGGTTGATTTTAAAGGTGGTGGACCTCTAGATCAAGAGAGACTGGCTTTTGCCTGGGTTGAATTAGAAATGAAGATCTCTGATTTTGTACCTGATGTGATAAATTTTGCGAATGAATAAAAAGGTCATTATGTAACAGGAGGTAAGTTTTGAATGGAGTCCAGTGCAATGTAGTCATTGTAGCATGTATGGGCACTGTGATGCTGATTGCGGGAGAAAATATGAGAAACCTCAGGAGAAAACTGATAGGAGAACTCAGCTCTACCTACCAATAAGGAAAGTGGAGAAGAAAGTAGAGGAAATCAGTAAAGTGTGTGTAGGGTGGGGGGGGGGGGGGGGAGAAAAAGAGAAGCAGAAACAGATGGAAAGTCTAGGATTCCAGTTTCATGTTAAGGAGAAGGGAGAGTGTAGTAAGGTTTTGGAAGAAGGTGGGACAGGTGCAGAGAATTGATCAGTGCACTAAGGACAAACCCCCGGATGGATGTTAACCTCATAGCTTGGAATGTGAGAGGTATTAATAAAGGGGATAAACACAGCTTGATAAAAAGGTTTTGCCTAGGTAATCAAGCTGGTATCTTGGGATTATTTGAAACAATAATACAAAAAGAAAAGGAGGATGGAACATGGAGAAACATAGGCTTGGGATGGAAGACGTGTTCAAATGGGGAAATGGTGAAAGGTGGCAGAATAGAGGCAGCTTGGAGAGAAGATTATTATAATGAGCAAATCATGAGTAAAGGTGATCAATGGCTGGACATGGAATGTACTAGGAAAGATGGAGGTGGAAGTTTCTGTTGCACTTTGGTGTATGGATTCAACACGGGTGAAAAAAGACTTCCATTATGGGAGTTTCTGAGAGGCCTTGAAAACAGAAGGAAAGCCTGGCTGGTAATAGGGGATTTCAACTCTCCCCTAGTACCAGAAGACAGAATGGGGGGCAGTCTGGTAGCTGAGAAGGAAACTTTAGATTTCAGAGGAGTAGTGGATACACTGAAAATGGAGCAGGTGAAAACAATGGGAGCATATTACACATGCTATAACAGAAGAGGTGGAGAGGACAGAATAATGAGTAAGTTAGACAGGGGCTTAGTTAATGAAGCCTGGCTTGAAGAAATGAAAGAGGCCTTCTGTGAAATAAAAAATGATCTCATGTCAGACCATCTACCCCTTATTATCAGATTTAAAACCAAAGGACTTAAAAGGAAAACACCTTTTAAGTACTTCAATATGTGGACAGGCTCTGGCTTGTTCAAAGAGACTGTTGCAGGAGTATAGAGGACAAAAACAGTCAACAACCTGAGTGATCTGGCAGCTTTACTGAGCAGGTTGGAAATATCATTGAAAAAGCTGAATCAAAGAGAGTTTGGGAGTATAGGGGAAAGGGCAGAAAGAGCAGATGAGAGTTGGCAGAGGGTTCAGGAGAGATTAAATAGAGATCCAGGCTCCAAAAGTTTGCAGGAGGAAGAACACAAGGCCAGAAAAGAAGCAGAAGACCTAAGGGCAGCAGAGTTCAGTTACCTGAATTAGGGTAAAAAAGAGAACAATGAGGTTAGATCCTGAAGTAGTTTCATATGGAGAAATGCTAAGTATAAATAAGCAGGTTGAACTAATCAAAGCTATAAACTGATGAAGAGATAAGAAAAGCTATGAATGGTATCCAATCTTTTAAGAGCCCGGGCCTAGATGGCTACCCCAGCAAGTTTTTAAAAGACTGTTGAGAGATAGTGGGAAAGGATGTCATAACAACAGTGAAGGGATTCTTTAATGGAGATAAAATCCCAGGGAGATTCAAGAATGCAGTATTAACCCTAATTCCAAAGGTGCCCCAACCCTAGAAACTAGAAGATTACAGGCCAATAGCCCGTTGCTCGGTAATCTACAAAACCATAAAAAAGTCCTATGTAATAGGATGAAAGAGGTGCTCCCTGACATTATCAGCAACAATTAGCTTACAACATACTCTTAGCACAGGAGTTATAACACAGATACAAGGTGGAGAAAAAGAAGGCAAGCTGTGTGGCTCATTTGGACATAAGCAAGGCTTTTTATAGCCCGAACATGAAGTTTATTTTGAAATGGTTTGACGAGTGCAATGGAGATGATAGGGTGAGTTAAGGAGAGTGCAATGGAGTTTGATATATGTTTAAACATGAATGGAAAGTTGGCTGACAGTTTCAGAGAAAGAAGGGAAAGGGAGGGGGGGGGGGGGTGAAACAAGGAGATCCAATGTCTCCACTCCTATTTGTAATAGAAATGGAGTAGTTAACAAGGCTGTTGAACAAAGAATACCAGATTGGAGGGATAGAGTTCCATCAAAGGTGTAAAAAGGTAAATGCGCATTCACTTTTGTTTGCAGATGACCTCCTCCTATTTAGTGCTGCCAACAGGAAATCCATAGAGGGAATCTAAAGAACCTTGGCTATTTTCATGCAGGTATCAGGTTTGGCTATAAATGAGGAGAAGTCAAAAATCTATTTTTCAGGATGGATGAGCAGCAGAAGGAAAACCTGGCCCTATCTCTCAATATCAAGCAATGGAAGCTGGCAATGAACTATCTAGGCCTAACTATTTCCTCAACAAAATGGAGCAGACAAGATTGTGAACTGATTATTGAGAGAATCAAAGAGAGGATCAGGAGCTGGTCTACCAAAAACCTATCTTATGCAGGTAAAATGCAACTTATCAATGGGGTGCTATTGAGCATGATAGGCTACTCACTATTGGAAAATAGGTATATATGCAACGGTATAAATTCATGAGTACATGTATACTAGTGCGTATGTAACCAATTTCACTAGTATTTATCATGTTAACATCAGTACCAGTTCAAATAAGTACATACGCACAGGTATTCTGTCAACCGGTGTATAGTTCACTTATTTTCGCACCGGTGTTGGTTTTACATATGTACAAATTCAAAAATTTTGCACTGATATTATCTGTATAGGTGATTTTTACCGGTGCATTTGCTTACATATGCACCGATAAACGATTACCGGTGTGTATATATTTCCTTTTTTAAAAAAAAAAATAATTTGGCACCAAGAGGACAACTTTTTAAACCGGAAATTACTGGTGCAGGAATAAAACAATGTGGGAAAAAGTTGCCTTTGTACACCGGTTACTATTATAACAGGTGTAGGAATTGAACACGCACCAGTATTTTCTTAATACCCTTGTATAGGAAATTTCTTTTTGTAGTAATTTGGCGCCGAAGCTATTCATTTTTGCACCGGTACTATGATCTTACCGGTGCAGAAGAAGAAAATACGTGGGTTTTGGCTAAATATCTACAACGGTGACTGCTTTTACCGGTTAATGAGCTACAAATGCACCGTTAAAGTCTAAATACCAGTGTAGAAAATTGCATTAATTTCTCACCTACCACATTTTTAGCGGGTTAAAAATGAAATTTTTGGAAGAAGAGGTTTATTAATGGTGTTTTTTGGTTGATGAAGGCATTGAATTCTCTACAATGATATTAAGGATATTATGTATGGTTTTGGTTGGTAGAGATATTTACATTTTGTGTTTGATCATTTGATGGTGATTGAGGTAGAACTGTTGATATTAGTTTATAATTTGTTCTCAAGGTTGTTGTAGTAATAATGTTATGTATTTTGATTCCTATAGTGTTGGACATGTTAAGAATGTTATAATTGTAATGTGGAATATTGGTGTATATTGTGCA
Source organism: Rubia yunnanensis (assembly GCA_037428765.1). Taxonomy (NCBI): domain Eukaryota; kingdom Viridiplantae; phylum Streptophyta; class Magnoliopsida; order Gentianales; family Rubiaceae; genus Rubia; species Rubia yunnanensis. The sequence continues at coordinate 42,792,601 of CM075061.1, read as the reverse complement.
TTTATGATGTTGCATGATTAGGAAGTCATCATGAAAAATTCTATTGTATTAAATGTGTTGAAATTTGATTGTTGGACATTTATTGATATGTAGAGTTGTATCGCGCCATCGAGAGTCGTAAGCATGTGTATGCCAACGTTAGTAGGGTGAGCAATGAATATATTACGTTTAGTCGAGAGAAGCAAATATTATGTCCCTGTTGTGATTGTGGAAATCGAATTCGTACTGATAAGAAGGACATCCTGAAACTCCATTTGTATAGCTGGGGGTTTGCGAAAGATTATGTTGTGTGGACATTTTATGGGGAAAAATCACCACCTAAAGAGAGAGTTAGTAGTGAGGGAGAGTGTTTTAGGGATGCTAAGTTGGATGACATGTGTGAGGAGGTTGTTAATCAGTTTAAGGAAGGCTTGAGATTTTGGCTAACTTCCTTGGAGAGAAGGATACACCATTGTATCCCGGTTGCATGAAGAAAGACACAGTCATGTCGTGTTTGATGGAGTTGTTTAATTTGAAAGGCGTAGGGTCATGGAGCGATACAAGCATGAATAAATTTCTTATGTTTTTGATTGAAAAGCTTCCTCCCAGTAACAGGGTTCCTGATAACCTTTATGAAGCTAAGAGAATTTTGTGTCCGATGGGATTGGAGTATGAAAAGATACATGCTTGTCCGAATGATTGTGTCATGTATAGGGGTGACCTAAAGGATAAGATTGTTTGTCCAGTATGTAATGTGTCGCGTTATAAGAAGAAGAGAAATGTGGTTGTTGGTGGAGAGCATGTTATGTAGGTGAGGAGGCGGGTGCCCACCAAATGTATGTGGTATCTTCCAATTATTCCGAGGCTGAGAATGTTGTTTAAGAATGAAAAGGATGCAAAGAACTTGATATGCTGCGATGATAGGGGAGGTTGTAAAGATGATGATATAATTCGACACCTGGCTGATGCAGACCAATGGAAGAAATTTGATAAGATGTATCCACACTTTGCATATGAACCTAGGAATTTGAGATTTACTTTGTGTACTGATGGTATGAACCCATTTGGGAATATGTTCTCGAAACATAGCTTATGGCCGGTTATGCTTGCCATTTACAATCTTTCCCCGTACTTGTGCATGAAGAGAAAATATGTGTTGATGCCCATCATGATTTCAGGCCCGAAACAACCTAGAAATGACATAGACACTTATCTTGCCTCTTTGGTAGAAGATTTGATGGTGCTTTGGTCGGTTGGTGCCTTAATGTTTGATGGTTGTAGTGGTGAAGAGTTTACATTGAGGTCGATGCTTTTTTGTACCATAAATGATTTACCGGCATATGGTAACCTTTCCGGGTATGTGGTCAAGGGCCACAAGGCTTTCCCAATTTGTGAGGATGAGACAGATTACCATCAGTTGAGAAATGGGCGGAAGACTATTTATTTGGGTCATCGTAAAATCCTGCCGATGAAGCACAAGTTGCAGGATAATGCGGTTGCATTCATTGGTGGGAAGGAGAGGAGAACAACACCTAAACCTTTGACCAATGTAGCTATTCTCAACAAGGTGGAGAAATTGAATGTTGTTCTTGGTAAGAAGTTATCAAAGGGTGGTGGGGCTGTAGACGATCCATGGATGAAACAGTGCATTTTCTTCGATTTGCCGTACTGGGAAAATTTGGAGGTTCGCCACTGTTTGGATATCATACATATAAAAAAGAACGTTTGTGAGAGTCTAATTGGAACGATCTGAACATTCCTAGGAAGACTAAGGATAGCTTGAATGCGAGGAAAGATTTAGCGGACCTTGGTATATAGTTGGATCTGGCACCAGAGGTAAGAGGAAAGCGAACGTACCTGCCCCCACTCCTTAAAATCTGTTAGTTGCTGAGAGGAGATCAGTGTGTGAGAGCATCCAAGGAATGAAGGTACCATCCGGTTACTCCTCTAATGTTAGTCGGTTTGTGAATGATGAGTTGCGCCTTAATGATTTGAAATCACACGATTGTCATGTCCTTATGTAATAACTTCTGCCTGTTGCAATCCGTGGGTGTTTGGAAGAGAAAGTTAGATTTTCAGTTATGGGTTTGTGTTTCTTCTTCAACTCGATATGTAGGAAAAATATTAGCAAGCACCAGCTATATGAATTGGATCGAGAGGCTGTTGTTGTTCTATGCCATTTAGAGAAGTATTTTCCCCCGTCATTCTTTGACATCATGGTGCACCTAGTGGTACACTTGGTCAGGGAGATACCCATGTTCATGTCTGTTGGAAGGCATTGGATGTACCCCTTTGAGCGTCACATGGCTGTTTTCAAGGGTTATGTTCATAATCGTAGTCAGCTTGATGCCTCTATTGTTCAGATGTACGTCACTGAGGAGATCATCGAGTATTGTACAGCGAACTTGGTTGGAAGAAGAATGATTGGTGTTCCAGGTGGACCCTATTGCGAAAGGTGGAATGCAATTCCACGTTCTAAGGGTATGCTTCATACACCCTATCACGTGGAGTTGATGACTGTTCACCTATATGTTTTACGTAATAGTACCAAGACTTTAACATCTGTTGAAGAGCATGTTTACTATTGGAAGAGATTCATCCAGACTGGCCCCTGAATAAAATTCAGGTCGAGCATTCTTCAAGTTTTGTTAACTGATTTTACAATCGTTGTAATGTCGAAAGGATGCCCAGCAAGCTACATGCATTTGAAAGAAAGCCGAATTGCACCATTAGATGATACCTTGGTTATGGCATTAATGGCTTTAGTTTCTCAACATTGACGAAGGATGAGAAGAGCATCACTCAAAACAATGGTGTTTATATTGAAACTGAATGCATATGGCAGGCAAGCAAGAGAGATAAGTATCCGGCTATTTCTGTGATGCCTTTCCATGGGGCGATTGAGGAAATTTGGGAGTTGGATTATATAAAGTTCAAGGTTGTTTTTTTCAAGTGTCTTTGGGTGGAACACGGTTCCGGTGTTGTAGTTGAGAAGCCCATGAGGTTAATGTTGGTCGACTTGAATCGTGTAGGATATGAAGATGACAAGTTCATCTTAGCTACCCGGGCACAATAGGTTTTTTACATCAAAGACCCTTCGAATGAGAAGTATCATGTGGTGTTGCATGGGAAGATGTTTTACTTTGATGAGGAGATTGATCAACCTGCCATAACTGATAGTTCTGAGTTTCCATAAATATTTCCTAGTTTGGAAGATGTTGGGGAACCCGTTGTTGGAAGGTGTTCTCATGGAGATGGGCTTTGGGTTGACGAGAGAGGTGAAATAGTAGGTGGGGACAATGTCTTGAAGTGGAAGCGATAGATTGGTCGTTCCTGGCCATTGTTTTTGTGACCATGTTTTGTGAAAAATTGTATAATCATTAAGCGAATTAGTGTGTAATGTATTTAATTGAAACTCTTTTATGAATTGGTTGGTATGATCCGTGATTTCAATGGAGTTTTTATGAATTGAATTGGTGAAAATGTGTTTTAATTTTAATTAAAATTTCTACCAGGTGCTGGTTTTTTACACCGGTAAAGAGTAAATTACCGGTGTAGATTAATAGGGGAGGTACTTTGTTTTGTACTTATGCACCAATACTCTTACCGGTGCACAATACATAGATTTTGTTTTTTTGTTTTTTGCTCTCGGGTCCGATAGTGTTATTTTTTTTGGCATTTAAAGAAGGCTGAAGAAGATGGTTTTCTCAAACTTTGCACTAGTAGATGTACCAGTGCTGGATACTTAGAAAAAAATTTGAGCATTTGTATCTGGTGTGAAGAACCAAATTTTGTTGGCAATTAAAAAAGCCTAAAGCAGGTGTTTTTATTCAATTTGCACTGGTAAATGTACCGGTGCTGAGTACTTTGAATTGTTTTTGCAATTTACTCTCGGGTCGAATTTGGTAGAATTATTTTTATTTAAAGGAGCCTACAGCAGCTGCTCTAGGCCTCGTTTTACACCGGTATATGTAGAATATCGGTGTATAAAAACATTCCATTATTTAAAACACTCCCCATTTTCATAGTAGCAAATTTATATCTCTCAGTCAATACCATCTCCATCACTACCCATCTTTGTTGAAATCCTACGTAGGTTGTCATATAATCAGATAAACCACTTCAATACCATAACAGTATGATTAATTAGCAATGACATATGAAATCAAATCATTGAGAAGGTGACATTATGAATAGCTTGACTTGCATGTAAGGTGTTTGATGAAATGCTTCCATGTGTTTTTTAGGAAATGCCTTCCAAATCCAATTCGAAAAGGATACGCCATTCACCGTCCTCATCATTGCTGAAAGTATCACCGCACTCTCATCCAGATGGTACCTTTGTGTCCAAGGAGACAAGGTTGGTCCATGAATCATACAAATGATGCCGTCATCCCATAAAGAGAGAGATGCATCTCCCCCATTCAAACAAACTATCCAGAAGCTTGGGTGGGAAAAATTCTATGAGACTCTGTAACATTCAACCTGACCATTGTAAGTGAGTTCTATGCAAACTTGAAGTATGGGCCGAGCTACATTCACGTGTATTGTAGAGGTAAAACTATCCATGTCACACTAGAATCTATCAATGTCTTGTTTGGGTTGCCCAATGTTCCAAACGATGAGGACGTGTTTCTCAAACTCCATTTTCTAGGTGATGACAACTATATTCTATAACAACCAATTGAGAAGGAGATCGTTGGGACAGTAACAAGGGTAGGTACGGACATAGATGAGTTCGTCAAACCGGGTTGGAGCAAAATACCTAAGAAAACTCTAACTCCGGAAATGAATGGGTGGTACCACTTTGTGGCGTCTAGAATCCATCCAGTAACTGTGAACATAGAAGTCCACAAACATTTCCTTACCTTCTTGTATGCAATAAAGAAGGAGCTTTGATGGAATGTTGGTCATTGAATTTTTCCTCTGTTGCATAGGGAATGGGATCAGATGGGATCTTATGCCTATTGCAGTATCATCTATGCACTTTGTTCAAGAGCGGGAGTTAGTGCCCGTGCACATGACGTTTATGGCCAACCAATAGGTAATATTTGTGTGGACTCTTTCTACAGACACACATCTGACACACTTGTTGCTACTATTGAATCCAGAATTGTGGGCTTGGATGTCGATGTAGCAAACTTACTTGAAGAATCTAAACATCAAAGATCCCGGCATGAACATATGGCCAAGGTTATGACGTATCAATTTCCTAACGCCGTGGAAGCAGTTGGAAATTTCCCAACCTTCCGTGAAGACGATGTCGGGACATGGATGTTGGCACAAGTACCCATGATGGTGATGCAATAGGACCTGCTGACGGGATTGAACCATATTCTTGTTATTATTCGTAGAAAACTTGTAGTAGTAGTTAGAAAGATTAGATTCTGTATTAAACATTGATAGTTTTTCACTTAGACAGTTTGACATTTTTACTTCTGATAATCATGCATGATGATGGGTCGAATAATTTTTTTTACACTACGTGATTTGAAATTTTGTCGGACAAATACACTCATGAAGAAAAAAAAAGATAGGCCGAACTTAGTTGGCCTAAGTGGTTACATCAGGACTGCCAAATTTGGTGCATTATATTCCAAGAATGGTTAGAATTAATTTTTTTTTTGTAGCATTAGAAGCTATGGAGGTTCCTTAAGTAAATTTGTGGGCAATAGTATAATTTTGGGAAATATAGTGCAAACATTCACTGTTGGTTTTATAGGGGCCTTCCATCTACTCGTAGGGTCTACAAACATATTTAAAAGATCATAATGTATTGAATTGCATATATGTGGAGCCAATTTTATATTTTGACCATTCAAAGATTCTTGGGGGGACTAATGGCAAAAAGTAAAAAGTTTACTCGTAAATTAAAATTGATATCCGATCAAACCGAATGGTCCACAAAACAACCCTTTTGTATTTCCAAGTTCCACATGTGGGGAAACGAACGGGCCCAGACTCTGTGTTTAGTTTGGAAGATGTTCGGATTACACATAGAAACTATGAAGTAAACCCTTGTCGTTTACTTCACAACACCTACTAGCGCTTTAGGACTAATCACCAGCCGGACAAAAATATGTTGCAACTATGATTTAAGCACAGAATATTAAATTTGGTAATTAATGTAGTGTCCTAACATGTCGTAATAGTATGTCACAATTTGGGGGAACTAATTGCAATAAACACATATAATCAATTTTGTGGTTCCTCCATACCATTGAGGTACGGAAATGTTACTTATTCAATATGGAGCCTCTTAAAATTCCATTTGGGCTGGTGGAAAAGTGCTTCACGGAGTGAAACAAATTGTTTGGGGTCAATATGCAAATTTTATAAAACTAAACAATGCTTTGTAATGTCAACGTACGGGGCCCATGTGTGGTCGATATTTGCATGAAACAACTAGTACAATGTCTATTCACAATAATTAAACGTCTATTTGAATAAATGGAGTTGTTGGAAAAATGCACGGAAGGTAAATGAAATAAGAGAGAATTTGAATAATTAACAAAAAAAATTGTAAACCGGTAATATTAAGCAATTACAGGTATACGTGTTCAAATTTTTTTGCCCGCATTTCAAAATTTTCAATTTCTTTATTTTTTTGATAAGGCGTAAAAATATTTACACTAGTACATGTTGTTTTTGCATCGGTACATGTACCGGTGCTAAACACGTAGTCTAAAATTTCGAAGTTCCTCTCGGGTTCAACCTATTTTTTCCAAAAAATATTAAAAGAAGCCGCACACAGCTGCTTTTTGTGCGATTTTACACCGGTATCAACATTTTCTACACCGGTAAGAAATACCGGTGTACAACAGTTAGCTAAAAATTCAATTTTTGCTCTCGGGTTAGTGAAAAAAACATTTAAAGCTGCTGCACGCAGCTGTTTTTTTTCTTTTCTACACCGGTAAACCTACCGGTGCTGAACAGTTAGCCAATTTTCAAACCCATTTTCACAAATATTACACTGGTACTCTATTTATTACCAGTGTAAAAAAAAGCTTCATATGTTTTTCAACCGTTTCAAATGAACATAACTCCCACAACTCCTCCTCTCCTCATCAAACACCTTCGAATTCTCTTTGAAAACCGCCCTCCACCACTTCAACCATTCAATTCACACTAAATTGAACCACCATAACTCCTCATCAAACACCTTCGAATTCTCTTTGAAAACCGCCCTCCACCACTTCAACCATTCAATTCACACTAAATTGAACCACCATAACTCCTCATCAATTATTGTAACTCCCATCATCTATTCTATAAAGTGTTGAGCAACACAAGAGAAACAACACAAGAGAAGAAACCCTTCATCAACCCTTGACAACACAAGTGAAGAAAGTACTTGCATAGGTTTATCCCATTCCATTCTTGGCGAGTTCAACAAAAGAGAGTAGCAACACAAACACTCCATTGGTGAAGGTAAGTGTGGGTGTTTATGTTACCATGGGTTACCATATCAATTTCTCTTAAAAAAACTATTCCAACCCTCACGCACAACACATGTTCGACTAAATTCCTCTATGAACAAAAACATGTAAATTGCAAAAAAAAAGTTTAAAGGGTAACTTGAATGGTATGTTTATACAATTGTGGGGTTAAAAAGTTTTACATTTTTGTGGATGGATATGTAGTACTATAGTTTTTTGGTAGGTGATAATGTTGATAGTCACACTAGGGGGGCGGGGGGGGGGGGGGTGATAATTGCTCCGTTGTAGGCCTATTTTATGAATCCAAAGGGATTGGTATGGTTTTCTATCAAATTCTATAAGGTTCCATTTCATTCTATTTTAAGTTCCATGCCTTGTTCATTCAATTTCTATGTCATGTTATATGAACTTTTGGCCTTACATAATGTAGTTTTATGTATGAATTGTTCTATTTCTATGCCATGTTTTGCTCAGAAGTTTTATTAATTTTTTGTTTAAGTTCTACGCCACGTTTTATCAGAGGCTCAGGGAAACAAATATTGAATGCAACAAGGGCATGGATTACACGCACCACACAGGCAGAAGGGGTAATCGATACATCCGTGACAAATAGACTAAGGAGCTGAAGGAGAAAGAGAGAATTAGGTTGATCGCCGAGGGATTCACTAATGAGGAGCTTGAGCAACAACTCAGTCACATTGATTTTAAACCTGACAGATTTCTTTTCTACCTTGAGGCAAAAAAAGATAAGAAAGGGTTATACACATTGAAAGAGGTTGAGAAGATCGCACTAGACATTGTAAGTTACACCAAAATCGACCATTTAAATTAATTTTCAAGTGTATTTCACATTATTCATATAAACAATTGCGTTCCTATGTGTTTCTCAGTTGAAATTGAACGAGCTTATGGAAAAAGAAGCATTGGAACTGCAGCTGGATGAAGACATCCCAATAAAAGTGACAAAGAAGAAGGATCACCCAGGCATGTACAGGGGAACTTAGACAGGACTACCCACAATGGTGGTTGTTCCTCATCTTTCCCGCAGAAAGTGCGGTAGCAGTTCCTTAACCAATGAGACAGCCTAGAGGAGACCATATAACGATCAACCGGTTGTGAGAAATCCATGGTATCGTACCTGGAGCAATTAGTGAAGGGCTTAGCATCTGCAAGCGGTGTTCAGGTTCTGCCAGGCCTTGTCGATACCAAAAATTTTATAGAGAAGGCGATTGATGACATTGCTATAGCTGCTACAAAGTCTGGTGAAGATCGCGCCGACGGAGAAGGAGATGAAGAGGTACACCTTCATTAATCTATGCATGTTACATACATTGAATTACACAACTAAAATATCTCCATAACCATTTTATTTATTCACTAAAATATTATACGAACAAGATGGAGAACGCGTAACTCTTTTCATCAAAGACATTGTCGGGAAGAAGAAAATGATCGCCCATGGGTTGCAACATGTATCTCGTCGTCAGGATGCCCAACAAGGAAGTGTTGCTCGTATGAGAGTATGTGAGCAAGTCCTCCACCCTAGGGCGAGATTGCCTTTGGTGGACCACCACTTTGATAATGTTGGAGAGGCGCTCAATAGCATTGTGGAGTGGTCGGTATCCTTAATAGGCAAGGCAGATGCGCAACTAAGTGACATCGATGATGTCAATGCCGGAGGTGATATGGACGACGTTGACGAGTAGGTTATGGTTTTCACCACCGACGATGAGGTACATTCTTTTAACACATTCTTTTAACACATTCTTTTTCAATTCCTCAAAGTAATTTTGCGTATCCGTATTTATTAATCCTTGTAATAGGATACTAGCGAGTAAAAATCCCAGTTGACGGCTAATTTCTGGCCATCTACAAGACTAAGATTAAATAGGCTGCCAAAACAGGTAATGAACTAAAATGAGTACCATTATTATTCATCAACATCGATAGTTCAATACTACATACTCAAGTGATCATTTCGTATCATTTTACGTTTGTAGATTTTTAACAAACAAGACCTGGAAGATTGGCCCATCATAGTGTAGTTCATAAAGGAAGCAAATACCACTATCCTTGAATGATAAAGAATAAGGACTGTATGTTCTTCCTAGTGTTCCGACCATCGAAATTCGTACGCCATTACACATGCGTTGTTGGAATATAAGTTCTGGTCGAGTTTGGGAAGAAACTGGGGAACATGCGTTCGATGACCTGGATCGATAATGTGCAGGTCGATGTGTGGATGGGGTGAGTTTCAAAACTTACAGCCTTAATGTTTTTAAATTAATTAGGAATTCCTTTTCGGTATGATTAACGATACATGCACCCGTGAGAGATAATATGGGAAACTAATTCAGGCCGCGTCCAATTCTGCCCATCCAACTGTGGCAACTTGAACAACTTCAAGCAGTAGGTCGAACTCTGTTTCAAACTAATTTGGGAAACAATGAAGGTAACAGATGCTGAGTTTTACATCGTATATGATAATTACATTCATATTTCAAACCACTTCCATTTCATTAATTTGTTAACATTATTTTTTGACAGTGATCATTGGTACCAGAATGGAGGAGGTTTTCACCCTGGACACATTGTCAGGGGGTATCAAACCAACAAACTTGGTCGAACTCAGGATCATTTCTAGGTATTTCAATCAGTTAAATAAAAAATCCTAGTTTGGTAATATACAGAAACAAGTAACCATTTTAATTTACTTTTTTGAAAGGCTTGGATGCGCATACCAAAGGGAGAAAAGAAAGATGGAGCCAGAACCCATCTACACTTGGAAAATCAACAACATCATGGTAAGTCATTCTTTCATTTCATCCCTCAATTTATTATGTTTAGGGTTAGTGATTACATTTACCTTTCATGTGCAGTACCGAACCCAGAATGGTTCATGGCAATGCGGGTACTCTATCATGCTCTTCATGGAATAATTTGTTAATTACCTGGAGACAAACAATATCTTGGAGGTAAACATTGCATCTCAAAATTTATTATTATTAATTTCTAGTAAAAGCAACATTATTGACTAACAGTGTAAGTTTGAAATTAACAGATCTTCCCAGAGGGAAAATGGCCGCACCATGTGTACGAAATTCAAGGTGTAGTAGAGAGATGGTGTAGGGCTTGGCTCGAAGACTACCAGCAGTAGGCGAACACTACGTTGCAACTTCTGGATGATAAAAACGACATAATAGGTAGATGGTTTATTTTGAATGGTTGATGATATTAGATTTCTATGGATGGTAAACTTGTGTCATTTTTTACTTTGTATCAATCCATGCTTAAGATAGTTTTTTTATTTCATAGTTTGAATAATGTTCGTTTATTTTGCGAGTGATATTTTCGTAATAGGTTGTTTCAAATTTCTTACCGATTCAAAGGTTTCCAATTTATAATAGTTTCCAAGTATATCTGACTGTCGTTGCCCCGGAAATGATCCGGGAGGGACCATTGAAAAATAAATTGGGCATTGAAAAATTTAACCATATAATACACCGGTATAAAATGAATGTACCGGTGTAAAAAAATAACATTTTTAATAATTTATTTTAAATTATAAATAATACCGGTGTATAAAATTATACCAATGTAAAAACCATACCGGTGCAAAAAAATAATATTCCTACTACAAAAGAAAGACCGGTGTTATATTTAATACTAGTATACAAATCACGGTTTTACACCGGTTAATATGTTATATACCGGTGTAAAATGTCTACACCGGTGTTCTAAATATTACCGGTGCAGATATTTTGTGCTCCCAACTTTTCAAAATTTATACACCGGTCTAAGATGCCCATAATAATTTTCTACACCGGTTCATTTTACCGGTGCAAATGTGTTGCGTTTTTGCACCCCTATACATACGGACCGGTATTTTAAGGGGCCAAAATACCGGTGCTATTTCCCTAAATTACCGGTGCAAATACCCCAGTCCTACAGTAGTGAATGGTTAAGTGTTATGAAAATGCCTGAAAAAATACACAAAATGGTGACAAAATTGTGTACAGATTATCTATGGGGCAGAGAGAAGGGACAAAGAGGCTTCAATGCAATTTCTTGGAAGACTCTTTGCAGAGGAAACAGAAAGGTGGACTGGGCTTAAGGGATCCCTCCACATGGAACTGGGCATCCTTGTGTAAACACATTTGGGATTTCTCATAAAAGAAGGATGTTCTCTAGGGCAAATGGGTTCAGGAGTATTATTTAAAAGGGTATAATGTAGGACATTGTAGGTTTTCTGCCACCCAAAGTTGGCCATGGAAAGAGCTAATGAAGATAAGAGATGGCTATTTCCCTATACTAAACCAATGTGTGAACAGCAAAGGACAAGTGAAGATAGCTGCAGTTTATAACATGATGATGGGAGGAAAGGATGGCAAGCACGAAAATAGGTTAGTTTGGAACAAATGGATCATGCCCAAAGAAAGGGTTTCCCCATGGATGTTAATCGACTGGAAACTACCCACAACAGATTGATTGCAGGTCTTTAATACTCTCTCAGGATATTATGCCTATGTGCTGTGCCAAAAAATGCAAGAAACAGGTTTTCATCTGTTTTGTGACTGTGATGATTTGAAGGAGATGTTGAATTTTCTTCAGTTTCCTCACTACTGCTCACTAAGGGAATTGAAGAGGAAGCTATGGTAGATGATCATGAAGAAGGATGGTACCAAGCTGGGAAAGTTGATATCCAGTTTGTATGGAATCTGGAAGGAAAGAAACAGAAGTAGTTTTGGAGGCAAAGCACTGAAGGCACAGGTACTCTACATTCAGGTGAAAACCGAGAAAAAAATGAAGGCACAGAAGAAGAAGGTTTGAATAGGAAATGATAGAGATTAGTTAGTTGATGTACAGGATTGGAGGAAAAAGATTGTAATAGATTGGGAGAGAAGATCGAATTTTGTAAGTTTTTGGCCTGATTATAATATGAAAACCGTTCATAAAAAAAATAAAAATTTTAATTTTTATAAAAAGTTAACTTTTAAGGTAAAAATTTAAGGATAGATCACCTTTCTTAAGAAATTGTTTTTGAAATTACAGTGGGCTATTTCTCATTCATATGCATAATCAAGATTACAAGTCATTACAGCTTGTGCAACATTGTGGGCATCCGCTATAACTATCCTATAAACTTTTACTATAGTGAATTGCAGAAAAACCATAGCTAGAAATTTTATTTCCCTAACTATCTGTCTGATGTCTGGAGGTACGTCTGGGTAATTTTTGATATAACGCAGGCCATTTTCGCAATCCGATCTAATTGTTAGTATCCGTATCCCTCTTATGTTCACCTCTTTCATTGCTCCTAGGATGGTTGTTAGTTCAGCTTACACTGTTGATCAGGTTTGAAAGGAGCAGAACCCCATCAATCCTTGTTCCAATCTAGTAGATTCCGTGCACCATGATCCTACCCCTTTTCCTGTTGATTCGGAAAATGATGCGTCAGTATTGATTACTAAGCTACCTTGAAATAGTTGACTGGCCATTGTGCCTTTCCTTTTCCAGAGCCATTTTAATATCCCCTACCTTCACTTTCTCTTGGATTGAGTTTTTTTGTGTCCCTGAATGTTGGTGCGATGATTGAGATGTATTATGCTAGTCTGGCAGGTCTGTTCTTCTTTGTGGCCTGCCTTTGTTAGCCTCCTTTGTCAGGTCTCCGATGATTGCAAGAGCATGATCAACTGAGAAATTTTTAAGGTAAAAAATGACCCTATTCCTTGCGCACCAAATGACCCATATTACATAGCATGCTAGTTCCTTATCTTTCTTCTATGGTGCTAGTTTAAACCATTGACTTAGCCACTCTTTAAGGATGATGGTTGTCCTCTGTTGAAATCCAGGCCTAGCCTGCTTATCCACCAGACTGTGTTTGCTGGCTCACATTGAAAAATCATGTGTTCTACACTTTCCTCTTCTCTTGAGCAAACCTGGCCCATTGTTGAAAGATTCAACCCTCTTTTCGACAAATTGAGATTTGTGGGACACACCCCTTGTATCATTATCCAGATAAGGAATTTTACGTTCTCCGGAATGTTCCCATTACATAAGGATTTCCATGGGTGGCTTTAATCTGTATTAGTGTGACTGCTTGTTGAAGCTGATTGTTGGAGACTTTCCTTAACCTCGCAGGCGACATGGTAGCCTGATTTAATAGTATATTTTCCTAATAGCTCTTTATCTAATACATTGTAGTCATTTTCCCCTAGATTGTACTGTGGAATATGGATCTTGACAATTTCTCTGACAGCATTTTGTGGGAACAACACCTGCAATAGTGGCATTTCCAGGCCTCGTTTGCATCGATAAGGTCATCGACTTTAAGGTCTAGATTTTACAAAGTATCTTGCTCATATTGGGTGGGGTTCACTTGATTTGGTATCAAGTTGGATTGGATGTCCACATTACATCCCATCACAATCTTCCACTTCTGGTGTGGTTTGATAAGCTCAATGCCACATAATATTCCCCCCTATCCCTAAGAGTTTGTCGACTTCTGTTTGGTTTCGAGTGGATCCTACCTTTGAAATTACTTTGCTAGTAAGAACTTGGAAACAAATGACTCTTTGTTCATAAGTATTGACCATGTTTGTTTCCCCAACATTATCTGATTCATTTGTGCAGTTGAGCATATGCCGAGACCCCTTTTCCATTTCGAGGTACAAATCGTTTTCCACACTTTCCAGTGTATTCTTCTTCCTTCAGGGTCACCTACCCATATATATCTTTCCATGTATCTATCCACCTCATTTTCAACCATTGCTGGAATCATAAAGGTTCCAATCGTGTATTGGGAGAGTGCGGTGAGAGCATGTTTGCATAGTGTGATTCTTCCCATGATTGACATATCACTTTTCCTCCATGCCAGATGATCTTCTGGAGAAAGCTTCTGAATAGCTTGACCTTCGAACCTTTGAAGTTCATGTTGTGTCCTAGATACTTCTCTTGTATAAGTTCGGTTTTGATTTTGAAGGTTATCTTAACTAGATTCGTTGTGGATAAGTATGCATTTGGGCTTATTAGGAACGATGTCTTATAAAAATTAAGCCTTTGACCTGAGTATGTTGTGAACAAATTTAGTGTTGACGCTAACTTCCAGACTCCTGGCTCTATGACTTCAAAAAATAACATACAATCATCAGTGAACATTAGGTTTGAGACTTTTGGTACTCTTCTACCACACTGCATTTTGTACACACACGTTGGAATGGAGCTGAAGCTATCATTGACAACAATGCTTCTTGGTAAATAATAAAAAGGAATGGGGACAATGGACATCCTTGTCTCAGTCTTTGCCTCAGTTCAAATCTCTCCGAGCACTGACCATTGAATTTGACAGCATACGTCACTGTAGTGACACACTTCATAACCCATTTTATCCATTTTTCCAGAAAAACCATCCGCTTCGTTGTTTTTTCCAGAAAACCCCATGCCACTCAATCATATGCTTTTCTCAAATTAATTTTCATAGCAGCTATCAACCTTTTCTCCTTGTGCTTCCTAATTTTTTCTATCATCTCATGCGCTATCAATGCATTTTCTACCGTTGACCTACCCTGAATGAAGGCGGCTAAATTGTTAGAGATTAGATACCACATTATCCTTTTTAATCTATTGGTTATAATCTTTGCTATTATCTTATACGTAACATTGCACAGGCTTATTAGACGTAAATCAGAGGGTCTTGTTGATACCTTGACTTTTGGGATGAGAGTAATGTTGGTTTCGTTCCGCTCCTTTTGCATTTTCCCAGTAGTGAAGAACTCCTTGACTACTGATGTAATTTCCTCACCCACCTCATTCCAATAGTGTCGGTAAAAGACCGGCGGAATATCGTCTGGTCTTGGTGACTTCCACTTCCCCATTTGGAAGACCGCTACTTTCGCTTCTTCCGTTGTGATAAGAGCTGTAATAATCGGCAGTTGCTCCTCACTTACTGTCGGCATTATTACCTCTAGGACGTTCGCTAGGGTTCACTGACCAAACGCATCCGGCAGTATGATGAACTCTTTGATAAAAACCATACTCACATGATCCATAACTAGTTCTCGAAATTTTCTGGGATCTGTTACCCAAGCCCCTTTGTTATCTTTGAGTTGAGTAATATGGTTTCTTCCTTGTCTTTTTCGTCCCAATTTTGAAAGAAGGTCATATTTTTGTTGCCATTTCTGAACCATTCTGCTTTTGCCCTTTGCTTCTAGAAATCAAGTTGTTGGCCTAGGAGATCATCTAGGTGGTCTAAGACTTCCTCTTGAATCTGTGCCATCACATGCCTTCCATGTGATAAACTTGAGCAACCTCTTCTTGAGGTAATTATAAAAAAAATCTTATAATTAAATGACATAATTGAGTAGTACTAAAACAACATTGTTCCATTAATTTCAATGGATATTGTTTAAGCATCACTGAACAAAAAAAAGTAGGACTTAAACGACGTATCTCAGATACAGAAAATAAAAATGTGACTCTATTATGAAATAGCAGTGACCGATTTTCTAAAACACAATTTTAGAAAATTCCTAAAGCACAATTACTAGATTAACTAACAGAATTCATAAAAAGATAAAGTGTCTTGTTAGACCGACTAAGGGTTGAACAAATCATGATAAACTTCGTTTCAATAATTTTTATGTTCAAATTATAATTTTTATACATTGCAATACATTTTAATTTTTAAAAAAATTTGTGAGAACCTTTTTGCAATACATAAAAATAAAGATCAAACCATTCTGAAGGATGCCATTCTGAAACATGTTTTCAGAGAATGCAATTCTACAGCTGATGCTATTGCAAAATTAAAACCCCCTCCCAGTGCAGTAGCCAACTGGTGTCTAGCTAATCTCCCTGCTAACATTAGAGGAATAATTAATCTAGATAGGACTCACACTCCTTATATTAGAATACATAGGCATGCTTTTGACGATGATTGATACTGCTGATGTTTTCTCTTTATCTGCTATCTTAGGTACTCGGAAGAAGCTACACCTCTTAATCTGCAAGATAAACTCTGGAAACAAAAATGGCATTACATACAATGCATCATCTGGTCTGTATCACAAAAGGCTGTACACATTCATGGCTGTAGCATACGGTCTGCCCATGCTCAATCAGTTTCTGCTCATCCAATTCTGTTCAACCTGCTCCACCACCAAGGTTTTTTGGCTCTCAGTCCTGCTCTCAACCATTTTGGCTACACTAATGAAGACATCTCACATCAATCAACTGATAACCTTTCATTTCATGGAGAATCCGAGAACCAGGACTCATCTAAATACTCAGTAGATGCCCGGCCAAAGTGAGAAATTAACATATTGGGTGGAGATTTCGAACTTTGGAAACACATCTACCGATTTCAGTTGTTACTTATGTAAAATACATGCTTTAAACTCTAGTTTTTAGATGCTAGCAAATTCTTTTGGAGGAAATAAGGTTGCCTCGGTAGAAATGCTACTAACATTTAAACTTCTGTAATTTACTACTCTTCATTGAAAGGATTGGGGACCCTTATATATAATCCCTCACCCTACGGTGTTTTAACCAAAAAAATAAAATCAAACCATTCAATTAATTACATCTCTTTTAAAATAATGATTTATAAGAGTTAGTCGATCTGAAATTTTAAATTACATTAAATTAAACAATATAACCCAGGAAATGTATATAAGAGTTTAATGGAGAAAATTTGTAAATACTGTAATTTGATTTTACCAAATTCTCTTAATTAATACTAGTATGTTCTAACATAACATATCTACCAAGCATGCGGTAAAGTAAAACATTAAGACATAACACTTGGTTACGCAGTTCAATGAAATCCACCTACATCTGCGGGGCCTGACCTAGTTAAGAATGAATCCACTAATCAGAAAGATACAGTACAAAGTACACCATACAAAATACTTATCTTTACTAATCAAACGTGTAAATTCTGCTAGCTACCAATCCGCCTTGATCAGACTCCTTCTGACCTCGAAACTCGTCGACGCTGGATCTCCTCCTCTCGAGGAATTAAGGTATATGGTTATGAACTTTGAATAGCAGGTCACGTATGTTGGAACATAGAATTCTGGCTCTTTGTAATTCTCTCGAAAGAATGAAAATCTGTGTGCAGATTTTCTCTATTAATTCCGTGTATTGAATGCAGCCGTGGTGTCCCCTTTTAAAGCCACGAGCAGATCCAAACTCTCCATGATTATCTCCATAATATTCTTATTCTTTATCTGCTTTTGATGCATATCCAAATCACATAAATAAAGGGATTTTTCTTATCATAACATCTCCCATATTCGTTAATCTCAATACCATATTTGTAGGGATTTTCCATAAACCAACTATGCTTCTTCCAACGCCTATCATATAGTAGAATATTCAGATTTCCATAAATCACAAATACCATAATATTCTGTCCGTTTTCCTGTTTAACTCTGTAGGCGTAAATATGCCATCCGCATGTTCCAACATGGAAAGTTTTTTGTTTCCAACTATGTTAAGAAATTGCCAATTAAAATATTCAATTAACACCACTTGACTTTACAATCTCTCCCTTTGGCATTTTGTGGACCCAAGCATTTTGGACATTAAGATCACATTTGCAAAACTTTTAATCAAACACATAAAGCTTCCAGATATGTTGGAACATATGCACACTACTGAATCTGACCGTAAAAAGAATACTAGAACTCCAAAATACCAACAAAAATAATAATCAGATTACAGTCATCCAAATCACCAAAATATTCTCCCTCCATAAATGAGCCAAAGGCAAATAAACCATAAAATTTGAAAGAAACAGAAAACCAGCTCCCCCTGAATATGACACAAGATCTATGTTGGAATATAGATACATCAGAAAATCAACCCCGTTCAGGAGCATCATTCTAGGCCTCCAGCTGAGCTTTCTCCCCCTCAAGTTTAGCCTTCTCTGCTTCAAGTGCCGCCATTTGGATGACTATCGCCCTCAACCTTGCATTCAGTACCACTAGTTTGGCCTTCTTTTCAGTAGCTGCAGAAGTAGAGCCTTCAGGGTTCCAAGGAAGATCATGAACGTGCCTCATGCCAAAGGTCTTCTTGTTAGGTCATAGGAACTCTGTATTGGTGATCACATATTTTTCCTTCCCCTCCACCTTGGCACTCTTAGCCAATGCAGAAATTAAGCAGGGATACACAAGAGCATGTTTTGCCTTTGGGGCAGTAGCTTGCCTAACTAGACTCTGCTGTATGAACAACCCCAGGTTAACTGATTTCTGTGTTCCAACACAGTACAACAACTTAGCTATTTCTCTAGTCAAGGCAGTAGTGTTGGAGGATGGTATCTAGCAGTTCACTGCTACCTAATATAAACCAAACAATCTAGAAGACAGGAAGGAAGCCTGGGAATATCCAGTTTCAGGCCATTTGGACTTGTACCCTCTTGAGACTGCCTCCAAAATTTGGTCATCAGACACTTCTAGATCATCTGGAAATACTTCATCAAATTCTGTAGTTTGCAGCCCCAAAATCCTGTTTATCCTGGCAGCAGAGAAGTCAATAATCTTCCCCCTTACATAAACCCTCTCAAACCAAGGGGAATCAGCCTCCAAATTTCCAGCCGTCAAATTGGAATACACTTCAATGACCACATGTTTATTGTACTTAAGTTGTACCGTGGCAGCCCTTTTCATCCCAATTAAATCCAAAAAATTAGAAAACCCACTCGCCCTATATGCATCCAGGTCTACTGGTCTCTCAGAGATCACTTTCCCTTCTGCAAAAACTTCTCCCATCTCTTCGCAGTTTATATCAAAGTAAGAAAAATGGCAGTGCTTCACTTACAGACAGAAGTGGCAGCACTTTCTTCTTCGGAGCAACTTGAGTTTTCTTGGCCTTTTTGGTTGGTGGGGAGTCCTCAGTAGCAGCCATCTTTCTCTTATCCCTTGCAGTTTTTAAGAACTCATCTAATACCTCATCACTGGAGTAGTTCAACTCAGGCTCCTGTGTTGGAACATACTCAGTATCTCTAACCCCTTATTCTTTAGCAGTCTTTGTCCTGCCCCGTGTTCCAACATACTGATCCTTATCTGATTCACCTTGCCTCAAATTTGATCATCCAGTTTGATCTCCGTCAGAACACTCCACATCAATATCAACCTTACCAGTGGCATCAAACTGGTCTTGACCTCCCATGTCTTCATCATTAATCTCCATCTCTTCAGTATTTTCTGATTATGCCCTTTGTGTTGGAACTTAGCCAACACTATCTCCTTCTTCACTGTGTGCGATCTCTATTATCATAGGTTTCCTCAATTCCTTTATTCTCTGTGTAGCCTTAAAATCATAGTATCCCACAGGCATTCTATTAGTAGATTTAACCACTTCCAGTCCTGCTGCCTTATCATCACATATCTCCTTAATCTTTACACAACTAGGGCTAGGAATAGATAAGTAGACATGAAATCTATCCTTCCCTCTATACACTCCATATTTTCCCCTTAGAAATTTAACTTCATAATTCTCAATATCTCATAAATTACCAATATCACCGGACACGAGTTCTTTGACATTAACATTCATAAATTCTCCTTCTATACTCTTAATCTTAGTCAAATCTACAACGGTTATGTTTTCTTTAAGACACTCAAACACATCATCTACTGTTTTGAATTCCATTCCATGTACCTTTAAGAGAGGAGGATCAGGGCCAGTTACATTCTTATAGGGACCTTTCCCTTTGTCTTTGCGGTCTTCTCCTTGTCCATCACCACCGGTCAAGTCTGCCTCCACATTGTCTTCCATCAGTTCGACATTCTCATCTGCTGGAGGTTGAGAAGTTCCTTGAGTTTCATTCTCGACCATGGGAGATTTTGAACTCGAAAATTTTTTTCTTGACGGGGATTTTTTGCAAAGAAAAAATATCTTGAATGAATTTGGCAACAAGAATCTGAAAGAAACCAAGAGGAGTGAGAAAGTGGCCAAACATGAGAAGGATATGGATAGATTGAGACACCTTTGAAACCAACACAAACTTTTCACTTCTTCCCCCTTTTGTTGCGAAAACATTTTCCCTTTCCAAGATGTGCAATGATTCTTCTTTTCTCTTTTGTCAACTCAAGACATCAACTCAAGAAATACCATCTTCCAACATACCATAACTATGCAACTTCTATTTTTGTAGAAATTTTTCTTCTTTCTATTTTTTTGTTTTTATGATTTTCAGAATAGAAATAAAATAAAAATATTTACAGCTAAATAAAGGCAAGAAATACCTCAAATATGATAAACACCTAGGTGTTGTCTAAGACTTTTAAATGTGGCGGTGTCCAATGGCTTTGTAAAAATATCAGCAAATTGCTCAGATGTTGGAACATAAACTACCACAACTTCCTTCCTTTCAACAAGATCTCTAATAAAATGATGCATTATTTCAACATGCTTAGTTCAAGAGTGTTGGACTGGAGTTTTTTGAAATATCGATAGCACTTGTGTTGTCACATAAAATCTTCAAAGGGCCTTGATGAATTCCATAGTCGTTCATCATTTGCTTCATCCATAACAATTGTGCACAACAACTTCTAGAAGTAAGATATTAAGCTTCCACGGTAGACAAGGAGATCAAATTTTGTTTCTTACTATACCAAGACATTAGGTTCGTACCAATAAAGAAACATCCACCTGTAGTGCATTTTCAATCATTAGCATTACTAGCCCAATTAGAATCACTGTACCCAATTAAATCAGAATCTTGATTCTAAGAATACCAGAAACCATACTTAGAAGTCCCATTTACATATCGAATAACTCTTTGGATTGCAGTGAGATGAGACTCCTTTGAATCAGCCTGAAATCTTGCACATATCCCCGTGTTGAGACATATATCTGGTCTACTTGCTGTTAAATACAATATACTCCCAATCATTCCCCTGTATAACTTTTGATCAACTGCGACTCTATTCTGATCCTTGACCATTTTGTCAGAAACCCCCATAGTTGTTCGAACTTCTCGAGCATTGCTTAAACCAAATCTATTTACTAAATTCAGGGCATACTTACTCTGATTTATGAATAGGCTATGTTTTCCTTGCTTATATTGCAGTCTTAGAAAGTATGTGAACTCTCCAACCATGCTCATTTCAATTTCAACCCGTATAATCGTGACAAAATCCTGTACCATAGATGGTGAAGTAGAGCCGAATACTATACATCGACATAAATTTGAGCAATCAGAATTTTTGATGACATTTCAAGCACAAATAAAGTGAGATCTACTCCTCCCCAACAATAACCTTTCTTAAGAAGAAAGTTAGTAAGTCGTTCATACCATGCCCTGGGTGTTTGCTTTAATCCATATAAAGCCTTCTTGAGGCGATACACATGATGAGGGTAATGAGGATTCTCAAATCCTTTAGGCTGTTCCACATATACTTCTTCATTTACCACACCATTTAGAAACACACTCTTGACATCCATTTGATATAGAGTAAAGTTCATAGAGCAGGCAATAGCAAGTAAAATTCAAAATGACTCTAACCTGGAAACTGGTGCGAATGTCTCATCAAAGTCAACTCCCCCAACTTGTGTATATCCTTGAGTTACTAGTCTGGATTTGTTTCGAGTAACATGTCCATCAGCATCAGATTTATTCTTGAAGATCCACTTTGTGCTGATGACATTTACACCTTTAGGACGAGGAGTGAGATACCATTCATCATTTCTTGCAAACTGATCTAGTTCTTCTTGCATTGCAGCAATCCAGTATTCGTCCAGTAATGCCTCCTTGTAATTATTTGGTTCAATGAGAGAGATGAAGCATTGTAATCCTGCCAACTTCCTATAATCCACCCGAGGAACTGATCGAGTACTCTGTGCCATTCATTCAGGTTGATCATGTGTTGGGACATAGGATACGACAGTAGGGGATGATGTTCCAACATGCTCAGTTTCAACTGGTTCAACATCAGTCTGCTCAGATGTTCCAACATGCGATGGATCTGCCTTGTCAGGTTGACAAGGCTGTGTTAGAACATGAGTATTACTAGGTTCATCTTCTACAACATCTGAATTTTGTCCTTCTTCAGAATCATCCACAATAACATTTATAGATTCCATGAGTGTTTTTGTCCGATGGTTATAAACACGATAAGCCCGTCTGTTCACAGAATAACCAAGAAAGATTTCAGTATCACTGCGATAATCAAATTTTGCCAATTGCTCTCTGTCTTTGAGGATGTAGCACTTGCTTCCAAACACATGAAAGTATGAGACATTTGGTTTCCTACCCTTCCAAATCTCTTAGGATGTTTTGCTTGTATAGCAAGCTGTGTTAATTGCTTCTGCCTACCAATTTTTGTGAATTTCTTTCTCGGCCAACATAAATCGAGCCATCTCCTGCAAGGTTTTTTTTTTTCCATTCTACAACACCATTCGGCTGAGGAGTGATTGGTGCAGAAAACTCGTGTTGAATCCCAAACTCATCATAGAAGTTAATGAATTGAGAATTATCAAACTCTCTACCATAATCACTACGAATTCAAGCAATCTTCCCAACTGGGCTTCCTTTTTCAGTCTGTAACTTTATCACCAGACTTCTAAATACTTCCATCGTATCTGATTTTTCTTTTCAAAACACATACAAAGATATAATTCTTTCCACCTATACTAGGTGTATTGTATCTGGAAAAATCACATACAAAGATATACTTTCATCATATCTTATTTTAATTTTTGAAACACATACAAAGATATACTTCTTTCCACCTATACTAGGTGTATTGTATCTGGAAAAATCACATACAAAGATATACTTCCATCGTATCTGATTTTCTTTTCAAAACACATACAAAGATATAATTCGTTCCACCTATACTTCTTTCCACCTATATACTTCTTTTCAGATACACATCGTATCTGGAAAAATTATCAACGCATACAAAGGTATACTTCTTTTCACCTATACTACGTGTATTGATGGACCCATCAAATCCATATGCAATAATTCCAGATTTCTTGAGGTGGTTATATATTGAACTGAAGAGTAAAGAGATCAAACTTGTTTACCTTGTTGACATGGTCCGGACACAATTTTGCCCTTGCTTGTTATGGTAGGCATGCCTCGTACAACCTTTTCACTTGCAATTTTCACTAAGGTTTTGTAATTGATTTGACTGAGCTTCCTGTGCCACATAAATCCTTCATCCTGTTTCGAGATCATACACCGTACTTCCTGTTCCAGCAAATAGCAATTATCTGATGATTGTATGCCTGAAAGAACCTTGGCTTCTCTGTGTTTCACTATGCATTTGTCTTTATGAAATTCCACAGACGTATTGTCATCACACAATTCACTTATCCTCAGCAGATTGGCCTTCAAGTCTTCAAAAAATAGCATACTAGTGAATATTAGAAATCCTTCAATCGGTAGTTCACCTTTTCCAACCACTCTACTCTTCTTTCAATCACCAAAAGTAACATAACCGCCATCGTATGGTGTGATATTTATGAGGAATTATTGAGTGCTAGTCATGTGGCGAGAGAAGCCGCTATCAAAGTACCACGAATCTCTGGAATATGATATAAGCGACGTATGTGCAACAAAGCATGTACTAGAACGTTTGGCAACACATACCTTTCTGACCATTTTTGTTTTCTGGACTTCACCTATGTTGGAACATACCGAGTGTTGACGTCCTGCCATTCGGTCTCTGAGCAATTTTTGGCATTGTTTCTCTAAATGACCTTGATATGAACAGTAGCTGCAGATGAGAGGTTTCCTTTGATGAGGCTTACCGAGCCTTCTCTTTACCTCTCGAATCTTTGTCTTGAGAGTTACTAGACTCTTAAGTATCTCTCGTGTCTTAGGCTTGAGTGTGACCGTGTTTTTGAGTGGGTTATAATACCCAATTCCGTGCCGATCTCCAAAGTTCCTTCCCATGTCCAAAATATCGTCGACTTTTGCTTTTCTAGAGTTGAGCTAAGAAATTACTACTTCACAAGTCTCAGCTCTCTTGGTTGCTAATATTAGCTTTTCATTCAAATCTTTATTCTCCTTTTTAAGTTCAGCAACTTCCACACACAATTCCTTTTCTATTTCCGTCAAATGTGTTTTTTCTTCTTTCAGCTCTTTGTTTGTGTCAACAACTTGGAGCCACATAGCATACATCTTTTCATAAGTGCTGTAGATTTCTTCATCACTTACAGCAAGTCCATCATCTTCATCACTGGATACTTCATACGAGTCTATGTTGGAACATAAGGCTTCATTTGGTCTGATGTGTTGGAACATCCATCATCTGATGCATCATGAATTTTTGCTCCAAATGCTACATAGTTACTTGTGAGTTCCTCCTCTTTGTTGTCCTCTTCATCTTCACTCCATGAGGTGACATATGATTTTCCTTACTTTTTTCGGGTATTTGCACATTCAGCCTAAATATGACCATATCCTTCACATTCTCTGCATTGTATTTCTGGAGAACTGCTGATTTCCTTGTTCAAATTTCATCCCACGTTTGCCTTTAAATTCTTGTGGCCTTGGTCTATTTCCACCATACCTTTCCTAAGATTTCTTGTTTACTACTTTCTTCATCATTATTGAGAAGTTTTTCTTCATAAGTGTAAGTTTGTCAGGCTCATCATCACTGTCGGATTCGTGATTATCCTTTGATGAGGATGTTTTGAATGCCAAATCCTTTTGAACCCTTTTTGTTGTATGCTGGAATGTCATTTCATACGCCTGTAATGATCCCATTATTTCTTCTAAACTCATGGTGGCTACATCTCGTGCTTCTTCTATTGCTGCAACCTTCATTGCAAACCTTTTGGGGAGTGATCTCAAGGTCTTTTTCACCAATTTATCCTCTTTGTAGACTTTTCCAAGTTGATACGCCATATTGGAGATGTCCCTAAGTTTTATGTTGAATATAGCAACAGTGTCATCTTCTTCCATCTTGAGTTCCTCAAACCTAGTAACTAACATCTGTAGTTTAGATTCTCGAGCTCGACTAGTTCCTTCATGAACTGTTTGCAGAATATCTCATGCTTTCTTGGCTTGATGACAAGTAGAGATGAGTTTGAACTGGTTTTCAGCAACAACAATGAAGATAGCGTTTAGTTCTTTTGAATTTTCCATAGACGTCTTGAGGTCATCAGGAGTCCAAGTAAATTTGTCTTTAAGTTTCTACTCCCTTTGTCTTAACTCTTCTTCTTTCACCTTAGATTTTGTATCAGCATCTTGAGTAGGGTGATTCCACTCATTTTCAACATAGTACCACGCAAGTTCATCCAGTGATTTGATGAAAACTCTCATGTGTGCCTTCGAATAATTGTAGTTGTTGTCTTCCAGCAGATGAGGCTAAGCCACCGAAGCTCCTTCTTTGGTTGCCATGGTAAAATCGAATCACACTTTCCTTTCTACAACCAAGGGAAAAATAAGTGAATAAGCTCTGATACCAATTGTAATTTGGTTTTACTGAATTCTCTTAATTATTACTAGTATGTTCCAACATAACCTATCTAACCAAGTATGCAATAAAGTAAAGCATTAAAAACACAACACTTGGTTACACAGTTTGGTGAAATCCACCTACATTTGCGGGGCGTGGCCCATTTCAGAATGAATCCACTAATAAGAAAGATACAGTACAAAGTACACTATACAAAATACTTATCTTTACTAATCAAACATGTGAATTCTGCTAGCTCCCCTAGCTACCGGTCCGCCTTGGTCAGACTCACTCTAACCTCAAAACTCGTCGACGTTGGATCTCCTCCTCCCGAGGGATTAAGGTATACGATTCTGAACTTTGAACAGCAGGTCACGTATGTTGGAACATAGAATTCTGGCTCTTTGCAATTCTCCCGAAAGAATGAAAATAAAATCAGTGTGCAGATTTTTTTTTGTTAAATACGTGTATTGAATGCAGCCGTGGTGTCCCCTTTTAAAACCATTAGCAGATCGGAACTCTCCATGATTATCTCCATAATATTCCTATTCCTTATCTGCTTTTGAAGCATATCCAAATCCTAAAAATAAAGGGATTTTGCTTACCACAATATCTCTCATATATTCGATAATCTCAATAACATATTGGTAGGGATTTTCCATACACCAACTATGCTTCTTCCAACGCCTATCATATAGCAGAATATTCAGATTTCCATAAATCACAAATACCATAATATTCTGTCATTTTTCCCGTTCAACTCTGTAGGCGTAAATATGTTGTCCGCATGTTCCAATATGGAAAATTTTTCGTTTCCAACTATGTTCCCAAATTGCCAATTAAAATATTCAATGAACACCACTTGACTTTACAAATAGAATATAAATAAATAGAAAAATAAATAATAAAATGTAATAAAGAAACAAAAGAAACTACCCCGTGGAGTATATATTAGTCTACTCACATGGATCATATACTCATTAAATATAAGGTAGCGGGGAGTTCCACCGCGCATTGTGCGGTGTTTTTATAAAAAAAAAGTTTAATTAACATGTTATATTTGTATATTATATTTAAATTGAAAATTAAAATTGAATTTTGCAATTTTTATTCTAAGAATAATTTTAATATTACAAATTGATAATCAATTTAGCTATTCCCTATATCCGGCTGAATCTGCACTTTTACTTTTTTTATACTATTTTCTATCAAAGTTTGATCACATATTTGAATAGTTGTATGAACAACAATATTATCATAAATGATACTGTTCAATTCGTCGTAACAAGTAGTTTCTTAATATCAAAATTTCATTTGCCGTTATTATATGTAGGTAAACATATTAACGGTCAAACATGTTTATTTAACAGCGTAATAATGATGAGGGTGCAAATTCAGCTGGAACAGAGGGAGTACAATTTTCTTAAATATTGAATGAAAAAAATAAATATTTATAACATTTGAATAAAATTATTAAATAAATATTTAGCTTGTTAAAAAATTAAACTTGTCCTCGAAAATACAAGTAACTAACCTAGAAAGAGAAAAATACATGCTCATTACTAAGGAAAACATATTGCTACAATTACCAAACAAATCAATAGAAAAATAAATAAATTTGTGCAGTAAAATTGCCCCCTATAATGTAGGGTAATAAATCGAAAAATATAACAAATTAAAAACACTCCATCGATAATTAATAAATGATAAAGCCTAATACTATTGTTATTGTCTTTGATTTCGCTTGCTTTTCATCTTCACTTTCAAATTTGACATCACTTTCCAATTTAATTACTTAAAAATATTTTAATTACTTAGTTAATACTTATTGAGAAAATCTCTATTAAACTAACTAATGGTTACACTAATTATGAAAAACCTCGTATCAATAATTTACAAGGTCAAATCATAAGTGAAAAACTCCTATGCGACCTCTCACCCTAGCCAATGGTGAGGCGAGGGACCATGCTGCAATATTAGAGAATGGAGCTAAAAGTAGAATCAGATTGCAAATATTAAAAATAATGCTGAAAAATTGATCTAAAGCCAAGTTATAACACAAATTCGGGCAAAAAATATGGTATCAAACAACTGCCATTTATTTGCCACTTTTTTTGGAAAGAAAACCCCCAAAATCAAGGGATTTCACTTCAATCGAAGCAACGTATCGAAACTCCTAAACGCCTGATTGAAGTTGCAAATCGCTGATCAAACCTATGCATATCACCAGATTGAGCTTCGTTTTGCAAATCTGTGTTTTTTTTTCAAAAATAAATTATGCCATAACTGCATTTTTGCGCCGGATTTGCGCCGAGTCACCAGATCTGCGTATTTATGCACCAGAATCTGCATTTGTTTTGCGCCAGAAATAACAAACAATTTGCAATGGCGAAATCATCAAGGTAATATGAAATTTATAGTTTCAGATATGAGTTTTCATCAACAATAGCCAAAATTTTTAGAAATCTCATAAACGAATTTCATGAGGGTTTTGTTGATATAACCATTGGAAAACAAATCAATTCAAGGCAACGAAATCTTTTGTATAGAGGAGAAAGCTGCGAAGATGTTGAAATTGAAAATTCAACACACTTACATCAAGGTTTGGATTTGATTATGTATGTATAGTTAAACACATGAAGATATTGCCTGAACATATGAAGTATCATGAACATATTCTGCTAGATAATTCACCATGGTTTGAAATCCGATTAAACGTAATTTGCCAAGAATATTTTGATATTTTAAAATTTGACGGAGTATATGAAGTAATATGTTAAACGCACGAAGTAACTACATGAACACGTGAAGTAACATGTTCATATTCTGCTAGATGACGCCAAGGCCTCGAATTCGATTAAATGCATTTTGTTAAGAAGATTTTGGTGTTTTAAAATTTTATGGAACGTATGAAGTATTATGTTAAACACATGATGTAAATGCATGACCACGTAAAGTGACGTGTTCATATTCTTCTAGAAAATTCGCCCATGTGTGAAATTCGATTATGCATTTGGTTAAGAAGATTTTGGTGTTTTTAAATTTGCTAGAATATATGAAGTATTATGTTGAAGGCACGAAGTAATTGCATAAACACATGAAGTAACATGTTCTTAATCTTCTAGATGATTTGTTATTGTCTAAAATTCAATTATATACATTTTTAAGAAGATTTTTGTGTTTTAAAATTTGCTGGAATATATGAAGTAATATGTTAAACGCACGAAGTAATTGCATGAACACATGAAGTAACGTGTTCATATTCTGCTTGATAATTTGCTAATATCTGAAAATTGATTAAGTGCATTTTGTTAAGAAGATTTTGGTGTTTTAACATTGTATGGAACGTATGAAGTATTATGTTAAACACATGACGTAACTGCATTTTCTGCTAGACAAATTGCCCATGTCTGATATTCGATTATAGGCATTTTGTTAAAAATATTTTGAAGTTTTTAAAATTTCTGGAATGTATGAAGTATCATGTTGAACACGAGATGTAACTGCATGAAAACGTAAAGTAACATGTTCATATTTTGCTAGACAATTCGCCCAAATCCAAAATTCAAATTAATGTACTTCACATTTGACGGTGGTGTTTTTAAATTTATTGGAAAATATGATGTAATATATTAAATACACGATGTAATTGCATGAATAGAGAAAATAATGTGATCATCTTTTGCTATACGATTCGCGAAGGTATGCTATTTGATTAGATGCATTTTGTTCGAAATATTTTAATATTTAAAATTTTTCTGAAATGTATGAAGCACTACGTTAAATATATGATCTAACTGCATGAACACATGAAGTAACGTGTATAAAATTTTCTAGATGATTCATCAAGGACTGTGATATTTCTTAAAATGAATGTTATTATGAAAAATAAGATATTTTATTTTTTGCTGGACGTTTGAAATAAGATGATATATACACGAATAAAATCCCTAAACACATGAAGTGATTTGTTTATATATTGATAAATGAATCATGAAGGGGTAGATTTTACTAAATGCATTTTGTTAAGAAACATGTGAAATAAGATGTTATTTACCTGATGAAACTGTTTAAACACCTAAACTAGTGTGTTTATTTATAACTAAATTAACCATAAAATTTTTTATTTAATTAGATGAATGTTGTTATGATGAGTTTCATACATTAATATTTACTGAAATGTCTAAAGTACTTTGTTTTATCATAGTGTAAATGTTTAAATGTTTAAATTCTAAAACTAGTCATTTAAATTGCTCTTGTAATGCCTTAAAACTAATGTTCCAATCAGTAAACCCCAGCAAGAAGTATATATTTAAACTAATGACTCTTATAAATGAACTAAATGCATAAATACATGAACTTAACTTACCGTAAAAAATTTTAAATATGAAGAATACAAAGTAAACCACATCACATGGCTATACAATTTGTAATGTTCGAATCAAATAACTAAATAAGTGAACTAAAGCAGTGAACCATAAAACAATTCACAACCACAACTTGTAACACAAAAATAACATTCTAAACGAAAACACAAATTCAAATCAGTGAAATCAAACCTAATCAGTGAAGTAGAGACAAAAGATACATGAACTAAACATCACAAAAATAATTAATTTTACACAATGAAAGTTAAACACCCAAATAGCATTGACAAGAGAGACTATAAAAACTTGGATAACAAATTGAATTATTAAACAACTGAACAAAATAGATAAAACACCGAACTAATCTACTTCAGAAATTTTTATTAAAAAACTATATGTTATAATCCATTAAGTCAAAACAAATCCAACATCCTAGCAAATTTAACATTCAGAATTAACAAAAACTAAAACCGTTCATTATTTAGATACTATACCAAACCAAATTCTTCAATTACATCACCAATTCAATCTACTTTTTTTTTCCAGTAACATCTTGCAAACAACTTTTTCTCATTTCGTCAGGGGTTGCACAACTGTTAATGCTCCTGGATTACTAGCCAAATCCTTCATTCCGTAGTTGTGGATACTCCTTGATTGCCAACGGATTCTTCATTATTCAACAGTTCAAAAGCTAACATATTTTGGCCTTGCGACCTCTTCGTCAGCGAACTATTGACACATTCATCAATAGTATTATATTTTATTCTAATAACTAAGCCAATGGTAAGAAAAAAATAACAAAAATATGCTAAAAATTACAAGTTTCAACTACACTGCCATTAGTATCAACATCCTTCTCAATTTCTGTTTCAAAGAGATAAACTAATGAACTAAATAGCCGAACTAAATACATAAGAAGAAAGTATAATCATAACTGTAAAGTCCTCGGGAGTTGGACTTAGTTGTGGCATATTGTATGAACTAGTGATGTAGTGTTTTAACACCATCTCAATCCAGTTTTTCCAGACAGTAAGTTTCTAGCCACGATTTATGGAGCGAATTATGGAGTATTATCATGCGATCAGACCAGAATATTGTGAAGATCAATGTGTGATTTCGTGGCAATCTAATTCTGGTAAACAAATATTCCTTGTAATAGTTAGGAATTAATTAAGTAGTTTATTTATGGTACAAGTCCTATTAATAAAGGACTGTCCATTTAAATACCGGATTAGAACTAGATCTTTCCTTAGTCTAGAAGTTTATTCTTGGTAGAGTTAGACAAGGAAAGAGTCGTGCACAAGGAAGGAGTGCGAAGGGGATAAAAAGAAAGAAGATACAACGAAAATGGTGGTAACCAAGTTTTCATCTCTACCTTGAGATACATTCTGGGAGCTGTTTGTCGGGAGTCTTGGAGGTCTGGAAAATCAATCAATCAACTCCGTAAAGATCAGAAACAAGGAAGCCTTAATTCCTTGGGAGGAGGAGATCCAGGAAGACGTGTTGATCGTGGGGGTTCAACGACGTAGGATCGGTAGTGAGGGGATCTCACAACATTCACTCAATAGGTTAGCAATGGATTAGTATTTAAGTTAAGCTTCTTGTACTAAAGACTGCTTTCTAGTGAATGGTTTCTGATCTGGGCAAGGCCCCGTAGATGTAGGTGTATTTGCACCGAACTGCATAAACAAGTTGTGTGTGCACTGCATATTTTACTTTGTGTTTTAACACCAAACAGTTAAACAACTTGTCATAAAAGTATAGACTTTAGGTGGAACTGAATTTCAATTGGTATCAGAGCACGGCATTTGCTGACCCCTATACATGGAGAGTGAGATCAAGTTTCACCATGGCACCAAAGGAGGGGGCTTCAATCACGCGACCACCGTTGCTGGAATAAGGAAATTATGCCTATTGGAAGGCACGTATGAAGGTGTTCATTGGAGCACTAGATGATCAAGTTTGGAACTATTTCATAAATCAATACACTCCACCTACAAGTGACGAAGCTTGAGGATCAAGCTCACTGACGGCTAAACCATTTTCCAAATACTCTACCGAGGAGCACAAAGCACACGTGTCCAACTCAAAGGCATTGAATGCCATCTTTACGGCAGTGGATGAAGATCAGTTTAAGATGATTTCAAACTGTGAGACTGCTAAGGAAGCGTGAGATGTGTTACAAACTTATCATGAGGGGACAAGCTCCGTCAGAGAATCAAAGCTGCAGTATTACACGTCAAAATTTGAAGAACTAAAGATGTGCAAAGATGAGACTATTTCTGAGTTCAATGGACGGGTTCGAGATATTGAAAACAAAGCTTTTCAGTTCGGCAAAAAGTACAAAGATCAAAAGCTTGTCAGGAAGGTGTTGAGAGTAATACCTCCACGTTTCAACATGAAGGTCACAGCGATTAATGAAAATGGAAGGATAGGGACAATGATACTGGATGAACTTATGGGATCACTGGAATCTTATGAGATTGAAATGCTGCAAACAAAAGTAGGAAAGAAAGAAATGGCTTTTTCAAGCATAACCTCTGGAAAGTCAGAAGACCATTCAGATAATGAAGAGTCCTATGAAATTGCAAACATAACCAGGAACTTCTCCAGATTTATGAAGAAGATGGGCAGGAAGCCACAAGAGAAGTCAAGTGGGAACAAAAATCCAAACGCAAACTCCACGCCAAGATTTGGCCAAGCAATTGGTGTTGAAACACCAAAGTTTAAGTCAACAAATCCAAACCTGAACAGGAAAATCCAGTGTAGAGAATGTGAAGGTTTCGGGCACATACAAGCTGAGTGTGCCAATACTCTTAAAAGGCAAGGAAAATCGTATGCCACAACCTGGAGTGATGATGACGTAGGAGATGATTGTAAGGATGGAGAGGAGTATACCAATCATGTTGCTTTCGGTGTGTCAGTGGTGGAGTTAGAAGACTCTTTCGAGGAAGGTCTCAGTGGGCTGAATGAAGATGAGAGTGGTAGCTCAGATGAAGAGACTAGGAGCATGAGTGATGATGACATTCGCAAGGAAAGCATGGAAATGTACAAGATGTGGTTAAAAGTGGCGGATGAAAACAAAGTGCTCAAATCTGAGAACAAGAGATTGAGTGAAGAAGCTAAAATGAAGGAACTTGAAAAGGAAAAGGCAATCGGCGAACTGGAAATATTCAAGAAGGAATTTGCTGAAATGGCGCAACGAGTAGAGGCAGCAGAACAATCTATTAGATGACCCAATACAGGAAAAGCTAAGCTCAAAGATTGTCTAAGAATGGGACAGACGACCAAGTACGGAATTAGTTATGAAGGATCCTCACCGGTAAATTCATGGAGTAACAAGGCAGATCACGGTGTGGCATCTCTAAGAACAATCGAAAGAAACTGCCCTACCAAAAGGATTAGACGATGCGGATACTGTGGAGCTCAAGGGCATGTAAGAAATAGATGTTTTAAGCTGCTCAGGACACTGTCTTTTAATTCAGCAGATCGAAGATTCAACACCGTGTCAGGATATGATACAAGGCACCGTTTCAACACTGTAGGATACAGAACCAGATTTCTGAATACACGTGTCAACCAAAGTCCGCATCACATCACTCGACCAGTGAGCCAGGTATGGGTTCAAAAATCTCAAGATGTTTGTTTTTCAAGTTTTGTATGTTTTGGGGCACATACAGGAAATTCTTGGTATTTCGATAGTGCGTGTTCAAGGAACATGACTGGAGTTCCTGAATTTCAGCGAAAATTCAAACCTGGATTTGGCGGACATGTTAGATTTGGTGATGGGAAACGTAGCAGAATAATCGGCAAGGGTGAGTTAGCCATCAAAGGGCTTCCAGTGTTCCAAGATGTGTTGATAGTGGAAGGTCTGAAGGCAAACTTGTTGAGCATCAGCCATATATGTGACAATGAAATGACAGTGTTTTTTGACAAAGAGAAATGTGTAGTAAACCATGGGACTGGAGTATTCACCGAATCAAGATCAATGGATAATTGTTATCTCGATCAAGTTGTCACCTGCTTGAGTTCAAAGAAGGAAGTCAGTACTTTGTGGCACAGAAATTTGGGGCACATAAATTATAAATCCTCAGCACATATTTCCAGACTGAATGCAGTCATAGGTATTCCTGAAATCAGTGACAACAAGGAGGTTGTTTGCGGGTCGTGTAAAGAAGGAAAGAAAATCTGGATACCACACCACGCCGTACATGATGTTTCAGCGTCAAGACTTTTGGAGCTCCTGCATGTGGACTTAATGGGGCCGGTCAACACCCCTAGTGTGGTGGGGAAGAAGTATATTTTCGTCTGTGTAGATGACTTCTCGAGGTATACGTGGGTATCATTTCTTAAAGAAAAGTCAGAGGCTGCTGATGTTTTCAAAAACTTGGCGCACAGGCTACATGTAGAAAAAGGAACCGCTCAAGTAAGAATTGCACGTATCAGGAGTGATCATGGAAAAGAATTCAAAAATTCTAAGTTTCATGACATTTGCGAGACACTTGGTATACACCTTGAGTTCTCTGCCCCCATAACTCCTCAACAAAATGGTATAGTTGAAAGGAAGAACCGGACGCTGCAGGAAATGGCACGAGCAATGTTAGCCGAGAAAAAAAAAATTCATGCTAGATATTGGGCTGAGGCGGTACACACAGCATGCTATACTATCAACAGAGTATATCTGCGTCCGTTTACTGAGAAGACACCATATGAGATCTGGAAAGGGAAGAAACCAGATGTGTCGTATTTTCATGTCTTTGGGAGTAAGTGCTATATTCTGAAGGACCGAGAGCCCTTAGCTAAATTTGAGTCTAGAAGTGATATCGGTATATTCTTGGGTTATTCCCCTACTAGTCGAGCTTTCCGAGTTCTTAACCAACGCTCTGGAGCAGTCATGGAGTCTATTAATGTGGTTGTTGATGATTCAGAAGAAGAAACTTTGGGTGAAAGTGATATTCTCGATCCAGTAAATCCTACTGGTGTTGAAACACCAACACAGTCAACCGGTGTTGAAACTCCGGAAACAGTAGCACATGAATCTGAACAAAGTTCGGCCAGACACATGCAGTTGCGGGATCAGCCACGGGTAAATTACAGAGAATTGGCAGGATTATCATGTTTTATCTCTCTTACTGAGCCCAAGAATTACAAAGAAGCCTTGCTTGATGAGTATTGGATTTCGGCGATGCAAGAAGAGTTGCAGCAATTTGAAAGAAACAATGTTTGGTACCTCACCCCGCGGCCTGCTGATGTAAATGTGATCGGAACCAAGTGGATCTTTAAGAACAAATCTGATCCAGATGGTAATGTCACAAGAAATAAATCTCGACTTGTCGCTCAAGGTTACACACAAGTACAAGGGGTTGATTTTGATGAAACTTTTGCACCCGTAGCCAGATTGGAGTCAATTAGGCTAATGTTGGCGGTATCCTGTATTCTGGACTTTACTCTTCATCAAATGGATGTCAAGAGTGCATTCCTGAATGGTCTAGTGAAGGAGGAAGTTTACGTGGAGCAGCCCAAGGGATTTGAAGACCCACATTTTCCTGACCATGTCTATCGGTTGAATAAAGCTTTGTATGGCCTCAAGCAAGCACCCCGTGCATGGTATGAGCGACTGACAACCTTTCTGATTCAGAAGGGATATCGTCGAGGGGGAGTGGACCGTACACTGTTTGTGCAACATAAGGAGACAAATATTCTAATCACACAGATTTACGTTGATGATATTGTCTTTGGATCTACCTCTTCAGCATTAGTGAAGGAGTTTGTTGACCTAATGACTAAAGAGTTCGAAATGAGTATGGTAGAAAAATTATCATATTTTCTGGGGCTGCAGGTTACTCAGGAGAAGAATGGTCTGTTCATCAACCAACAGAAATATGCTGAGAATTTGATCAAAAGATTTGGACTTGCAAGTGCAAAGGCAGTACGCACCCCAATGTCTACCACCGATAAGCTCACAAAAGATGAACTGGGTCAAAGTGTTGACCAAACATTGTACAGGAGTATGATTGGCAGCCTATTATATGTAACTGCAAGTAGACCAGACATCTGTTTGAGTGTTGGGATCTGTGCTCGCTACCAGGCTAATCCAAAGGAATCACATATGTCAGCTGTGAAGAGAATTATTCGATATATAAGTGGAACAGTGGAGTATGGAGTATGGTTTTCTAGGAACAAGGATTCACAGTTGGTAGGATTCAGTGACTCTGACTGGGCAGGGAATGCTGATGATCGTAAGAGTACCACTGGTGGATGCTTCTTTGCTGGATCAAATCTTGTCAGCTGGTACAGTAAAAAGCAGAACTCTATATCATTGTCTACGGCTGAGGCAGAATATTTGGCTGCAGGAAGTTGTTGCGCGCAGCTATTATGGATGAAGCAGATGATGAGAGACTATGGATTCAATGATGTAAGTTTGACAGTCTTATGTGATAATAAAAGCGCCATTGATATCTCCAAGAATCCTGTGCAACACTCTAGGACAAAACACATCGATATCCGACATCACTTTATTAGAGATTTGATCGAAAAAGGAGAAGTCACAGTTCATTATGTACCAACATCAGAACAACTTGCTGATATCTTTACAAAGCCTCTGGATGGTGAGACTTTCGAAGGCCTCAGACTGCACTTGGGTGTGTGTCGAATGTAAGGTACCCAGATTTGTTCATTCAGTTGTATTATTTACTGTTTTATCTTCTTTTAAATACAGTGAAAAAAAAGTAGGAAAATCGAAAATTCCAAAAATATGTGTAGTGGTGTTTAAACACCGAGGGATAAAGTTACTGGAAAAATGACTTAAGTGGGAAGTAGACCAGACGGGCTGAACTTGGACCAGAAATTTGTGATGATGGGCTTAAATGTGCGCATGATGGTTGTCTGAAGGAAGAAAAAGTGGGGTGGTTTTTGGTTTTCTAAAAAGGACCGTGAAAGCAACTGGTTTGTAATTCCCACACAAATTCAATTTCTTCACAACTGTTCATCTTCCTAGAACAGAGCTTGCGCGAGTGCCTCTCTAGCAACTGCAAATTTTCAAAACCCTAAGATTTTGTAGCCTACTCAAAACCCCTCGACAATGGTGAACTCCGCTTTCAAGAAACTGGTTCGAGATTTCATCACTGTGCGCATCCCAGAAAATCCACGAATTGAAGAACTTGACTCCGATGTAGACTTGGATAATTACTGTGGAGGTCGAGAATAGAGGCTGACCAAGTGGGATGGAGTAAATTGTCGACGACCTAAGGTCAGGTTTGATCATTCTTTTGTGTATGATGGAGTTTATTTTTGTTCGGTTCTAGAGTTTATTGAATGGATGGTTCAGAACAGAGATTATGTTGACCTCCGGAAATTTAAGAATTTGCATGGAAAGGTTAATGGGTTTGAGTTTATGGAACTATTAACTGGTGGTATTGGGGACATTAGTGAGATTAGTGATTTTGATGCCACTCTAGTTGGAGTTGATTTTGGTGAACATTACAAAGTGGGGGATGAAATAGATCAGTTTTTTACAATCTATACGAGGATAGCCTCGTTGCACAGGCCTGTTATTAGGAGCATAGGGGATGATGCTGTTTTGCAACCCTGGGTCAAAGTGGTTAAGTCCACTGATTTTGCTAGATCAAGTGGCAAAGAGGTGGAGTGCTTTAATGGTTCTATGTTCCTGCTTCAAGAATCTTTAAGACGATTTCCCATTCCGGTGGTGGATATCAGTGATAGTGAAGAGGAGACGGTGTGTGCAGGGGGAGCTGGTGAAGCTGAAACAATATCGATGATGAAGGAACCTGAGAATGCCTCTGTGCTGAGTGAGGCTCTGTCAGAATTTTTGAAGTCAGCTTCTGAGAATGGAGAAGATGAGGATATAACTGTGAAAAGTTTAGAGAGTGCTGAAGTGCCTGGTTCTGGTATTCAAACACCAGTTGTGAACTCAAATGATAATGATCAGGTACCTATGAATCAAGCACAGGATGAGAATTTGGTAGAGGAAAATGGTGTTGGTATTGAATTACCACCAGAAACCAGACAGACACGTGGATCAAAGAGGAAGTGCATGGAGGTAGGTGTTGAAACACCACCAGAGTCTGGGGGAATTCATGTTACTCAGAGGACAAAGAAGGCCAGGGGGAGTGTGGCCTCATCTTCCAAGGGTGTTCGAAAATCCAAGCGGTGCAGAGATAAGACTATGGACTCAGGTGAGGACAGTGATGAGCCGATTGGGATGAAGC
Organism: Rubia yunnanensis; assembly: GCA_037428765.1. NCBI lineage: Eukaryota > Viridiplantae > Streptophyta > Magnoliopsida > Gentianales > Rubiaceae > Rubia > Rubia yunnanensis. The sequence continues at coordinate 42,754,166 of CM075061.1, read as the reverse complement.
TGAAGAAGTTACGTGCTGACAGGCAGCAGAGACAAGCTGAATCTCGTGCACAACCTGCACCTGAAGCTAGTGAAGCAATTAGCACTGAATTCTTTGATGATGCAAGCCGAGACAAGTGGGAGTTTATCTGTGGCAGAAAGATACTGGCGGAAAGGCCTGCTGATTCCGAGAAATATAGGGATTGTGGGTTCACAGATTATCTGCACTATCTCAAAGTGTTTAAGGCTGCTACATGTTTCGGTGATTATAACAAGCAACTTGTGCTAGAACTCTACTCAAATCTGAAAGCTGAATGTGAAGATGAAGAATCTACGTGGTTTCATAGGATTTTTGTGCGCGGGAAGATTGTTGATTTCTCACCAGAGGCAGTGAACAATTGTCTGAAGTGTGGCATGTCAAGAAATGACCAATCGGTGTTCAAACACCAGATGCCAGAAAATTATGATGAGGTAGCTGTGGAGCTTACTGGTGGAGTGGAGAGCACATGGCCTTTGACTGGTCGACAACAAATAACTGCATCCAACCTCACCTCCAGGTATTACTGCTTGTATATGGTAGCCGTGCACAATTGGATTCCTTCTGTCAATAACACAAGTGTCACCAAAGAGATGGCTACACTTCTATATAGTTTGGGGGCTTGACATAAGGTCAATATGGGTAGACTGGTGTTTAATGATATCATGGACTGTGCTCGCAAGACCAGGAAAGAAGCTTTGGTACATCCGTGTGTAATCACCACGGTGCTGCAAAAAGGGGGAGCAGCTATGAAGGACTCTGATGAGTGGATTTCTCCTCAAGTCTTAAGACCGACACTCAGAACATTGAGTGGTCGAATAATCAAAGACTTACCTTGGATACCTCCGGAAAAAGCTTGCTCGGATGCTGGTGCGGCGAGGTTGAGTGCTATTGAGGCACGAGCTGGTGTGTGTCAGGAATTATTTGAACGTCATCAAGCTGCTGTTGCAAAGCTTCAGGGGGAGTTGGCTGCATTGAATACTGAGCGAGAAGAATTGTTGGCTGCAGCAACGCAGGATGCTTCAGAGGAGCAGGATGCTGATGTTTCAGAGGATGGCGTTTCGGATGATTCTGATGACAATTTGGAATAAACGGCATTCTTGACATATTAATGAATTCAGGGGGAGAAACTTGGAGATTTTGATTTTGACTGATTTTGATTAGTTGTTCGGATTTTGATTGATTTTTGATAATTGTGTTATCTGGTTGTTTATGTTGTCAGTACTGATGAATTCACAAATATGCCAAGGGGGAGATTGTAAAGTCCTCGGGAGTTGGACTTAGTTGTGGCATATTGTGTGAACTAGTGATGTGGTAATTTAACACCATCTCAATCCAATTTTTCCAGACAGCAAGTTTCTAGCCACGATTTATGGAGCGAATTATGGAGTATTATCATGCGATCAGACCAGAATATTGTGAAGATCAATGTGTGATTTCGTGGCAATCTAATTCTGGTAAACAAATATTCCTTGTAATAGTTAGGAATTAATTAAGTAGTTTATTTATGGTACAAGTCCTATTAATAAAGGACTGTCCATTTAAATACCAGATTAGAACTACATCTTTCCTTAGTCTAGAAGTCTATTCTTGGTAGAGTTAGACAAGGAAAGAGTCGTGCACAAGGAAGGAGTGCGAAGGGGATAAAAATAAAGAAGATACAACAAAAATGGTGGCAACCAAGTTTTCATCTCTACGTTGAGATACATTCTGGGAGCTGTTTGTCGGGAGTCTTGGAGGTCTGGAAAATCAATCAATCAACTCCGTAAAGATCAGAAACAAGGAAGCCTTAATTCCTCGGGAGGAGGAGATTCAGGAAGACGTGTTGATCGTGGGGGTTCAACGACGTAGGATCGATAGTGAGGGGATCTCACAACATTCACTCAATAGGTTAGCAATGGATTAGTATTTAAGTTAAGCTTCCTGTACTAAAGACTGCTTTCTAGTGAATGGTTTCTGATTTGGGCAAGGCCCTGCAGATGTAGGTGTATTTGCACCGAACTGTGTAAACAAGTTGTGCGTGCACTGCGTATTTTACTTTGTGTTTTAACACCAAACAGTTAAACAACTTGTCATAAAAGTATAGACTTTAGGTGGAACTGAATTTCAATAACATCTAACCAAAATATTTTTAAAATTTTAAAATAGTGGGATCATTTGTCGGCAGCCTCAAGAGAGTGTAAGGAAGACTCAAGAAAGTGTAAGGAATAAGCAGACTCAAGAAAGTCGGAAGACTCAAGATGTTGATCACAGAACCTGTTGATCTTTGGCAAAACTGCTATTATCATATCAGATACAAATTGTAAACATCTGGAAGTATATAGAATTTAGTAGCAAGTAGCAAGTATTATGCGAGAATCCTAAAGAAAATTGACCAGGTATATCAGCATCAGTAGGAAGTTATATCGAGAAACCTTAAGAAAATTGACCAGGTATATCAACATCAGTAGCAAGTATTATGCGATAAGCCTAAAGAAAATTGACCAGGTATATCATCATCAGTAGCAAGTATTATGCAAGAAGCCTAAAAAAAAAATAAGTTACTAATAATGATAAAAGGGTAACCCTATAACTATACATGGACTTCATTAATGGTCAGATCATCAACTTAGATCATACCTTGTCAAAATACTCTTTGCAGTTCATACGTACGGAAATCCAAAGTCCTAGTTGATGAAGGATACAGAAGAGAAACGAGATTAATACTTGAAACAAGGAATGTTATAACAGGAAAAGTTATCAGACTTAATTCATATTTCATAAGAAACCTAAAATAAGAAATTTACTTAGTAAAACTACATAAATATCAAACGTCAGGGAAACTTTTCTCCATGAGCACAAAGATGCCATTTAAAGCAATTATGTCGATACCAGAATAATCTTAAACCGCTAATGACTAAATTCTATATACTTTCCTTTTCCCAGTTGGACCTTGTTGTTTCAGAAGCAAGGAAAAAAGGAAAACAAAACTGAAGCCAAAAGTTGCAGAAACGAAAAACCAGAGAAGCTAAAGAAGGTTTTGGTGCAGAATGTTTACTGCATTTTCTGAACTTCATTTTATAACCAAAACAGCCTTCAAAAACTGAAAAAAAAATGACCACGTAAAACTCCTATCTTCATGCCACTATCCCTCCAACCAAACTTGCTACATTCATGCAACTAACTATGACTTGATTTTGAACATTGAAAGCTTTACTAAAAATAGAGAAAATATTGCAGTAATGCTGCAACAAACAAGGAAAGAAGATTATCCAACAAATCACCCCGTTAAGCTCATTCTTCATTCCGAACTTGAATGATTCCAATCTTCTGCCGCATCTCGACGAACTTGATCCTTGGCAATGCTTTTGTTAAGATATTAGCTAGTCGCCTGTTGGTGCCAACATGTTTGACATTCATCCTCCCGGTTTCGATACACTCTCGAATGTAGTGAAACTTGGTGTCATTGTGCTTGCTCCTACTATGGTGCACCGGATTCTGAGTAAGAGCAATAGCAGATTTGTTATCTACCAAAAGTTTGAAACCAAGTTCTTCACGCCCAACTAGTTCGCTGATGAGTCGACTAAGCCAAACTCCTTGACATGCTACACTTGCTGCTGCAACATACTCCGCTTCGCAAGAAGACAAGGAAACAATCCTTTACTTTTGTGAAGTCCACGAAACCATGTTGTTCCCAAGAAAGAAAGCTATCCCAGAAGTGCTTTTCTGGTCATCTATGTCGCCGGCGAAGTCACTATCGTTGTAGCCAACTAGTTTAACATCGTCTCCACCTGACTTGTAGCAGCATCCATACCTTAGAGTACCTTGAATGTACCTAAGTATTTGTTTAATTGCAGCCCAATGTTGAGCACTTGGAGCTTCCTTGTATCGACTTGTGACGCCAACCACATGAGCTAAGTCTGGCCGTGTATTCACCAAATAACGAAGGCTTCCAACAACACTCCGATACTTTTTTGCATCCACATAACCGCTGCCATCTTGCTTGCTTAAACGAAGTCGATTTTCCATTGGAGTATGACATGGATTACAACCATTCATACCTGCAAACTCCAGTATCTTTGCCGCATAAGCTTCTTGGCAAACCCTGATTTCACCATCACCTTGACGCACCTCAATTCCCAGGTAATAACTAAGAAGATCGAAATCGCTCATCTTAAACACTTGCTGCATTTGGGTCTTAAACTCAATGATTTCTTCAACACTTGTCCCCGTAATAATTAAATCGTCAACGTAAATACCCACAAGCAAAAAATTTTGAGCGGTACCTCTCCGATAAACGGCATACTCGAGATGGCTTCTCGTGAATTCAAATGCAGTGAGTGAGGCATCAAGCTTTGAGTTCCATGCATGCGGCGCTTGTCGAAGCCCGTACAAAGCCTTACGTAGCTTAAGCACCTTTCCATCATTGGCACTATCAATGAAACCCGATGGTTGCTTCACATAAATGTCTTCAACAAGATCTCTATTTAGGAAAGCCGATTTCACGTCCATGTGGTGCACTTCCCACTTTTCATGTGCGGCGAGTACAAGAAATAGCCGAAGCTTCTCCATTCTTACCACTGGAGCGTACACTTCTTCGTATTCCACCTCCTGTCGTTGTGCATACCCCTTTGCGACGAGCCTCGCCTTGTGCTTAACAATTTTTCCCTAAGGATCCTTTTTAACTTTAAAGACCCATTTGTGTCTGATAGCATGGTGGTTCGCCGGAAGTGATAAAAGCTCCCAAGTTTTGTTGTCGAGGATTGATTTCATTTCCTCCTTCATGGAATTTCTCCAAGCTATATCTTCAGGAACCTCTTTAACACTTGCTGGTTCCTCTGCGGCCAAGAAGCAGTTACCGCTTTCTTCGACATTTTTTATTTCTTCTGTGGCATTGTACAAATCCATAACCAACCTCTAACGCCGCGGGCCTAATGTAGTGCCGATGTTGTCGTCGTGTGTAGGAGGTGTTGCCCACTGTGTCTTTAATGGAGTAGGCTCTGGTGTCCGTAGTTCGATTTCTAGTGCAGCTTGCTCGGGTGCAGGAATAGTGTGTTCACTTGTAGAGTAAACAACAGTGAACGTGCTCTCTCATCCTGCTGCCATTGTCTCGCTGGAAGCTCCCCATTTCCATGCCCGACGTTCCATGAACACGACATCCCTTGTCATGTACATGCTTCTCCCAATCGGATCGTAGACTCGATATGCCTTAGCACCTTCCTCATAACTGGTGAAGGCTCCTCAAACTGATCAGTCCGCCAGTTTGTCCAATCTCGGGACAAGCTTCTTCATAAGCCTGACACACCCAAATACTTTTAGGTTGTGAACACTCGACTTCTTCCCGTGTCATGCCTCATATGGTGTCATGCCATTTAGACTCCGTGTCGGCTAGCGATTAAGTAGATAAACCTCAGTTTTCACAACTTCGGCCTAGAATGTTCTTGGCATATTCATTAACTTCATGAGGCACTGAGCCATCTCGACCACCATCTGGTTTTGCCTCTCTACTACCCCATTCTGCTGAGGTGAGTAAGAGGCAGTGGTGTTGTGATTTATCCCTCTTGCATCACAGAATTCCTTGTACTCAATTGAGTTGAACTCTCCATCACGATCCGAATGAAATGCAAGAAGTTGTATTCACGCTCGGCTTCAGCTGCCGACTTGATATTCTTGAAGTGTTGCAGGGTCTCGTCCTTCATCCTGAGTAGTTCAATCCACATGCATCGATGATAATCATCAATAACAAGTAGAAAATACCTTCTTCCACCTACTGTTGGAGGCGCAATTCAACCACACAAATTGCCGTGGACAAATTCCAAGTGCCATTTTGCTTGGAATGTTGTGGCCTGCAGGAATGGTGTCCTGTGTTGTTTCCCGATTGTACAACCATTGAAAAGCTCTTCCACATGTTCAATATAGGGAATTTTATGAACCATTTCTTTGCTTGAAAGCGTATGCAATGCTCGGAATTGAAGGTGTCCGAACCACGCATACCCCAGCCATACTTCACTTTCCTTTTGCGCCAAAAGACTCCCAGGAGTCGCAAGGTTCAAGTTTAGTGTGTAGAGTCTTTTGCGAAATCATGTAACCCAAGCCAATATCTTCCGAGACCGATCAAAAATGCAAAGCTTCCCATCTTCAATGGTGATTTTGTATCCCTTTTCGTCAAGTTGTCTGAGGGAGATAATGTTGCTTCGCAAGCTTGGAATGTAGTAGACATCAGTGAGAAGTTGATGGTTCCCCATAAGACACATGAACATTATCGTTCCTCTCCGACGTATGTCTACCACCGAGTATCTGTGAAACGAACGGTGCCATGTATTTCTCATCAAGAGACTTGATCGCAGCTTTGTCACCGGTCATATGACTGCTGGCTTTGGTGTCGAGGTACCACACGTCATCTGCTGCGATTACCGGCATCACCCTCTCCTCATTCAAATGCACAAGTTGAGACGTGTTGCTGGTCGCAGTCCCAATCTGCACCATGAGTAGTGCAGGTTCTTCATCTCATTCCGTCTCAGTGCGCACAAGGTTTACGTGTTCTTCCCGATCGTGTTTCACCTTTCTGCATTCTTTTGCCCGATGACCAGCTTTCCCACAATAATTACAATTTCCTTTCTTGCGGTCTCCCGTACCTGATAATGATTTTGCCTTGCTTCTGACCGGCGACTTCGATTTAGTAACGACTTTGGTTTTTCTGTCACCTTCGCCTGAACCTTGCCCTGGTTCGCATTGTCGTTATCGTAATAGCCACTCCTCCTCGGTAAGGAGTAAGCGACCTCTATTTTGTGCATAATCATCGAGCTCGCTGCATTCTTCAACTACCAAAGCTGTCCAGTGAGTTCTTCAATGGATAGAGTTTTGAAATCCATAAGCGATTCGATCGCTATGGCCATTTGTTTGTACTTTCATGGTACACTCCGAAGAAATTTGAGCACTGCATTGTGCTCATCCACCGGATCACCTTACACCTCATGATCATTTACAATTACTGTGGGTAAGATCCCAAAAGACTCCACTCCCTCGCCATCCTTGAATGCGAGATTCTCAAACTCTGTCCGACGAGTTTGTGCCTTGGCTTCTCGAATGCGTTCGCCGCCAACTCGCATGACCTTGAGTGTATCCCATGCCTCCTTAGCAGTTGTCTTCACTCCAAGGGTACGAACCAACTCCGGTGGGACTGCTCGAAGAAGTGCCAACATTGTCCGTCGATCATCACATTGATCACCCGGACCATCCTCGATCACCTCCCACAAGCCTTGTGCTTGAAGTTGCACCTTCATGAGAATCACCCAATCTGCATAATTGGTCTGTGTGAGAACCAAAAAGTGTGCGGCACCATCGCTCTCCCTTATAACCCACTCTACTGTGCGTGTCTAACTTCCTCCGTCCGTCTCATTGCCTCGACCAAGTTTTGGTCATTCCAATGGTGGAGTTCAAGCTGCCACTTTGTTCTTATCGCCTGCTGCTGCTCGTGTTCCTTGTTCTGCCATTTTGTCAAAGTGGATCGAACACCGAATGACTACAGAGGTTTGGATCAAACACCACACGCTCTGATACCAATTGTTGTTTCATAAGCAAGGAAAAAAGGAAATCAAAACTGAAGCCAAAAGTTTCAGAAATGAAAAACCAAAGAAGCTAAGAAGGTTTTGGTGCAGAATGTTTACTACATTTTTTGAACATGAATTTATAACCAAAATAGACTACAAAAACTGAAAACATGACTACGTAAAACTCCTATCTTCATGCCACTATCCCTCTAACCAAACTTGCTACATTCATGCAACTAACTATGACTTGGTTTTTACAATTGAAAGCTTAAAAAAATAGAGAAAATGTTGCAGTAATGCTGCAACAAACAAGGAAAGAAGATTATCCAACAAATCACCCCCTTAAGCTTCTTCTTCATTCCAAACTTGAATGATTCCAAGCTTTTTCTGCATCTCGGAAAACTTGATCCTTGGCAATGCTTTTGTTAAGATATCAGCAAGTTGCCCATTGGTGCCAACATGTTCGACATTCATCCTCCCGGTTTCGATACACTCTCGAATGTAGTAAAACTTGGTGTCAAAGTGCTTTCTCCTACTATGGTGCACCGGATTCTGAGTAAGATCAATAGCAGATTTGTTATCAACCAGAAGTTTGAAACCAAGTTCTTCACGCCCAACTAGTTCGCTGATGAGTCGACTGAGCCAAACTCCTTGACATGCTACACTTGCTGCTGCAACATACTCCGCTTCGCAAGAAGACAAAGAAACAATCCTTTACTTTTGTGAAGTCCACGAAACCATGCTGTTCCCAAGAAAGAAAGCTATCCCAGAAGTGCTTTTCTGGTCATCTATGTCGCCGGCGAAGTCACTATCGTTGTAGCCAACTAGTTTAACATCGTCTCCACCTGACTTGTAGCAGCATCCATACCTTAGAGTACCTTGAATGTACCTAAGTATTTGTTTAATTGCAGCCCAATGTTGAGCACTTGGAGCTTCCTTGTATCGACTTGTGACGCCAACCACATGAGCTAAGTCTGGCCGTGTATTCACCAAATAACGAAGGCTTCCAACAACACTCCGATCCTTTTTTGCATCCACATAACCGCTGCTATCTTGCTTGCTTAAACGAAGTCGATTTTCCATTGGAGTATGACATAGATTACAACCATTCATACCTGCAAACTCCAGTATCTTTGCTGCATAAGCTCCTTGGCAAACCATAATTTCACCATCACCTTGACGCACCTCAATTCCCAGATAATAACTAAGAAGACCGAGATCGCTCATCTTAAGCACTTGCTACATTTGGGTCTTAAACTCAACGATTTCTTCAACACTTATCCCTGTAATAATTAAATCGTCAATGCAAACACCCACAAGTAGAAAATTTTGAGCAGTACCTCTCCGATAAATGGCATGCTCGAGATGGGTTCTCGTGAACCCAAATGTAGTGAGTGAGGCATCAAGCTTTGAGTTCCATGCACGCGGCGCTTGTCGAAACCCGTACAAAGCCTTACGTAGCTTAAGCACCTTTTCATCATTGGAACTATCAACGAAACCCGGTGTTGCTTCACATAAATGTCCTCAACAAGATCTCCGTTTAGGAAAGCCAATTTCACGTCCATGTGGTGCACTTCCCACCTTTTATGTGCGGCGAGTGCAAGCAATAGTCGAACCATCTCCATTCTTACCACCGGAGCGTACAATTCTTCGTAGTCCACCCCCTGTCGCTGCGCATACCCCTTTGCAACGAGCCTCGTCTTGTACTTAAACAATTTTTCCCGAAGGATCCTTTTTAACTTTAAAGACTCATTTGAGTTTGATAGCATGGTGGTTCGTCGGAAGTGATTAAAGCTCCAAAGTTTTGTTGTCGAGGATTTATTTCATTTCCTCCTTCATGGCATTTCTCCAAGCTATATCTTCAAGAGCATGTTAACCACTTGTTGGTTCCTCCGCGGCCAAGAAGCAGTTACGGCTTTCTTTGACATTTTTGATTCCTTCAGTGGCATTATACAAATCCATAACCAACCTTTAATTCCATGGGCCTGATGTAGTGTCGATGTTGTCGTCGTGTGTAGGAGGTGTTGCCCACTGTGTCTTTAATGGAGTAGGCTCTGGTGTCTGTGGTTCAACTTCTGGTGCAGCTTGCTCGGGTGCGGGAATAGTGTGTTCACTTGTAGAGTAAACAACAGTGAACGTGTTCTTTCCTTCTCCTGCCATTGTCTCGCTAAAAGCTCTCCATTTCCATGCTCGACGTTTCTCGAACATGACATCCCTTGTCATGTACATGTGCCTCCCAATCGGATCGTAGGTTCGATATGCCTTAGCACCTTCTTCATAGCCAGTGAAGACTCCTCGAACTTATCGGTATACCAGTTTATCCAATCCTGGGCCAAGCTTCTTCACATGCCTGACACACCCGAATGTTTTTACCTAATCTACACAAAGCTCATCTTTGGAATATGTACAATCAATTTGTATAGTTACTGTATAAAATAAATACTCTGAAACCGCACGCTTGTGTCAACCGTCGTCAAGGGCATGTTGGTCATTTTGCAGGCAAGCCGAACGTGTGCCCCAGTATGTGCTCTCAAGTGGCCACCCAAAATGACATCGGTTTGGGCACCACTTTTGTCCTTTTGTTGATCCCATTTTTCAAAAGTTGCAGCACTGCCATGTGCGTCTACAGGTGCTGTCAGGTGGCAGCCCAAAATAATGTCGTTTTGGCCATTGGAAGCTTTGAGGGGTGAGGGTTCCAGTGGAGGGCTTCGAGGTGTATCTATTCAAGAGGTGAATTTAAAGGTGGAGGGGTTCCATTGGACGTGTTCAAGGGGTACCCATTCGAGTGATACTGATTTGAGAGGTCCTTTTCGAGAGGTGTACTTTCTGGTGGAGGGGTTCCATTGGATCCATTCGAGATGTACCCATTCCAGAGGTGAGGTTTCAGGTGAAGGGATTCCATTTGATGAATTCGAGAGGTACATATTCGAGAGGTACCCATTCGAGATGTGTAGTTTCAGGTGTAGGTTCCATTGGATCAATTCGAGAGGTCCCATTCGAGAGGTACATGTTTGAGAGGTTAAGTTTCAGGTGGAGGGGTTCCATTGGATCCATTCAAGAGGTACCCATTTAGGATGAGGGGTTCCATTGGACGGGTTCTACAGGTACCGATTCGAGAGGTACCCTTTCGAGCGGTCCCAATTCGAGAGGTACCCATTCAGGTGGAGGGGTTCCATTGGATGGGTTCTACAGGTACCGATTCAATTGGAACCATTCAAGAGGTCCCAATTTGAGAGGTGAATGTTCAGGTGAAGAGGTTCCACTGGATGGGTTCGAGAGGTACCCATTCGAGAGGTGAAGTTCCAGGTGGAGGGGTTCCATTGGATGGGTTCGAGGGGTGCCTATTCGAGAGGTTAAGTTTCAGGTGGAGAGATTAGAGACATTGAGGATTCGAGTGATGGATACTTTGCGTGCATATGCCAATGGCTCGATAGGTGGAAGACTCGAGGGGTAGATGGGGGATCCTCGAAGGGGTGGTTCTCAGCCTCAAAGGGATGGAATCTTCTGTCCTCGAAGGGGTAGAGTTCTAGGCCCTCGAAGGGATGAAGTCTTCTGTCCCTGAAGGGGTCGACTTCTTGACCTTGAAGGGATGTTGTCTTCTGTCCTTGAAGGGGTTGAGTTCTCAGCCCTCGATGGGATAAAGTCTTCTGTCCTCGAGGAGGTCGAGTTCTTGGCCCTCGAAGGGATGGAGTCTGTCCTCAAAGGGAGGGGTTCCATTGGACATGTTCGAGAGGTACCCATTCGAGAAGTGATGTTTAAGGTGGAGGGGTTCCATTCGATACATTCGAGAGGTCCCTATTCAAGAAATACCGATTCGAGAGGTCCCATTCGAGAAGTGTAGTTTCACGTGGAGGGGTTCCATTGGATGTTTTCAAGAGGTACCTATTCTAGAGATACCAATTTGAGAGGACCAATTCGAGAGGTGAAGTTTCATGTGGAGGGGTTCCATTAGATCCATTCGAGATGTACCCATTCGAGAGGTGAAGTTCCAGATGGAGGGGTTCCATTGGATGGGTGCGAGAGGTACCTATTCGAGAGGTTAAGTTTCACCTGTAGGGGTTCCATTGGATCCATTTGAGAGGTACCCATTCCAGATATGAATTTTATGGTGGAGGGGTTCCATTGGACCTGTTTGAGAGGTACCCATTCGAGAGGTGAATTTTGAGGTGGAGGGGTTCCATTCGATCCATTCGAGAGGTGCCTATTCAAGAGGTTCCGATTCGAGAGGTCCCATTCGAGAGGTGTAGTTTCAGGTGGAGGGGTTGCATTGGACGTGTTTGATAGGTACCAATGCGAGAGGTACCGATTTGAGATGTCCCATTCGAGAGGCGTACTTTTAGGTGAAGGGGTTTCATTGGATCCATTCAAGATGGATCCATTCGAGATGTACCCATTTGAGAGGTGAAGTTTTAGGTGGAGGGATTCGAGAGGTACCCATTCGAGATGTGTTGTTTCAGGTGGATGTTCCATTGGATCCATTCGAGAGGTACCTCTTTGAGAGGTCCCGATTCGAGAGGTGAATGTTCAGGTCGAGAGGTTTTGGATGGGTTCGAGAGGTACCCATTGGAGAGGTGAAGTTCCAGGTGGAGGGGTTCCATTGGATGGGTTCGAGAGGTACCTATTCGAGAGGTTAAGTTTTAGGTGGAGGGGTTCCATTGGACCCATTCGAGAGGTACGCATTCGAGAGTGACCCATTCGAGAGGTACGTATTCCCGGTGACATTTATCCCCTCAACGAATAAATAAACTATGCAGAAAGCAAATATTATAAACATTGTTCCCCCTTTTTTCCCCTAATCCAAACTCTTTCCTCAGAATTTGGAATCGTGCTGTTCTAAAATCGAGTTCTTTGTTCTGCTGCTAGCAAATGCTTGTGGTTTTTTAATTTGGGGTCTTCGGCCAAGTTTATATAACATTAAGATTTTTTGGTTATAAAACCTATAAACATACCGATGGAGGCCGTTGATCGATTAGACAGAAATGCTAAGAGGAGGAAGGCTTATGCTAAATTATCACCTGAGGCAAATGGAGAATTGTTGCAGTGGAGAAGAGAGCAGGATGCTTTAAAGCGTTCTTTTAAGTCAGTGGAGGGTTCAACGGTAAATGATTTTGGTATGTGTTTTTGGTCATAATATTTTACCCCAGTTTGAACACTAGTGTCATGATTACTGCTAATATCGCCACTGCCTGCTTCCCCTGTGAGGTCCATTTTCTATTATTTTAGCGAATGCTCATCGGACATGGGGTGTTTTAGTTTACCACTGTCACATATATGCAGCAATGGTATAATAAACATTCATATTAGAATTACATTTACTAATTTTTTTTCTACAGGGGCTGAAATTGAACAGGTTGCAGGAGATCCATTAGCTAACCATGAAATTTCTAAGAGAAGAAAGGCTTATGGTTAGATCCCTAGCGGAAAAAAATTACTAATGCTCCTACAAAAAAGACAGCAAGCCGCACTAAGACGTTCATCTTAAACATCCCATCAACAGCCGGTGGCAGGCTTGTGTGAATAATTTTAAACTATATTTATTTATCTTCTTTTGTTTATATAATCAGCTCTTTGAATTTATTTGTTTCAGTTCATGGAATGCAGGTTCAAAGAGGAAACCACAAACATCTTCTTCTGGCCAATTATCCGCTAATGGTGCATTCCCTTCGAGGAATTTGATGGATAATAGTAGTTATAGCAATGTAGAGCCAGCAGGATCGGCGGCTTCTCATGATGATTTGAGTGTCCAGCAAATTCAGAATCTACGAGCTAATGCACCATCGAGGAATTTGATGGATAACAATAGTTATGGCAATGCAGAGCCAGCAGGATTGGCATCCTTTCATGATTATTTATTAATCATTGAGTCAAATGATTTGAGTGTCCAGCAAATTTGGAATCTGCGAGCTCGCTGTAGGGGTTAGTTCCTGTTTACATGTTCATTGTATTCCTTTGTACCTACCTTTGCAGCATTACGTTTTGTCAGAGATTTTGATTTGTATTTGTGGCATTATTTGGCCAATATCAAACTTGCTTGACTATTATATATAGTTAAATTGATTAACAGCGATTTGTATATCCATTTCTCTATGTTTTCTTGGCAGATACTTACTATGCATTCTTGCCTGCAGCATATGGTTCATTTTCAAATTCTGTTGCATCTTCTCGAAGAAATATTTCAGCTGATATTTATGCTCATGGTCACCACGGAGTATCCTCTTCTTCGTATGTTCATTTCGCCAACACCAGCTCTGCAGGTCTATATATATTTGTGTGTCATTTATCGTTCTTTCTTGACATATATAGCATTTTCTTTACTGTGTATTCCAACCTGCAACATATAATTCTTTTTCTTCTCGTGATGCATTCTCACAAGGTAACTCTCCAGTTGATATTTCTGGTCATGTTTACCAAGCAGGGTGTTCCTCTTCTCATACCCATTTGCCAATTATCAGTTCTTCTATTCTTCATAGTACAAGGGATGGAAATTTACCTTCTAATTCTGTAGGTTTGTTTTTTTGGGTTTATCATCAGTGCTACTTTGATCTTTATCAGATTTTTATTTCAGCTCTACGTCAAAATTTACACGTAATTAAATGACTGATATCCAAATGTAATATTCTTCAGTAAAATAGCTGCTATTTATATGTGTGATCGATAAATTAAATTATATCTTTACTGAATCAACAATTGCAGCAAAACAATGACATTAGATCAGGTTTAACTGGCTGGTGGTTATTTGTAGTATATTTAATTTTTTTTCCGTTCAGGTCCATTGAAAAAGAGAAAGTATAAAAATATTGCTCTGGGAGATGATATTCCCACCTCCGCACGAACATTACCTGTACTGACCGATTGTGTTCATTGCAAGGAAAAGATATTTAAGGGAGAGTCAAATCTGTTCTGTTGTTCTGGAGGGGAAATTTACTTGCCATTTGTGCCAATGCCAGACCAATTAAGAGCTCTTTTTGTTGGCATCACACCGCAGTCTATCCATTTTAGGAAGAATGTTCGAACCTACAATAATAACCTAGCATTTACAACTTTAAGTGCAGGTTATGATCGTAACTTAACTGCTAATGCTGGCAGAATTTATACCTTCAAAGTTCATGGTAAAATGTATCACTACCTGAAACCTTTGAAATGTTCCTAGGGAGCCGAACCTGTTGGTGTTCAGCTGTATTTTTTTGACACAGACTTTGACTGTGGTGACAAATTCGATGAGGCAACAATGAAATTGTTGATGGATATATTGAGAGATAATCCATATTGTTAGTTCTTTAAGCACTTGAAAAATATTGACAGCATCGAGACGAAGACTATTGTTCTAAGTGCAGACCCAAAACTTGATTAGAGGCGATACTACATTCCAACGGTGTCACAGGTTGGTGGTATATTTGTTGAGCCGTTTGAGGAAGACGTAGTGAGAACTGTACCTGTTCAAGTCTACAGCGCTGATGGTAAAACTTATAATATCAAACATTATTATGGATGTTACGATCCAATGCAATATCCTTAAATTTTTCTGAGGGGCCAATCTGGTTGGCATTTGAATATTAAAAGGATTAGGAAGAGGCATATGATCTGCGAACAGTCTGGAGGTGGAATGATGGTCTTTGGTTGACCTCAAACACTAATAGATTATGAGAGTAAAAGTATGTAATCAACTTTTAAATTCAATAGTTGTGTTGTTTTGATTTTTTGACAATTTACACTACTACATGTTTATGTTTTACTTTCCTTACAATTGTCAGGGATGGATAAAAAACAAGGATGCAGTTACTGCAAGGGACTACTAATGCTATAAATTACAAATGAGATCAGATGATGAATCAATGTTTCTACATGTTGGACGATCTTACAGCAGTTTGGTGTTGATGCTTACATTAAAATAGAAACCAGCCGGTTGGAATATTTGAGGGACAAACAGGGGCAGTTCGGAACTGAAATGATGTAGGGTCTTATGGATGGTATGAATACTAGTTTAGCAGAGGGATCCGCACTTGGTCATCGGGTGGTACATCCAGCTTCATTTATAGGTGGTCCTAGAGATATGCGTCGTAGGTATCTTGATGCCATGGCCATCGTTAATAAATTTGGTAAGCCTGATATATTTCTAACCATGACTTGTAATCCCTATTGGGCAGAGATTCAAGAAAACCTTCATTTTGGTGAAGCTACAAATGATAGGCCAGATTTAGTTGCAAGAGTTTTCCACGCTAAAGTTTATGAGCTGAAGGATGACATTATTCATAAGGAGATTTTTGGTACTGTGCAATCTTTGGTGTACGTTATTGAGTATGAAAAAAGAGGTCTGCCTCACTACCATATGTTAATCATTCTAAAACCTGGTTGTAATCCTTTGGGACCAGATGCTTATGATAAAATTATTTGTGCCGAGCCGCCGGATCTAGACAAGGAATCATATCTTTTTGGTATTGTCAGTAAAAATATGATACATGCACCATGTGGTAGACTGAATCCTAAAATCCCTTGCATGAGGAATGGTAAGTGTAAATTTGGATTCCCTAAACCATTTACACAGTCACCATGTCATGTAGAGGATGGTTATCTATTATATAGAAGGAGAAACAATGGTAGAACAATTACTATAAAAAAACATGCTCTGGGAAATAACTGGGTTGTTGGCTATAATAAATACTTATCCACGACATATGAGTGTCATATAAATGTGGAGATTTTCTCAACTATTCGGCTCATCAAGTATGTTCACAAGTATATCTGTAAGGGCAGTGACCGAGTTGGCTTTGCATTATAGGGTGATGGACATGATACAATTATTGATGAAATCAAATTGTAACAAGATGGCTGTTGGATTGGTCCATCGGAAGCAACTTGGAGAATGTATGGTTTTATATTAAACCATGTGCAACCTGCTGTTTACTCTTTTAAAGTCCACTTACCAGGTCAGCAATATATTACATTTCACAAGAATGCTGTTATTGAGTCGATTACTGTAAATGAGTTTCTTAGTAGAACTACGCTTACATATTTCTTTAAAATGAATGCATGTGACCCTGATGCAAAAGAACTGAAGATTTTATATAAAGAATTTCCAGAACACTTTGTGTGGTCAACATCGAACAGGACTTGGGCGCAGAGAAAATCTAGGAATGTTATCGGTAGGCTGGTTGCAGTGAGTCCCGCAGAAGGTGAACGTTATTACTTAAGGCTTCTTCTATCTCATGTTAGATCACCAACATCCTTTGAAAAATTAAAGAGTGTTCAAGGAAGTAAATACAATACTTATAGAGAAGCCGCAATTGCATATAGTTTGTTGACTTCATATACTTATACTGAAGATGCCCAATAGGAAGCTTGTTCATTCGAGATGCCATCAACTTTGAGATCTTTATTTTCTATTTTTTTGGTATTTTGCACGCCACATGATCCGAAGGAATTATGGCTCAAGTTCAGAGATGAACTATGTTCAGATTTTCTGGAAAAAAAATCAACAACACAGCCCTATCTCACTGAAGCCTATATAAATACAAAGGTTTTGAATATTATAAATGGATTTTTGTTTGAAATGGGTAAGAATATTGAACATTATGGTTTGATGGATAGTATTGTTGGTGTATCAGCTGATGAGGTTTTAACACGTGAAATAGTCAGTGAGAGGAGTATTCCAATTTCTGATGAAGAATTACTACTGCCCAGTCTATCAAATGTTGAGCAAAGGCTGGCATATGATCGGATCATGAAAAGTGTTATGGCTAACAATGGAAAATCCTTCTTTATTGATGGACATGGTGGTACAGGAAAAACTTTTACATTGCGTTCTAAAAGTCATATTGCACTGGCTGTTGCATCTTTTGGAGTAGCTGCTTTTGTGTGGCCTGGAGGAAGGACTGAAAATGCCCATTTCAAGTTTCCATTTGATTGTTCTAACACCGAAGTTTGTCAATTAAGCAAGCAGTGTGGTTTAGCAAAGTTAATAATAGAAGCTAAGTTGATTGTTTGGGATGAGGCCACAGTGGCAAAACGTCAATTGTTAGAAGCTTTGGATATGTTACTAAAAGATCTCATGGATATCGATACTCTATTTGGTGGTGAGGTTGTTCTTTTAGGAAGAGATTTTAAGCAGACTTTACCTGTTATATCAGGTGCATCAAGAGATGGAACAGTTCAAGCATCCATTGTATATTCTCATTTGTGGCCAAAATTGGAAATGTTCCATCTTCAACAAAACATGAGGTCCTTAAATGATCCTCAATTTTGCTCTTTTTTACTGCGTATAGGTGTAGGGACAGAGCATATTGACTGCAATGAGGAGATCGAATTTCCAACTCACATTGTTATCCCATATATTGGGAAAGAAGCATCCATCCAAAAGTAATACATTTTTATCCTTTTCGCACATGTCTTCTACATAATGAATTGATTATTAATGGAGACATTGACAATATTTGAATTGTTTAAAGGTTGATTCAATGTGTGTTCACAGATTTAGCTGCATATGCAGTAAATCTAATTGACATGATAGGAATGTGTGTTTTGGCTGCAACAAATGCTACTGTTTACAGCATAAATAACTTTTTGATTGATGTTTTTCCTGGCACCCCGAGATTATATATAAGTACAGATAGAACTTTTGGTGAAAACAATCAGAGTGATCATGAGGATTTTCTTAATACACTTAATCCAAAAGGCCCCCCACCCCATAAATTAGTGTTAAAACCAAATTTTCCTATCATCCTCATACATAATTTAAATCCAACCGAGGGACTGTGTAACGGAACTTGATTAATTTTTCGTGAGTTTTGTCAATCAACCATTAGGGTTGAGATAGCTTTTGGGCTTTATAAGGGCAAACAAGTCTTTATTCCTAGAATACTAATCATTTGTGACCAAAGTAGTAAGACCTCCATCCCATTTAAAATATTTCAATTCCCAGTGAGACTCTGTTTTGCTATGACAATCAATAAGTCCCAAGGCCAAACATTATATTTTGTTGGACTATATTTAGAATAGCCCGTGTTTTCCCATGGTCAGTTGTATGTTGCTTTATCGCGAGTAAAAACCTCTGAATCTGTTAAGGTTCTTTTGACACCTCCGACATTTGAGGGCGCACGACTAAATAATAAAACTAAAAATATAGTTTACAAGGAGATTTTTGAAGAGCAGTAGTTATTATATTTTTGCTTATCTTGTGCTCCCCGTTTTGGATCTGCAACAATTTGCCTTTTTCTGTTGCATATTTTGCAATATACGGGTTGATTTTGTCTTCTCCTTTTGGATTTGGTAGATTTTTTGGAGCTCCCTCATTTTTGAATTTGCAGGTATTTCCTTATTTCATTTTCTATAGATGCCTTTAAGAACATTCTTCAGGTCTAAATTATTTATACATCTTGCTTTCATTATTTTCTGCCTATATACAAGGCATGTATTTTTTAAATAAAGTTTTGCTTATGTGCGGTTAATGTTGATATGCAAATTTCAGATTCAGAAACTATTGTCCAATATAATGCAATGAAGATCTGGTTATGTATATCTCATTGGACCTATATTAAAGGTATGTGTTTAATAGTTCTTCAGATAATCAATTGTACTAATACAATATTCAAATTCTTTCACCTCCAGCGGAGAGGGTTCTACTGGAGTAGGTCAAATATGTCAGCAACACTTGAGTAAACACATTAGTCAAATCAGGTTTCATTAGAGTGGAGAGGTTTGAGTCAAAATGGTTCGAGTGGAAGGTTTAAGTGTTAAGGTTCGACTCGAGAGGGTTCGAATGGAAGGTTTGAAAGTTAAGTTTTGAGGCCAGAGGGTTCGAATGGAAGGTTCGAGTAGTAAACATTTCATCAGAGTTCAAGCAGTCAAAGTTTCTGTGGAAATTCAAAAGTTGAGAATTCATTCTTGAGGTACTAATTCGAGAGGAGAGCGTTCAAATGCGGAGGGTTCAAGTGGAGAGGTTTCATTATAGGACTTCGAGAGCTAATGATTAGAGAGGTGAATGTTCAGGTGATGAGTTTCCAGTGGAGGGATTCGAGTGATACTGATTTGAGAGGTGAAAGATAAGCTGAACATATTGAAATGGAAAGGTTGAAGAGGTACTGGTTCAAGAACTGAACATTCAAGTGCTAAAGGTTACATTCGAGGGGTTCCACTTGAGGGGTTCGCCAGGTACTGATTCGAGAGGTGAAGATTCAACTGGAGAAGGTTTAAGTTAAAGGGTTCCAGTTGAGAAGTTCAAGAGGTACTTATTCGAGAAGTTAACTTCAGAAGCACTCTCTCTCTCTCTCTCTCTCCAATGGAGAGGTTTGAGAGGTACTCATTCAAGAGTTCATATTTCTGGTGTACCACTCGAGTCACCACCACTCGAACCTCCAATGGAACCTTCACCTCTCTAACTGCCAATGCAACCTTCACCTCTCAAACCTTACCTATCAAACCTCCAATGGAAGCTTCACCTCTTCTGGAGAAGGTTTCACTAGAGTCGGTCAAACATGTTAGCAACGCTTGAGTCAACACATCAGTCAAATCAGATACAGTATATTACTGTTCCACCATCTCTTAAAACTGGTTGTTGACTGGAATGTTTCATCGGGTACCGTGTTGTCGTGTTCTAGCTTCTCCTCATCATTTGCACAGTTTCCTATACTTTTCCTTCTTATCTTCTTATTTTATATATACATAAGTACAATCTATTACTATTCCTCCTTGTCTTAAAACTGTTTGTTCACCAGAATCTTTCCTCGGGTACAGTGTAGTACTGCTCCACCTTCTCCTCACCATTTGCACAATTTCCTATACTCTTCCTTCTTATCTCCTTATCTCATTATTATAAAAATATTTCCTCGAATACAGTGTAGTACTATTCCACCTTCTCCTCATCATTTGCACAATTTCCTTTACTCTTATCTCCTTATCATATTATTATATTTTATTTCATATATATATATATATATATATAAGTAGAGTCTATTGATGTTCCACCTCCTCTTAAAACTGTTTGTTCATTCACCAAAATGTTTCGTCGGATACAGTATACTTTTGCTCCACCTTTTACTCATCATTTGCACAATTTCCTATACTGTTCCCTCTTATCTACTTATTTTCTTATTATATTTTATAATATAATAATAATAATGTACGAATACATATATATATATATTTATTAAAAATATTATAATATATTTATTTATAATACATTTGCGTACATATACTTACCATTCTTCCCTACCTTCATCGTCATCGTCGTCATCATCTTCTCAGGTAACAACAAAAGAAGAAGAAAAAGACTTAGAAACTGCTTTAAACATAGCATCCTACAGCTGCTCTAAAGATAACGTCCTTCAACAGATTTAAAGGAAGATCTTCCACTCCTGGTAATTTCCTTTAATCCCATTTCCTTATTTGTTTTCTCCTTTTTAATGTTATTACACAATTTCAAAACATTATGCTAATGATGTTCTCCTTTGTTGATTTCTAATAACATATAATTACACAGCAACGTAAATGCTCTACAAGTATTGAATCTGAAAAGTAAATACAACTATACATGTATTATACTCTGAATTTCCATACTTCAAATCATTACTGAAATATTGAATGAGTTAGAGATGTTATTATATGTGATGCAGGAACTATGGCATCAGAAAAAGCCATTGATAAACTACGCAATACTGATCACCCTTGGATCAGAGTCGTTACAGTCGAGGAAAAATTCTCTATACTTCAAAACCAAAAGAGTCCTACAAAAGTCCAAAAAATTATTTATTTTGATGAAAAGGTAATCAACTCTTTTTTATATATATAATAGTCTATAATACCATCATTTCTCATACTGATAGGTTTACTGATGATATAGGGAGCCAAAGTGGAAGGTATAATGTTTAACAAAGCATATGAAACCATGAGCCAAAGAATTCAGGTTTGTAATAGGTACAAGATATCGAATGCAAACATAAGAGAAATTGATCCCAGATATAAAAAGGATGATATATCAATGCAGTGGATCATCGACACCAGTACAGTTATCGAAGAAATGCATGATTCCGACCATCTCATTTCAGCTCAACATTCCTATGTACCATTTGAAATAATCCCTGAACATGTCAATAAACCTAAAGAACTGATAGGTAATCATTTCCCAATGCGTCTCTTTACCTTAAATCTGAACATATTTTTTGTCTTTACTAATGGTATAAAATTACAGATGTTATAGGGGTTGTTTCTCAATGCCTCCCAATTAGCATTGTCAAAACACCGAGTGGGTCTAAGAAAATTCAAAAGTTTATTCTTATTGATGAGAAGTAAGAAAAATAAATTTTTGTTGAAAAATTATTATATAATTATCTTCTACATTTCAATTTACCTTAATGTTTATCATCCATGTTTAGATTACAAGCTTTGACTTTCACTATGTAGCAAGAATTTATTGAAAATGAAGGCAAATAATTGCAAGCCATTGTGGATGATCTGCTAGTACTAATTTGTCGTCGACTCAAGGTTGATCCCTTTCAAGGTATTATATATTTGTAAAACCAATGTGCCATCACTGTCTAACCTCCATTTCATTATCAAACAACTTCTATTAACATTTTCACTTTTTCTTCATTCATGGATAGAAGTCTCAACACATTACAGATCATCCCTTTTAATTAATGGCACTGACAGCCAATCTTTGGAATATAGAAAATGGTACTATTTTTTCCCATTTATATGATATGATGATACGTATATTCAAAGCAATGCTTACATTTATTGCTACAATAATTTTGCTGGGAAAAACAACACCACATGGAGATCACGGATACCATCACTAGCTTCAACCAATCCTTGGCGAAAATTCCACCAACAACTTTGGATGTTGTCTACACTTCAGTTGGTTATATTCTACCAACCCAAAAGGTAAAAATAATGTCCCATTTATTCCCAGTACCATGTTTTGCTCTTTAGTTTGGCCTTTATTTGTGACCGAACAATTTTCTTGATAAATAGATAGTTACTTTAGAGGTGAAGATATCTTTCAAGGACATCTCTCAGAATTATTACTATATGGCTTGCGTAAAATATTTTCATTCAACAACTGCCTCCTTACATTATGAATTCACCTACAGTTTATGCCAAGAGAAGCAGCTTGCTCAACCAAGGTTATAAACCAACCAACTCCTTTCATTATATATTGTTAATGTCTTTAGAATATATATTTGTTTAAATATCACTACATTACTCCTATTCTTATTCTGAATGTGTTATTTGTGTATGTGTTGCTTCGAAGCATATCTTATCGATGACAGTGGTATTATCACTGCTACCTTCTTTAGTGAACCTGCTGACAAATTATTGGGGTTGGCAGCAATGGAAGCTATTGATGGAGTTACGTAGATTAGTGCCTTCTATTTTGACATATGAATCGGGATTTTTAATTTATCATTCCTATAATTATTCTTCTTTACTCCATCTGTTTTAAAAAAACACGATTCCAGAAAATGAAAACCCATGCATTGGGTTTAAACATAACATATTTTTTATATTGATAAACTTATAGGAATACATTGAAGATCGACATTCTATCATTGAAAATGTAGACTACGTTGTCCAAATTCAAATCTCCAAATTAAAGGGTGGCCAACTTACCCCGAGATATACTGTGTTTAATTTTACTGAAAGGCAATGCTTGCAATACTAGGTTTCAACTCTTCATTTACCCAAAAAAAGTGATGATCAATCACATTTGGAGATTAAAACTCCACCTGCTACAACACAACTTACTATTCAAGGTACAACTGCATTTAATCTGATATAACACTCCTACCTTATCATTACATTTCCTTACTTCCTAATAAAAATATCATGCATGCTCCTTCAATCACAGACTCTGAAGATTGTGAACCACCTTCACCAAAGGCAAAAAGAACCTTTTCCCCCAATTTGAAAGTGAGGACTTTTAACTATCAAAGGCAGAAGGAAAGAAACCTAAATTAGGCTAACTCCAACAGAAACCTTTTGTTGCATCGTTTCTCAAATCAAGTGACTTTTTATTTTGTGGTGTTACCCTTTGTCACATCTTTAAGATATATTTTGGTGCAAGTAACCTCTAAGGCTGATAAATTAAAGTTGTAGTACTGTGTGGTGATCAATTTAACAACAGTTCATATGTTATCAGCTCTGCTGTACAATTTTTTTTCAATGTGTTTACATTGCATGCCTAAGAGATGTAAGAATTATTACTATATCACTATCAGAATTATACATTACTCGGTTGTATACTTTTCAAAAAAATTTACAAGTTTTTCAACAAGGGTGTTTTAAATTTAACCGCCATGAAATAATACATTGAAAGTTGAATTGTCATAAATATTGTACATTTCAAGTTTAGCCGGCATGAAATAATAGATATAAAATTTTAAACTAATCATATTTAAATTTAACAAATCCCTGTGGGAGTTCAACAGATAAAGGTAACCCTTTGAGAGGTACCCTTTCAAGTAGCACCCATTCCAGAGGTGAAGGTTCAAATGGAGAGGTTCCATTGACTGGATTCGACAGATGGCCATTCCAGACTTACCGATTCGATAGGTTCAGGTTCAGGTGGAGGGGTTCGAGAGATATCGATTCGAGAGGTGAAGGTTCAGTTAGAGAGGGTTCAATTGGAAGGGTTCGAGAGGTACACATTCAAGTGGTGAAGGTTTTGGTCGAGAGGGTTCCATTGGATGGGTTTGAGAGGTACCCTTCCGAGAGGTCCCAACCAAGAGGTTTCCACTCGAGAAGTACCCACTTGAGAGGTACCAATTAAAGAGGTGCCCACTCGAGAGGAATTCATTCGAGACGTGACGTTTCATGTGGAGGGGTTCTGTTGGATCCATTCGAGATGAACCCATTCAAGAGGTTAAGTATCAGGTGGAGTGGTTCCATTGGATGGGTTCGAGAGGTACCGATTTGAGAAGTGCCCACTCGAGAAGAACCCATTCGAGAGGTGAAGTTTTAGGTGAATGGGTTCCGTTATATCCATTCGAGATGAATCCATTCGAGGGGTTAAGTCTTAGGTGGAGTGGTTCCATTGGATGGGTTCGAAAGGTACCGATTCGAGAGGTGCCCAATTATACATGTAATTTAAGAGGTGCAATTATACGAGGGGTTCAATATGAAGGTTTAGAGAGGTAACCATTCGAGATGTGAAGTTTCAGGTGAAGGGATTTGATAGGATGGGTTCAAGAGGTAACGATTCGGGAGGTGACCACTCCAGAGGTGCCCATTCGAGAGGTGAAGTTTTGGATGGAGGGGTTCCGTTAAATCCATTCAAGATGAACCCATTCGAGAGGTGAATTTTCAGGTGGAGTGGTGGTGAAGTTTCAGCTGGAGGGGTTCCGTTAGATCCATTCGAGATGTGAACTTCCAGGTGGAGGGGTTTGATTCAATGGGTAGGAGAGGTACCGATTTGAGAGGTTCCCACTCGAGAGGAACCCATTCTAGAGGTGCCCATTCGAGAGGTGATGTTTTAGGTGGAGGGGTTTCGTTAAATCCATTCGAGATGAACCCATTCGAGAGGTGAAGTTTCAGGTGGAGTGGTTCTATTGGATGAGTTCAAGAGGTACCGATTTAAGAGGTGCCCACTCGAGAGAAACCCATTCGAGAGGTACCCATTCGAGAGGTGAATTTTTAGATACAGGGGTTATGTTGGATCTATTCGAGTTGTACCCATTTGAGAGGTGTAGCTTGAGGTGGAGGGGTTCCTTTGTATCTGTTCTAGAAATACCGATTTGAGAGGTTCCATTCGAGAGGTGAAGTTTCAGGTGGAGGGGTTCCATTGGATGTGTTCTAGAAATACCAATTCGAGAGGTTCCATTCGAGAGCTACCCATTCGAGAGGTGAAGTTTCAGGTGGAGGGGTTCCGTTAGATCCATTTGAGATTAACCCATTCGAGATGTGAACTTCCAAGAAGAGGGGTTTGATCAGATGGGTTTGAAAGGTACCGATTCGAGAGGTGCCCACTCGAGAGGAACCCATTCGAGAGGTACCCATTCGAGAGGTGCCCATTCGAGAGGTGAAATTTCAGGTGGAGGGGTTCCGTTGGATCCATTCGAGATGTACCCTTTCGAGAGGTGTATTTTCAAGTGAAGGGGTTCCATTGGATGAGTTTGAGAGGTACCCATTCAAGAGGTGAACTTCCTGGTGGAGGGGTTTGATTGGATGGGTTCGAGAGGTACCGATTCGAGAGGTGCCCACTCGAGAGGAACCCATTCGAGAGGTACCCGATCGAGAGGTGCCCATTTGAGAGGTGAAGTTTCAGGTGGAGTGGTTCTGTTATATCTATTCGAGATGAACCCATTCAAGAGGTTACTTTTCAGGTGGAGTGGTTTCATTGGATGGGTTCGAGAGGTACCGATTCGAGAAGTGCCCACTAGAGAGGAACCCATTCGAGAGGTACCCATCCGAGATGTGAATTTTCAGGTGGAGGGGTTCTGTTGGACCCATTTGAGAGGTACCAATTCGGGAGGTGTAGTTTCAGGTGGAGTGGTTCGTTTGGCCATTCGAGAGGTGAAGTTTCAGATTGATGGGTTCCGTTATATCCATTCGAGATGAACCCATTCGAGAGGTTAAATTTCAGGTAGAGTGATTCCATTGGATGTGTTCAAGAGGTACCCATTCGAGAGGAACCCATTCGAGAGGAACCCATTCGAGAGGTACCTATTCGAGAGGTGAAGTTTTAGGTGGAGGGGTTCCGTTAGATCCAATTGAGATTAACCCATTCGAGACGTCAAGTTTCAGGTGGAGTGGTTCTATTTGATGGGTGCGAGGGGTGGAGGGGTTCCATGGATGTTTTCTAAAAATACCAATTCGAGAGGTTCTATTCGAGAACTACCCATTGGAGTGGTAAAGTTTCAGCTGGAGGGGTTCCGTTAGATCTATTCAAGATTAACCCATTTTAGGTGTGAACTTCCAGGTAGAGGGTTCAAGATATACCAATTTGAGATATCCCCCTCGAGAGGAACCCATTTGAGAGGTACCCATTTAGAGGTGCCCATTCGAGAGGTGAAGTTTCAGATGGAGGGATTCCGTTAGATCCATTCGAGATGAACCCATTCGAGATGTGAACTTCCAGGTGGAGGGGTTCGATTGGATAGGTTTGAGAGGTACTAATTCAAGAGGTTCCCACTCGGGAGGAACCCATTCGAGAGGTACCTATTTGAGAGGTGAAGTTTCAGGTGGAGGGGTTCCGTTGGACCCATTCGAGAGTTACTCATTCGAGATTTTTAGTTTTAGGTGGAGGGGTTCCATTGGATGTGTTCTAGAAATACCAATTTGAGAGGTTCCATTCAAGAGCTATCCGTTCGAGATGAACCCATTCGAGAGGTTAAGTTTCAGGTGGAGTGGCTCTATTGGATGGGTTCAAGAGATACCCATTCGAGGTGTACCCATTTGAGAGGTGAATTTTAAGGTGGAGGGGTTCCTTTGGACGTGTTCGAGGAGTACCTATTCGAGAGGGGTACTTTCAGGTGGAGGGGTTCCATTGGTTTCATTTGAGATGTACCCATTTCAAAGGTTAAGTTTCAGGTGGAGGGGTTCCATTGGATGGGTTTGAGAGGTAACCATTTGAGATGTGTAGTTTCAGGTGGAGGTTCCATTGGATCAATTTGAAAGGTCCCATTCGAGAGGTACCTATTAGAGAGGTTAAGTTTTAGGTGAATGGGTTCAATTGGATCCTTTCGATAGGTACCCATTTAGGTGGAGGGGTTCCATTGGATGGGTTCTACAGGTACCGATTCGAGAGGCCACATTTGAGAGGTACCCTTTCGAGCGGTCCCAATTCGAGAAGTACCCATTCAGGTGGAGGGGTCCCATTAGATGGGTTCTACAGGTACCGATTCAAGAGGTCCCCACTAGAGAGGAACCCATTCGAGAGGTGAATTTTTAGATGGAGGGGTTCTGTTATATCCATTCGAGATTAACCCATTCGAGATGTGAACTTCCAGGTGGAGGGGTTTGATTGGATGGGTTCGAGTGGTACCGATTTAGAGGTGCCCACTCGAGAGGAACCCATTTGAGAGGTTCCCATTCTAGAGGTGAAGTTTTAGGTTAGGGGTTTCCGTTATATCCATTCGAGATGAACCTATTCGAGAGGTTAAGTTTCAGGTGGAGTGGTTCCATTGGATAGGTTTGACAGGTACCGATTCGAGAGGTGCCCACTGGAGAGAAACCCTTTGAGAGGTACCCATCCAGAGGTGAAGTTTCAAGTGGAGTCTGTTGGACCCATTCGAGAGGTGTAGTTTCAGGTGGAGTGGTTCCTTTAGCCATTCGAGAGGTTAAGTTTCAAGTGGAGTAGTTCCATTGGATGGGTTCGAGAGGTACCGATTCGAGAGGTGCCCACTCAGGTTGAACCCAGTCGAGAGGTACCTATTCGAGAGGTCAAGTTTCAGGCGGAGGGGTTCCATTGGACCCATTCGAGAGGTAATTATTCGAGAGGTGTATTTTCAGGTGGAGGGGTTCCATTGGATGTGTTCTAGAAATAACGATTCCTGAGGTTCCATTCGAGAGGTGAAGTTTCAGGTGGAGGGGTTCCGTTGGATCCATTTGAGATGAACCCATTCAAGAGGTTAGGTTTCAGGTGGACTGGTTCCATTGGATGGGTTCGAGAGGTACCCATTCGAGAGGAACCCATTCGAGGTGTACCCATTCGAGAGGTACCAATTTGAGAGGGGAATTTTAAGGTGGAGGGTTTCCATTGGATGTATTCGAGGGATACCCATTTGAGAGGTGTACTTTAAGGTGGAGTGGTTCTATTGGATCCATTCGAGGTGTACCCATTCCTGAAGCGAAGTTTCAGGTGAAGGGGATCCATTGGATGGGTTCGAGAGGTACCCATTTGAGATTTGTAGTTTCAGGTGGAGGTTCCATTGGATCAATTCGAGAGGTTCCATTCGAGAGGTACCTATTAGAGAGGTTAAGTTTCAGGTGGAGTGGTTCCATTGGATCCATTCGAGGTCCCATTCGAAAGGTACCCATTCAGGTTGAGGGGTTCCATTGGATGGGTTTTACAGGTACCGATTCGAGAGGCCCCATTCGAGCGGTCCCAATTCAAGAGTTACCCATTCAGGTTGAGGGGTTCCATTGGATAGGTTCCACAGGTACCAATTTGAGAGGCACCATTTGAGAGGTCCCGATTCGAGAGGTGAACGTTCAGGTGGAGAGGTTCCATTGGATGGGTTTGAGAGGTACCCATTCGAGAGGGGAAGTTCCAGGTGGATGGATTCCATTGGATGGGTTTGAGAGGTACCTATTCGAGAGGTTAAGTTACAGGTGGAGTAGTTTGAGACATTGAGGATTCGAGTGATGGATACTTAGTGTGTGTGTGCGAATGCCTCGACTGGTGGAAGACTCGATGGGTAGATGGAGGATTCTCGAAGGGGTGGTTGTCAGCCTCGAAGGGATAGAATCTTTTGTCCTCGAAGGGGTCGAGTTCTAGGCCCTCGAAGGGATGGGGTTCCGTTTGATCCATTCGAGAGGTCAAGTTTCAGGTGGAGTGGTTCCATTCGATGGGTACAAGAGGTGGAGGGGTTCCATTAGATGTGTTCTAGAAATACCGATTCGAAAGGTTTCGTTTGAGAGCTACCCATTGGAGAGGTGAAGTTTCAGCTGGAGGGGTTCCGTTAGATCCATTCGAGATTAACCCATTCAAGATGTGAACTTCCAGAGAGAGGGGTTTGATTGGTTGGGTTCGAGAGGTACTGATTCGAGAGGTCCCCACTCGAGAGGAACCCATTCAAGAGGTACCCATTCGAAAGGTGCCTATTCGAGAGGTGAAGTTTCAGATAAAGGGGTTCCATTACATCTATTCGAGATGAACCCATTCGAGAGGTTATGTTTCATGTGGAGTGGTTCCGTTGGATGGGTTCGAGGGGTACCAATTGGAGAGCTGCCCACTCGAGAGGTTTGAGAGGTACCTATCCGAGAGGTGAAGTTTCAGGTGGCGGCGTTCCGTTAGATCCAGTCGAGCTTAACCCATTCGAGAGGTGTACTTTCAGGTGGAGTGGTTCTTTTAGCCATTCGAGAGGTTACGTTTCAGGTGGAGTTGGTCTATTAGATGGGTTCGAGAGGTACCGATTCGAGATGTGCCCACTTGGGAGGAACCCATTCGAGAGGTACTCATTCGAGAGGCATAGTTTCAGGTGGAGGGATTCCATTGGATGTGTTCCAAAAATACCGATTCGAGAGGTTCCATTTAAGAGCTACCCATTCAAGAGGTGAAGTTTCAGGTTGAGGGGTTCCGTTGGAGCCCTTCGAGATGAACCCATTCGAGAGGTTAAGTTTCAGGTGGAGTGGTTCCATTGAATGGGTTCAAGTGGTACCCATTCGAGAGGTACCCATTCGAGAGGTGAATTTTTAGGTGGAGTGGTTCCGTTATATCCATTCAAGATTAACCCATTCGAGAGGTCAAGTTTTAGGTGGATTGGTTCCATTCGATGAGTGCAAGACGGGGGACGGGTTCCATCGAATGTGTTACAGAAATACCAATTCGAGAGGTTCCATTTGAGAGCTACCCATTAGAGATGTGGAGTTTCAGCTGAAGGGGTTCCGTTAGATCCATCCGAGATTAACCCATTTGAGATGTTAACTTCCAGGTGGAGGGGTTTGATTGGATGGGTTCGAGAGGTACCGATTCGATAGGTCCCCACTCAAGAGGAACCCATTTGAGAGGTACCCATTCAGAGGTGCCCATTCGAGAGGTGAAGTTTCAGATGGAGGGGTTCCGTTAGATCCATTTGAGATTAACCCATTCGAGATGTGAACTTCCAGGTGGAGGGGTTCGATTGGAAGAGTTCGAGAGGTACCGATTCGAGAGATGCCCACTCGAGAGGAACCCATTCGAGAGGTACCCATTCGAGAGGTGCCCATTCGTGAGGTTCCCATTCGAGAGATGCCTATTTGAGAGGTACCTATTCGAGAGGTACCCATTCGTGAGGTGCCCATTCGAGAGATACCTATTTGAGAGGTACCCATTCGAGAGGTACCCATTCCTGAGGTGCCCATTCGAGAGGTCAAGTTTCAGGTGTAGGGGTTCCGTTATATCCATTCAAGATGAACCCATTAGAGAGGTTAAGTTTCAGGTGAAGTGGTTCCATTGGATAAGTTCGATAGGTACCGATTCGATTGATCCACTAGAGAGGAACCCATTCGAGAGGTACCCATCCGAGAGGTGAAGTTTCAGGTAGAGGGATTCCATTGGACCCATTTGAGAGGTACCCATTCGAGAGGTGTAGTTTCAGGTGGAGTGGTTCCTTTGGCCATTCTAGAGGTTAAGTTTCAGGTGGATTAGTTCCGTTGGATGGGTTTGGGAATTTGAGAGGTGCCCACTCAGGAGGAACCCATTCGAGAGGTGAAGTTTCAGGTGGAGGGGTTCCGTTGGACCCATTCGAGAGGTGTAGTTTCAGGTGGAGGGGTTCCATTGAATGTGTTCTAGAAATACGGATTCGTGAGGTTCCATTCGAGAGCTACCCATTCGAGAGGTGAAGTTTTAGGTGGAGGGGTTCCATTGGATCCATTTGAGATGAACCTATTCGAGAGGTTAAGTTTCAGGTGGAGTGGTTCTATTGGATGGGTTTGACAGGTACCCATTCGAGAGGAACCCATTGGAGGGGTACCCATTCGAGTGGTGAATTTGAAGGTGGAGGGGTTCCATTGGACGTGTTCGAGGAGTACCCATTCGAGAGGTGTACTTTCAGGTGGAGGGATTCCATTGGATCCATTCGAGATGTACCCATTCCATAGGTGAAGTTTCAGGTGGAGGGGTTCCATTGGATGGGTTCGAGAGGTCCCATTCGAGAGGTACCTATTCGAGAAGTTAAGTTTCAACTGGAGGGGTTCCATTGGATCCATTTGAGAAGTCCCATTCGATAGGTACCCATTCGAGAGGTACCCATTCAGGTGGAGGGGTTCTATTGGATGGGTTCTACAGGTACCAATTCGAGATGCCCTATTCGAGAGGTACCCTTTCGAGCGGTCCCGATTCAAGAGGTACCCATTCAGGTGGAGAGGTTTCATTGGAAGGGTTCTACAGGTACCAATTCGAGAGGCACCATTCAAGAGGTCCTGATTCGACAGGTGAATGTTCAGGTGGAGAGGTTCCATTGGATGGGTTTGAGAGGTACCCATTTGAGAGGTGAAATTCCAGGTAGAGGGGTTCCATTGGATGGGTTCGAGAGGTACCTATTCGAGAGGTTAAGTTTCAGGTGGAGGGGTTCGAGAGTTACCCAGTCGAGTGTTACCCTTTCAGAAGGTACCCATTCGAGAGGTGAAGGTTCAGATAGAGAGGTTCCATTGGATCCATTCGATAGGTACCCATTCGAGATGTGAATTTTCAGGTCGAGGGGTTCCTTTGGATGGGTTCGAGACGTACTCTTTCAAGAGGTACCCATTTGAGAGGTGAAGTTACAGGTGAAAGGGTTCCGCTGCATCGATTCAAGATGTACCCATTCCAGAGGTGTAGTCTCACATGAAGGGGTTCGATTGGATGGGTTTGAGAGGTACCAACTCGAGAGGTACCCATTCAAGACGTCAACTATCAGGTGGAGGGGTTCAATTGGATGGGTTTGAGAGGTGGCCATTCGAAAGGTACCCATTTGAGAGGTTCCCATTCGAGAGGTACCCACTCTAGAGTACTTCTCGAACCCTTCCAAGGGAACCTACACCTCTCGAACCCCTCCAATGGAACTCCTATCCTTCACCTCTAGAATGGGTACCTCTCGAACCCTCCAACGGACCCGCTATCCTTCACCTCTCGAATAGTCCAATAGAACCTTCACCTCTCGAACCTACTATGGAACCTTCACTACTAGAATCCATACCTCCCTAACCTTCTGCTCCAACCAACTACCTCTCGAACTTCCACTGCAACTTTCACATCTCGAATCCGTACGTCTCGAACTCCTCCACTTGAACCCTCTCCACCTGAACCTTCACCTCTCGCCATCTCCACTCTTTAATTACATGTATAATTGGTACATTTATAGCTTAAATTACAGGTCTTTTAACATTCCTATAGAATTTCTATAAATTATTATCAAACTCACCGCGCAACGCGCGATGTAGCCATAATAGTTTCATTGAAAAGCTAACCTTAGTAACAGAATCGGATCCACTCACAACAAATTCACCAACCGTGTGGTAAAATTAATGTTCAACAACACAAAATCCTAAAAAATACACAATCGAACAAAAAATCAGAAAAAAACCTTTCAAATCAACAACCAATGAAGTATGAACACCTTCATCCACAATCGAGTCATCCTTATCAACTCTAGTTTCCTTCGATCCCTTCAATTTCTCCATAATAACAAAATGTCTGCAAAATAACGAAACAAAAGTAAGAAAATGCACAATAAATGGCTGATTCAACATATGCACGACCAGATTTATAGAGAAAACCGCCAAAATTAACAAGAAAACCGCCAGAAACTTTGAGAAAGCATGAAACCACAAAATCCAACGAATTAAGAAAATCATACCTCTATGAAACTGGATTACACAGTGTGATGCAATGTAGTCTACGAATTCACAATTTATATTGAATTCGATCATTTTGGATCGAAATTTACAGATGCAGATTATGAGGGTTTTTGGCAATTTCAGAATTTGGAAAAATAGAGAGAGTATATGAAAAATAAATCTATCTAATACCTAAAATATATATCTTATTGGTGTACACCTAGTCCAAAGGTTGGGCCATAGGCCCAAAGCTGCAAATAAGCCCATTATTAGCCTGCGATGCGAGCACAAATAGAGACAACTCATGAACCGTACAAAGCAAAAATCATGGTCAGGCACCAACCACGAACTGTTCTCCTCGGAGCCACAACCAAGCACATGATGGAAAACCTGAGAAAGGCGGAGCCACATTCAGAACAAGATAGAAAAGGAAAAAGGAGATAACAGATACAGGTAAGTGGACCCATACTAGAGAAGCTTGATTTATGAAAAGAGAATACTGACTTGAGTGTCGGAGCCTTTTCCTCGGAACCACTTCCCAGATCTCTTTTGCAGGCATAATGTGGTGGACAATGATTCGTTAGCTGGATTGGGAATACCACAACATTTGGCGGCATCTGTGGGGATGGAATTTTTTTTCCGGTCGTTCATTTCCAACGAGATTAATAATGGCGTTCACCATAAATGAATGAAGTCAAAACCACCACACTCAAGAGCAAATAATTGGGAGAGATAGAAATATACATCCCAACCAACATCAAGATCACATTCCCAACAGAGAGCAAGAATATGTTAGGGATGACAGAGAAGATGAAGAAGAGGCAGAATCCCTTAACACGAACAAGGAAAAGGAAATGAGAGCGATCGCATTGTTCCTATAAACGAACAAAGAGCAATTGTATAATCAGTTTTTAGCTACTCTCAAACCAAAGTCCCCCAGGTTAAGCAAAAAAATTGTTCAACATAATGAGGGCCTTAAATATGAGAGCGAGTTGAGAGACATAGTAGCGGATGATGATGCAGATAAGTTGCCACTTGCACCACATCTTTGCAACTTCAGGATGCCAAAGGATTTAAAGTTACCATTATATGTTAAAATCTACGATGAGACGACCGACCCAAAGGAATTATGGCATTCCTATCGTAACAGCATGAGGTTCTACAATACTGAAATCGAGTTGGTATGTAAGGCGTTCCCTATATTTTTATTGAGAACTGCAATCACATGGTACGAAGATTTACCAAATGGAAGCATCACATCTTGGGTACAACTGTCAGATATATTTTTAGGATGCTTTTAAAGAAGGAAAAGTTTACCAAGACAATCACATATCTAAACAATATAGCTCAACGAAGCGATGAAAGCTTGGTAGAATATCACAGTAGAATATCCTAGGAGGTATGTGATTGGGGGAGTTCTATAAGGAACTAACAAAGAACATGCCAGAAAACCCAAGGGATCTGCAAAAAATGATAGAACAGTATGTGCAAACCGAAGAAGCCAACAAACACAAAATAGAGCGAGTGCAAGGCAAGAAAATTGTAATCGAAGACTCGCTAAGAAATTTGGTAAAGAATGGGAAAGGAAACTTCTCTTTCAAAGGAAGGGAAACATGAACACAAAACACCTTGTCCCAAGAGACACTGCTAACAAAATCACGAAGAGAGATCTGGCAAGTGAATAAAGATCTATTTTGCAAACTAGCGCCAATGGTAGCGCCTCCAGATAAAAGATCTAAATAATACTATTGTGCCTTCCATAGAGATCACAGTCACGATATTAAGTGTTGCAGAGATCTACAGAGGCAGATAGAAGAATACTTGAGGAATGGTCATCTTGGACAATACATGGAGGAAGATGAGGGTAATAGATACAACAAAACGAGCAAGGCAGGAAGCTTTATGGCTAAAACCCAAGCCACAGTGAACACTCAGAATAGAAATTAAAAGATGACGTTAGCAGTAGACTGTAAAGAGGATTTGCCCAACAAAGCTCTAGAAAGAGTAGTTTTCTCCATACATGGGTCAATAGAGTCCTTCTATAATAATGCCTGGAAGGCTAAGGCCATGTATTCACCTCCACAGGAGCCCATGGATAAAAGATTGTGTATTGAAGAAATGATCATGTTTAGAGAAAAGGACGCTACTCCTAATGCCTAGCCACACAATGATCCCATGGTCATTATAGCTAAAATCAAGAATGCGGCTGTTCATAGAGTGTTTGTCAATGATGGAAGCGCGGTAGAAATTCTTTTTGTGGACTATTTTGACATACTTGGATTCTTGAGGACGAACTTGAAAAAATCCACGTTTGTGCTCATAGGATTTGGCAACATTGAGTTGTCTGTAACAATTGGGGAGAATGGGAGGAACTGCACCATGATCTGTGACTTCGTTGTCATGGATACTCCAAGTTCGTTTAACGACATTATTGGTAGGGCATTTCTGAATAAAGCCAAAGCAATATGGTCTCCTAACAGGGATCGTAACGGAGAGAGGAAACCAAGAAACTGTCAGGCAGTGTTTGGTCATTGCAATGAAAGCAGGAAGAAATGTGGAATAACCAAAAATGGTCAGTTGTATCACCAACAACGACTCTTTTTTTTTTTTAATGAAAACACCCGTAGGTGGGGGATATATATTGGGTTCCCCAGGCCCAGCCAACCATATTTTTAACAAACCAGAATTGAGTTATCGCAATTCAACTATGGTGAGGCAACCCCGTTGCCTCCAAAAGTACTACAACTAACTAAGGTGGATGTAGCCTATACAAACAACTGTACTGGAGTTGCGATCCACAAGCGAGAGCCTCCACCCCCCGTGTTAGTTCTCCCTTGTGGCCAGGCAACTCCAAAACCACGCATGTGGTAAGCAGTATGCACCAGCAATACCAAGTGAGCAGCCGCATCAAGTGAGCAGCATTACAAAAATGAGCAGTACCAAGTGAGCAGCAGTATCAAGTGAGCAGCAGTACCAAGTGAGCAGCAGCACCAGCAGTGTTAAATGAGGGAACCAGCACGAAACCTTCTGAGTGTTATTGGATCTCCAGCCTACAAACAAGAAAGCAGTATCAATTCAGAGGGTAAGCAGTACCAACAACGACTCACTTAACCAAGTGGATCACCCAGTAGAGATAGGGGAACAAACTGAAGATGTCATTCTGGATGACAACGATGAATCTAAATGTGTCAAAGTAGGGAAATATCTTCCAGATTGAGAGAAACAAAGGGTGATACAAATTTTGAGAGATCACAAGGACACATTTGCATGGAGTGTACAGAACATGGGAGGAGTTGACCCAAGTGTGGCAACTCATTCTTTGAACATTGCTGATTCGATCAAGCTGGTCAAGTAGAAACAAAGATGATTTGCCAGTGATAGACAAAAGGCAATCGAAGAAGAAGTAAAGGTGTTATTGCAAGATGGGAGAGCTTACATACCCAACCTGGCTAGCGAAACCGATGATGGTGAAAAAGGCAGACTCTGGGTGGAGAATGTGCATA
This sequence comes from Rubia yunnanensis, assembly GCA_037428765.1. NCBI lineage: Eukaryota > Viridiplantae > Streptophyta > Magnoliopsida > Gentianales > Rubiaceae > Rubia > Rubia yunnanensis. The sequence continues at coordinate 42,717,670 of CM075061.1, read as the reverse complement.
TTAAAGCCTAAAGGATTGTTACCCACTGCCAAAGATTGGTCAGCTAGTAGAAGTGATCTCAAGGTATGAAGTCCTCGCATTCGTGGATGTCTACAAAAGGTATCATCAGATATTCATGAACCCTGAAGATGCAGAAAAAATGGCCTTCATGACAAGTTTTGGGATATTTTTCTATGTGAAGATGTCATTCGTTTTGAAAAATGTGAGAGCAACGTATCAAAGAGTGGTAGATAATGTATTTCGCGGCCGGAATGGGCGCAATATAAAGGCATATGTGGGTGCAATATAGCAGGTGACTTCACGGATGACTTAAAAGAAACCCTGAATACATTAAGTGTAATTGGAATGAAGCTAAATCCCAAAAAGTGCACAATATAGGTTGGAGTTGGTAAATTCCTAGGATACAAGGTCTCCTCGAGGGGGATCGAGGCTAACCCAATAAAAATACAAGTAATCGTTAACCTCTCCCAACAACGAATATTGAAGGAAGTCCAAATCTTGATGGGTCACTGGCTTGGCTCAGTATATTCATGTCAAAAGCAGCTAAAAGGTACTTCCCACTGTTCAAAATCCTTAAGAAGGCCAAGAAGTTTTGCTAGAGTGAACAGTGTAAATCAGTATACGAATCACTGAAGGACCAACTTCAGACACTTACAACCTTGAAAGGACCAATTTAGGGAGAGACACTATACTTGTATTTGACGGTTTTAGTGAACGCATTAAGCTCAGTACTGGTAAGGCAAGGGGGCCAAAAATAGATACCAGTGTTCTACACCAGCAGAATACTGTAGCAGACTAAAATGGCGTATCTTCCAATTGAAAAGTTAACCCTAGCATTGATATATTCGGCAAGAAGACTGCAAACCTATATCCACAGTTATATGATTGTTTTCTATACTCACTACCCAATTAAGAACATCTTAAACAAGCTAGATTCATCCGAGAGAATGACAAAATGGGATCTTGAATTGGGACAGCCTGAGATTTTATTTCAACATCGAACCTCAATCAAAGCACAAGCTTTAGTAGATTTCGTTGCCGAAATGACAAGTGTGAGAGCGCGGCAGGAGAAAACACAACAGTTTCTTGACGAAGACAAAGAAAATGCCAAATGGGAAGATGTCACATGGACGGGGCATCTAGCAAGGAAGGATGTGGAGCAAGACTTTTTTTATTAACCCGGTCGGAGGAGAATACATATACTTTCTTGGCTTAATTTCTCACTCACCAATAATAAAGCTGAGTACGAGGCGTTAATATATGGCTTAGACTTCACAGCTCACATAAAGGTGAAGAGAGTTCGAGAGTTCAGCGATTCACAGATAGTGGTCCAACAAGTGCGAGGAGATTACAAAGTGCGAGGAGATTACAAAGTGCGAGAAGAGCAATCGATGAAATACTTAACCAGGGTTTGTCAACTCATCGCTCACCTTGAGTATTTCAACATCCAACACGACCCAAGAAGTGAAAGCATGAAGGAAGAAACCTTAAGAAAGTTCTCAATAGAAGGTTTTGAATTCTTAGCTGACCACAAAGATGTTAAAATGGAAGTCATTCCAGTTATAAGCAAAGCAAGGACAATCCTATCAACAGTTCAAGCACAAGAAGTAAACTGGATGACACAATTGATTGAATAATTGGATAAGCCACCGACATATAAGGTACATGCTAGGAAGCTAGAAATGCGATCCCACAACTATTTTTATGAAGATGAAACCTTGCACAAGAAAAGGTACCTATCTTCATGGATAAAGTGTGTGGGGCTATCACAAGTAGGAGAAATCATGAAAGAAGTACATGAAGGATTGTGCAAATCACATCAAGGATCTCGAACGATTGCAAAGAAGATCATTCGAGCTGGATACTACTGGTTAACCATGTTTAATGAAGCATACAACTTCGTCCGTAAATGCAGAACCTGCCAGATATATGCTCCAATATCGCACAAGCACCAGGCAGCATTAACAGGAATATATGAAGCTTGGTCTTTTGATAAATGGGGAATTTATCTCATCGAACCTTTTCCAAAAGGTACTGCTAGTTCCAAGTTTTTTTTTATTTTGGGTAGAAACAAAGCCCTTAGGAAGTGTCACGGTGGAAGTGGCAAGAAATATTGTCTGGCAGAATATGGTTCATCGCTTTGGAGTACCACAATCCATCATTACCGATAATCGCACATAGTTCACAAGTGGTATCTTTATATAATGGTGTTTGAAACTTGGAATCACGCAGAAATTCACTTCTGTAGCTCACCCCCAAGTGAACGGACAAGTATAGGTAACGAATAGAACGATCGTTCAAGGTATCTCGAAAATATTGTAAAGAAAGCGAGCATGTTGGGTTGATGAGATACCCAATACCTTGTGGTCATACAGAACAACAGTTTGGGAACTAACAGGAGAAACGCAGTACAGTCTGGTATATGGGCAAGAAGTGGTAATACCAGTTGAAATTGGACAATCAATCGAACAATACAAAGAAGACACTAACCTAGAGATGGTGAGGTTGGACTTGGATGAACTCGAGGAAAAGAGACAAATGGAAAAAATCAAGGAAGCAAAGTACAAAGAAAGGATAGCCAGAGCTTACAACCAGAAAGTCAAGGAAACACAATTCTAAATTGGCGATATGGTGTCAAGGGAGAATGAAGCTAGCCTAGCTGAGGAAAAAGGAAAGTTGTGCCCAAAGTGGGAAGGGCCATATAAGATAACAAAGGCGCACCGATCTAACTGCTACGAGCTAGAGAGAATGGATGGTAGCAACATTCCTAACACTTGGCACATAGTTAACTTAAGAATTTTTTATGTGTAGGATCAGCAAAGAGGCAGAAAAACCTAGTTCCCATGTATAGAAACCATGATATAATCATTGGGAGTGTTCGTTCCTTTGTTCTACATTGAAGGCAATATGATCACAATATAAATCTTTCGGAGTCCCATCTTTTCTTTTCAAACAGTCGTACTTTGCATTTGCAAAACTAAGTTACAAATTCTTAACATACAAACACATGATGATAGTGGCATAATTATGAACATCACTCAACTTCCCTCTTCGCAAAATACAAACAAAAGCAAGCCATGAACTTTGAAAGAAGGCAGATATGCCCACAACAAAGCGACAAAAGCAAGGCATAGATCTTGCAGCTTCACACTATCAATAAAAAACAAGTTATAGATCGTGCTACCAGGAAAACCTGCTCAAATACAGTGAAAAAAGCAACCAATAGATCTTGCGGCTTCGCTTAGTAAAAAAAAGTAATAAATCTTGCTACATGGCAGATATGCCTACGATGCCGCGACTAAAGCAAGCCATAGATCTTGTGGTTTTGTACAATAAAGTAAGAAATAGATCTTGCTACATGGCAGATATGCCTTGGATGCAACGAGTAAAACATGCTATAGATCTTGTGGCTTCGTGATAAACAGAGTTATAATACTCAAAACAAAAGAGATAGATATATGATAAAAAAAGTCCCACGATGAAAAGAGAACGACGTAGTCAAGAACATTCAAAAGTGTGAAGGACAACCACAACATCCAAAAACTGCAACAAAAATATCATTGGAAAAAATCATCACATTTTATCTATGCCTAGATGCTCGTGATGAACCAAAAGAAGACAAACCACCACAGCGACGACTGTGCTCAGCTTCACGATGGAGGTGCTCAGGCCTATGCCAATTTTCCTCAGCCTCATACTCCTCGTTAACTAGATGGTCATATCACCATTTCATGTGTAAATAAGAAGGATGGCGTGGTAGGCCCCCTTCGCTCCATATGACCAAGATGCCTACCATAATACGCCTTGAAATCGATTATAGAGCCGAACCTCTCGCAGTCCAGCTACATACGCATCACAATAACAGTTTCCTTATACAGCTTCATTTCAGCCCTTAAATTCTACACTTCATCCTCTAGGCTACAAATAAGTGATCAGACAGCCTCAGACAAATTAATCCTTTGATCACCAGTTCCCACAATGAGATCTTTATGGCCAGTAGCTCTCTATGATGAAGAAGGGAAATCTTAAAGCCTATCTTTGTATTCAACACAGATTTGCTCGAGTTGTTGCACTAATGAATGAAGCCAATAGAACTAAGCGTGAAATTACTCATTTTCACTTTGCATTTGCGTGTTTACAGCAAACTTCTTGTCAAATTTACTTTTCCAACCAAGTGCGAAGAACTTAAGCAATCATACTCATCATTCTTTTTCTTCAACTTTTCGAACAAATCATTAATACGGGTAGATTTTTTATCAATAATCAACGTCTTCTGATAGGCCTCACGAATCTTGCTAGCACTATAATTCCTAGCCTTTTCCTATTGCCAGAGCATCTTCACTATGGCCAACCGTTGACGGTGGATAAAACCATTCTACTAGTTGCAAATCCTACGCAAATTACGCACAACATTCTGGGTGTCTTTCATATCCTTTCCCCATTTCACTTCAAGATCATTCATACCCAAGAGCAAGTATTTCAGATGAATACCTAGAGACAATGCCCATTTCTGGATGCGAGTAAGGAGATTAAGAGATCACATTTACACACCAGCAGATTCAAGATCAAGCAGCCTACGAACAATATCTTTGCCAAGTGATTCAACATTGTAACCGTCGGGAACAAATTGAGTACAAGGACATTTTGTAGATGCATATGACAAGGCATTAAGAATAGGAAGTTTCTACCCAAGGAATAATAGAAGCAATTCCACACGACAGAAGTGATCGAAAGAAACAATCTATTCATAATCTTTAGTGAAGGACTGAGAAGAACGAATCAATCGAACAGGTTAGGGGACAAAAATCCATAACTATCAGAAAAATGATCACTATATCCAAGAAATTCAAGACTTTTTAAAAACTTATGATCAATCAAAATATTAGAACCCTGCATATAAAAAGGTATAATGATAGGTTGCAAAAGATGAAAGATAAAACACCAGGGATAATCCCAATCACGCAAATAGTACAAACATACACCATAATATTGTCTCAAATAACACTTCAAAATACAAAAATGTACAGTACACTAGGAATTAACTGACTTCGAAAGTAGAGGTAGGTAAAGGCTAAACAACGGTAGCAGTAGTTTTCTAGCTTGGCGGCTGAGCGAGAGCTTCCTGGCTTGGCTGCAGGATGAGGGCTTCAGTGATTTCATTAATCTCAGTGGCCACACTGGAATCAAGATTAGGAGTTGAAGCAACAATTCTAGATTCAAATGGAAGATCTTCCAAATAATCCACCTTGCAGCCATTTAGTTCAGCCGCAGAAGGAAGACAGGGAAGGCTGGCAAGATGTGAGAGCAGAGCATAGGGATGTCCCCATCCGCAATATTTTCAATAAAGGATTTCATAAGCTTTGCCTTATGCTTCTCCAGGGTCTCAGTACACTTCTTCAGCTAGGGCAGACTCTTTAGCGTACAGGATGGATTCCACTCGCGTTGATCCTTCACAGCCTGACAGTACCCAGCGGCGCAAGCATTGCTGGAAACATCCTCAAATAAATTATCAAAAAAAAATAAGTCTTACAAAGCTGATCTACTCGAATTTGAGGATATTGAAGGGAAGCAGGCCCATGGGTACACATCTCATCCAATTCCGAACGAAGCTAAGTCATTTTCACCTCAGCCACCTTCACACGCTCCAGAGATGCTTTCGGGGGAAGTTTCTAGATTCCCACATTTTTCTTCATGAGCCTTATACTTCTCCATGAATGACTCATCAATAGGGGTGAAATTAGAAAGTCGCTCACTCACGATTTGAAGGTTTTCTTCAACCTTACAAAACGATAACATAGGACAAAGTTAATCAACATTTGACATACAAAGTGTCAAAGTATAGTAAAAGTCACTAAAATCAAGCCGCAAACTTACCACAACCAGTGTATTAGGCAGAGAGAGGTTGGAGAGAATATCAGATAGCATTCCCTCCGCTAGTGGAGTCTTGGCTCGCATCAGAGTTTGAGGGCGAGATGGGTTACCACGCCCCTTTTTCACGAGAGGAAGCGAACGTCCCAAAGAACCTTCACTCATATCCATCTTGTGCTTCTTCTCCCTCTGTCCACCAATAGAGGGATGACCACCTGTCTCTCTGCCTTCAGAAGACTTACCCTTACTGCCAGCGCCTATTTTGTTACCACCCTGCCAGGTGGTGTTGCTTCTAGCAGCATTATTAGGCTCAACAAAAGTCTCAGCCACCTCTTCATCGTCACCGTCAAAGAGCAATTTTTCAATGTCACCTCCGGCTAAATCAATGTCTTAAATGAGATGAACATCATAGACTAAACGACCGCACAAAAAAAATATATGTTAGCCAAAATAAGATAGAATACAGATCAAACACATCAAAACAATAAGAAGAAAAATACCTTCAGCATCAGAGTTAGCATGGTGGAGATGTTAGGTATGAGCACGAAGTGTGACCACGATGTCCATCTCAGCAGTAAAACGGACATTCAGACCAGGAAGCTTAAACTTGGGAACCTTGTAGTTCCAAGAAGGCACAACCACTTCGGGATTTTGACTTAATTTTATATAAAAACAATTGTACACCACAGATTAACATTACTAGGAAAACCGCTAACAAGCTCAACCCCAGCAATCACAGGATAAAGGCGAATTCATCAACTATGTTTTTTAACTTTTTGGAGATAATAGAAATTACGAAACAACTCAAGAGAGAAAGGAATATTTAATTTCTCACAAACCTAAAGAAACCCCCCATTATGATAGTGATGCCCTTGGGGTGAAATTGAGACAACACGACTTTCTACAAACGAAGAAGATCAACCACATGTTGGGAGAGAGGAAAATAAAGGCTAAAGTTTAAATAGGATAAATAACATGATATATAGCCAGGCGGAAGAGTGTGAAAAAATTCAGAATTTCTAGGAGTGGGAAGATTAAAAGGAGCTCAAAGAGGGAAATAATTCTTCAAGTCATCTAAATACGAACCAGACAGCATACTGCGTATGGTAGAGTATCCGGTGATATGACCCGAATCCCCGCCAGTGTGAGCATCTTCTACGGGGGGACTCAACACAGTTAAAGGAAGACATGTGAACAGGTGAGGGTCATAGAGTTGAAATTAACAACCTTAATTAGGGTTAAACACCGCGGACACAAGTTTTTCAGAGCAAAGATTAACATAATACTCGTCGGAGAAGAGGACCGAAAAATAGTTAGAAACGCAACAACTACTAAAATTACCAGAAATCAAAAAAGAAATTCAATGTATCAAGTCCAGAGTATGCACCAAAGAAATTGGAAATTAAGATAAGGACAAAGCTTACTCAGAAAGAGCATGAAGGGAGATGATACGCAGAAAACCTAGGCATGATAAGTGAGGATGAAAGCTTGGGCAACAGAGGAGATAAACTGCGGAAAAAAAGAGAGAAGATAATTAAATGTAAAAAAGAAACGGGAAGATTGAGAAAGATAATTAGTTCAAAAAACACAATGATGATAATCTGACACAAAAAGAAAACCACCTTTTGCTTATATCAGGACGGTAGCGGTATATGAAAACACATTATACTGAATGAGGGCAACACTGAAATGTTTGTTTCAAATTCTTCATTTAAGAAGTATAGTGAGAACAAACATAAAAAAAATACTGACCGGAATAGCAAAATTGAGGATCGAATCTTGGCCTTTAGAAATAAAATCTTTGAAAAAATAGCCTTAACACAAGGAATTCAAAAATTAAAAATTCAAATTTAAAGGGGGATCGAGGATAGAGATAAGGCCAAAAAGCTAACCGGGGGGAAAGGCTATGATGAAAAAGTTAGTCTACGACCATCCTTTCAATGAATAGTGAATAATCCATAAATAAATGGCATACCTCATTATTTATACCTCTCGAAACCTAAATAGGTTTGCCTATTTCCTAAGTCTTCTTTCTTACCACTAGGCCCACTAAGCCTTCTTAGCGCTATGCCTTAGTGGGTTGCCCTTGGTTCTTCCTTAGCATTGGGCTAGAAGTCCAATAACATTTCGACCTAGTTCTCCATCAAGAGCCCACAGAAAAGTCAAGTGACATGCTATCGGGGCGTCGTGCTATCGAACGGTCTTATCGAGCTTTAGCTTGTCTTTGATAAGTTCACGAGGCTTTGATGACAGCTAATCACTTGGTTTTCTTCAGGTGGTTTTTACCTCTTCCATGTTTTGTCTTTGAATACCGAAGGTCGCACGTGGATAAGGGAGTGCGGGAAATCTGAGCGCGTGTGGGCATTTCTTTTACCAACTCTCCACGTTGTGTCAGAATTCTCGCCTTTCTATGCAATTATTATTCAACCGTCGCTTCTCTTTCCCTTTTTTCTCTTCCAAACCATCATTTTCCCCTTTTAACTTCTTTCTTTCTTGCAGGTAGAGTCATATTTTACAGAGACTTCTTCTCAACTTTCAACTCTTTCCAGTTATCACATACATCTTTCCTTTTACGAGTAAGTTCTCCTCGTCATGGCCTCTACCTGAAATCCTAATTCCTTGTTCGCTAATGTTTCTTCTCCCTATCATTCCCCAAATCTCTTTCTCCCTCCGATTGTGGAAGTAAAATTGGGTCTAAGGAAAGTTCCTCAGAGAGGACTCTCTCGGTGGAAATCGAATCTCGCCTTTGCGCAAAACACTTCAAAATCCACTGAGATTTTGGCCAACTTGGATGGTTCAGTGATGAGTTATCTGGGAATGGGTTTTGTAGACTCCATCCGTATTGTGATGAATAGAGAGTGGAGGTCTTTAGGACTCTCCCTAGATAAAGCTGCAGGTGATGACCCAACTAATCAATTGAGTCCTTATTCTAATATGCCCCATATGGTTAGCGAGGTGAAGAATATTATATCCTACACCACCTCAAGGAGGAAACTCGTTGTCCTAATGCGTTGTACTACGGCTGACCCATCGAGCAAGGAAAGCTCCGATTCAGAGTATATTGTTCCTAACGAACTAGGAAAGATAATTGATGAGATCCCTCTTTACCAACGAGTTCCCTTAGATGCCAAGCTTAGGGTTCTAGAAGAAGATGAATCCCCCTCAACTCTACCCGTAGGAAGATCGATCATTTATGGCCATCACCTCCAATCTGGTTTGTGTTCCCCCCCCCCCCCCTCCTGGTTGACTTAATGGAGGAGTTCAATATTAATCTGGGTCAGCTCCATCCCAACGTGATTTTCATAATAATTGATTTCATTGTTTGATGCAAGGAAGTTGGGGTTCTTCCTCGTCATGAGTTGTTTCAAGTTTTGTATACATTGCACTCTAATCGGGGTGTTCGTGGAACATTTACTCTGTCCAATAAGACTATTGAATCTTGGTTCATTATTCCCCTCTCTAATAACCAAGGGTGGCAATGAAAAGCATTTACCTTTGACTATTTTGGGGCTTATCGAACCCCTCGATGGAATTCTAAGGTGATCGAGGCTAGGAAGTGGAATGGATATTCGATCCCTGACCATATGCGCGAAGATGTGACGCTCCGGAGAGAGCCCGATGCTCTGGATACCAAGCTCTACCTTCTTGAGGTAAAGAGAGCTAAGTTATTTGCTTGGCCACTGTGGTTTATGAAGAGATCTATGCCTCAATGGTCTATCAAAACCCTGACCAATCGACCCCCCAAAACTTCAAACCTATTGCTCGTTCTAAGATTAGCAGGAAAAGAATTGTGGAACTGTCCTCCCATTCATAGGAAAATTCCGAGGAAGTGGAAATATTTACTTTGGATGCCTCAAAAGGTTTTTGGGGCAATAACCTTTGAGGATTTTATTTTTTAAAAATGTTTTTATCGAGATACCTAACCTATCTCTTGTTGCAGTGGCAGACATGGACATCTTCAACGATCTCCGAGAGAGTCATTTCTAGACTGTGAAACCAACTACCAACCTCTCGATGGGAGCTCCTAAGACTCCACTAGTTGAAGCAAAGAAGCACTTGAAAGGTCCAGATGAAAAGACCAAGAAGCGAAAGTATGAAGACTTCTCTTATCAAGGCGGGGGGCGCTTCTGGTGACAGCCTAGATCTGTCCAAGTCCTATGGGTTCCTAGGAGAGGCCAAAGGGGACCCTTCTGTAACTTTTTGTGACCTTCATTCAATGATCTTATGAGACTTGAGCTTCCCATTTTATGACCTTGTGGTACAAGTTCTTGCGGCCCTCAAGTCCAGCTTGCGTTTTGTGCGGTTGTCAGAGCACTTAGGAGAGAGGAGAACTTCAAACTTGAGGAGAAATGTGCTAAACTTGAGGAGGAGTGTGTAGAGCTCCGGGAGGAATATAAGAAGTTGAAAGAAAAAGATAGGATGTGATTAAACAAATTCCAGCCAGAAAGTCAACACGCCCTGTTGATGTGTTTCACCAAGAAACTGATGGGTTCTACCAAAATCTATGACCTCTTCATTGAGCGTTTGAAGTCCTTGAAACAGATGGGTCGGAACGAACTGGTCAAACACCCGATCCCTCTACTCCTAGATAAGCACACTAAGGAACTTCAAAAGTTCGCTGATGATATGTACGAGAGACAAGTCTCATCTCGATGGAAGGAAGCTAGCGCAGAGGGCGTTTAATTTAAGTTGCTCAATTTCTTTAAGGGATCAAAGAGTTATTTACTGTCGAGGAGCTCCAAGCTGTCGATCCCAAAGATCCAGGCAAGCCTGGCAAGAATCCGCAACCTTCTGGCTCCTCAAATAGTATGGATGGGCCCTCTTCGACAATTCAAGAGAAGGCTAATGAGACCACCCCCAGCGGGATAACTAGTATAGCTCACAACGACGTATGAATTATTTTCCTCTCAGTTGCACTACCAAAGGCTTGCAATGAACTAAACCGTCTTACCCAGGATTTATCTACTGCTCATAAAGAGTTGCAATCCTGGCGTGACCACAAGTATCCCTCAATTCAGAAACCTCTTGAAGAGGCAAAGAAGAGTTCCTCTGGAAAGTCTGTTGTGGCCCTTTCCATTATTGAAGAATCTTGTAAACATGACGAGATGCTACACCAGGAGGTCCTTCACGAGATGATGAGAGAATATCCAACTCTAGCACATTGTCTTACCCATGCTAGGTTGTATCATGTCTTAAGCCAAGGGAAAAGCATCGCATGTTACCAATGAGAAATTTTGGAATATATAGCCAAGATCAACGAGATGACTACCAAAAACTCTACTCTCAAAACAAAATGATCAACTCTACGAGGATCTAGCAACCTAGAATTCTCAGTTTCAAGCCCAGGTGACTGAATAAAACTCCTCCCTTGTGGCCTACTCGAATAGTCATTGAGCGTATGATTTGTCCCATGGTGTCTTCGATTTTGGTCTTAACAATATTCCTAGGTTTCTTTATAGAATCCAGATGTTTATGATGAATCAATATTTAGACCGTGATCCCGACCACATAGCAATATTCGATGCCATCCACGAGTGGCTTTCCCGGGTTCATCATTCCAATGCTAACAGTCGACAAGTGGCTCAGAAAGGTTTTTCCAAGAAGAGATATAGAGTCGCTCAAACCAAAAATCCTTTCGGCGCTAAGAAGTTTCTTCTTCAGGAGTCAAGTGCTGCTAATGAAGCTTGCCCTTCTGCCACGAGGAACGCTACCTCGGGACAGAACGTCGTGGCAAACAGTCTGAAAGCTACCATTGGACTGAACATCAGTGTTAGCACATGATCTCAAAAATGCAATGCTCCCCCTGCCCCTGTGGTCTATGGCTCTATTGGAACTAGTTTGCCTATTTAAGGTTATTACGGGAAGGCTTCACATTCTGGGGACTTAATTTCACGTCGAAGGTGTACCCCTCGAGCCCCCGAGTTCAGTGAAGGTGAAACCAATCACCTATTCAAAATTGCAACAGGTATCAAATCTGTGAAAATTCAATGGTCCAAGTGAATGTAATATGTAGTTTGCTCATGTATTTTAGAATTTGAATGTAATACATATCGATTCAACAAAATTGAATTTCAATGTATCCAATGGTTCGTTACTTAAAACAAAAATGTTGATGCATTCCTTAGTTCTATCTAGCGGCCAAATGTTTTCTATTGGTCCAAAGGTTTTATTGAACTGAACTTGATCACGTTGTAATGATCCTATCTAAATTAGCCTCATCGTCGCAAAAACAATATTTATTTTCACCGTGACTTTGCTCAACTTGGTATTATCAACGCAAGGAGATTATCAAACTTTACCTTATCAGTGCATGTGAATTCACTTTGAGATTATCGACCCTGGCCTTATCGGCACAAGTGAATTCATTCGGCTTGGTCTCGAATTCGTTCGGCCTGGTCTTATCAACACAAGGAGATTATCGAACTTGGCCTTATAGGAATAAGTGAATTTGCTTGACTTGGTCTTATCGAAACAAGGAGATTATCGAACTTGGCCTTATTGGCACAAGTGAATTTGCTCAACTTGGTCTTATCGACACAAGGAGATTATCGAACTTGGCCTTATAAGTACAAGTGAATTTTCTCAACTTGGTCTTATCGATACAAGGAGATTATCAAAATTGTCTTTATCAGTGTAAGTGAATTCATTCGACTTGGTCTTATTGACACAAGGAGATTGACAATAAGTATAGGCACGAAAGTGATTTCAGTCAATGGACTCAATCTGACGGTACATCTCAAAACTGGTGGTAACGACAAAGGTTGGCAACATTCCACCTTCGAGATACATGTTTTCCATCCAACTCTTCTAAGACATAACTTCCTCCTAGGTGTGCCTCCAACACCGGATACGGCACTTCCTAATTGGGAGCCAGCTTCCCTTCTAGCTATATTTTATTCTTCTCGTTACTCCTCATGACCAAGATGGCTTCACTGAATTGAAGCTTCTTTACTCTTCGATCGTGGTACCGCTTGAATTGCTCATTCACCCTAGTTTTATGAAGAACGGCTAGTGCTATGTTCTCCTCCTCCAAGTCCAGGTTTAAGCATCGGTTGTCACTATTTTTCACTCCATTTCTTGACATTAACCTTGTGCTGGGCAAAATAATTTCGCTGGAATTACAACTTCAGTGCCATTGACTAGGTTGTACGCCATCTCGCCAGTGGCTCTGGATGGAGTTGTCCAGTGTGACTATAACACACTCGGAAGTTTGTTCACCTAATTGCCAGCTGGTCCTTCGAGCCTCTTCTTGATTCCATTAACAAGGGTCCGATTAGTAACCTCAACTTGGAAATTTTCTTACAGGTGGTAGACCGTCGTTAACTTCAACTGGATCTTGAACTTCTTGCACCAACTCTTGAAAGGAACATTGGTGAATTGGACACAATAACCCTTGGAAATAAAAACTGACAAATGATATTTTTCCAACAAAATGAGACCTCTGAATTCCCTTTTATATTTACTAGTGGCTCAGCTTCGACCCACTTAGTGAAATAATCAACAGCCACCCACAGGTACTTAAACCTGACCCACTTAGTGAAATAATCAACAGCCACCCACAGGTACTTAAACCTGCCTGATGCTTCTAGGAATGGGCCCACTAGGTTGATTCCCCATTTATCAAACAACCAAGTGTTGTGCATGCTGATCATTTATGTTTGGGGCACATGGATCATTGGTGCATGTCTCTTGCATTGAAAAAAAGCTTGGATGTATCAGTTGCATTCTTCAAACATAGTGGGCCAATAGTATCCTGCTAGGATCATCTTCCTAGCCACAGAACGAGCTCCCTGATGGCTACCACATATTCTTTCATGAATTTCCCTGATCAAGTAATTTGCTTCACAAGGTGCCACACATCAAAGTAGGGGGTTTTAAGTAGCCCCTATGATACAAGTGGTCATCCTGTATTACATACCTTGGCGCCGTGAGGTGAATCTTTCTGGCTTAGACAGGTTCGATAGGAAGAACACAAGTACTTTATATGGGAGTCATCCAACTGTATGTTTCATTGATTGCCATCACGATTGGCCCCTCGATGCTTCGACAATTCAGCTCTTCGAATGGGATTGATTTCTGGGACAATCGTTCTAAGTTTGAAGAAGCTAGCTTGCTAAGGGCTTCTGCCTTCTAGTTTTTCTCTTGGGGCATCTGTGTTAAGTGAAAGATAAAAAACCACTCAACATGGACTTGATCAATTCCAAGTACCATTGCAGGTTGGGCTCCCTGGCTTCGTACTCTCCTTTGACCTGCTGTACCACAATCTGCGAGTCACTAAACGCATCCACACTTTCCACTTTCATCTCCTTAGCCAAACAAACTGCTCTAATAAAGGCATCATATTTAGCTTTGTTGTTTGTGGCCCAAAATTTAATGTGTCGTGGCTAGTAAGAAGCACCCCTGCTCCACTGCTTCCTGAATGTGAAGATCTATCAACAAAAAGTTTCCATGAATCCCCTTTCTCAGTGTCTTTATTTACTTTGATCACTTCTGTCATCTCCACGATAAAGTCTGCAAGAGCCTGACCATTGATCCCAGTCTTGGGTTGAAACTCGATATCATGTTCGCCCAACTCCATGGCCCATTTCATCATCCTTCCTGAAGCTTTAGGTTTAAGATGTACATGCTGATGGGAAAACTCATAAAAACACTATGGCGTGACCCTGAAAATAAGGACGCAATCATCGTGCAGCGTGGACCAACGCTAAAATCAATCTCTCAAGGGAAGTGTAAAACGTTTAAGGGCCCTGCAATGCCCAACTAACGGAGTATACAGGGTGTTGTTACTCTTTCTCCTTGACCAAGACATCACTTACCACTAGGGCCGATGCTCAAATATAAAGGTCGAACACCCATCCCTAATCAGGTTTCACCAATGTTAGTAAGGTCCGAAGATGTTCTTTCAATGCCACGAGAGCCTTTTCACAATCCTTTATCCACTCAAACTTTTTGGTTCTCCTCAATACATCGAAGAAAGGTAAGTGCTTCTCAGCTTCATTCGATAGGAAATGACTCAAAGCAGCCAGACAACCTGTTAACCTTTGAACCTCTTTCACTAACTTTGGACTCTTCATGTTCATCAAAGCCTCTACCTTTTCAGGGTTCACCCCAATTCGCCTCTCAAACACCATGAAACCCAGGAATTTTCCAGCCCCTACTCCGATAACACATTTAGCAGGATTCGGCTTCAGGTTGGCCCTTTGCAACTCAATGAATATCTCATTCAAATTCTCTAGAAACTTATCATAACGCATGCCTTTTACCACCATATCATCTACATACACTTCCAAATTTCTCCTGATCTGATTTTTGAACAACTTGTCAACTAACCTCTAGTAGGTTTCCCCGGTATTCTTAAAACCAAACGGCATCTTTTTGTAACAAAAGGTGTCCGCCTCCATTATGAACAAACTGTTTTCCTTATCTTCATTTTCCATTAGTATCTAATGATAGCCCTTGTGTGCATCAAAAAAGGCCTGGATCTAGTGTCCAACTATTCCTTCCACGAGCATGTCTATCGAAGTGAGGGGATACCTATCTTTTGGACAACACTTGTTTAAGTCAGTGAGGTCGACACACATGCACCAAGCACCATCATGTTTTGGAACCATCACCAGGTTAGCGATATATTCTGGATAAAATACCTCTTCATTAACATGAGCTTCGAGAATGTTTTCCACTTCTACCCATATTGCTTCAGCTCTTTTTGGCACAAACATTATTCTTTTTTGCTTGATAGGTTTTATCAAAGGGTGGATATTTATTCTATGAATGGCCAGTTCAACAGGCACCCAAGCCACATTTGTAATATCTCAAGTGAACACGTCCGAGTATTTTTCGAGCAAGGTTAGTAACCAGTCTCTTACCACTTCCGGCATCATCTAGCCCACCATAATAACACCCAAACCTTGAACTAGGATATGTTCCATATCAGCTGGACCTGCCTCTCCATGTATCGATGCCACATCATTCTTTGCTTCTTTGTTCGCCGCTAAGTTGCAGCTTTGCTACAACCTGATCTCCTAGAATGCAAGCCACCCTCTTATTCATTGTGAACTTCATTATAAGGTGGTACGGCGACCACACTGCTTGAGCTTGACACATCCAAGTACTTCCGAGTATCACATTCTAAGGGGAGTAGGCATCAATGACTGTGAGGTTGCAGTACATCGTTACCCCCTTATCTCCATCCGCCACTCTGACAGGGGGTGTGATCGTTTTCCCTGTAATCCTAACAAAAGGCACAATGGCTTCTTCAAATTTCCTCGGCTGATATCTAGCTAGTCGAAATAATTTACGAACATGATCTTGACCCCACTACCATTATCTACAAAAATCCTCTTAACCAACGAAGTCCCGATCATTGCTGAAACTACCATCAGGTCTGCATGAGGGGTCTGATTAGGGACTGTATCCGATTCTGAAAACATTATCATCTTGTCAGATCGAAAACTTTTATTAGATGGCTCACATATAGGTATAATGCCTTGACTCAGCCTTCATCATGGTGTTCAAGGATCCGTCTCCCATAACTCCATTGATAACATTCACCACTCTACGAATGACTAGTTTCTCGTCCAAGGGTTTCCTGCAGGTGGGTTTTAATACAGACCTTACTAGTGCTCTTGTCGAACCGGTTGAGGAGCGAGATCAACTCTGGGAGGGGGTTAAGCGTTTCTCATGAATGGTCGTTGGTCTCCACATTCGTTCCTATGCCTCAACGGCCCCTCTCAGGGGTGTGGTGGATGAAAGTTAGCCTCTCTCAGGATACCCTCCCTTTCACACCTATCAATCTCCATTATGAGGTGACTAAAATCATTTGTATAGTGACTGAAGTCCCTTTGGTGGTCGTAAAATTTCTATAGTGGCCGAAATCCCTATGAATACTATAAATTTCTGTCGGTGAACATCGCATGGGTGCATATTTGTCAAATCTCCCCCTCAAAGGTTCCACCTGCCTTTTTCCCCTGCTCGCCAGGCTTCAACTGCTTAGCCATCATTCCTTCCCTTTTCTTTATAGTTGCATCCCCCATCTTTGAGTGTTGCTCCACTATCTCTTAGAGCTATTGGAGGGTTTTGGGGATTTTTTCCATCAACTTTCTATACAGCTCCAAGTCTTCCATCCCTATCAAATACCCCTGACTCACCTCATTCTTTGTCCCTTTGACCACTCCTAGGCTTTTGTCAACATATCTAAGATAGAATGCCGCATTTGACTCCCTCGGTCATTTCTTTGTTTGGTATAGCTCTATCAGCGTCTTCATAAGCTTCTTCTTCTGGAAATACTAGCTAAACAATGCTTGGCTGAAGTTCCAATAAGACTACAATGATCCTCTGGATAGTTTGTGGAACCAATCCCGCGCCTTTCCTCGGAGGTAGCTGCCCACGAGCTTACAAGTTATCTTCTCATCGAAATCCCTAAGTTCATCAAACTTAGGAAGGTCTGAATGAACTCGCGAGGGTCAGAGTCTCCTTCATAAGTAGGAAGCCTCTCCGGTGCCTTTTTGTCCCCTGGCCTGCGACACCTGGTTATCTTTTCATCTAATGGGGACCCTGTAGACTGTCTGATTGGCCCTCTCAACCTGTCAAAATCCTTTCCAAGCGTATCTCGTGTTTCTTCAATCGGCATCTCCCTGTTCCAGTTCTAATTTTGATGATCTCCCAACGGAAAAACATATGCACGTACTGTTATCTACCTTGGGTAAGGCTACGCTCCAGTGATGTGCCCATTTTATACGGTTATATTGCAGCTTTTGGGATTAACTTTTGTACACTTTTGTGCTCTAAATGTGACATTTTTCCTTGAAATTTTCTAAGAAGGGTTAAAAGCGACTTTTACGTTTTTATCACTTTTTAGAGAATTTTGAGTGACACGGTAATTTGTCTAAAGACTTTGAAAACTTTGAAGACTTTGAAGAATATCTTTGAACATTTAAGGATTTGAAGACTTGGATTTGAGCTTTTTGAAGATATGAAGAATTGAAGAAGTGAAGAGAAGAGAAGGATATGAGATATAAAAGAGAAAGAAGAAACAATGTTGGAATTTGTGTCGGTCGCGAGACCGTCGCGACACGCGATGGTTCGTCGCGAGCTCATCGCGAGCATGTTGTGACTCGCGATGGACGAGTGGTCTGAATTTCTTCTTGATTTTTGTGCTATAAATACTCCCCTTATCCTCTCCTCTTCAACAGCTTTTGGCCCCTTCTTCTTCCTACGTTTTTTGGGCTAAAACCCTAGGTTTTTCTCTTCTTTATTTTCTTAGTTTTTGTACATTACTTATGTGTTTTAGTTCTCTAGCTTAGTTTTATCTTGGGAGCAAAGGATTGAAGCTTCCATTTCTATGTAGTAAGAACCATTATATCTATCTATTTGGTGCTTTTGCTATTGTGCATTTATTGAGTTTTGAATGTGAATTGTTAATTGCATTGATGTTGTTGAAAGCTTAAGTATATGAATTTCTTGTATGATTACTTGTTAGGGTTGGGAGAAAGTAGCTAATTCTCCCCTCTTTTAATGTGGAATCCAAGAGCATGAGTTAGAGCTTGTTAAATGATGTTGGTGTGTTGGTAATTTCTAGATGAATGTGATGATGTCGAACTCGTTGTCATGTTTGTTTTAGGTAGCAAATAAGAGAGGTCTATGAATGTCGATCGTTCTTGACTAATCTTGTGTAAATGCATGAATTGGTTAAATGCTTAGATACGGTGTAGTATTTATAAGTGTTGCCAAGCTTGTCGGTTCTTCGTGCTAAATGCCATCAATGGGATACTCTTAGTCCTAAGGGAGTCATTGCTGAGGTTTCACAAGAGATGTCGAATTCACTCTTGCAAACTACTACCTAAGAAGGATAGAATATTTATCTTCACAACAAGTAGTTGAAGTAGTGAATGGATTGTTTCACTCGTTCTTGAAGCCTTTATTATTTAGCATTTATGTATTCTTGATGCTATGTTTCACTTCATTTATGCCATGGGTTATTTGAGAATAGGAAGTGTTTTTATGATTGAAGTGTTCGGGTGTAGGAAAGTGACGAATTCCTTAGCTCCTTTGCATGAAAATCTATGAACATGAACTTAGAACTTCTTGTGCATAATGTGTTATGATTCTTGCTAGATAAGTATGTTAATGTTAAGTCAAGTAATGAATGTGATAGAATGAGTGAATGGTTCAATGATCTACATTAGGTTTGGAAGTGGATATCAATTGCCCCCAAGGCTTTATCTTTGTAGTTTTAAAACCCTTTTTCTTAGTTTTGTTTGATGATTAGCATAGTTACTTAACCTTGCTAGTTATCTTGTCTTTTAACTTTTATAACTTAGGACCACAAACCATCCAACCCCCTCCCACTTACATGCTTTTATATGTATGTATATATATATCTACTCCTAGCCTAATATCAACCTTTTGTACCTAAACGCTTAGGAAGATCCCTCTTCTTCGTGGACGACCCCGACTTGCCGCTATCTACTTAGTTGTAGATAGTAAGCATTTATGGCTTATAAATATTAACTTTGAGAGGTACGGCGAGGGCCTCCCAAATTTTGGCGCCGCTGCTAGGGAAGAGGCATTTATTTTTAAATGTTTGGGCATTTTTGGTTGCACATTAGCTAGTTGTTTTTATTTTCCACTTCTTGGTGGTTGTTTTTGTTCGGAGTAGGTATTGTTTGAGTTCTTGGTGAGCTTTTATCGAGAACACTTGCAATATGATTTCGGACTTTTGAAAAAAAAAATCTTTTAAAAATGGAGCGTCTCACCTTGAGGGAACTCGTGATGAGAAGAGAGGCTCAACAAGCAAGGTTTTGTAAGATGTGTCATTCCGATCATCCTACCGAATCTTGCCATTTGTTGTGGGAAGAGCACTATGAGGGAGAAAGAACCCTTGGTTTCCAAAACCAAGGATATTATGAAGAGTGCTACCAAGAGGTAGGAGATGTTGGTTTTCAAGGGCAAGATACTCAAGAATGGTATCCATACCACAACCTTACAATCCGGAATGGAGTGGTAGTCCAGATTGGTGGTATGAGAATGAGCCAGAAAACCAACAATACGAGCAAAATAGTTGGCCATCACCACCTTATACCGTACCCCAAAACCAAGCCCAACAAGGAAGTTCAAGTTTGACACGTGAGGAAGTCATGAATACAATAGAAAACTTGAACTCCTTTACTAGTGAGGAGCCGGACACTCGGCTCTCCTCTAGTGTTGAGGCTATTGAGGGGCATGTGATGAGTATATTAGAAGGGTTGGCCCGAATGGAAGCTCGTGATTCCAAAAATACACCATCCCAAATCGAACTCGAGGATTCGGTGAGTGAGGTCACCATGGGAAATGATTTTGAGTTCGAAGGGGATGAGGAGTTGGTTGTTGAGGATAGAAAAATGGAGGAAGAGGTGATCGTGCTACATTCATTAGCACCGTCACCCCTTCTCCCACCTAGTGAACCAACTCTATCATTTTTGGAAGTTTTGAGGGAGATGAGAGAGGAGCCAAAAGATTATCCCAAGCCTCCTAACCATTCAACTCCCTTCAAACCTTCTCCACCTCAACAAAACTTTCCTCTTGAAAGTTTTGTACCCCCACCTCTCTAATTTTGGAAGCTCATGGTGAAGGGGTTCACGCCTTCACCATATGGATAACATTAGGGTCATGCCGACGACCTTAAATATATGGAGCTTTGTCGTGCCGACGACGTAAATAAATTCGTCCTTTGTTTTAGTTTTTGTTGTTTAGTTTTTGTTGTTTAGTTTTTGTTATTTAGTCTTGTTCTTTTTATTGTGTGTTTCTCTATGATTTTGTAGCAAAGTGTAGTGTATTACATTGGAGGATATGAAGGAATAAGATCCATAAGAGAGGGGAGAGAGCTTGGTAAGAAAAAAAAATTTCCAAGTGCTGGGAAACCCTGTCGTCGCGATGGCCTCGTCGCGAGTCGCGACGAACAGGGGAGCAAAATCCATTCCCAGCACCATCTGCCGCCAAGGAAATTATTTCTATTTTGTTAACAGCCCCCAACCAATGCCGCAAGTTTAACACCAGGAACAATGAGCCAAAGGAATCAAACATTCTCCATTTTCCCCAAAAGTCCCAACTCAAAGAAGAAGGAAGAAAAAACAAGAAGCCGTCACAATTCATAGCAAAAACTAACCTTCATATTTTACACCGACAGGAGAAAGGCTTCAAGAGAACCATAAAATTTTATCACCGCCATGAAAACCAATTGCCCCAACAAACACCATTCTTTTCCATATTCAAGAAACTTACCATACTTTGAGAACTTCACATTCTCAGCAAAACCAATGATTTCTGAACGCAAAACCCCATTTCAAACTACCTCAATTCCCACCAAGAAATAAGTCTGCATAAATACTCAGCAGTCCAGAAGAGTAAAACAGGAAAGTTGCAGACCGGCACCACCGGAACCTACACCGGAACCTACATCGGCACCACCATTTTCGCGACGGCAGAAACTCCGCCAATAGCTAGCAATAAATCATTTCTCCAAGTTCTGAACACCCGCTCCTCACCCCTCACTCAAACCCTCCCTACAACTCATAACTTCAACCCAATCACTAAAATTAGAGGTGAATTAGCTTGGCTCTACTCCGAAGAACAGGTACAAAAACTATCGGAGCCCTACAATAACGCCCACATCGGTAAATTTCTTCGTGGAAGACCCACAATGGAGCAGCTCCATACCTTTTTTAAGACAGCGGGCTTCAAGGGAAGATTTCAGCTGGGTTCGTTGGACTTCAAACACATCCTTATCCACTTCGAGCTCACCGAGGATTTCAACGATGTTGGATCAAGGGAGGCTGGGTGTTCAATGGGGCTCCGATGAAGGTACTAAGGTGGACGCCGGATTTTACTCCCCATGCCGAATCTTCAATTGTTCCAATATGGGTAACTATTCGCGACGTTCCACTTTACTACTATAACTCTGCTTCAATTCTGTCCATAGGAAATCTGATAGGATCTTATATAAAAATGGATGCAGAAACTGAGGCGTTAACTAGGCCATCAGCTGTTAAAATTTGTGTTGAAATCAACCTCTTAAAAAATTTCCTCAATCCATTAGATTAGGGACTGTTTTGAATAATAAGAAATATGCAATCGAATATGAGGAAGTTCCACTCTACTGTACTCATTGTATGAAACTTGGTCATAGCCTGGAAAACTGTCATATTAAAAGCCCTAAAGATACTCATAGTAACAGTTGACTTCCCACTGGACTTAAGTTTGATCAACCACCATCCATTCTAGTTGAAAAACCTGCCCTTCACTCAAAATAGGTTAATCCCACAACCTTCCCAATCACTCAACACCAGACTGCTCAGAACCCTGTCCATTACTCATTACCTAATCAGGTCACTAATGGAAACAGAAATGTTAAACAACTACAACAGTCAGGCTCTAATACAATTAAACTTGAATCTAAGGAATCCCCTAAACATAGACTCTTTTCTAGGACTAACTCCAGTCCCTCTCACATTAATAATGTAGAATTTCCCATCACTGTAGACAACTTATCATCCAGGAACCTCATTTCACCACCAACCAACAAACCTAGCTCCACCCCTTCGTCCCAGCACACCCTAATTAACCAGAACCTGGACGATATAACTAGGCCTACCATTTATGCAAAGGATGATTTATGCATTCCAGATACTGGAAGGCTTACTCCTACAAATCGATTTTGCCACATTGTCGACAGATCATCGCCCATCATAAGAAACAAATTTTTACCTCTCCTAGACAAACAAGACTCAGATGAGTAATCAGTTAACAATTCAAGTCCTAGAGTGTTGCAGCTGGATCAGGTAAGTTCATCTCTTACTAAACTCGCAACTAAAAAGCCAAGAAAAAACACCTTTTTTCACAATTTAACAAAATGAGTCTAAGATACCCCTCAAAAAGATCCAAAAGTAAGAAATATGAATAGTTACAACATAAATGAAAATTTTATGGTATGGAATGTTCGTGGGATAGACACCTCTCTTCTCAGATAAAAAAAATAACAAATCTTCATAAAGTTTAGTTATTGTGTTTACTTGAACCCATGCATCCTAACCATGAATGTGAATCTTATATGCACATGATTCAATTTAAAAACTGTATGCAATCCTCTAATGGTAAAATTTGGATTATGTGGATGGATTCATTACAGGTTTCCTTCTTAAGTCAAAACTCACAATTCTTTTCAATTAGTATCTTCCTAAGATCAATGAACTGGAAAATGGATGCTTATTTTATTTATGCTCTCACTAATCGAACTGGTAGAGAAGCTCTTTGGGATCAGCTAGCCTCTCCAAACCTGAATAGCAAGATCATTATTGGAGATTTTAACGTGATCACTTCTATATCTGAATACAAGGGTCCCAGCTCTTCTAATCTTAGCAGTATCAGTGATTTCAACAATTTCATTCTCACAAATGAACTTGAGGAAATTCAAACAGTTGGTAATCTCTTTACCTGGTCTAATCAGAGATTACACAACCCCACATCCAAAAGATTGGATAGGGGTTTAGCTAACCTTGCCTGGAAACAGTTATTTCCTACTAGCAAATTCAAATCCTCAATAGATACACCTCTGATCACTCCCCAATGCTGTTACAAATAGGCAGCCAACTCCCCTCCTCTCCCAAACCTTTTATATTCCTAAATGTTTGGTTATGTAGGCCGGACTTCAAACAAATCATAGCAGACAACTGGGTTATACCAGTTAATGCAACCCATATGCTCACCCTATTTCTCAAACTTAAGAGACTCAAGCCTATTCTTAAGATTGGAATAAAGAAAAATTTGGTAATATTGATGATAACATCGTCAAAGCTTAATCTAATCTACAAGCTCAGGAGATTACTTTCCAAAATCTAAACAGCAAAACTAAACTGATTAAACTGAATATAGCCAAAGAAAATCTTCTTAGAGCTTTAAAAGAAAAAGATCTATTTTGGAAACAAAAGTGTAAAGCTAAATGGCTCAAAGAAGGTGATGCTAACACAAATTGTTTTCATAAATCAGTTCAAGAAGCTAGAACAAAGCTACTCATTACCAAAATAAAAAACTCTCAAGGTATTTGGCTTCAGGATAAGTCCCAGATCGAAACTGAAGTAATACGCCAATTTCAAAACCTTCTCTCTGATGACCAACATCCTACATCCAGATCATATTTCAAGCCATTTCTGAGTCAAATTCCTTCTCTCATTTCTGATTCGGATAACTCGGAACTTATCAAAGATGCCACACATGAAGAGGTTAAATTTGCAGTTTTCAACCTAAACTCTTTTAGTGCACCCGGGCCTGATGGCTTCTCCCAAACCTTCTTCACTCAAATGTGGGATTTAATAAGCATAGACTTATTAACAACCACAAATGAATTCCTTGCTGGTAAACCCATCCCCAAGGGTATTTCTAGCACCTGGATTACTCTCATACCCAAGAAAACAACTCCTTCCAACTTTGGTGATTTTCGACCCATTAGCCTTTCGAACTTTGTAAACAATTTTTTTTCAAAAGTTCTAATGGAGAGGCTAAAACCATTAATTCCCAAAATCATTTCTCCACAAGAATCTGCTTTCATGGAAAATAGAGAAATTGCGGACAACGTGATTTATCTTCAAGAAATGATGAAATTCATCAACCTGAAAAGGAATAAATCGAACTGTGTCATCAAGCTTGATCTTGCCAAGGCTTTTGATCGAGTAAGTTGGCCTTTTCTTAACTCCATCCGTCTGAGATTCGGTTTTCATGGCTTTTTTGTGAGAAATATCCTCAATAACATCTCTCAATCGTGGTTTTCGATTCTCATAAATGGAAAAACCAACCGGATTTTTTAATCCGTCTAGAGGAATCAAGCAAGGCAACCCTCTTTCTCCTTTTCTCTTCAATATCTTCACCGAATCATTCTCAAGAAGTTTATCTTTCCTATTTTAAACAGGAAAACTTCAGTACTTTCAGCTACCTCTTCAAGCTCTCCCTATCTCACATCTTAGTTATGCATATGACACAATTGTTTTCTTAAAGGTTACCAAGCTGAACATAATATGAATCAAGGCTTTTTTGGAGAAATTTGAAATCGCAACTGGTCAGATGATAAATTACCATAAAAGTAATTTTTTCATCTCCAAAAATGCAACATCATCTGATATTAACCTGATCCGCAACAATCTGAAAATGACCCAAAGCCAATACCCTTTTAGGTACTTTGGAGTCCCCATCTTTACAGGTAAAGCAAAAAAGGTTCCTTTCCAACCCATTTTTGAAATTTGGGACCCTAAGCTATTGAATTGGAAGAATAAATGGCTTAGTGCAGCGGGTAGGTTGACTCTAATTCAAACTTGCTTATTCTCAGTTCCTCAACACATATGGGTTGTTCTTAATCCACCCAAAAATGTCATAAAATATCTCACCAAAAAGCTTTCTAATTTTTTCTGGGATAATCATAATCAGGCACCAAAGAAGGTGTGGAGGTCTTGGAACCGCCTTAATTTCCTAACCATTGAGAATGGTATTGGTATCAGGAATCTCTCAGACGCAATTTCAGCATTTTCTCTAAAACTATGGTGGAAATTCCAACAAGGAATCACACCATGGTCTCAATTCATATGGTCCCTGCCCTTTCTTTGAGAAAATCTAGAAATTACAATAGAATCATGCTTGTTGATTCACTAGCTCAAAACCACACCGCTGTTATACATGGTAATGGTAAGGCTATATTCTGGGAATCAAACTGGACCTTTCAAGGCCCTCTGATTGATATCTGCAACCCAGATCTAACAAACATACCAAGACTACTATCAATTTCTGATTTTATTCGATCCAAGGATCTTTACATTCCTACTATTTCTAACCAAATCTCCCAGGAGGTCTTGTCTTTATTGTTGAATGCAGAATTATCCTCACATGAAGATCGTATGATCTGGACAACGAGCTGGAAAGGAACTTTTACTCTCAAATCATCATATGACATCATCAGAATGAAGAATAGAAGAATTCGATCACTAGATAAAATCCGGCACAAAAGGCTACCAAAAAAGGTATCTATATTCATGTGGAAATTTATTAATTCACTTTTACCTTTCGATGATGTTCTTCAGTTCTGCAAATTCAATATAGCATCGAGGTGTTACATATGCCATATCTGCAGTGACTCTTTGGATCGTTATTTTAATTGTTGCACCACATCATTGTATGTTTGGAACATATTGCATCACATGTTAGCTATTACACAGTAACACTTTCACAACATTTGGGATAGATTATCGACTTACTAGACATTTCAGGGCTTTTCTCACATTCACACACAACTGGTCCATATTATGCCACCCTTCGTCTGCTGGAATTTATGGAAAGCTAGGAACACTTTGATTTTCGAAGGGAGCTCAATTAGCACCAATGTCATAATCCATAGGATTAGAGAAGATTTTTTCTTAACTTTCCTAAATCACCCGGTTTTCTCTAACAACCCTTTTGACAAAGATTTGCATACTTTTGGCCTTACACTTGTAATCAAACCCAAGCTCAAACCTTTAATTACCAAAATTGGATGGACGAGGCCCCAATTACCTTTTAAAATTAACGTTGATGCTGCTTGGGACTTAGCTTCTAATATTGCAGGGCTCAGAATCATTGTTAGGGACTCCGTAGGTAATCTAATTAAGGCCATAGGTATCAAGACAACTTCTGACTCAGCTTTGGATTCAGAATTGCTAGCCTTACATCATGGACCTTTAATAGGCATGTCAATCACCTCTCAACAGTTCGAATTAGAGACAGATGCATTAATGCTAAAACTTACTACCTCAATCCCTCAACTGCAACATGGAAGTCCTATAATTTGGCTTATCAAGTATTCATTTCTGCTATGGGACTTACTGTGACATATACTAAAAGAGAGGGCAATAAGGTTGCAGATAAATTGGCCAAATTATCATCCCAAATGAATCTCAATGTTGTAGAATACCAACTGGATGCACTTCCTCCTGAACTTGGGGGATTGCTTTACCTTGATAAAATTGGTATGCCATCAGTTAGAATTCATGATTATCCTCCTTAGAAATAGCTACTGCTGTTGGTTTCTATTTTTACAGGTCAAAACACACAAGGCACTCTACATGCAAGCAATGTAGCAACAAGCGACTCAATGCACCAAGATTATTCCATCACTACTCTATGTTGTAGATGGAATTTTGCAACAATCACAACTCCACGAAGGATGCCATTTTTATTTACCATTTTGTACCATCTTTTAAAGCTCTTGTATAGGATTGGGATTTTGGGTTTCATTGGATGTCTATCCTATTTCTCACTAACAGGAGGTTATGGATAAAGGTACTTCTCTTTTGCAGGCTCCTTAGCAAAATTACAACTTTAGCATATAGGTAGAACTTCATAGTACTCTCTGTATCATTCAACTGAATCTTTTTTAAAAAAATGGGTTTGGAGATCCCAATAAATACTCCCAACCACTATTAGTGGATGTTTTATCTTAAGAAAAAAGGGAAGTTGCAGACTAACATTATCTGGTACTTTCACACAAACTGAGGTAGAACATGCCATCTTCACTCAGTTGTTGCTCAGAATATTATTTGACCTACCCTGACTCGGTTGTCATTAAAACATGAGCTGAGGAGCTTACGGATCAAAGATAGAGATTTATATTTTGCACCCTGATGTCACTGTTATGCGACCTAGAGGGTAGTTAGCAGTAAACTCTAGGTTTGTCCACGAGGATGCTAGGGTTCAAGTTCTAATTAAAACACAACCTCATTCAATTTGTCAATCCGCATGAGTGAAAGGAATAGCTAGTAGTGTGGACATGCAACTAATGGGGGTTGTATTTTTTCAACTATCAACTACAAATCATAAAATGAACAAACGAGAAACTATTTATACTAGGCACTTGGGAATCAATTATCAACATGGTAGTTCTAATGTTTCAATCCTCAATTCATTCACATATTGACATAAAAAAAGACCTATCAGTGTGTTCACAACACGTGGTGTGGTCGATGGCATACACTTCCCCAACCCTGTCGAAGTGGGTGAGCTCTCAACCCTCCATCGGCACCGCCATCATAACTATGGGAGTACAACAAGGTCTGACCATCATTGCAGGTCTATTTCTCCCTTGTGCTATTATATACAGGCTTCCACCATGAATGAAACTACTCCCCCAGGTCCTATATAAGCTAGGCCCAAGGTTCGTAGGCACCTTATCTGTGATACTAGGGTTTCAAAACAACATTAGCTTGCTACTATTCACTATCTCTACCCGAAACCTCTGAGAAAACATTTACGAAGTCAACTAAGACTGTTATGATGGCAAACAGGTCAGAGCATTCTCGAATCTCATGTGTACACACCTATGTGAACACGTTCTCCCCTACCCATTCTAACATCCAAGTTTCTCTTCCTAAGAGGGAATCAATAATTTCACCATACATGAGTAAATCCCAAAGTGTGTGCTTATATGTGGTGCACTAGTAATGCATTTATAACATTCAAGAACAATCAGAATAATATCGTAAAAATAAAGATAGGATGAATCTAATGAATCTCATATAGCATTTAGAACACACCAAGTGCCAAAATGAATCCCAGGCTAATCTAACTACTCCCTAGACATGGAATTCAAATATAGATTTTAATTCCACATCTTTGGGACAAAGAAAGAAGAAAAGAAAAGAAAAAATTACAAAACCTACAAAAGGAACTCCTTTCTTCTCTCCAAACTCTCCTCTCTAAATGTGTTTCCAAATATGATCTAACCTCCTTCAAATGAGTAGACTAGGGTCCTATGTATAGTAGTAGGAGACTAGGCCAAACAATTGGCCCAAAATAGGCAAAAAGTAGAAAAGCCCTAGGTCAACCGCCAAGTTTTCACGGGATAGCACAGATGCCATGGTCTGTGAAGCATGGATAGCCAAGAAATGCCAGATCTGCCATGGTCCATGAATTTTCATAGCTGCAGCCCGTGGGATCTAGCGCAGTCCGTGAAATTGGGATCGTGCCATGGTTCGTCAAGGTTTTCACGGATAACAAGCAGCATGCGATTTTCGCTCAGAGTTTTCCCACGGTCCGTGACAGTTTTCACGGACCACGAGCAGTTTGTAGTCTTGCTATGAAGTCTTCTCACAGTCCATGAAGGTTTTCACAGATCAGCTCCAAACTTAGTCAAATTCTTCAACTCTTCATCCCCTTGCTTCATGGCACGGTGCTTTTGTCACGGCTTGGTGCCTTGTCTCGTGAAGTTCTCATGTTGGTCTTGTGTTGGTCTTCACGGAACCCCTGGATTCTTATATAGTGTGGGCTGTGAAGATTGTCACGGGTGGCTGGTGCTTGACCATGTGCGGGTGCTTTGTTGGCTAAACTTCGTTTGTTTGTCACGGGTGAACCATTAGTCCGAATCAGGATTTCTAGTGGTCGATTTTGTAGTACTCGATAGGACGAATCCAATGAAACCAGCCTTAAAGGGTAATTCTTCCAGATCATTCTCGGAATAAGGAAACACACCTTGGACCACGGTTCACCGTTTTATCTTTTGACCGTCTTGAACTCCGAAGCTTCCTATCTTTGGATTCAATCTCCTTCTACCATGCATTGATGTTCGTGGCCTTTGGCTACTATCATTAAAATGCAATTGGCCTTCAAATCTTCAACCGTTAAAAGCAAACGACCTTCGTAAGAATGTGATAGGATAATTATAGGTTGTTCTTTCATTGGGAAAATTGGTTGATTTGGTGCTGTTTGAAGTTTATAATGGATGTTTTATGGCCAGATTTATGCCAGTAAATTGGAGAAGAACCAGAGGAAGAAAGAAGCAGAAATTGAGCATAAAAAACGGAGCTAACAGGACAAAGTGCAAGAGATTGAAGGGAAGATTTTAGCAAAGTCAAATGGAAGCAAGAAGTTGGGCTAAATTCATACACTTAAGCCCACAATTTTGTAATAAATAATTTTCCTAATCCAAGATGGATTGGTAGGATTTGTTAGGTGAGAATTAATCTTATTTTAATCACCTTGGCCTTATATATAAACAAAGAGCCAAGGTGATAAAGGGGGAAGAATCTGGACGTGAGGTTAAAAACAAAACAAAGGCTGGTTCTTTTTCTTCTTTTGGGAGCTTGGCCGAGAGCCCTAGTTTTTGAACTCATAAAATTAGGTTTGATTTCCTTGTCTTTTAATCCTTGTAATTTCATATACTTCTCTTTAGTTAATGAAATCCTTTCTTCATTCTATTTTCTTTGTTCATAATATGAGTGGCTAAATTTCTTAGTTGGCTTGGATTGATTAAGGGTTGATTCATAAAGTTGTGAGGATTGATATGCTTAAAAGTGTTCTTGCAAGTTCTTGGTTGATTATGGTATGAACTTAGGCTTTGTGTATTGAGTTTGATCACCTTAATACATGCTAAGCTAGGGCTAATTAAGTAGCACTTTCTTGTAAAAAACAGATAACTGATACAGACTGTAATAGCAGGGAAATAATCAACCGGGTAGGTAGCTGTCTTTAGCAAATACTTGGATGTCTATCTAAATTAGGTCCTCTTTGTATTAATTTAATAATCTAGCAAGTTCAGCAAATACTTGCTTGCTAGTGGGTAATAAGAGAGGATTTTAGGAGTTCAGCAAATACTTTCTCTTATATAACTAATTGATTTGCGGGAATAACTAATTATTAGCCGAGGATAAACGGACGAATCAACGAGTTAATCCAAGCCAACTTCCTTCTTCATTATCTAGATTCCTTTCAATTTATTTTAGTGCTTTCAGTATTTATGAGTTTATGTGTGTTTATGTCTTTGTGTTTTTAGTCTCTTTTGTTTAGTAGTTTTTAGTTAAACAAATCTCAAGTTTAGGCGTGGTTGCTAACCAATTAAATCTTTAGGTCAATCAATATAATCAACTAGTTCCCTGTGGATCGACCCTGCTTACCTTGTACTAGATTCATTATTATTGGAGTATTGCAGGTTTTATTTGTGTGAATAAAACGACGTTCACCAAATTGGCGCCGTTGCCGGGGAACGGTTGTTGATTTCTGTTGTTTGTCCTACTGATATGTTTGTTAGTTTTTCAGTATATGACCAGGTCTGATAAGCAAGTATTGGAGTTTGATTCTGAAATAGAAAAGACAGCCAAGAAGAATCGGAAGAAAGCTAAGTTGAAAAAGTTGAAGGCTGCAGGGGAACCTCAGTTTGCCCAAACCGAGACTCTTGAGGCAGAGACTGAAGTTAAAACCGATACTTCTCGAATGGCGAATCCTGATCTTAATGCTGACAATCCCTATATGTGGGAACTTACTGGTCACAGTGAAGAAGACCCCCCTACTCCCATCCAACTGGCACCAACAGGGAGTCCCATTGAGATTAAGCTAGGCCTGTTGAATGTTCTTCCGAAATTCCATGGAAGGAGCACCGAAGATCCATACAATTTTCTGAATGAATTCATCAAAATTTGCAAGGTGCAAAAGAGGCCTGAGAATGTCACGGAGGAGCAGTTCAAGCTAGTTGCATTTCCATTCAGTTTGACAGGGGCAGCAAACCAATGGCTTTCTAGCTTACCACCAAATTCCATTACTACATGGAATGGTCTCAAGAAGCAATTTCTAGAGTATTATTTTCCCTCCACAAGGACTGAAACGTTGAAGAGAGAGATTTCTAGCATCCATCAAGAGTTTGATGAGCCATTGAGTGCATTTTGGCTTAGGTTTCGAAGGTTGGTGGATAGTTGCCCTAATCATCGCTTTTCGGAGGGACAATTGTTGCAATATTTCTACCAAGGGCTGACTTCGGTGAACAAAGACCTTATGAATTCAGCAAGCAATGGTGGATTTTCCCATCTTCGAGTGAATGAAGCTAGGGAAATTGTCAAGAAAATGATTGATTCCAAGAAGGAATATGACAAAGGTGATGTGAGGATTTTAAAGAAAGTGGTGGATACAAGCTCTACGGGTGAGGATAAATTCAACGAAAGGATGGATAAATTGGAGAAAATTCTTTCAAAAGTAGTTGACAAAGTTGCTACCACAAATACAAGCTCTTCTTCTAGCCCTCATGATCGTCCATGTGATACATGTGGAACATATAGCCATACCACTTTGCAATGTAATTTTGCATTGGACGAGCCACTTGTTCAAGCGAATGCTATGGGGAATTGGAATGAGAGGCAGCCAAGGAGAGATCCTTATTCAGCTACTTACAATCCGGGATGGAGAGATCATCCAAATCTAAGATGGAGAGATCAAGGAAATCCACCTCAACAAGCCTATGTTATACCGAATCAAAGAATTCCTCAAGCTTACCCTCAAAATCAGCCACCTCCTCAAGGGAAGTCAATAGATGAGAAGCTGGATTTGATGATGAACATGCTTCAAGATCAAAAAGAGAGTTCTAAGAAAGCCGAGGCTACATTGGATGAGCATACCCGACAAATTTCTCAATTGACAAACTCTTTGAATGAGCTTCGAATGCAACAACCTGGACTTCCTTCTCAAGTGCAAGTGAATCCAAGGGAGACAGCAAATCAGATCACTCTCAGAAGTGGAAAAGAAGTTGAGTCACCACCTGAAAATATTGCAAGCAAGACCAGTAAGGATCATCTTCAGCAATCTGGAGCAAACCCTGATTTGCCCAAACAGAGTCTGGTAACAGAAGCTGAAAATCTGGTAGGGGGTAATTTTGAATCAACCAAGGAGGAAACTCCAAGGAAGGTTCTGAATGATCCTCCAGTGCAAATTCTTCCTCCCTTTCCTCGTAGATTAGCAAAGAAAAAAGAAGAACCAATTGATTTCTTGTCTATTTTTGGAAAGATGGATATTAACATTCCTCTTTTGCAGGCAATGAGACTTCCACCAGTGAGCAAGTTTTTAAAGGATTTTGTGGCAAGGAAACCACAGAACTCAAGCAAGGTGATAATGAGTGAGTCGGTTTCGGCAGTGCTAAAAAGAGAATTACCTCACAAATGCAAGGATCCCGGTATGTTTTCTTTACCATGTCACATTGGAGAGGTAAAAATTGAGTCCGCTATGTGTGATTTGGGAGCTTCAATTAATGTTATGCCATTATCTATTTATAAGAAATTAATTGGAGCTGATTTGGTAGATACAAGGGTTGTGATTCAATTAGCGGACTGATCTTGTGTATACCCTGAAGGTCTTTTAGAAAATGTTCTTGTCAAGGTCAATGAATTTGTGTATCCCGCTGATTTTTATGTGGTGAAAATGGATCATGATGATGGTGAGAATAATTCTGGAGTTTTGTTAGGTCGGCCTTTCTTAAGGACGGCAAATACTGTTATTAATGTGGGAGATGGAACAATTTGTCTTGATTACTATGGTGACAAATATATTTTCAGCATTGAAGATGCAATGAAAAAACCACTTGATGCTGAAAATATATATGCCATCGATGTAATTGACCCTTTGGTCCAAGATTTTCTTGAGACCGAGTTCTTGCAGGAAAGAATGGAGATTCCAGCATCTACAGGTGCTACAGATCTGATGGTGCAAGGAAAGAGTGATATGGAGATCTGTGAGCTGCTGTGTTCTTTATATTCTCAAGAAGAAGTTTTGAGCACTGGAACCACTCTCGAGTTGCCCAAACAGAGCCTTGCAGACAGACCACTGCCATCTGAAATTTCACCACCAGTTTTGGAGCTTAAGGTTCTGCCACCAAACCTGAAATATGTGTACCTTGGGGAATCTGAAACTTTGCCAGTTATTGTGAGTACCAAGTTGGAGAAGTCTCAAGAAGAAAAATTGGTTGCCTTGTTGAAGAAGTACAAGAAAGCAATTGGTTGGAATTTGGCGGATATCACCGGAATTAGCCCCGACATTTGTACACATCATATTTTGATGGAGCGGGATGCAAAACCTGTTCGAGATCCTCAAAGGAAGCTCAATCCTAACATGAGGGAGGTAGTTCTCAAGGAAGTCCTCAAACTTTTATCCTTGGGAATTATTTACCCTATTTCGGATAGCAATTGGGTTAGTCCGGTCCATGTGGTACCCAAGAAGTCCGGTTTTCAAGTGGTGAAGAATGATAAGAATGAGTTGGTTCCTACTCGGCTAGTCACCGGATGGAGGATGTGTATCGATTATAGGAAGCTTAATGCGGCAACTCGGAAAGATCATTTTCCACTTCCTTTCATTGATCAAATGTTGGAAAGATTAGCGGGGAATAAATTCTTTTGTTTCTTGGATGGCTATAGTGGATATTTCCAGATTTGTGTGAACACCGAGGACCAGGAGAAAGCTACTTTTACATGTCCTTTTGGCACCTATGCTTATAGGAGAATGCCATTTGGATTGTGTAATGCTCCGGGCACTTTTCAAAGATGCATGATGAGTATTTTCTCCGATTTGATTGAATCAAGCATTGAGGTATTCATGGATGATTTTTCAGTGTATGGGAATTCTTTTGAGATGTGCTTGAGTAACTTGGAGCAAGTATTGGTTCGATGTGTGAAAAGAAATCTAGTCTTGAACTATGAAAAATGCCATTTCATGGTAAATGAAGGCATAGTTTTGGGGCATGTAGTTTCCGAAAAAGGACTTCAAGTTGACAAGGCTAAGGTGGAGACCATAGAGCAACTTCCTTACCCTACCAATGTCCGGGAGGTTCGTGGATTCTTAGGGCATGCTGGATTCTATAGAAGGTTCATCAAGGACTTTGCCAAGATAGCACAACCATTAACCAAACTTCTTCAAGATGATGTTCCTTTTGAAATGACTGAAGAGCGCAAGCTTGCCTTTGATGTGCTTAAGGAGAAACTTATCTCTGCCCCGATAATGCAACCACCAAATTGGGACATGCCCTTTGAGTTGATGTGTGATGCAAGCGATTATGCGGTAGGGGCCGTTTTGGGACAAAAGCTAGGGAAGGAAAGCCATGTGATCTATTATGCTTCAAAGACTTTGAATCCGGCTCAATGCAATTACACCACCACTGAAAAGGAGTTGTTGGCAGTGGTGTTTGCCCTTGATAAATTCAGGTCTTATTTACTGGGATCAAAGATCATTGTCTACACCGATCATTCAGCCTTGAAGTATTTGTTTACAAAGAAGGAATCCAAGCCGAGGTTGATTAGGTGGATTTTGTTGTTACAAGAATTTGATTGGGAGATAAGGGACAAGAAGGGTGCTGAAAATCATGTTGCTGACCACCTAAGTAGGTTGGTGAAACCTGAGGATGCAATTCCCATTCAAGAATCTTTTCCCGAAGAATACTTATATGCTGCCACAGGCCTCGAATTGGCCAAACAGAGCCCTCTTACAGCAGCATTGCATGGGAATTTTGCTCATGATCCATGGTTTGCAGATATTGTTAATTTCATCACCACTGGGGAAATTCCAGAAACCTTCAGCACTGCCCAGAGAGTGAAGCTCAAGAGTGAGTGTAAGCATTATATTTGGGATGAGCCATATCTTTGGAAAATCGGTTCGGACCAAATCATTAGGCGATGCGTTCCTGAAGAAGAACAAAGTAAAATTCTTTTGCATTGTCACTCTTTTGCTTGTGGAGGTCATTTTGGCCCTAAACGTACAGCTCGAAAGGTTCTTGATAGTGGATTTTATTGGCTAACTATTCATAGAGATGCTTACATGTTTTGTAAGAGTTGTGCTAGGTGCCAAATGACAGGAAATATTTCGAAACGTGATGAAATGCCTCAAACTCCCATTATTGTGTGTGAGATATTTGATGTGTGGGGTATGGATTTCATGGGACCTTTCCCTAGTTCCTATGGTAATCTTTACATATTACTTGCGGTTGATTATGTCTCAAAATGGGTGGAAGCAAAATCCACCCACACTGATGATTCTCAAGTTGTTTCAAGATTCTTGAAATCACATATTTTCAGTAGGTTTGGAGTACCGCGAGCAATTATTAGTGACCAAGGAACTCATTTCAAAAACCGCACCATTGAAGCCCTTCTAAAGAAGTATGGAGTACATCATAGATTAGCTACTACTTATCATCCTCAGTCCAATGGCCAAGCGGAGATATCAAATAGAGAAATAAAGCAAGTGCTAGAAAGGACGGTGAATCCATCTCGGAAGGATTGGAGCAAAAGATTAGATGATGCTCTTTGGGCTTATCGAACCGCTTTCAAGACTCCGATTGGAATGTCCCCGTATAGGCTTGTTTTTGGGAAGATGTGCCATTTACCGGTTGAGATAGAGCATAAGGCTTATTGGGCTGTGAAGGAGATGAATATGCATCCTCTCCAGTGTGAGGAGGAACGGAAGTTCCAACTTCAAGAGTTGGAGGAACTCCGTTTGGAAGCTTTTGATCAAGCTATGTGGTACAAGGAGCGAACCAAAATGTGGCATGATAAGAATCTGAGGTCCAAGGAGTTCAAGGTTGGCCAGAAAGTACTACTCTTTCAGTCAAGGCTTCGGTTGATGCCCGGGAAACTCAAATCAAAATGGGCTGGCCCCTTTGAGGTGGTCTCTGTTTGGGCAAATGGAGCTGTTGAAATCAGAAGCATGAATACAGAGAAGTTTTTTCTGGTTAACGGTCATCGTCTCAAGCCGTTTTACGATGCATCTCAAGTGGCAGTAGTGGAAGAAATTTCACTATGCCATACCTTCGATACTTGACCGATTGACAAAGTCTAGCCACAGACTGTAAACGAAGGCGCTTATTGGGAGGCAACCCAATTTTATTTTTTCTGTTTGGTTTTCTTTTATGTGAAATATAAATGACATTATAATTTTGATACCTTTCATTTTATTGTGCAGGGATGTGCTTGAAAAGGAATTACTTTGGGATTAGATTTCTGGGGTTTAATTGAAAAAGAGAAGAAGCTGAAGGACTAAGTTGCAATTTTCAGATTTGATAGGGTAAAACCCTTCTTCTTCCCCTTCAAATCGCAAAACCCATTTCCTAACTTTCCCAAAATCCTTTTCACCGTCCGAAAACCTTCAATCAACCACCGCAATTCCACCGCCACGCTGGGGAATTTACCGGCGAAGCCTGATTGTCCAGAAGAACCCATCGGGATGCCACCAAGAATGCCCAAGAAGGTTGCAGGAAGAAGATCCAAGCGAAAATTACCACAACCTCCTGTAATCATAGCCGCGGCACTACCACCTCCACATCCCCCTTCTCCATCTCCACCAAGATATTCTCCACCTCCTAGCTCATCACCGCCGATTCAACCATCACCGCCATCAACTCCCCCAGAATCTACACCACCCGAATTACCTCCACTGCCACCATTGAAGCACATTGCAGCAGAACCTTCTCGACTTCGCCAAAAGAAAGTGGCCGTGAAACCTTCATCGAAAAAAGCCCTAGTTCCGGCGGGGAAGAAACCTTCTCAGAAGGGCAGCAAGCCCGACGCTACGGAGAAGGCGTCGCAGAAGTCCAAGGGTCGAGCTAGTGCAAAACGCAGCAGGAGAGAAGAAGGGGATGTTGCTGGTAGCTCTTCCGCCGCGCCGCCGCCTCAGCCGAAACAGGCAAAGACCTCAAAGAAGGACGCGCCACCACCTTCAACAGAAGCAACCCCTGTTCAGACCACCGGCGATCTCCCATTTCCACCTGAGATTATTGTTGAATCAGGGGAAGCACTGCTTCAATTCGAGGACCCTGATTTGCAAGCTCGAGCTCTTAAACGAACCAAGAAACGCTGTTCTTCGGGTTTACAATTGCAGGTATCTTCCCTTACTTCTTTAGGGGTTTATGACAGGTTCATAGAGTATTTTGATGCCATAGGTTGGAAAGCATTGTTGTCTTTGCATTCCGTGAACTTGTATGTGAAATTGTGTGAGGAATTTGTGGTTAGTTTCCGGTTGAATAAACAGGTCGCTTTGAATGTGTCTGAGTCTTGCATTTCGTTTCGATTGGGATTGCAGAACGTGTCTATGAGCCTTAATGAATGGAATTTAGCCCTAGGCTTGATTTCTTATGCTGATTTAAATTCTGATTCATATCAATCTGGTTTTATTGGCAATTATGTGGAATTTCCTGGTTTTAATCCTGTGACTGCTTGGAAACTGTTAGCCCCTAATTGTCCTGATCTCTATGATTCTGCTAAGTCAAATATGCATTGGTTGGCTGACCCTGTTTTGCGATTATGCTGTATGTTTATTCTTCGCAATGTGTTTGGTCGTTCCACCACTTTTACTAAAGTGAGCCAACCTACCTTGTTTATTCTCTGGTGCATGCATTGTAAGCATAAGTTAAACCCTGGGTATTTGTTAGCTGATACACTGAACAGTATAGCACATGATTCTGGTCGCCACATGACTTTATGTGTGCTTGTTGGTGTTTTGCTTGATAAGAATGTGCAGTTGACTGTTCCTGCTTCGTTTGAAAAATTAACTCATTCCCAAGTGTTTGATTTAGAATACATGAGAAAGAGCAATTTGATTTATGATGCTGACAATGTTGTTAAGTTTCCTCAGCCGGGCCCTCCAAACCCGAGCTTATCTTCTTCCAATGCAGGCAATAGAACTTTTCTTGATGAAGTGCATTCACTTCGGGCAGATGTGCAATCTTTGCACATGAAACTGGACGCTTTAGCTGCTCAAAATGGGTATCTTCAAGCTACCTTAAGTGCCTTGTGCAGCACTTGGTTTGCTAGCAATTCACAGCCGCATCAACCCCAATCCTGAGTTCCCTAATTCCCTTCTCTGTTATTTTCGTTTTTTTTTATAGTTGTCAATTGGCTCTTCTCTATTAAACTAAACTTGCTTGAGGGCAAGCAAGATTTAAGTGTGAGGAGAGTGGGTTAGTGGTCTAGGTGTCTGTTATTATTTGAATGTTTAGGTGTCTTTTATTATTTGTGTGTTTTGTGTGTTACTTGTAGTGTGTGTGTTTTGTGTATTTCTTTTGTTTCCTTTTTGGTCAAAAATTCAGCATGATAGGAGTAATGGAATTGGCTTTGAAATGGAATAACTGTGCATGTTGAGAGAATTTGATTAGTAAATATTATTGCTTGATATCCCCTTGAGAATTTGAGATGATTAACCCCTGAAATCAGTTTAACTTGAATAAAACTTGGGATAAATAAGATGAGTTTGAACAAAGCCTAGTATAAAGTAAGGTTTGGGCCTAGAGTAGAGCACTCTCTACATCAATCTTCTTTTTGAGAGTTGTGGCAGCTAGGTTAATGCATGATGAGGTGATAAAAGGCAAATTAGGATTAACCACACATCGTATATATAGCCTACCCTTTATATCCCTTAGTGAGCCCCTTTGAGCCTAACTTTTTCTTTGATTTAACCCAGAAAAATAAAATGTATAGCCAAAGCCTTGTTGATATCCTTTTTCTTGACCCTATTGTGCATGCTCTTGAAGATACAACTAGTGAATTCATCCATGGTTTGATATTGGATATTAAGCATTGATGAGATGTGAAAAATGTCCAACAGAATTCTGTTTGAAAAGTGACAAATAAAAATGTAGGTTCTGTTTGGCCAACGTAGGGGTTACTGGAACTGAATTCTTGTTCTGCAATTATGTTGTGATTGCCCCTGCTAAATGTATGTTCACTAGAGTTAATCGTGATAGTGGTGCTGAAAAAACAAAAAAAGAAACAAAAAAAAAAGAAAAAAAAAGAAAAAAAGAGAAAGAGAACAGAGCACCTATATTAGATATGTGACAATTGCCTTCTTGAGATGGATGATAAATTGTGATTGAGCATGCATAATATGTTGTGAATAAACTTTAGAGCCATTAGGATCTCACCAAAATTATAAACCCCTAACCCCATTACAACCTAAATAAAAGACCTTTTTTGATCTTCATGCTTTAATTAATGCTGCCACAGTATGTTATGGAGTGAATTTAACCTTGCTTTTTAATGATTGGAGTGAAAACTGTGAGAAAGTTCTTTCTTGTTTATTTTGATCGAGTTGAAAACAAGTGTAGCTGATGTAGGGGGGATTGATTTGATAGTTTAAGGGGGGATGATACCAATTCTGTTTATGAAAGGAGACTTGATATCATGCATAGTGAACTTTGTTGATTAGCCAATGAAAAGAAACTTGAAGTGCTGAAATTTTTTGACCATGATTTTGTATATAACCTTTTCTGTTTTCTGAATTTTTTCTGTTTTCTTTTTAGTTTCAGTTTAGGTTCTTTGTGGTTAAATTAGAATGTGTTTAGGGGATTGGGAATTATGAATGAACAGCATGCTTTATTATCATACTTGAGGGCAAGTATGACTCAAGTGTGAGGATGTTTGATAGGATAATTATAGGTTGTTCTTTCATTGGGAAAATTGGTTGATTTGGTGCTGTTTGAAGTTTATAATGGATGTTTTATGGCCAGATTTATGCCAGTAAATTGGAGAAGAACCAGAGGAAGAAAGAAGCAGAAATTGAGCATAAAAAACGGAGCTAACAGGACAAAGTGCAAGAGATTGAAGGGAAGATTTTAGCAAAGTCAAATGGAAGTAAGAAGTTGGGCTAAATTCATACACTTAAGCCCACAATTTTGTAATAAATACTTTTCCTAATCCAAGATGGATTGGTAGGATTTGTTAGGTGAGAATTAATCTTATTTTAATCACCTTGGCCTTATATATAAACAAAGAGCCAAGGTGATAAAGGGGGAAGAATCTGGACGTGAGGTTAAAAACAAAACAAAGGCTGGTTCTTTTTCTTCTTTTGGGAGCTTGGCCGAGAGCCCTAGTTTTTGAACTCATAAAATTAGGTTTGATTTCCTTGTCTTTTAATCCTTGTAATTTCATATACTTCTCTTTAGTTAATGAAATCCTTTCTTCATTCTATTTTCTTTGTTCATAATATGAGTGGCTAAATTTCTTAGTTGGCTTGGATTGATTAAGGGTTGATTCATAAAGTTGTGAGGATTGATATGCTTAAAAGTGTTCTTGCAAGTTCTTGGTTGATTATGGTATGAACTTAGGCTTTGTGTATTGAGTTTGATCACCTTAATACATGCTAAGCTAGGGCTAATTAAGTAGCACTTTCTTGTAAAAAACAGATAACTGATACAGACTGTAATAGCAGGGAAATAATCAACCGGGTAGGTAGCTGTCTTTAGCAAATACTTGGATGTCTATCTAAATTAGGTCCTCTTTGTATTAATTTAATAATCTAGCAAGTTCAGCAAATACTTGCTTGCTAGTGGGTAATAAGAGAGGATTTTAGGAGTTCAGCAAATACTTTCTCTTATATAACTAATTGATTTGCGGGAATAACTAATTATTAGCCGAGGATAAACGGACGAATCAACGAGTTAATCCAAGCCAACTTCCTTCTTCATTATCTAGATTCCTTTCAATTTATTTTAGTGCTTTCAGTATTTATGAGTTTATGTGTGTTTATGTCTTTGTGTTTTTAGTCTCTTTTGTTTAGTAGTTTTTAGTTAAACAAATCTCAAGCTTAGGCGTGGTTGCTAACCAATTAAATCTTTAGGTCAATCAATATAATCAACTAGTTCCCTGTGGATCGACCCTGCTTACCTTGTACTAGATTCATTATTATTGGAGTATTGCAGGTTTT
The DNA here is from genome assembly GCA_037428765.1 of Rubia yunnanensis. Taxonomy (NCBI): domain Eukaryota; kingdom Viridiplantae; phylum Streptophyta; class Magnoliopsida; order Gentianales; family Rubiaceae; genus Rubia; species Rubia yunnanensis. The sequence continues at coordinate 42,676,330 of CM075061.1, read as the reverse complement.
ATTTGTGTGAATAAAACGACGTTCACCAGAATGTAATGTAACAAATAGCATTCACGGGTGACCTACTGAAGGTACTCATAATGAAGACCAAGGAGCCCGTGAACACAAGATGTTAAGAATCACTAATTAAGTATAAAACATGGGATTTAGAATAGAAAACCAAACATGGTTGTCTAAACCCCTTTTCATGTAAACTCAACTAATGTCACCAAACCGCCAACCAAAAGTAACTAAAAACTATGTCAAATGCATTGATTAAAGCATGTGAAATGGTGCAGATCAAACTCCCCACACTTAAACCTTTACTCATCCTCGAGTAAATAAAATCAAAGAAAAAGTTCAAGCGGAATGAAGCATGCAAAAATTGCCAATGCATTCAACTTATTCCTAAGCTACCCTAGTTCCCCCAAGAAGGTGAAAAATTCACAACTCTCACACTCCCCAAAATTCCTGAAGCAACCAAACCACACAAAGCAAGTAATTGTGTATGGAAAAAAACAAGTGACAAAAGATCGGAATAAGGCCAAGCTTACTTTTCCCAAAATTAGTCACAAAAGCAATCAAGGAGCAATCCTCAAGCAAAACAATCCACCAAGAAAATCCAAAAGCCATCGACTTGGTTGCTACATAAGGATAACTCAAGATTCTTGACCTAGGTGTAACCAAGGAGTCGAATGTATCGTCAACCTAGTTTTTTGTTTCTTTTTTCATTTTTTTCTCTCAGTTTCTCTCATTTTGCCTAGGAGTCCTTTCAGGTTTTTATCCTAGCTTTGTCCCACAAAACGTGCTCACCTTTCACCTTTTTCCACACGGCCTCTCACTTTTGCCGAGACTCATAAGTCTAGTTGGGCCAAGCCTCTCACTTTTACCTAGGTCTTTCAATCTATCCAGGCTTTTCCTCATGTTACCCAAGTTGCCCTTTTGGGTTTTCGAATTGTCCAAGTTTTAATCTTTTTTCATTTTTTTCAATTTTTCCAATTGTTTTGGTGTGGTACAAAATTTCTCCAAAAATGAGCTTCATACTACAAAAGATATGCAACAAACAAATGCACCACAAAATCCTAAAGCCACATTCCACGTGAAAAATAGAATCCTAAAATCCTAGCATAACATGCAAACCACCAAAAATTTCCAAAAGCATCCCGATCACAAGTAACCAAAAATCTACCAAGAAAAACAAACAAAGCATGCATGCAAAAAGAAATCCATGAATAAGAATTCCTAAGTACTCACTAATCCTTGACTCCCCACACTTAAACAATACATAGTAACTTATACACTCTCATGTCAAATCAAAGGTGAAGTAGGGAAACTAGTGATACTTACACTTCCGGCCTCTAAGGCCCGGCCTCCTTGTGGCTAGTGAAACACCTCTCAATGAATCTCGTTGCTTTGATTTTGGCCTCTAGGCAATCCACCCTCGTGTTTAGCTTCTCAACTTGTTCCTTCACTCCTCCAATAACTTGAAATATCTCCTGAAACACTTGGGAAGAAGAGATAAAGCCCATTGGAAGATGAGATTGGCTCGGAAGTGCTCTCAAAGGTGTCTCCCCTTCGGTCTCTTCTAGGTCTATCTCTGGGTTGGCCAATACTCTATAAAAGTTCTTCTCAAATCGTGGATTGGGTTCAATGAACAAGTCATCTAGGCTTGTATCAAGAATGATAGAGGTGCACTCCGGTTTAGGAAGAACTGTGAATTTGTAAGTAGGTGCTCCACCGTAAAGCCACACAAATCTATCCTCTGAAGTTGTAGTTTCTACCATGAATGCCCTAGATAACTTCTCAATTGTATAGGTCGATCTCGACCTACCCATATTGGCCAACGCCCAATGCTAGATAGGATGTCCTAAATGTAGCGCCAAAATGCCAACCATGCATACTATAGAAATCTTCCCACTCTCCTGCTCTCTCATAGCTATACATTCTTGAATACAAAAACATTAACCAAGTCCGGGTAGATGTTCCCCTCTAGTGTCATTGCCCAAAGAAAGTGTACATCGGAGCCTGGACAATGCGTCAATTCACCGTGGCATAGAACGCTCATAGAAAGGAGTCAATGAACATAACGTATTGTCGGATGGACTATACCCATGCTCTTGCTCAGATTCTTCCTGTCAGTTCCGGTTAGTTGTCTAAAAAAATTCCCAAGGGAGAATGGCATTCCTTGGCAATGAGTCTGTGGAATTTCCCGGCCCGTCTTCCACCCAAAAGTTAATGCCACCTCTCTATAGGTCATTTGGTACTTCTTGTCATCCAAGTTGAACTTGTGACCCTCCTTGTCTATGACCTTCCAAATAGTAGCTAGAAACTCAAAAGTGCACCTTATGTAGGTTTTCAAGTGCACATAGAGAAAACCTTTTAGGCCTACCCGACCCAAAAGAAAGGTCACTGGTTCAAGTAAGCCTAGAGCTATCAAGGTGCTCTTGCAACCAAAACTAGTCTCCAAAATGCTCCTCTTTGGTTCCCTCAAATTCCTCCATCTTTGGGCTGCAGTCCCGCTAATATTGGTCAAACCTATAAACTTATCGACCACGGACTTAGGGTTGCGAGGAATGGGAGTTTCCGGTTTAGGGTTTGCACCCTTTACCGACTTCTTCCGTTTCTCACCCAGCAAAGACTTCTCTTTCTCCGAAGTACCTTTTTTCAGAAGCATCCTAACACAATGAAGGAGAAGAATGGTAATGTGATAATAAAAAATGCATGGCCCATGATGTCATCCAATAAAGAACATTCTCCCCAAAAGACCAAACATTCAAAGCATGATGGTATAAGCATAAAGGTTATTTAAAACAAGAATATTCCTTATCAACCAACAACATCATGTATGCTTTTCACCAACCCATCAATATATTCATGGAAACAAGATTCATGCTCTCTCTAATCACCCACAAATAAAGAACAAGTCATTCAAGATCAATAGCACATTCAAGACTCCTATAAATTCATCATCACAAGATTGGACATACAAGCTCAAACAACATCATATCAAAATATGCTCATTCAAAAATCATGTTTTTAATAACAACACCACAATTTCAATCAAGCATGTATACAAAGAGGTCAAAGGGTTACCCAAAATTTGAAGTCAAGAAGAGAAAGATCTACACAAAAAGAAGCAGAAATTACTAATTTCTAGGAGAAAAGCTTCACACTTTTCGAGCTCACCAAAGAGTGTGTGATTGAGTGTTTCTTGGGAAGAAAAAGTGTATGAAATTAGGTGGAGAATTGTACCATGAGATTGAAATTTCAGCATAGGTGAAAAAGAGAGAGAGAGAGAGATGTACAATGTAAATAAAGATGAAATTTCAAATTAGGGGACAAGTAGTACAATCAATTAATGTTGGAAGTACTAATTGCATCAAATCCTAAGATAATAGGGCATCTCACTTCTTGAATAAAAAATACATTTTTAATTTTGAAATCCAAACATCCTTTTCAAAAAGTTGTATTTTTGAGACAAGTTGGGGGGTGGAAACTCAAAAATTGACAAAAAGAATTTTCTACCCAGTTTTCCCGCCTTGCGAGATAGAGTCTTGTGGCCGTCATCATGGCACAAGACCTGCCATTCGTGACAAGCATTGTCACGAAGCAAACCCCAGATTTTTCACTATTTCTTAGTTTTTCTCAACTTTTGAAAGAAAACTATGTCACCCATCAAAATCCATTCCATCTACACATAAGTATATATTTTCACATCTAGATCTCCAAATCAAGAAAGAATTTCATTCAAAGGATCATTTATTTCAAGCAAGACATGCAAATTCCACCAAGTCACTACTTAAAACAAGAAAACAAAAGAACCACGTATATTTATTGTCGTCATCACGACTTATTTCCTCTTCACGCATTCTAATTTGAAGCAATTACCGGTGGGTCTCTGGAATCGCCATCGGCGACTTTGCCCACAATGATGTAGTTGTGGAGAGGTCTCCACAACGAGTCATCCTTACCGTTGTAGCCCTTGTGGACACCTAGAAATGTCTCTCCTTTCTTTGCCAACCTTGACTCCTTGACTGTCACTTTGGGGTTAGGAGGAGGTCGAGGAGGTATCAAATCCTCGACGCTTCCCTTTTCCCGCTGAAATTTGGTTAGCATAGAAAAATAATCTAGTACAAACATATCATTGACTAAACCATGAAATTCATTGGGGTCCTCCACAAACTTATCAACAAGAGATTCATGCTCATTGGTAACACAAGAAGGTTCAAGAATATCATGCTCATCAAAAAGTGTCACACCTTTGCACATAAGAGAAGGTTTTGTTGAATCATGACTAGATTTATAAATGTTGAATTCCACTTTGTCTATGTCATTCTCTAGAGTCAAGATCAAGAGTGGAACATCAATTTTAGTCCTAGAAGTTTTTAGAAAAGTTCTCCCCAAAAGGATTCGGGGTGCACTTTCGTCGTGCGCTACGGCTAGAACATAAAAGACTGCTAAAAAAACTAACTTGCCTACTCGCACCATCACACCCGTCACTAACCCGTGAGGGCTAGCTTGGGAGTGATCATCAAGTTGAACAATCACTCTAGTGTTTTTAACTTCACCAATTTAAAGATATTCAAATAGAATAAAGGGAATCACATTAATAGAAGATCCTAAATCTATCATGGCATGCTCGAAAAGTGTTTCACCTGAAGAAATTGGGATAAAAAACATTCTGCGGTCATCACATTTCTTAGGCAAATTTTTATGATTCAAAATGGCTACTTCCCCAATTTTTAGCTTCCCTAACTTCTTAGATGGTCTATGCCTTTTCTTAGTATATGCAACCTTAAGAAATTTAGCATATGAAGCCACATTGTCAATCAATTCCAAGATAGGGATATATACCTCCACTTTTTCGAAGGCTTTCTGAGTGTTGGCCTCATTTTTCTCCACCTTTGGCTTTCCCCTCAAAGCACTTGAAAATGGAGGTGGAATAACAACTTGTGCCTTGGGTGGTGGGAGCTCCTTGGAGGGTGCTTCCTTGAAAACTATCTCTTCTTCTTTGAAATGTGCTTTGGTAGCCACCACTAACTTGTCATCCTCTTGTGTCACCTTCTTCTCGGTTTTTTAAACTTCCTTCCCACTCCTTAGCTTGAGTGCACTCACATTTATTGGATTCACCTTTGGTTGGGAAGGTAGTTTTCCAGACTCTTTTGCTTCAAGTCGGCTCACCGAGGTGTCGAGTTGTCCAACTTAAATCTTAAGGTTCTTGATACTTAAGAAGGCTCTAGTACCAAGGTCTTCAATTTCCCTCCTATTCCTTTCCGCGAAGATATCATGTTTCTTCCTGAATTGACCAATGGCATCCAAGATCTCCTCCATATCTGACTTGTAAAATGTGGTATGATTTTTTTATGAACCTTCACCTCTAGGATAAGGTTGAGCTGGTGCTTGTCCACCCCTATATCCTTGAGGTTGATTTCCACCCCTCCATTAGAAATTAGGGTGATCTCTATACATCGGATTGAATGTATTTGCATAGGGGTCCGGTCTTACTTCACACTGGTTCCCTCGGAACCCTTGTTGTTGACCCCTACAAAATTGAGGTGTCTCCCAATTATTGTAGTCCACAACGTTCACTTCTTGCACATCACCAACAACCTGGGGTCATTTTTTAGAGTGGTGTTCGAGTTTGCAAACCTCACACATCTTGACTTGGTACACCTTTCCTCGCAAAAGCTCTTTCATTATAGATGCGAGAGCTTGGACTTGCTCCTCCAACTTTGGTGTCTATGTGGGTTCATCCAAGACCTTAACCCTAGACCATGTACCAAATTGCCTCATCCCATTAGCCATGTCTTCAAAAAGTGTCATCGCATCCTTTGGGCTCCTGTTGGTTATAGAAATGTTGCATGCGACATTTACCATCCTCGTGTCTTTGTCACAAAGGCCTTCAAAGAAGTAATAGACCAAATCTCTTTCCTAGAATGGGTGGTAGGGGCAACTGGCTAGGAGTCTCTTAAACTTCTCCCAATAATCATGTAGGCTCTCGGTCGCTCCTTGAGTAATGTTGGACAAATGCTTCTTCAACCCAACCAACTTGAATTCCAACTCTTTGGGACCAAAAAAGAAGAAAACAAAAGAAAAGAAAAAGATTACAAAACCTACAAAAGGAACTCCTTCCTTCTCCCTAAGCTCTCCTCTTCGAAAGTGTTTCCAAATATGATACAACCTCTTTCAAATAAGTAGACTAGGGTCCTATATATAGTAATAGGAGATTAGGTCTAAAAATAGGCCCAAAATAGGTCAAAAGTAGAAAAACCCTAGGTCAGCCGCAAAGGTTTCACATGCCGGCACGGATGCCACTGTCCTCGAAGCATGCATAGCCACATGATGTCAGATCTGCCATGGTCTATGAATGTTTATAGTCGCAACCTGTGGGATCTGGCACAGTCCTTGAAGTTGGGATCGTGCCACAGTCCATGAAGGTTTTCACAAACCGCAAGCAGTACGTGGTTTTTGCTCTGAGTTTTCCCACGGTCCGTGAAGGTTTTCCCAGACCGCAAACAACTTGTAGCTTCTGCTCAGAAATTTTGTCACGGCCCAAGAAAGTTTTCATAGAATGCGAGCAGTTTGTGGTCTTGCTTAGAAGCCTTCTCATGGTCCGTGAAGGTTTTCATGGACCGGCTCCATACTTAGCCCAATTCTTTAACTCTTCATTGCTTCACAACCCAGTGCTTTTGTTATGGCCCGGCACCTTGCCTCATGAAGGTCTCATGCTGGCCTCATGTAGGTCTTCACGACCCCTGGATTCTTATGTAGTGCGGGCTATGAAGATTGTCACAGGCCGGTGGTGCTTGACACGTACGGTTCGTGATCAGCCGCTGGTGCTTCGTTGGCTGAACTTCGCTTGCTTGTCACGGGTGAACCGTTAATTCGAGTCGGGATTTCTAGTAGTCAATTTTGAAGTACTCAAGAAGAAAAATCTAATGGAACCAACCATGAAGGCTAGTTCTTTGTGGATCGTTCTCAGAAAAGGCAACACTCTTTGGACCATGACTCACCGTTTTCTCCTTTGACCATCTTGAACTCCAAAGCCGCCTATCTTTAGCTTCAATCTCCTTCTACCATGCATTTATGTTCTTGAACTTCGTCTACTACCATTCAAATGCGAATAGCCTTCAAATCTTCTACCGTTAAAGAAAATGGGATTCGCAAGAATGCAATGTAACAAATTGCATTCACGAGCGACCTACTAAAGGTACACATAATGAAGACCAAGGAGCTCGTGAACACAAGATGTCAAGAATCACTAATTAAGTATACAAAACGTGGGATTTAGAATAGAAAACCAAACATGGTTGCTAAACTCCTTCTCATGAAAACTCAACTAATGTCGCCAAACCACCAACAAAAATTAACTAAAAGCTATGTCAAATGCATTGGTTAAAGTATGTGAAATGGTGCAGATCATTATTTGTACGATCATGAACACTTCCGCAAGGGAGCACAAAGTTAGAGGGCAAACAATGCCATTGAACGTCGGGTTTAGTAGTTGATGTTTTCTTAGCATCATCTGGTTTTACTTCAACATCTTTGTTACTTCCATCATCAGTTAACTGTCCAGTTATGGCAGCCTTTGCATCTTGCATTGACAGAGTGGTTTCTCCCCGAGCTTTGATTGCTTATCGTGGAGAGGCTTTTGATTATCTGGAATGTTGAGATTCTTCTTGGACTTGAAGGAACCAATATCGGTAGGATGAGAAGGGGTGCACCATATATACATGCCAAAGATGAATAAAAACTGTAAGGAAAAATGTTGTTAGAATGCATTTGACAAATACAACTAAGATCTCCTTAAATCAACAAAAATATTCTTCCTCTTTTCATCGCAAGAAGCTATTTTGTTCAGAGCCCATAATTGATTGTTGCACTATAGAAATGAAACCAATAAGAACTTTATAAAAGCAGAAGAATGCAGTCAAACGGAGCAAGCCTGTGAGTTTATCTCTAATAAAAGATATCTCATTTATAAAATGCTCATTTTGGGGTCAACTCTCAAGAAAATGCAATCAGTGCCATAGTTTTTTATAACTTTTCTTCTTCAAGAAATAATAAAGAAAACCTTACCCAAACATAGAAATAAGTGGAACTAAAAGGAGAAAATAGATCAAATGAAGACAAAATGAAAGTAAATGAGATAACAAGAACTGGAAAAAAAACATTATCTGAAAACCACAAAAAGCCACAATGAATTTCAAAGAGCAAAAGTAAGAAAACATCACAAGAGGGGTGTAAATCCCCATGACAACATACTGAACTTCTTTCCTCCCCTCAAAAGTTGCAAAGAACACAAAGAAATCAAACCCAAATACCAGGAAAACGACAAAACTACAACCTATGAAATCATATAAACAAAGCAAAACAATAAACTAAACTTTCCAAGATTTAAAAAAAACACAAAAGACTCCATTTTTAAAGCAAAACAAAAGTATGGACCTACAAGGAATGATAAGGCAGATGTTATCCATGCTTCCTCATTGTGTGAAAAAAATGTTACAAACAAGAAAGTTGGTTCAATAAGATTCTAAAAAGATAGAACTATTTACTCCTTTTTTCACCCTGGGATTGCCAACATTTTCAGGGGAAGAAGATTGGGATCAGTAAACACTCTACCAAAGAAAAGTAAAGAATAAATCTTTCCAAAAAAGAGTTCAAAAGAGGTGAAAATTGAAAGGAAAAAAAACACAAAATGGATAGTGGGTAGTGTGATGATGGAGATGGATGATAATAGCAAGGAGGAAGCTTTGTTTAGTTCACTCAATTATCACAACACCCCATCCCCATTAAATCATTCCTATTAAACTCATAATATAATTGACTTCATAACCACGAGATAATGATCATACTTTGCTTTAGCTTCAAACATTAAACATTATTGTAACTCTAGTCATACTACATACGTAGTCATTTAGCTCAACCACCGAAACATCCACATGAATGTTAGTTTTCAAGTGATGGATGATGGGCCTCTGAATACTGATCAAAGATACTTGCGGGTGGTATAAAAAGAGATTATTTAAAACTCGATAACAGTTTCAGAGGCATCCTGATAAGGTCATACAAAAAACAATGTCTTCCACCCAGATAGAGAAGGATTTTAAGAATTGTCGGGAAAAACCCACAGAATAAGCAACACATTTTCTGATCCAGCTCCACATAGTTTTTCATCTGACTTCCATCAATTCCTTCACACAATCGACAATATCCCATAAATTCATATAGGAATACAGGTTCATCATCAATATGTAGTTGGCTGCACTGTGTGGCTCTAGATGGTTCATTTGCTGATACATGCTTCCAGAATTCTGCCATTAGAAGGTCAAACTTTAGTTAACCATGTTTAAGTTCTGCAACAATCAGAAGAAGATAGATGCCCAATTGCTATCCATGCAATGAATGTACAGAGGCCAATATATCGCAACAAGTGAAATCACGAAAATGTATTTCTGAAAGCATGTTTTGAGTAGTGTGCACACTCATTCATACTTAATAGAGAGAGAAAAGTTCATCTGTACTTATCCTTACCTATGTAGTGCTTTGCATCTTTCTTCAGAGATTGATGTAGTACATCAGCTCGGACGCGAAGTTCATCAGTGCAGCGCCACATTGACAACTGAAATGAGAAGAAGAAATTATAGAGAGAGAAAGCTAGTTCAAGCAGATATTGAAAAGCTCGGAGAATAAGAAAAACTGCTCGATAAAATAATGAATAGAAACCTCAAACATGAGATCTTCAATCTGGGAATAGTAAAAATTAGATGCCATCATTCTAGCCAACAAGCAAACATCCCTCGTCACCTAAGGAGTTACTCTTGAATTACCTGCATGATAAATAATATTCAATAAGTCCAAAGATAAAGGAGGAGAAACATGAGGATGAACATTGACGAGAAATGTATGTACCATCACGATAGCCACCCATCCAAGAAGAGAACTGGATTAGGGGTGTATTGTAAGGAAAGCGCTCTTCGATCCCAATATTCTTAAGAGCAGTATCAACACGACGTAGAAAATTGGGAACACCCTTCCAGATCTTCTCATGAAAGTAGCTCATTCCAGCTCTCATCTCATCCCGAGGCGTTGGAGAAGTTAATAGAGATATAGTTTAGACTTAGAATAAGAAAGGAATATTCTTTCTGATTGGTTTGGTAGATATCATGTTCCATATTTGTTTAAGTCTTGTATACTGTTTGTACTCACTATATATATATACACATATATACATATATACATATATACATGTTCATATATATACATATATATGTATATATATATGTATCGATACACACAGCCACAATGTGGCATGGGTTTTACTTTCTATAATTGTATCAGATAGGTTTCTCTAAAATTCTTGGTCTTTTCTCTTCTTTTATTCAATAAAATAAATCCTTTGTAAGTGTTTTTTTCCTTGCACTAACACCGAGGCACACGAAAACTACAAGATTGTTGTGTGATTGGTCCATTCTATCTCTCCGTTAGTATTGTGGACTATTCTTGTTTTCCATTTAATAAAAACAGCTTCAAATCCATGCATGTGATCGTTGCCGGCCGCCGGCCGCCACCATCATCTTCCGTTTCAATTGTCGCTTCAAGTCCGGAGACCTCTGTTCTCGCTCTGCCATTGCGTTCTTCTCTAGTTTCTGACACCAGCGTCGACCAGCATCGTCTAATTTTCATCGACACTCTCTTTCCCGACGACACCAAACTCCACCTTCAGTCTGTGGCTCCGCCAATCGTTGTCCTTGTCTTCTACTTTTTCGATGAGTCTTGGATACCAGTTCCTAGCGGACCTCTTTTCTTGTGTTCTCCATCGTTCCCAGGTATTCCCCGCCATTAGCCATTCTCCGTTATCTCTTTACTAGCATCCCGCGTTCCATCAGTCGTAGAAGACAGGGAGCGCAACAGATTCACGCGCGAGGCTTTCCAGAAGCGCGTGTATCCACACGCCGTTGACATAGACATGCACCATCCTTCAGAAGTGCATGTTCCCCATGCGCAAGTGACACAGACGCGCGTCCTCCCTCCACAAGCACGTATACCCACACGCCTGATCAACCAGTCGCTCATTTTGGCTTGGTTTTCTTCGGAAATTTTTTTATTTATTTTTACACAAAATAAGTAATTATGTTATGACTTATTTTGATCAACCACGGTGTCAATGGTGTTATGCTCTCAGCCATGTTGCTTTTTCTTGTTCTAAAATGCACGATGAATGGTATCAGTTGCAGTGTCAGTGGTGGAAGAAATTTGGTCATGATGCCTCTACTTGTTCTCATTTGGTGTCTTCAACCTCATGTACTGCTTCTTCACCACATGCACCTCTGTATATTCATTGGATAGCTGATTCTTGAGTGACCAACCGTATTACTTTATCCTAATCCGCTCTTGAGCATGTGACTCCTTATTCTGGTAACACTCATATTATTGTTGGTAATGGTTCTGCTCTTAACATTACCCTTGTTGGTCATTCTCGAGTCTCTGATTCATTATCCTTGTCTAATGTTTTGGTGGTTCCGCAAATTATTTAAAATGTATTGTTTATTCGCTCGGGATATGAGTGTTGTTATTTGTTTTGATGATTCTTCTTTCATTATTTCGAACTAATCAACTAAAGATATTATTTGAAAAGGCCATCTTGATAGTGGTTTATATGTTTTGGATTATAGTTGTGCTGATTTATCTTCTTTTGTTGCATCGAGTGGTTCTAAAGCATCTTTTGAACTTTGGCATAGTAGACTGGGTCATGTGCCTCACACCATCATTTTGTCTTTGAGTAAGTCTGGATGTTTGTCAGTTACCAGTTTGCTGCCTAAGCCTCATTTATGTCCCACTTGTGAGATGTCTAAAGGCAAACGTCTTTCTTTTACTAATAATTTAAAACGTGCACTACTCATACTTGATTTGGTTCATTGTGTTCTTTGGGGACCCTCACATGTTGTCTCTCGAGTTGGCTACTCCTATTATGTCATTTTAGTTGATTTTTCTCGATTTACTTGGTTATATCCTTTACGACTGAAGTCTGATTTCGTAAGAACTTACATGCAATTTGAAGCTTTTGTTGAGAACCAGCTTTCTAGCACCATTAAATTATTTCAGAGTGATGGTGAAACAGAGTTTGTAAATCATTGCATGCAAACTCCTTTTGCGTCAAAGAGCATTCATCATCAGCTTTCATGTCCTTACACTCCAGAGCAAAATGCTCGCGTAGAGAGGAAGCATCGTCATGTTACAGAGATGGGTTTATCGACGCTCTTTCATTCTGGCCTTCATTACTCCTTTCGGTATAATGCTTTTTTGACAACAGTCTACATTATCAATAGGCTGCCTACTCCAATTTTATCTGGCCAGTCTCCATTCTCTGCTATTTTTGGTACTACGCTTGACTACTCCAATTTTCACCCATTTGGTTGTCGAGTTTTTCCATACTTGAGGCCCTATTCTATGCATAAATTAGCTCCCAGGAGTTTGTCTTGTATGTTTTTGGGTTACAGTTCACAGTACAAGGGTTATCAATGTCTTGATCCTCTTACGAAGTAGGAGTACATCACTCGCCATGCTCGATTTGATGAGTTATATTTTCCAGCTACCCGTACTAGTACTGTTGCTGATTTGTCATCACTGGATGTTTCTTCTCTTTTGGAGCCTTTATGTGTCCCGTCGAAGGTTTTTGAGCAATCCTTTTTAACCAAATCACCCATTATTTTTGAAATTTTAGATTTTTTTACTGTACTAGAAGCTCAGGGTTCTTCAGAAAATTGTGTGTGTCCGCTACATAGTGGCCAGCAGCATGATCGACAGCAATCAGTGCTGCCACCTCAGACGTCACCGATGCCACAGCTGATTCACGCGCAGGCCACACTGCTCATTCATGCACACTACGCGCCACCTGTCCAGCCGCTGAAAGCTTCTCCAGCTCAACTGGTTGACCCTACTTCACCAGTGCCACCATTGGCGTCTTCTGTATGGCCACCATCGTCAGCCTTGGGTTCAATGCCCACCTCAGGTTCTGTGCCCGCCTTAGGATCCACACCATCTCCAGTTGCAGGTCTCTCTTCTCAAAATCTGATGGATACTCATTTGCGCATCGGTTCTTTACGTTACACGGATTTTTATTATTACGACACTTATGGTTTACTGAGTGCTTATTTTCTAAGACCGAGCCTCACAGTCATCACTCGGCTGTCAATGATCTTGAATGGGTAGCTGCCATAGACTAAGAGATGGATGCCCTACGCACTCAATAGACGTGGGATTTGGTTCCTCGTCCTGCAAATGCCAATGTTGTTAGTTCAAAATGGGTTTACAGATTAAAGTACAAAGCTAATGGCTCTCTTGACAGACACCAAGCAAGGTTAGTTGCTCATGGTTTTTCACAATTACCCAGCTTTTATTATTATCATACCTTTAGTCCCGTGGTGAAGACATCTACTATTTGTACTATTTTATCTCTTGATGTCCATTGGAATTGGCCATTATGATAGCTTGATGTCAAGAATGCATTCTTAAATGGTGTACTTGATTCTCCAGTTAACATGGCACAGCCTGCTGGATACAAAGACCCGATGTGTCCTGATTTTGTTTGTCGTCTAAGGAAGGCCATTTATGGTTTGAAGCAAGCTCCCCATTCTTGGTTTCAGCGGTTCAGTTCCTTTTTTATTGGCCTAGGCTTTATATGCAGTTCCTCTGATACCTCTTTATTTGTCTTTTCACACTGTGCCCATTTGCTCTACTTGTTGGTTTATGTTGATAAGATTATTCTTACTGGGAATGATGGTCATCTCATTCAGAAGTTTATTGATTGGGTTTATCAGGGATTCTAGATTACCGATCTGGGCACTCATCAGTATTTTTTGGATTTGGAGGTTGTACATATGACAGCTTGCTCCTTGGTTAGGCAAGATACGCCAACGACATTTTGTTGTGTGTCGGAATGCAAGATTCTTCACCTATTGGCATTTATTTTTTGGCCTTTTTGCAGCTTTCTAGCTCTTCTGGTAAGCCATTTGGAAATCCCACTCTTTATCGATCTCTGGTTGATGCACTTCAGTATATGTTGATTACATCCCGATTTGTCTTATGTTATGAACACGGTCAGTCAGTACATGCAGGCTCCTACTAATGACCATTTCTAAGTTGTCACTCGAATTCTGCACTATGTTTGTGGTACTCTCCATTATGGTCTTCAGTTTTGCACAAATTCATCTATTTTACCATTTATGGGTTATTCTGATGTTAATTAGGATCGTTGCATTCAGACTCGTAAGTCAACAAATAGTTATGCCATTTTCTGTGGTGGTAACCAGGTGCCCTAGAGTTCTAAGAAGCAACCTACAGTTTCTCATTCTAGTTCAGAATCAGAATACCGTGCTATGGAAAATACTTCCGCGGAGTTAGCTTGGTTGATGAATCTTCATTGGGATTTACGTGTATCCACTCGTTCGCCTCCTATATTGTTGTGTGACAAAAATAATGCTATTTTCCTGGCTCATAATCTAGTTTCACATAAGAGAGCCAAGCACATTAATAATGACTATCATTTTGTGCGTGAGATGGTGTCTTCTAGCAAGCTCAGGGTTGCTCATGTTCCTATGGACTTGCAGCTTGCTGACATCTTTACAAAGTGGTTACCTCATCCTCAGTTTGTGTTTTTACCTTTCAAGATTTGCATTGCGACCAGTCATACACTTCACTTGAGGGGGGGATAATAGAGACATAGTTAATTTGGAATCAAGATCAGAAAGGAATATCCTTTCTGATTGGTTTTGTATATATCTTGTTCCATATTTGTTTAGGTTTTATATACCCTTTGTACTCACTATATATATCAATACACGCGGCCACAATGTGGCATGGGTTTTACTTTCTATCAGGAGTTCACTGAATCTCATATGTGAAAAAAGCAGCTTGAATCTATACACACAGAAAAGATAATATATTAAGAATTACATATGAACAATTAGCACTGATCAATTTAGAGAAGGAAATGAAAAACATATCAAGAAAGAAGCTCATTTTACCTCCCTCTAAAAGGCATCATCAAGCTCATGCTTGTCCTCAGGAGCAATGTCCTCAGCACATAACTGAGCCAAGCAATTCTGAATCCTGCATTAAGCATTCAAATTAGGAAAAGGATAACAATCTGACTAATCTAACAAAATTCCATCATCGAGATGATCGGGATGATTCTTCCACGCTTAGGTGATATCATTGACTAAATCGCTACCGGTGAACCATATGGAGCACACATAAAAAATTACATCCCGCGCGATCGTGGACATTTTATTGTAGCTTGAACTTACCAACTACAGTGAAGCATCAAATGCCTTTTACAGTTGAAGTAGAACTCTTTCCCAAGACACGAACTAAATTTTAAATTCTTAAGAGCATCTCCATTGACACTTGCATTGGAGATGTATTTTAGGATTGAGGGTCTACCGAGAGGATGTGTCAATCAATTTTTACCAAATAGATGTTTGCATTGAAGATACTCTAAGGGGGAAAGGAACAGAGATACTAAATAACTCAAATTCTTCAAACTGTCAGATTAAACACCAAAAGTACCAAGAAAAAAGAGGGGGGGAATGGAGAGTTACAGTCTGGGAAGTAGTACCACCTTTCTACACAACAAAAATATCTTAGGACAGAAGAGATATTGAACCTAATAACTTTTACAGTTTCTAAACATTAAATAGAAAAAAATCTAGTTCAACTTCCACATGAATAACAAATATTTTTAACTCCCTCCTCTGTGATAAGTTCCGACAAGAACCAAACACATAGCATCCATGTCGCATAGACTCAATCCACAAGCAGAGAAACCCCTAATACAAACATCGGATAAACACCTCACAAACTTATATTTACTTCCTATCAATATAAGATCGAAACTTATATTGGTGGTGGTGTTCGAAACTCTAATAATTATATTGTTGGATAAGATCTTACAATATTCACAATATCTATCAGCAATAGAAAGAAAATAAATATTTGTATTACCTGAATGTGAAGAGGCGGAGCATTGACGTCGGGAGGAAACTAGGAGGTTGTCGCATCACCTCTCAAAGTTAATATTTATAATCCCTAGTGCTTTCTATCTACAATTAAGTAGATTATGGAAAGTCAGGATCGTCCACGAAGAAGAGGGATTTTCTTAAACTTTTAAACATATAAGGTTGATATTAGACTAGAAGTAGATATATACACACATATAAGCAAGTAAAAGGGGGGGGGGGGTTGGTTGGTTTATGGTCCTAAGTTATGAAATAAAAAGACAACTAGCAAAGTCAAGTAACTATGCTAATCATCAAACAAACTAAGAAAAGGGATAAAAACTACAAAAGATAAAGCTCTACAGGCAATTGATATTACTTCCAAACCTCTTATTTATCCTTGAATCTAAAACCAATTCAATACTTTAACTACTTGTTGTGAAGATAAATACTTTATCCTTCTTAGATAGTAGTTTGCAAGAGTGAATTCAACATCTCTTGTCAAACCTCACTGATGAATCCTTTAGTTGATGAACGGCTAAAGGTATCCCATTAATGGCGCCAAGCACGAAGAATCAAAAAGCTTGGTAACACTTATAAACACTACACCGTGTCTAAGAATTGAACCAATTTATGCATTTACACAAGATTCATCAAGAACGATCGACATTCATAGACTTTTCTCATTTTCTACCTAAAACAAACATGACAATGAGTTCAACATCATCACATTCATCTAGCAATTATCAACACATCTACATTATTAGAAGCTCTAACTCATGCTCTTGGATTTCATATTAAAAGAGGGGAACTTAGCTACTTTCTCCCAACCCTAACAAGCAATCATACAAGCAGTTCATATACTCAAACAATCAACAACATTGATGTCATTAACAATCCACATTCAAAGCTCCATAAATGCACAATAGAAAAAGAAATAAATAGATAAATAGAGTTCTCAAGATATGGCTTAGAAGCCTCAATCAATTGCTCCTAAGTACGAAACTAAGCTAGATAATCAAAACCCACAATATAGAACAAAAATCTACAAAGAAAGAAGAAGAAAAGAGGAAGAAAGGGTGAAAACTAGGGTTTTGGGAGCCCCAAGTCGGGCTTGGTAAATGGGGAAGAAGGGGGGCTATTTATAGCCCAACTTGGTCAAAACAAAGGCCAGAACGCAGCAGGCATTGCCCAAGCGAAAATGGCATCACCCGGGCGGAAATGTCCTCGCCCGGGCGGTGGAGGCTTCAGCCCAATATTCATATCCATCTGCCAGGGTCAATGATGATCCGCGTGGGCGAGCTACAATTCACAGCTTCTTGTTTTGCTTCCCATGGGTGGATCGTTGATCCATTTTAGGAGTTCTTATAGTCATTTTTATAGTGCTTGAGAAGAATTCAATAACACCACCCTTGTAGGCTGATTCTTCTTGGATAATTTTAAAAACTTTGTCCAAACATCCGAGTGACAACTCATCCGCTTGCCTTCCCTCTTCAACCCTTTTATCTTCTACCATGTTTTGGCAAGTGGAAACTACTCCAAAGGGCTCACGGGACATCTACAAATGAAGGTCACAAATGGAATCTAGATGCTTGTAAGGACCAAAAATCTATTAGACTAAACATAGGTTACAAAATTAAGGATTTAAATATAAAAACCGAAAATGATCATCTAAACCCCTTATCATGTAAACCTACCTAAATCTAGCAATATTACAACAAAAATATGACAAAAGATATGTTAAATGCTTTGGAAAATACATCTCATCAAATCTCCCCACATTTAAACCTTACGCGTCCTCGAGTAAACAAGAACAAGCAAAGATCAAAGAGTAAACTAGCATGTAAAAGATTTCCCAAAATATACAACATCATATTCCTAAGAATCTCTGACACTCTCAAATCCCAAGATATAAGAATCTCTTACGCTCTCACATCCCAAAGTCTAACATAATCTAAACAGCCAACAAACCATAACAAAAGTGAGGTATACATATAATGCCAAGCTAACTTACTCTACCAAAAAAACCACCCAAGAGACAAATTAAGAGAAGCATAAATTTTTTTAATTTCTCTCATTTTCTCTCATTTTGCCCAGGAACCCTCTCGGGTTTTCATCCTAGCTTAACACATATTTCTTTTTCAATGCTCACCCTCACCTTTTTCCACACCATTTGGTCTCTCATTTTTGCATAGGTCATCTTTTTGGATTTTTAACCTATCCGGCCTCCCACTTTTGCCTAAGTTGCCCTCTCGGGCTTTCAAATTAGTGGAATGTTTTTTTCATTTTTCATTTTTTTTTCAAACAAAACAAATCAAAGTGGAGCATATGCACACTACAATACACTACAATGAGATATATTCCGCTTTACCTCCCCACACTTGTAACACACGTTGTCCTCAATGTGAAAAGGACAAAATAAAGAAATAAGGGAGAAAGAAAAAAATACTCACAACTAGAACCTTGAAGGTCCTTCCCGGTGATGGCAATACTCACTCCTCCATGTTCTCAAACTCAGCCCAACATGCAAATTTGATCCATCCACTATGAAGCCACAACTATGCCAATCTTGATCAACACTCACAAAAGACAACAACTAGTAGTACTCCTAGATGGTGATTTTGGTAGTGGTTTTTGGTTGTGGATTGTGGTATTCTTGTGATTTTGGGTAAGGGTTTGAGGACATGGTTGAGTATTTTTTTTCAAGAAAATAAAAACACTATCCTAACTTAAAAGCTCAGGGTTGCCTCCTAAGAAGCTCCATATTTTTAAGGTCATCGGCAGGACCCTAATGTTATCCATATGGTGAAGGTTTGAACCCCTTCACCATGAGCATCCAAAAATAGATAGGTGGGGGTACAAAACTTTCAAGAGGAAATTTTTGTGGAGGTGGAGATGGTTTAAAGGGAGTTGGGTGGTTAGGAGGCTTGGGATTGTCTTTTGGCTCCTCTCTTATCTCCCTCAAAACTTCCAAAAATAGTGGAGTTAGTTCACTAGGTGGGGGTAGGGGTGACGATGCTAATGAATGTAGCACAATCACCTCTTCCTCCATTTTTTTATCCTCAACAACCAACTCCTCATCCCCTTCGAACTCAAACTCATGTCCCATGGTGACCTCACTCACCGAATCCTCGAGTTTGACTTGGGATGATGTATTTTTGGAATCACGGGCTTCCATTTGGGCCAACACTTCCAATATAATCCTCGCATGCCCCTCAATAGCCTCAACACTAGAGGAGAGCCGAGTGTCCGGTTTCTCACTAGTAAAGTTGTTCAAGTTTGCTATTGCATTCACGACTTCCTCACGTGTCAAACTTAAACTTCCCTGTTGGGCTTGGTTTTGGGGTATGTATAAGGTAGTGTTGGCCAACTATTTTGCTCGTATTGTTGGTTTTCCGGCTCATTCTCATACCACCAATCCGAATTACCACTCCATTCCTAGTTGTAAGAATTGTGGTATGGATACTGTTCTTGGGTTTCTTGCCCTTGAAAACCAACATCTCCTACCTCTTGGTAGCACTCTTCATAATGCCCTTGGTTTTGGAAACCAAGGGTTTTTTCCTCCTCATAGTGCTCCTCTCTCAACATATAGCAAGACTTGGTAGGATGGTCAATATGACACATCCTAGAAAACCTTGCTTGTTGAGCCTCTCTTCTCATCATGTGTTCCCTCAAGGTGACACGTTCAATTTTTTAAAAAAACAAAATCTCTTTTTCAAAATTCCGGAATCATATTACAAGGATTCTCGATAAAAATTCACCAAGACCTCAAGCAATACCTACTCTGAACAAAAACAACCACCAAGAAGTGGAAAATAAAAACAACTAGCTAATATGCAACCAAATATGCCCAACCACTTAAAAATAAATGCCTCTTCCCCAGAAGCAGCGCCAAAATTTGGGAGGTCACCGACATACCTCTCAAAGTTAATATTTATAAGCCCCAATGCAGATAATGACGAGTCGGGGTCATCCACAAAGAAGAGGGTTTTCTTAAGCGTTTAAACATACAAGGTTAATATTAGACTAGAAATATATATATATATATATATATATATATATATATATAGTTCTCAAGATATGCACAATAGCAAAAACAATATATTGATAAATACAGTTCTCAAGATATGGCTTAGAAGCCTCATTCAATTGCTCCCAAATACCAAACTAAGCTAGATAATCAAAACTCATAACATAGAACATAAATCTACAAAGAAAGAAGAATAAAAGAGGAAGAAAGGGTGAAAAACTAGGGTTTTGGTAGCCCCAAGTTGGGCTTGGTAAAATGTGGAAGAAGGGGGGCTATTTATAGCCCAAGTTGGTAAAAAGGAAGGTAAAAAAAAGCAGGTGTCGCCCGGGAAAAAATGGTGTCGCCCGGGCAGAAATGGCCTCACCCAAGCGGTGGAGGCTTCACCCCAATATTTAGATCCGGCAGATGATGATCCGCGCACGCGAGCTACAATTCGAGGCTTCTTGTTTTGCTTCCCACAACCGTTGATCCGTTTTGGGAGTTCTTGTAGTCAATTTTACAGTGCTCAAGAAGATGAATCCAATAACGCCATACTTTTAGGCTGATTCTTCTCATATAATTTTAAGAACTTTGTCCAAACTTCCGGGTGACAATTCATCCGGTTCTTTGCCTTCCCTCTTCGACCCTTCTATCTTCTAACACATTTTGTCACTTGGCCTTCACTAAACCACTCCAAAGGGCTCACAAGAAATCTACAAATGAAGCTCACAAAATGGAATCTAGATTCTTGTAAGGACCAAAAATCCATTAGACTAAACATAGGTCACAAAATGAAGGATTTAGATATAAAAATAAAAAATGGTCTTCTAAACTCCTTATCATGTAAACCTACCTAAATCTAGCAATCTTACAACAAAAATAGGACAAAAGAGATGTTGAATTCTTTGGAAAATACATGCATTTGACGTCTCATCAGAAACAGAGAGCTGTGATAGATAGTGATGACGTCGGGAGAAAACAGAGAGCAACAAGAGGCAAAATAGTGACAGACGAAGCATTGACACTGGGAGGAAATAGAGAGTGGATAAGAAAAATAGGGACAGACGGAGCACTGACATCGAGAGGAAACAGAGAGCAATGATAAGCAAAACTGTGATAGGCAAAGCGTTGAGGTAAGGAGGAAATAGAGAGCGTCGAGAGCCAAAATGGTGAGGAGACGAAGGGTAAGGAGAAGGTTTGTAGAAAAACGGTATCATTTTAGGAAGTTAGGAAAGTCAAAATGACAAAATCATCCCTGGTTGAAGAACCATCCAAATCAAACAATTTCTTTTATAACTCATATGGGCCATGACTATGTTTGTCTCATTGTTTATACCGATACCGCATCATTCAATTCTTTCATTAATTTCTTATTAAAGCATCATTGTTTTGAATATGTATTTTTAGAAAAAAAAATGGATGAATACAACGGCATCATCTTCTCTGATGATTCATTCACCGACAGTCTGAACCTACAACTAAATTCTAGGCAACGATTTTGACGGCCAGGTTTTCAACTCCCAAATTCTGCATGGCTCCGCCTAGGAGGGGCAGATGATCATAGGATAGAAATCGAAAATCAACCATGCAACCTAAATACCCTTTGTATATACCATATTCATCATATCTTAGGGGTAGCGGGTGCACCCCATTGCCACCCCCTAATTCCGCCACTGGCCATCGCCACAATCTCCAATGCACCAACATCGCTTTCAAACCACTATAACCACTACCATAATCCAACCAAAAATTATAAGACTGTCCACCAATTTCATTCACTTAGATTTTCCTTTCCCCTTGCCTCTCTGTCGGAAGCAATAATAATCCATTGAATGTAACTTAGGTTTGGGTCTGGCTATCCCAAGATAAAATCATATTCCTCTATTGCCACATTTACCACCATTCCCTTATGATCAAGGGTAGGCGATGATAACAGTCCAGTGACAACTCATATTGTTTTCCATTCATTAAATGATTCTATTTCTCTAGCACTAAGGCAACCTATTGATGGCAAACACCGAGTGAGGCTAGGGTGTCATGTATGAGAATGACAAGTCAAGCTTAGTTTCAGTTATATTAAGAATTTGTCGTACATGAGTAAAACAAAATTCCAAGTACATGGTGCATTGTTATTAAAATTATTACACTATTTCATGAAAGAAGGAAGTTTTACACTAAAGATAGAAAATCACATCCAACCAAATGGGAGAGTCTAGATTCGAACTGAGGACCTTAACCCATCCTAGCCAACATGTTTGTTGTTGGTGGTCAATTGGGGTCGACCAATTGCTTTCATGAATGAGTTGAATCATTAAAAAGAGAGTGTTTTCAGTTGAGGAGCTAAGGCTTTATTTGGAAGAGTTGTGCTTATAAGCAAAGCTGGCTTATTTTGAAAGCAGGGGGAGACCATTTTCTACTTTTACCCCAAAAATAGCTTCTGTTTTCAAAATAAGGTGCTTTTCTAGTACTTTACCAAACACTAAAAAGGGTTTTGCATATAAGCAAAGCAGTTTATAAGCTCTGCCAAACAAAGCCTAAACCTCTAAGTTTTACTCCCCCCTGCCCACTACGTTATTCTTATTCATGGTAATGATTTCCAAGGTATATTTGACTACTTATAACTTCATTTAAGCATAATAACGGTGGTTTACACCTCTCTAGTCGAGCAAATTCTAGCATTAGAATGAAAACCTCACAGAACCATATTGATTCGCTGAATAGAAATGGCACCTCGCTCAAGGAAGGAGAGGACCAGTTGCCACAAATACCCCGACGGGACCACGATATTATGACAGGAAGCACACTACATGGACCACGATCACACGAGTTACACACCAATTGTAAATAAATCCAAGAAATAACGAAGAATATAAGCGAATAGTGAATGGAAAACACACTTGAAACAAGGTCCTAACTTGGCCATTGGAGTCTAGTCCTAAGGACATTGCCAGGACATTTTTTAGGGGCCCCTGAGATAATCAAACATGCCAAGCCGATTCTAGAAATTATGTTAGCCTGGAAGGAGTCTCCCGCATCAGTGGCGTCGATTGTGGGAACAATTCTTTCTTTCTAGGTCATCATCTCTGCAAAAGCCCAGAAACCAAGCTAGAGTCACCCCCCGACTAGGAAATACACGAGAACTAGCCCATGGGAAAGATCTAGTACACAGTGAAGAAGTAAAAGTACACTAGGGAAAAGTAATTGCTACAGTAAACAACCACACAAAAGACTCACCTCATCCAACCAGGGCACCTCCAGAAATAGGTATGTGTCGACAGATCAACCACCTTGCAAGCATATAAACTAAGAAGTAACTTAAATAGTTACGATGTGCCTACCCCCTCTTTTAGAAGACGTAGTCATAAGAACCGCATAGTAATGAAACTAGGCATCCTAAAACATAAACGATATGCATCAATAAAAGGATATCCGGAAGAGTCATGCACATATAAACCACTCAAGGAGAATGTGAATTGAAGTACTAACTAACTTCAGGCTAACAATTCGAGCAATATAAAACGCAATACATAATAGTCAAAAAAATGGATAAATAATGATTACAATAAGAACTCACTCTATAGCCTAGAAAAACTCACTAAGAAGTATTACATCACATATAATTGCTACCTTATTACATAGTAAACAACATGCTAAGTCCCTAGAAATAAACTAGCCTGCTACTACGGTGTTACAGTAAGGAGGTGATGTCATTGGAGAACAAAAGTTTCCAGTTCTTCTTCTGCATCACCTTCATTCATCAAAATGCACGCCATGATAGGGCACTATCCTCCTCAAAAACCAAGTATTCCCTCAACCAATATCTGACATACGTCTTCTCATTGTTTCCACGGTTGAAAAACCTCGTGAATCCAGTCCAGTACTGATTCATGAGCCAAACAAGTGTGTATCCCATCTATCTCTTAGAGCCAAGTCACCGCAATTCTGGACCTTCCTACTCGTGGGTTCCCTTTAGCCCCCGTTCGTCGTGGTCAAGAAGATAGAGATTCTACATCATCCTCTATCCCAGCACCCACTACGTTTGCTATGTCAACCGCTAATCCTACACTAGGAAAAAAATCATAACATACATTAAGTAAGCTGGATAGATAGCAACTTAAAAACAATTATGATATATACTTACAACAAGCGTGAGTGTTTCTAGAACATCCTGCAAGAAACATAGAATGATTACACGCCTTTAACAACTTAGATAATCCTCCCAAACCACCCAGCCAAGTCGAATTATCACGAAACCATTGAGATCCTAAATTCATACCTTAAATACCACAAGCATCCCATACTACGTTCCCCATTGAAAGCTTACAAATTACACACATTCACAATAACTCCACCAACACCATGAAACACACACAACACAATCACAAGATCAATCTCATTTACACTTAAGAACAATCTATTTACATACTACTATAACTAAGGATGTACCCTGAGAACCCCACCTTTTATATGTAAAATACCAATATTGAAAGACCAAACCATCAATTTGAGAATATCTGAAAAGTCGTATCCTCTTGTTTCTCAATAACTAACCAAGAACTTATTCATCATCGGGAAATGAAACACATTACTTGTTCCACAGTCTAACATAGATAATATCTAAAGCCTCTGTCCACGTGAAATTTTTAATCATTCACCCACCAACCGCCCAAGCCATAAAACTTATGCAAGCTAAGCCTGCATTACCACGAGCATGGTCTCACATCCCTTCCCCCCACTTTATAAATGCAATACACCGACATTATACAATATCCCTGCTCAAAGTGACACAAGTGGAAAACTCACCCACAAATTCTCTCACCACGGAAACTCCCAAAACTACACAACAGAGATGGGAAGGTACCCATGGCTTTGCATATGCCTAGAAAATCACCAGCCCTGTGACACAAGTGGAAACTCGTCCTACTCTCTCGCCGTAACACACCACTTTTACAAAAGACATCCCCCCTCAGAAAATAACCCAATGTAACTACCATAATCCATTCCCGAATATTCATGACCCTTACACAACCAACACCCTCCCATCTCCCCCTCCACATAATAGTTTCAAAACCACAACAAAAATCATCTTTCACATTATATTGTCAACGATACCCCCTAAAAAATTTAAGCTACAATAACCATAGCCTAGGAAGACAATTCAACACATACTAAAACTAATATGGGTCATTCTATGTTTGGTTAGATTTATGCTTGGGAGCATTTGTTAAACATGTTTAGTTGATAACTTTTGAGACTCTGATATTCTTCCTATGTGTTGCTTTGATTATCATTTTTGCTTGTATTTATTTCTTTAGATTATTGCATGATTAAGATTAGGACTTAATACTAAATTTAATATGCGCTGATTTAGGGCTAAGCTAGGGATTCTACCCAAAAATACTTTGTCTTTTTTTTCGATTTGATCAATGGTGAATGTGACAGTTGTGAGTATGAGTGACAACTAAACTTGATTGTTGGTTATTGAGTCAGAATAGGCTTAAGGATGGAATTAGAATAATATATAACCAATACACGTGAGCTACAGACAAGTGGGTTGGCAGATATCTTTTATTGAATCATATTGAGGTTATAGGCTAATCTCGAAGGACAGATCCCAATTTTTTGGCTCATAGGTCGATAAAATCCTAGAGAACAAGAGTGAGGTAGTAATATTCTAAGTGGCACAAGATGGGTTTGGAATGGGTATTCACCTTAGGTTCTAGGTGTCATGCTACTCCCGGGTTTAATTTACTGCGTGTTGTCCACAGGTTTATTAACCTCGGAAGTAAGGGATAGAGGTCTTCAGCGCATCTCTAGATAAACTGGGAGAAGGTAAGAGGTGTTGAGGGGACTTAGCCATTAAAGTGAGAGTTTAGAGGCAGTTTCCAAGGATTCAAGTTCTCCACAAGGTTTGATCGAGCATTGGAATAGGACATACTTTTATTATATGAATAGGAAATGAGGATCAAATTCAACTACTAAAAATCTAAAGCAAATGCCCCCAAGTCTCCCTATTATCATATTCACATTCGTTTGTTAGTTATGCATGCTAGTTATTTTACTATTTATATATTTGTAGTCGGTAGTTTAATACTCAAACAAAACCCCCTTTTGTGTATGAGTACAAACTTCATGACGCTCGTGTGTGTTGTTGCTACATGAAACTATCTTTCAAACCCTTTTTCCCTGTGGACGATCCCGACTTACCATTGTCTACTTTCCAAAAGTCAGTAGTTATATGGCAGCAACATATAAATCTTATCTCTGATTTGCATGTTAGTTTGACTACACTAGCGTGCTCATTAATAATTGAACTAAACATATAAAGCTTTATTGTTTTGCAATGACCTTAGACCTAAATCTTGTACTCTTTTAGATTCTCATTTTGATGACCTAACACTCCATACTTATTGTCTTTAGTTAAACACTAAATTTCTATTAAAAGTAAAAAGTATCATGTAAAAACTATAAAATATAAAAGAGAAATGTTCAAAAATGACCTTTTTTTTTCGAAAGTTCCAAAATAACACTAAGTTCTTTGAAAGTGGCAAAATGACCCTAAAGTCATGAAAGTGCCAAAATGACTCTGCAATTTTGACATTAGTTTTGGCATCAACTGGACATAATGGTGACACTCATTGAATAATTGGGGTTGTTTCAACATATTCAAAGAACACTCAAGGTTGTTTCATCCCTTTCGAAGATATTGTTTTGGTAGATTCACAAAAACATATGGCCAATTTTGTGTTTAGCCCATTAGAAAATCGTCATAAAATAGATAAAACATCAAATACTATAATTGAACATGGAATTCATTTCAAAATATGGTCAACATCACAAAATATAATGCAAATTGCGAAACTAAAAAATGATGCCGCTAAATCATAGCAATTTTTTATGAATAATGTTGTCGATGCTTCTGTGTTGTAGTTAGTGCGTTGGTTTAACATTATCCCCGCGTTTTTTCATCGTTGACTGGACAACTCCCTTCGAGCATTTTCTAAAGAAGTGGGTGACACCCACAAGTCTCGTGTATCCCGTGGTTGAAGCATGGGTGGAAAAGTCAATAAATTCAGGTTCGATTTTTAACAGCAGCATTGTGGTGAGTTCTTGCTTTGAAAGGTTCTCTTGTGCGTATCTAGGCAATGTCAAGCCCATGAGTCCTGGTGCTGAACTACCGTAATTTACCTCTCATACGATGACTTGAATGTGAACTGATATGAGCCGCTGAAGGCGAGCGAATGTCCCTTTTAAAAGCCTAAAGAAGTGGGTGGTTCTTAGGTTTAGGCGACACCGTCCGTTGTTGCGCGTGGACCACACATGATATCTGTCCTCGTTGTTTCTTTTAGCTCATGATTGCAGGACATTAACAAGACTTATTTTGACAAAATTTTGGGCGTCATTTTAGAAATACCCTACTCCATTTGTCCCCCCTGTATTTTTTCTACTTACTAAATTATGTACGATAATAAGATTAGTTGCTTGTAGTTTTGTTGAGTTTATGTGATCTCCGCACGTGACTTTTCAAGATTGAAGTTATAGTCGATTTGGTTGTCCGGTGACTATTTGAGAATATGATTTGAAATTGAGGAGTTGAATATCTATTGCTGAATAATATCTTTGTGATAACCCTACTGCTGTGTTACCTTTAGGCAGCATTTCTCATTTTGAATATGGTATAAATAATGATGTGGGAGATTATGTCGGGAACAATTTACATGAGAGAGTTTGTTGGTGTTTTAGAGAAACACAAGCTATTTAAGTATGATTGGATTCGAGTAGTTGTGAGCTCGGGATGTTAAAAACAAGTTTGGTGGTGCGGAGTGCATACTTGTATAAACTATCTACGAGCTTACAGTTCTGGGAAAGATAGATCATTCCAACTACTTCCATATTTATACATACTTATAAGGATGGGGTATATAGTGTCTGACTCCTTAAAGGATGAAGATGAATTAAGGATGTGTACGTGATGCAGTGTTTGCAGCATACTCAACTTACTGCATTGTCATGTGGAAAAATACACAAGTCAGAGTTTATTAAAATTCGGATAACTACGATACACTGGATGTTGAAAATGAAATCATTTACGTGAGAAGATGTGTTGTTTCAGAATTCATCTCTGACAACTAGGATATATCAGATGTGAAAATATAATCATTTGTGGAAAGATACATTGTATTACAATTGTATCGGTGCATCATAAAACATGGTGATCTATAACCCACAAAATCTGTCGTGTCTTTTCAGAACATCTCCTATATATACATGAGTATGCATTCACAGAAAAAGAGAGAAAATCTTAGAATTTTCATATTTACTCAGTAACAAAAAATACAGCACTCAAAGCCGTTCTCTTGTTTCAAGCCTAGATCAAGAGGGTAATTTCGATTGTTTTATCCTCGAGGAGAATTCGTGTAACCCAAGGCAGTAACTGGGTCGAATTACTCTTTAAGGAAAGCGTATGTTAACGCGACTCAAATCGATATCCAAGTTCCATTACACCAGCAACCAACATTTACCAGAATACAATTTTATAAATTTACTTCTACTTCTACCAAAAGCCAAATTACCATATTTCTTTTTCCAGTGTTTCATTTCCTGACCATTTGCACAACATTCTTAAAGAGTAATTCCCTTTCCGTACGAGACATGGCAACTGTACGTGATATGACATCCAAGTTTGGGAAACTGGAGAAGTTTGAAGGCGTTGATTTCCGTAGATGGCAGAAGAAGATGCATTTCCTCCTTACAACTCTGAAAGTGGCATATGTTTTGTCTACTCCAATGACAGAACCAGGAGATGATGAACCATTGGAAGAAACTCGTCGGAGGAACAAATGGGAAAATGATGACTACATCTGTCGTGGTCACATCTTGAATGGTATGTCTGACTCACTCTTTGATGTTTATCAAAATGTTGAATCTGCAAAAGAGTTGTGGAATTCCTTAGAGTCAAAATACATGGATGAGGATGCTTCTAGTAAGAAATTCCTTGTCAGTAATTTTATGAATTACAAGATGTCAGACTCTAGGCCCGTTATGGAGTAGTACAATGAATTGCTCCGGACTTGAGGACAATTTGCACAACACAAACTGGGAATGGATGAATCTATTTCTGTGTCAAGTATAATCGACAAGCTTCCACCTTCATGGAAGGATTTCAAGCACATGCTTAAGCACAAAAAGGAAGAATTGTCTCTTGTTCAACTCGGAAGCCATTTGCGCATAGAGGAAACTCTAAGGGCGCATGAAAATGGCAAGTCCAAAGATAAAGAGACGGTGGGACTCTCTTCAGTTAATATGATGGAAGAGGGTGATAGTTCTAAGAATACAAAGGGGAAGAAGCGCCCATTTAACAACACAAGCAAAGAGTCCAACAAGAAGCCTAAGGGTGCATGTTGGATTTGTGGCAAGACAGGACACTTCAAACGTGATTGTCGTGTTAGGAAGAGCGAGAAAGGAGTGACAACAAATCATTCTAGGCAATGGTCAAAGGACCAAGGCCAAACTCCTCATCAAGGTCAGAATGTTAATTATGGTTTAAATTCGGTTGAGAATTATGTACCATTAATTTCTGAAGCATTTTATGTACAGGATGATGAAATTGCTTGGTGGATAGATTCTGGAGCAACCAAACATGTTTGCAAGGACCGTAGGTGGTTCAAGTCATATGAACATGCTAACGATGGTTCCATTCTTCATATGGGAAATGAATCTACCGCCACTATTCTTGGTCGAGGAGATGTTGTGTTGGAATTTAGTTCTGGGAAAAATCTTCATCTAAAAGATGTTCTACATGTACCTGGAATTAGAAAGAACTTAGTTTCTGGTAATATATTGTCTAAGTGTGGCTATAAGCAAGTGTATGAATCTGATAAATTTATTTTATCAAAGTTTGGTGTGTTTGTGGGATTCGGATATTATTGTAATGGAATGTTTATGCTCAATATAAATAATATGTGTGGTTCTATTTACATGATTTGCTCCAATGTTGATTTACCATCTTTATGGCATGCTAGACTAGGACATGTTCATTACAAACGTATGCTTGATATGTCTAAAGATAGTTTGATTCCTGCTTTTGATATTAATGTGCAAAAATGTAATATTTGCATGTTGAATAAAATTGTTAGACAACCATTCAAAAGTGTTGAAAGAACTTCAAAATTGCTAGAACTCATACATAGTGACTTGTGTGACTTGCATGCAACACCTTCTTTGGGGAGTAAAAAGTATTTAATAACATTCATTGATGATTATTCAAGATTTTTTTACATTTATTTGTTGCATTCCAAAGATGAGGCAATTGAGAAATTTAAGACTTTTAAAATTGAGGTTGAATTGCAAAAATCAATTTTGATTAAAAAGTTACGCACTGATAGAGGAGGTGAATATTATGATCCTTCATTTTTTGAATCTTGTGGTATCATTCATGAGGTAACCGCTCCATATACACCGCAACAAAATGGTGTGGCAGAAAGGAAAAATAGGGTACTTAAAGAAATGGTTAATTCCATGTTATCCTATTCTGGATTGAGTGACGGATTTTGGGGTGAAGCCATGTTAACAGCTTGCTATTTATTAAATAGGGTTCCTAATAAACGGAACAAGATCACTCCATATGAGCTTTGGTATAAAAAGAAACCAAACTTGAATTATCTTCGAGTTTGGGGTTGTCGGGCAATAGTAAGACTTCCCAATCCCAAAAGAAAAACATTGGGGGAACGAGGTATTGATTGCATCTTTATTGGATATGCTATGCATTCCAAGGCTTATAGGTTCTATATTGCAGAACCTAATGATTTTATTTCGATTAACACCGTAATTGAATCAACAGATGCTATCTTTGATGAAAATCGATTCACATCGGTACCAAGGCCAAGGGATTTAGTTCCTACTTCAAGTAGAACTATGGATGAATATGAAAATTCTCATCAAATCAAGTCACCTGAGCTTCGAAGGAGCAAAAGAGGTAGAATTGAGAAGTCTTTCGGTCCTGATTTCCAAATTTATTTGGTTGAGGGATCAAGAGATGAGATAAGTTATCAATATTCGTATTGTTATCATATTGAAGAGGATCCTAAGATATTTAGTGAGGCTATGAAGTCTCGAGATGTTGCTTTCTGGAAAGAAGCGATAAATGATGAGATGGATTCCATCATGGGTAATAATACGTGGGTTCTTTCTGATCTCCCACGTGGTTGTAAACCTTTGGGTTGCAAGTGGATCTTTAAAAGGAAGATGAAAGTCGATGGCTCTATTGACAAGTATAAAGCTAGATTGGTTATCCAAGGCTTTAGGCAAAGGGAGGGTATTGATTATTTTGATACATATTCCCCAGTTGCTCGGATCTCCACTATTAGATTGTTGATTGCATTAGCGGCCATTAACAACCTAGTGATCCATCAAATGGATGTCAAAACTGCATTTTTGAATGGAGATCTAGAAGAGGAGATTTACATGAAACAACCTGAAGGGTTTGTTATGCCTGGAAATGAGCATAAGGTTTGTAAACTTCTCAAATCATTGTATGGGCTAAAACAAGCTCCTAAACAATGGCATCATAAGTTTGATGAGGTGGTTTTATCGAATGGCTATGAGTTAAACCAATCTGATAAATGTTTGTATAGCAAATTTGATAATTCTGGAAATGGAGTTATCATTTGTCTATATGTGGATGATATGCTGATTTTTGGCACAAATCAGATCCAAGTTGACCTTATGAAGGCATTCTTATCATCAAGTTTTGACATGAAAGACATGGGGGAGGCAGATGTGATTCTTGGTATTAAGATCAAACGAGAGAATAAAGGAATTTCTCTGACACAGTCTCATTACATTGAGAAAGTACTTAAGAAATTCAATTGTGAGAATTGTTCCCTGGTCAGCACTCCAATGGATTCAAGTATGAAGCTTATGCCTAATAAGGGTAAAGCGGTATCACAACTTGAGTACTCACAAGTAATTGGTTGCTTGATGTATGCCATGACAAGCACAAGGCCGGACATCGCATTTGCAGTTGGAAAATTGAGTAGGTACACAAGTAACCCCAGCACACATCATTGGCAAGCAGTTAGGCATGTACTTAAGTATCTAAAGAAAACCATGAATTATGGTTTGTGCTATGTTGGATTTCCTTCGGTTTTAGAAGGTTATTCAGATGCTAGTTGGATAACAAATATGGAAGATCATTCTTCTACAACTGGCTGGGTATTCTTACTTGGTGGAGGTGCCATTTCATGGGCTTCTAAAAAGCAAACTTGCATAACTAACTCTACTATGGAGTCAGAATTTATAGCTCTTGCAGCAGCAGGTAAAGAGGCGGAATGGTTACAGAATCTGGTATATGAAATTCCATTGTGGCCTAAGCCGATTTCACCTATCTCTATTCATTGTGATAGTACAAATAGTCTATCTAAGGCTTATAGTGAAGTGTACAATGGAAAATCTAGACACTTGGGCGTTAGGCATAGCGCGATACGTGAGTTAATAACTCATGGTGTGATTTCAGTTGATTTTGTAAGATCTCAACACAATCTAGCAGATCACTTGACGAAGGGACTAGCTAGGGACTTAGTAAATAAGTTAGTGATCGGGATGGGTTTAAAGCCTATTTAAATCTCTGATTATGGGATACCCAATTTTGCTCTGATATGACATTGGAGTAAAATTCAATGTGGAAGGCCTATTGTTTGAGATTGATACATATGATTTCATATCTCGAAGGTAATATGTTTGGACCTGCATGTAAGTTAGGTTGAAGTTTATCTTCTTAATGGATCTTTTGACAAAGTACTTTTGCAGGAGTACGATTAAAGAGATTCACCTGTATGAAGTGTGAAGTGTAGCCGCTTCAAGAAGCTCGGGCTTGGCTTTCTATACACTCATGAATGGATAAGGACACATGGCTAATATAGTGTCAAGTTTTAGCTTTTGAGATTTGTACTTGAACTTGTGTGTAGATTATCTTCAAGTGTTCAAATGGGTTGAAGGGTTCAATCTTTCAAGACACCCCGATTCTCGAATATTTGAAATGTGTAATTTACTAAGGTGAAAATTCAATCTTCAAGATATTTTCATTTATGCACTTGTTTGGTTTGGTTGTTGGATTTTCCGAGTCAAGGATAATACTTAAATGGGGGAGGATTGTTGGTGTTTTAGAGAAACACAAGCTATTTAAGTATGATTGGATTCGAGTAGTTGTGAGCTCGGGATGTTAAAAACAAGTTTGGTGGTGCGGAGTGCATACTTGTATAAACTATCTACGAGCTTACAGTTCTGGGAAAGATAGATCATTCCAACTACTTCCATATTTATACATACTTATAAGGATGGGGGTATATAGTGTCTGACTCCTTAAAGGATGAAGATGAATTAAGGATGTGTACGTGATGCAGTGTTTGCAGCATACTCAACTTACTGCATTGTCATGTGGAAAAATACACAAGTCAGAGTTTATTAAAATTCGGATAACTACGATACACTGGATGTTGAAAATGAAATCATTTACGTGAGAAGATGTGTTGTTTCAGAATTCATCTCTGACAACTAGGATATATCAGATGTGCAAATATAATCATTTGTGGAAAGATACATTGTATTACAATTGTATCGGTGCATCATAAAACATGGTGATCTATAACCCACACAATCTGTCGTGTCTTTTCAGAACATCTCCTATATATACATGAGTATGCATTCACAGAAAAAGAGAGAAAATCTTAGAATTTTCATATTTACTCAGTAACCAAAAATACAGCACTCAAAGCTGTTCTCTTGTTTCAAGCCTAGATCAAGAGGGTAATTTCGATTGTTTTATCCTCGAGGAGAATTCGTGTAACCCAAGGCAGTAACTGGGTCGAATTACTCTTTAAGGAAAGCGTATGTTAACGCGACTCAAATCGATATCCAAGTTCCATTACACCAGCAACCAACATTGACCAGAATACAATTTTATAAATTTACTTCTACTTCTACCAAAAGCCAAATTACCATATTTCTTTTTCCAGTGTTTCATTTCCTGACCATTTGCACAACAGAGTTCAGCATGATGACCCCCTCTGTGGAATTGATGGAAAGCTTTGCAGGGGGTGTCATTAGTTCCTTTTATGTCATCAAGTGCTCACTTCAATTGCATTTCTACCTATTTCATTTTGACAAATTGAATGTTGCATCATTTATATTTATGAATGAGCTTATAATTTTTTCCCTCTGAATTCTTTTTTGTTTTTACTAAACATTCTATGCCAAAATATGAAAAGTTAAAAAGAAAAGAAAAATAAAGGATGCATTCTCTAAATGCGTAAATTTTTCTATCTAATGCTTATATACATTAATGAGGAAATCTCAGGAAATGTGGCATATCTATAATCTTATGGATATGCTAGTGACTAATTTTTTTATTCGACCACCGACCGGTTCGTGGGTCTGGGTTCTTCTCAAACTAACCTACAATCAAATTGTCCCTGGGATTCCATGGGTCAACACTCCGTTGCTCAAGTTCTCGACCTTAGAAGGCAGGAACGTCACGAAGGTCTTCGAGGTCTCGAATGCATGGAACAGTTTGAGGATTTTGAAGACTCTGAATGAACCTTGCAATTCGTTGCTCCTACCTTCGAGGGTGAGAACCTGGTTTAAATCAACTCTGTCATTTAGGATTCTAAAAGGGCTCATGCGTGCTAAACAACCACAT
This sequence comes from Rubia yunnanensis, assembly GCA_037428765.1. NCBI lineage: Eukaryota > Viridiplantae > Streptophyta > Magnoliopsida > Gentianales > Rubiaceae > Rubia > Rubia yunnanensis. Next base: position 42,641,646 of record CM075061.1, on the reverse strand, counting down.
GTGTCACTGATCCCCAAACAATGCGTTGTCAGAAGACAAAAAAGCGATTACGTCTTTCCATAACTTTTATATTTCCAAAGCAGTAATAATTACCCATCACTTCAGCCTTCATAATTACCTCTCATCCACTCTTTCCTTATTCACGTTTCTCATTTGCAGACATCTTCTTACAAGCATTCTTCGTATTTCTCCCTTGATCGATTCAATTCCCCTCACCTTTCCCAGAAAATTAGTAAGTTCTTTCATCCATATTCTCATTCTAATGTTTTCGTTTCCTCCCCTTACAACCATGGCCTGCTCTATGAGGGTTCCACTGCTGCAAAATTTTCTGGTGAGGTTAGGGTTGGCGGATAGGGGTTAGCACGCCAGAGAAGGTCGTTAGCGATTCGGAATGCACTCATTCTGAAGAACTCCGGTACGTCTCAAAAGCCGGAGAGGACGCATCTGATCGTCTGGTAATAGTCCTGGGGAAGAGAGGGTTTTCCCCATAATTGACATGTCTCCTCGAGATGCCGTTGAAAACTGGCCTCCGGGCATGGACAAGCCCTGCATAAGGAGGTCCCCTACAAGCGGTAAAATTGGTTTCTACCCTCCTCCGAATCTAGAACCTGAGCTAGAAAGGGCATCAAGTACTTCTTTGACCTACAGGGAGGCTCCTCTCAAAGCCAGAGAAGAGGAGAAGATGACAGTCCTCGAGGGGGAGGAAGCACCCTCGAGAGTACCTCAGGTATCTCTTTTAACTAATCTCTCTCAAAATAAGAAAAAGGGGGTTTATCAAAGATTGAGGCTAAAGGGCTCAGGAAAGAAGCCTCCAGTTCCAGTCATGGGAACCGCTATTTTTGAGATTTTGGACTCGATCCCTCTAGGCCAACAAGTAGTTCCGGATGCCAATTTTAAACCTTTTCGAGAGGGAGATACCCCCCCCCCCAACCTCTCCAAAGGAAGATCGTCTATTTCCCTCATACATCTTCGTTGTGGGCTCACATTTCATTTTCCGCCCTTTTTCTCAAACATCTTAGACAATTCCAGTTGAGCCCTGCCCAAGTCCACCCCAATGTCTTGGTAATCATTATTATGTTCTTGACCAGATGTGACAAGTTTGGTATTAGGCCTAGTTATAAGCTGCTTCGTTCGCTATACTTCGCATTCTATAGTGGCCGGTCTACCAATATGATTGTCACGTTTGTCAGCCGAGAGGCACACCATAAGGTTTTTGGGATTCCTGGCAATTCTGGAGACTGAAAAAGTTGGAAAAAAGGTATCTCGTTTGATAGCAGGAAGTATCGAGTCCCTCCGTGGAATTGGGCCATGCCAGTTGAATCTCTCAAACCTAGGGAATATATCTACCCAAATGCCTTTGAGATTGTCTCAAGCCTCGTCAACAATCCCAACCCCCGGATTGTCGATTTTTCATTCTCGCCTAGAATCTATGAAGAATATGTATATAAACACTCTGGAGGGAAACTATGAAAATGAAAAGGGGACTCAAGGGCCGAGAGATGGCACTCCCCTCGATACCATCGTTAGTGGTGTTAGGCATTCGGGAGCCTCTGAAGGTGTCTTAATAGAGCAATACTTCTCCTATTTGTTGTGTAATTGAGTTTATTGTTACTAACTTTATTTTTCCTTTTCCAGCTGGTCTCACTAAGGGCTTGAAGAAGTAGAAGTCCTCGAAGCAAGATGGGATTATTGAGTCCTTAGCAATAGTGTTGCGGTTTGCCTTCAAATCGGATGGGATAGTGTTGCGATAGTGTTGTGCTTCCCCAGGATGGGATTATTGACCCACTAATTTGAGTGAATAATTGGATTGTCATAAATCAGGCTCCTAGGGATGGGATTATTGAGTCCTTAAATCAGGCTCCCAGTCCCCCAAATCTGGCATTTCTCCCCTTGAATCCAGCTTCCCCTCTTGCAGTAAGCCGCGAATGGCCTTCCTTAACTATTGGTGATGAGCAGTCACCTCACGCCGGGAAAGTTTACCAGAAAATGAGGGCGAACCGAAACACTATTGATTTCTCCTCACCAAGGCCATTTATAGGGACACATAGTGGTGAGGATGTTCATCAACAGTCTCCTCCCTCTTTGAATGATGCAGCATCCGTACCCGGGATCGAGCATCACCTCTCAAACCTAGCCTCCAACCCTGAGGTTTTCTTCCAATCTTCTCTTTTTTTTTGTTTTTTTTTCTGAGAGGGAAATATCCCCTCCCCTTCCCCAAGTTTTATATCATTAATCTGAGCTGAGTTATTTTACTAGGCCTCCCAAATATATCACGAGGTTACAGAGAGAATAGCTGCCTGCTATTCCCATTGTTACTCTAGCTGCAGTAACTTCTGCGAGGAGCTCAGTAAGCAGGATGCTAAGATTTTGCGGCTAATGAAATCTCTCGAGGATCACCAGTGGGCTCTCGAGGAGAAAGATAAGGTCCTAGAGGAGAAGTATAGAGTGCTCGAGGAAAAAGATAAGGTACTCGAGGATAGGGATAGGGCAATCGAGGAGAAAGATAAGGTCCTTGAGAAGAAGGATAGGGCGCTTGTAGAAAAACAAAAAACTTTTGGAAGGGGAGGGGTAAGGTGTTGATACCAAGAGGTGCCAATGGAATTTAGAGAAAGACACCCTCGCGAAGAGGGTTCAAGCTGCAGAGGATTTGGTCGTGCAAGTTCAACTGCTCGAGGCCATCAAACATAAGCTGTTGAACAGCCCTGAGCTGCTTCAACTTTTCTTGGATCTTCTGGGTGTGGCCAAGAAAATTGGTTGTAGTGAATTTGTCGAGGACTTTTAAAGCCACAAGTGTCTGCCTCTCTATCTGAAGATCTAGCCAAGTAGGTGGACGAGCTAGTTAATCCAGAGCTCAATACCACTCTTGACGCAAAATGGGACGGGGCCATCAAGAACGACGGTCTTCGTTTTGCCCTTTTGGATTTCATCAAGTCCAAAGGGCAGCTCTTCACTGCTAAGGGGATTTGAGCGATCCCTCTTCCAAAGGCTTCAGATGCCTCTCCTGAGTGGGATTCCACTGCCGACCTAGTGGAAGAAATGCTAGCTTCCACATCAGAGGAAGATAATTCTAGGGTTGGTCCCTGCTTGTAATTTTTTTCACTCAGGGCCCCTTACTTGTAAACCATTTCTTTCTCTTTTTTTTACTTTGAGTATTAATGAAAATACATTTTTTGCCGAGACTTATGATTTTGCCTTTGTTTTCTTTTTTTAGTGTAATTCATTGAAAATGGTGTTAGAAGGCGCTTGTGGGGAGCTTTCGAGTGCTCAAAAAGAGCTGAATGAGACACATAAACAACTACTGACCGCCCTTCGAGATCTTTCTAAGTGTAATCAAGAGAAAGACTCCTTGAAGGAAAAGCTCTACTAACTCAAGGCTGAGATGAAGCTGTGGCAATCCAAAGATCATCCCACTTTTAGGGGGTTTGATAAGGATTTCCATAGCAAAGAATTTAATTGTAATTATCCCTTAGAAGTGGTCAAGGGTCACGATCCCGCTGATGATGAACTAGAATAGCTAATGCATCAAATTTATTTGAAATTTGGTTCTTTGAAATCTTGTCTTGCCACTGCAACTAGGCTTCCAAAAGTGGAAGGGCGCCAAATTGGTTACTTGGGAGAAAATCGCAAATGGTAGCCCAGAGGGAATTACTTGCAGAACATCTATTAACTCAACGCATAGTGGCTAACCTTGAAGAGGACTTGCTCGCTTGGAAGATATCCAGCGAGGATCCCCCTATTTGAAGCAAACCTCCTCAGGCCCCTCGAGATAACCCCTCAGGCGAAAATAGCTCTTTGGTGGAATCTCTTTTATCCAAGAATGCAAAAATTACCAGGGAGATCGAGGCCTAGAAGATACAAGCAACAGAAAAGGAGTAGTGTTTCACTGATTTCGAAGAAAAAGTCGTTGCACACGAAGTGAGCCTTTGTGCTCACATGCTTTCCCACGGCATTACCTCCACCTACTTAATCAGCAATGATCATCTTCTAAAGTTTCTACTTAAAGTGGCTCAGTACTGGATGGAAGAAGTTAACTTTCATGAGAATAGGAATTCTCGGAAGAAAAAGGCTTTTGATCTCATTCTCGATTGGCTGGAAGAGCTGAAGGTAAAGGGATTCGCTTCGAGCTTTCGCTCTGCCCCTTGGTCACAGAAGTCTGGCACTAAGGAGGCTGAACGGCATCTTGTCCCTTTGAGAAAAGTTACCCAAGGATCTTCCTCAAAACGTTGCAAAAGCGTTGGGTCATCCTCGAAAGATCCATTTGAATCTTCCACAAAGAAGAGGTGTAAGACTGTCGCCGTTCTTGATCTCTCAGAATATCCTGTAGAGGAACAAATGAAGGATATCTGAAGAGCAGCCGGTATAGAACTTGAAGAACATTGCCAGCCTCCTAGAACATTGCCGGCCTCCTAGATGAGGAGTTGCTACTGGGATTGGATTCCCAAATTTGAAGAAGAAAGCTTACTTAGAGCGTCCTCTTTATGATTGATTTCCCTTGGAACCTGTGTCAAAGTATAAGATTTGAAATTTTTTAACATGTTCTTCACTACCTCAAGGTACCTCTACATGGTATGCTCTCTGGCCTCGTACTCTCCATTCAAATGTTGAACCACAATTTGAGAGTCACTAAAAACCTCCAGTTCCTCCCCCTGCAGCTCCTTTGCAAAGTGCAATCCAGTGATCAGTGCCTCATACTCAGCTTCATTATTAGTTGCTTTAAATGCAAAGTTCAATGCATAAGGATAATCTCTGCCATTGGGGCTAGTTAGTAGGACCCCGGCTCCACTTCCTCCTGAATGTGAGGAATGATCCTCATCCGACTTCCATATCTACCTTTGCCTTGTTTCCTCATTCTGAATGGAATCCAAACACACCTCGAGGGGCTCTGTAGTTTCCACTATAAAGTCTGCCAACGCTTGCCCTTGATTGCAACTCAAGGTTGATACTAGATATCATGCTCTCCCAATTCTACTGCCCACTTCATCATTCTTCCTGAAATCTCTGACCTTAGCAGGATCTGACGAATGGGGTGGTTCGTGAGCACCACTATCTTATGTCCCTCGAAGTAGGGTTTCAACCTTCGAGTTGCATGTACGAGGGCTAGAATTAACCTTGCGAGAACCGTATTCCTTGTCTCCGGCCCTTGTAAGGCACGACTAACAAAGTAAATTGAATGTTGAACCCTTTCTTTTTCCTTAACCAGAGCCACGCTAATTGCCAGCAGCGATGCAGAATTATACAAGTACAGCATCCCATCCTTGTCTGGTTTCATCAAGGTAGGCAATGTCCCCAGATGTTCTTTCTACTACTCGAATGCCTCGTCGCACTTACCATTCCACTCGAACTTGTTTTCCCTTTGAAGCACATCAAAGAAAGGTAAGTGATTCTCCGACTCCTTCGATAAGAACCTGCTAAATATTGCTAGAGACCGTGTAAGCTTATGCACATCCTTTATCGATTGTGGGGTTTTAATTGTCCCCGGAGCTTCAACCTTTTTCGGGTTTACATCGATCCCCCTCTCTGAGACCATAAATCCAAGAAACTTCCCTGCCCCCACACTAATAACACACTTAGACGGGTTCAACTTCAAATTATCTTCTCGAAGCCTACCAAATGTTTCTTCTAGATCTTTTAAGAATTCTTCATAACTCTTACATTTGACCACCATGTCATCCATATATATTTCCATATTCTTCCCTATTTGTCCCCTGAACAGTCCATCCACCAGCCTCTGGTAAGTAGCTCCAGCATTCTTCAATCCAAAGGGCATCTTCTTATAGCAATACGTGACATATCTGTAATAAAAAAGGTCTTTTCCTTGTCTTCCTCCACCGTGAGGATTTGGTTATGCCCCTTATTCACGTTAAAGAATGCAAAACTTTGTTATCCAGTGATAGCTTCTGCCAGCTTATCGATTGGTGGCAACGGATAACTATCTTTGGGGAAGCACTTATTTAAATCAGTAAATTTTACACACATCCTCCATGCTTCATCATGCTTTGGAGCCATGACTGGGTTAGCAATCCAATCAAGATAGAATGCCTCCTCGATTATGTCTTCCCTTAATAACTTATCCACCTCTTCTTTAATTACCTCAGTTCTTTCAGAAGCAAACTCTCTTCTCTTCTACTTCACTGGCTTAATCGAAGGGTTAATGTTCAGTCTATGTAGCGCACGACTCAAAGGAACCCCCGTCAGGTCAGATGTATCCCATGAGAACACGTCTCTGTACTTTCCAAAAAAGACTTTCAATCTTCCTTTCACATCTTCAGGGATTAGTTTCCCCATAGCTACTGACTCTTTATCCCGAATAGGTATCTGTATTGTATCACCTAATCCTTCCCTTCCGTGTACTGCCGCTACATCCCTTCATTGTCGTAAGGTTACATTTTTGGGCCACAGTCTAATCCCCTCAAATTGATGCCACCCCCTTTTTAGTTGGGAACTTCATCATCAGGTGATAGGGTGACCAGACCACTTGAGTCTGGCACATCCATGGCATTCCTAGAATCACATTAAGGGAAGGTGCAGCAAAATTACACCTGATGGTCACTCATTTGTTGTCATCCGCTAATCGAACGGGCAATGTTATCTATCCTATGGGAAATATCAAGTTTCCCGTGAATCCTGATAAAGGAGAAGTGGTTATTTTCAAGTTTCCACGCCCTATATCTAACTGGTCAAAACACTCAGTAAACATCACTTCTACCTTGCTTCCATCATCAACGAACACCCTTTTGATCAAGGATGTTCCAATAATTGATGAAATAACCATAGGATCTGCATGGGGCATTTGGTCCGGCACAATATCTGCTTTTGAGAAAGTGACCATTTCATCCGGTCAAAACCTCTTATAACTTGGCTCTTCCGCGGGAACCCTCTGAGCCTCAGCTCTTATACCAACATTCGAAGATCTCTCTCCCACTATACCATTGATGACATTAATTACCCTTCGGACAGGCAGGTTTTCTCCATTTTAATTTTCCCCCTGTTGCTCTTGGGGTCTATCCTTCCTTCCTTCTGGCCCCCTGTCTCGAATTATGTGTTCTCGAGGCCTTCTATCTCCTATCCCCCCATTGTTTTCATTTTTTTCTCCTATAAGGCTGCCACTGGTTGCTATGTCCCTGTCCTAAAAATTATCCTTCCCATTCACACCTGTCAATCTCCATCCTTAACCACATGCAATTGTTTTTGTCATGGCCGTAATCCCTGTGATAATCACAGTACCGATTTGTTGCTCTCTAGACTGCAACCGAATTGAACAAACTTTGCAAGGGTAGGGGTGTCCGGAACAACTCCCTATGTATGCTTAAAACCTGTGCAGGGGTTCTTCCTCCAAGCGTTTGAGGCAATAGATTTTACCTCTCAAATGGTGTTCATATGGGTTCGACTGGCCTTTTCCCTCTGTGCTCTACATTTCTTCCTACTTTCTCTACAAGGCTATCTCTTTTCTTTCTAGTTGACTACTCTATCCTCGAATACTGTTCTACAACCTCGTGAAGTTTTTGCAAAGTCTTAGGGGTATTGGTGCTCAGTTTCTTGTATAATTCCAAGTCCTGCATTCCCAGCAAGTATCCCTGGATTATCTCATTCTCGGTCATTTCTATCACCACAAACTCTTGTCTACATACTGGTGATAGAAGGTTTCTGTGCTTTCTCCTGCCTTTTGCTTTGTCTGGTAGAATTCTAACAAGGTTTTGGTAAACTTCTTCTTTTGTGTGTACTGGCTCAAAAATGCTCTGTTGAAGTCCCGATATGATCAAAGCAAGCCCCTTGGAAACTTACTAAACCACTCATGTGCCTTTCCCCGCAAATAGCTACCTACCAGCTGGCATGTTAACTTCTCATCAAAGTCCCTCGAACTCATCAAGCACAGGAATGTCTGTATGAACTCTCGAGGGTCAGTTTAACCACTATACATGGGAAATTCTTCTGAGGGCTTCACTTCTATTGGCCATCGAACCCCCGTTACTACTAACCTGAAAGGAGACCCCGCAGCCTGGCCCAAGGGACCGATCAACCTATCCAACTCTTTTCTTAATGATTTACTTGCATCCGAGGGGGGTTCATGTTATCCCCCAGGAATTTTCAAACCCCTATCGTGACCACCTAACTGGGGCATATATAGAGGTTGGGTTCCTCCGTATCCCGAGTTCATCCAATGATGTCCGAGACTCGGGTATGCTGGCGGTAGGGGTGGTTGTATATAAGGATGGTACAACCCCTGGCTGATTCCATTAATTATGTATCCTTACATGCCAGGAGAAGCCATTATTCCATATGTTGTTCCTTGACCGGCCAAGTCAAGGATAAAAGCATATGGCAAAGGTAGCGCATATACAGAACCTTGGGAGTAACCAGGAATAGAAGGTTGGGGTCTAGCCTGTAGCGGTTCTCCAGCATATCCTTGATAAGGGTAGGCTATCGGGGGTTGAGAAGCCGACCCCATGGTCATTCCCAAAGGTGAGGGTGGTAGTACCCCGATCGTGACCATATCATCCCTCGAAGGAGGGGTGATTCAGTACCAGGATGCATCCAGGACCTGAGCTGCTAGTTCCACATCTTGATTCGGGGTCACCCTCCCCACATTTTAATTTCCTTGCCTGGGTTAACCATAAGCTTCTATATACAATTCTCCCAAAACCTCTGTAAACCTTCCATCCCTCGAATCAGCCACCCTTTCAAGCAAGGAATTGGTGTTTCCATTTCTTTGCTTTCCCAATGCTTCCATCATCCTCGAGGGCCCCGACATATCATTCTAGACTGGCGCCAGGGGATTTGCACCAACCGCCACCGAGGTTTGCCCCCCCCCCCTTGTAGGCTATGCATGTATTAGGCTCCGCTCGCAACTCCGTTCCCGTAGTTTGAATATTAGCCATCTCTCTATCCTCGATGTGGGTGTCGTTTTCTCTTCCTGGAATCTCCAATGTTAACCTTGGTGGAAATCCAGCCCCCGTACCTATTGACCTCAACCTTTCACTCCTTCAAACTACCGTGGACATAAACTCCTAAAACCCTTGATCCGGCTTAGTCATCCCAACAGTCGGTGCCACATGATGCGTCTTTAGCCACCGACCAATTCGTGGGCATGGGTTCTTCTCGAACTAACCTGCAATCAAACTGTCCCTGGGGTTCCAGGGGTCAGCACTCTGATGCTTAAGTTAGTCCAAGCGTCCAAATATGATTAAATGTGTACTTGTATTTATACTTCATGTCCTAAATAACGTTCTCCTTAATTATCGCCCTTAATTACCCACGAATGCGGTAATTAAGTTAGAGTATTAAATATTCCCCTAACTGAGCTGCCATACATTCGGCCCAATAGCTATCTTGGGCTTAACCTCTATCAGTGACTATTTTGCAAAACGGGATTTATTTTGTAATTAATGAAAATTTAAGTTTTTAATTGTATTATTTCCCTAGTTCCTCTTTCTTTTTGCAGCTTCTCTTTTTCTCTCCCCAACGATTTATCTCTTCTCCTTGTGTTGTTCTCAACCTCCTTTCCTTCTCTTCTTCGTTTCTCTGTCGCCGCTCATTTCTCTGTCTCTTCTCTGTGTTTCTCCGTCAGTGCTTATTTCTCTACTTCTTCTCTGATGTTTCTGTTTTGTTTCTTCATCGATTGTTGCATCGTTCGCAATATGGTATGTCGTACATCTGGGGTATGTTTCCGGCTGTGTTATTACATATTTTTTGCTTGTTTTTTTAGATTTGGTATGTTCTTCATTTTGTTGAGCGTTGGATAGGTATCATTTTTATGTATTTTGTATTGCTATGTGTGTTTTTCTATGATCTAGTTTTGAATTGTCCTGTTGTTGTTACAACAAACTTGTTGATTGTTCGCTTTGAATTACAAGCTGCATTCGTTTAGTTATATGTTGTAGTTGTTAGTATCCACCATGTACCTGTTAGTTGTACTGTGAATGGCCTTTTATTTTAATTCGTCGTTGATTATCCCTCTTGAATTACGAGCTGCATCTGTTTACTTATATGTTGTACTTGTTTAGTATTCAGTGTGTACTTGTTATACTATGAAGGGCTTTTATTTTCATTTGTTGTTGATTGTGTGTTTTGAATTACAAGTTACATATGTTTACTTCTATTTTGCACATGTTAGTGTTCATCATTTATTTGTTAGTTGTACTATCAATGACTTTTTCGTTGTTGATTGTTCGTTTTGAATTTTAAGCTTCATCTATTTACTTATATGTTGCAGTTGTTAGTATCCAGTGTGTACTTATTAGTTGTACTGTGTATAACTTATATTTTCATTTGTTGTTGATTATTCTTTTTGAATTATGAATTCCATCTGTTTGCTTATATATTGCCCCTATTAGTATCCAATGTGTATGACTTTTTTTGCAGGAGTTGGATCTATACATGAAGTGGTTATAACTTTTAAAGAATCGGAAAATATTGAACATTGGACTACACAAGACGCTCCACCATGTGGATTATTCAGACGAAAATGACATTGAACTCGAGGAATTCAAAGATGACTACCCTCGAAGATTAATAACTTGTTCTTTGTATTACAGAAAGTTAGTTAATCTAGATAGAAATACTTTTGTAATTTTATATTCCCTAACTGAAAATTTTTGTCATGAACACTTGTAGTATTTATCTCATATCCTCCCTTTTGTTTAGATGTTGAGAGCCCCTCTCTTGTTTGAAACTGACAAAATTTGCATGTTTTTATACAATGTATGCAATGCTTTACTTGTGTTGGTTTCACGCCAGCAAGACTTTGTATGGCCCTCTCCTTTATTTAAATCAGGGAAATCTGCTCATGTATTTGAAAAAAAAATACTTACTCTGTCCCAGCTCTATTTACACCACATTCATTATCAAGTTGTTATATGTTTACCTATGTATAATAACAGCAAACAAAAAGTTTATATTTAGAAACATGTTACAACGAATTGAACAATATCATATGCGATAATATTGTTGTTCATAGATCTATTTAAATATGTTGTGAAACTTTGATAGAGAATAGTATTAAAAAAGTAGAAGTGCAAATGGAGTTGGGATAGAAGGAGTCCATGTTTTAATGTAATAATTATATATTGTAAGATATTAAATGTAGTAATTCCGAAAACATGAAAAGCTACAAAACTATGTGATGCATGTTTTAACAAAATAGAAATAATTCATAAGGTAAATTATGCACTACCTACGGGCAGAGTTTTGCTATTCTATAAAAGGAATTGACAATATAAAATCATATGCGTATTTTTAATTAAACGGTACATGTTATAAAGTAATAAATACCCAGTAATATGATCATATTAAATTGTCAGATTTTGTCTACTATAATATGTGTACAATATAACATATACTAGTTGTAGGCTAACATATGCACATTTTAATAAAACATAAACAATTTATAACTTAACTTGTACACTACCTCATGAAAAGTATAATTCATAATCACTGTTTTTATAGCAATTGCATGTTTTTTTATGAAATCGATACGTTTTATAAGGTAACAGATCCATACTGTATATGAAAATTTCCAGCAGCATTTTATTCATTTTTTAAATATGTGCCACATGTTCTTACGTGTTCATAGCAGAAGAATTCATACATTCGAAACTAGTAGCAGCAGAATTAAAACTTAACATCAAGTTTAACAATAAGCTGAATCTAGAGTGCATGTGATACAATACCAATTTATTTAGAGAAAAAAAAACACCAGATCTTGAAACTATACAACGTCAAGATTAGAGATTCAAGGATCATATCGTCTTCTTCTTTAAAAAAACACCAAACGTGCCATCTTTAAATTGCCCCCCGCTGTTGGAGAAGAGCAAGGCAACAATGAGGAATTTACTGCCACCGCTATGAGCGACAAGGAACTCTCGCTCCAGGATGTCCGGACACAGTACGAGACGTTGTTGTGCTTGGAGTAATTTCATCGGAGAAAGACTGATCGTTGGAGGAGCTCATCGGAAAGCATACCAGAGAATTTTTTGCGGCTGGAAGAGAGGATCAGATTGCAGAAAAATAGGAGAACAAGATTTCATAGTAAGAGGAGAAAAAAAAACTACTTCGCGAGAAAGGTTTTGGGGGAAGAAAAGTTGTAAATTGTGACCGCGAGAGGTTATAACCCAGACTTTGTGATTCGGGTTGACCTGTGAAATAATACACATTTTCTTTAATTGCAAGTAAGTGATGTGCACCATTATGCATTGTTAATCAATGCATTCGGCGTAATAATTTGTTTGTTTTATATGTTTGATTGTTAGAATTAGTTGAGTTTAGCTGGCCGTGTTTGATTTTCTTGTCTAAATCCCCCGTTTTGTAGACTTAATTAGTACGAATGGAAATCTTGTATCCACAGGCTCCTAGATCTTCCTTTTTGATCATCTTTAGTAGGTTGCTCATGGATACTTTTCGTTACATTCTATGTGAAGGTCATTCAGAAGGGCGGTAGAAGATATTGAAAGTCATTCCCAACGACAATAAAACATATTGAAGGTCATTCACACTAGAATGATAGTAGATAAAGGTCACGAACATTAAATCGTGGTAGAAAGAGGTCTAAGCCAAAGATAAGGGGCATTTGAGTTCAAGGCAGCTAATGAAGAAATGAAGAATTGTGGTCCTAGAGAGTTGTGCCAACTTCTGGGAACGATCCAAGAAGAATCATCCTTAAAGGTTGGTTCCATTGGATTTTTGTCCTCGAAAACCATAAAATCGACCACAACAACTCTCAAAATATACCCATTGTTCACCCGTAGCGAATGAAAGAAGTTCAGCCGGCCAAAGTACAAATGAGTCGGCACGCACCGCTCATGGATGACACCAACGGCCTACACTAGACGACGTGGTCCATACCAAGCCCCGGAGAGGACCTCGCTGAATTCGATGGGCCACACACATAACTTCTAAATTTCACTTTAAAATGGCTAAGTATAGGCGTGCACCATCCCATTTTCGATGGCCTGCACTGTTCCAAGTGCAAAATGTCAAGACCAACCGATGGGATGTAAAGAATCAAGCGGTCTGTGCCAAAATGCTGAGAAAAATCATGTTTCTGATGGCGGTCTGTGCCAAATGTCACGTCCCGCAGATCAAAAGTGCAGAAACAAAAACTCTGATGGCACCCCACACCAAACGACGCAGACCATACAGACACAACCCACGCCAAGGGGTATGCACGGACCACGCCAGAGCAGATGGTCTACGCCAATGGAACAAGAATTGGCCAAGCTAGAATTGGCAGCCCGCGCCAGCAGGAAACTCGTACACGGCGCGGACCACGCCATCCATGACAGTCACCACCATGCGGCGGCTGAACTAGGGCTTACACATTTTTTGCCTATTTTGGGCCTATTTTTAGGCCCAATCCCCTACTACTATAAATATAAGTCTTAGTCTACTAGGGTTAGAGAGTGCGACCATATTTTTCACTTTACTCTTGTAATTGTGGAGCATCTATAGAAAACATTCTCTTTTCTTTCTTTCTTTCCTTTTTATTTTTCTTTCATCCTAGGATATAGAATTCAAATCTTTATTTGAATTTCATGTATAGGGAGTAGATTAGTAGCTTGAGGTTATTTGTATTCATATTTTGATGAAGACTTTTTGAGATTTAGATTTCCCTATCTTAGTGTCTCATGAATTTTTGTGCTTGAACTTGTGCTTTATGAGAATTATGACTTATGATATGTCATTATGATGATGCACTCATACATGTGTGGTAGTATAGAGTTGTGCTAGGCTTCATTGTAATCTTGGAAAGTGTTGGAATTGAGGAGTAGGTAAAGAACATCGGGAAGATGAGTGTATTCATGTCATTTGAGAGAAAATCATTATATGTGTTATACCATGATTTTGATTGGCTATTTGTGTGAGAAATCAACATGTTGGGTGGTCAATTCGGCAAATCCCGAGGGGGGAAAGCCCCTAGTTTTACCCGATAGATTACCGTGTTGTTTGTAGCGACTAGAGTTGTGTCGACTGTAGAGTCATCACAATGTGTCTTTTTCCTTTGCCTCTGTAAGCCTAGGGATTGAGATCCATAGTGGAGTGTCACGGATGCAATGCACTTAACTACATATCCAACGGTTGTGACCTACGTGAGGTATTTTTAGACGGGCTTTGGATTCCTCTAAGCAGGGGTGCGTTGGCCATGGAAGTGAAGTGACTAAGGAATAGTCTGCGGCATCGGCGGACAAGAACGCATTCCCTAAATTATGGAGACAGTGAGATATAGGCATTGTGGTAAGTACCACGTGTGACAGACAGGGGGAGATAGCTAGCTATCTCCGCACTGTGTGACATGAGCATAAGAGAGATTTATAAGTCTATATGTGAATGAATCGAGAATAGAAATCATTTATCATGAATGTTATGCAAATACCCCCAAGTGCTTGTTTGTATAGTTTAAGTTTAGTTTTACTTTCATACTTGTAGTTGCTAAAAGAAAAAACTCACCCCCAACTCCCCTTGTTTACTTTACTAGTTATTCCTAGCAACTCGTGCAGATTGACAACCTGAACGAGGTTTTGTTTAATTTATTTTTAGGCCCTAGCATCTTTGTGAACATACCCAGCACTTACCGCTAACTACCCTATCGGTAGCATAGTAGTGATTTGGGTGCAAAACTATAAATTATATCTTTGACCCCTTTGATCTCAACCTTCGCTCGGGTTAATTAGCTACAATTAACGACCCCGAGTGGAGGCGGGTCAGTTGGTTCCTAGTATTTCCATACATTTATGGACAGACCACCTATCATGAGACTCCATCTACATTACATATGTTCACAAATATTAGTACTCTAAAAATGTATCACTTCTTCTTCGTTTTCTTACATGACTGCAAGGAATTATTATTAGTAGCACGAGTTGTTGAAAAATATTTTTTAAAATGGGGAGCGTTAGCATACGCGAATTGTACCATGTCTCCAGGGTACATTGTGGATGGTATCCCCAAAGTTGTACAATAATTATTATGGAATTTAAACCACAAGATTTACTTTCTGATTCCCTCCTTTTCCTCCACCACTATCTAGTTTCTCGTTTATCCCTATCATAACAATTTTGGAAGATTAGTTTTTTCTCACCACAATTCTCCCATTCTTTCATTTTTCACATCTTGAATAAAAAAATGCTTGGGCGTCCATGTTTTTCTGATCTTTCTACATTTGTCAATCATGTTGGATGTGAATAATTTCACTTTCTTACCAGTTTTCAAGCTATATAGTTTCTCATCTTTCATAATTATCTGTAGGCCTACCATTCATAACAATTTTGGAAGGTTAGTTTTTTCTCTCCACATTCTCCCATTCTTTCATTTTCACTTCTGAATCCAAAAATGCTTTGTTCTCATTTTTCTTTTGTTTTTACATTTGTGAACTGGACGTGAATAATTTCACTTTCTTACCAGTTATCAATGGAAACAACACAAATCAGTAATCATGGCATCATTGTACCTTTTACGAATGGTAGTCAAGAAGGTATATTTATTATTTTTCTGTAAATATCTTTAAAAAGTGAAAGTGGAGTTCCAATTTTTTTTCATGGCGAGGCTTGTGGATTGGAGACGTGCTTGGCATGTTTATATATGTGGCTAATTTGGTTTAATTCCGATACGGTGTGATAAATGTGAATCCTATATATGTAGAATGTACATTTGAACACTTATATTTGTTCATTATAATATTTTTATAATAATTAAAATTAAATAATAATAATATAATATAATATAAAATACACTAAATATGGTACTACCAGAGAGTGCACTATAAACTTTTCCCATCCTTAGTTCATGATTATTCTTTCATTTGCAATGTGCATATGAATTCTTTCAATTGTGAAGTGTATTTATGCTTTAAGTGCATTGTAAAAAAATGATACAATATTTTTTTTCTAATTAGTTGATGCCTTGTTTTAAAAATTCATCTTGTCAAATCACAAAGGAATATTAGCCAAACTCATCTTGAGTTACAGAAGAAATTAGTTGACTCAAGAATACATGTTGTGGACGTTACTAAATTCATGAGATCTGATGCTGGAGGCCCCGAGGCACTTGGTTTTACTCACAGTGATGCCTACAATGCACTTGCGATCGAAAATAAGAAAAAAATAGATGGGAGTGATGCACAAATCCTTATCAACATATTCAAGCAGTGACAAGAAAACGAGCCTTCTTCTATGATTTTTAGATTGACACAGATGACTACAGTTTGATTAGCTTCTTCTGGAGAGACGGAAGATGAAACAAGATTACATGATTTTTGGCTTGGTATTTCATAACACTACTTATCGTACGAATAAGTATGATATGGTTTGTGCTTCGTTTATAGGAGTCAATAACCACACGTACAATTTTATATTTGGATGCGGCTTTGTATTGAATGAGAAAGTTGAGTCATTTGCTCGGTTGTTCAAGGAATTTCTTAAGTTGATGGATGGCTTTCAACCTAAAACTTTGATGACTGATCAAGATCTAGCAATGTCTTTGATGAGACATCAAATGCATGTATTTTCCAAAGCCTTTTAACATCTCTTTTGTCATATTTTTGTTGTAAGATTGCTAGATTTAGGTAGGTTTACATGATAAGGGGTTTAGATAGTCATTTTCTATTTTTATATCTAAATCCTTCATTTTGTAACCTATGTTTAGTGTAATGAATTTTTGGTCCTTACGAGCATCTAGATTCCTTTTTTTTTGTAAGCTTAATTTGTAGATTTCTTGTGAGCACTTAGGAGTGGTTTAGTGAAGTCCATTTAAAAGGATGGAAGAAGATGGAAGGCCAGTCACAAAGTGGTAGAAGATAAAGTGAAGAAAGGAGAGCAAAGAAAAGGGTGAAGAATGATCTATGTTTTGAAGCAAAGTTCTTAGAATTTTCCAAGAAGAATCAGCCTCCAAGGGTGGTACCATTGGATTTGTCTTCTCCATTACTATAAAATAGATGACAAGAACTCTCAAAATGGATCAACAGTTCACCCGTGGAAGCAAAACAAGAAGCCCGAGCGAGGCCATTTCTGAATTTTTGGGCTAAAACCTCCGCTGCCTGGGGGACACCATTTCTGCCTGGACGGTAGCCTGTTACATTTTTTTGGTTTTTCTTGACCAAATTAGACTATAAATATCCACCCTTCTTCCCCATTTGTCTAAGCCCGACTTGGGGGCTCCAAAACCCTAGTTTTACACCATTTTCTTCCATTTCTTCTTCTTTGTTTGTAGATCTTTGCTCTATGTTGTGGGTTTTAATTATCTAGCATAGTTTTGTACTTGGGAGAAATTGATTGATACTTCCTTTCTAATGTCTTGAGAATCATTTCTATCTATCTATTTCTTTCTCTATGGTGCATTTTTTGAGTTTTGAATGTGGATTGTTAATGGCATTAATGTTGTTGGATGTTTGAGTATATGAATTGCTTGTATGATTTCTTATTAGGGTTGGAAGAAAATAGCTAATTTTCCCCTCTTTTAATGTGGAATCCAAGAGCATGAGTTAGAGGTTCTAAATGATGTTGATATCTTGATAATTGCTAGATTAATGTGATGATGTTGAACTCGTTGTCATGTTTGTTTTAGGTAGAAAATGAGATAAGTCTATGAATGTCGATCATTCTTGACTAATCTTGAGTAAATGCATGAGTTTACGGATTGAGACTGCGTGTTACTACAAGGTTACTGTTACTACGTGCGATTCTACGTGCGATTCACACACTAACATCACTATTCCTCTTCCTCTTCCTCAAACTTCTCCAACAACGGTCTTATTACTGCTCCTTTTTACTGTAACTGGGTGCCGATCATGGCGTCTCAGACGCCAATCCCACCTCCCGATCCTACGCCTCCCGTTCACAAAAGTTTTGTTCAAGCACTCATCACAAAACACTCCCCGCTTCTATCTTCTCTCCCCGATACTCCAAATTTGCATCCTATCACGAAATTTAAGGGCAAGATAGCCTACATCCTCCCCCGGAGGAAGGTAATCTTCTAGCCTCGCACTATCAGAATGCCCTCGTCGGAAAGTTTAATCGAGGGAAACCCCCTATGGATACTCTACAGTCGGCTTTCAAATCAATCGGTTTCAAATCAAAATTTCAATTAGGCTCCATTGATTATCGCCATATCCTTATCCATTTTCAGGAAAGCGAGGACTATCAAAGATGCTGGATGAAAGGCCAATGGATGATACAAGGATCGACAATGAAGGTTCAGAAGTGGTCTTCAGACTTCTCACCAACCGTGGAATCCTCCATTGTTCCTGCTTGGGCAACTGTACACAAACTACCTATCCACTTTTACAATACTTCTGCAATTATTGGTATAAGTAGCCAGATAGGTAGATACCTTAAGATGGATGCAGCCACAAAAGCCTTAACTAGACCCTCTGCCATCAAAGTATGCGTTGAGATTGATCTATTATCCCAGCTCCCTCCTACTATAGTGGTAGGAATTGGTAACAAGGTAGCGGAATATCCTATTGAATATGATGACTTGCCAACATACTGCTCCCATTGTAGGATAATAGGTCACAGTCAGACAAATTGTAACTTCCTGCATCCAGAGATGAGGAAAAAGAATACAAACAAAACTGATGTCAATGAGCAAAAGGAGAGTAAACATCCAGTACATGTTGACAAACAGGCAGGCTTAGAATTCCCTCCAAAAGAAATAAAAAACACAGAGGGATCCTCAACTCTATCTGTCTCGCAAAAAGAGAAGGATTTTCAAACTCAAAAAGTGACTACAGGGTTTCAACATGAAAATAATCTAAACTTTTATAATGTTAGTTATAAGAAAAGGAATGCCCCTTTCTACTCTCTTGATGACATTTCTAAACCAATAACCACATCTTTCTGGAGAAAAAAGAATCAACTTTCTGAACTTTCCCCTATTCGGGAAGATGTAACTAAAATCAACACAGTCACAATATCAAATGCTTTTCAAACCCTAGATGATTTACAGGATGACCAGGAGGGTGAGGTGGTGGAGATTTATCATGAATCTTTGGAATCATAGGAAGTCTCAGTGCTTTCTACTCCGGATGACATTTTAACAACTATAACAACTTCTTTGTCTATTCCTGAGCATTCACAAACAGGTTCCATAGAGCAAATTACCATCCCAGTGGTCAATGAAGGAGATCAGGCTACTGAATCACCTGAACTAATTGCAGATGTGGAGCATACCTGTTAGATCAAGGTAAGTAATCCTGAACAGATCTCTACTTCGGTTAATTTTGAGAACAGTAGTGGCAAGTCTGGGAACAAAAGTAAGAATTCTACCAAGACAAATAGAAACCTAAGATCTTCACAAAAAGCTACCCCCTCAGTTTTTAAATGATAAAACACACCAAAATAGGGAACATATTAGTCTGGAATGTTTGTTTTGGAACATCTCTAGATAGACTAGAAGCCTTAAAATTTAAGCATAACATTGACTGTGTTTAATAGAACCCTGGCATGATAAACAGAAATTAAATGCTTTGATGCATAACCTTGGATACAAATATGCTCTGCCTGCTCAATATGCTAAAATCTGGATCTTATGGAATCATGTTTTCAGTATAACAACCTTAAGGGAGACAGATCAATTTTTACAAGTCAAAATATCAGATTCTGCCTCATCTGTTAGTTGGAATTATTTTTTCATATATGCTAGTGTACATAGACAAATGAGGGAGGCATTATGGAATGATTTACAGACTACTACACATGGTCCATCCATATATATTGGAGATTTTAATATTGTTGCATCTGTAGCTGAATATAAAGGAAGGAAATCAACACCAAAAAAAAGCATGAAACAGTTTAATGAATTTATAAACAGCATGGACCTGCATGATATCCCTACAGTAGGAAACTCCTTCACTTGGAGCAATAATAGATATCGGGATAAATGTAAGGACTTAATGTTTCAGAGGCTAGATAGGGGTGTTGCTAACTTAGATTGGTTGGACCTATTTCCACATAGCTCCATTCATGCGCTAATAGAATGACCTCGGACCATTCCCCTTTATTTTTATCTGTTCAATCAGCTGAAGAACAAGTCCCTAGGCCTTTTAGATACCAAGAAATGTGGTCAAACAGACAGGAATTTCAAGCTCTAGTTGTCTCAAACTGGGAATTAGCCTCTCCATTCAGTGGGATGCATAGGCTAGTTTTTAAATTAAAGAGGCTAAAGATGGAAATCAAACAATGGAATAAATCACACTTTGCTAATGTCAACCAGAATTTGCTACAATCTAAAAATACAGTTAATGAACTGGAAATCTCATTCCAGCAGACACAAGATGAATTGACCCTAGCAGAGCTGATTAAATCAAAAGATTTGCTTATGAGAGCTTAAAAGGCAAAAAATATCTACTTGAAGCAAAAGGCTAGGTTAAATTGGTTTAAATATGGAGATGCAAACACTAGTTACTTTCATCACTCCATTAGGGAAAGGAGAGTAAGATCTAAAATCAGTAAAATTAAGGATGGCAGTGGTAATTGGATTTCAGAACCACAATTGATTAAAGAAGAAGGTGTGAGATTTTACAGGGAATTACTAAATGAAGAAGCCCCCCAAAAAATGGGAACTTATCTACATCACTTCCTCAAAGAAATTCCTAAAGTGATCACTGATCAACAAAATCACACTCTTCTCTCACCCTTTAATATACAGGAACTCAAATTTGCAGTATTTGACCTAAATAAATCTAGTGCTCCAGGTGCTGATGGTTATTCGGGTGCTTTTTACACCACTTTCTGGGACACTATTAAGGGAGACCTCCTTGATGCAGCAAATGAATTCCTAAACAGTGGTAATATTCCTAAGGCCATCTCTAGCACTTGGCTGACTTTAATCCCCAAAAAACCAATTCCAATCACCTTTTCAGACTTCAGACCCATAAGCTTATCAAACTTTGTGAATAAAGTCTTCTCTAAGATGATAATAGAAAGGATTAAACCTCTAATGTCTTTACTCATATCCCCAGAACAGAGTGCTTTTATAAAAGGCAGGGATATATCCGATAATGTTATCTTAATGCAAGAGATGACCAGAATTCTTTCTAGAAAATCTAAGGCTTCAAACCTCATTGTTAAATTAGACATGCAAAAGGCTTTTGATAGGGTCTCATGGTCCTTCCTTAACTCAATCCTCCTTCAATTTGGTTTTCACGGTAAATTTGTGCATCGCATTATGAAAAATATAGCTGCAGCTCACTTTTCAGTTTTAATTAATGGAATTACTTCAGGCTTCTTTGCCTCAACTAGAGGTATTAAACAGGGAGATCCACTTTCACCTTTCCTGTACAATATTCTATCTGAAGCTTTCTCTCGAGGTTTAAAAAATTGTTCAGTATTGGATATCTGCAATACTTCGGTTTGCCAAGGTCCTGCTCCCCTATTACCCACCTCGTGTATGCAGATGATACGGTTGTTTTTCTGAATTCTAACCACAAAAATTTAAAAAGGTTTAAAAGCTTCCTGAAAGCCTATGAGCAGACATCAGGTCAAAAGGTAAATTTTTCCAAATCTGAGTTCTTTGTTGCTCCAAACACCTCTGTGGCAAGGTTTCAAACTATGCGCAGGATTTTAGGTATGGTGAAAGGCACTTTTCCTTTTAAGTATCTAGGGGTCCCTATCTTTCCAGGTCGCAATTTACAGATTCATTATCATCCTATCTTGGAAAGAATGGAGAAATCCATTTATAATTGGAAGAACAGATGGCTAAGCACTGCAGGTAAAATCATTCTCATTAACCATTGCTTTCTTTCAATTCCCACACACATGTTTGCAGTTCTAAGTCCTCCCAAGATAGTCTTAAGAAAAATGGAAAAACTAGCTTCTGGTCTTTTCTGGGGGAATTGTGATAACACAGAAAAGAAAAAATGGAGATCCTGGAAAAGATTGAGTCTACCTGTAGAGGAGAATGGTATAGGCTTTAGAGACCTACATGCTATTGTAGATGCCTTCTCTTGTAAACTATGGTGGAAACTGCAAATAAATAACACTCTATGGTCTGAGTATTTGTGGTCACTCCCTGCATCTTACCAAAAATCACACACATGGAATAGGATCTGCAAGATCACTTCAAAGGTTAATAGTTTCACTAGAATTATTTATGGTAAAGGAGAATGTTCATTTTGGAATGCTAATTGGACAGGTGAAGGAGCTTTGTTTTATGAATGGCCCCGGGAGATAGATATCCCATTTCTGGATATCTCTCTAAGGTCATTCTCTTTTAACAAAGTTTCTTACCTTTCACATTTGGAGCCTCACCTGGCTACCAATACTATTCATTTCTTGCAGGAAGTCAAAATGGAAAACTCTCATGCTGACAGGCTTGTCTGGACTCCTGCACTGGACGGGAATTTCTCCATCAGATCTGCATACAAATTATTCAGACAGAAAAGAACAACCATCAGACACCTACACAAGGTATGGTCCCCTTTCATCCCTACAAAGATGTCTGTTCTTACCTGGAGAGCTCTAAATGGAATTCTTCCATTTGATAATATATTGTGTAAGATTGGTTTCTCTTTAGCTTCTAAGTGCCCTCTATGCATGAACCATTCAGATTCCCTGGATCATTTCTTTAACTCCTGTCCTTCCTCAATTGCTATTTGGCTTAGAGTTAACAATCTATTACACTTTCAACAACCAGTCTTTGGTAACTTCAGGAACAGAGTAGAACTCTTTCTCTCCTTCAGGGCTGATTCTAAGATAATGTCCAATTTGTTTACGGCTGCCCTAATAGTTACAACATGGTCTCTCTGGACTCACAGAAATAAAATCATTTTTAACAATATACCCTTCTCAATTGATGCATGTTTTCAGAATGTCAAAGAACTGATATACATAATTTTTTCAGCTTATCAACTGAAAGGTAATATTGACAAGCATAAGGCCTTGATACAAGCTAGAATCATACCAAAAATCCTCCCAAAAAAGAAAAAATTGATTACTGTGATCAGTTGGGAAAAACCACTAATTGGGTTCAAAATAAATACAGATGCAACATGGAAAATTGGTGGTCATTCCTCATCAGCAGTTATGTGAGGAATTGGAAGGGAGAGGTGATTAAAATGAGTGTTAACAATTTTCAATCTGCTTCTCCTTTACATGCTGAACTAAATGCCATTCAGAATGGATATAAATTGTGCTCAGATCTGGATCTTCACAGTTGTGTGATTGAGTCTGACTGTTTATTAGCTGTCAAAGTCATTCAATTTCCATTGTGCTACTCGTGGAAGGTTTTTTCTATATGCAGCAAACTAAACCTAGGACACATAGTGAATCCAATCCAACACACTCCCAGGGAAGCTAACACTGCTACTGACTTTTTGGCAAAATTTGCTATGGAAAATAACTTGCAGGGAGATATACAGATTCATAATGTTCCACCATTTCTTAGGGGTCTCCTACTCCTAGACAAAAATGGTTTTCCTGGGGTGCGAATTAGCTCCCCTTTGGGTTGACACCTATTCTCCCAGGTTTAGGTCCACATAGTCCACATTCTCCTGTGATCTCTTTTTGCTGTAGTGCTTCCACTTGTAAATCATATTTTCCCTTCTTGGCTAGAATGGAAACTGCTGTTTCTCTTTTTTCTTTGCAGGTCTGATGCTGTGAAGCCTTATGAGTCAATGATGATTGCAAGCAACACAAATCCAAAGATAATGCTCGAGAAAGAAATGCACTGAGGTCAACACTGATTGCAACAATCCTCGGATACTCAGGTCTGAAGCTTCTGCTACTTCATCCTCTGATGCTGCTGATGTGCCCTACTGGAGCTTTTTGAAGTGCTTCACCGAGTGCCTGCCCTATAGATACTCCATAGATTAGACTAGTTTCCAATCTTTCCATCCATCCAGCTGGTATACCATTGACAAACAGGGGTTTCGATTCTCGATTCGCCGACCTGTTCATGGTATATCAGCTACATGGAAAACTAACATAGTAGTCGTTTAGCATAGTGCGGATCACTACTTTTTTTTAGCTTTGCCTAGGTGGAATCACCGCTTTTGGAAGCAAGCGCTATATTCGCTTCAAGAGCTTATTTTGGCTCTTGGATCATCAATTGGATGATCTTCTTGTAAAGATCAAAGTCATTCAGAGACTAACTTGGCATATTTATTTTTGGCTTGGGGAGCCTAATAAAGTCCCCCCATCTACGGATGGTTTTAATTTAAAAAAAAAGTGTAAATGTATGAATTGGTTAAATGCTTAGACACGGTGTCGTGTTTGTAAGTGTTGCCAAGCTTGTTGAATTTTCATGCTCAATGCCATCAATGCGATACGTTTAGTCTTGTTTCAACTAAGGGAGTCATTGGTGAGGTTTGACAAGAGATGTCGAATTCACTCTTGCAAACTACTATCTAAAAAGGATAGAAGATTTATCTTCACAACAAGTAGTTAAAGCAATTAATAGATTGGTTCACTCGTTCTTGAATTTTTTGTTATTTAGCATTCATGTGTTCTTAATGTTATGTTTTAGTTCATTTATGCCATGGGAGACTTCCCTTCCTCTTCTACGCCAAATTTCTTTGTGAGTCATCCATTACTCTTTTCTCTCCTTGCTCCAACTCTGTTTGCGGTTGTTCTCTTCTTTTCTTCGCACATTATCACTTTTTGTAGCTTCATTAGGTTCTCCGGCATATTATTTGTGAGTTCCTTATAAAACTCTCCCAATCGCATGCCTCTTTTGAACGCACCCAAGGAAGATTGAAAAGACATATTAGAAACCTGCAAACTCTCCGATGAACCTATTGTGATATTCTACCAAATTTTCATCAATTCGTTGAGCTATGTTGTTCAGGTCTGCTATTGTCTTGGTGAATTTTTGTTTTTGGTACAAGCGTCCCAAGACCAGTTCCGAGAGTTGTGCCCAAGATATGATACTTCCGCTTAGTAAATCCACATACCATGTAATCATTGTTCCAACAGAAAGATAAGGCAAGCCTTACACACCAACTAAATTTTGGCATCGCAAAATCTCATACTCTTACGATAGGAATGTTGGAATTCTTTTGGGTTAGTTGTTCCATCGTAAATTTTGACTTGTAAAGGAAATTTGAAGTCTTTCGGCATCTTGATATTGCTGGGATGTGGTGCTAGCGGTGACATATCCACATCATCGTCTACCACTATATCTCTTAATTCGTCCCCATATTTAAGATCCTCATTCTTTTGACTCGGTTTTTTACTTACCCTTGGGGACTTCGGTGTGAGAGTGGCTAAGAACTGATTATATAGTTATTCTCTATTTGCTTCTAGAAACGACGTGAACACTCTCCTTTGTTTTTTGTTTATTCGTGTAAGGAGACTCTGTTTCTTCCTCATCTTATGTGTCGTCCTTATCGCGTTCTTGTTCTCTACTGGGAACATAATCCTGATCTTGACTAGGGTGCATTTTCTTGTTTTGTCCAGCTGTTTGCTCTTGAGTATGACTGTTCTGGCTTCTTTCACTTCTGTTGAACACCATTGTTGACTTTTCTAGGAATGAATGACCGAAAAAAATCTTGTCCCCACAGTCGCGCAAAATGTTGTGGTATCCCCAATTTTCCCCAGCGACATTTGATCACCGTGATGTTCCTACAAAAGAGATCCCAAAAGTGGTTCCGGTAAAAATATTTTGTAGTTTAGTTGCACTTAACTGGACTAGCATTCTTCTTCTTTCTTTTATAGTGTGTTGCAATTGTGGTTCCGCCTTATTATGGTTCCTCATCGTGGATTGTAACGTGGTTTGGATAAAGGTGGTTTGTACCTGCAGCTTAATCATGGTCTCCGCCTTTCTCAGCTCGTTGCTTGACTTGCCCTGTCCTGATTCCATCTTTTCCGGTTTGCATCACAGATTAGTGTAGATCCCAATTATGGTTTGGGTCTGAAGTCCAATCTTATGGAGTTCACGAGCTAGGTATGCACATGTATCAGACAATCATCATGCATAATCCAACATCATTCTCGTATGGAAAGTAAATTCCTCAATTTCACTTTTCAATTCCTCATTTATGCACTTATTTTTAAAGTACAACTATATTGAATGCATACATTAAATGTTACTTGTTTGACACTAACATATCACTAATTACGTCTTAAATAACATTTAAAAATAAATCTCCTTACATTTAAATGTGTGGCGAAGTAGAAGCGTGTCACACTCCCAATATCCCTTTTTTCTCCCTGTGATTTAGATAATATGTCCAGAAATTTATGATGAAATTCGTAATCATGAACCTGGGCTTCAAGCATTTGAAGGTGTCTCTGACTCCTATGTTACTCCCATACTCGAAGAGAGGTTCCCCGCATATAGATAAACCGATTAGTGCACACGTTCAAGTATCAAACTATCAACCCTCCCGAATGCACACAATTTAATGATTAAATGCACATATAAGACTTAATTGATGCACATTTTTATATATTACATTGCTCAAACGTGTATAACAATAATCCTCACAACTATTGATACAATACACATATGCATCTTAGGAAATGCACATTTGTTAATATTAACATGCACAATGATGTACATAACACCAAAAACTTAAACCAAATGCGCAAAAAATGCATAATCATAATTTATAACTTAGACAAAACACATAATCTACAGTTCAATGACATTTTCACATAACACTAGAACTATAAAATCACATTCATTATCAATAACGATGCACTAAAAATAGTTTAGATAACATACA
Organism: Rubia yunnanensis; assembly: GCA_037428765.1. Lineage (NCBI taxonomy): Eukaryota > Viridiplantae > Streptophyta > Magnoliopsida > Gentianales > Rubiaceae > Rubia > Rubia yunnanensis. The sequence continues at coordinate 42,614,993 of CM075061.1, read as the reverse complement.
TTTCCATATCCTCATCTGACTTGCATAGAAGAAACACATAATCTGTGATAATCATCTCATCCACCAAAAACTTGGACGTTACATTAATGTCTCGTACCAAATACGGGTATCGAAGCTCCCTAAAAATTTGTGAATCTCTTTAGAAGTTTATCTGGTTTAGGTTGATCAACTATCTTACCTTTGCTCTTTTTTTCTCTGATCTGATCTCTTCCATACAGCCCTTTACTGCAACTTGCTTCCTTCAGATTTACAGCATCTACTAGAGCAACCAATGTGTTTTGAACAACAACTGAACTGGGTGGTGCATTTAATGTTTCTTTCACCTTCTGAAGCATGCCGAATTTCATTTGGCTTTTCTATTGTGACTCGCTTATCTTACGTCTCAACTAAATTGGTTGTCCTTTCTAACTGAGATACTCCTAAGTTGAATGATGGTATATCACAATCAACTTCATCGCACAAAGTAGTCTTCATTTGGAATGCTCCCTCGGCTGCTTGGCACGCCAGTTCAACATCGGGATTATATACTCATGTATCATCTTCCATCACTAGAGATGGTGTTATATCTTCAACTCCATTTCCAAATGTTGTGAACATTTTACGTGTTGTGTCATGTAATTTTTGTATGCTACCATCACCCAGGAACAACCTTGCACCCAGGGGCGGAACTAGTGGTACGCGAGGTAGGGCTCCAGCCCTACCTAAATTGTCGGCCATAGGTAGTAGTGGTGGAAGGAATCGATTTCCGGCAAGAAGCGCATCTTCCGGCGAGCTTTCGCATCTTCCGGTGAGATTGCTCAGAGAAGGGTGAGATTGCTCAGAGAAGAAGGCCGCTTTGTGGCCTTCTTTTTTTTTGCAACTGAACTACTAAAACGATGTCGTTTTCACGTTAATGAAACAACGTCATTTCATTTGTACTAAGGGCAAACATAAAATTGGGTTTAAGATGGATTGGATTGGGCCATTTTTCCAATCCAATTTCAGATTGCCCAAACTCTAATTACAGGAAGAGAGGCAGTGGCCAGTGGCCAAATCTCAGTAGCTCAGCTCCCTCCCGCCATGCCTCTGTCTCCTGCAGCCGGACATCGCCACCATCCCATCGCCGATGCCATGGCCCACCACCGTCCAGTCCTCCACCGTTCAGCCTCCTCTAACAAACTTTTCTGGTTCCGTCACTGCTTGCACCAACTCTAAGCATTTCTCCAAATTGCATCAAACTTTCAGCAATATTTGATGTAGTCGCTGCAAGATCAGTCACGTAATCCTAAATCACAAAAATTTATATGATTATAATAACAAAAAAGAACATCCAATTCAAATATACACTTCAAGTTAATGAAGCATTAAAATTTTTTAAAAATTATTTACGCCTAGCTTAAAAAAATTTATGTAGCTAGCTTGGTTAACAACTCCACCTCCATTGGCTGTGCTAGGAAAAATGTAGTCTCTTTTTTCCTCTCCTTGGTCTGGTACAATTTTTTTTCTTCAGGTTCAACTTTGAATTCCTTCAAAACTCCAATATATATATAGGGAAGGGTTCCGTTAACACCCTTATATTTACACAATTTCATACATAAATTATAGACCATTAGATTTAATCTCATCTAATCAAGAAATATTTTCCAAGTTTACTCCATATTCACGGACGGCTCAGAGCCGAGCCATCTTTCATTTTCACGGATATACTCTATTCATAATACACGTATCCTCCTTGTTCTCCACGACTGCACAACAAACCAGATTCCAGATTGCTCGTTTTCCTCTTGTTCTCTAGCAATACCTGCATCCATAAACATCTTCGTTCTCTTTTTCTCGAGGATCATGTCAGGTATTTCCTATATGTACTCTTAATTGTGCAAGCAAAGAAACGTAGGAATCGCAAACTCTATTGTAATTTCATATTGATTAAATTAGTGTATTGTTTTCTGATTGATCAAGTGTTTTTTTTTCATAGGGGCTTTAGACACTATGGAATCACAAACTTTGGATGTAAGTAATATACGAAGTGATATCGAAGTAACTCCTCACACAGAGGTAGACGGTACGCCTACTAATATTGTAGGAGATATGGTAGAAAAGCCTTATGTGGGAAAAGCTTTTTGTTCGGCTAAATCTGCTAGAGAGTATTACAAGAAGTACGGTTTTTATAAAGGTTTTCAGATTGTCAGCAGAACTTCTCAAAATACAAGGAATGAATATGATGGACCCACATCGTTTCTTTTTTATTGTGCTCATTATGGGTCTCATGAAAAGAAAATTGATGAAAATGTCCCGGTACAAAAGCGTCGTCCAAATACATCAACTATGAAAGGAGGTTGCAAAGCTCAGATGCGGATACTCCTTGATGTTAAAACTAATGAGTGGATGGTTCGAAAGTTTGAGGATGACCACAATCATGTCTTTGTTCCATCACCCAAAAAAATTCTTTTGAAAACAAGTCATGCCGAAATCCCAGAAGGAGCAAAAGTCATGGTGGAATTGTTCAGTAAAGAGAATTTACAAATAAACAAAGTAAATTCTATTCTGGGAGGAGATGTGCTTGGTTTTAATGATCGTGCTTGCTGGAATCATCTTCATGATGTTCGTCAAAAGCTGGATGTTGGAGATGCTCAATGGATGTATTTGAATTTTCAGAAAAGGCATGCCGAGAATCCTCAGTTTTACCATGCCATTCAGTGTGATGGAGAAGGAAGAGCGGTTAATTTCTTTTGGGTCAATGCATGGTCAAGACTATCATATCAGCAATTTGGAGATGTGGTGACATTTGACACCACTTACAAAACAAACAAATATTGTTTGCCATTTGCTCCATTTGCAGGTGTGAATCACCACTTTCAGACTATTCACTTTGGATGTGGATTGCTACAAGATGAAACTGAAGTAAGCTTTGTCTGGTTGTTTGAAACCTGGAAAGAAGTAATGGGTGGGTTGATCCAACATCTATGATCGCTGACTCAGATCCAGCAATGAGAGCAGCGATTCCCAAATGGGACTTGAACATCAGCTTTGTCATGCTTCAGCCCATGTGTCTAGGATGTTTTATGTTTCTAAGCAGAACTTTTCTTTCATAGTGATAGTTGAAAAGCAGCTTGGTTCATACTCAGGCATATTCATACAAGAGCTATTGAGAAGCAAACAAGCTTACTCCATCTCCATGTTAGCACATGCTACAGGGGCTATTTTAAGAGTACTTCTGCTCTTTCAGGACTGTGGGAAGACTAATAGCTGGTTTTGATTAGTGAGTATAGAATTAATTGAGATGCTCTTTTTTGTTTTTATGCCTGTTTGTAAGGCATGAAAAGATGCCTCTAACACCTACCATTGTAATTACATGAGTTCTTATGTTTTGTATACCTGGCGAATTACTAGCTTTAAATTTGCAATTTGTGTTATTACATCTCATATAGGCTAATCATACATAATTTTGTTTTTGAATTTGATGCCAGTTGTCTTGTGGCCACCTTGTACGAGTCATTTCCTGTATCCTATGCCAATATATGGTGAAGCCTCAAATCACAGGTATGCCACTTAATGTGGTGGGAATTGATTATAAAACTGTAGGTTCCTTCTATAACTATCTCCACAGACACCATGATGCCATGGTGTGATATGCATATTTCTAGACTCAGACACACTTGTCCCTAATATGTAGTATGGAAGAGATTGAAATGGATATCATACATGTTTTTATCTCATCAAGTAGGCACCCTTGTCAGAATGTAGTTGCATTGCACCAGATATGTATAATTAACACAAATATACATCATCATGCTCAGTATTTTTCAGCTATAAAATGTGAGCTGTGAGTTGCAATGGCGAGATTGATTCAACTAAATAAGGAAAGTAAACAATATCAAAGAGAGAAAAACATAGATTGACAGCCCATGAGCGATTCGAACCCACATCCTTGTGTAAATGCACAATGCTCTACCTTTTGAGCTAATCGGTTTTCCAAGTTCACAATCCAAAGATCAGTACACTTAAAGAATGTAGTGAGCATTATAGTAAAATTGTAAAACAAAAGCAATCAAAGAGATAAGAAGCAATACAATCACCTTTGTAGACTAAAACTCATGATAGAAAACAATTGAATATGCTATTGAAACTCAGTTATAGAAAGGTAAAAAAAGATGTCAATAAAAATAATGCAAAAAATTTGGGACAAGACTGACCAATGCTTCTTGGAACCAAGTCCACGTGATGGTGGCAGAGGCGGTGTCAAGGTTGAAGGAAGGGTACCGTCTGATAGGGAATGGGCAGCAAATTTTGGGCATCAAGCAAGCCCGTCCGATCGGGAATGGGCAGCAAATTTTGGGCATCAAGCAAGCCCGTCTGATCGGAGGCGATAATTGTTGTTCAGATGCCGCAACGGAGGGCGGTGGCGCACTCATACTTATGGTGAGGATCCGTCTGCAATCGCAGAGAACTCGAGAATGATGGTGGAGGGACGGCAGAGCAATCAGAGAGTTTTGGGGTTTTGGTTTGAATCTGATTAGGGATATGAAGAGCAAGTGCGCCGTGAAAATGTTGGAATTGAGAGAGGAGTATATCCGTGAAAATGGAAGACGGCTCGGCTCTAAGCCGTCCGTGAATATGGAGTAAACTTGGAAAATATTTCTTGATTAGATGAGATTGAATCTAATGGTCTATAATTATGTATGAAATTGTGTAAACATAAGGGTGTTAACGGAAACCTTCCCATATTTATATATATATATATATATATATATATATATTTACCATTCATTCTCTTATGATATTAAATAATCACTATATCTACCTCCAACGCTTATAGAGCAACAAAAATAATTCACAATTTCACATTTTCATATAAATCATCATAACACAAACAACTATTACACAACACCTTAAACAAAAGTCACAATGCACAGTTTTAAATGGTTATATACATCACTATATTACAATTACATGCACCTGATCCGTAATGCACACCAACCTATACTACATTGCACTCGTATCTAATTCACCATGCACATTATTTTTAAAAAATAATAAATCACTGTACCACATACACCTTCTCCGCAATTCACCTGATGATAATTAACATTGCAAGTATCTTACCATATCTAAGTCTACCTATGATCAACATGGTCTTTATACCATCTACCAACAATTCAAATGATAAAATTTATATGGGTAAAAACAACCAACATATACTGAAAAAAATAAATATGCATGTTATACATACATAAATGTTACATATTTAACATATACAATACATTCAACAAAAAAATAGTACCACCCGTAAAAAGAGAATTGAATTACCTGAACACTTTATTATTTGCATTTGCATCAATAGTGTAAAGTCAAGGAATTATTTAATTGGCAATTTTGTGTTAAGTATTTGTGAAATACAGACCATGTTGGAACATGGTGCTGGAGCAGAACTGGAGCAGGTTTCACGCCATAGGGTTTAACGGATTCAAGCCGAAACATTGACGTGTTTTAGAATTTATGGTATCTGTATATTTGGCTATATATTGGGCGTGTGAAGCATATTTGGTTTATGGAAAAATCCCTACTTATATGGAGAAGATTTATTCGAATATATGGGAGAGTTTGAGATGAGGTAAATTCCTTTATTTATGGGATTTGGATATGCTTCAACAATCAGATTTGGAATAGGAATATTGTGGAGATAATCATGGATATTCAGATCTGATTCGTGGATATAAATATGGGACAAACACGGCTGCAAAACTAACGATTTTATAGAGCAAAATCTGCACTCAGATTTTGAGATCTTACGAAACTTGCAAGAGCCAATATACTGTGTTCCAACACTGTCCTGCCGCACTAAGTTCAGAATCGTATACCTTAATTCCTCGGGAGGAGGAGATCTTGCGTCGACGGAGTTCGAGGTCAGAGGGAGTCTGATCAAGGCAGATCGGTAGCTAGGGGAGCTAGCAGAGTCCACACGTCATAGTTAGTAAAGATAAGTATTTTGTAAACTGTACTCTGTACTGTATCTTTCTAATTAGTGGATTCATTCTGAACTGGGCCAGGCCCCGCAGATGTAGGTGATTCACACCGAACTGCGTAACCAAGTTGTGTGTCTTTTACGTTTTACGTTATTTTACACTTGGTTAAATTAAGCATGTTGGAACACACTAGTAAGTACTAGAAAAAGTGGTAAAACCAAATTTCATTTGGTATCAGAGCTGAGTCACTTATTGTTCCCTTGGTTGTTTCAAGGAAAGTGAGATCCGGTTTTACCATGACGACAAGAGAAGGAGCTTCAGTCTCTCGACCACCACTGTTGGAAGGAAACAACTACAAATATTGGAAGGCACGTATGAGGGTCTTTATCAATTCACTGGATGAACTGGCATGGTTCTATGTTGAGAATGAATGGAATCATCCTACAGAAGATGCTGACACAAGTTCTAAGGCTGTGGAAGGGGAGTCGAGTCAAAAACCCAAAGACAAAGCTAAGTGGACCCCAGATGATCTTAAAGAATCACTGGCAAATTCGAAGGCCCTGAATGCAATCTTCACTGCTGTTGATGAAAATCAGATCAAGCTTATATCTACATGTCACCAGGCAAAGAAAGCATGGGATATTTTACAAACTGTTCATGAAGGAACCAATCGGGTGCGGGAATCCAAACTTCAGATGCTGGCTACCAAATTTGAAGAACTAAAAATGGAGGAGGATGACACCATTGCTTCATTCAATGGAAAGCTCAGAGATATATCTAACATGGCTTATCAACTGGGAAAGGTTTACAAGGAAACTAAGCTAGTGAAAAAGACATTGCGATCTCTTCCTAAAAGATTTGGAATGAAAGTAGCAGCAATAGAGGAAGCAAGAGACGTAGCCACCATGAGCCTAGATGAACTGATGGGTTCGTTACAAACTTATGAGATGACATTCCAGCAATCTACAAAAAGAATCTCCAAGGATCTAGCATTCAAAGTTTCTCCGGTCAAGGCAAGTAATGAGTCTGATAGTGATGATGAGTTTGAAAAACTGGCACTTATTACAAAGAATTTCTCAAAGATGCTGAAGAAGGTGGTTAATAAGAAATCTCAGGAGAGGTTTGGTGGAAACAGACAAAAGCCACTAGATTCGAACAATAATCGTGGAATGAGATTTGAACAAGGAAACATGCAGTTCGGGAGGAATCAGAACAACGAACCAAAACAGGCTGGACGAATTCAATGCAGAGAATGTGAAGGATTTGGTCATATTCAGGCTGAATGTGCTAACACCCGCAAGAAACAAGGAAGATCATATGTCACTTCTTGGAGTGATGATGAAGATAATGAAAAGGATGAAGAAGAACTTACGAGTAATTATGTAGCTTTTGGAGCAAAGGTACATGAGACATCAGAAGGTCAGTGTTCCAACACACTGAACAAAGGTAAGGATGTATCTTCTAACAAGAATCTGAACGATGCTCGTAGTGATGAAGATGATCTATCTGTAAGTGATGAAGAGATCTATAGCACATACGAACAAATGTATGATATGTGGATTCAAGTAGCTGACAAAAACAGAGAATTGAATGAAGAAAAAGGAAAGGTAATTGAAAGTGGAAAGGAGCTACGATCCACTATTGCAGAACTTGAAAAGCAAAATAAAGAACTGAGTCAAAAATTGATAGCAGCAGTCAAGAGAGCCGAGATGTCTGAAGCAACTATCTCTAAATTAAATTTCGGGAAAGCAAAGCTTGATGACATTCTGGATATGGGCAGAACCGCTGGTGATAGACACGGGATTGGATACAAGGAAGAAATAAAGACTGAAGTCTTCGAAAAACCAGTTACTCTCAAAGCCAGGATTCGAGAAGTAAAACGGAAGTATGGAAAGCCTTATCAAAGAAATCCTCTAATCTGCGGATACTGTAAATACCAAGGTCATGATAAACATCAGTGCAAAAAACTGATCAGAGATCAAATGACTGGAAGACAACTGTGTTCCAACACAGTCGATATTCGTGAAAGAATCAGGAAGGTATGGGTTATTAAAAGGTCCAGTAAATGTCTGGTGGCACACACTTCCTTATCAGCATATTCTAGTGATTCTTGGTACTTTGACAGTGGTTGTTCTCGCCACATGACTGGGACTCCAAAATACCTTACAAACATTACTCCATATGATGGCGGATATATAACTTTTGGTGATGGAAAAAGAAGCAGAGTAATTGGCAAAGGCGAATTAAAGATTGAAGGGTTTCCAGTTCTCACAAGTGTACTATGTGTTGAAGATCTAAAAGCAAACTTGCTTAGCATAAGTCAGCTATGTGATGACAACCTGATAGTGGAATTTCAGAAGGACAAGTGTGTAGTGAAGCATGGTGAAAATAAGGTTCTTTCTGGAATACGATCTTCAGACAATTGTTACTTGTTGGAACAAGAAGTTCGATGCATGCTTTCAAATCAGGATGAAGGAATTCTCTGGCACAGGAAGCTTGGACACATCAACTATAAAACACTGGTGAAAATCGCTAATATGAGAGCTGTACGAGGAATGCCAATCTTGACTAGCAAGGATGAAATTGTGTGCAGACCATGTCAGCAAGGTAAACAAACTCGCTCTCCTCATTCTTCAGTTCAGTTTATTACTACTTCTAGAAATCTGGAATTGCTACATATGGATTTAATGGGACCAGTTAATACGCCTAGCATAGGAGGAAAGAAATATATTTTTGTGTGTGTTGATGACTTCTCCAGATTCACTTGGGTAGCCTTCTTGAAAGAAAAATCTGATACGATTGAGGTATTTCGAAGCCTTATAGTAAAGTTACAAACTGAAAAGGGAAGTCCTGTAGGGAAGATAATCCGAATTCGAAGTGATCACGGCAGAGAGTTTGAAAATGAACAATTCAGTTCGTTCTGCAATGAGCTAGGAATCCAACATGAATTTTTGGCTCCTTCACTCCTCAACAGAATGGCATTGTTGAAAGAAAGAACAGAACTTTACAGGAGATGGCTCGAGTTATGTTGGCAGAAAAGGATGTTCATAAGAAATGGTGGGCAGAGGCGATCAATACAGCGTGCTATACGATCAACCGAGTGTATCTTCGACCATTCACTGACAAGACAGCCTATGAGATCTGGAAGGGCAGGAAACCAAACGTATCGTATTTTCATGTGTTCGGAAGTACATGCTATAATCTCAGAGATAGAGAACAGTTGGCTAAATTCGATAATCGGAGTGATCCAGGAATGTTTCTCGGGTATTCCATCAATAGCCGTGCCTAGAGAGTTTTTAATCATCGAACCAACACTCTCATGGAATCCATAAATGTTATTGTGGATGATTCAAAAAAGGAACAACCTCTAGAAGTTGTAGAGGAAGAATCTGCCAACACTCATGTTCCAACACAGTCTCAACCTTCAGACAAAGCAAAGTCTTCAGCCGATTCTACTGAACCAAGTGATCACCAGAACCCTAACTCTACTGAAGCTGACCATGTTCCAACACACGACCATGTTCCAACACAGTCCCCTCCTAGTGACGAACATGTTCCAACACTCGATCAATCTGGATCCATCATGAGAAGTACTCGATCAGTGCCTCGAGTTGATTACCGACGACTGGCTGGTCTACACTGTTTTGTTTCTCTGATTGAGCCCAAGAACTATAAAGAAGCCTTACTTGATGAATATTGGATTGCTGCAATGTAAGATGAACTCGGTCAGTTTACCAGGAATGATGTATGGTATCTCACTCCCCGCCCCAAAGGCATTAATGCCATTGGTACGAAATGGATCTTCAAAAACAAGTCTGATGCAGATGGCCTAGTCACCAGAAACAAAGCCAGACTTGTTGCTCAAGGATATACTCAAGTGGAAGGTGTTGATTTTGATGAAACCTTTGCACCCGTTGCCAGGTTAGAATCTATCCGTATTCTACTAGCTATTGCCTGCTCTTTGAACTTTACTTTGTATCAAATGGATGTTAAGAGTGTGTTTTTAAATGGAGTGGTGAATGAGGAAGTTTATGTGGAACAACCTAAAGGTTTTGAAGATCCCCATTATCCGCATCATGTATATCGTCTCAAGAAGGCCTTATACGGATTAAAGCAGGCACCTCGAGCATGGTATGAACGACTTACTACCTTTCTACTTCAGAAAGGTTATCGTCGAGGGGGAGTAGATCGTACTCTATTTGTGCTTGACAAGTTCTCAAAGTCTCTAATTGCTCAAATATATGTTGATGACATAGTATTTGGCTCCACTTCACCATCTATGGTACAAGAGTTTGTCACCATAATGCAATCTGAATTTGAAATGAGCATGGTTGGAGAATTGACCTACTTTCTGGGATTACAAGTCAAACAAGGACGGAATGGTCTATTCATCAATCAAAGTAAGTATGCCTTGAACTTGATTAAGAAATTCGGACTCAGTAGTGCTCGTGCGGTTCGAACTCCTATGGGAGTTTCTGATAAACTAGTGAAAGATGAAAAAGGAGTTTCAGTCGATCAGAAGTTATATAGAGGCATGATTGGAAGCTTATTGTATTTAACCGCAAGCAGACCAGATATATGTTTCAGTGTTGGAATATGTGCGAGGTTTCAAGCTGATCCTAAGGAATCTCATCTTACTGCAGTGAAAAGGGTTATTCGATATGTAAGTGGAACTTCAGAATATGGTGTCTGGTATTCTAAGAATCAAGATTCAGAGTTGATTGGATACAGTGATTCTGATTGGGCTGGTAATGCTGATGATCGAAAAAGTACTACAGGTGGATGTTTCTTTATTGGAACAAATTTGGTGTCTTGGTATAGCAAGAAACAGAATTCAATCTCTCTATCTACTGCGGAAGCAGGGTATCTTGCAGCAGGGAGCTGTTGTGCACAACTGCTATGGATGAAACAAATGTTGAAAGATTATGGAATTCATCAAGAACCTTTGAAGATTTTATGTGACAATACAAGTGCCATTGATATTTCAAAGAATCCAGTTCAACACTCAAGAACCAAACATATTGACATAAGGCATCATTTTATTCGAGATTTGGTGGAAAGAAAAGAAGTGGAAGTGGTCTATGTTCCAACACACGAGCAGCTTGCTGATATATTTACAAAGCCACTTGATGCTACCACTTTCGAGAGCCTTCGACAACACTTAGGTGTTTGTCAAATCTGAGGTAACTTTTACCTTTGATTAGTTTTTCGTGTAAATAATTTTGCTTTCTGTTATTTACGTCAAAAATAAAAAAAAAATCAAGGAAGTAAAAGACTTACCAAAATAGGAGTAGTTAAGTAAGGTGTGTTGGAAGTTAATGAAGGAAGACAAAGTGATGTGACAAGAAGAAAAAGGGATATCATTGCAATTTTTGGGAAATCTAAAAAGGGGACTTCGCGGGAAAAGAGGTAAGTTCATGAAGAGTTGAAAGTTGTTTCAAACTCTAAAATCCCTTTCGCATTCTGTTACCCTTGGCCCGATTTTTCCCCAAAACTCTTGCCAAAAAATCTCATACTCAAAACTCTCCTTTATCTCGGCATTGTTCCAAATAATGTCAAACCCAAATTCTCCGATAAAAGAAGCTTCAGTGCCGGAAATTATGGAAGAAGACCGGAACTCAGTGAATTCGGAATTGGTAGTGTTTGATGAGCCGAGAAGATATGTTGAATTGGGTGAGTCACAAACTCAAGATCAGAACAAAGTAAATGCTAACCATGAAGAGGATGAGGAGATAGCTGAAGCAGAGCCTGATAAAGCTGATGAGGAAAAGGAAGTGGAAGAGGCTTCTGTCAAGAAACAGAGTGAAGATTCTGATGCTCAAGAGGAAGCGTCTGGAGGCAAGAAACAGGAAAAACCTAAGGTAACTGGTCCTGACCCTCGACCATTGAAATTCTTGGGTTTTGAAAGTAGAAGTGTGGATGATATTTTTGAGTGGTTACAAGCTAATAGATATTCTGTGGATCTAAGCAAAATCAAGAGTATAAGAAAGGATTTAGAAGTGTTGCATGTCAAAATTAAGGAGATTGTGTCTGGTCACTTTACTGATGTCTGGGATATTGAGTATAAGACTGTGAAGTATCTGAGAGGGATGTACGGTCAGCTGAATGGTAAAGGGAAAGACAAATTTCATGTTTTCTGTCGTATGACTGCTCATAGTTATGTGTGGATAAGAGAAATTAATGAGGAACAAGCTGTTGGGATGAAGACAGTAAGGTATGGAGACAAGCTACAGGTTGGATTTTATGATGAGGAGAATTCAAAGAGGATGGAGAAATTGAGAGAACCAGTGATTATTGAACTGTCTGATGATGATGACAGTGTTCCAACACAGGAGGAAGAATCTGTGTATATGGAGGAAGAATCTGATGCTGATCTGGGGGGTACACAGGGTGAAGAGGTTCAAGAAGAGATGAATGATGGAGTTCCTGATCAATCTGATAATGAAGGGAATCAGGAGAATGAAGAAGCTGAAGAAGATCTGCAGGATCAAGGTGTTGAGTCAGAAGAAGAACAGGTAGGAAGAGCTGACAGTGTTCCAACACAGGGTGCCCCAGACCTGACATACTCCAGTGACGAGGTCCTGGATGAATTTTTTAAAAAGGCAAAAGGAAAAAGGAAGGCTAGCTCTGCCTTGAATACTGAGGCAGCAAAAAGAAGTAAGAAGAGACAGGATAGCAAGCCAAGGAAGGCTCTGCCACCCCCATCTGTCACTCATGCTTTTTCTGCAGCTTATTTTGACAAGAAGGGAACTGAGATGGAAGAATTCTTCTCTGAGAAGAAGTTTATTGCTGAGAGACCCTTGGACTTGAAGGCTTATCAGGAGAGTGGGTTCACAACTTTCCTAAAGGCAATGGGGATGATGAAGGCGGCCACAATTCAAAGGCAATTCAATCGACAGGTGGTTCTCGAGGTATATGCTAATCTCATGCCTGAGAATCTAGATATTACTTCTCAGTGGTTCGGTAGAGTATATGTTCGTGGAAAGATTGTAGAACTGTCTGCTACTAGAATCAATATGTTATTTGGGCTGAAAACTCCGGAGATAGGGGGAGTGTTTCCAGACGATTTGGAGATGACTGATGATGATATTTTGGCTGTGATTTCTGGAGGATATAAGAAGCAGTGGCCGGCAGTAGGATATTCGCAAGCATCATGCTTGACCTCCAGATTCTTCAGGCTGTATCAGATAGCTGTTCACTGCTGGTTACCATCTAGCAATACTACTGCATTGACCAGGGAAATGGCCAAACTGCTCTACTGTGTGGAACACAGCAGGAAATCAATCTCGGGTTATTAATTCAGCAACATCTGGTTCGACAGGCCACAGCGCCTAAAGTGAATGATGCAGTAATATATCCATGTCTGATCTCAGCGATAGCCAAAAGTGGAAAAGTGAAGGGGAAGGTCTCAGACGTGATAGTTGACACTGAGTTCCTGCGGTCGAACAAGAAAACTTTCGGACTCAGACATGTGCATGACCTTCCGTGGAAAGCTTCAAGCTCAACCTCATCATCAGCAGCAGCAGATCAGAAGGCTCGATTGTTGGTTGTCAATGCCAGACTAGGGGCTTTGGGTATCCAAATTGCAGCCTTACAAGCAGAGCAAGCACGGTTGGAAGAAGAAAAATCAAGTCTGGAAGGTTGATTATCTCAGGGGGAGTTTTAAAGACAATGTTTCATTTTTTTATGATTTTGTGATGATGTTTCTTTGGCCTCTGTGTGGTCCTAGGGGGAGTAATTTTGGATCCTGGATATTTGGTTTTCAATTTGGTTGTATAATTTTTGGATTTCTGGCATTCTGGATTTCGGCTTTCACTATTTGAATTTTTCTGGTATTCTGCTCGTTGAAAGTAGTTGATTATGTGATTGCAGTCCAAAATATTATGGGTCCACAAAAATGCCAAAGGGGGAGATTGTAAAGTCAAGGAATTATTTAATTGGCAATTTTGTGTTAAGTATTTGTGAACTACAGACCATGTTGGAACATGGTGCTGGAGCAGAACGGGAGCAGGTTTCACGCCATAGGGTTTAACGGATTCAAGCCGAAACATTGACGTGTTTTAGAATTTATGGTATCTGTATATTTGGCTATATATTGGGCGTGTGAAGCATATTTGGTTTATGGAAAAATCCCTACTTATATGGAGAAGATTTATTCGAATATATGGGAGAGTTTGAGATAAGGTAAATTCCTTTATTTATGGGATTTGGATATGCTTCAACAATCAGATTTGGAATAGGAATATTGTGGAGATAATCATGGATATTCAGATCTGATTCGTGGATATAAATATGGGACAAACACGGCTGCAAAACTAACGATTTTATAGAGCAAAATCTGCACTCAGATTTTGAGATCTTACGAAACTTGCAAGAGCCAATATACTGTGTTCCAACACTGTCCTGCCGCACTAAGTTCAGAATCGTATACCTTAATTCCTCGGGAGGAGGAGATCTTGCGTCGACGGAGTTCGAGGTCAGAGGGAGTCTGATCAAGGCAGATCGGTAGCTAGGGGAGCTAGCAGAGTTCACACGTCATAGTTAGTAAAGATAAGTATTTTGTAAACTGTACTCTGTAATGTATCTTTCTAATTAGTGGATTCATTCTGAACTGGGCCAGGCCCCGCAGATGTAGGTGATTCACACCGAACTGCGTAACCAAGTTGTGTGTCTTTTACGTTTTACGTTATTTTACACTTGGTTAAATTAAGCATGTTGGAACACACTAGTAAGTACTAGAAAAAATGGTAAAACCAAATTTCAGATAGCATGTCTTCAAACTTTGGTATTTGACATCAACCATGCACTATCAACCTATACCATTGATAATCATCATCATATATCATTAATAAACTAAGAATAGTCGGATTTCATCAATTATTTTGTATGTGTATTTAATATATCATGTGCATTTCAAATAAGAAGAATGAGTATTTCATATTAAAATGGTAATTCAGGATTCTAATAAATATTAGAATGTACAAATATTATTTTTAAAATGCACATTCAACTATTTACCATATCCTACCTCCCAAAATATAAAAAATTAACAAAGTATCCTCCCTATATAATCATAAAAGAAAATGAGATTTAAATTTTAGGCAAAGTCTTGGGAAAGACGGTCTTTCCATAGGCTTATGGAAAGACGGGGTTTAATTCGAATAATAAAAAGTAAAAGGTTTTAGTTGCAACATTAAATATTTAGTATGCAACATGTAGTAGTTATAAAATTTACACTTTAAACCTTGGTCTTTCCATGACTTATGGAAAGACCGTCTTTCAAGAGACGCACTCTAAATTTTAATTCTACTAATTAAATCATTTGCACAGAATTCGAATAATAGATGTTTGAACACAATTATTAATACCATCACCCTTGATTTGAGTAGAAAGAATAAATTTGGCAAATATTGATTGGTTGAAAAAAAATGAAGAAAAGACTTATGAGAGTAATGAAAAATGAGAAACGTATGGTAAGAAAATATAATATTTATAGGCATAATTATGGATATAGAATACAAAATCACAATTCAACCATGACACTCACAAAATTAGGAAGTTTGACTTTACTAAATTACTCTATTTCGAATTAATTGACACTCATACAATTAGGAAGTTTGACTTTACTAAATTACTCTATTTCGAATTAATGAAAAGAATTTGGATTCAGAATGTGAAAACAAAAGAATGGGATAATATAAAACTAACCTTCCAAAATTATTATGAATGGTGATTGGATTGTGAAAATAAAAACTAACCTTCCAAAATGTAATGAATGGTAGCCCAGATAATCATGAAAAACAAAATGTAATGAATGGTAGCCCAGAAAATAATGAAAAATGAGTTATCGATTACACTAATCTACACAAATACAAAAATGGTTGGTATCGAAACAAAATTACCACGCCTAAACTATTTCAAATGTAGTTTTACTCGAACTCTAACGCTAACCCCTATATCATGATTATCCTAATTTAATAATTTTAATTAATCCTTATACTGAAATGGATGGAATTCGAGCCATGAATGCTTCAATACAATTTTTTTTTTTTGAAATAAAACTATGATTTCATTCATTGAAAAGATGTTGTACAAAGTGTGGGATGTGCTCCCATTTAGAGATAGACTCTACAATAGTTTTAGCATATTGAGCTAAAGAATGTGCTACGGTGTTGTGTTGTCGTCTAACCCAGCACAGTTCTGGGTGTAAATGTCTATTAGCTGATGTCATCAATGATTAGGCCAAAATCCGACAGGTCTTCAGTATGATTCTTGATTGCCCTTATGACTACCTGTGCGTCTCCTTGAATACGACTGATCCGTATACCTCTTTGTAAGGCAGTAAGCATCCCTACTGTTAGAGACATAGCTTCTGCGTGTTTAACTGCATGCACTATTGGAAGGTTCTGTGATTCCCCATAAATCCAAGTTCCAACTGGAGAACATATATACCATCCAAGACATGTTCTGCTTTGGGATATTGCTGCATCAAAGTGGAGAGTGTTGCCCGTTAACGATTGATTGAATTGAATACTCGTCTCCTGATTTAATTTGCCACCTCTTAATGTTTCAGCTAGATTTGAGAGCATTTTTGTGGTGTAATTGACGCAATGCTGTGGTTCCAGGTCATGACTCTCTCCATGTAGAAGCTTATTTCTGTGATGCCATAGCTGTGATAATAGGGTTGCAACACATGCCATGTCCCTTGGCATTAATTCCAATAATAGATCTTGAACCCATAAGCTTGCACTTTGTTGTTAGAAGTGGAAGATCCTCTCACGAAGCTCAGCGGTGAGCCATATACTGCCATATAGCTAACGGGCAGTGGAAAAATATATGTTCAACAGAAATGTCATCCATTGTGCAACTAAGGCAGCAAGGTTCAGCTGGCATGTGCCTTTGCAGCAGATTGATTGCCGATGGCAAATGATTTTTACATAATTTCCACAGGAAGTGTTTTACTTTGGGTTGAACCGGTAAGTTCCATATCTTCTTCCAGTGTGGAGAGGGTCCTGAGCTACTTGATGCCATGTTACCTGCAATTGCAAGAGTGGAGGAGTTAAGTTCTAGAATATATCCAGATTTGACTGTGTATTTACCGTCCACTGTAGGGTGTCATATCCATCGATCTCTTGTTCTAAAGCTCATGTTCCTTGGTAAAGATAGAATGAGATTTGACTCCTCCCAACTAAAAGTACTCTTAACAACTTCTTCATTCCAGGCTGTCCCGTTTTGAGTCATAAGATGTGAAACTTTTCGAACTGCTGGATAGTCGGCTGGCAAAGATGTTGGTCTTTGATTTCCTAGCCTTGGGAGCCAAAGGTCACTTTTTATGCTTGTATTCATTCCGGTTCCAATTCTCTTTGGGATTCCTTTGGACAGCAGTTTCCTTCCTTCTAGAATGAATCTCCAAGCATAAGATGGGGCCCACCCTAACCTTGCTTCTAAAAAGGTTCTCGATGGGAAATATTTAACCTTTAGAATCCTTGTAACTAAGGAATTTTTGTTTATTAGTAGACGCCACGCCTGTTTTGCTAGCAACGCTGTGTTAAAAGTCCTCAATTCTTTGAATCCCAATCCTCCCATACTCTTGGGTGAGCATAGTTTCTCCCACGTGGACCAGTAAATCTTCCTTTTCTGTGTCGTGCTTCCCGACCAATATCTGCTGTATAGTTTGTAAATATCTTCGATAAGCTTGTCTGGAAGCTTAAAGCATGACATGGTATAGGTGGGTATAGCCTGTAGGACTAATTTGATGAGCACTTCCTTCCCGCCTTTTGATAACTGTTTGTTTTCCCAGCTACCAATCTTTGTCCAAATTCTGTCTCTTATCCCCTCAAGTGCACTTGCTTTGGATCTTCCAAATACTATGGGGAGTCCCAAGTATTTTTCATGGTTGATGGCCTCTGTCATTCCAAGCGTGGTTAAGATGCAGGCTTTCAATTGGTCTCCAGTGTTTGGGCTAAACATGATTGAAGATTTACTAAAATTGATCTTTTGTCTCGAGGCCTCCTCATATAATTGTAGAATATCTCTTAGTGTTACTGCCTCCTGATTTGTCACGTCGCCGAGAATAAGTGTATCATCTGCAAACAGGAGATGTGACAGAGCTGGTGCATTCCTAGCAATCTGTATCCCATGTAGCCTTCTATCCCTTACTCCCTTGTGGACCATGTTTGAAAACACCTCACTACAAATAATGAATAAGAACGGAGAGAGTGGGTCTCCCTGTCTCAGACCTCTAGTGGGTGTAATGTTCCCAAAACACTTCCCATTGAGCATGAAAGAGAATTGCACTGTCGAGATGCAGCTTTCAATCAAGCGTATAAATACTGGATCAAACCCCATTTTTTCTAGCACCTTCAGTAGGAAGTTCCATTCAATCCTATCAAAAGCTTTGCTAATATCCAGTTTGATGGACATGTGCCCCTTCTGGCCTGAGGTTCGTCTCTTGATATGATGGTGCGCTTCGTGAGCTAAAATGATGTTATCCGAGATCAGTCTGTTTTTGACAAACGCGCTTTGGTGGCGTGAGATCACTTTATCGAGCACCACTTTTAGCTTGTTTACTATGCATTTTGAAATTATTCGGTATATCACATTGCATAAACGGATCAGCCGAAATTGGGAGACACATTTTGGTGTTTTCACCTTTGGAATAAGCACAATATTCGTGTCATTAAGCGATCTCATAGATTTTCCATAAGAAAATTTTGCGTTGTAATGATATTGCATTTTCTAAATAATAACAAAATTTTAGATGTTTGAATATAAATACACATTCAATATAAACCGTATATATAATGACATACTTACCGTGGTACACGTACTTCTACAACGTTTAGATATGTGGTACACCAGAATATGTATTATCAATTATCATTAGTATACTGTGTATTGTACTTCTACAAGATAAAAAAAATATTCACCTTCCACCACTCTTTTAAATTTTCCATAACTCTAGTATTCGAAGCACTAATTCCTATTATAATCATGCAGATAAGTATTTTCCATAACTCTAGTATTCGAAGCACTAATTCCTATTATAATCATGCAGATAAGTATGAAAACGAGTTGAGATAGAGTTTGTATACTCAATTACATAACTTGCACAATCCTACGTCACAATATTTTTTCATATTGTTTCTGAAAAATTTTAACAAGTATTAAAAAGTATTCACTCACCTCTGGAACTGCCAGAGACGATTCGCACGATCTCCCAGGATAGAATTCTTTTTTTTTAAGAATTCGATCGTCTGATATTTTTTTTTTTTTGAATTCGATCGTCTGAAAATGAACTCCGAGATCAAATTGGAAGAAGAGAATAGACTGTTAAATATGAGAGAAGGTGGAATGTATTCTCCCATTTAAAATTTAAATTACAGACTACGGGTACCATCCGTATTGTACCACATTATACAATATACCCGTATTGTGCCACAGTATACAATATACCAATTGGCTAGGATAAATGTATTTTACTATATAGGCAAAGTCTTGGGAAGAACCGTTTTTCCATAAACTTATGGAAAGACGGGGTTGATTAGAATAATAAAAATTAAAAGGTCTTAGTTGCGATATTAAAATTTTATTATGTAACATGTAGCAATTATAAAGTTTATAACCCGATTCATACAATCCGAAAATTTTATATTCATTTATTCTAATTTGCAGTTTAAACCTTGGTTTTTCCATGACTTATGGAAAAACCGCCTTTCAATAGACGCTGCATAATACATTTTTTATATTGCAACAAACCCTTTACTTTTCTGTAATTATAATTCAACCACATATTTCTGTATACATATGGAAAGACGGTCTTATCAAGACTTTCCCCAAAATTCAAAAAAAATAAAGAAAACAAAAAATATATACATATGGAAAGACGGTCTTATCAAAACTTTCCCCAAAATTCTAAAAAAAATAAAGAAAACAAAAAATAAGGGACTACTCCAAATGTTAGGGTGCTAGGGGTGTTCAAATGCTCTAAATGCTAGGGTGCTAGGGGTGTTCAAATGCGGGTGTCAGGACTTACGAGTACCCACACATTTGAGTACCCGCATATGCAGGTAGTTAAAAAAAATGGCCCATGCCCAGCCCAAAAGAACTGAGTACCCGAATTATTCGAGCCATGAATATGGTACCATCAAAGAGCATGAATAATTTTCCATATAGCATCAACAGCACCTGAGCTTAATAACGAGCGAGAGAAATTTGACATTTTACTTCATAATGTGTATAAATTGTACTCCATCCGTCCCAGCTATTTTTACACTCTTTCCCTTTTTGGACGTTCCAGTTGTTTTTGCATTACCTCATTTTTTACCATAAATGGATTGCTTTTATTATTTGTTTACTCAATTTGGGCCCAATTTCTAATTTTTTTAACCCAATAATATTAGGATACCCCAATTCAATTTCAAGATACCCCACTTCAAACACATAAAATAATATATCCTTAAAAATACTTTTAATTTCTCTCTCCGCAGAAAGAGATAGGACGGAGGGAGTAATATGTTTGCCTGGTTGATCATTATATTGGCGTACACTGACTGTTAAGCAACAAACATACAATATCTAACATTTTTCAAAAATACAAACGGACCTAACAATTCAATCAACAAAATGTCAAAAACTAATGGCATTTCGTGTGAACAGGACCTACTGGCTACCGGTCTACTGGTCTGTACAAAACAAACAATTCCAATTTTCAAATGTAATATAGTTATCCCACATATCCCACAATTTTCAAATGCAATATACTTATCCCACATTTTCAAATGCAACATACTTATCCCACATTTTCAAATGCAACATACTTATCCCACATTTTCAAATGCAACATACTTATCCCACATTTTCAAATGCAACATACTTATCCCACATTTTCAAATGCAACATACTTATCCCACATTTTCAAATGCAACATACTTATCCCACATTTTCAAATGCAATACTCCAGGAGGCTGCAGTAATATACTTATCCTACAAGTCTCCTTAACCGTGAATACTGAAACTCAAAAACATTAAGTTAACAAATGTGAAAGCTAAAAGACTTCTACTGTGTTTACAAGTCTAATTGTTTGTTTTCCTTATTTAATATTAATTATAATTAAATAAACTTAAATATACCAGGTACCCGAAAATAGAATTTTTATGGCCCGGACCCGGATCCAGTAAAATATATAATTTACGGGTTGGGTACCCGACCCAAAAAATTAAAAACAAATACCCAATTTTTTAATGTCGGACCGATAAATGGACGGGTCGGGTATTGCGGACCGGATATATTTGAATACAATCCATTTGTCATTTGTATATGAAGTGGACTTATACCTAAACATAACATCGCACAACTTCTTCGGAGCATACCCACACCAATCAAGTTCCTTGATCTCACTGATAATCCTTCAAAACCCTAACTAGCTTATCTACCGTGGACCTGGGTTTTTTCGTACTTCAGAAAAAGAAGAAAAGGGATGTTTTAAATCAAGAAGAAAACCAACAAGAAATATTAGAAAGTGGATTTCAAGGATTTCACCGACGCCGGTGACGAGTTGGATGGGTTCCTCACATGGCTAAGATAGAGAGAAGAAAGTGTGAAACTGAAATACATGAAAAATGGGGAAAGTGTTGCCAAGAAAAGGGGGAAAGGAACGCACTCAGAACTGTTTGAATGGGAAAAAAAGAAGAGGAAAGGATCTCAAAATGACACAATTTTGAGCGATCGCCATTTCTAGAATTGTAGAAACACCTGACTTTGGAGCTTGAGAAGCTTGGAACACCATCAGGCTATGCACTCACCCGGTGGTGCACAGTATCATCAAATCTGGTAATGGTTGCCCACTTACCAAAAGTGGAGAGGACAGTTATAGAACTGCCACGCTGGTATACGCGACACAAGTATACTTTTACATGGAGCAGGATTTCTACTACTCTGACTGGATTAGCAAGAGAGACTTCTCACAGTGGGAGTACCACTTTGGAGGACAGAGCATATGGTTAGACCTACTTCACTAGAGTTGGACAAGAAGCGCACTTGCAGCACACTCCATTGGAGCTCTTGTCGGAAGCACTGATCTTCGGCTGCGGGCTTATTCCACCAGGGGACACCTTTATGATATTAGACCACTTTCGGATCACTAGAGTTTTATTGGGAGTTTGGAGCACTTTCAGGTTTATTGGAGGATCATTTGGAGGATTCAGAAGCATGCGTCACGAGGTATTATTCCCTAGCGGGGCTCTCTTCCAGCATAGCTTCCTTTTGGGCATCACCTGTCTCACACTCAATGAAAAAATGATTTTGGATCTTCATTGAACCGTTATGCTTTCAAGTACTACGAGGAGACCATCACACCAGAACGTTTCTCTATAGCTAGTTAGGATTACTATCTAGTCTGGTGCTTCATGTACTAGTGTTTCGATTGGCAGGTTTACTGTATTTTGTGATCTCAG
Source organism: Rubia yunnanensis (assembly GCA_037428765.1). Classification (NCBI taxonomy): domain Eukaryota; kingdom Viridiplantae; phylum Streptophyta; class Magnoliopsida; order Gentianales; family Rubiaceae; genus Rubia; species Rubia yunnanensis. The sequence continues at coordinate 42,592,596 of CM075061.1, read as the reverse complement.
ACCACTAGGGTTTCACATTTAAAATGGGGCTTTGGGCCTTTAACACTTGTACTTTTGGACCGATTTCGTTTCATACTTACTTTCCAGTCTAGTCACATATAGAGAAGCTTGGAACAATATAGCACACATGAAGATAGGAGAATGCCACCCACCTCATACCCTCGATTGTTGACACAACAGATCTATTTGGGATGCATTTTTTTTCTCTCTAAAAATGCTCTCTGGAGAAAATAAAGGGCGCAACCCTTCTCCTGTTCATCGGAGCCTCTTTTCTTCAAGTTCCTCTTCTACAGCTCTTAGTCTCCGGCGAGGAATCCATCATCAATGTTGGATTATGGATTCCTCGTCGGGCATCTTTTAACGTATGGCTTGTTCTTCAATTCGAATTATTTCGCTTTTAATCTGGGATTTTTTGGAGGAAGATCTATTTTCTAGATCTTGAATTTTTGTGCACCACAGAGGAAGAAGGATTCAGATCCGGATGTTAGAAACTGCAAACTTGAAGATTTGAATCTTGAATCTTGGATTTATGGAGGAGGACCTGCCTCTTCGAATATGGAGGAAGACGATTTCCGAGTCAGACCCAGACCCAAACTCAAATCCGACGCAAAATATGGTTGAAGACCTCGATCCTCAATCTAGTTTGTTGAGGAAGTGAGTTTGTCGAAGATCGATCACTGTCCCAAGTAAGTTTTCAAAACCCTGCTGATAGATCTGGTTCGGATAATCGATCAAATCGAGGATTTTTCTTTTTGTGAATTTGTGCGGATTGTATGGATTGATGTGGATGTTAATGATGAGTCTGTGCGGATTTGTATGCAATATGATGTTAATGGTGGATAGTATATATGAAGTTCATGTGGGATTGGGAATAGTGATGGGTTTCAGGTGTAAAAAGTGTTAGTATTTGGGCGAGTTCATAATTTATTCGGGAAAACTTGTGTTCAAATCTCGGGCACCCCACCGGCCTAGCTTGTGTTCAGATCCCGGTCTCACCCACCGGCCTTGCTAGTGTTAAGACCCCAATCACCTTTCGGCCTAGCTTGTGTTCAGATCCCAGTCTCACCCGCCGGCCTTGCTAGTGTTTAAACCCCGATCACCTTCTGGCCTTGCTTGTGTTTAGACCATGGGCAACTTTCGGCCTTGCTTGTGTTCCGATCCCCGGGCCTTGCTTGTGTCCAGATCCCGGTAACCCCCCAGCTTCGCTTGTGTTCAGCACCCGGACACCGCCCGGCCTTGTTTGCTTGATTTAATTAGAATTTAGACCAAACAGGCTATGTTTTATGCCAACAACCCAGATTTATTTCCTTGTCTCATGAACATTCATATGGAATTCTTTATTTTGTGTGTTTGAATGTTATTGTTGGATGGGGTTCATGTCTTGGGACTAGTCGGATTCAAGATAGATGTTTGGAGATGCTTTGATGTGTGTTGGTTGAATCAAGCGGCAGCCGGCCATGGAAAATTGGTATAATTGGAATAAAAAATGATGGTATGCCCAAGATGTTTTCCTTGTTTTTTCAATTCCATGATAACGCTCAGATCAAGATGAATGGAGGAGCAGATTTATCATAATGGATGGAGCACTTGGAGGTTTCTTTACCCAGATTTCGACGGCTAGCCGGCGACAGAAAGCTGTGAATCCGGTGAAGAAACAAATATGAGTGCTTGACCCGTTTTGGAGCGCCGCCGGGTCGCCAAACCCAAAAAGGAAGAAATGGGGCAGAAGCTCTCTAGGGTATCTCTTAAACCCTAGCTGCTTGGGTTCATGCCTCGTACCCAAGAATGGAGATTCGAGTGGTGGGTGGAATAGTGTTTCAAGTGGACGAGGTACACTCTCGAGTGGATGATATAACAGCTCCAGTGGTAGATGGTGTATATATGTACTGCTAATGGTGGACACTCTCAAATGGTGAACTATTCTGGTCTCGAATGGGTGGAGTATTCTCATCTCGAATAGGAAAAGTCTTCTAGTTTCCAAGGGGTGGAGTCCTATGACCTCGAAGGGATGGAGTACTCTGGCCTTGAAGGCATGGAGTATTCTAGCCTTGAAGGGGTGGAGTATTCTGTCCACGAAGGGTTGGAGCATTCTATCCTTAAAGGGATGGAGCATTCTGCTCTCGAAGGGTTGGAGTTTCTGGGCTCGAAGGGATGGAGTCTTCTGGCCTCGAAAGGGTGGAGCATTCTAGCCTTGAAGGGATGGAGTACTCTGGCCTCGAAGGGATGGAGTATTCTGGCCTCGAGGGGTGGAGTATTCAGTCCTCGAAGGGGTGGAGCATTCTAGCCTTGAAGGGATGGAGCGATCTCGTCTCGAAGGGGTGGAGTTTCTGGCCTCAAAAGGGTGGATTATTCTGGCCTCGAAGGGATGGAGTACTCTAGCCTCAAAGGGGTGGAACATTCTAGCCTCGAAGGGATGGACCATTCTCGTCTCGAAGGGATGGAGTTTTGGCCCTCGAAGGGATGGATTCTTTTGGCCTCGAAGGGATAGAATCTTCTGGCCTCGAAGGATGGGCTTGAGTGGTAAGTATAGGTACGAGATGTGAAAAATTAACCTCTCGATGGGTAGATGTTTAGCCTCTCGAGGGGTGATCAGCAACCAGGAGTCTCGAGTGCTGACAAAAAAACTCAGCCTTTTTCCACCTGGTTGCGCGGCCTTCTGAATAGCCTTTCTTCATCTGGTTGTTCGAGCCTTTCCTCATTGAAAGGCTATATGGGTCGAGTGGAGGATTAATTAATTAATTAGCATATGCAAAATTAATTAATCGAATACCAGTTGTTACTTGGATTTAATGGTTGCGCGATTTGCCTGCGCTGCACTATAAAGTGTAATATGACATTAGGCTATCCATTTGCCTAAAATGGAGGGAACGGTTACAAAACCGTTACGCGGGGCGTGCGTGGTAGAAGTCATGCCCGGTCTCTTTATCATTTGGAGGTCTATCCGCAGGGAACTTGGGAGCACCACCAACTACGGTCAACCTGCTCTCAATCCCAAAGAGAAACCTCGGATCTCATCCAGAGATCGTTATCGAAGGCCAATAACACCTCTCTATTTTCATCTTAGAGGTGTACATGGTAGAAGCGGTTTGCCAGCTCTTCCCGGAGTCAACATACTACTTCACTCACTAGCTGCACAGAAGGCCGAGACCACCCTCTTGGTTCTAAAGGTCAAGACCACTCGGTTTGGAAGACCGCCGGATCACGATGGTGGTTATGGAAGGTCGTCGCTGCTCTCTAGCAGCGATTGTGGAGATGGCCGTGAGGAACAAACCACAACCCAAGAGCCGGTTTAACTCTACCGGTTGCATGGAGCCAGCCCTGTTCACCACTGACCGATTTTTTGCATCACTAGCCGAGGACACACATGCTCGGTTGCATTGAAGGATTGCTTGTTAAGGCAGAAGCTGTATGTAGTGGGGGACTAGTGAGTTTGTTACACGCCCCCTGTATTTTCTTGGATGGTTTTCTACAGACTCCTGTCATTTCGAAGGGGTTAGCATTTAGGCCCCCTGAACGTATCGTCTAGACCAGGGGTTGCTTACTAGGTTTCTTGTATTAAGGGAGTGGGCCAATGTTCCCACTCCCATCAACTTCTGACGATTTCTTTTTATTTACCTTTACCTTCATCGATTGTTGACACAACCCAATTGACCCTATTCCTTTTCTAGTTTCCTACTATGAGATGATACATGTTTGATGGTGGGGTTATACATGTGACCAATAATAATCACAATAATTGGTATGTCACCTTATAATTCTTATGGTAGGATTTATGTAGAGGTGATTGTGATTAAAATTATCTCTTATGTTTATACTTTCACCGTTATAATTATATTCTACTCTACTTTTGTCTTAACCGAATGACCCATTTTAGGCTTAATCGAAGTGATCCCCGCGTGCATTAAAAATATTCATAAAAACATGCCTAATTTATTAAACTGGAATCTCATTGATTTTATTTGACGAACATTATATTCTACATCAATCGTCTCTCTAATTAAAGTACTTGAGTGAAATCACTACTGAATAGTGAATATAGCCTTATATGGGGTGTTGCTTTCTTTTACACATGCTTCGCCTTACATGGGTGCTTCATAATCAAAGTTGGCAACTGGGCATTCGGCAGAATGTTTGATACACGACAACGGCCGATCACTTCTTTCCATTTTGTGAATTTCCTTTCAGATCACATCACCAGAAAGTCAAGCTTTTGTCTCAGGCAAAAATCAAAACCAGAACAACTAAAATGCCGTCCAATTAGATCCCTGGGGCATAACAAGCCAGACAAAAAGGATTGTGGTCCTTGGAACATCTGCAACGCAGAACAAGAATCAACCTTGTCATAGTCGAAACTAATGCAATATGAGAGCCAACAAGCATGATTTAGACTGATCAACTCATCTATAACCAAGGCATAAGAAATTCCTGATTAATATATATTGGCAAACCAAAACCGACAGCATTAAATTTGCAGTGAGATTCGAAACATACAACCAAATCAAACATGTAATAACATAGGGCTGTGATGCAGAAAGAAATTTACAGGCAACCAATTCATGGTATCGCTAGGTGGAGCAGGAGCCCCCACCAAACCTGGCGTCCATATGGTCCACAGTTTGCAACTTGCTAGGAGAAATGGCTGTCGACAGATTCCTTTGTGTAGCTAAAACGATTCAGCTTATACATGAAAGGGCATTCACTCATACTAATTAAACAATACATGTAACAAGCTGAAAGTTGTTGGGTGGATTAATCGATAAGGACATGTTAAGGTTCCTTGAGTAGAAAGCAAATCTGATGTTCAAATTTAGTTTACCTAAGAAAGCAGACACAGCAGTTTTGATTTATATCGGAGGTATCACTAGGGGCATCCAATACTAGCTGGACAGTTAACCATCAATTTTATAACTGACTTCAAGCGTGTAAAACAGATGAAAATGAACAAAAAGAGCACAGAAGATGAAGCAGGAGTCACAGTACAAAGAGTTGCTCTTTCATTCCATAAAAAGTCAAATTTGATGAATATGCAGTTTTCACATGGCCTTTGTTTCGCTTACATGGACTTATAACTTTGCGATAAAGTTTGAACAAACTCCAGACTAACACATGTCACCAAGTTTTTAACTGTCTACCCTAACCTTACAACCAGCAAACAAGAAAGACCACAATTGCCATTAGTGACCCACTTTCTCAAACTAAATCATACCTGGACTAATATTTGTTATGACAATGAAAAGATACAAACTAAGCATGATTGTAAAAAATCTAGGATAACTGACACCAAAATTTTCCACTACACAAAGGCCAAAGGTTGCTGCTCAGAGTTGAAAACAGATCTCTAACGAGTACGGTACTTTGAAACATGTAAGCCTCTCAGTCACTTGTGCTCTACAAAAGTGCTCCCTTGAAGTATCAGACGTCATTGATGTCCCCACGTTGCCATTTTTGTATCAACGGGATGCTGCACGATTGTCGGAGCAAACACTACAAGGAAATCCACTTGGATGCTCATACATTATCTGATACATATAGCTAGAAGATATAGCATGTGACCTAAGATGTCAGAATCAGACCAAATTTAAGAATGACCCAAGGGGGAAAGAACAATAGAATGTAATTTCTATTAGATCCAATACACACGCATGCAGAAAAGTAAGCCGAGATGCCTAATCAAACAGAAGAAAGAGAGACATAAAACCAACATAAATGTCATATTTGTCAATTAATTATTACCAGTGATTTTCCATTTACCATGCACAAGAGCAAACAGATACCCTAACCAGCAATTTACCTATATAGAAAATGAAGTTTGACACTTGCATCAGTTCCTAAGTCAAGTAGTTATCATTGAGATACCATCCTGCATGGCAATATTTGCCAATAAATGATGACCTTATATATACTTCGAACTAGACCAATTAAAATTGCACCCATCTGTTCACTCGATAGTCTGATTAACTACTTCACTTTTCATTTGGAATCGTTTTAAATGGGGTAATTAGAGTCAATCGCCATGGACAGACAATCATGCAAAGATGGACAAACATGCAGAAGACGTGAAAATTAGTGCATCAACATTATAAAAGTGCACAGAAACATCCCAGATGGTTACATACATCACTACTTCTACATTCTAATTCAAAAGAAGATAGCATCATAGCGTCAACATGATACCAAGACAACATCTTTCTCTATCCTCAAAAGGAAAAAAAAAACAAGGACTGAGATTCTAAAGCCTACTAAAGATTTTCCATGAAGTCCGTCTTGTTTGCATTCAACTTACTATAACCTTCTTTCTTGGCCTTTAAGTGGACAAGAAACTGTCTCACAATGAGTTAGCAAAGATCAAGACACAGAACTAGGTGCAAGCAAATAATAGATATGACTTTGGCTACATTTGTCTGAATTATGTATGAATCAAAACATGTCAGCATGTCAAACATATCCATTCAATTGTCATTTTTATTGTCGATTCACCTATATTCAGTATAAAAGAAGAAAAGAAGAAAAATTTCTGAAATTATAAGCTTTCATTATGGGATCAAGCGACAAGGAAAAACTGAAGCCATTCAATGTGCAGCTGCATATCTCTTTTCTACATAATTGGTGTAGCCTAAGGGGTCGGGGAAGAGGAAATGCAGTATCAAGCAACACGAGCAACATTCAGATTAAACTAGAGAAAATAAAATCTTTATGATACAGACGCTTGTAGATAGCCAAAAATAAGGGAGGAGATGTACCCTTATCTGCCTATTCAGTATCTGATAGTAAAACAGGTTCCTCTTCCATTAAATTCTGTAAGCGGGAATCAGTATCTGATGGTAAAACAGGTGCTTCTACCATTAAATTCTGTAACCGGGAATCAGTATCTGATGGTAAAACAGGTTCTCCCACCATTAAAGTCTGTAACCGGGAATCAGTATCTGATGGTCGAACAGGTTCTTCTACCATTATATTCTGCAGCCCGGGTTTCAATTCCCGGTTACAGAAGTCTTCATACTCTCCTCTGTCTCCTCCTTTCTTCCTCAGCTCAACAACTCTCAGCGAAGGGGTCAATTCAAATATCTCAGCTGCTATTGTCAGTGGGCCCTTAACACCTTCTCTCGACCCTTCAAGACTCACTCTACAATCCTTCTTCCTCACAGTGAAACTCACAACCTTGGCAATCTCTTCTAGCTTGGATATAATCTTAGGCACAGGAGCGCCTGACACAAACCTTGACCCATCAGTTCCATCATCAAACAACCCAGACAGATCAAACCCACTCGAAAATGAGATGATATCAAATGCATTCAAGCTCGCTGGCCTAGGCAAGGAAGCCAGCCTCCTCCTACTCTCCACCTCAGACTCCGACTCAGACATGGACTGATCAGACTCGAAGCCACTCATCTCCATCTCACCCTCAATTACATCATCATTCACATTACACACCTTGTCATCCTCAATATAAAACTTAACATGCTTAAACCCCTTCTTAAACCACCTATTCTCCATAATCTGCGGAATGGTCATCCGTGTTTCAGGATTAATATCAAGAATCCTAGTCAAAAACCTAGACAGCTCGGGCGAAAACCACCTGGGACACCTAAACTCCCCTTTATAAATCTTCTTATACATAGCCATAACATTCTGATCATGAAAGGGCAAATACCCCGCCATCAACACAAACAGAATTACCCCACAAGACCAGATATCAACCTTAGCACCATCATACCCTTTCCTAGCAAGAACCTCGGGAGCAACATAAGCAGGGGTACCACAAAAAGTATGAAAAAGACCATCTTGTTTAATCTGATCAGAAATGGCAGACAACCCAAAATCAGAAACTTTAAGATTACCATCTTCATCGAGCAAAATGTTCTCGGGCTTAAGATCCCTGTGGTACACTCCACGCGCGTGACAAAAGGCGACAGCGGATATCAGCTGCTGGAAGTATTTCCTAGCTACCTCCTCCTTGAGCCTCCCTTTTGCAACCTTACTGAAAAGCTCCCCGCCCCGAACATACTCCATCACAAAATAGATCCTGGATTTTGTAGCCATCACCTCGAACAACTGTACGATGTTGGGGTGCCGCACTCTCCGCAGAATCGAGATCTCCCTCTTGATGTGCGCTATAAGTCCGATTTTCAGTACCTTTTCCTTGTCGATGATCTTGATGGCCACGTTTTCATTGGTTTTTACATTCCTCGCGTGATACACCTTTGCGAAAGTCCCGTGCCCCAGCAGCTTCCCAACCTCGTACCTCCCCAGAAGCAAACCCTGCATTTCCTTCTTCTTGGTGCTCATGCTCCTGGCCGTCGTCGCCGCCGTTGATGTTTCCGCCGCCATGGCAAAAAAATCCCAGATTCCGCTAGAAGAACGAAAACCCAGACCGAAAACTCGATCAAGATTGATTTTTTGAAGGCGGCGATGAGGCCATGGAGGTGAAGGAGGAGGAGAAAATGGTTTTTTTTTTTGGTTTATGTTGGTGGTGGTGATGATTGTTAGGGGAGATTTTTGTAAGGTGTTGAAACGTAGAGGAAATACAATTATTGTGGGGGAAAAGCAATTGGTTATATAGTGATTTATTTAATGGCAAAAGATGCTGGAGGTGTTTTACAGCTGGTTTTTGTGGTGTGGAGTAGTACCAGTTTTGTTTTTTCTTTTTTACTTTTGACTGACGGCTGTTTGAGCACTAGTACGAGTTTTGTGACTCGCGGGAAATGAGGGGTTTTCACGAGTTAAATGAGCTGGGTCAGGGTGCTTTACTGTGGATGGATACCTGGGATTAATTGTTTTATTCGTTGTGCGTTTTAATGAAATGAGGATCCACTCACAAACCGTATCCGATACGCTTTAGTATTTAACGTGAATCGTTATATTACACCATATATTTTAGTACTCATATCCTGTACTTATATTATTAAAATACTATATGTATTGAACTTCAATTAAAAAATAGAAAACAAATAATACATGGAATAATTACTGTTCACCCTTGTTGGATCAGCACCGCCGGTGCTGGCGGTGGAGGACAGTAGTCTTAGGTCGCGCGGCGGTGGAGGATGGTGATCGCCGGTCGGAGTTCGCCGGCGTTGGAGGTCCTGTTTTCTTCTTCGGAAGATCCCGCTTTTGTTGTCTTCTCCGGTGGTTGCCCGTCGTCCGGCTGTCGTTTCTCTTCTCCGGTGGTCTTTCTCGCCTCCGCCCGATGCTCCTTTCTCGCCTCCGCCCGACACTCCTTTCTCGCTTTTGCTCAGTGCTCATTCATTTCCCTCACTAGTTCTCCCTCACCAGTCTCGTTGCCCTGCCTGGTTCCCGGCCTTGTCGCCCTGCCCGCTTCCCGGTCTCCTTGCCCTGCTCGGTTTTTTGTCTCCTTGCCCTGCCCAGTTTCGGCTCTCGTTCAACCAGCCCGACCCGGATCTCGTAACACCAAACCCCCTGGTTCCCACTCTCGTTTTACCTGCAGATTAGGTTTGCGTCGCCGGAAAAACAAGGAAGATGAGGGAACCAACAAGGAAGATGAGGGGACAAATGAGGAAAAATGAGGAAGATGAGGGGTTTTCCGTCGTTGCTCTCGTTCTCGTAACTCTCGTTTTTCCGATGGAGGATATGGGTTTTCGCCTCCACTGTGCTCTCATTTTTGCCAGTTCCCACCTCTAGTCCTTTTTTGGTTTGACCCACTGAGAAAGTCAATCTCGAAGGAAAGATTATTTTCTCATCTTCTGCATTTTTCTATTTTTTAAATCCATTTCCGTGTCAATTGGATCTGCATTAGGATCAATTTTCCTCTTTGAAGCTTCAGTCGAACACATGGAAACCTGCACCTCTGAAGGACTGTAATTTTTGGTTGAATTTGATGTGTCAGTTTCAGCCCAAAGACTTCAAAATTAGCAATAAAATTGCAGGAATAATAATAGCATGTGGGTCAATTAGCCCATTTACTTGGCCTTATGAGATTGATTCTGTCCCAGCTTCTTCTAGATTGATCTGGAAATTTCTTCCCTGCATTATTTCATCGGCCGCTGCAGTGCTGAGCTTTGACCATATTCGCCAATAATTTCATAATCATGTTTTTCTTCTCAAAACCTGGAGGAGTACGTCTATGCCATAAACCTTGTGGCCTGAATACCGACGATGATGAACTGCTGCTCACTGGGATGAAGTCGATGTTTACACAGCCAGTTCCTCCGTATTGACCAGATTTTGTCGACAAAGCTTGGATGTTAGTGATGGCTGTTGCCTGGAACTGGAACGAAGGTAGGTCACTGAGTGAGAAAGACACACTCAACGGAAGCAGTCTTTTCCATTCTTCACCAGTTGCAGAGCTGGACAATGAGCTATCTGAATTTTGCCAAGACTTAATTGCCTTGCCATTGAAAAGCCAGGAATATTATTCGTTGATAAACAGTTTACAATAGAGGTTATGTATTTCGGAGTACTGAAAGCTGACAACCCGCCACTAATTTGGCATTGAATTGGCCTTGAAAACAAAGATGTTATAGGCATTAAAAGTGGGGTTTTCATTACTGTATTTTCTGCCAGAATTGCTGTCTACAAATAAGTTTCATTGCACGTGATTACTCGCACGATTTTTGGCATCAAATGTGGCCCAGGCATCGGCTCCGATTCCATTGGCGATTGTACTCATTTCTGAGCATTTGCCACACCTGTAAAAACCGCCTCATAAGCACCCGTGTTTGCCAAAAAAAATGTTCCTCGAGGCCTGTGCAATTCTAGTTTATCCCTGAGTGACCAAGACCTTTTTATCATCCCTAGGTTTATTTTGGCTTTGAATTGTTACTGGCATAGATGATGATTGCGCTGAATCATTGTCACTTTCCTGTATTTTTTCAAGTTGGATTCTGGTCATTTTTCTTTTCTCTTGTAGGGTGCAATTTTTCATAACTCCCAACTCTGGTTGTTGTGTTAGTGTGTCTTGTTCAAAACGAAGCCATTTCCCTTAACCCATTGGCATAAAATTTTCTTTATGGGTAGCATCTTTCGAGGGACAGTCGATTTTCGTGTGATCCATATACCCACATAACTCACAAAAATGAGGTAATGTTTCAAATTCTAAGTAGAATCTATAGTAGTTACCAGTATCATCATTCACGAAGTCGTGAATTCTTGGGATAGGCTCATCCACTATTAGATTGATTCTTATTTTTAGGTCCGCCCTCATACACATGCCTATCTTGTTCCGGGACGTTGTTATGAATTCACCAAGGTCGTTCCCAACAATGGTGGTCGTATCCATATTTGCTAGAACTGGAGGCACATCATACACATGAACCTAAATAGGACAAGACACAAAGGTACCTCATAGATTGGGGTTTTTCTATCTGTTTCCTTGAGAACAACCAGGAAATACTCAAAGGACCATGGAGAATTGTCCAGAACTTTCTTTTTCTCATCCTCCGAGTAGAACTGGAACAAAGCCAAATTCCTCCCAATGTTAATCCTTTGACCCCACACTTGCATCTCTAAGCTCGACTCATAGAAGAGATAATTTATTCTACCCTTTTAATTTTGTGCGCCAGTATCTTTGCAGATAGAAGAATCTTCTCCCATGTAATCAAACTAATTTGCCTGTTTATGCTTGCAGGCTTATCATTTTTCGTGATCTTCAGGCTTTCATACCCGCGGGCTAATTCTTCAGCCATATTCATGGTTGCAAAGTTGTCTAAACGATAGAGGAGGGCGATTGAGAGTTTTTTTTTCTTATGAAGGAAATGGAAGAGAGCTCGGTTGTGGTGTAGATGACTATACAAATTGACTGTCATATATAGGTGAAAGTGAGTGATATCCTCAATCAAATTTATGAATTTATTATTATCAATTTGATTAATTTTGTTCGTAATAAAGTGTGTTCAAAATTTCAAATTTGAAATATGAAAAGTGGAATCAAAGTTTCGATATTGAAGCTTGATAATGTGGAAGATGTTCAAATCTTCAAGAATTAGGTAAACTTCTAGAGAGAGAACATAGTCAGAGAGAAGGAGGAGAAAAAACTGATTAACCACAACTAAACTTCATAACAAACTGCCAAAATCAATTATTGTTCTCATTCCCAACAAATATAATTGTCGGACCAGTCAAGAATCAATTGACAATAGCAATAAGACCAGGAATTATATGCGATACATGCAGTATTAATCATATACATTAATATCACATGCAATTAATTCTCTTTCACAATGCACATAAGTCATATTCATTCACTCATGCAATCATGAATAATCACTTTCGCAGATCTAGTGTTTAAAGCACATAAATCGTAGCAATATGAACAATATAAACTAACCTAAATGATCACAGTAGATTAATCAACACAATTCAATAAATTCAAGAACAATAGAATCAATACAATGGTATACACGACCTACATAACCCTAGTACAAGAGTCGCCCCGCTAAACTGGCTCACAAAATGCACATTGGCCAACAACACCACTACGTAAAAAGGTAACCAATCCCGAGAATGACAGAGGCACCACTCACCATGATGTCATCTGGTAGGCCTCAATCTAGGAAAGGAAGTCACAATACACAAGCCATGGTCACAAGACCAAGGTTCTATAAATAATGTTGGAGAACGCCAGGCAGAGGTAAGTGATCTCTACACCCAAAGATACACATGCAAGAACAAGCACTAACTTGAGTGCCAGGGTTTCCTAGCAATCAATCACTTATGCCTGGCTAGTCCAAAAATTGCATAAAATCCTCAAAAGAAATGTCCAAGGATAAAAAAAATATGCCAATGACGAAAAAAAGGTAGCAAAAAGCTATCCTGGAAACCACCAAAGTGTGAAATGACAAGCAAAAATGAAAATAAGACCAGGCGTGTGGAACTACACGCTGAAAAGAGAGAGTGAGGTGAAACTTGGTGCATTATAATACACACAATTGTCTTGAGGAGTTTGCGTGATGCGTGACAAGTGTGGAAACATGAGTCAGTCAGTCAAGGTGCATGGATCTCACATGCAATATGTAAACAAGCCCTTTCGAACTACCCTCTTCATCACTTTGAACAACCTTAGAACTACCCTCTTCATATTCTTTCTCATCCCCACTGTTATCATTTTCTTCCGAGCCGCTATCAGAATCCGTAGTGGTCTCACCTTCCTTAACATTATTTTTCTCCTTAGCTTGATCAACTTTAACATTTTGGATGTCAAGAACTGCACTAAACAGTTCTTCATCCATAAAACATAAAAAAAATAAAAAAAATGTTAAAGCACAACATCAAAAATAGTAAAACAAAATTTTAATAGAAAATTAAAATTTAAGCAATAAAAAAATAACTGATGCCATCCACATCAGCCTAATCAACATCAACTCCATCTACACTCTCATTAGCATTAGTTGTAGCTGCCTTATCAACCATTACCTTATCATCAGCTACCTGACCAGTAGCCTCATCCTCAGCTTTCTCAGAAACACCCTCAATAACAATATCTATATATTTCTTTGCAACCTTGTTTGATAGCGTCTTTTTCACATTAGCATTTTTCAATTTTACATAAACACCTAGAAACCATAAAATATCAAATCATATTAACTAAAAAGTATCATAAAAAAGTAAAAGGTAAAAAAATGAAAGCTAAATTGTTAAACTATGAAAAATACTAGAAAAACTAATGTCGTCCGATGGAAAATCAGCAGTTTCATCTACATCATTGTCATTGACACCCTCAGTAGCAACATTTTTCCCTTCACCAGAAACAAGCTTGACCCATTTGACAACCATCGTTTTTATGAAGCATCTTGCGCACAACACCCATCTTTGCAGTATCACCAACAACAACACATTCTTCAAGATCTTCAACAAGTACATCAAGTATGGTTTCACAGTTTGCTTCTTTGCCTTTTAACAGTAGAAATTCCTGACAACCAAACAACATTAATCACCAAATTATCGCACATATCTTAATGATAATTGAATACTAGAAATATACCTATATTGAAATCAAGAGTTGGATGACCGCTAAGCCACTGTGACTTTCTTAAGCGACTGCACCTGCAATTGATGCATCTAAGAAAAAAAAGGAAAAGGTGTGATTAGAAAAAAAAAAGGAAAACACTATGTTAAACAAAAAATAAGTAAAAAAAAATAGATATTACAATATGCAAAATGTACAATTATTCTTTAGACATCAAGCAAAAATAGTGTAACATCAACCAATATTTAAAAACGAAATGAGATTAAAAAAAACACAGCTAAGAAGATATAAAAAATGAATAGAGAAATTAAGATATCAACCTAATTTTAAAAAAAATCAAATTGTAATATAAAACATCAACAACCAATAATGGTGTTGTAAAAGGTTAACCATGATAAAAAAAAGGAGCATTTCATCAACTCATATGAACCATAATGATTAGACGTGACTCATGGGGGATGAGTCGAAACTTACAATCCAGATTGAAGCTCATGCGACTGTATATTACTAATACCACTGGGCCGAAACCCAGTACAAAGGGAAGATCTCCAACTCCGAATATATCTACAGAAATACACTCCTTATCCAAATATATTTATGAAATCCTAAATATATGACCATTCTATTATGGTAAGGCACATATTTATATGTGGAATGCGCAAATTTATCTCAACATGATTGGGAGAATTCTTAGGGATCAACCCCTATACATATCGAGGTATTCCTCTATTCTATTCATTTATTCTTAATCACTCCTGGTACTAGATCTAACTTGAGAATCAGAGCTTCTCCTCACAGGCACCCCCGGGGGGTATGTTTTGCAAGTCACGATCGTGTCAGGAAGAATTCTGGAGTCTAATGGCAGTGTCCATTCTATGACGCATCAATGTCACAAACAGAACACAACAATATAGTTCAAAAACCTCAAACATGTATCTTAGCATTTAAATCAATGAAAATTCAATGCAGCAAACACCTACAAATCACGACAACATAACATCAATTCATAAGTCTAAAACAAAGTAATCTCCAACACATAAACCAAAATTTTAGTAATTACACAACCAAAAGAAAGTTATCAAAATGGAAACATGTCCTCAAGCATAATTCATATCAAGCTAAAAGATGATAACATTAACAATAATATTAAAACATCACATTGAAACTAATTTTTTTTAATAAACTACAAATTAAGAACAAAAAGTTGTATAAAATAGAATATAAAAATATAAGATAAAGCATCCTATATGAACAAAAATAATGAGTTGTAGATGCACAAAAAAAAGAGCTTCGTGTTATAAGAAAATGAAATTTGAACAATAGAAACATTGCCCATATTAAAAGTTAACTCAAACACTAAACATTATCCTAAAACATTAAATCATGAACCTAAAAGCTAAACAACCACAACATACAATAAAATATTCAAATAATTCCACCAATTTTTTTAAAAAAAAACATCTACAACAACTTTGTGAAGATGGACGTTTCTTCAGCCTAGGATCTATGACATGATTGCCTTCAGGAAGTTGTGAATATGCCTTCGCAATATCCATCACAATGTTATCCAATGACTCCGTTGCAGAATATATTTTAGACATCTTCAAAACAAAGCAACAAACAAAAATTAGCACAAAAGATAACCGAAACCCAAGGTATATCAAACCAAAACACAAAATCATTACTACTCACTTAATAATCCATATTCAACACAAATGCAAACAACAATACAATATATAAACGCATATATAACAATTAAACATCACATGAACAAAAGAAACTTCACCTCACCAACAACTTTCTTAGACATCTTCATAAACAAAGCAATGAACAAAAAATAGCACAGAAAATAATCGAAACCCTAGGTATACTAAACAAAAATAGAAAATCATTATTAAAATCACTCAGTAATCTAGATTCAACAAAAATCATATGAACAACAATGCGGTATACAAATGCATGCAGAACAACGAAAAA
The DNA here is from genome assembly GCA_037428765.1 of Rubia yunnanensis. Lineage (NCBI taxonomy): Eukaryota > Viridiplantae > Streptophyta > Magnoliopsida > Gentianales > Rubiaceae > Rubia > Rubia yunnanensis. The sequence goes on along the minus strand of CM075061.1, from coordinate 42,576,698 downwards.
AATTACATGCAAAAAGAAACTTCAAAAATACTTACGAACCAAAGAAAGATAAAATAAACCAGACACCTATGTTACCTTACGACACAGATCATTTTAAATACACACACAATTGGAAAATGCACCAGTTAAAACCACTTCAACCGCTAAAATTATTGCAAACACATTGGTTGAAATGGGGAAGATGAGTGGTTACAAGCGAATGCGAGAACAAAAAACCTTAGCAAAATATGTTCAGCAGAAAAATTAATGGACAAAAAAGAGTAAAGTTAGTTGAGAAATCAAGGAATTGAATTACAGAGGAATTTAGAGTGGTTAAGAAATCTAAGAGGAAATAAATGAGGAAGAAAAATGAATTGTCACATTTTTTAAAACTAGAACTGATTTGCAATCTATATACTCCTTCTACCTCAGTATAACCTGTAATTGTATTATTCATTTGGTCAAATACAACTAATTTAAACTACAAAATTCTATAAATATATAAGTAAGAATATTACCATTGTATTTTTTTTCAAACTTTAAAGATTCTCTCTCTATCTTCTGCAGCCGATACACCATGACTATGTGTACTTTCATAGCTCAAATCATTTACCGATCGGTGTTCCGGTGCCGCCATGGGCAGATCTGAGAACAAAGGAGGTAGGAAGAAGCTCACGGTTCAGCTAGTGAAGGAGAAGAATAGGGAAAATGGAAAAGCAAGCGGGATTTAATCGGTGAAATGATGGAGAAAGTGGGAGAATGTGAAGTTTCGATTCAAATTGAAGAAATAATTGCAAATTATAGTTCAGAACTTATGGAACAACAAAGGCAAGCTACTAGTAAGAGGCTTTCATGGAGTGAAAAAGTGGAGGAGGAAGAAGCTCAGAAGAAGACTTAACTATTTGATTCTCAACAAGATGTCAATAAATACAAGACAATCAACATTGATGGGATGGAACTTGGTGAAATTACTGATGAGGATTTTGAAGAAGGTATGAGACTTTGGAAGAATTGCGTCGTTTGCAAAACGCTAGGATGTAACCCTCCAATCAAGGCACTTGAAGGTTTCTTTTACATAATATGGGGGAAAAGTGGTTAAGGTTTGGCAATTGCGGAAGGGTTATTTCAGGGTAAAACTATTTTCAAAAGCTACATGTGATGAAGTAGTTGATAAAAGGATTATAGTTTTTTTTTATGGTAAGCCTGTAATAATCAAGTTATGGGAAAAAGATTTGGATATGAATAGGCCTGATTCTGTTCCAGTCTGGGTGTAACTCCCTGATTTACCATTATCCTAATGGAAACCTAAAACGATCAGTAAAAGTATGAGCTCCATTGGAAAACGGATATACTTAGATAAAGCTATTGTTGAGAAACAAAGGTTTGCCTCTGTTAGGTTACATATTGAATTTAAGATAGGGGATATTTTTCCTGATGAGGTACTCTTTGTGAATGAAAGAAAAGTAATTGTCTAACAGAAAATTTTGTTTAAGTAGAAGACAGTCTTTTGTGCTGGTTGTAAGATTTATGGGCATCGGGATAATGAATGTAGAAGAAAAGAGGATCAAGGAATGAAATAAGTGATAGAGAAAACTCAGGTGTTTGTGCTGGTAATAAAGGAGCAAGTGAATGATGAAATACTAATAACTGAAAAGAGAAAAAAAGACAGAGGAAAAGAAGTCTTGGTTGATGAAGAGAAAAATCATAAATAAGTTTACGAGATGACGGAGGAATGAAATGAGGTATGAATGGAGGGAAGAAAGAGGAAAAACCACCAGATAAATGATTAATGTGATAACATGAAACATTAGGGGTTTGAATAAAAGGGGAAAACATAATGGGGTTAGAAGGTTTTGCCTAAAAAATCAAGTTGGCTTGGTGGGTTTACTAGAAACAAAAAAAGAAGATGAAACATGAAGAAGAACGGGGCTTGGGTAGAGCTTGTTTATAAACATTATAGTTGAAAATAGAGGGAGAATTTGGATTACTTGGAGATCTGGCAATTGTGATGTTGATGTTATAAACAACAATGAGCAGTGGATGGATTTAAAATGCAGAACGATTGATTATAATAGTAGTTTTTAGTGTAACATAGTTCATGGTTTGAATACAATGAAGAAAAGAGAACCTCTTTGGGAATTCTAAAAAGCTACTGGACAGAGGAATCTACCATGGTTGGTGATGGGTGATTTCAATTACCCATTGGTATCATATGACAGAAATGAGGGTAACACTATTGATGGAAAAGAAACAGACGAATTCCAATTGGCAATTGAGGAGTTGGAACTAGAGGAGCTAAGAACAATTGGCTCAAACTTTACATGGAGCAAAAAGAGGTCTAGTGGTGAGAGAGTATTTACCAGAATTGATAGACGGATGGTAAATAGAGAGGATGGAAATTTTTTAGGATGCAATTTGTGAGATAAAAAATGACCTGGTTTCTGATCATCTGCCCTTAGTGGTAAGATTTAGTAAAAAATGGGAGAAAATGTCCGAGCCCTTCAGATTTTTTTAATATGTGGTCAAAATCTTCAGGTTTCCACAAAATGGTGAAAAAAGTATGGATGGTGGAAGAGGTTAAGAACTTGGGAGATGTAACCACAACCTTAAAAAGACTAAAGAAATCACTCACAATTCTAAACAAAAAAGAATTTGATGACATCAGTGGGCAGGCTGAGATATCACAGGATATATGGGAGGAAAAAATGAATAATTTGAATGAAAACACTATGATTGTGATGATTACGCCTGTGCTCTTACTACTGAAAACCCCCCCTCCTACTTCTACGTTTACTCATGTGCCGTCACGACTCTCGGGTGTTCTCTATCCTCTTACTGATTATGTAAATTGTGATAATTTTTCTAGTATACATTCTAGATTTCGGGTGCAGTAACGTCTAGTGCAGATCCCACCACTTATTCTGAGGCATCACAACATGCTCATTGGCGAGATGCGATGACTAAAGAGCTTACTGTTCTTGAGCGTAATCAGACTTGAACTTTGGCCCCTCTGCCTCTGGATAAGAAGACAATTGGTTGCAAATGAGTTTGCTGGATGAAGTTCTAGTCAGGTGGTACTATTGAACATCATAAGGCACGCCTAGTGGTTCTCGGGAATCGCCAGGTTGAAGGGATTGATTATACTGAGACATTTTCTCCTGTTGCAAAGATGAGTTTTGTTCGCATATTCTTATCTGTTGCGGTTATTCGTGGTTGGGAACTGCATCAAATGGATGTCCATAATGCTTTCCTACATGGTGATTTGCATGAAGAGGTTTTTATGTGACCCCCACCAGGCTATGTTGCGCCCCATGGTCAGGTATGTCGCCTTCAGAAATCTCTTTATGGTCTTCACCATGCTCCTAGAATTGGTTTGCCAAATTGGCTCAAGCTTTACAAGCATTTGGTTTTGTTCAAAGTAAGGCAGATTACTCTTTGTTTGTCTTTTCCTGTGGATCGGTTTTTTTGCATGTTCTGGTTTATGTGGATGATTTGGTCATTGCTGGAAGCTCTTCTGCGCTTATCTCTGAGTTCAAGAAATACTTGAGTTCTTGTTTCCATTTGAAAGATATTGGTTTACTTAAGTATTTCTTAGGCATAGAGATTGCTAGAAGATCAGGGGATGTTTCTTTCGCAAAGGAAATATGCCTTGGACATTTTATCTGATACAAGTTTATCTGCCTCTAAATTGACTGACTTTTCGATGGAGCAGCAACACGATCTGGCGTGTGTTGATGGTCCACTTTACCATGATCCTGAGCAGTACAGGCGAATGGTTGGGCACCTGATATGCCTTACCATCACACGTCCTGAGCATAGCTATTCGGTTCACACACTTGTTCAATTCATGAAGTCCCCTTATGTTCCCCAATGGCAAGCTGCAGATCGTGTGTTGCACTACTTGAAGAGACATCCGGGTTAGGGTTTATTTCTCTCTTCCCGTAGTGCATTACAGTTGACTGCTTACTGTGATTCTGATTTGGCTGCTTGCCCTATTACTCGGTGTTCTCTTTGCGGTTACTTTGTGATGATTGGTGATTCTTCGATTTCTTGGAAGACCAAGAAGCAACCTACAGTTTCTCGGTCTTCTGCTGAAGCGCAGTATCGTGCTATGGCTGTTACCTGTTGTAAGTTGTTATGGCTTAGGTCTTTACTGAAAGACTTATGGGTCGCGCATACTACTCCTATGCATTTATTTTGTTATAGTCAATCTGCTCTTCATATTACAGCAAATCCAGTGTTCCATGAACGTACGAAGCATATTGAAGTTGATTATCATTTTATCCGGGATCTTGTGCAGTCTAGTACTATAGTTACTCATCATATCTGCACTACAAATCAAACTGTGGACTTGTTTACCAAAGCTCTCAGACGTAACCAGTTTCATTCATTACTTGGCAAGTTGGGCATTTTTTATCCCCATGCTCCAACTTGAGGAATATAAATATTACTTGTAATTATAATTAGATTATATATCATTTTCCTAGCTTGTATAGGTATTTAGTACTACTATATAATGTACCCTGAGGTCATGAATAAAGACAGATCATTACCATTATATTCTACATAAGGCCTTCGATAGCATTAATTGGACTTTTGTGATTAACTGGCTGAAAGTACTGAAATTTCATGATCAGGTGATATCTTGGATAAAAAACAACCGTATGAAATCAAAATTATGCATTTCTTATAATGACAAGTACACTAAATCATTAGAAGATAATAAAGGTGTCAAACAGGAGACCCAATTTCCCCACTCTTATTCGTGACTAGCATGGAGTATTTCACGAGGCTGATGAAAAAATAAATTCAATCATGAAATGTTGATTATCATCAGAAGTGTAAGAAAGATAGAGTTCATACATTATTTGCAAATGACCTCTAGTTATTTTCTGGAGATAATTAATGTGAAGACAATGAATGGTGTCAGAAATGTGATGAGAAGATTTAAAGAAACCATTGGGCTTGCAATGAATGAAAGGAAATCAAAAGTATACTTTTCTAAAATGAATGAGGCTGAGAAGAGTGTACTAGCAGCAGTGTTGAATGTGACAAAATGGGAGTTCCCTATGAAGTATTTAGGTTTTCCCTCATCAACTATCAAGTGGGTTAAAGAGGATTGCTTAATTGGGAAAATCAAAAGTAGAGTCTAGGTTTGGAATTTAAAAAACTTGTCATATGCTGCAAAACTGCAGCTGATCAATGGAGTGTTAATGAGCTTATTAAGGTATTGGGACAGTGTTCTAAGTTTATCTGAGGGTGTTCACTAAAAAATAACTCAAATATGTACAAGCTATTTATGGGGCAGGGATGAAGGTAAAGGTGGATGTTTTGTAGCAATGTGGGGGTCTATTTGTAATAACAAGAAGAGTGGTGGAATGGGAGTTAGGGACTCGGGAGTTCAGAACAAAAAAGATTTGTGTAAAAATTTGTGGGATGTGTATAGCAAAAAGGATATATTGTGGGTGAAATAGGTCAATGCGTATATCTCAAGGGCAAGAAACAAGAAGAATGAGAATATTCTTATACCCATAGTTGGTCGTGGAATATTCTAGCGGTACTCCGATGAATATTCTAGAGGAATGAGAATATTCTAGACTGATCATGGAATGAGAATATTCTAATTCTCTCTTCTCTCTCCTACCAATTCTCTCTTCTCTCTCCTACCTTTCTCTTATTCACTGAATTCCCTCCCCTGCTGGTAACGACTCCCCGTTGCCGGTAACGAATCTGTCCCCATGGCGGAACATCCTCCACCAGGGAACACAAAATCCTTCCTAGCGGTACTTTAATCGAAATCTCCACCTCTTACAACAACCCTCCCAAATAACCCAGAAATCATCCCAAAATCTGAACACCTAGGTGAACCAGCTTGCCTCTACTCCGATGAAGAAATTACCAGACTCTCCGCTCACCACTCAAACGCTCCAGTCAGAAAGTTCACCAAAGGTCGATTAACAATGGAACAACTCGAGGTGGCTTTCAAGACGGTGGGATTCGCTGGGAAATACCAACTAGGGTCACTCGACTACAAGCACATCCTAATCAGATTTGAACAGATCAACAATTACCAAAGATGCTGGATTAAGGGTTTATGGACTTCAACGGGATCCAAATGAAGGTGCTGAAATGGACACCAGATTTCTCCACCCACAGAGAGTCATCAGTTGTACCCATATGGTTTCCAATCAGGGAAGTTCCTCTCTATTACTACAATACTTCTTATATTGAGGCTATTGGTAATAACATAGGAAGTTTCATTAAGAAATATTTGGCAACTGAAATGTTAACAAGGCCATCTGCGATTAAATTCTGTGTAGAAATCGACCTATAGAAACCCCTCAAACCCTTCATCAGATTAGGATCTCACTCGAATAATAGGAAATATCCCATTAAATATTAGCACATCCCCCCTATATTGTAATCAATGTGCTAAACTAGGTCACTCTCACACTCAGTGCAGAGCTATGCCCCAAAACCAAAACCTACCACAATGGCAAGCTACTGGTAACAAGTTTAACAAGGCAGCAAATATGATAACAACAAAACAGCCCCCTATCAATCCCCAACACACTGGTCACCCTAATCAACAGATAGCCACAACCAATCCCATTTTAAATCCATCCTGCTACACGTCACAGCCTACAACAACAGTGACTGGAAATAACACACTTTTACAAATCCCAAATTCCCCAAGTCCAGCCACCATTCATCCTGAAAGCCCTGAATCACCACTCACAAAGCTGATTAATGCAACAACTTGTACTATTCCAACCATTTCTCACAAAGCCTATGCTAAGGATAACATCCATATTGGCTCACATAAACTGATCATCTCCCACTCCTCATTTGCTAACCCCGCACTCATAAGGAAAAGATGGCAAACAAGTTTTCTATACTGCAGGACATGGAACCCTTTTCTCAAGCAACATACCTTTTGGAACAGGAACTACATACAAACAAGGAGGTGGAAGATCTCTCAGTTATGCCAAACACAGTTAATACCCAAACCCAAGTATCACTCTCACCTGCTCTACCACAAACAACAGGTAATCAAGGTAAGTTTAAACAAAACAAGAATAATTACTTGAGCCACTTGAACAAGATAATGTTAAGATCATCCACTAAAAGCCACAAATCATGTGAACAATGATACACAACTGTAAACTCAATTTTTTTAGTTTGGAATCTGAGAGGCATAGAATCCTCAATGCTTAGATTGAAAAATCTAATCAAACTGGAAAAAAATACAGCTGTTATGTATTATTGAACCAATGCATGATAATAACCAATGTCAGTCTTATATGATAAAGTTGAATTTCTCTCAATGCTTAGCTTTACAAAATGGAAAAATATGGCTTATGTGGACTGACTCTCTAGTGATATCTCTGATTTCCCATAACAGTCAGTTTCTGTATGTCAGAGTTCTTAGCCCAATATCAAATACAGATATGGATGATGTTTTTGTTTATGGACTCAGAACCAGAGAATGTAGGAAGCTTATGGCATGATCTCAGTCTTTTACCCAATTCTGACACTATCTTCATTGGAGATTTTAACACAATCACCTCTATCTCAGAATATAGAGGTCCCAGTTCACCCAAATTAAGTAGTATTAATGATTTTAATCAGTGGATTAGCACTAAAGGCCTCCAAGAAACCAATACTATAGGTAATATATTTACTTGGACAAACTCAAGACTAAGAAATCCAACTACTAAGAGATTAGATAGAGGATTCTGTACTTTACAATGGAGTACAAAATTCCCAGCCTCTTCTATTCAAATCCTAAACAGGCAATCATCTGACCACTGCCCCTTGTACTTACAGATCTCAACCCTAACACCCTCTTTCCCTAAGCCTTTTAGGTTTATAAACACCTGGTTCAACAGACCTGAGTTTATAAACATAATCAGGATTAACTGGTCTACCACACTTCCTCAATTAGGAAGGTTGGGACTGTACCTTAAATTAGTTAGGCTAAAAAAAGTAATTTAGGCCTGGAATAAAGAATCTTTTTGGAATATTGACTCTAATGTACTCACAGCTGAAGAAAATCTCATATAACAGGAAATTAAATATGATTCTACGTATTCTCAAACATATCTAATCAAGTTAAATGAAAATAGGGCTTTGCTGATTAGATCACTCAAGGAAAAAGAAAAATTCTGGAAGCAAAAATTAAGAACCAATTGGATTAAGCTTGGAGATGATAATACAAAGTTTTTCCATAAAACTGTAGAAGAAAAAAATAGCAGGTTACATATTTCCAAAATTTAAAATAGACAGGGTCAATGGCTTAACAACCATCAGGACATTCAAGATGAGGTTGTTGCTTACTACACGGACCTTCTATCTGAACCCAACCTCTCAGCTAATAACACATACTACCCACACTTTCTTTGTCAAATTCCTAATATTATCTCTGACCAAGATAATTTTTAACTTTCAAAACCAGTTTCAGAAGAAGAACTTATAACAGTAGTAATGGGCTAAATAAAAATAGTAGCCCTGGTCCTGATGGCTACTCAAGTAAGTTCTACATTAAATGCTGGGATTTCATCAAAGAAGATTTAATATCTGCTGTTAATGATTTTCTTTTAGGCACTGACATGCCTAGAGGTATTACAAGCACTTAGATTGCTTTAATTCCCAAAAAACTAACCCCAGCATCTTTTGATGACTACAGACCAATTCGTCTATCAAATGTAGGTAACAAAATATGTTCTAAGGTTCTCATGGAAAGGCTTAAACCTTTCATGGACAATTTGATATCTTCTAACCAAACCGCTTTTATGAAAAACAGAGATATATCTGATAATATTCTTTATCTTCATGAAATGGTAAGATTTCTTGATAAAAAACATAGAACACTAAATTGTATTCTCAAATTAGACCTTAGAAAGGCTTTTGATAGGGTTAGCTGGAATTTTTTAAATAGCATCCTCTCAAAATTTGGTTTTCATGTTAACTTTGTGAGTGCAATCTTGAAAAATCTTTCTCAGGCTCATTTTTCAATTCTCGTGAATGATAATCCAGTTGGCTTTTTCAAAGCTACCCGAGATCAAACAAGGTGATCCTCTCTCTCCCTTTCTTTTCAATTTATTCTCTGAAGCTTTTTCTAGAAGCCTTTCTTTTGTTTTCATGAACAACAAACTGAAATATTACCAACTTCCACAAGGTATAACACCAGTTTCACATTTGAGCTATGCAGATGATACTATAATATTTATGCAGGCATCTAAGACTAACCTAATTAAGATCAAATCCTTTTTAGAAATATTTGAACTTACCTCAGGCCAAATAATTAACTATGAAAAATTTGATTTTTACCTAAGCAAAAAGGCTACAGTTGGAAAAAAATAATCAGATTAGGTCCATCTTTGGCATGAAAAAAGGAAAGTTTCCTTTTAAATACGTAGGTTGCCCAGTTTTTACAGGGAGAACCCTAAATATTCATTTCCAACCTTTGCTTGAACTCATAGATAAAAAACTGATGAACTGGAAGAACAAATGGCTGAGTACAGGAGGAAAAACGACTCTTATTCAAGCATGCCTATACTCTATTCCATAACACATATGGTCTGTTCTTAAGCCCCCTAAACAGATAATCAAATCCCTGGAAAAGAGAATGTCCAGATTCTTTTGGGGTGAGAGAGAAGGAAAGCTGAACAAAGTGTGGCAAAAATGGTTAGACCTGTGTCCACCTAAACCTCAAAATGGATTAGGTTTTATATTAATACAAGCAATAGTAGATGCATGCTCACTAAAATTATGGTGGAAGTGCCAACATGGCATAACTATGTGGTCTAAGCTAATCTGGGCACTACCAGACTCTTACAAAAATCACAAACATGGAAAAGAATCTGATATGTTAATCTTTTTGCTGAAAATAACTCTATAGTAATACATAGCCAAGGTCTCTGCAATTTTTGGACCTCAAATTGGTGCCCACATGGACCATTAATTAACTATGTCTCCCCTGACATATCCTCCCCTGACATATCCTCTATTCCCTCCTCATGCATAGTAGCACAATTCATTGATAATAGACACTCTTTTCTGTCTCAGATTAGCTCTTATTTGGAAAATGATACTCTCATTTTTCTACAGGGAGCAGTAATCAATGAGGATAGGCAAGACAAATTGATATGGAAACCTGAAGAGAATGGATCATTCACCTTTAGGTCAGCATACAAGACACTCACTCATATATCAGGTAATTTCCCAGCCACAAAAAAATTTGGAACTTCGGATTGCAGAAAAAAATTCAATATTTACCTGGAAGATGCTAAATTCTTTTTTTGCCTTTTGATGATGTCCTAATTAAATGTGGTTTTAGCCTTGCCTCTAAATGTCCTGCTTGCAACCAATTATATTCCCTGGACCACTTTTTTAACTCTTGTCAGATTGCTAAAGCAGTATGGAATGATACTGCAGACCTCATAACCCATTTAATCAGAATTCTAGCAATCTAACAGATAGAATTTTCTCCTACTGGAACAATAATGGCCTACCAAAAACTCATAAGCTGATTTGCAATATTCTACCACAACTGGTTTGCTGGTGCCTGTGGAAAGCTAGAAATGCTTTTCTTTTTTAAAATAAAAAGTTTTCCATTCCTCACATTACCAAGGAAGTAAGAGAAACAGTTTTTCAATCCCTCTTGGCAAAACCTATTTTCTTTAATGAACTACCTGATATGAGGTTTTCTATTACAGCTTCAGTCTCACATTTCAGACCTCCCCCAAAACCTTCCCTTACCATTATGCATTGGGAAAGACATGAACTAAATAACATTAAGTTCAATGTGGATGCAACCTGGTCTGTTTCTAAATCAACCCTTGGCCTCATAGCTAGAGGCAATGATGGCAACCCCATTTTAATCAAGACATCAAATATCACTGCAACCTCTCCCCTTGAAGCTGAAATGAAAGCCATTCATTTTGCATGTCTCCCTTTTCCTACATCTTGAATATGATTCTCTCCTAGCTGTTACAATGATTAACACACCTATGAAGGCAAGATGGTCTCTCTACACCCTGGCTTTCCAAATCCATAGTTTGCTAAATGGGGCTATATTGAAACATGTTTTCAGAGAATGTAATACAACTACTGATGAGATTGCCAAGCTAAATTCCTCTCTTATTTCAGAAACCGAATGGTGTCTGTCTGATCTCCCGGCTAACATTAGAGGAATTATTTACCTAGATAGGACTAAAACTCCATATATTCGAGTACATAGGCATGCTTATGATGATGATTGATACTGCTGATGTATTTTCTCTGTCTGCTAACCTAGGTGGCCAAAATAAACAAGTCATGCTAAAATTTTCAAACGACACTCCAAGATTGGGCTGCATACTCAGATTTGCTAAATCATTTTGGCAATACCAAGTCATCTGCCGCCACACCTAGGCTGTACAATGCACACTCAGCTCTAGTGAAATGAAGATTATCCAAATTCTGAACAAGACTAATCAGGGAAGTTCTCCTCACGCACTACCTCACATGCTTTCAAGCCAGGACCCCGAACTCACTTAGACGGTCAGTAGATGCCCAGCCAAAGGTAGAAATTAACACGCGGGTGTGGAGATTTCTATTTTTGGAAACACATCTGCTGACACAATTTCCACATTTCAGTACATAGTTACTCAAACTCTAGTTTTTTAAGTGTTTTTTCTACCATTTTGGAGGCAATTTTGTTGCCTCAGCCACCATGATGGCTACAAACCTCTATATTTTCACTTTTATTTTAAAGGATTGGGGAACCTTAATATATATCCCCTACCTCCGGGTGTTTTAACCAAAAAAAAGGGTCGTGGAAGATCTTAATGAAATTGAAAATGCAGGTACTCCCAAGCTTCTTTTTTTTTTTAAATAAGACACCCGAAGGTGAGGGAGTTATGTATTGGGTTCCCCATGCCCTATAACAAAATTAAACAGTTGGTACATGAGTATGTCTAGATCAGTAGACTTGAGGCAACATTGTTGCCTCCAAAAGTGCTAACCTATCAATATGATACAAGGGTAGAACAATAGTGAAGAAGTTACGATCCAAGGTTAGCAAAGGTGCTAACCTAAGCAGGTACTCCCAAGCTTAGCAAACTGTGTTAGCAGAGAAGGAAAGCTCAAGTTGGTTGTGGTTTATGACGAACTGAAGGGAGGTGTAGTGTGCAGATCAAAGAAAGAGTAGTATAGAGCAAATGTGTTCAACCAAAACATAGGTTCTTCCTTTGGCTACTGTTGAATGGCAAGCTTCCAGTTTAAGAAAGACTGATCGTATTTGGAATTTTAAATGATCAAGAGGTATGCTGTTTTCGTGATCAAAAGGAAAATGTACAACACTTATTTATTATTTGCAGGTTTGGGAACCGCCAATTGAATTATCCGAAGTTGCAGGAAATCAGTTGCATGAATGCTTTGAACAAACTTCTGCTTGTGTTGGCTGGAAGGAAGAAAAAAGATGAAATTTGTATTGTTAGTTGCGAGCTTATATAACATTGGTTGGAAAGGAATAAAAGGGTGTTCACGGGGTGGAGTTGAAAGAAGAACCTATATAGCTTTTCAAATACAAATGGAAAAATGTTGGAGGATAGAAGTAAATAGGAGTTAATTTTGATTGAAGAATAGGAAATTAAGGTGAGGCAGGAAAGTGTTTTTAATAGAGTAAGAGTGATGGTTTGAATTTTTTTTATGTTTTGCTCCTTATATTCTTAATGAAAATTCATTAGCAAAAAAAAAGAATATTATCATTTGGTTAGATTCATCTTAATCTATATTTTTATTATATTATTATTTTTTATTGTACATAATTAAATATATTAATGATCATACATTTTTTTATTCAACTGTTAAGGGTCAAAGTGTGCAGCTTGTGATGGAATAGAGGGGATTTTAATTTTAAGATCAGTTTATGAAGTTTTAAAAATTACAATTTAATCCATTATTTCACTGTGAGATGAAATGCAATAAAGTCAATTTTAAGTTGAGAACTTAGTTGAAGGTGTATAAACAGTTAAACAATTAATTATCTAAATATATATGACAATCGATTAAAATTACTCCTAAGATCCCATGCAATGTACAATGGAGTATTAGGGGTCGTTTGGTTCATGTGGGAATTTAATTCTGCGGTAATTTGTATTTCATGGGAAGTTGTTTCCGTGATCAAATTTCTAGGATATACACAAATCGTGTTTGGTTGCACATGCGGATTCTATATTTCCTATGAATTAATTTTCTGCATGTTGTTTGGTTGACTTCATTTGTTTCTTTGGAATCTAACGATTTTGTAAAAAATTGCCGCGTGAAGGAGGGAAACCATAACGTTTTACGCGCCATAGTTAGGATAAAAGTGTAATATCACACAAAAGCATCACAGAATTGCATTCGACCGAGGAGGTACTCGGTAACATATTTCCCACGTTATGTGGGAAATTTAATTTCCTCCGAATTACAACTTCCCATGTATTTACTACTTTCCGTCAACCAAACAGTTCTACCAATCCTAAAATACGCAGAATTTATAATCACCGTGTATGGTACGCGTACCAAACGGCCCCTTAGTTAGTTTTCAAAATGCAGGGAACCCCCTGGAACCTTTTGATAATAATGACCCCATCTTTCAACCCCATATCAGTAATCCCCTGCTCTCTAAATCAATCTCAAACTATTCTCCAACTGCACGGACAACAGATCTCAGCAATCTTAACACTAATGCAAATGAAAAAGACATCCCATTATTCTTAACTACTGAAGAATCCATCCCATGCACAGAGATCCTATTAAAACACTCTTCTCTTCCACCTCAAACACGGAAACCCTCTTACCCCCTTGAGTGGATAAACACAGAATCCTCCTTTAGGCAACAAGAACAAATGCTAGAGCAACAGAATTTTAGCTTCGAACAAATTAAGGCTATTCTGATTAAATATCACTCGAAGTTAACCAATATCCTCACCTCTAACAGTTTCGACCCCAAGCCTAAACAGAGGAAGTATACTAAAAGAAACTACACCTCTACTCCTAAAACGGTCTTCACCCGTTCCTCATTGTCCCTCTCCAAAGTACATCCATGAATAAACTCAATATCTGCGCATGGAATATAAGGGGAATAGGAAACAGTCCTACTCAAACCCGGTTAAAAAATATAATAAGAAACAACTCAATCCAAATCTGTGCCCTCATTGAACCCTTCCTGGATCATGGCAAAATACAAAATATATCCTACCAGCTGGGATTCAACCATTTCTACGCCAACCCAATAAACAAAATCTGGCTAATATGGGATGAAACCATTACAGTAAATATTGTCAAAGTGGAAGAACAAATGATTATAGTGAAAATCAAATCTGCCACTTTATCACAAGAATGTCAGATAGGCTTTGTATATGCTAAGCACACTATTCATGAACGGAATAAACTGTGGCTAGACATAGCAAACCTTAATAAGGAACCCCTGTGCCTAATTGGTGACTTCAATGTCATAACAAAAAATGAGGAATACCTAGGACAATCAATACCTAATCAAAACAGCATACGGAACTTCAACTCTTTCCTGAATGACCACCATTTCACAGAAATACCTACATCAGGTAGTCTCTTTACCTGGACTGGTATGCGCCCCAAAGGGAGAGTTTGGAAGCGCCTAGATAGGGGAATTTCTAACAACTTATGGTGGTCGACATTCCACAACTCGAACATTAAAACCTTAGCAAGAGAGGGCTCGGATCACACCCCCTTAGTCCTCTCTGTGTCCAGCTCACCAAAAACAACCTCACCTAAACCTTTTAAATTCCAGGAATGTTGGACTAACCATCCAACCTTTCTCAAGCTTGTGGAGGATGTCTGGACAGTTCACACCAACTTACAAGGGATGAAACGTTTAATTCATAAACTCAAACACTTAAAAAGATCTTTAAAAATATGGAACAAGGAAGTGTTCGGTAATGTTTTTGATGTGGTTAAACTAAGTGAGGAACTATTAATCATTGCTGAAAGTGATCTTCAGCAAATCGAATCTCCTGAAAACATACAGGCTCTAAATCTTGCTAAAGCTAAGCTCAGATTAGCTTTAAGTAATCAGGAAGTTTTCCTGAAACAAAATTCTAGGCTCAAGTGGCTTAAGGAGGGCGATGCAAATTCAAAGTTTTTCCACCAATCTATCCTAAATAAACATAAGAGACAAACCATCTCGCTCATCAAATCCTCCAATGGCACATGGCTTAATAACAATGAGGATATTGAGAAGGAAGCAGTAAGTTTCTTCTCCACACTACTGACTGCTGAACCATCAGATCCCACAGGAGCTAACTCCTCCTGGATCCTGGAGAATGTACCAGTTGTAATAACCAATGATATGAACTCTACACTTCTAAAACAAATCAGCATGGAAGAACTAACTAACATAGTGTTTTCCATGAATAGTCATTCATCCCCAGGCCCTGATGGCTTTTCTGGTTTCTTTTACCATAAATGCTGGGACATCATTAAAAATGATGTGCTCCTGGCAGCAGATGATTTCTTGGGGGGCTCAGAAATCCCAAAGTCCATTTCCTCTACTCACATAACTTTAATCCCTAAAAAAGATGTATGCTCCTCTTTCAAGGATTACAGATCAATAAGCTTAAGCAACTTCACAAACAAGATTTTCTCCAAGATAATCTCCTCCAGACTGAAATCTTTTTTAGATGACATAGTGAGCCCTGAACAATCGGCCTTTGTCTCCGGAAGGGAAATCGCAGATAATGTACTGCTCATGCAGGAATTCACTAATCATCTGCACACAAAGACAAAAGGATATAACATGATCATTAAATTGGATATGATGAAAGCCTTCGACAGAGTATCATGGTCTTTCCTAACGAATGTATTACTCAAACAAGGTTTTTCCAAAACAATAGTTGAGATAATAATACGGAATATCCAATCTGCTCATTTCTCATTACTTTTAAATGGCAAGCCTGTTGGCTTTTTCCCTGCCTCCAGAGGTTTAAAACAAGGGGATCCTCTATCCCCGATGCTTTTCATTCTCATGGCCGAAGCATTCTCCCACAACCTGAACTTCCTTTTTCAGTTCGGGAATATTCAGCCCTACAAACTCCCTCGAGGGATGATATCTTCATCTCACCTCTTCTATGCTGATGACACAGCAATTTTCCTGAAATATTCAAAACAGGGTCTGCAAACCATAACGAACTTCCTCGTATCATATGAGTTAGCTTCGGGTCAGAAAGTCAATTTCGAGAAATCAATTTTTTTCATATCAAAACATACTCCAAACAGAATCACATCATCCCTCCGAAGCCAGACCTCCATGATAGAAGGGACAACCCCTTTCAAATACCTAGGATGCCCTATTTACACAGGTAGAGTTAAAAACTCACTTTTCCATGGCATTCTCCTTTCAATCCAAAACAAAATCAACAACTGGCAAAATAAACTTATATCTCCTGCTGGTAGGGCAACATTAATCAGACATGTCCTTTCATCAATGCAAATTCACTTAATCACGGTCTTAAAGCCAACTGCTCACATCATAAACCAAATACATAAAACTCTTGCAAGTTTTTTCTGGAACAGCAACTCCACCAATGGACAAAAACACAGAAACTGGAAATCTTACCCGAACTTATGTTTCCCAACAGCGGAAAATGGACTGAACTTTAAGAATCTGACAATTTTAACAAAATCTTTCTCCCTAAAATTATGGTGGAAACTCCAAACAGGAAAGTCACTATGGGCAAAAGTCATGTGGTCGATGAGAGACACACACAAAACTTCCCGAACCTGGAAACGTATCAAAGAGGCAGACGAAATAGCCTTAAGGAACTCCAAAGTCATCCTTGGTTCAGGTTCAGTCTCCTTTTGGAACTCCAATTGGACCTCTCTTGGCCCGCTGATTGACCATCTCCAAAACCCATCAGATTGCCCTTTCATTAACTTAACAGTGGCAGAGTTTATAAAATATAAAAACTGCTACTCAGAACAGATCAGAAACATCCTCCCCGATTCCGTTTCCCTAACCCTGGATCTGGAAATCACTCTTTTTCCTGAATATGATGATGCACTCATTTGGAAGCCTACTACTGCAGGTAATTTCACTGTGCGTTCAGCATATGAAATTCCGAGGGAGAAAAAATTGGAAATCCCTTCCTATTCTCACCTCTGGTCAAAACTTCTGCCTAAGAAAGTGTCTTTATTTAATTGGAAACTTTTAAACAGATTACTAGCTCTGCCTGATGTGCTCGAAGGTTTCCAATTCCATCTCCCATCTAGATGTTGCTTCTGCTTTCTTCATTCTGAAACAATACACCACTCATTCAACTCATGTGCAAAGGTCAGCTTGATTTGGAAGATGGTTAACTCAGTTTTTGAGCTGCCAAACCACCATTTTCAACTAGTGTGGGATAGATTTTATTTCTACTGGAATTACAACCCTGCTGACAGTTCTGCTAAACCTTTAATCCGAACAATTCCCAGTGTGGTGCACTGGTACCTGTGGCGCGCCAGATGTTTGTATTTCTTTGAGGGTACAAAACCTAACCACATAACCATTTTCAGACAAATTCTCCTTCATTTTAATGACACCTTGCTTGCTTTCAAAATGGATTTCGAATGGTCTTTATCCCCAACTCCAAGGCTTTTGAGCAAGGTTCCAATTAGGAAAAGAACAATCAGAATTCTGCAATGGAAACCACCTGTGGATTTCAAACTTAATACTGATGGTGCTTTTAAGAACGGCGCTGCAGGAATAGGTTGTATGATTAGAGACCATTCTGGCCACGTAATTATAGCTTGTTCAAAATCTATCACTGTTGAATCTGCTTTGCAGGCTGAAACCAATGCACTTCTACAAGGTCTGCTGCTAGCTCGGGCAAAATGCATCAAAAAAATTGAGATTGAGATTGACTCCAAAATTCTGCTCGGCATGATCCAGCAACAGCTCAAAATTCCATGGAGACTACTGAATCTGATGAGGAAAATCTGGGAACTTCTCCAAGGCATGAACTACACATTTCAGCACGTTTTCAGAGAGGCGAATAGCACGGCTGACTCCTTAGCAAAAATGGCTAGTTGCAAACAGGTAAATTCACTCTATGGTCCCACGGATTTGCCCCCAATTGTCGCAGGACAGGTAAAGCTGGATGCAGAAGGCTACCCTTACTTTAGGACTATGCAACTCTTCTCTAGTTATTTATCTTTCTGTTTCTGTCGATCAATAGGATAGTGATAGCACGATGTTTAGTTTGGTGTGATCGACAGAGGAACTTTCGAGGTAAGGTATTAAGTCCCCCTCTTTTATGTATCACTTATTTTAATTAATAAACGGGTAGGGGTCTGCCAAACCCCCCACCACCACAGGTGGATTTCTTAAAAAAAAAAAGTATTAGTTAGTTTTCAGAAATTTGAACTAAATAACTTAATTGTCCACGAAAACAAAATATATATATATATATATATATATATATATATTATTAATGTAATTGTAGATTTTTTGTGTTGGGCGGTGTCATTTTACCTAACTAAAGACCCGTTTTAATTGACAACATGTAATAAAGAAGACATTTGATCGTCTGATAAGGACGTTGTAATATCACTATAATACGTATGCGGTTTAAACCTTAAAAAGTACTCCTTCCATTCCAATGCAAGGTGAACAGAATTTTTTTCACCCTTATCAATAAACTTGTCTAACGGTTAAAACGTTTAACTACGTACTTTCTCCGTTCCATAGAAAACTTCATAATTACTTTTTGTACGCCCATTTAGGAGTGTTGAATTGACTAATGAGAAAGGGAGGATTGTGGTTACACTTTTGTTTTATTGAGCCATAGTGAAATTGAAGCCACTAATTTATGTTAAAAAAAGAGTCAAAATATAAAGTTTTTAATGCGACAAACCAAAAAAAAAATTATGAAATTTTCTATGGAACAGAGGGAGTATAATAATGATAAACAAAAAGTTACTTTTGAATTACTTGTTATAACGAATCCAACAATATCATATACGATAATATTATTACTTATATATCTACTCAAATATGTTGTAAAAGTTTAATAATGAATAATATTAAATAATAAAGTGTGTAGTTTAAATTGGAACATATGAAGAGTACTAGAATTGGTCAAAGAAGCAACGCAAGATATATATAGACCAGAAAGATTAAAATGGATACAACAAATTTGACATCTTAGATATGATAAGTGCAACATAGATACGAACTAATATAGAAATGTCTTCCAACTTGAATGTCAAACACGGAGTTGAAGATGATCCAGCTAGTCTTGGTGCCGCCCGGGCTCATATTGCTGTTATTCTTGATCACCAGTCACGCGCTTTTAATCATGGAAACCTCCCTTTTTTTGTCTACTCGTTTGGATTTATTAAACTATTAGTAGTGCTACTCCCTCCGTTTCTTTAATAGTGGCACACTTTCTAATTTGAGATGTTTCATTTATATTGACAGTTTCTATTTATGACAAGTTTAAGGTTATTACATCCACTCATTTTACTTTTTCTTCTTTCAATTCAATTCCATCCACTCATTTAGCATCTCCTAAAATCTAACACCAAAAATGATGTGCCACTATTATAGAAACAGAGGGAGTATAATATTCTTAGTGCTATAATATTCGGTTATTTACCTGTCGGTTCTTTGTTTATATTGATGGATATCATCATTAGTAGTAATCATGAATTAATGATTAGGTCATGTCTTTCGAAATATATTATTAAGAGAAATACTCCCGTACTTCTATTAGTCAGGGGTGTTTTAAAATACCCATCATACACTGCCCGGCCAGTTCACCTTCCAGTTTGGTTTAGAATAATTTGGTACTTTTTCATTTTTCAGGGTCGGATATTCGATTTAAAAATTTTACATTTTGATGGGTTCAGGTCAAGGTTATAAAAATGCTATTTCTGGGTACTTTGAATATCCGGTAAAAAATAAATATATTTAATTAATTTTAGTATTATATAATATTTTCTACATATCTACTCTAATTCTTAGTTGTCCATACATATTTATTAATTACTAAATAATGTGAATTAACATAATATTCAAGTGCTAAATTTTCAATCATTCTCTTTCAACCCCGAATCTTCAATCGTTCCTTCTGAGTTCCGTCCATTCTCTTCTAGCCTCAAATTTTGTAGAAAATAAGGGTAATAATGTGTGTTTGTATTCATGATCTCATGATACATTATATAGTGGTACTGAATACCTATACAAACTAAGAAAATGTAATAGAATAAAATTACAATTACAAGTAACATTCTAATTCCTTAATACTCCTCCTCAAGTTGGAGCATAGGGATCATAAATGCCCAACTTGCCAAGCAGAGAATGAAACTGGTTACGCCCGAGAGCCTTAGTGAACAAGTACGCAGGTTGGTTTGACTTGTGGATATGCTGAGTAACAATAGTGCCGGATTGAACAAGATCCCGGACAAAATGACAATCAACTTCAATGTGCTTTGTGCGTTCATGGAACACTGGATTTGCCGCAATATGGAGAGCATATTGACTGTCACAAAACAGTCGCATAGGAGAAGTGTGCATAACCCCTAAGTCTTTTAGTAAAGACTTAAGCCATAACAACTCACAACGGGTACAACCATAGCACGATACTCCGCTTCAGTGGAAGATCGAGAAACCGTAGGTTTCTTCTTAGTTTTCCAAGAGACTGGAGAATCACCAATCATCACAAAATATCTGGAAAGAGAATGCTGGGTAATGGGGTATGCAACCCAATCTGAATCACAGTAAGCAGTCTACTGTAATGCACTACTAGAAGAGAGAAATAAGTCATGACCAGGATGACTCTTCAGGTTGTGCAACACACGAACTGCAGCTTGCCAATGAGGAACACAAGGAGACTTCATGAATTGCACAAGTATGTGAACTGAATAACTAAGCTTAGGACGTGCGATGGTTA
This sequence comes from Rubia yunnanensis, assembly GCA_037428765.1. NCBI lineage: Eukaryota > Viridiplantae > Streptophyta > Magnoliopsida > Gentianales > Rubiaceae > Rubia > Rubia yunnanensis. The sequence continues at coordinate 42,555,774 of CM075061.1, read as the reverse complement.
GGTATATCAGATGCCCAACCAGATGCTTGGACTGCTCGGTATCATGGTAAGTTGGACCCTCAACACGCGCCAGATCATGTTGTTGCTCCATCGAAAAGTCATTCGGTTTAGAAGCAGATAAACCTATATCAGATAAAATGTCCAAGGCATATTTCCTTTGCGAAAGAAACATCCCCCCGATCTTCTAGCAATCTCTATGCCCAAGAAATACTTAAGTAAACCAAGATCTTTCATATGGAAACAAGAACTCAAGTATTTCTTAAACTCAGAGATGAGTGCAGAAGAGCTACCAGCAATGACCAAATCATCCACATAAACCAGAACATGCAAAGAAACCGATTCACAGGAAAAGACAAAAAAAGAGTAATCTCCCTCACTCTCAACAAAACCAAATGCTCATAAAGCCTTAGCCAATTTGGAAAAGAAATTTCTAGGAGTCTGGCAAAGACCATAAAGAGATTTCTGAAGGCAACAAACCTGACCATGGGGTGCGGCATAGCCTGGTGGGGGTCATATAAAAACCTCTTCATGCAGATCATCATGCAGGAAAGCATTATGGACATCCATATGATGTAGTTCCCAACAACGAATGACCGTAAATGATAAGAATAGGTGAAGAGAATTAATATTCGCAACTCGAGCAAATGTCTCAGTATATTCAATCCCTTCAACCTGGCAATTCCCGAGATCCACTAGGCGCACCTTATGACGTTCAATAGTACCATCTGAGTTAAACTTCGTCCGATAAACCCATTAGCAACCAATCACCTTATTATCCATAGGCAGAGAAGCCAAAATCCAAGTTTTGATTGCGCTCAAGCGCAGTAAGCTCTTCAGTCATAGAATCTCGCCAATGAGCACGCTGTGATGCCTCAGAATAAGTGGTGGGATCTGCACTAGATGTTACTGTACCCAAAAATCTAGAATGCATACTTGAAAAATTATCATAATTTACATAATCAGTAAGAGGATAGAGAACACCTGAGGATAGTGACGGCACATGAGTGAACGTAGTAGTAGGGGGTGGTCTTCAGTAGTAAGAGCACATGCATAATAATCACAATCATAATCTTCAAAAGAAGGAGGAGGTCGGCGAGCACGAATACTCTGCCTGATAGGTGGAAACTCGATGGCGGAACTATCCGGAGCTGGAGATGCCGCAGAAGGAGGCTGGGCAGGTGGCACGTGAGGTGCGTGAGACTCCGTCCCCAGTGGAGCATTAGGCGCGTGAGGTGGAGGTATCCTTGGTGACACGACGTTTGGCCCGACCGAAAGTAGAGTCTGACAGTCTTGGTCATGATCCAGTGACGGAACCTCATCCGCTGGGAATGGGCCAGTGAGCACCGGTAGCGGCTGGCATAAATTAGTCGGTGGCAGGAGGACGGGGATAGCCTGCGGTGAAGGACCATAGGCGACCGGCATCATAGAACCGGCGGTGGGTGACTGGTGGTGGTCGGAGGTATGGGGTTGGTGGTAGCCGGAGGCAATGGGCCGTGTGACTCCAGCAACGGCGATGAGGAGGTCGACAGTGAGGTGGTGGCACCATCGGGGTCTTCTAATGAGGCCAATGTTGTAGTTTCGAAATACAAGAACTGGTCTTTAAAAAAATCTTCATCCCGACGGGTAAAGATTACACAGGATTCCAAGTTAAAAAGGCGATAGCCTTTCTTTCCAGCAGGGTAACCAAGAAACAAACAACGCCGACTTCTTGGTTAAAACTTGTCACAATATCTGGGAACATGAGGAGCAAAACACAAGCATCCAAAAACTCTTAAGGATGAGTAATTTGGAGCTTGCCCACTGAGCAACTCAGAGGGAGTACGGCCATTGAGATGTTTTGTTGGTGTTCGATTAATCAGATAACCAGTAGTAAGAACACATTCTCCCCAAAAATCAACTGGATTACTGGCTTCAAATCGTAAGGAACACGCCACATTGAGTAAATGGCGATGGTTTCTTTCAACTCGACTATTCTGTTGTGGTATATCAACTGTAGATATCTAAAAAATGATCCCAGATGTAGCAAAAATGAGATCTCAAAGGCAAAAATCCAGTCCTGTTACTAGCCCGAACACGCAGTATGGTTCGTCCCCATTGGTTCTTCACCAAGGCACAAAATTCCAAAAATCTAGAAGCTACTTCTGACTTAGCCACTAATAAATAAACTCAAACAGCTTGGGAATAATTATCAATTGTAGTTAAAAAAATAAAATGAACCAATAAAAGATGGTGTTCTATAAGGACCTCAAACATCACAATGTATTAATTGAAATAGTGCAGTAGCACTTGTAGAACTCAATGGAAACTATATCTAGTCTATTTTGCTCTATAACATATAGAGCAAGGAACAAAAGTCTTATTAGTGCTAAAATCAATACAAGAAACAGAAGACAACACCATAGAGGAAGGATGCCCAAGACGCTGATGCCATAAATCAGAAGAAGACACATAAGCAACTGTTAGAAGAGACTGCGAGATAGAGGATGATCACGAGTGTCCAGCAGACGAAGCCAAAACAACCCCCCTTTCTGTTCACCCATGCCAATCACTTTCCTCGTATTGATTTTCTGTAAAATGCAATAGTTTTCAGTAAACAAAGCTAGACATTTTAAGGCATAAAACAATCTGGCGCATGATAATAAGTTGCACCGCAAATTATGTATATATAGCACATGAGTAAGAGTGATAACACCAAAGCAAATAGAACCATATTGGGTACTAGATAACTCAAAGCCATCATGCAGAACAACATTCACAGTGTCAATAATAGTAGTAATATCAGTAAGAGAACCCTTGTCACCGGTCACGTGATATGAGGCTCCCAAATAAATTATCCAGGGTAAAGTAGACTCACCTGACCCATTGTCAGTAAGAGAATTAAACTAATTAAATAATTGCATGTCATGCTCCAGTGGTCATCAAACAGTGCATGGCTAAAATTAGACCGGGTAGGGATGTGGCCAGAGGAAGCCGCCGCCATCGCTTGGCTAGGTGGCGACATGGCGGCACCGGAAAACAACAGTGAGAGTGGAAGAGCCGTGGTGGATCCTCCGTTCACAAGTGTGGCGGTTGGCCGAGAGGCTGGCACCGTCCGACACTGGCTTTCTCCTTCAACTCCTTGAACCATTCCGGCAAACCAATGATCTAGAAATAGGAATCTTTATCGTGACCCTTGCGATAACAATGTGTACAAACAAGATTCTTGCAATCAGATGCAGAAAGAACAATTGGCGAAGAACTTGTGGGTGGTGGGCGTCGTGCAGCATACTCTATTCAGTTAGAAGAAGACTCGCGAGCTCGGATGACAACTTAATAATTCTCCTCCTGGGCAACAAGGGCATACACTTTCATGGAAGGTGGCATCAGATCAATGCTTATGATATGTGATCGCAAGGTGTGAAATCCTTTGTTGAGACCAGAGATGAATTGATTGATCAAATTCCCCCCTCCCTCTCTCTCTCTCTCGGAAGACTCTCTCAGAAATATTGCAATGGCACCATGCCTTGCTCTCTTCACAGTCACAAACTAGAGGAGGCCGCATGCATTGGTAGTCTGCTAACAACTTCTTCAGTTTGCCAAAGTAAATGTCGATGGGCTAGTTGTTCTGCCTGCAACTCTGAATAGCCTCTTGCATTTGCAAAATATTCATACCATCACCAAGAATAAATCGTGCCTTCAGGTCATCCCTCAGTTCCTTAACTGTGGAAAATGAGCTTGTAGAAGATATCAACACCGGATCCAGGGTTCGCAAGATCCAGCAGACAAGAGTAGCATTAACCCCAGGCCAATCAGCGGCATCAGGATGACCATCCTAGGGCTTGGTAATGGATCCATCAATGAACCCAATCTTGTTCATAGCAAGGAATGTGCGCCATATCACGTCAGATCATTCAATGTAATTTTCTTGACATTTCAGCATGTTTGGTATAATTTGCAGACCTGGACCATCGCCATAGCCAATAAAGTAAGGATCAGTCGACAGACGACAAACAGGTACAGTAGTCCGAGGGCCAGATTGCAACTGCAACTGCTTCAGTAAAATTGCAATCACATCATAACCACTCATATCCTGAAGCTTCGGAACCTCAGGTGCAACATCAATACGAGCATGTTCTTCAAAAGTAGACATCATGCAATGTACGGATTAGCAGCAGGTGCAGCAACCGGTGGTGGATTGGATTGGCACGTGTGGCTTAACGCACGGACCGACCGGATCAGGAGAGGCAGCGCATGGATTACCGCGTCTAGATGGTTGTGGTGGCGATCGGCGAGTGGCAAAACGGACCAGATGACGGCGATTGTGCGGCGGTGCGTGGATCGACGCACAGCTTGATGGCGGCAGCGGCGGCTCGAAAAGGTAGCGGAATATTTTCTTAGGGTTTCAGGATTTTAGGCTCTGATACCATTATAAAATACGGGTAATAATGTGTGTTTGTATTCATGATCCGAGGATACATTACATAGTGGTACAAAATACCTATACAAGCTTGAAAAATATAATAGAATATAATTACAATTACAAATAACATTCTAATTCCTTAATAAATTTATATTGGGCCCACTTTTACAACCTTATTTAGTCGTACGTCCCATTGAAAATTTTTATATTTGGTTTTCACAAGTTTCATAACAAACATTCATAATCTCTCCACTAAATGTTTTTAAAAAAATTAACACAATCATTGTTTCTCGTCATTTCAACATATTTTTTTAAGTTCATCCAAACTAGGAAATGATGATGATGATTATGGACTTTTTATTCTTAGGCTCTTAGTGATCATTATATGCTGATTTTTTAAATGAAAAAATGTGAGAAATATTCGTACAAAAAGTGTCTTGATCATAATTCAATTGTTAAACTACATTGCATCATCGTCATGATATTTTTCTTACACTAATACAAATATACTCCCTTCGTACCACAATAAACTTCCTACTTTCCTTTTTGGGACGTCCTATTATAAACTTCCTATTTCTAAATTTTCTACATTTCGCCATAAATATGTGGTCATAACTTTTCCTTTCATTTGATTTATGTAGGCTCACTCTCATAACCTATTAAAAATATGCCAAATAAATTTGTCTTAAATTTTGTGCAAAAAATAATTCGAAACTTTAAAGTGGGACGGAGGAAGTGTGTAATACAATTAAATAGAAATTTATCTCTATAATTTAAATTTTAAACGGGTCAACGGGTACCCTGTTACCCAGCCCGATCAATGTGGATACCCGCATTGTTTTTCCGGGCCGAATCATGGGCTGTATTTTCAACAACCCGCACATGCGGGCACCCGCTTACGGGTACTCGCATTTGAACACCCCTACTATTAGATTCTACCATTATACTCTATAATTTTTACTTCCAATTACTCAAATTTAGAGAAAATCTTGCATAAGATCGTCTCTTGGCCTGACCGAGAATTAATGTGCAATATAATAAAATTAAATTAGAGATGATGTTCCTAATATAATTAAAGAAAGTTTGGAAGAGCAAGGAGGGATTTGGGTGTAAATACCACTTTTTGGGGTCCTGAACATACAAATTGGGAAGTTAATGATTTTGGATCATAAAAATCTCGCGGATCAAGAATTTGGGTCGCAGAAATTTGTGGATCAATTTTTTTCCTCTTTTTCGCGCAATGCGCGGATTTTTGCTACCAGACTTGATGTTTCATATTCAATACTTGATGTTTTAACCAAACCTTGTGATGTTTTTTTAGAACCATTTTTTCACTAAAATCATGTGTTTTAAAGTTGAATGTTGATCTTTTATTGTAAATCATGTGTTTACATGTTAAAATTTCAACACTTTGACACCAGTTAGTGATATTTTATTATTTAATTTGTAATTTATTTTTCCACTTTGAGTGATTTTTTAATTTGTCATCGTGTCATTTTAAAAGATAATATCGATGTTATTTTTTTTGAAATATTATATTTTTTATTAATGTGTCCTTGATGTGTTTAATATGGTGAGATGATTTTTAATATTTTTAGTATTGGTGCTTTATTTTTTCGATATTAGTGTCACATTTTGTTACACATACACTTTCAAGTTTTAAAATTCATCTTTGTTTATAGTTAATGTTTTAATATTAAAATTTGATGTGTTTTTCAACGTTTTAATAGATGTTCAACCATTATTTATTTAATTTTTATTAAATTTAATTATTTTAATTTGATGTCTAAATTTAATATTATAATTTGATGATCTATGATTTTAGTTTGATGTGTATTTTGTAGTGTTTTATTTGATATTAAATATTTCAATTTTGAAGTGTATTTTTTGGTATTTTTAGTTGATGTTTCAACAATCTAATTTGATGATTATATTAGTGATTTTTTCATGTTTAATTATTTTATTTTGATCTGTAATTTTAGTACTCTCTCCGCCCCATGCGAATCTGCACGCTTTTTGGTCAACTTTCTCAGGACACATTTGAATATATATATATTTTTTTAAAAAAAATAAAAATTGGGTAATAACTCAAATGAGCCCCCAATAAAATCCCTCCCCTCCCCACATTTGAATATAAATTTAAGTTAGTATTTACGTACCAATATCATCATAAGAGATATTGTTAGATTCTCCGCATCATGTAGTTTCTAAATATTAAATTTTAATACACTAATAGATACAAAATCAAAATTATTGATGATCAAACATGGCCTAAGAAAATTGACAAAAAAGTAAGCACATTTACCTAGGAGGGAGGGAGCATTTTTATATGATGTTGCAACATTCTAAGTTAATGGTTACATATAATATTTTTATTTGATGTTGAAACATAATAATTGATGTTTATATTATTTTATCTTATAATTTATGAAATTTATTTGATTCGGACCATTTTTCATTTTATGATAAAGATTCCCTTTTTATGATTTAAATTATAGTTTTGTGATAGAGATCAAATCAAGAATCCTTTCGACAAGTGACCCTTATTTTTTCCGATCACCATATAATATTTTTTTTTGCTTCTTATGGTTTTTCAACCGGGGATATTGAAGTTATTTTGACCAACCTAAACCCATGAAATTATCTAAAAATAACATAATTATATTTTAATATATTACTGATTTTAATTCTTTACTGTATATAATCAAGTTAACAAACTAATATTATTCTTTGTCTATTTTAATATTTTACTACTCCCTCTGTCCCACCCTATTTTGCACAGAATTTTTTCACGGTCTCCAGTAAACATGTTTGACTGTAAATATGTGTATCTACGGATAATAATGACACACAAACATTTGATATTTAGAAACTACATGTTACGACGAATCTAACCATATTTCATACGATAAAATTATTTTTCATATACCTATTCAAATATGTGGTCAAAGTTTGGTATCTTTGGCCAGAAAAGATTATGTGCAGAATAGGCTAGGATGGATGAAGTATATATAATTAATCATAACTTGTTAAATATATAACTTCTAAATATATATTTAATGGTATTCAATATTTAACGGTTATTTCACTTCATAACTCATGTAATTTTTCTTATATAACAAAATTTTAAAATTTTAAATAAAACTTAATGTCAATATTTTAATCAATGATGTTGGTCAACCAGCGATGGTACCCCACCAGTTATCAATAATAGGAGTTTGAATGATAAACAGTGAAAATATTGAAATGGTAGTACACCAAAAGTTGATCTTCGACGCTGCAACCATCTCCCCGACGAACCTTGATATAACCATCAGCTAATATGTTCCTCACCCACAGCCTATCGGCTAAACCCGATGTCGAATAGTCCTCGCCGATGGCAAGTAGGCGACGAAGATTGATGGTGGGCAACTAAGAGCAAAGTTATCTGGTTTTTGTTTGGGAAATTGCATATTTGTCCTTAAGTTTTGTTGATTATTTAAAAATTAACCCCAAATTCAAAGTAATTACATTTTGACCCCGTAACTAAAAGGCTTCTATTATACTATTCTAATATTTGTGTTATGCCCCTAGGCTTACAATGAGACGGTCTCGTAGAAGACACACTCAAATTTAAATAGTTATGATTTAATTTAGAGAAGCTCTCTTGTAAAACCGTCTAATATAGTTTATAATGAGACGAGTGACTTATATGCAATAATAAATTTTCCAAAAATTTGCAGTCAATCTCATTGATTATTGGGTCATAAGATTAAAATACGGGTTAAAAGCTCAATATATAATACATTGTCTTTACCTCCAATTTTTCTACCTCTGTTTTTCATGTATCGCCTCCACTCTCCAACCATCTCAAATCCACTCGCCACCAATTATCAAATCTCCCACCTGCTCAATTTGTAAATCGTCACTCGCACTGGAAACCACTGCTCACACTGCAAAAGACCCAATCGTCTATGCTCAAGTCAAATCCCCAAGCCCTAAACTTTGCAAACTCAAGTCAAGCCCCATTTCCAATCGAGGGCCAGGACATTGTTGCGTATTTCCACTGCAATTTCTTTTGCAAATTGTGTTTCCTATCAAAGTTTGTGTTTGATTTGGTATACTTACACCGCAACAAAATGGAACAATTACTTTGCCCCTTTTACTTTGGTTTTTGGTTAAGGGCAAATAATCGAGGTAAAAAGTTCTTTTATCTTGATTCTTATTTTTTTCAAATTAAAAAATATTTTTTATCTCAGTTAAAAAAACCAAGGTAAAAAGTACATTTCTTACCTCGAGTTTGTTTAAAATTGAGGTAAAAACCTGCCATTACCGTTGCCGCATGCATGTTTGGCTTACCGACGTCGGTTGTGTTTGGGACCGACATCACAAGTCACTCTCGCAGAAGAATGACGGATGTCACACGCATGTCTGGCTTATCGACGTCACAATCGACATCCCAAGTCACTCTCGCATACGCTTGTCTGGCTTACTGACGCCATAACCAACATCCCAAGTCACTCTCGCATACACATGTCTGGCTTACCGGCGTCACAACCGACATCCCAAATCACTCTCACATACGCATGTCTGGCTTACCGATATCACAACTGACATCCCAAGTCACTCTTGCAGACATGAATGACCGATGTTGCACGTATGTTTGGCTTACCGATGTCCATTATTATTGTGACTAATGTCGCAAGTACCTCTGGCAGGCATGAAATAACCGATGTCACGTATGTCTGGCTTACCGATGTCGTAAACACCTAGATGAAATGACCAATGTTGCACGTATGCCTGACTTACAGACGTCGCACGTACCTCTAGCAGACACCCTTCTGAGTCACGATTTAAAATAATTGAATATATATATATATATATATATATATATATATATTCATAATGTAATTTTTTTATTAAAACAAAGTATAATATTTTTTAAAAAAATTATGCAACTCCATTTCTTTTAAACTTTAAAAGACTTTATAACTATACTTTTAAATATAACTTTATGTTTATATTTTTAAATGAAATAAATTAAATGTAGAATTTAAGTAATACATGATCGTAATTTTAATAATAAAATTTAATTTTTAATAAAGCTAAAATATAAAAATGTAAATTTTTTATACTACTTCATTTCTTTTAAAGATTTATAATCATACTTTTAACTATAACTTTATGTTTATATTTTTCAAATGAAATAAATGAAACGTAAAGTTTGAGAAATATGTGATCGAAGTCGAATATCAATAAATAAATTTTAATTTTTCACCGAATAAAATTTTATATACTACTAATTCATAATTATATAAAATAAGTAGTATAAAATTTGGTTGCTATGAGGCACCAATATGAGTTACTCAAGAACATGTACTAGCGCTTTCCAACATTTTACCAAATATATTTTATACACATATTTAGGCAAGAATAACAAAAATTATGTATTTTGGAGCAATGGATAATGGGGTAACACAATTTTGGGCTATAGTGTAATTTTTCAAGATTGTGTAGAAGTAATCAATGTTGACTTTCGAGACCCTTCCATTCACCCATACATGCCCAAATTTCAAAATTGCAAATGTATATTATTGAATTGAATTTTTTTTGTTGCCAATTTTGCAATTTGACAATTCCAACTTTCTTGGAGGGACCTAAGTGCAAAAAGTAAAAACTCCACTTGTAACTCCAAATTAAAATCCGCTCGAACGTGATGGTACCCTATATACCCAAGTTGTAGTTTCCAAGTCCATAACATAGTATTTATCAATAAACATGCACAAGAATATATTTGTAATCTTTTCTGATTTACCTTTCTTACTTCTATGTAACCAACTCTAAGTTACTCTAGAATATGTACTAGCGCTTTCCAACATTTCACCAAAAAATTCACCTATGTAATATTTCTATATTTAGGCAAGAATAACAAAAATCATGTATTTTGGAGCAATGGTTAATGGAGTAACACAATTTTGGGCAATAGTGTAATTTTTCAAGATTGTGTAGAAGTAATCAATGTTGACTTTCGAGACCCTTATGTTCACCCATACATGCCCAAATTGCAAAATTGCAACTGTATATTATTGAATTAAATTTTGATGTTGCCAATTCGTGATTCGATAAGTCCAACTTTCTTGGAGGGAACTAAGTGCAAAAAGTAAAAACTTCATTCGTAACTCCAAATTGAAATCTGATACGAATATCAAATGCTTTGATGGTGCTTTAAATGCTTTGATGGATCAACTTTACGATAAAGAAATGAAGAAGGAGTCATCATCGACATCTTGGATTTAATGTTCAAGACTGTCGAAGAATTGAAGACATCATGAAGAACACTATACTCTTTTTCCCATTGGGTTTTTAATGAGGTAGTATGATCACTGTAAAATATTGTAAAATTATTTCATTTTGGGTTTATGGATTAACAGTTCGGCCATGTGGGTCTTGAAGAGCTGAATTTCAAAAATACAGTCCATTAGGGTTTAGTATATTCAGTTTTATTCTGATTAGAATTAGATTTGGTAAGATTAGATAAGGTAATATTCTTCAAGGTTACTTCTTGAAGAATTCGACCAGATTGCCATTTATTTTAGGTATTTTAGTTAGATATGGTTTCAACTTTTTAAACCTGCCATAAGTTAATTCAGTTTCCAGTTGTGATTAGGGTTTATGGCCGAAATCTACCCTATAAAAAGGGGGGCTTGTCCAACGAATTTCTAACACTTTTATCAATAAAATATATAACCTTTTGAGTTCATACTTTTTGCTTGAGAGCTATTCCATTGTTTCTTAATCCTGAGGGCTAGTTAAGTATCAATAAACCTTGTAATCTGATCCCGAGGGTAGTTAGAGAGCAAGTCGAAGTTAGGCGTACCCCGAGGGCTAGACACCTGAATTTCGTGCGGCACAGTAAGGGTTTGCGAGTTCCCTTGTTTTGTCAAAGATTTTAATTCCACAATCCAGCTTCTTCGCCAGGGGATTCAATTCAGTTGGTATCAGAGCAAAGCAAAAGATCTTTGTGGCAAAAAATACTCAGGGGTTTCGAGTTTTTGCATTTATTTATTTTCAAAATTTTTACGTTTATAAACTCTTTCGTATCGTATTTTAACTGTGCATGTTTTATCTTTCTTACCAGGAGGACTGAATCTAGAGTTGAAGGACGTTGAATGGTCCGAGAGTTAGATTACTTTGGTATTACTATCTGCCTTCACCTTTATCAATCGAGTCAGGAGGACGTTGAATGGTTTGAGCGTTAACAAGTATTATCCGCCTTCACCTCCTGGCCAGTTTTGTAGTTTTTAGGTAACTTAAACAGTTTATATGCTTGTGATATTTTTCGTCAACTATTCTGAAAACTATTGCATGCTCATAATCCTATTTGTTTTCTTTATTCTTCTTTGATTCCGTGATCTTGAATTGTTCTTTGATTTTTGATTACACATTATTCAAAATAAAATAAAATAGAGACTTATGTCATTTTCCATATATATAGTGTGATATTCTTGATCCTTACTAACTTGAATACCTTGAAGTTCATTTCAATCAAGAGGAAGTTGGCACAGTTTCTTATTCCAAGTTTTGCATAGGCAATTTTTTTTCCAAAAATTTTCAAAAAAAAGGTAGCATATTTTTAGGTTTTAAAATCGGAATTTAGGATTTGAAATTGGAAATTTTGGGAAAATTTGAAAATTTCAAAAGTTTGGGGTAGATTTACAATTTTTGAAAATTGTGGGAGTTGTGACCAAAAATTTTTCTCGGGGAGTAAGATTCTGGTTGTGAGTGTTTTATAGTATAAAAAAATATGAATTGTGGCTGAAAAAAAGGAAAGAAATAAAAAGGAATTTCGATTTGAAAAAGGAAAAGAAAAGTTAAAATCCTAATCCTATTCGAAAGAAGAAAATGAAATAAAAGCCAAATGAGAGAGATATTTTGATCTAAAATTTTAACTTGGGGGACAAGTAAGTCATTAAAATCCTTTACTACAAGGGATTTTGATTTGAGTTCTTATTTCAATTTGTTTTCGGAAAAGTTGCTTGAATTTTCGGAACCTATTTGTCACCTATATAAAGCTTTCCTATTTTGATAATAACTCATTCAATACAGCTCCGATTCGTGTCATTCAAATTGCATTTTGTTCCTTATTCTTTGTAGAATTTGTAATTATAGATCATAGAGCTCAATTTTGAGTTTATATATTTTTAAATTTCAAAATAAGTTCCGCAGTACTTATCTCCATATTTTGCTTTGAATTGCTATAAATTGATCGACCGCCCTTACATTAGCCTTATCCTTATGAGTTTTGAGTGTTATACCCTTGGTGAGTGACCTTACTAAATAAAGGGGGAAGAGGGGCATTTATTACTAATCATTTGTTTCTTCTTAGCAGGGATGTCGGACAATCCGTTCGTCTCGCCATTTGTTGGTAGTGCCAACAATCAACTTGTAATGAATGTCATGAATTTCATGAACTTCTTAATCAGCAATGTTCAGAGAATTTCTAGGAAGGTAGATGAGTTGGAAAATTCTATGCTATCTCGTTCTGCAAGGCAAGTTGAATCTGCATGTGACATCAAAGGTTTAAAGTATGATATTCCTAGATTTGATGGTTGACACAATCCAGTGAAATATTTTGATTGGGAAAGGCAGATCGAGAACTTCTTTGATCTTTACAACTACTGTGAGAAAGAGAATATTAAGATCGCATAGTATTCTTTCACCCATAATGCCACAGAATGGTGGGAGAATTGGAAAGAATCAAGAGAATTTGCCAGTAAAAGACCTATCTCCACCTGAGAGACTGAGAACCAAGTTTCGATTATATCATGTTCCATGAACATATTTGATGGAGAAATATTCGTATCTCAGAAATATGAAGCAAGGAAACCGCAGTGTAGATGAATACTGACAAGATCTTGAATTAGCTATGAGAAGAGTTGACATGGGAGAAAATGATGCCTTTATAAAGAATTGGTTTATTGAAGGTTTAAGAGAAAATATGCAAGTTTTGGTTAAGCTCTAGTATTATGTTTCCATGCAAGATTTATTGTTCAAGGCCAGGTTGGTTGAGTCAACATTAAGGCCCAGAGGAAGCTCTAATTTCAGCTATGATAGTCAAAGACAAGTCTCAGATTTCAGAAGCCCAAATTCAACCAGGGGTGGTAGCATTTCGAACATGGGTGGCAGAGGAAACCCTAATTAGACAAAACCTACTCAAATCCACCATTTGAACTCATTGATAGAAGAATGATTGCAATCAATCAGTCTCCTAGCCAAAATACAAGTAAATCAATTTCTACTTCGTCAAATACAGTTTCTTCTAACACTCCTACATATTTTCATTGTAATGAATGAGGACATGTTCAAAATAATTGTCCCTTTGAACGAATGATAACAACAATGAAGGAGAGAGAAAATGATGATATGCCTACACGGTATGATACCAAAGAAGAACAAATAGAGGATGAAATCATCGTTGTTGATAGAGGTGAGCAAGGTCCTAAAACACAATAAGTTTTTGAGGTGTATTCCACAGAAGTTGCCAAAATTACTCCCCCACAAGGAGCAAGTAATTTCGAGCAAGATAGAATCAATTCTGCCGAAAAGACAGTTAATGTTGACATACACAAGTTTCAGGTCGATCCTAAGGCAGGTACAACTGGTAAGTTGCAAAATGATTCTGATAAGTCCCATAAAGTTTTGTCTTCAAATCTTAGTCCTTTACCTTTCATTTATATGATGAGGCATGAACTATCTATTGACTCTGGTAAATTGTTTTATGCTTAAATACGAGATGTGAATCGAGCTTTGACTAATCATTCTTTTGTTCTTATAATGTCATTTAAATAAAGTTACTATGCCAATGAAGATATTACTGTAGATATGCATTCACGGTTTGTTAAGTTGTTACAGGAATTCAATGATGTCTTTATAGGTTATATGCTTCCCGTTTCGAGGATGAAACTTTTCGATCCGGGAGGGAATGATACGAATATCAAATGCTTTGATGGTGCTTAAAATGATTTGATGGATCAAATTTATGATAAAGAATTGAAGAAGGAGTCATCATCGACATCTTGGATTTATTGTTCAAGACTGTCAAAGAACTGAAGACATCATGAAGAACACTATAATCTTTTTTTTCGTTGGGTATTTAATGAGGTAGTGTGATCACTGTAAAATATTGTAAAATTATTTCATTTTGGGTTTATGGACTGGCAGTTCGGCCATGTGGGCCTTGAAGAGCTGGATTTTGAAAATACAGTCCTTTAGGGTTTAATATATTCAGTTTTATTCTGATTAGAATTAGATTTGGTAATATTGGATAAGGTAATATTCTTCAAGGTTACTTCTTGAACAATTCAACCAGATTACCATTTATTTTAGGTATTTTAGTTAGATATGGTTTTAGCTTCTTAAATCTGCTATAAGTCAATTCAGTTTCCAGTTGTGATTAGGGTTTACAGCCGAAATCTACCCTATAAATAGGGGGGCTTGTCCTATGAATTTTTAACCCTTTTATTAATCAAATATACAACCTTTTGAGTTTATACTCTTTGCTTGCAAACTATTCCATTGTTGATTAACTCCGAGGGCTAGTTAAGTATCAATAAACCTTGTAATTTGATCCCGATGGCTAGTTAGAGAGCAAGTCAAATTTAGGCGTAACCCGATGGCTAGACACCTGAATTTCGTGCGGCACAGTAAGGGTTGCGAGTTCCCTTGTTTTGTCAAAGATTTTAATTCCGCAATACCTGAAAATTCGCTCGAACGTGGTGGTACCCTATATGCACAAGTTGTATTTTCCAAGTCAATAACATAGTATTTATCAATTAACATGCACAAGATATATTTGTAGTCTTTTCCATTCTACATTTCTTACTTCTAAGTATTCAACTCTAAGTTACTCTAGAACATGTACTAGCGCTTTCCAACATTTCATCAAAAATGAAAAATATTTTATATTTCTATATTTAGGCAAGAATAAAAAAAATCATGTTGTTTGGAACAACGGATAATAGGGTAACATAATTTTGGGCCATCGTGTAAATTTTTAAGACTGTGTAATCAACGTTAACTTTCGAGGCCCTTTCGTTCACTCATACATGCCCAAATTGCAAATTCACAATCTTGTATTATTAAATTTCATTGATTAAAAGTTGACTTAACATGAAGATTTGACTTAGTATAACATGATGAATTTTGAATATATAGAATAAATTATTTGATTAAATAAAAGGCAAAGTCTTGGAAAAGACGGTCTTTCCATAGGTTTATGGAAAGACGTGGTTTGATTAGAATAATAAAAGGTAAAAGGTCTTAGTTGCAATATTAAAATTTTAATATGCAACATGTAGTAGTTATAAAATTTACACTTTAAACCTTGGTCTTTCCATAACTTATGGAAAGACCGTCTTTCAAGAGACGGACTCTAAATAAAAATTCATTGATTAAATAAACATATAAATATAGAATAAATTCATTGATTAAATACAAATTAATTGATTAAATAAACATATAAATATAGAATAACTTCATGATTAAATAAATTCATTGAATTAAAAAAACTAAATAACACAATTAAGAATTTAAGCCTTTAATAAAAACCCATTGGACTGAAAAGCATTTAATAACACTATTGGGCTGAAAAGTTTAGAACAAAATTTAATAAAAATTTAAATCACAAACCTATTGGGCTGAAAATTATAATCGGCCCAATATCACTACAAACCCCAAGACTATGTAAACTCCCACCCACCCACATCGTTCTTCTCTATCCTTCTCTGATATATCGTTCTCCTCCTCCTTTGTTTTCACCAACTCAAATCGCCACCACCTCACATCCCTCCGCTTGTCAACACCACCGCAACGACATCGAGTCCCTCATCAACACCACCGCAACACCTGCTCGGTGCCACCTGCTCCCCTCGTCAGATCATGGATGACCGATGTCGACCACCAGCGATTCAGATGCCGACCACCATCGATTCAGATGCTGGCCGCCAATCCATCTCTGTCACCGCGACTCCAATGCGTCTCCACCGCTGTTGTTGATGCTGGAGATCCACGGCTGCTCCGACCTGTCTCGCCGGAGTTTGGCTCTTCCAAGCGCCGCCTTTCTCTACCTTGCTTTGTTGCGTCTGACGCTGCTCAAGAGTTCAAAACTCTTCGTCTGCCTTTGATTATGTTAGGTTATTTTTTGTAAATTAATGTATTTTGTTATTTGTAATTCGTCTCTGATTCTATTTTGAGTCCGTCTCTGACGGTATTTTCATACATCATGAAAATAGTAAGGTTTAAAGTGTAAATTAAAATAAATGTATATAAAATTTTTGGATTGCATGAATTGGGTTATAATAACTACTCCATGTTGCATACTAAATTTTTAATATTGTAATTAAGATCTTTTACCTTTTATTATTCAAATTAAACCCCATTTTTCTATAAGCCTATGGAAAAATCGTCTTTTCCAAGACTTTGCCTTCTATTTTATTGTAATTTCTCTGATTTCACTTGTTTTGTTTGTAAATTGCTGGTATTTTGCCTTAATCAACTTCAGATTCTTGATGGAAAACTTTTGTTAGGATATGAACTACTGAAAGCAGAGTCAACATCGATTATGCTTTCGATAGTTTTTTTAATTAGCGAAATATCAGGTGCGAAGACACACTATCATCGTGCCAATATTATTTACTCTGGTTTGCACAGCCATTGCTTTCAATATGTTTTTACTGTTTTTTTTTTAATGAAAACCACCATGAGGTGGAGGGAATTATATTGGGCACCCTAAACCCATAAGATTAAAAGAAACTAATATCATTTAGCCCTGGAGGCTCAATCAGTACAAAATAACTACTAAGCTGAAAAAGAAGCCTAGACTAAGAAGCAATAGCTATTGCTTCCAAAACAATGGAGTGGATCTATAGGACAAAAAATTCCTATCAGATCAGACAAACCATGAGATATGCCTTGCTTTCTATACCTAGAAATTATAAGGAGCAGGTCGGTGATCGACGAATCGAAACACCACTTAGCCACCTATATCACTAGGAAAATAGGAGCATCAGGCAGAATGATACAAAATGTACAAGTACAACTATGAAGCACCAATGCAAGAAATTGGGGTGCTGCTCAGAATGGGTAAGGCAGATGAGTTGCTGCAACTGAAGAAGCAACAGGGCTGAGTGATGAGCAGGTTGAAGTAGAGTTTGGGACAAGAAGGCCTGAACCTTGAAGCCTGAATAGAAGTCCTCTGTTTGAATGTTGCTGCAGTGTAGC
This sequence comes from Rubia yunnanensis, assembly GCA_037428765.1. Classification (NCBI taxonomy): domain Eukaryota; kingdom Viridiplantae; phylum Streptophyta; class Magnoliopsida; order Gentianales; family Rubiaceae; genus Rubia; species Rubia yunnanensis. Next base: position 42,538,118 of record CM075061.1, on the reverse strand, counting down.
ATCAGTTCCTGACAATGAAACAGAAGAAAGCGGTTAGTAGCATCAGTTCACCAAATAAGGGGATCTAACTGTAGGAAGTTCCAGGTTATCTAGACAGAGTAGCCCTTTTGTTCTTGTAGGCAGATTTGACCAACTGAAAGTTTGGTGAATCTTAGTAAGTAACATGTACTTAGCAAGATCATCAGCAGGTTGGTTTCCTTGTCTGAAAATGTGATTCAGTTTAGTATTACCCAAAGAGATCTGAATATTGTCCATTAGATTGAAAAATTTCCAGTGTCTAACAGAAGGGTGTAAGATCATATTAATAGCTATCAGACAGTCAGATTCAATCACAACCTGTTGAGATGTACAAGATAATCCTAGCTGTACCCCACATTGAATAGCTAGAGTTTCAGCATGCAATGGTGAATCTGCTACAACATAGTACCCCCTGGCATGTAAAAAGCCTTTATTATTCCTTATGATGACTGAAATGCCTGCTTTTTTGGAGTGATGCCATGAGGCATCTACATTGATTTTTATGCCCCAATCAGGTTTCAGCCAGGTAACTGTGATGATGGGAGGTTTTGGAGGTTTTAAAATCAGTGGAATATAACCTTCTGAAGCAAGTTCATGGTCAATCTGTCTAGATATCCCAATGGGAAAGGCAACAAAAGATAAATAGATGTTGTCTTTGACCTCTTTAAGGATATTATCACAATGCGGAGTGAGGTTATCAAAAACTTTCCTGTTTCTTGCCTTCCACAATGACCAACAGACAAGAATAGGTGCAATATGGACCAGTCTGGTGTGAAGTTTAGATAGACCATTATATGCCCAAAAACTGGCCAATCTATCCCATAGGTTTACACACTTGAAATATGAAAGACCGCAGATTTTATGAACCTCCCTCCAAACCGCAGAGGAGATAGCACATTTATTGAACAAATGATGCAGTGAGTCTGAATTATTGCAAAAACAGCATTTAGAGGGAAGGTGGAAGCCAAATTGCATAAGAATATCATCAAATGGCAGTAATGCATTTAAAAGCCTCCACATAAATACTGAGATTTTTTTTCTGAATATGGTTAGCCCATATATTTCTAAGAGCAGGGAAAACATTAATTGGGGGTCTCAGTTTCAGATAGGCTGACTTAAAAGAAAAATTCCCAATGAGATCAGGCTTCCAAACTAGTTTATCAGGCCTGTGTTCATGGATGGAGGCAGATCTGATAGTATTAATGATGGGGCCAGGAAGCACTAATTGGAGTAATGGGAGAAGAGAGTCTTTGTGTGCAATAAAATCAGCAACAGTGCACTGCATTTGTACCTCGTTTGGGTAATAGAAATCCACTAAGGGACCGAAATCGGTCCAATTAGAGGTCCAGAAGTTACAAAGTCCTTCACCATGTATCACCTTGGAATTGGATTATGCAAATTGGTTAATTTTGCAGATCCTTTTCCAGATTTGAGATTTTCTGTGAGATTCAGGGAGAGAGCTAAGGAAACCAGTCCAGGGAGCTTTACCTAATTGATATTTCCACCAGAGTTTACAGGAAAAGGCTCTAATGATGGCAGCTAGAGATCTCAGTCCTAAACCATTTTGCTCAGTAGGGTAGCAAAGAGACTCCCATTTTTTCCATGACTTTTTAGGTCATGAATCTGTCTCACCCCAAAAGAAGATAGCAAATTTTCTTTCTATTTTCTTAATAATCTGTTTGGGGGGTTTCATCATTGCCCAAATATGTTGTGGTAAGGAGTATAAGCATGACTTTATAAGGGTCAGCTTACCTCCAGTAGATAGCCACACATTTTTCCAATTCTTCAGTTTTCTATCTATCATTTCCATAATAGGTTGGAAATGAAGATTGAGAATTCTACCACTATGTATAGAAACACCCAAGTATTTAAAAGGTAGGATACCTAATTTCATACCCAATTTGTTCCTAATTTGTCTGAGTTTAGCTTGAGTGGCATTTCTACTGATATAACAGTCACTCTTCTCATAATTTATTTTCTGCCCAGTTACTTCCTCAAATGTGACTAGGAATGCTTTTATTCTGGTTAGGTTCTTTTTAGAAGCTTGAAGAAAGACTATAGTGTCATCCGCATAGCTTAAATGAGAAATAGGTATAGCATTCCTTGGCAAAGAATAGTAATGCAATTTTCCAGTCTCAAAAATATAGGCTAGGCTTCTAGAAAATGATCCAGAGAATATATTAAGCAGAAAGGGGAATAAAGGATCCCCCTGTTTTATGCCCCTGGAAGCAGTAAAGAAGCCCACAGGTTTGCCATTTATGAGAACGGAAAACCAAGCATTTGCAAGATTTTTCATGATGCAGTGAACAAATTTTCCATGAAAACCAAACTTGAGAAGTATACTGTTTAAGAAAGCCCAACTTACCCTATCAAATGCCTTCATTAAATCTAGTTTAAGAATGCAATTAGGGTCTCTGGATTTTTTGTGCAAGAATCTGATCATTTTCTTTAAGTAGATGACATTGTCAGAATTGTCTCTATTTTGGAGGAAAGCAGATTGATGTGGACTGATTAATTTAGGCATCAGTGGCTTAAGTCTTTCCATTAATATTTTTGAAAAGATCTTGTTAGTCACATTAGAAAGACTAATAGGTCTATAGTCATTGAAACTAGTAGGAGTTTCTTTCTTTGGAATCACTGTGATCCAAGTACTAGAGATACCCCTAGGTATATTAGACCTTGACAGAAAATCATTTGATGCCGCTAGTAAATCTAAACAGATAATATCCCAGGCTTTTATAAAAAATTTTGCAGTAAAACCATCTGGCCCAGGACTACTACTTTTGTTCAGACTAAATACAACCTTCTTTAATTCCTCTAATGTCACTGGACTAAAAACAAACCAATATTTTTTTACTGCTGATTCAGAAATTTGGTGCGATATTGAACTACCTTGGGTTGGTTTTTATTTTTTACGTCATTTAAAAAAAAATCATGGTAAACATATTTTTTACTTCAATTTTGAATCGAGATAAAAAGTTTATTTTATACTTTATTCACATTTACCTTAAATTTTTTGTCGCTAAAATCGAGGTAAAACACATTGAAAAATTGAAGTAATAGGTCGTGTTATTGAATAGTTTGATGGAGTTTCTTTTGTTGTTGCTCAGAAGATGTTATATAGGAAGAAAATAATTGTTGTGATGTTTTTGGATTTGGATTTTTTATGCATTTGATTAGTTTTTATTAAGGAATGGTGTTTTGTGCTAGGGTTGTACTTGACAATTTGGAGGTTCTGTGTAAAATAAAAAATAAGTCCCCTAAATACATTAACATAAAATTATCAAATAAAATTTATAATATTTGGATATTATGGTTTGGTAAAGTCTTGGGAAAGACTGTCTTTCCATAACCTTATGGAAAGACGAGGTTTAGTTAGAATAATAAAAGGGTAAATGGTCTTAGTTGCAATATTAAAAATTTATTATGAAACATGTAGTAGCTATAAAGTTTATAACCCGATTCATGCAACCCGAAAATTTTATCTTCATTTCTTCTAATTTGCACTTTAAACCTTAGTCTTTCATGACTTATGGAAAGACCGTCTTTCAAGAGATAGACTCTTACGGTTTTTACAAAATAAAATATAAAGACAAAGATAAATTAATAATACTACTTAATTACAATAAAATAAAATAAAAAAATACTACAAGTTGAGTTTTTACAAGTAGGAAGATACTTTTGTCGAAAAGAAACATGCAAATATGCTAAACTAAGAAGTCAGAATGAGAAAGGAAAACAACTTCCAGAAGGATCAGGTTTAATTTTCAAAAAATAAATAATAGTTATAAAAACAATTATATATACACTTATATAGCATGTAACAAAATCATCATACTCAATGAATATATTCAATGTTTTGTTAATGTGAAAAAAACACATGTACAATTTAGGAGATGCCAAAATGATCCACCTCAAATTATCCAGATATGCTCCATCCTAGAAATATTGTTGATATTCGATTGAAGAAATTAGATTGGACTCTTGAGTGTTTGTAATGGTGTTAATGGATAGGATGAGGTGGAGTTGTGTTGAGAGCAAACATGTTAGAGGTGGGAAATGATTGTGTTTGTGCTGGATGTTAATGTAATGAGATGGGTTTGGGGCAAAATTTTGCTCAAAATTTCATTTCCCGCAGTAAGTTTTCATTTTGAGCCACATCGCATATTGGTTGGTCCCTAATTCAGATTATGCGAATAGACGTTGCAAAATCGGACAAATGGAGCCAAAGTATAATTGATGGTAATTGTCATCGAAGTAATCATCTACAATTTACTCTACACGATGTAGTATCGGTTTTCAAAATTTAATAGGCGCAATTGTATTAGCTTATAATTTCATAAAACCCTCGAATATTAAATTTGAAGTGATACCACGTGGTGAAAAATGATCTTTCTCATACCGCTTATAGTAAGGGTATTAATGGAATATTCTAAAAGTGAAGGCCGATTAACCTGGGTTCGAGGGCACAGACCATTGCCATCCCCCAGTCAAACTCATGACATCCATTATTCATGGCAAGAAAACTGGGGTGATCCCAAAAAGTATTTCAACAGGTTCATCCTGGATGAACCCTGGATACTTATATGGAATAGCATCAAGTTACCCTACACGATATAGTAATGCTTTTCAAAATTTGATGGGCACAATTGTATTAGCTTTTAATTTCATAATAACCCTTGAATACTAAGTTTGAAGTGATACCACATTGTGGAAAATGATATTTCTCATACCGCTTATAGTAAGGGTATTAATGGAATATTCTAAAAATAATTGGCGATTAACCCGGGTTCAAGGACGTGGACCATTGCCACCCCCCATTCAAACTCATGACAACCGTTATTCATGACAAGGAAACTTGGGTGATCCCAAAAATGATTTCAACAGGTTCATCCTGGTTGAACCTTGGATACTTATATGGGACAACATCAAGTTACTCTACACGATGTAGTAGCACTTTTCAAAATCTGATGGGCGCAATTGTATTAGCTTTTAATTTCATAAAAACCCTCGAATATCAAATTTGAAGTGATACCACGTTGTGGAAAATAATATTTCTCATACCGCTTATAGTAAGGGTATTAATGGAATATTCTAGAAATGACGGACGATTAACCCAGGTTCGAGGACGTGGACCATTTCCATCCCCCAGTTAAACTCATGACAACTGTTATTCATGACAAAGAAACTGGGGTGATCCCAAAAAGAGTTTCAACAGGTTCATCCTGGATGAACCCTTGATACTTATATGGAATAGCATCACGTAGACCATTCTCCCATCCCCCAGTCAAACTCATGAGAATGCGATTTATATTACTGGGTAGCTCTAATTCGGCATTTCATCCCCCACCACCATCTTGGGGGGAACTAATTGTAAAAATTAAGTTCACCGGCTATGTTAAAATTGACGCCGATCGAGCCCGAACTTAATATAGGTCATGAACATTTGCTGATATAAATTTAAATGATCTAATTTAAACGTAATCAATTTGAAGGTCAATTACGTTCATCTAGGTCACACACGGGCCCAATTGCCATCTTATTGGGCTGAAATGGTGAGGCCCAACTTAATAGACTCCAACCTCGGTACCATGTCAGATATATGTCGCTGAACCAAAAAATAAGTGCAAAATATCACAACGATTGGTCAAACATAGGTCCATTTCTATGCTAGTGGGCTGTTAGGTTTAGACCCCCATTTGGAATAGTTGATGTCGTTCTAGTGTTGGTATGAATTCTGTCCATGCGACAGACGTGCAAAGTTGGCTTGCCCTAGGTGGAAGTCACAACGCTTCATAAAGAGTGTATAAATGGAGCCATATCTGATATATCATTTCAGACTCTCTGCATTCTCTCAATTTTCAACACTCCTCACAGACCAATCTTCTAAAAGGTATGCCATCCACATGACTTCGCATTTTGCTTTTGTTTTGGTTTTTATCCTTTAAATTGTTGTATGTATTAGGGTGTGAATGTGTTAATTTTTATCATTTTTGAGGTTTCTATGGTTTGGTATGCTAGAATATGGTTTTAGAGTGTGGGAATGTGGTGGTAGGGTGCTTGAATATGAATTGGGGTGGTACAACATGCGGTAAGGTTGCTGTCATTTGTTGTTGTTGTTGTTATCTGCTGAAATGCGACGTCGCAGACATGTCGGTCTGGCTTATGTTATACAGATCTATATGCGATGTCGTAATCATGCTTTCTGTAGATGGTAAGATAAATGCAAACTCGCACATGCATCGGTTGACCTATCGGTTATACCAGTGCTTTTGCGACCTCACCTTGAACTAAGTCTTTAAAACTATCAACAAACATTCTAAATACACGAACTAGTATTAATTTAATAGTTATAAATTTTCAAAAAAATAAAAGTATGAACTAAGTCCTTAAAACGGGCAACAAGAGCTAATTTGTATACCAATGCAAGCTATAAGTGTTATAGAAAATAATATTTTAGCTAAGTCATTAAACTATTAACGGACATTCTAAAAACATTAACTAATATGTCAAAACCGATCTTAAGTTTTGTAGAAAAAAGAAACTTTGAACTAAATCCTTAAAACGATTAACAAACTATTTAGACTAATGAAGTAATATATTTTTAATAGTCGTAAGTTTTTCAGAAAAGGGAAAGTTTGAACTAAGCCCTTAAAACGCTTAACAATTATTGTAAGCACATGAGCTAATTGGTATACTGATGCTAGCTATAAGTCTTATTGGAAATGGAAGTTTAAACTAAGTTTCTAAAATTAATAAGCGTTCTAAACACATGTAATAATATATTCTATTAACTGTAAAACAAATGTGAAATATAGTCTAAAATACTAATATAAGATATTTAAATTATGAATTATTAGTCTAAAGAAATGAATTTAAAAATATAAATTTAAGTTAAAATTAAAATAATAAATTTCTAAATTTAAAAATTAAATAAAGGAAACATAAAAAAGAAGTCATGTATAAGAATAGTTTGTAAAGTATTTAATATAGAGTTGTACAGCATGACCCTGTCTAGTTGAGCTAAAACAGAGACGGTATGAGATGGTTGGAGATGGTATGAGATGGTATGGGATGATATGTGATTGACAAAGATGGCATGAGATGGTTGGAGCTGAATTGAATTTAAATAAATATAATAAACTGAACTGAATTTAAATCAATATAATAAACTAAACTGAATTTAAATAAACATAATAAACTGAACTGAATTGAATTTAAATTAATATAATAAACAGAACTTAAGAGGTATCCACATTTTCATTAATGTCTCAAAAATTATTATATATTAGTTAGAAGTGGTTTCCAGACACAATTTTGATTCAAATTGGTAGCCATTTTCACTGAAAGGTACCATTTTAAGATATAAATAAAAAAAATGGGTACATTTAAGGGACAAATCCAAAATTTCAGAATTTGGATAACATTTTGGACAATCTCTCCTTTTTTTAAAAGAGTCTGTCTCTTGAAAGACGGTCTTTCCATAAATCATGGAAAAACCCAAAATTTAAAGTGTAACTTAGAAAATATGAAGATAAAATTTTTGGGTTGCATGAACCAGGTTATAAATTTTATAACTACTACATATTGCATACTAAAATTTTAATATTGCAACTAAAATTTTGTTACCTATTATTATTCTAATTAAACCTGTCTGTCCATAAGTTTATAGAAAGACCGTCTTTCCCAAGAGTTTTCCTTTTTAAAATAGATATTAGCAGCACCATAATTGAAGTACAATATTAAGCAATATTTGTCTTATAGAAATAATATTACATTCGAGCTTAGTTAATAGAACAGCTAAATTTTTTTACGACCCCTATTTGTTATTTAAGTGTAAATTTAACCCCCAATATTTTGAAGACAAAGTCTTGTATAAGACTATCTTATAGCGAGACCAAGGATTAATGTACATTATAATGAAGATTAACTAGAGATGAGGTTCCAAATATAATTAAAAGAAAAGTGTTTTTATAATCCTACCTATTTCACATAAGTGTCAATATAACCTTTTGATAATTGAAAGTGCAAATATAACCCTAAATAGTTAATGTAAGTGCAAGTTTCCATTCCGGCACTTTAAAACCGAATTTGATTGAAAAGATAATTTTACCCCTCTAAAATTTTTTAAAAAACAAAAAAAATGAAATTACAATTATGACCCCCCCAAACCCCTATTCTTCTTTATTCTCTTCCACCTTCAACGCATGCCGCTAGACTTGTTCTCTTCCACTCTCCTCTCTGAACACCTCAGTACGACGTGGTCTATCCCGAGGCTTCTGCGCATGCTACGATTTCCACATTGACACAATCACTACAAGAGACTTCTCGCTAGCTACGATTTCCACATCAGCATAATCATCGTGAAAGGCTTCTCCACCGGCTACGGTTTCCACATTGGCGCAATAACCAGTACTCGCGCCAACAATTCAGAAATGATGTGAATTTGGTAGCGTACGAAGGGAGGGTATGGTAGCGGAGGAGCTCCACAGTATTGTCTTGCCGAGTGTCGGGCATTAGGGCTTTGGTGGGTGGGCGGTGGTTAGGGCTGTTAAAAAAACTGGAAAACCGATAACCGATCAAAACTAAACTGGTATTTAATTAGGTTAACCGGTTAATTGGTTAATCGGTTAATAACGGTTACAGTTATCCGATTTAATGTCAGTTAATCGGTTCCATTATCAATTTAATTATTTGGTAATCGGTCTAACTGGATAACCGGTAACAAATTTTATAGCACATTAATTAATTAATTAATTTCAACCCCAAAAATTTATTTATTAAAATTTTGGGGTTAATCATAAACCCAATAAGAAAACCTTAAGTTCCTAATTCAAATTAACTTATTCTTTAAACTCTATATTATTATTACATATATCTTTGAATAATAGTTATGCCCAAAGTAAATAATTATGAAAATAAAAACCGATGTAGCTAATAATTGTGCCCAACACTAATATTATCGACGACAACTCATGGTACAATTTTAATATTAAGTAAAAAATTATTCAACTCTTAGGCAACACAATTATCCAATTCCTAAATTTCTTACCTTTTATTCTAAGTTTTACGGATCTAACTACTAATATATATTAATATGGATTTTATATTTTTAATTTAAGATGAATGATATGTATGGTAACCTGTAATAACTGACACATCATATGAAACTGATACTAACCGAACCGATAAAACCAAAAACATTATTGGCCGGTTATTCGGTTCCTTATAAAATTTTATAAACAGGTAGAAACCAAAACCGATTAACTGCCTAACCGATAAATCAACCGGTTGAACACCCCTAGCGATGGTGCTGGGCTGTGGTGGCAAGCGGTGGTCTTGCTAGGCTGGACGTCGAGCGGTGGTGGTGCTGAGCTGTGGTGGCATTCGAGCGGTGGTGGTGTTGGGCAATGGTGGCTTTGAGCAGTAGTGGTGTTAGGCTGGGCCTTGGTGAGTGAGCTGGGTGGTGGCGTCAGGTTGTGGTGGTGTCGAGCATCAAGCGGCGAGATGGGGGGTGGTGGTGGGGTGCTGGAAGGGTGGTGGTGGGGCTGGCTGGAAGGGGTGGGGAGTGAAGGCTGAGCGATGTGGTGGTGGTGGTGATGGGTTGTGGGCAAAGTTGTCCTAACACTTTTAGTTTTAGGCCAAATCGAATTTTAGTCATTTTATGTGCAATCAACACCAGAAATAGTGTGTTAGGGTTATATTGACACTTATGTTAACTAGTTAGAGTTTGCACTAAAACTTATTTGAGGGTTATATAGACACTTACTCAAGTAGGTAGGGTTATATTGGTATATATCCTTATAACTAAAGAAATTTTGGGTGAGTAAAAAGAGACATGGGTGATAATACTATTTTTTGGGGTGTTATGGGCATACATAATTGGGGAATTATATATATATATATATCGGGTTATAAGAATATCGCGGGTCAAGAATCTGGGTCGGAGAAATTTGTAGATCAATTTTTTCCCTCATTTCCGCGCAATGCGAATGTTTTTACTAAGAGACTTGATGTTTCATTTTTATTACTTGATGTTTCAATCAAACTTATTGATGTTATACCAAAATTCCTTTTTCCTACTAAAAACATGTGTTTAAAGTTAAATCTTGATCTTTTAATGTAAATCTTTTGTTTATATGTTAAATTTTTTTGGAAAAGATTTTACTTTCATTCAAAACTTCCCAAACTTGAAATTTACAGCTTAACACCACATTACTTTCCTACTTAGTTAGAATCATCTATAAGTTTCGCACACAGAGCTTTGAGTTAAGACTCATGATGTGCTTCATTTCACATGCTTTAACCGTTGCATTTGGCATAGTTTTTAGCTTATTTTGTTTGGAAGATTGCTAGTATTAGTTAAGTTTACGTGATAAGGGGTTTGGATGGTCATGTTTGGTTTTATTGTCTAAATCCTGCATTTTGTAAACTTAATTAGTACTAATGGACATCTTGTATCCACGAGCTCCTAGATCTTCCATTTGATCATCTTTAGTGGGTCGCTCGTGGGTACTTTTGGGTTACATTCTATGTGAAGACCATTCGAAAGGGCGGTAGAAGATATTGAAGGTCGTTCGTAAGAACTTTAGAAGGGATCGAAGGCTATTCACCTCTAGAATGGTAGTAGACGAAGGCCACGAACATCAATCACTACAAGAGACAACACCTTTTACCATGGTTTTGGAGGGGTTTTTACCTCAGTTTTTGGCCCAAAAAATGATTTAAATACTGGCAGAGTAAAAGTGGATTTTTTACCGCGGTTCGGATCCGAGGTAAAAAATATCTGTTTACCTCTATTTTTAACCAACGTCGGTTATTATAACGTGCAACGTCAATTAAGGAAATGGGTTCCCGTTAACCAGATCATGTCTGTGACGTCGGCTTGGACGAAGTGTTGGTCAACATTTATGCAAGGTCGTTTGCAACATGATAGTAGTCGAATGCAGGTAAACTTTTGAGACGTCGATGAAGTCGACATCTATCTGCTTATTGTGATGTCGAGTATCATCCAATGTGACATCGCTCACGGTGGGGGACCACGTCATCTATCTGCTCACGTGGACCATGGACTCGTACGATGCCATTTTGCCTAATCGATGTCAGTTACCACTAACGAGGTTGATTTGTGCGACCTTGGTCAGATTTCAATTTAGCACTGGTTGATGCAACCACTCCTAAGAGAAACCCTCATAGGCACCGGTATTTTTGAGAATTTTCATATGGGTGCCTAAGCGACCCGGTGCAAAAGGTGTAATGTCATAGGCACCGGTAAGTCATACTGGTGCTAGAATCTATTCTAGCACAGGTACCCTTTACAGGTGTCTAATCATGAAATACCGGTGCTAGTAAATAAGCAATTGCTTTAAAAAAATTCGTCCGGTGAGAATAAACTCACCAGTCGGAATATGACACCCGAAATGAACAAAACACAAAAGAACTGAAGCTCATGCAAAAAACTGGAAAATGCATACCACAACCCAAAAATTCATTACATATAATTGAAAATACATAACACATCTAAATACATAACACATCTAAATACATAAAACTTCATTACATATAATCAATCATCACAAAAACTACAGCCTAATTTTTAGAAACCCTAGATAACATCAAAGAACCAAAAGTAAGGTCGGATCTGAGCTGAACCAGAAATTTTGGTGGAGCTCCCAACTCTGACCAGCAACCAGAGCACCGCGGGGAGATGGAGTCAAAGCTTGTCTGGGAGATGGAGTCGGAGAGGTGTTGAAGCAGTGTCAAAGTGCAGGAGTCGGGGAGATGGAGTCGGAGCTGGTCCGGGAGATAGAGTTGGGGAGCCGTCGATATGGCGGCGGCGAAGAGGGAGAGGTGGTGGAGGAGGAGGGAGAAGATGGAGAGGAAGTAGAGGAGAAGATAATGAGAGAGAAATGAGGGTGGGTAGATTTAGGGTTTCAGGGCTAGTATATATAGACAAATTTTTAACTGTTGAGATTCAATCAACAAAAGAAATCAACGGTTAAGATGAAACAAAGTTGGATTTTTTTTTAAAGTGTTGAGCACTGGTATCGGTGCCCAAAATGCTCATACCGGTGCCTAAGAAATTGAAACGCAGCTACTAAGGGCTACTTTGAATGGTTTTTTTTTTTGCAAAAAAAAATTGACCCCGAAGCAAACCTTGGAAATTTTTTCTAAGTGTTGAGCACCGGTAAAAATACCGGTGCCCAAAATGCTCATACCAGTGCCTAAATATACAAAATGTAGCTTCTTAGGGCTGTTTTGAATATTTTTTTTAAAAAACAAATTGAACCCGAGAGCAAACCTGAGAAATTTTTTCTAAGTGTTGAGCACTGGTACGCATACCGGTGCCCAAGTAACTAATATCGATGCTCATTCCAAAATTTCAAAATCTTAAAAAATCTCTACACAATTTGGAATGCAAATTCAAAAATATAATTATCCCGCCATAGCATAGCACCGGAATGAGTGAAAAACAATGCCGGTGCTAGTATTTTTTTATCTTGATGTTAACTTTTTAGTTTTTACTATTAGGTCCACAAAAGAAATTTGGATGTGGCGAACCACATAATTGAAGACATAAAAATGAAATTAAATAAGAGACGATTGTGTCTATAAAATTTGAGGTACAATAGGTGGACGGAAGCGCCTCTAACATATTTTTAGAAAATTTGTTACAACATTATCCTTCTGTCCAAAATATACTAATTTTGTTATTTTTGCATAAATATAGAAATAGAAAATAAATTATTTTTTTGATGAAATTTTGAATAGAAGATAGAAAGGGAAATCGGAAAGGATTATGGATATGTTCTTGTGCTTGATTGTTGATAAATATTTCATTACGGACTTGGAAAATACAATGAGGGTGTATAGGGTAGCATCACGCACGAGTGAATTTCAATTTGGAGTTACGAGTAAAGTTTTTACTTTTTGCACTTATGTCTTCCAAGAAAGTTGGAGTCGTCAAATCACAAAATTGATGGAACCAAAATGCAATTCAATAATATATGATTGCAAATCTGTAATTTTGGTATGTATGGGTGAACGGAAGGGTCTCGAAAGTCAACATTGATTACTTCTATAAACTCTAGGAAAATTATAAAGTGGCCCAAAATTGTGTTACCTCATTATCCATTGCTCCAAAATACATGTTTTTTGTTATTATTTCCTAAACATAAATATATAAAATAACTAATTTTTTTGGTGAATTATTGAAAAGTGCTAGTATATGTTCTAAAGTAACTTATGGTTGATTACTTGGAAGTTATAAAGTGAAATTGGAAAGGATTATGGATATATTTTTGTGCTCAATTTTTGATATATATTCCCATACATGCATGGAAAATACAATGGGGGGTGTATAGGGTAGGATCACATTCGAGCGAATTTCAGTTTGGAGTTACGAGTAAAGTTTTTCCTTTTTGCACTTAGGTCCCTCCAAGAAAGTTGGAGTCGTCGAATCACAAAATTGGCGGAATCAAAATGCAATTCAATAATATATGATCGTGACTCTGAAATTTGGGAATGTACGAGTGAACGGAAGGTCTCGAAAGTTAAGATTATTACTTCTATAAATTCTTGGAAAATTACATTGTGGCCCAAAATTGTGTTACCGGTGTTGTATTTATTCATAGGCACCAGTTTTTTGTGTACCAGTGCTAAATTTTGGTTTTGTAGCACTGGTATTCAGTGCATAAGCACCAGATTATTTTTTGCCGGTGCTTAATTTAGGCATCAATTTTTTGTGTACCGGTGCTGAATTGTGGTTTTGTAGCACCGGTATTTAGGGCATAGGCACCGGTTTTTTGTGTACCGGTGCTGAATTTTGGTATTTTAGCACCGGTATCACTGTCATACCGGTGCCTATGACATTTTTAGCACCGGTACATTTGTACCTGTGCCTAAGTACCCATTTTCCAGTAGTGGACATCGCGTTTGCATCGGTTAAAAATTAAATATTACGTACTAACATATTTATTATTCATTAACACAACTTAGTGTTCTTCAGTAGTTATTACATGTTGTCAAAGAAGCAATAAATCGTAAAACGGCAACGTCATAAACCAATATAATTATTTTCATTTAATGTGTGATGGGAATGACGTTTTTAAAGCAACAAAACTATAACAACTAATACAATAACATTTTATAACATTATGAAAATGTGAATATCAATTTGAAAAATGAATTGTATTGGACCACCATTTGCCATGTTGTACGGCATTACGAATGTGTAGGTGACTAGCGAATTGACTAGTCCATTGAACTAGATGTTGGAAGTTCATCAATGACTCTCTTTGTCCCTATTACAACAAAATTTAATAAAATATATGTTAGAATAGGAAGTCCCAAACAGTATTTCACGGAATGGAGTGAAACGTATACATCATTAATTCCAATTTGATTAAGTATCTAATCTGGTACCAACCAACGTCGCAAATAAGAGAAAATGATGTCGCACATATTGATTCAATAGCGACCTCAGTTTGATACAAATAGAAGTTTTGAAAACTCCTTGACATGTGCGATCTCGGCATCTGTTTCTTAACATTTCGCATGGGACAAATGAAGGACATCGACGTTGCATATTCATACTCTATGGCCATATGATTCTTAGCATCATGTCTCACTCTTTACAAACATGACATTATCTTCTAAAAAAATAAGACACGGTTTATTACATGCAAAATGATAGTCACACACTCATGAAATTACAGAATCATTAATCATTGATGAAAAAAAACATGTTCAATAAGATTATCACCAAATTTGTAGATAAACATGTAATGGGTAGAAAAAGACCTCAAGAGGTTTGAACCTTTAGATGCTCCACCTCTGGATCTTGTAGATGTTTAAGAGATGCAATTGGAATGAGCTATCTTTAATTATTGTAAGGTGTGAATGGAATGGCTGGTTTCTTAGTTTGAGGTGTTCGGTTTGTGTTATTGATGGGAAATGAGTGTAAGTGCTGAGTTTTATGTACTTGTGGGATTGGAGGAATTTTTTGTTCAAATTTTTGCCTCAAATTTTCATTTCCCACTGAAATTTTTGACATAACCGACGTCGACTCATGTTCTATTTTAGTGTCGTTGTATGCAGCACGCATGCAACGTCACATAGAGTGTCCATAGTCAATTATAAAAAATGTGTCTTATAATTGTAAAATCCTCGGTGTTAACCTAGTGGCCCTTCAACCGAACAATTTATGGGAACAACAAAATAGAATTATTGTCAATATTAAAATAAATAACCGCCAATCATCGATTTCTCCCAATTTGGTAAAATGAACTATGTGCAAAATTTTAAAAAATACACTGTCAGTCTAAAACTCAGATTACATTCAGTCTGAAAAGAAAGTTTCATATCCGTAGCTGAAATTATACTATCCGAGTGTAATAAAGAAACTGAGACTAATCAACATATACTTCAACAACTTCTTCTGAATGACACCTTGTGTACTTGTAACTAGCGTGCTACAATTTACTCTAGGTCATGTGCTATCGCTTTAAAAATCTTCATGGTTAGAACCCTGTTACATTGTTCCCATAACTCTTATCGTAGGGGTATAAGTGAAATATTAAGGAAAATGATGGACGATTCACCGGTGTATCCATCCATGACCATAGCCAAACACTGTTGTTGTCAATTGATGATTCAGTTGAGTGTATCTACAGTTTTACATTCCAATTTCTCCCAATTTGGTGAAAGGACCTATGTGCAACGTATAATACGCTGTCAGTCCAAAAATCCAATTACGTTCAGTCCAAAAAGAAAGTTTCAGATCCGTAGCTAAAATTATACTATCCGAGTGTAATAAAGAAATTGAGACTAATCAACATATACTTCAACAACTTCTACTGAATGACACCTTGTGTACTTGTAACTAGTGTGCTACAATTTACTCTAGGTCGTGTATTGTATCTTAAAAAATTTCATGGACAGAACCTTGTTACATTTTCATTTCCTTAACAAACACGAATATGAAATTTCATGTGATTCTTTGTGGTGGTTCGCATCAAACTAGCTATACATCAATAAAGTTCACCGATTGTGTAAATTAAAATCGATTCTCATCGAACTACACATCTATAAAGTTCATGGAAATATATAGACGTAAATTCCTAGTATGTAATATACCAGCAACCGTTATTAAGGTCAGCAATGCTCAGTTTGGTCAAACTGTGGCCCTTGCTGTTCTGCTACTGGGCCAAAATGTTGAGGCCCACGTTATTAGTATTCGACGTCGGTTATATGTCGGTTATAAATCTATATTCTAGATGATTTTTTGACGTGGCACATGCAGTTGGACTATCATGGTAATGGGCTGAAATGTTGAGGCCCACATGTAGACTACACGACGTTGGGCCTGTTTCACTTTCCCGTCGGTCTTATCGGCTTCATGCGACCTCGCAAGACTGGCCGGAATACACAAAGACTTGAAAAAATATATATGGAACCCCCACTAGACCTCACTTCAAACAATCATATTCTAGGAGATTATCTGCGCTCCATAACCCTTTCTTCACAAAGGTATGCTCTGCAGACTCCTTAGATTACCTTGTTCTTGTATTTGTCATTAAATTTGATTTGCATACGTATCTCCAATTCCATTGTGTTGTACATTTTTTTGTATTCAAATTTTGTTGGATGTTTGCTCTAGTTAGTAGGATTTTGGGTTTGAAGTTCTCATGCGTTAACCGTCCATAATCTGTTATTTGTACCCATTTCATGCTCTGGTATTCATCCTGTGATTTTGGGTCTGTAAATTCTACATGCGACCTCATTTTTATGTCAGTTTTTATTTGTATGGGTCAAACCATTGGTGAGGTTGGTTATACATTGATCTCTTAACCTTCTTCGTTAATGATGTCGCATGCTCTTCTTTAACATATAGGTTTAATCGACTGGTAACTGACGATTCAATGACATCACTTATTAATGTATCCTATATAATGTTTGTGGTTCACATAATATATTAAATTCATCAAATCTTATCGAATTTCAGGAATTATGTCTAACAGTGCTGGTTCGAGTAAACGTGCCCCCATCGAGGTAAGTCATTTGTTGTTCCAATTTAAATTCCATTTCAGTTTCAATTTTTGTTCTAAGGATAACATTAAAATTTTCAATGATCACATTGCAGATCCCCAGTGATTCGGATAACGATCGTTGTCCAAGGACATCATTCAGGGAAATCATTACACACTTTGTCCACACGCTAACCAGGACGAACTTTGGTTTCTTTTCGATTTTGGTAAGCCCCAAGTTTTGTTACATATGATGTATTATATTTTCAATGCATTTTCTCTACAACTTACTTTCATATTTACTATATGTTTTTATTTGTATATAAATCAATACATCCCAACACACATTTCAGAGCCCATACCGCCTTACAAGACCCCCGTCGTGCTGCGTTGTAATGGAAGGGTGTATCAGATGCACTACTGGGGGGCCCAGAGGTACAAGGCCCTCACCCATAAGGGGTGGGGAAATTATTGATGAGGAGGAACTCGTGATTGGGGACACGCTACATTTTGAGGTGGTAAATGGTGCCATGCCTGTAGTTTTTAATGTCACCGTTCTTCCCCGTGACTTTGACTAATTATTGACTTCATAATATTTGTTCAAAACAAATGTATTAAAATTCAGAACAAGGTATCTTGAATTTTATAGTAATCCTTTAATTTTATATCAAGAATTTTAATTATTGAATTTTTTTTCAATGTTATTGAATTGTTCATATTCATGTAACTCTGGTCCTCTCTCTATTTCAACATACGTAACTCCTTCTACTTCTTAGCAAGTTGTTCCAAACAAATCTTGTAACAGATTTTGATCTGTAGATTGCCTGCTTAAAGGGCTATTATTATCAGGCCCATGAAAAGATGCGATGTCGCGAAGTGGACGAGATTATGTCACTTAGGCCGAGTAGCGTGCAAAGTCGTACAAGTTGGAGGATAACACACTGGCATCAACCGATGTCGATTACGAATTGACATCTAATTGGCTTAACCAATAATATATGCGATGTCACCTGGTCCGAGGCTGTTCAAAATGACGTTGCTACTTAACAGGTATATAAATAGGGGAACCCTACCAAAAACAAGCATCTGTCCACAAATTTCCCAAAAATTCCAACGGTCTCTAGCTTCCTCACCTCCCTTCTCTTCTCCCTTGGAAAAAAAGGTACAAATTTTCTGATCCCCTAACACATTTTTTTAATTTGTAAATCTTACTTTGCTATGCTCGATTTGTGGTATGTAAATATATTTCCTAATTATTACGGTAAAATTCAGTTAGACAATGTTTTGGTATGTTTCCAAAAGGTTTACCTTTATTCTGATATTTATAAAGCTTCAATTTTTCTGGTTTTGTGCGTTTGTTGCTGTTGCTGGCTCTAACATATGCGACTTCGGTGACTTATCTGTGACAACTCAGTAAATGATAAAATAAAACAATGTCACATCTTCATTTGTGCAGTGACATATTTTCACATAGTGCAACATCGCTTATGGCTCTGTTTACGCATCGATTTGAGCAACATGTGCCTGACGTCACTCTTACACGTCGACTAACCCACTGCTTTGGACCAACGTTAATGAGGGACGAATGACCGACATCGCACACTGCATTTCATACACTAGTTTCACACTTAGCATTTCCACATATGGTCAAGACTAATGGCTGGCGAAGGATCTTCTAATCAACCCTTTTTTCAGGTACTTCACCTATAAAAATATGTATTTATACGCTAACACAAGTACACACCTCATAAAAATTAATACTTTTCGGTTATCGTACAATTCACTGCACAACAGAGGCACCCAGAGACTTTTTTCTTTGACATTGAAAATCATTCCATGGCTATTGATAACCCACGTTTCGACTGCACTTTGAAGCAAGTCAACATTGGGAAAATACCAACTTTGGTAAAATGCTTGAAAAAGTTGTAATTTCAGACAACTGCATATGTAGATATATACATTCATATTTATAATCTATATTTTTTTACTATAACTAAGTACTTCCCGAGGGAGATTGTACAACTTCTACTGACTAAGAAGACCCCCATAGTGCTGAGGTGCTACGGGACAGACTGACATATGGACTACTCGAGGGGTGGGAAGATGAAGGCCCTTTTCCCAAAAGGTTTCAGTGAGTTCCTTAGGGGAAAAAACCTATGCATTGGGGACACCTTGTTCTTTGAGATGATAGAAGCTAGGGTACCTATCGTCTTCAAGGTCATCATTGTCCGAGCTGATTAAGTTTATTGAATTTCTATTATATGTGAACTAAGACAATTTTATATTCGAATTTATGTACTTGTAAGGATATTCTCATGCTTACATTTTTTCTTATTAATTAATTAAGTATCTTATGTTATCATTATTTAATTGACTGTACATGTTTATATGTGTGACTTCAGGTAAGCACCATTTTATAAATATTTTGTTGGTCCCGTGAATTAAAAACATTGAACAAAGGGTGTACTGGTCATGTACAAATTAGGTAAGGTTTCTTTTCTATCACCGTAAAGTTCATGTGTGCGATGTCGCAATGTCATTTGCAATTGTATCTCTAGAAACGACGAATTACGCGAAATTAGCCAAGCTTCTACCACATTAAGTAACGAAGGCGCACGCTACTCGGTAACATTGTTTACCTCATTTTTTCTATCTTTTATTTTGGTTATTTAATTAACCAAAGTAAAAAAAACCAATTATTTACCTCGGTTTTTTAACCAAGGTAAAAAAACCTTTTGCTTCAAAAAAAACAACCGAGGTAAAATAGCTTTTTACTTTGGTTTTTTGGGGTTAAGGAAAATACTGAGGTAAAATGGGTGAAGTAATAGGTGTTGTTTCTTGAAGTAAATACGTGGTAGAAGGAGATTGGAGTAAAAAATAGGCGGCAACGGAGATCAAAGTGGTCAAGGGAGAGACGGTGAATCGTGGTCCGATGAGTTATGCCAAAGTATGAGAATGATCCAAGAATAATTAGCTTTCATGTTTGATTCCATTGGATTCATCTTCTTGAGCACTATAAAATTGACTACTAGAACTCTCAAATCAGACCAACGGTTCATCCGTGACGAAGAAAACAAGTTCAGCCGGCCATGGTACAATGGGTTAGAGCGAGCTGTTCATGGTTAAGCCCCAACGACCCACGCCAAAGGAGGTGTCTAGTGCTAACAGTTCTAGCACGAGGCACTGGCGTGACCCGCGGCAAACTTGACTGGCTGTGCCAAAGTTCTGAGCAAAATGCCCGTCCAGATGATGGGATGCACCAACCGATGCAGATCGCTCTAGATCTGGCGGTCCGCACCTACTGTTCATGGTCAGAACCTACTATTCACGGCCTGCGCCAAATCTTACGGTCCACTCCTGGCGGCAACTTCTCACTATTTTGGTCACGAGTCTCTCCATTGTAATCTGTTTTCCCTCTACAATATATCAAAATCTTTGTCTTTCCGAGCTCTATCCAATGCAAAACACCTTAGCCTCAGAAGGTTCATGGATTTAAGAAGTTTATTCGAGAAAGATTTAGTCTCAAGAGGAAAAGTGTGACTAGGGATTTGGCCTATTTTTAGGCTCAATCTCCTACTACTATATATATGAGCCTTAGTCTTCTAGCAAATCCTAAGTATGCATAATGTAGATTTTCTTTCTCTCTCTAGTTTGAAGGAAGAAGAGAGCTCTCTCTAGAGTTTTTCTCCTCTTTCCTAATCTTTTCTTTTCTCTTTTTCTATATGTACAAAGTAGATTAGTTCATTCGGAGAGCACTTTTAGAGAGAATAACACTCTCTCATTTTCCTTTCCTTTCTTTTAATTTAGTGTTCATCCTAGATGTGAAATTCAAATCTATATTTGAATTCCATGTCCATGGAGTAGTTTCCATAGCTTAGGGATAATTGTAGCGCATGTTTTAACCTATACTCCCTCCGTTTCACTATGTTTGGCACTATAGGTTTAGTTTTTTTGTAAGTTGAAATGTGTGGAGAAAATTGATTGAAGAGAGTAAAAAGTTTAATGAGTGGTTGAGTATGATGAACTTTTTTCTATAAAAGGAAAGGTGACAAACTTAGAAAAATATACAAATATGGTAAGTGTGCCAAACTTGAGAAAACAAAGGGAGTATGATTTTGTGAAACTCATTAGATTCATCCTATTATTTGTGTTCATGATATTATTATGATTGTTATTGAATGTTCTAAATGCATGAATATTACACCACATACCGGCAAACACTTTGGGATGTATTCATGTATCGTGCATTTATTGATGCCCCCTTGAGAAGAGAAACCTGAATATTAGAATGGGTAAGGGAGTATATTGCGTCTGCATGAGTGTGTGCACGGAAGACCCGAGTATTACTCTAAATTATTTTCCATCGCACCAGTCTTAGATGATTACGTAAAGTTTTCTGATAGGTTGCTGATAGAGATAGTGAAAACGTAGCAAACTAGGGGTTGAGAGACCTTTGATCATAGATAAGGTACCAACAACCCTTGGGCCTAGTTGATAGGACCTAGGGGAAGTTGTGCATTCGTGGTGGAAGCCCGGGAAGTAATCTCACGGAGGAGAAACAAACCTACAACAGTGGTTGGACCTTGTTGTACTCCCCTAATTACAATGGCTGCGTCGATGAAGGGTTGTGAGCGCACCCAACGTGATAGGTACAGGGAAGTGTATGCCATCGGCCACACCACATTTTGTGAACACAATATTAGGTATCTTAGTAAATCTTTCATGCGAATGAATTAAGAATCAAAACATTAGGTTAATCGTGTTGCGCAATGACTCCCAAATGCTTAGCTTAATTAGATTACTTGCTGTTTTACTTTATGCTTTGTAGTTGCTAATATGAAAATCCAACCCCCTCATTTGTTTACATTTACTAGCTATTCCTTTTACTCGTACGGATTGACGACCCGTACAAGGTTCTGTTCTTAGTTAATACTTGAGACCTAGCAGCGATGTGGATAAACGCAGGGCTTGCCACTAACTACCCTCTAGGTAGCATAGCAGTAAGAACGGGTGCAGAACTATAAATCTTTTAACTTTTGACCACATTCTCCACCTGGGTTAATTAGCTAAAATTAACGACCCCGGGGGGAGGCATGTCAAACAATTTTGCGCCGCTTCCAGGGATGCTATCCACTAAAGTATTGATTAGCACAACGTGTTAGTAGAGTAGTTAGTATTTTTTTGTTTTGTTTGTTATTTTCCGGAGTAGGTATTTCTTGAGTTCTTGGTGAAAACTAAGGACCTTTGCACTACGATTCCAAATTTCGAGTGTTTATTTCGTTTGTGTTTAATTGAAAAAAACTTCCCGAAATTCTGACTCTCTTCGTGCGAAATTCTCTCTCTCTCTCTCTCTCTCTCTCTCTCTCTCCATAGTCTCTGAATCCAACATACTTTCCACCGGTAATGGCTTTCTTTTGCCGCTAACGGCTCTCTCCTGTCAACAAGCGACGGTGCTGGCTACGCCTCTACCGCGGCCGGCCACCATGGCAGAGAATGGCAATCCTATACCCACCCAAAAATCATTCCTCTCTGCCCTCCAATCAAAATCCCCCCCTCTCCACCAATCTCTCCCGGACAATCCCGAATTAATCCCCAAGTCGGAGCATTTGGGTGAGCTAGCATGTTTATACACTGAGGAAGAGATTTCAACACTCTCTGCTCACTACGCCAATGCCCTCGTAGGCAAATTTACCATAGGCAGACTTTCAATGGTGCAACTGGAATCATCTTTCAAAACGACGGGGTTTGCCGGAAAGTACCAATTGGGGTCACTGGACTTCAAGCACGTCCTCATTAGATTTGACCAGATTAATGACTATCAGAGATGTTGGATCAAAGGAAGCTGGAGCTTCAATGGTGTTCAGATGAAAATACTCAAATGGTCTCCAGATTTCTCAACGCACAAGGAATCCCCAATTTTTCCGGTCTGGTGCACACTCAGGGAAGTCCCCATGTACTATTATAATGCTTCATCTATTGAGTCTATTGGAAATAGCATAGGCAATTTCATCAAAAAAGACTTAGCCACTGAAATGTTAACCAGGCCGTCTGCCATTAAATTGTGCGTTGAGATAGACTTACAGAAACCTCTTAACACCTCCATCAGATTAGGATCAACAAATAACAATCGGAAGTATAATATTGAGTATGAAGATATTCCTCTGTATTGTGACCACTGTGCCAAACTGGGACATGCACTCGGCCAATGTAAAACTGTCTCCCATAACAATGTTAAACCAATGCCTAAATGGTATGCTACAGGGCATAAATTTGCAAAAGCTCCTGCTATGTTTACTAACAATCAGCTTTCCTCTAATATGGCCAACTCAGAAACCATATCCCATCAGCTAGCTAATACTAACCCTGCCTCTGATCCCTTAGCATATGGCTCTGAGATAACAGAAGCAAACACTCAGATTACTACACCTCTGCTACCTCAACCGCCTCCCCCAAATCACACCAGTAACACAAGCCTTGGATAAATCGCATACATTTCTTAGGGAACTAATAAATCAAACAGAGGTCACTATCCCTATAAGGAAACCTAAAATGTATACTAAGGATGACATAGGGATTGGTTCTCACAACTTGACTTGTTTCCAGTGCTCCCCCATTAACCTTCCACTTTCACACCAAGGAAGGATGGAAAACAGATATTCTATTTTGCAGGATATGGAGAACCTTTTGAACTCTGATGAATGTGTAATTCAGGACCCTCAGGATTTCTTTGATGAAGGTAGTAAACTTCCTGCAGATACTCACTCTCAGCCCACCCCTATGCTACCCGCAAGAAATCTATCAGGTAAGAATGATGGCCAAGGTAAGTTTAAGAACAAAAAGAATTACCTTGTTCAATTGAATAAGATGATGCTAAGATCTGCCACTAAAAGCCATAAACTAGTTGACCAATGATGCACACTTTCAAAATTAACTTTTTGGTTTGGAATATGAGGGGAATTGAAACTTCTATGCTCAGGTTGAAACATTTGACTATGAAAAATAAAATTCATCTATTATGTATTATAGAACCTATGCATGATAACTCTCAATGCCAATCCTACATGCAGAAACTTAATTTTTCACATAACCTTCCTCTCCATAATGGTAAAATCTGGCTTATGTGGAATGACTCATTGATTGTTAATCTTATATGCCACCATGAGCAATTCCATAATGTTAAAATCATCCACCCTGGCTCTAATTCTCAAATGGAAATGGTCTTTATTTATGCCCTTGGGAATAGAGAAGGTAGGAAGTCACTATGGCATGATTTAGGTCTTTTCCCATTAAATGAAACTGTTTTCATAGGTGATTTCAACACAATTACCACTCCTGAGGAATATAGAAGTCCTAGCTCTCCTAATCTAGGCAGTATTAGGGATTTTCATAATTGGATTAACACTAAAGGAATACAGGAGATCAATACTGTAGGGAATATTTTCACATGGTCCAATGGTAGACCGAGAAACCCTACCTCTAAAAGATTAGATAGAGGTTTGTGTACAATCCAATGGAGCAATAAATTCCTGGCTTCCTCTATCCAGATCCTCAACATGCAATCCTCAGACCATTCACCCCTCCTATTCCAAATTGCTACTCAAACTTCCTTATACCCAAAACCTTTTAGATTTCTCAATGTTTGGTTTAATAGATCTGATTTTCTGGAGTTAATCAGAACAAACTGGAGTACTCCTACCCACCAAACAGGTATGTTAGGACTATATCTTAAGTTAATCAGAGTTAAGAAAGTAATTAAAATCTGGAATAAAGAGATCTTTGGTAACATTGACTCCAATGTAATGAATGCTGAGGTTAATCTGAGAAGACATGAAGCAATCTATGATTTAACTCACTCAGAAACTGAACGTATCATACTTAATGAAAAAAGGGCATTACTTCTTAGAGCTTTAAAAGAGAAAGAAAAATTCTAGAAACATAAGTCAAGGCTGAACTGGTTTAAGTGTGGAGGCAATAATACCCAATTCTTTCATAAATCTGTTCAGGAGAAGAATTGTAGATTAAATATATCTAAAATTAAAAATTCTTCTGGTCAATGGCTGGATAATCTTGCAGACATTCAAAATGAAGCTGTCAATTATTTCTCAGGCCTACTAACTGAATCTGGGAACTCTGTGAATTCCATCTACTATCCCCATTTCCTTAGCCAGATACCTTCCATCATCACTGAGCAAGATAACTCTAGATTATCTAGGCCTGTAACAGAAACTGAACTCAAATTAGTGGTCATGGGTCTGAATAGGAATAGCAGCCCAGGGCCTGATGGTTTCTCTAGTAAATTTTACATCAAATGTTGGGACTTCATAAAAGAGGACCTCATAACTGCAGTAAATGATTTTCTTTCAGGATCTAACATGCCAAGAGGTATCTCTAGCACTTGGATAACTCTTATTCCTAAAAAACCTACCCCATCATCTTTTGATGATTTCAGACCTATTAGCCTTTCTAATGTTGCTAATAAAATTTGCTCTAAGGTTCTCATGGAAAGACTGAAACCATATATGGATAAACTAATTTCTTAAAACCAAACTACTTTTATGAAGAATAGAGATATCTCAGACAATATCCTATATCTTCAAGAGATGGTTAGATTCCTTGACAAAAAAAAATGGGGTACCAAATTGTATGCTCAAACTAGACCTGAAAAGGGCTTTTGATAGGGTTAGCTGGGTTTTTTTGCAGAGTATTTTGCATAAATTTGGTTTCTCAGGTAAATTTCTTAAGGCGGTCATGAACAACCTTTCCCAGGCTTGCTTCTCTGTGCTCATCAATGGTAATCCTGTTCGTTTTTTTAAATCAACTAGAGGAATCAAACAAGGTGATCCCCTTTCTCATTTACTGTTCAATATCTTTACTGAATCCTTCTCCAGGAGCCTTTCATTCATCTTTCAAAATAACAGTTTGTAATATTTTTCTCTTCCCTCTACTATTTTACCAGTCACCCACTTAAGCTATGCTGATGACACCATAATTTTTATGCAAGCTTCAAAATCTGGTCTAATTAGGATTAAAGCATTTCTGCAGATATTTGAGTTAACATCAGCATAGGAAATAAGCTATGAAAAATCAGAGTTTTACATTAGCAAGAGAGCTACAATCACTAAGAAACATCAGATTAGGTCTATCCTAGGAATGAAGAGAGGTATTTTCCCATTTAAGTACCTAGGCTGCCCTATTTTCAAAGGAAGAACCATATCCAGATATTTCCATCCCTTTCTTGAAACTATGGATAAGAGATTTAAAAACTGGAAGAATAGATGGTTAAGTGCAGGAGGGAAAATTACACTGATCCAATCATGCATATATTCTCTCCCTCATCATATTTGGACTGTTTGTAAACCTCCGACATCTATTGTAAAATCCATGGAAAAAAGAATGGCCAGTTTCTTTTGGGGGGAAACTGAGGAAAGAAAAAATAAGGTATGGAGAAAGTGGACTGACATTGCTATCCCTAAATCTCATTATAGATTGGGTTTTAGATCTATCAAGTCAATTATTGAAGCTTGCTCACTTAAATTATGGTGGAAAAGCCAATTAGGGAACACCTTGTGGGCCAAATTACTGTGGTCCTTTCCCCAGTCCCACA
This sequence comes from Rubia yunnanensis, assembly GCA_037428765.1. NCBI lineage: Eukaryota > Viridiplantae > Streptophyta > Magnoliopsida > Gentianales > Rubiaceae > Rubia > Rubia yunnanensis. The sequence continues at coordinate 42,511,469 of CM075061.1, read as the reverse complement.
AGAACTCCAAAACATGGAAGAGAATCTGTGAGGTAAACCCTATTGCAGAAAAAAATTCACTGATTATTCATGACCAAGGTAAATATGATTTCTGGGCTGCTAACTGGTGCCCAAATGGCCCGTTGATAAACTGTATCCCATCCCACATCACTTCCATGTTTTCCCCCTGTTCAGTAGCTGATTTTATAAATAACAAAGTATCAATTTTACCTAAGATTGTTCCTCTTTTGGAAAATGATACTTTTCTTTTTTTGCAGGGTGCGAAAATTGTACATGACAGAGAGGACAAGATGATTTGGAAACATGAAGAGACTGGCAGATTCTCTTTCAAGTCAGCTTATAAAACTCTAACATATATACCGGATAATTTCCCAGTTACTAAGCTCATATAGAACACTAGGTTACCTAAGAAGATCTCCGTCTTTACATGGAAATTGCTCAACTCATTCTTACCTTTTGATGATATCCTCATTAAATGTGGTTTTAGCTTGGCTTCAAAATGTCCTATGTGCAATCAATATGACTCTTTGGAACATTTCTTCATTAACTGCCATCTTGCTAAATCAGTTTGGATTCAGAGTGCTCATTTAATTAACTTCAACCTGCAAAATGTACATAGTGTTGTGGATACTTTCTTCATCTTTTGGAATTGTAGTGACCTTTCTGGGTTTCAGAAAATAATATGTCGATTGTTGCCTCCATTGATCTGCTGGGCATTATGGAAGGCTAGAAATGCCTACTTTCTTGATGACAAACCCTTTTATTTTACCAATATAAGCAAGGAAGTTATAGATACTCTTAATCTTTCCATTTCAGCCTTTCCATGCCTCCCCAATATACACCATAACTCATGCAATCAATTCCATTCTCTGATATCCCTCCCCAGACCACCACCAAAGCCAACCATCTCCACTGTATACTGGGAATTTCCAGGTCCTAATGTCATCAAGGTTAATGTGGATGCCTCATGGTCTGCTACATCTGTTTCTATTGGCTTAATTGCTCATGATAACCAGGGTTTCCCACTCCTAATCAAGTCAGAGTCCATATCAGCCATTTCACCACTGGAAGCTGAAATAAAGGCAGCCCTTCTAGCATGTCAAATATGTATCCCTAGATATCCAAACTTCATTGTCGAATCTGACTCTTTACAGGCAGTTCATATCATCAATGATCCATCATGCTCCAAATGGTCTTTATACCCATTGGTGTTCCAAGTTCACACACTTCTATCCCAGGTTTCTCTTAAGAACACATACAGAGAATGTAATTCAGTGGCTGATGCTATTGTTAAACACCACTCAACCTCCCGGATGGATTTTTCACTTCATTTGAATAACATTCCGGCACATATTAAAGGGCTAATTTATATGGATAGAATTCATACACCTTATATTAGAATCCATAGGCAAGCCTCTAAAGATGATTGATACTGCTGATCTTTCCTTCCTTTTACCGCAGGTTATGGACCTCATTATGGCTCTGGAACTCTATGCTTCCCCCCGATGGTTATGGTGTTTCACTTTCCAGAGGGGAGCTCACAACCACATTTGCTATCCACATTCGTGTGCTCGAGGGGACATTTGTGTGCTCGAGGGGACATTTGTGTGCTCGAGGGGACATTTATGTGCTTGAGGGGACATTTGTGTGCTCGAGGGGACATTTGTGTGCTCGAGGGAACATTTGTGTGCTCAAGGGGACATTCGTGTGCTCGAGGGGACTTTTGAGTGCTCGAGGGGACATTCGTGTGCTCGAAGGGACATTCGTGTGCTCCAGGGGACATTCGTGTGCTCCAGGGGACTTTCGTGTGCTCGAGGGGACATCCGTGTGCTCGAGGGGACATCCGTGTGCTTAAGGGGACAGTCGTGTGCTCGAGGGGAAATTCATGAGCTTGAGGGGACATTCGTGTTCTCGAGGGGACATTCGTGTGCTAGAGGGGACATTCCTGCTCTCGAAGGGACATTACTATGCTCGATGGGACATTCATGTGATCGAGGGGACATCCGTGTGCTCAAGAGGACTTTTGTGCACTCGAGGAGACATTCGTGCGCTCAAGGGGACATTCGTGTGTTCGAGGGGACATTCGTGTGCTAGAGGGGACATTCGTGTGCTAGAGGGGACATTCGTGTGCTCGAGGGGACTTTCGTGTGCTTGAGGGACATCGTGTTCTTGAGGGGACATTTGTGTGCTCGAGGGGACATTTGTGTGCTCGAGGGAACTTTTGAGTGCTCGAGGGGACATTCGTGTGCTCGACGGGACATTCGTGTGCTCCAAGGGACTTTTATGTGCTCGAGGGGACATTCGTGTGCTCGAGGGGACATCCGCGTGCTCGAGGGGACAGTCGTGTGCTCAAGGGGACATTCGTGAGCTCGAGGGGACATTCATGTGCTCGAGGGGATATTCGTGAGCTCGAGGGGACATTCGTGTTCTCGATTCGTGTGCTCGAGCTACATTCGTGTGCACGAGCTACATTCGTGTGCTTGAGCTACATTCGTGTGCTTGAGCTACATTCGTGTGCTTGAGCTACATTCGTTTACTTGAGCTACATTCGTGTGCTCGAGCTGATTAAGCTTGATTTTTCCGGCTAGACACATGCCATTCAACAACATACTCCTCCGGATGTTTCACTATGGTCTGCAAGTTTCTCCTGCTTACGAGCTCAGAATAACAACAATGGCAGACTTACTAGCCTAATTCCTCCATCAATTTTACTTACGGTTATGACTAACTGGTTGTTGCCTGGCCAAAGTAATGAATTAACACTGGGTGTGGACATTCGCTACTTTGGAATCGCAACTACCTTTTCTTCTAGATCTTGCACATATATAGACTTATAACTATTAGTATATGACATTCTTTTGGAGGCAATGATGTTGCCTTTTTGTATAAAACTACTATGATGTCACTGGCTCGTAAATTAAGTGGCTTGGGGTACCAATATATTAACCCCCACCCTTGGATGTTTTCAAATAAAAAAATTGAAAAAAAACAAAAAAATGTGGGAAACTACTCAATAGATGACACTTTGTAGGATGTGTCATTATGATCATCATACGAAGTGTTGCCTAAGGTTGAGTGAGTGTGGGAGAAGAGATGCAACGAGTGAGATTTTGTAGTATGTGTTATTGTAGCCACCCTACAGAGTCTTGTTCTTTGATGAGCAAATATGAGAGAGGGGTAGGAGTTGTTGGTTCCCAAGGTCGATGAGATCGAGATTGTTACCCAAACCACGATTCTCTAAATTCGAGGTTTGGTGGTAACTCAAATTTGTGGTATGGAAATGCATCGGGAACCAACACTTTGGGTTAGATAGTTTGAATTCACCAACTTACCCAATTCCCCAAAACCAATCCCTAGGATTGGTTCCCAAATCAAATTGTGTAGAAATTTTGCAAGCTATAGCAAATGTGACCAAGAGTATTGACTTACTCCAATTACAAATTCTTAGCAATATTAGCGATTTGGGAACTCAACTATTCTCAAGCATTGAGAAAGTTCAGGGGCAAGTGCTTAATTTGATGAAAAGGGTGAGCCAGCTAGAAACCCAATATTTCAAAAATGAATCATCTCTAGTTGAATGGAAGTTTTGATAGATGAATCTAAAGGGGATGGGGAATGGTTTGTTGAGAGTGATGAAGTAGAGGAAGGGGTAATTCTACTAAATTTTCCATATTGCCTATTTTCACTCCTACCTCCACCTATAGACACCACTCCCACATTTTCAGAACCCTTAGAGGAAACCATAGGGAATCCAATTGAATAAGCTAAGCTTCCAAACCACCTATTCCCTCTAAGGTTGACTCCTCCTCTACTATATCTTCCTCTTGGAAGATTCTTACCCCCACCTTTCCATGTTTGGTTGTCCAATTGGGGTACCTAATGAATAACATTAGGGTCATGCCGATGACCTTAAATATATAGAGCTTCTTGGGAGGCAACCCAAGTATTGAAAAATTATAATAGTTTAGCATTTTTTGTGTGTTTTTCTATTTGTAGCTTCTTTTTGTTTTTGGGACACTATTTCACTTAGTGTACATGTTTGTTTTGTAGGAAGCACATGGTTCTTGGAGGAAGGTGAGCAAGTCTAACTCATGGACCACGTAGACATACATGGTTTGTGACACTCAAAATGGTGGACAAGGAGCAAAACCAAACCCCTATATTCATGGGGCGTGTAGACGTGCACGACCCATGAAGCTCACATACTTTCCTACACCCCAATCACTATTTCTTCCCTACCACCACCCTACCACCACCAAAGTACCACCCAAACCCACCTACCCTCAACACCATTGAGACACACACATCAAGAACTAAGTGGTAACTTTCCATTGTGATTCAATTTTTTATTCGATTCGTGGTGCATGATAGTAGTTAGATTGAACTTTTTTTTATTAGAGGGTAGGGTAGTATAATGGGGGTGATGGTATTTTGTTCTTTACATTCAATGATTGTGCCATCAAGAGTAGATTTTAGTGTTCATTTTCATTATAAGTGCTTTCCTATTTCTTTCCCTTGGCATATGTTCTTTGATTTTGTATATGCATTGAGGATAATTCAAGCTTTAAGTGTGGGGAAGGGGATTAGATAACACTTATGATTTTTATTTGTTTATATATAGCAAATAGCTCTTCTAAGAGCATTTTGAAAAAAAATGAAATTTGTTTTTGCAAAAACCTAGACAAGTTGAAAACCCGTAAGGGCAACTTGGGTAACATTGGAAAAGGCCTGGATAAGTCGAACGACCTAGGTAAAAATGAGAGGCTAGGCCCAACTAGGCTTACAAGCCTAGGAAAAAGAAAGAGAGACTGTGTGGAAAAAGGTGAGAAGTGAGTACCCTTTGTGTGTTAAAGCTAGGATGAAAACACGAAAAGGCTCCTAGAAAAAATGAGAGAAATTGAGAGAAAACAAAAGGGTAATATGCAAATATAACCCTATATGTTGGAGAAAGTGCAAATATAACCCCGAGTTATTTTTTAGTGCAAATATAACCATAACTATTATACATATGTGCAAATATAACCATAACTATTATACATATGTGCAAATATAACCCTAAAGCCATTATTTCTGGCATTGACTGACCAGGGTTATATTTGCACTTTCAATTATCGCAGGGTTATATCTGCACTTTCATTATTGCAGGGTTATATCTGCACTTTCATCAATTATATAGGGTTATATATACACTTTTCTCAAAACAAAAACTAGGTTGACAATACACTTGACTCCTTGGTTGTAAGTAGGTTGAGAATCACAAATTATTCCCATGTTACAACCAAGTCAACGGCTTTTGGATTTCCTTGGTGGATTTTTTTGGAGATGAATCTTGGATTGATTTGGTATCATTTGGGGAGAAGTAAGCTAGCTTGAAACTTATCTTTTTGGCTTACCTTTTTCCACATTTTATTTTTTGGTGGTTAGATTGCTTATGTTCTTCGGGGAGTGTCAGAGTTGTGAGATTCTTACTCTTTTTGGGGGAAACAGGGTAATCCAGAAATAAATGGGATGCCTCGGTTAACATATGTTTGCATGCTACATTTCGCTTAATTCTTTGTTTTGTCTTTGTTTACTCGAGGACGAGCAAACAATTAAGTGTGGGAGGTCTGATTTGCTTCATTTTGCACGCGTTAACCGTTGCAATTGGCATAGTTTTTAGCTTATTTTGTTTGGCGGATTGCTAGTATTAGTTGAGTTTACGTGACAAGGGATTTAGACGGCCAATTTTGGTTTTATTGTCTAAATCCTGTATTTTGTAGTCTTAATTAGTACTAATGAACATATTGTATCCACTGGTCCTAGATCTTCCATTTAATCATCTTTAGGGCTGTAGAAGATATTAAAGGTTGTTCGCAAGAATGGTAGAAGATATTGAGGGATTGCATTAGATTGATCTTCTCGAGCACTATAAAGTTGACTACTAGAACTCTCAAATTGGAACGATGGTTCATCCGTAGCGAAGGAAACAAGTTCAGTCGGCTAAGGTACACGGGTCGGCACGGGCCGTTCATGGTTAAGCACCAACGACCCGTGCCAAAGGAGACATCTTGCGCCAACAGTTCCAGCATGAGGCATTGGTGCGATCCTCGCTAAACTCGATGGGTCAAGCCAAAGTTCTGAGCAAAACACCCTTCCAGACGATGGGTCGCGCTAAACAACACAGACCGCGGCCAAAATAGGCCTCGCCAGATCTGGCGGTCCATGCCTACTATTCATGGGTTGTGCCTACTGTTCATGGTCCACGCATACTGTTCATGGCCCATGCCAAATCTCACAGTCCGTGCCAGGCGGCGGCTTCTCTCTATTTTGGTTATTGCTCTCTCAATTGTCATCCATTTTCCCTCTACAATATATCAAAATCTTTGTCTTTCCGAGTTCTATCCAACACACTACACCTCAGCTCCAAATGGTTCATGATTTAAGCAATGTTTTTGAGAAAGATTCAGTTGCAAGAGGAAAAGGGTAACTAGGGTTCTGGCCTAATTTTGGCCTATTTTTAGGCCCAATCTCCTACTACTATATATAGGAGCCTTGGTCTTCTAGTAAACCCTAAGTAAGCATAATGTGGATTTTCTTTCTCTCTCTAGTTAGAAGGAAGAGGAGAGCTCTCTCTAGAGTTTTTCTCCTCTTTCCTTATCTTATCTTTTCTTTTATATGTAAAAAGTAGATTAGTTCATTAGGAGAGCACTTTTAGAGAGAGAAACACTTTCTCATTTTCCTTTCTTTTCTTTTAATTTCATGTTCATCCTAGATGTAGAATTCAAATATATATTTGAATTTCATGTTTATGGAGTAATTTCCATAGCTTGGGGATAATTGTACCGCATGTTTTAATATATATGTTTTTGTGAGATTTATTAGATTCCTCATATTATTCGTGTTCATGATATTATTATGATTGTTCTTGAATATTCTTGAATGTTCTAAATGCATGAATATTACACCACATACCGGCACACACTTTGGGTTGTATTTATGTATGGTACTTTTATTGATGCCCCATTGGGAGGAGAAACCTGGATGTTAGAATGGGTAAGGGAGTACATTGCGTCTGAGTGAGTGTGTGCACGAAAAACCCGATTATTACTGTGACCTATTTTCCATCGCACTAGTCTTAACTAATTACGTAAAATTTTCCAATATGTTGCGGGAAGAGATAGTGAAAAAGTAGCAAACTAGGGTGTGAGAGACCTTAGATCATAGATAAGATGTCAACGACCCTTGGGCCTTGTTGATAGGACCCGGGGGAAGTTGTGCATTCGTGGTGGAAGCCCAAGACGTAATCACACGGGGAGAAATAGACCTACAACAATGGTCAGACATTGTTATACTTATCTAATTACGATGGCAGCGTTGATGGAGGGTTGCGAGCGCACTTAACGTGACAGGTGCGGGGAAGTGTATGCCATCAGCCACACCACGTTTTGTGAACACAATATTAGGTAGCTTAGTAAATCTTGCATGTGAATGAATCAAGGATCGAAACATTAGGTTAATCATGTTGCGAAATGACTCCCCAAGTGCTTAGCTTAATTAGATTACATGCTGTTTTACTTTATGCTTTGTAGTTGCTAATATGAAAATCCAAAACCCCCTCATTTGTTCACAATTAATATCTATTCCTTTCACTCGCACAGATTGACGACCCGTACGAGGTTGTATTTTTAGTTAATACTTGAGCCCTAGCATCTCTGTGGACAAACTCAGGGCTTGTCGCTAACTACCCTCTAGATAGCGTAGCAGTGAGAATGGGTGCAGAACTATAAATCTCTTATCTTTTGACCACGTCCTTTGCCCGGGTTAATTAGCTAAAATTAACGACCCTAAGGGGAGACAGATCTCCTCATTACTATGTTCTCCAAAATACTATTAGCAATATCAATATCATTTACATTTTAAAAAAAACAATTTTCATTCCTCAGCATCGAAATATTATACATTGTCTCAGAAATAGCCAACTTCATCAATCCAACCTTTCCTCCTTTGCCCTTGCATTTTCTGCTAAGCCATTTCAATTCCTCTTCCCAGTTACTCGGTTTTCTCCCCACCTGCAACCAGTCCAACAAAGTCCTCGATATGATGTTTGTTTTCCTGCATTGAAACAACAGATGTTGAATTGCCTCCACCTCACTATAAAGTGCACATTCCTCATCAACTGATATGCCAATCTTCTTTAGTCTATCCTTGGTAGCTAATCTTCCATGCCAGCTCAACCACAAAGTGAATTTGGCTCTTGGCCTAGCCTGGTTATTGCTAGAAAAAAGCTTTCCATTCCACTGGCTCACCATTTTTCCTCAGCTCTTTATAAACATCCCTAATACATAACTTGTTTTTCCCCAGCTGTCTCTTCTGAGTCTCCAAATTCTACACCTTTTGTCTAATCCTATTCAAGTTTTTCAGCATCCAAGAACTGGTATTTGGGAACTGTACATCTAATACATTTCTGTCTTTAATATAGTTAGTTTGCACCCACTTGATCCATAGTCTATCTATCTTTTTATAGAGATTCCATAAGTTTTTTTCTCAAACTTGTCACACTCCATTCAGTCAAAGAAATAATATTTAAACCTCTTGTTCTCCTAGGCTCACAAACTTTCTCCCAAGCAATACGAGCTTTCCTTGTAATGGATTCCCCTCCACTCCAAAGGTAGGAGCTGCACATAGCTTCAATATCCTGCAGCATAGTTTTAGGTATAGGAAATAACTGTAGCCAATAGTTAGTGACAGCAAAAAGTACACTTTTTATTAGTTGAAGCCTTCCTGCATAGATTAACAGTCTGACACTCCAATGTTTCAGTTTCTTCAGTATTTTATCAACTAGAGGTTGACACAATTGGATAGACAATCTCCTGCTAGCTAATGGTACTCCAAGATACTTGAAAGGCAGTACCCCTTTTTCAAACCCTGTTATCTCCCTGATCATCCTTTCCTAGTCTTCCTGCACTACTCCAAAGTAAACTCTACATTTTTCTTTGTTTACTTTGAGCCCCGTTGATTTATCAAATTTCTGATATGCTTCTATCAATACCTCCATTGATCTGGCCTCTCCTTTTTCTAGCAATAGAACATCATCAGGAAAGCTAAGGTTAATCAACTTCAACTCCTCACATTTAGGATGAAATTGGAATTCATGTTTTTCTCCTCCTTTTTGCAAGCACCTGAACATGTACTCTATGACTAAGACAAATAACAGAAGGGAAATGGGGTCTCCTTGTCTCAGGCCTCTTCTTGCCTTGATGAACTATGTTTAGGATCCATTGATATGTATCTATAACTCATTGTTGAGACACAAATCATCACCCATTCAACAAATTTTCCAGGTATCCCCAGTTCTCTCATCATTTCCTGCAAAGCCCTCCATTCTATAGTATCACAGGCCTTTCTAATGTCCATTTGTATCAGACATTTATCCCCACCATTTTTCCTATTATAACCCCTTGCTTCTACCAGGAACAAATGCAACTTGGTTTTCCTGTATTATTTCAGCAATCACCCTGCTCAGTCTACTAGTCTATATCTTAGAAATTATCTTATATAGAGTAATACAACAAGAAATAAGCATGAGATCCTTCACCTGTTTCGATGCAAGATTTTTAGGTATCAGAGTCACTGTTGTGTTGTTTACTACCCTATACAGGTTCCCCTTTACAAGGAAATCATTGACTGCCCTCATCACATCCTCCCTTATAAGCTTCCAATTCACCTTAAAGAATTTTCCCCCAAAACCATCAATCCCTGGTGCTTTTAAGTTTCCTATCCCTTTCAATGCCTCCTGAACTTCTTTTCCTGAAATTTCTCCACCATAAGCTTTCTACTCTCAGTACATAATTTTTTTACCACTCATTATTGCTTTCAGATCAATTCCTTCTAGTTATTCTGCTCTTTCTCCCACCAGCTTCCCATAAAAGTTCATGATCTCAGTCTCCATGTCATGCTGCTCAGAAATTTTAGATTCATCCTCCCTTATCATTTTCTGCATATCTGTCAGTCTATTTTTCCCTTTAACTATTGCATGGAAATAGGCATTGTTCTCATCCCCTAATATCAGCCAATCGCATTTAGCTCTTTGTTTAGCAATATTTTCATCAATCTCATTCCACCTCTTCAATCTCTTGTATAACCCCCCTTATGTTGTTTCTATCCTCTCTATTTTTTTCCAGCTTCTTTTGTGCATTACCCAACTTCTCCTTTGCTTCTTCTAATTTTTTTCTTTCCCCCACCGAGTCTCCTGGTTTGTTTCTTCAATATATCTTGCAGTGCCATCAGTTTCTTCCATACTACAAACATAGGTTTCTCTTCCAGCTTCTTCTTCCAAGTATCTTTAATCACAGTCAATACATCTTTATCATTCAATAGAAAATTCAGCATCTTTAACTGTTTTTCCCCTTCCTTCCTTCTTCCTCATATACTTTAATTCTTAACATTGAATGATCTGATACACCAGGTTCTAGGTTCTCTACCATCACATTAGGAAAATTAGAAAACCAGTCAACATTAGCTATTGCTCTATCAATTCTAGAGTATATAGCCCAATCTAACTGTCTATTTGACCATGTATAGTAATCTCCACTGCTATCACATTCAAATAGTCCAGTTATGTCCATCATTTGTTCTAAATTCAAATACTCGTGGATTTGAACCTCACTTCCTCCTATTCTATCTTGCTTAGTAAGGATATTATTGAAGTCTCCTATCACTATCCATGTGCATTGGACTTGTGATTGAGAGCTCTTAATTTCCTTCTTGCATTTCTTTCTCATTTTTAGCTGGTTACTAGCATACACTGCTGTAATCCAGAATCAGTATTTACCATCCAGTCCAACTACTTCACATAGCATCATCTGCTTTGTGACTGTCTTCACCCTAACATATGCCCTTCTGTGATCCCATAAAACCCAAATTCTACCATTGGGACGTGCTGAGTAATTATCCACAAAGCTTCATCTGTCACCAAACTTCCTCCTAGCGTCTTTAGTTTTTTCATACTTCACCCTTGTTTCTAATATCACAGCAACTAAAATATTCATTCCATTGAGACGGGAGTTAATCTCACTATTCTTTGTTGCATTATTCAACCCCCTCACATTCCATGATACTATCATGGCACAAAGCCATATTCCACACCAGGATCAGTTTAAATCCTAAGAGGTCTACTGCTATTGCCAACTGATATATCCTGCTTCTCTGCCTGCACCAATACTTCTTCCAGTTTTCCATCCATCACCATTTTCCCCCTACTTTTTGTTCCCACCATTGTCCACTGCTTAGCCTTTCTGCTTTCATCCTCCTTAGTTTCATTCAACTTTTTCTTTTCCTAATTTTCCCCTCCCCTTTCTGTTCAATCTGCCACTTCTGAACCAATGTCTTCTCCATTTCTTTACATATGTGTCCCCCATTTGGGCATCTCTCACAGAATAGTGGTTATTTTCCACCTTAATACTATGGTTCAGTACAGATCCATCCACATCCTTTATCTTCACATTTTATGGTATCTTCTGAGATATATCCACTTCTACCATCATCTTGGCATAAGAAATTCTCAATTCATCAGTAAAAAGAGGTCTCCCAACAGCACTTCCTATCTTCCCCAAACTTTTTGGACCCTATGAATGAAAAGGCAGCATAGGCAGAGTTTCCACTTTTTGGACCCAAATCTATTTTCATAGAAAAGTTAAGTTTCCACTGATGCAGGAAAACATTCATATTGAAATGAATATGGTCCCCTCTTCATAACCTCATCCCTATCATGTTTCTTCTTAAATTTAGCCACAAAATAGCCCTGCTCATTATACAGCAAATCAGGAACAAAAATAAATGCCCAATTCTTCAGCATAAATCTTCTTACTGCATTCATAGTCAAGTCCTTCCCAATCACATATAGTATCAGTGCATTCTCCCAAAAATTATGATTCCGTCTTAGCATCCTCTATCTCAATCTCAATTTCAATATACCCATTAACAATTGAAGGTGCTATAAATTTGATATTCATACCATTCGATTGCATTCTATTACCACTTATCACGTCTACCCATAGATTCTCCATCCCCACACCATCAACAGCCTTAACAGATTCAACCATTTTAGGGTTCAACATTACTTCTTTCTCGCAGCTTACTAGTTCATCAGTTTCCCTCCCCTGTTTCACAATTTCATCACGATCTCCCTCCTGACTGGTACACTCAGCACTCTCCTCCCGTGCTGACTAACTCCGCTCCACAGTCGACAGAATCACCTTCTTCTTTGGCCTACCCCATCCACACTTCATGATTTTGTTGCGATCGCACCTCAATTGTGTGTTTTCGCCTGCACAATCATTTTTCCCAATTACCATTTATATGTTGACATATTTTGACACTAATTTGAGATAATTTACTATCTTTATTTTGAAGTTTTAACTCTTATTTTATTTTGATTGATGTGTTAGCTTCTTCATTAACAAAATTAAAATTGATGTTTCTTGTTTTAAAATGTTAACTTTTTATTTAATGTATTCTTGATTGTTTCAATACTGTGAATTGATTTTTAAATTTTAATATTGATGTTTCTTAATTTTGAATTTAAACTTTTATTTAATGTATTTTTGATGTTTCAATAGTCTGAATTAATCTTATTTTTAAAACTTTAATATTGATGTTTCTTATTTTTGAATGTTTAATTTTTGTTTAATGTAAGTCTTGATGTTTTAATAGCGTGAATCGATTTTATAGATTTTAATATTGACATTTTTTTTAGAATTTAGTAAATTATTTTGATGTGCACTTTGGTATTTTAAAATAAATGTGTATTTCAGTGTTTTTTAAATGCTAAATTTTATGTATTTATAGTATATTGATTTGATGTTTACCATTCTTAGGTGACAGTTTTAGAAAAACATAAAAAAATATAAAGCGTGCCAAACATAAAATGGAAAGTGTTTCTAGTATATTGATTTATGTTTAAATATTTCAATTTTTATATTAACTTTAAGAGCTTTTAGAGTCTATATCTTGAAAGACAGTTTTTCCATAAGTTATGGAAAGACCAAGGTTTAAAGTGTAAATTAGAAGAAATGAACATAAAATTTCCGAGTTGCATGAATCGGGTTATAAACTTTATTACTACTACATGTTTCATAATAAATTTTTAATATTGCAACTTAAACCTTTTACCTTTTATTATTATAATTACACCCCTCTTTCCATAAAATTATGAAAATACCGTCTTTCCCAAGACTTTGCCAAACTTTTATACTTTTATGTGATGTTTATCTATTTTTATTTTCAGATCAGGTGAGAACACTCCTTTATAAGACAACACTCAATTATACGGAAACAAATATGAGCCATTCAAATCATATCTGGAGCATCCAGCGGCAGGCTATCCGCGCATCATTATTATTCACAGTCCCATTCCATATAGCAGTCGTCACATATATATCCTCCTTACCCTACTCCCTATGTTCCCTTTTTAATGGTTATAATTTTTGGGAATAAATGTTTAAAAAAAAAAGAGTGGTAGAAAATATATTGGAAGTATAAAAATTAAATATGTGTGTGAAAATAACTTACAATTTACTAAAATGGGAAGGGGCAACTATATAAAAACCATAAAAAAAAATAAAATAAAGTGAGGCATTATTAGAGGACCGGAGGGAGTATATATCTTCTTCCTCAAATACTCCCTCTGGTTCTCTATTTATGGTCTCCTTTGACCAAACATTTTTTATATCATATTTAACCATCGATAACTTTTATTATATACAGTAATGGATATTATGTAAGATGTTTTTGGCTTCTCCGTAACATGTAATTTTTGAAAAGTAAAATTTTATAATCTATTAGTGCACATAACAAAAGTTATCGATGATCAAACATTTATTATAAAAATGTCAGAAAAAATGGGGAGATAAATAGAGGACCAAATGGAGTAGTAATTAATCCAAGCATTTGTTTTTGAGGGCCCGGCCGCAACCACACCAAACTCATAACCGAGGAGGTAAATCACTGCTCCCAAGGGTTCGGGACGCGGTCCTCGAATATACTCGGTGGCCACAAGGAACACCTCCACTGGAAGATACTCCCACACTGCGCCTGCCGAGATCCGAACCCCTCCCCATGGGAAATGGAACCACAACACTTATTCTATCATTAACAGATTTGAACAAGCTAGCAAATTGTTAATTACGGTCCAATTTATTTATGAGTCCGTCTCTTGAAAGACGATCTTTGCATAAGCTATGAAAAAATTAAGGTTTGAAGTATAAATTTAAAGAAAAAGAGATAAAATTTTTGGATTGCATGAATCGGATTATAAACTTTATAATTACTACACGCTACATAATAAAATTTTAATATTGCAACTAAGATCTTTCACCTTTTATTATTTTAATTAAACCCCGTCTTTCCATAAGCCTATAAAAAGACGATCTTTCCCCTTTGCCTATATTTATTAATAACGGTTAATTCATTAATAACACGCATTATATTTTGTATTGATCACTTATAATTTATAGTTGAATCACCTACGAGTTGTACTCTAGTACAAAGTAGTTTTCATATAACCCATAAGTTATAAAGAAGCACCTACAAGTTACACATGAAGCACTTATAAGTGATTATTAAAGCACCTACAATTTACATTTGAAACACTAGCTGAAGAACCAATGTACGAGTTGTACTTTAAGAATCAAGTTATTGTTATAAATCATAAATTATAAAAGAATCACCTATAGGTTACATTTAAAGCACTTACATGCAATAATTGAAGCACCTACTAATTGTACTTTAAAGAATCAAGTTGTTTTTATAGATCTCACGAGTTATAAAAGAAGCACCAACTATTACATTTGAAGCACTTATAAGCAATAATTGAAGCGTCTACGAGTTGTACTCTAAGAATCAAGTTGTTTTATTGAGCACACAAGTTATAAAAGAAGCACATACATGTTAACATTTGAAGCACTTACAAGCAATAACTAAAGCATATAGGAGTTGTACTCTAAGAATCAAGTTGTTTTTATAGATCACACAAGTTATAAAAGAAGTGCCTACGGGTTACATTTGAATCACTTACAGGGAATAACTGAAGCACCTACGAGTTGTACTCTATGAATCAAACACAAGTTCTAAAAGAAGCACCTGCAGATTACATTTAAAGCACTTACAAACAATAATTGAATTACCTACGAGTTGTACTCTAAGAATCAAGTTGTTTTTATAGATCGCACAAGTTATAAAAGAAGCACCTACGATTACATTTGAAGCACTTATGAGGAATAACTGAAGCACCTACGAGTTGTACTCTGAGAACAAGTTTTCGTAGCACACACAATTTATAAAAGCACACACAAGTCACATTTGAAGCACTTACAAGCGATGATTGAAGCACCAGCAAGTTGTACTATAAGAACCAAACCTAATCTACTTAAATAGGACTAAGGCAAGCAAAGAGAGCTTTTCTTTGAATGAAAAGAAGTAGACTATTGAAATATCCGGAGGAGAAGAAAATGAGAGGGAATGTTGATTGATTGGAAGGTTTTACAAATAGTGGAGATTTCAAAGGGCGATGGAATTGCAGTATTATTAAGCAACTTATTACATCCAAATCAATATTGACAAATTTCATTTTATAAAGTAAGTGGATATGGAACAGAATCTGTTTCTCCCGATCCTGGAACAGAATTGGCGTGCCGATAATATTATGATAAATTCTAGATATAAAAGACCTTGACTTTTGGATAGAGGACTGAAGGACTTAAGTATCAACAATGTCCCCAGTTTCATCCAGTAATAAACGACCTAAGAACATACCGGTTGACTTCAAACAACTCCGACCCCTTGCGCCACTCCGGGAGGTTGACCTCAGGAGCCATCTTCTCGTTGTACCAGCCCCAGTCTAAAGGGTTGTTCTCGTCGAAGGAGCCCATGAAGCTGAAATGGGACCTTACATGTTGCTGAAGTTGTGAAGAGGAATGCAGGCTTCTGATATATAGGAGAAAAAAGTACTCGTTTAAGATGTCGAGCAAGGCATTATTGCCAAGAAGCCACGTTTCAGCATCACAAATGCTAATTGTCCACCACGCGACCCACTGTAACAATGCATTATCATATCATATATAGGCTACATATTTCTTTTCTTTTTTGAGCCTTAGCTAAGGCAGGCAGGTTTAACAAAACAAGAAATGGGTGGAAAGAAGTTCCAAGTTTTTGGCGGTTACTTACGTTTGGCTTGGCGGCATTTGAGTATTATATCTGCAACAGTTGGATGTACATCCTTGGATATCTGAAGATGACGATGCTAAAATCCAACTGTAACTTTCATCTCGAAGAAGTACTTGAGAGTCAGTAACAGACCCCGAACCATTTCAGTAAAAAATAATGTATTTGTGCTCCTTTCAAACACTGCAAGGTGCAAATAAACCATGCATAAGATAAGAAAGGGATAACAAGAAGAAATCAAGAGGTCTCACATAAACCGTACCAGAGCTCCAATCTTTGGATATGTCTTTAGCAAGCTTCTCTCTTTCTTCATCATCTGCATTAGAAAAGCACACAGAATGTTCAAAAACAGCACGACAGGGTGTGAAATGCACACACAAATAACAGATGATCATCAACCCAAATAAAGAATGGGTATAAAGCAAAAAAGAACCAGAAACCAAATCAAACTTTGTGTAAGACTATATTTTTTAGAGAATAAAAGGTCAAATAAGCATTCATCAAAAGCAAAACCTTACAAATAGGAAATTGAAAGACCTTCATGACATCAACACCACCAAGAGAGCATATAAAGGCTAATGAGCAAGCTAGTGAACAACTGCAATTTTCTTTCAATTTGAATGACTGTTCAAAGACAAGAAAACCCCCTGCATATGCACCCAGACTCATCGGGATTCAAAAAAGTTAGGCTTGCCAAAGAGCTACTAAATATCATAACATGCAAACTTTTTTTGAAGGTAGATTACACATAAACAAGATCATGTGCAACAACTGCCAAGGCTAGCTCGAAATCAAAACCTCAGCTTCACAATAATCTACCCAACAAATTATCAGCATCTTATCTAAATATGACTAGAACTGTAACATAAAAAGCATTGTCTTTCCGCATCTTGCAAAATATCTCACTTGAAAACTAGTTCGCTCAAACAAGATAAGGTTACAGTAAAATGAAAACTTCAACCTTAATTTTCCAATATAGCTAGCACTTCTGATCAGATGTAAAAACATACACATTCCATGCCAACTGGGAATAGTGTCACATTTGCTTGACAAAAACTGGGAATAGTGTAAGTAACCATATCAACTGGGTGAAAAAAGTCCTACATAATATGTTATACATGACATAAATAACCTCAAAAGCAAGAACTCAATCCAATTGTGTATTGTACTTTGATTTGTCCTTTATTGGCCTTAATTCCAAGTTTCAATACTTCCTCACTCTTTTTTTACTCTTGAAAGTAAAACTAGGAGAGAATAGGGCATACTATTCGTCCGATGGCTCATTTCTCAGTACTTCTAGGGCCATCCATTCTGCCTGAGAACATTGACAACCAAGAAAAGGGAATTATATTGTTAACTTGCTATGGTTAAACAAGTATTTTTTTTTTAAAATCAATAAACTCGGAAATTGACTGGTAACATTATGCCTTTTCCAGGTTGGAGCATGGGACTGATGAAGCAAAAAGCATGGAAAACTAATTTCTAGAGCTACATATATTACTAGCTTGTGCATTTCTATAAGTTTAGAAGAAAAAAGGTCCTAAAAATGATTGCAGAAACTGAATATAGATAGCTTCAAGCTTTCATCAGAATTGTCCGACTGTCACGGTTAAACAAGTATAAAAGACAACGATTAATAATCCAATTAAACTAACGAAGAACATTCATGCACAAAGCATATTTGGTTGCAATTCAAAACAATTTATCTAATATTATTAAAATTTATCTAATACATTAAATGAATTTATCAAAAATTTACACACGCAAACACAGTAGCATTAAAATTCATACCGCTGTCCCTCGTCAAATTCGGGCGGAGGAGGTTGTTCGCCATTGAAGTGGGCCACCAGCGTGTCGAAGCAGGACGCCACCAGCACTCGGTTTGCCGTCACCATCGTTTTTTCACGATCAGAGCCAATTTCCCCTCAGCAAAAGAAGAAAATTTCAAAAATAGAGTGATTGATCGGATGACAAGCGAAGAATATAGCTCTAGGACACCAACAAATGTGCAAATTTTTTGGGAAAGAAGGAGGAGGAAGGTGGCAGGGGGTAGCTCTTGTGGTTGTTGCACAAGGGAGGTGCCGGAGAGAGAGGTGGTTGCAGAAGGGAGGTGGGCGGGACCGAGGGTTTCGACGACTATGTTGGGATGGGAGAGAGATGTGAATAGCTACATGACGATGTTTTACTTGATTAAACCCGTATTTATACTATTTAACATATAATATGTATTTTTAATTTAATTTAAATAATTTAAATATATTTAATTAATATTAAATAAAATTTATTATTTTATTTAGCTGTGGCCACCATGCACCACCACCGCCGCCGCCGGTCTCTTCCTCTTCTCTTCTTCTTCTCCTCTTCTTCTTCTTCTCCGTTTCCCTCCTTCTCATCTTCTTTTTTTTCTCCAACGACTCCTCCCCCAACTCTCCTCCGGTCCCAATCTCTTTCTCCTCTCCCCGCTCTCATTCTCCTTCTTCTCCTCCCGGTTCCCCTCTCCCCGCTTTCCTTCTCCTTCTCCTTCTCCTCCCAGTTCTCCTCTCCACGCTCTCTTTCTCCTTCTTCGCTCTCCTTCTCCTTTTCCTTCTCCTTCTCCTCCCGGTTCTCTGCCCCAGTTCTCCTCCTGACCCAGTTCTCCTCCGCTCTCCGCCACTCTCCTCTCCCGCTTCTCCGCCGTTCTTCGCCATTCTCCTCTCCCACTTCTCTGCTCTGCTCTCCTCTCATCTCCTCTGTTCTCCGCACGGCGGGCTAGGGTTTTGCTCGACCGGGACGAAGGAGATGGAGGGACAGCGGGCTAGGGTTTTGCTCGACGAGGTCGAACGACTGTCGGCTAGGGACGGCGGTGGGCTAGGGTTTTGCTGGGGATGGGGACGAATGAGGAGACGAGGGACGGCGGCGGCGGGTGGAGCTGGGGATAAATGGTCGGGTTCCGATGGTAGAGCTGGGGATGGTGGTGGTTCCGATGGCAGCGACGGCGGCAGCGTCAGATTATTTTTTTTCTTTTTTAATTTTTGATTTATTTTGAAAAATTAAATTAGTATTATACATGTATATACGTATTAGGGCGTAAACTAGTAAAATACAGGGCGTGATACAACAACATCCAAGAGATATTGGAGGAAAATAGTAGGATCCGAATTCTTATAACTCGGGTTCGATTCCGCGAATTTAGGAATTAGTGAGGCAAAATTTTGCCCATCTCAGCCATTGATTGCTTTATATCAATGGTTAGGATGTGTTCTCACATAAGTGAGTGATCTCACCTAAGATACGTGTTCTCGCCTGATCCCAACTCTAGAGTTCTAATATGATATTCGGCGAGATTACCATAATTTTTTACTAATATCATGTACCATACCAATAATGTCGGTATATTATTTTCAAAAAACAATATTGTACCAAATCTTTGTTATACCAACACATCGGTATACACAAAAGTTGATTAGTATTAGTATGGTATGGTAGAATACCACAAAATATAAGTTATAATGAATTATTTATTTGCTCATAAAATAAATTACAAATAATTAAAATTTCTATTGTATAATCTTAATTTTAGAAAATTAAATATTCTCTAATCATAATAATAAAGTAAGATAACATCAAATTAAGAACTATAATAAATAGAGAAAGTATCTTGTTAGATCGACTAACGGTCGAACAATCATGGAAAACCTAGTTTCAATAACTTTTAAGATTAAATTATAATTATTTTTACATAATAAATTTTAAACCTTTTTGAAACGATACAAATTTCGTTGCAATATATAAAAATTAACATCAAATAATCATATTAGTTACACCAATTACAAAAAGCCTTCGGCTAATGGTTAGTCGGTCTAAAATATGACTTTGTGTAATAAGTAAGTTATAATAAATAAAAGAGAATTATGATTTATATTTTTTGTAAGGTTTAGAACAAAAATGCTAGTTGTAAAGAAATCTAATTTTAGAAAAATATTTTAAACTTTTACCGATATCCAACACATTGGAAATAAAATATAAATTACATATTTAAATTATTGATTTAGTTCTAATATTAATGAATGACTACATCTTAACTAAATAAAAACTCAAACTTCACAGATTATTAGTTATATTTTTAAATATAAATGTGTCGTATGGTACGATAATCTCATGGTAATGTTTTCTCAATACCATTACCATACAATCGCAAATGTACGTGGTTCGATTGGTAGGTTAGTGATGCGTCTTCGACCACCGACCGGTTCGTGGGTTTGGGTTCTTCTCGAAGGTAACCTATAATCAAATTATCCCCGGGGTTAGCACTCTGATGATTAATTTAGTCCAAGCATTTTATATGATTAAGACAGAATGAATGATAAGTAAATGTGTATCTTGTACTTATATTCCATGTCCTAAATACTGTACTACTTAATTACCGCCCTTAATTACCCACGAATGTGGCAATTAAGTTAGAGTATTAAATATTCCCCTAACCGGGCTGCCATACTTGCGGCCCAATGGTCTTCTTAGGCCTAACCTCTATCAAGAGCCCCCAAAAAAGTAGGTTCTCGACCTTAGAAACCTGGAACGTTACAAAGGTCTTCGAGGTCTCGAATGCATGGGACAATTCAAGAACTTGGAAGGGTCAAAATGAACCTTGCACGTTGCGTTCCTGCCTTCAAGGATGAGAACCTAGTTTTCTAATCAACTTCATCATTTAAGATTCCAAAAGGGCGCGCGCGTGTTATACAATCGCGCGTGTCACTACCCCCCAAACACTGCGCCATCAGAAGGGGAAGAGGCAATCACATCTTTCTATAACTTTTTATGTTTCCAATGCCGAAATAATTACCTGTCACTTCAGCCCCCATATTTATCCCATATCCACGCTTCCTTATTTACTTTTCTCGTTTGCAGACGTTTTCTTACAAGACTTTTTCCCATATTTCTCTCGCGAGCGATCCAACCTCCATCAATTTTTCCAGGAATCAGTAAGCTCTTTCATCCCTATTCTCTTTCTAATCTTCTCGTTTACCCCTTTCCTATCATGGATCGTTCTGATGAGGGTTCGACCTTCGAGAAACTTTCCGTTGAAATCAGGATAGGCGAGTCAGGGGTTAGTACACCGGAGAGAATTCTTAGCGACCCAAGATGTACCCCCTTTGAAGAACTCTAGCACGACTTTGATGCTGGAGAGGGCATATCTAATAGTCCTGGGGAAGAGCAGATCTTTCCCATAACTGAAAAGCCTTCTCAAGAAGTTGTTGAATATTGGCCGCCAGGCATGGGCAAACCCTACATAAGGAGGTCCCCCACGGTCCCCCATGAGCGGTAAGATGTGTTTTTACCCATCCCCAAATCCAGAACTCGAAGCCATAAGGGAGGAGGAAGAAGTACTTCCTTTAAGGGAAAAGGAAATCCTCAAGGGGGGGGGGGAGCACTCTCGAGTGGAACCTGGGAATCTTCTCAGGCTGAGCCCTTTCAAGAGAAGAAAAAAGGGGATCGCCGAGGATTAAGTCTAAAGGACTCAGGGATGGAGCCCCCAGTTCCCTTAGCGGGAACCGCTATTTCCATAATTTTGGACTCGATCCCTTTTGGCCAACGAGTAGCTCCAAACGCCGATTTTCAACCCTTTCAAGAAGGTGACTCTTCTTATAACCTTCCCGAAGGAAGATCATCCATCTCTCTCTGACACCTTTGTTGCGGGCTCACCTTTCCCTTTCCACCCTTTTTTTCCAAACTCCTTAGACAGTTTCAGGTGAGCCCTGCGCAAGTCCACCCCAATGTTTTGGTGATCATGATGATGTTCTTGACCAGATGTGATGAATTAAGTATGAAACCTAGTTATAAGCTGCTTCGCTCACTACACTTCGTGTTCTATAGTGGGCGGTTAACCGAAATGATCGTCTCTTTTGCCCATCGAGAAGAGCATCATAAAGTTTTTGGTGTTCCTGGCAATTTGGGTGATTGGAAAAACTGGAAAAAAGGTATCTCATTCGATAGCAGGAGGTATCTAGTCCCTCCGTGTAATTGGGCCGTGCAAGTTGAATCTCCTAAACCTGGGGAATACATCTTCCCAGATGCCCTTGAGAGGGACAGACAAAAACTGTTGTCCAGCTCCCTTGACTATAGCCTCTTTAACAACCCTAACCCTTGGATTGGAAGCTTTTCATTCCCGCCTAGAATCTATGAAGAATATGTGTATAACAAACTTTGAAAAGATACAAGAAAAGGGAGAAGGGAACGTGAGGGTCCCAGAGATGGCCCCCCCTCGAGGTTATTGTTAGTGACCCTAGGCATTCGGGATCTTTCGAAGGTGCCTTAATAGAAATCTACTTCTCTTACTTGTGTTATTATGTTCATTACTATTGACTGAATCTCTTTCTCTTTCCATTGTCAGTGGCTTTCGCTAAGTGCTTAAAGAAGCAGAAGCCCTCGAAGTAGAGCCAGGCTAGTTCCGAGGGGACTATTCCCCCGACTCCAGTGTCTCCTCTCTCGAATCAGGCCTCCCCTCCTGCAGCAGGCCCTGAGAGTCCTATCTCAACTGGTGGTACTGATCAACCACCTCACACCTGGAACGTTTTCCAGAAGACAATGGCGAACAACAAGACTATCAGTTTCTCCTCACCAAGGCCGCTTATGGGAACACATGGCGGTGAAGATGTTCAACAACAATCACTGCCCCCTTCGAATGATGTGGTGTCTGCATTCGGGTTCGAGTATCAATTTTCAAAGATTGGCTCTAATCCTGAGGTTCTTTTCCATTCTTTTTTCTCTCTCTCTCTCTCTCTCTCTCTCTCTCTCTCTTTTTAATGTCAATCTGAGCTGAATTGTTTGATCAGGCTTCTAAAATATATCACGAGGCCACCGTGAGAATAGCGCCCATTTTTTCCCTTGGCCCTGCTGACGAGGATAACCTTCGTGAGGAGCTCAGCAAAAAAGATGCTGAGATTTTGCGGCTAAGGGAATCTCTCGAAGGTCACCAGCAGGTCCTGGAAGGGAAAGACAAAATGCTCGAGGAGAAGGACAGGGCGCTTAAAGATACCACGGGGCTCTTCAAGAAAAGCAAAAGCTTTGGGACAGTGAGAAGCAAGGTGTGAATGCCGAGAGGCGTCAATGGTTTCTAGAGAGGGATACCCTCACTAAGAGGGTTCAAACTGCAGAAGAGAAGGTTCAAGCTGCAGAAGATCCAGCCACGCAGGTGCGACTGCTCGAGGCCTTCAAACACAAGCTATTGAATAGCCCACAACTTGTTGAATTTTTCTTGGATCTTCTAAGGGTGGCCAAGGAGATCGGCTGCAGCAAATTAGCCGAGAAATTTTTAAACCCACAAGTATCCACCTCTCTTTCTGATGATTTGGCCAAACAGGTGAACGAACTGGTTAATCTAGAGCTCAAAGCCACCATGGATGCAAAATGGGATGAGGCTATCAAAAACGACGGCCTTCGCTTTGCCCTATTGGATTTCATCAAGGCCAAAGAAGAATTCTTTATTACCGAGGGGATTCGAGTGATCCCCATTCCAGAGGTTATAAATGCCTCTCCTGGGCAAGATTCTTGCATCAATCAGGTGGAAGAAATGATTGCTTCCACGTCAAAGGAGGATGATTCTAGGGTTGGTTCCTGATTGTAAAATTTTCCTCTTATCTATTTTTTTCTTTACTTGGGGCCCCTCAATTGTAACTCTATTTTTTTTAGAATCAATGAAAATACACATATTTTTTCTTTATGCTGCGACTTATTGATTTTACCTTTGTTTTTCGTTTCATAGTATAATTAATTGAAAACGGTGCTAAAAGACGCTTGTGAGGCACTTTCGAGTGCCCAAAAATAACTGAGTGAGAAAAATAAACAGTTACTGATTACCCTTCGAGATCTTTCTAAATGCAACCAAGAGAAAGACTCCTTGAAGGACAAGCTCCACATCCTCGAGGCCGAGATGAAGCTTTGGCAATCTAAAGATCATTCTACGTTCAAGGGCTTTGTCGAGGATTTCCTTAGCAAGGAATTTAATGGTACCTATCCTTTAGAAGTGGTCAAGGGTCGCGATCCCTTTGATAAAGAACTAGAAGAAATGATGTGGAAAATTTATTTGAAGTTCGTTATCTGAAGTCCTGCCTTGCCGCTGCAACTAGGCTTTCAGTAGTGGAAGGGTGCCTAGTCGGCTGCTTGGGCAAAAATTGCAGACTGGTAGCCTAGAGGGAATTAATTTCCAAACATTATCTGTTAGCTCAAAGAAGAGTGGCTAGCCTGGAAGAGGACTTACTCGCCTGGAAGATGGCAGCTAACGAGGACCCCCCTTTGGCAAGCGAACCCCCTTCGGCCCCTCAACCCCCTCGAGAGAACCCCCCAGTTGAAGATAGCTTTTTGGTGGAATCCCTTTTATGAAAAAAAATGGAAAATTCACCGGGGAGATCGAGGCCTAGAAGGTATAAGCTACAAAAATGGAGCAGCGTTTCGCTAAGTATGAGGAAACAATTGCAGCACACAAAGTAAGCTTTTGTGCTCACATTCTTTCTCACAACATTCCTTCCTCCTACTTAATCAGCAACGATCATCTTCCAAAGTTTCTATTAAAATCTTCCCAGTACTGGATGGAAAAGGTCAACATTCATGAGAATGGGACTCCACGACAGAAGAAGGCTTTTGACCTCATTCTCGATTGGCTAGCGGAACTGAAGGTAAATGGATTTACCCCCTTGAGTTTTTGCTCTGCCCCTCAGTCACAGAAGTCTGCAGTGAAAGATGTTGAACGACACCTTGTCCTTTTAAGAAAAACTAACTAGGGGCCTTCATCAAAATGCTGCAAAAGTGCTGGGTCACCATCAAAGGCCCCATTCGAACCTTCCACAAAGAAACAGTGTAGGATCATCGCCGTCACTTCCTCAAAATATCCTGTAGAGGAGCAAATGAAGGATATCCGAAGGGTGGCTGGTATAAAGTTGGAAGAACTCGAAGAAATAGAGGCAAATGTGAAGAAGTTGGGAAAGCCTAAGTCCACTGAAGAATTGTTTCAAATAGGATTTCCTCCCAGTGAATGAATATACATAGATGGATTAACTTGGATAATTATTAGTGTAAATATTGTATCCTTAGTATTTGTTGAATTTGAATGAATAATTAATATGTTTTCTATCTCTGATATTTTACCCCCCGAATAGGGGCGCCCTGTGGATGTTGTTAAATAAAAATAAGTAATTTGGAGACAAGCATTTTACTAAGGTTTGATGTTTCCACCTACATCCTGCCAATGTCGCCTACAAGCTTATCATTTCAATAATACAATTTGGCTTTCGAGTGCCACTTTAGAGCCAACCACTCAAACATCATCTAGAGTGCCGCTTTAGAGCCCACCACTCAAACATCATCTAGAGTGCCGCTTTAGAGCCCACCACTCAAACATCATTTAGAGTGCCGCTTTAGAGCTAACCACTCGAACAGCATCTAGAGTGCCGCTTTAGAGCCAACCACTCGAACGTCAACCAGAGTGCCGCTTTAGAACCAACCACTCGAACATATCTAGAGCACCGCTTTAAAGCAACCCTCTCGAATACCAACTAGAGTGCCACTTTAGAGCAAACCACCTAAACATATCTAGAGTGCCGCTTTAAAGCCACCCGCTCGAATACAAACTAGAGTGCCGCTTTAGAGCAAACCATTCGAACATTTCTGGAGATCGTTTTAAAGCCACCCGCTTAAATACAAACTTCTGGAGGTCGCTTTAAAGCCACCCACTCGAATACAAACTAGAGTGCCGCTTTAAAGCAAACCACTCGAACATCAGCCGTAGCTAGAAACATTGTTTAGAGTGCCGCTTTAAAGCAACCCCTCGAATACCAACTAGAGTGCCGCTTTAGAGAAAACCACTCGATCATCGTAGCTGGTAGTATTTCCTCAAGTTGCTAATGTTCCACCTTCTTGGTACTCGAATCCCATTTATCTGTTTGAGAACATAACTTCCTCTCGGATGCGATTCGATCACTTTATAAGGTCCTTCCCAATTCGCACTTAACTTCCCCTTGGGATCCTTTATGATTTTCTCATTTTTCCTCATTACCAAGTCTCTCGGGTTGAAGAACACCTTCTTTACCCTTCTGTCGTGATATCTTCTGACCCGTTCCTTGACCTTAGCCTCGTGTAGAGAAGCTAGCTCTCTCTTTTCCTCTATCATATCCAGATCCAGACATCTGTTTTGCTGATTCATCATCTCATCTATAGTAGTCATTATCCTTGGGCTAGGAACTCCTATTTCTGCAGGAATTACTACTTCTGAACCATATACCAGACTATAAGGCGTTTCTCCAGTAGCGGAAGACTCAGCTGTCCGATATGCTCACATCACCTTTGGTAAATCTCATATCCAGTTACCTTCTACCCCCTCGAGGCGTGCTCGTATTCCATTTACTATTGTTCTGTTGGTCACTTCCACTTGCCCGTTGGCTTGGGGGTGGTAAAAAGATGTCACCTTCTACTTGATCTTATACTCCTCGCACCATTTCTTGAAGGGATCCTGGGCAAACTGTGTTCCATTGTCCGTACTAATTGTCCTTGGGATTCCAAAATGGCACACAATGTTCTTCCAGCAAAGAGAGATGATTGTTTTCCCCCTTATATTTGTCAATGGCTCAGCCTCTACCCATTGGTGAAATAATCAACAGCCACTATTAGATAT
Organism: Rubia yunnanensis; assembly: GCA_037428765.1. Lineage (NCBI taxonomy): Eukaryota > Viridiplantae > Streptophyta > Magnoliopsida > Gentianales > Rubiaceae > Rubia > Rubia yunnanensis. The sequence goes on along the minus strand of CM075061.1, from coordinate 42,484,633 downwards.
CTGAATTTTCCTGGTGCTTCTGAAAAAGGGCCCTCCAAATCGATTTTCCATTTATCAAATGGCCACAAACTATAAATGCTTTTCATTTCTTCTTGCGGAACATGTTTTATAGGTGCATATTTCTGACACCAATGGCAAGCCTGAATATGCTAGTTCGCGTCCTCGAACATTGTTGGCTAGTAAAATCCTGCTCGAATGAGCCTCCTCACCACGGATCTGGCTCCGTGATGACTGCCACATACCCCTTCATGAGCCTATATTACAAGGTAATCTGCCTCGTGAGAGTTAACACATCAAGTAATAGCTGCAAATGGCCTCTTCTATATAACCGTTCCTCTTGCAACACATACATTGGAGCCTTCAACCTTATCATTCTGGCATCCACTTCATTTTCTAGCAGGACTCCCTCTCGATATGCTACAAACGGTGTCATCCAGGAGTATGCCACTTCAATCGCCATCACTACTGGCTCTTCAAAACTTTGCTTGCTCAAAGTTTCCATGAGGATTTGCTGCTGAGATTGGGTTCCCAAATCCGAAGAAGCGAGCTTACTTAGAGCATCCACTTTATGATTGCTTTCCCTCGGAACCTAAGTCAATGGTAGAATTTGAAAATTTTTAACAAGTTCTTTACTACCTCGAGGTATCTCTACATATTACGCTCTCTGGCCTCGTATTCTCCATTCACCTGTTGAACCACAATTTGAGAATCACTGAAAAACCTCCAGTTCCACCATTTGTAGCTCCTTCGCAAGGCACAACCTTGTGATCAATGCCTCATATTCAGCTTCATTGTTAGTTTCTTTAAATGCAAAGTTCAATGCCCAAGGATAATCTCTGCCCTCGGGGCTAGAAAGTAGAACCCTCGCTCCACTTCCCCCTGAATGTGACGAACATTCCACATACAACTTCCATATCTTTCTTTGCTTTATGTCTTTATTCTGGATGGGCTCCAAACACACTTCAAGGGGTTATGTAATTTCCACTATAAAATCTGCCTGTGCATGCCTCTTAATCGCAACTTGAGGATGATATTGGATGTAATGTTCTCCCAACTCTATCATCCACTTCATCATTCTTCCAGAAATCTCTGGCTTTAGCAGGATCTAACGAATTGGGTGGTTCATGAGCACCACTATCTAATGTCCCTGGAAGTAGGGTCTCAACCTTCGGGCTGCATGCACAAGAGCTAGAATCAACCTTTCAAGAATCGTATACCTCATCTCCGATCCCTGCAAGACACGGTTAAAGAAGTAGATCGGGTGCTGAACCATTTTCTTTCTTTAACCAAGGTTGCGCTAATCGTTAGCAGTGATGCAAAATTATATAAGTACAACATCTCATCCTTGTCTGGTTTCATCAAAGTATGTAATGTCCTCAAATGCTCATTTAAATGCTAGAATGCCTCTTGGAAATTACCATTCCACTCAAACTTCTTTGCCCTTCGAAGAACATCAAAGAAAGGAAAGTGCTTCTCTGCCCCCTTCGATAGGAACCTGATTGATGCTGCCAAAGATCCTGTAAGCTTATGCACATCCTTCATCGATTGTGGGATTTTCATTGTCCTCGGAGCTTCAACCTTCCTCAAATGCTCATTTAAATGCTAGAATGCCTCTGAGAAAGTGACGGTCTCATCCGGCCGAAACCTCTCATGGCTGGGCTCTTCCACAGGGACCCTTCGAGCTTCAACTTTTAAAACATCGTTTGAGGATCTCTCTCCCACCATGCCATTGATGACATTAATTACCCTTCAGACGGGTGGGTTTTCTCCATTTTGGTTTCCCTGATTTCCCCCTATTGTTCCTGGGGTTTATCATGCCTTCCTTTCTGCCCCCTGTCTTGAACCACTTGTTCTTGAGGCCTTCTATATCCTCTACCTTTATTGTTTTGATTGTTTCTTCTATAAGGCTACCATTGATTCATCCGAGGCCTCGATGGGGCAGCCTGGTTCCTGTGTCCTTGTCCTCGAAACCATCCTTCCCACTCACACCTATAAATCTCCATCCTTAACTGCATGCAATCGTTATATCATGACTGTAAACCCTGTATGCTTAAATCTGTGCGGGGGTTCTTCCTCCCAGCATTGGGGGTAGCAGGTTATACCTCTCGAATGGTGTCCTTATGGGTTCGACCAGCCTCTTCCCTCTATGGCCTACATTTCTTCCTGCTTTCTCTGCAAGGCTACCTTTTTTCCTTCTAGTTGCCTCATCTTCTCTCGAATATTGCTCCACGACCTCCTGAAGTTTCTGCAGTGTCTTAGGAGTATTATTATTCAGTTTCTTGTATAGTTCTAGGTCCTGCATCCCCAATAGGTACCCCTGGATTACCTCATTCTCTGTCATTTCAATCACCCCCAAGCTATCATCCATATATCGGTGATAGAAGGTTTCTGTGCTTTCCCCTGGTTTTTGCTTTGTCTGGTAGAGTTCTAACAAAGTTTTGGTAAACTTCTTCTTCTGCGTGTACTGGCTCAACAACGCTTAACTGAAGTCCCGATACAATTGGAGCGAGCCTCTTGGCAACTTATTAAACCACTCTTGTGCATTTCCCTGCAAGTAGCTGCCTACCAGCTTGCATGTCAATTTCTCATCAAAGTCCCTCAAACTCATCAAGGCCAGGAATGTCTGTATGAACTCTCGAGGGTCAATTTCACCACTATATGTAGGAAGTCCTTCCGGGGGTTTCACTTCTATCGACCATCGAACCACTGTGATCACCGAGCCAAAAGGAGACCCCGCTGCCTGGCCCAAGGGGTCGATCAACCTATCCAATTCCTTTTTTAATGATTTACTTGCGTCCGAGGGGGGTTCGTGCTGAACCGCTGGCAGGTTCAACCCCCTCTCGTGACCACCTAACTGTGGCATATAGAGAGAGTGGGTTCCTTTGTATCCTCGGTTCATCCAGTGCGGTCCGAGATTCGGGTATGCTGGTGGTGGTAGCGGTTGAACATAATAATTGTACAGCCCCTGGCTGATTCCCATTCTCCCATATCTTTACATGCCAGAAGAAGTCATCATTCCATATGCCGCACCTGGACCGACCAGGTCGAAGGTATGAGCAGATGGGGCTAGTGGAGGTAGCGCATATACAAGACCTTGGGAATAACCACGAATGAAGTCCCGATCGTGAATTATCAAAAATGTCGTTGCTGAAGGCCAAAGTCCATCTCCAACCAGTTTCCGGGTCATTTTCACAAAGCCATGAATTATCATATTATGCAGAGCTACATTGGGCTCCTCATCAATTGATATCTTCATCGAATCAAAAGCAAACAACGCTGTAGAAAATAAGGGTAATAATGTGTGTTGTATTCATGAATTCAGGATACATTATATAGTAGTACATGATACCTATACAAGCTAGAAAAAGGTAACAGAATACAATTATATCTACAATTAAGGTAAGAATACAAATCTAATTCCAAATCTAACACTAATTCCGTAACTAATTCTGTAACACTCCTCCTCAAGTTGGAGCATGAGGATAAAAAATGCCCAATTGGCCAAGTAAGGAATGGAACTGGTTACGCCCGAGAGCTTTAGTGAACAAATCTGCGGGTTAGTCAATCGACGGATATGTTGAGTAACAATAGCGCCATATTGTACATGATCTCGGACAAAATGACAATCAACCTCAATGTGCTTAGTACGCTCATGGAAAACTGGGTTGGCCGCTATGTGGAGAGCAGATTGACTGTTACAAAACAATTGCATAGGAAAAGAGTGTTAACCCCCTAAGTCCTTCAGTAAATACCGCAGCCATAATAACTCACAGCAGGTAACTGCCATAGCATGATACTCTGCTTCAGCAGAAGACCGAGAAACAGTAGGTTGCTTCTTAGTCTTCCAGGAAACCGGAGAATCACCAATCATAACAAAATAACCAGATAAGGAACGCCTAGTAATTGGACAGGTGGCCCAATTTGAATCACAATAAGCAGTCAATTGTAGGGCACTACGGGAAGAAAGAAATAAACCTTGACCAGGATGACTCTTCAGGTAGTGCATCACATGAACAACAGCTTGCCAGTGAGGAACACAAGGAGACTTCATGAATTGCGCAAGAGTATGAACTGAATAACTAAGTTCAGGAAGAGTAATAGTCAGATATATCAGGCACCCAACCAAGTGGCGGTACTGCTCCGGGTCATGGTAGGCTGGACCTTCAACACGTGCCAAATCATGTTGTAGCTCCATCGAAAAATCAACTGGTTTAGAAGCAGATAAACCTGTATCAGATAGGATGTCCAAAGCATATTTCCTTTGTGAGAGAAACATCCCCTCCGGTCTTCTAGCGATCTCTATGCCAAAGAAATACTTAAGCAAACCAAGGTCTTTCATGTGAAAACAAGAACCCAAGTATTTCTTGAACTCAGAGATGTGTGAAGAAGAACTACCAGCAATGACCAAATCATCCACATAAACCAGAATATGTAAAGAAACTAATTCACGGGAATAGACAAATAAAGAGTAATATGCCTTACTTTGAACAAAACCAAATGTCCGTAAAGCTTGAGCCAGTTTAGCAAACCAATTCCGAGGAGCCTGGCGAAGACTATAAAGAGATTTCTGAAGGGGACAAACTTGACCGTGCGGAACTGCATAGCCAGGCGGAGGACGCATGAACACTTCTTCATGTAAATCACCATGCAGGAAGGCATTATGAACATCCATCTGATGTAGTTCCCAACCACGTATAACAGCAACAGACAGGAACAATCGAATAGAACTCATCTTCGCAACCAGATCAAAAGTCTCAGTATAATTAATTCCTTCAACCTGGCAATTTCCAAGAACCACTAGACGCGCCTTGTGACGTTCAATAGTACCATCGGAATGAAACTTCATTCGGTAAACCCATTTGCATCCAATAGCCTTCTTATGTGCAGGCAAAGAAGTCAAAGTCCATGTCTGATTTTGCTCCAGTGCAGTAAGTTCCTCAACCATAGCATCTCGCCAATGAGAATGACGGGAAGCCTCAGAGTAAGTAGTGGGATCTGCACTAGAAGTTACAGCACCCAAAAATCTAGAATGCATACTAGAAAAATTATCACAATTTACATAATCAGTAAGAAGGTAGAGAACACCTGAGGAAAGTGATGACGCATGAGGGAACGTAGTCGAAGGGGGGGGGGGGGTCTTCAGTAACAAGAGCACAAGCATAATCATCACAATTATAATATGCCAAATACGACGGTGGATGTCGAGATTGAACAGTCTGTCTGGTAGATGTTAAATCGACGGCAACTGGCTGAGAAGTACCGGCGACATATGGTGTAGGTAGGCCTGCTGCGGCTGGCAAAGATGAACTGGCATCGGGCGACGGAGCACGGCTGATAGATGCCGGCGTCATAGCATCCGAGATGACCACAGGGAGTTGGTCGGCACCGACCAGTGGTGAATTGCCGGTGATGAACGGAGTTGACCGATTGACATTGACCGGCATTGACCGACCGGCATTGACTGGTTAGCATTGACCGGCGAAAGAGCAGCCGGCGTCAGCTGCCTCTCGGTGGACATCGGAAGACCAACGATGTCCAGTAGCGGTTGATCGGCGTCGGTAGGCGGGACAGAAAATCCATGCGGCTCCGGCGAGAAGGAGGAGGAATCCGGCGGTGTTGAGGTTGCGCCGCCAGGTTCATTGGTTGAAGCAGATTGCTGAGTTGCAGAGTACGGGAACTGGTCTTCAAAGAAATCAGCATCCCGAGTATTAAAGATTACTCGAGAGTCCAAGTCGAGAAGACGATAACCCTTCTTTCCAGCAGGATAACCAAGGAACAAACACCGTCGACTTCTTGGTGCAAACTTGTCACGATATCTGGGAACACAAGCAGCAAAACACAAGCATCCAAAAAACCCATAAAGAAGAGTAATTTGGTGCCAGGCCATAGAGTAACTCAGAGGGTGTACAACCGTTGAGAAGCTGAGTCGGTGTTCGGTTGATCAGGTAGGCAGCAGTAAGAACACATTCTCCCCAAAATTCAATAGGAAGATTGGCTTGAAACCATAAGGCTCGTGCCACATTGAGTAAATGATGATGCTTTCGTTCAACTCGACCATTCTGTTGAGGAGTATCAATCATAGATGTTTCAAAAACGATCCCAGATGCAGTAAAGTGAGATCGGAGAGGTAAAAATTCAGTGCCGTTATCGGCCCGAACTCGTTGAATTGATCTTCCCCACTGGTTCTTGACTAAAGCACTAAATTCTAAAAATCTAGAAGCTACTTCAGATTTAGCTACTAACAAATAAACCCAAACAGCTCGGGAATAATCATCTACTATTGTCAAGAAATAAAAAGCACCACTAGAAGATGGTGTATTATAAGGTCCCTAAACATCACAATGAATTAATTGAAATAATGCAGTAGCATTAGTAGTACTTAATTGAAAACTATGTCTAGTCTGTTTTTCTCTATAACATATAGAGCAAGGTACAAAATGTTTATTAATGCTAGGAGAAATAGAAGACAACACCGTGGAAGATGGATGACCAAAATGCTGATGCCATAAATCGGAAGAAGACAATGAAGCAACTGTAGGAAGAGACTGCAGGACAGGACTGGGAACACGAGCATCCAGCAGACGAAGCCAAAATACCCCCCCTTTCTATTCACCCATGCCAATTATTCTTCTCATACTGATTGTCTGTAAAATGCAATAATTTTTAGTAAACAAAGCCAGACAGTTTAGGGTAGATAACAATCTAGAGCATGACAGTAAATTGCATCGCAATGTAGGGATATATAACACGTGTGGTAGTATAAAACCATCAAAACAAATAGATCCATATTGAGTAGCAGAGAACATCGAGCCATCAGGCAGAAAAATATTCACAACATCAATAGTAGTAGTAAGATCAGAAAAAGAGCCTTTGTCACCGGTCATATGATAAGAGGCTCCCGAATCAAGTATCCATGGTAAAGTATGCTTACCAGGCTCATTACCATGAAGAGAATGAAGCTGATTAAACAAGTTCATAGTCGTGCTCCATTATTCATCTGACAGAGCAGGGCCAAAATTGGAGCATGCTGGTACACCAGAGGAGGCCGCCGCCGCTAGACTAGGTGGCGACAAGGCGGCTCCGGTGAACGGCGGTGGGAGCGAGATATCGGTGGCGCCGCCTGTTTGACCGGTGTTGACTATTGGCTGGGCGGGTGGTGCTGATTTCTTGCTCTTCTTGAACCATTCTGGTACACTGTGTATCTGGAAACAGGTATCTTTATCATGACCCTTGCGACAAAAATGGGTACAAATAAGATTCTTTCGGTAGGCTGCAGAGAGAACAACTGGTGAAGAACTTGTAGGTGGTGAACGTCGGGCATCATACACCATAGAGGTAGAAGAAGGCTCACGAGCTCGAATGATAGCTCTATGATTCTCCTCCCGAGCAACAAGGTCATACACCTTCATGACAGATAGCAGTGGCTCAATGCTCATGATACCAGAGATGAATTGGTAGATCAAATCCTTCTCTCTCTCTTGGAAGATTTTCGCAGCAAAATTGCACTGATATAATGCCTTGCAATCTTCACAGATACAAACCAGGGGAGGTCGCATGCAGTGATAATCTGCAAACAACTTCTTCAGTTTGGCAAAGTAGATGTCGATGGGCTGACCGTTTTTCCTGCAACCTTGAATGGTTTCTTGCGTCTACAAAAGCTTCATACCATCGGCGAGAATAAATTGTGCCTTCAGATCATCCCACAAATCCTTGACTGTGGAAAAAGAACTTGTAGAAGATCGTAACACCAGATCCAGGGTTTGCAAGATCCAACAGACAAGAGTAGCATTAACCCTAGGCCAAACAGCAGCATCAGGATGATCATCCTGGGGTTTGGTAATGGATCCATCAATGAACCCAATCTTGTGCTTGGCTAGGAATGCACAACAAATCGTATCGGACCATTCAATGTAATTTTCTTGACCTTTCAGCATGGTCGGTACAAGTTGTAAACCTGGACCATCGCTAGGACCAATGAAATAAGGATCAGTCGACACACGACCAATCGGTAAAGTAGTACAAGGGCCAGATTGCAATTGCAGCTACTGAAGTAAAGCTGTAATCACATCATAACCACTCATATCCTGAATCTTTGGAGCAGTAGGATTAGGCTGATCTTCAGAGAAAGACGTATTGTATAATCAGGTACAGATCAGGAGCAGGTAAAATAACTAACGACAGATCGGATCAACAAGACACACCGGCGGTGATCGGTGGCGCGTGAAGGAGTTCGGCCGGTGGCGGCGGGACAAAAACTTGAGCAGCGGACAACATCTTTGTGCGACGTCAGAACCAGCAGACAGTGGCGACACTGATGCAGCAGTGGTGGTGCGTGGGGTTAACGGCGGCGTGTGGGATCGATGGCGGCAACTCGGAAAAATTTAGGTAGCAGAAAATTTTCTGTTTCAGGTTTCCAAATTTTAGGCTCTAATACCATGTAGAAAATAAGGGTAATAATGTGTGTTGTATTCATGAATTCAGGATACATTATATAGTAGTACATGATACCTATACAAGCTAGGAAAAGGTAACAGAATACAATTATATCTACAATTAAGGTAAGAATACAAATCCAATTCCAAATCTAACACTAATTCCGCAACAAACGTACCTTCAAATTTCTCGACTCTACAGTAGGCATTAATGGTAAATCGGAATAGGTTTAGTTTTGGGGAGGGAGAATATAATGTTGGAGGAAAGGAAGGGTTTGAGGCCATGAACAACACGAGGAGGTTGAGGGAGTCGAACCGGTCGATGCGCACAAATGGTGACGGAGGAATCGTCATGAAGGCGAAGCGTAGAATCTCACGGTGGTCGTGGTGGATCCGGCGACTGAGGGAAGGAAAGAACCTGGTACTCTATTTTTTCAGATTATTTAAAAATTGGTCCCTGAATTTCATCATTATTTTTAAAGGTTACCCTGGGTCATTATTAACTATATTTTAAACCCTAAATTTTGAAACTCCTGTTATATTTTTCTATTATTTATAAATAGCGGGAATCCCACCACACGTTGCGCGGTGTTATTGATTAAATATATTTAATTTAATTAATATATGATATTTATATATCACATTTGAATTGAAATAAATAAATAAATTATAAAGATATTCATCTAAGAATAACTATCTAAATCGTAAAATAAATAATAAATTTTGTTGGAACTTATTAAATAATCAATAAGATAAAAAAATATTATTTTTATAACCTTTCAAGAAATAATATATTTCAAGTACACGAAGTAAGTAAAATATAAAAAAGAAACGTTGAACTTGTGGAAAAACAAGGAACTGTGTGTATATATGAACTAAACAATGAATTGGGTGGCATAAATGTAGACAAAGTTTTGTCACAATCATTGTCTATATGTTTATTTTGGAGAATTGTTGTCTATATACCAATATAATCTTATATACTTGTAAAAATGTCCATATAACCTTCAATCGTTTGAAAGTTAGAAAAAAACTACCTAATTAATGAAAGTGCCAATATATAATCCTCTGGTAGACTTTCCGGCGTTAACCATGCTTTTTCAACTGTTAACCCAACTTAAAATGACAATAATGCCATCAGACCAAAAGATGAATTTGGGTGGACAATTATAACCTTACCCACAACCATCGAACCATCGTCGCCGCTGCCATAACATGTAGGGTTATATCAGGACATTATGAATTTGATAGGGTTCGGGTGGCACTGGGTTCGAGGGGTACTGGTTCGAGTGGAGAAGTTTGAGTGGTACTGGGTTCGAGCAGTATTGGGTTTGAGTGGATAGGCTCGAGTGGTACTGGGTTCGAGTGAAGAGGGTTCGAGTAGTAGTGGGTTCGAGTGGAGAGAGTTCACGTAGTACTGGGTTCGAGTGGTATTGGGTTCAAGTGAAGAAGGTTCGGATGGTGAGGTTCGAGTGGAGAGGTTCGAGTGGTACTGGGTTCGAGTAGAGAGGGTTCAAGTGGAGAGTTTCGAGCGGTAATGGGTTCGAGTGGAGAGGGTTCGAGTGGTACTGGATTCGAGTATATAGGGTTCGAGTGGTACTGGGTTCGAGTGAAGAGGTTCGGGTGGTGAGGTTCGAGTGGAGAGAGTTCGGGTGGTGAGGTTCGAGTGGAGAGAGTTCGAGTCAAGATTTGAGTGGTACTGGGTTTGAGTGGAGAGTTTCGAGTAGAAAAGGTTCGAGTGGTAATGGGGTTAGAGCGGAGAGTTCGAGTGGTATTGGGTTCGAGTGAAGAAGTTTGAGTCGAGGTGGATGGTTGATGGATCGAGGGGTGATGTCTCGAGGAGGATGGTTGATGGTTCCAGGACCTCGAGGGTTAATGAATCGATGGAGAAGTCCGAGTGGTACTGGGTTCGAGTGGTAATGGGTTAGAGTAAAGATGTTCGAGTTGTACTGGGTTCGAGTGGAGAGGGTTCAAATGGAGAGGTTCAAGTGGAGAGGGTTTGAGTCTAGCGGTTCGAGTAATAGGAGTTTGAGTGGTACTGGGTTTGAGTGGAGAGGGTTCGAGTGATACTGGGTTTGAGTGATACTGGGTTTGAGTGATACTGGATTCGAGTGGAGAGGGTTCGAGTGATACTGGGTTTGAGTGGAGAGGTTTCGAGTGGTACTAGGTTCGAGTGGAGAGGTTCGAGTGATACTGGGTTTGAGTGGAGAAGTTCGAGTGGAGAAGTTCGAGTGGAGAGGTTCGAGTGATACTGGGTTTGAGTGGAGAAGTTCGAGTGGAGAAGTTCGAGTGGAGAGGTTCGAGCAAAAAGGTTCCAGTGGTGAGGTTTGAGTGATGAGGAATCAAGTGGACAGGGTTCGAGTAGAGAGGTTCTAGTGATACTATGTTCGAGTGGTACTGGGTTCATGTAAAGGAGGTTCGAGTAAAGGAGTGGAAAGGTCCGAGTGGAGAAGTTTGAGTGGTGAGGGTACCATCCTCCACTGGAGAGAGTACTATCCACCACTCGAGAAGGGTATACCATCCACCACTGGAGAGAGTATTATCCACCCCTCTAGAAGTTTGTCAACCACCCTTCGAGGGTATACCATCTACCTCTCGAGGGGTACTAGGTTCGAGTGGTAATGGGTTAGCTCTTGAGGGGTACTGGGGTTCGAGTGGTAATGGGTTTGAGTTGTAATGGGTTTGAGTAAAGAGGTTTAAGTGGTACTGGGTTTGAGTGGAAAGGGTTCGAGTGGAGAAGGTTCGAGTGGTGAGGGTTCGAGTGGTGAGCATTCGAGTGGTGAGGGGTCGAGTGGAGAGGGTTCGATTCGAATGGAAAAGGTTCGAGTGGTACTCATTCGAGTGGTGATAGTTTGAGTAGAGGTTAGAGTGAAGATGTTTGAGTCGAGGAGTGATGCCTCGAGGGGGATGGTTGATGGTTCCAGGGCTTCGAGGGCTAATGAATCGAGTGCAGATGCCTCAAATCAATACCCCTCAAGGAGGATGGTTGATGTTCAAAGGGTGGATGGTTCGAGTGGTAGGGAGACCTCGAGGCAAATGGTTGATGTTCCAGAGGTGGATGGTTCGAGTGGGGGCGTGGTGGATGTTCAAGAACTGATGGTTCGAGGGGTGATGGTTCTAGGAATGGAGGGTTGGTGTTCGAGGGATAGGTGGTTCGAATGGTGGTGTCGTGGATTGTTTAAGGGTTATATGCCTCGAGTGGGTCATGGTTCGAAAGCTAATGTGGATGGTTCGGCGCTCTCACTGGTATACTCTCTCGAGGGCCGGTGTACTCTAAAGGGGTGGATGTGTGACCTCTCGAGGGGTGGTGTACCCTCGAGGAATGGTACACCTCTCTCGAGATGTTGATGGCATACCCTCGAGGGGTGGAAGATGTACTCTCTCCAGTGGTGGATGTTTTACCCTCTCGAGAGTAGATGGCGTACCCTCAAAGGGTGTTTGACAAACTTCTTGAGGGGTGGATAATACTCTCTCCAGTGGTGGATGGTATACCCCTCTTGAGGGATGGATAGTACTCTCTCCAATGGTGGATGGTATCCTCACCACTCAACTCTCACCGCTCGAACCCTCACCACTCGACTCACACCACTCGAACCTCACCACTCGAACCTCACCACTCGAACCTCACCACTCGAACCTCACCACTCGAACCCTCACCACTCAAACTTCTACACTCGAACCTTTCCACTCGAACCCTCGAACCTACTCTATTCAAACTCATTCCACACGAACCCAGTACAACTCGAACATAGTATCACTTGAACCTCTCTACTCGAACCTCTCCACTCGATTCCTCATCACTTGAACCTCACCACTGGAACTTCTTCGCTTGAACCTCTTCGCTCGAACCTCTCCACTCAAACTTCTCCACTCGAACCCTCTCCACTCAAACCATGTATCACTCGAATTCTCTTCACTCGAACCCAGTATCACTCTATCCCAGTATCACTCGAACCCTCTCAGGAGCTTGGACATTTATATGAAAACTATTTAATTTCGTACACAAACCATGCACGAGAACTCTTAATGTAGGGTTGTTTCTACCACCCCGATTACTTGAATTTTATGTTTATTCTATATGCCTTGACTTGAAACCCCAACATCTGGAAAGAAGTACTAAATTCATACAGTCTACAAACACAAGTCACTAACCAAAAGATAGAAAGTAACAGGAAATAAGGCATACTGATGTCGGAGAGACAATATTCAACTATAAAACAAACAAACAGAAGTCCTTCAAGGACACCTACTCTGATTATACAGAAGACACTATTTAAATGCAATTCCTCCAGCTAAAAAAATACCATCACAAAGTGTCATCACATAGTGATAAATACACACCAATTGGGGCATTACTTTTCTTCATCACCTGACACAAATCTATTGCAAGTAAGAGTATTATTACAAGAAAACACAACAGTCACAACATATAGAATAAACAGAAAATTCAAGTAATCGGGGTGGTAGAAACAACCATACATTAAGAGTTCTCGTGCATGGTTTGTGTACGAAATCAAATATTTTTCATATAAATGTCCAAGCTCCTGGTAGTATTAACTAAATAGGAGGTATTCAACACATGTATAATACCAAAAGGTTAATAATTAGACCCCACAAAAGCAGTTGACTTACAACAAGTATCAAACTCTTAAGATGCAACTCTTGAGAGTCAGAAATAGAAGTGAAAAATAGGAAATAAAAGGCAAGGACAAGTCAAGTGGCACACAAATATGCAGAACAGGCACAGAGAGTCAGAAATAGACAAAAACACATAACAATACACGGACCAAAACCCATAATTTCATCTTATATAAGCTCGTAAATAAGGAAGCCAAAAGGGTTTTCAGGAGTAAAGGAAAACAAGAAATAAAAGTTAACATTAAGTAAGTAGCTCTAGAAAAATGTAAAAAATGTAAATTGATGTGCCAATTTTATACGGTTATATTAGGACTTTTAGGATTCACATTTGTATACTTTTGTGCTCTAAATAGGACATTTTGCCTTGAAGTTCTCTAAGGAGGATTAAAAGCAACTTTAACGCTTTTAGTACTTTTCTAGAGGATTTTGTGTGACAAGGCAATTTGTTTCAAGACTTTGAAGATTTTGAAGACTTTGAAGAATACCTTTGAAGATTTGAAGGCTTGTAATTGAGCTTTTGAAGATTTAAAGAATTAAAGAAGTGAAGAGAAGAGGAGGATATGAAACAAAAAGGAGAAAGAAGAAATGACGTGGACTTGGAGTCCATTGCGAGGTCGTCCCGAGCACGTTGCGACTCGCGACGGACAAGGGGTCAGAAACCCTTCTTGCCTTTTGAACTATAAATACTCACCTTATCCTCTCCTCTTCAGCAGCTTTTGGACAACCTCTTTTCTTGCATTTTTCTGGGTTTAAAACCCTAGTTTTTCTTTCTTTCTTTTCTTAGGTTTTGTAGGTTAATCATGTCTTTTTATTATCTAGCTTAGTTTTATCTTGGGAGCAATGGATTGAAGCTTCCATTTCTATGTAGTAAGAACCATGTATATATCTATTTATTGCTTTTTCTATTGTGCATTTATTGAGCTTTGAATGTGAATTGTTAATGGCATTGATGTTGTTGGAAGCTTGAGTATTTGAAATGCTTGTATGATTACTTGTTAGGGTTGGGAGAAAGTAGTTAATTCTCCCCTCTTTTAATGTGGAATCCAAGAGCACGAGTTAGAGCTTCTTAATGATGTTGATGTGTTGACTATTCCTGGATGAATGTGATGATGTTGAATTCGTTGTCATGTTTGTCTTACATGGTAAATGAGAGAAGTCAATGAATGTCGATTTTTCTTGGCTAATCTTGTTCAAATGCATGATTAGTGGAAGTAGTGAATAGATTTTGACATTCGTTCTTGAAGCCTTTTTTATTAGCATTCACGTGTTCTTAATTCTATGTTTCACTTCATTTATGCCATGTGTTGTTTGAGAATAGGAAGTGTTTGTATGATTGAAGTGTTAGGGTGTTAGGAAAGTGACGAATTCCTTAGCTCCTTTGCATGAAAATCTAGGAACATGAACTTAGAACTTGTTGCGCATAATGTGTCGTAATTCTTGATAGATAAGCATGTTAATGTGGATTGTTCTCATATTTATCCTATAGATGCAATGAAAGGTTGAACCTTGAATGTGGTTTGTTCTAGGTTTAGCCTAATGAATACTATGTTTGGTTAAATGGTTATGTCTTTGGTAGGAGGCTTGTCGTTGTCAAATCTATTGTCCTTCATGTAAAATGCCATTGATGAAATACCCCTATGGTCGTTGTTTGTCTAGGGTGATCATCAATGAGGTTGGCAAATGGTCTTTGTTTGTCTTTGCAAAGTACTCTTAAGAAGGAGTGAATGCCGATCTTCCATTGGCATTCCCCATAGGTAACAATTGTGATAGGATGAGTGAATGGTTCAATGATCTACATTAGGTTTGGAAGTGGATATCGATTGCCCCCAAGGCTTTATCTTTTGTAATTTTAAACCATTTTTCTTAGTTTTATTTAATGATTTAGCATAGTTGCTTGACTTTGCTAGTCGTCTTGTCTTTTAACTTTCATAACTTAGGACCACCAAACAACCAACCCCCCCCCCCATTTACAGACTTTTATAAGTATATATATATATCTACTCCTAGCCTAATAGCAACCATTTGTGCTTAAACGCTTGAGAAAATCCCCCTTCTTCGTGGATGACCCCGACTTTCCGCTACCTACTTAGTTGTAGATAGTAAGCAAAAAGGGGTTATAAATATTAACTTTGAGAGGTACTGCAACAGCCTCCCAATTCTCGAAGTCAAAATTGGGGATATTGACTTGGATAAAATAGTGGAGCAAAACCAAAATTGACTTATGTCATATAAAAAATATATTTTGATTTTGTCAAGGTGCGTGATAATTTATTTTTCTTTCAAATTTGTTATTAAGGAATTATCTGGCAATTTGAATATGCATAAGGTACTTTTTGAGAAAATTTTCATTAGTCAAAATCTCATGGAATAAATCCAAAGTCTTAAAATTGTTTTAAGGCACGAGAAAAAAGAGGCTAAGGGCACTTGTTTCCATTGTGGTCAAAATGGACACAGAAAAAGGAATTACAAGGAATATCTTGATATTGTGAAAGAGAAGAAGCTTAAAGAAGTTTCTACTTTAGGTATATATGGGATTGAACAAATCTTTAAACTTCTATAAATTTAGTTTTTGATGTCCGTTCTCATATTTCTGAAATATGTAGGATCTATGGAAGAGTAAGATATTGGGTGATGAATTAATGGACCTACAGTGAAGCAATTGTTGATGTTTAGACTATAGAAACATTTATTATTTCTTCGCTGGATTGTTTTTATGAATTCAACATTTATTATTTTTTCTCAACATTTCTTTTGAAGAATGCTTTTCCATTTCATGTTGATTTGGATAAATTTCACAATAAGGAAAAATTGTTATTCTTTGTCTTGTGTTATATAACAATAAATTTTGCATTCTTGAGTTATATCTCAGTTCAGTATGATCACAAAGAGATCCAAAGATAATATATTGAGAAAATTTTCTTACGAAATAGTAGACTTATAAACTAGAATGTATGCAGTTAAACTGCATAAGATGCATTTTTTTTACTATGAATCATTAACAATGCATATATTGTTTATACAAGTATAATGACCAAAACATCCTTCAAGTGGGAGGGTATAAATTCTACTAAATACTAGGTCTAATACATGTTGATGAATATAGACTCATGTAAAGTTGGGATGATTTTTCTGTACTTAAAAGTGGTCAGTTGTATTTATCAAACTACTTTTTCAAATTCTTTGAGGATTTACAAATATAATGATTATCTTAATGAGACATACGAATATTGTTCATTGAAAAATTAGGCATGCAATTTTAATTTTAAAACCATTTTTCAAACATGTTTTAATACTTTAACAATCATCTATTCAACCATATGATTTTGAGCTTGTTCAAACTTACTAGAAGAAATTAAAGATCTAGTTTGATATGAAATATTTTAATAAATTGTTTATTTCACAAATATTTAGTGGGAGAAAATAGAGCCTAGAGAAGCTCTTGACCCACAAACTAGTAGTCAAAATAGGATGGAATTGAACTTATGTGATAAGTTTTGTTCATACTATAAGAAATAATTAGTATACAAGTTTTAATTATGAGTATACAAGAATAAGTGGGAGTGTCATAGTATTTTGCATGCAAAGAATATATATGAGAAATGATCCTTAAGCGTGTTAAGGATGATATTAGTAATTTCTTGTTGAAATGGTGAAGGAAAAGTGTTTCTTCAGTGTCTAAGGTCTTTATTATGGATATGAATTATGGTAATTCTTATGCTTCCGCTGAATAACTATACATTTTTAATAAATGTAAAAACATCAAACATCTTTGATTTTTGGTGTTATAAGTAACACTAAAATTGTTCATGGATGCGCAAGTGTTGAGAAGTATGACACACTAATCCATTATGATGACAATTAGTACTTGAGAAGTATTAGGGGATGATTAGGAATACTGGTGATACTTTATTGCTTGATAAGTACAAAGGACATTTTGATTCATGAGATTAATTGGATTGCGAGAAATGATTTTTTTAAAAAAATTATCTTTTGTGCATCTATGATATGACAATTTTGTTATTTTAATACTATGTTCTCTGCTACTATTAAAATGACAAAGTTCTTGGAATAATATGTTTGTTATTCTTAAATTTCTCTAGTCGTGGTATTAACATATAATAAGGACGTCATTAATATGGATAGACTAGCTTGTATCGTGATACATGAGTGAATTATTGGAGAATAGTTCATTTGAATGACCGTCTAGAGATTTCTATAGGGATAAACTTTGTAGTGCCGATAGAAAATCTCTATATGACAGTAGTGTAAAGTAATCCTTAGATTTGAAATTATAAAGAGTATATTTTGTGTGGAAAGTTGTGCTCTAACTCTTCTCGTCCTTGGTCGTAAATGACTCAGTGTACGGTTAGTGTTGGGTATGACAAGAAGCATATATTGATATTTTATAATTAATTAGGATTCGCCACCCCTAATGGGAGAGTATATCCTAGATATGGCCACTTGTTGGAATATCAACTCAAAATATTTGCAAACGATCTAATAAAGTTAGAAATTTATAATTTTAATAGGAGGGAGTTGAATTCGGGAACAAGAAATTATTTGTACATGAAAGAGTTCGCACATAACCTCACTCTTGTACTGATAAAGGATATAGTATGGTGAAGGGATATTTATTACATGGAATCTGGTTCATGGAGAGGTGAAGTCGATCATTTGACTTATTCCTAAACACTTGGGTGGTCATAATGCCTTGCAAGAGGCCAATCTTGATATATAAATTTAGCGATGAATTAAACTGTTAATTTGATAAATTCTTAGAAATTTCATGATTAAATATTGTCTTTAGTACAAGTGGGAGTCTGTTGGGTTTTGGGAGTCTGTTGGGTTTTGGGAGTCTGTTGAGCCAATAGAATTTCTAAGTAAATATTTATTGCTAAATGTTTAGGAACCTAAAAGGTCACACACAATAGAATTTAATATTGGGATCGTAATGGATTAATAAGATATTAAATACATGAGGGCTAATTGGAAATTATATGTTTATGGATTATTTGATAATCAAGATAAATATGAACGGAGTATTGTAAATGGTAAGAGTTACTATTCCTCACAATCAGTATTGATTTGGACGATCAATGCTGACCATAATGTTTCATCAATAAACATTAATACACGATTAACATGATTGATATAAATGAAATGTTAATACTAACAACCGTTACATATATTGATATCAATATGGTATTAATTCTCCTGGTATTGCTTCGACAAATAGGCCTAGCTACAACCAGGTTCACAAAGAAAAAAAAAACCAATACTCTAAAAATAGTTCTGTGAGTGTTTTAGGTGAATGGAACTGGCACATTAACTGACTGTCCAATAGTTAAATTTGTGTGGATACATTCAGAGGTCGGACCCATTGTGCGACTAAGATCGACATCTCCAAACAAAGTATCACTTTGACGATAATCTGACAATTATATTTTTGCATTATGTATGTATCATATGATTCTGGCTTTTATAGTATTAGGATAATACTTACAACCTTGACCATAGTGTTCCTCAGCCGAGCGCAACCTATTGGTAAGATCATCCACTGAAAGAGTGCTTAGATAAAGCAAAGTTTCAATTGAAATTGCTACATGTGTGGAACAGGGTGGTACAACACGCAAGAATTACTTCACTACACGTTCCTTCTCCACCCCCAAGAACTCGCAAATTGTTGATGAGCAGGTTATCCTCATGGAGAAATCATTAACAGTTTCTCCATCACTAAACGTGATTGACTCGAACTCCTTCCTTAGTTTTTATGTGTTTGCCTTCCGAAGACGATTTACACCATCCGTTGCATTTTGATCGTGTCCCAGGCTTGCTTCCTCGTGTCCTTTACAGCAAGCAAAGACAACATTTCGGGCGGCACCACTCTCAAGATTATTGACAAAGTTAGATGTCCTCATGATAGTCTCCATTTCCATCTTCGGCTACTCGCCACAAACCTTGAGCCTGCAATTTCACCCTCATCACCAAAGACCAGTCGGTATAGTTTTTGCGATTTAAAATGGGATAGACCATTAAACTACTTGATTCCCGCATCACTCATTGCACAACAACATCGCGACAATGTTCCCCATATGGCCTACTTCCAAGAACTCGAGGTGGCGTTCGCGATCCATTTGTAGCCATTGTTCAACCAAACTCTGATACCAATTGTTGGAACCAGTGGCAGATCTATTCAAGTGCAAGGTAGGGCATTGCCCTACCATTTTTTCAAAAAAGAATTTTAGTTAATTAATATATATATTTTTAATTAGTGCCCTAGTTTAATTTTAATTTTAGACTCATTTTATTCATCCAAATTTAAAAAAATTTCAAAATTTTAACACTACCTTGTCGTCAAATTAAATTGTAACCCACGAAAAAAAATTTCTGGCTCTGCACCTGGTTGGAACAGAACAAATCAATGGTTAGCAAAAGGATCGAAAACTTAATTTATGTTGGAAAATTGCCACATTTTATGATGCTTATCATTCAATTTAAAGCAAACTCATAACATAAAACACACTCTCCCACATCTCATGAATATTAGCTAGCCATTAACCCACATCTGCTTGATTCTAGAAATGAACTAAACTACGTACATGACTAAGTCTTTATTGAACAAGTCCAACACTAACTATTCTTAAAACTAGCGTGGATGCACCGCGCGTTGCGCGGTGAGCTTGATAAAAAATTATAAAAATTGTATAGGAATGTTAAAAGAGTTGTAATTGAAGCTATAAATGTACCAATTATACATGTAATTGAAGTGTGGACATGGTGACAGGTGAAGGTTCAGGTGGAGAAGGTTAAAGAGGAGGGGTTCGAGAGGTACTGATTTGAGATGTGAAGGTTCTCTAGGTGGAAGTTCACATCTCGAATGGGTACCTCCATTCCTTCGAGGAATGAAGACTCCATCCCTTCGAGGGCTGAGAGCTGGACCCCTTCGAGGACTGAAGGCTCCACCCCTTCGAGGGCTGAAGACTCCACCCCTTCGAGGGCTGAAGATCCACCCCTACGAGGGCTAAAGATACACACCCTCGAGGGCTGAAGACTATACCCCTTCGAGGGCTGAAGAATCCACCCCATCGAGGGCTGAAGAATCCACCCCATCGAGGGCTGAAGAATCCACCCCATCGAGGGCTGAAGATCCACGCCTACGAGGGCTGAAGATCCACCCCTTCGAGGGCTGAAGATCTATCCCTCGACCCCTTCGAGGGCTAAAGAATCCACCCCTTCGAGGGCAGAAGGTCCACCCCTTCGAGGGCCGAAGGTCCACCCCTTCAAGGGCTGAAGACTCCACCCTTTCGAGGGCTGAAGATCCACCCCTTCGAGGGATGAAGAATCCACCCCTTCGAGGGTTCAAGAATCCACCCCTTCGAGGGCTGAAGAATCCACCCCTTCGAGGGCTGAAGACTCCACCCCTTCGAGGGCTGAATATCCACCCCTTCGAGGGCTGAATATCCACCCCTTCGAGGGCTGAATATTCACCCCTTCGAGGGTTGAAAACTCCACCCCTTCGAGGGCTGAAGACTCCACCCCTTCGAGGGCTGAAGAATCCACCCCTTCGAGGGCCGAAGAATCTACCCCTTCGTGGGCCGAAGACTACACCCCTTCGGGGGCTGAAGGCCCCACCCCTTCGAGGGCTGAAGGCCCCACCCCTTCGAGGGCTGAAGGCCCCACGCCTTTGAGGGCTGAAAACTATACCCCTTCGAGGGCGGAGACTACACCTCTTCGAGGGCGAAGACTACACCCCTTCGAGGGCTGAAGACTACACCCCTTCGAGGGCTGAAGCTACACCCCTTCGAGGGCTGAAGGCTACACCCCTTCGAGGGCTGAAGATTACACCCCTTCGAGGGCTGAAGATTCACGCCTTCGAGGGCTGAAGTTCCACGCCTTCGAGGGCTGAAGACTACACCCCTTCGAGGGCTGAAGACTACACCCCTTCGAGGGCTGAAGACTACACCCCTTCGAGGGCTGAAGACTACACCCCTTCGAGGGCTGAAGACTACACCCCTTCGAGGGCTGAAGACTACACCCCTTCGAGGGCTGAAGACTACACCCCTTCGAGGGCTGAAGAATCCACCCCTTCGAGGGCTGAAGACTCCACCCCTTCGAGGGCTGAAGACTCCACCCCTTCGAGGGCTGAAGACTCCACCCCTTCGAGGGCTGAAGACTCCACCCCTTCGAGGGCTGAAGATCCACCCCTTCGAGGGCTGAAGGCTCCACCCCTTCGAGGGCTGAAGGCTCCACCCCTTCGAGGGCTTAAGGGGTGTCTAAAACGACGTCGTTTACGTCGGCCACCTGGCTGCACATGCTGGCCCACATGGAGGAGCCGCAACTTTTGACAAATGGGATTCACAAGAGGACAAAAGTGGTGCCCAAAACGATGTCGTTTTGGGCGGCTACTTGAGAGCACATAGAAGGGCACATGTTCGGCCTTGCTGGGAAATGACCGCTATGCCCCTGCCGACGGTTGACACAAGCGTGCCATTTCCAAGTATTCCTTTTATACAGTAACCAGATAAACCTAATTTAAACCAAACTCCATGCAATAATATTGCACGTAAACTAGTCAAACTAACATGCAGCAAAGTTTATTCCCACAGAAACTACACCTTGGATAGTTCGTTCAGTGTAGTCATTACTTGCGCGAACTCTACCCAAACCGATCAGATTGAACTAGTCCAGCCAATCCAAACCAAAACGAAGCAAGCGAAACTAAAATCAATAAAATTTACTTTTGTCGGTGAGCTGTATGCTTCCTTGATTGAAAAAGGAGTATATATATATATATATATATATATATATATATATATATATATATATATATATATATATATATATATATATAGTTAAACTATACAGCATGTGTAGTAAGTAGACATCACATAATTATTATCTACCATATATTCTAAAATATTCTTATTAATTAATAAATATGAATACAGATCATAAAGTGTAAATTGAATTTTTCGGGATGAAAATATACATTTGAATGCAAAGTCTTGGGAAAAACTGTTTTTCTATAGATTTATGTAAAGACCGGTTTAATTAGAACATAAAAGGAAAAATGTCTTAGTTGCAATATTAAAATTTTATTATGCAACATGTTATAGTTATAAAGTTCATAACCCGATTCATGCAACCCCAAAAATTTTATCTTCATTTCTTCTAATTTGCACTTTAAATCTTGGTTTTTCCATGACTTTGGAAAGACCGTTTTTTAAGAGACAGACTCATTTTTGAAATGAATGCTTTTAACACTAAATAATATAGACATAATATTTTTTATTTTGAGTCCGTCTCTTGAAAGGCCGTCTTTCCATAAGTCATGAAAATATCAAGGTTTAAAGCGTAAATTAGAAGAAATAGAGATAAATATTTTGGGTTGCATGAATCAGGTTATAAACTTTATAACTACTACATGCATGTTGCATAATACATTTTTAATATTGCGCTAAGACTTTTTACAATTTATTATTCTAATTAAATTCATCTTTATAGAAAGACGGTCTTTCCCAAGCCTTTCCCTGTGAAATTCCTCGAGTTTAAGTATAATTATTGTACATCATATTATAAGATCATATTTCTGCGCTAGATGATGTATACATGTCTAATTCATGGTTTGGTTTCAGTGCTTGAAGTAAAACAAATGTAAAAGATGCTTTAGCTTTATGTTTTCTTATTTATCAACTTTAGCTTTATGGAAAAGCATAAGTAATGGAACATTTAAGTCGAGATATTGAGTAGCAGTCACGAAAGAAAAATGGCTTTGAGTAGGAGTACTCGGGCTAAAGTTGAAGGACTCAGACTAACAAATTTTTTTTAATTGAAACCACCAGTAGGTGGGGGATTCTATTATGGCTCCCCTTACCATCAGATTGGGATTTAATTCCCGTGAAACCAGTCCAGTAGATGTATACAAGAGAGAATTGGACACTAGTTGTCGCAATTCTTGCGGCATAGTCTATGCCAATATCAAAAGAGGCCTGTACATGGAAAATAAGGCGACTAGCCCAACATATAAGCTAATCGTTTAACCGGAAATGCCCTTCTGTTTGTGTACACCTCCACCCCTAGTGTCGATGTACACTCCAGCTTAGCATTTCCGGTTCTACGCCCTGATCCTTCTCCAAGAGTAGTGTGTGTCCTTCAGAAGTATTTCCTTTAGCTGTGGGATGCATGTAGGATCCGCGAAATGTTGTGGATCCCTTCTTTGTTGTCCATACTTTGCCAAGAAATCTGCTGCACCATTGATTTCTCTATAGATGTGACTAGCTCGGATGCCATGTTTCTTCATTAGATCTGCCACCTGCCTAGCCAGTTGAAGGCAGTTCCATGGAGGCTTCAGTTTGCCATTGATGATGCTCACTGCATTCTGACTGTCCATCTCAAGTGAAAATTGATGAAAACCGGTTTCCACTGCCAGTTGAATGCCATGAAGGGCAAACTGAAGCTCCACCTGCAAAGGAGAAATAGCCGTAGCAAGTTTATGGAAACCGAGTCTAAATCTACCCCCATTATCCCTAATGAGTCCCCCAACAGATGAGGAGTTTTGGTTGCAAGATGCATCAACATTCAGTTTAAAGCCTGTATCTGGGGGCTCCCATTTAATTGGGATCAGTTTTATTGGTGGGGGTGGATTCAAAAGTGAGATTAATCCTCGTTGGAACCATGTGCTATCTGAGGGGTTACTTGAAATCAGTGGCCTAACTATAGAGATGAGTCTACAGTTTGCCTTAACCTGCTTCCAAGTATGTAAAGGTGTTTGCTTAACATTCTGATATAGAACCTGTCCCCTTGCTTTCCACAGTTCCCATAGAATTAAACAAGGCAGTGAGTAACAGAGGAAGTTATGCAATTTTGACAGGTTTGTAATGTTCCAATAAGTTGTTAATCTATCCCATAAATTTGCAAACTGATCCTGTGGTAATTCTAGGATTGCATGCATTTGTTTCCACATGAAAGGCATAGGGGCATGAATTAAAAAAGTGTTGCAGAGTATCCTCATGCTCACAAAAAGGGCATTTAGATACAGTGACAATCCCAAATTCAGTGAGCATATCATCCATAGGCATCAAGTTGTTTAGTATTCTCCAAGTCAGAAAAGTGATCTTCACAGGTAGGTTTAGAGATTGTACCTTCTTCAATGATGATGATTCTCTATGTCTGTGTCTCAAACTTTTATAAGCACATTTAATCGAGAACTTACCTTGTGGACTAGGAGTCCAAACCATGATATCACTGTCCTCAGTGAGAGTGAGTTCCCTTTGCAATTCCTGTAAGAAGTCAGCAGAAATATGTGGTGCCAAAAAAGATAGTAATGGAGCCCTATTTGTGAAAAATTCTCTAACAGTTAGTTCTGGATTCAGTGGGGCATTTCCACCTATCTTATCTATCAATAGTCCATGGCCTGTCCAGTTTGAACACCAAAAACTACAAGTTCCCCTTCCCACAATAATTCTTGTGTGGTTTTCTGCAAATTCTGAAACTGATTGGACTCTTTTCCATACATCTGAAGTCCTCCTATGTTTTGGGAGAGACCAGATAAATTTTGTCCAGGGGGCTATTCCCTGCTGCATTTTCCACCAGAGTTTAAGGGAGTAAGCATCAATTATTGAATCTAAGTTTTTTAAGCCTATCCCATTTTCATCTTCTGGGAAAGACATTCTCTCCCAAGATCTCCAGTGTTTGTGCTTTTTACCTTCAGTTTCCCCCCATAGAAAATCAGAACACAACATTTCAATTCTTCTTAGGATAAAACAAGTTGGCTGTAGCACTGCAAACACATGTTGAGGAATAGAGGAGAGAACATACTTAATGAGTATGATCCTGCCTCCTCTGGAGATCCATTTTGAATTCCATGTATGAATTTTTGCACTAATTGCTTCCAGAATACTATGAAAATGTGCATTTAGTTTTCTACCCTTGTATATAGGACAGCCTAAATACCTAAAGGGGAAACTGCCCTCTTGCATGCTCAGAATGTTAATGATTTTTCTTTTTTGTGCTCTGCTGCATTTATTTCCAGTGTAAAAGCAAGATTTCTGCATATTTACTTTCTGACCTGTTGCCTTTTCAAATGAGGTGATAAAAGCAGCAAAGTTTCTAAGGGATTTATCAGTTGCTTTTAAAAAAATGCAAGTGTCATCAGCATAAATCAGATGTGTTAGTGGGGTAGTGTGCTGTGGAAGATGAAACCTAGCTAATGCCCTAGATTCAAATAATGTATGGAGCTTCCTAGACATAAGCTCAGTGAGGATATTAAACAGAAATGGAGACAAGGGGTCCCCCTGTTTGAGACCTCTTGATGGCTTGAAGAAACCATATGCTACTCCATTTATTAAAACTGAAAACCATGCAGATGCTATGTTAGACATTAAGATTTTGACCAGGGATCCATGAAATCCTAATTTGAGCAGTAAAGAATTCAGAGCTGTCCAAGAAACCCTGTCAAAAGCTTATGTCATGTCCAGTTTCAGGATTAGGTTAAGACATTCATTGTCTTTCTGCAAGAATCTAGTGGATTCTTGCATCAGGATCACATTATCAGCAATTTCCCTCCCTTGAAGAAAAGCTGATTGTTCAGTTGATATAAGTGTGGGCATCAACTGTTTTATCCTCTCCATCAAAATCTTTGAACAAACTTTATTGCTAAAGTTTGAAAGGCTTATAGGTCTAAACTCATTAAAAGTTGAGGGATGCTGATTTTTAGGTATGAGGGCAATATGGGTGGATGCCATGGCCCTGGGGATTGGTGTACCTACTTGAAAGTCTCTTACTGCTTCAGTAAGATCTTGGCCAATAGTATCCCAACTGTTTCTATAGAACAGTCCATGAAATCCATCAGGACCACTGGCACTGTTTTCACTAAGACTAAACACAGCAGTTTTAACTTCATCAGAAGTAGCAGGTTTCAGAAGCTCTGTGTTTGTCTGGGGGGAGATCAGGGGTGGAATGTCTTGGAGAAAAAAGGCAAGGTTTGCACCATTGATGTCAGTATTCTCATCCTGTAGAAGATTAGAAAAAAACCTTACCCCTAACAATACAAACACATTGTTAGATTTGCAGTGTGTTTGTGGACCGGTAAATAACTTTCTTTATATTAGTTAGTCAAGTCTAGTATTTATATTAGGACAAAGTTTGTATAACACCGTCTTGTAGTGAGATTAGATATTAAATTGTAAATAATTTAACATGGGGTTTCTAATTGAAGTTTTAAAAATTCAAGGGCAAGATGTGAAATTTTGTTAATTTACATTTAAGTTCAGGTATAAATATCAATTTTTACTCCTTCTTCTTTCATATTTTTATGATACTTTTTCTCCCCTCTCCTTTTCTCTTTGTGCGTAACTACCTCGTTCTTCTCTCTCCTCACCATTTCTCTTCCATCTTCTTGCTCGACCGCTCATTTTCTTCCAATTAAATGCACATACTCTCCATTTTTCTTCCTCCTTTCTTGCGAGCAGTGGTTCGTTGAGATTTTTGAAATTTTTTGGTTTTTATCTTCGAAGGTGATGTTTTTGCTCAAATTTTTTATGCATATTTTGTTGTTTTTTTTTTATTGTTGTTTACTTTCTTTGGTTTTTATGTGATATTTTAGGGTTTGTATAGGTTATACTAAGTAATATTTGGAGATTTCTCTATTTTTTTTTGTTGTGTTTTGTGTGTTGTTCTTACATATTTGTGCTAATATTTGTGTTCCTGATGCTGTTTCGTAGATGTCTAAGAAGATTTCCTTCATTGCTGCTGCAACCAAGAAGGAAGGAGGATTTGTAAGTTTTTTTAAATTTTCAGCAGTGATGTTTTACGTACAAGTATTGATGTTTCTTGTTTTCTGTTTTATGTTTTAGGTTTTAGGCTCTAAGTACTGTGTAAAGTTAGGTGGATTTCATTGATTAATTAATTGGCAATTTGTGAACTACTTTGGAAAAGAAAAACGTTCTATGTTAGAACATACATAAAGGTAAAGTCTAAAAGGATTTAACCAATGACCGGATATTGCGGTAATATTAAGTTATGGAAGATTGTATATTCGGCAATATTATTTTAGGCAGTGTTAGAAGCATACTAGGTTTATGTAAAATTTCTACAAATTTGGAATTGGATTTATAGAATATTATGGGATATTTGAGATAAGGAAAATTCCTTTATTTATGAGATTTGGATATGCTTCAGAGGCAGATAAGGAATAGGAATATTATGAAGATAGTCATGGACGGTTCCGATCTGCTCATGGGCTATATAAAGAGGACATCACAATTGCATCAAACTCACGAACTTAATTATGAAAATCGGTGTACAGATTTTTTATCTTTTCGAGAGTACTGTGAGAGCCAGAATACATATGTTCCAACATACGTAACATGTTGTTCAAAGTTCAAAATTGTATACGTTAATCCCTCGGGAGGAGGAGATCCAACGTCAATAAGTTTCGAGGTCAGAGGGAGTCTGATCAAGGCAGATCGGTAGCAAGGGGAGCTTGTAGAATTCACGTGTCATAATTAGATAGATAAGTATATTTGTATGGTGTACTCTGTACTGTATCTTTCTGATTAGTGGATTCATTCTGAATTGGGCCAGACCCCACAGATGTAGGTGATTTTCACCGAACTGCATAACCAAGTCCTGTGTCTCTAACTTTATTACATACTTGGTTAAATAGGTTATGTTGGAACATAGTAGTAATAATTACGATATTTTGGTAAAACCAAATTTTATGTGGTATCAGAGTTAAGTCACTTACTCTTACCTTGGTTGTGTCAAGGAAAGTGTGATCCGGTTTCACAATGGCGACCAAAGAAGAAGCTTCGGTGTCTCGGTCACCACCGTGGGAAGGTACCAACTACAATTACTGGAAGGCATTCATAAGAGTCGTCATCAACTCACTAGATGAACTAGCATGGGATTTTGTTGAAACTGAATGGAACTACCCTTCTGAAGAGGCTGAAATGAGCTCCAAAGAGAAAGAAGGAGAATCGAGTACGAAGAAGCATTGAAGGCTTCATTGGTAAATTCAAAGGCGTTGAATGCTATCTTCACGAAAGTGGACAAAAATCAGTTCAAACTCATCTTAACATGTCACCAGGAAAAGAAAGCTTGGGATATTCTACAAACTATCTATGAAGGACAAGTCGTGTACGAGAATCCAAACTGCAGATGTTGTCTACAAAGTTCAAGGAACTAAAGATTGAGAAGGATGATACTATTACTGTATTCAACGGGAAACTCAGAGACATCTCTAATATGGCATATAGCTTGGGAAAGTTTACAAAGAATCAAAATTGGTGAAGAAGACTTTGAGATCACTTCCTAAAAGGTTTGCAATGAAAGTTGCAGCAATAGAAAAAGCAAGAGTATGTAGCCACCTTAACCATAGATGAATTAATGGGATCTTTGCAGACCTATGAGATGATATTCCAATAGCCTACAAAGAAAGTCCAGAAGGAGTTAGCCTTCAGAACATTGTTATCAACGGGCAATCATGAATCTGGCAATGATGATGAAATTGAAAACTTGCTCTTATCATGGAGAATTTCTTAAGAATGTTGAAGAAGGTAGTAAAAG
This sequence comes from Rubia yunnanensis, assembly GCA_037428765.1. NCBI lineage: Eukaryota > Viridiplantae > Streptophyta > Magnoliopsida > Gentianales > Rubiaceae > Rubia > Rubia yunnanensis. The sequence goes on along the minus strand of CM075061.1, from coordinate 42,455,996 downwards.
AGAAATCACAAGAGAGATTTGGTGGAATTAGACCTCGGGCACAAGACCCTGGTAATAATTGTGGGACACGATTTGAACAAGGAAGTCACCAGTTCTCTAGAAATCAAAGTGTTGAAGCAAACCAACCTGGAAGAATTCAATGCGGAAAGTGTGAAGGAAAAGGTCATATCCAGGCTGAATGTAAAAATACCCGGAAGAAGCAAGGAAAATCGTATGTCACTTCATGGAGTGAAGATGAAGACGATAAGAAAGACGAAGAGGAACTTACGAGCAATTATGTGGCATTTAGAGAAAAATTTAATGGTGGATTAGATGATGAATGTTCCAACATGTCAGAGAAAGACGACGTTGTATGTTCCAACACAGGTTCTAATGACATGTCCAGTGATGATGACAGACAGTGAGTGATGGAGGGATCTACAGTACATATGAGAAGATGTATGACATGTGGCTTCAAGTTGTTGATACAAACAAATTATTGAAGGAAGAGAAAAATCATTTGGCTGAGAAGGAGAAGGAGTTCCTCGTTTTAGTTGTTGAACTCAGAAAAGAGATTGATGAGTTAAATTTGAAACTAATCTCAAAAACTAAGAGAGCTGAGATTGCCGAAGCAACTATTAACAAGTTAAACACTGGAAAGGAGAAACTTGATGACATTCTAACCATGGGAAAGAACTTTGGAGATTGACACAGAATTGGGTATAGCAACCCAACAGGTAGCACAGTCAATCTCACATCGAAGATTCAAGAGATAAAAAGAAACTTTATCAAGACCCATCAAAGGAAACCTCTCATCTATAGCCACTGCATGTATCAAGGTCATATAGAGGAACGATGCTGGAAACTGTTCAGGGATATTATGACAGGATGATAACTCTCGGTATGTTCCAACATAGACAACGTCCAACGATCAAGAATAGTCAGTAAGGTATGGGTTGTTAAATGCACTAGTACTTGCCTTGTTTCTTATACGTCTCTTACCGCACATTCTATAGACCCATGGTACTTTGATTGTGGTTGCTCTAGCCACATGACTGGAACTCGAGAATTTCTAACAAATATCAAACCATATGATGGTCGTTTCATTACCTTTAGTGATGGAAAGAAGAGTAGATAGTTGGAAAAGGCGAACTGCATATTGAAGAATTTCCAGTATTTACTAGTGTTTTTCTCGTTGATGACTTGAAGGCAAAAATGTTAAGTATCAGTCAATTGTGTGATGACAATATGACAGTAGAATTTCATAAAGACAAATGCATGGTGAAACATGGTGAAGATAAAGTTCTCTCAGGTATTCGATCATCAGATAATTGCTATTTGCTAGAACAGGAAGTGAAGTGTCTAAGTTCAAAACAAGATGAAGGAACCCTGTGGCACAGAAAGCTTGGTCATATCAACTGCACAACCTGGTAAAAATTGCAAATGTAAAGGCAGTACGAGGTATGCCTACAATTACAAGCAAAAATGGAATTGATGTTCTGACCATGTCAACAAGGTAAACAAATTCGATCTCCCCACTCTTCAGTTCAGTATATAACTACCTAAAGAAATCTTGAATTACTGCATATGGATTTGATGGGTCCAGTCAATTCACCCAGTGTGAGTGGCAAGAAGTACATCTTTGTATGTGTTGATCATTTATCTAGATATACTTAGGTAGCTTTTCTAAAATAAAAGTATGATACTGTGGACGTGTTTAGAAGTTTAATGATAAAATTGCAGACAGAAAAAGGAAGTCCAGTAAGGAAGATTTTTAGAATTCACAGTGATCATGGCAGGGAATTTGAAAATTCTCAATTCTGTGGTTTCTGTGATGAACTTGGCATTCAACATGAATTCTTTGCTCCAGAACTCCTCAACCGAATGGAATTGTGGAAAGAAAGAACAGGACCCTTCAGGAGATGACTCGAATCATGCTAGCAGAGAAAAAAAATCCACAAAAAATGGTGGGGAGAATCCATTAATACAGCTTGTTATACGATCAATCGTGTGTATCTTCGTCCATTCACAAGCAAAACATCATACGATATTTGGAAGGGTAGGAAGCCAAATGTCACATACTTTCATGTATTTGGAAGCAAGTGCTACATTCTCCGAGATAGAGAACAATTGGCGAAGTTTGATAATCGTAGTAATGTTGGGATCTTTCTTGGTTATTTTGTGAACACTCGGGCTTATCGTGTCTATAATATTTGGACAAAGGCTCTCATGGAATCCTTAAATGTCATTGTGGATGATCCTGACGACCGGAAAGTATCAGTTGATAAAGAAAATGAACCAGATGAAGACCGTGTTAGAACATTGGAACTGACAAACAATCCCGATGAAACTGAAGAAGGCGAGTATATTGGAACATCTTCCCCCACTGTACCTCCATATGTTCCAACACATGTGCAACCAGAACCAAGCATAAAGAGAAATCAATCAATTTCTCGGGTAAATTATAGAGAACTAGCAAGATTACAGTGTTTCATATCTCTTATTGAACCCAAGAACTACAAGGAAGCTTTACTTGATAAATATTGGATTGTGGAAATGCAAGAAGAACTTGGTCAGTTTGCACACAATGATTTATGATATCTCACTCCCCACCCTAAAGGTGTAAACATTATTGGCACTAAGTGGATTTTCAAGAGCAAATCTAATGTTGATGGTCAAATCACTCGAAATAAGGCCAGAATGGTTGTTCACGGATACACTCAGGTTGAATGAGTTGATTTTGATGACATATTTGCACCAGTTGTCAGGTTAGAGTCAATTCAAATTTTACTTGCTATTGCTCGTACTATGAATTTTACTCTATACCAGATGGATGTCAAAAGTTCTTTTTTGAATGGTGTGGTTAATGAAGAAGTTTATGTTGAACAACCTAAAGGATTTGAGGACCTCAGTACCCTCATCATGTGTATCGGCGTAAGAAGGCTTTGTATGGTCTGAAACAAGCACTTAGGGCATGGTATGAATGATTTACTAACTTTCTTATTTAGAAAGGTTATCGTCGAAGGGGAGTAGATCGCACATTATTTGTGCTTGAAAAATCATCAAAGATTTTTATTGATCAAATCTATGTTGATGATATTGTGTTTGGCTCTACTTCATCATCTATGGTGCATGATTTTGTGACTATGACGGGGGCCAAATTTGAAATGAATATGGTTGGAGAACTCACATATCTTCTAGGGTTTCAAGTCAAGCAAGAAAAGAATGGCCTATTTATAAATCATAGTAAGTATGCTCTGAATTTAGTGAAGAGATTTGGTTTAATCAATTCACGAGCAATTTGAACACCTATGAGTGATAAATTGGTGAAAAATGAGAAAGGAGTTCGAGTTGATCAAAAACTGTACAGAAGCATGATTGGGATTCTGTTGTATTTAATAGCACGTAGACCAGATACATGTTTCAGTGTTGGAATATGTGCAAGATTTTAGGCTGATCCTAAGGAGACTCACTTAACGGTAGTTAAAATGATTATTCAATATGTTAGTGGGACTTTTGAGTATGGTGTCTGGTATTCTAAGAATCAAGACTCTGATCTGATTGGATACAGTGACTCTGATTGGGCTGGTAATGCAGATGATCGTAAAAGCACCATTGATGGATGTTTCTTTATCGGTAAGAATCTAGTATCTTGGTATAATAAGAAACAAAATTCGATCTCATTATCAACTGCTGAAGCTGAATACCCTGCTGCTGAAAGTTGTTGTGCACAACTATTGTGGATGAAACAAATGTTGAAAGATTATGGAATTCATCAAGGGCTACTGAAGATTTTATGTGACAACTTAAGTGCTATTGATATTTCTAAAAATCCAGTCCAACACTCTCAAACAAAGCACATTGACATAAGACATCATTTTATTCAAGATCTTGTAGAAAGGAAGTGGTGGTTGCCTATGTTCCAACATCTGAGCAATTTGTAGATATCTTAACAAAGCCGTTGGATACTGTCACACTTGAGCTCCTCAAACAACAATTAGGTGTTTGTAAGATTTGAGGTATTTCTTTACATAGCTTTTATTCAGCTGTAAATATTTTTTTGGTTTTATCTTTGCGTACAGAAAATACAAAATATGCAAAAAAAAAATTAGAAAGAAGAAAAGGTGAACAAAAAAGTGAAAGTTGTGAAGCTATGTTGGAATTCAAGAAGATATGACATGAGTTGACAAGTGGGAGAAGAGAAATCATTGTCTCACTTGGAAAGGTAAAAAGCATACACGGTTATTAAGAAAAAAGAGGGAGAGTTAATTCTTGGCTCAAATTTTATTCCATCTTTCCAACTTCTTTCTATTTTCGGCCTCCATACCTTTGTCTGTTGGTAATTTTTGGATTTTAGAAGCTTGTGTTAAGAGATTCTTGCCAAAAATTATGGGATTTCTTTTTGAAGAGTTCAAGTTGATTTGAAACACAAAAGTTTTCCTCATAAGAAAACCCTTGTTGCCGAGAAAACTCTCACACTCAAACAATTACAATGGCCAAAAGCAAGAACCATGCAAATCCTCATCTTCCCAAGATCATTTTTTGGTGGAAATGAGCAGATGGATGAAACTTCGGCCAAGGGAAAATCTCCCTACCAAAAGGTAACCGGTCCTGTTCCTCCGCCCTTTGACTTGCATGGCACGGAATGTAATTCTTTGGATGAGTTCTTTGAATAGGTGTAAGCAAATATAATTTCCTTAGATTTTCCAAAGTTGAAGAATTTGAAAGGGGGAGTACTCGATGTGGATGTTAAGGAGTTATTTACCGGGAATATAAGGGATCTTGATGATGTGCAAAATTATAATCCTAGGCTGTTGAGAGGTGCGTATGGCATATATAATGGCAAGGATAATTTTCATGTTTACTCTTATGCTTCTGGCCCTAGTAGTGTGAGGATTGAGGAGATTCATGATTCTGAGGCTGAAGGTTTAGAAGTGGTGAAATCAACTGATTGGATGCCACTAGGATTTTTTGATGTTGATGCTGCCAAGAGGATTGAAGAGCTTAAAAGGCCTATAATTATTGTACTGATAGACAATAATGAAGAAGAGAGTGTTGGATATGTTCCAACACATAGAGCAAAGTCAGAGGCTGCAGAGGAGATGGAGATTGATGAACTGGTTTTGGGGTTCACATATGCTGATATAGGTGGTCAAGGTCATGGGTTAGATGATTGCATTGGGAGTGCTTATGATGATGTGGAGTACTCAGAGGTAGGATAGACAGGGGGAGATGATCTAGTATATGAGGATTCGAGGCATATTGGAACACATAGTGGAGCTGCTATGGGAACTGAGCAAGATTATGAAGAGGTTGATCAAACTGAGCATGTTCCAACATAGGAACCAAACCTGACCTAATCAAGTGATGAGGTCTTGGATGAGTTCATCCAGACTAGATTAAGAAAGGCTAAGAGGAAGGAGCCTTAAACTAAGACCTCCCCACCAGCCAAGAAGTTCAAGAAGAAAACTCATGTTGCACCAAAGAAGAAGTATTTACTGCCACAACCTCAAGTAAGTAATTCTCTCTAAGAAGTTTATTTTGATGATGATTGTGAGGAGATGGGAAAGGTATTCCTGCAAAGAAAGATTATTTCTGAGAGGCCTGTTGATTTAAAGGCTTATGGGAAGAGTGGATTTTATGATTTTGTGGAGTTGATTGGGTTGAAGAAAGGTGTCACTTTATATGAGGAGTATAACAAGCAACTGAATTGTGAAATGTACAGTAATTTGATGGCAGGAAATTTGGATGATGAATCCCCCTGGTATAATAGGCTGTATGTGAGAGGTAGAATTATCAATTTTTATTCTAGGAAGATTAACCGAGTGTTGGGGCTGAAAAACTCCTGAGTTTGATGGGGTATTTTCTGGGGAGACAGAGGTCACAGATGACCTGATTTTGGCTGAAATTTTTGGTGGGTTTAAGACTGAGTGGGCAGCGACTGGGTATTTTCAAGCATCCTGCTTGTCTTCCGGGTTTTTTTGGTCTCTATCACATAGTTGTACACTGCTGGATGCCCTCAACAAATACAACATCTCTCACCAAGGAAATGGCTAAACTGTTGTACTATGTTGGAACACATAAACCTATTAACTTGGGGTTATTCATACAGCAAAGCATTGTGAGACAAGCCATAGCTCCCAAGGCTAAGCATGCTCTGGTATATCTGTGTCTTATTACTGCACTGGTTAGGAGTGAAAAGGTGAAAGTTAAGGCTAAGGATGAGATAGTGCAGATTGAGTTTCTGAGGCCCAACAAGAAGACTTTTGGGATGAGACAAGTGCATGAGTTTCCTTGGAATCCAAAGGGATTTACTTCTGCAGGTGCTGAAACAAAGACCAAGCTGGTGGTTTTGAATGCAAAGTTGGGTGCATTGGCTATACAGATTGCGGCTTTAGAAGCTGAGAAAGCTAAAATTGAGGGGGAGAAGGCTCAACTAAAAGCACAGATGGCTGCCACTGAATAGGATTGAAGGCTCTAAACTGATTATGTTCTAACATAAATCAGGTGTTGAGTTCAGGGGGAGTAGAATTATTTTTAATTTCTTTTGTATTTTTGTTGTCTTTGGCATATTCATGGCTCGGGGGGAGAATATTTTGGATATTAATTATTATGTTCTAGATTTATGGTTTTCTTGGTCATCTTATATTCATATTTGGTACTGTACATATGTTCCAACATAAGTGGATTTCTGGAAGACTTATGTTGCGAGATTGGATGTTTTTCTTTATGTTCTTAATTTCAAAATGGTTGGGTCTACAAAATTCCAAATGGGGAGATTGTAAAGTCAGGTGGATTTCATTGATTAATAAATTGGAAATTTGTAAACTACTTTGGAAAACAAAACGTTCCATATTGGAACATACGGAAAGCTAAATCCTAAAAGGATTTAATCGATGACTGGATATTGCAGTAATATTAAGTTGTGGAAGATTTTATATTTGGAAATATTATTTTAGGCAGTGTTAGAAGCATACTTGGTTTATGGAAAATCCCTACAAATATGAAATTGGATTTATGGAATATTATGGGATATTTGAGATAAGGAAAATCCCTTTATTTATGGGACCAGATATGCTTCAGAGGTAGATAAGGTATATGAATATTATAGAGATAGCTATAGGGGGTTCTGATATGCTCATGAACTATATAAAGAGGACATCACGACTGCATTAAACTCACAAACCTAATTGCAAAGATCTGCGCACATATTTTCTATCTTTCCAAGAGTATTGCAAGGGCCAGCATACATATGTTCCAACATACGTAACCTGTTGTTCAAAGTTTAGAATCGTATACCTTAATCCCTTGGGAGGAGGAGATCCAGCATCGACGAGTTTTGAGGTCAGAGGGAGTCTGATCAAGGCGGGTCGGTAGTAAGGGGAGCTTGCAGAATTCACTTGTCATAATTAGATAGATAGGTATATTTGTATGGTGTACTTTGTACAGTATCTTTCAGATTAGTGGATCCATTGTGAACTGGGCCAGGCCCTGCAGATATAAGTGATTTTCACCAAACTGCATAACCAAGTCTCGTGCCTCTAAGTTTTACTTTATTGCATACTTGTATCTGTATTGGTGTGATGTTTTGATTTCAGTGCTTGATACTTGTGGTGTTTTCATGCTTAAGTGTGCAATTAATTGATGTTAAGTTTTGATTGTGTGTTATATCTTAGGGTTTTGTTACGATTTGTGCAAATTTTCGTGTTGTTGTTTCTTACATGTCTAAGAACGCTTGCTCGCTATTGTTGCAATCGAGAAAGAAGGAGGATCTAGAAATTTTGTTATTTTTCAGATGTGAGGTTTTACATACTGTTGTTGATGTTTCTGGTTTTCTATTTGATGTTTGATGTTTTAGGTTTAAAGTACTGTTATCTGTATTGGTGTGATGTTTTAAATTCAGTATTTGATGATTGTAGTGGTTTAAGTATGCAATTGATGTTCTGTTTTGTTGTTTTGATTGTGTGATATATCTTAGGGTTTTGTTTCTATTTGTGCTAAGTTTTGTGTTGTTGTTTCTTACATGTCTAAGAGCACTTGCTCACTATTGTTGCAGTCGAGAATGAAATAGTAACTATATGTTTTGTTATTTTTTAGATGTGATGTTTTAGATATTGTTGTTGATGTTTCTCGTTTTTTGTTTGATGTTTGATGTTTTAGGTTTTAAGCATTATTACGTGTGTTGGTGTGATGTTATAATTTCAGTGTTTGATGGTTGTGGTGTTTTTATATTTAAGTATGCAATCGATGTTCAGTTTTGTTCTTTTGATATTTTAATGTGTACTGTTTGATGTTTTTGAATTTTGATATTGATGTTTTAAATATTGTATTTGATGTTTCAGAATGTAGTTGTAGTCATGTTATATGTGCTATTGTGATGTTTTAATGTTGAATATTTATGTTTTAGTTACTGTATGTGATGTTATATATATATTTCACAGGAATACTTTCCAATCCAGAGCTTTACAATGTCATTGATGAGATATTTTTTTTAAAATGCTATGAAGAATCATACTACTGAAGATGTTCTCTTGAATAGAGGACTAGAGCTGAACTTTGATCTTGGCGTTGGTTGGGTAGAAGATCCATCATCTTCAAAAACAGCAGGAGAAAAGGCAAGTCTGTGAATAAGCAAGCACCGATGAAAAAAAAGTCAGGAAATAATATAATTTGATAGCTTGGGATATATTTTTTTAGAATGATATTTTAAAAATATGCTTTATTTGTTAGAGCTGATGCACTATATTGTTGTTGATGTTTTGGGTTTATTTGGATTTTTTAGTTTTTATGTTAGCGATGTCTTAGGGCATTTGAACCCTTTTGTAATAATTGACGTTTAACAAGTTATTTCAAATGTAACAGTGGAATGTATAATTGCAAGGGAGCTTATTAATATCTTGTTTAGATCAACATCTTCGTAAGTACTTTTATATAACATCAAACAAAAAAATTGAACCATCACAACATAAATGTGTAGCATCACAGTATGACAGTAAATAATAATCAAGTCTCAACAAGCTTATTTTAGATGAATTGTGCTTTATGTGTATTTTAAATTTTTTTTGGAGGTTTAACTAATTCTATTTGATGTTTAACTATTTTTGTGTATTTTTGTTTATACTTGCATTAGTCTATTTTAATTTATTTTTATGTTTCACCATAATCTAGTGTATTTTTAGTGTTTTTATTTGATGTTTAATTATTTTATTATTTTTATGTGATGTTTATCTATTTTAATTTAGTTTATTTTATAGTTTTTTAACCTTGATGTTTAAATATTTTAGTAGGATGAATTAATATTTGTAGGTGATGTTTTAGAAATTAAGCCTAATTCAAGACAAAGCCAAAATAATCAGGCCCAAAGCAATCAAATTGGATCCACTGTTCAAATCGGGTTGACCCCGAATCAAACCCGCTGTCACCGGAATCCCTACAGCCGTAAGCTACCGGCAAATGACCCAGCCCGTCGAATTCGGTAGCAGTGGCGTGCTAATTTGTATGAATCGTTGTCAAGTCCTCTTCATAGTCATGTCCTCTTCATCGCCGACATCTCAGTGGTTGCGTCGCACGACCTTGCCGATTCTTTCCTCCGCCGGAGAACTAGAACATGTTTAATGCTGACGTAATCGCAATAGCAGAAGCTTACAGCGATATCGCGAGGAAAGCGGCGAAGATCTTCAAAATCGGAATAGCAGAAATTGGCGACACTGCGGCGAAGAACTTCGGGTGTACGGTTTCGAGCTATGCCCATTGCACAATTCAGACCTCCAATCGGTAGGGTTTCGAGCGTCCCCAGTTAATTCAGACATCGTCTCTACAAACTTGATGGAGGTGAATTCAGATGCACCTTCACAAAGAGGAGCGCAGTAGCCATAGATTAATGACGACAACAACGGGATGGTCGGGAAATACATCGGCATGGAGACTATTGATGGCGACGGCGAAGAAGGCGGGGAGGCGAGACGGAGATGGCGGAGAGCGAGGTGGCGCCGACATAGCAAGCAAAATGAAGGAGAAAGACACGTTCTTTGTCTATTTTTTTTGTTTCTTTTGCTGTTTGGTCCCCACATTTTTTTTGCATTTTTCACTAATCACCCCAAGTCAAAAAAAAAAAAAAAAATTTTTGCCCCCAAATTTAGTTTGCCTTTTTCTTATTTTGCCTTTAGTCCCTGGTCTCACTATGAGACGGTCTCATATGCGACGGAATCTTATATTATATGATAAAATACTTGTATTTTAATTGAGAAGAATTGAACTGAAAATGCAAACTTTTACTGTTTAGATTATAGTAAATTTGTTTATAGAATATGTATCAAATATTTCAAGATTTTCTTTTGATATAGTTGATTGAATTACAAACGAATAATTACAGTTAAAACGAATACCACCACATGGCACTTTAGAAACATCTCACTCTTTTGATTTTTTTTTTTTTAGAGATATCCCACTTCGTTCGATTCTCTAGAGACACTTCACCCATTTTCATCTACGTACGCCGCTCCCCCCAGTTCTTTAGACATACCCCACTCCCTCCAATTCTCTAGAAATACCATTGAAAATTTAGAAATTAAGAAAATATTTCATAAATACCTTTAAAATTTTAATATTTGATTATTTTTATAAAAATATTTAAAAAAATTTGTATTGTATGTATATACCTATTAAGCTGTAAGACAGTAAAATATATGACATGATTTATTAGTACTTTTTTATATTTAAAAATATTTTTGACATTTTTCTTTAAATAACAAGATTCATTGAAATATTAAGTTTTAGTTATGAAATTAATTAATAAGAATCCGTATTTTGAAATAGCGTCTTTCCATAATTCTTGGAAGATCAATGTTTAAAGTGCAAATTATTAGAAGAAACGATAATAAAATTTTTGATTGCATGAATCGGATTATAAGTTTTATAACTATTATACATTGCATACTAAATTTTTAATATTGCAACTAATACATTTTACCTTTTATTATTCTAATTGGACTCCATTTTCCCATAAGCATATGAAAAAATGGTATATCCCAAGATTTGACAATTAATAAACACAGAAAAAATGAAGTTACCTGATAAAATAGTAATGTGATAGTATAATGACTGACTATGAATGAGAATATATATATATATATATATATATATATATATATATATATGTATTCATTAAACTGTAATTAATATTTCCATATTTTCTTAAATATTATGCTCCGAAGTGCGTATTATTATTTTTTGAAACGGTTATGATAAGTAGAGGCCTATTTGTACATTATAATGTCAATACTTCCTGTGTACCATTATTTTTTTTTATTAAAATCCACCTGTGGTGGTGGGGGGTTTGGCAGGCCCCTACCCATTTATTAATTAAAATGAGTGATACATAAAAGAGGGGGACTTAATACCTTACCTCGAAAGTTCCTCTGTCGATCACACCAAACTAAACATCATGCTATCACTATCCTATTGATCGACAGAAACAGAACGATAAATAACTAGAGAAGAGTTACATAGTCCTAAAGTAAGGGAAACCTTCTGCATCCCGCTTTACCTGTCCTGCTACAATTGGGGGCAAATCCGTGGGACCATTATAAGTTGTATAATTTGATTTTTTTTTTGATTTGACTCAAAATTTATTTAACCATTAATATCTTTATGAGTGAGACTTCTTATAAGCGGCATTTCTATAAATTTATAAACAGTTCACTGTATTTTTTTACCTTATACACTGCATTTGTTAAATTACATACTAATTTAAGAAATATAAAAATATTTTTTATATTATATAATAAATTTTATATTTTCACATTCAAATATATATTATTACTTATTTTAACTTTTAAAATACAATATTCAAATTTTATAAAAAATTACAATATTTAAGGTAAAAACTACAGTGAACTATCCATAAACTTATGGACAGAACTCCTTTCTTATAACATTCTCTATCTTGAATTGTGTAGAGTTTAAATTATGTGAAGTTAATATTCTAAAAATACACATAAAAACGAATCCAACATTGTGCCAAATGATATTATCTTTACTTATGTATCTATATATTTTATAGTTTAAATTAATCAGTTTTAACTGAATTAATAGTACAATTGCACTTTATACTGAAATAGAGGGAGGGAGTATCTAGAATTTTTCCAATTGGCCCATTAATGATTAATAAATTAATAATAAAATAAAGAGAAAAGTACTTTTATAACCCTATCTAATTCACATAAGTGTCAATATAATCTTTTGATAATTGAAAGTGTAAATATAACCCTAGATAGTGTAGGTGCAAATGTACCTAATCCAACAACTTTTGACTGAAATTTTGTTAGAAAAACAATTTCCCCCCTCTAAATAATAACAAAAACTGAAAAATAAAATTAAGTTATTGTTATACCCAATTTAAATATTTGAGATGCCCCATTTTTAAAGGTAGAGTGCTAAATGCTCATTTTCAGCCCCTTTTAGAAATGGTGGATAGAAGGTTGCAAAACTGGAAAAATAGATGGCTAAGTACTGGGGGTAAAATGATCTTAATTAAATCTTGTATCTATTCTATCCCTCAGCACATTTGGACAGTTATGAAGCCTACAGTTCATGTTATCAAAAGTCTGGAAAAAATTATGTCTAAGTTCTTCTGGGGTGAGACTGATCTGGGTCCAAAAAGAGTTTGGAGGAGGTGGAGAAATTTGTGCTACCCACTGGACCAGAATGGTCTTGCAATTAGATCAATCCTCACAATAATAAGAGCATGTTCTCTTAAATTGTGGTGGAAATTTCAGCTTGGAAAGGCACCATGGGCACAATTTATCTGGTCTTTATCCCTTAATGCTAGGAAATCCCAAACATGGAACATGATTCAATCAATTAACTCTTTAACTGAGAGAAATTCTAGGGTTATTATTGGTGATGGGAGATGTAACTTGTGGACATCAAACTGGACAGGCAAAGGTCCATTGATGGATCATTGTGCTCATGAACTCACCAACATTCCCTTTGATTGCACCGTTAGCCACTTCCTGCTAAACAGGGCTAGTTTTTCTGTCTCTATTTATCCATTGCTACTTCCTAAAATTTGTCTTGTTATGCAGGAGATCAAAATCTGGGAGGAGAGACCTGATAGACTCATTTGGATGTCAGATATAGCAGGGAATTTCTCTTTCAAATCAGCCTATAACCTACTCCAATCCAACAGGGGTACCTCTGCTACTCTTAGTAAATTATGGTTTCCAAGAGCCCAGAAAAAGATATCCATCTTTATGTGGAAGCTTTTCAATGCATTTCTTCCTTTTGACGATGTCCTCAGAGTCTTTGGATTTCAGCTTCCTTCTAAATGCTTGTTCTGTAACAACACTGATGGCATCCAACACTTTTTTAACGACTGCTCTTTTGCTACTCATATCTGGAATGAAATTCACCGCATTATAGGGATAACTCCTCCAAACTTTTCAACTCTCTGGAATAGATTATCATACTATCTCACAAACCCAGTTCAAACTACATTGCATGCATGCCTATTTAGACTTTTACCTATGGTGGTTTGCTGGTTCTTATGGAAAGCTAGGTGTGAAAAAAAGTTTGATAATAAGATCCCTAATATTCAAGTTACTATAACAAGGATTAGGGAGTTTATTTTCAACATTTTTTATACAAGGCCATTGTTCACTAACTGTGATGATACCAGACTGTTGACACAGTCAGGTTTATTACCAAAATGGCCAACAAAACCTTCACCTCATCTGGTTGTTGTTAAGTGGAACAAACCAGAAATAGGTTGTAAGCTAAATGTGGATGCAGCCTAGAAAACTGATAATTCTACTGGGTTAGGTCTTGTTCTCAAAGATGGTAATGGTGAGGTAATTACTATGGCTAGCTTTTCTATGGAGGCACATAGTTCTATAGAGGCAGAGATTTTAGAAATTCAAAAAGGAATATATCTCATACAGCTAGCCTCTCATAACTGTGTAATTGAATATGATAGTTCACAAGCTATATTGCATATTATGGATCCGTATAAAGCTCCATGGCCCTTGTTTGATTTATGTTATGAAACTAAATTTAGCCTTGGAAATATCAAGCTTATGCATACACTTAGACAAGGTAATGTAGTGGCAGATGCTCTGGCCAAAATTGCTGTTCATAGGTAAAATGGTCAGTTTCACTTGGATTCAGTTTCCAATGAAATCAGGGGTCTGACTATACTGGATGCAGCTGGGATACCATGTATAAGAATTAATGACTAGAATCGGTTGTTACTAAGTTACCTAAAAAATAAGGGGCCTAATTAATCTTGATGCTTGTAGTTTTCCTATTGATGCTTAATCTATCTAGTTTAGCTATTGGAATAGACTACTGCTGCTATTTTTTCTTATGGCAGGCACATGATGGCATCATCAAACTCAAATGCATGGAAGTGGTGGCAGATTTTCAAGATGGATACTGGAGCATGAATGCACTATCAAACTGGAGGTGATGCTTCGAGTCTTCGACGGGGCTTCGAGTCCGTGAGGGGGATCAGAGTCCTCGAGGGAGTTTCGAGTCCTACAGGAGGCTTCGAGTATTCCAGAGGGCCTCGTGTTCTCGAGGGGGCTTTGTGTCCTCGAGGGGGATTTGAGTCCTCCATCTGGTTCCGACCCCTTGATAAGGCATCGAGTCCTCCAGGGGGCTACGAGTCCTCATGGGGACTTAGTGTCCTTGATGGGACTTTGTGTCCTCGAGGGGGCTTCGAGTCCTCGACGGGACTTCGTGTCCTCGACGGGGCTTCGAGTCCTCGACAAGGCTCTGAGTCCTCGACGGGGGTTTCGAGTCCTCAAGGGTGATTCGAGTTCTCGAGGGGGCTTCGAGTTCCTGAGGGGACTTTGACTCTCTGAGGGGGCATTGAGTCCTTGAGGGGGCTTCGAGTACTCGACGGGATTTCATGTCCTCGAGGGGGCTTCGTGTCCTCGAGGGGCTATGAGTCCTTGAGGGGGACTTCGAGTCCTCGAGGGGGCTACGAGTCCTCGAGAAGGTTTCGAGTCCTTGAGGGGGACTTCGAGTCCTCGAAGGGACTTTGTGTCCCCGAGGGGGACTTCGTGTCCTCGAGGGGGCTTCGCGTGCTCCAGAAGGTTTCGAATCTTCGACGGTGGCTTTGCGTCCTCAAGGGGGATTCGAGTCCTCGAAGCGGTACTCAGTTTTCGAGGGGACTTCGAGTCCTCCATGAGGCTTCAACTCCTTCAGGTGACATCGAGTCCTCGAGGAGGCTTCGAGTTTTCAAACTGCCTCTCAACAGCAACCGGATGACATGCTCAACCTGACCATCACATACCACCTGGTTAACATACCAGTGACAAACTGGGGTTTCATTTTTTCGATTCGCCGATATGTTATTTGGTCTTGTTTTAGGTGGAAACTTCACTTTTGGAAGCAAGTGCTATTTTGCTTCAAGAGCTTATTTAAGTTCTTGGATCATCATTTTGGATGATCCTTTTGTATCGAACTATGCCTTCGAGGCCAGTTAATTTTAAATTTTCTTTCGGTTCGGGGAGCCTAATATAGTCCCCCCATCCTCGGATGGTTTTAAATTTAAAAAAATGTTATACCCAAAAATAAAACTACTCCATAATTTCTCCATCTCACCTCACGTGTACATCAAAAGAAAAACTCATGAAAGATCTTAGCTACACTTTTTCTCCTACTTTTTCGTGAAAGATCTTCCCTCATGAAAGATCTGAGTCCCCCATGTGAAAAATATGACATCTCCAAAACCTCTCATGTTGATTAATCAAAAGAGCTCCGATCGGCTGGGGCTAGATGGTGAGCTTCGAAGGTTATAGTTTCATGGCGGCGTGGCTGGGGCTGAGGGTGGTGGCAGCGGGTGGTGGAGTGGCGGGCTTCGCAGATTAGGGTTTCATGGTAGGCCTTGGGGCTCACGGTAGGATTGGATTTCACGACAGTGGGATTGGGGCGGGAGGGGAAGGTGGCGGTGGTCGGAGCTAAGTGTGGTGGTGGGGGTGGTGGAGTGGCGGGTTTTGAAAATTAGGGTTTCATCGCGGTGGGTCTAGGGTTGGGATTGGGGTATACAGTGAGATTGAGTTTCACAACAGCGGGCCTAGAAGATGGGTGGTGGCGGCGAGGCTGAGGGTGGTGGTCGAGTGAAGGTAGGGCGGTGGTGGCGGATCTAGGGGTGGTGGCCGAGTGAAGATGGAGCGGTTGTGATGGGGTGGTGGCATGGGGGAGAAATTGTCCTAAGACTTATAGGATTTAGGTCTAAGGGCATATTAGTCATTTTATGTGCAGTCAATGTCAGTCAACACAAAAAATAGTGTGTTAGGGTTATATTGGCACTTATGTTAACTAGTTAGGGTTGGTTTTGCACTAAAAATTGTTTGAGTGTTATATTGACACTTCCTCAAGTATGTAGGATTA
This sequence comes from Rubia yunnanensis, assembly GCA_037428765.1. Taxonomy (NCBI): domain Eukaryota; kingdom Viridiplantae; phylum Streptophyta; class Magnoliopsida; order Gentianales; family Rubiaceae; genus Rubia; species Rubia yunnanensis. The sequence continues at coordinate 42,439,619 of CM075061.1, read as the reverse complement.
TATTGGTATATATCCCTAAAGAGAATGTCTCAGGAAATGCGGTCTATCCATAAGCTTATGGATAGGCCATGAACCTGTTTGAAATTAATAAGATTTGGTTAATTTTTACGGGCCAAGCCCATTTAGTTCAGACTTCAGATCCAAAATTGTACGTCAATTTAGAACCATGGGCGCCACGTTCCTCCTCCTCTTCCCGGTGCCACCTCCTTCCTCCTCCTCCTCGTCGATGCCACCTTCCTCTCCTCTTTGACCCCGTGTTCTCCTTCTCCTCCCGGTGCCACCTCCTTCCTCTCCCGGTGCCACCTCCTTCCTCTCCCGGTGCCACCTCCTTCCTCCTTGGCGACAACTACAATTTTAAGATCTGAGCAGCAGGTGGTGGCCTATGTTTAAAGCCTTAAAAGCTTTGGTAAACATGTTGACATGCCTTTAGAATCTATTTTTGCATTCAAAATTCTACTACTTTGGTGATTTTTAACGTCAATTGATGTCAATGCATGCAGGATAAGATGAGCATGTAGGATTGTAGAATTTTTGGTGGCCTATGTTAATGTCATTGGATATGCCTTTTTTATTTTAAAAATTGATGCCTTTTGACTTCTTTTTGAATTGGTGGTCTTTTACGCTTTATGAAATTACGAGGTGCATTAGTTTGCTTATATGTTGAAGCTGTTATTATCCAACGTGTACCTATTAGTTGTACCATGAATGACTTTTTTCTTCTTATTTTTTTGCTCGTTGTTCATTTTGAATTCTAAGCTGCATCTGTTTACTTATATGTTGCACCTGTTAGTATTCAATGTGTACTTGTTAGTTGTGCTTTTTATGACCTTTACTTTTCATTTGTTGTTAGTTGTACGTTTTAAATAATGAGTTGCATTTATATACTTATATGTTGCATCTATTAGTATCTCATATATACTTGTTAGTTATGTTGTGTATGACTATTTTTTTTTATAAAAAAAAGTTGATTTTTGGTTGTTTATTTTGAATTAAGAACTGTATTTGTTTACTTATAGATTGCTTCTGTTAGAATCCATTATTGTGTTTGGATTTTATTTTCATTGTTGATTATAGTTCATTTTGAACTAGAAATTGTACAAGTTTGCTTATATGCTGCAACTGTTAATATTCAGTATGTATGGCTTTTTTTTTCAGGAGTTGCATCTATATATTTTTTGGTTTTAACTTTTAAGGAATCGGACAACATTGAACAATGGATTACACAAGACATTCAAACACGAGGAGGATTCAGACAAAGATGACTATGAACTTGAAGATTTGAAGATGATTCCCTTTTGAAGATTAATAATTGATGATTTATTGTATTAGAGGCTGTTAGTTAATTTAGATAGGAATACTGTTGTAATTGTAAGTTACCTAATGGAAAATTTCTGTCACGGGCACTTTATCTTTTATTTTGTTTAGATGTCGAGAGCTCCTCTCGTGTTTGAAATTGACAAAATTTGCATGTTTTTTTATATGATTTATGCAGTGCTTTACTTATGTTTCTTTCACGCCGCCAAGACGTTTTGTGACCTCTCTTTAATTTAAATCAGGGAAATCTACTCATTTTTTTAAAACAAGTACAGGTTTTTATGTAATTAGTATATATTGTAAGATATTAAATGCGAGTACCTATAAAAAATTGAATAACTACAAAATTATGTGACCTCTGTTATGTATACTGTAAGAAATACTAATTGGAAGCTAAGATATACATATTTTAACAAAATATAAATGATTCATTACGTAACTTATGCACCATCCCATGGTAAAAGATTTCTATTCATAAAAGGAATTGATAATTCTAAATCATATGCGTATATTTATTTATACAATACATGTTGTAAAGTAACTAATGCAGAGTTAATATGAAAATTTTAAATTGTGAAATTTTAATTTAACTTATACATGATCTCCTGTAAAAGTTTCATAATTCATATTCCGAGCTTTTAAAACAAGTACATGTTTTAATAAAAAAATATACGTACTGTAAGGTAACATCTGCATAGTATATACGAAAATTTTCAAAAACATTTACTTTGTTTTTCGTATATTTGCCACATGTCTTTTACATGTTCATAGTAGCAAAATTCATACATTCAGAATTTTAAAGAACAATAACATTCAGATAGAACGCAATTGAATAACATAACCTCAATCAGCTGTGAAGAGTTACAATACAATTGGAATTCAATTTTAATCAAATTGAAATCAAGTTGTTTCGATGAGATCTAGAACTCGCCCCCTTTCTCCTCTAGATGTGGCCATAATTTCGTCGGACACTAACCGGTCGTTTGAAGATCTTATCGGGAAAAAAAATCGATCGGAGAAGGATTGGGTCGGCTAGGAGAAGTTAGATTCGCAGAGAATGGAGATTAAAGGAAGAAGAATGAGATGGAGAAGTTGCAGAGGGTTGCACGTCTAATTTGGGGAAGAATGTGATGTGCTTCATTATGCATGCGTTATCTGTTGGATTGTTAGTATTAGTTTAGTTTACATGACAAGGGGTTTAGACGGCCATGTTTGGTTTTCTTGTCTACAACCTACCTTTTGTAGACTTAATTGGTACTATTTGATATCTTGTATCCGTGGGCACCTAGATCTTCCTTTATGATCATCCTTAGTAGGTCACTCGTGGGTACTTTTTGTTACATTCTATGTGAAGGCCGTTCGCAAGAACGGTAGAAGATTTTGAAGGCCATTTGCAAGGACGGTAGAGAAGGAAAAAATCATTCACATTGAAATGGTAGTAGATGAAGGCCACATGCATCAATTTGTGGCAGTAGAGTATGGAGCCAAAGATAGGCGACGTTGGAGTTCAAAATGACCAAGGAAGAAGCGGAGAATTGTGGTCCGAGAGTTGCGCCAACTTCTGAGAATGATCCAAGAAGAATAAGCCTTCAAAGATGGTTCCAATATATTTGTCTCCTCGAGAACCATAAAATCAACTACAAAAACTATCAAAATGGACCAACGGTTAATCCGTAACAAAATAAAGAAGCTCAACCAGCCGAAGCACAAACGGGTTAGCGCAGACCGCTCATAGGTGGCACCAACGGCCCGCACCGGATGATGTGGTCTGCCCCAAATGTGTTTAACATGACCATGCCAAGTCTCGGTGGGAACCATGCCAAACTCAATGGGCCGTGTGCTTAAGTTCCAAGTTTCACTAAAAAACGGTTAAGTATGGGTGCGAACCATCCATTTTTTGACAGCCTGCGCCATTCTAAGTGCAAAATTTTAAGACCAACTAGCAGGATGTGAAGAATCGAGTGGACGGAGCCAAAACACTGAGCAAAATAAGGTTTCTGGTGATATCCCGCGCCAAATGACAAGGACCACGAGTCAAAACTACGAAAACAACCATTCTGACGACGGTCCGCGTCGAATGAAACGATGCGGACCAGCCCAGATCACACGGCCTACACCAAAGGACACGGACCAAGTATGCGGCGTAGACCGCGCCAACCGCGATGGTCCATGCCAAAGGCGGTTGAAATAAGGTTTCACACTTTTTGGCCTATTTGGGCTTATTTTTAGGCCCAATCCCCTACTACCATAAATATAGCCTCACTCTAATAGGTTTTTATCATATCTTAGACTTTTGACATTTTTTAGATTCTACTCTTGTAATTTGGAGAGCATCCTAGAGAGAGAAACATTCTCTCTTCTTTCTTTCCTTTTTACTTTGCTTTGATCCTATGTGTTGATTGTATTCATGTGTTGATTGTATCCATGTGTTGATTGTATTCATGTGTTGAGAGCATCCTAGGGAGTAGTTTCCATAGCTTGGGGATAATTGTATTCATGTGTTGATTTATGCTTTTGCGAGATTCCTAGTTCATCATAACTATTGTGCTTGTGATATTATTGTGACTTGTTCTTGAATATTAAAATTGCATGAATAGTACCCTCCATTAGCACACACTCTAGTATATATTCTTGTTGGTGCAAATATTGATGCCCCTAGAGAAAAAGAAACCTCAGATGTGTTATGGGTAGTAGGGTACGGGTCCGCGTGAGTGTGTGCACGGAGGTCTTTTCCGAGTTTTGCTCTGTTATGTTACCAGCACACCAATATTAGCTGATTACGTTAAGTAGTCTGATGGGTTACAGATAGAGATAGCAAAAAGTAGCAAGCTAGCGTTTTAAGAGGCCCTAGTGTCATAGATAAGGTGCATACTTCCATTTTACCTCGTTTATAGGCATAGGGAGTAAAACATCCATAGTGGTGCACCCGGGACATAATCGTACGGGGGAGAAATAGACCTACAACAACACTTGGACCTTGTTGTACTCCTCTAATTACGGAAGCAGTGTCGATGGACGGTTGCAAGCGCACCTGACGTGACAGGTACATGGAAGTGTATGCCATCGACTACACTACGTGTTATGAGCACTAGATTAGGTTTGTCTCAATCTCACATGTGAATGAATCGAGGATCGAAGCATTAAATCAACCATGTTACTAAGCATTCCCCAAGTGTTTAGCTAAATAGTTTACGTGCTTTTTAATTTTATGTTTTGTAGTTGCTAGTTGAAAAACCAACCCCCCTCTTGTTTACCATATTAACTATTCCTAGCAACACGTATAGATTGATAACCTAGACGTGGTTGTGTGTAATTGATAGACCCTAGCATCTATGTGGACATACCCAGGGATTACCGCTAACTACCCTATCGGTAATATTAGTGAGTTGGGTGCAGAACTATAAATTGTATTTTTGGCCCCTTTGATCTCAGCCTTCGCTCAAGTTAATTAACTACAATTAACAGCCCCGAGTTGAGGCAGGTCAGAAGGGCCCGCGAATCTTGTATAATTTGCATTAAATGCAAGTTGGTCTCTGGCATGTCCATAACGTTATGGACAGACCACCTGTTAAAAGACTTACTCATCCCTAAAATAAAATAGATATGATGTCTAAAATCATAAAAGACTAGTAGTCCAAACACGGATAAGATAGAATCATTTAGAAGCCCAACTCATATCGTTGGCTCATGTTTTTATGCAAACGTGTGGGATGGGATCAAGATCCAGGTTCCTAAGATTATATTTATTCATGGTCCAACCTAACTAAATATTTTAGTTAAATATTATATTTCTTTCATCCACCTAAATAATTCATAATTTATTTCTTTTTAATAATTTATTAACGATCCAATCCAACCAAATTTCACAAAATCTTGTTTTATATTAACTAATTGTTAAACATGATCATTTAATAATTGATTGAACTAATGGGTAATTTGATATTTATTTTTATTTATTGCAAAGAGATTCCTATAATTTAAAAAAAAAACTGTTATAAGGTATCGTAATGTATAAATAATTATAATTTTATCCTAAAATTTATTGAAGTGAGTTTTTTCACGATTGATCTAACCATTAGTCAATGTAACACGAGACTTTCTCAACAAACTTTATTTCTATATAAATATTTTATTTTAAATAATCAACTATTAATTAAATATTAATAATATAAGGTATATAAATACCAGAAAATTCCAAATTATAGAAATGACAGACAAAACTAAACACACATCAAAAATAGTATTTGTGTTAATTCATTTTTTTTTTTTTACAAAAAAAAATTTCTTATTATACTATGCTTTGGATATAAGCAAATTATGTGAAAACTTTGAGATTGTGAAATATCCCTATCAAATCTCATAATTTAGGAAAATATTTGCATTTTCCATTTTCACAGCCGAGTCCTATTGCACCTATTGGAGCGGTTTCTTGCAGTCTTGCTCAGATTCGCTGGAGAATGTTTGATCAAGCAGCTCTTCCTTTAACCCTTTCTCTGCAGCATACCCACAATGGCATGTACCATTGTGGCAATACTGATTTATAGTACACCATCTCAAATTACAGTCTAAATTAGTTTGGCATGAGTCCGCTGTCGCCTTCGAGAACAACCAACCAGAAGTAAAGAGCAAGAAAGTGACCAGGAAAACGATTTTGATTGACTTCTCCATTTGCTACAGAGAATTTGTGTTAATTCATATGACAAAGAATTAACACTAATTATAAAATTGGAGAACCATTTTTTGAGGTAAAATGAAGATTTATTTTTAACAAGGAAAAGAGAAAGTGTCCGTTTCCTATGAGATTGCCTCATGGTTAGACTAGGAACTAATGAATATAAAAGGGAAAAGGCAAATCAAATTTGTGGTTAAATGTGCAATTATGTTAGACTCGGGATTCTTTTCAAAATACATGAAAACTTGAAGGACTGAATTTCAAATTATACAAAAATACAAAAGGGGCAGAAGTCTTTTTCTCCATCCACGTCGACTTGCCACTATCCCATTTTCGATAAGTTATTCTCGTCTCTTCTCGCAATTCTCCATGGTTCTGATCGGGTTTGTCGCGATTTCTCGCATTTCTGATCGGCCTCTTGGCCGTTTTTCGCATTTTAGGTCGGATTTTAGTCATCGGAATTGTAAAGTCAAGTGGTGTTTATTGAATATTTTAGTTGGCAATTTTTGAACATATTTGAAAACGAAAACCTGTCCATGTTGGAACATGCGAACAAGCCACGTTTACGCTAACACGTTTTACGGAAGAAGAAGATCAGATAATTATGGTATTTGTGATTTATGAAAATCTGAATATTCTGCAATATACTAGGCGTGGTAGAAGTATAGTTAATCTATGGAAAATCCCTACAAATATATAGTATTGATATTATCGAATATATGAGAGATATTGTGATAAGGAAAATCCCTTTATTTATGGGATTTGGAGATGCTTCAGAAGAAGATAAGGAATAGGAATATTATGGAGATAATCATGGAGAGTTCCGATCTGCTCATGGCTTTAAAAGGGTACACCACAGCTGCATTAAACTCACAAATTTAATAGAGAAAATCTGCACACAGATTTTCATTCTTCCGAGAGTCTTGCAAAGAGCCAGATCTATATGTTCCAACATACGTGACCTGCCGTTCAAAGTTTAGAATTGTATGCCTTAATTCCTCGGGAGGAGGAGATCCAGCGTTGACGAGTTTCGAGGCTAGAGGGAGTCTGATCAAGGCAGATCAGTAGCTAGGGGAGCTAGCAGAATTCACACTTTTGTAAAGATAAGTATTTTGTATGGTGTACTTTGTACTGTATCTTTCTGATTAGTGGATTCATTCTAAACTAGGACATGCCCCATAGATGTAGGTGGATTTCACCGAACTGCGTAACCAAGTCCTGTGTCTTTAATGATTTACTTTATTGCAAACTTGGTTAGATAGATTATATTGAAACATACTAGTAACAATTGAGAAAATCCGGTAAAACCAAATATCAATTGGTATAAGAGCTTGGTCACTTATTTTTCCCTTGGTTGTGTCAAGGAAAGTGTGATCCGGTTTTACCCTGGCGACCAACGAAGGAGCTTCGGTGTCTCGGCCACCTCTATTGGAAGGAAACAACTACAATTATTGAAGGGCACACATGAGAGTTTTCATCAACTCACTAGATGGACTTTCTTTGCACTATGTTGAAAACAAGTGGAACCATCCTACTGAGAATATTGATACAAGCTCTAAGGTGAAAGAAGGAGAGTCAAGTCAAAGGGAGCAGAAATTCAAAGACAAATCTACTTGGACTCCAGATGAACTCAAGGCCTCACTGGCAAACTCAAAAGCATTAAATGCTATCTTCATGGCAGTTGATGAAAATCAGTTCAAACTTATCTCTACATGTCATTAAGCCAAGAAAGCATGGGATATTCTGCAAACTGTTCATGAAGGAACTAGTCGAGTTCGAGAATCTAAATTACAGATATTGGCTACAAAGTTCGAGGAACTCAAGATGGAGGAAGATGACACTATTGCTGTATTCAACGGAAAACACAGGAACATCTCCAATATGGCTTATTAACTTGGAAAAGTCTACAAAGAGGTGAAATTGGTAAAAAAGGACCTTGATATCACTTCCTAAAAGGTTTGCAATGAAGGTTGCAACAATAGAAGAAGCAAGAGATGTAGCCACCATGAGCTTAGATGAATTGATGGGATCATTGTAGACGTATAAGATGACATTCAAACAGGCTACAAAAAGGGTTCAAAAGGAGTTGGCATTCAAAACATCATCATCAAAGGATAATAACAAATCAGACAGTGATGATCAGTTTGACAAACTTGCACTTATCATGAAAAAACTTCTCAAGAATGCTAAAGAAAGTAGTAAACAAGAAATCTCAGGAAAGGTATGGTGGAAATAGACCAAGGCCACAAGAATTCAGAATGAATCTTGGAACAAGATTTGAACAAGGAAATCAGCAGTTCTATGGAAATCAAAATGGTGAAACAAAATAGCCTAGACGAATTCAATGCAGAGAATGTAAATGATATAGTCATATTTAGGCTGAGTGTTACCCGAAAGAAACAGGGAAAATCCTATGTCACCTCTTGGAGTGAAGATGAAGAGGACGAAAAATACTAAGAGGAACTTACAAGTAACTATGTGGCGTTTGGAGCAAAAATTCACGATGCATTGGAAGATGGATGTTCCAACACATCAGATAGAGTCGAAGCTGTATGAATATGAGGAGTCTAGTGATGATGATGGACTTGCTGTAAGTGATGAAGAAATCTATAGCACATACAAAAAGATGTATGCTATGTGGCTTCAAGTAGTTGATACAATAAAGTACTAAAGGAAGAAAAAACTTATCTGGAGGAGATAGAAAAGGATTTGCATATAGAAGTTGCTGAACTCAGAAAGGAGAATGACGAGTTGAATGTGAAGCTAATTTCAGCAACCAAGAGAGCTGAAACGTCTGAAGAAGCTATTACTAAACTGAACTCTGGAAAAGCAAAACTCGATGATATTCTGGTAATGGGAAAGAGCTTTAGAGATCGACACGGAATTAGGTATGACAACCCACCAAAGAACACATTCATACTCAAGTCTAAGACTCAAGAGATACTTAAGAGCACAGTAACGCTCAAGTCAAAAATCCGAGAGATAAAGAGAAAGTTTGGCAAGCCTCATCAACGGAAACCTCTCATATGTAGGTAGTGCTCATACCAAGGGCACATAGAGGAACAATGCCAGAAACTACTCAGAGACATCATGGCAGGATGTCAACTCTCGGTATGTTCCAACATAAATGATGCCCATAAATCAAAGATGGTCAGAAAGGTATGGGTAGTCAAAAGCTCTAGTACGTGTCTTGTTGCACATACTTCTCTTATAGGACATTCCAGAGATTCGTGGTACTTTGATAGTGGATGTTCTCACCACATGACTGGTACCCATGAATTCCTCACAAGTATTAAACCTTACGACAGTGGTTTTGTCACTTTCGGTGATGGAAAGAAGAGTATAGTAGTTGGAAAAGTGAACTACAAATTGAAGGATTCCTAGTATTCACTAGTGTTTTTTTGTTGAGGACTTAAAAGCTAATCTGCTAAGCATAAGTCAACTGTGTGATGACAATATGACTGTGGAATTTCATAAAGACAAATGTATAGTGAAACATGGAGAAGCCAGAGTTCTTTTAGGCATTCGATCATCAGATAATTGCTATCTGCTGGAACAGGAAGTGGGGTGTATGATCTCTAAACAAGATGAAGGATTTCTGTGGCACAGGAAGCTTGGTCACATCAATTACAAAACCTTGGTGAAAATTGCAAATGCAAAGGCAGTACGAGGCATGCCTATATTAACAAGGAAGGATAGAATAGTCTATGGACCATATCAACACGGTAAGCAAATTCGATCTCCTCACTCTTCAGTCCAATAAATAACCACCTCAAGAAATATGGAATTATTGCATATGGATATGATTGGTCCAGTCAATACACCTAGCATAGGTGTGAAGAAATATATCTTTGTATGTGTTGGTGATTTCTCCAGATTTACGTGGGTAGCCTTTATGAAAGAAAAATCAGATACAATGGAAGTGTTTATAATTCTTGTGATAAAATTACAGACTGAAAAAGGAAGTCCAATTGGGAAGATTGTTCGAATTCATAGTGATCATGGTAGAGAATTTGAAAATTCTCAATTCAGTGACTTTTGTGATGAGCTCGAAATTCAACACGATTTTTCTAAACCAATCACCCCTCAATAAAATGGTGTTGTAGAACAAAAAAATAGAACTATTCAAGAGATGGCTCGAGTTATGTTAGCCAAGAAAGAAATTCACAAACAATGGTGGGCAGAAGCCATTAACACAGTGTGCTATATAATCAATCGAGTGTATCTGCGTCCATTCACAAGAAAAACGTCTTACGAGATTTGGAAGGGCGGGAAACCAAATGTCTCTTACTTTCATGTGTTTCGAAGAAAGTGTTACATCCCCAGAGATAAAGAGCAATTGGAAAAATTTGACAATCGTAGTGATATTGGAATCTTTCTTGGGTATTCTATGAACAACTAGGCATATCGTGCTTACAACCTTCGGACCAACACTCACATGGAATCCATAAACGTTATTGTGGATGATTCTGAAGAAGGACAAGGTTCAGATGCTGTGGAAGATGAACCGATAAAAAACATGTTCCAGCACAGCCAAGTCAACCTAACAAGCCAGACCCATCGCATGTTGGAACATCTGAGTAGACTGATTACCCTGCTAAACCTGAGCATGTTGGAACAATACCCCCAACGCCTTATCCCATGTTCCAACACATGATCAACTTGAATCAATGACACGGAGTACTCGATCAGTTCCTCAGGTTGATTACAAAAAATTGGCAGGATTACAATGCTCTATCTCTCTCCTTTAACCCAAGAACTACAAGGAGGCATGAGAGGTCGTCGCTGTACCTCTCAAAGTTAATATTTATAAGCCCTAAATGCTTACTATCTACAACTAAGTAGATAGCGGCAACTCAGGGTCGTCCACGAAAAAGAGGGATTTTCTTAAGAGTTTAAACACAAAAGGTTGATATTAGGCTAGGAGTATATATATATATATATATATATATAAAAGCATGTAAATGGGGGGGGTTGGTTGATTGGTTGTCCTAAGTTATGAATATAAAAGACAAACTAACTAGCAAAGTCAAGTAACTATGCTAATCATCAAACAAACTAAGAAAAAGGGGTTTTAAGACTACAAAAGGAAAGCCTTGGGGGCAATTGATATCCACTTCCAAACCAAATGTAGATCATTGAACCATTCACTCATCCTATCACAATTGTTACCTATGGACGAAGGACCATAGATTTGACAACAACAAGCCTTCTGCCAAAGACATGGCCATTTAACCAAACATAGCATTCATTAGGCAAAACTTAGAACAAACCACATTCAAGGTTCAACCTTTCATTTCACCTATAGGATGAATATGAAAATAATCCACATTAACATACTTATCTAGCAAGAACCACAACACATTATACACAAGAAGTTCTAAGTTCATGTTCATATATTTTCATGCAAAGGAGCTAAGGAATTTGTCACTTTCCTAACTCCCTAACACTTAATTCATACAAAAACTTCCTATTCTCAAACAATCCATGTCATAAATGAAGTAAAACATAGCATTAAGAATACATGAATGCTAAGTAACAAAGGTTTCAAGAACGAGTGAAACAATCTATTCACTATTTCCTCTACTTGTTGTGAAGATAAATCTTCCATCCTTCTTAGATAGTAGTTTGCAAGAGTGAATTCGACATCTCTTTTCAAACCTCACCAATGACTCCCTTAGCCGAAACATGACTAAAAGTATCCCATTGATGGCATTAAGCACGAAGAACCAACAAGCTTGGTAACACTTATAAATACTAGACCGTGTCTAAGCATTTAACCAATTTATGCATTTACACAAGATTAGTCAAGAACGATCAACATTCATAGAATTCTCTCATTTTCACCCTAAAACAAACATGACAACGAGTTCAACATCATCACATTCATCTAGAAATTATCAACACACCAACATCATTTAAAAAGCTCTAACTCATGCTCTAGGATTCCACATTAAAAGGGGGGAGAATTAGCTACTTTCTCCTAACCCTAACAAGTAATCATACAAACAATTCATATACTCAAGCTTCCAACAACATCAATGCCATTAACAATTCACATTCAAAACTCAATAAATTACACAATAGAAAAAGCACCAAATAGATAGATATGGTTCTTACTACATAGACATGAGAGCTTCAATCCATTGCTCCCAAGATAAAACTAAGCTAGATAATTAAAAGACATGATTAACCTACAAAAACTAAGAAAAGAAAGAAAGACTAGGGTTTGAACCCAGAAAAATCGCAGGAAGAAGAGTTGGATTCGTCTTTTTAAGAGGAGAGGATAAGGTGAGTATTTATAGTACAAAAATCAAGAAGAATATCTGACCATACATCCGTTGTGAGTCGCAATGGGCTCGCGATGACCTTGCGACGGACTCCATTTGCAGCAGCTTGATGTCTTTCCTCTTTTTGTTTCATATCCTCCTCTTCTCTTCACTTCTTCAATTCTCCAAATCTTCATAAGCTCAAATACAAGTATTAAAATCTTCAAATCTACAAAGGTATTCTTCAAAGTCTTCAAAAAAAATTCCTTGTCACACACAATCCTCTAGAAAAGTAATAAAAGCGTAAAAGTCACTTTTAACTCTCCTTAGAAAATTTCAAGGTAAAATGCCACATTTAGAGCACAAAAGTGTACAAAACTGAATTCTACTAGTTCTAATATAACCGTATAAAATGGACACATCAAGGCATTACTGGACGAATACTGGATTGCTGCAATGCAAGAAGAACTAGGTCAGTTTGCAAAAAATGATGTATGGTATCTCATTCCTCGCCCTAAAGGTGTAAATGTTATTGGCACAATGTGGATCTTCAAGAATAAATCTGATGCTTCAAGAATAAATCTTATGGACATATTACTCAAGATATACACAAGTTGAAGGAGTCGACTTTGATGAGACATTCGCACTAGTTGCCAGGTTAGAGTCAATTCGAATTATACTTGCTATTGCCTGCTCTATGAACTTTACTCAGTATCAAATGGATGTCAAAAGTGCTTTACTAAATGGTGTGATAAATGAAGAAGTATATGTGGAACAACCTAAAAGATTTGAGGATCCTCATTACCCTCATCATGTGTATCGCCTCAAGAAGGCGTTATATGGCTTAAAGCAAGCACCAAGGGCATGGTATGAACGACTTACTAACTTTCTTCTTAAGAAAGGTTATCATCGAGGGGGAGTAGATCGCACCTTGTTTGCGCTTGAAAATGCATAAAAAATTATGATTGCCTAAATTTATGTTAATGATATAGTTTTCAGCTCTACTTCACCATCTATGGTACAAGATTTCATCCCTCTTATGCAGGCTGAATTTGAGATGAGCATGGTTGCAGAGCTTACATATTTTCTAGGACTGCTAGTTAAGCAAGGAAAAAATGGTATGTTCATAAATCAGAGTAAGTATGCCCTGAATTTGGTTAAAATATTTGGTTTAACCAATGCCAGAGCAGTTCGAACACCTATTGGGGTTTTTGACAAACTGGTAAAGGATGAGAAAGGCATTGCAGTTGATCAGAAGTTATTCAGGGGCACGATTGGGAGTCTATTGTATTTGACAGCAAGTAGACCGGATATATGTTTCAGCGTAGGAATATGTGTAAGATTTTAGGCTGATCCAAAAGAATCTCATCTTGGCAGTCAAAAGAGTTATTCGATACGTAAGTGGGACTTCTGAGTATGGTTTCTGGTATTCTAAGAATCAAGATTCTGATCTAATTGGGTACAATGATTCAGATTGGGCTGGTAATGCTGATGATCGAAAGACCACTACAGGAGGATGTTTCTTTATTTGTACAAACCTACTTTCTTGGTACAGTAAGAAACAAAATTTGATCTCTTTGTCTACTGTGGAAGATGTATATCTTGCTGCAGGAAGTTGTTGTGCATAATTGTTATGGATGAAGCAAATGATGTACGACTATGAAATTCATCTAGGGCCTTTGAAAATTTTATGTAACATCACAAGTGCTATTGATATTTCGAAAAATCCAGTCCAACACTCTCAAACTAAGCATATTAACATAAGGCATCATTTTATTAGAGATCTTGTTCAAAGGAAGGAAGTTGTTGTAGTTTATGTTCCAACATCTAAGCAATTTGCTTATATTTTTACTTAGCCATTGAACACCGCCACTTAGGTGTTTGTCAGATTTGAGGTAATTCTTGCCTTTAGTTAGCTGTATATATTTTTTTCTCGCTATATTTGTATTCAGAAAATCAGAAAAAATAGAAAGAAGAAAATGCTACAAAAATAGAAGCTGCAAGGTTATGGTACGTTGGAAGAAAAAGAAAACTACCAAAATTGGAGTTATGGTATATTGGAAGAAGGTGTGCCTAGAGTTGACAAGTGAGAAAAGTAAAATCATTACTTTTCTTGGAAAGGTAAAAAGTGTGTTTTTGCGGCAAAAGAGGCAAGAAAGTGAAGAGTTTGTGTTTGGTTCAAAATTATCCCATCTCTCCATATCCCACTATTTTTGGCCTACACTTCCCACTATTCTTGATGTTATGATGATTCTTGTTGCCAAACTTTGCCAAGATTTTTTCCCTCACAACAAAACTCTGTCGGAAAACATGTTTTCAAGCCCTAAATCTCCCACGATCGAGATTGATACTCAAGAAACCTCTTAACCTCCTAAGTATGACAATGTTGAGCAGATGGAAGAAAATGTGGAGGCTGACTCTACTTGTGATGACGGACAGAGTGAAGACATCAGAGGCAAAGGGAAAGGTCCCTATCAAAAGGTAACAGCCCCTGATCCTCCCCTTTTAAAGGTGCATGGAATGGAATTTAAGTCAGTAAAAGATATTTTTGAGTTGCTTGAGGCAAACAGAACCACGGTAGATTTGACTAAAATTAAGAGTTTAGAAGAAGAATTTTTGAATGTTAATGTCAAGGAACTTGTGTCTGGTGATATTGGTGATCTAGAGGATGTGGAAAATCATGAGGTCAAATTTTTGAGGGGGAAATATGGAGTTTACAGGTGAAAGGATAGATTTCATCTTTACTCTTCTACTCCTGGCCATAGCTATGTTAAGATTAAAGAGATACAGTTAAACCTCGATAAATGAATGTTTGATAAATGAATAACCTCGACAAATGAATAATTTTTTTTGGTCCCGACTTGGGCTAAGCGGCTAAATGAATAACCTCGCTAAATGCATTAATGAATAATTTTCTTGAAATCCTTAAAGACCCTATGTAAATATAAATTAATAATCATCACATTTCATTAGATATACAGTATATAGCTTGTAGTGTAGGTTAGATACATTTTCTAAGACTCTAGATATTCCATACAGTACATACTATCTTATTAGTAGTCTCAAATACAATGTACATATGTACATTTTTGTACTTAGTCCACATACATACTGTAGTTTGTAGTGTAGGTTAGATACATTTTCTAAGACTCTAGATATTCCATACAGTACATACTATCTTATTAGTAGTCTCAAGGGTGATCTGGTTGTGTCCTTTGAATCCAGCCTTGTGAAAATCTTTACGGAGCCTCTCCAGTTGAGGACGGCTGCGCAAAAATTTTCCGACAAGAGTCCATTTGAGCTCTTTCCAAAAATTTTCCGACAAGACTCCGTTGATCTTTAAGACTCTAGGACTTATGTATAGCTCTTTAAAGATCATTAGGTGCACAATCAGAGGTAAGGTATTAAGCCCCCATTTTTCTATGTACTTTCTTTTCATTTTAATAAACGGGTAGGGGTCTGCCAAACCCCCCACCATCACAGGTGGATTTATTAAAAAAAATGTACATTTTTGTACTTAGTCCACATACATATAGTTCATATATTACTAATATAATTTCTTCAATACTATCTAAATGAATAAAAATTCATTTATCGATAAATGAATAAAAATTCATTTATCGATAAATGAATAATATATTCATTTATCGATAAATAAATAATCTCGCTAAACGAATATTTTTTCTTGGTCCCAAGAGTATTCATTTATAGAGGTTTAACTGTAGGTAATAAATAGGCTGAAGGGATGAAGGTGGTTAAGTCCACTGATAGGATGTCTATATGGTTCTATGATGCTGAGGTTGCTCAGAGGATTGAAGAGTTTAGAAAACCTGTGAACATAGAGATTACAGATAGTGAAGATGGAAGAAGTGTTGGGTATCTTCCAACATAGAGGGCAGTTTCAGAAAAAGTTGAAGACATGTAAATTGATGATGAGGACATGGGAGGTCAATACCAGGTTAATGTCCCTGGTAATGTACATGATGAATAAGAGTATTCAGATGGAGGACAGACTGAGGATCTGATTTGAGGCAAGATCAATCAGTTAAGGATCAACATGTTGGAACACAGGGCAGGGTAGAGACTGCCGAAGAAGAAGATGTTGGAGATTCTGAGTATGTTCCAACACAGGAGCCTGAGTTGAACTGCTCTAGTGATGAAGTGCTAGATGAATTCTTCCAAGCCGCAAAGGGTAAGAGGAAGATGGCTACTACTAAGGACTCCTTACCAACCAAGAAATCCAAGAAAACCCAGGCTGCTCCCAAGACGAAAGTGCTGCCAACTCCTCCTATAAGTGAAGCATTGTCTTTTTCTTACTATCATATAAACTGTTAGGAGATGGGAGAGGTGTTTCCTGAGAGGACGGTAATCACCGAGAGACCAGTAGATCTAGAGGTATATAGAGCTAATGGTTTCTCTGATTTGTTTTGGAAGCAATTGGGATGAAAATGGCTGCTACAGTACAACTTCAGTACAACAAGTAGGTGGTCACTGAAGTATACTCTAATCTGATGTCTGGGAACTTGGAGGTTGATTCCCCATGGTTTGAGAGGATTTATGTTAGGGGGAAAATCATTGATTTTTCAACTGCAAGGATTAACAAGATTTTGGGGCTGAAGACTCCAAATTTTGAGGGAGTTTTTCCTGATATCTTGGATGTGTCAGATGATACATTTCTGGAGGTTGTCTCAGGAGGGTATAAGATAGAGTGGCCTGAGATTGGATACTCACATGCTTCCTGCCTTTCCTCTAGGTTTTTTGGTCTATATCAGGTAGCTATGAATTGCTGGATGCCATCTTCAAATACCATTGCTTTGACAAGAGAAATGGAAAAGTAACTTTACTATGTTGGAACAGAGAAACCTGTTAATCTGGGGTTATTTATCCAGCAGAGTCTAGTTAGGCAGGCCACTACCCCAAAGGCAAAGCATGTTCTGGTGTATCCCTGTTTCATAACTGCATTGGCTAAGAGTGCCAAGGTGAAGGGAAAAGAAAAGGATGTGATCATCGATACATAGTTTCTCTAGCCTAACAAGAATACTTTTGGCATGCGGCAAGTTCATGATCTGCCATGAAACACTGAAGTTACTACCTCTGCAAAAAGAAGGCCAAGATAGTGGTGATCAATGCAAGGTTGGGGCTATAGCCATCCAAATTTTGGCACTTGAAGCAGAGAAGGCTAGACTTGAAGGGGAGAAAGCTCAGTTGGAGGCACATGATGCTGCTCCCGAACAGGATTGATTTTCCTGCAGTATCTATGTTCCAACATAGATTCCATGTTATGTTCAGGAAGAGCCGGTTTTATGTTTATTTAAAAATTTATTTCTATGGTTTATTTCCTTTGGCATATTCATGGCCTCAGGGGGAGAATATTTGGTGATTTTTGGATATTATTATTTTGGATGACTGTAATATGAATATTTTGTTTGGTATTTTGGAATTCTGGTTTTCATATGGTATTTTTATGATCCGATTCAGTAGTATGCATATGTTCCAACATAGGTGGATTTATGGAATCTTTATGTGTTTGATTGGAAGTTTTTTTCGTTGTGTCCAAAATGGTTGGGTCCACAAAATGCCAAAGGGGAAGATTGTAAAGTCAAGTGGTGTTCATTGAATGTTTTAACTGGCAATTTGTGAACATATTTGGAAATGAAAACCTTTCCATGTTGGAACATGGGAACAAGCCACGTTTACGCAAACAAGTTTTAAGGAAGAAGAATATCAGAATATTATGGTATTTGTTATTTATGGAAATTTGAATATACTGCAATATGCTAGGCGTGGTAGAAGCATGGTTGGTTTTGGAAATTTCCTACATATATGGTATTGATATTATCAAATATATGAGAGATATTGTGATAAGGAAAATCCCTTTATATATGGGATTTGGATATGTTTCAGAAGCAGATAAGGAATAGGAATATTATAGAGATAGTCATGGAGAGTTCCAATCTGCTCATGGCTTTAAAATGGGACACTACGGCTGTATTAAACTCATGAATTTAATAGAGAAAACCTGCACACAAATTTTCATTCTTCCGAGAGTCTTGCAAAGAGCCAGATATATATGTTCCAACATACGTGACCTGCCATTCAAAGTTCAGAATCGTATGCCTTAATTCCTTGGGAGGAGGAGATCCAGCGTCGATGAGTTTCGAGGTCAGAGGGAGTCATATCAAGGTGGATCGGTAGCTAGGGGAGCTAGTAAAATTCACACGTTTGATTAGTAAAGATAAGTATTTTGTATGGTGTACTTTGTACTGTATCTTTCTAATTAGTGGATTCATTCGGAACTGGGCCAGAACCCGTAGATGTAGGTGGATTTCACCAAACTGCGTAACCAAGTCTCGTGTCATTAATACTTTACTTTATTGCGAACATGGTTAGATAGGTTAAGTTAGAACATACTAGTAATAATTGAGAAAATCTGGTAAAACCAAATTTCAAGAATCACATAAAAAACTTGTAGCATAATTTTCCAGAATTGACCCTCCAGTTTGTGGTTTAAAGATAAAGACGAAGATGTGATTTGAGTCACCAGAATCAAATCGAAAACCAGTCAGTCGTTGTTCCAATTCGATGAAATTTAGTCGGTCATCTTCGTTTTGACAGAGTTCGTCGAAATTGCCATCGTTAGATTGCCGAGTGGAGAAGACAATGGGTTTTTGTTTTAATCGGTGGATTCGTTGTATTCTAACAGAAGACAGTTGATCGTGAGCTTTTCATGTGTTTCAGCCTCTTTTTGGGTTTCCCCATTCTTTGTCCATTTTTTAGTCCTGAAGATGAGGACAATGAAGTTAGCCTTGAAGGAAGTTTTTTCTAGCTTTTCTTGATAGCAAACTCAGCTATATGTGTGTTTTTAACCCACTTCAAATGGGCTCATTGGCCATCAATCTTACTTAGGAAAAAATGAATTCTACAACTAACATATCAATTAAAAGTATAAAAAATCAAATGAATCAGCTAAAACATTAAACCAGATTAGTAAATTTAACATCAAATTAAAATAATCTAACGTCATATAAATGACAAAGTCTTGTGCGGGACGGTCTCGCAGCGAGACCAGAGATTAAATTATAAATAATACATACTTAATTTGGGATGGGGTATTAATTATAGTTTTCATATTTTTTAGGGACTGAATAATAATAAAAATAAATCTGAGCATACATTTACTACAATATCTCTTCCTCTTTCCCTCATTCTTACCTTTTTCTTTCTCTCTCCAGAACCGCTTGTTTTCTCACAAAAAATAGAGTCATTCTCTCAATCTCTTTTTGATCCTTTTCTAGCGACTTAGGTTTGCTATTCCCACTACGATTTCTGTACTTTCATCAATTCTTGTTGCTTAATACGCATTCTATCGTATTTCATGTGAGTGTTATCGGTCGTTCTGGTCCGATTTTTGGAGTTTCTTCCATTTTTGCTTGATAATCGGTTTGGTTCTTCATCAGGTAACTCCGATGACCTAGATTTGTTCTTCTGGCCGATAATCTTTGCTTTTAGCCATTATATTGTGTAGTAAGCTTTTTGTTGGTGATTTTTGAGCTTTCTGGCCATTTTTCGTAGCTATTACACTCTTCAATTTGGAGGTTGTTATCGTATTTCTGGAGGCAATTGCGAAACTGAAGGTTTTCACACGCATGTTGTTTATTAGGTTTTCATTGACGTCGATCATTTTTAACTGTATTATTTTTCATGTTTATCGTTTTGTAGATGTCAAAGGAAGTAGATCTTGTTGATTCTGGTTGTATAAACGATGCTGTGTTGAAAATTGCAAAATCATACTCTCAACCTTCCGTTTCTTCGAAGGTTGCTGTAAAGCAGAAGAGAAAGACTTCTTCTCAAGGTTTGTTGTTTTTTATTTGTTTGGCGGGAGTATTTGAATTTATTACTATATTTGTTCATTTATTGTCGTCTAGGGTTTTACCTGATGTTTTAATGTTTGAATATGATGTTTCAAGGTTTTCATTTGACTTCATTTCCTGTTTATGAGATGCTGTAATTAATGTTTCTATTTGGAACTGTGTTATGCATGTAGTTCTTATTATGTGTTTTTTATTTTCATTATTGTATGATTTTTAAATTACAGTGATTCTATCGTAATTTTCAGTAAGAGTGATGATTTAAGTATATCAGTTGATGTTTACATTATATATGTTTTTATTTGATGATTTACAGTTCTGATTTGATGATACAAGCATTCCATTTGACTTTACTGTTCTTGTACTGATGTTTCTTTGTACTGTTTGGTTTTATGTCTTATGATGGTGCTAGTGTTTCCTAGTTTGTATCAACTATTTCAATATGATGTTTTATGTGTGTTGGTTTTACATTTTTTTGTTTGTTCATATTTTTTTGTTCTTTTTTTTCCAAAATGATGTCGTTAGGTTCTTCATTGATGTCTTATATTTCTTTAATGATAAGCTGCTTTGTTTATTTGATTTGCTGAATTCTAGTTCTAAACTTACTTTCTGATTGATGTTTTTGACTTTCTATGGATATTTATATACATGTATGTGTGGTGATGTTATTTATGCTATAAATAATGTTTTCTTTTGTTTTAGATTGTGGTGTTCCTGTCAGAAAATCCTATAGGATTCGTGGTCTGACGACTCCTACATTTACTGCAGGTATATGTTTATCTGTATAATTCTGTTGTAAGTTTTTAATTTTTATTGATGTTTTGGTTTTCCTTTAGCTCAGAATCCAATAAATGCGAAAAAGAAGAAAGTGGCTGAGGTGTCTATCCCATCATCTCCAGTTCCTGATTCTTCCATCCCTAAAAAAAATATCTGGAAGAGGTGTGTAAAACAAGCTGCTGTTAAACGAGTCATAGTGGTGAGCGGCAAGGGTAAAGTTCTTGCTGAGCGTGAAGCGATTCTGATGGCAAAGGTATTATTCAAATTTTATATTGTGTTTTATTATGTGATTTGATAATACCTATTTTAAATCTTTTATGATATTTTATGTTTTTTTAGAGAACGGTGCAAGTAATATTCATTTTAGTCAAATTGCCCCTGCTTTAGATGACAATGCAACAGGTAATATTTATAATTTTATGTTTTATGAATTACTCTCTACCATTTAACAATATGGTTTGATGCTTGATATAATTTAGGTGAAAGTTTCAGCCAAGCTAATTATGAGTCTGAAAAAAATCTACTAAAAAAGGTAAACATTATATATATATTTTAATACTTCTTTTTTTTTGATTTTTCTTATTTATTACTCTTTACCTTTTACTACTATGGTTTGATGTTTTACGTAATTCAGGTGATGGTGTCAATCTATCTTCTACTGTGGCCGAAAAAAAATCTGCTAAAAAGGGTAATGATACTTTTCATTTTAAATAATTATTTATTTTACTATTTTATTTATTACTCTTTACATTTTACCTCTATGGTTTAATGTTTTATGTAATTTAGGTGATGGTGTCAGTCTAGCTTTTGCTATGGGTGAAAATAAATCTACTAAAAAAAGGTAAAGATATAGTTTTCCTTTTTAATTCTACTTTTTATGATTTTTCATTTATTACTCTTTACCTTTTACCACTATA
Organism: Rubia yunnanensis; assembly: GCA_037428765.1. Taxonomy (NCBI): domain Eukaryota; kingdom Viridiplantae; phylum Streptophyta; class Magnoliopsida; order Gentianales; family Rubiaceae; genus Rubia; species Rubia yunnanensis. The sequence goes on along the minus strand of CM075061.1, from coordinate 42,417,802 downwards.
GTTTGATGTTTTATGTAATTTATGTGATGGTGTCAGTCAAGCTTCTGCTCTGGCTGGAAAAAAATATGCTAAAAAGGTTAAAGATAGTTTTCCTTTTAAATTCTTCTTTTTCAGATTTTGATTTTTTTATTACTTAATCTATACCAATACCACTATAGTTTTATATTTCACATTATTTAGTTGAGGGTGTCAGCTGTGTTTCTTCTTCTGAGGTTGAAAAAAACTGTTAAAAAGGGTAAAAATATTTTTCCTTTTTAATATTTAATTTTCTTATTATTTTATTTTTTATTTACTTTTTACCATTTACCACTACGGTTTGGTATTTTATATTTTTTAGGTGAGAGTGTCAGCCAAGTATCTTCTAAGCCTGGTAAAAAATCTGCTAAAAAGGGTAAAATTAGTTTTTCTTTCCAATACTTCTTTTTGTTACTTTTGATTTTTTTTTCATTTATTATTCTTTACCATTTAGCAGTATGTTTTGATGTTTCAGCTTCTTTACCATTTCAGCTTCTTTACCATTTAACACGGGGTGTGGAGATTCGTTTTTCTTTGGAATCGCAACTCATGGATATATTAATAACCCTGTATAGCCTTACTTATTTTGTGGCAATGCTATTGCCTTTTGTACAAACTCAAGTCATTTCCGATGGCTACTTTTCATGGTTTGGGGCGCCAATATACAACCCCCACCTTAGGGTGTATCTATTTAAAAAAAAAGCTTCTGATCTACTTGGAAAAAAATCTGATACAAAAGGTACAATAATTTTTCCTCTTTAAAATATATCTTTTTATGATTTTTGTTGTTTTACTAATTAATTTTTACATTTTATTACTATGGTTTGATGTTTTATATGTTTCAGGTGATGCTGTAAGTCTAGATTCTGCTTAGCCTTTAAAATATACTAAAAAGGGTAAAAATGGTTTTCCCTTTTAAAACTTCTTTTCTGATTTTTGATGTCTTACTCTTTGCTTCTTGTTCAGTAATTTGATCTTTATTTTTTTATTTCATTTAGATAAAGTGGTTAGCCCAGTTCCATCTTTACAGATTGGAAAATCTGCCCAAAAAGGTAAAAATAATTTTTTTTATTTTGGAATACTTAGTTCTGTAATTTGATGTTTTATTATTTTTTGCCTTCTACTTTTTAATATGCTATGATGTTTCTTTAAATGTAGCTGATGGTGCTGAAAATGTTTTGTTCAAATTGAGAAATCTCCCGAACCAGGTTGTATTTTTTCCCTCTTTTTATACATTCTTCTTTTGATTTGATGTTACTTTTTCTGTAATCTTATTCTTTTGTATTTATTTATTGTTTCAATATATTTATAGGTGTTTCTATCAAAAATGTTTCCTCAACTTCGAAAATTCTCCAGTCAAAGTTTCGTTACAAAGATATGTTGACTGATGCTGGAGTTGCTAATCTTCTATCTGGTAACCTATATGTTTTAACCTTGCTGTTTTAAATTTTCAATCCTCGTTATATTTTTGTGTTACCCCATTAATTGACTTTGTATTTAATGTTTTTTTGCAGAGGAGATATTCAACACTGCTCCTTCTCAATCTGAAACACTTGATGGTACCATTGATGAAACTGGTCATGATGATTGGACTGGTGGTGATGATGATAAAATTGAGACAAGTGATGAGGGGTATGAAGATGTTGATGGCTCAGAATCTGATGACAGTTCTAACAGCGAAGGTGAGAAGTCAAATGATGTTGAGGAAGATGGGGAGGTTGAAGAAGAATTTGAGAAGGAGGGAGGCAATAAAAGTGAAGACAATTCTGATGAAGGTGAAAATTTAACAAGGGTGAGGGATTCAGAAAATGCTGTTGATATTTTACAACAAGTTGGTGATGATATTGGTAGTAAGTCTGACAGTGAGGAGATTATGATAATGATGATGAGAATAAACTAGTGAGTGGGGAGAAGCATTATGATTATGATGAAAATGAGGATGATGAAGAAGATAGGTATGATGTGAAGGAGATTGATTATGAAGTTAGGTCTGGTGAGGAGGATGACCCTGATGTTATCGACGAAGAGTTTGATGATCCTAGTTTAGAGTCTGATGATTCTAATGAGGAAGGTGGCAAAGCTGTTGCTGTATGTAAAACAACTCTTGTTGGTAAAGGGAAATCTGTTGTGAGGAAGAGGGTTAGAGAGGAGAGTGGAGGAGTTGTGAAGTCAAAAATTCCTAAGGGTGTCAATGATCCATCAAGGTATGCATTAATGACTTACAGTTTTGTGATATGTTTCATATTTCAGTGTTTGTTATCTATTTTTTTAAAAAAAATTTGCAGCTCGAAGAGGGGCTACTCTACGAAGTGTAGCCCTGGTAAGATTGTAAAGCTTGTGAAATCATTGACTGATGGAAAGATCATGTCAGTTGTTGATATAGGATTTGAAGGATTATTGAAGATAAATTTCGGTGTTTTGCCCAAAAATGTGATTCAGTATCTGGTATCTAACTTTAACCCAATTAGTCGCTTGCAGGGAATAGGTAGTGATAAGTATTATATAATCAGGGATGATGTTTATGATTCCATCTGTCTGCCTATAAATGATGTTGAGGTTGTAGAGGTTAAAAACTCAGTTAAGGGGCATAATGGAGATATGGAGTTGAGGCTGATAAAATGACGATATTCCTTGTGATAGGTTGCTAGGTAAGATGTCATTGTTGACTGAGAGAGGTGATCTGTTTAAGAAGTATTTTATGATGTATGTGATGTTTACTTTCCTTACTCCCACATCTAGAAGTAATGTTGATTTTAAAGTTTTGAGGGTTGTGGAAAATGTGAATGAAATCAGGAATATGGGTTGGTGTGGGTATGTACAGAAAATATTCTGTGATGCTGTTGAGAGGTACAACAAAGGTCCATTTGATGTTGTAAATGGTTGTGTATTTCTACCTTTGATGTGCTATCTTTATAGATTTCCATTTTGAGGAATCCCATTGCCTACTTCCCTCCCCTTAGTCCAACATTTTAATGACAGTAAGGTTAAGTTTATTTGTAAGTCCATAGTGAGTGCTGGGTTTGGTGCTTCCGTGATGAGCGGCAATGGTTTTCCTTTGACTTCAATGGGAAAATTAAAGTTAGGTTCAAGACAAGGTTATGGCACTGCCTGCAGTTTCTCTTGCTTTGTAGAGTTGGAAATTGCTGACGATTTACCCTAGACGGGAAGATTCTTGCTCAAGCTCCTTCTGTAAGTTTTTAAATTTATGTTATGTTTTTTAATTTTTTATATGATGTTTCAAATTATGAGTAATAGTGTTTTTTTAGGATGCTGTTGAGCGCTCAATGGGATTTGCTAGGAATATTGAAATTGTTACCAGATCATATGTGGCTGAGATGATCAAGCTTGGTTAAAAATATCCAGCTACGGCATAAGATGTTGTTCCTCCAGTTCATATTCCTGATGTTCATTGGATTATTTTTTTGATGTTTTTTTTATCAGATCGAAGAAATCATTAAGAAGTCAGTGATGAAGTGCACTCCTGAAGTTCCAATATTGAAGACTGGACCTGAACCTTCCTTTAGTCTTGGGATTGAGAGCTTTGAAGATATTAGACGAGTTGCAGGTTCTTCTACTATTTTACATGAAAAGATGGGGTCTAAAGTTGCTCAAAATAAGGGTGGACTAGCGGAAAAGTCATCGAAGGGATTCAAGATGAAATAATTCTTTTTTAATGATGTGATGAACTTGTGTTTAAGGATGATGTTTTAAGTACTACTGTTGGGTGATTTTTTAGTATTGTTGGTTTTGGATGGTTTCTGAATGTGATGAACTTATGTTTGTTGATGATGTTTTAAGTAATTTTGGATTGTTGGTTAGGTGATTCTCAAAATTCTTGTTGGAATTTGACATTTGGTTTTTGGATTTTGGTGGAAGTTGACATTTTAAAGTAATGCAATGATATTTCATGAGTAGGTCTTGATGTTTTAGGTTGTTGATAGTAAATCTTATTTTTATGCTTTAACTCTCATTAGTCTATTTGTAGAGTTTTTTACATTAATGATTATGTATGAAAGATTATGTTTCAAAATTAGAATCTCACATTTTAGCAGTTGTCTAGTGTATTTATAAAAAAAATGACATATGTTTAGTTGTATAAAGAATGTAAAAATCCAGTAAACTTTAAATGCTCATTACATATCTGTAAGTTATCACACATCTAAGTTAAAAGATCACGTTCCTACAAATTAAATTTCAGTACTCAAACAAGAAACTTATAGAGACCAGTAAACTTTAGAATGGTTTCCATAATAAAACCTTCTGTATTCTACTAAGTTTAGCAGTAATTTTAATTCAAAGTCCTCACTTCTAAAAAATGGAACATCAAATGAAAGTCTTGAAACGTCAAAATGAAAGTACTGAAACATCAAATTTGTTCTGCAAGTTCGGAACTCATCCTTCATTAACTTTGGTCTTCCCTAATTTAGATGATTTGGGCTTTTGGAGTCTTGGACCGAAATTCCTTCTTTTGTGGCTTCTTCCTTTCAAGCTTTCCTTTCAACCTCTTACTTCTTCCCTTTGTTTTTTATTTTTTTGGAACTAGGACTTCGGGAGCACTTTTTGTTGGTGAGTCTTTGGCATTGTTCGTCGCTGAATGTTCAATTTTTTCTTGATTTTTCATTGAAAGCAGCTAACATACTGTAGCTGAATCCCTGTTCAAACCATCCTCAAGTGTTCTACGAGTATATTTGTCATCTTCACATTTGAACACTAAATTGTAGTATTTTCTGGGAATCTCATGGCGCCATGGTATCTTACCTTTCATCTCACTATTGTTCTCGGTGTTTTGTGTTAATGCACCTCCACGTACTCGGTTCCATATTTCCTTCTTTTCCATCTTAGTCCATCTCTTCAGTATATAATCTTCAGGTATTGTTGTGATGTTGCGCAAGTGGAGCACACGAAGGCTGTGGAAGCACAACAACCCTACTTCTTTAAAGTATTTGCATGAACACTTGATCTCCACTTTACCATTCCTAAGTCTATAATAAACCTTCTCTACCTTTGTTTCATTATTTTCTTGGCTGACTTCGTAAACATCTTCATAGCCAATGTTGAATGTTTTCTCCACTTTACTTGCCATTGCCAATTTCCACTCTGTTTTGAAGTCCTTGCTTCAGTAATCTAGGCCCTTCTACAGATGCTCTTGGTTTTCCTATTGATCCGATGTATTCCCTGCTTGTCTCCGTGCTTCTCCAAATTTTGATAGTTTTTCCAAATATTGCAAAAAACTGTGTCAAGTTGGATGTTTTGAAGCATTGAAGCTGATTGCTTTGTTGGTACTTTCACTATGCTGTGATGACAAAGTTCTAGTAGAGAAGAAATCCTTGCTTATTCCAGTGCACCATTTATCTCGGAGTTCGTACAAGCGTTTGAACCAATCTTTTTCTTGGAGCTGGGAGGTTTCTATCATGGAATTCCAGTAATTTTCAAATTCTTCTTCATTCGTACAACCTTTCAAGCAGTGGTCGAATGCCATTAAAAATTCTTCATCACTTTTTACTTTACCTTAGTGACTAATTACATTTTGTTTTTTTGTTGTAGGTGTCACAAATAGAGTCTGTGTTTTGTATCTTTGAATACCTATGAAACAACAATTTCAGTAAATGCATCATCAAACCGTTTCTTAAAAAGGTCACATGCGGCTAATGTATCATCAATTAAACATGTAGGATGCTCAAATTGCATAGTCAAAACCAAGAGAAATTGTATGCATGTCCATGATGAGTTCTCGGATGTTCTAAACAGGTTGTGGTGATGATTTAAAAATTAAATTATTGACATCACAATTCAGATAATTAGAAGCAATGTTCTAAAAAATATATTTAAAATATCAATTGAATAACATAACAGGTTGGACCTTTTTGCTGGAACATCAACTGAATAATATAACAAGTTTGACACTAGTTCAAAACATCAACTAACGGAATACTTAAAACATCCTCATTAATATTTAAAAGGTTAAACACATAACGTGAAACACTAATCATCAAACAGAGTTTAGAAATACCTCTTTAATTGCCTTTGCCACAGCCAAATCTTGGTCAGTGAATATAGTCACTGGTTGTTCTCTCCCCATTGATTTTTTAAATACCTCTAGTAGCTATACGAAAGTTTCAACATTTTCATCTCTAATAAAAGCGCACCCAAACATTGCATTGTTCCAGTGATTGTTTATCCTGACAATCAGAGCACAAATGAAATTTACTTGTTTGTCCGAATAAGTAATATCAAAAATCACAATATCACCATATAGAATGTAATCTTCTTTCATCATCAAGTCTCTCCAATAGAGTGCTATAAGTTTTCCTTCATCATCCAGCTTCACTCTAAAAAAATAGTAGTCCTCCTTGGCAGCAGCAATATGATAAAGCTCATCTATGACATTTTGAGCATCTCCCCCTTCTATAGTGTCCATTCTATATCTGTTCACATAATTAATGTGATCTCTCATAGTGTGCACAACATTTTTTTTCCTTGGGCAGCACATGCTAAATATTTGTAACTTGCTGTTGGTTTAAGACCTGGCTTTTTTATAGTTTCGATTGCTCTTGCTTTCTGATGTTCGATTCTTCTTTCACTACGTTGCAGGTACTACCATTATGATCTTGTGCACTCATGGTTATACTGAATGAAGTGGTGCTTGATTTCATAGAACTTTTCATCAACAAGCTTGATCCTGATCTGAGCTTTGCATCATGTTCTTATCACTGGAAACTCTTTTGATTATATTTTTCTCTTCTTTTTTGGCTGTAGAGTAGGTGTGTTTTTAGATCTTAAAATTGACTTTCCTTCACATGAGCATGTGAAATATTTTTCCCTAATTACTCCCTAGTTTGACTGTCTTGTTGTTGGCTTCCTTACACAAAATCCAAGTGCAGTTGCATGTGCTCGATACAGTTTTTCAAGCTCTTCCCAAGTTCTTGCTCTCACTCCTTGTAAACACTCCCTTGCATCTATCTCTAATAGTTTAGGAAAATCATCTGGCAGATCTGTTAGTAAAATCACTGATCATTTAGTTTGATTATAAAATCACAGATCAATTCTATCAGTTTCAATAATAGTTGACGTATTGTATAGAAACATCAAACACATTTATTAACACACACACACATATATATATATATATATATAATAGAAACATCATATACCAGTATATGCAGGTCAGTTCTGAATTAGGTGCAAAAGAATCAAACACTTTTATTAAAACATCAATCCGTATAATAGAAACATCACATAGCAGTATATGCATGTTTGTCTTTGAATCATAATTCAAAGATTTGTTACCCATGCCAAAATTGAGCATCCAGTTTTAAGAATGAGCATAATCAAATCACTCAATCTGTTTATTGCATGATACACTAGTTTTAGCAGCCAATATTCAATAACAATTGACATCAGATACACAAGTATCAGCCACTTTCATTAACACATCAATATCTATATCAGTACCATCACATAATCGTTTATTCTGGTCAACTTGATACAGATCTACAACATTATTTTCACATTCTGGTACAAAGCATCAATTTCGAACATCAAAACACTTGCAAGCTTTTTGAGCTGAAAGATCATTCTGCATCAAAATATTCACAAGCAATAAGAGCTGAATCATTTGCAAGCATATTAAATTAGGTTTTATATGATGATTCTGGTTTTTCATACTCACCTTTTACAGAACTTTGTTCGATTTCTTTGATTGTGTCGTTCACCACAGTAATTTGTCATTTATTGTTAAGAAGGCTTGTTGATGAAGCTTCAGTTTTGCAATCATCTTCTTCGCACATCAATTGAACTTCCGATCTGCAAAATAAATAATATTTACATAATCTGATTGTATATTTTTCAACAAACTGATTTGATTATGTAGTTTTCAATCACAAACCTAATTTTTTGTTGATGGTCGTTGTTCATTGTTAATCGCAGAAGTTGGGTTGATCTTTGGAGGTTTGGGATCGATGGATTACAATGGTTGAGATCGATTGAAACTGTGAGAATGTTTTGGAAGCGTGTTTTGCCTTGTGCGTGTTCATCAAACTCGTGTTTTTTCTCAAATTTCCTTCCATATTTTTGGTATTTGCAGGTTAGTCCACCTACTTTTTTGCGTGTTTTAAATGTGCACCAAGAATAAATTAATTACGCTAGGACCCCCAAAATTATTGTCTTTTGCCTTAAATTACTGTAAGTCCCGGGTTTTACGGTAAGACGGCCTCGCAGGAGACGGACTCCATATAAATATATAAAAAATACACATCAAATAAAAATAATTAAACATCAAATAAAATTGATTAAAATTTGATAAAAAATGATTAAACATCCAATACATATTAAACGAAAATAGTTAAACAACAAATAAAACACTAAAAATGCACATCAAACTAAAATAATTAAACATGAAATGAAAACACTAAAAATACACATCATAATAAAATAGTTAAAAATAAAATAAAAAAATTTAAATACATATCAATTTAAAATAGTTAAACAACGAATAAAAACACTAAAATACACATTAATTTTAAAACATCAAAATAATATAATTAAATATCAAATGAAAACAATAAAAATAAACATAAAAATAAAAATAAAATAGTTAAAATATCAAATAAAAATGCTAAAATACTCATTAATTTGTTTGTTTAAAAATCAAGTTATCAGCGATTTCTCTCTCTCTGAAAAGCGATTTTAGTGAATAGTAACACGCGACTGTTATTTCTCTTCTTCCTCCTTCCGCCGGTAACGGCTCCTTGCCGGTAACGGCTCCTCCGCCGGCAACGCCAATTGATAGTTTTGGTACAGCTACGGAGTACCAATTGGTGACACCAACTGAGATGGCGCTCCCTCCGGCCACTCAATTCCCCACCAAAACGTTCGCCACAGTTCTTCAAGCCAAAGCTCCTCCGCTTTCGAAATCCTTACCAAACAACCCAGAGCTCATTCCCAAATCACAGCACCTTGGGGAGCCCTCTTGCCTGTATTCAGATGATCAGATAGCAACTCTCTCTGCCCATTATGCGAATGCACTGGTTGGAAAGTTCACAAGAGGCAGGCTTACAATGGAACAATTGGAACTGGCATTTAAAACTGTGGGATTCGAAGGTAAGTACCAACTTGGTTCCCTTGATTACAAACATGTTTTGATTCGGTTTGAACATATAAATGACTATCAAAGATGTTGGATGAAATGTGTTTGGAACTTCAATGGGATCTCTCTGAAAATCCTAAAATGGACCCCTGAGTTCTCTACTCGTAAAGAATCACCAATAGTTCCTATCTGGTGTACTATTAAGGAGCCCCCACTTTATTACTATAACACAGCTTCGATTGAAGCTATTGGGAATAGCATAGGCAGTTTCATTAAAAACGATCAAGCAACTGATATGCTAACAAGACCATCTGCAATTAAATTCTGCGTCGAAATTGATCTCCAAAAACCCCTGAGTAGTTTCATAAGGCTGGGCTCTGTGACCAATAATAAGAAATACCCGATTGAATATGAGGACATCCCTCTTTACTGTGGTCATTGTTCAAAACTAGGCCATTCTCTGGTTCAGTGTAAAGCTAACTTACAGAATGAGAATGTCACTCAGGAGCCTAATTTGAAACATAATCTACCTCAGTACCTATGGCAGGCAACAGGTAAGAAATTTGATAAACCACCACTACTGGAAGACCAAGCTCTCCCTGACAATGAGTATGAGGTTATGATGGAATCTCCAAAAAATTTGAACAATACAGCATTCCCTGTGATGGTAAATCAGGAAAAATTAGATACCTCTACTAAAAACACTCAACCCCCAGCTATTTCTGATAACTCTATTTTGAGGTTGATTGAGGATACTTCACTTACTAAGCCAACAATTTCTGCTTATGCTAAAGATGATATACAAGTTGGTTCTGGTTCATTATCTATGTACAGTCCTTACCACAAAAACTCTTTCTCCCAACCTGGGAAAATGGGGAATAGATTTTCAGTATTGCAGATTGCTGAAAGCTTTAAAGAAAAGGAATTGCAAACTGAGACATCGGAGCTGCTAGAGGAGAACACATCTACACATCAAGAAACCTCCTGTTCTGCTCTACCAGGTAATATCCAAGGTAAGACTAAGTCTAAGAAAAATAATTACCTAAGTCAGTTAAATAAGATGATGCTTAGGTCATCTACAAAAAGTTCTAAATCAAGTGAACAATGATGACACACCTTAATGTCAATTTTCTAGTGTGGAACCTAAGAGGAATGGACACTTCAATGCTTAGGCTAACTAATTTGTGCAGGATTAAAAAAATTCATTTGTTGTGTATTATTGAGCCTATGCACGATAATTCCCAATGTGAAGATTACATGAAAAAACTGTCATTCACTCATAACTTGACACTGCCTAATGGGAAGATTTGGATTATGTGGTCTAATTTGTTAACTATCTCTCTGAATTCCTTTCATGATCAGTTTATGCATGTAAATATTTTGCATCATTCTGTTAATCTGTACATGGAGGCAGTTTTCATATATGCCTCAAGAACTAGAGATGGTAGGAAGGTTCTTTGGTCTGACCTTCAATCAATTCCAAAGGGTGACACTATCTTCATAGGTGATTTTAATTCAATAACTTCTTTAGATGAATATAGAGGGCCCTGTTCTCCTGCCTTAGGTAGTATAAGAGACTTTAACTCCTGGATCTCCTCCAATGGAATCCAAGAAATTAATACGGTAGGTAACATGTTTACTTGGTGTAATTCTAGGCTTCGGAACCCTACTTCGAAAAGACTAGATAGAGGCCTATGCTCAATCTCTTGGATCACTAAGTTTCCATCTTCCTCAGTTCAGATTTTAAATAGACAAACATCGGATCATGCACCTCTTCTCCTACAGGTTTCAAATCTTACCTCTTCTAACCCGAAGCCATTTAGATTCATAGATGCATGGTTTCTAAGAGAAGATTTTATGACTGTGATAAGAGACAGCTGGGAATCTCCATTGTCAGAAACTGGAATGCTGAAGTTTTACCTTAAGCTTATCAGACTTAAAAGAGTTCTAAAATCATGGAATAGGGATAAATTTGGAAACATTGATCTAAATGTGACAAAAGCTGAAGAAGATTTAAGAACTCAGGAAGCTAAATATGATTTGAACCCTTCAACCTCTGAGAGAATTAAACTCAATGAAAAAAATGCTCTGCTGCTAAAAGTCTTAAAAGAAAAAGAGAAATACTGGAAGCAAAAAGCAAGATTAAAGTGGCATAAGCTAGGTGATAATAACACTTCTTTTTTCCACAAGGTTGTGCAAGAAAGAAACTGTAAACTCCACATAACAAAATTAAAAACTAGATCAGGTCAATGGATTAATTCTCAGCCAGACATACAAAAGGAAGCAGTTGAATACTTTACTGATTTGTTGACTGAACCTGATTTAATCTTGGATGATACTTTTGACACTCATTTTCTAAGTCAGATTCCTGGTATCATAACTGATAGTGATAATCTTGAGTTAGCAAGGCCTGTGACTGAGGGTGAACTGGAAAAGGTAATTAAAAGCTTAAACAAGAACAGCAGCCCTGGGCCAGATGGATACTCTCCAAAATTTTACACCAAATGCTGGCAGATTATTAAGCAAGATTTGTTAGAGGTGGTAAATGAGTTCATTTCTGGTGCTGAAATTCCAAGGGGGATTTCCAGCACCTGGATTACTCTAATACCAAAAAAACCAACCCCAACTTCATTTGATGACTTTAGACCTATTAGTTTATCTAATGTGTTGAATAAGATTTGTTCTAAAGTTCTTCTGGAGAGAATGAAGCCACATATGGAGAATCTGATATCCTTGAACCAAACAGCATTTATGAAACATAGGGATATATCTGATAACATTCTGTATTTACAAGAGATGATTAGATTTTTGGATAAGAAACATAGAATTCCTAACTGCATCCTCAAGCTTGATCTGAGGAAAGCTTTTGATAGAGTTAGATGGAGTTTTCTCAAACAGATTTTATCTAAGTTTGGTTTCAATGGAAATTTTTTAACAGCTTTAATGAATAATTTGTCTCAAGCCTACTTTTCAGTCATTATCAATGGTAATCCAGTTGGATTTTTCAGTGCAACAAGAGGAATCAAACAAGGTGACCCTCTATCCCCCTCTCTTTTTAATCTATTCTCAGAGGCTTTCTCTAGGAGTTTAACCTTTATCTTTGTGAATAAATGTTTGTCCTCATACCAGATTCCTGGTTCAATTCCTGTGGTTTCTCATTTGATGTATGCGGATGATACCATAATATTTATGCAAGCTTCTAAACCTAACTTAATTAAGATTAAGGCCTTTCTTGAAATCTTTGAACATTGCTCAGGTCAAAAGTTTAATTTTGAGAAATCAGACTTTTATTTAAGTAGAAAGGCTACTGTTGCAAGAAAGATTCAGGTGAAAGCAATTTTAAAAATGAAAAAAGGGACTTTTCCATTCAAATACTTAGGATGCCCTATTTTCAGAGGAAGAACTTTGAACAGATATTTCTTCCCACTGCTGGCCAATGTAGATGCTAAGCTACAAAATTGGAAAAACTGCTGGTTAAGCTCTGGGGGGAAAATGATCCTCATTAAATCAGTCTTGTACTCTATTCCTCAGCATACATGGATGGTTACAAATCCCCCAAAAGCTATAATTAAAACATTTGAAAAAAAATTGGCTCAATTTTTCTGGGGAAAGACTGAAGGTAAACAGAATAAGATTTGGAAGAAATGGGCAAACATTGCCATACCTACTAACAGGGATGGTTTGGGATTTAGATCGGTAAAAGCCATTATTGATTCTTGTTCGGCCAAACTATGGTGGAAGAGCCAATTGGGAACTTCATTGTGGTCTAAACTTCTATGGTCTCTACCACCATCATACAGGAAATCAGTTACTTGGAGGAGAATTTGTTACATCAATGAATTTGCTGTTAACAATTCTTCAATTATACATGGAAATGGAAGATGTAATTTTCTAAATGCCAACTGGTGTCCGCATGGACCTCTTCTCTCTAAAATCCCTGATAACATTACCTCTACAATGGATGACATATCTGTGGCGGATTTCATTAACAACAGAAATGCTATTCTGAATCAAATTGCATCTTTTCTTGAACATGACACTGTGCTTTTTCTTCAGGAGGCAGTACTTACTGATGATAGGGAGGATAGAATCATCTGGAAGCCAGAACCATCGGGTAAATTTACATTTAAGTCGGCCTATAGAGCTCTAGTTCTACCAACAGGTAATTCTCCTGTCTCTAAGTTCTTATGGAATCCACTGTTACTAAAAAAGATCTCAATCTTTATCTGGAAACTCCTACATGCTTTTCTCCCCTTTGATGATGTTCTTATTGCTTGCGGTTTTAGCCTAGCTTCAAAGTGCCCTGCTTGTTGTCAATCTGATTCTATCCAACATTACTTTATCTCCTGTCCCTTGGCCCACTCAGTCTGGTTGAAACTGACCCCTTCAATACCTTTTAATCTTAATACATCACATTCCATTCCTCAAAGATTCTATCTGTTTTGGGACTGTCAAGACTTAACTAAGTTTTATCAAATATATTGCATGATTCTCCCATCTGTGATATGTTGGAGTCTATGGAAAGCTAGAAACAACTATCTATATGACCACAAGCCTTTATCCATGAATGTTATCTGTACTGAGGTGGAGAATTTGATTAAATTGACACTTAGTGGTTGTCCTCCAACAATTCTATCCACAGTATCAGTACCACCATATTTTCAGCATCTCATTCCATTGCTAAGGCCTCCCCCTAAACCAAATTTAAGGACTGTTTTCTGGGAAAGACCTAAACATGGATTCATAAAAATCAATGTAGATGCAGCCTGGTGCCCTAACAAAGCCTCTGTGGGTCTTATAGCTAGGAACAGTCTTGGCTTACCTGTTAGAATTAGTTCGGCAACTGTTACATCTTCATCCCCCCTACATGCCGAAATTGAAGCAATATTATATGCTTCAGAATCTTTTGACCATCTGGAGTGTAACATTATTGTGGAATCAGATTGTAAGCTTGCTATTGATATGATACAGAATCCTTATGAGGCACAGTGGCAAGTTTTTGATAAGGTATACAAAGCGAAATCGTTACTTGGTAATGCTGAACTGATCCACACTTTCAGGGAATGCAACTCTGTAGCTCATGCCATAGCTAAACATCACTTTGATTTGAACCAAGGGCTGGATATGACTAATGTTACACCTAGAATTCAGGGTCTTATAGATATGGATAGAGGCTGTGTTCCTCATATTCGAGTTGCTAAAACTCCCAGGTTTTAGAATATGATGCTGCTGAATGTTTTTTTGTTGATGCAGAACAAGGGAACTCCAGCACTACTATGAGGGGGAGATTGCTCATGCTTAGATTGCTGCTACTATTCTTAGCCTGGATGCTCACTTGCTGTTTGGCTTTTCTGCTGTTTACTGTGTGGCTTTTCTGCTACGGTGGGGAGGCTTGCGCACAGATCAGGGAGTTGGAGTCCTTCTCAGATACTCTTAGCTTCAAAGCAACAATGCTCAGCATACTCATGACTAATTTTCTTGTCTCGTGATTGAAGTTGCCTGGCCATTACAGAGGATTAACACGAGGGGTGGAGATCCTCTTGTTTTGGATCACAACTTTGACACCTATCCATCCACTTAGGATAGCTGTATTCACAATATTAGCAAACACTTTTAGGTCTTTTGGAAACAACCATGTTGTTTCACCTCTTAATTTCACAATCCAACTCTAATTGTACATTCGATCATTTGGAAATTAAGGCTTGGGGTACCTATAATAAAATAACCCTCACCCTCGGGTGTTCTCAAAAAAAAAATCAAGTTAAAATAACTAATTATAAAATGAAGACACTGAAAGTACACATAAAAATAAAAGATGTAAAACTTCAAATAAAATCACTAAAGTACACATCAAATTAGAAAGACTGTAGTACACATCAATATAAAAAATACAATAATACACATCAAATTAGATCAGATAAACATCAAACAATACCTTAAAAGCACATTAAAAAACTTAAATACACATAAAGTTTAAAACCTCAAGTGTCACATTACAACGCGACCCTGATATTGAAATAAAAAACATCATTATTACAATTCAAAAAGCCTAATTCATACCACTGAAACATTAAATGATACAAAATATTAAAATATTATATTCCAAAAAAATATCTATATCAATTTTTAAAAGGACATGCTGAAAAACTAACACATTAATCAAAATAAAGGTATAAATTATAAACTAAAATTTAAGATAATAAAATATCACTAACTAGTGTCAACATGTAAAAAATGTCAAAATTTAACATGGAAACACAATATTTACAATAAAAATTCAAATTTAACTTAAAAGCATACGATTTTAGTGAAATTTTTTTTTTTTGCAAAAATATCACAAGGTTTGGTTGAAACTTGAAACATTAAGCATTTAAAATGAAACATCATGCTTGACCGTAAAATCCTACGCATTGCGCAAAAAATGAGTAAAAATATAGATCCGTGAATTTCGGCGACCCAAATTCTTAACCCGCGGGATTCTTATGATTTAGAATCATTAATTCCCCAATAATTTATGCATAGCAACCCCAAAAGTGGTATTTTCATCCAAGTCCCTCCTTATTCTCCCAAACTTTCTTTACTTATATTTGGAAACCCATTTCTCTCATTCTTGTCACGGTAAATCATTTGGATCTCTTCTCTCTCTTCATCCTTTCTTCTTTACTGAAAATATCTCACTCGCCGGAAACAACTCTCTACCTCGCCGGAAACGACTATCGTCACCTCTGATCCCATGGCGGAACCACCTCTCCCTGGGAGTACAAAATCTTTCCTAGCAGCAGTTCAATTGAAATCACCTCCCTTGAACACAACTCTCCCCAATAACCCAGAAATAATCCCCAAATTTGAACACCTAGGAGAACCAGCCTGCCTCTATTTCGACGAAGAAATTGCCAGACTTTTCGCTCACTATTGAAATGCTCTGGTCGGAAAGTTCATCAAAGGTCAACTGACAATGGAACAACTAGAGGTTGCTTTCAAAACAACTGGTTTCTCTGGGAAGTACCAACTAGGATCCCTCGATTACAAGCACATTTTAATCAGGTTTAATCAGATAAACGACTATCAGAGATGCCTGATTAAGGGTTTATGGACTTTCAATGAAATCCAAATGAAGGTGCTGAAATGGACACCAAATTTCTCCACTCACAGAGATTCATCAGTGGTTCCCATCTGGGTAACAATCAGGGAAGTTCCTTTTTATTATTACAATACTTCTTCTATTGAGACTATTGGAAATAATATAGGGAGTTTCATTAAGAAAGATTTGGCAGCTAGGATGTTAACAAGGCCTTCTGCGGTTAAAATCTATGTAGAAATAGACCTGCAGAAACCACTCAAACCTTACATTAAACTAGGATCTCACTCGAATAATAAGAAATACCCCATTAAATCTGAGAACATTCCCCTGTATTGTAATCACTGTGCTAAACTAGGTCACTCTCAGACTCAGTGCAGAGCTATCTCCCAAAATCAAAATCTGTCATAATGGCAAGCTACTGGTAATATGTTTAACAAAGCACCAAATAAGTTAATAGTAAACCATCCCTCTGCCAATCCCCAGGACAATGGTTAAATCCAACATGAGTTGGCCACAACTAATCCCATTTTAAATTCATCCTGTTACACATCCCAGCCTGCAACACCAGAAGCTGAAAATAACACAAATCTACATGACCAAGTTCAATCCCCAAGCCCTGCAACAAATCAGCCGGAATGTCATGAATCACCCCTAGCCAAATTGATTAATGCAACATCTTTTACTATTTCCACCCTTTCTTACAAAGCCTATGCAAAAGATGACATACATATTGGTTCACATAAACTAATTATCTCCCCTCCTCGTCTACTAACCCTGCACTTTCTAAAAAGGGAAAGATGGAAAACATATTTTGTATTTTGCAGGACATGGAACAGGTTTCTCAAGCATCAGAACATTTGGAGCATGAACTACATACAGATCAGGAGGTGGATAAAATCATCTCTCTCTTGCCAAGGTCAGATGATAATCAACCTTAAGTATCACCTACCTTTTCCTTACCACAGACAACATGTAATCAAGGTAAGACTAAACACAAGAAGAATAACTATTTGAGTCACTTGAATAAGATGATGTTAAGATCAACCACTAAAAGCCACAAATCATGTGAACAATGATTCACAACTAGGAGGTCGTCTCCGTACCTCTCAAAGTTAATATTTATAAGCCCTAAATGCTTACTATCTACAACTAAGTAGATAGCGGCAAGTCGGGATCGTCCACGAAGAAGAGGGATTTTCTCAAGCGTTTAAACGTAAATGGATGATATTATGCTAGGAGTAGATATATATACACATATAAAAGCATGTAAAAGGGGGGGGGGTTTGGTTGTTTGGTGGTCCTAAGCTATGAAAGTTGAAAGACGAGATAACTAGCAAAGTCAAGTAGCTATGCTAATCATCAAACAAACTAAGAATAGGGGTTTTAAAACTACAAAAACAAAACCTTGGGGACAATTGACATCCACTTCCAAACCAGATGTAGATCATTGAACCATTCACTCATCCTATCACAATTGTTACCTATGGACGAAGGACCATAGATTTGACAACAAGCCTTCTACCAAAGACATAGCCATTTAATCAAACATAGCATTCATTAGGCTAAACCTAGAACAAACCACATTCAAGGTTCAACCTTTCATTGCATCTATAGGATAAATAGGAGAACAATCCACATTAACATACTTATCTTGCAAGAATCACAACACATTATACACAAGAAGTTCTAAGTTCATGTTCTCAGATTTTCATGCAAAGCAGCTAAGGAATTCGTCACTTTTCTAAATCCCTAACACTTAATTCATACAAACACTTCCTATTCTCAAACAACCCATGGAATAAATGAAGTAAAACATAGCATCAAGAACACATGAATGCTAAATAACAAAAGCTTCATGAACGAGTGAAACAATCTATTCACTACTTCGACTACTTGTTGTGAAGATAAATCTTCCATCCTTCTTAGATAGTAGTTTGCAAGAGTGAATACAACATCTCTTGTCAAACCTCACCAATGACTCCCTTAGCTGAAACACGACTAAAAGTATCCCATTGATGACATTGAGCACGAAGAACCAACAAGCTTGGCAACACTTATAAACACTACACCGTGTCTAAGCATTTAACCAATTCATGCATTTACACAAGATTAGTCAAGAACGATCGACATTCATAGACTTCTCTCATTTTCTACCTAAAAAAACATGACAATGAGTTCAACATCATCACATTCATCTAGCAATTATCAACACACCAACATCATTAAGAAGCTCTAACTCATGCTCTTGGATTCCACATTAAAAGAGGGGAGAATTAGCTACTTTCTCCCAACCCTAAGTAATCATACAAGCAATTCATATACTCAAGCTTCCAACAACATCAATGCCATTAACAATTCATATTCAAAGCTCAATAAAGGCACAATAGCAAAAGCACCAAATAGATATACATATATATATACATATATGACAAAGTCTTGTATAAGACCGTCTCAAGGTGAGACCGGGGATTAAATTGCAAAGATTTCAAGATGTGGTTTCATATTGATGTTTTAAAAGTTCATGGATTTAATGTGTAATTGTGATAATTTGCAATTTAGTCTAGTTCTATTCGTTTTTTGCCCCCGAATTTAGTTTGCTATTTTCCTATTTTTCCTTTAGCCCTTGGTCTCACCATGAAACGGTCTCACAAGAGACGGAATCTACATATATATGGTTTTTACTACATAGAAATGGAAGCTTCAATCCATTGCTCCCAAGATAAAACTAAGCTAGATGATAAAAAGGCATGATTAACCTACAAAAACTAAGAAAAGAAAGAAAGAAAAACTAGGGTATGAACCCAGAAAAATGCAAGAAGAAGAGGCTGTCCAAAACTCTTGAAGAGGAGAGTATAGGGTGAGTATCTATAGTACTAAAAGTAAGAGGAATTTCTGGCCTTTCATCCATAGCGATTCGCGACGAGCTCGCAACGGACTCCATTTCTAGTAGCTAGATGTCTTTCCTCTTTTTGTTTCATATCCTCCTCTTCTCTTCACTTTTTCAATTCTTTAAATCTTCAAAAGCTCAAATACAAATCTTCAAATCTTCAAAGGTATTCTTCAACGTCTCCAAAGTCTTCAAAAAAATTACCTTGTCACTTAAAATTCTCTAGAAAAGTAATAAAAGCATAAAAGTTGCTTTTAACTCTCCTTAGAGAACTTCAAGGCAAAATGTCACATTTAGAGCACAAAAGTGAATCCTAAAAGTCCTAATATAACCGTATAAAATGAGCACATCAACAACTATAAGTTGAATTTTTTTAGTTTGGAATCTGAGAGGTATGGAATCATCAATGCTCATATTAAATAATCTAATCAAACTGAAAAAATACAGCTTCTATGTATCATTGAACCTATGCATGACAATAACCAACGTCAGTCTTATATGGTAAAGCTGAAGTTTTCTCAATGTCCAGCTTTACAAAATGGAAAAATATGGCTTATGTGGGCTGATTCTTTAGTGATATCTCCTATTTCCCATAACAACCAGTTTCTATATGTTAAAATTCTCAGCCCAAACTCAAATACTGCAATGGATGTAGCTTTTATTTATAGACTTAGAACCAAGGCAGGCAGGAAACTGTTATGGCATGACCTCAGTCTTTTACCTACTTCAGAGACTATTTTCATTGGGGATTTTAATAAAATCACCTCTATCTCAGAATAAAGAGGTCCCAACTCACCCAAATTAGGTAGTATAAATGATTTTAATGATTGGATTAGCTCTAAAGGTCTCCAAGAAATTAATACAGTATGTAATTTATTTACTTGGACAAACTCAAGACTAAGAAATCCTACCACTAAGAGATTAGATAGAGGCCTTCGCACTCTACAATAGAGTGCTAAATTCCCATCATCCTCTATCTAAATCCTTAACAGGCAGTCATCTGACCATTGCCCCCTGTACCTACAGATCTCAACCCTAACCCCCCTTTTCCCCAAGCCTTTTAGGTTCATAAACACTTTGTTTAGCAGACCAGAGTTTATAAACATAATTATGAGTAATTGGTCTATCCCACTTTCTCAATCAGGAATGTTGGGACTGTACCTTAAACTAGTGAGACTCAAAAAAAGTAAATAATTCATGGAATAAAAGCTCATTTAGGAATATTAACTCTAATGTGTCCAATGCTGAAGAAAATCCTAGATTACAAGAGATTAAATATGACTCTACTCATTCTTAGATAGATTTAATTAAATTAAACGAGAATATGGCCTTGCTGATTAGATCACTTAAAGAAAAAGAAAAATAATGGAAGCAAAAATCCAGAACTAATTGGATTAAGCTTAGAGATAATAATACAAAGTTTTTCCATAAACCTGTAGCAGAAAAGAATAGCAGGTTGCATATCTCCAAAATAAAAAAAAATAGCATGGGTCAATGGCTTAACAACCAGCAGGACATTCAAGATGAGGTTGTTGCTTACTATAGTGATACTTTATCTGAGCCCAACCAGCTAGTTCCTACCACCTATTACCCTCACTTCCTTAGTCAAATTCCTAGTATTATCTCTAACGAAGATAACTTACAGCTCTCAAAGCCAGTTTCAGAAGAAGAACTCAGATCAGTAATCATGGGCCTTAACAAAAATAGTAACCCAGGACCTGATGGCTACTCTAGCAAGTTTTATATCAAATTTTAGGATTTCATCAAAGGAGATTTAATATCTACTGTTAATGATTTCCTTTTAGGTACTGACGGGCCTAAAGGTATTACAAGTACTTGGATTGCTTTAATACCTAAAAAATCAACTCTGGCATCTTTTGATGACTATAGACCAATTAGTCTATCAAATGTAGCCAACAAAATATGTTCTAAGGTACTCATGGAAAGGCTTAAATCTTTCATGGGTTCTTTGATATCACCTAATCAAACTACTTTCATGACAAACATAGATATATCTGATAATATCATGTATCTTCATGAAATGGTAAGATTTCTTGATAAAAAACACAGAACACCAAACTGTATTCTCAAATTAGACCTTAGAAAGGCCTTTGATAGGGTTATTTGGCTCTTTTTAAAAATCAGTACCTTTAAATTTGGTTTCCATACAAGTTGAAGAAAAAGTCATGTCTTGGAAGTGTTAAAGAATAGGCACAAGCCGTGTGAAATGGTATGGCCCATGCCAATGCCCCATGATAACCAAGTTGGGGCCTAAGTCGGTCTGTGGAAGCTTGCACGGCCCGTGTAAGAAGATCAGTGGAAGGAGCCAAGCCAAGACGGCGGGACGTACATTTTGGCATTCCTAACGTGCTCAAAAGGAAAAACCGTGGACCCAGACAATGGACCATGCAATTTGGCAAGGACCATGTGCTCAGACCATGCTAGCAGGTGCCCAGACGATGCCTTGTGCACGATTGTGTGAGTCGTGCTGGCTGTGTCGTGTAAATTGGCACGACTAGTGCCAACGTGGTATTAGTGTTTTCAAACTTGGGCTTTTGAGGCACATTTATCTTCTCCTATAAAAGGAGCCTTTAGTCTCCTAGGGCTTAGCAAGTAGCCACAATATAGATTTTAGTAATTAGGTAGGAAGAAGGAGAATAATTTTCTATCTTTAAGTTTTTTCTTCTTTTTCCTTCATTTAGTCATTAGATCCATGACATTTAACTCAACCAATGCCATGGATATAGTAGTATTAGGGTATTTTATTTTCTTGGGGTATTATTTGTATTCATGACACGATTTATGATTTTGTGAGATTCTAGATCACCCTATTTTCTATGTCCTATGAATATTTTTGTATGATTTATAGTTTCCATTCATGTATGATTTATGCAATGTCATGCTTTATGATGCACCCATAATTCTATGCATAGTATAATATCATGCTTGGATTAAAATGCTATCTTGGGAGTGTTAGATTAACGACCTCGTAGGCTCGAGATACCGGGAGATGAGTGCATTCATACTACCCTTATTAGTATCGATCCAAAAAATGTTAATTCTAAGTGGCTAGTTGTGTGAGTGATTGCATGATAGGTCACTCTATTGAAACTCCTAACGAGGGAAAACCCTTGGCTTACCCTGATAGATAATCATTGTAGTTTGTAGGAACTAGGGTTATTTTGACCCTAGAGTAATCACGAGATGTCAATTCCTTTCCCTATCTAGACTTAGAGTTGGTGTCCACGGTAGAGTGCCCATGACATTTTGTCCTTACTCAAGCATCAAACGATTGCTACTTACACAAGGCTTAGATCCTTTAAGCGGGGCTGCATTAGCACCAAGAGTGAGATGTCGGGGATGAAATGTAGAGTCAGAAGAATTGGAGTGCATTCCTAGTTACGGAGGTGGAAAGATGGTTTTAAGGGGGGCCAAACTATTGTTTGACAGAAATTGGGAATTCTTGGCCGTCTCCACACTATGTGACATATGAAATGAGAATAGGGTAACATGTGTATATGTGATGGAATCTAGGATCAGATACATTTAATCGGTCATGTTACGCAAATACCGTAAGATTACTTAATCATAGTTTACTTCTCGACAATTGCATGGTTGTAGTTTGTTAGTCACAAGGTCCCCCCTCCCAAATTTATCTATTTTAGGACTAGCTATTCTTGACACATGAAAGGGGTGCCCGATCGTGGGTTGTGTCAAGCTAACTTTTAAATTCTTGTGTCTCTTTGGATGACCCCGGACTTACCACTAGCTACCTTATAGTAGTTAGCAATGAGTACGGGAGCAACATTATAAATTCTATCTTTGATCATCTTGCACTCCGCGGGTCATTCTAATTAAGGGAATTAACCCGCGGGATGCTGAGTAAGGTCATAGATGAAATTTATGAAGTTGCTCCTGTACTCACTCCTAACTACATTGATGCGGCTAGTGGTATGTTCGGGTGTCATCCACAGAGATACTAGTATCTAATTGTTATCCAAACACAATCCATGATTAGGCGTCAGCCAAATCGTATTTCGGGAATAACTAGTACTAACAAACATGGGTTTTTTTAACTAAAAACTGCGAGCATGTGTGTAAATCGAAGTAAACTATTGATTAACTAGTCTTGGGGGTATTGATATAACATGACCGGCATATAGATTTGATCCTAGATTCTATTCTCATAATAACATATAAACTTAACTTTATAATATGTCACATAGTATGGAGATGGCTGAAAATTCCCACTATCTGTCACATAGTGGTTCATCTCCGATTAAACCATCTCACCTTCTCTGTAGCTGGGGATGCACTTTGATCATCTGATACCGCATTCACCCCTATAATCTCACTCCTGGTGCTAACAATCTCCAGCTTAAAGGTCTTAAGCCTTGCATAGGTCGCAACCGTTAGATGTGGGAGTAAGCCTAATACATCACCGGTCTCTCCACTATGGACACTGAGCCTAGACCTAGAGAGGAAAAGGAATCAGTGCCTTGTGATTACTCTAGGGTAAACATGGCCGTAGTCGCTACAAACTATGAACACTCAATTATCGTGGTAAGCCAGGATCTCCCCCATTAGGAATTTCTATACGGCAACCACCGGTCCACTCCTCCTAACATGAAATTCCTCACACAACTAGCCAATTAGAATATTTTCTAACGAATCACCTCAATACTCACAAGATAGATTTAATGCACACATCTCCCTGGTACTCTTAAGCCTACAATAGCTCCAATAATCTAGCACTCTCAAATTAGCATTAAAGCCTAGCACGATATTGTGCAATGAATGAAAGTATGTGTGCATCATAAAACATATCAAGATATAAATCATATAAGAACATAATTCACAAATCATACACAATAATCATAACATGAAAAATAGGAGAATCTAAGAATCTCACAAATCCTAGTCAAGTCACGAATATACTGCCCTAAGAAACAAAACTACTTTACTAGCATTAGATCCATGTCAATCATAGGAATAAATGCCAAGGATCTAAGAGTGAATGGTAAGAGAAGATAAAAAACCTTAGAGAGAGAGTTTTTAGCCTCATTTTTCTACAAAACTAATTCTAACTAACTTTTTTTTAATCCTAGAAGACTAATGCTAACTAACTATCATAACATGAAGTTAGGTTTATAGGTTTTTATGTGATTAGAATCTAGGATCAGATCCATGTATCAATCATGTTATGTAAATGACCCCCAAAACTAGTAATAAATAGTCACATCATTTTTACTTACATGCTCGTAGTTGTCAGTTCATACAAACCACCCCCCTGGTTGTTTACTACTAGTTGTTCCCAACATACGATTGCGGTAACGCATGATTGTGAGTTGTGTTTGGCTAACCCTTAGACATTGGTATCTCCGAGAAGGACACTTGGACTTACCACTAGCTTCACTATCATAATTAGGAGTGAGTACATGAACAACATATAAATCTTTATCTTTGACCCCTCGCACTTGTGGGATCGAACGACCTTGTGGGTGCAAGTCCGACACCACTTGCAAAACAAAAATTATGTAAATACCTTATCAATAGCCCTTTTTATAGGCGTAGAAGATCATTGGAAACATAAACCATCAATAATAAGAATCCTCTAAAGGCCACATCCTTTTGCTTTTTCAAAAAATTGACTAATTAACCCCTTACCAAGCCTTGGGAAATAGAACATCGTAATATTCTGCATCAAAAACCTGCCCTATTCCATTTCCTACCACATTATATCCCCCAACTCCCTCTTCTCCTAACCAAACATCATATTTTTCTCTGAAAAACGTGCGTCATACTCGTCCATTGTAGCATGCTTTTCTCTAATTTTTATCTTCCATTCCAAATCAAGATTCACAAACTTAATTAGCAATGTACTTATCATATGCCCTTGCTCTATCGCTCATTCCTTCAGCTTATATGTAATACTTAAAGTACGTAGGTAGGAATTTTCCAAATCTTAGATACATACTTTCACGGCTTCCTCAAGATTTCCTTGATCGCCACGTGACACAAGGAGACTCGACATCCTTACCTAAATTTTCAATCTGAATCAAGCCCAATAACTTGCGGGATAATCCTACTACTATCAAATATAAGTTAACGAACCCATCATGCTTAACGTCATCATTGACTTTCCCTGCCAACGCTTGTTTCCAACCCATTCCATCGACGTCCAATACACTACAACCATCTCAAGCAACCAATTCCATATATTTCTCGCCTAATGGAGTACCTGTAACATCCCCAGAGGAAAAACCCCACACCACGCCCTTGCGACAACTAGACAATGATCCTTCACCTATAATTGATCTACAACTGACACAAAATCCTTGCGGTAAAAAACCTCCCGCTGAAACAAATGAGAGAACATAAACTTATCAACAATGCCTCTACGTTTTAGCCAAAATACTAACTTAAAAAAATATTCAGTATATATTTCCTACAACATCCATTACACCATAACTAGTGAACTACACACTAGTTTACTTTGCCACTAGCTGGCCCAATAGCACTGCTGGTAGCAGTGGCAGAACCAGGAGGATATGTTAGAGGGGCAGGCGGCGGACGTCGAAGGACGGTGGCGGGCGGCGGCGGATGGTGGTGGGCGGCGGCGGATGGTGGCAGGCGGCGGATCTGCTTTTTGGATGGAGGAAGGCAAGAGCTTGCCAATTGTGTTGGGCCGATGAAGTTTTATTAGGTTGCTAAATATTATTTGGGCCAATTGGGTTTCAGCCCAATTGACCTCAAATTTTTTTTAGCTTCAGCTTAACAAAATGATGTCGTTTCACTTAAGCCAAAACGACGTCATTTTGTTTAGTTAGAAAACAAAAAAATAAAAAAAAATCAGTCATGTTTACAAGCTGGCTGCTGCGATGCTGAAGGCGGATCTGTCTGGCCTGCCGGTGGCTCAAGGGGGGACAGAATCCGGTGGCTTCCGGTGGTTCTAGGCCTAAATTCTGGGCCTCCGGATCCTAGGGGTAGCGCTAGCACCTCCTCGTCCCCCTAGTTCCGCCCGCAAACCCTTTGCCTTCTTTGCCTTGCTGGTATGGCTAAAGGTGCTCCGTGATTGGGGTAGAGCCCTTGGAGAATCAACCTCCATGACATTGATCATCTTCTCCTGAACACTCTCTTTAGTCGAATAGCAATCTACCGTACATTCGTCCAGCTCCTTCGTTGAAGGCAACAAAACTATCTTTCCCAGCTCCTTATTTAGAGGAAAGAGATATCCATTGTCCCTTAACATCTTAGAAAAATCCTTATCCTCCTCCCGCTTTGCATTCTTTAAGGCTAAAGCCATGGTGGCTGGATCATCCAACCTAAGGATACCCAAGCTCAATTTTTTTCTCATGCATATTTGTCCAAGAACTTCACCACCATACATTTGCAATAATACAATTCATATCTACAAATAAATGGTGAAACCCTTAGGTCCTTACAATCCCATATGAACAAGGGGGTTAACCGAGATGGGTAGGACCTACTTCCTAAGATTTTAGAGCTCCGTCGGTTGAACATTACTTTGCACTTTTGCCAACTTGAACTCAAGATGTTCGTGAGCTTCATCATTTCGATTCAAATCAGCTTCAAGCTATGCTACTCGCTTGGGAAAAGCTCACACCTCCCCCACATAACCTACAAAATGTTTCCCTATTGACATCATAGAGCCTCCCACCTTAACATCACAAACACATCATGTAAATAAGCTAACATGCAACATGAAAATAGCGCAAAAATAATCAAGATACCTAAATCTAAACAAGGTGATGGGTCCTTGGAATCATTCACCGCTATGTTTGGGTAGTTAGTTACGGAAACAATGGTCAAGCATTCGCCTCATTGCAAAAAGGGCTTAGCTAACTTCTGAACTTTGGATGGTTTAACACTTACCTCCCCCTTCGTTTTGAGTGTTCACTAAAAACCTCAAAAGAGTGAGATCTATCAAAGTCATCTAGATAATTCTGGCAAGCTTCCAGTCTCGGCAGGTTAGCATACACCTTATTTCCCTTCTCATTTTCACTACATTTACTCTTATGGTACCATGATCTAGCTAAGGACCCTCATCATGTCATCTTCCCCTTTCCCACTTACGAGAAGCATCACTCTGCATATCATGCCTAGAAACAGTCAAAACATCAACAATGATAATTACAAAATACAAAATCAATACACAATAACTCATATAAAGTCCTAGAAAATTAAGAAAAACATTGGTGACAACCTCACTTCCCCTTAGGTCTCCTTATCTTTACTGAAAAGGAGGTCAGTTCCTTCAAAACATTACATTATTTCTTCAACCTTGATACCGTATCAAAATGCTTGTGAAAAGGCACATCAGTATTCCAAAAGGGCAAAAATTTGTCGAGGGTAGACTTGATAAACATGTATTTATCCTTCCAAACCCCACAGTTGTTAATGAACCATTGTACGACCTGAAACCCAGGAATACTTGGGTAGAAAGTGAACCAATACCCTTTGTTCTTCAACTTCTGTAGTTGATAAAATATAGAAAAAAAATCCACAGTAAAACCTTTGACAACCACCCCACACACTTCCCTAAAACTAAAAATCATGAACATACCCCAAAGATGATGTTGGGCAAGGCAACACCATAAGCCTCCAACATGCCCAGAACGTAATCCGAGATGGGTAAGGTTAAGTCATACAACACATTATGTTCTCCCTTACCCATTCTAACATCCAGGTTTCTCTTCCCAGGGGGTATCAATAAGTGAACCATACATGAATACAATCCAAAATGTGTGCTGGTATGTGGTGCAATATTCATGCATTTAGAACTTTCAAGAACAATCATAATAATATCATGAATACATATAATTTGATGAATCTAATGAATCTCACAAAAACTTAAAGGTTAAAACATGCACTACAATTATCTCCAAGCTACGGAAACTACTCAATAGATGATGTGTCCATTTTAGGCGCATTATTTAGTAGTATTTAGGATTACTTTTGTGCTCTTTTATTATCAACAGCTTGTGTTTTACCTTGAAATTCACTTAGGAGAGGTAAAAGCAACTTTGTACTCTTTTACCTCTTTTAAGTGGATTTTGTGTGACAAGGGAAGAACACGGAACCAACGAAGACCGGAAGACATTGAAGACTATACTTTCGAAGACTTTTGGATACTCACTTCGAAGACATGAAGACCGGAGGCCGTTGAAGACCATTTTTGGAGCCGTTGAAGACTTGAAGATCGAGAGGGATGGCTATGAAGAAGACAAAGAAACAATGCAGAATTCTGGCTCCCGTCGCGACACCATCGCGAGTCGGGAGACCGTCGCGAGTCGCGACGAACACCGTCGCGAGTCGCGACGGATGGGTGGCCAGAAATCAACTTTATCTTCTTCCGACTATAAATACTACTCTTTTTTCCCTCTTCTTCTCAAGCTTTTCCAGGCGCATTTTCTCTGGTTTTGGGCGCCAATTTTAGGTTTTTCTTCTTCTTTCTTTTCTTAGCTTTCTCTTAGTTTGATTATGTCTTTTGTTGTTGTTCTAGAGTAGTTCTTGTTCTTGGGAGCAAAGGATTGATGCTTCCACTATCTATGTAGCAAGAACTCATTTATATCTATCTATTTGATGTTTTTGCTATTGTGCATTTATTGTGCTTTGAATGTTAATTGTTGATTGCATTGATGTTGTTGAGAGCTTGATGATATGAAATGCTTGGATTAATTGCTAGCTAGGGTTTTGGGGATTTGGGTTAATTTCCCCCCTGTTCTTGTTAGCAATGTGAGAGTATGAATTAGAGCTTTTGATTGTGTTAGTGTGTTGACAATGTGCTAGGCGAATGTGATTGATGTCGAACTCTTCGTCATGTTCGTTTGTGTAGCAAACGAGAGAGTCATATGCTCGCGGATGAATGTGCGTTGTACGTTCATCCAATCTCATGTAATTGCATGAATTGGTTCAATGCCTAGTCACGGTGTAGTGGTCATAGGCATTGCCAAGCTTGTTGGTCCTTCGTGCTAAATGCCACCAATGACACCTTGAGTCGTGGTCGCGACTCGGGAGCCATTGGTGAGGTTTGACGAGAGATGTCAAACTCACTCTCGCAAACTACGAACTAAGAAGGATAGGAGTTCAGTCTCCACGACAAGTAGTTGAAGTATTGAATAGATGATTTAAACTCATTCCTGAAGCATTTGTTGTTTGTCGTTTATATACTCTCGACGGTGTGTTTCACTGCACGTGTGCCATGAGTTGTTTGAGCATAGGGAGTGCTTGTGTGGTTGAATTGCTTAGGTGTAGGAACATGACGAATTCCGTAGCACCTTTGCATGAAGATCCACGAGCATGAACTTAGAGCTCCTTGTGGTGTGTGTGTTGTGGTACTTGCTAGATGGGATGTGTGAGCGTTGAGTCATGAATGCTATATGATGGAATGTGTGAATGATTCGATGAACTACATTAGATGTGGAAGTGGATATCCGTTGCCCCCAAGTCATTTTATCTTTGTAGTTTAAAACCCTTTTCTTAGTTTCGTTTGATGATTAGCATAGTCACTTGACGTTGCTAGTTATCTTTGTTAACTTAGGAAACCAACCAACCAACCCCCCCTTCTTTACATTGCTTTTAAGTGTGTGTAAATATAGTTACTCCTAGCCTAGTATATCAACCATTTTGTGCTTAGAAGCTTAGGAAGATCCCTCTTCTCATTGGACGACCCCGATTTGCCACTATCTACCTAGCTGTAGAAAGTAAGCAATTAGGGCTTATAAAATATCTTTTGGCGCGCGGGCGCGACGACCGCCCGCGCCTGTCAATAGACATGGAATTCAAATATAGATTTGAATTCCACATTTAGGATGAACATGAAATTAAAAGAAAAGAAAAGAAAATGAGAGAGTGTTTCTCTCTCTAAAAGTGCTCTCCTCATGAACTAAGCTACTTTGTACCTGTTTAACCTAGTAGACTAAGGTTATATATATAGGAGTAGGGGATTAGGACTAAAAATAGGCCCAAAATAGGCAAAAAATGATTAAATATTTATTTGAATTCCATGACAAGGAAGTAGTTTCCATAGCTTCGAGATATTTGTAGTGACTTGGTTATATCTTTATGCCTTTTGAGATTCTATTGTTCATCCTAATTTTGTGTTCATAATATTGTGATTTGCTTTTGAGTTTGAATGAATGAGTATTACACCACATACAATCACACACTTTGGGCTATATTCATGTTGGGCGCATATATCGATGCCCCTTGGGAAGGAAAACCTGGATGTTTGTATGGGTGGAGGGGAACGAGTCTATGTGGGTGTGTGTACGGAAGATTTGAGGTCACCCTGATCCACTTACCATTGCACCAGTCTTAGACGACTTTGCAAAGTTTTTCAAGAGGTTCCAGGTAGAGATAGCTTAAATAGTAGAAACCTAGGGTTACAAGAAACCCTAGTATCTCAGATAAGGTGGCTACGATCCTTGGGCCTAATTGATAGGACCCAAGGGGAGTATGTACATTCATGGTGGAAGCCTGGGATATAATCACACGGGGGAGAGTTAGACCTACAACAATGGTCGGACCTTGTTGTACTCCCCTAATTACAATGGCGGTGTCGATAGAGGGTTGCGAGAGCACCCGCCGTGATAGAGACAGGGAAGTGTATGTCATCGGCCACACAACGTGTTATGGACTCACTATTAGGTTTGTTTAGATCTCTATGTGAAAGAATCGAGGACAGAAGCATTAGATTGACCAAGTCACTCAATTATTACCCCAAGTTCTAGCTTTGTATTGTAGTTGTGTTCTTTTACATTGCATGTTTTGTAGTTTTTAGATTGAAAATCCAAACCCCCTCTCTCTCCGGCATGTTTGTTTTACTGGCTATTCCTTTCATTCTTATGGATTGATGACCGTACGAGGTTGTGTTTCTAGTTGATACATTAGACCTAGCTTCTTCGTGGACAAACCTAGGGCTTGCCGCTAACTACATTCTAGGTAGCATAGCAAAGAGATCATGGTGCAGAATATAAATTTCTATCTTTGACCTCCGCCCTCGGTTTGGGTTAATTAGCTACAACTAACGACCGCAGGTCAAGGTGGGTTAACCAATTTCCTAGAACAACCTACCCCATGCAAACTATAAACTGTAGGATATCATGTCATGCCGCCAAATATTCATCCAAAAGCATCCCTCAATAAACACAAACAAAAATCACCAACAATCAAGAAAAACTACTACCAATGCAAATTATGAAATGCACTGAGGAAATTTAAAAATGGAGACTCCCTAAGTGCTCACTACTCCCTCCTCACACTTAGCCAATGCATAGTCTCCAATGCCCAAAAATTAAGCCAAAACCTAAATGAGGTAGGGAGAAATGGTGATACTCACTCTCGCGACCCCAAATGGCTTTCATTCTCGTGACTCCTGAAACTCCTCTCAATGTATTTTGTTGCTTGAAGTGTGGCCTCAATGCCATCTGTCCTCGAACTATTATCATCCACTTGCGAGCGCACTCCTCCTATGGCTTAGACCACCTCTTGCAAAACTTGGGTAGAGTTTGAAAACTTTTCCCCAAGAGCTTGCAATTGGTCCATAATGTCTGTGGATGTGGAGAACAAATAGGAGGTTCTCTCAGAGTGGACTAGCCCTTGGCCTCCTCAACACCTATCTCCGGGTTGGCTAAGACTCTATAGAACTCTCTCTCTCTCAAATCTCCGGTCCTGCAAAATAAATAGGTCATACAAACATGTGTCATGGTCGATGGCGGTGCACTCCAGCTATGGAAGTACCATGAAACTACAAGTGCTCGTTCCGTTATAAATCCATACATATCTACCCTTCAATTTTGTAGGTCCCACTAGGATGCTTTCGCTAACTTCTCTATGTTGTACCTTGTGCCCAATTTTTCTAAGTTAGCTAAAGCCCTTTGTGTGATCGGATGACCTAAGTGTTGTGCCAACTGACCAACTATGCTACCCATAGCTATCTTGAAAAACTTACATTGAAGAAAATAAAACCCAAGTGTAATTCCATTCCAAACAAAATAACGAGTCTCGAACTCAGAATTTTCAAGTTCACTTTAGGGAGGAGATGGAATTTGGAAAATTTTGGGTTGAGCAATAATTCTATGTAGGTTGTTGCCATCCCATTAATAGGATTGTGCAATCAATATTTTCTTTCTCCCAAATCACCCAACACGTGAAGATCACATCATTTAAGTATAATAGCACATCAACCCACCAAACACTTTATTCAACATGAGATCATGCATACAAACCAAACACATTCCTCAAGAACACACACTCATTCTAAAATCATGATTTTCATAACACCACCGCAATATCAATAAAGCATTTAAACAAGGAGTTCAATGGGTTACCCAAAATTTGAAGCTAGGATTTGTAAGACCCACACAAGAAGAAGAAAAAGTTGCTAATTTTTGGACGAAAGCTTCAATTTTTTTTCAAGTTTCCCCAAGAGTGTGTGAGAGTGAGTGTTTCTTGAGAAGGAAGAATGTGTCAAATGATAGAAGTAGGTGAAGAAATGTACTATGGGATTAGAAATTTTCAGTCTAGGTGACAAGTGAGAGAGGTGCAATTTTGATAAGAATGGAATTTCAAATTAATTAAGTCTTAGGAATGTATAAGTACTATTTGCATCAAAAATGCTAATGGGTTTTCAATGTTTTTGAACCAAAATTGCATTTTGAGTTAGAAATTCAGAATTTTTCGAAAACTTGCATTTTTGGAACAATTTGGCAATGGAAAATCGGAAATTGGCATAGAATATGTTTGGCACAGACCAAAGCCTCGCGCCAAACCTCCTAGCACGAAACATCCCCTTGCGCTGAACATGATGGCATGAGGTACCCCATCGTGCCAAGCTCCTGGCGGGGGCCTAAGCCCTTGACGCGGACCGTGTCAGGTTTTAGCTTGAGTTGCCAAAATTTTGACCTAATCCTTAGTTTTCCCCTCTTTTTCAAAAGACCACGTCACCCATCAAATTTAATTCATTCAAACAAAATCATGAGTTACAAGCATCAAATTTACAAATTGATCAAGAGTTTCATCCAAGAAATTCTCATTGCGAAACAGGTAAAATCTATCTAATCTCTACTCAAAAACACAAAAATAAAAAGAAACACTGTGTGTTTATTGTCGTCCTCACAACTTATTTCTTTTTTCATGATTTTTATTTATCTCAAGCTACCTGTGGGTCCCCGGAATCGCCATCGGCTACTCCACTCACATTGACATTGTTGTGGAGAGGTCTCCACAATGAGCCATTCTTACCTTTGGACCTCTTGTCCGTCATAAGGAATGAATCCCTATGTCTCGCTAGCCTTGAGTCTGTGAATGTATCTTTGGGGTTAGGGGGAGGTTGATGAGGTTTTAAACTCTTGACCATCTCTCTTTTCCGCTGCAAGTTGGTTAGCATGGAAAAACAATCTAATACAGACATACTATCCGTAGCATCATGGAACTCATCAGACTCATCATCAATATTATCAAAAAGGGGTTCATTCAAACATTCATGCTTATTAGTAATAAAAGAATATTCGCCATGCTCATCACATAGGGTTACACATTTTCACATAAGAGAAGAATTTATCGAATCATGCATAGATTTATAAATATCAAACTCCAATTTATCCATCTCATCTTCTAGAGTTAAGGTCCCCAAGTTGACATCAATTTTAGTCCGAAACGTTTTAAGGAAAGGTCTTCTCAAAAGTATTGGTGGTGCACTACTTTCGTGTGCCACGTCTAGGGCATAAAATTCCGGCAGAAAAACCAACTTGCCAACTCGCACCATCACATCCTTTAGTAGTCCACGTTGACTAGCTTGGAATGATCGGTGAGCTAGACAATCACTCTAGTTTCCCTAGGATCACCTAGTTCTAGGCCTTCATATAGACTATATGTGATCAAATTGATGGATGCACCTAAATCTATCATGTAATTTTCAAAAAGTTTACCACCTAAAAAGATAGGGATAGAAAACATTCTGAGGTCATCGCATTCTTAGGAAAATTCTTATGATTCAAAACAGCGGCTCCCCTCCCTTTTAAATGTTCTAACCTCTTTTTTGGCCTAATTATTTTCTTTGTACTTGCAACTTTAAGAAATTTAGCATATGATGACACATGTTCAATCAATTCCAAGACAAGGATGGTTAGCTTGACCTTTTTGAAGATTTTTCGCATTAAGAAATGGAGGTGGAATGGTAGTTTGGGCCTAGGGTGGTGGAAGCTCCTTGGAATGTGCCTCATTGACCACAATCTCATCTTCTTTGAAGTGTGCCTTGGTAACCTCCAATACCTTGTCATCCTCTTGCATAACCCTTTTCTCGGACTCACAAACTTCCTTCCCACTCTTCAATTTGAGTGCACTCACATTCATTGGATTGATCTCCGGTCGGGAAGGGAGTTTGTCGGACTCCTTAGCTTCAAGTTGGCTTACCAAGGTGGTAAGTTTTCCAACTTGAACTTCAAGGTTTTTGATACTCGAGAAGGCTCTATTACCAAGGTCTTCAATCTCTCACCTTGTCATTTCCACAAAGACTTCATGTTTCTTACTCAATTGACCGATGGCTTCTAAGATTTCTTCTCGATCTGACTTGTAGATCAAGGTATAGTTGTTAGAAGGGCCTTCACCTCAAGGGTATAGTTGAGGAGGGGCTTGTCCACCCCGGTATCCTTGAGGTTGGTTATTCTCTCTCCATCGGAAATTTGGATAATCTCGATACATTGGGTTGAACAAGTTTGCATATGGATCTGGCCTTGTGTCTCCTTGGTTCCCCCAGAACCCTTATAGTTGACCCCTAGAAAATTGTGGCCTCTCCCGATTTTTGTACTCAATGGCTTTCACTTCTTGCAAATCCTCTACTACCTCAGGACACTCTTCAGAGTTATGGTTAAGGTTTCAAACTACGCACACCATGACTTGATGCACTTTTCCTTGAAAAAGCTCCTTCATCATGGAAGTAAGAGCTTGGACTTGTTCTTCCAACTTAGGTCATTGTTTGAGTTCATCCAAAATCTTAACCCTTGACCTTATTCTGAATTGTCGCATACCATTAGCCATTTCTTCAAAGAGGGTCATTTCATCCTTAGGGATCTTTTTCGGATCAAACCATTGCAAGCGATGTTCACCATTCACATATCTTCGTCGCATAACCCCTCGAAGAAATAATACACCAAATCCCCCTCCTTGAAGGAAAGGTAGGGACAACTAGCCAAAAGTCGTTTTAAGTGTTCTTAGTAATCATACAAGCTTTTGGTAGCCCCTTGGGTGATGTTTGCCCCGCTGACCTAGATGCTGGAAAATACTTCTCTAAGAACCTTCGATTCATATTCATCCAGGAACCGATGCATCCAGGTGGCAAGTAATACAGCCAGTCTTTAGCTCTGTCTTGAAGGGAAACGAAAAGGCTCTCAAGTTGTAATCATCTTCAGAAACTCCCGTTAGCTTCATGTTCATACACACCAAGTGAAACCCCGAAAGATGCTTGTTCAGGTCCTTCCCCACCAATCCATGGAATGTAGGTAGGCAATAGATCATGCCCCTTTTTATCTCACAACTAACATTGGCGGGTAATAGCGTTAAGGTGATGCATAATGGCTGATTCTCAGGTTGGGGGCCATAAGCTCCCGTAAGGTACGATTGTCTTCTACCATCACTATCAGATCTTCAACTGCTTTCTATGGTTGAACTTCTTCCCCAGTCCTCCGTCTCCTTCTCCTCCGAACACCCGTGTTCTTAGTCGGGTAGTGTAAGACACCTGGATTAGTGGTACCAGTGTGTACCATAAACTAGGGCTAATAATAACTTTCCAAATACAACACTAGCAAACAAATCAAAAGGTAACAAAGTAACTATAACAACAGCTCAACAATTAAACTAACAACACAAAAAAGCAACTACTAACTACTTTGACAAACAAGTAGTACTAATCAATACTTGAGCTGGATAGTATCCCTGGCGTGGTGCCAAAATTTGACCCGCCTCTACTCGGGGTCATTAATTGTAGCTAATTCACCCAATCAGAGGCTAAGAAGGTCAACGATAAAATTTTTATTCTCCACCAGTTCTCACTGCTACGCTACCTAGAGGGTAGCAAGTCCTAGGTTTATCCACTGAGATGCTAGGGCTCAAGTATCAACTAAAAACACAACCTTGTATGGGTCATTAATCTGTAAGAGTAAAAGTAATAGCTAGTAAATGAAAACAAGAGGTGTTTGGTTTTTCAGATAATCAACTACAAAACATAAAGTAAACCAGAAAGTAATCAGATTAAGCTAAGCATTGGGGAGTCATTGCTCAACATGATTGACCTAATGTTTCGATCCTCAATTCATTCACATGCAAGATTTACTAAGCAACCTAATATTGTGTTCACAACACGTGGTGTGGCTGATGGCATACACTTCCATGTACCTGTCACGTTAGGTGAGCTCGCAACCCTCCATCGACGTTATCATCGTAATTAAGAGAGTATAACAAGGTCCGACTATTATTGTAGGTCTATTTCTCTCCCGTACGATTACGTCCCGAGCTTCCACCATGAATGCATAGCTTCCCCTGGGTCCTATCAATTAGGCCCAATTGACATCTTATCTATGATCTAAGGCCTCTCACACCCTAGTTTTCTACTTTCCACTATCTCTACCCGCAACCTATCTGAAAATATTATGTAATCAGCTAATATTGGTGCAATGGTAAATAAGTCAGAGTAATACTCGGGTCTCCTGTGCACAACACAGACACTACGTACTCCCTTACCCATTATAACATCCAAGTTTCTCTTCTCAAGGGGGGCATCAATACGTGCACCATACATGAATCCACCCAAAGTGTGTGCCGGAATGTGGTGTAATATTCATGTATTTAGAACATTCAAGAACAATCATAATAATATCATGAACACATATAATAGGATGAATTTAATGAATCTCACAAAAACATATAGATTAAAATATGCACTACGATTATCACAAAGCTATGGAAACTACTCCATATACATAGAATTCAAATATAGATTTGAATTCCACATCTAGGATTAACACTAAATTAAAAGAAAAGAATGGAAAATGAGAGAGTGTTTCTCTCTCTAATAGTGTTCTCCTCATGAACAAAACTACTTTGTACATGTTTAACCTAGTAGACTAAGGTCATATATATAGGAGAAGGGGATTGGGCCTAAAAATAGGCCCAAAATAGGCCAAAAATGCTAAATCCCTGGTTTAGTAGCCACCTGGCGCGGACTGTCGTAGATGGCGTGATCCACGCCAAGCACTTATCGTGGGATGCACAATCGCACGTATCTACTTCATTACGCGTGCGTTAACCAATGCATTTGGCATACTTTTTAGTTACTTTTACTTGGTGGATTTCAAGTTTGGTTGAGTTTACGTGACAAGGGGTTTAGACAATCATGTTTGGTTTTCTTGTCTAAATCACGCATTTTATGGACTTAATTGGTACTAATGGACATCTTGTATCCACAAGCACCTTGATCTTCCTTGTGATCATCTTTAGTAGGCCGCCCGTGGGCACCTTTTTGTTTATATTCTATGTGAAGGCCGTTCGTTAGGGCGGTAGAAGATATTGAAGGCCGTTCACAAAGATGGTAGTAGAGATAAAGACCATTCAAATTAGAATGGTAATAGATGAATTCCATGATCATCAATGCGTGGTAGAAGGATATTGATGCCAAAGATAGGTGGCAGCGGAGTTCATAGCGGCTAGCAAAGAAACTGGGAATCGTGGTCTGATGAGTTGTGCTTCAGTCCGAGAATGGTCCAAGAAGAATTATCCTTCAAAGATGGTTCTATTGGTTTTTTTCTTTTCGAGCACTATAAAATTGAATACTAAAACTCTGAAATTGGACTAACGGTTCTCCCGTAGCAAAGAAAACTAGTTAAGCCTGCCAAGGCACCAACGGGTTGGTGTGGGCCATGCATGGTTTGGAACCAATGGCCCGTACAGAAGGATATGCCCCATGCCAAGGAGACCAGTGCGAGGCTATGGTGTGACCCACGCTAGAGGCTATGGGCCGCCATCACCAAGCAAAGAACCCCTCCATGCGGCTAAGTATGGGCGTGGATTGACCCGTTTTATGCGTCCCGCACAGTTTCAAGCTCAATATGCCAAGACAAGCTAGCAGGGTGTGGGCAATCACATGGCCCACACCTAAGTTGCTAAGTAAAGCACCCATTTTGATCACAGCCCATGGCAACGGCTACGAGTGCAGATCATGACTTCAAGTTTTAGCACTTCAACGGCGTCCCAGAGGATATGATGTGTCCTATGCCAGAATACGACGTGACATGCACGAAGCCTTACACCCCACATGCTTTGAAGATCTACGCAATGCCCCAGAACCGGTGCCCCGCACTTATGAAAAGACACGGCCCGAGCCAGTCCTCGTGCCCTGCGCCAAGAACATACTATGGGCTGCATCATCCATGATGCCATGCTCCGGGCGGCGGCTGAGCTAGGGTTTACCCTATTTTGGGCCTATTTTTAGTCTCAATCTCCTACTACTATATATAGAATATTTGTTTACTAGGTTTCATACCTTATCATATTGGACCATACATTAGAAGAGTAGTGTGTAGACTCTCTCCTTAGGAGAAACTTTATCTTTTTCTTCTATTTATTTTGCTTTCATCCTAAGATAAGGAATTCAAATCTTTATTCGAATTCCATGTCAAGGGAGTAGTTTCTATAGCTTGGGGATAAATTGTAGTGACTTGGTAATCTATATGTTTTTTGAGATTCTCTAGTTCATCCTAATTTTGTGTTCATAATATTATTGTGATTTGCTTTTGAGTCACCACATATATAGCACACACTTTGGGTTGTATTCATACTAGGCACAAATATCGATGCCCCCTTGGGAAGAGAAACCTGGTTGTTTGAATGTGTGGAGGAGAACGTATCTGCGTGAGTGTGTGCACGAGATATTTGAGGTCACTTTGATCCCCTTACTATTGCACCAGTCTTGGCTGACTTTGTAAAGTTTTTATGAGAGATTCCGAGTAGATATAGCTAAATATTAAAAAACCAGGGTTACAAGAAACCCAAGTATCATGGATAAGGTGCCTACGACCCTTGGGCCTAATTGATAGGACCCGAGAGGAGTAACTCATTCGTGGTGGAAGCCCAAGACGTAATCGCACGGGGGAGAATCAGACCTACAACAATAGTCAGACCTTGTTTTACTCCCCTAATTATGATGGCGGTGTCGATGGAGTGTTGCGAGAACACCCGCCGTGATAGGGATGGGGAAGTGTATGCCATTTGCCACACCATGTGTTATGGACACTCTATTAGGTTTGCTTAGATCTATTATGATGGCGGTGTCGATGTAGTGTTGCGAGAATACCTGCCGTGATAGGGATGGGGAAGTGTATGCCATCGGCCACACCACGTGTTATGGACACTCTATTAGGTTTGCTTAGATCTATATGTGAATTAATCGAGGATAGAAACATTAGATTTACCAAATTGCTTAATGATTTCCCCAAGTTCTTAGTTAATATTGTAGTTGTGTTTTTATTTTTCATGTTTCGTAATTTATAGCTTGATAAACCAAACCCACCTTTCCCTATTTGCATGTTTGCTTTACTAGCTATTCCGTTCACTCGTACGGATTGACGACCTGTACGAGGTTGTGTTTTGAGTTGATACATTAGACCTAGCATCTTTGTTGACAAACCCAGGGCTTGCCGCTAACTACCCTATAGGTAGTGTAGCAGTAGGAACAAGGTGCAGAACTATATAATTCTATCTTCTGACCCTCGTCGCCTCCAACCGGGTTAACTCTAACCTATGGGTTTTAGTGACCCCAGGGGAAGAAAGGTCAGTGCATGGAGCCATGGCGCAAGGCTCTAGCACAGACCGTGGGCTATGGCGTGAGCCGTGGTCAGAAAGCAAGGTTTGCACAAAAGGTTGTCGTAGACTGTAGGCTATGGCACGGGCTGTGGTCAGGAAACACGATTTGCTCAGAAGTTTGGCATGAGGCATAGACCCAGGAAACACGATTTGCTCAGAAGTTTGGCATGAGGCATAGACTTTGGCATGGCCTATTGGCTGGTCTTGGCATCTTGATCTTGGAATGACGCAGGCTATCGTAAATGGGACGGTCTGCTCCCATATTTAGCCATTTTTAGCAAACCCTTGAACTAGAGTTGTGGGTGGGGTATGGTGCGGGTTGCATCATTGCCTCATGTTGGAACTATTAGCATGGGGCGTCTCCTCTGTCGCGGAGCTTTGGTGCTTGGCCATGAATGGTCCGCGCTGACCCGTGGTACCTTGGCCGGCAGAACTTGTTTCCTTTACTACGGGTTAACCGTTAGTCCAATGTTTGAGTCTTAGTAGTCCATTTTGTAGTGCTCGAGAAGACAAATCTAATGAAATTATTCTCAAAGGCTAATTATTCTCTGATCGTTCTCAGAATTTGGCACAACTCTTCAGATCACGAGTCCTCGTCTTTTCATTAGCCGCTTTGATCTCTGTTGCCGCCTATCTTTGACTCCAATCTCCTTCTACCACACATTGATGTTTGTGGCCTTCGTCTACTACCATTTTATAGGTGAATGGCCTTCGATCTATTCTACCATCCTTGTGAACGACCTTCAATATCTTCTATCGCTTTTGCGAGCGGCTTTCACATAGAATGCAACCAAAAAGTACCCACAGGCGACCCACTAAAGATGATCAAATGGAAGATCTAGGAGCCCGTGGATACAAAATGTACATTAGTACTAATTAAGTCTACAAAACACGGGATTTAGATGATAAAACCAAATGTGGCCGTCTAACCCCCTTTTCACGTTAGCTCAACTAATACTAGCAATCCGCTATAAAAAATACCAAAAACTATGTCGGATGCAGCGGTTAACGCACGCAAAATGAAGCACATCATTCCCTTACATTTTCTTCCCCACAAACCACCTCATCATCAATATGCACCCCACTATAAGTCACCCCAGTGTCACTGATATTGAGATTGGAAGTGGAGAATAATAACTCAGCACGCACAAAAATCTTGATTTAGAAATAGTAAGGTCAAGAAAAGGTAATTTATCTTCTACCAAAGAAAAAATCTCTCACAAACAGTTCATCAAATTCTGAGGATCCTAAAGAGACGGAAGAAACAAAGTAAATCCTTTAGAAGTGCGGTTACTTTTATAGAAACACCACAAAATTCCAATCGTTAAACTTATTTTATCTAAAAATTCACCTTTTCAAGGCGATTAATAATGCATTCTAGTTAAGAATTGGAGTTGTCAATCGTCAAAAACACACTCTATAATTGTTACTCAGTATGCCTTTTTCATTTACACCAATTTCCCCCTTCATTTTTGGGACACTACTAACCATTCCCCAAAATTAATTAATCAGCTACTATCAAATTACTCTTCAACCCATTGGTAGTCAAAACAATTTGTCGAACACACTCCAAATTCTTATGTACACATTTCTTTACCCATGAAGTAATTTTTTGCGCCTACCATACTGTTTTTACCAAACTGAATTTATGTACATTTTCTCTCTCTCACTCTACATTTACCTCGCTTCAAAACCACATTACACATTTTGAAAAAATAGCTACCTTACACTTCGCTCCTCATGACTCCATGGTTGGGGAGATTATGGTATATATATATGATCTATCTAGTCCTAGTGTGTCAAAACTAAGCAACAAAGTCACCGCTTCGCAGGACCAGATTGGCTCACAAAATACACAAAGAGCAACCACTCTGATTTACCCCCAAGGTAACCAATCTCGAGATTGGAGAAAATCACTACTTGCCACAATACCCTATACTAGACCATGATCTAAAAGAGGGGAACGCAATATGCAGGCGATATGCTGGGCAGGGTTACACGATCAAGTCTTATAAATAAAGACAAAGAACACCGGACAAAGTAAGTTACTTTTACTCCTTAGAAATACATAGTCAAGAACAACACAGACTTGAGAGTCAGAGCTTCCTTCTCGAGGACCATCTCGGAGACCATTGCAGGCATTTGAAGATGTAGGGTTCATCATAGGTAATTCCTGGAAGTATCGCTACTCAGAAGGAATCTTGTGCATGATGTTCATCGCCTGACCATATGGTGGTTGCATCGGCCATGATGGATGGTTTTGGGTCAGCCTGGCGTGTTGATATAATACCGTGACAATGGTGGATATTACACTAGTAGAGGAAGCTCTATTAAAGGCACCATTAGAAGGAGATTATGAAGGAACCTCCTTTAATTGAGGCTAGGAAGCATTTCCAAGTTTAGAAATTATTTTTATGGCATTTCAAATTTAATTAAAGACAGTTTCGCCTTTAATGGCAATCGATTAAAGGTGGTTCCACCTTAGAACCGCCTTTAATTGAGGCTATGAAGCATTTTTTAGTTCGGAAATGCCGTTTCCGAGTTTGGAATTGCTTTCCCAAGTCACATTTTTATTTTAAAGGCAGTTCTACATCTAGATACGCCTTTAATGGGCTTAGCCCAATCCCACTTTACATTTTCCCCTTATTTTCTTTCCATCCTTAGGGTTTTCAGCCAACGTGCCCTCTCTATTCCCTATTCTCCTTCGGGATTCTTCCAACCCTCTATTTTTTCCTTCTTCTCTCTTCCCTCCGACTGCTCTCTCCCCTCCAGCCAGGATTTCCTCTCTTCTTTCTCCCCTCCAGTTGCTCCAGCTCTTCTCTCTCTCCGACTGCACCAGTGCCTCCACCACCACGCTGGATAGAGTTTCACCACCTATCTCTTCATCTCCAGAAAAGGAGAAGTTCTTCATTGCCAAGTCAATCCCCTAGTCTGCTCTCAATGTCGCTACCGCCTAGAGTCTCGTTGGAGTCTCTCCACTGCCATTCGCATGGAGTCTCACCTCCGTAGTTCGCCTGGAGTCTTGCCTGGAGTCTCACCTCCGACGTTCGCCTGAAGCCGCCTCTTGGAGTCTCGCCTCCGTCGTTTGCCTAGAAGCCTTGCCGGAGATAGCATTTTATTGCTGGCTGTTATTTTTGCAATGTTATTACGAAGTCAATAACACTTGTATAGCTATTGTTCTGTTTGTATTCCGCGTTGACATTTCCGTTGAGATCGATCTGGGGAATTGTTGCCGGAAATCGATTGGTTTCTGGCAGCTATTTTTTTGAAAGGTAAGAAACGGTTTCTGAACTTGGAAACTGTTTTTGGTCCTATTAAAGGCGGTTATTTGAATCGCCTATTTTAAAGGCAGATCCATTAAAGTATGTTCTAAAGTGACTTTAAATTGCGAATAGAACTGCCTTTAAATTGCGAATAGAACTGCCTTTACTAGGCCTTTCCTACACTAGTATTACTGCATTCCAACCCATGGATTAGCACTTGTCATTCGCCACATATACCGATCCAACAGAGGCATGGTTGATATGCCCTTGAGCCCCCAGGGTTGATATGCCCTTGAGCTCCCATTTCACAGTGACAGGGTTGATATGCCCTTGAGCCCCCATTTCATCTGCAATATACCTTGGGCATTCTCAACACGAATGCCTAAATCCATTGTCATTTGAACTCCAACCACCTGCTGATTATGTGGTGGTGCCATGGGATTTCTAGCAAATCCACATGTCTATGGATTAACGTTTATAACCAGAGATGAGAATCATATTGTAACAATTGTCTTGTAGATTTCGAGGATGATAATTGGGCACATTGATTACATCTCGTGGGACCCGTTCGATGACTTTCCTTGGTTCGGACAAAGGGTTTT
The DNA here is from genome assembly GCA_037428765.1 of Rubia yunnanensis. NCBI lineage: Eukaryota > Viridiplantae > Streptophyta > Magnoliopsida > Gentianales > Rubiaceae > Rubia > Rubia yunnanensis. The sequence goes on along the minus strand of CM075061.1, from coordinate 42,373,992 downwards.
GCCTTGTTTCCTCAAAACAACCATGTTTTGCGGATTCGATTTCTAAGATAGCTTTCTGGAGTGCCCCCTTCTCAGAATCATCTAAGACTTCCAAACCATCCTCTACATATTTGGTTATTCGATGTGGCTAGTAAATCTTCGTATGCTGTTATACTCGTTGATAGTGCCATTACAATTGTTGACACTTCCGCCTGCGACATGTGGTCGACTTTTGCACGCTTTAATTTTATATCTGTTATAAACAAGATGTCTAATTTTTAATAATCGGTCATACTAAAAGTGTCACGAGTTTATTAAAAAAAACTTATAGCATGTGAAACCAAATAATATTCCTCCTAGAATCAAAAGAGAATGACAAAAAAAGAGATGTTTAATTTTCCAGGAAAACATAGCAACTTTAAGGTGGAAAGATTGGACTGATAATCTCAGTTGTCATTCGATTTGGAATTTTCAGTTCGGTTTCTTATGGGGTTAGGTAAACTCATTAGTCGTTTACCTATTTGTATTCATTTGATTCCATAATGGTTTTTCATTCCAACATGTAATCACATCATGTGGCGGATTTGATGACCTGAAACATTGACGTCTTAATTAAATAATATTACATGAATCATGTGTATAGAAATCGGTCGAGTCATAACGTCGAGTTCCTTTCTTATAATCTGCAAACAAAAAATCTTGGGAGGTCCAATGGGTAAACTCTCTGATGCTAAAGTCAATAAGTGACTTAGTAAAAATGTTCCAAAAGCCCTCTATAGTAAGCACGTACCTATCTATTTATACTGTATCAGGGAATAATGTATCTAGGGAATATACGCCTTGATGTACGCCTTGACGTGTGCCTCTCTATTAAGGAGATTTATTGTGCTGATGCGGACATAAGGTGCTCTCGGCCCCAGGCACTCTCGACCCAAGGTACTCTTGGCCCAGCTGCGGGTTTACCTATCATCAAGAGCACCCAGAATATTTGAGGGTAGCCTCAGGGTTATGATCTTCGAGGAATCTCTCATTTATCCTTCGTTACTGAGCCCCTGAGTTCATGTGTTCTCGTAGAGGGTGTAAAATATCCCCACTTATGTTTTTCTGGAAGAAGGGATCCTAAAACCCGAGGCGACATCTAATTTTCTTTATTGATATCATTCATTATTATTTCCCTTTTAGCAGAATTCCAAAGATCGCTCGTGCGCGTGTTGGTTATACAGGAAAGTGTGTGTCAAGGAGCAGTTTATGAAAAGGCACGCCAACTTTTCACACATTTTCAAATTTTTACTTCTCCCAAGTTAATCATTATTCTAGCTGTTGGGCTTCTTAACTTCCATTTTCTTCACGTTCTCTTCACTTTAACTGCAGGTGATTTCAAAGGTTTTCTCAATATTCTCTTCTCCCCCCGTTCCTCGCCTACATTCCCTCCTTCTACTTTCATCAGTAAGTTATCCTAACCCCCATCTTTCTTCGCTTCTTTTCCTTTATCCTTTGTGCCCATGGCTGATTCAGGCGAGAAATCCGTTGAGAGGGGGAATTCTGACGAAATTGAGTTTGAGAGATTTGAGGGGGAATCTCCCAGAATGGAAGATTCTGAAGCTACGCTTAGTAATCTAGGGCATTCTCCCCAGGGTTCCTAGCCTAGCGACGATGAGATTGGTAATTCAAGGTACATACAACTTTTGGATTTTCCTGAGGGGGTTTTCCCCGAGTTTGGTCTCCCGGCTAAGGGAAAGGATATATTCAAAGGTCTTCATGTGTTGGAGACATTGAATTTGGCCCCCCTTCTCCTAAGGAGGGAGGTCCTTCATGGATGTTAGAGGAGGATAGTGGGCTGCTCCACTCAAAAGCCTCCTTCACCATTGAGCCCCCGGCCCCAAATCTCCCTGTGGAATAAGAAACATACAGGCCCCCAACACCGAAAAAGTCTTGGACTATATCGGGGGTCTTAAGATCGCTACCCCTAGGTCAGAGGATTCCTGCTAACATGGAATTAGAGTGGTTAGGTGAAGCAAAATCTTACGAAGATCCCTCGGATGGGAGGTCGGTCATTTTTCTAAAGTAGATTCGGTCAGGGTTGTGTTTTTCCTTTTCTTCCGATATTTATCGAGAGTGCTTAGAGATTTTGAAGTAAGCCCTGCTCAAGTCTATACTAATGGCATAACCACCCTGATGTTATTTATCTATCAATTCTACAACCTAGACATCAAACCCGAGTATAAGTTGTTCCATTTCCCTTTCGCTGTGGCCTTCACCGGTAACTCCTCCGAGAGGATCATTACATTTTCTCCTCGCCAAAGGAGATGCAAGGTTTTTACCCTCCCTAGAAACGTAGAAAAGTGGAAGGATGCTAAGAGGGCTCTCACTTCCTTAGATATAGTGTTCCTCGATGGAATCCCAACGTTAAAGTCGAATCAGTTGAATCCCAACTCCCTGACAAGTTTGTTTGCCAACCTCGGCTTGAGAGTGCTCGAGATTGTTTTCTATCCTTAACCATTTCCTACGCCTCTTATACCAATTCCAAAAACTTAGTTGGGGGCCAAGCCTAGCCCCCCGAGGTTTACAAAAAGTTTGTCTACGAACCTGTCAAGAAAAGAAAATTGCTGAGACAGCCCCACTCGGCTCCATCCGATGAGCCTTCAAGAGAAGGAAACTAGTTAAAGGGTATAAACCACAACCTTCATAGGACTTAGTAATCCGAGAACTCCCTCTCAAGGATTCCCATTTCTGTCCTGACATTCAAGGTGTCATTCATGTATTTTGTTCTTTTCTTTGTTGCTTACTACCATATTTGTACACATACTTGTTGCATCTTGTATAATATCTTCTTTCTCTTTAGTGGGCTGGAGTGTGGCAGGCGCTATGACCAAGAAAAGAACCAACACCATCTCCTCTAAGAAGAAGGTTACCCCACCCCTCTTGAGATAGTTGCCCACACAGACATGTCGTTGAAGCGGAAACCTGAGGACGATCTTTCCGTTAGGGAGGGGCGTCAGAAAATTTCTCATGAGAAGTCTGCTTCTGAGGCCTCTAATAGGGAGCTCGACTCCACCGACCATGATTTGGCATCTTCCTTGAGCCTCTCAACCATAGGGACCACTACACTTGGTCCTTTCGTGAAAAACTCTGAGGTAAGTTATTTTTTCAAAATTAATTTGAGAATGATTATGTGTGTTGTTTGTCTACTCATCCTTGCCACTTTTTTCAGATTGTCAAGGAGTTGGATGGTGTGAGGTTCACCATTACTGCTTTCCTGACCTTTTCTCTGTCTTCCGGAGGCTTGAAGACCGGAGGCCATTAAAGATCACCTTTCGAAGACTTTGAAGACTTACTTCGAAGACTTGAAGACCAGAGGTCATTGAAGATCATCTTTTGAAGACTTTGAAGACTTTCTTCAAAGACTTGAAAAATGAGAGGGATTATTGTGAAGATGAGTGTGTGCCACAAGAAGAAGAAAAGAAGACAAGGTTAAGTTCTAGCATCCATCGTGAGTCGCAACGAACCTGTCGCGAGTCACGACGCACGGGTGGCCAGAACCTAACCTTATCCTTTTTGTACTATAAATAGCATTCTCTTTCCTCTCATTCACATCTTCTTCTTCCTGCAATTTTGGTACTACTCTAACCCTATTTTTCCACCATTTTCATCTTTGATTTCTCTTGTATTATGTTTGGTTTGTTAGCATTAATTAGTATGAACTCTAGTAGCTAAATCTAGTTCTTGGGAGCAATTGATTGAGGCTTCCAAACTTATGTAGTAAGATTATATATTTTCTCATTTATGAACATTTATTGGAGAGTTTTATGATGCAATTAATGTCGTGTTTCACCTCATTTATACCATGGGTTGTTTGAGTATAAGCAATGTTGTATGATTGAAGTGTTAGGAAAGTTGCAAATTTCTTAGCTCATTTGACATGAAATCCAAAAGCATGGATTTAGAACTTCTTGCGTATAATGTGTGGTGAATCTTGCTAGATGAGTATGTTAATGTGGATTTTTCTTATATTTATCCCTAGATGCAAAGAAAGGTACAACCTTGAATGTGGTTTGTTCTTGGTTTAACCTAATAAATTCTTTGTTTGGTTAAATGGCTATGTCTTTTGTAGAAGGCTTGTTGTTATCAAACCTATGGTCCTTTGGGTGAACTGCCATTGATTAAATACATCTATGGTGTTGTTTGCCTAGGGTGGTCATCAATGAGGTTTGCATATGGTCGTTGCTTGTCTTTACAAACTATTATTAAGAAGGAATGAATGTTGATCTTCGAATGAGAAGTGATAACATTTCTCATAAACAATAAATGTAATTGAATAAGTGAATGAATCAATGAGCTATAGAAGTTTGGAAGTGGAAGTCGATTGCCCCCAATGCTCCGTTAATTGTTGTTTTAATCATCTATTTAGTTGTTGCATGAGTAGCATAGTTCTCTAGCTAATTGTTGTCTTTCAATTTGATAATTTAAAACCAAACCCCCCACCATTTTACATGCTTTTATATGTATCAATATATGCTTATATCTAGTATGTTTTCTCCTATATATGTTTAAACACTTGAAAAGATCCCTATTCTCGTGGACGACCCCGACTTGTCATTATCTACTTAATTGTAGATAGGAAGCATTGGGGCTTAAAAATATAACTTTAAGAGGTACGACGACAACCTCCCAGCTGGGGATGAATGTAAGGTGAGCCTGGGTTAGGGTCTAAGGAGTTGGGGAAGAAGAGGTGTTTCTGGTGGAGTTAGACTACTGTCGAGAGGGACTGAGCGAGACCGAATGTTCCCAGCGGCGATGGCGCAGCAAAGGCAAGAAACAGGGAGTTTGATTTCATTGTAAATTTTAAAAATTAAAACTTAGTACTTCCTTTGGTCTTTTTATATTGACACTCTTTCTTTTTTGGGATGGTCTTTTTATATTGACATTTTCCTCATTTGACAAATTCAAGATTATTTTCAACCACACAATTTACTTCTCCCAATTCCACCTACATCACTCAATTCACTTTTTAAAAAAATCTGTGCCATTTAAAAGGTGAATTGCTATATTACACCATTTATTTTACCTAATTACGCCCTGCATTTATACTATTAAAATACCACATGTATTTTGAATTTAATTTAAAGAATAAAATAATTGGTGGTCATCAGAGTTGGTGGTCGAGACTCGCAGGCGTTGGTGGTTACCGGCGGTGGTGGTCACCGGCGTCTTCTTCATCTCTCCGGTATCTTCTCCATTAGGCCGGCGTCTTCTCCGGAGTGTTTCCCATTTGCTGACAAACACCACCATTTTCTCCAAGTCTCGCCATCGTTCTCTTCTCCCTGCCCCGCCGTGGATCTCGTCTGCCCTGGTTCTCATTTTCTCCGGCTGTGGCTCTCGTTGACACCAAACCACTGCCTCGTCGCATCGCCGGAGCTGGAGCTCCTCCATTCGCCCCAATCTCGTTTGCCCAACCCAGTCCCATTCTCATTTGCCCTGCTAAGCCCCGTTCTCATTTGCCGGTTCTCGTTGCGCCGACTCGGTCTGGTTCTCCTCACTCAGCTTGCCTTTCTTCTCGTCGTCGAATCTCATTTTAACAAGCGAGAACCACCACTTCCGTTTCCATTGGCGCGAAGCAGAGGAGACGCCGAGCTAGGGTTTTGCTAGGGATGGCTGGGGACGAAAGCGGGGCTGGGCTATGAGACAACAAGTGGTTGGGGACAGAGGGGTTGGGAGGGATGGCTGTTTCTAGTGGGGTTAGACTGCCGGAAAGAGACTTGGCGGGGGTGGGAGGGCTGGAGTTCTCGACGGTGGTGGCGCCGCCAGCTAGCAATGGCAGTGGCAGTGGTGGCTGTGGCACGACTAATGCAAGGGAAAGAAAGTTTAATTTTGTTTTGATTTTAAAAGTTAAAGCTAGTATTATACTAGCATTTATGTATACATATTGATGACCAAAGGGAGTATTATATGTGTATATATATTTTAAAGAATAATCTAGTAATATTCAAGGCGTAATTTAGGAACGTCCTCGTAGAAAGTGATGTATTCCGTAGGGTATGAATACATCATACATTTCCTTTTGGTTTGGTGTAAGAGTCATAAGCCATAGGTCATCTCAGTGGGAGGACACTTTGACACCATAACCTTCATTTTCAACTGTTGAATGAATTAAGTCCACCTACTTGGTCTCCTCCCTCACTCTCTTCCCCAATTTTCTTCCCCTCAGCCACCATTTCCAACTATTCCACTAACCAAACCGCCCATTAATTCAAACACCGACCACTGTTGTTGATCGCCAGAGAGTTCAGAATCCCACAAGATGAACCGCAGAACCCTCCTCCAATTCCTCTTCACATTCCTCTGTTTTGCATTTGCACAATCCGCATGCAACAGTAGTACAAGCACAGACCAGGCGCTGTTCTTCAAGGCCTTCTCCTCTGTCAATGGGTTCAACACCTCCTGGTTCAAACCCTGTTCTCCGACTCCAATCACGCGTATAAACCTGTCTTCGAGAAACCTCTCTGGCATAGTCTCATGGAAGTTTTTGAGGAACATGTCTTCTCTGCGCGCTGTAGATCTCTCCGACAACTCTCTTGCCGGCTCCCTGCCGCCTTGGTTCTGGTATGTGCCCAGTTTGGTTGAGATAAACTTGTCGAAGAACAGACTCGGAGGCTCAATTGAGGTGCCGAATTTACAATCTTCCGGCGTTCTAACGCTCAATCTCTCGTACAACAGGTTCACAAATTTGGCTAATCTCCCTCGATTCCCAAATGTAACTCTTCTCGACCTTTCGTATAATAATCTCAACTTCTTGCCTATATGGTTCTCCAACCTCACAAATCTCCAAATTTTGAGCCTCTCTGGGTGTAATATCTCAGCCAATCCAAAACCCATCTCCAATTTGAAGTCCTTAAGGTATTTGGATGTGTCCAACAACCACATGACTGGAAACTTTCCGAAGGATTTCCCCTCCTTAGATGGCCTCAAGTTCTTGAACATCTCGTTCAATAACTTCACTCTGGCAGCAGACAAATTGCAGAGGTTCCACAGCAACGCATTTATTCACGCAGGAAAAATCATTAATAGTAGCAGAAGCAGTACTTCAGAGCTTCGTATCAAGCCGCGTTCTTCGAATTCAACTGCGGAAGCCCACAAACTACCGAGCAAACAGAGTTCGTTTAACCAGGAGGTGAGAAGATTGCACCACAATCACAAATCAAGAAGAGAGATCGTAACCGTGGCAATCGCGATCGCCTCGGTATGCCTTTTCATATTAGTAGCTGGTTCGCTATGCTGCATTCACAAGAGAAGAAAACGTGGGAGGAATTCGAAATGGGCGATCTCAAGGCCGGTACAAATGCAGCAGCAGCAGCAGTTCAAGTTTGAGAAATCGGGGCCGTTTTCGTTTGAAACGGAGTCGGGGACGTCGTGGGTTGCGGACATCAAAGAGCCGTCCTCCGCGCCGGTGATCATGTTCGAGAAGCCATTGTTGGACCTGACGTTCAAGGACCTCATAGCTGCCACGTCACACTTCGGGAAGGAGTCGCTGCTGTCGGAAGGGAGGTGTGGGCCCGTGTACCGAGCTGTACTGCCAGGTGACATCCACGTGGCAATCAAGGTCCTAGAGCACGCCAGGGGCTTGAGCCATGATCAGGCTGTTGCCATGTTTGAAGACCTTGCAAGGCTCAACCATCCTAATTTGCTGCCCATTTCTGGCTTCTGCATTGCAGGTATGAATCATTGTCTTATTTTAATCATTGTCTTAGGAATTACAGTTTTTCCATAAGTTTATGTACAGTCCACATAGACATTTATCTAAAATGCTGTAATTCTTTTAATAAAATTTAAATATTATATTTTATAAGTTAAAACAAGTAATGATATAAAAAAATTTTAAAAAATTTTAAATTTTGTATGTAATTTAACAAATGCAATATATAAGATAAGAAATAAGTAATTTATCCATAAGCTTATGGACAATCTGTTAGTAGACCTAAGCTTAACTTGTTATCTGTTAAGAGGGAGTAATTCCTCGGTAAAAAAACATGTTTCACCATGTGCAACTACGTATAATATTTAGAAAGTATAATATTTAGAAATTATGTGTTTCGATGAATCTAAGAATGTTCAATATAATAATATTTGTTGTCGTATATCTATTCAAATATATGAACGAAGTGAAACTAACAACATTGAATATGATACTATTTATTATCGTATATCTATTTAAATATATGATCATAGTCCAATTAGTAAGTGTGTAGATTCGAAGGAAATAAGATGAACCCGATCGTAGGTAGCAATGGCGTTTCCATGTTTGTCATTAGAGATTTTGTGACGTGTAAAGTTCTAATTTGGTAAATAAACTAGTAAAATGGAAGGATTAATAATGTAGGAGTGGAAATATTGATGACTCTTCTTACTATTTTGTACTGTCAATTTTTTGCAATTTATTGAATGATGAAAGTGAAGGCATTCTTGAATATCATGGGCATTGGGTTTGACCTACTACCTAATAAGTTGAATGGGTTCACGTGTTTCAGATTTGTAAACTGGGAAGTACTGCTAGTTCCTCTACTGCTTTTGTAATGTCACAAGTCTTCAAAAGGCCAAAACTAAAGCCATCATTACTAATTGGTTTTTGTGATGGTAGTACTTGGATACTTGCAACATTTTTAACTTTCTGACGTTTTTAGGCCATCTGGGATTTGAATTGGGGTCCTAGATCAGTGTGGATAGTTTGTTTGGAAGTATGTTTGTCTAGAGAGCAATTAATTTAGTTTGTTTTTTGTTCTGTATCAAGATAGGAGAATCAAATTTGATATCTGTACAGGTGTTATAGTGTCCAAATGTTATTTCTGGCTGTGTCCCTAAGAATGGGTTGAAGGAATAAAATTCCCATATTAAGTGTAACAGTACAAATGTTTATGAAATCTTGCTTTGTATGTGTGTGCGTGTGTGGTAGATATTATTATTCCTAGGTATTAAATGCACCAATTGGACAGTGACATGTCGAGAATGTTAATAAATGAGTGTGGAGGTCTTTAATTGACTTTGTTTTTCCATCGCGGCTAGGTAATGAGAAGCTTGTTTTGTACGAGTTTATGGCAAATGGGGACTTGCACCGATGGCTACATGAACTTCCGACGGGGGCACCCAACGTTGAGGATTGGAGTTCCGACACATGGGAAATTCAAAACGTGTCGCACATTACGTCCCCGGGAAAATTGGAATGGCACACGCGCCACCGCATTGCTGTTGGGATAGCCCGAGGGTTGGCCTATCTCCACCATGCACAATCTAAGCCGGTGGTGCACGGGCATTTGGTGCCATCAAACATCTTATTGGCCGATGATTTCGAGCCGAGGATAGCTGATTTTGGGCTGAGCCAAAACCCTAGTGACGGTGGCTCAACCGCGGAGGATGTGTACAGCTTCGGTCTTGTGTTGGTTGAATTGCTAACGAGTCAGCCCGGTTCATTTGATACGGTTAACTTGGTTAGGAGGCTAGTGAGGGAAGGACGAGGAGAACACGTACTTGACTCGAGACTAAAACTCAACACGGACTCAGTGAATGAGATGGTGGAATGTCTTCGGATAGGGTACTTATGCACGGCGGAGGTTGCCGGAAAAAGACCTAGGATGCAACAAGTAGTAGGGTTACTCAAGGACATTCATCCCACCACAACCGGCTTAATCTAAAATCAGTTCACCGAATTAGTATTAGTAGTAATGGCTTCTGATTTGCCAAAATTTCAAACCGGAGCGGGCGGTTGAACCGAACCAGTGTGGACCCTTTAGCCGGTTTGCCATACAGACAAAATTTCAAAGGGAAAGAAAAGAAGTGGTTGGACAAAATTAGTTGGGTAGGGTGAGATGGGGTAAGGAAAAGAGTGTCTCATGTTATTGGTCAGAGAAATCCCATTTAATCTTTGTCTGTTACTTAATCTTTGTCTGTTGTAAGCGTCCTAATTTCATCAACTAAAATCCTTTATTTGATACTGTGGATATTTCTTTCTTTTCTTTCCTTTTAGAATTTTGTTTTGTTGTTACTTTTAATCCATTTTCATACTCTGCTTTATTCTATTATAGTAAAATATTCTTGAAGCTTTCTTTATTCTTTCTTGTTCTGGGTTTCCTTAGAGCTTTCTTAAAGACAATATAAAAGAGGATGAATCTTGGATCTAAATATACTTGGATTGGAGACGCATGGTTTTTTATTAATTGTGGTACAAATTGTACAAAACTAGAAGCCAAATTGCCATAAGTGGATTGTTCTTCTTTGCTGGCTGGGTACCACTGATTTTAGTGTCACTCTCATTGTCAACTTTTGTAGGCCAAAAATTTTTAAAAATAATTGTCTGCCATTTCAAAGAAACTCTCAACTTTCAGGTTTGGTACCATGGAAACGCATATCCATGAATATGATTTGAAACCACCGGGAGTAGCCCAGTGGCCAGTGCTTTGGCACGCCCCAGAGACACCCAGGTTTGATTCAGGTCTGGGGCAAAGTTTCTGAGGTTCAGTCTCCTATTGCACCGTGTTGGTGTAGGGAGCCTCACTTTGTGTGAGAAATGTGGGAGTCTCACCCCACCTTTGTGTGAGATACAGGGGAGCCTCACCCCCTTTGTGTGGGGCAACACAGTTTAATTTAATGTGATAGAGTACGAATATTTGTTAAAAAAAATGATTTGACAACGTAATTTTGCGTAATAATTCTGATTAATGAAGAACAGTATAGATAGAATATAAAGTAAATTAGCCTAAATATAACTCTAACATAGTTATTAAGAATAAAATCTTATCTAATTATCAACTTGCTTTATTCTAACAGATGCAGTGTGTATGGATTGTTCAAAACCTATAAATCAAAATGTCGTTGATTGCGCAGAATGCCACGAATTTGAGATTAATTTTCGTCGACTTTACATATTTCGTCGACTTTACATATATTAATTCAAGTTGGAACCTCCATTCCCAATCTGTCTAAGAAGAAGGAGACATCTCCCTCTCTTCTTGACAGATTAGGGAACAGGTTCTTGGTTTTGCAGGAAGATTTTGATAGTACTGCTCAAGAACAGGACCAGGATGATCAAAACCTTCAAGCTAGCTCGAGCTCAACTCCACTTCAGGGACAAAATCAGCAGTCAGGTAAGGCTAAAGGTAAAAAGACTAATTATTTCAGTCAAATCAATAAAATGATGCTGAGATCTTCAACAAAAAGTCATAAGTCTAGTGAACAATGATAGGTTCTCTTTCAATAAATTTTTTGGTCTAGAATTTAAGGGGTATGGAAACATCGATGTTGAGATTACTAAACCTGATCAGGATTAAGAGGATCCAATTCTTATGTATTATTGAGCCTATGCATGATAACTCAAAATTTCAATCTTACAGGGAAAAACTTAAATTTGCTGATGGACTAACTCTTTTTAATGGCAAAATATGGCTGATGTGGTCTAGTTCCTTTTCAGTTAACCTTATCTCTGCCCATGAACAGTATCCTCATGTTAATATCCTCCATGGCTCTCTAAACCTTCTTATGGAAGCTGTATTTGTTTATGCTCTTAGGAATAGAGAGGGTAGGAAGATATTATGGAGAGATTTGGCAGCTGTAAGTCAGAATGATACTATTTATATTGGTGATTTTAATTCTATTACCTCTGTTTCTGAATATAGAGGACCTAGCACTCCTGCTAGAGGTAGTATCAGTGACTTTAGTAATTGGATAAATACCTTAGGAATACAGGAAATTACCACTGTGGGAAACCTATTTACTTGGTGTAATTCTAGACTTAGAAATCCCACTTCAAAAAGGTTAGATAGAGGACTTAGCACAATTTCTTGGAATCAGAAATTTCCCTCCTCTTCTATACAGATTTTAAATAGACAAACCTCTGACCATTCCCCTCTTCTGTTAAATATCTCAAATCTCTCTAATCTGAACCCAAGACCATTCAGATTTCTTGATGTTTGGCTTAACCGACCTGATTTCACTATACTAGTTCAAACCTGTTGGGATAAACACATTAGAGAAAAAGGAATGTTAGGCTTTTTCCTCAAATTGGTTAGGTTAAAAAAGGAAATTAAAATCTGGAACAGGGAGTGTTTTGGCAATATTGACTCTAATTTACTACATGCAGAGGAATCACTTAGAATTCAGGAAACAGTCTTTGACCTAAATCCCTCTCAAGCTGAACTCATTAAGTTAAACCAGAAAACAGCTTTACTACTTAGGGCTCAGAAAGAAAAAGGAAAATTTTGGAAACAAAAGGCAAAAATGAAATGGCATAAATTAGGTGATAATAATACACAATTTTTTCATAAGGTTGTACAAGAGAAAAATTGTAGATTGAGGATTCTAAAAATTAAAAACAGGGCAGGCCAGTGGTTAAACTCTCAAACTGCAATTCAAACTGAGGCCATTGCTTACTATTCAGATCTGTTATCTGAATCTGATCAAGATCCCAATCATACATATTATGCTCATTTCCTGAGTCAAATCCTTACTATAATTACTTCTCAAGATAACTTAGATTTAGCAAAACCAGCCTCCGAATCAGAGGTTGAGGCAGTAATGAAGGGATTAAGCAATAATAGTAGTCTAGGACCTGATGGATTTACCAAAAAGTTTTTTTCTAAGTGCTGGTGTATAATAAAAAAGGACCTGGTAGATGCGGTTAATGATTTCATTCAGGGCTCACCTATTCCTAGAGGTATATCTAGCACATGGATTACATTGATTCCAAAAAAACCTACACCGAGCACATTTGATGATTTCAGGCCAATTAGTCTTTCTAACACAATTAATAAAATATGCTCTAAGGTATTAATGGAAAGACTAAGACCCTATATGGCTAACCTAATCTCCCAAAACCAATTGGCTTTTATGAAAAACAGGGATATCTCGGATAATATTCTCTACCTACAGGAATTGGTGAGATTTTTAGATAAAAAGGCTAGAACTCCAAACTGTATCCTTAAACTAGACTTACAAAAGGCTTTTGATAGGGTTAGTTGGGATTTTCTTAGAGGCATCCTTAGGAAATTTGGCTTTGATGGATCTTTTCTGAATGCTATTTTTTCAAATCTTTCTCAAGCTTTTTTCTCAGTCCTAATAAATGGGAATCCTGTGGGTTTCTTTCCAGCTACTAGAGGAATCAAGCAAGGTGATCCACTCTCCCCTTTTCTCTTTAACATTTTCTCAGAGGCATTTTCCAGAAGTTTGTCATTTATTTTTAATACTAGGAAGATTTCTCATTTTCAAATGCCATCAGCAATTCCTCCAATTTCACATCTCATGTATGCTGATGATACAATTATTTTCATGCAAGCCTCTAAACCTAATTTGATTAAAATCAAGGCTTTCTTAGACATTTTTGAACTCACCTCTGGCCAAAAATTCAATTTCCACAAATCTGATTTTTATTTAAGCAAGAGAGCCACTAGTGTTAAATTAATTCAGATGAGATCTATACTGAAGATGAAGCTGGGAACCTTTCCTTTTCAATATCTTGGCTGTCCAATCTTTAAGGGTCGTACCTTAAATAGATATTTTCACCCTTTAATGGAAAGAGTTGATAACAAACTGAAAAACTGGAAAAATAAGTGGCTAAGTTCAGGGGGAAAGTTAATCTTGATTAAAAGTTGTTTATACTCTATACCTCAGCATCTTTGGGCAGTGACTTACCCCACAAAATATATTATCAGATTGTTTGAAAAAAAATTGGCTAGGTTTTTTTGGGGAGAAACTGATGGGAAGAGAAACAAAACATGGAAAAAATGGTCTGAGCTTGCTAAGCCAACATCACTAAACGGCCTAGGCTTTAGATCTATCAGTGGCATAATAGATGCTTGTTCCCTTAAGCTTTGGTGGAAAAGCCAGTTAGGTCTAACCCTATGGTCAAAACTGCTTTGGTCTCTACCTGATTCATACAGAACCTCTACTATATGGAAAAGAATTTGCAACATCAACTCCATTGGTGAAGAAAATTCTTTAATCATTCATGGTAAAGGTGCTTGTAATGCTTGGACATCTAACTGGTGTCCCTCGGGACCACTGATTAATATGATCCCAAGCAATTTGCTACAGACCTTTATGCATTACTCAATATCTGATTTCATTAGAGATAAACCTGATATTCTAGGGCAATTGTTACCATATCTGGACAATGATTCTGCATTATTTTTGAAGGATGCTGTACTGGTAGAAGATAGGGAGAACAGGATCATTTGGAAACCTAATACCACGGGGGCATTTTCCTTTAAATCAGCTTACTTCACCATCATGAACTATACAGGTAACTTCCCGGTCTCCAAAAATGTGTGGAATATAATGCTGCAAAAAAAGGTCTCAATTTTTACTTGGAAGCTGCTACATTCTTTCCTTCCTTTTGATAATGTTCTGATAACCTGTGGATATAGCTTGGCTTCAAAATGCCCTGTGTGTTGCCACTCTGATTCTGTTGATCACTTCTTTATTTCCTGTACACTGGCAAAATCGATATGGAGTAAAATGACTTCTCTAATAGACCTTGATTTCTCTGAGCACCAATCTCTGTCTCAAAGATTTTACTCCTGTTGGAACTGCCCAGATTTAACCAAGAGCATGCAACTGATCTGTAAAATGCTTCCCTCTCTTATTTGTTGGGGGCTTTGGAAGGCTAGGAATAGATATTTATTTGACCAGGTTCCATTCTCTGCTGATCTAATATGTAAAGAGATATCTGAGCTAGTCAAACTCTCATTATACTCTTATCCTGCTAAGATGAACCATTCTACTGTAATCCCTTTGACCCTTAGATATATTTTTCCTCCTCTCAGACCTCCTCCCAAGCCAAACCTGTGCTCAGTCTGGTGGGAAAAGCCTATGGTTAATTCCATAAAAATGAATACTGATGCATCTTGGTTTCCACATACGTCTGCTGCTGGGATTATTGTTAGGGATAGTACGGGAAGCCCTCTCCTAGTTAAGTCCGTCTCTATTGAGGCAGAGTCCCCTCTCCATGCTGAGCTTCAAGCCATTCTGGTTGCTTGCCATGCTTTTCCACACAGACACAACCCCTTAACAATTGAATCAGACTCACTCTCTGCCATTAAAATGATTCTAAATCCATACTCAGCAAACTGGAACTATTTCAATTTGGCTTACAAGGGAGCTGATCTAAGACATATATACAGAGAGTGTAACTCTGTGGCGAATGCAATTGCGAAACATCATTCTTCTCATAACCAGCCTCTTAACCTGCATAATTTTCCACCACAGATTAGGGGACTCATTTCCTTGGATATGCAGCAGGTTCCTCATATTAGAAGTATAAAATAGAGCTTTCAAAGGACATGATACTGCTGATTGTTATTACATTTTTATGCAGATCTGTACACCACATGAACTGTACTCCTGCGGAACCAGTTTACATCGAAGTGGATGCTCACAGCCTCGCAGCAAACCTGTACAAGAACTTCATCACATTTTGTGACTTTTACACCACAGCCTAGATGCTGCTAGTACTATTCAGCTCTAAGTTCTCTTTTTCTCTGATCTCCAAAAGATTCAAGTTCTCTTTTGGAATTCCTTGTGGTTGCCTGGCCAAAGGAGAGAATTAACACGAGGGGTGGAGATTCTCCCCTTTGGACCGCAACTACAAAACAGTTAGGATCTTCGTTGTATAGTCATCCGTAATTATAGTTAGTTCTTAGGACTTTTGGAGGCAACGATGCTGCCTCAATGGACACGAATCAAACTCTGGATGTAAAAATTGCTTTTGCGGTTGTTCAAAAGGCCTGGGGAACCTAATATAAATCCCCCACCTTAGGGTGCTCATTATTTAAAAAAAAAGAATATTGAAAGTGGTGGCGGAAAATCTTAAAAGTTCATTCAATATCAAAAGTTGCTCACCAAAAAGAACTAATAGTGGTTTAAATAATAAACCCTGGTCGCCACCAGCATAAAGAAATTACAAAAGAGTCCACGCAAATTCACCCTCAAAAACGAAGGAATTTAGCCAAAAAGGTCTCCGTTTCCTTTTTTTTAATGAAACCATCCATAGATGGGGGAACTTATATTGGCCTTCCCAAGCCTTAAAATAACAGGAAACTGAAAGTAAAATACAGGGAGAAACCATTGGCTTAGTCTACATGTACATTTAAGCTCCATAGGTTCATTGAGGCAACACTTGTTGCTTCCAAAATGATTAAGAGGATATATCTAATTGTGAGAGGATAATTAAAACTCTTAATTGAGAATGGAGTTCATCGAACTTATTAGTGAATCGTAATGACGAAACACTGATCAGTGAAACTCACCCCATCCAAAACTAAGAGTCTTATTCCCTGTAGCCTAGAGTAGCCATGAAGCTTCTAGTAGAGGCTTCAAACTAGAGCTAAGAAACAAAATATTCACCAATTGGCACTGAAATGTAGCAGCAATGCTCCAGCAAAAAATTGCCTTTTCTGAAATCTCCATGTCAAAACAGATCCGTGCATCAAGCAAGACAGCAAAGGTATGGAATCGAAAAAAACCAGAAGCAAGGAAGATCTGAATCTTCCTGGAAAGTTTTCATATTGAACATCATTGTGGTTGTAGTGAGAACAAACTGCCTCCGATCACCTACAAGTTGTAAGAAACATTTAATCAGTAGCATCCATTCCTTGTGAAATTCTTAAGGAGGGTGTCCCTAACTGATCTAGCCTAATGAGTCCCTGAATATGATTAGGTAGCATATTAAAGGAGAGAAAAGATTCACCTGTACCATGTTTAAGACATTTCTTAGCTAGTGCATCAGCTACAAGATTCTCTTGCCTCAAAACATGAGTAAGTTTAAAAGGATTCAAAGATTGTTTAATGTCATCCGCAAGTTGGAACAATTGCCAAGGGGCAAGCAACGGATCTAATATAGATATCACAGCATTCTTACAATCTGATTCTATGCAAACATTTACCATGAAACCATCAATCTTTGATATGGCAAACTGTATTGCCTTCATTTCAGCCTCTTGAGGAGATTTAGCATTTGAAATTTGAGTATGTGCTATAATAAAATTACCCCTATTATCTCTTAGGATCATGCTAACTCCAGTCAAATTCAGATGTGAATTCCAAGCAGCATCAACATTTAATTTGTATCCCCAGTTTGGCCGAGACCAAGCAATTTTAAAGATTTTTGGTTTAGGAGGGGACTTGATCAGTGGCAGAAAAGAGTGCTTTGCAATGTCTGTGTCAAATTTTGATCTAATGAAAGCAGGTTTAGCAGTGAACATGTAGAAAATTTGTTCTTTAATGTTAGCTATCACCACACCTGACCTAGGCAAAGCTGAATCAAAAATGATTCTATTTCTCATTTTCCACAATTGCCAACAAGTTATAATAGCTGCAGATTTTATGATATCATTATGAAGTGCACTTGAACCCGGGATAGTTAAATAGCAAGAGAGTCTCTCCCAAATAGTGGAGTATGCAGCAGCAGTAATCCCCATGAATGAATGCACAGTTTCCCAAATTTGTAATGAAAATGTGCAGGAGTTGAAAAAATGGTCTAAAGAGTCCTCATGATTATTACACATACAGCATCTTGAAACCAAAGAGAATCTCAGTTTGCGTAGCACATTATCAAAAGGGAGCAAGGAGTTCATCAACTTCCACATAAAGATAGAAACTTTTTTCTCAATTCTTGTATTCCACAGGTACTGAACAGATTGGATATTACCTCTTTGATGTCTTAGCAATGTATAAGTAGCTTTAAAGGAGAAATCCCCGGTTGTACCTGGTTTCCATATGAGTCTATCCTTTCTATGCGGAGATAGGGTTGCTTCCTGCAATGAAGTGGCAGCATGAGAAGGGAGAAAAGGAGCAATTTCTTGAAACCAAGAAGCTCTATGTGTGATGAAATCAGAAACAGTGCATGATTGAGGAATATTTACAGTAATAGAGTTACACCAATCCTCAACCGGTCCTATACCTAACCAATTAGAAGTCCAGAAATTGCAAGCTCCGTTTCCTACTATAACCCTAGAGTTAGCTTCTGCCCAACTATTAATTTCACAGATTCTCCTCCAATTTTGAGATGTCCTGTAGGATGAAGGTAGAGATGCCAGAAGGGAGGACCAAAGTACTTCTCCCTTTTGGAATTTCCACCACAACCTAGCAGCACATGTCTGTAGGATAGTATGAATCGATCTAAAACCAAGTCCATTTTGATCAATGGGATAACACAGAAAATCCCACTTTCTCCATATTCTTTTTGATCCTTGATCAGTTGTACCCCAGAAAAACCTATTAAGTTTTTTCTCAATGGTGAGGATAACCTCATTTGTAGGTTTTAAAACTGACCAAATATGTTGTGGAATGGAGTATATACATGACTGGATTAAGATGATCCTACCCCCCATTGAAAGCCACCTATTCTTCCAACCCCCTATTTTGTTTTCAATCTGTTCAATAATAGGTTGGAAATAGGTTTTTTTGGGTGCCCCTGTAAAAATTGGAACCCCTAAGTATGTAAAGGGGAATCTGCCTATTTTCATACCCAACACCCTTTTTATGTTACTGATCCTGTTTACTGAGACCTGCTTTCCTAAAAAAATATCACTCTTAGAGTAATTTATCCTTTGACCACTGATCTCCTCAAACTTGGTAAGAAAGGCTTTAAATCTGATCAGTGATTGGTTATTTGCAGTTAGAAAAATAACAGTATCATCTGCATAAGATAAATGAGAAACTGGTAGGATGTTACCTGGAAGATGATAATATGATAGCTTACCATTTAGAAAAATGTGAGCTAAACTCCTTGTGAAGGATTCAGAAAAAATATTAAAGAGAAAGGGGGAAAGGGGGTCACCCTGTTTAATCCCCCTAGAAGCTTGAAAGAAACCAACCGGCTTACCATTTATGAGTATTGAGAACCATGCCTGAGATAAGTTCTTCATAATGATAAAAATGAATCGAGCAGAAAAACCAAATCTAGCAAGAATTGAGTATAGGAAAGACCATTTAACCCTATCAAAAGCTTTCTGAAGATCAAGTTTAACAATGCAATTGGGATCTCTTTTCTTTTTGTTTAAAAATCTTACCATTTCTTGTAGGTAGATGACATTATCAGAGATGTCTCTTCCTTTAAGAAAGGCAGTTTGGTGTGGTGAAATAATTTTTGGCATTATAGATTTAAGCCTTCCCATCATTACCTTTGAAAAAATCTTATTTATAACATTTGAAAGGCTTATTGGTCTATAATCATCAAATGATGTAGGAATTAATTTTTTGGGGATAATACTGATCCAGGTGCTGCTTATACCTTTGGGAATAGTTGAAACAGTTAGAAAATCATTAACTGCAGCCAATAAATCTACTGCAATAATATCCCAAGAATGCATATAAAATTTGGCAGTAAAACCATCAGGTCCCGGACTACTAAGCTTGTTTAAATTAAGCACAATGTCTCTGAGTTCATTAAGAGAGGCTGGTTTCACTAAATCATCATTCTCCTCTTGAGTAATCAGTTTCGGAATTTGACTGAGGAAGTGTGATGTGTAGAGATTAAAATCTGAAGAACTGTCCTCGGTTAAAAGATTATTATAATAGTTAATGGCCTCATTTTCAATTTCCTGAGCAGTATCAACCCATAGGCCATTACTATTTTTGATTTTTGAAATCTTTAGTCTACAGTTTCTTTCACTAACAGATTTATGGAAAAAACTTGTGTTATTATCCCCCTCTTTAAGCCACTTGACCTTTGCCTTATGTTTCCAAAAACTTTTCTGCTCTACAAGTGATCTAACTAATTTAGCTCTGGCTTCTTTCAGTTTCAGTAAGTTCAGATCCGAATTAACCTGATCATAGTTCTGTTCATGAACTAGGAGATCATTTTCTGCCTTCGTAACATTATCAGTGATGTTACCAAATTTTTCTCTGTTCCAAATCTTGAGCTCCTTTTTTAATCTAATCAGCTTAAGAAAGAATCTCAACATACCAGAATTATTCATAGGCCTTTCCCAGTTATCTTTGATAACCTGAGTGAATTCTTTCCTTTTATACCATGTGTTAATGAACCTGAATGGTCTAGGAGAAGAGGGGACATCACTACCAATAGTAAGTAACATGGGACTATGATCAGAAGAGATTCTATTCAGAATGTGTACTGATGAAGAAGGAAATTTAGAAGACCAGGAGGAATTGCATAATCCCCTATCCAGTCTTTGAATAGTAGGAGACCTAAGCCTGTTATTACTCCATGTAAATAAATTCCCAACAGAATTGATTTCTTCTAATGCCATGACACTAATAAACTCATTAAAATCCTTCATACTACCTAGTTTAGGAGTAGCAGGACCTTTATATTCATTTATTGATGTTATGGCATTAAAATCTCCAATTAAAAAGGAGTCAGGCAGAATCAGTGATTTTAAATCTGACCATAAAGACTTTCTACCATTTCTGGTCCGTAGGCCATAAACAAAAAAAGCATCCATGCTCTTATTGAGAGTTAAACTTGTCACATTGACAGCAAGAAACTGCAGGTTATCACACTTTAGAGACAAGGAAATGTTAGAGTTCCAAAAAAGCCAAATATGACCACTACTAGCATACATACAATTATCAAAATGTAAAGCATGCCTGTAACCTTCACATTGAGAGTTATCATGTTTTGGTTCAATCAAGCAGATTAGATCAAATTTGTGCCTATTTATCAGGTTTTGGAGTCTTAACATAGAAGTGTCCATTCCCCTAATGTTCCACACCAAGAACTTTATCTGAATTGTTGTATTACTCATTGGGAAACATTATTAGAGCTTTTTGATCTAGTCATGATAGTATTTAACTGTGTTAAATAGGTCTCATTCCTATGTTTAGAATCTGTCTTTTTCTGTTTATCCTTTTTCAGATTGGAAGAACCAGATGGAGAATTTGAAGAAATAACCTGAATATCCAAAGACTCCCCAGAACCATCTCCATATTCAGCAGAAGCTGAGTGTGTGGTGACCACAGGGGAATCCACTTGTGTTGGCATTTCCTCACACTCCAGTGCTTGAAATCTGTTTTGTCTATGCTTGTGCTGAGGAAAAATGAAATTTTTTGCAGCTGCAATTGGGTTAAAAGGAGAGGATGACTTACTTCTTATACCTGAGATGTCATCTTTTGCAAAGCCTACCTTCTTGTGGAATTGAGGAGGAGCAGATAGAGATAATTTGTGCAGAGGAGTAGGAGAACTAAGTACAGGCTCAGAACTAAGTACAGGCTCAGGAAGTACATGAGAATTAATAGTATTATCCATGGAAACAGAATTAACATGTACTACATCTGACATATTTGAAATTAGATCCGGATTCTGCAAAATGTAATCAGTTCCCGGGGCTTTTTCAGGGACATTATCCTTCTCAGAATTCCCAGGGATATCTTCCCTTGTATCATAACTAGGAATGATAGGGTCTGCTTGCTCAGTAACATGAGTAAAACCATCAGACTGGTTTTGATTATCAGTGTTATCCTTTCCAACCTTCTGTTTAGGTACATATCTAAGATTTTGTTTTGGCACAGTATTAGTCTTATCAGTTACCGAGAGACCAGACCCTCCAGCCTTGTTAATTTTATCATGAAACTGATTAACAGTCTCCTGATCCTGAACATCTATTGGCTTTTTGAAATCCTTTCCAAGGGTATTAATGTTATCCATTTTATTCATCCTTGGTTTTTTCAGTTCAGGATGTAAGTAGATGCATAGATTATCATCATGACCAATAACCTTACAGTGATGACAGTATAAAGGAAGATCATCAAACTGAAGCTGCAATTTAGATACATTATATTCAAAGCCATCTTCCTCAATGCCCACTCTAATATAAGTTGGTTGTCTTTTTTTCAGATCTATTTCGACACACATCTTCACAGCGGATGGCCTAGTTAAACCAGCAGTAGCAGAATCCAACTTAATAAAATTCCCAATCTGATTACCCATGGATTCTAGCATAGCAAGATTATAGAAAAAGACTGGAACATGATGTATTGTAACCCAAACCGGGACTATGGACGACTCAATTTCTGGTGAGAAATCAGTTGTCCATTTTAGAACTTTCATTTGGGCATTATTGAAATTCCACTGACCTTTGATCCAAAGACGCTGGTAATCTTCCTTGTCCTGGAAGCGTATCAGAATGTGGCGATAGTCTATGGAACCCAGTTGGAATTTACCTTTAAAACCGACCGAATTGAAAGCTTCATTGAGAGCAACCATGGAAGGCTTCCCCCGCGCGAATTTTCCCACCAGAGCATTGTGGTAGTGAGAGGCTAGAGTCTCTGCCTCCTTCCGAGTGACCAAGCATGAGATTTCACCTTTGTAATTGGTTTTAGGAATTATCTCAGGATTTGAAGGGAGTGAGACTGATAGTGGAGGTGATCGGTTGTTTAAAGCTTGTAAAAAAGATTTGGCCGGCGCTTGTCCTCCACGGCCAGGCGGAGGAGCCGCCATGGATAAGGTGAAGGAGAAACTCAGGAAGGTAGTGTTACGATCAAAAACCGTTAGGCAGAAAGGGGAAGAAGGAAGAGGAATAGTAGAGAAAGAACTGTTTGTGTGTGATTTCGCACCGTTTCGCACACAATTCCGTTAGAGAGCAAGTCCTGAAAATTATAACTGATAGATATTAAAGGTCTCCGTTTCCATATGTAGAATTCTACGATATATATCATCAAATTTTGACACCGACGTAGGCAGCTTAAAAATTACATAAATTCTTCGGATACTCCAAATTCTACACGTAAGTTATCGTCATTTCCCCTCATCACTTGGTTGGTGTTTATGACTTTTACTTGGTTGAATTTTCATCAATTTTTGTAATTATTTGGTTTTTCCATTCCTTTCCAAATTGACTAAGTAAATGACCAGGGGTAATTTATTTCTCCTTTTTCATTCCTTAAATTATTAGAGAAGGTCTTCTAACAGATGACATGTTCATAAGTTTATGCACAGGTCAGAGAACTATTTAGAATTTAAAAAAATGGACCACTTTTTTGTCGGTCAAACTCATTACTCTGCAGGTCGGGTCATAAGCTTTCTTCCTCACGCAAAATATCACGTTGTTATGGATGCACATAAAACACGCACAAAAAACCAATGTTCAATCATCTGATAAATCATTTTTCTCTCTTAAACCCTCCCGCCTCCGAATTCTCTAATGGGCCAGTTATTTTTCGATCGATTAATCCTGTTCAATCTGCAAGAAGCTCGACATCCAATCGCAATCAGAACTAATAAATTTTCAAGCACCATGTGCATCGAAGCATATCTCATTCAAACAAATGGATTACAATTTAAATCGAATGAATTTAGTTCCAAACAGATTAAATTTCGCATACAACAGATCAAATTCTTCAAACTAATAGTGTGGAAGGTATTAATTTTTCACATTGATTACATAGCTTATGTTGTTGAATTCAATATGAATAAGTTTTTTTCAAACTTCTAAAGCAGTAATTCTATTGCTATGAACATGTAAGAAACATGTGCTAAACATTAGCATCATAAACTATATGTCGTTGAAAATTTTCATATAACATTTGCATTCCTTAGCTTACAACGTGTATTGTTTATAGTAAAGCACATATTGAATTTGAAATTGTTAAATCCTTTGATTACTTATAAAATTTTACCAGGAGGTAGTGTATATGTTAGCTTATAAATTGTTCACGTTTTGTTAAAATATGAGTATGTGAACCTACAAGTATTTCTTAAACTAACTTCAACAATAAATTACAAAAATACTGTTTCAAAATTGCTAAAACTAAAAAGAATCATGCACCAATCACAAAATAATCTGAATACAACTCAAAATTTTTAAAACACCTAAAACTTAATCAAAAGAGTTTCCGAACAGATTACAAGTTTCAAGCACCTTGAAATAATATTTTCAACCATCTTATCAATTAACTCATGAAATCTCAGATAATCAATCACTAGTTACACAATTGGACTTACATTTGATTTTTTAAAGATTATGTATCAAGTTGCACATCACAACCTCCAAATCTTGTTTGAACACAAGACAAGCCTTATGTAAAAAATTACAAAAGAAAGTGATGAACCAGAGATTGTGTAACTCACAAAGTACAGAGAAAACACAGTAAACATTGGATGCTTAAAGCAAAAAATCCAAAAAACAAAACATAACCCTAATTGTATATATAACCTACGTAGTCTTAGTTAGTCAAACCTAAGCAAGCAAAGCAGTCGCTTTGCTGGACCAGACTCATTCGCTAAATCCAAAAAGGCCATCACCTTCGCACCGCCACGAACTAACCAATCGTAGGAATATTGAAAAGAACTACTACCCACAGTATTCTACATTGGATAACGATCCAACATAGTGGAGCACAATAAAAAGGAAAGGATTACATGATAAGTGCCCTTTAAATAAAGATAGAGAAGATTAGAAAAGGTAAGTCACTTTTACTCCCAAAATACATAAGTAAGTATTATACTGACTTAAGCATTGGAGATTCCTTCACAAGGACAACCTTGAGGACTTTTGTAGGTACTCGAAGAGGCTTAGACTCGTCGTGGTTGATACCAGGAACTATCACTACTCGAAAGGAATTTCCCACATTTGTGGCGCCGTGTGGACGTGTTTTTTTTCTGGGTTCTAATAGTTCCTGGAAAAGGTCGGAACCCATGCTGAGGTACCGCTTGTATAAATGGACACCTACTGGAAATAGATGATTCTTACATTCAAAGGAGCTAGCGGACAGAATATTAGCTTACTGGACCAGGAAAGCTTCCAGCAATAATATTTTTGCATAATTATAAACTCACGACGCTAAAGATGGTCGGCAACATAGGTACGCTTCCATATTACTACTAGTTCTATGTGATAATAAGACACACAACGTAAAGTGATGAGATTAATTTTTTTAAACATAGGCCAATATAATGTAGATCACTTAGCCACGAAAGTAGGTGCACCAAGAATAAATGAATAAATGACTAAGTTAGTAAACTCAAGAATGATCTGATTAGATGGTTATACGAGAGGAAAAAAAGGGGGGCTAAAAGATTGAGTTACACACACAAACTATAAAGTGTAGATAGAGGGATAACACAACAAAGTGTTACCAGTTAAAGGGTCATGGTTCACAAGACGTGTCCGGAACCCCGATTATTATCGCTAAAATGGCGCACTCTACTCGTGCAATAGCCTCATAAAATTATGAAATACTATAAAATAGTCTAGTGATAGTCCCAGACTCCTGGCCTACTAAGACAAGGGAATATAACCCGAGAAAACTTAGTAAAACCGAAGAAATAATAGCATCGCCTAAAAAACATTAATGGTAAAGAAACAACATGAATCATAACGTAATCAAATTAGATCCATAATAAAACTAAGGATTACAGGAAAATTGCTTGCCTAAACTATAAAACTTCCCCTGGGAAGAATTACAACATATTCTTTGTGAACTAGTTACATAAATAAATATCTAGATGATTCCCTAGTTGTATGACAGTAAGCTAATAAAGGCACCTAGGGGGGAAGTTAAAGTAACATTGCCCCTTCTCTCACCCCCCTACTTACTTGAGTTCCACCCCCCTCTCCCCAAAATGAAGGGGCACCATCATCCTCATCAAGTAGAGAGGGCATACCAGCAAGTGGTAACTACTCGCTCTATTAGTACACCTACTCCACCCCATAGAAAATAGCAAACTAGTGAAACCACTCCTCTATCACGAGTTCGCTGACTGAGTAGCCCATCTTATTTTTTTGGCTTAGCCACCACAAGTCTGGGCATTCCCTCGTGCTGGTTTCCCTATCTCCCCTATCTAAAGTTCTTGCCGGTGGGATTTCTACATCATCATCCACCACGATCCAATGTTTGGCAATATTACCTGTTGATATTTAGGTTGTGTAGACGTGAAAAGACCATTTTTAAAATGTTAAGTCTTCCATCGGAAACCCCTCACAACCGAGGGGTGAGTTTGTCGAAGCCCAAGAAGGAAAAGAAGACCCCAGCTCCTCCACCCCAAACATTTGACTCCACTTATTTCTTTGAAGAAGAGAATTCAAAGAAGTATGCAAAAATTTCCAAACAATCCTTGAAGGAGATTAGGGTTGTGATAGAAAAAATAGATGATGAACTCCACATCAATGCCTTCCTTGAGTCCTTCAAGGCATTGGGAATGACATACCTCATATGCCTTGACAAGCCAACAAATGTGAATGAGGTCTATGAGTTCTATGCCAACTTCAAGAGGTTGAAAAACTCCCAATACGGTACGAGGTTCAATGGGGGGACCATTTACCTCAATGCCTAGGTGAATAATACGGCGATCAAGTGTCCTGATGTGTCCATTTTAGGCGCATTATTTAGTAGTATTTAAGATCACTTTTGTGCTCTTTTATTATCGAGAGCTTGTGTTTTACCTTGAAATTCACTTAGGAGAGGTAAAAGCAACTTTGTACTCTTTTACCTCTTTTAAGTGGATTTTGTGTGACAAGGGAAGAACACGGAACCAACGAAGACCGGAAGACATTGAAGACTATACTTTCGAAGACTTTTGGATACTCACTTCGAAGACATGAAGACCGGAGGCCGTTGAAGACCATTTTGGAGCTGTTGAAGACTTGAAGATTGAGAGGGATGGCTATGACGAAGGCAAAGGAACAATGCAGAAATCTGGCTCCCGTCGTGACACCGTCGCGACACCATCGCGAGCCGGGGCATCGTCGCGAGTCGCGACAAACACCGTCGCGAGTCGCGACCATCGGGCGGCCAGAAATCAATTTTATTTTCTTTGCACTATAAATACCATCTCTTTCCCTCTTCTTCTGAAGCTTTTCCAGGCGCGTTTTCTCTGGTTTTGGGCGCCAATTTTAGGTTTTTCTTCTTCTTTCTTTTCTTAGCTTTCTCTTAGTTTGATTATGTCTTTTGTTGT
The DNA here is from genome assembly GCA_037428765.1 of Rubia yunnanensis. Taxonomy (NCBI): domain Eukaryota; kingdom Viridiplantae; phylum Streptophyta; class Magnoliopsida; order Gentianales; family Rubiaceae; genus Rubia; species Rubia yunnanensis. The sequence continues at coordinate 42,347,123 of CM075061.1, read as the reverse complement.
TGTTCTAGAGTAGTTCTTGTTCTTGGGAGCAAAGGATTGAAGCTTCCACTATCTATGTAGCAAGAACTCATTTCTATCTATCTATTTGGTGTTTTTGCTATTGTGCATTTATTGTGCTTTGAATGTTAATTGTTGATTGCATTGATGTTATTGAGAGCTTGATGATATGAAATGCTTGGATTAATTGCTAGCTAGGGTTTGGGGGATTTGGGTTAATTTCCCCCCTGTTCTTGTTAGCAATGTGAGAGTATGAATTAGAGCTTTTGATTGTGTTAGTGTGTTGACAATGTGCTAGGCGAATGTGATTGATGTCGAACTCTTCGTCACGTTCGTTTGTGTAGCAAATGAGAGAGTCATATGCTCGCGGATGAATGTGCGTTGCACGTTCATCCAATCTCGTGTAATTGCATGAATTGGTTCAATGCCTAGTCACGGTGTAGTGGTCATAGGCATTGCCAAGCTTGTTGGTCCTTCGTGCTAAATGCCACCAAAGACACCTTGCGTCGTGGTCGCGACTCGGGAGTCATTGGTGAGGTTTGACGAGAGATGTCGAACTCACTCTCGCAAACTACGAACTAAGAAGGATAGGAGTTTAGTCTCCACGACAAGTAGTTGAAGTATTGAATAGGTGATTTAAACTCATTCTTGAAGCATTTGTTGTTTGGCGTTTGTGTACTCTTGACGGTGTGTTTCACCGCATGTGTGCCATGAGTGGTTTGAGCATAGGGAGTGCTTGTGTGGTTGAATTGCTTAGGTGTAGGAACGTGACGACTTCCGTAGCGTCTTTGCATGAAGATCTACGAGCATGAACTTAGAACTCCTTGTGGTGTGTGTGTTGTGGTGCTTGCTAGATGGGGTGTGTGATTGTTGGGTCATGAATGCTATATGATGGAATGTGTGAATGATTCGATGAACTACATTAGATGTGGAAGTGGATATCCGTTGCCCCCAAGGCATTTTACCTTTGTAGTTTAAAACCCCTTTTCTTAGTTTCGTTTGATGATTAGCATAGTCACTTGACCTTGCTAGTTATCTCGTCTTTTTATCTTTGTTAACTTAGGAACCAACCAACCAACCAACCCCCCCTTTACTCGCTTTTAAGTGTGTGTATATATAGTTACTCCTAGCCTAGTATATCAACCATTTGTGTGCTTAGACGCTTAGGAAGATCCCTCTTCTCTTTGGACGACCCCGATTTGCCACTATCTACCTAGTTGTAGAAAGTAAGCATTGAGGGCTTATAAATTATCTTTTGGCGCGCGGGCGCGACGACCGCCCGCGCCTGTCATGTCCATTCATTCTCAAACATACGGAGCCTCCCAGGCTCTATTACCAGGGCACTTTGCTAAAACGGTGGGTGGGGATGGTGTAGTGTTGGACCCACACAAGATGGTTTCAAAATATTTCAAGTTGGTTGCAAATTGGATTATCATGCCAAGGGATATCAAGCTAGAAGTCTTAAAGTTAGAGAATCAGATGATTTATAACATCATTGTCCAAACTCTCATCCTGAAGGGTCACCCCTCAGAGTGCATAGTTAAAGAAATGGTCCATTTCTACCAACTGGGCAAGGGGAAGACAATTAACCAACACCAAATGATCATTAATGAGATGCATACAATTGCGGAGGCTTCAAGGTCTAGGACACTCCCCTACAATAATGTCATCACCGCCATTTTTGAATTTCAAAAGATTCCAATCAAATAAACTGTCTAGGTCTTGGCTAAGTACTACAACAAGCTATACTTCGCCAATGTGCAACCGCCCAAGGACTACTCTTGAGGACTGGACCCATTACACCCAAGGAACCAATCGCCGACATCTCCACACCTGGTATCTAATTTTGCTATTTAATTTAAAATCCCTTAGATTATAAATAGAATCGATATTTCTATTATTTAGTGCCAAAACGGATCTTGTGGGGGGGGGGGAAACTTATAAAAAGTGTTGCTATAGTTAAGGCTTCAATGGTCCACATTGAGCGAAACTAGAAGACGATACATTGTGACATTGAGGAGTTGAAGGCTCATTGTTGGTTTCTAGCAGTCCCACAACAACCCCCGTGTCAATCCTACAACGGCCCTAATGCAAGAAGCAAGGAAGAGGAAGAGGATGAAGTGGTCGGGTATTCAAGTGAGACAGGTAATGGTTCAGAAGAAACATCCAGTGGTGATGAGGAAACTGGCTTGGAGACCAAGGAGGAGGTTGACAATGACAAGGCAAATAAGGCCAAACAGATCGATTGTGATGACGAGAGAGAAGGGTGCTGATACCCAAAAATGATGTAATATTAGTTTCTTTATGTTTTCCTTTTATGTCAAAGAAGTTTAAATCACATTATCATTGGATTATTTGTTTTGTGTTTTGTGGGGGTAGATACTTATGTCATGCCTACTACATACTATTCATAATTGTTAGTGTAGGATTATAATATTTTTATTTAGCTTTGTTTGATCGATTAGGTAAAATTTAGTTGTTATTTGTGTTTTTTTGGTATAATTAGGTTATGAAATTTTTTATCCTGTCAATATGTGAACGCCAAAAGAATCCTCAGTTACGACTTTTGCTGAGAAGGTTACTTTGAGTTCTGGCTTGATTGGATAAATAGGCGGCATTAGATAACTTTGAAACTAACGTGCAACGTTGGTCTACTAGTCACAACCGGTGTCGATAGAACCCACAAGTTACTTATGTGTTATCGGCATCATTGACAAAGTGAAAAAATACACTAGCTAGGCTCGACAGTGACGTGTGAAGTCAGCCATTACCTATTGGTCTTACCGAAACTTGGTATGATATGAAAAGTGAAGTTGCCTCAACCATTTCATCCCACATTTAACAATAAAATTTTAAAATATTTGTAACCAACACTGGCTATTAAAAAAAACTAAGCCCTAGGCAAGATTTATTAAACATGCGACATAATAACGTTACAAACAAAACCTGCTCAAGGTCTTCTTCTTCCTCTTTTTGGGTTTGGTGTGCATCTCAATCCACACACTTTCCTCGTGGTCCATCTTCATAGATACTTCCACCCTAAATGTCTCACTCGGCCAATATGTTTAATGTTGGGTACAGTTCGTGGTTCAATATTGCTAACAGAGAATGGACTAACCTCTCAAATGAGTTGGATCTTGTTGTGAATGACCACTGATTTGCTAATGTTGCATGGATCTACAACATAAAATACCTGAGTAGCATGTGAAACAAGGATGTAAGGATCAACAATATAATTATGGGTCTTGCTCAAATCCACAATTGTAAAACCAAGCTAGTCCATGGAGACATTGGCATTGTTACCAACCTACTTGCATTTGTATAATGAGACCTTAAAAGCTAGTTTAGTTTAGTTCAAATATTTCCTCAATGAATCCATAGTACACAATGTTTCCATAAATGGGATGTTGATGCTTTTCGTTGCTTACATGTAACTCTTTTGAAACAAGGCTAACACCACAATGCTGCGGTGTGTTCATCCCATTCTTTGGTTATGATATACCCATTTTATATGGTTATATTAGGACTTTTAGGATTCACTTTGGTACACTTTTGTGCTCTAGATGTGGCATTTTGCCTTGAAATTCTCTAAGGAGAGTTAAAAGCGACTTTTACGCTTTTATTACTTTTCTAGAGGATTTTGTGTAACAAGAAAATTTGTTTGAAGATTTCGAAGAATAGATTTGAAGATTCGAAAACTTTCATTTAAGCTTTTGAAGACTTGGAGAATTGAAGATAAGTGAAGTGAAGAGGAGAACTAGAAACAAAAAGAAGAAAGAAATCAAGATGCTGGAACTTGGCTCGGTCGCGACTCGCGATGGATTGGTCACGACAGAAGGGTGGCCAGAACAGTTCTTACTTTTTTGTACTATAAATACTAAATCCTATCCTCTCCTCTTCATCTCTTCTTCTTCCTGCAATTTTTTAGGTTCAAAACCCGAGTTTTCCTTGCTTTCTTTTCTTAGTTTTTGTAGGTTAATCATGTCTTTTCATTATCTAGGTTAGTTTAATCTTGGGAGAAATTGATTGAAGCTTCCATATCTATGTAGTAAGAACCTCTATTTCACTCTATCTTGAAGCATTTGTTATTTAGCATTCATGTATTTTAATGTGATGTTTTACTTCTTTTATATCATGGTTTGTTTGAGAATAGGAAGTGTTTGTATGAATGAAGTGTTAGGGTGTTAGGAAAGTTGCAAATTTCTTAACTCATTTGGCATGAAAATTCAAGAACATGGACTTAGAACTTCTAGTATATAACGTGTTTTAATTCTTTCTAGATAAGTATGTTAATGTGGATTGTTCTCATATTTATCCTATAGATGCAATGAAAGGTTGAATCTTGAATGTGGTTTGTTCTAGGTTTAGCCTAATGAATGCTATGTTTGGTTAAATGGCTATGTCTTTGGTAGAAGGGTTGTTATTAAATTTGTGGTTCTTCGTGTATAATACCGTTGATGAAATACCTTTATGGTGTGGTTTGCCTAAAGTGATTATCAATGAGGTTTGCAAATGGTCATTGTTTTTCTTTGCAAATTACTATTAAGAAGGAATAAATGTTGATCTTCGAATGGGAATTCATGATGAGAAGATATGCTCAACAAACAACATTTTGTAGGATGTGTCATTCCGATCATCCTACCGAGTCTTTCTATTTGTTATGGGAAGAGCACTATGAAAGGGAAAGAACCCTTGGTTTTCGAAACCAAGGGTATTATGAAGAGTTCTACCAAGAGGTAGGAGATGTTGGTTTTCAAGGGAAAGAAGCTCAAGAATGGTATCCATACCACAATTCTTACAATCCGGAATGGAGTGATAATCTAGATTGGTCGTATGAGAATGAGACAGAAAACCAAAAATACGAGAAAAATAGTTGGCCATCACCACCTTATACCATACCCCAACAAGGAAGTTCAAGTTTGACTCGTGAGGATGTCATGAATACAATAGCAAACTCGAACAACTTTACTAGTGAGGAACCGGACACTCGGCTCTCCTCTAGTGTTGAGGCTATTGAGGGGCATGTGAGGAGTATGTTAGAAGTGTTGGCCCGAATGTAAGCTTGTGATTCCAAAAATATACCATCCCAAATCGAACTCGAGGATTCGGTGAGTGAGGTCACCCTGGGAAATGAGCTTGAGTTCGAAGGGGATGAGGAATTGGTAATTGAGGATGAAAAAAGGGAGGAAGAGGTGATTGTGCTACATTCATTAGCATCATTTACCCTTCTCCGACCTAGTGAACTAACTCTACCATTTTCGGAAGTTTTGAGGGAGACAAGAGAGGAGCCAAAAGACTATCCCAAACCTCCTAACCATCCAACTCCCTTTAAACTATCGACACCTCAACAAGACTTTCCTCTTGAAAGTTTTGTACCCCCACCTCTCTACTTTTGGATACTCATGGTGAAGGGGTTCAAGCCTTCACCATATGGATATCATTAGGGTCGTGCCGACGACCTTAAAAATATGGAGTTTTGTCGTGCCGATGACATAAATAAACTCGGCCTTTATTTTGGTTTTTATTATTTAGTTTTTGTTATTTTGTCTTGTTCTTTTTATGGTGTATTTTTCTATGATTTTGTATCAAAATTAAGTGCATAGCATTGGGGGAGATGAAGGAATGAGATCCATGAGAAAGGGAAGAAAGATTGGACTGTTGGTAAGAAAAGATTGAATTCTTTTTAAGTGTTGGGGAATCCTGTCGTCGCGAGTCGCAAGAAACCATCGAGAGTCACGATGGATCATCATGAGTCGCGATGAAACATCGCAAGTTACGACGGACCATCGTGGACGTGATAAAAAATTTTGTGTTAAAATTCACCTCCTGGCCTCCATTTTTTGCAAGTCGCGACAAGCCCGCTGTGAGTCGCGACCAATGGTCCTCGATACATCCCTTGAGACATCATCCGCTCGAGACCTTGACTCGAGCCGAACCTAAAAGTCCATCACTCTCTCGAGACCAGTCCTCACGACCATCATTCCTCGAGACCAGCCCCTCGACATATCAAACCTCCCTGAGGTCTTGAGACCAGACCCTCGAGATATCATCCCCTCCAGACCTCGGGTCCTAGAGGCTACAATCCCTCGACTTGAGACCTCGGGTCCTCAGGGTTGCTTGAGGCTACAATCCCTCGACTCAAGCTAAAGCCCTCGAGACCTCGGGTCCTCGAGGTTGCAAGCCCTCGACTCGAGCTGAAGCCCTTGGGACCTTGGGTCCTCCAGGCCGCAAGCCCTCGACTTGAGCTGAAGCCCTCGAGACCTTGGGTTCTCAAGGCTGCAATTCATTGACTCAAGCTGAAGTCCTCGAGGCCGCAATCCCTCGACTCGAGCTGAAGCCCTTGAGAATTCATCCCCTCGAGAACTCAGGTTCTCAAAGCCAAAAGCCCTCGAGACCAGTGAAGCCTTTGAGCCCATTGAGACCAACGCTCCTTGAGATGTCATCTTTCATCTTCGAGCCCAGCTAGACTCAAGCCCCTCGAGACTAAATCTTTCATCCTCGAGACTAGCCAGACCTGAGCCCTCCCTACCTGTCGCGACTCACAACAATGCATTACGAGTCAAAAACCCAAAAGGGCGACCTAGGCAAAAATGAGAGGCTAAATGTGCGGAAAAAGGTGACATGTAAGCCAAAGAAATATGATGTGTGGCTAGGATGAAAACCTGAAAGGGCTCCTTGGCAAAATGAGAGTAAGAGAAAAAAAAGAAGGGAAAATGCTATGAGTTCACTCATTTGCCGGAGTTGGAGTCATAAGGTTGCGGTTGTCATATGGATGGATCGGGTAGCTCAACATCTTTAGTCCTCTTGGGATTAGGTAACTTAGTGGGTTGAAAAATGAAGTATGGTTAAGAAATTCTTGATTATTTTATACTTCATTTTGGTTGATATGTTGGCAGTGGGCGAAGAATGTATTTTAAACCTCCTCTATGGCTTTGACTTCATTTTGTGTCATTGAATTTTGGTTGATATATTGGTATGAAGTGAACTATGTGCTTGAACCTCCTGTACGGTTTTAACTTCATTTTGTGTCATTGGACTTTGGGACTATCAATTTGGGACTTTATTACGCTTTTACGGGTAGTGAATTGATAAGTGGTAGGTTTGGTTAGATTTAGGAATTGGGGTTGTGTGTAGGGAAAATTCTCATTTGAGCTTTGATTTTGGGGATTTATGATATTGAGAGTTTTTTTGAGGTTTTGATTGGGGGAATATTAGTTAGGATGTGGACATATGATTTCCTTTGTGTGCTTGAATCTTTTCTTACTCGAGGGCGAGTAAGGTTTAAGTGCGGGGAGGTTTGATGTGCCCATTTTATACGGATATATTAGGGCTTTTAGGATTCAATTTTGTACACTTTTGTGCTCTAAATGTTAAGGAGAGTTAAAAGCGACTTTTATGCTTTTATTACTTTTCTAGAGAATTTTGTGCGACAAGGCAATTTGTTTGAAGACTTTGAAGAACAACTTTGAAGATTTGAAAATTTGAAGACTTGTATTTGAGCTTTTGAAGACTTGAAGAATTGAAGAAAAGTAAAGTGAAAAGGAGGACAAGAAACAAAAAGAAGAAAGAAATCAAGATGCTGGAACTGGGCACTGTCGACTCGCGACGGACCCGTCGCAACTCGCGACGGACCCCTCGCGACAGACCTATGGCTAGAAGTCTTTCTTGCTTTTTGTTCTATAAATACTCACCTTATCCTCTCCCCTTCAAGACACGAATCCATTCTCCTCTTCCTGCAATTTTTCATGGTTCCGACCCTAGTTTTTCTCTTCTTTCTTTTCTTAATTTTTGTAGGTTAATCATGTCTTCTAATTATCTAGTTTAGTTTTTATCTTGGGAGCAATGGATTGAAGCTTCCATATCTATGTAGTAAGAACCATATCCATCTATTTGGTACTTTTTCTATTGTGCATTTATTGAGTTTTGAATGTGAATTGTTAATGGCATTGATGTTGTTGGAAGCTTGAGTATATGAATTGCTTGTATGATTACTTGTTAGGGTTGGGAGAAAGTAGCTAATTCTTCCCTCTTTTAATGTGGAATCCAAGAGCATGAGTTAGAGCTTCTTAATGATGTTAATGTGTCGATAATTGCCAGATGAATGTGATGATGTTGAACTCGTTGTCATGTTTGTTTTAGGTAGAAAATGAGATAGGTTTATGAATGTCGATCTTTCTTGACTAATCTTGTGTAAATGCATGAATTGGTTAAATGTTTATACACAGTGTATTGTTTATAAGTGTTGCCAATCTTGTTGATCCTTCGTGCTCAAAGCCATCAATGAGATACTTTTAGTCGTGTTTCGGCTAAGGGATTCATTGGTGAGGTTTAACAAGAGATGTCGAATTCACTCTTGCAAAGTACTATCTAAGAAGGATGGAAGATTTATCTTCACAACAAGTAGTTGAATTAGTGAATAGATTGTTTCACTCGTTCTTGAAGCCTTTGTTATTTAGCATTCATGTGTTCTTAATGCTATGTTTTACTTCATTTATGCTATGTGTTATTTTAGAATAGGAAGTGTTTGTATGATTTCAGTGTTAGGGTGTTAGGAAAGCGATGAATTCCTTAGCTCCTTTCTATGAAAATCTGGGAACATGAACTTAGAACTTCTTGTGCATAATGTGTTGTGATTTTTGCTAGATAAGTATGCTAATGTGAATTGTTCTCATATTTATCCTATTGATAAAATGAAAGGTTTAATCTTGAATGTGGTTTGTTCTATGTTTAGCCTAATGAGTGTTATGTTTAGTTAAATGGCTATGTCTTTGGTAGAAGGCATGTCGTTGTCAAATATATAGTCATTCGTGTATAATGCCATTGATGAAATACCCCTATGGTCGTTGTTTGTCTAGGGTGATCATTAATAAGGTTTGCAAATGGTCTTTGTTTGTCTTTGCAAGTTACTATCCAGAAGAAATAAACGTTGATCTTCTATTGGCATTCCCCATAGGTAATAAATGTGATAGGATGAGTGAATGTTCAATAATCTACATTAGGTTTGGAAGTGGATATCAATTGCCCCCAAGGCTTTGCTTTTGTAGTTTTAAAACCCCTTTTTCTTAGTTTGTTTGATGATTAGCATAGTTACTTTACTTTTCTAGTTATCTTGTCTTTTAACTTTCATAGCTCAGGACCACCAACCAACCAAATCCCCCTATTTACTCACTTTTATATGTATATATATATCTACTTCTAGCATAGTATCAACCTTCTATGCATAAACGCTTGAGAAAATCCCTCTTCTTCGTGGACGACCCTGACTTGCCGCTATCTACTTAGTTGTAGTTTGTAAGCATTTAGGGATTATAAATATTAAATTTGAGAGGTACGGAGATGATCTCCCAATTAGGCCTAAATATAGGCCCAAAATAGGGTAAACTATAGCTCAGCCGCCACCTGGCGCGCTGTGTCATAGATGACATGGTCTGTGGCTTGTACTTGGTGCGGGGTGTGAAGTCTGGGGCGGGTTGCGTCGCTTCATGGGTGCGGGGCGCCTGTTCTTGGGTGTGGCGGGAATCATCATCATGGTGCGGGGAGCGAGGGTTGGTACGAATTACGTCTGGCACTGGCGTGGGTTGTTTCGTCTCCTACGGGGCGCCGTCTGAGTGCTGAAAAGTGAAGTTCTGATCTGTGCCCATGGATGTTGGCACGGGCCGTGTTCAGGGTAGGTGCTTTGCTCAGAAACTTGGAGCGGGCTGTGCGGGTTCCCACATCCCGCATGTTGGTCTCGGCATAATGACTTGGAACGATGCGAGAGGCCTAAAATAGGGTGTCCTGCGCCCATATTTAACCGCGTGGAGGGGTCTTCAATCCGTGCTTGGTGGCTCGTGGCGTCTGGCGCGGGCCGCACCAATGCCTCGCGCTGGTCTCCTTAGCGCGGGCCATTGGTGCCAAACCAAGCACGGCCCGTGCCGATCCGTGGGTGCCTCGGCTGGCTGAACTAGTTTCCTTCGCTATGGGAGAACTGTTAGTTCTATTTGAAAGTTTTAATATTCGATTTTACGGTACTCGAGTAAACAAATCCAATGGAACCAGAGTTGAAGGCTAATTCTTCTAAAATCTCAGACCGAAGCATAACTCATCGGACCACAATTCCTCATTTCAGTGAGCTACAGTTATTCTATATTCATTGGTACATAAGTTTTGTTTCTCTCAATTGTGCTTCTGGGATGAAAGGTGTTCTATTTCATATAAAAAAGTTGTGATTTCAGTTAACATGAAAATTTTCTTGGCATGTGTTGTTTACAGAGTTCTGATTGAAATTAACAATTCTTTTCCTTTTTTTTCTTTTGCCGTTGCAGAAACCGTGGAGACAACTTTCATACAATAGGGCCTGCTGCAGCCTTGCTGCTATCTGTAATTAGGAGCTAGGCTGCCAGGAAGTCAAGTTACAGTCGACTTCCCGGCCTTGTGTATGATCTTGTTCGTCGTGGTCAGTTGAAACATGATAGAAGAGGCATGTACGGTTTTAACTCTTTGTGTCTGTATTGCTCACATTTACGCAATGAAACATTATGCTTGCTGCAATATTTTTGAAGTTCAAGAAGAATATATTTCTCTTCGAATATATTATGCGACCAAATTGTTCTTTCTGATTTGTTCTTTCCAGGCGAGTTTTCGCAAATAATTCCCTTCGAAACCGCATAAGAGAATAACATCAGGTGGGACGCGATGCGTAGTAAAGATGGGGATTTGGAGTTGGGCCACTTTAAGCTGTTGAAGAAGTTGGGATTTGGGTACATTGGGAGTGTCTACTTGGATGATCTTGGAAGGATGAAATGTATGTTCGCGATGAAAGTGATGGATAAATGGATGTTTGCATGGAGGAAGAAATTGGTGAGAACTCTGACTGAGAGCGATATCTTGGGGATGTTGGATCATCCGTTTCTTTCTACGCTTTACTCGCTATTTGAGACTGTAGATCCCTTGGGAGTTGGACTTATTTATGGCATATTGTGAATACGGGTGATATGGTGTTTTAACACCATTGCGATCAGGTTTTTTCCAAACAGCAGATTTTAGCCACGAATTTTGGAGCGAATTATGGAGTATAATTATGCGATCAGATCAGAATATTGTGCAGATTATTATGTGATTTCGTGGCAATCTAATTCTGGTAAACGAATATTCCTGTAATAGTTAGGAATTGATTAAGAAGTTTATTTATGATACAAGTCCTATTAATAAAGGATTGTCCATTTAAATACCAGAATAGAATTAGATCTTTCCTTAGTTTAGAAGTCTATGCTTGGTAGAGTTATACAAGGAAAGAGTTTTGCACAAGACAGGATTGCGAAGATGATAAAAGGAAGAAGCAAGAACGCAATTGATATGCGACCAAGGATTCATCTCTACGTGAGAAGTGATTGGAGCAATCTGCCTGTGGTGAGTGGAGGAGTGTTAAATCATCCGACCAAGTTCGTAAAGATCAGAAACAAGGAAGCCTTAATTCCTCGGGAGGAGGAGATCCAGGGAGACGTGTTGTTCGTGAGGGTTCAACGACGTAGGATCGGCAGTGAGGGGATCTCACAACATTCACTCAATAGGTTAGCAATGGATTAGTATTTAAGTTAAGCTTCTTGAACTAAAGATGCGTGAAGATGAGACTATTTCTGAGTTCAATGGACGAGTTAGAGATATTGCAAACAAAGCTTTTCAGTTCGGCAAAAAGTACAAAGATCAAAAGCTTGTCAGAAAGGTGTTGAGAGCATTACCTCCACGTTTCAACATGAAGGTCACAGCGATCAATGAAAACAGAAGGATAGGGACTATGACACTTGATGAACTTATGGGATCCCTGGAATCTTATGAGATGGAAATGCTGCAAACTAAAGCAGGAAAGAAAGAGATGGCTTTTTCAAGCATAACCTCTGGAAAGTCAGAAGATCATTCAGACAATGAAGAGTCCGATGAAATTGCAAACATAACCAGGAACTTCTCCAGATTTATGAAGAAGATGGGCAGGAAGTCACAAGAGAAAGTTAGTGGGAACAAAAACCCAAACGCAAACCCCACTCCAAGATTTGGCCAAGCAATTGGTGTTGAAACACCAAAGTTTAAATCAACGAATCCAACCCTGAACAGGAGAATCCAGTGTAGAGAATGTGAAGGTTTTGGACACATACAAGCTGAGTGTGCCAATACACTTAAAAGGCAAGGAAAATCGTATGTCACAACCTGGATTGATGATGACGTAGGGGATGATTGTAAGGATGGAGAAGAGTATACTAATCATGTTGCTTTCGGTGTATCAGTAGAGTTAGAAGACTCTCTCAAGGAAGGTCTCAGTGGGCTAAATGAAGACGAGAGTGGTAGCTCAGATGAAGAGGCTAGAAGCATTAGTGATGATGACATTCGCAAGGAAAGCATGGAAATGTACAAGATGTGGTTAAAAGTGGCAGATGAAAACAAAGAGCTCAAGTCTGAGAATAAGATATTGCGTGAAGAAGCCAAAATAAAGGAACTTGAAAAGGAAAAGGCAATTGCTAAACTGGAAGAAATCAAGAAGGATTTTGCTGGAATGATGCAACGAGCAGATGTAGCAGAACAATCTATCAGACGTCTTAATACAGGAAAAGCTAAACTCGAAGACTGTCTAAGAATGGGACAGACGACTAAGTACGGAATTGGATATGAAAGATCCATACCGGAAAATTCATGGAGTAACACAGAATGTCAAGGTGCGCTAGCTCCCAGAATAATCGAGAGAATTTTTTCTACCAAAAGGATTCGACGATGCGGATACTGTGGAACGCAAGGACATGTAAGAAATAGATGTTTTAAGCTGCTTAGGACCCTGCCTTTCAACTCAGCAAATCGAGGTTTCAACACCGTGTCAAGATATGATACAAGGCATCGTTTCAACACTGGTGGATACAGAACCAGATTCCTGAACACGCGTGATAACCCAAGTCCGCAACGCACCGCTCGACCAACACGCCAGGTATGGATTCGAAAATCTCAAGATGTTTGTTTTTCTAGTTTTGTATGTTTTGGGGCACATACAGGAAATTCTTGGTATTTCGATAGTGCATGTTCAAGGCATATGACTGGAGTTCCTGAATTTCTGCGAAAATTTAAACCTGGATTTGGAGGACATGTTAGATTTGGTGATGGGAAACGCAGTAGAATAATCGGCAAGGGTGAGTTAGCCATCAAAGGGCTTCCGGTGTTCCAAGATGTATTACTAGTGGAAGGTCTGAAGGAAAACTTGTTAAGCATCAGCCATCTATGTGACAATGAAATGACAGTGGTTTTTGATAAGGAGAAATGTGTAGTAAACCATGAGACTGGAGTATTCACTGGATCAAGATCAATGGATAACTGTTACCTGCTCGATCAAGTTGTCACCTGCCTGAGTTCAAAGAAAGAAGTTAGTACTCTGTGGCACAGAAAATTGGGGCACCTAAATTATAAATCCCTAGCACGTATTTCTAGACTGAATGCAGTTAGAGGTATTCCTGAAATCAGTGACAACAAGGAGGTTGTTTGTGGGTCATGTAAAGAAGGAAAACAAATCCGGACACCACACCATGCAGTACATGATGTTACAACATCAAGACTCTTGGAACTTCTGCATATGGACTTAATGGGGCCGGTGAACACCCCCAGTGTGGCAGGGAAGAAGTATATTTTCGTCTGTGTAGATGACTTCTCAAGGTATACGTGGGTATCATTTCTCAAGGAGAAGTCAGAGGCTGCTGATGTTTTCAAGAACCTGGCACACAGGTTGCTTGTAGAAAAAGGAACCGCCCAAGTAAGAATTGCACGAATCAGGAGTGACCATGGAAAAGAATTCGAAAATTCAAAATTTCATGATATTTGCGAGACACTTGGAATACACCACGAGTTCTCTGCCCCCATAACTCCACAACAAAATGGCATAGTAGAAAGGAAGAACAGGACTTTGCAGGAAATGGCACGAGCAATGTTAGCCGAGAAAAAAATTCATGCTAGATATTGGGCTGAGGCGGTACACACGGCATGTTACACTATCAACAGAGAATATCTGCGTCCGTTTACTGAGAAGACACCATATGAGATATGGAAAGGGAAGAAACCAGATGTGTCGTATTTTCATGTTTTTGGAAGTCGGTGTTACATTCTGAAGGATCGAGAACCCTTAGCTAAATTCGAGTCTAGAAGTGATATCGGTATATTCTTGGGTTATTCCCCCACGAGTCGAGCTTTCCGAGTTCTTAATCAACGCTCTGGAGTAGTCATGGAGTCTATTAATGTGGTTGTTGATGATTCAGAAGAAGATACTATGGGTGACGGTGATATGCTCGACCCAGTGAATCCTACTGGTGTTGAAACACCAGCACAGTCAACCGGTGTTGAAACTCCAGAAACTGTAACACATGACTCTGAACAGAGTCCGGCCAGACATATGCAATTGAGGGATCAACCGCGGGTAAATTACAGAGAATTGGCAGGACTATCATGTTTCATCTCTCTTACTGAGCCAAAAAATTACAAAGAAGCTCTGCTCGATGAATTTTGGGTTTCGGCAATGCAGGAGGAATTGCAGCAATTCGAGAGAAACAATGTTTGGTATCTTACCCCACGGCCTGCGAATGTGAATGTGATTGGAACCAAGTGGATTTTTAAGAACAAATCTGATGCGGATGGTAACGTCACCAGGAATAAAGCGCGACTAGTTGCTCAAGGGTACACCCAAGTAGAAGGGGTTGACTTCGATGAAACTTTGCGCCGGTAGCCAGATTGGAGTCGATCAGACTGATGTTGGCAGTATCATGCATTCTGGACTTTACTCTTCATCAGATGGATGTCAAGAGTGCGTTTCTGAATGGGCTAGTAAAGGAGGAAGTTTACGTGGAACAGCCTAAGGGGTTTGAAGACCCACATTTTCCTGACCATGTATATCGGTTGAATAAAGCACTGTATGGACTAAAGTAGGCACCTCGTGCATGGTATGAGCGACTGACAACCTTTCTGATTCAGAAGGGCTATCGTCGAGGGGGAGTGGATCATACACTGTTTGTGCTGCAGAAGGGGACAAATATTCTAATCGCCCAAATTTATGTGGATGATATTGTTTTTGGATCCACCTCTTCGGTATTGGTGAAGGAGTTTGTTGAGTTAATGACTAAGGAGTTCGAAATGAGTATGGTGGGAATATTGTCATATTTTCTGGGATTGCATGTTACTCAGGAGCAGAATGGTCTTTTCATCAATCAACAGAAATATGCTGAAAACTTGATCAAGAGGTTCGGGCTTACTAGTGCAAAGGCAGTACGCACTCCAATGGCTACCACTGATAAGCTTACAAAAGACGAACTTGGTCAAAGTGTTGACCAAAAGTTGTACAGGAGTATGATTGGCAGCCTGTTGTATTTAACTGCAAGTAAACCGGACATCTGTTTGAGTGTTGGTATTTGTGCCCGCTATCAAGCCAATCCAAAGGAATCACACATGTCAGCTGTGAAAAGGATTATTAGATATATAAGTGGAACAGTGGAGTACGGAGTATGGTTTTCTAGAAACAAGGATTCGCAGTTGGTAGGATTCAGTGACTCTGACTGGGCAGGGAATGCTGATGATCGTAAAAGCACCACTGGTGGATGCTTCTTTGCTGGATCAAATCTTGTCAGCTGGTACAGTAAAAAACAAAACTCTATATCATTGTCTACGGCTGAAGCAGAATACTTAGCTGCTGGGAGTTGTTGTGCGCAGCTATTATGGATGAAACAGATGATGAGAGACTATGGGTTCAATGATGTGAGTTTGACAATCCTATGTGATAATAAAAGCGCCATTGATATTTCCAGGAATCATGTGCAACATTCTAGGACGAAACACATCGATATCCGGCATCACTTTATTAGGGATTTGGTCGAAAAAGGAGAAGTCACAGTTCATTATGTACCAACATCAGAACAACTTGCTGATATCTTTACGAAGCCTCTGGATGGTGAGACTTTTGAAGGCCTAAGACAGCACTTGGGTGTGTGTCGAATGTAAGGTACCCAGATTTGATCATTTTGTTGTATTTTTATTGTTTTGCATTTTTATATAGTCAAAAACAAAAAAATAGAGATATCGAAAATAACAAAAATATGTGAAGTGGTGTTTAAACACCGAGGAATATGGTGGAAGAAGACCAGGAGGGCTAATTATTGGGCCAGAAAGTTATAATGGGCTTAAATGTTCGCAAGATGGTATTCTGAAAAAAAGGGGGGAAAAGTAGAGTGGTTTTTTGGTTTCCGAAAAAGGTAAGTGAAAGTGACAAGTGATTGATTCCCACACAAATTCAAGTTCCTCAACTGTTCATCTTCCCAAACAGAGCTCTCGCAACTAGTTTTCGAGCAAATTGAAACTTTCGAAATCCCAGAAGCCGCACATCCAACTTAAAACCTCGTCGACAATGGTAAATTTTACCCACAAGAGATGGTTTGGGGGGTTCACGAGTGTGCAAGTTCCGGAGAATCCTCGGTTTGAAGAACTGGACCCCGATGTAGACACGGGATAATGCCATGGAAATCGGGAACAGAGGGTAATAAATTGGGATGGAGTTAATCGCCGCCGTCCGAAGGCCAGGTTTGACCATTCGTTCGTTTATGATGGTGTTTATTTTGCCTCTGTTCTGGAGTTTATTGCTTGGATGGTCCAAAACAGGGATTATGTTGATCTTAGAAAATTCAAGAACTTGCATGGTAAGGTGAATAGTTTTAATTTGAAAGATTTGTTGACTGGTGGTATTGGAGAAATTAGTGAGATTAGTAAATTTTATGCCACTTTAGTTGGAGTCGATTTTGGTGAAAAGTACAAGGTAGGGGAGGACATAGATCAGTACTTCACAATCTACACGAGAATAGGCTCTCTGCACAGGCTGGTAATTAGAAGCCTAAGTGATGATGTTGTGGTACAACCCTGGGTATCAATGGTTAAATCCACTGACTTTGCCAGAGCTAGTGGCAAAGAGGTAGAGTGTTTTAATGAATCTGTGTTCTTGATACAAGAATCTTTGAGAAAACTGCCCATCCCAGTGGTGGAGATTAGTGACAGTGAAGAAGAGGATGTATGTGCAGGGGGAGTTATTGAAAGTGAGACAGGTTTTGAGGATGCTCCTGTGAGCAGTGAGAATTTTGCTGTGGAAGGGTTGGAGAGCACTGATATGCTTGATACTGGTGTTCGAACACCAGATGTGAGCCCAGCTGAGAGGGAGCAAACCCCTGAGGGTTCTGGCATTGGGGTTGAAACACCGGCAGAAGCCAGACAAACCCGTAGACTTAAGAGAAAAAGTAAGGAGGTGGGTGTTGAAACACCACCTGAGTCTGGAAGAATACCTATCCCTCAAATGTCCAAAAAGGCCAGGGAATGTGGGGCATCTGCGTCCAAGAAGGTTAGACGATCAAAGCGGTGCAGAGACAAGAATATGGCAGTAAGTGATGATAGTGATGAGCCAATTGGGCAAAAATTGAAGAAGTTGCGAGCAGATAGGCAGAAGAGATCAGCTGAGCAAATGGAGTCTCATACACTACCTGCTCCTGTGGTTAGTGAGGCTATCTGTACTGAATTTTATGATAAAGCTAGCCAAGAAAAATGGGAGGTTATTTGTGCGAGAAAAATACTGGCAGAAAGGCCAGCAGATGCTGAGAAATATCGAGAGTGTGGATTTACAGATTTCTTACAATATCTCAAAGTATTTAAAGCTGCTACATGCTTTGGTAGTTACAACAAGCAGTTGGTGATGGAGTTTTACTCAAATCTGAAAGAGGCTTGTGAAGATGAAAATTCTCCCTGTTTCCAAAGAGTGTACGTGAGAGGAGCAGTTATTGAGTTCTCCCCTGCAGTTGTGAACAAAATTCTGCAGCGTGGCATCTCCAGGAATGTCCAGTCCGTGTTTCAACACCAGATGCCAGACAGCTTTGATGAAGTGGCAGTGGAGCTTTCAGGTGGTGTGGAAAACACTTGGCCACAGACTGGCAGACAGCAGATACCTGCATCAAATCTCACCTCCAGGTATTATTGCTTGTACATGGTAGCAGTCCATAATTGGATTCCTTCGGTTAATAACACAAGTGTTACCAAAGAAATGGCTACACTGCTATACAGTCTGGGGGCCAGGCACAAGGTATATATGGGAAGATTGTTGTTTAATGATATCATGGATTGTGCCCGAAAGACTAGGAAGGAAGCGTTGGTTCATCCCTATGTCATCACAATGGTGCTAACCAAGGGGGGAGCAGTTGCAATAGAGTTTGATGAAGTGGTCTCTACTCAAGCCTTACGGCCGACTCTCAGAACCTTGAGTGGCCGAATTGTGAAAGATTTACCCTGGACACCTCCGGCAACAGAGGTTTCGGATGCTGGTGCAGCAAGGTTGAGAGCTATTGAGGCCAGAGCAGCAGTATGTCAGGAACTACTTGAGCGCCATCAGGCTGCTGTATTAAAGATTCAGGGGGAGTTGGCTGCATTGGAGGCCGAGAGAGGAGATTTGTTGGCAGCAACTCAGGATGCGGATGATTCAGACGCTGATGATTCAGTGGACTTAGATGATATTGTGGAATAAATGTTTGTCTTGCCATATTACTGAATTCAGGGGGAAAAACTTGAGAGCACCACAGATTTTGTTTTTGAATGATTTTTGATGTTTCGGAATTTGGTGGTTTAATCGGTTTGGAAAATTGTGCTATCTGGTTGTCTATATTGTTTTTGCTGATGAATTCACCAATATGCCAAGGGGGAGATTGTAGAGCCCTTGGGAGTTGGACTTATTTATGGCATATTGTGAATACTGGTGATATGGTGTTTTAACACCATTGCGATCAGGTTTTTTCCAAACAGCAGATTTTAGCCACGAATTTTGGAGCGAATTATGGAGTATAATTATGCGATCAGATCAGAATATTGTGCAGATTATTTTGTGATTTCGTGGCAATCTAATTCTGGTAAACGAATATTCCTGTAATAGTTAGGAATTGATTAAAAAGTTTATTTATGGTACAAGTCCTATTAATAAAGGATTGTCCATTTAAATACCAGAATAGAATTAGATCTTTCCTTAGTTTAGAAGTCTATGCTTGGTAGAGTTATACAAGGAAAGAGTTTTGTACAAGGCAGGATTGCGAAGATGATAAAAGGAAGAAGCAAGAACGCAATTGATATGCGACCAAGGATTCATCTCTACGTGAGAAGTGATTAGAGCAATCTGCCTGTGGTGAGTGGAGGAGTGTTAAATCATCCGACCAAGTTCGTAAAGATCAGAAACAAGGAAGCCTTAATTCCTCGGGAGGAGGAGATCCAGGGAGACGTGTTGTTCGTGAGGGTTCAACGACATAGGATCGGCAGTGAGGGGATCTCACAATATTCACTCAATAGGTTAGCAATGGATTAGTATTTAAGTTAAGCTTCTTGTACTAAATCTAGTGAATGGTTTCTGATCTGGGCAAGGCCCCGAAGACGTAGGTGTATTTGCACCGAACTGCGTAAATAAGTTGTGTGTGCACTGTGTCTTTTGTTTTGTGTTTTAACACCAAACCTTTAAACAACTGGGCACAAAAGTATAGACTTAAGGTGGAACAGAATTTCAGAGACACAGAAGTATTTTGCTTGCTCATATGGAGTTCTGCGGTGGAGGGGATCTTAATCTTCTCAAGCAGCACCAACCGAGTTGGCATTTCGCCGAACAAGCTGCAAGGTAAGTTTAGGATTCAACATTATCGCCAATTTGCCATTGATTACTTATGTTCTTTGTTTTTATTGTAGCTATTGATACAAATTATGTCAATGCTGCTTGTTAATTAAAGAAAATTTAGTTCTGCAATGTGAAATTAATTTCATGTAGTTTTCCTCGGTTCGGTTTGCAGGTTTTATGTGTTCATTATCTGCAATCCCTAAAGCGTCTTGGTGAGTGGTACTGTTATATTAGTTAAGATTTGGTTTGTGGCTGCTACCCCCTTCCCTCTCTATTTTGATACAATATTGCATTGCATGGTGTACAAGAAAGAGTTTAGTGCAATGGGTGGGTATTTGACAGATGGGAGCAAAGTATACAGCTAGCTGGCCTTGAATTTTTCTAGTGAGCTTAGATTCTCTCTTAATTGGGTATCTCATATTCTGCCACCATTGTTTTGCCAGCCAATCTAAGCAAGCTGGATCATATGAGGGCAAAAATATTTCATAGAAGAGCTCTGCTGCATCTGGTAAGTGTGCTATTTTCACGCACTGTATCATTTCATTGTTTTAATTCTGAAGTTGACAGACCATACAATCAGTAAGGTTGAGAACCACATTTAGGAACTTCTATCAGCATCAGCAGACTCCAGTTGTATATAGTATTAGCATCAACAGCAGCATCAGAAAACTCCAGTTGTAAATAGTGTCGAATTTGTATGATCCCACGCTCAATTTGCAGTTATCTTTCATGATGATGTAATCAAATATTTTGATTTTAGCTAAATATAATGAGTCCGTCACTTGAAACACGGTTTTTCCATAAGCCATGGAAAAACCAAAGGTTTGGAGTGCAAATTATTATTATTATTTTTTGAATGAAACCATCCGGAGATGGAGGGGAATTTTATTTGGCCCCCCTAAACCATTAAAAAGAACATTCACAAAATACAGGTAGCCATCGCTAAGTTTGGATCATATGAGATACATATGAGAGTTGAAACACCTTCGAACCAACCCTAGTTGATTCCAAAAGAATAGTACTAACCTATGTTAGTGTGCAGGAAAAAGGAGTAGACTTGCTATGAATTGAAAATCTATACTGGCCTGAAACAACCTACTATTTCGAGGGGTCGAAGACACCCCTCGAGGTCTCGAGGCAATACCAGCCTTCGGGGTCTCTAACTGCGAGGAAAAACCTCGAGGGCTTGAACCACCCGTCGAGGTCTCGAAAACACTTTATCAGCCGTAATCTGCCACAGCCCCTGGAGGACTCGAACCGCAAATCTGTCACAGCTCATTTAGGATACGATCCACCATTTGCAAGGTCTCGGAAAAATACCTCGACGTACCGAACCACCCCTCGAGGCCTCGAACCATCCCTCGGGGTCTCAAAATACCCCTCGAGGTCTCGAGCCGCCGAAAAGTTCCCAAAACCACCCCTCGAGGTCACGAACCCCCTCGAGGTCTCGAACCATCTGATCAGCCAAAATCTATGCAGTAGGTTTCTGTGTTCACCCAATAATTTTAGCTCCGTACCCTCGAACAATTTAGTGATCGTATAAAACGAAACACAATTTAGTCAAAAGGTGGAGCTAGAGTTAAAAAGTGAGCTGGAAAGGAGAAACTCCTGAGCCGAAAATTGATCTTTGGCATTCATCATAAGGAACAGATGTGGCAATCTGGAAACTAGTTGGAAAGAAAGCTGAGTGTGGAAATATCTTCTGTATGAAAAACAAGTAAATCAGTAGCATCCATTCAAAAGGTGGAGCAAAAAATTAAGGATTGAGCTGGAGATGAGAACTTCCTGAGCCGGAAATTGATCTTTGGAATGTAGTCCCAGCAAAGCTCATCATGGTCAGCATCCTGGATCCTCTCAGCTTGAATAGATCTTCTCAGTCATGGTGAACTTGAAAGGATCTTCTTAGTCAGACTAAAAGAAATGAAGATAAAAATTTTGAGTTGCATGAATTGGATTATAAACTTTATAACTACTACATGTTCTATAATAAAATTTTAATATTTCAACTAAGACCTTTTACCTTTCTATTATTACAATAAAACTTCGTCTTTCCATTGTCTTTCCATAAACCAATGGAAAGACGGTCTTTCCCAAGACTTTGCCAAATATAATAGTGTCATTTATGTTGAGAATGACTTTCTTTATTTATTTTTTATTCAATTATTATTATTAAATAAAAAAAATCAATTCTCAAATGGTCACCAACGTCTAAATGTATGATCAAATTTTAAACTTTAAATTTAGTCACTGGTTGTCACAGCCGGTGACCATTTAAAAAAAAGTTGACAACTTTTTTTGTCACTAAATACTTAGAAGGGATTGAACAAAAATGAACTTTAGTGACCCATTCAGTGACTAATACTATTGGTCATCAAATTTCAGTGATGAAACATTTTTCATCAATTCTTCGGTGACTAGCAGTTTTTGGTCATTGTTTCTGTAGTGACTACAAATGATTAGTCATCAAGTGTTTTAGTGACTAAAATTTATGGGTCATTAAATATTTTAGTGACTAAATTATTTTTGTCACTAAAACTTCTTTTGACGATTTTTTTTGGTCATGAACATGTACAACAAATTTATAACCGTATTTGATTTATTGGTGACTATTTTATTGACCATACGTTTGTCACTAATATTTAAGACCAAAAATACTTGGTCACTAATTCAGTCGTTGTGACCAACTGAATTAGTCATCATCGGGACTTTTTGTCACGGATATAATGTGACCAATCAGTGACAACCCGATTTTGTTCACCGAAAGTTATTAGTGACGAATTTTGGACATTTAGTGACCATAATCCATCTGCCATTAAAAGCCTTTTTCCTTGCAGTGGGTATAAAGGCTGAAGTAAATGTTGGTTTTCTTGCAGTCACTACCACAGAGACCACCCTCTAGCACTGGTTTTTTAGCACCGGCTTTTAAAATCTGTGCTAAAAAATCTCATAGCACCTTTTAAAAAAAATTTTAACACCGATTTTTAAAATCGGTGTTAATTTAACACAGATTCTTTTTTATTTTAACACCGGTTTTTTAAAAATCGATGCTAAATTTTACAATAGTATCGATTTTTAAAAATCGGTGCTAAAAATTTGAAAATATTCTCGCCAAAGAAATAGCCAAAAATTTTAAAATAGCACCGATTTTGGAAATATTCGCACCGATTTTCCAAAATTGGTGCTAAATATTTGTAAAATTCTATCTTCCCACTGAAAAATTTAAAATAGCACCGGTTTTAGTAAAAAGTAGCACCGGTTTTTGTGAAATATAGCACCAGTTTTAAAAACTGGTGCTAAAAATTAAAACTTAGCACTAGTTTTTGTAAACAATAGCCGGTGCTAAAAATTTTCAAAATTCCTTTTCTGCCAAAAAAAGCCAAAATCTTTTAAATAGCACCGGTTTTAGAAAAATGAGCACCGATTTTTTCTAGCCGGTGCTAAAAATTAAGAAATAGCACTGAATTTGGAAGAAAATAGCACCGGTTTAAACCTGTGCTAAAAATTTAAAAATAGCACCAATTTTGGATGAAAATAGCACCAATTTAAATCGGTGCTAAAATATTTAAAAATTTTCCCTCCAAATAAATCACCGACAAAATTAAAATTTAGCACTGGGTACAATAGCACCGATTATTTAAAATAGGTGCTAAAAATATTCAAAATTCTTTTTCCAGCCAAATGTTTTTAAATAGCACCAATTTTTAAAACTGGTGCTAAAAATTAAAAAATAGCTCGGTTTTGGAAGAAAATAGCACCGTTTTAAACAGGTGCCAAAATTTTTAAAATAGCATCGGTTTAAATTGGTGCTAAAAAATTTTAAAATTTTATATTTTTCACACCAAAAAAATGCCAAAAAACATTTCTCGCCAAAAAATTTTTCCCACCAAAGAAATTGCCAAAAAATTTTAAAATTCTATCTTCCCGCCAAACACTTCTATTTGTTCGTCAAATTTTTTTAAAGTTCAATTTTTCCTCAAAAGAATTCAAAACATTTGCCAAAAATTTTAAATAATCTTCCCAGAAATTTCATGAGCTGGAAGTAACTGCGCAGCCGCTCTAAGCTATTTTTTTAACTTTCAAAATTGTTTACTTCTTTTCTTGACTAACTTAAATTAAATTAATCAACGATCAGCCTTTACTGACCTAATATATACAAATACGAATAAAATTTGTTTACATTAACTAATTAACGTTCAATCCTTAATTGATTTAGTATACATAAATACAACTTTAACAAGTTAACGGTCAAACTTTACTTTACTTTCAATATATAAACACTAATAACTAGGCCGACTTTGACTAATCAACGGTCAAACTGTACTTGACTTTTAATATATAAACACTAATAACAAAGTTGACTTTAACTAATTAATGGTCAAACTTTATTTGAATTAGTATATAATAAATACTAATAAAAATGTTTGGCTTTGTCTAATTAATTGTCAAAACTTAGTTGACTTTCTATATATAAATACTGGTGACTAAGTTGACTTTAACTAATCAACGATCAAACTTTACTTGACTCTCTCCATATCGAAACACTAGTGACTAAGCTGACTTTAACTAATCAACGGTCAAACCTTACTCGACTTTCAATATATAAACACTAATAACTAGGTTGACTTTATCTAATCAACAGTCAAACATTACTTAACTCTTTCTCTATACAAACACTAGTGACGAAGCTGACTTTAACTAATCAACGGTCAAACTTTTCTCGACTTTCAATATATAAACGCTAACAACTAGGTCGACTGTTTCTAATTAATGGTCAAGCTTTACATGCCATTCAATAAATAAACACTAATAACAAAGTTGACTTTAAATAATTAACAGTTAGACTTTATTTGAATTAGTATATATTAAATACTAATAATATTTGACTTTACTTAATCAATGGTCAAACCTTACTTGACTTTCTATATATAAATACTAGTGACTAAGTTGACTTTAACTAATCAACGGTTAAACTTCACTTGACTCTCTCTCTCTCTCTCTCTCTCTCGTTCTGTATAGAAACACTAGTGACTAAGCTGATTTAAACTACTCAACGGTCAAACTTTACTCGACTTTCGATATATAAACCCTAATAACAAGGTTGATTTTGTCTAATAAATGGTCAAACTTTACTTGACTCTCTCTGTATAGAAACACTATTGACTAAGCTGGGAGACTAAGCTGAAAGCTGAGGAGAAAAGGTCTGAGGCAAAAATAGGGCGCAGCCCTGACACTGTTCATCGTGTCCAATTTTCTCCAGTTTCTCTTCCACAGCTCTTCTTCTCCGGCGAGGAGTCCGACAATAACGTTAGGCTCCTCGTCGGGAATCTTTTAAGGTATAAAAGGGTTTCCAACTCGAACTATTTCACCATTCTCTGAAGTCGCAAAAACTGGATCTGGGTTTCTCAAAGTTCCTTTGAAACCCGTAGCTCGTAATTTTGGGAAAAAACTGGATTTTGGTCTTGGATTATGAAAACCCATACCTCGATTATGGGTTTTCTTGGAGGAAGAATCGCCTCTCCATCTTGAAGCTCGATTCTGGAGGAAGACCGGGTTTGCGGTCCTTGAAGTTCGTATCTTCAACTTCTCGGACTGGGATTTTGACAACCCATAGCTTCACCATGGGTCCTCTGGGAAGAAGACCTGCCCACCGGTCTTGAAGTGCGGAGTATTCTGGATACAGGAGGAAGATGATTCTACTGCCGACAACGACGGATTCAGCATTGTCCCAAGTAAGTCCTCACCTCTTGCTGATAGGCCTATTATGATTAAAGAATCCATGTGTTGAATTCGTGAATCTGTGTGTGCGGAGCGGAACTCTGTTTGTGGTACAAATCTGTTTTCTGGGTTTCATCTCGTGGATAATAATGTGATTCGTATTCTGTTTTGTGGATAGCAAAGTGCGGTGTTCAGAAGGAGCACAATTTTGTAGGGTACTATGTTTTGCAGAATTTTGTAGGGTACTGTGGGTTGCATAATATGTGTACATAAATGCTGTTTTCGTGTCTATTTCATGGAAACTATGCAAAACTATATTTTGCGTTTCCTGCTGTGGAAAGGTAGGGAATTAGGGTGGATTTTGCTGAGGAATTTAGTGTGGATTTTGTGAGGGCAGAACTCTGTTCTGTGATGATTTAGTGTCCATTTGGTGACGATTTCACTCCCTCCATGGTTTATATGCGTTGTTTGTGTGGGAAACTATCTGTCCATGTGCGGATTTGTGTGCAGAAAATGTTATTGTTGGTAGATAGAAGGAATATTGATGAGTTGCAGGGATAAAAAATATGTGTCAGATTTTTGGCTGAGATCTTGTTGATGTGAGTAAACTAGTGTCCAAAACCTGGGCATTTCACCGGCCTAGCTCGTATTCAAACCCTGGTATCCACCCGGCCTTGCTAGTGTTCAAACCCCGGTCACCTTCCGGCCATGCTCGTGTCTAGAACCTTGGATAATTCCGGCCTTTCTTGTGTCTAAATCCCGGCCTAACAGCCGGCCTCGCTTGTGTACGGACCCCGGTAAACACCCAGCCTTGCATGTGTTCAGATCTCGGACACCTTCCAGCCTCTCGTGTGTTTAGAACATGGGAAAATTCCATCCTAGCCTGTGTTCAGAACCCGGTCTTGCCCCCCGGCCTTGCTGGTGCCCAGACCACGGTAACCCCCAGCCACGCTTGTGTTCAAATCCCGGATAATACCCAGCCTTGTTTACTTGTGTTAATTGGATCTTTGATGAACGTCGTTTCACTCACCAAAATAATCTGTAAACTCTAATGATGAAATTAGTACAGTAACAAGCAGAGTCGATCCCACGAGGAACGGAGCAAAAACTATAATAAAATTCCTACTAATATAGAGCACTTTTGGTGTAGCCACCACGCCTTAATTTTTCAGATTTATCTAACAACTAATAATGCAACTATAAAATATGAAATAATAATGCAAACTAAAATATATAATTGTCTATAAAATATATGAATAAGGTAATCGGCTCGGAATAACTCACATTAGTTAAACATCGATCATAGGCGCAAAGATAAATCAATTCATATGCATCTATCAGTTATAGGAAAGTAAGTACGCTTAACCTCCCCAATTCTTTCGTACTTTATCGACAATTAACCAATAATAATTAATTAATTGTTTCTCTTACCAAGATGCCTCCGGAAAGTATTCGCTGAACCAGATACACACCTCGATAGCATTAAGAACGAAAAGAACCTGATATAGCAATTACCCAAGTATTCGCAAGTAGTAACGCACACTTAATTGTTCCCCATGTTGCTATTACAGTCTTAGCTAGTTAGCTGTTTTTCACGAGAACTCGCTACTTACTAACCCTTTCCAACGATTACGTATTGGTAGAATTAGATAGCATTGTCCCAATAATATTCAAGTTGATCAGGCTTAAACACATCAGAAATAAATTTAACCAAGAACAATCAAGAACACATAAGAATCAATTATAAAACAATTAGGCCTCACGATTCATAAACTAATGCTTGTTATTCCATGCCGATATATAAATTAGCTACTCATAATAATTAAACTAAACAAATATATAATATAATAATAACTCATAATCAAAATAATAATTAAATAACTAACAAAAATAAAATATCAAACCAGGGAATTTTATGTTGCATGCAAAACCCGGAAGAAACACTGCAATCTTATATATTCCTCCTTCCATCCGTATTCCTCTTTCTCCCTCCTCTTACAAATCTGCCGTGTATATATATTTATATACACCAAACCAAAACCAAATCCAAATCAACTTCTAATTACTTTTCTTCTTATGGAAGAAATAAGGAAATAAGATAATATCTATTCTAATTCTAAATAACTAATTCCTACAATTAAGGAATTTCAAATGGAAGGAGATAATACAATCTTTATCAATATGGGCAGTGAATGTATTTATTTCCTTCAAATCCACATCTCTTCAATAATTCACTTTTCACCCCATAACTTCAACAATTATTCTTTTTCCTCTCTTCCTTCATCCCTGGAAAAATGTCTTATAAAATAAGAACATTTTCCATTGGAGCACATCGCCTCATTAAAAACCTTAACCTGGAAAACCCAGTGGGAAAAAACCATTGGTTAAGGGAAAAAGAGTACAATGTATAGATCCCTCTCAATTCTTCGCAATCAATGAATTCCTGCACCAAAAACACCTTGAAGTGCAAATTATATCTCAATAAAATTATAATAATCCCACAAAATATGAACACAATATAGCACACATCAAATATCCTCACACTTGAATCAAGCTTGCCCTCAAGTATGAAGTGAAGAATATAAGAGTAATCAACAATCCACAACGTTCATAAATTCTCATTCCCTCATATGACTCTATCTAAAATGACTCTAAAAAGAAAAGGAAAGATAGAAACACAAATCACACAACTAAACAGATAAAAATTCAACATTCAAAAACTCTAGCTTCTACTCTTATAACGATAAATTTTCCCCTGCCAAGGAGTAAAGGATCACGTTAATGCACCTGGAAATCATCAACCCTTAAAGTAATTTAAATGAAAATGTTCAAGATCAGAAAATCTAATCATCAATTCAGTCAAAATCGGACAAGCAATGAATATTTCTCACAGTTTCACTCAATCACTCTCAATATATGAAGGACAATCACTCAATTAATTCACAAGTTATAACATAGAGTCGCTCTCAGATCACCATACGGATGATCTTTTGTAAACCAATATGCACTTTCAGGCTTATGCCAGTTCTACGGTCTGGGGAGCCAAATAAAAATCCCCCCATCCTTGGATGGTTTAAACTTTAAAAAAAAGTTATAACATAGAGAAGTTAATATGCAAATCAGGGATGTCTTTCTTAAGGGTTGTAACGGGGTTAGGGACCATTCAGATTGGTGAGATCCTAAGGGTTCTAAGCTCAAACAATATCGATCAAAATATTATGCATTTTTTTTCCTTCAACCATCATCCATGTATAGTAGACATTCACCAACAATCTTCATCTCATGGCTATTAAGAGAAAGCCAAGTAAGATCACATCAAAGTAGGTGCTATTTTTTTCTTTTCTTCTTTTTTTTCCAGCACCATTCTTCTTCAATACAGTCCAAAACTGGTACTTTTTTTAGAGGAAAATTGCAACATAACAATAAAATTTTTTCTCTTTTTTTTCACTGTTACGCCCCTCCAGTTTGGCCAAACGGAACCCCAGTGTCACTGTTCATGATAAAATTCAGCCTTCAATTTTTTGAAACCGTTCAGTCTGGGCAAACTGGACACATACTCAGTAATATCATCCACTCAAGAGAACACAATGGATGAATTCATCAACATTAACTCCAATAACATGCATAATAGGGCCAAGAGAAAGGATAAAACAAGGCTTTGGCTAAATATATAGTAACTCATGTCAAAGAACATAGTCAAAGCTTCAAAGTGTTTCACTAGGGGTTAATGTAATTTGTAGGCAATTTAAGCTGTGTGGTTCATACTAGTGCATTCCATCACTTTCACACATAACAACTCCAATTATAACAATATGATCTCTCAGAACAAAGATTGATGTAGAGAGTGCTCTACTCTAGCTCAAACCTCACTTTAGTAGGCTAAAATATTCAATTAAACTCATCCTTTTTCGTCATCCCAAAAATCATATCAATCAAATTTCACAAATCATAGAAACAGGGCCGTCTCCGACATTTCGGAGGCCCTGTGCAAATGAAAAATGAGGCCCCTAAATATATTAATGTAAAATTTTCATATAAGAATTATATCAAGAGTGTGTCTCTTGAAAGACGGTCTTTCCATAAGTCATGGAAAGACCAAGGTTTAAAGTGTAAATTAGAAGAAATTAAGATAAAATTTTCGGGTTGCATGAACCGGGTTATAAATTTTATAACTACTACATGTTGCATACTAAAATTTTAATGTTGCAATTAAGACCTTTTACCTTTTATTATTCGAATTAAACCCCGTCTTTCCATAAGTTTATGGAAAGACCGTCTTTCCCAAGACTTTGCCTTATATCAATACGATATTACAAATTTTCTAAACAAAATCAAAAGGCAAAAAGATAAAATACTAACAGCTAATTACTATTATATTAAATATTAAAACACTACAAGAGGAGTTCTTACATTTACTTTCAAGTTTACATAAGCTTACTACTTAAATAGAATCATCCTTCTAACATTCTTAGATGCAAAATCATCAACTAAATCTTCATAATTAATTGTTTCCAAAACATCATTCTCAATTGCCATCAACGCCAAACCATTAAGTCTTTCTTGTGCCATTGTGGATCGTAAATACGACTTCAACAATTTCAACTTTGAAAAACTTCTCTCTGCCGATGCAACAGTCACGGGAATAGTCAACAAAATTCTATATGCAATAACACAATTAGGTAAATAATCACGACTCTTTAAAAACTTTAAAATATCTAATGGTCCCAAGTTTTCTGGAGGCAAAAATTCTCTAAGTAACTTTAACTCAACATACAATTCATTTCCATCAATATCAGATTGTCCCTGATTTTGAAGTGCAATTTCAAATTGAGTACAAGAAGATTTCAAACTTTCATCATCAAGGGATTGTAAATTATAAGAACAAAATAGAAAGCCAAATATTTTTTCATATTCTTTGAATTGCTCAAATCGACTATTAAGAGAAATAATAGCTTGATCAATAATGTATAAAAAATAATTAACTCTAAAAGAATCCTCCCCGGATTGTGGCTCGGTTGCTGCCTTATTTGGATCCTCATCAGAAAAACGTTTTCTTCGAATTACACGTCTTTGAGGAAAAATGGGATCAATGTTCATCTCTATGGCAATTTCCCTCGCAGTTTCTAAAGCTTTTTCAAATCCGGTTACTCTAAATTTCTCAAAAAAAGTAGTTAAACCCTTTATTTTTTCAATAGCCTCACCGATTAGCACATCATTCGATTGTAAATTCTTACTAACCGAGTTAACAGCAAAAAGAACTTCAAACCATATAACTATTGCCACTAAAAACTCAAAATCACCAAGTTCATTATTCGCTAAAGAGTTAGCTTCACTTCTTATCTTAGAATCAAGATCAGTTTCTCCTACTTGGAGTAGAGCCTCACGTACATCACCCATTTGGAATCTTATGGCTTTAACACTTTCAACACGACTTTCCCAACGAGTAGATGACAATGACTTAAGAGTCAATCTTTTAACATTTTCTTTCAAAATTTGCCATCTTTTCGTAGAATGTGAAAATATAGTATAAATACGCTGAATGATTCCAAAAAAATCTCTAGCTTTACCACATGTATTAGCCATGTCACATAATAGCAAATTAAGACTATGACAACCACAAGGAGTATAAAATGCTCTAGGATTTAAATCTAAAATTCTTTTTTGTACTCCTTGGTGTTTTCCTTTCATATTTGCTCCATTATCATAACCTTGTCCTCGTACATTATCAATGTTGAGACCAAGATTTTCCAATTCCATTTGTAAAACATCAAAAAGCCCTTGACCACTTGTATCATTCACATTTAAAAATCCTAAAAAAGACTCCTCAATAGTCACAGGTTTTGAAGAAAAATCAACATATCTTATTATTAAAGTCATTTGCTCTTGGTGGCTAACATCAGGAGTACAATCAAGTATAACAGAAAAATACTTTGCTTGTTTTATTTTCTTGATAATTTCATATTTGATTGCAGAACCAAGCATACGTATTATTTCATTTTGAATGTTATGACCAAGATAATGAATATGAATATCATCATTAGTAATTCTCCTAACATGTTCTTGAAGTATTGGATCAAACTCAACACACATTTCAATTAAACCTAAAAAATTTCCATTATTACTTTGATATAATCGCTCATTTGTACCACGAAATGCTAAATTGTGTTTTCCAAGAAATTTCACAATTGAAAAGATTCTAAATAAAACTTTTTTCCAATGATCTTTTTCCTTATCAAATTCTTTTTGAGCAAATTTATCAATGGTTTCATTCTTTTGCAACCTTAGACGCAAATCATACCAAGTTCTCATGTTGTTAAAATGTTCTATGCTTGTTTCATGCTCTTTTAGTCGTGTACTTAAATGAGACCAATCCCCAAAACCATCTTTAACTAATTGACTTTTTAAATAACCTTTTTTAAACAATTTACAGCAAAAACAAAACACTTTATCAAGTTCTTTTGAATAAACAAGCCAATCCCTATCACATTTTTCTCCATTTGGTAAAATTCGTTTGTAAAAATTTGCCGAAAACCGTTTACAATACCTATCTTCGGGACCTTTGACAATCGATAAATCTCTTTTAGGTCCTTTAACCGCTAAAATATCTATCATTTTAGAATCAAGAGAATCCCAATTTCTCGGATCAAAAATATCAAATGTGTACAGTTCTTTAGATTGGTCTAAATCCCTAACATCATTATTTTCACTGTCATTGCACAACTCAACATTCTCATTATCAATGGGATGGTTATCATCATATTCATTCTCAGTATTTTCACCATCACTAATATTATGACTCTCATTCAAAAGCACATCAGCAACATCAACATTAACATTAGAACAACTTTCATTTAAAATTTCTACATTCCCTATATCATCATTGTTATTTTCTACAAGAACCTGAGGTTTCTTTACAATAAATTTATGAAGAGCTCCTCTTTGAGATTGAGTTAACTCTTCAATTCTTTGTCTTTTTTTACGCTTTTGACAACCAGAATCATATTTCCTAGGAGGCATGACTCAATAATTACACAAAATTCAATTAAATCAAACACCACAGATTCACGCCAAATTAAAAAGACCAAACAATAATTTGCAATGCCAAAAATTTAAACCAATTGATAAAATAAGATAGATAAAACCTGGATATTGAAGAGTGCAGAATGAAAAATTGAAAATTGAAAATCGAAAGCCCGTAGCTCGTCCCTGGCTAATGGGTGTTGTGCCGAAATGCGAAATAGATATTCACCTCCGATTTGCCCTTGACTATGCTAATTGAACACAACTCCAGGAGCAAAATCTGAATCTTTAGATGATAGAAA
The DNA here is from genome assembly GCA_037428765.1 of Rubia yunnanensis. Classification (NCBI taxonomy): domain Eukaryota; kingdom Viridiplantae; phylum Streptophyta; class Magnoliopsida; order Gentianales; family Rubiaceae; genus Rubia; species Rubia yunnanensis. The sequence continues at coordinate 42,314,426 of CM075061.1, read as the reverse complement.
ATAGAACAAATCAATGAATTAGCCTTGGATTTCTAAACTCTGAAAGAATTAGAGAGATGATTGAGAGAGACCTGACCTTTGATATAAATAGGGAAAAATTAACGAATTGCCCGTTGAAGTCTTGAAGATTTCGCCGATGAAATCTGGCTAAGCCATTTAACAGCATCATCGGTAGTCGAGAATCCGAGATTAACGAAAGGGGAAGTGATTTGAGGGAGAGAATTGATGAAATTGGCTTGGAAATTGGAATGGGCATTGATTGATTTGGTTGGAAAAACAAACCATAAATACAATGAAGATGGAGAAGATGCGTAGACGATTTCTGTTTTCTGATGGGAAAGGAAAATATCAGATTTCTGATCGGAAAAGGCTTTAATTTTCTTATTAAAAGAAAAATAAAAACGAGCACCTTACTTTGGGGCCCCAGAAATTTATATATATATATAATACCTAATAATATAATTTTGGGGCCCCAGAAATTTTGGGGCCCTGTTCAACAGTACCGGTTGGGCCATATAAAGGCCGGCCCTGCATAGAAAATCTCATTCAATAACTTCAAGGCATATTAGATTTACCAAGTTTGTTACAATGAAATTTACAACCGGCAGGGTACTTTTATCAAGAGCCACTGGAATTTTCTCATGTCAAATTATCGACTCAACACAACACAAAAACACATATTTGACTCAAAAAAATTGATTTTTTTTTATAAAAAAATTTTTTTCCTTCAAAAATACAAAACAAAACACACAAGAAACCTCCTCACACTTAAACTTTGCTTGCCCTCAAGCAAATAATGTAAAGCTCTTATGAGAAAAGGTTTAACACAGAGTCAACATCATAAAAAAATAAAAGGGAAAGAGGGAACTTATAGTGGTGGGTTTCGGTAAAATTCCCAATCAAGAGGAAAGTGTTTGATCATAATCAGGTTCTGCCGCAGGCCCCCCGTTTGGCCAAATGGAACCCTGCGAGTCCAGCCTTCCAAATGTGTGAATTCTCCATGGTGCAAATTCAAGTGCTTCTAATCTGTAGATCAAGAATTGAGATCAGATGAGAAATTGAAATTCCTAAAAATAAATAAAAACTTAAAAGAAGAAAGAAAGAAAAAAAAACTAAGAAAATTGGGTTGCCTCCCAACTAGCGCTTTTGTTTATAGTCTTTGGCTAGACTTTTGGATGCCTTTAATGAATATTTGTTGGGCACAATGGAATTTCTTCCATTAATGCCACCTGAGAAGTATCATAGTATGGCATAAGGCGATGACTATCGACGAGGAATGCCCTTTTTGCGTCCATGCTTATAATCTCTACCATCCCATCAGGCCAAACATAAGCCACTTCGAATGGTCTAGTCCATTTAGACTTGAATTTCCATGACATATGTCGAAAGTTTGACTCAGCTATAAGAACTATCTACCCAACCACAAATTTCTTAGGCTTCAAATCTCTGTCATGCCACAACTTATTGCGCTCCTTGTACCGCATAGCTTGATCAAACCCATTCAATCTTAGATCTCTCAATTCTTGGAGTTGGAACTTTGTTTCTTCCTCACACTTGAGCAACTCCATACTCACTGGAAGAGTATCATCATCTCCTTGATAATCACTTGAAATTTGAACATTTTCCTCTTCTGGACTTGTAGGCATTTGAATTCCCAACTTGTCCTGCAAAACTTTAGTCTCAAGAGAATCTTGGACAAATGAGTCAGTATGATAAATTGCATATACATTCTCAGCATCTATAGATTTCTGCATGGGTTTATCAATGTTGAGTGTGTACTTATCACCAAAATAATCAAGTGAAATAGTTTCATTCCCAACATTAATAATGGTGTTTGCAGTTTTCAAGAATGGACGACCCAACAATACCCCTTGTGTTCCCTTATCATTGGTATGATTCATTTTTACCACATAAAAATCTGCTAGGTACACAAAGTTATTGACTCGCACAAGCACATATTCCAACAACCCTTCAGGACATACACAAGATTTATCTGCCAATTGAATTACCACTCTAGTGTCTACCATTTCAGCTCCATTCAAAGTTTGATACACAGATAATGGCATAACATTAATTGAAGCTCCTAAATCACACATGGCAGCATTGATCTTCTTATCTCCTATATAACAAGGTAAGGAAAACATACCTGGGTCCTTGCACTTTTGAGGCATTTTCTTTTGGATCACAGCTGACACAGGTTCACTCATTATGACCTTGCTTGAGTCTTTAGGTTCCTTGCAATAAAATCTTTCAAAAACTTGCTTACAGGTGGAAGCCTTATAGCCTGCAAGAAAGGTAGGTTAATCTCCATTTTTCCGAAGATAGATAGGAAATCAACAGAATCCTCTTTCTTTCTAGCTAAACTACGTGGAAAAGGAGGAAGAATTTTAATTGGAGGATCATTCTGACCCAACCTTGGATTTGACTCCTTGGTTTGATCAAAATGCCCTTGTACCTCACTTTCTGTTTCTGTCGTCAGCCCCTGTTTGGCCAAATTGGGGTCTGCGACAGACTGCTCCTTAGCTCCTTTTGCTGCGGACTTAGGAGGTAGTGGCTCAAGCTCCTTTCCACTTCTTAACGTGATCTGATTGGCTGTCTCTCTGGGGTTGAGTTGCACTTGAGATGGTAATCCAGGTTGCTTCATTCGGAGCTCATTCATCGAGTTTGACAGCTGTGAAATCTGACGTGTGTGCTCCTCCAAGGTGGCCTCAGTCTTTTTCGAACTTTGGATCTGGTTTTGAAGCATGGCCATCATCATGTCTAGCTTTTCATCCATAGACTTCCCTTGAGGAGGTGGTGGATTCTGAGCATATGGAGGGGGAGGAGCTCGATGGGGTGGAACATATGGTTGTTGTACTGGATTTCCCGGATCTTGCCATCGAAAGTTGGGATGATCTCTTCATCCCGGATTATAGGTAGCTGAGTACGGGTCCCTTCTTGGCTACATTTCATTCCAATTCCCCATGGCATTAGCTTGTTCATCCATTGCAAAAGGGCATTGTAAAGTGACGTGGCTTGGACTGCAGCAGATGTCACAAGGTTTTTCTTGAGGACCAACTGAGGTGCTAGCAACGGTGACCTTATCCACCAACTTGGATAGTACCCTCTCCATCCTGTCCATCCTCTCCTTAAAATCATCTTGGCTTGAGGGCTCTGTTTGTGACACTCTTTTCAGGATTCGGATCTCATCAGTGTTATACTCCTTCTTGGAATTGATCAACTCCTTCACTATCTCCTTTGCTTCATTTACTCTGATTTCCGAAAATCCACCATTGCTTGCGGTATTCAGCAAATCCTTGTTCGCAGATGTGGATCCTTGGTAGAAATACTGTAGCAGTTGCCCCTCCGTGTATCGATGGTTAGGGCAACGATCTACCAATCGTCTGAACCTCAGCCAAAATGTACTCAGCGGCTCATCATACTCCTGCTTGATGCTCGAAATTTCTTTCCTCAGTGCATCCGTCTTAGTGGCTGGAAAGAAATAGTCCAAAAACAGCCTCTTGAGAGCACTCCATGAAGTGACAGAGTTAGGAGCCAAGCTTGAAAAACACTGGTTCGCTGCTCCTGACATGCTGAACGGAAAAGCCACCAACTTGAACTGATCTTCTGTGACACCAGCTGGTCTTTTCTGAACCTTACAAATCTTGATGAACTCATTCAAGAAATTGTAAGGGTCTTCGTTACTCTTCCCATAGAACTTCGAAAGAACATTCAGCAGTGCAAGCTTTATCTCCACAGGGGTCGCAGCTTCTGGCAAAGAAATTGGCGTGGGAGGGTCTTCTTCACTATGCCCCGTTAATTCCCACATGTACGGATTGTCAGCATTGGGATCCGCCTCTCCTCTATCCCCCATTACAGTATCGGGAACTGATTCAACCTCAGATTTGGATTCTGTCTCAGAAACAACCTCTGTTTGGCCAAACAGAGGGTCTGCGGCAGCTTTCAGCTTTCTCTCCCTGGCGAGTTTGTAATTCTTCCTAGCTATCTTTTCAACTTCAGAATCAAATATCAATTCCTACTCCTGGGACCTGGTCATATACCAATAACTAAAGAACAAAAAATTAGTAGCAAAATAAATAGAAATTAACTACCGTTCCCCGGCAACGGCGCCAATTTGGTGAACGTCGTTTCACTCACCAAAATAATCTGCAAACTCTAATGATGAAATTAGTACAGTAGCAAGCAGAGTCGATCCCACGAGGAATGGAGCAAAAACTATAATAAAATTCCTACTAATATAGAGCACTTTTGGTGTAGCCACCACGCCTTAATTTTCAGATTTATCTAACAACTAATAATGCAACTATAAAATATGAAATAATAATGCAAACTAAAATATATAATTGTCTATAAAATATATGAATAAGGTAATCGGCTTGGAATAACTCACATTAGTTAAACATCGATCATAGGCGCAAAGATAAATCAATTCATATGCATCTATCAGTTATAGGAAAGTAAGTACGCTTAACCTCCCCAATTCTTTCGTACTTCATCGACAATTAACCAATAATAATTAATTAATTGTTTCTCTTACCAAGATGCCTCCGGAAAGTATTCGCTGAACCAGATACACACCTCGATAGCATTAAGAATGAAAAGAACCTGATATAGCAATTACCCAAGTATTCGCAAGTAGTAACGCACACTTAATTGTTCCCCATGTTGCTATTACAGTCTTAGCTAGTTAGCTGTTTTTCACAAGAACTCACTACTTACTAACCCTTTCCAACGGTTACGTATTGGTAGAATTAGATAGCATTATCCCAATAATATTCAAGTTGATCAGGCTTAAACACATCAGAAATAAATTTAACCAAGAACAATCAAGAACACATAAGAATCAATTATAAAACAATTAGGCCTCACAATTCATAAACTAATGCTTGTTATTCCATGCCGATATATAAATTAGCTACTCATAATAATTGAACAAAACAAATATATAATATAATAATAACTCATAATCAAAATAATAATTAAATAACTAACAAAAATAAAATATCAAACCAGGGAATTTTATGTTGCATGCAAAACCCGGAAGAAGCACTGGAATCTTATATATTCCTCCTTCCGTCCGTATTCCTCTTTCTCCCTCCTCTTACAAATCTGCCGTGTATATATATTTATATACACCAAACCAAAACCAAATCCAAATCAACTTCTAATTACTTTTCTTCTTATGGAAGAAATAAGGAAATAAGATAATATCTATTCTAATTCTAAATAACTAATTCCTACAATTAAGGAATTTCAAATGGAAGGAGATAATACAATCTTTATCAATATGGGCAGTGAATATATTTATTTCCTTCAAATCCACATCTCTTCAATAATTCACTTTTCACCCCATAACTTCAACAATTATTCTTTTTCCTCTCTTCCTTCATCCCTGGAAAAATGTCTTATAAAATAAGAACATTTTCCATTGGAGCACATCGCCTCATTAAAAACCTTAACCTGGAAAACCCAGTGGGGAAAAACCGTTGGTTAAGGGAAAAAGAGTACAATGTATAGATCCCTCTCAATTCTTCGCAATCAATGAATTCCTGCACCAAAAACACCTTGAAGTACAAATTATATCTCAATCAAATCATAATAATCCCACAAAATATGAACACAATATAGCACACATCAATCTTATGCGAAGCCTACCCTATTTTTTATACTAACAACCAAGCTTATTCCACTGCCTCATGAACACTCATAAGGAATCATCAGTCATAAGAATAAAGGAGACGAATAGAGGGAGCAGTATTCTCATTAAGGGATGATTATTTGGATGGTTATTTGCCCAGTTTCAAACCTGATGGATTTTTGAAAATAGGCCCAGTTTGGAAATTGACCAACGCAGGTAGGTCTGAAAAAAAGAAAAAAAACCCTTTAACCTTAAACCCTTGCGGCTCACTCCCTCGAGGGCCACCGGTTCGAGAGATCTCGAGGGCCAGTGATATGAGAGGTCTCAAAGGCTAGTGGTTCGAGAGGTCTTGAGGATCAGTGGTTCAAGAGATCTCGAGGGCCACTGGTTCATAGGTCTCAAAGGCCACCGGTTCGGGAGGTTTCGAGGGCCATCAGTTCGAGAGGTCCAGAGGTCCCAAGGTCCAGAGGTTCGAGAGGTCCCGAGGTCTCGAGGTCCAGAGGTTCGTGAGGTCTCAAGGGCCAGTGGTTCGAGAGGTCTCTAGGGCCACTGGTTCAAGGTCTCAATGGCCAGTGGTTCGAGAGGTCTTGAGGGCCAGTGGTTCGAGAGGTCTCGAGGGCCAGTGGTTCGAGAGGTCTCTAGGGCCACTGGTTCAAGGTCTCAATGGCCAGTGGTTCAAGAGGTCTAGAGGGCTAGTGGTTCGAGAGATCTCGAGGGCCACTGGTTTGAGAAGTCTCAAAGGCCACCGGTTCGGGAGGTCTCGAGGTCCACCGGTTCGAGAGGTCCCGAGGTCCAGAGGTTCGTGAGGTCTCGAGGGCAAGAGGTTTGAGAGGTCTCGAGGGCCAGCGGTTCGAGAGGTCTCAGGGGCCAGTGGTCCGAGAGGTCTCGAGGGCCAGTGGTTCGAGGGCTAAGGAATGGGGAAATTTTTTTTATGGAAATATGGAGAGTTTCAGCCTTCCCTTTTGGGCTGAAATTGTGGATCACAGGTAAGGAAGTTCTCATTTTCCCTATCCAGTAAGGTGTAACCTTTCATCATTTGGTTGCACAACTACTTGAATTGGGTAGTGAATTAACTAATTAGCGTATACGAAATTAATTAACCCACTGCTAGCTAAGATACTTGGATTTGACGGTTGCGCAATTTGCCTGCACTGCACTGAAAAGTGTAAAAATGGCATAAGGCTGTCCATTTGCCAAAAATGGAGTGAACGGTTACAAAACCATTACGCGGGGAGTGCGCGGTAGAAGTCATGCCCGGTCTCTTATCATTAAAAGTTCTATTCGCGGTGAGCAACTGGGAACACCATCGACTACGGTCAACTGGCTCCCATCTCCAAAGAAAAAACCTCGGCACCCACACAGAGATCGTTACCGAAGGCCAATAACACCTCTTTATCTTCATCTTAGGGGTGTACATGGTAGAAGCGGTGTACTAGCTCCACCCGGAGAGGATGCATTGCTTTATTCATTGGAAGGCCGAGATCACTCTCAGTTTCGAAGGCCGTCACCGCACTTTAGCGATGGTTGGGATTACACCTGTGGGGAACAAACCATGGGTCAAGAGCTAGTTACCACTCCTGGTTGGATGGAGGTTCCATGGAGGAGGGGCTAGTGAGTTTGTTCTCATACCCTTATGTTCTTTTTTCGGTGCCGTCGCCGCACTTTAGCGATGGTTGGGATCACACCGTGGGGAACAAAACACAGTTAAGGAGCCGATTACCACTCCCGGTTGTATGGAGGTTGCATGGTTTGGGGGGCTAGTGAGTTTGTTTTCATGCCCTTCTGTTTTATCTCAGATGTTTTCCACAAGTCCCGGTCAACACCACGGTGCGAGCATTTTGGTCTCCTAGTCATAGTACATAGACTAGGGGTTGTATATTATTATGTTCCCATGTATTAACGGGAATGTGCCAATGTGCCCATTCCCGTAGATGATCACAGTTCCTTTTCTATTCACCATTACCTTCGACTATTGACTAAGCTGGCTTTAACTAATCAACGGTCTAACTTTACTCAATTTTCACTATACAAACACTAATAACAAAATTGACTTTAATTAATCCACGGTAAAACTTATTTGAATTAGTATATATAAATACAAATTAAAATATGCTGGAAATAAGTGAAATGACTATTATAACCCTGTGATAAAAAATAAAAAAGGAAACCCTACTGCCCTCATTTCTTCATTTTCTTTCTTTCTTCCCAAAATTCCTTCTTTATGTTTTCCTCGCTGCTGCTCGACTAATCGACGATCGATGGTGGTTAGATTGGTGTGGGTGCGGTGGTTCGATTGGAGATGAGTCAGCGGCGGCGCGATGGTGGTTCGATTGGAGTAGTTATGAAGTAGTGGCGGCAAAGCAGTGCAGTGCAGCGAAGGATAGAGTTTTTGGTAGAGCTAAGAGGAGGTGGAGCTAGGGCAGAGGTAGGGTGCGGCGGAGCTAGCATGGAGGTAGGGGGTTGTGGAGCTAGGGCAGCGGTGGCGGAGCTAGGGCAGCAGTGGCGCATGGTTCTTTCTGGTGGCTGGTGGTGTGAGTTTCTGGCGGAGTTAGGGCAGCGCTAGGAAGTGGCAGAGCTAGGGAAGAGGTAGGGGCATGCTTCTTTCTGGTGACCGGTGGCGTGGGTTTCTGGCGGAGCTAGGGCAGAGCTAGGAGGTGGTGAGGCAGTGACATAGCGATCTGGTGGTGCAGGGGCAACAGTAGTGAGGTGGCGAGGTCAGGTAGCGACAATGGTGATGGGACAAGGCGGATGTGGTGGTGGGATGAGCCAGCGCTGGTGGCAGACTCCAGTTTGCTCACCCCCTAAAATTGGGCTTCATCTGAAATGGTAGGAACTCGTCAATAAGTCCTCAATGTTGCCTCATTCTTTACCTATGATTCCCTTATGGCTTTGATTTTGTTAATTGTTTGAGATTTTGGGGTTAAATGTGCGAATGAGGGTGAATTTTCTGGGGTTTATATTCTTTAATTAATTTTGCTTATTTTATTGTGATTTCTGGGCTTGTGGAGATGTTAGCATATCATATGATCCAATAAAGTCCTGGTTTTTGCTTGCTTATTTGAACAAGCATAGCAAAACTTGCTGATGAACTTTACAAATTGTCTAATTCATCAATGTTTTCACATTTCTAGAGAACAATTTTAGCTTTTATACAGTAATTAAGTAAGAGGCTTAAGATATTATTTACATACCCTTTCTTTTGTCTCAATCAGAGGACTTCAAGCGCTTGGTTTATGTAACACATAGTAATGGTTCAAAGATGAATATATGGTACCCTTCTTGATGTATTTCTGTGAACATTTTGTGCTCATTTAGTCAGTAGTATCTTTTAGCATATGTATATGTTGTATTTCTATTAAAAGACAAATCATTGTCAAGCTACATCTTATTTTAGTTACGACCTCTCTTCAACTGATTTATTGCCAATAATTGAATGTATCCCTTGTAACATGTTCTTCCACTTCTTATTCTCCTTTGGACATGGTTCTTTATTCTTAATTTTTTCTTATAACTGACCAATATGGCATTACATATATGGCTTCTTCTTGAGAGTTCCGATACCAACCTCACCCTATTTGATATGTAGCTAATTTTTTGAGATGTTTTTCTTCTTTTGTTTGCAGGACTTGGATTATCGGTCTTCTTAGACATAGTCCATTCTTACACTGCAGCAGATGAGATGGTTGGGTTATCACTTTATGATGGTTCAAATGATTGCTATTTTCAGTCTGGTAATCTAATAAATTGCATTGACGGGTGAATTATAACTTGTTTAGATGCCACTGTATTTCTAGTAAATTGCGTGTCATCCAACATTTGTAAGTGACTTGTCCATATTTCATAATATCAGAATGTCAACAAGGACTAGTTTGCATGTAGGATGACTAGATTATCACATTGCTTTTCCTTAGCATCAATGTTGCATTAACCAGGTTTCTTTGTTGATTCGGCATATTGCAATTTTTACTACATGGGCCCGGTTGTATGCTTATAGCTAGTTAAAAAAAAGATATAAATTTTGGAGAACAAAGGTTGTAATAGCTTATAAATGAACTCCTATCCATTTTGTTGCAAAAATGTTTGTACGCATAATACTGAGAGTTTGGCCCATATTGTGCCAGCTTCTTCTGTGATAGTCAGTAATGGAGCCCTTTTGGATCAAGGCATTGTCATTTGTGCAATCCATTATTTCCTCTTCAGGGTCCTGATACTATGATACTTCATACTTTATATCCATTCTGAGGATGTATAAATGTAATATCTTTTTGAGCAATTTTAATATATTGTAGGTAAGCGAGGCAATTATAAATTCTGGACCTTTGTAATCTAAAAATAGCTTCTCTACTTATCGGATTTCCAGTCATTCCAGAAGTGAATTCTTGTGGAACGTGTCCTTCATTCAACGTGCATTTTTCTTATTTAGTTAGAGGAGTAATTACGGAGATAAATAATTCAGTTATTTTGAGTGATAATAATGTTTAGTGACTAAATGAGAATTGAGTTTAGAACTCATTAAGTCTAATTGGCCTAGGCCTATTTTTATTTGGATTAGGGTTTCTTGGATTTCTGATACTTCCTCCGTCCCACCTCAAATTGTAAGAATTTTTTTCATGATAATCAAGAAACGTGTTTGGCTGTTAATATATTTAACTACGAATAATAACTGCAAATAAAAATTTGATATTTAGAAACTACCTGTTACGACGAATCCAACCATATAGCATATGATAATCTTATGCTTTATACATCTATTCAAATGTGTGGCCAAAGTTGGACAGTGAATAGTGACATAAAGTGAACTGTGCAGTTTGAGATGGGATAGAGGGAGTATATATTTTTACAAGAATATTTAGTAATACAATTATTAGAACATGAAAGTTTACAATAATAGAAGCCAATCCAACCATTATTAGAAATATAAAACCACACCATAAAGAGAAGAAGAAAGACTAGATTTTTGCTTGCTGATCATCGTTCTAAGTTGGCAACGAGGAATGTGCTATGTGGATACATATAAAGGAATCATATATGGGATTATCATCTCTACAGTTGATCGAATCCAATGGTAAATCATTCTTCAAAGGCAATCTATACCCATAGATATATTAACATTAATTACAAGCATGATATCCGGGATTAGAAAATGGTTTTTTTGTTGTATTAGATTTAATCAATTCCCAAGATTGGTATCTGAACATCTTTCATGTTTTAGTTTTATCTGGATGATATGTGATTTAGATTTACATGATATGGTGTTTATATTTGTTTTCATATTTTAATCAAATTAATTATTGGATAATTTAGTTTGATTTAATCCCACTCAAAATATTCATTACTTTTCATTTTTTAAATTTACTGTTCAACCGTCGGATTATTGTTCACCGTCGGGTGCAATGTTGACCTGCACCAGCAAAGTCATTATTTTTAAAGGAGTTCAGTTCCGAGTGCGAGGGGTCAAAGATAAGATTTATATGTTGCTCATGTACTCACTCCTAACTACAAAATTGTAGCTGGGGGTAAGTCTAGGTGTCGTCCATAAGATTAACATGATATGGTGTTTTTATTTGTTTTCATGTTTTAATCAAATTAATTATAGGATAATTTAATTTTATTTAAACCCACTCAAAATATTCATTACTTTTAATTTTTTAAATTTACTGTTCACCTGCCGGATTATTTTTCACCGTTGCGTGCACCGTTGACCTGCATCTACAAAATCATTCTTTTTCAAGGAGTTCACCCACAAGAGCGAGGGGTCAAAGATAATATTTATATGTTGCTGCTATAATCACTCCTAACTACGATATTGCATCTAGGGGTAAGTCCAGGTGTCATCCACAAAGATGCTAGAGTCTAAAGGTTACCCATACACAACTCACAATTGGGCATCACCTCAATCATGTGTCGAGAATAACTAATACTAATGGGAGGTCTTCGCCGTACCTCTCACAGTTAATATTTATAAGCCCTAAATGCTTACTATCTACAACTAAGTAGATAGCGGCAAGCCGGGGTCGTCCACGAAGAAGAGGGATCTTCCTAAGCATTTAGACACAAAAGGTTGATATTAGGCTAGAAGTAGATATATGTACACATATAAAGCGAGTAAAAAGGGGGGGGGGCTTGGTTTTTTAGTGGTCCTAAGTTTTGAAAGTTAAAAGACAAGATGACTAGCAAGGTTAAGTAACTATGCTAATCATCAAACAAAACTAAGAAAAAAGGGTTTTAAAACTACAAAAGATAATGCCTTGGGGGCAATTGATATCCACTTCCAAACCAAATGTAGATCATTGAACCATTCACTCATCCTATCACATTTATTACCTATGGGGAATGCTAATAGAAGATCAACATTCATTCCTTATTAATAGTAATTTGCAAAGACAAACAACGACCATTTGCAAACCTCGTTGATGATCACCCTAGACAAACAACGACCATAGGAGTATTTCATCAATGGCATTAGACACGGAGGACCATAGATTTGATAACAACAAGCCTTCGACCAAAGACATAGCCGTTTAACCAAACATGGCATTCATTAGGCTAAACCTAGAACAAACCACATTAAAAGTTCAACCTTTCATTGCATCTATAGGATAAGCATGAGAACAAACCACATTAACATACTCATCTAGCAAGGATTACCGCACATTATACTCAAGAAGTTCTAAGTTCATGCCTGTAGATTTTCATGCAAAGGAACTAAGGAATTCGTCACTTTCCTAACACCCTAACACTTCAATCATAAAAGCACTTCCTATTATCAAACAACATATGGCATAAATGAAGTAAAACATAGCATTAAGAACACATGAATGCTAAATAACAAAGGCTTCAAGAATGAGTAAAGCAATCTATTCACTATTTCAACTACTTGTTGTGAAGATAAATCTTATATCCTTCTTAGATAGTAGTTTGCAAGAGTGAATTTGACATATCTTGTCAAACCTCACCAATGGCTCCCTTAGCCAAAACACGACTAAAAATATCCCATTGATGGCATTGAGCACGAAGAACCATTAAGATTGGAAACACTTGTAAACACTACACCGTGTCTAAGCATTTAACCAATTCAGCTTTTACACAAGATTAGTCAAGAACGATCGACATTCATAGACTTCTCTCATTTGCTACCTAAAACAAACATGACAACGAGTTCGACATCATCACATTCATCCAGTAATTATCAACACACCAACATCATTAAGCAGCTCTAACTCATGCTCTTGGATTCCACATTAAAAGAGGGGAGAATTAGCTAATTCTTCCCAACCCTAACAAGTAATCATACAAGAAATTCATATACTCAAGCTTCCAACTACATCAATGCCATTAACAATTCACATTCAAAGCTCAATAAATGCACAATAGAAAAATAGATAGATATGGTTCTTACTACATAGAAATGGAAGCTTCAATCCATTGCTCCCAAGATAAAACTAAGCTAGATAATTAAAATACATGATTAACCTACAAAAACTAAGAAAAGAAAGAAAGAAAAACTAGGGTTTGAACCCAGAAAAATAGCCAGAAGAAGAGATGGATTCGTGTTGTGAAGAGGAGAGGATAAGGTGAGTATTTATAGTACAAAAAGCAAGAATAATTTCTGGCCATACGTCCGTCGCGAGTCGCGAGTCGCGATGGGCTCGCGATGACCTCGCGACGGTGCCAAGTTCCAGCATTTTTATATCTTTCTTCTCTTGTTTCATGTCCTCCTCTTCTATTCCCTTTTCTTTAATTCTTCAAGTCTTCAAAAGCTCAAATACAAGTCTTCAAATCTTCAAAGGTATTCCTTAAAGTCTTCAAACAAAGTACCTTATCACACAAAATTCTCTAGACAAGTAATAAAAGGGTAAAAGTCGATTTAACCCTCCTTAGAGAATTTCAAGGAAAAATGTCACATTTAGAGCACAAAAGTGTAAAAAAATGAATCCTGAAGGTCCTAATATAACCGTATAAAATGGGCATATCACCTCGTGCTAGTTGGTTTAGCGCAAGGCTATGCTTCGCGCCAGACACCTTGTGCGCCAAAAACTGTTTTTTCAAGTTTCTTTGTTCCAATAATGCAAAAATTTTGAAAATTCTAATTTTCAAATTCATAAATGCATTTTTGGTTCAAGAACTTTGGAATTCCCTAATTCATTAGGATTTTAAAAAATACTTCCAAATCTCTTGTAATTAATTGGCTTGTACTATTGTCCCCCTAAATTGAACCTTTTAAAATTTCATTCTTATCCAAATTGTACCTCTCACCCTAGTCACCTAGGCTGAAATTCCATTTCCATAGTACACTACTCCACTAAATTTTCTCATTTGACACATTCTTTCTTCTCAAGAAACACTCATTCTCACACACTCTTGGTGAACTCAAAAAATTGAAGCTTTTCTTCCAAAAGTTGGCAATTTTTGCTTCTTCTTTTGTGGGTCTTGCAAATCTTAGCTTCAAATTTTGGTTAACCCATTGAACTCTATGCTTATGTGCTTTAATTGACATTGTGGTGGTGTTATTTGAAGCATGAGTCTTGAATGAGCGTGTTGTGAGATATGTGTTTAAATTTGAGTTTGTATGCATGATCATGTGTTGAAAAGGATGTTGGGAGGATTGGTGTGCTATTATGTTTAAGATTTGATCATTGGTGTTGGGTGATGTGGAAGAGAAAAATCATGGTCGCATGATTTAATTGAATGGGTTTGTGATAACTTACATAAGATTTATTTTTAACGAGGAGTGTTCTTGTTTGAATAGCTCAAATGCATAAAATGTAATTTATGAATGTTTGGGTTATTTGGGAGAATTTTTTCTCATTGAATTATAAGCCATTCTTTATTCATGATCATATTACCACTCTTGTCCTTATTTTGTTAGGATGCCACCTAAGAAGAATGCCTCGGAGAAAGGAAAGTCCACTAGGGGTGAGAAGAGGAAGAAGTCGACGAAGGGTGCAAACCCTAGGCCAAAAACTTCCATTCTTCGTAACCCCGCCTTTGTGATCGAGGGGTTTATGTGTTTATCCAACATTTTTGGGACTACAGCCCAGAGGTGGAGGAACTTGAGAGAGCCGAAGAGGAGTATTTTGGAGACAGGGTTTGCCTGCAAGGACACCTTAGTGGTTCTAATTTGACTCGAGCAGGTCACTTACATATTGAGCCGAGTGGGTCTAGAGGGGTTTCTCGAGAAACACTCCAAGACGTACATTTGGTAGACCCTAGATCTCTTAGCTACTCTATGGACCGTCGTAGAAGATGATGGATAGAAGGTGATCAAATTCAACCTGGACGTTAAGGAGTGCAAGATGACCCACCATGAGGTTGCATGAGCCTTTGGGTGGAGGTATGGCAAAGAGATCCGGAAGACACACCGACAAGGGTTACCTTTCTCTCTTTGACACTTTTAGGTGCAACTAACAAGCACAAACCGGAAGAACCTGTGCAAGAGCACCACCATAGTTCATCAGGCGTTCCATTATGTTCACTGTTTGTTGGTCATGGGAGTCTTTTTCCACGGTGAACTAACGTAATTCCTGGGTTTGGATGTTCATTGCCTTTGGGCAATGACTCCATAGGGTAACTTTTACCCAAACTTGGTGAGGTACTTTGCACAGGGATGCTTAGCGATGAGAGATAGAAAGAGTGGAAAAATTACCATGGGAGGCATGGTTGGTCTTCTGGCGGAGTATCTAGGCCATCCAGTCACACAAAGGGCTCTAGCTAACTTGGGGAGATCAGGCACATGGTGCAACATTCAGAAGTTAGGAAAGGCATCTATGGTTGAACCGACGAAATTGGAGGGTAGATATGTATGGCTCCATGGCGGAGTGAGCACATGTAGCTTCACGATTTTTCCACAACTGGAGTGCACCGCCATTGACTATCATTCTGCCTTGGATGATCTATTCATTTTTTTTGGACCGGATGTTTGAAAAGGAGTTCTATAAAGTTATGTCCAACCCAGAGATAGATGTTCAAGAGGCCGAGGGTGAGTACATTCCGAGAGCACCTCCTAGTAGCTCTCGCTTATCTAAGGACATCCTTGGCCACTTTCATTCACTTGGGGACAAGCTTTCGAGTTCTACTCAAGTGTTTCAAGAGGTGGTCCAAGCAATAGGAGGAATGTGCTCCCAACTGGAAGATCTTAGCTCGAGGATGGATAGCATTGAGGCCACAATTCAAGCAACCTATTACATGGATATGAGCTTCATGAGTAACAAGGATGAAGACCCTTTGGGGTCGCGAGAGTGAGTATCACTATTCTCCCTACCTCACCTTGTGCATTGGACACTTTACATAGGTAAAGTGTAGGGAGGGAGTAGTGAGCACTTAGGTAGTTTTCGTTCTTGAATTTCCTCGGTGCATTTCATGATTTGCTTTGGTAGTTTTTTTTTTGTTTTGATGATTATGTGTGTTCTTGTTGAGGGGTGATTTAGGATGAACATTTGGTGGTATGCCATGTTATGCTAGGGATTTCTAGTTTTCATGGGGTAGGATGTTTTAGGAAATTGGTGGTGGATTTTTATGACTATTTTTTGTAGTATGAATCCCACTTTTGGGGCATTTTTGTGCTACGCCAAAAAAAATTGAAAACTTGAAAAAATGAAAAAATACAAAAACCTGGACAAGTCGAAAACCCAAAAGGGTGACTTGGGTAACATGAGGAAAAGCTTGGTTTGGCGAAAGACCTAGGTAAAAATGAGAGGCTAGGCCCAGCTAGGCTTACGAGCCTAGGCCAAAATGAGAGGCCGTGTGGAAAAAGGTGAGAAGTGAGTACCCTCTGTGTGTTCAAGCTAGGATGAAAGCCCAAAAGGGATCCTAGGAAAAATGAGAGAAATTGAGAGAAAAAAAAAAACTTGGTTGAATGCATCCTTCCGCAGTGGATTGTTTTTGAAGAAGAATCTTTGATTGCTTCAGGATCATTTCGGGAAAAGTAAGCTAGCTTGACACTTATCTTTTTGGCTTGCCTTTTTCCACACTCTACTTTGGGTTGTTTGATTACTTATGTCTTTCGGGGAGTGTGAGAGTTGTGAGATTCTTACTTTCTTGGGGAAAATAGGGTAATCTTGGAATAAGTTGAATGCTTCGGTTAACTTACTCTTGCACGCTACATTTTGCTTGATTCTTTTTCTTGTCTTCTATTTACTCAAGGATGAGTAAAGGGTTAAGTGTGAGGATCTGATCTGCTTCATTTCACGTGTGTTAACCAATGCATTTGACATACCTTTTAGTTACTTTAAGTTGGTGGATTGCTAGTATTATTTGAGTTTACGTGATAAGGGGTTTAGACGGCTATGTTTGGTTTTCTTATCTAAATCTCGTGTTTTGTAGACTTATTTAGTACTAATGGACACCTTGTATAAACGGGCTCCTTGATCTTCCTTGTGATCATCTTTAGTAGGTCGCCCGTGGGTACTTTTTGTTTTCATATTATGTGAAGGCCGTTTGTAAGGGTGGTAGTAGATATTGAAGGTTTTTCGTAAGGATGGTACAAGAGACGAAGGCCATTCACAATAAAATGGTAGTAGACAAAGGCCACAATTATCAATGCATGGCAGAAGAAGATTGAATTCAAGGATAGGCAGCTACGGAGTTCATAGCGGCCAATGGAAAAATGGGGAATCATAGTCTGCTTAGTTGTGCCTCAGTCCAAAAACTATCCAAAAAGAATTATCCTTCAAGGCTAGTTCCATTGGATTTGTCCTCTTGAGTACTATAAAATTTACTACTAAAACTCTGAAATCAGACTAACGGTTCTCCAGTAGCAAATGCAACTAGTTCAGCCGGCCAAAACACCAATGGTACGACGCAGGCCATGCATGGTTTTGCACCAACAGTCCGTGCCAAAGGAGATGCCCAGTGCCAAGGAGATCGATGGAAGGCAGTGGCGTGGCCCATGCCAGACACGGTGGGTCGCTAAGTACGAACGAAGAACCCCTCCATACAGCTAAGTATGGGCACGAGACTTCTCATTTTAGGCATCCCACACCGTTCCAAGTCTATTTTGTCAAGACCAGCTGACAGGGTGTGGGAATATACACGGCCCATGCCAAGTTTTCTGAGCAACACACCAAGCTTAACCATAACTCGTGCCAACGACTATGTGCACAGATCAGGACCTCAAATTTCAGCACTCTAATGGCACCCTGCAGCAGATGACACAGCCTGCGCCAGTGCTAGACGCGACTTGCACTAACCCTCGTGCCACACACCACATTGAAGATCTGCACCACGCTTAAGAATAAGTGCCCCACACATATGAAGCAGCGCGACCCACACCAGGCCTCGTGTCATGTACCAAGTACATCCATGAGCCGCTTCATCCGTGATGCCCCGCACCGGGTGGCGGCTAAGCTAGGGTTTACCCTATTTTGGCCTATTTAAGGCCTATTTTTAGACCCAATAGCCTACTACTATATATAGAACCTTAGTCTACTAGGTTTTCATACTTTGGCCATAGTTTAGATCTCATTTTCACTTTGAAGAATAGAAGAGCTTCTTTCATTCAGAATCTTTTTCTTCTTTTTATTTTGCTTTAATACTAAGATGTAGAATTCAAATGTTTATTTGAATTCATTGTCAAAGGAGTAGTTTCCATATCTTGGAGATAATTATAGTGACTTGGTTATATCTTTATACTTTTTGAGATTCTATAGTTCATCCTAATTTTGTGCTCATACTATTATTGTGATTTGCTTTTGAGCTTTAATGCATGAGTATTACACCACATATAAGCACACACTTTAATTGTATTTATGCTAGGCGCAAATATCGATGCCATCCTGGGAAGGGAAACCTGGATGTTTGTATGGGTGGAGGGGAATGAGACTGCGTGGGTGTGTGTACGAGAGATTCGAGGTCACCCTGATCCACTTACCATCACACCAGTCTTAGCCGACTTTGTTAAGTTGTCCGAGAGGTTCCATGTAAAGATAACTTAAATGGTAGCAAGCTAAGGTGATAAGAAACCCTACTATCACAGATAAGGTGGCTACGATCCTTAGGCCTAATTGATAGGACCTGAGGGGAGTAGTTGTATTTGTAGTGGAAGCCCGAGACGTAATGGCACATGGGAGAATCAGAGCTACAACAATGGTCGGACCTTGTTGTACATTCCTAATTACAATGGCGGTGTTCATGTAGAGTTGTGAGAGCACCCACCGTGATAGGGACAGGGAAGTGTATGCCATCGGCCACACCACATGTTATGGACACACTATTAGGTTTTTTATATGAAAGAATCGAGGATAGAAGCATTAGATAGACCAAGTCACTTATTTTCCCAAGTGCTAGCTTTATATTATAGTTGTGTTATTTACTTTGCATGTTTTGTAGTTGTTAGATTGAAAATTGAAACCCCCATTTTTGCATGCTTGCTTTACTAGCTATTCCTTTCACTCGTACAGATTGACGACCCGCATGAGGTTGTGTTTCTAGTTGATACATTGGGCCTAGCATCTCTGTGGAAAAACCTAGGGCTTACCGCTAACTACCCTTTTGGTAACATAGCAGTGAGATCAGGGTGCAGAATATATATTTCTATCTTTGACCCCCCCTCTTTGCCTCGGGTTAATTAGCTACAATTAATGACCCCAGTTGGAGACAGGTCAATACCTCCTATAGGTATCTTCACGGTTCTTTTATTTTCCGCAAACATAAACTCTTCAATGAACATCTTCACCATGCCATGATATGCAATCCCTTCCGGAGTTATAGGCCAAAGTATCGCCACATCCCTACTGGGGCAATAACAATTCTCGCCGTGACACAAAATGCCCATGGATAGGAGGGTTTATACGTACCGCAAATCCGGGTGGATTATTGTGGATATCCTCCCCATATGATTCCTATTCACTCCTACTATTTATCTCCAAAAACTCCCAAATGTGAATAGTAGACCTCGCATATATCCTTGCATTATCGTTCCCATATTTCCACTCGAATGCCCTTGCAACTTCCTGATGGGTTACTGTTGAATCCTTATCATTTAGGTGGAATCAGATAGTCCTCCTCTCTTCATTGTCGGTCTTTTTATCAATGGTGGATGGAAACTCCAAAGTCCATCGAATGTACGTCTTCGAGTGCATATTTAGGAATCCCTCTAGCCTAATCGACTTAACATTTAAGTCATAGGTTAGAGTAGGCCGAGTGCTTCCAAAGTCTCTTTGCAAGCAAACTTTGTCTCTAACACCACTCTTTTTATCCTATCCAAGTTTTTCCATTTCTAGGTTGCAGTCCTGGAAATTCCCTTCAAGCCCATAAATTGATCGGCAATCAAGGGAGTATACACAATGAGTTGGCTCAACCCTTTCCTCCCAACATGACCGAACTCTTCCCTTTCTCATCACGGGAAGTGGTTCCTTTTTCCTCTCAGCTCCTCTTAGGACCCTTTCTATAAAAAACAATAGAAGATGGTCATGACAAAAATCAAACTTTTAATCACAAATATAACCATCACTTAGCATGAATCATGCTTCCCTAAACATCCAACATTTAGCACATCACATAATCACAACTAAGAGTTCATACTTTTCACCCACACTTAATCTAACTAACAAGCATGCACATTACCTATACACACCCACAAACGCCCAAAAAATTCCAAATTTCAAGTTCACCACATCACACAATCATGCCAATGAAAGAAAGTAAATGCAAAGTTCAAAGAATTGCCGGAATTTGAAGCTTAGGAAATGAAGAACAAACAAGAAAAGAAAAATAATGCTCTCCCTTGAGAGAAATGCTTAAATTCAAATTTTTGCCAAGTATGAAACGGGGATGAATTTTTTGGAGTTTTGGAAGTGTGATAAGTGCTCTACATTGATGGGAGAAGATATAGTCTTTTGATTCAGAGGATTAATTATATTCTCCAAATGGGTTGTTTGGAATAGAGAGAGAAATATGAAGGTAGTAATGGTGTACAAAAAAGAGGGAATTTTGGGAGACAAAACTTCTTCCATTCATGTTCATATGCGATGTTATGGCTTGGTGATGTGCCAATTGGCATTAACCAATTCAAGGAAGAAGAAAACTATAGATTCAACATGGCACAACTGCTCAATTTGGCAAAATTTAATTTTTCCAATAAGCTGCAGTTCAGCTCATCTGGTACTAGGTGTATAACTTGAAGGCCTTGTTCCCAGTGCTTCTTACAAAGGTTGTGTAAGTTGGCATAGCCCGTTCCCTGGAACACTCACTACAGGAGACAACACATATTACCTCGGCTTTTTAGGGTTTTTTTTACCTTAGTTTTCAGCCCTAAAAACTGAGGTAAATATGGGTGAAGTAAAAAGTATACTTCTTACCTCGGTAAAAGCAGGCGACGTCGCACCCCTATCGAGCTTACCCAAACCGCTACCAATAGCAGTGCCACGTTGCATGAAAAAACTGAGGTAACATTTTTTGACTGAAACCAGGTGAGAAGGTGGTCCGACGCTGCACCTGCAATCGGTAAAACCAAAACCAAGTGAGTAGGTGGTGCCATGTCGCACGTATCATTTCAATTTTTTAAAAAGAAAACTACCAAAAGCTTATTCGACATTGATTTGGCTTTCGATAGTTCATAATTGATTCCGTCCAATTACAGATTTTGGACCACCGTACTCAGGCCAATTCATAGCCAAAGAAAATAAAAAACCAGATTTAGCTTGAAAACAAATGGTACAACCTAGAGTATAAACAATCCATGTATACATAAATTATTCACAGTTTCATGTATACAAAAAATAAAATCCTAGCATCTATAATGGAAATTTACTAAACCTAGATATGTTCTTGGCGGCTGGTCGCATCGCTAGTCAGAGTTAAAGATGTGCGGATGGCCAGATGGTCAAAGTCAAAGACATATTGGTCGAAGTCGATGATCGGATGGTGGCATTGCAGGTCAGAGTCAATGGTCAGATGGTGGCATTGTAGTTCAGAGTCGCTGCTCGGATGGCCAGAGAAGACGCATGGATGATCAGAGTGCTGGTCGCTCGGATGGTCGAATGGTGGATGATGGATGAGCGATGAGCGATGAGCGAGCGGTGGTTGCTGGACGTGCGAATGGTCGAGCGGCGATCGCTGGCGCAGATCTGGAATGTCGGAGAAGACACTGGCGGAGCAACGATGGTCAGAGGCAGTGCTGGCGGAGCAACGATGGTCAGAGGCAGTGCGACAGTGGTCAACTGCAGTAAATGTAGGAGGAGAAGGTTGGAGGGAGTTAAATGTGAGAGATGTTTGTGTTATGTTAACGGAGAAGGAGAAGACTTCTTGTACTTATATACTAGGGTTTAGGTTAATGTTTGAGCATAGAGCTTAAATGTTTTGGGCTAATTTCTTAGTTCTTAGGTTATGAAAATAAATATATAATTTAATGTATATATAGAAGGATACTCCCTATGTTTCACTAATAGTGACACTATAGGTTTAGGTGTTTGGATTTAGGTGAAGAAATGAGTGGATGAAATTGAATGTAGAAAGTAAAAAGTAGAATGAGTGGATGAAATTGAAGGAATCTTGCCAAAAATAGAAAGTGTGCCAATATAAAAGAAACAACCAAATAAGGAAAGTGTGACAATAATAGAGAAATAGAGAGAGTATTTATTTTCTTTAAATTGATGAAGAAAAGTTTTCTAGCTGTGAAACACAAAATGAAGACACAAAAATGCAATGAATTAAGAGACTATTGTGTGTCCGAAATTTTGGGTTACAATGGGTGAACGTAAATGCCTCCAACATATATATGGGAAATTACGTCATAGCCTCAAATTTAGTTACAACATTATCATTCTCTCCAAAATACACAAAATTTTTTATTCTTGCATAAATAGAGAAATAGAAAATAAATATTTTTTGGATAAAATGTTGGAAAACGCTACTACATGTTCTAGAGTAACTTGGAGTTGTTTACTTATAAGTAAGAAAGAGAAATCAGAAAAGATTACATATACCTTCTTGTGCATGATTGTTGCTAAATACTATGAGAAATCAGAAAAGATTACATATACGTTCTTGTGCATGATTGTTGCTAAATACTATGTTACAAACTTGGAAACTACAATTGGGGTGTATAGGTTAGCATCATGTTCAAGCATATTTCAATTTGGAATTATGACTAAAGGTTTTTACCTTTTAAACTTAGGTCCCTCCAAGAAATTTGGAGCTACCGAATAACGAAATTGGAAATACCAATATGCAAATCAATAACATACAGTTGCGACTTTTCAATTTGGGCACGTATGGGTGAACGAAAGGGCCTCGAAACTCAACATTGATTACTTCCACACAATCATGAAAAATTACACTACGGCCCAAAATTGTATTACCCTATAATGAATTGCTCCAAAATACATGATTTTTGTTATTCTTGCATTGGAAAACGCTAGTACATGTTCTAGAGTAATTTGGAGTTGATTACATAGAAGTAAGAAAGGGAAATCAGAAAAGATTACAAATATATTCTTGTGTATGTTTATTGATATCTACTATGTTACGGACTTGGCAAATACAACGGGGGTGTATAGGGTAGAATCACATTCGAGTGGATTTCAATATGGAGTTGAGAGTAAAGTTTTTTCCTCCAAGAAAGTTGGAGTTATCAAATCACGAAATTGGCGACATCAAAATAAAATTCAATCATATAATCACGAAATTGGCGACATCAAAATAAAATTCAATAATATAAGATTGTAATTTTCAATTTGGGCATGTATGGGTGAACAGAAAGGCCTTGAAAGTCAACATTGATTACTTCTACACAGTCTTGGAAAATTATACTATGGCCCAAAATTGTGTTACCCCATTATCCATTTCTCCAAAATACATGATTTTTGTTATTCTTGCCTAAATATAGAAATATTAAGTAGATGAATTTTTTGGTGAAATGTTGGAAAGCGCTAGTTTATGTTCTGGAGTAACTCACACGGGTGCCCCTGTGCTTGTTTTCCAGTAGTGACATATCCATCTAATAATTAAATTGGTACGGATCACCTTCCTCACAAATATTTATATTTCATACCTACAATGTATAAGAAATAATGAGATATTTTGTAACTAAATTTAACCTAGCAATCAACTTTATACCACTTATTTTATATAATTTTGAATAAGTAGTATATAAAATTTTATTCAGTGACTGAAGCACTCGAGACTGAAGCACTCGAGACTGGAACATCGAGCACTCGAGACTAGAGCATCGAGCACTCGAGACTTACGCACTCGAGACTAGAGCATCGAGAACTCGAGACTGGAGCATCGAGCACGCGACCGAAAGACCTCGACCCATGGAGTCCTGACACCATGGAGCCCTCGAATCTTGAAGCCTCGAACTATGGAGCCCTCGAACACGAGCACACCACCCCTCGAGAACTAAGGCACTCGACAACTATGGACCCCTCGAACACGAGCACACCACCCCTCGAGCACACCACCGGACCTCGACCCAACAAGCTTTACTCCCTTCAGATTTCACCCACCAGTCCACTACTATTAGTTTATTCTTTTGAAGGCAACGAGGTTGCCTTACCGATGTAATATCCCAAACATCTTTGTACATCTTTTGGTTCTACACAGGTTTGGGGAACCTAATACATATCCCCCACCTTAGGGTGCATTAAAAAAAAATTATTCAGTGAGAATAAAATTCATTTATTGATATTAGACTTCGACTACATATTACTCAAACTCTACGTTCAATTTATTTCATCGGGAAAATATAAATATAGAGTCATAGTTAAAAGTGTGTATATACATATATACATATATATATATATATATTAAAGAAATACCACCTGTTATAGTGGGGGGTTTTGGTAGACCCCTTCCCGTTATTAAATAAAAATAAAAGGTACAAATAAAGAGGGAGACTTAATACCTTACCTCGAGAAGAAATAAATCATCATCTTTTACAAGATGTCCTATATGTCTATAAAGCTGAAGATTAAACTAAATGTGCAGTAAATAAAATATACAATATAATCCAAATGACTAAGATATCTAATGTATGGGAAGGATTCTGCATCAAGCTTGATCATTCTCTTTACAGTTGCTGGAAGACCTGCAAAAACATTTGAAACATTTATCTTTTTGAGCTCACTATCTTTGCTAGGGAGTACGCAACACAATTGGCTTCTCTTGAAATGTGGACAATTGAGGGTTGAAAATCCTTTATCTTTGTGTATATAAGCCTCATTATTGTGCTGCACCTCCAAGGGATCTTGAACCATTGCCAGACCATTCTCAGTAGTTGGAGTGAGCTTGTCTCTATTCCAAGCTTCAAAATGCCTTGTTGTTTTGCTACTTCCATTCTGTGCAGCAGTGCTAGAGCTTCAGCCTCCAACCTTGTACATTTTCCTACAAACTTAGCAAAGGAGATAATATGCACACCTTTTGTATCCCTCATAGTTAAATCCGCTCCAAAATTTCCATTAATTAAAGATGAACCATTTATGTTAAGTTTAAATGATTCATGTGATGGCTTCCATGATGTTAGTTTTTTTAGGAGACTTATGATGTTTAGGTTTGATTAGTTTAGGGGGATCTGAGTTCATGTCCCATATGGCTTGGATTTTCTTTGCTAGGAGTATATCATTTACCATCAGTAGAATTTTCCTTGTTAATCTCTCTAAGCTATGTTTTTGTTCATGAAAAATGAAACCGTTTCTTGCAAACCAGATGAACCAAACAACAATGCATGGCGGAATTCTAATAACTTATGGGAATGATGTGTGGTGAAAGTTCTGATTCCAGTAAATGAAATATCTATCCCAAAGAAGGAAGCAGTTTTGTGGTGTGATATTAAATGTAGAATCTATTTTAGCCCCAAACTTTTGGATAAATGTACAGTTACTGAATATGATGTAGATTCTCATAATCTTATCTACAAAAGCAGCATATTGATGATATGTTGAAAGAAAAGTCTTCTAATACACCTGACGGTGGTTTAATTTCAATTTGGAGATACGAGTAAAGTTTTTACTTGTTGCACATAGGTCCCTCTGAGAAAGTTGGAGTAGTCGAATCATGATATTGGCGACACAAAAATGAAATTTAATAATATAAGATTGTGAATTTGCAATTTGGGCATGTATGGGTGAACGGAAAATTCAACATTTATTACTTCTACATAGTATTGGAAAATTGCACTATGGCCCAAAATTGTGTTACCCCATTATCCATTGCTCCAAAATACATTATTTTTGTTGTTCTTGCCTAATTATAGAAATATTAAATAGATGAATTTTTTGGTGAAATTTTGGAAAGCGCTAATACATGTTCTAGAGTAACTCACAAATGTACCCATGTGCTTGTTTTCCAGTAGTGACATATCCATCTAATCACTAAATTGGTACGGATCACCTTCCTCGAAAATATTTATATGTCATACTTACAATGTATCAGAAATAATGAGATATTTTGTGAATAAATTTAACCTAGATACCAAATTTTATACAACTCATTTTATATAATTATGAATAAGAAGTATATAAAATTTTATTCAGTGAAAAAATTAAAATTATTTAATGATATTCAACTTCCATCACATGTTACTCAAACTCTATGTTTAATTTAATTCATTTAAAAAATATAAACATAAATTCATAGTTAAAAGTGTAGTTATAAAATCTTTATGTATAGAATAAAGGAATTGTCCATGGAAATTTCATGTACTTCCTTTATTTTTTCCCAAGTTCTTGATGTTTTTGAGTTTTCAGGCATTGACCACATTATTTGTGCCCAAAGTGATTGATTTAATTGTAATTTCCACCAAAGTTTGATGGAGAATCTCTGTGTCATTATGTGAAGATTGGTTTACCCTAGTCCATTTTCCTCTTTTGGATAGTTTCTTAAAGGTTTTCCATGTTCTTCTACTGTACGGTTTGGATCTGATGGATTCCATAGAAACTTATTAAAAATTTTATATAGCATGTCTATGGTACCTGATGGTGGTTTAATTACTGTTAGTATATGGACTCGAATTGTGGCTATGCCATGTTTGATTAAATTAATCTCCCAGCATAAGGGGGAGATTTGTTTATCCAAGCGTTAATTCTTAGGGTTATTGAGTCCAAAACTCCTTGGTATAAGATTTTTCTACTTCTTTCAGTAAACATTTGGCATCTAAGCTATTTAAATGGCATAGAACCAACCATCATCTAAGTTTCATATTTAATAGTAGCTGTGATTATTGGTTCAACTTTTTTGGACCTTAAGAAGGATGATTTTTCAAAGTTTATATTTTGTCATGCAGTTTTTTCATAGATTTTAAGAAATCCCATTAGTTTTTTAATACCTTGTATAGAGTATTTCATTAAGATTGCTGTGTCATCAGCAAATGATAAATGTGTTACATTAAGCATTGGTTTTGGGAGTTTTTAGTAACCTATTTCAGCATACTGAAACAAGAAGTTGATATTTCTTGTGAATGCCTCAGACATTAGGATAAAAATCAAAGGGGATAAAGGGCCTACTTGCTTTAAACCCCTTGAAGCCTTGAGAAGCCACAAGGGAAACTATTTATTAGTACTGAAAAATAAGCACCTCTCATATTTTCCAGTATGATATTTTTTAGTTTAGTTAGAAATCCTATTTTAGTTAAAAGTTTGGATTGGAATTCCCGAGAGACTCTGTCAAAAGTTTTCAGCATGTCTAGTTTAATTATCATGGTGCATCCATTAGTTTTGTTGTGTAAAAAGTTAGTTAATTCCTGCATTAATAGGACATTATTTTCTAATTCCCTTCCTGATACATAGGTTTTTTGTTCAGGGGATATGGTCTCATTTAAACTAGGTTTCAGTCTCATAGAAATTGGTTTTGTGAAATTTTTTTTTATAAAATTACACAGACTAATTGGTATATAGTCTTTAAATGAAGAACATATTTGTTTCTTGGGAATTAGAATTATTAGAGTTGAGGATATGGATTTTTAATGGGAGATTTGTTCAAAAAATGATTTACTCCCAGGAGGAGGTCATCTATGATGATTTCCCGCTATTCCTTGTAAAAGAAACCAGAGAATCCATCAGGTCCTGGTGCTGAAGTTCCATCGATACTTTTGAGAATTTCAGATAATTCTTCAATAGTTACATGTTTTGAGATCATCTCTCTATGTTCAGTTTTAAGAAGTTCTGGCATATTTTCAAGAAGTACAACTGTATTTATATCTGAGTTATCTATATTTTCCTCATTCAGTAGATTTTTAAAAAATTGAATTGCTTCCTTTTGGATTGCCTCTGATGAGTTGATCCAAATTCCATCTGAATTTTTAATGTCAATTATTCTTTGATGTCTATATTTTGCCTTTACTGATTGTCTGATAAATTTTGAGTTTGTGTCTCCTTCACTTAACCACTTTAGGCAAGACTTTTGTTTCCAATAATTGTCTTCATTAGCAAGAGCTTGTGTGTATGTAGCTCTTGCTAAGTTAAAAGATTTTAATGTGTTGTCATTTTCATTTTCTTGCAGGTCCTTTTGGGCCTTTAACAAAGTCTCTTTAGATGAGGAAACTTTGTCAAAAAAATTTCCAAAAATTTCTTTATTCCATATTTTCATAGCATCGTTTAGACTTCTGAGTTCGAATGCAAATATTTGTATTCCTATCAGATTTGTTTGTATATTCCATGCATAATAGACCAGTTCTTTAAATGTTGAACGTTTACCCAACAATTTAAAATTTTGAAGCTTTTAGGTCCGGATATATCTTGCTGATAACATATTTGCAGTAGTAATAGTTTGTAATTGGAGACTGCCCTAGATAATGTTCTTGTGTTACAATTAGGAAAATTGACCCACCACTTATTTTTTGAAATGCCCCTGTCTAATCTTTTCCATACCCTATCCTTAGGCCGCATGCCTGTCCATGTGTACATTGTTCCAGAGGTAGGTATGGTGCTCAAATAGGTTTTGGATAAGAATTTTTGAAAGTTCTGTATATGCTTTGGGTTTGGAGTAGAAGGTTCTGTATTTTTGAAAGTTCTGTTTTGTTTTGATTCAATGTAGAACGGGTTACCAACACGTTTGGAGTTGAAGTGTAAACTTTTTTGTTATATTTCCTGGTTTTTAATTTGTCTTCTGTGTTCACTTTAGGATTATTCTTTAGTACGGAGTTAAAATTTTCTTGGGATTCCTTTAGTTCAGCAATTATATCAGATATTTTGGTGTCTGTTTCTTTATTAGGTGTTTCGTTATTAAGCCATTCCAATCTTTTATTTTTGTTTTTTCCGAATGTTAAAAGTGAAGAATCTCATGCATTTATTTCAATGAATTCATTAGATTCCGTGTGTTTAAGAATCTCTTCATTCTGAGTATCATTAGTACATGTAGCTTGGTGCACCAGTTGAAGATTCAATTTGGGTTGTTCATTTTTTAAGAATTTAATCTGATTAGCATGTGTGTCCTCCTTAGTGAGGTTTTTAGAAAAATCCAAAATAGGAGCCATAGTGTGGTATGTAGTTTTAGCAGCTTTGTTGATCTGAGAGGCTTCATAGACAGTTTCTGCCTTTTTCGTGGTAAGATTTCCATTTCCAGTGTTTTCATTAACCTGATTGTTAATTATTGAATCAATCATAGAAATCTTCTTTGATAAATCTTTTTGATTATTAAAGGTTTAGTGGTATTTCCTTGGTTAGATGATTGTTGGATAGACTGAACCTTTTTTGTGTTCAAAATTTCTTTTTCAGATTCTTTAAGCAACATATAAGCATTAGCACGAACAGCCACTGCATACTTCACAGGCGCAACCACAGTTTTACTAGACTTTAAAGTCAAATTAGAAACTATAGAGTCGTTGACAAGTTCAACCATTTTAATATTGATAGTATTATTCACATTCTCATCAATTGAAACATAAGCATCTGCAGGATCAGCCACTGCTTGCTTGTGAGACACAATCATATCAAGTTTAGATTTAGATGGAACCTGTGATTTTGTTCTATTCTTTTTGGTATCCTTTGGCTGAAAGTTGGCATCATTCATAGTTTTATCCAGTACATGTGAACCTATTTCAATCACAAACTAAGAGTTTGGGTTAGCTTTATGTTTTAAGATAGGTACGTATCTTTTTAATTTAATGTCAGACTTGAAGAAGATTGCATCCCATTACCTGCAGTCATTCCTCGTTCGTCTAGGGGATGAGTCACTTTACCTGAAACATTCTGAACAGATTAATGATCTTTATATCTCCAAGAATTTCTTATGAACATAGATCTATCATTCCTACAAGCAGAATTCAAATGGCCTAATTTAAGGCAGTTAGTGCAGTAGTTTGGGATTCTCTCATATTATATGTATTGCCAAAAACCTATATCTCTATAGTCAATCCAAACTCTCTCCACCAAAGGTTTGGTGATATCTATTTCGACACAGACTTTCGCAACATGAGGTTTGGCTATGTTTACGGTGCCTTTATCTACCCTAATAGGTTTTTCCATCAAACTCCCTAATGACATCATTGCCCATTTATCAAAAACCTGTGGTGGGAGTCTATACATAGCATTCGAGACATGCACTATAGGTGAGTCTGCATTAGGATTAAAGTTTGGCTCCAATTTTGTAATTCAAAGAGAATAAAAACAAAACTTCCAAACCTTATGAAGCTAGTAACGATAATAATCATCAAGTAAAGCAAAGGATATTTGAACCTGTCTGTAGTTGAGAAAATGAATGTCGGTATGAGCTATGAAACCTGTCGTATGGAAATCTTTTCGCAATCTTTCCATTTAGGGACTTCTGTTCACAAATTTGTCCACCAGAGTCTATCTAAGAGGGGCTTCTAGTCATTCACATTCTTCAATTAAGAATTGTATTCTAGGTTCTCCGAGATGGTCAACTTATGGTTGTGGATTGAATGGATTTCTGTTTGTGGCAGTTTCAGGTTTTAATGCATGGATTAGTTCTTTACCGAGAGCTTGTGCATAAGAGAAACAGGGTTTGGGATCTTTGGGGGGGGCTCTGCCATTGTGGCATCGCCGGAGGAGCATTGGCGGTAGGGTTTATGATGAATTTCAGATAGCCTCGGAGAAGGGTTCCAAAATTCCTTGAATCGTTTAGGAAATACAAATTCCTACGATTTTTATTTTGTTAATCGTTTAGGAATCGTTTACGGAGGATTTTGTTTTTTTAAAATAATGTACATTATTAATATATGTGTGTGTGTATTCTAGTATTTTAAATCATGCATCACAAGGGTCTTATCTAGTTATTCATATACTTATAAGTACCATGTTTGTGAGAGTGACGCTCGACATCGGTAAAAAACAGCCAATATTGGTAAGCTAGACAAGCGTGCGATGTCGGTTATTTCATGTTTGCGAGAGGTGCGTGTGACATTGGTTACAATAATAAGAGATGTTGGTAAGCGAGAAATGCATGCAAAGTTGCTCATTCATGTGTGCGAGAGTTACGTGCTACATCGGTCAAAACAATGACTACGTCGGTATGCCAGACATGCGTGCGACGTCGTTAAGAAAGAAATGCATACGACGTCAGTCATTCATGGTTGCGGTAGTGACGTCCGACATCTGTCACAAAAATAAATGACGTCCGTAAGCTAGACATGCGTGCAACGTCGGTCATGCAAGACTTTTTACCTCATTTTTAAACACTAGAGGTAGAATGTGTACTTTTTACCTTAGTTTTTTTGTTGGGGTAAAAAATATTATTTACTTTGAAAAAAAGGAACCGAGGTAAAATTTCTCTTACCTCGGTTATTTGCCCTTAACTAAAAAAATGGAGGTAAAAGGTGTGAATTTAAAGATGTTTTTATGTAGTGACTCCTGGCATTTTCAGCCCCTTTTACTACTTTTTTAGCCCAACTTACTAATTTCTTGTAATACAAACCGCTATATTTAATTGTAATCAATTTCAAACCACATATTCCAACAAAGATTCTACCAAAATAAAAAACACAAAAATAACTAGCACACAACTAAAAGCAGTCAAAGCAAAGAAAAATTAGCGTATATTTATTATTGTCCTCACAGCTTATTCCTACTTTCAAAGTTCAATTAGTTAAACCTTATTGTTAGTTAAACCCATAATTACATCCTTGTGGATAGGCCTCCACAAAGAGTTATCCTTACGTTTGAGCCAATTCCTCATTGGGGGTTAATGTTCAATTCTAATCAAGGTTGAGACCTTAGCTTTCTCATTGGGTTTAGGAGAAGGTATAGGAAGTTTTAACTCCTTCGTATGCTCCATAAACCACTGCATGTTAGTCACTAGTGGAGAGTGGCCTATTAAAGGTGGAGTTCAAATGCGGTTCCAGGAAATTTCTGAGGAACCACATTTAGGGACATGTTTGATCTCATAACTACTAAAATTTGGATGTTGTTCCAAATTAAAGTAGGATATTGAACATTGGAAGGAAATTCTTGAATAGCCGCTTTCCAATATAGAGATTCAAAGGCGGTTATTGAAGATCTGCCTTCGATTGGTTGTGCCAAAGTGACTTCTAATGCATTTGTTCCAAATTAGGAACTGGAATACAAATCATGTTCTGATAGAGGAGTTGCTGTGGTTCATAATTTTCGAAAGCAAGAAACAATTTACGAGATCGTAACTCTATCTAATCTAAGTTCCGAATGTGGAACATTATTCGGATCCTGCTTCCGAGTTAGGATCTTAAACCAGATCATTATTTCCTAGCACTAGATTAGTTCCGAGATCGAAACATAAAAAATTGGGATTGTATTAAAACTTTATCAGGGGCTATTCACAATAAAAATTGAGAAGGCATTAGAAAGAGGCATAACCAAATCGTTGTGATTTCTGGTGGGATTATTTGTGAAGGTATGTTCAAGTGATTCATTCATTTTAATTCTTTCAAATCAATTATATTAGGAATGGGTTGAATTAGGGTTATTTGTCTTGAAGTTGTATTGTGAATAGAAATGATGTCAATTAGGGTTATATTGTGTGATATATATGTTTTGAACTACACTCAAATGTACGTATGCACCTAGCACCATGGATAGATCAGAACTCATAGGTATCAATTGTAGAAATTCACCAATTACATTCCCTTGGTTGGATCGTTTGTTATTTTGGCTTTCAAACATGCCTTGAAGAACGGTGAGGTGCGGGCACGATGCCCATGCATGGATTGTAAGAATGATGCATATGTTGGGTTGCATGAACATCTTATAATGCATGGTTTTCAAACTAGCTATACTCATTGGATATGGCACGGGGAGGGTCTCATTGATATTGTAGATAATGTTAAAACTAATGGATGAGTAGATTTTTGTTGAGATGAAGGACTTGATGAGATAATCGACGATGTTGCTAGAGAATATCAAGGAAAACCCGAGGCCCTTGAAGCATTGATCAATGACAAGAAGACCACACTATACATAGGGTCAAAACATTAATTTTTAAGTGTGGGAGGTCATCGCCATACCTCTCCAAGTTAATATTTATAAGCCCTAAGTGATTCCTATCTACAACTAAGTAGATAGCAGCAAGTCGGGGTCATCCACGAAGAAGAGGGATTTTCTCAAGCGTTTAAACATAGAAGGTTGATATTATGCTAGAATTAGATATATATATACACATATAAAAGAAAGTAAATGGGAGGCATCTACTTATAAAGCACGGGCTCCTTGATATTCCTTTTGATCATCTTTAGTAGATCACTCATGGGTAATTTGTATTTAAATTCTATATGAAGGCCATTAATAAGGGCATCAAAAGATATTGAAGCCCATTCCCAAGAACGGTAGTAGAGACGAATGCCATTCACATATAGAATGGTAGTTGATGAAGGCTATAATTATCAATGCATGGTTGAAGAATATTAAAGCCCAAGATAGGAAGCTACTTAATTCATAGCGGCCAACGGAGAAATGGGGAATTGATGTCTGACCGGTTATGCCTTAGTCCAAGAATGATCTAAGAAGAATTAGCCTTCAAATATGATTTCATTGGATTTATATTCTTGAGTACTATAAAATAGACTACTAGAACTCTCAAATCGAACTAACGGTTCTACCATAGCGAAGGAAACTAGTTCAGTCGGCCGAAGCACGAACGTGTCGATTCAGGTCGTGCATGGTTTAGCACCAACGGCCTGTGCCATAGGTGACGCCCTATGCCAAGAAGACAAAAATGAGGCAGTGATGTGACCCACGCCAGACACGATGACCCGCATCTTAAAATCAATTACCCCTCAACTTTTCTAAGTATTAGCGAAAGAAACCCCATTTTAAGCGGCCCGCACCATTCCAAGACCATTTCGTCAAGACCAGTCGATGGGGTGTGGGAATCTACACGGTCCATGCAAAGTTTCTCAATGATGCACCAAGCCTGAACACGGCCTGCACCAATGGCCACAGGCGCAGATCAGGAGCTCAAAGATAACCACTCTGATGGTGCCCCATAGGAGACGACGTGGCCCACACCAGTGCTAGACGCGACCTGTGCCAAACCTAACATCCCGCGCCATGGTTGAAGATCCATGTCCAACTCAAGAATAAGTTCCCCGTGCCAAGAAGAGGCACGACCTGCGCTAGCCTTCATGTCCTTCGCCAAGTATAGCCACAGACCGGTTATCTGTGATGCTCCGTGCCGGGTGATGGCTGAGCTAGGTCTATTTTAGGCCTATTTTTAGACCCAATCTCCTACTACTATATATAGAACCTTATTCAACTAGGTTTAAGGAGTTGGTCATATTTTTAGTTACTTCATATCATTGTAGAAGAGTAAATAGGAGATTCTCTCCTTAGTAGCTTTATTTTTCTTTTATCCTCCTTTGAATTCCATTTCTAGGGAGTAGTTTCTATAGCTCGGGGATAAATTGATATGACTTGGTGATTTCTATATGTTTTTTTGAGATTCTATAGTTCCTCATAACCTTGTTTTCATAGTATTATTTTAATTTACTTTTAATTTTTATGCATGAATATCCCAACATATATAAGTACACACTTTGGGCTGTATTGATGCTAGGCGTAAATATCGATGCCCCTCTCGGAAGGGAAACCTAGATGTTTGTATGGGTGGTGGGGGGAATGAGTATGCATGGGTGTGTGCACGAGAGACTTGAGGTCACCCAGATCCACATACCATTGCACAAGTCATAGCCATCTTTGTAAAGAAGTCCAAATGGTTCCGGGAAGAGATAGCTTAGATAGTAACAAGCTAGGGTTACAAGAAACCCTAGTATCATAGATAATGTGGCTACAATCTTTAGGCCTAGTTGATAGGACCCGAGAGGATTAGTGCATTCGTGGTGGAAGCCCGGGGCGTAATCACACAGGGGAGAATTAGACTTACAACAACGGTTGGACCTTTTTATACTCCTCTAATTACGATGGCAGAGTCGAATGAGGGTTGTGAGAGCACCCACTGTGATAGAGATGGGGAAATGTGTGCCATTAGCCACACCACGTTTTATGGACATACTATTAGGTTTTCTTATATCTATATGTAAAAGAATCGAGGTTAGAAGTATTATATTTACCAGGTCACTCAATGGTTTCCACCAAGTGCTAGCTTTAATTAGTAGTTTTTTCTATTTAGTTTTCATGCTTTGTAGTTGTTAGTTTGAAAATCCAAAACCCTCCCCCTTTGCATGTTTTCTTTACTATCGATTCCTTTCATTCATACGGATTGATGACCCGTACAAGGTTGTATTTTTAGTAGATACAATAGACCTAACATCTCTATGCAAAAACATAGCGCTTGCTACTAACTACCCTCTAGGTAGCATAGCAGTAAGATCGGGGTGCAGAATGTAATTTTTATCTTTGGCTGTCCCACGGGACAAGCCTCAGCTAGGGTTAATTAGCTATGATTAACAACCCTAGGTCAAGGCAGTTCAAATTTTGGTGTTGCTATCGGGGATTCTATCTGTCTAGGTATCAACTTAGGCACAACACATTAGTAGAGTAGTTAGTATAGTTTAAAATGTTTGTTTTGTTGGTTTTTGTTTGTTTGTTGTTGAATCTTTGTTGAGCTGTTGTTATAGTTATTTTTTTATCTTCTTATCCATTTGCGAGTGTTGTATTCAGAAGGGCATTGTTGGCCCAGGTTTATGGTACACACCCGTGCCACTAATCTAGGCATCTTAAACTATCTAGTTGAGAACATAGGTGGTCAGAGGAGAAGGGGGAGAATAACTGGGCCACAATTTCAACCGAGACAAGAAGTAGTAGTAGAAGGTCCATTAACAATGGCGGAAGACAACCGTACCCTACAGGAGGTTATAGCACCCAACTTGGAGATGTGAGTTGTGAGCTTAAGAGTGGCATGATCCATTTCCTTCCTACATTCCATGGATTTTTGGGTGAGGATCCGAACCGGCATCCAAGTCAGTGTGGTTGAGGAAGTAGTTGTCGAACATCACCCAAGTAGCCACCAAGAGTATGTACAACTATTGGGAGAACTTCAAGCAACTCTTAGCAAGCTTTCCTTACCACCCATTTGAAAAAGGAGACTTGGTGTATTACGTCTTTGAGGGATTATGCGACAAAGATATGCAGATGGTAAATGCCGCATGTAACATATCGATTGCTAACAAAATCCCCAAAGATGCTATGGAACTTTTTGAGGAAATGGAAAATTTTATGTGGTATTTTGGCACTAGATTGCGGGTGAAGGCCTTGGATGAACCCACAGACTCACCTCAGTTGGAGGAGAACGTCCAAGTTGTTACTTCTATGATGAAGGAGCTTTTGCGAGGAAAAGTGCATCAAGTCCAAGTGTGTGGAGTTTGCAACCTCAACCACAATTCCAAAGTATGCCCCATAGTTGTAAATTATCTACAAGAGGTTAACACGATTGACTAAACAACCAGGAAAATCACAATTTGCTAGGGGCCAACAACAAGGGTTCCGAGGGAACCAAGGAGATGCAAGGCTGGACCCCTGTGCAAATTCATTCAACCCGAGGTATAGAGATCATCCTAATTTCCTATAGAGGGAGGACAAGGTTTACCAGGGAGGACATGCTCCACCTCAGGCATACCCTAGAGATTAAAGCCCTTCCAAAAACTATGTTTAACTTTACAAGGCAGAAAGGGATGAGATCTTGGAAGCCATAGGCCAATTGGGGAAGAAACATGAGATTTTTCCAGAGTGGACAAGGCGAGAAATTAAGGACCTTGGCAATAGAGCTTTCTCAAGTATAAAAAATCTTGAAGTTCAAGTCAGGAAACTTGCCACCTCGGTAAGGCGACTTGAAGCAAAGGAGTCTAGAAAGCTACCTTCTTGATGTGTCCATTTTATATGCATTATTTAGTAGTATTTAGGATCACTTTTGTTATATTTTTGGTGTAAGATTGCTAGATTTATGTAGGTTTACATAATAAGGGGTTTAGATGGCCATTTTTGGTTTTTATATCTAAATCCTTCATTTTTGTAACCTATGTTGAGTCTAAGGGATTTTTGGTCCTCATGAGCATCTAGATTTCTTTTTGTGAGCTTAATTTGTAGATTGCTCATGAGCATTTAGAAGTGGTTTAGTGAAGGCCATTCGAAAGCATGGTAGAAGATTGAAGGCCACTCACAAAGTGGTAGAAGATAAAGTGAAGAAAGGAGAGCAAAGCAATGGGTGAAGGATGGTCCAGGGTTTTCATAATTTTCCGAGAAGAATCAGCCTTCAAGAGTGGTACCATTGGATTCCTCTTCTAGAGCACTATGAAATCGACTACAAGAACTCCCAAAACGGATCAACGGTTCACCCGGAGGAAGCAAAACAAAACAGGGCTGGATTTTACTAATTTGGTAGCGAGTCGCGATGGTTGGTCGCGAGTCGCGACGTCAGCGCAAATTCAGCCCTGCAGCAGCGTTTTTTCTCCCCTTTTTCTTCCACTATAAATACCTCTTCACCCCTTCTTCCCCAAAGCTTCCAAGCCCGCCTTTGGGGCTCCAAAACCCTACTTTCTACCATTTTCTTCCATTTCTTCTTCTTTCTTTGTATATTGTTGTTCTATGTTATGGGTTTTGTTTATCTAGGGTAGTTTTTATCTTGGGAGCAAAGGATTTAAGCTTCCACTTCTATGTAGTAAGAATCATTTTATCTATCTATTTGGTGTTTTTGCTATTGTGCATTTATTATGGTTTGAATGTTAATTGTTGATTTCATTGATGTTGTTGAAAGCTTGAGCATATGAAATACTTGTATGAATTGCTATCTAGGGTTTGGGGGATTTGGGTTGATTTCCCCCCTTTTCTTGTTAGGAATGTATGAGTATGATTTAGAGCTTTTGATTGTGTTGATGGATTGATAATGTGCTAGATGAATGTGATTGATGTTGAACTCTTCGTCATGTTCATTTGTGTAGCAAAGGAGAAAGTTATATGCTCTTGGATGAATGTGCGTTGCACATTCATCCAATCTCATGTAATTTCATGAATTGGTTAAATGCTTAGTCACGGTGTAGTGGTCATAAGTAAGCTTGTTGGTTCTTCGTGATTAAATGCCATCAATGGGATACTCCTAGCAATAGGGGAGTCATTGGTGAGGTTTTACAAGAGATGTTGAATTCACTCTTGCAAACTACGAACTAAGAAGGATGGAAGATTTATCTTCACAACAAGTAGTTGAAGTATTGAATAGATGATTTTAATTCATCCTTGAAGCATTTGTTATTTAGCATTTATGTATTCTTGATGGTGTGTTTCACTTCATTTGTGCCATGAGTTGTTTGAGCATAGGGAGTGCTTGTATGATTGAATTGGTTAGGTGTTAGGAACGTGACGAATTCCGTAGCTCCTTTGCATGAAAATCTACGAGCATGAACTTAGAACTTCTTGTGCATAATGTGTTGTGATTCTTGCTAGATGGATATGTTGATGTTGAGTCATGTAATGCTATATGATAGAATGAGTGAATGGTTCAATGACCTACATTAGATTTGGAAGTTGATATCCCTTGCCCCCAAGGCTTTTTATATTTGTAGTTTTAAAACCACTTTTTCTTAGTTTTGTTTGATGATTAGCATAGTCACTTGACCTTGTTAGTTATCTTGTCTTTTTACTTTTGTAACTTAGGAAAACCAACCAACCAAACCCCCCCATTTACATGCTTTTATATGTATGTATATATGTCTACTCCTAGCCTAATATCAACCTTTTGTGCCTAAACGCTTAGGAAGATCCCTCTTCTTCGTGGACGACCCCGATTTGCCGCTATCTACCTACTTGTAGAAAGTAAGCAAAAAGGGCTTATAAATTATCTTTGAATAGGGGTGCAACGACTGCCCGCTATCACTTCTCAACCCGAGGTGAATCTGAGAAATGTGAGTGCACTTAAATTGATAAATGGGAAATAAATCCACATGACCGAGAGGAAGACGATGCAAGAAGATGACAAGGTAGTGGAGGCTACCAAAGGACATTTGAAAGAAGAGGAAATTATGGTCAAGGAAGCCCTTCCAAGGAACCCCCACTGCCCGAGGAACAAGTCACTATTCCACCTCCATTTCCATGTAGTTTTAGAAGATGGCCAAAGGTGGTGACCCCATGCAAACATTTGAAAAGTCTTTGAAAAGGTTAAGGTAACTATCTCTATCTTGGAATTGATTGAACATGTGCCATCTTATGCTAAATTTCTTAAATTTACATGCACAAAGAAAAATCGTAGGCTAACTAAGAGATTAGTACACTTGAAAATAGGTGGTGTTGCCATTTTGAATCTTAGGAACTTGCCAAAGAAATGCGATGATCATGGAATGTTTTCTACCCCTATCTTTTTAGATTGTAAACTTGTGGAGGGTTACCTTTTAGGTTTCGATGTGTGTGCCTCAAAGGTTTTGGGGGAAGATGGGTCTCGGGTGGTATTTTAGTGGTGGTTAGGTGATGGTAGGAAACAAATGGTGATTGGGTGGTGTAGGAAAGTATGTGAGCTTCATGGGTCGTGTACGTCTACACGCCCCATGTATATGGGGTTCGGTTCTCCTCCTTGTCCACCAATCGTGTACGTCTACATGGTCCATGAGTTGGAATCCCCAGTTGCTCACTTTCCTCCAAGAACCATATGTTTCCTAAAAAACAAACATGCACACCAAGTGTAATAGTGTCCAAAAAACAAAAAGAAACTACAAATAGAAAAGCACACAAAAAATGCTAAACTAATCTAATAAGTTTTTTAGCTCGGGTTGCCTCCTGAGAAGCTCTGTATTTTTAAGGTTGTCGACACGACCCTAATGTTATCCATAAGGTGCAAGTTTGTACCCCATCACTTTTAGACAACCAAAACATAAGAGGTGGTGGTAAGAATCTTCTAAGAGGAAGATATAGTAGAGGAAGAGTCAACCTTAGAGGGAATAGGTGGTATGGAAGCTTAGCATATTCAATTGGCTTCCCTATGGTTTCCTATAAGATTTCCAAAAATGTGGAAATTGGTTCTATAGGTGGAGGTAGGGGTGAAAATAGGTAATATGGAAAATTAAGTACAGTTACCCCTTCCTCGACTTCTTCACTCTCAACAAACCATTCCCCATACCCTTTAGATTCATCTATCAAAACTTCACATTCAACTAGGGATGGTTCATTTTTTGAATATTAGGTTTCTAGTTGGCTCACCATTTTCATAAATTCAAGCACTTTCCCCACAACTTTTGCAATACTTGAGAATAGTTGAGTTTCCAAATCGCTAATCTCGCTAAACTTACCGAGTTGGAACCAATCCTAGGGACTAGTTTTGGGGCACAGGGTAAGTTGGTGAAATCCAACTATCTAACCCAAATTGTTGGTTTCCCGATGCATCTCCATACCACGAATTTGAGTTACCACTAAACCTTGAATTTGGAGAGTCATGTTATGGGTAACAATCTTGATCCCATCGGCCTTGGCCAATGACTCCTACCTCTCTCTCATATTTGCTCATCAATGAGAAAGACTCTGTAGCATGGTCGCAGTGGCATATCCTACAAAATCTCACTCGTTGAGCCTCTTTTCTTCCAAAGTCACTCAACCTTGGGCAACACTCTGTAGGGTGATCATAATGACACACCCTACAAAGCATCATCCGTTGAGTGCTTTCCCAATTTTTTTCTTTTCAATTAAACACCAACAAAGAAAACACACAAAATTTGGAATTGTAGTGCAAGAGTCCTCCGTTTGGACCAAGAACTCAGACTTACTCCAAAAAAAACAAACAAAAACAAGAAATAGATAAAAGCAATATTATCTACTCTACTAACTTGTTATGCCTAAATTGATACCTAGAATGAAAGCATCCCTAGAAACGGTGCCAAAATTTGACCTACCTCGACCTAGGGTCATTTAAAAACGTAGCTTAGAATTAACCCGACTGAGGAATTGATTCCCATAGGATGGTTAAAGATAGATATTTTTATTCTGCACCCCGATCTTACTGCTACGCAACCTCGATGGTAGTTAGCGGCAGGCCCTGGGTTTGTCCACAGAGACTCTAGGTCTAATATATCTACTCAAAACACAACCTTGTACTGGTCATCAATCCATACGAATGAAATGAATAACTAGTAAAGAAAACATGAAAAAGGGAGGGGTTTTGGATTTTTCAACTAGCAACTACAAAGCATAAAAAGTAAATAACACAACTACTAATTAAAGCTAGCACTTCGAGAATCATTGAGTGACTTGGTGAATCTAATGCTTCTATCCTTGGTTGTTTCACATAGAGATCTAAGAAAAACTGATAGTGTGTCCATAACACGTGGTGTCACCGATGACATACACTTCCTATCCCTGTCACGGTGGGTGCTCTCGCAATCTTCCATCGACACTACCATCGTAATTAGTAGAGTACAACAAAGTCTGACCATTGTTGTAGGTCTGATTCTCCCCTATGAAATTATGTCCAGGGCTTTCACCATGGATGCAACACTACTCCTCTTGGTCCTATTACACTAGGTCCAAGGATCGCAGCCACCTGATCTGTGATTCTAGGGTTTCTTGTAACCTAGCTTGCTAGTATCTAGCTATCTCTTCCCGGAACCTTTTGGACTTCTTTACGAAGTCAGCTAAGACTGGTATGATGGTATGAGGATAAAGGTGACCTCGAATCTCCCATGCACACACCCACATTGACTTGTTCCCCTTCACCCATACAAACATCCAGGTTTCTAGTCCCAGAGAGGCATCGATATGTGCGCCTAGCATGAATACAACCCAAAATGTGTGTTTATATGTGCTGTGATATTCATGTATTCAAACTCAAAATAAAATCACAATAATATTATGAACATAAAATTAGGATGAACTATAGAATCTCAAAGAGCATAAAGAAATAACCAAGTCACATCAATTTATCCCAAATCTATGGAAACTGCTCTACAATATATCGATCCATGGAAAATATTGAGTTAGATGCCATAGATCTAAGAAAATATGATGAAGGAAAGAAAGTACAAAGATAAATGGTAAGGAAAGAGGAGAAAAACTCTAGAGAGAGCTCTACTCCCCTTCTAACTAAAGAGAGAAATCTAATCTACATTATTACTAGTTATGATTTAGTAGAATACTAATGCTCCTATATATAGTAGCAGGGGATTGGGCCTAAAGATAGTCCAAAGTTAGGTCAAAACCCTAGTCATCCTTTCCCTCTAGTTGCTGAACCTTTCTCGAATAAACAACTCAAATCCATGAATCTTTTGGAGCTAGAATTTATTATTTTGATAGGGCTCAGAAAGATGAACATTTTGATATATGGTAGAGAGAAATTGGGTGAAGATTGAGAGAGTTATGACAAAAATGGTGAGAAACTGCCTCTTGGCGCAGGCCATCACGGATGATGCGGCCCATGACGTGTCCTTGGTAGCGCGAGGCGCGAGGTCTGGAGCGTGGAGTGGATCTTCATGTCGCGTGGTGCTTGAGTTCTTCCACGGGGTATGGACCTTCATCTTGGCATGGGGCGCGAGGCTCTACTCGGATTGCGTCTAACCGTGCTATGGGTCGCATCATATGCTGCAGGCCGCGGTCAAGAACAGTGCTCCACTCAGAACTTTGGAATGAGATGTGTGATTTCCCACACCCCACTGACTGGTCTTTGAATCTTGGACTTAGAATGGTGCAGGATGACAAAAATGAGATGTCCTGCTCCCATACTTAGCCGTGTGGAGGGTTCTTCATCTTGTATTGGTGGCCCATGCTAAAATATGCATGCAGGTCGTGCCATGGCCTTGCGTGGAATATATTTGCACACCCCTTGGCCTTTCACTGGAACTCTTGGCATGGGGAATCTCTTTTGGTGCGGGCCATTGGTGCCAAACCATGCACGGACCACCCTAACCCGTTTGTGCCTTAGCCGGCTGAACTTGTTTCCTTCGCCCCGGGTGAACCGTTTGTTAGATTTGAGAGTTCTAGTTATCAATTTTATAGTAATAAAGAAGATAAATAAAATGAAACCAGACTTGAAGTCCGATTCTTCTTGAATTTTTCTCAGACTTTGGAGCAACTCATCGGACCACGATTCACTGTTTCTCCCTAGGCTGTTTT
This sequence comes from Rubia yunnanensis, assembly GCA_037428765.1. Lineage (NCBI taxonomy): Eukaryota > Viridiplantae > Streptophyta > Magnoliopsida > Gentianales > Rubiaceae > Rubia > Rubia yunnanensis. The sequence goes on along the minus strand of CM075061.1, from coordinate 42,271,397 downwards.
GAACCCCAGGATTTGATGTCTGTGGCTTTCATCTTCTACCATTCTAGAGGGGAATGAACTTTGATCTTTTCTAACATCCTTGCAAACGTCCTTCAACAACTTCTACCTCCCTTACGAACAACCTTCAAATAGAATGCAAACAAAGAGTAACAATAGGCGACCAACTAAAGATGAGCACAAGGAAGATCAAGGAGCCCGTGGATACAAGAAGTCCATTAGTACCAATTAAGTCTACAAAACGTAGGATATAAAAAAGAAAAACAAACATGGCCATCAAAACCCCATGTCACATAAACTCAACTAAATTTAGCAATCCTCAAAATAAAAGTAGCTAAAAAGTATCTCAAATGCATCAGTTAACGCATGCAAAATGAAACAGATCACCTAAGGTTTTTCTGGTCTAAAATCAGGAAGAAGAGAAGTAAGGAAAGAGAAGGATAAAATGCTATTTATAGTAAAAGACAAAGAAGATAGATTTAAAGTGCCATTCATCGCAAGTCGCGATAGGGTCCATCACGATTCGTGACAGGCGCCTAGAACATAACATATTTTGCTCTTCTTCTTGTCTTCTAACCCTCAACACATTACACAATCCTTAAACTCTTCAAATCTTCAAGTCTTCAAATCTTCAAAGTCAGTCTTCAAATCTTCAAAGTCTTCAAAATATGATCTTCAATTTCTTCTGATCTGCAAGTCTCGATGTTCTTTCATTGTCACACAAAATTCACTTTGAAAAGGTAAAAGAGCGTAATGTCGCTCTTACCTCTCCTAAGAGAATTCCAAGGTTAAACACAAGCTCTTAATAATAAAAAAGCACAAAAGTGATCCTCAAAATTCCCAAAATAAGTTCATAAAATGGACACATCAAACCTCCTTCATAGAGGATTTTATCTCAATTGTTCATCGGGGAAATCCTCCCGTAGGTGTTCAAATGATCGGCCACAAGGTTCTTCGTGCTTTTCTTGTCTCGCAGCTCCAACTCAAATTTGCTCAAAAGCATGATCCATCTAATAAATCTTGGCCTTGCCTCTTTCTTCATCATCGAGTGATGAAGTGTTGCATGGTAAGTGTACACAATAACTTTTGTACCAAGCAAATAAGATCAAAATTTTTCCGAAGAAAATACGACCGCTAGTAATTCATTTTCTGTGGTGGAGTATTTTCTTTGGGCCTCATTGAGAGACATGAATGCATTGTAGATGGTGTGAGGCGCTCTCCCCACCCTTTGACCAAGCACCACTCTAACGGTGTAATCACTAGCATCGCACATGATCTCAAAAGGAAAAGACCAATCCAGGGTTTGTATGATAGAGGCCGAGACAAACCTTTCCTTCAATGTATTGAAGGTCCCTTTATAACCCTCATCCATCACAAATTCCACCTCCTTTTGAAACAACTTGCACAAAGGAGATGCTATCTTTGAAAAGCCCTTAATGAACCAGCGGTAAAATCCTGCATGATCAAGAAAAGAGCACACTTGGCGCACATTAGTAAGATGAGGCAAAGTTTGAATAGTTTTAATCTTTTCCTTGTCTACCTAAATGCCCTTAAAGGAGACAACATGGACTAAGAGAAGGCCTTACTTACCATAATATGACACTTCTCAGAATTTAACACAAGATTAGTATCAATGCAACATGTAAGAACTTGTGTCAAATTTGCTAAACAGTTGTCAAAAGGATTACCATGAAGGATAAAATAACCAATGAATACCTTAATAAATTTTTCAACAAATTCTAAGAAAATTCTCACCATACACCTTTGGAAAGTAGAGGGGGTGTTACATAGCCTAAAAGGCACACGCCAGTAAGCAAATGTACCAAAGGGGCACGTGAAGGTTGTCTTTTTTTTTATCTTCAGAGGCTATGGCCACTTGAAAGTATCCCGAGTACCCATTCAAAAAGCAATAGACTGGGTGAATTTCTATCCTCTTGTGCATTTGATCAATGAATGGAAATGGGAAGTGACCTTTCCAAGTCTTCGCATTTAGACTCCGGTAGTCAATGAAAACACGCCACCCATTTTGAACTCGGGTGGGCACCATTTAACCTTTCTCATTCTTGACCAGCATTACCCTACTCTTCTTGAGTACCACCTAAGTTGGGCTCACCCACTTTCTATCTGAGATTAGATAGATCATACCCGCTTGGAGAAATTTAAGGATTTCCGCCTTCACCACCTCCATCATAGGTGGGTTCAATCGGTGTTGGGGTTGCCGCATAGACCTTGCATTTTCCTTCAACAAAATTTAATGCATGCGAGGGGATGGACTTATACCCTTGATGTTGGAAGTAGTTCATCCAATTGCTTCCTTATTCTCCTCCAACACTACCATTAATTTCTCTTCTTGCTCTTGGGTGACCTTGCTTGAAATGATAACCAGGAGTATCTCACCTTCCCCAAGAAATGCATACTTGAGGTCACATGGCAATGGTTTAGGCTCAATCACCAGGGCTTTCACAAGTGATGGAAGGAGTTCCGATTTCTCGGGTTCCTTTAAGGGTAGGGGAGGAGGGTTTGAGAGGGTTTTTCTGATCTCTTCAAGAAAGTTCAAGTCCTCAAGGCTTTCCTTCGAGTTAGTGCCCATAGAATATACGTTGTATGCATCATTAATATCACATTTCAAAGAAACTAACAAAGAATCATCACCACTTAGTTCAAAAATATCTTGCACAACATGTTCAACAACATCTAAGGCATGGCAAGCATATTCTTCACTAGGATACTTCATAGTGTCATTTATGTTAAACTCTAATTTATCCCATCAAATTCCATGGTGAGGGTACCATTATGCACATCAACCATCATCCTTGAATTTTTAAAAAATGGCCTCCCCAATAAAATTTGGGTAGTAAATTTATCATGCTTCGTTTCAAGTACATAAAAAACCGTGGGAAATACCAAGGAATCCACCTTAACCAACACATCACTGACAATACCTTAGGGTATGCACTAGAACGATTGGCTAATTGGATTACCACCCTGGTTTTGTGCAAAGTAACTAAGCTAAGGGTTTCATACAAAGATTAAGGAATCACATTTATTGATGCACCTAGATCAAGTATGGCTTTTTCAAAATGTATGTTTCCTATTATGCAATGGATTATGAACATGCCGGGATCGCTACAATTAGGGGGTAACTCTCTTTGATACAAGGCAGTAACGTGCTCACTTTTCCCATTATTCAACTTATTCTTGGCTCTTTTCTTTCTATTCACAACACATAATTTCTTTAAAAAATTGGCATATCTAGGAATGTTTTCAATACCATTCAAGAGTGGAATATTAATCTCGCATCTATTAAAGACTCTGTAGATGTCCTTGTTGTCCTCCTTCCTCCTTTTGTCTTTCAAAGCTTCCAAAAATGGTGGTTTTGGCACGTATGGAGGGAGTTCCACTAATTTTTCCTTCTTGTTAGGAGGGGATGAAGGTTCGGGAATGGGGATGATTTTTCAACCACGACCTCTTCTTCCTTCTCCTTCCCCTTCCTTGCTTTCTCCTTGTCCAATATGTCAGCCTCTTCTTCCAACTCTTTTTCAAACACCTTAACTCTTTTTGGCTCATCTTCAACAATTTCACCACCCGAGGGAGTTCCAACCTCTTTACCTCTTCTCAATGTGATAGCACTAGCATTTTGGTGGGGATTCAATTCCGGTTGAGAAGAGAGCTTGCCCTTTTCACGCACCTCCATCCGATTCACGGCTTGTGCTATTTGGCTCACTTAAGTTCCAAGTTTTTTATGCTTGCCTTGGCTTCATCTTTGAATTTTTTACCCTTTTTTACACACAAATTCAACGTATGAATGACTTGCATCACCTCATTTTTTGTTAACCTTGGTCTCGGGGCTTGTCTTGAAACCTTTGGTATTGTTGTTGAGGTGGCTGATATTGTTGTTAAGGAGGACAATACAGTTGAGCATTTTGGCCTCCTTAAGGGTTTCCATACCAGAGTTTTGGGTGATAACTATTACCCAAATGGTAAGGCCGGTTTTGGTAGCCTTGATTTTCTTGATAACTTTGGTTCCCTTGGTTGCCTTCATAACCTTGCCCACCTTGAAACCCCATGGCACTCACCTCCTCAACATAATCATCTCACAAATTAGGGCAAGCATCCGTAGGATACACCGATGAAAAAATTTCACAAGTTTTACATGCGTCACATTCCCAAACATGGTCATGAGAGACTTCATCATAGAAGTAAGTGTTGAGATGTGGGCATTGGATTTCTTCTTCTCAAATCGGCCCTCGAGCTGAAATTCCCTGACTCCTCGGCTAGCTCCTCAAGTAACTTCATAATCTCCATCGAAGTCTTGTTCCCAAGTGTACTTCAACAAAAAATCGTCACTAGACTTTGGTCCTCATCAAAAAGACCATTGTAAAAATCATAGACCAAGTCTCCCTCTGGATAACCTTGGTAAGGGAAAGTTGAGAGAAGTTTCTTGTACCTCTCCCAATAGTCATAGAGTGAGTTTTCATGCTATTAGAGGATGTTGCTAATGTTATTATTCAAAGCGGCAGACCTTAAGGCAGGGAAATAGTTGGCAAGAAATTTCATCTTCATGTCAAGCCAACTTTTGATGCTCTTGGGTAGTAAGTAGTGGAGCCAATCCTCTGCACCATCTCTCAATGTGAATGGGAATGCCTTCAATTTGTAGAAGTCTTCATCTACTCCATAGGGGACCGTACCACCACATAAGTAGTGGAACTCGGCGAGATGCTTTTTGGCATTTTCCCCTTGCCTACCAAAGAATATAGGTAGCAAGTTTATAAATAGGGTCTTGAGCTTGAAATTCCCGTTTGGTATAACCAAAGGATACTCTACGCACATTAGCTGTTGGTCAAGGTTGGGGGCCATACGACCCTCAATAGGGCTTGACCCAAAGGAATATCCCTTTCTTGGATGGGAGTAGCTCTTTCTTGGAGAGAAGGATATTGAGGTCCTCCTCCTGAATGCTCATCTTCTGGCTCGAAGTAGAAGTATCTACAAAATGGTCACTAGGAGGGGTGTTATTCACACTTTCAAAACAAAACCTCCTAGCCCATCTCAAATTCAACTCTAACTCTGGGCCGCAGTGTAGGGGTTCTTGTAAAGAGGATTGTGTACAAACTATACACCAAGAACTCAAACAATATGTCTCCAAGCCACTAAGAAAACAAGATAAATGCAATCTGACAAATATTTACAACTAGCACATAATTACACACAATATTCCTAAAAACATAAAAATAAATGCCTCTTCCCCGGCAGCGGCACCAAAATTTGGGTGGTGGTCGCCATACTTCTTAAAGTTAAATTTATAAGCTCTAATGCTTCCTATCTGCAATTAAGTAAATAATGGTAAGTTGGGGTCATCCACGAAGAAGAGGGATCTTTTCAAGTTTTAAATATGAATTAAAAGACAAGTGTTGGTTGGTTTTTTCCCTAAATTATGAATTAAAAGACAAGTTAAATAACAAGCAAGTAAAATATGCAAATCATGCAACAACAACTAAAAGGTGATTAAACCAACAATTCACGGAACCTTGGGCGGAATTGACTTCCACTTCCAAGCCTCTTATCCATCACTGAAAATGCAACCTATTTACCACTTTCACTACTTGTTGTGAAAATAAATATTTTATCCTTTTTAGATATGTAAGAGTGAATTCGACATCTCTTATCAAACCTCACCAATGACTCCCTTAGTCAAAACATGACTGAAAGTATCCCATCGATGGTGTTAAGCACGAAGAATCAACAAGCTTGGAAACACTTATAAACACTACACCGTGTCTAAGTGTTTAACCAATTTGTGCATTTACACAAGATTAGTCAATAACGATCGACATTCATAGACTTTTCTCATTTGCTACATAAAACAAACATGATAACGAGTTCAACATCACCATATTCATCTAGCAATTACCAACCCATCAACACAATCAAACACTTTAATTCATACTCTTGGATTTCATATCAAGAACAGGGAATGACATTAAAAACATTAATGACATACAAGCATTTCATATACTCAAGCTTTCAAAAACATTAATGGCATTAAAAACCAACATTCAATGCTCCATAAATGTTAAATAGCAAGATTATTAAATAGGCTACAATGTGTTAAGATATCGGCTTGGAAGCATTGGTCAATTGCTCCCAAGAACTAGATTTAGCTACTAAAACCCATACTAATTAACAACAACAATTCAAACATTTATCAAAGATGAACCAAGATGAAAAAGAGAGAAATCCAGGGTTTTTTTGCTCTAATTGGAAGAATAGAAGTGAGGAAAGAGAAGGATAAAGTGCTATTTAGAGCACAAGAAAAAGACGATAGATTTCTAGCCACCCGTTCGTCGTGAGTCGTGACAGGGTCCATCGCGACGGGCGCCCAGAACAGAACATATTTTGCTCCTCTTCTTGTCTTCTATCCATTACACAATCCTTCAACCCTTGAAGTCTTCAAGTCTTAAAATCTTCAAAGATAGTCTTCAAATCTTCAAAGTCTTCAAAAGATGATCTTCAATGGCCTCCAGTCTTCAAGTCTCGATGTTCTTTCCTTGTCACACAAAATTCACTTTGGAAAGGTAAAAGAGCGTAAATTCACTCTTACCATTCCTGAGAGAATTCCAAGGTAAAACATAAGCTCTTGATAACAAAAGAGCACATAAGTGATCCCAAAAAGTCCCAAAATATGTACATAAAATGGACACATCAACCCACTACGGCTCCTCCTACATCCTCCAAACCAGGAAATACTGATGGAAACTCTGGACTATCAATTACGGCTGGGATCAATTTCCTCTTCCAAGTAAAACTTCTTACCATGAAAAACTATATGGAAATTCTCATTTGAAGGGTCCTTGATATAAAAAACCTGCCATGCCTGTGCAGCTCATATGAATTTGTCATCTTCGTTCCTACACGATTCAAGTCGACCAACGTAAAGCCCATGGGCTTTTTGACTGCAACACTTGAACCATATTCCACCCAACGGCACTTGAGAACAAAAACTTTGAACTCTACATAATCCAATTCCCAAATTTCCTCAATGATCCCATAGAAAGGCATCACATCAACAAGATAATGTTTATTTATCTTGCTTGCCCGCCACATGGATTTAGATTCAATATAAACACCATTGTTTTGTGTTGTGCTCTTCTAATCCTTATCCTATGTTGAGAAACTAAAACCATTAATTTCATAACCATGGTACCATCTTACGGTGCAGTTTGGTGTCCTTGCAAACGCCTGTGGCTTATAGGGTCTCCCTTCCACATTGCAACGTTTGTAAAATAAGTTAAAAAATGTTGAAGAATGCTCTACCTGTATTATATTCGAGGGCCAATTTGGATGAATTTCTTCCAACATGAAAACATGCTCTTAAACATACATTGCGGTCTTGTTACTATTACGTAAAACACACAGGTGAACTGTCATCAACTCAACATTCAAAGGCGTGTGAAGCATACCCTTAGACTGTGGAGTCCCATTCTGCCTTCCGCAATGTGGTCCATCAGGAACACCAACCTATATTTTTTCAACCAACGTTCGCAATGTGATCCCCTCAGGAAGTACCTTTGAACAATCGAGACATCAGGCCGACTGTGATTATGAACATAACCATTGGAAAAGGCCACATGGCGCTCAAATGGGTACATCCAATGCATTCCAACAGGCTTCCATATACGTATCTCCCTAACCAAGTGTACCATAAGGTGCATCATGATGTCAAAGAATGATGGGGGAAATTACTTCTCCATATGGCATAAAACAACAACAACCTCCCACTCCAGTTCATCTAGTTGTTGCCTTCTAATATTTTTCCTACATATCGAGTTGAAGATGAAACACAAGTGCATATGTGAAAATATAACCTCTTCATTCAAAAACCTCATATTGCAATGGGCAAAAGTTGTTGCATAAGGACAGGACAATCATGCGATTTCAAAGCATTAAGATGCAATTCATCATTCACAAATCGAATAACATTAGAGGAGTAACTGGATGGTACCCTCATTCCTTGGATTCTCTCACACACTGATCTTCTCTCAGAAACTGACAGATTGTAAGGAGTGGGAGGTAGATATGTTCGCTTCCCTCTAACCTCCAGTGCCAGATCCAACCGAACACCAAGGCCCCCTAAATATTTCCTCGCATTTTATCTTCCTGAGAATGTTTAATAACGTGCCAATCAAACTCTCACAAGAATTATTTTCGATATGCATGACATCCTAACAATGGCGAACCTCCAAATTCTCCAAGTACAGTAAATCAAGGAAAATTGACCATTTCTTCTGCGGTCCTTCTATAGCCCCAACACCCTTTGGTAACTTCTTTCCAAGAACAACATTCAATTTCTTCATCTTGCTGTGAATAGCTACACAGTCAATAGTTTAGGTGCCTTTATCCTCTACTTCCCACCAATGAATACAATGGTTTTATCTCGCAACTTGTGCTTCAATGGGAGGAATTTACGGTGACCCAAATAAATAGTCTTACGCTCATTTTTCAACTGAGGGTAATCGGTCTCATCTTCACAAATGAGGGAAGCCTTGCAACCCTTAACTACATACCCAGAAAGGTCACCATATGCTGGGAAATCATTGATGGTAAAAAAATCATTGCCTTCAAAGTAAACTCTTCATCATGAAAACCATTAAACATTAGGGAGCCAACCGACCATGGCACGTTCAAATCTTCTATCAAAGGGGCAAGATAAGTGTCTATGTCATTTCCAGGCCATTTAAGCCTTCAAATAATGGTGGGCTTCCACACATATTTCCTCTTCATGCACAAGTACGGGGGGAGATTGTAAATGTCAAGCATAACCGGCCATAAATTATGTTTCGGGAACATATTCTTTAACGGGTTTGTACCATATGTACACAAAGCCATTCTCAAATTTCTAGGTTCAGATGAAACCATTGGATACACCTTATCAAATTTCTTCCACTGGTCCGCATCAGTCGGGTGTCGAATGATATGTCCATTTTATGTGCACAATTTAGTATTTTTTGGGATCACCTTTGTGCTCTTTTATTATCAAGAGGTTGTGTTTTATCTTGAAATTCTCTTAGGAGGGGTAAGAGCGACTTTACGCTCTTTTACCTCTTCTAAGTGATATTTGCGTGACAAAGGAAGAACATGGAGGCTTGAAGACCAGAGGCTATTGAAAATCACTTTTCAAAGACTTTGAAGACTTGCTTCAAAGATTTGAAGATTGGAAGACCGGAGGCTATTGAAGACCATCTTTTGAAGACTTAGAAGAAATTCTTCAAAGAGTTGAAGACTTGAATAATGAGAGAAATCATTGTGAAGATGAGGGCTCACCACAAGAAGAAGAAAAGAAGACAAGGTAAAGTTCTGGCGCCCATCTTGAGTCGTGATGCACGGGTTGCAAGAACCTAACCTTATCTTTTTCCACTATAGATAGCACTCACTTTCCTCTCATTAATATCTTCCATTTTTCATGTTTTGGTACTATTCTGACCCTAATTTTTTACCATTTTCAACTTTGATTTCCTTTGTATTATGTTTTATTTGTTAGCATTAATTAGTATGAACTCTTGCAGTTAAATCTAGTTCTTGGGAGCAATTGACCAAGGCTTCCAAGCCCTTGTCTTAAGAAAAAATTGTAGCCTATTTGGTACTATTACGATTATGCATTTATGGAGCCTTCAATGCGTTTGTTAATGTCATTAATGTTCTTGAAAGCTTGAGTATATGAAGTACTTGTACAATATGCTTGTTAGGGTTTGGGGAAATGGGTTGATTTCCCCCTTTCTTGATAGGAAATCTAAGAGTATGATTTAGAGCTTTTGATTGTGTTGATGGATTGATAATTGCTAGATTGCTATGATGTTGTTGAACTCTTTGTCATGTTTGTTGCTTGTACCAAATGAGAGAAGTCTATGAATGTTGATCATTCTTGACTAATATTGTGTAAATGCATGAATTGGTTAAATGCTTAGACACGGTGTAGTGTTTATAAGTGTTGCCAAGCTTGTTGATTCTTCATGCTCAATTCTATAAATGGGATACTTTTAGTCGTGTTTCAAACACGGGAGTCATTGGTAAGGTTTGACAAGAGATAGCGAACTCACTCTTGCAAACTACTAACTAAGAAGGGTAGAAGTTTAGTCTTCACAACAAGTAGTGAAAGTAGTAAATAGGTTGCATGTTTAATAATGGATAAGAGGCGTGGAAATGGAAGTCAATTGGGCCAAAGGTTTCGTTAATTGTTGTTTTAATCTTGTCTTTAGTTATTGTTGCATGATTATTATAGTTCTCTTGATTTTCTTATTGTTGTCTTTCAATTTGATGATTTAGAATAAAAAACTAACCAATCCCCCCTCCCCTTTACATACTTTTATATGTATACATATGTATATGCCTAGTATGTTTTCTCCTATATATGTTTAAGCACTTGAAAAGATCCCTTTTCTCGAGGACGACCCCGACTTGCCATTATCTATTTAATTGTAGATAGGAAGCATTAGTGCTTATAAATATAAATTTGAGAGGTACAGTGATGACCTCCTGCCGGGGAAAAGGCATTTACTTTTAAGTGTTTGGGCATATTATCTATGATTATGTGCTAATTGTAAATATTTGTTAGTTTTTTTTCTTTGAATCGTTTTTATTTGACTTGCCATTTTTGCATGGCTTGAGACGTATTGTTTGAGTTCTTGGTGTATGGTTCATACACGATCCTCTTCACAAGAACCCCTACACTACGACCCTGAGTTAGAGCTGAATTTGAGACGGGCTAGTAGGCTTTCTTTGGAAAGTGTGAATAACACACCTCTTAGTGACCATTTTGTGGATAATTCCAATTCTATGGAGCATCAACATGAGCACAAAGTTGAGCATCTAGGAGGAGGACCTCAACATTCTTTTCTCCAAAGGCGAGCTCTTCCTCTCCAAGGAAGGGAAATTCCTTTGGGGCAAGAATTGTTAAGAGACATCACGGCCCCCAACCTCGATCAACAACCAATGTGCATTGAGTACCCCTTAGTTAACCGAATGGGCACTTTGAGCTAAAGACCGAGTTCATAAACATGCTACCCATCTTCCTTGGTAGGAAATGGGAGAATGCCAACAAACACCTCACCGAATTTCACTTTTTGTGTGGTGGTATGGTCCCCCGTAGAATGGATGAAGATTTATATAAGTTGAAGGCATTCCCGTTCACACTAAGGAACGGTGCAAGAGATTGGCTCCACTACCTACCACCCAAGAGCATCAAGAGTTAGCTTGATATGGAAATGAAGTTTCTAGCCAAATACTTCCCGGCCTCGAGATCTGCCGCCTTGAAGAAGGACATAAGTAACATCCTTCAATGGCATGAAAAATCTCTCTTCGACCATTGGGAGAGGTTCAAGAAGCTTCTCACAAGTTGTCCTTAACACGGTTATTCGGAGGGGGATTTGATCTATTACTTCTATAATGGTCTTCTTGATGAGGATCAAAGGTTGGTGATGAGTTCTTGTGGTGGCACCCTTGGGAACAAGATGTCATCCGAGGCTATGTAATTGTAAGAGGAGCTAGTGGAAGAGTCAAGGAACTTTAGCTCAAGGGATGATTTGAGAAGAAGAAATCCAATGCCCGCAAGTGACTCTTGCAATAGTGGGAAGCTTGAGGACCAAGTCTCAGCCCTTTCATCTATGGTGAAATCATTGATGAAGAAGCTCAGAAAATGTGCCACATGTTAAATCATGTGAAATTTTCTACTTAGCGCATCCTATAGACACTTTCCTTACTTTGCAAGAGGAATATGTCAAGGAGGTGAGTGCCATAGGGTATCAAGGAAATCAAGGTTACCAAGGCAAGCAAGGATATCAAGGTGGGCAAGGCTACCAAGGTCACAAAGGCTACCAAGGTTATCGAGGGTACTAAAACTGGACGTAGAATTTGGGAAATTATGATAACCTGAACCTCCAGTATGGAAACCCTCTAGGAAGCCAAAAACCCTTAACTGTATCGGCCTCCTCAGTAACAATATAGGCCACCTCAACAACAATTTCAAAGGCTGCAAGACAAACCCCGAGACCAAGGGGAGAGCTCGGGGTTAACAAAAGATGAGGTGATGCAAGCCATTCACCGGTTAGGCATGTGCGCAGAGAAAAGAAAAAAATTTCAAGATGAAGCCAATGCGAGCATCAAGAACTTGGAAACTCAAGTGAGCCAAAAATCTTAAGTGGTGAATTAGATAGAGGCCCGAGAAAGGGTTAACTACCCTCCACACCAGAGATCAACCCTCGATAAAATGCTAGTGCTATCACTTTGAGATGTGGTAGGGAGGTTGGAACTTCCTCGGGTAATGAAATTGTTCAAGAGGAGCCTATGAGGATTTAGGTGTTTTTAGAAGGGGTTGAGAAAGAAGAAGACCATGAGAAGGAGGCCGAAGAGTTGGCCAAAATGAGCAAGGAAGAAGAAATTGAGGTGGAGACATTTGTGCCAAGACCGAAGTCAACCTCCATTCTGGAACCTTCATCTTCCCCTCACAAAAAATAAAAGATGGTGCTGATTCCTGCACATGTACTGGAACCTCCATTTCCGGAAGCTTTGAAAGACAAAAGGAGGAAGGAGAACAACAAGGACATATATGAAGTCTTTCGTAGATGTGAGGTAAATATCCCACACTTGAATGCCATTGAACAAATTCGTAAGTATGCTAAATTTGTTAAGGAGTTATGTGTTGTGAATAGAAAACAAAGGGCCAAATATAAGTTGAAAAATGGAAAAAGTTAGAATGTTTCCGCCTTGTGTCAAAAAGAGCTACTCCCCTAAGTGTAGTGATCCCGGCATGTTCACAATCCCTTGCATAATAGGAAATACACATTTTGAAAAATACATGCTTGATCTAGGCGCATCGATAAATGTGATTCCTTACTCTTTGTATGAAAACCTCAACTTAGGTACATTGCACAAAACTGCGGTAGTAATCCAATTGGCCAATCTTTCTAGTGAATACCCTAAAGGTTTCGAGGATGTGTTGATTAAGGTGGATTCCTTATTTTTCCCCGTGGAGTTTTATTTCTTTGACATGGAGCATGATAAACATGCTGCCCCATTTTTTTGTTGGGGAGACCATTTTTGAAAACTTCTAGGACAATTATTGATGTGCATAAGGGTACCGTCACCATGGAATTTGATGGAATAAAAGTAGAGTTTAACATAAATGACTGTATGAAGTATCCTAGTGAATAATATGCTCGCCATGCCTTAGATGTTGTTGAAGAAGTTGTGCAAGATGTTTTTGAGCTAAGTGGTGATAATTCCTTGTCAGTTGCTTTGAAATGTGATAGTGATAATGCCCACAATGTATATTCTATGATCAATAACTTGAAGAAAAGCTTTGAGGGCTTGAACTTGTTTGAAGGTATGAAACAGAGCCTCTCGAAACTTCCCCCACTGCTTTTATTGGAACCCGAGGAATTTGAATTCCTCCTATTACTTGTGAAAGCGCTGGTGATTGAACTTAAACCTTTGTCAAGTGACCTCAAGTACTCATTTCTTGGGGAATGGGAGATGCTTCCAGTTATCATTTCAAGCAAGCTCACCAAAGAGCAAAAAGAAAAGTTGATGGTGGTGTTATAGGAGAATAAGGAAGAAATTGGATAGACTATTGCCGACATCAAAGGCATAAGTCCATCCACTTACATGCATAGAATCTTTTTGGAAGAAGATGCAAGACCTGTGCGACAACCCCAATACCATTTAAACCCGTCTATGATGGAGGTGGTAAAGGCGGAAATTCTCAAGTTACTCCAAGCGGGCATGATCAATCCAATCTCGAATAGCAAGTGGGTGAGTCCAACTCAAGTGATACCAAAGAAGAGTGGGGGTGATGGTGGTCGAAAATGAGAAGGGTGAAATGGTGCCCACCCGAGTTCAAAACGGGTGGTGCGTTTGCATTGACTACTGGAGGCTAAATGCGGAAACTCGGAAGGATCACTTCCCATTACCACTCATTGATCAAATGCTCGAGAGGTTAGCAAGCCACCCCTTTTATTGCTTTTTGGATGGGTACTCAGGGTATTTTCAAGTAGCTATCACCCCAGAGGACCAAGAAAATACCACTTTCACGTGCCTCTTTGGGATGCTTGCCTACCGGCATATGCCTTTCGGGTTTTGTAACGCCCCCACAACTATCCAAAGGTGTATGGTAAGAATTTTCTCATAATTTGTTGAAAACATTTTCGAGGTATTCATGGATGATTTCACCATTCAAGGTAATTCTTTTGACAACTGTTTAGCAAGTTTGGCACAAGTTCTTAAACGCTGAATTAATACTAATCTTGTGTTAAATTCTGAGAAGTGTGATTTTATGGTAGAGAAAGGTATTGTCTTAGGCCATGTCGTCTCCTCTAAGGGTATTGTGGTTGACAAGGCAAAGATGGACACAATTCAAACTTTGCCTTATCCTATTAATGTGCGCAAAGTGCGTTCTTTTCTTGGCCATGTAGGATTTTACCGCCGCTTCATCAAGGACTTCTCAAAGATATTAACTCCCTTATGCAAGTTGTTGCAAAGGAGGTGAAATTTGTGATGGATGAGGTTTGTCAAGGGGTCTTCGACACATTGAAAGCAAGGTTAATCTCGGCCCCTATCATACAACCCCCAGATTGGTCTTTTCCTTTTGAGATCATGTGTGATTCTAGTGATTACGCTATTGGAGCGGTACTTGGTTAAAGGGTGGGGAGAGTGCCTCACGCCATCTACTACACATTCATGTCTCTCAATGAGGCCCAAAGAAACTACTCCACCACAGAAAAGGAGTTGCTAGCAGTGGTATTTTCTTTGGAAAAATTTTGATCTTACTTTCTTGGTACAAAAGTTATTGTGTACACTGACCATACAGTGCTTTGTCACTTGATGACAAAGAAAGAGGACAACCCTAGATTGATTAGGTGGATCTCTCTTTTGAGCGAATTTGAGTTAGAGGTGCGAGGCAAAAAGGGCACAAAAAACCTTGTGGCCGATCTTTTGAGTTGGTTGACTCCATGCCAAGACATTGAGGTAAGTCCCGCAATGAAGGAGAAACTACAAGTGGAATTTCCTGATGAACATTTTTTCACAATTAGGGATCTCCAACCGTGGTATGCCGACATTGTAAATTTCCCCGTCTCCCCATTTTTCTAAGGCCTAAAAGGATAAATTTAAGAGTGATGCAAAATATTATGTACGGGATAATCCCTTTTGTGGAGACATTGTGCGGATCAAGTTGTTAGGAAATGTATCCCCGATAATGAAGTACACTCAATTCTTGAATTTTGTCTTTCTCATACATGTGGCAGTTATTTTGGAGCAAATAGGACTACTAGGAAAGTTTTAGAAAGTGGTTTTTACTGGCCTACATTTAATAAGCATGCATACACCTTTAACAAATCTTATGATGAATGCTAGAGAGTAGGAAACATCTCCTCGAGGAATGAAATGCCCCAAAGGCCTATTTTGTATTGTGAAATCTTTGATGTTTGGGGTATTGACTTTATGGGACATTTGCCTAGTTCTTATGGCTTTATATATATTCTTCTTGCCGTTGATTATGTTTTGAAGTGGGTTGAAGCAAAACACACTAGGACGGACGATTCTAAAGAAGTTGCAGAATTCCTGAAAGATAACATCTTATCTAGGTTTGAGGTACCCTAAGCCTTGATTAGTGACCGTGGCACCCATTTTTGCAATTAGACCATAGAGGCACTCTTGAAGAAGTATGGCTTCACTCACAAGACATCCATCACCTATCACCCGTAAACCAATGGGCAAGCTAAAGTTTCCAATCGGGAAATCAAGTCCATCCTTCAAAAAATGGTTAACCCTAACCGGAAGGATTGGAGTTCTCAGTTAAATGATGCCTTGTGGGCGTATAGGATGGCTTACAAAACACCAATTGGTATGTCACCATACCAGTTAGTGTTTGGTAAGCCCTGTCACCTACCGGTGGAAATTCAACATAAGGATTACTAGGCAGTCAAAGAATTTAATCTTGATATAGGTGAGGCCAGCTTTCATAGGAAGTTACAATTGGATGAACTAGATGAGATCCGGGGGGAGTCTTATGAGAACGCTAAAATCTATAAAGAGAAGACAAAGGTGTGGCACGGCAAGATGATCATTAGGAAGGAATGTGATGTGGGTCAAAAAGTTCTCCTATTTCAATCCCGCCTTCTCCTATTTACCAGTAACTTGAGGTCCCGATGGATCGGTCCTTTTGAGGTGGCGAAGGTATTCCGACATGACGTGTTGGAGATCTTAGATCGAGCTACGTCCAATACATTCAATGTTAATGGACAACGTTTGAAGCCTTACCACTAGAATTTTGTTCCGGAAAAGGGAAAGAATGTTGATCTCCTTGATCCGGTTTGTGAGTAACCTCCAAGAAAAGGGAGTGAGTCGTGTCGATGACATTAAGAATATTTGGTTATGATCATCCAGATCATCATTTGTGACTTTCTGTTGATGTTGCTTAGTTTTGAGTTTTGTCATTAGTTTCATTGTTTTTCTTTGTTCTTTTCACGGTTTGTTTTTCCATGATTTTATAGAAATTTGCAACCAAGGAATTGGAATTTTGATGGGAGAAATGCTTGGGGTTAAGAAGGAAAAACTTGGACAAGAGGTGAAATCAGAAAAAATTTCTAAGTACCAGGTGGCTAGCCCGTCGCGAGTCGCGACCACCTCGTCGTGAGTTGCAATGGGCTCAGAAATATTTGGTGGAAATTTTAAATATCAGCCTCCATTTTTTGCGAGCAGCGATGGCATCGTCGCGAGTCACGATGAACCATCGCGAGTCGCGACCAGATCAGGATTTTTGGTTGAAAATGAGCTCTCAGGCTCCACTTTTCATGAGGTGCGATGGTCCCATCGCAAGTCATGATGATGTGATCAGGAGTCTCAACCAAATCAGAGCTTTTACTGAAAAATAGAGCTCTCAGGATTCACTTTTTGTGAGTTGCGATGGTCCAATTGCGACTCACGGTGGACCATCGCGAGTTGCGACGAAATGGTCCTGAGTCGCGATGTGAATGTTGATCTGGGGTACTTTTTGACATACCCATCGTGAGTCACGATGAACACGTCATGAGTCACAACAGTCGTGTAGAGCAGTTTAAAAAATGGGCAGCAAGTAAAATTTTCATTCCTTCCCCATTTTCCTTTCATCTTTTTCTCCATTCCAGCCTCGCCACCTCCTTTTGGTCACCACTCACCGCCGCAACTTATATGGGCATGTTGGATATAGATACTTATATGGGCATGCTGGATATAACATGGATTGTGTATGCAATTGTGATTAGGACTTGAACTAGTTGGCTTGGAATTGATTTGGTTTATGATCATTGAAAAAAAAACTAGTTTAAGGTTAAGTATGATTTTATAATATTGCATATATGTATATTCATGTGCGTTTGACTTGTTTGTTGTGGTTTTTTGATATGGCCCCTACCAAGAAACCTAGGGCTCCTTCATGAGGTGGGCGCACTGCTGCTCCACCTCCGTCTCTACCACTGGCTCCGGAGTCGAGCTTTGTACCTCTTCCTCCTGATAGTTACATGGGTTTGACCTGGATCACCGGGTCCTACGCAGAGAGATGGGAGGCCATGGCCAACCGAGCTCAAGGAGACGAGTTTCATAAACAAGCCCACATTAGACGCTCTTGGGCTCACCCAGCCAGTCTGATGCCTCCTCGCCAAAGGGGGGTGGAGGGTTTCATGAGCAAGAGTGCCCCCTTTTACTGGTGATATACACTAGAGTTCCTATCAACGGTCAGGATATGCAATATGAGGGATGACCAACCGTACGAGAGGTACATCACCTTCCACCTAGATGATATATCTCAAGAGTTGACCGTCTCGTAGGTTGAGAAAGCTTTCAGATGGGACACCACAGAGATATGGGTGAGGTTGGACCCACAGACTCAAGAACGATCGATTAAGGAGGACATGCAAGTCTAGAGCATCATCAGTATGAGGCCAAAGAACTCCCATGACAAGAGCAGTGCCATCATTTACCCCATACTCCGTTATGTGCACTGATTTTTGGCTGTACTTTGCTCGGTGGACCTGACGAATGGCCAGAAAATGACATTCACTTCCTATGGCACTTGAAAAGTGAGGGAATAGGATACGTGTTATGGGCTGAGCTATAGATGAAGAGGATTGTAGAGGTGGAAGAGAAGCCGAAGGGAAAGATTATGGTTGGAGGTATGATAAGCCTCTTGGCGGAGTACCTAGGATTGGTTCCAAAGGCTGACTTTCTGCGCTTAGGGAGGCTCACTTCCTACCTCATCACTGTAGAGAGGTTGGTCCGATTTGAGATGCTCAGTGCCACTTGGGCCACGTGGGTATTATACTGGTGATATCCCGCTAGGAATCTCACATTCATTTCACTTCCTCAGCCCAACAAGACAAAGTTAGAGTTTAATACACCCCTAGCGGACTTGGACATCTCACCCAACTCCTCGTGTAGAGTGAACTTCCAGCCAAAGCTCCATGACCTTGGTCCAACCCCTGTCCAGTGCAACGATAGCAGCCTGCCTTTCTCCAAGTGATAGCAGCAGCACTTCTCGCAGCCTCCACCAGAGATCGAGCCTATGCAGAAGGATTATGTTCCACCTCACTACTCCCATCCTCCTCTGGATTCCTTCAAGAGTATGATGCAGACTATTCAGGATGGATTCCACTTCCAAGATAGCATGATACTGGAGCACAACTTGTTTGTCTCCTAGAGCTTGATCGACATGGATGATGAGATTGATCACCGATCAGCTTGCATCCATGAGATGCAGTCCCAGGCAGGCAGTATCTCAGGCCGTGATCCGAGAGTAGAGAGGTGGAGAGCTAGGAGGTAGAGACCATGGATTGGCTGGCTCATTATCAGCAGCGTTATTTCGGCGGTGGCCCTTCTTCCTCACATCAGTGATTTGTGAGCATCATATCCTTACCATTTCCATACTTCGCTTTGTATTTCCCTATTTGTCTACATTGAGGGCAATGTAGTGTTCTAAGTGTGGGGAGGGGTATCTACTGATTTCACGGTTGGGGTTGGAGATATTTTTGTTAGACTCGCTACTTTTGGATAATTCTTTTGTTTTGTTTTGATTTTTTCCCTTTTGTTTTAGGGTGATTTTCTTTTGATGTACTTGGATGATGTTACCTTTGATAATTTTTCTTATCCTTAACATTTGGAAAGCAATTTTCTACTTTTTGGATTGGAGAAACATGAAAATTTTGAAAAAAAGGAATATAAATAAAAAGAATCCCGCTAAGTTGAAAACTTGAGAGGGCGTCTTAGGCAACATTGGGGGCCCACATAGGTTAAAAACCCTAAAGGGAGAACTAGGCAAAAATGGGGACCCAGCTAAATGTGTGGAAAAAGGTGAGTTGTAAGCCAAAGAAACATTATGTGTGGCTAGGATGAAAACCTGAAAGAGCTCCTAGGAAAAATGAGAGATAGAGAGAAAAAAAATGTTATGTGTTCACTCATTTTTCGGCGTTGGAGTCATAAGGTTGTGGTGGCCATATGGATGGATTGGGTAGTTTGACATCTTGAGGACCTCTTAGGAAAGGGAAATTTAGCAGGGGAAAACGAAGTAAGTTGTGAAATTCTTGATCATTACCAGAGGCCATTGAAGATCACTTTTCGAAGACTTTGAAGACTTGCTTCAAAGATTTGAAGACTTGAAGACCGGAGGCTGTTGAACACCATCTTTTGAAGACTTTGAAGACTTTCTTCAAATAGTTAAAGGCTTGAAAAATGAGAGAAATCATTGTTAATATGAGTGCCCACCACAAGAAGAAAAAAAGAAGACAAGGTTAAGTTCTTGCGCCCGTCATGAGTCACGACGAACCCATCGCGAGTCGCGATGCACGAGTGGCCAGAACTTAACCTTATCCTTTTTGTACTATAAATAGCACTCTCTTTCCTCTCATTCATATCTTCTCTTTTCTGCATTTTGGTACTATTATAACCCTAGTTTTTCACCATTTTCATCTTTGATTTCCTTTGTATTTTGTGTGGTTTGTTAGCATTAATTAGTATGAACTCTTGTAGCTAAATCTAGTTTTTGGGAGCAATTGACCAAGGCTTCCAAGCCCATGTCTTAAGAACAAATTGTAGCCTATTTGGTACTCTTACTACTACGCATTTATGGAGCATTCAATGTGTTTGTTAATGCCATTAATGTTCTTGAAAGCTTGAGTATAAGAAGTAATTTTATGATATGCTTGTTAGGGTTTGGGAAATGGGTTGATTTCCCATTTTCTTGATAGGAAATCCAAGACTATGATTTAGAGCTTTTGATTGTGTTGATGGATTGATAATTGCTAGATGAATATGATGAAGTTGAACTTTTTGTCATGTTTGTTGTTTGTAGCTAATGAGAGAAGTCTATGAATGTCGATCGTTTTTTACTAATCTTGTGTAAATGCACGAATTGGTTAAATGCTTAGACACGGTGTAGTGTTTATAAGTGTTGCCAAGCTTGCTAATTCTTTATGCTCAATGTCATCAATGGGATACTTATATTCGTGTTTCGAACATTGGAGTCATTGGTGAGGTTTGACAAGATATGTCGAACTCACTCTTGCAAACTACTAACTAAGAAGGGTAGAAGTTTAGTCTTCAAAAGAAGTAGTGATAGTAGTGAATAAGTTGCATATTCAATGATTGATAAGAGGCTTGGAAGTGGAAGTCAATTGCGCCCGAGGTTCCGTTAATTGTTTTTTTAATCTTGTCTTTAATTGTTGTTGCATGACTAGCATAGTTATCTTGCTTTGCTAATTGTTGCCTTTCAATTTGATAATTTAGGATTAAAAACCAACCATAACCCCCCCTTTTTATGTGCTTTTATATGTATCTTTATATGTATATTCCTAGTATGTTTTCTCCTATATATGTTCAAACACTTGAAAAGATTTCTCTTCTCGTGGCCCGATTTGCCATTATGTATTTAATTGTAGATAGAAAGCATTAGGGCGTAAAAATATAACTTTGAGAGGTATGACGATGACCTCCCATCGAATCATATCATCATCTTTACAACCCCCCAATCCATGTACCATGTCAAGTTCTTTGCATTCTTAGCATTCTTAAACAATATTCTCAGCCTCGGAATTGTCGGAAAGTACCACATACATTTGGAGGGAACCCACATCCTCACCAACACAACATGTTCTCCACCAACACCCACATTTCTCTTTTTTTTATAACACGACACATTACATACTGGACAAACAACCTTATCCTTTAGGTCACCCCTATATAAGACACAATCGTTTGGACAAGCATATATCTTTTCATACTCCATTCCCATCGGACGCAAAATTCTCTTAGCTTGGTTAAGGTTGTCTGGTACCCCATTACTGGATGGAAGCTTCACATTTAAAAACTGAAGCAATTTATTCATGCTATTATCACTCAATGAACCAAGACTATTCAAATTAAATAACTCCATAAAACATCACATGACTTTGTCTTTCTTCTTGCAACCGGGGTATAATGGTCTATTCTTCTCACCTAGAAATTTAGTCAAAACATCAGGCCTCCCTCTAAATCATTAACTACCTCCTCACAAATGTCATCCAATTTAACATCCCCAAAACAACCTCCCTCACTTCTAACTATCACCTCCGATGGTGATTTTTCCCCATGAAACATCCACAACACATAATCTTTCGCAAACCTCCGGGTATACAAATGGAGTTTCATCATGTCCTTGTTATCGGTACGATTTCTATTTCTACAATCATAACAAGGACATAATATTCACTTCTCACGACTAAAAGCATGGTCCATAAACTCATCCACGAAGTTACCGCTCACCCTACTAACGTTGGAATACACATGATTACACCTCTCGATGGCATGATACAACTCTACATTTCAACAAATGTCCAACAATCAAACTTCAACACATTAATTACAATAAATTTCATTACCACATCCAAATCATGCAAAATCAATAATGCACACCAATTTCCACATTACAATTACCACATTCATAAAATGTCCTACAATTTAACAATCAATAGCCATAGCATTATAACTACATCAACCTTGAGTACAAATCACAAACTAATATCAACGATTTTACCTCTATCACAATCAAATTATCAAACACACAAGATATATATGCCTACAAACCAAAACCAGAAATGAGATCATTAATATCCACAAATATATTTTAAAAAATGGTACCTTCAAGGGTATTCATGGAATATCATTCAATGCCTTCATCAACCAAAATCCCCCATTAATGAACTCATTTTCCCAAACTTTCCATTTATAACCCGCCAGAAAAAGGTGGTATGTGAGCATTAAATGCTCTTCCTTAAACCGGTAGATAGACGAATAATGGTGTGTAGGTATTTTTGATAACTTAGGCTTCCATACACGAGTATTATACGATACCAGTGTATAATTTCTCCCATTTTCCCACAATGTTTTTCCACACACCAGTAAAACATATAACGGTTGAAAAAATAATATTTTTGGCACCAAATTCCAACCAGTGCACCATATTCATACACCGGTATATTTGTTACCAGTGCGATAGTATACATTAGCACAGGTCTTTAGCATCTCCATACATTTGAGTGGTGCAAAACATATGAAAACTTGAACCGGTAGAACTTACACATGTGCTTATGTATTTATAGGCACTGGCATTATAGTAACATGAGTTTTACCGATGCAATTGTGTACTTTTACGCCGGTAGTGTCTATTCATGATTTTTTTACCGGTGCGTATAATTGCACTTCTTGTATAAATGAATGAACACTTAACACGTGTGATATTTGAAAAAAATGTAGTTATTATTATGAAAAATTGATTGTGATCATTGGCAATCTGGACATGGCTTGTGCACTGTACCACTGATGATGATCCTTCTGATCAGGGAGATTGGCCTCAGACTAGATTTTTTTCTCAAGGATTTGTTGTTTTTTGCGTGCTGCCAATTCGAGGCTTTCTCGGAAAATTGATTTGCAGAGCTACATAGAGCGTGCAAAAGTTTGGACAAGCCACCGATGTTACTTATGCTCAATTGAAGGATAAATTGAACGAGATAACGGTTTTCGACTATTTCACGGCCATGCTCGAGATGAGGTTTATTACAGAGGTGGATGCATATACAAGAAAATTCTTGATCTGGCATGCGCTGTAGATGCAAATAGGGAGGACGCATTTGGCGAATGTGTCCTCTCGTTATTATTATTTTTTTCAAAAAAAAGGAAAAGTTGAGGTTGCATTTAGCAAATGCATCCTCAACATTTTTAATTTTGTTTCAATTTCAGAAAGGGAATTATTGTTCCTTATTACTTTAAGGAAATAAACAAAAAAATATTAGAGTCGCATTCGGAGAATGCATTCTCTATGTTTTTTTTATTAAAAATACTATGAACTCATTGGTTAGTATTATGATTTTTGTTTTTGAAAAAATAACTTATTAGCATTGTGAAAGAGTCTGTCTCTTGAAAGACGGTCTTTCCATAAGCCATGGAAAGACCAGAATTTAAACTACAAATTAGAGGAATAAAAGATAAAATTTTTGGGTTGCATTAATCATGTCATAAACTATATAACTACAACACGTTGCCTAATAAATTTTTAATATTGTAACTAAAACCTTTTAACTTTTTATTATTCTAGCTAAATCTCGTCTTTCTATAAGTTTATGGAAAGACAATCTTTCCCAAGACTTTGTCACTGTGAAATGTTTCTAAAAATAAAATAAAGGAGCGACACGCTCTCTAACTGTGCCATTTTTTTAACTTTGCAAAAAAAAATATGAAGGAGGCATTGAAATTATAAATTTATTTAATTGTATTTCTTTACTTTAACTTAAATACATTATAGACAAAATGCATTAATAACGTTTATGAAAAAAGAGTATTATAATTGTTTTGAGTTGCATAGGTGTCGAATATTACCAATTAAGATTATAATTTCTTATAAGCTATCATTTGTAATAAATAATATTATTTCATAATTTATACAAAATAATAGTAATAATATTTTAATTTAAATATATATTAAATTATAGTTCAGCCAAGGAAACTAGTTCAGCCAGCCAAAGCACCGACGGGTCGGTGCGATCCCTGCATGGTTTGGCACCAATGGCCCGTGCCAGAGGAGATGCCCTGCGCCAAGGAGATCAACGTAAGGTTTGGCCTATTTTGGGCATATTTTTAGGCACAGTCTCCTACTACTATATATAGAACCTTAGTCTATTAGTTTTTCATATCTATTATCATTTGTAGAAGAGTAGTTTGGAGATTCTCTCCCTAGGAAACTTTATCTTTTCATCTTTTATTTTTCTTTGATCCTAAGATGTGAAATTAAAATCTTTATTTGAATTCCATGTCAAGGGAGTAGGTTCCCTAACTTGGGGATAATTGTAGTGACTTGGTTTTATCTGTATGCCTTTTGAGATTCTATAGTTCATCCTAATTTTGTGTTCATAATATTTTTCTGATTTGTTTTTGAGTTTGAATGCATGAATATCATACCACATATAAGCACACACTTTGGGCTATATTCATGCTAGGTGGAAATATTGATGCCCCATTGGGAAGAGAAACCTGAATGTTTGTATGCGTGGAGGAGAATGCGTCTACGTGGGTGTGTGCACGGGAGATTCGAGTAAATTATGATCCACTTACCATCACGCCAGTCTTAGCTAAGTTCATAAAGTCGTCCAAGAGGTTCCGTGTAGAGATAGTTTAATAGTAACAAGATAGGGTTACAAGAAACCATAGTATCATAGATAAGGTGCCTACGACCCTTGGACCTAATTGATAAGACCCGAGGGAAGTAGTTGTATCCGTTGTGAAGGTTTGGGACGTAACCGCACGGGGGAGAATCAGATCTACAAAAATGTTTGGACCCTGTTGTACTCCCCTATTTACGATGGCGGTGTCGATGGAGGGTTGCGAGACCACTCTCTATGACAGGGATAAAGTAGTGTATGTCATTGGCAACACCACTTGTTATGGACACTTTATTAGGTTTTGTTTTATCTCAATGTGAAAGAATCAAGGATAGAAGCATTAGATAGACAAAGTCCCTTAATAATTTTTCCAAGTGCTAGTTTAATATTGTAGTTATATTTTTACTTTTATGTTTATTAGTTGTTAGTTTGAAAAACCAAACCCCTTCCCTTTTACTTGCATGTGTGCTTTACTAGTTATTCCTTTCACTCGTACGAATTGAAGACCCGTACGGAGTTGTGTTTTGAGTTGGTACATTAGACCTAGTATCTCCGTGGACAAACTCAGGGCTTACCGCTAACTACCCTATAGGTAGCGTAGCAGTGGGAATAGGTGCAGAACTATAAATCTCTTATCTTCTGACCAAGTCCTCCTCCTAGGAACCGGGTTTAGACCTGTAAGTTGTGGGTTTTAACAACCGTGGAGGGAGGCAGGCCTGTTGGTTACATAAAACTAAGAAAGGGATTAACCACGTGTCAAATGGAATATACTAAAAGTGCAACTCTAAACCACGTCACCTTTGACACGTAATATATAAAATAAGTATATAACATTTTGTATACTTCTTTTATATACTACTTATTTTATATAATTATGATTAAGTAGTACATAAATATTTATACATAAATATTTATTCGGTGAGAAAATAATGTTAATTTATTTATATTCGACTTCGATCATGTATTACTCGGACTCTACATTTCATTTAATTCATTTGAAAATATAAACAAAAGTAATATATAAAATAAGTAGTATATAAAATAAGTAGTAGATAACATAAGTAGTATATAAAATAAGTAGTATATAAAATAAGTAGTATATAACATTTTGTATACTACTTCTTTTATATACTACTTCTTTTATATAATTATAATTAAGTAGTACATAAATATTTATTCGGTAAGAAAATAGAGTTAATTTATTTATATTCGACTTCGATCATGTATTACTAAGACTCTACATTTAATTTAATTCATTTGAAAATATAAGAATAAAGTCCTAGTTAAAATCATAGTTATAAATTTTCTAAAATTCAAAAGAAATAGAGTTCTATAAAAAAATTATATTTTAGTTTTTATAAAAAAAATTTACATTATTAAATATACATATATATATATATATGTTCTACTATTTTAAATAGTACATCGCAAGGGTGTTATCGGCTATTCATATACTTATAATTAGCATGTCTGTGAGAGTGACGTGCGACGTCGATCAATATAACAACCGACGTAAGTAAGCTAAACATGTGTGCAACGTCAGTCACTTGTCTCTGGGATAGGTACATGCGACGTCAGTTACAATAACAATCGACGTAGGTAAGCTAAACATGCATGCGACATCGATCATTCATGTCTAGGAGAGGTACGTATGACGTCGGTCATGAAAACAACCGATGTAGGTAAGCCTAACATGCGTGCGACGTTGGTCATTCATGTCTATGATAGGTACCTTTTTTTTTAATTGAAGACTCACCTAAGTGAGGGGGAATATATTGGCTCCCCAAACCATAAAAAGAGTAGAAGATGAGTGTTAATGGTAGATACAGCAAAATGTAGTGTCTTTAAGGAAACTAGTGACCTGCCTTGAGAAGGTCGATGCAAAGTTAAAATTGCGATTCCAACGCAAAGAATCTCCACCCCCTGTGTTAATTCTTTCGTTGGCCAGGCAAGATTAACTAGACAGATTGTAAACCTAAGCTTAAGCAACAGAGGAAGAATTGCTCTGAGCTGCTTCTTAGGTTCCTCGTGAGGTGATGTTCCAATGTGCATTGAGTCAGAATCCGAATGTGTAGAGATGAAGCTGAGGAGTACGCCATCCGAGATGAAGCTGAGGAGAGCGCCTGAGTATATGCCGATTTCTTGTAAATGGACCTGAGGGCAAGTACAGAGAAAAACAGTAGTCTCCATTCTAATTGACGGCATGCATATATTCAAGGTGAAAAACAGTGCATCATTGAAGTTGAGAAGGGCATGTTATCAATTCCAAAAAGAAAACTATCAGTCGCCTTAAATTCTCTTGGTAAGTAGTCTTCGGCCATATTTAAAGATTTGGGAGGAGCTTCTGTTGGCAGTGGCACAGTTTTTGGAGGATTCCTCTAATTATGGATATTCTTGGATAGGGTCAAAGAGGAACGGGTGAAAACCATTTTTGGTGTGGAGGTATAATCCTTTTTAGTGTATTTCCTCTGTTTATTTTTGGTCACCGTTTGGTTGGGATTAAGGAATTTGGATAGTCTGTCATGTTCGAGATATAGGTTAGCTTTTATTACTTCTAAAGGTAGATTCATTTGTGACTCGAGTATTTTCTGCTGCTTCGGGTAGGTGTCAGAGTTAATCCAGTCTAGTGGTTTGAATGTAAATCCCTTACGAGGTAAAAGGGGGAGTCTGATTACAGTTGTTTCGAAAGGGAATGGTGACTCAGCCGGGATAATGTTTTTTGGGGGGTCAATTTGTTGGATCTTGTATGTTGTGCTTGAAAGCTTGCTGGTTTCTGCAATCTGAGTTGAAGTGACTGTGGCTGTAGGATTGCTATCATGGTGTTTATCATTGACCTTCTCAATTTGAGTGCTGTCATAACCAGCATTATCAGAAATGAATGAGGCATTAGCATTCCCAGAGTTTAAAAAGATATCAACAGGTCCAGAGTTTAAAGGGACTACAGCATTATGATGAGTTTTATGGATATCAGTATGACCAGATTTAAAAGGGACAACATTATTTCCGGAGTTTAGAAATGCAAGCATTTTCCTGGGACTTATATGTATCAACGTTATCAGATTTGAAAGAGTTATCAGCCATCCCAGACTTTAAAGAGATATCATCATAACCAGAGTTTAAAGAGAGAACAACTTTAACATGAGACTTATTATTATCCGCACTCCCAGATATAATTGAGACATTAGCATTTCCAGAAATTAAAGAGACATCAATATATCCAGCATTATCAGGTTTGAAAGAGGAATCAGCATATCCAGAGTTCAAAGAGGCATCAGGATCATCATGAGATTTGTAGATATCAGTACTACCAGAATTGTTAAAGGCAACAGCATTCACAGAGTTTAAAGAGGGATCAGCATAACCAGAGATGGCAGAAATATCATGAGGCTTAGTGGAAACCTGGGAACCCTGTCTAAGGTTCAAATCTTCAGTACTTTCGTTTTTGTTCATTTGTGGAGCACCTTGTGTGGGGTTGCCAACCTGTGAACCTTGTCTAAGGCTCTGAACTTCAGAACTTGCGATTGTGCCCGAATTTGAGTTTCCTTTCGCAGCATCAGTGACCGGAGAAGTCTGCTTGACAGAAGTATCTGCCTTATTCTTATAAACAAAGTGAGTCTTAGTCATAGAGGGGCCAGATGGAGGAATACCATGCCCTTTACCTTTATTCCTTCCCTGTTCATCATTGGGAATGGTTTTTTTACCTTCTTTAGTGGTGTTTCCTTGGGGTTTCCAGGGAATGAATTTGGAAGAGTTCTTCTCAAATCTGCAAACTGAGTCCGTATGTCCTAGTTTAAGGCAGTTAGAGCAATAAAATGGAATCCCTTCATATTCGATGTATTGCCAGAAGCCTATGTCTCTAAAACTTAGCCAAATTCGTTCTAACATAGGTTTAGTAACATCCAGTTCAACACAGATTCTAGCGACATGTGGTCTAGTTCTATTGATTGAAGCCTTGTCTACCCTAATAGGAGTACCAATTAGGTTGCCAATAGACATAAGAACAGAATAGTCAAAAAATTGCTGCGGTAAGCCATAGAGGGAGATCCAAATCGGGACAATAGGGGACTCAGCATTAGGATTAAAATTGGGAACCCATTTTGACATTCTAACAGAGTAAGCACCGAAGTTCCAGATTTTATGTAACCAACATCGATAATAATCTTCAGGAATAGCAAAGGATATCAAAACCTGACGATTGTCGAGCAAGGTGATGTTACTGTGCCCTATAAATCCGGCCGTGTGAAAATCTTTCCTGAGCTTTTCGAGTAGAGGGCGGCTACGTGAGAACTTTCCGATCAGCGTCCATTTGAGGGGGGCCTCTAATCTGATACATTCATCCTCTGTAAAGTGAAGGCCCGGCTCTCCCAGGTGGTCAATTTTTGCCTTTGGGATGAAGTATTGGACATCGTGATGGGTTACCGGACCCAGATTTAGGGGTTCTCGTAGTTCCTGAGTGATAGCTTGGGCGTAGGAAAGCGGAGGCGGTGGCTCCGCCATAGCGGCGGTGCCGGATTGTGAAGGAGCGGCCGGCGCAGAGCCGTTGGAGCGGGTCGCACGTTTAGTGTGTGGGAATCGCGTCTATGATAGGTACATGCGATATCTGACAAAAAAAACAATTGACGTAGGTAAGCCTGACATGCATACGACGTCGGTCATTCAGACTTCTTACCACAAATTTTTAAAACCAAGGTAAAAAATGTACTTTTTACCTTAGTTTTTTAACTGAGGTAAAAATATTTTTTACTTAAAAAAAAGTGAGGTAAAAGAACTTTTTACCCCAATTTTTTGGGGTTAAGAAAAAAACTGAGGTAAAAGGGGCAAAGTAAGAGGTCATTTTTCTTGTAGAACTTGATTTTTTTTTCTTAGGGGTTTTCTTGTTTTGTGTCACGCTAATTTGAACCTTTCTAAAAAAAGTGCTTTGTAGAACTACATCAAGCACGCAAAACATTTTCTATCGTAGTCTGATCAGCACATTGGACAAGCTCCTGATGTTACTTATGCTCAATTGAGGGAGAAATTGAACTAGATAATTGCTTCCAACTATTTCACAATCATGCACAAGATGAGGTTTCCTGCTGAGGTGGATGCAGATACATGGAGCTATGCCTTCTTTCAGCCGCAAACTCATGTGTCTCTCTTGACTACTGACAAAGTTAGGGTTCCGGTGTAACTAGACCATATGGGAAAAGAGAAAAACTAGTAGCTCAAGCTATAGAGACTAAATCATACGATAACCAATCGTGCCATGCTGAAAAGTTCCAAAAGGGTAAAGAGGCTGAGAATTTCGAGTTTGAGGGTAGGGAGCAACATTAGGCTCTTAGGAAATCTTCAAATCTATATAAATGAACTTCATGTGGATTTCATATATTTTTAGTTTATTTTTATTTTTAATTTAGTTATGTGAACAAATGCATGTTTCTATTATTAGAGGGATTTTATATTACAATAATTTAAGAAATATAGAGTTTATTTAGTATGACTTTACAAATTTATTTATTAAAATTTATTTTAAAACGTAAACAGGTGCCCTATTATTGCACACTATTACATTTCCTTATTTTAGCACAATTCTCTCATATTCACATTAATATATTAAGTAGTTTTACATTCAACCACGATATTCATTGTTACCAATTAGTTTTGCATGGGAAATTTCACTTCTGGTTCAAATTGATGAACACGTTACACATGCAATATATAGGCCAAAAATAAGTAGTTGTGATCATACAAAATAGATTGTAATTGGCAATCTTGAAGTGGTTTGTGCACTATATAGTGATGATGATGTTGCTGATCTACTGGGAGATTGGACTTGGACTAGATTTTGTTTCTCGGGATTTGCTTGTTTTGCGTCCAGCCAATTCGAGCCTTACTTACAAAAGAGCTTTGCAGAGTTACAGCGAGCATGCAAAACCTTTTTGTATTGCAATCCAATTAGCACATTGGACAAGCTTTCGATGTTACTTACGCTCAATAAAGGGAGAAATTGAATTAGTTAAGGCTTTTGATTATTTCACGGCCATGCTTGAGATGAGGTTTCTTGATGAGGTCAATGCAGATACATAGATCTAAACTTTCTTTCAAGCACAAACTATGTGTCTTTGTTGACTACACAAAGAAAGAGTTAACACCTGGTGTTAGAGAGACTGAATCTTACGATAATTTATCGAGCCATGCTGAACAGGTCCAAAAGGCTAAAGAGGGTGAGAATTTCTCGGAGCTCCCAAGTTAAGAGGATTAATAAAGGGAGACCTGAGGGAGTTTGAGCGTAGAGAGTTATAGCATGCTCTTAGAAGGTCTTCAAATCTATATATGATTTATTTTTCGTAAATGAACTTACTTCAGATTTTATATTTATTAAGTTTATTTTAATTGTGAATTTATTTATGTGTACAAATGCATGTTTCTTTATTTAAAGGGATTTTAAATTGGAATAATTTAATAAAATCAAGTTGTATTTAATGTGACTTTACGAACATAAGTATTAAAATTCATTTTAAAACATAAAATGTTACCCTAGAAATGCATAATACCCAACAAGAAAAAATACTTTTTAACTCAGCTCTACCTCAGTTCTGTAGGCTTTTTTACCTCGGTTTTTAGTCCAGAAAAACTGAGGTAAATACAGCCGGAGTAAAGAGTACATATTTTACCTTGGTTGAAAACCGAGGTAAATAATATCTTTTACCTCAATTTTCAACCAACGTCGGTAGGTATTCTATGTGATGCGGTCAGAGAAAGAAGGCCGACGATTGGAGAACATAGATGCAACATCGTTTCGATTGATATCAACTTCCACTTGTATGTGAGGTCGTCCCATGAAAGAAGGCAGTCAATGGGGGGATTAAATGTTGCGACGTCATTTGAACTGACGTCACTCCACACAATGTGCAATATCGCAAGATATGTGGCATCTACATCATGTGCCTGCTGATGTGGAACGCTGACAAAACGACGTTGTTTTGATTGGCCGACGTCGCAAAAAAATAAGCTAATTAATGCAACGTCGGTCACGTGTTGTTTACCCACCGGTTTGTGCGACGTTGCCGACTCATCGGTTAGACATAATTTTTCGTACAATATTACAATAATTAATATTTGATGGTAAAATGGTTAAATTTCATACCACATTCAATTTTTTTCAATTAATTTGGGAAAGAATTTCATGTTCAAACTAACAAAACTATAACATTTAATAGAAATATATGTCACAACATATTGAAATACATAAGGTTAGTTTTAAATTGACTAACTAATTGTATTGAACCACCATTTTCTATGTTACACGCCTTTTAAGAATGTCCGGGCAGCTAGTGAAATTACAAGTCATTCCATCTACATGCTGAAGGTCCATCAATGACTTTCCTCGGTCCTATTAATACCACTACATAGGAAGCAAAATTTATGCTAGAACTGGGTGGTCCTCAAATGAAATACACATAATATTGTAAAACGTAGACGGCATTAAATCCGAGATGGTAAAGGTAAAAAATTGGTTTAATGCAACATTGTAGGTATGATATGAAGACAATGCAAATACTGAAAAATAAGCAGCGTCGGACATTCATTGACATGTCAACAATCCCGAGTTTTATGCAACGTCAGTCTTGGTTTGGTAATATTTTGTATGGGCCGATGATATATGACCGAGGTCGCGGTTTCAAACTAATTTCATACAAATCTCAACATCTTTCTTCATAATCAAAACAAACATGGGACTATTTCGGAAAGAAAAACAACAAAAAATATAGAGCATGTAACTAAAGCTTCATACCTCATGAAATGTAAGAATCTTTGATCAATTATTTATTTAAAAACCTATTGCAAGGTTATCACATGGTTGGTAATTTAACATGGAATAGATGGAAAAACTACCTCAATTAATTAGAAGTCGGAGATGCTCCATCCTTAGACACTTAATGTTTGATAGAAGCAACTTGATTAGATCGTTAAATGTTGTAAGGTTGTGAATGAAATGGATGATGTGGAGTTTGGGTTGTAGGATTGGTGTTGGAAAGGGACAATGGTTGCGAAGATTTATTGGCTTGAAATAGGGTGGAGGGGGGGGGGGGAATTTTGGTTCAAATTTTCGACTGAAAATTTCTGTTCCCACTTGAAATTTTAGATAGACCAACGTCGGTTTATCATCGTTTTATTGTCGTATTAATCAACACAAGTGCAACATCACACGTAATTTAAATTCCAGGGGTAATATACACCGTTTCAAGATTGTAGCCCGTCCATCGACCCGTTCATTCCAAAGGCTGAACTTCATAGTTGTCAAAATTTAAATAAAAAAATGTTATCTCAAATTTTTTGTTTCGACCCTCCCACTTTCTTGGAGGGACCCAATTTTTTAATTTAAAATGATCATAAACCCCACCCTCGATTCCGATCTTCCCAAAAATAAACTGTCACTTCCTAGTCAAACACTTTACCACTTTAACTGATAAAGAAACTTGCATGATCCCATGGAGAATTTCACAAGTTCTGTACGAATGACCATTGTATACATATAAGTAATCATCTACAATTTACTCTAGACAATGTATTTTAGCTTTTTCAAATTTGATGGACGGAGTTTTATTAGCTTTTAATTTCATAAAAACCTAGAATATTTATTTTAATGCGATTCTATGTGGTAGAAATTATCACTCTCAAAATGCTTATTGTAAGGGTATTAATGGAATACAAACACAAATGATGAACGGTTGCCCTGGTTGGCGGACGAGACCCTTGCAATCCCTAATCAAACCCTTTATCGCCGTAACAGATAAAGAAACTGGCATGATCCCAAGCCAAGTTCCACAAGTTCTTTAGGAATAACCTTGTATACTTATAAGTAATCATCTCTAATTTACTCTAGACAATGTACTTGAACTTTTTAAATTTGACAAACAGAGTTTTATTCTCTTTTCATTTCATTAAAAACCTAAAATATTTAATTTCACGTGATTCTATGTGGTGAAAATTATTGTGCTCATAATGCTTATTGTGAGAGTATCAATGGAATAATAACTGATATGTCCATTTTATGTGCATAATTTAATACTTTTTGGGGTCACTTTTGTGCTCTTTTATTTTCAAGAGCTTGTGTTTTACCTTGAAATTCTCTTAGGAGAGGTAAGAGCAACTTTCACACTTTTACCTCTTCTAAGTGGATTTTGCATGACAAAGGAAGAACATGGAGGCTTGAATATCGGAGGCCATTAATAGATCACTTTTTGAAGGCTCTGAAAACTTGCTTCGAAGATGTGAAGACTTGAAGACTTGAAGACCGGAGGATGTCAAAGACCATTTTTGAAGACTTTGAAGACGTTCTTCAAAGAGTTGTAGACTTGGAAAATGAGAGGAATCATTATGAAAATAAGTGTTAACCACAAGAAGAAGAAAAGAAAACAAGGCTAAGTTCTGGCTCCCGTCGCGAGTCGCGACCAACCCATCACGAGTCGCGACCAACGGGTGGCCAGAACCTATCCTTATCTTTTTTTATTATAAATATCACTCTCTTTCCTCTCATTCACATCTTCTTCTTCCTACGGTTTTTGTTACTGTTCTAAGCCTAGTTTATACCATTTTTCATCTTTAAATTCTCTGGTATTATGTTTGGTTTGTTAGCATTAATTAGTATGAGCTCTTTTAGCGAAATATAGTTCTTGGGAGCAATTGAATGAATCTTCCAAACTTATGTAGTAAGATTCTATATTTGCTCATTTAAGAACATTTATTGGAGAGAATTTACTATGCCATTAATGTTGTATTTTACCTCATTTATATCTAGGGTTGTTTGAGTATATGAAATGTTTATAAGATTGAAATGTTAGAGTGTTAGGAAAGTTGCAAATTTCTTAACTCATTTGATATGAAATCCAAAAGACTGGATTTAGAACTTCTTGTGTATAATGTGTGGTAATCCTTGCTAGATGAGTATGTTAATGTGGATTGTTTTCATATTTGTCATATACATGAAAACAAAGGTTCAACCTTGAATGTTGTTTGTTCTAAGTTTAACCTAATAAATGCTTTGTTTGGTTAAATGATTATGTCTTTGGTAGAAGGCTTGTTGTTATCAAACATACGGTCCTTTGGGTGAAATTCCATTGATGAAATACCCTTATGATGCTGTTTGTCTTTGGTGATCATCAATGAGGTTTGCAAATGGTTGTTGTTTGTCTTTGGAAACTAATCTTAAGGAGCAATGGATGTTGATATTTTATTGAGAATTGATAACATTCCCCATAGACAATAAATGTACTTGAATGAGTGAATGAATCAATGAGCTATAGGAAGTTTGGAAGTGGAAGTCAATTGCCCCGAAGGCTCCGTTTAATTATCATTTACTTCATATCTTTAGCTATATTTCATGATTAGCATTGTTC
The DNA here is from genome assembly GCA_037428765.1 of Rubia yunnanensis. Classification (NCBI taxonomy): domain Eukaryota; kingdom Viridiplantae; phylum Streptophyta; class Magnoliopsida; order Gentianales; family Rubiaceae; genus Rubia; species Rubia yunnanensis. The sequence goes on along the minus strand of CM075061.1, from coordinate 42,236,320 downwards.
TCTTTCTTTGCTAATTGTTGTCTTTCAATTTGATAAATTAGGCTAAAAAACAAACCAAACCCCCATTGTTTACATGTTTTAATATTTATCTATGTATGTATAGGCCTAGTATGTTTTCTCCTACTTATGTTTAAACACTTGAAAAGATCCCTCTTCTCGTGGACGACCCCGAATTGCCATTATATACTTAATTGTAAATAGGAAGTATTAGGGGTTAAAAGTATTAACTTCGAGAGGTACAAAGATGACCTCCTAAATTTTGGCGCCGGTGCCGGGGGAGAAGCATTTGTTTTTAAGTGTTTGGGCATTTTATTACATGCTAATTGTAAATATTTGTTAGTGTTCTTTTATTTTGATTTCTTAGTTGATTTACCATTTTAACTTGGCTTGGAGATGCATTGTTCGAGTTCTTAGTGTATGGTTCGTACGCGATCCTCTTCACAAGAACCCCTACACTACGACCCCGAGTTAGAGTTGAATTTGAGATGGGTTAGGAGGCTTTCTTTGGAAAGTGTGAATAACACCCCTCCGGGAGGGGGACCTCAACATCCTCCACTCTAAGGGCGAGCTCCTCCTCTCTACCAAAGGGAGATTCCTTTGGGGCTAGATTTGTTTAAAGCCATCATGGCCCCCATCCTTGATCAACAACCAATATGCATTGAGTATCCCATGGTTGGACAAAACAAGCACTTTACGCTAAAGACCAGGTTAATCAACATGCTACCCATCTTCCTTGGTAGGCAAGGGGAGAATACCAACAGACACCTCACCGAATTTCACTTCTTGTGTAGTGGTATGGTCCCCCATGGAGTGGATGAAGATTTCTATAAGTTGATGGCATTCCCATTCACACTAAGGGATGGTGCAAGAGATTGGCTCCATTACCTACCACCCAATAGCATTAAGAGTTGGCTCGATATGAAAATGAGGTTTCTAGCCAAATACTTCCTAGCCTCGAGGTCCTCTTCCTTGAAGAAGGACATAAGTAACATCCTGCAATGACATGAAGAATCTCTCTTCGACTACTGTGAGAGGTTGAAGAAGCTTCTCGCAAGTTTCCCTTACCATGGTTATTCGGAGGGGGATTTGATTTATTACTTTTACAATGGCCTTCTTGATGATGATCAAAGGTTGGTAAGAAGTTCTTGTGGTGGCACTCTTGGGAACAAAACTTCATCCGAAGCAATGCAATTGTATGAGGACCTAGCAAAATAATCGAGAAACTTTAGCTCAAGGGCTGATTTGAGAAGGAGAAATCCACTACCCGCAAGTGACTCTTCCAATAGTGGGAAGCTCGAGGACCAAGTCTCAGCCCTTGCATCTACGGTCAATCCTTGATGACAAAGCCCAGGAATGTGACACATGTTAAATCATGTGAAATTTGTTACTTGGCACATCCTACGGACACTTGCCCTACTTTGCAAGAGGACTATGTTGAGGAGGTGAGTGCCATGGGACATTAAGGGAATCAAGGCTACCAAGGAAACCAATGATATCAATGTGGGCAAGGCTACCAAGGTTATCAAGTGTACCAAAACCGGCCGCAATTTGGGAAATCGTGATAACATGAACCTCTTGTATGGAAACCCTCAAGGAAGCTAAAACCCTCAACCATATCGGCCTCCTCAACAACAATATAGGCCATCTTAAAAATAATTTCAAAGGCTCCAAGACAAAACCCGAGACCAAGGGGAGAGCTTGGGGCTAACAAAGGATAACGTAATGCAAGCCATTCACCGGTTGGGCATGTGTGTGGAGAAAAGTGAGAAATTCCAAGATGAATCCAAGGTGTGTATCAAGAACTTGGAAACTTAAGTGATCCAGATAGCTCAATTGGTGAATCGGATGGAAGCCCGAGAAAAGGGTAATCTACCCTCCCAACCGGAGATTAATCCTCGACAAAATGCAAGCGCTATCACTTTTAGAAGTTGTAAAGAGATTAGCTCTCCCCTGGATGGTGAAGTTGGTGAGGACAAACCTAGGAAACTTGAAATGCTTGATAAAGATGTGAAAGAAGAGAACGAGGAGGTGGCCAATGAGCAAGCAAGGAAGGGAAAGGATAATGAAGAGGAGATCACCTTTGAGAAATCAACCCCCATTCCCAAACCTTCACCCCCCCCTCACAAGAAGGAAAGAGTAGTGGAAATTCCTCCATATGTGTCGGAACCACCGTTCTCGAAAGCTCTAAAAGACAAACGGGAAAGAGCTCTCAATAATAGCTCTGAGGCGAAAATAAGGAGAAAAAAGGCACAGCCTTTCTTCCATCTTTTGGAGGCTAATTTCTTCAATTTCGATCACTTTTCACCGATGAATTATGGTTTAACAGATTCTCCTTTGAATTCGGCACAAAATCATATGAAATTTGTGATGAGTTTTTTAATCTAATTTCGGCCTTGGGGTTAGGGTTATTCGAATTTGGAGTTCTTTCTCGGATCTTGATCGTGGTGTTGTTTTTCTTGGTTACGGATTTAGATCCACTGCTGGAGTTACAATCGGATTTGGTTCTTGCACTGAATCCTTGGCCGAGTTGGAGAAATTGCATAAAAATCCAATCTTTGTTGGGTTTTCATTTTGCGGCAAGGGTTTAAAGGGTTTGATTGAATTTTTCAGCACAATTTTCAATCAAATCTTGCGCATACACATTGGAATACTTGGAGGAAGTTGAGGCTTTGAAGCAAAAAAAATTGAAGGAATGATCTTCTTGCGATCGGATTTCTTGGAGGCCACGGTTTCCAGGTTTTTCTTGTTTCAATTCACCACGGTTTGTTTGTTTTGCTTTGGTGTATTGTGTGCATGTGTGTTGCTCCCGATCTGTTAATCGGATTTTGTTAATTCAGTTTTGGTTGGAAGCATTGTGGTGTGGTTATTGTTTGGTGATTATTGTTTGGTGTGATTTCGATTTGACTATCGAGTTGTTTGGTGAATCCGATCTTGCTGGATTATTGTTTGGTTTGTTTGCTTCATCCGATATGTTGTTCATCGAATTAAGTGTGTTCTTTCAGACTAGTTTTGCTCTATCATCATGGTAGTTAATGGTGATTCTTCTTTGGGTAACAAACACAACAAAAACCCCAAGAATCAAGGGCAATCCGAGGGAGCTAATCAAGCGCGTCAATCCCAAAAAGTTCATCCGAGGGAATGGAATGATCCAATGCTTGAGAGGAGGAAGTTGTGGGATGATCCTGACATCCTCATGAACAAATCAAATATCGAGATTGTTGATAACAATGGAGATACTATCGACTTTGTTCTCACGGAAGAAGAAATTCATAAGGATCTCTATAAACCCTTCTACGGTTTCTTGGGTGTTTTTCCAGGATTTTTTCCTGGAATGTTTGCCATTCGCACTCTTCTGGTGGCGAAGTGGAATGTTGCATGTATTGTTCAGAGTAGGCTCAATGGATATGTCATGTTTAAATTCAACAGTGCCGAGGATAGAGACATGGTGATGAATGGTCCTGACCATTATCTCCATGGCAAGAAGTTGTTTATGTTGAAAATTGATGAATCTGGACAGTATGACTCGAAGATTCAAGATACTAAGCCAGTATGGGTACGAATGAAGCACTTGCCCAAAACTTACTGGCACAAGAAAGCCTTAGAAAAAATTACCACTTCGATTGGAGATCCAATCCTTATGGACAATGGTACTCTTGAGTTGAGGGGATACTACGCACGTCGCTTGTTATGGATTGACACATCAAAAGAGCTGAAGGAAAAGGTAAGCTTTCGGGTTCCAAGTGGTGCAGTGCACACACAAAAAATTATCTACGATTACTGTCGGCCTTGGTGTATGAATTGTGGAGAAAACACCCATCTAATGGAGGAGTGTGTAGATTTCTGGAAATCCAAGGAAGAGGTAGTGAATAACCCCATGGGAATGAAGGATAATACTGGTGATAATTTAAAGGGGAATAAAAATTGGAGAGCTCGAAACAAGGACAAAATTTGGGTCAAAAAGATGCAATTAGCAAACATTGGTGATAGTCCAAGTGTAGGCTCTGCAACAGGTGAAGAAAATGTTATCATCGAAGATGCATCTTCGGATAACGAAGACTTGGAGAGACAAAGGAAAGGCAAAGGAAAAGTTGTTGAAGGCACGGACAAGAACAACGTTAGGGTGGGAGTTGGAAATTGAGGCCCTGGTATTGTCATTGGTGTTTCACGTATTGAGGTTAATCAGGCAGTAGTAGCACTCCCAGCAACCAAGGCGCTGCCAGTAAACAAGGCATCACCAGCGCCTGTAAATCGTGGCACTGGAGAGCAAGCTGAAGACGCCAGTGATGCTCAGGCAGTGCACCGAGGCAGGAGTGTTCATCGCTCGAATTCCAGTAAAAACTGTGGCGCTAAATCGGAAAATCCAGTGCCTAATCTTGTTCCCGATAGGCAGCAGCCAGCTTTTAGCGATGATGATCATCCGATTGCTGGAGCTGGAAAAATGCCTCAGCAAATGATCCATCCTGAAGCTCGTGGTTCAAAAATTCTGAGTCTGAATAGGAGCAAGAGTAAGAGTAGACCTCCCCCTACTTCAGGGGCCTTGACTAGATATCGGAGCAAGAGCAGAACTTGCATTCATGAACATGGGAAGTCCATTCAGAAGCCCTTCCAACGCATGTTATCTACCACAAGGAGTAATTCAGATAGTTCTGGTAATAAAAGTTTTAAAGGTGGCGGTCCGAAGCCAAAAGGGACCTTGGGTTCCCAATGAATGCTGCAGCAATAAATGTTAGGGGTCTCGGCCCCTGTACGGAGGAGGTGGGTTAAAAATATCATCTCCACTAATAGGGTAGGACTATGTGGCTTGTTGGTCACTAAGATGGGCTGTTAAGTATTTTCTTGAAGAGCTTTAAGGTGTGGAAATTCACGCATAACTTTGAGCTGTGGAAGAATTCGAGGATTCTTATTATCTGGGATCCGAAAGGCTTCTTGGTAGATGTTCTCGGCAAGTCTCCACAATGTATCCATCTCAAGGTTCGTAATCTTTCTTCAGGTATTAAGTTTTTCTGTACATTTGTATATGGTCATAGTGAGGGTAGAGTGGCGCGTTTGCCACTTTGGGCGGAGTTGAAGTCTTTTGGTGTTAATCTGAATTCCCCTTCGATGGTTCTTGGTGATTTTAAGGCTATACTTAGTGTTGATGATCATTATGGAGCCACGATACCTAGTTTATATCCCATGCAGGAATTTCAGGATGTTTGTTTGAAGTGTGGTTTAGAAGATGCGCTTTCCATTGGGGAGCATTTAACGTGGCATAGTGCTGATTGGAAAATTTGGAGGAAATTGGATCGAGTTCTACTAAATCACGGATGGGATGGTGATGCTTGTTGAACCACCTTTCTCCCAATCTCAACTCAATCAGATCACTCTTCCATGGTGGTTGATATGGCGCAAGAAATTGATGGTAAGCAGAGACCTTTTCGATTTCAGATCATGTGGTTAAACCATCCGAATTGTAGCCAAGTTGTGGAGGATTACTGGAAACCCTCGGTGGAAGGGTCTATGCAATATTTGGTGGATAGAAAATTGCTAAGGATGAAGCGCCCATTGAAAGATTTGGGCAACATCGATTTTAATCATGTTTCAGAAAAGGCACGGATTGCAGATAGTGAATATAGTAAAGCTGTTGATCAATTTGATGCCATGAATGCCTCGACCGAGGAGATTGCGGCATTGAGGATGTTAAAGAAGAAGGCTATGCTGTACTATATTGCAGAGTCATCTTTTCTTGCTCAGAAGGGTGGGATTAATCATATTACTTTGGCAGATAAGGGATCAAAGTATTTTCATACTATGGTCTCGACAAGAAAAGGTGGGGGCATACCAGCGATTATTGATAATCACAATCGTATTGTGACATCTAATATTTGCAAGGGAGAACTTTTTGCAAATTTCTATAAGGGATTATTTGGTACGAAAAGAGATAGGGTCTCCATCGATCCTGGTATTATCAGTTCGGGTAACACTCTCGGACATTGATAGGGCCTTCTTGAACCAGGAAGTGGCAAGTATCGAAATTAAATAAGCTTTATTTGCAATAGCGGACGACAAGTCTCCAGGTCCGGATGGTTATACTACTGGTTTCTTTAAAAAGCAGTGGGATACGGTAGGAGTGGAAGTGACAGCTGCAGTATTGGGGTTCTTCCGGACAGGTGAACTTTTGGCCCAATTAAATCACACATCGGTTGCTCTCATACCGAAGAAGCCTGATAATTTAAAAGTGTGCAACTTTAGACCAATAGCGTGCTGCAATGTGGTTTATAAGACTATCACTAAGATTATCGCAAACATGCTAGAAGGAATTTTGCCAGAGATCATAGACCCATGCCAGGGTGCGTTTGTGAAGGGTAAAAACATCTCAGATAATGTCATGCTAGCACAAGAATTTGTACAGGGTTATGGAAGGGTTCGGAATTCCCCTAGATGCATGATCATGGTGAACTTACAGAAAGCTTTTGATACAGTCTCTTGGGATTTCTTGGAAGAAGTTTTACTTGGCATTGGATTTCCGAAAAGACTTAAAGATCGAATCATGACGTGCGTCCGCACTTCTTCATTCTCGAATGCTAGTTAATGGTAAGCTATGTGATCACTTTCAGGGGCAACGTGGAATTCGCCAAGGGGATCCATTGTTGCCTCTTTTGTTTGTGATATGCATGGAGTATTTTTTGAGATTGTTGAAAAGGAGGACGGATTCAGACACTTCACTTATCATCCGAGATGTGAATTGTTAAGAATCACACACTTGGCTTTTGCGGATAACCTCTTGCTCTTCTCTAAGGAAAACACGAGTTTAGTTCACATACTCATGGACGCCTTGAATAAGTTTGAGCGCACTTCTGGATTAGGCATTAATGCGGCTAAGTCCAAGTTTTTTGGAGTCGGCATAAAGGAGGATTTAAGTTTCACGGGTATTCCGTGGGAAACCTTTCCAGTTCGGTACCTAGGCGTGCCACTTGATTCCAGCAAGTTGAAGGTGACTCGATTTGGTACTCTACTTGGGAAGGTTGATTCAGAAATCGCAAAAATGGAAGGGCCATACTCTCTATTATGCTGGTAAGTTGGAGCTTGTACGATCAATTGTAGGAGGTATTGCAGGATTCTGGATACAGAACTTCATTATACAATCCTCGATTTTTTATGCTCTGGAACAAAAATGCAAACGCTTCTTGTGGGGAGGTAAGTACAAGAATAAAGTGGCGTGGAAGAAGTTATGTGCTCCTAAATCGTATGGGGGTCTTGGCTTACGAGACTTTATTACTTGGAATCGTGCTTCAATGGCTCAAAGGCTATGGGATATACACATGAAGAAGGACAGTTTGTGGGTAAAGTGGATACATTCGTTCTATCTTCAGGGTGATGGTTTCTGGGATATCAATCCTAGGATCTAAAATGAAAGATTGGGTGAAAGATACTCGATCTATTTTGGTGATCTATGTAAGCTTCGGGATGAATTTAGTGTTATGTTTCATGGAGAAGTTCGAGTGGTTCAAAACCATCTTAGTACTTGGGCAAGTTCGGGTAGATTCACAAGTACAGCTTATGTCTTCATGCATCGCCATAAGTATCCGAGATTATATGAGGAGTGCGGCCAAACATGTGAGAAAGTCTTTAATACCATATGGCGTGGTTTTATACCTCCAAAGTTCTCTATTATTGCATGGCTAGCTGCGATTCAAAGGCTTTATACCAAGGATAAGCATCGAGCACAAGAGGAAGTTGATAGTATGGATAAAACTTGTTCATCATGTCATCTAGAAGAGGAGACCAATGAGCATTTATTTTTTAGATGTGAGTTTTCGGAGGTGGTTTGGAGTCGAATACGGAATTGGATCAGACTAAGGAGAAGAACAAACACGATAGCAAGCTCTATGAATTGGTTGAAAAGGCAAATCAAGGGTTCCAAAATTCGCAAGAAACTTGGTATCCTAGCTTTGATTACTAAAATTTATCGTATTTGGAGAGAACGAAACAATGTTGTTATGGATGGTTCTCTACCTAGTTCTGAGCGAGTTGTGAAGTTAATCATGAAGGATTGCTACATGGTTATAAATCGGCTATTCCCAGATGAGCACTTATTATAGAACTTCGGATGGAGGAGCAAGACTGTTGGTTCTTGGCACTGGAACATGGGCGCTGGAACATGGGAGAAGTTATTGCCATGGGAAATTCAGATTCTCCTGTTTGATGGATTCACTGACTTTGCCCAGTATCCGGCTACTCCCCGGTACTTCTTTACTCGAGGGGCAGATGTGTGAGCCCATGATAGTTGGATGTATTTGACTGCTAGAATGGGAATTTGTGGTAGAGGTACTCGAGGGCTGAAGGTGTTCGAGTGCTCCTGAGGGGCATTCGACTGATGGAGGTGTTCGTGTGCCACCCAAACCATGGCTCGCATTGGTTGTATAGTGCAAGGAAGGTCACATTCATGGCACTTCCTCAGCCCACAAGACGAAGTTGGAGTTTGATACACCTCTAGGAGACGTAGCGATTTCACCTGACTCCTCGTGTAGAGAGGACTTCCAATGCGAGCTCCATGACCTTGGTCCAGCCCTTGTCTAGCGCGATAATAACGGCCTACCTTTCTCTGACCCACAGTAGCAGCACTCCCAGCAGCACTCCCCACATCATCTACCAGAGACCGAGCCGATGCATGAAGACAATGTGCCATCTCACTATTCCCAGCCTCCACCGGATTTTTATGAGCAGATGATGTTGACCATGCAAGATGGATTCTGCTACCAGGAAAGCATGTACTGGAGCACAACATGGTTGTCTCCCAGACCTTGATCGATATTGATGGGGAGATTGATAACCTATCACCTCGCATCCATGAGATGCAATCCCAGGCAGGCGGTGTCTTAGGCCCCGATCCGGGAGGAGAGAGGTGGAGAGCTAGGAGGCAGAGGAGCACAGATTGGCTGGCTCATTATCAGTAGCACTATTTTGGCGGTGGTCTTTCTTCCTCACATCAGTGATTTGCGACCACCATATCCATACCCTTTCCATATTTTGCTTTGTACGCTTTGGCCCTATTTTCTACATTGAGGGCAATGTAGTGTTATAAGTGTAGGGAAGGGTATCTACTGATTGCACGGTTGGGGTTGGAGATACTTTGAAGACTTTGCTACTTTTGGATAACTCTTTTATTTTGTTTTGGATATTTTTCCCTTTTATTTGGGGATGTTTTTCTTTTGATGTATGTGGATAATGCTGGGTTTGACACTTTTTTTAGCCTTAACATTACGAAAGCATTTTGCTACTTTTTGGATTGGAAAAACATGAAAAAAAATGAAAAACTTTGAAAAAAAATATAGAAAATGAAAAAAAAATTAAAAGAATCCCGCTAAGTTGAAAATCTGAGAGGGCATCTTAGGAAATATTGGGGGCTCGGATAGGTTGAAAACCCGAGAGGGTAAACTAGGCAAAAATGACAGGCTAAAGTGTGGAAAAAGGTGAGACGTATGCTGAAGAAACATGACGTGTGGCTAGGAATAAACCCCGAAAGGGCTCTTAGGCAAAATGAGAGTAAATGAGAGAAATTGAAAAATGTAAAGTGTTCACTAATTTGCCGGCGTTGGAGTCATAAGGTTGCGGTGGCCATACGGATGGATTGGGTAGCTTTACATCTTGAGGACCTCTTGGGAGTGGAAAATTTAGCCAAAGAAGACGAAGTAAGTTATGAAACTCTTGATCGTTGATATACTTCGTTTTTAGGTTGATACATTAATATAAAGTGGAGCATGTGTTTTGAACCTTATAATTGTCTTTAGCTTTACCTTATACCATTGGATTTTGGATTGTCAATTCAAGATGTGGAAATGTTTTAGAGATAGCAATGAATTGATAGGTTGATATGGTTTGGGTGATTTAGGAATGGGGGTTGTGGGAAACTTCTCATTTAACCTTAACATTGGGATGTGTGATAATGAGAATTTTGTGATGTATTAATTTGGGGGAATAGTAATTAGGATGTGGATACATCATTTTCTTCGTATGTTTGGATCTTTTCTTACTCGAGGGTGAGTAAGGTTTAAGTGTAAGATGTTTGATATGTCCATTTTATGTGCATAATTTAGTGCTTTTTGGGGGCACGTTTTTGCTCTTTTATTATCAAGAGCTTGTGTTTTACCTTGAAATTTTCTTAGGAGAGGTAAGAGCAACTTTACGCTCTTTTACCTCTTCTAAGTGGATTTTGCGTGACAAAGGAAGAACACAGAGGCTTGAAGACCGGAGGCCATTAAAAGATCACTTTTCAAAGACTTTGAAGACTTGCTTCGAAGACACGAAAACTTCAAGACCAGAGGCCATCAAAGACCATTTTTGAAGACTTTCTTCAAAGAGTTAAAGACTTGGAAAATGAGAGGAATCATTGTGAAGATAAGTGTTCACCACAACATGAAGAAAAAAAATAATAAGGCTAAGTTCTTGCGCCCATCGGGAGTCACGACGAACCCATCGTGAGTCGCGACCAACGGGTTTCCAGAACAAAACCTTATCCTTTTTGTACTATAAATAACACTCTCTTTCCTCTCATTCACATCTTCTTCTTCCTGCATTTTTTGGTACTGTTCTAACCCTAGTTTCTACCATTTTTCATCATTAAATTCTCTTGTATTATGTTTGGTTTGTTAGAATTAATTAGTATGAATTCTTGTAGCTAAATCTAGTTTTTGGGAGCAATTGATTGAAGCTTCCAAACTTATGTAGTAAGATTCTATATTTGCTCATTTATGAGCATTTATTGGAGAGAATTTATTATGCCATTAATGTTGTGTTTTACCTCATTTATATCATGGATTGTTTGAGTATATGAAATGTTTGCAAGATTGAAATGTTAGAATATTAGGAAATTTGAAAATTTCTTAACTCATTCGATATGAAATCCAAAAGCATGGATTTAGAACTTCTTGTGTATAATGTGTGGTAATCCTTTCTAAATGACTATGTTAATTTGGATTCTTTTCATATTTGTCATATAGATGCAAAGAAAGGTTAAACCTTGAATGTTGTTTGTTCTAAGTTTAACTTAATAAATGTTTTGTTTGGTTAAATGACTATGTCTTTGGTAGAAGGCTTGGTGTTATCAAACCTATGGTCCTTTGGGTGAAATGCCATTGATGAAATACCCTTATGATGTTGTTCGTCTTTGGTGATCATCAAAGAGGTTTGCGAATGGTCATTGTTTGTCTTTGAAAACTACTCTTAAGGAGGAATTAATGTTGATCTTTGATTGAGAAGTGATAACATTCCCCATAGACAATAAATATAATTGAATGAGTGAATGAATCAATGAGTTATAGGATGTTTTGAAGTGGAAGTTGATTGCCCCGAAGGCTCCGTTAACTATCATTTACATCGTATCTTTAGTTATATTGCATGATTTGCATAGTTATCTTGCTTTGCTAATTTTTGTCTTTCAATTTGATAACTTAGGCTAAAAAACAAACCAAACCCCCCTATTTACATGATTTTATATCTATCTATGTATGTATATGCATAGTATGTTTTCTCCTATATATGTTTAAACACATGAAAAGATCCCTCTTCTCGTGGACAACCCTGACTTGCCATTATCTACTTAATTGTAGATATGAAGCATTAGGGCTTAAAATCATTAACTTTGAGAGGTACGACGATGACTTCCCACTAACACAAATGACGGACGGTTACCACGGTTCATGGACGGGACCCTTGCAATCCCCAGTCAAACTCATTATCACCGAAACTGATAAAGAAACATGCATGATTCCACAAAGAGTTGCCCAAGTTCTTTATGAATGACCCTTGTATACTCATAAGTATTCATCTACAATTTACTATAGGTAGTGTACTTGCACTTTTTAAAATTTGATAGACAGAGTTTTATTAGCTTTTAATTTCATAAAAAACCTAGAATATTTGATTTCATGTGATTTTGTGTGGTGAAAATTATCGTGCTCATATCGCTTATTGTAAGAGTATTAATGGAATACTAACACAAATGGTGGACGGTTACCCTGGTTTGCAGATTACACCCTTGCAATCCCCAAATATTCTAGGTCTTTTATGTTAGTTGACCAAACAAGTGTTTGATTCTATGTTAGTTGACCAAGTGTTTGATTGGGGATTCTATGTTAGTTGACCAAACACTTGTTTGGTTAAGCGACATAGTTTTGACTTGGTCAACTAACAAGATTATTTGTGCTCGTTAACCAATTTCTACCTACTAAAACATTTAACACCCGTGACAAAATGAATTACAATAATCGTGAATTATAACAATCATGTCTAACAATACTGGTTCTATCCGTGATCCGATTGAGGAGACCAATTTTTGGTTATTTTTAAATATTCCTTATATTATAATAATAATAATATTCTAAATAAATTTCTAATAATTTTATTGACCAATATAGATCCAAAATAATTCAGATGATGACAGTCCGCATGGCATATTCTCAGGCAGATATCTGCATTTGGTACATATTCTGACCCAGAAAAACATCAAGTAAATTCCAATTATAGCAAGTCCTCCCTGTTGAAAACAAATTGAATTTTCAATTAACTTTTTCTATAGATTACTTTCATAAGTACTAACAAAGGTTTTTTTTTTATAATTCAGTACGTCCCTGACAAAAACTTTGAGCTCCTACTGCGTACAAGTTGGATGTTGTGATCAGGTGGAAAGGGAGGGAGTATCACATGCATTACTCGAGGAACAGGAGGCTCAAGACCTTGACCACGAAGAGGTTTGGCCAGTTTCTTTCCGCAGCGCAACTCGTGGTTGTGGACACCCTCTGCTTCAATTTCCTAAATACTGTTGGGCCATTAGTTTTCCGCGTTGTCCTTCTTACCCGCGAATATTAGATGTTTAGCTTAGACTTCGCATGACCGTGCATTTTTTTAAAAAAATGATTCATATTTGGAAAAATATTAATGCGGATGTATTTTCTATATTTCTATACGGACACCTTGTTCTTTGAGGTGATAGAAGCTGGGGGCCTATCGTCTTCAAGGTCATCATTATGCGAGCTGCTTGAGTTTATTGCAATCTCTATTATGTTGGAATTAAGAAAAATCGTATTCAAATTTATGTACTGATTGTGAGATTGTTGTCACGACTACTGTTTTCTAGTTATTTAACTATCTAATTTGAACATAATAAGATTGACTATAAGTGTTTATATGTGTGATTTCATATGATTTGAATATCATATGATTGACATCCATTTCCCTTTTTTATTCTTTTCTACACCATTAAATTATTTACTTTAATTTATCTTTAAAAATATGGGCGACTTCGCTAAGTCATTTTCTAAATGTATAACAAGAAACGATGTTAATGGAAAAATTGATCAAGCTTCTAACACAACATATGTGAGGTCAAAACCAATTATTTACCTCGGTTTTCTTTATAACCAAGGTAAATAACATCTTTTACTTTGAAAAAAATGAGGTAAAAGAACTATTTACCTCAGTTATTTGGGGTTAACAAAAATATTGAGGTAAAAAGGGCAAAGTAAAAGATCATTTTCTTGTAATTATATTACATTTCATTATTTTAGCAAAGTTCTCTTAAAATCATAGTAATATATTACGTATTTTTATGTTCAATCGTGATTTCCCTGTTACAAATTAGTCTTGTATGAGAAAAGTTCAATTCTTGTACAAATGGATGAACAAGTTACACGTGCGATATTGGGGTAAAAAAAGTAGTTATAATCATGAAAAATATGTTGTAATCATTGGAAATCTTGATGTAGCTTGTGCACTACGTCAATGATGATGCTGCTGCTGATTTGTTGGGAAATTTGACTCGAACTTGATTTTGTTTCTCGAGATTTTATTGTTTTGGGTCGTGCCAATTCGAGCCTTTCCCAGAAAAACACATTGCAGAGTTACATCCAGCATGCAAAACTTTTTAATTTGCAATCTGATCAGCATATTGTACAAGCTCCCATTGTTACTTATTTTCAAATGAGGGAGATATTGAACTAGATAATAGTTTCTGACCATGTATGGGCCATGGTTGAGATGAGGTTTCCCGTTGAGATGGATTAAGATACATGGAGCTATGCCTCTTATCAATAAAAAAATTGTGTGTCTGTGTTGACTAGTGACACGGTACAGAGTTCTAGAGTAACCCACCATATGAGAAAAGATAAGAGCTAGCAGCTCAGCTCATGCTAGAGAAGAGCTAGCCATACTGAAATGTTCCGAAAGGCTAAAAGGATGAGAAGTTCTCGGAGCTCCCTAGTTAAGAGGATTAATCTAGGGAGGACCCAAGGGAGTTTAAGCATAGGGAGCAACATCATGCTCTTAGTAGGTCTTCAAATCTCCATAGAATTTATTTAACTTAAATGAACTAACTACGGATTTCATATTTATTTAGTTTATTTTTATTGTGAATTTATTGATGTGCACAAATGCACGTTTTTTTCTTTAAAGGATTTTAAATTACAATATTTTGAGAAATATCAAGTTCTATTTAGTGTGACATAACAAATTTAATTAATAAAATTTATTTGAAAACATAAACTGTTGCTCAACATTGCACAATATTACATTACATTCTTTAAGCACATTCCTCTCAAAATCATAAAAATATATTATGTTTTTTGGGTTCAACCATGATTTTCCTTGTTACCAATTAGTCTCTTATGAGAAAATGGCACTTCTAGTACAAATGGATGAACATGTTACACATGCGATATTCGGGCAAAAAATAAGTACTCGTGATGATAAAAGATAGATTGTGATAATTGCCAATCTTGATGTGGCCTTTGCACTACGTCACTGATGATTATATTGCTGGTATGCTGGGAGATTGGATTCGGTCTCGATTTTGTTTCTAAGAGTTTACTCATTTTGTGTCTTGCCAAATAGAGCCTTTCTCACAAAAGTGCTGCAGAGCTACATCGAGCTTGCAAAATGTTTTCTATCACAATCCAATCAGTACATTGGACAAGCTCCCGAAGTTACTTATGCTCAATCCTAGGAGAAATTGAACTAGCACTCGTGGAGGGAGGGCCATTAAAGGCGGTTCTATTGCACCTCAATCTATTCATACCTTTAATTGTAATCAATTAAAGGCGGTTCCCAGAACTGCCTTCAAAAACACTGATTAAAGGCGGTTCCTGGAACTGCCTTTAAACTGAAGACGGGTATGAACCACCTTTAAAAGGGCAATGGAATAGCCTTTCACAAGGTCCATAAAAGGTTCCAAACTTGGAACCTATTTCTTACCTTCCAAAAGAATAGCTGCCGGAAAGGTCTCCAGCAGCCCAACACAGTATAACCAGATCTGAAAAACATAAGAAAACAAAAGGGAAAGAACTCTTCCTCATTCATATGCCAAATGCATTTGTGAAACCCATACATTTTGCTAAACTATTACAAAAAAAGATGAAAATTAGACAAACCCAGATCTCCTACGGTAGTAAGCGGCGGAGTGACATCAATCCCCTGCATCGACGTCGGCTTCTCAATCAGTGGAATCAATCTTCAGTGGTGAATTCAAACTCTCCTCAGCATTGGCTTCTATGGTGGTAGCATCAATATCCAGCGGTGGCATTGACTACAATGGTGGCATCAAATTCTCCCTGGCGTTGGTGTCGGCTTCTCCAGCAGTGGTGAGCGGCGGAGGGCTTGGAGCAGTGATGGGATGGAGTCGGAGCTGGCAGTGGGATGGAGTTGGAGCCGGCGGTAGTTGAAAACTCAACTGCAATGATAAAAAAATTCATCATTTCTATAACCCAATTAATTTGGATCCAACAAAGTACATATCCAAGTAATGATCGTACATATTGCACGGGCTTACAAAAACGTATAGATAATGCTAAATAAGCAAGTATCTATACGTAGGAATAGATTTCATCTACATATCTATTCCACAAATGACATGTCAATAACTAATGCTACTCAACACTCAACAACTCGATTGGAGTTTTAACAAAAATCTATAAATAATGCTAATCAAGCAATTTTTTATAGATAGGAATAGAAAACATGCAAATTCTATTCCTCAAAATACATGTCACGAGCATTGGAAAATTTTCTAAGCTACCACATTCGGAGCTCCAAGAGTCGTGTATCATACATGAACTAGATGTCTTGCCAAATAATTTCTTGCATCATTGATGCCATCTTGTTAGTACGGCTTAGAATTCCTTGGGAACATCTATGCAAATGGTTAATAGTGGTAGTTGTTATTTGGTACTTTTTAAGATGAAGATCAGGTGGCAAGTCTTGAAAAAATACTTATTTTATTAATTTCAAGGAAATATAATATTATTTCTTTGACACACTCCACTGCATATAACATTACGTAGTACCCACACTCCCAGGACTTTGCATGTTTCTTATACTGATAGTAAGAGAAAATTAGTACTATATAATAAATAGTAACTTTAATTATTTGTAAATGTATTTTGAATTTCATACCTTGATTTGTATTACAGGAAAGGCCGCTGTCACATTCAACCCATTGAATGCACTCTCCAAGATATCAAAAATAGATTTTGAAGGTTGAAAGTGCAACAGATTCATCCAGTACACAAGCCTCTTCTCCAGAACAATCAAAATTAATCTACAATGAATACTACAACCAAAGAAGTGCTTAATCAAAAGATGTACTCAAACACTAGAATAGAAGGGCAGGTAAGACAATATGAAATTGAAAACATTACCTCTCAATGTAAGGTGCAACAAATAATTTTTATCCTTGCGTGCAATGCATTTTCGAACGTAATCAATCTGGTCTTGCTTCGAACACCCATTCCCCCATGTTATAAATGGACACAAGTATCCTACCCAACCTTTTTCTCTTTGATTACCAAAAAATAACATGTACCTTAGCCACAGCATGTTTAAGATTAGACAATTTAAATTGAAACACAAACAGTAAGCGATTGGAAATTTTTTGGAAATTAATCAATGCACTTACAATAGGAATAGGGACATGATTGTTTGGTTCACGTGGTAACACTTGCATAATTTCTCTAGATCACTCCTCAATGCAATTATGTCTTAATTTCTTCCAAAAGCACCTTCATTTCCTAAAAATATGTAGGTGGAGTTATGATGGAGTGTGTTGAGCAAATTCCAAAAAAAAACCTTGATGAATGCCATGGAAACCTTCTGGACTCATTGCTTTGCTATAGCGGGCTTCTTGTATTCATTGTCTTTGGAATAGTTTTGTGTGTCTGTGGCTGGCTAACCTTAAAATGACCGTCTTTTGTAGGTTCGACGTATACTAGGCATCGAGGCCATAGAACGAAAATCCCTTAAGCAGTTCCTACCTTCTTATACTCATTTTTCTTGCACTGGTAAGCTTGCATTTTGCACATAGGCTTTGTCTACCATTACCCGTGCCATTCAATCAGGGATTGGAATTGAATGGTGATTTTTGTAAACTCATAGAAAATACGATTCGCAACATTGAGTGGGTTTGCACTGTCATCCACCTCTATGAAAAGCTCACATAATTGGGAACCCTACATCATTTAGTTAACAAATAAATTAACATCGTCATGAAAAGTAGTAAAAAATTATTAAAAAAATAAATTCAACCTTTTTTTGGGGTGGAAAGGATGTTTTGATTCGGAGTATCTTCAATCCTTGGTATTTGTTGCAATACGTTAAGGTGAACCTCTACTTCACCTTGAGAGTGGTGAAATCCTCTAGAAGGTGGTTCCCAATCGCTATTCAAATCATTCCGGTTGTCGAGCAATTTTAGGCCGGTGTGCTTCACCAATTTCCTAATTGAGATGTCTTGTTCTTCAATTTTCTTGTCTCTCATAATTGCCTCTTTCTGTAAAGTGGAAAGTATCGAATGTTTCGCCTTATGATATGAACGTACAATGCCAAAAGCCTCTCTTTGAGTCCAGAAAATGCTAACCACACGTCCAGGGTGGTTGGATTTTCCTATGGGCTCGCGCAAAATATCATGCTTTCTGATCGGACTGAATGTACCATCTTTTTCAGCATGTTTCAATTTAGCCTAGTTTAAATCAAAATAATAAATGCGGTAGTAAAGAGCAAGATTCTATCTTCTTCCTCTAAAAGATATTTTGAGTTTAAAATAGAACAAGATAAAATAAATCTTACCACTTTTTCTGCAATTAGAATCTCCTCTTCCTTTGCATATTCACCCTTATTGTTTCTTTGAGCTCTTAAAAGTAGATCACACTTATCTATTTCTTTGACTTCCAATGGTACAACCGATTGCCAAGCTTCCTCCTTGTCCACCCCCCCTCCATCGCCAATAAAACATCTTGTTCATATTTTTCCTTTATGATCTCTAGCGCCGCCAAGGCATTTTTCCTATGGAGAGTTATGTTCATTCCCGCGAATATTTTTTTCTCATCTCCTGTACCCTACGAGAAATGTGGGAAGCCATGTGACATTCACACTAAAATTCCATAATAAAATAACGTGATTTTTAGTGTAATAACATTTTTTTTGCATTTTCTAATGCTCTTTTCTTGTGGATTTCTAAACTCTCATGTTGAATATGCGTGTAGATAAGCCACAGTCGCCTTTTTCCATTGCGTAGACATAATCTCTCAATAATGTGTACTTGTGTTCTCGCAAGCTTTTTGATAGCCTACTCATCACCCTCTTCCATAGGTCATCACTGTCCGATGCTTCGATTTCGAATGGTCTCTACGCTTTCAGAAGAATTCTAAGTCACTATGGGTATATAGAAGTTTTCTCTACTGCAGGTTAGGGGCAATTGCACCGGTAATTTAAGGAAATAGCACCGGTAATTTGGCCCCCCAAAATACCAGTGCGTAAGTATAGGGGTGCATAAATGCAAAAAATTAACACCGTAAAATGGACCAGACCAGCATCTTATGCCAGTGCAAAATAGCGGGATCACAGAATATTTGCACCAGTATTATTTGGAACATAGGTGTAGATATTTTACACCGGTATTCAACTTATGAACCGGTGTAAAATTGTGATTTGTACACTGGTATTAAATATGAAACCAGTCTTTCCTTTGTAGTTGGAATATAGTTTTTTTGCACAAGAATAGATTGCACCCATATTTGTTTACACCGGTATTACTGTACTTTATGCACCAGTATTATTGAAATAAATAAATAAATTTATTTAAATTGTGAAATTTATTTACACCAGTACCTGCATTTTATACCGGTGTATTATGTGGCTAAAATTTTCAATGCCTAATTTGTTTTCCGATGGTCCATCCTCGATCACTTATGGGGCAATGACAACTAGAGATACTTGTGAACTATTACTAATTGGAAACTTTTGAATAGGTAAGAAATTTGAAACATTCTATTACGTAAATATGGCTCGCAAAACACTCGAACATTATTCTAACTATGAAATAGAAGAAGTCTCTTAAATATGGAATGAAATGAAGTAAAACAAAAGTTTAGTATAACCAAACACCATTCATAGAATTATAATATTATCAGCTATTCAAAATAAATCATCAACATATTATGTCATTCTTATCATCCAAAAGTTGCAATGTAGTGTTCGCCTGCTCCTGGTAGTCTCCGAGCCACTCCATCTCTCTGCTACACCTTGAATTTCGTACACATGGTATAACCTTTTGCCGTCTAGGAAAATCTTTTAATTTCAAACATACGCTATTAGTAAATAATGTTGTGTTTACTAGAGATTAATAATATCAAATTTTGAGATGCAAGGTTTACCTCCAAGATATTGTTTGTCTCTGGGAGATTAACAAATGCTTCCATGAAGAGCATGATGGAGTACCCGCATTTCCTTGAATCATTTTGGGTTTGGTACTACACGGGAATGGTAAATGTAATTACTATCCCTAAACATAAAATTTGATGGATGGAATGATAGAATGACTTACCATAATGTCGTTGTTTTTCCAAGTGTTATCGGGTTCTGGCTTCATCTTTCTCTTCTCCCCCTCGTATGTGCAAGCAAGCCTGTCAAGAAATTCAATTTAAATGGTTACTTCTTCCCGTTTATTATGAAACTAGGATTTTTTATTCGATTGTTTGAAATACCTTGAAATCACCCTGAGTTCTACCAAGTTTGTTGGTTTGATACCCCCTGATAATGTGTCCAGAGTAAAAACCTTCTCCGTTCGAGGACATATAATAATGAGGTACCAATGATTGCTGTCAAAAACATTATGTTAACAAATTAATGAAATAGAAGGTGTTTGAAATGTGAATGTAATTATCAGGAAGATACTTACATTATTATGTAGGGTACGATGCAGAACTCAACATCAGTTGCCTTCATTGTTTCCCAAATTTGTAATGGAGTTCGACCTCCTTCTTAAAGTTGGTTAGGTTGCCATAGCTGGATGGGCAGAATTGGACATGGCCTGAATTAGTTTTATGTATTTTCTCCCACATGTGCCTGTAATGTTAATCATACATGAAAATGAATTCTTTATAAATTTAAAAACACAAAGGCTGTAATTTTTGAGACTCACCCCATCCACACATCGACCTGCGCATTATTGATCCAGATCATCGAATGCATGTTCCCCCATTTCTTCCTGAACTGGACTAGAACTTTTATTCCAACACTGCAGGTGTAATGGCATGCAAATGTTGATGGTGGGGAAAACTGGGAAGAACATGCAATCCTTATACTTTATCATTTCTAAGATAGCAGCATTTGCTTCCTTTATGAATTTCCCCATGATCGACCAATCTGTCAGGTCTCGTTTGTTAATAATTTTTTGATGTGAAATGATACAAAATGATCACTTGAGCATGTAGTATTGAAATGTCATTGTTAATGAATCATAATGGTACTTTTTTTAGTGCATTACCTATTTTGGCATCCTATTTAATTTAGGTCTTGTAGATGGCCAAAAATTAGTCGTCGATTGAGATTTTTGCTCGTGAATACCTTGTTACAAGGATTAATGAATATGGATATGCAAAAGTACTTTGTGGAATTGAAAAAAAATTATGTTAGAATAATGTGCCTCATCATCGCTGGTGAGAATCATAACCTCCTCGTCATCGTCGTCCGTATCACCTCCGGCACTGACATTATCGATGTCACTCGGTTAATCACTTGCCTTGCCTATTAAGGAAACTGGCCTATCCACAATGCTATTGAGTGCCTCTCCAACATTATCAAAGTGGTGGTCCGCATAGGGCAATCCCGCCCTAGGATGTAGGACTGGCTCTCATACTTTCACAGGAGCAACACTTCCTTGTTGGGCATCCTGACGACGAGATACCTGTCGTAGCCCATAGGCGCCATTTTCTTCTTCTCGACTATATCTTTTATGAAAAGAGTCAAGCGTTCTCAATCCTGTTCGTATAATATTTAAGTAAATCGATAAAATAGCTATGGAGATATTTCAAATGTGTAAATCAATGTATATGACATGCATAGATTAATGACAGTGTACCTCTCCATCTCTTTCTCCATTGCTGGGCTCTTCATTGGACCTTTTAGCAGTTGTAGCAATGTCATTCATTGCCTTCTCTATAAACTTCTTGGGATTTTCAAGGTTTGGCTGAATCTGAACACTGCTTGCAGATGCTAAGCCCTTCACTAATAGCTCCAAGTACGATACCATAGATTTCACTAATAGTCTCCTTGACTGAGGAACTGCTACCGCACTTCCTCCTAGAAAGATGAGGAACAGCCACTGCTGTGGGTAGATCCATCTGAGTTCCCCTGTACCTACCTGAGTGATCTTTCTTCTTTGTGACTTTTATGAGGATGTACTCACCTGCATGTAGTTCCAATGCTCATTTTCCTTAAGCTCATTCAATTTCAACTGAGAATCACATAGGAGCGCAATTGTGTATATGAATAATGTGATATAAACTTAAAAATTAATTTAAACGGTCAATTTTGGTGTAACTTACAATGTCCAGTGCGATATTCTCAACCTCTTTCGATGTGTATAACCCTTTCTTATCTTTGTTTGCCTCAAGGTAGACAAGAGATCTATCAGGTGTGAAGTCCCTTTGACTGAGTTATTTCTCAATCTCATTGTCAGTGAATCCCATGACGGTTAACCTCATTCTTTCCTTCTCCTTTATATCCTTAGTCAATCAGTCACGGATGTATCGATTACCCCTTTTGCCCGTGTGGTTCATGTAATCCCTTCCATTGTTGCGTTCAATATTTGTCACCCCGAGCCTCTGTTGTTATAAATGAAAAATTAGTTGAATAGAATTTGAGGGCAACATGGCTCTTAACAAATATTAATTTTTTCATTATACCTGAAAATCCGGATGCCGACGCTTCTTTTCAAACAAGTGTCATTCATCTTCATCCATCCACTTGGACTTCTCCTATTCTAGTATTCCTGTTTTATTGATACCTTTGTCCACGTCATGAATAAACCTATTTTCCACCATTGTCTTCCAAATCTTGTGTTGGTTTTTTGCCCTCTCTGTAACCTCCTTCTTCAGTATTTCTAGTTGCTCGTCATTCATAAGTGTCTCAATTGTGAAGCTCTTCCAGAATGAACCATACGAAAAAGAATGTCATTAATCACGTGTTCACTAAGAATTTACCATGAATAATATTTTTAAATTACAATTGTCAAGAGTCTTACCAGAACATCCTTCCATGCCTCTTCCTTAACATCTTCAGGGACATCGCTCTAATGTTCGCATGCACCAAATCTGATGCAGCATCGGAAAGCGTAACTGCCATAAGCGTTCCACGCCGACCAATTCTTAATACATACTGCTTGATTCCCACGGAACTCAAACAGAACAGGAGTTGGAATGTTATGCTTTTCCAACATCACAGACGGGCACGTACTAGTTCCCCGCCTCCTCAAATAACTTTTTACCTCAAACTTGTCCCATCCTTCCCCATTTTTCCCCCAAGCTATTTTCAAGTCATCATTAACTTCATTAATAGTTAGCCTTCCTTTGATGGTTCTCTTTCCCTTTCCCTTGCGAATTGGTGTTTTGTCTAAATGTTTACCGGCATCCAGTCCTTCAACATCCCCTACAATAACATCACCCGGTTCCACGGTTTCTTCCTTCTCTTCACTAGACAGGTCATTTATTTGTGTTGCATCTTCCTCAAATTTTATCTTCAATAGGATCCTTTTCGGCAGTGGTTCTTGGTCTGCCACATCCACCTCCTTATCGACCACATCTTTCACCTCCTCCTCCTTCTTCGTAATTAGCCACTTCCTCTTTGTGTTGAATTTCCCCTTATTTGGTGGCATCTTACAACAGTAGAATTGGAAAATATCAATCCATAACGGTACACACAATAATGGTACTTGACGATCAGCATTGATAGAACATGGCGTAGAACCTGATCAACTAGTTCATAAAACTTTTGAGAAAAATATGGCATAGAAATTGAACAATTCATACATGAAACTACATTATGTGAGGCATAAAAGTTTATATAATATGGAATAGAACTTTAAAAATTAAGGCATGGAACTTGATATAGAATGAAATGGAATCTTATAAAAATTGATAGAATACTATACTTATGCCTTTTCATTCATAAGTTAGGCATACGATTGAGCAATTCTCACTCCCCCTAACTTGACTATTAACATTATTACCAACAAAAAAACTATAGAACTACATCACCCATCCACAAAGAACGCAAACATTTACTCCCCACAATTGTATAAACATACCATTCAAGTAACCCTTTCAACTTTTTGTGAATTTATATATTTTTGGTCATAGAGGCAATTGATCGAACATGTATTTTGCTTGAGGGATGAAATGGTTTTTTGAAGAGAAATTGAAATGGTAACCCATGATAACATAAACCCCAACACTTACCTTCACCAATGGAGCATTTGTTTTGCTACTCCCTTTTGTCAAACTCGCTAAGAACGGATTGCCAAGTACTTTCTTCTCTCGCCAAGTTCCTCTCTCATTTTTGTTACTTATCTTTTGTTGCTCCACACTTTATAGGGATACAATGGGAGATGAGGAGTTAGAATGGTTGATGAGGAGTTGTGGTGGTTCAATTAAGTGTGGATTGAATGGTTGGAGTGGTTTATGGTGGTTTTGAAAGAGAATTTGAAGGTGTTTGATGAGTATAGGAGGAATGGTGAGAGTTATGGATGTTTCACATGGTTTTGAGTTTAGAAATTACATTTTTTACACCGTAATATATACAGTACCGGTGTAAGATTAGTGAAAATGGGGACAAATTTTGGCTAAGTGTTAAGCACTAGTACCAATACTAGTGTTGAAATGAAGAAAATTAGCTGCTTTAAATGAATTTTCCTTTGACCTGTGTGGAACACATGAAAATTTTGGCTAACTGTTGTACATCGGTATCTAGTACCGGTGTATAAAAGGAAAATACCAATGTATAATGTGGAAAAAGAAGCTGCACGCAGCTGCTTTAAATATATTTTTAGAAAAAAATGTTCAACCCGAGAGGAATTTCTGAAATTTTTTCTAACTGTATAGCATCGGTATATCTACCGGTGCAAAATCATATATTACTGGTGTAAAATGCTTTGCACCTTATATGATTAAAGACCATGAATATTTTGAAATACGTGCTAAATAATTTAACAAATACACTGATACTTCTTCAATATTACTGGTGTAAAAAAAGTTTATTAGTTGTTTAAATTCTCACTTATTGCATTTGCCTCCCGTGCATTTTCGAACGAACCCAATTAATCAAATTGACGTTCAATTATTGTGAATAGACATTGTACTAGTTGTTTCATGCAAATATCGACCACACATGGACCCCATACAGTGACGTTTCTAAGCATTGTTTAATTTCATAAAATTTGCAGATTGACCACAAACAATTCGCTCAACTCCTTCAAGCACTTTTCCACCGGCCAAAATGGAATTTTCCAATGCTCCTGATTGAATAAGTAACGTTTTTGTACCTCAACGGTACCGACGAACCCGCAAAGTTGATTGTATTCCTTTATTGCAATTAGGTCCCCTAAATTGTGTCATGCGATTATGACGTGTTAGGAAACTATATAAATTATCAAATTGAATATTCCGAGCTTAAATCATAATTGAAACATATTTGTGCCGAGTGGTGATTAGTCCTAAAGCGCTAGTGGGTGTTGTAAAGTAAATAGTAAGGGTTTACTCCAATGTTTCTATATGTAATCCGAAAATCTTCAAAACTAAATATGGAGCCCAAACCCATTTGTTTCTCACATCTTTTACTTGGAAATACAAAAGGGTTATTTTGGGACCATCCGGTTCGATCGGATTGCAATTTCAATTCACATATATGCAATTCAATGCACAACGATCGTGCTAATGCATTTGTAGACCCTACTGGTGGATGGAATGCCCTGTAAAACAACCAATGAATGCTTGTACTATATTTTCCATAATTATACTATTGCCCACAAATTTACTTGGGGAACCTCCAGAGCTCCCAATGCTACAATGTTTTGCAACTAGAACCATTCTAGGAATATAATGCACCGAATTTGGCGGTCCTGAAGTAAAAAAATGGGCCAACTACGTTCGGCCTATCTTTTTGGTCTTCATAAGTGTATTTGACCGACAAAATTTATAAATGCAATGTACAATTTTTTTATTTGATTCATCATCAGGAATGTTTTTCAAAAGTAAGAATGTCAAACTATCTAAGTGCAACACAGTTAAAGTTGAAAAATGAATTTACTATTCCTAATAGCTAATACAAGTGTTTTAAAAATAAAATCGAGAAAATGGTTCTACCCCGTCAGCTGGTCCTGTTACATCACCATCATAGGTACTTCTGCCAACGTCCATGTCCTCGACAGTGCCTTCGCGTAAGGTTGAAAATTTTCCAACTGTTGCCACGGTTTTAGGAAATTGATACGTCATAACCTTGGCCATTTGTTCCTACATGGATATTTGGTATTTGGATTCTTCAAGGAAGTTTGCTACACCGACCTTCAATGCAGCAACTCTGGATTCAATAGTAGCGACAGACGTGTCAGTTGTCTGTCCATAGAAAGAGTCCACGCAAATCTTACCCATTGGTTGGAAATATACGTCATGTGCACGGACACTAACTCCTTCTCTTGAACAAAGTGCAAAGATGTTACTGCAATAGGCATGAGATCCCATCTGATCCTGTTCCCTCTGCAACATAGGGCGAATTCGACAACCAACATTCCATTGAAGCTCCCTCTTCATTGCATACAAGAAGATGAGGGAAAGTTTGTAAACTTCTGTGTTAACAGTTACTGGATGGATTCTAGATTCCACAAAGTTGTACCAGTCAATCATTTTCGGAGGTAGAGTTTTCTTAGGTAATTTGCTCTAACCTGGTTTGACTAACTCTTCAATGTCCGTACCTACCCTAGTTACTGTCCCAACAATCTCCTTCTCAATTGGTTGTTGTAGAATATAGTCGTCATCACATAGAAAATGTAGTGCGAGAAACTCGTCTTCATTGTTTGGAACATTGGGCAACCCAAACAAGCCAATGATAGATTTTGTTGTGACAAGGACAGATTTACCTCTAAAATGCACGTGATCGTAGCTCGGCCCGCACTTTAAGTTTGCATAAAACTCACTTACAATAGTCATGTTGAATGGTTGCGGAGTCTTGTAGAATTTTTTCCACCCAAGCTTCTGGATAGTTTGTTCGAATGTGGGAGATGCTTCAATTTCACTCTCTATGTGATGACGGCATCCTTTGTAAGATTCATGGACCAACCTAGCCTCATCGGACACGAAGGTACCGTCCGAGTGAGTGTGCAGTATTACTTTCGGCAATGATGGGGATGGTTAATGGCGTATCCTTTTCGAATTGGATTTTGGAGGCATTTCCTAAGAAACACATTGAAGCATTTCATCAAAAACCTTACATACAAGTCAAGCTATTCATGATGTCACATTCTCAATGATTCTATTTCATATGCAATTGCTGATTAATCATACCATAGAGGCATTGCAGTGGTTTACCTAATTATATGGCAACCTACGTAGGATTTCAACAGAGATGGGAGTGATGGAGATGGTATGGTGTGAGAGATATAAATTCTAAGTATTGTGAAAATGGGGTGTTGATTGGGTTTTTAAAAAGGGAACATTTTTATACACCGTTATTATACATATATCAGTCTAAAACGAAGCCTAAAGCAGCTGCTTTAGGCTGCTCTAAATATTTTTTTATCTAGTCCAACCCTAGAGTAAGTTTTATAAATTTTTTCTAAGTACCCAGCGCTGATACAATTACCGGTGAAAATTTTACAAAAAGCACTTGCGTTAGGCTTTTTTAAATGCTAAAAAATTTGACATTGTTAGATCTAAGAGAAAAAAATCCAAAAACAATTTCTAAGTATCATACACCCGTAGGATTACTGGTGCGTAACTACAAAATAGAGTCTCTGCCCCATTTTTCTGCACAGGTAATTTCATCTTTACTGGTGTAAAAAACCAGCATATACTAGAAAATTCAATTACATTTTAAAAACGTTTTTACTGATTCAATTCATAAATACTCCATTGAAATGACAAATCATACAAACTAATTCATAAAAGAGTGTTAATTAAATACATTACACGCTAAATCACTGGATGATCATACAATTTTTCACAAAAAAAAAGTCATAAAAACAACGGCCGTGAATGGCCAATTTATAGCTTCCGCTAGAAGATATTGTCCCCACCTATTATTTCACCTCTCTCATAAACCCACTGTCCATCGCCATGAGAACGCCTTCCAACAATGGGTCCCCCAACATTTTCCAAATCGGGAAATACCGATGGAGAATCAGGACTATCAGTTATAGCGGGCTGATTAATCTCCTCATTAAAGTAAAACTTCTTCCTGTGCAACACCATATGATACTTCTCATTCAAAGGGTCCTTGATGTAAAAAACCTATTGTGCCTGGGTAGCTAAGATGAACTTGTCATCTTAATATCCTACACGATTCAAGTCGACCAACGTGAACGCCATGGGCTTCTAAACAACAACACCAGAACCGTGTTCCACCCAACAACACTTGAAGACAACAACCTTGAAATCTACATAATCCAACTCCCAAATTTCCTCAATCGCCCCATAGAAAGGCATCACAACAACAACCGGATGTTTATCTCTCTTGCTTGTTTTCCATATGGATTCAGTTTCAATATATACATTACTATTTTGAGTGGTGCTCTTCTCGTCCTTTGCCAATGTTAAGTTTTGGATTCCTTTCAAATGCCCATAGATTACTGGGCATCCCGTTGACATTACAACGATTGTAAAACCAGTTAAAAAACCTTGAAGAATGCTTTACCTGAATATTATTCGAGGACCAGTCTGAATGAATCTCTTCCAACAGGGAAACATTCTCTTCAACATATGTTAAAGTCTGGTTACTATTACACAATACATATAGGTGAACAGTCATCAACTCAGCGTGATAGGGTGTATGAAGCGTATCCTTGGAACGTGGAATCCCATTCCACCTTCCACAGTGGGGTCCGCTAGGAACACCAATCACTCTTCTTCCAATCAAGTTTGTTGTAGAATACTTGATTATCTCCTCAGTGACGTACCTCTGAAAAATGAAGGCATCGGGCTGACTACGATTATGAACATAGCCTTTGAAAATAGCCATGTAACGCTCAAAGTGGTACATCTAATGCATTCCGATAGGTCCGCACATAAGTACCTCCCTAACCAAGTGTATCACTAGGTGCACCATGATGTCAAAGAATGATGGGGGAAAATACTTCTCCAAATGGCATAGAACAACAACAACCTCTCGATCCATTTCATCTAGTTGGTGACTGCTAATATTTTTCATGCATATCGAGTTGAAGAAGAAACACAAGCGCATAAAAGAAAATCAAACTTCCTCTTCCAAATACCCACGTATTGCTAAGAGCAAAACTTGTTGTATAAGGACATGACAATCGTGTGATTTCAAAGCATTTAGATGCAACTCATCATTAACAAACCGACTGACATTAGAGGAGTAACCGAAAGGTACCTTCATTCCTTGGATGCTCTCATATACCGACCTCCTCTCAGGAATTGATAGATTGTAAGGAGCAGGGGGCTGGTATGCTCGCTTCCCTCTTACCTCTGGTGCCCGATCCAACCGTATACCAAGGTCCACTAAATCTTTCCTTGCATTCAAGCTATCCTTAGTCTTCTCGGGAATGTTTAGAAGCATCCCAATTGGACTCTCAGAAACTTTCTTTTTTATATGCATAACATTCAAACAATGGAAAACCTCCAAATGTTCCAAGTACGACAAATCCAAGAAAATGGACCATTTCTTCCATGGTCTGTCTACAGCCCCACCACCCTTTGATAACTTCTTACCTAAAAAAACATTCAATTTTTTCACCTTGTTATGAATAGCTACACCGGTCAAAAGTTTGGGTGCCTTTCTCCTATCCTTTCCAGCAACGAACGCAACTATATTCTCCCGCAACTTGTGACCTACATGCAGGAATTTACGGTGACCCAAATAAACAGTCTTCCACCCATTCCTCAACTGATGGTAATCTGTCTCATCATCACAAACTGGGCAATCCTTGTGACCCTTGACCACATACCTGGAAAGGTTACCATATGTGGGGAAATCATTTATGGTACAAAAAAACATTGCCCTCAATGTAAACTCTTCACCACTACAACCATCAAACATTAAGGTGCCTTCCGACCAAAGCACCTTCAAATATTCTATCAAAGGGGAAAGATAAGTGTCTATGTCATTTCTAGGTTGTTTCGGGCTTGAAATCATGATGGGCATCAACACAATTTTTCTCTTCAGGCACCAGTACGGGGGAAGATTGCAAATGGCAAGCATAACCAGCCACGATTTGTGTTTGGAGAACATATTTCCAAATGGTCATACCATTAGTACACAAAGAAAATCTCAAATTCCTAGGTTCAGATGCAAATTGTGGATACATCCTGTCAAATTTCTTCCACTTGTCCACATCTGTCGGGTGTCGAATTATATCGTTATCTTTACAACCTTCCATATTAACGCACCACGTCAAGTTCTTTGCATCCCTTTCATTCTTAAAAGGATGCCTCATTTTCATTATTGCCTCCTTTTTTTGAGGGACATGGGAAGATACCACATACATTTGGTGGGCACCTGCCTCCTCACTGGCACAACATGCTCCCCACCGATTGCCACATTTCTCCTCTTCTTCTAACGCGACACATTACATACTGGACAAACAATCTTATGCTTAAGGTCAACCCTAATTGGACACAATTGTTCAGAAAAGCATGTATATTTTCATACTCCAATCCCATCAGACACAAAATTTGCTTAGCTTTATAAAGGTTATCAGGAACTCCGTTACCAGGTGGAAGCTTTTCATTCAAAAAATAAGCAATTTATTCATGACCCTACACCTTTTAAGTTAAAAAACACCATCAAACATGACATGACCATGTCTTTCTTCTTGCAACTAGGATACAATGGTGTATCCTTTTCACCAAGGAAGTTAGCCAAAACCTCGAGCCTCCCTCTAAACTCATTAACAACCTCCTCACACATGTCATCCAACATAGAATCCCTAAAAAACTCTCCCTCACTACAAACTCACTTCTGGTGGTGATTTTTCCCCATGAAAGGTCCACACAACATAATCTTTCACAAACTCCCGACTATACAAATGGAGTTTCAGGTTGTCCTTCTTATCCGTATGAATTTGATTTCCACAATCTTGACAAAGACATAATATTCGCTTCTCTCGACGAAAAGCATGCCCAAGAACTCATCCACGAACATAATCTATTCATCGCTCACCCTACTACCATTGGCATACATATGCTTACGCCTCTCGATGACGCGATACAACTCTACATATCAATAAATGTTCAACAATCAAACTTCAACACATTTAATACAATAGAATTCATTATGACTTCCTAATCATGCAACATCATAAATGCACAATATACACCAATATTCCACATTACAATTACAACATTCTCAACATGTCCAACACTATAGGAATCAAAAGCCATATCCTTATAACTACAACAACCTTGAGAAAAAAATCACAAACTAATATCTAAAATTCTACCTCAATCACCATCAAATGATCAAACACAAACTGTAAATATCTCTACTAACCGAAACCATACATGAAATCCTTAATATCCATAAATGTAATTATAAAAAAGGTAACTTCAAGGGTCTTCATTGTGGAGAATTAAATGCCTTCATCAACCAAAAAACACTAATAATGAACCCCTTCTTCCAAAAGTCCCATTTTTAACCCGCTAAAAAAGGGGGTAGGTGAACATTTAATACAATTTTCTACATCGGTATTTAGACTTTACCGGTGCATTTGTAGCCTTTTACACCGATAAAATCCATTACTGGTGTAGATATTCAACCAAAATGCACATATTTTCCTATCCTGCACCGGTACAATCACAATACCGGTGCGGAAACTAATAGTTTTGGCGCCAAAATTCTACAATAAGAATTTATTTTTGCATCGGTATTAAGAAAATACCAGTGCGTGGTCAATTCCTACACCGGTGCTAATTATAACCGGTGTACAAATGCAAATATTTCCCACTTTTTTAAATTTCTGCACTGGTGATTTCCCCATGCCGGCTTAAAAAAAATTTCCCTAGGCGCCAAATTAATTAAAAGGGTAAATAAGTACACACCGGTAATCCTGTACCGGTGCACATGTTAGCAATTATACCGTTACAAATACCTATTCAAATTATACAAGTGCAATATATTTGACATTGGTACACCTATAAAACCAACACCGATGCAAAAATAGGTGAACTTTACACCGGTTGAAAGGATACCGGTACGTATGTAATTATTTGCACTGGTACTGATGTTAACATGATAAATACCAGTGCAATTGGTTACATACACACAAGTATACCTGTACTCATAAATTTATACCGGTGCATATGTACCTATTTTCTAGTCGTGTTGTTATTGTAAAACAAGAGATTAGAAAGGAATTTCAATAATATACATAGATGTACCTTGGGTGGCCTTGTAATTCATCGGCACATCAGGCCAACTATCGTATGTCAACCCTAGTTCATCCCACCTTCCCAACCCAACTAGACCACTTTGCACGCCCCTCGAAAAAGTAAATACCATTTGTGTTGAATAGCGAGGGGGTCAATTCCTTTCTTGTTATCCTCCACTCTAGCGTTCTATAGTATGTTTTCACAATTCCTACAACTATGGGTCCCTCATCCTCCTCATCATCATCTAGCATGTTTTTGGTGTTCCCACCTCCGAAAAAATCATTTTTTAACGACTCTGTTTCTTATACATTATCGAACTTCCAATAATTGATCACTTCAACTAGCATGATAAACCCTAACAATTTAACAAGTACCAAATAAATGATTAATCAATCACTTGCACTTGTATAAAATATACTAACAGTAAAACACATTATTTTTTGGCAACACAATATCTCAACATGGATAATCCCTGAACATTTGCACACATTTGCTTTTGAGATTGAGAAACCCACCCATAGTTTATGTTTTAGATGATTTTTGTTTACCTCATACTCTAATATTCAAGGGCCTTGTAGATTTCCATTCCATGCCTCAAACTACTCCACATCTATTGAATATTGAGCACCTAGTGTAGGGTTTTGGATTACCAACATTAAGGAAGGATCTATGTGAAGATTTGATGGAAGAAGATTGGAGAATTGAGGTTTTGTAGGTTTTTGAGGGAAAATGCCCAAAAAATTGTGGGTGAATAGTGATTCAAAATCACATTGAATTGCCTTTAATGCCTTTTAGGGCTTTCCCATGATAATTACTTCCGAGTCTAGAAGATTGTCATGTTATTTTTTACTCATACATGAGTTACTTCTAAATGCAAAAGTAAATTTGTCTATAAAATACATAAAAGCCGACAAGTTATTTCATTCGGAAGTTCTTTTCTTTATAAAAAAATGGTTTTAGACGTGTTCTAATATTTCCCCCAAATCCCAAATCCCAAACGCTAAACTCTCCTTTTGAAGTCGGACCCAAGGAAATCATCAATCTATAAGGGGAATCATGTAGAGAATGTGGGGAATGGGAAGGAAAAGTGGCCATGGCAATGCTTTGACCCAGAGCCATGACCTATTTGACGAGATCGGGCGGTCTGAATAAAAATTAACACAAAAGAAGAATAGAGGTATGTTGAATTCTTAAAAAAATAGAAATGATGTAATCCTAAGGTAGTGCTATGTTCTAAAATACAAGACTTGTCACTTGGTTGTGTTTTACGGTACTTTAAAAATCAAGGAATGAACAAATTGATGACATTGGAGGATAGTGTGCACCTGGACGACATTGTCCAATTTTATGCAAATTTTGGTCTGAAATTTGCAAATAGTGGCATGACTATAGTGAATAAAGCTAATGTTAAGGTCACAAAGTACACAATCAACGCTATCCTAGGTAATAAGTATACCAACCCATCTATACTAAGGCCCGATAATCCCAATGGACCCCTTGAAATTTACGATACACAACAGTGGCCTTGTGTTACTGACTCGACACCCTTATGACTAGTTGAAATGGGGAAGAAATACATTCACAAGGTAGAGGATACGTTGGGTTGGGCTTATACATATGATGTGGGTCAATAATGTGTAAATCTGTATAGGCCTAAATATGCATGGTGGCCGACCTTAAGTCCATAGTTTTTCCCTTTGGGTAAATCCTTTTGGGCTAGCCCAAGGTGAGAGTGCTTGTTCCACAAGAAACCAAAACAGTTGACCTACTTGCCTACCTATATAAAGGCCAAAGGAAAATCTACACAACTCAACTATTCATTCCTAATCACATTTTAGTAACCTGTTTACTTACTTGGCCATCAGAGCCTCTTCCTCCCAGAAACCTCCAGGGCTTTGTCTTTGCAGATTTCAATCACCCATGGTAGAGCGATGGTGGCAGAAATTTGGGTGGATCAACAGGCATGCCAGGTGGGACTGTGTGTCAGATCTGCGATAAACAACTTGATGTTCATGTACACATCTTCATCAAGCTACTTCCATAGGAGTGAATGGTTAATAGACAAAGCTTTAGGCGTTGGTGACAAGGTACAATCCCCATACCAGAAAATTAGAGGGCATAGATCCAATATGCCTCCGGGTCTTACTCTTTCTAGAGCCCTTATTGAGCCTCCATAAGCTGGCCAGAACCAGGTCCCAGAAGGCAGGGGTCAAAAAGCTTTTCACGAACAAGCTAATGCATCCCCACGGACCATAGAGGTCAGCGTTAAACCCAGGGTGGATAGAACTAAAGCTCCTACCTCGCAAAGTTAGGTACATCAATAAAGGGGAAACGAACCCTAATTTACGGAGGCTACGGTGGATTCGTAAAAAGAAATATCAAGAAGGGATGCTCGAGCATCAAGGGGTTTGAGAAAGATAGGCCCTCTATCGCAGAAAGATCTAGCGTCGTGGGCTCAGATCTTGAAATCAGTTGGCTATCATATAAAGCCTCCTATGCTCTACCATAAGAAGATACAACAGCAGATGGGGCCCCAACCTTCAATACTCCTGGTGTTGCAGCCAAGATTCCATTCGTACACCCCCCAGGAATGTCATATCAAGCTGACATTAGTGGCTTCACACGGCCCTAACCGATACTCCCGAGAATGCCACAATCGATAATATACTCTGCATCGACCTCTATGCCCTCTGCTCCAAACAAAACTATTCCCCATTCGATAGTAGGGCCGATGGGAGCTTTCCTGGGTTTCAAAAGCCCAATATATTCAGGACTCCATCCAGAGGTCCCCTCCCCCCAACAACCCTTACCGGTCAGGATTATATTTTGGCCCGGTAGGGGGAGGGTCGCACTCAGAGTACATGGCTTCAAATCATATCCTCCTAATGCCCCAAAATTTAATGCCTTAGTTTGGCTCAGCCCATACTGAGACCCTCAGATGGGAGGAGGACCGAGAAACTCTTTGACAAATGAACTTAACATGATGATTGAGCCTTTAGGCCAGATCGCAACATCCCCTTTCAGTCCTGCAATAATGACCGCCCGATGGCCCAGCGAAATGAAACCACCCAAAGGGCTCCCCACATTAAGTGGAGATTTGAACCCTTGCGAGTTCATACTGATGTTCCTTAGCCTGATGAACTTGAGGGACTTCAATGAACACCTAAAATGCTAGTTGGTCAGAAGTTACCTTCGAGAGAAAGCCTAAGAATAGTTCAAAAAGCTGGGCATAGGGATGCTAACCTTATACAGAGACTTTGGAAAGGCCCTTTTGAGTCAATTTTTTCAAAAGAAGAGGTTCACAAAAACCTTAATAGAATTGTACCAAAAAAAGCAAAGGTTGGGCGAGTCGACAAAGGCATTCTACCATTGATGTACCACGTATCGATAGATGAGAGTCTTAGTGTAATCATTCAAACCAAGGAAGGAGTAATTCTTGGATATATGAATGGAATATCAAACCTAGACCTGTGCAAAAAGCCGGTCTCAAAGAAACCGAAAACCCTACAACAGTTGCAGGAAATTGTGGGAAGAGAGATTCCCCAAAATTTTGTGATCACCAAAAAGAATAGGGCCCCAACACAAATGATTGTACCCTTTTGAGACAGGAATTGAAAAGATGTAAAAGGTAAGGTTTACTCCCTGATTGTGTCAAGGGTCCAAAAGGAGAACCCTCTTCGAAGGGTTGAGCGAAATGCCTTTTGAAAGGCAAAAAGAGAGCCAATCAAAATGGCAGAGAACATCAAGAAAATGATAGAGACCAAGTTAGAAACTAAGTAGGGGTCCAAGGAAAAGTCGAGACTCAGCCAGAAAAGAACCAGAGGGATGGGGCAAATCAGGTGATTAACTTCATCATCATAGCTGTTGGCGATCAAGCTTCGAACATAATCATCAAAGCCCACTTCCAATATGTGCCCCCCGGAGAACCTTGCCAAAAATGATTTCAACCCAAAAAAGCAATTACCAACTCAGCGACTGAACTGGTGCCCAGCCAAACCTCTCACATGAATCCGTTGTTTATCAATGCAACCATAGGATTTTGTTATGTCAAAAGGTTGTTTGTGGACGACAACAACGGGGTCAAAGTAATGTTTGCCAATTGTTTTGACCAGTTAGGGCTCAGACATGAGAGCCTAAGAAGAACAACCTCTCCATTGTCTGGCTTCACCAGGAAAATGGTACTAACCCTAGGGGTGATTACCCTCCCGGTTAAAGTAGCTGAGGGAGACAAGGAAATCACAATCGAATTTAGCTTCACAGTAGTTGACGTTGTGTCCCTATATAATGTGATCCTCAAAATACCTTGGATGTGCTAGATGTGAGCGGTGTGGTCCCCCTATCATTTGACCGTGAAGTTTCCCATGAAAAGAGGAATAATAGTTACTAGAGGGGATCAACCGGGGGCCGAAAGCTGTTTGGCTCTAGCCCTCAAGGTGGCTAGAAAGAAAGACATGGTGGCATCAATTAATGGAGAGATTAAGCCTACGGACACTAAATCAATGGCCATTTGGGAAAGGGGAACGGTACCCATAGGAAAACTTGTTCCACCCGCAACAAAACAATAGCTGAAAGACCTCTTAGACAATTTTGTCAATGTATTTTCATGGGACATCTTCGATCTTACAGGGGTACCTAAGCAATTGGTGGTCAACAGGCTGAATGTGGACCCTTCCAAAAAGCCAATCAAACAGAAGCGTATCTTTAGCTCTAGAAATTGCTAAAATGTGAGGTTATCGAAGAGGTATTCAACCTCAAATGGATAGTGAATCCTATAATGGTCCCCAAGCACATGGGTACTTGGAGAATGTGTATCAATTTCATGGATCTCAACAAGTGTTTCCCCAAGGACCGCTACCCCCTTCCTTCCAATGATGTGCTAGTCGAAGCTATAATAGGATATGATGTCCTGGATTTTTTCGATGCCCATAAGGGCTATCACTAGATATTCATGGCAGATGATGAGGCCATTTTATGCGGTTATATTAGGGTTTTTAGGATTGGATTTTGTATAATTTTGTGCTCTACATGTGGCATTTTGCCTTGCAATCATTTAAGGAGGGATAAAAGCGACTTTGACGTTTTTATCACTTTTTAGATGATTTTGTGTGACAAGGTGATTTGTTTGAAGACTTTGAAGATTTGAAAACTTTGAAAGATATCTTTGAAGATTTGAAGACTTACACTTGGGCTTTTTGAAGATTTGAAGAAGTGAAGAGGTGAAGAAAGGAGAGCAAAGCAACGGGTGAAGGATGGTCCGGGGTTTTCATAATTTTCCGAGATGAATCAGCCTTCAAGAGTGGTACCATTGGATTCCTCTTCTCGAGTACTATAAAATCGACTACAAGAACTCCCAAAATGGATCAACGGTTCACCCGGAGGAAGCAAAACAAAACAGGGCTGGAGTTTACTGATCTGGTCGCGACTCGCGATGAAGCTGGTTGCGAACCGTGACGACAGCGTAAATTCAGCCCTGCAGCAGCGTTTTTCTCCCATTTTTCTTCCACTATAAATACCTCTTCACCCCTTCTTGCCCAACTCTCTAGGCCCGATTTTGGGGCTTCAAACCCTAGTTTTTCTTACCATTCTCTTCCATTTCTTCTTCTTTGTTTATGGGTTTTAGTTATCTAGGGTAGTTTTCATCTTGGGAGCAAGGGATTGAAGCTTCCACTTCTATGTAGTAAGAATCATTTTATCTATCTATTTGGTGTTTTTGCTATTGTGCATTTATTATGCTTTGAATGTTAATTGTTGATTTCATTGATGTTGTTGAGAGCTTGAGCATATGAAATACTTGTATGAATTGCTAGCTAGGGTTTGGGGAATTTGGGATGATTTCCCCCTGTTCTTGCTAGGAATGTATGAGTATGATTTAGAGCTTTTGATTGTGTTGATGGATTGATAATTGCTAGATGAATGTGATGATGTCGAATTCTTCGCCATGTTTATCAATTGTAGCAAATGGGAGAAGTCTATGAGTGGTCGCTCTTGACCAATCTCGTGTAAATGCATAGATCGGTTAAATGCTTAGTCACGGTGTAGTGGTCATAAGTGTTGCCGCGCTTGTTGATCCTTCGTGGTAAATGCCATCAATGGGGTACCTTGAGTCGTGGTCAAATTCACTCTTGCAAACTACTACCTAAGAAGGATAGGAGTTTAGTCTTCACAACAAGTAGTTGAAGTAGTGAATAGATGGTTTTACTAATCCTTGAAGCATTTGTTATTTAGCATTTGTGTATTCTTGACGGTGTGTTTCATTTCATTTATGCCATGAGTTGTTTGAGAATAGGAAGTGTTTGTATGATTGGATTGGTTGACGAATTCCGTAGCTCCTTTGCATGAAAATCTATGAGCATGAACTTAGAACTTCTTGTGCATAACATGTTGTGATTCTTGCTAGATGGGTATGTTAATGTTAAGTCATGTAATGAATGTGATAGAATGAGTGAATGGTTCAATGATCTACATTAGGTTTGGAAGTGGATATCCATTGCCCCCAAGGCTTTATCTATGTAGTTTTAAAACCCCTTTTCTTTAGTTTTGTTTGATGATTAGCATATTCACTTGACCTTGCTAGTTATCGTGTCTTTTTACTTTCGTAACTTAGAACAACCAACCAACCAACCCCCCCTCATTTACTCGCTTTTATGTGTGTGTACATATGTCTACTACTAGTCTAATAACAACCATTTGTGATTAAACGCTTAGGAAGATCCCCCTTCTTCGTGGACGATCCCGACTTGCCGCTATCTACTTAGTTGTAGATAGTAAGCATTTAGGGCTTATAAATAGTAACTTTGAGAGGTACGGCGACGGCCTCCCAAATTTTGGCGCTGCTTCCGGGGAAGAGGCGTTTATTCTTAAGTATTTATGTGTATTTGGTTGTGCATTAGCTAGTTATTTTTATTTTCCACTACTTTGTGGTTGTTTTTGTTCAGAGTAGGTATTGCTTGAGTTCTTGGTGAGCTTTTATCGAGAATCCTTGCAATATGATTTCAAACTTTTGAAAAAAAACAAAAAATATTTTTGAAAAATGGAGCGTCTCACCTTGAGGGAACTCATGATGAGAAGAGAGGCTCAACAAGCAAGGTTTTGTAGGATGTGTCATTCCGATCATCCTACCGAATCTTGAAATTTGTTGTGGGATGAGCACTATGACCGAGAAAGAACCCTTGGTTTCCAAAACCATGGGTACTATGAAGAGTGCTACCAAGAGGTGGGAGATGTTGGTTTCCAAGGGCAAGAAGCTCATGAATGCTATCCATACCACAACTCTTACAATCCAAAATGGAGTGGTAGTCCGGATTAGTGGTATGAGAATGAGCCAGAAAACCAACCATACGAGCAACCTAGTTGGCCATCACCACCCTATACCATACCCCAAAACCAAGCCCAACAAGGAAGTTCAAGTTTAACACGTGAGGATGTCTTAAATACCATAGCAAACTTGAACTCCTTTACTAGTGAGGAGCCGGATACCCAGCTCTGCTCTAGTGTTGAGGCCATTGAGGGGCATGTGAGGAACATATTAGAGGAATTGGCCCGCATGGAAGCTCGTGATTCCGAAAATACACCATCCCAACTTGAATTCGATGACTCGGTGAGTGAGGTCACCAATAAGAATGATTTTGAGTTTGAAAGGGATGAGGAGTTGGTTGTTGAGGATAGAAAAATGGAGGAAGAGGTGATAGTGCTACATCCATTAGTATCGTCACCCCTTCTCCCACCTAGTGAACCAACTCTAATATTTTCGGAAGTTTTGAGGGAAACAAGAGAGGAGCCGAAAGATTATCCCAAGCTCCCTAACCACTCAATTCCCTTTGAACCATCTCCACCTCCACAAGACTTTCCTCTTGAAAGTTTTGTGCCCCCACCTTTCTTATTTTGGATGCTCATGGTGAAGAGCTTCAAGCCTTCACCATACGGATAACATTAGGGTCATGCCGACGACCTTAAATATACGAAGCTTCGTCGTGCCGACGACGTTAAATAAATTCGGCATTTCTTTTAGTTTTTGTTTCTTAGTTTGTATTTCTTAGTTTGTTTTTGTTGTTGTTTTGTTTTGTTCTTTTTATGGCGTGTTTTTCTATGATTTTGTAGCAAAGTGAAGTGCATTGCAATGGAGAAGATGAAGGAACGAGATCAACGAACAAGGGAAGATAGCTTGGATAGTTGGTAAGTAAAAGAAAAAAAATTTTAAGCCTGGGATACCCTGCCGTCGCGAGTCGCGATGAGCTCGTCGTGACTCGCGACGAACAGGGGAGAAAAATCCACTCCCAGCACCAACTTTCCGCGAGTCGCGACATAAAGGTCGCGAGTTGCGACAAGATCAGAAAATTTTTGCTAAAGATTGGCTCCCGGCATCGACTTTTCGCGAGTCGCGACTAACCTGTCGCGAGTCGCGATGAGCTTCGTCGCGAGTCGCGACCAGTTCAATCGCGAGTCACGATCAAAAATCCAAGTTTCCAACTGATCTTAAACATTGCATGATCCTTCCTTCTTCTCCACCCAACACTCCCAAGAACCACCACATACCCACTCATTCCTCCACCATCCTACATATATTGACTTATGAACATTCTTGCATCTTTATAGTACCTTTATTGATTGTAGTATGCCGACTACATCATTGTGACCGTGAGTGCATATCCTATAATGATGATTGTATATATGTCAATATATGTTGGATATTTTTAATGCATAATCTTATAGTGGTGATTGAGGGTGGATGATGTGTCTATTTTATATGCTTTATTTAGTAGTATTTAGGATCACTTTTGTGCTCTTTTATTATCAAGAGCTTGTGTTTTACCTTGAAATTCACTTAGGAGAGGCAAAAGCAACTTTGTACTCTTTTACCTCTTCTAAGTGGATTTTGTGTGACAAGGGAAGAACACGGAAGCAACGAAGACCGGAAGACATTGAAGACTATACTTTCGAAGACTTTTGGATACTCACTTCGAAGACATGAAGACCGGAGGCCGTTGAAGACCATTTTTGGAGCCGTTGAAGACTTGAAGATTGAGAGGGATGGCTATGAAGAAGACAAAGAAACAATGCAAAACTCTGGCTCCCGTCGCGACCCCGTCGCGACACCATCGCGAGTCGCGACACCATCGCGAGTCGCGACCTACACCGTCGCGAGTCGCGACGAACTCGTCGCGAGTCGCGACCAACGGGCGGCCAGAAACCAACTTTATCTTCTTTGCACTATAAATACTACTCTCTTTCCTCCTCTTCTCCAGTTTTGCTCAGCCCGTTTTCTCTGGGTTTTAGGGCTCCAAAACCCTTTGTTTTCTTCTCTTTCTTTTTTTTTTAATTAAAATCACCCGAAGGTGGGGGTACTATATTAGAGGTTCCCCATTCCTCATATGAAGCATTTGTACAAAGGTAGACCAAAGTTTGCGATGAGGCAACAAAATTGCCCTCCAAAAGTCCTACTAATCCTATATCGAGTTCTTATATTATAAGCAAAATTATCCTAACAAAAGATATTGATGAAGTTGCGATCCGGAGGTGGAAATCTCCACCCCTCGTGTTAATTAACACCTCCGGCCAGGCAACCTCAATACCCAAATTAGACTAGAGAAGAAGTGAATCAGTAATATGTCTTCTTTCCAGCGGAAGGCCGGGAAAGCATCCAAAATTACCGGGAGAGCATCCAATGCTGATCCGAAGCTGATCCGAAGATGAAGAGAAAGAACA
Source organism: Rubia yunnanensis (assembly GCA_037428765.1). Taxonomy (NCBI): domain Eukaryota; kingdom Viridiplantae; phylum Streptophyta; class Magnoliopsida; order Gentianales; family Rubiaceae; genus Rubia; species Rubia yunnanensis. The sequence continues at coordinate 42,194,723 of CM075061.1, read as the reverse complement.
GGAGGGCATCTTCCCAGCTGATCCGAAGACAGAACTTGTTCCTGTTCCAATGAAGAAGAACAGTGCAGCGTTGCAAGTGTAGAGGTGCAGAGGCTGGAAGGCCAGTTGAGATGGATCCTGATCTGCAAAGAACCAGAAAGAAACTAATTAGCAGTATCAGTCTCTAAGTGAGAAACTAGTGAGCTCTAAGATGTGGAACATGAGCTTTGTCCAACACAATTAGTCCTTTGATATGCTGGGGAATGTTATGAGGCTGGATACTTTGAAGATGACAAGTATGATACCTTGCAATCGCATTTGCTACCGAGTTACCTTCCCTAAAAACATGATTCAACTTTGCTCCACACAGCAGGACATTAATTTGAAAAGCTAAGTTAAAGAGGTTCCAATTTGCTGAATAGGGGCAGTTTATCATGTTAACTGCTTGCTTACAATCCGTTTCAAAAATGCAGTTCATATGAATTCCAGGCAAAGATTGCATAGCAAGTAAAATGGCTTTCATTTCAGCCTCGATCGGAGAATCAGCAGAGATGGAGACTGAACATAAGTTAATCAAATCACCACAGCAGTCCCTAACTACTATCCCAGCAGCAGCCTTATCAGTATACCAAGAAGCATCTGTGTTTATTTTAAAAAACCCAACTGGAGGTCTCTCCCATAGGACAGTTGTTATATTAGGCTTAGGTGGGGGTCTAATGAAAGGTATCCACTGATTGAAAGGTAAAGAGATAGAAGAATGAGTGAAATATGTCTTTGGAGTAGTTAGGAAAGCCAGTTTTATTAAGTTGTGAATCTCCTTAGATATCAGATATGAGGAAAGTGGCACATTATCATGTAAAAATCTATTCCTAGCTTTCCAAAGTGACCAACAAGTTATGGAAGGTGTTATTTTGCAGATGAAGTGTTTCCAATTAGCAAGATCTCTAGTATTCCAAAAAGTAAAAAATCTTTCAGGAAGAGAATGAGTATCCTGAAGATGGAAATTTACAATAGAAGCCATGTTACCCCAAACAGCTTTAGCAATATGACATGAAATGAAAAAATGTTGTATTGAATCTGAATTTGAGCAGGCAGGACATTTTGAAGCAAGGCTGAATCCACATTTAATGAGCACCTCATCAAAAGGTAAAAATGATTGCAGCATTTTCCAAGTAAATATGGATATCTTTTTTTGCAATGCATTATTCCAAATGAATTTAGAGGCAGGGAAATTACCTGGCATCTGAGTGAGCATTTTGTAGGTAGACTTAGAAGTGAAATTACCTGAAGCTTCAGGCTTCCAGACCAGTCTATCTTTTCTACCTGGGACTAAGATTGCTTCCTGGAGAAAAGACACAGTATCAAGGTCCAAAAAAGAGACAATCTGAGGCAATATGATGGACTTATTATGAATGAAATCTGCCACAGTTAAGTATGGCATGCCATCTACTATGTGCTCAGGGATAATAGTACCTAATGGCCCCCTAAAACTCCAGTTAGCTACCCAAAAATTACAGGTACCCTCCCCATGAATAATTACTGAGTTTTGCTCTGCAAAAGAATTAATGTGGATAATTCTCTTCCATGTTACAGATTTCCTGTAGGATATAGGGAGAGACCAGATCAGTTTTGACCAAAGGGAGTTACCTAATTGACTTTTCCACCAAAGTTTAGCTGAACAGGTGTTAATTATAGCTTGGATTGATCTAAAACCAAGTCCATTCAAGTCAGTTGAAACTGCAATATCTTTCCATTTTCTCCAGATTTTATTATTTTTTCCATGTGATTCACCCCAAAAAAATCTGGCTAATCTTTTTTCAAAGGTACGAATTATCATCTTTGGTGGTTTTGTAACTGCCCAAATATGCTGTGGGAGGGAGTAAAGATAGTGTTTTATTAAGACCAGTTTCCCCCCCGCACTTAACCATCTATTCTTCCAACTTTGAAGTTTAGAATCCAGGTTAGCCATTAAAGGTTGGAAATACCTTTTTAGTGTTCTTCCCCTAAATATTGGACAACCAAGGTATGTAAATGGGAGTGCACCTTTTTTCATTTTTAGAATGGACTTAACCTGAGAGATCTTAATGTTAGAGGCTCTTTTACTCAAGTAGAATTCTGACTTTTCAAAATTAAACTTCTGTCCTGAAGTCACCTCAAAGACATCTAGAAAAGCCTTTATTCTTATGAGATTTAATTTAGATGGCTGCATGAAAATTATGGTATCATCTGCATATAATAGATGAGATATGGCAGGTATTGATGCAGGTAGTTGGAAATGAGATAGTCTTCCAGTAGAGAAAACATATGAGAGACTCCTTGAAAAAGCTTCAGTAAAAATATTAAAGAGGAAAGGAGAGAGAGGATCACCTTGTTTAATACCTCTAGTAGCTGGAAAAAAACCAACAGGTTTTCCATTAATTAGAATTGAAAATTTTGCCTGTGCTAAATTCTTCATCACTGCATTCAGAAAAATTCCTTGAAAACCGAATTTAACTAAAATCTGCCTAAGAAATTGCCAGTTAACCCTGTCAAAGGCTTTCATTAGGTCCAGTTTCATTATACAGTTGGGAATTCTGTTTTTCTTATCCAAGAATCTAACCATTTCCTGTAAATATAATATATTATCAGAAATGTCTCTCTTCTTCAAAAAAGAGGATTGGTTAGGAGATATCAAAGAGTCCATATAAGGTTTTAATCTTTCCATAAGAACCTTGGAACAGATTTTATTAGATACATTAGATAAACTAATAGGTCTAAAGTCCCCAAGCTGACATGGGGTTGTTTTCTTGGGAATAAGTGTAATCCATGTGCTAGATATCCCATTAGGAATATTAGATCCTACAATGAAGTCATTAACTGCCTCTAAAAGATCATTCTTAATAAAAGGCCAGCATTTCTTATAAAACTTAGGTGTGAAGCCATCCGGGCCAGGGCTACTGTTGCTACTTAAATTCTGAACAACAAATCTTAATTCAGGTTCCAGAATAGGAGAAGCTAAGATATGATTATCAGAATCAGTTAAAATCACTGGAATTTGGCTCAGAAAATTAGAGGAGAAGGTATCATCAGTGCTTTGATCTGGTTCAGTTAGTAGATCTGAGTAAAAAGAGATTGCCTCTTTCTGAATTTCAGGTTCTGTGTGTAGCCATTGGCCAGCCGAGTTTTTTATTTTATTAATCTGTATCCTACATTTCTTTTCTTGGACAACCTTATGAAAAAATTCAGTATTGTTGTCTCCTAATTTATGCCATTTAAGTCCTGCTTTTTGTTTCCAAAACTTTTCTTTTTCTTTTAAGACCTTCTGCAAACTAGCTTTTTTCTGATTAAGTTTAACCAGTTCATTTAAATTAGGATCATGATCAAAAACATATTCCTGTAGTCTTAGGGCATCCTCAGCTTGTGAAACATTGGCATCAATATTACCAAAAGATTCCCTGTTCCAAGTTTTGATGACTCTTTTAAGCCTAATCAGTTTCAGGTAGAACTTAATCATTCCTCTTTCCTGTATAGGTTTTTCCCAAGATTCCTGCATTAAACCTATGAAATCCGATCTTTGGAACCAGGCATTGATGAATCTAAAAGGTTTGGGATATGAGGAAGTTAGATTAGATAACTGAAGGAGGAGAGGTGAGTGGTCTGAAGTGTGTCTATTGAGAATCTGGATGGAGGAAGATGGGAATTTGGAGCTCCAAGCTAGTGTACAGAGCCCCCTATCTAACCTCTTGGAAGTGGGATTCCTTAGCCTAGAGTTACACCAGGTGAATAAATTGCCTACTGTGCTTATTTCCTGAATCCCATTCGAATTAATCCATGTATTGAAATCCCTAATGCTCCCTAGAGCTGGATTAGAGGGTCCTCTGTATTCAGATAGACTCCTAATAGTGTTGAAATCCCCTATAAAAATAGTGTCACTGTTAGACAAAGGCTCTAAATCTTTCCACAAAGCTTTCCTACCCTCTCTATCCCTTGAAGCATAAATGAAGGCAGCATTCATATTAAGGGCCAGAGAAAAATGGGATATGCTAACAAAAAGGAATTGGTCATGAGAAGTAATCAGTGAAACCTTGAGGAGATGAGTCCACATTAACCAAAATTTTCCATTAGGAAGGGCTAGACAGTCTGCAAAATGTAATGATTTCATATAGGTCTGTATTTTTGAGTTATCATGCATAGGTTCTATTATGCATAGCAACTGAATTCTCTTAGTTTTGATTAAATTAGATAGCCTAAGCAATGATGTTTCCATACCACGAAGATTCCAGATCAGAAAATTAATATTAACTGTTCCTATCATATTTCACCTGATTTTGTACCTTTTGTAGCTGATCTTAATAACATTTTATTCAGCTGACTAAGATAGGTCACCTTTTTGTTTTTAGATTTACCTGGATGTTTAAACTTACCTGTCTGCTCAGATCCATCTTCCAGAGTTTGTTGTTCATCTGAGTCCAAATCCAAAGGTTGCTCCAGATTCTTCTGTTTACTGCAGCTGGTTTCTTCTTGTTCCTGAGAGTAAGTGTCTTGTCCCTGCAAAACAGAGAATCTATTCGACATCTTTCCCCCTAAGGAAAGTGTAGGTTTAGCAATAGAATCAATCATAAGAGAACGATGTAAGCCAATGTGGAGATCATCTCTTGCATAAGCTTTTAGAACTGTTTTAGATTTAGCAAATGCCTTTAGTAACCTAGTGGTGGAGTTATCTGGACTCCCTATTGTCAGAAGACCACTAGAAACAGGGGTTGTGGGAGTTTGAGCAGGTTGCAGTAGAGGATCAGGGTTCCTAACTACCTTATCAATAGGAGAAACATGGGTATGGGTAGGTGAATCAGAGAGCAGCGGTGGTAAATCGAATTTTTTCCCGGTTGCCTGCCACTGAGGGATAGGTTGAGTGTGAATTCTATTAGTTTCCTCAGTTCTTTCCTTATTATTCTGAGGGTTAACCCTACATTGGCCTAAAGAATGCCCCAGTTTAGCACAATGTCCACAGTATAGAGGGATATCCTCAAATTCAATTGGATATTTCCTATTGTTTGTTATTGAACCTAGCCTAATGTAATGTGGCAGAGGCTTCAGTAGGTCAATTTCAACACAGAATTTTATGGCCGAAGGCCTGGTAAGCATCTCAGTAGCATAATCATTCTTTATAAAGTTACCAATATTGTTACCAAGCCAATAGATGGGGAGTTATAGTAGTAGAGTGGTACCTCCCTAATTGTACACCAAATCGGGACAATGGGAGATTCTCTCTGTGTAGAGAACTCAGGAGTCCACTTAAGCATTTTCAGTGAAACGCCATTGAAATTCCATATGCCTTTCATCCAACATCGTTGGTAGTCGTTAACCTGTTCAAAACGAATTAGTATATGTTTGTAATCAAGAGATCCCAATTGGTACTTACCTTCGAACCCAATAGTTTTAAGTGCAACCTCCATCTGATCCATTGAGATTCTACCTTTGGTAAATTTACCAACCAATGCATTGGAGTAATGGGCTGATAATGTGGCAATTTGTTCCTCAGAGTATAAACAGGCAAGATCACCTAGATGGGAGGATTTCGGGATTAGCTCGGGGTTATTTGGGAGTTGTGATGACAATGGAGGGGATTTTGTCTAAAGAGCAGCCGCAAACGTTTTAGGGGGCGGTGGCAGATTGGAGTTGGAGGTGGTAGCTGCCATCGATCGTCGGGAGGAGACCCCGCCAAGTGGCGGAGAAAGAAACCGTTACCAGTGGCTATTACCATTGCCGGCGAGTAACGGTCAGAAAAAAAGGAAAAGGAAGGAGTAGATGAACAGTAGTGAAACAGATTAATCGCACACACTTTCGCACGTTCTTTCGCACACACCGGTAAGAATGAATCACGAAATTTCATTTTTGGGAGCAAAGGATTGAAGCTTCCATTATCTATGTAGCAAGAACTCATTTCTATCTATCTATTTGGTGTTTTTGCTATTGTGCTTTTATTGTGCTTTGAATGTTAATTGTTGATTCCATTGATGTTGTTGGGAGCTTGATGATATGAATGCTTGTATGAATTGCTAGCTAGGGTTTGGGGGATTTGGGTTAATTTCCCCCCTGTTCTTGTTAGGAATGTATGAGTGTGAATTAGAGCTTTTGATTGTGTTAGTGTGTTGACAATGTGCTAGACGAATGTGATTGATGTTGAACTCTTCGTCATGTTCGTTTGTGTAGCAAACGAAAGAGTCATATGCTCGTGGATGAATGTGCGTTGCACGTTCATCCAATCTCGTGTAATTGCATGAATTAGTTTAATGCTTAGTCACAGTGTAGTGGTCATAGGCATTGCCAAGCTTGTTGGTCCTTCGTGCTAAATGCCACCAATGACACCTTGAGTCGTGGTCGCGACTCAGGAGTCATTGGTGAGGTTTGACGAGAGATGTCGAACTCACTCTCGCAAACTACGAACTAAGAAGGATAGGAGTTTAGTCTCCACGACAAGTAGTTGAAGTATTGAATAGATGATTTAAATTCATTCTTGAAGCATTTGTTATTTGGCGTTTATGTATTCTTGACGGTGTGCTTCACTGCATGTGTGCCATGAGTTGTTTGAGCATAGGTAGTGCTTGTGTGGTTGAATTGTTTAGGTGTAGGAACGTGACGAATTCCGTAGCACCTTTGCATGAAGATCTATGAGCATGAACTTAGAACTCCTTGTGGTGTGTGTGTTGTGGTACTTGCTAGATGGGTGCGTGAGTGTTGGGTCCTGAATGCTATATGATGGAATGTGTGAATGATTCGATGAACTACATTAGATGTGGAAGTGGATATCCGTTGCCCCCAAGGCATTTTATCTTTGTAGTTTAAAACCCCTTTTCTTTAGTTTCGTTTGATGATTAGCATAGTCACTTGACCTTGCTAGTTATCTTATCTTTTTATCTTTGTTAACTTAGGAAACCAACCAACCAACCCCCCCCCTTTTACTTGCTTTTATGTGTGTGTAAATATATTTACTCCTAGCCTAATATCAACCATTGTGTGCTTAGACGCTTAGGATGATCCCTCTTCTCTTTGGACGACCCCGATTTGCCACTATCTACCTAGTTGTAGAAAGTAAGCATTTAGGGCTTATAAATTATCTTTTGCACGGCGGGCGCGACGACCGCCCGCCCGTCAGTGGATTGGTTGTTATTTGAGAATACTATGGTTATTAATTCTCTATGCTAAACCTAGTATTACAAATCCTTATGTACTTGTGAGTTTAATCTTGTTCTTTGTGGTGTTAGTCTTGATCAAACGGCGCCACGGAGATAATGCTTTTCTCGAGGGGTGAGTTCTTCTACGACATCTTTGCTCCCCCTTCCGGTTCCGAAACTGATTTTGGGACCATAAAATTACATTGGATTGCGCCATATCACCGGCGAATACACGGAGAAACGGGTGTCACTCTACCCCCTTGCCTTGATTTTTTATTGTTCTTGCCTTACATGTTTACATTGAGGGCAATGTAATGTTTTAAGTGTGGGGAGGGGTTAGAGGAATCACATGCATGCTAAATTGTTTTGGAATGCTTTTTGCTACTTTTCATTGGAAAAACATGAGAAAAAGAAAAAAAATAAAAAAAAAAGAGAAAAGAAAACCCGCTAAGTTGAAAACCCGAGAGGGCAACTTAGGCAACATTGGGGGCCCGGATAGGTCGAAAACCCAAAAGGGCAGCCTAGGCAAAAATGAGAGGCTAAAATGTGCGGAAAAAGGTGAGATGTGAGCTAAAGAAACATGATGTGTGGCTAGGATGAAAACTCGAAAGAGCTCCTAGGCAAAATGAGAGAAAATGAGAGAAATTGAAAAATGCTATGATTTCACTCATTTGCCGGCGTCGGAGTCATAAGGTTGCGGTTGTCACATGGATGGATCGGGTAGCTCAACATCTATAGACCTCTTGGGATTGGGTAGCTTAGTGGGTTAGGAAAACAAAGTATGGTTACAAAATTCTTGATCCTTTTCTACTTCGTTTTTGGTTGATATATTGGCATTAGGTGAAGCATGTGTTTGAACCTCTTATATAGCTTTAGCTTCATTTTATGTCATTGGATTTTGATGAATATATTGGCATTAGGTGAAGTATGTGCTTAAACCTCTTAAATGGTTTTAACTTCATCTTGTGTCATTGGACTTTGGGAATATCAATTCGGGGCTTTGAAATATTTTTATGGGTAGTGAATTGATAAGTGGTAGGTTTGGTTAGATTTAGGATTGGGGATGTGTGTGTGAGAAATTCTCATGTGAGCTTTTATTTTGGGATTTATGATATTGAGAGTTTTTGTGAGGCTTTGTTTGGGGGATTAGTTTAGGATATGGCCATATGAATTCCTCCGTGTGCTTGAATCTTTTCTTACTCGAGGGCGAGTAAGGTTTAAGTGTGGGGAGGTTTGATGAGGCCATTTTATTCGGTTATATTAGGGTTTTTAGGATTGGATTTTGTATAATTTTGTGTTCTACATGTGGCATTTTGCCTTGAAATCATTTAAGGAGGGATAAAAGCGACTTTGACGTTTTTATCACTTTTTAGATGATTTTGTGTGACAAGGTGATTTGTTTGAAGACTTTGAATATTTGAAGACTTTGAAAGATATCTTTGAAGATTTGAAGACTTACACTTGGGCTTTTTGAAGATTTGAAGAAGTGAAGAGGTGAAGAAAGGAGAGCAAAGCAATGGGTGAAGGATGGTCCAGGGTTTTCATAATTTTCCGAGAAGAATCAGCCTTCAAGAGTGGTACCATTGGATTCCTCTTCTCGAGTACTATGAAATCGACTACAAGAACTCCCGAAACGGATCAACGGTTCACCCGGAGGAAGCAAAACAAAACAGGGCTGGAGTTTACTGATCTGGTCGCGACTCGCGATGAAGCTGGTCGCGAGCCGCGACGACAGCGTAAATTCAGCCCTGCAGCAGCATTTTTCTCCCCTTTTTCTTCCACTATAAATACCTCTTCACCCCTTCTTGCCCAACTCTCTAGGCCCGATTTTGGGGCTTCAAACCCTAGTTTTTCTTACCATTCTCTTCCATTTCTTCTTCTTTGTTTATGGGTTTTAGTTATCTAGGGTAGTTTTCATCTTGGGAGCAAGGGATTGAAGCTTCCACTTCTATGTAGTAAGAATCATTTTATCTATCTATTTGGTGTTTTTGCTATTGTGCATTTATTATGCTTTGAATGTTAATTGTTGATTTCATTGATGTTGTTGAGAGCTTGAGCATATGAAATACTTGTATGAATTGCTAGCTAGGGTTTGGGGGATTTGGGATGATTTCCCCCCTGTTCTTGTTAGGAATGTATGAGTATGATATAGAGCTTTTGATTGTGTTGATAGATTGATAATTGCTAGATGAATGTGATGATGTCGAATTCTTCGCCATGTTTATCAATTGTAGCAAACGGGAGAAGTCTATGAGTGGTCGCTCTTGACCAATCTCGTGTAAATGCATAGATCGGTTAAATGCTTAGTCACGGTGTAGTGGTCATAAGTTTTGCCGCGCTTGTTGATCCTTCGTGCTAAATGCCATCAATGGGATACCTTGAGTCGTGGTCTTGACAACGGGAGTCATTGGTGAGGTTTGACAAGAGATGTCAAATTCACTCTTGCAAACTACTACCTAAGAAGGATAGGAGTTTAGTCTTCACAACAAGTAGTTGAAGTAGTGAATAGATGGTTTTACTAATCCTTGAAGCATTTGTTATTTAGCATTTGTGTATTTTTGATGGTGTGTTTCACTTCATTTATGCCATGAGTTGTTTGAGAATAGGAAGTGTTTGTATGATTGAATTGGTTAGGTGTTAGGAACGTGACGAATTCCGTAGCTCCTTTGCATGAAAATCTATGAGCATGAACTTAGAACTTCTTGTGCATAACGTGTTGTGATTCTTGCTAGATGGGTATGTTAATGTTAAGTCATGTAATGAATGTGATAGAATGAGTGAATGGTTCAATGATCGACATTAGGTTTGGAAGTGGATATCCATTGCCCCAAGGCTTTATCTTTGTAGTTTTAAAACCCCTTTTCTTTAGTTTTGTTTGATGATTAGCATAGTCACTTGACCTTGCTAGTTATCGTGTCTTTTTACTTTCGTAACTTAGGACAACCAACCAACCAACCCCCCCCATTTACTCGCTTTTATGTGTGTGTACATATGTCTACTACTTGTCTAATAACAACCATTTGTGCTTAAACGCTTAGGAAGATCCCCCTTCTTCGTGGACGATCCCGACTTGCCGCTATCTACTTAGTTGTAGATAGTAAGCATTTAGGGCTTATAAATAGTAACTTTGAGAGGTATGGCGACGGCCTCCCAGCAGAAGAAGACAAGTAAAATACCTCTTTTGGAACTAATGGAGGAACATTCTGCTACAAGAAAATGCTATTCGGATTGCAGAACACATGGGCTACCTATCAAAGGTTGGTCGATAAGTTCTTCGAAAAGAAAATTGGCAGAATCATTGAGATGTATGTTGATGATATGGTGTTTAAAGGTAGGGGCTTTGAACAATTTCTTCTAGACCTCGAAGAGACTTTGCAAAAGCTCCAAGATGCTAGTTTGAAGCTGAATCTCACTATGTGCGTCACTGGAGTCGGAGTAGGTAAATTCCTAGTATTTATGGTTTCAAGGTGGGGGGGGGTTAATGTTAATCATGAGAAAGTCAAAGCATTGGTCAACATGAAGACACCTCCAGCCATGTCAACACTACAAGACACCTCCAGCCATACTTCACTACACTGTCCTTGAGAAACTTATCTTGGCCCTTGTCAATGCTACAAGACACCTCCATCCATACTTCTAAAGCCACAAGATAATCATGCTTACCAGTCATCCAGTCAGGCAGGTACTTCTAAAGCTGGAGGCCTCGAGAAGAATGATGAAATAGGAAATCGAACAACATGAACATGACATCCAGTTCAGCCCAATAACAATTATCAAGGGCCAAGCGCTGACTTGGGAGGTCGTTGTTGTACCTCTCAAGTTATATTTTTAAGCCCTAATTCTTCCTATCTACGATAAAAAAGATAATGGCAAGTCGGGGTCATCCATGAGAAGAGAAATGTTTTCAAGTGTTTACATATATATAACGAGAAACATACTAGATATAAGCATGTATATATATATATATATCTATCTATCTATCTATCCATCTATATATATCTATATATATCTATATATATAGATATAAGCATATAAAATGGGGGGGGGGGTTGGTTGGTTTTTCAAAAATTACCAAATTTAAAGACAAGTTAACTAGCAAACAAGATAGAACTAGGAAGTAGGCAACAAACTAAGAGAATAAGATTTAAAACACAAGTTACGGAACCTTGGACACAATTGACTTCCACTTCCAAGCCTTTTATCTATCATTGAACACGCAACCTATTTATTACTTTCACTACTTGCTGTGAAGACTAAACTTTTATGCTTCTTAGATAGTAGTTTGCAAGAGTGAATTTGACATCTCTTGTCAAACCTCACTGATGCCTCCCTTAGTTGAAACACAACTAAAAGTATCTCATTGATGGCGTTGAACACGAAGAATCCACAAGTTTGGAAACACTAATAAACACTACACTGTGTCTAAGCATTTGACCAATATATGCATTTACACAAGATTTGTCAATAACATTCAACATTCATAGACTTCTCTCATTTGCTACGAGGAACAAACATGACAAAGAGTTCAACATTATCATATTTATCTATCAATTATCAATCCATCAACACAATCAAAAGCTCTAACTCATACTTTTGGATTTCCTATCAATAAAAGGGGAAATCAACCCATTTGCCCAAACCTAACAAGCATATCATACAAGTACTTCATAAACTCAAGCTTTCAAAAACATTGATGACATTAACAAACACATTCAATGCTCCATAAATGCATAATAGTAAGAGTATTAAATAGGCTACAACTTGTTCTTAAGACATGGGTTTGGAAGACTTAGTCAATTGCTCCCAAGAACTATATTTAGCTACTAAAACCCATGCTAATTTACCAGAACAATTCATACATAATCAAATCTAAAACCAAGATAAAAATGGTGGAAAACTAGGGTTCAAAAGAGGAAAATGAGCTGGAAGAAGAAGTAGAGAAAAAGAACGGATAAAGTTCTATTTATAGAACTAGAAAAAAAGGTGGAATTTTGGCCACCCGTTCATCGTACGGTGGGATGGTTCCATCCCATGGTGCAAAGGGTGCCCACAATCCTCAAGTGATTTCTTTTTTCTTCTTTTCTTCTCCTTCACTTCACCACAACAAGTTTCTTCCCTTCTTCAAGTCTTCAAATCTTCAAACCAAGTCTTCAAAGTCTTCAAAAGATTATCTTCAATAGCCTATGGTCTTCAAGTCTTGATGTTCTTTCCTTGTCACACAAAATCCTCTTAGAAAATGTAAAGGAGCACAAAAGTCACTCTTACCTCTCCTAAGAAAATTTCAAGGTAAAACACAATATCTAATTGATTAAAGAGTAGAAAAGAGATCCCAAAAAGTCCCAAAATATGAACATAAAATGGACACATCAAGACTTCAATGTCGAAACCACCAAACCAATAGTGATCAAAGACGACAATGAACCTGACGAGACATGACAATTGTACATTGATGGGTCCTCTCACTGTAGATGTAATGGGGCTGGAGTTCTGCTCACGAGCTCCGATTAGAAAGATTACCCATATGCCTTACACTTTGACTTCAAGGCCACGAATAATGAAGTGGAATATGAAGCACTAATTGAACCATTGTCAATGGCATTTGATTGAGGCTTAAAGGAGCAGTGGGAAATGGATCAACGAATTATCTAGCATACTTTGGTCATTTCGAACAATGAAATCCTCTACTACGGGAGAAACCCCATATGGCCTGGTTAACGGTTCAAAGGATGTCATTCTAGTGGAGATAAGACTGCCCACCTTTCGAAGGTTAGCTATAAGAAATGGACAAGAGGAAGAGAATCACGAGCAGCATTGTTTGGACCTAGACATTCTCGAAGAGAAAAGGGAGAAGGAAAACCTCTATGGAGCCAGAGTCAAAGAAGGGTGAATCATGACCGGAGGGTTCGAAAGGTCCATTTTCCCCCGGGAAACCTCGTAAAGAGGAGAAATGAGAAGAGTTGTAGAGAGCCAGAGGCAAAGCTATTAGCAAACTGGGAGGGGCCTACCGAGTTGTTGAAGCCGTCCCGTGGGGAAGTTATGTGTTACAAACCTTCCGAGGTGAATCAATTCCACGTAGATTGAACATCTCCAACCTTAGGAGGTATTAAACTCCAAAATCCTAATAGACTCGGGAAGGTAAAAAAAAGGCCTCCTCAGCCCAACAGAATTATAAGTTGAGAGGATTTCTCTGCTTTTGACAATCTTGTATCAAAATTTGTTACCTTCAAACAAGTTCTTGATTCCCACTCTCCTAAAATCGGAGTAATTGATACGTGAACGCGTAACAAGCACATATGACACAGACCTTTTAAACTATTCAAAGGGCCAAGAAAGCTATATCGAACGCGCAACAAGCTCTAAAGACACAGATCTTGTAAACTATTAGAAGGGTCAAGAAATCCCTATCGAACACACAATTAACGCTCAAGACACAGATCTTGTAAACTGTTTGAAGAGCCAAAAAAGCTCTATCGAACGCGCAATAAGTGCTAACAAGTGCTCAAAGCACAGACCTTGTTAACTATTCAAAGAGCTAACAAAGCCCTATCGAACACGCAACAAGCGCTCAAGGTGCAGATCTTGTAAACTATTCAAAGGGTCAACAAGCACACGAGACAGAGATCTTGTAAACTATTTGAAGGGACAATAAAGCCCTATTGAATGTGCAACAAAAACCCAAGGCTTAGACCTTGTAAATTATATGAAGGTTTAACAAATCCTCGATTGATCGTATAAACTACACATGGCTTACACCTTGTAAGTCGCTCAAAAAAAGTAAGAGAAACAAGTTAAAGAAATTTAGTTTGGAAAAAGGAAAAAAATGCTCTGACGATGGCAAAGAAAAGAACATATTATTATTAGGCCAGCACGGTTTACAAGTACACATAAATAAAATACAGCTATTTTAAAAAGTAGGAAAACTTTGGGGGCTCCGGATGGAAAATATAGGAACCTTAGGGCTCAGCTTCAGGGTCTCCTAACTAAAATTGTTTCTTCATGGTCGAAGGACCGTGATATACTTAGACCAGCAGTAGACAAAGAACCTCTTCCTCGGCCAATGGTGTGGCTTCGAGTAGCGTTAGCTATTTGAGTCAAATCCACATGAGGAAGGGCTTCACAAGATCCAGAAGCCTAGCTTCTCCTCGGGGCAGTACGGGAACTTGAAGCTCCCTCTTTCACTTTCTATACTCTGTCCATCCACCTCTTAGCCTCTTCATATGCTTTGCAGTACTTGGGATTTTGAGTAATATTTTTTTCTCCAAGAGATTGACAGTGTCTAGAAGAAAGCCTTTGAAATATTCAATTAGTGGAGCTTCAACTGTCACGAGTCAGAGCCCGTGGGCCCGAAGGCTTTTGGTCATTGCCTCATTTTTTTGTATACAATTTGGCAAGCTTTTTATCAACCTTATCTTTGTCCCTAAAAACTGTAGCAATGATTCCAAGGAACTAAGTCTCGCTGATAGGTACGAACTTCCTCTTTCCACTGCTTAATGTTTTTGGTAGAGGTTATTAGGACCGCTTGAGCAATCTCTACGTTCTCTCCGGCCACCTAATCCTGACGATGGGAACTTCTGATGGACTCATTCAGTCGAGAAATTGACGCTATCCCACTAGATTTGTAAGCTTTAGCAGCTGAAAGGCATTCATGCACCGAGGTAAACCCAACCTTGGTAGTTATCTCTTTGAGAACTTCATTATGCTGGGCTTCGAGAGATAAAAAATCTCCCAAAATTTCATCCTTAGCAGCAACTAAGGAATCACTTTCCTCTCTCGAACGGCTCAAATCTTTGAGAAGTTCTTGTTTCCTTTCGTGAAGACCACTGTGCCATAAGCCCAGTTCCTCGTATGCTCCTCGAACCTCCCCTACAAGTCAGAGAGACTCGTACCAAAATTGAGACACCTTGATTCGATGCTCCCAAGCCTATTCCTCGATCTAGTGATATCACTCCTTTATGATTTGAAAGAAGAAATTGAAGGAAGTACCCATTTGCGGATGAGGGGTCGGGGGGAGGAGGGTACCAAGTCTAAATTCTACAAAAGACAAAAGGAAAAACATGTAAGTATAGGAAAATGAAAAGTCTTTATTAATAAAAAGATAGGAAGCACATCAGGAGCCCCAAAGGGAAAACTTTTCATACATTTTTCCCTACGCTAGATGTCTCCTGAGAAGAACTTGAAGGGGTTGGCATGCGCAGAGACCTCAGAGCGATAAGGGGATCCGGCTATTTCCACTTGGTGTCTTCATCCACCTCCAAGCCATGGATCTCCTCTAGCGAGAAATACTTTCTAGAGGCCTTTAATTGGTTGAGCAAGAGGAGTGTGATGCCCCCATCTTGGATAGAATTCCACCATAGATTGCTCAGCTGTTTAGGCTCTGAATTATTCTTGTAAACATCCACCATATTAGCGTACTCTGCCAGGAAGTCCTTCGAAACGGAGGAAGCCAAGTTGTTCCGGGTAACCTAACCAAAAGCGTAAGGAGGAAAAATCCCAAAACCCCTGGGTCTTCACCACCCTATTGGTATAGGCCTCAAAAGTGGAAGCTTGTTGCTTAGAAGAGCAAAGGCCAAAGAGTCTAGAAATTTCTGCCCGGACTAAGAGTTTCAGCTCGAGTCCTTTCAAAAGGTTGTCTTTCTCGGCGGCATGTGCCTCGAGCTCCCCTTTATGAAAAAGGGCCTGTTTCTCGAGCTCCCCTTTGTGAACAAGAGCTTGTTTCTCCAGCTTTACCTGATGGGCAACAACATTGATTGCACCCTCAACCTCATAGTCGGAGGCCACTTTCTCCAGGTCTTCCTTGTGATGGGAAGAAGTCTTGTACAACACCCCTTCAAGTTCTTTAGACTTAGTAAGAGCCTACTCAGCCTCTTGAATCTTCATCAAATAGTCCTGCATGACAGAGTCCAAGGCAACAGAGAATGGTGCCTCCGGGACAAGGCTTAAGCGACCCTCCCCACTTGGAGGAGGCAAGTTCCTCCTCCTTGAGAGGTGGCCAGTCTCCAAGCTGATGTTCCCAGGAGGACCAGATTTGTTTGGTTGGTTGAATTGAGCGGGGTTCGTATCAATTCCTGGCATTTGAGGGGAAAACTGGGGCATCGAGGTTCCATTATGATGCCCTTTCCTCCTACCGTCTTTACCTTGGAGCTCTGGCTGAACCTCAGATTCAGCATCCAGTCGAATGGGGCTAAAGTGGGGTGGCTTTAAGGGGCCTCTAGAGAGCCCTCTACGAAAATTTTCTCGGCCTCTGGAAATGCCTATGCAAAAATCGCTTCTGCCTGCATCTCGTTGTCAAATCCAAGATAAAAGTAAGGGCAGAAAAACTACCAAGGGTTGCAAACACCTTTGGAAAGGGAGGAAGAAATACCAATGGGAGACTCTATGAGATTGCTTGCCCGGGTAGGCTTCGGTTTTTCCCCGATGAGCTTTGGGCAGGCCCAAAATTTTTCAAGTTATTGGTATTCTTTTTATGCTTATTTGGCTTTTTTGAAGCCTCTTCATCAACAATATAAAGTTCTTCCTATTTTCTTTTTTCTTCTTAGGTTGGGTATCTCCAAACCCTTCTCCTTTCCTATCTTTCAAACTACTGTTTTTATTCCCTTTGCCGGAAGGAAGCTTCACCGTCTCCACTGGAGGAAGGGGTTCTATCTATACTTCTAGCAATATATCTAGTCATATACCTCCTCCGACAAAACCAAGTCAAAATTTCTCGAAATTTCCAGATCCCTATCAGCTATCACATCCTCTGGAGCAACAAAGATGGAAGGGTTCTCGAACATGTGCATTGGATTTCAATCAGATACATATTACTCCTCAGCCTTATTCTCGAACGTGTAAATGGGGGATAGAGGCCACCCTTTCAAGTTAGAAGAAAGCTTCACAGGATGTTCTGGAAACCTGTTGCACAGGGTTATGATCCCTCCGAGCTTTGTATCTTGTCTTCCGTCTGAATGAACAATAACTCTACTCCCAGAGAGATAATACAGAAATTAGAAGACCTTATAGAAGGGTTTGATGCCCAGGCTGTTACATAGAGTCAGGAAGGCCATAAAAAGTAGGATGGCATTCGAACGCACTTTAGCCAGGCTTATCCAGTGCTTTGCGAGAAGATAAGAGAGGATAGGGAGCATGGGGAAACACAAGTCAAACCGAAGGTGACGATTATAAATTGTGCATCGATCGGGCCTTGTATCCTTCAGATTTTCATCTTCTCGAAGCACCTCCAAATATAAATCCTTTGGGAGCTGGACCCACAAAGGTAGCATCTTTAATTGCCCAGCGACTTCCGGACACATAAGGTGTGGAGGACTTTCGAGGACAGGAGTCAGAATGTTTTATAAGAAATATGGGCGATCGTCCTTGTCCTTCTGAACTTTGGCCCAACTTGAAACACACAACCTCAAAGGGACCCATATCTGACGATAACCTTGAGATGGCACCGAGCAGTTGGTAGAACTTCCCACTCCCTCTAAATCCTCGGAGAAGATTAGCCACTGATGAAGGAATAATGCTATAGTCCTGAAGGCGAGAACTCTCTATGCCCTAAGTTGTAGTAGCAGATAAAATATAGGCCGGAATAGAGTTTCTCCCTGACAATGGTTTTTGTGAAATTATAAAATTAAAATGAGAGGTTAAAGGAGAGAGACTTACTGGGCAGAAAAATGGAACTTAAACATTTCTGAGAAAGATTGCCGAAAAATCGTGCGAAGTGAAAAGAGAGTGTTTCTGAGACTTGGGAGGTAATTTGGGAAAAGAGTAAAGCGTGAATAGAGGAGACCTCTGGCTCATACAGAGGACATCAAAAGGTAATCATTACCTTTGGCCGCTATGTAAAAAGTAACTTTATGGGTAAATGGGCCGCGTTGGGGAGCTAAACCCAAGGCATTTATGGGGAAAATGGTGTGCGTGTAATCCAAAAGGGTCTTCACACGCCCCAAAGAAAGAGAGTGAACTCCACGCTTTCAACTCCACCACTTCCCACCTTGAATTTGAATTGTAGAACTCGAGAAAATCTTACGTGACTTTCTCGCTTCCTGCTATAAGTTCGAACCCTCCAGGTTTTAACATAGATTAGAACCTCGGAAGCCCGGAGCCTCTATGATTAAACACACAGATTCGAGCTTTGGGGACGCTAACATTGATTTGTACCCTGGAAGCTAGGAGCGAACCTGGGAAGCTCAGAACCTCTATAATTAAACATGCAAATTCGAGCTCCGGGGACGCTAACATAGATTAGAACCCTGGAATCCTGGAGACTCTATGATTAAACACACAGAATTGAGCTCTGGGGATAATGGCACATGTTAGAACCTTGGAAGCCTGGAACCTCTATCGTTATATATGTAAGTGCACACCCTTCGAACTCTAGCCTAAACCAGACACTCGAAGGATGAACGCACTGTACACAGGATGCATAATCCTTGAATTTTGGCACAGTTCCGAAGGTGGGAATTCGAATCCTATACAATCAGATTGGAAGGTCGATGTCTGAATCTATCCTGGTCCCCAAGAATTCAACTGATTAGGGGCTCTAACAAAGAATTAGAAAATTGGAGGTCATACCCCCTTGGGTTGAAATGATAAGACTGGCATAACCTCGAGCTCCAACGCATATTAGAAGCCCTAGATTTTGAGGCACCTTATCTTTTCCTACACACTACAAAATTCGAAGTTCCATGTCTCCTAACTCAGATTAGAAGATGGAAAATTAAACTTTGTGTTTCAATCCTCGGGGCTCGGAGGTTCGTGGGTCTCTAACACAAATTAGAAGACTCAAACACCAGATCCCTCGGGAAGAATTATCAGGGTTGGGACATAAAAAATGAAGGATTTAGGTTCCTGGGTGCTAACACAGACTAGAAAGCAAAGGGTTGGACCACTGACACATTGTTCGGCTCGAACGGTAAGTTCGAAGCCTCAACCTGGAATGAACCCCCAAACGCATTGCTAGGGGTATTATCATCGTACCCCTGGATGTGTTAAATGATTTTGGAGGGTAAACCCTTGCCCGGATGTCAATTTAAAGCACCACTATCAGGAGGGAGTCATGACGAACCCAGAGACTCAAGCACTAATTCGATCCCATGACCCCGAGAAGAATTTGAATGTTGAACCCCATGCTTTCCAGTGGGTTCTTGGTAAAGTGTAAATGTGTATATGCCTAAAAATTCATGGTGGCTAACCTTAAGTCCATGGCTTTGCCCTTTGGGTAAGGCCTTTTGGGCTGTCCCAAGGTGAGAGTACTTGCTCCACAAGCAAACAAAATAGTTTCCCTAATTGCCTACCTATATAAAGGTCGAAGGTAAACCTACACAGGTTAACTATTCATTCCTAATTACATTTGGGTAACCTGTTTGCTTACTTGGCCGTCGGAGCCTCTTCACCCCGGAAACCTCCGGGGGCTTTGTGTTTGCAGATTCCAATCACCCACGGTGGAGTGGCGGAAACAGTAAATTGGGGTGCATCATGGGTCAACTAACAGTCGAGCAGAGGCAAGTCTGCAAGTGGATTTTCTTGAATGTTTTACCATCTGGAGGGCACGCTTGCAAGCCCACTATAAGAAATATAATATTGTTCTATTATGTGATAGAGGGAATTCCTATTAATCCCGGCTTTGTGATCATTACCTATATGTTGAAGGCTATGGCTACAAAAAAGAAAGATCTCCCGTATTGGGGATTGATCACTGCATTTTAAAGTAGTTTGGGGTCGTACCTGTAGATAGGCCACTTAGGTTAGATTTTGACAATGAAAGCTGGTTTGCACTCAAGCAATTAGAAGTGAGTGACGATTTGAAGTGATGTCTTATGGTTATGGAGAGACCCGAGGCACCTGGGGCACCCAGGGCAACCGCTAAAGCTACGGAGAGAGCTAGAGATGCAGATATGGAGGGTGTCAAGGTATCACATGAGTTCATCAACAATTCTGTACAGCACTTTATTCAATAACACTCTCTGTTGATGCATATTTCCATAAATTTTGTCATTGTAGGTGTCCGAGTTGACTAGAAGATCTGCGTGTCGAGGTACATAGCATGGATTTGAGGTGATATTAGCAAGGCAACTGAAGAGATGGGGTGCATTGAAGCCCATCATGCCAAGTTCATCTAGGCCGCTGGGGTGCAATTACAACTACTAGATGACGAACCAATGCCAAACTTTGCACCAGAATACTCCGAGAGTGACCCCCGTGATGAAGCCCTCAATGACGAAGAAATTAATGGAGAGTTTGTCGCAATGTTTTGCGATGATTAGTTAAACAATCTTGAAGTTTGATTTAAGACCTAGACATTTCAAATCCTGTTGTTCGAATAACAGTCTAAGTACTTATTGTTGTTAGGGATATTGAAACTACTGATTATTTTTCAAATATGTTGAATCAAACATTTTCTAACTGTGTATATTTAGTTTTGAAAGTTTAGGTTGATGTAAGACATCCCAGGACCTCTACGAATAAGAAGAATGACCATAGGCCATGATGTACTTCCTCATTCGGAAGTCATTCGTGTCAATGTAATTTATGGTCATAAATGAGTTCCAAATTTGGAAGTTAATCGTACCAAATGGCATTGCATAGAATGTATAGCAAGATCGCCCTAATGGCTATGGTATTCAGTTCTTGCATAAGGCTATGGAAATCATATTATTTAAGTTCAACCAACTTACACCCATCCACAGACACACACAAATTTATGTTAGATGAGTAAGCACCTGGAACCTTCACACTACTCAGTGTCTCACAGTTTGATTTCTTCTCTGAAAGAGACATTAAATAGAAGGCGGGTGGAAGATAAGAATCATCACCGCTCGTGACTGGAGCCAAACTACTCTTGATTTACATTTCAACCAAGTCAAGCCGAGCCTTCAAACCATCCTTTGTTTTACCAGGGGTATTCAACAATGTTCCAATTAATGAATCACACACATTGTTCTCAACGTGCATTACATCGAGACAATGTCGTACATCCAAATCCTTCAATTAAGGGATTCTAAAAAAATGGAGCATTTCATCCAACTTCCTTCATTTTCCACTTTACGCTTTTTCTTCCCGAAATTCGTAGGAAAATTCTTAACTTTCTCATAAACCTCAACACTAGTGAGCGGTATCGAGGCCATTCTCTCCTCAACTTCTCCATTAAACCTCATTTTCCCATCTCCACGGGTAACTATCTAGAAGAAACCTCCTATGGCAGTGATAAATTGTTTTAAAAACATGCTTCAATTGACAAAATGAGGTTTGTTTGTCACACACTGGATAAGCGTAGTGCCCTTTCACTGAGTACCCTGGAAAATTTCCATATGCGCGAAAGTCATTTATCGTACAAAACAACAGTGACTTCAATATAAAATCCACTCCTTCAAAAGCATCATAAGTCAAGATGCCATCATTGAAAAACATCATCAAATCATCCACCAAAGGAGCGAGGTACACATCTAAATCATTACCAGGCCTGGGGCCCAAAATTATTATCGATAATAAGACGTACTTCTGTTTCATTCTCAACCATGACGGGAGATTGTATATGACTAACATAACTAGCCATGAGTTGTGCGTGCTGCTTATATTATCGAATGGATTCATACCGTTGGTAGACAAACCAAGTCATAAATTACGATGCTCGGAACTAAAATCAGGGTAGAATGCATCAATCATCTTCCATTGCTCACCGTCTGATGTATGTTTAATCACATCATCCAGAGGTCAGTTTCTCTCAGAATGCCCACGCAATAGTTTAGCATATTCTCTGCTAGAAAACAGCTTCTTCAACTGAGGAATGATAGGAAAGTACCATAATACTTTACAGGGTATTTTTTTCTTCATAACCAAATCTGCATCCACCCCAACCCCAATGCCTCCTATCTTTAACTTGTAGCGAGACTCACCACACACCTAACATCTATCCAGGACCACATCTTATATTCCTCTAAACAGCATACAATCGTTTGGGAAAGCATGGATTATTTTTCAATTCCATTCATAGAGGATAAAAAACTAATTTCGAAGCATACAATCTGTCAGGAAGAACATTTCCTTCAGGTAGAAAATCCCTAACTAATTCAAGTGTCTCTGTCATGCCTTTATCAGTCAATCCAAATTTTGCTATCAAATTCATCATTCGCAAGGTCGCACTCAAGATTGAATTCTTGGAACCAATGTACAACGATGTCTTCTTGTCATTTTGTAAAGCTTCAAGAACTTCTGGTTTACCGTGGAATTCTCTAGCAACATCCTCCACCATCTCGTCAAATGTACTGTTGAAATCTAATTATTAAACTCTTCACAGGTAACTTCTTCAACACAGGGAATGATGAGATGTTAACACTCGAATGATGAGATGTTAACACTCGAATGATGAGATGTTAACACTTGAATGATGAGATGTTAAAATATCTTCTTCCTTCCCAAATATACAGTGTTCTTAAAATCCTTGCATGCACAATGTTCCCTCGCAAAACCATTCTTCAAAGAATGTTCAAAGGAAACCACAATAAAAGATTTAACCAATGAGATGTAATCAGGTGATTTTCTTAAATCTCTTCCAATTAATTCAATTGTATCCATAGGCAATCTCCTAAAATGAAATGCAATTAACATCCACTCAACATGTAAAATTCAAAAACACAACCATCAATTTCACTAAAGTATCAAAGCTAATTCAATGCAAAAACCAACATCATACAACACTTGAATTCAACTCAATCCCTAATGATTCAATTGTACATTATACATGCCTTGTCCAATGCTCATGGGAAGCAATACTACTTCTTGTTTAAGGTTCAAAAACCCTTTCATACCACACAAAAATGAATTCCTATAATCATTGAAGAAAAAAATATTTTTTATGGAATAAGACAACTTTCAAGTTCGGAAATTATGAGTCTAACATCTGCATAAACCCCTGAACATCTTCCTAGTTCGGAATCCGGACATGATTGATGTTATGAATTTGTAAGTAACTTTATCTCCTCAGCAATGCTATAATAAATCAATTCATCAATCGGAAGTTGCTCGAGCCCCAGCTCCAACTTGGAAACTACAAGATTTAAAGGCAATTTGGCATAAACGCCTTTGGATTTAAAAGTACAAAGTTGGTTATTACATAAACCACCTTTGTTTGGTTATGACAAAAGGAGGTTATAATATAACCACCTTTAAAACATAAATAACCGCCTTCAAATAGCTAGGGGGTAGAAAACAAATACTTTCAAGTTCAATAGTAGCTAGGGAAGGCGATTCCTTCCCAAAATTTTATAACCACCTTTGAATGGTGCCCTTAATCACAATCTTTCCACTAGTGACTGACACAGTACGGGGGTTCCCGTGTAACTACACCATTTGTGCAAAGAGAAGAGCTAGCGACGCATGCTAGAGAGGTTGAATCGTACGATAACCAATCGAGCCACGTTGAAAATTTTTTAAAGGCTAAAGAGGGTGAGAACTTCTCTAGCTCCCAAGTTAAGAGGTTGAATTAATGAAGGACCCGAGGGAGTTTGAGGGTAGGGAGAAACATCATGCTCTTACGAATTCTTCAAATCTATTTAGGATTTATTCCACATAAATATGCTTACTATGATATCATATTTATTTAGTTAATTTTTATTGTAATTTATTGATGTGTATAAATGTACGTGTCTTTCTTTAAAGGGATTTTAAATTACAAAATATTTTGAGAAATATTAAGTTATATCTAGTGTGACATTACAAATTTAATTAATAAAATTTATTTTAAAACATAAACTATTGCTCTAGTATTGCACAATATTATATTTCATTCTTTTAGCACATTCCTCTCAAAATCATAAAAATATACACTAGTGTAGGAATGGGCTATTAAAGGCGGTTCCATCGGTAATTTAAAGTTACTTTTGAGCTGCCTTTGTTGGCCCTACCTTTAATCAACAAGAAAATAAGGCGGTATTGAGAACCGCCTCTAAAATTGCAATTAAAAGCAGTTAAAAACTACCTTTAATTTGTACCCAGGAACTGCCTTAATTTATTCTTGAACTTGGAAACTCTATGATTTCCCTCATGCCATTGAAACAATTTGGAACTCGGAATGTATATACCATTTCCAAACATTGAAACTCTAGGCTTTCCCTCATGCCATTGAAACAATTCCGAACTCGGAATGTACATACAATTTTTGAACTCGGAAACCATTGGCTTTCCTCGTGCCGTTAAAACAATTCTAAACATGGAAAGTATATATATTTTCTAAGCTCATAAAGTATATTATTTGCGAGCTTGGAAATTTGAATCTTCTCTATATGAAATAATGATTTATTTCCAAGCTCTTGTCTACTTTCCGGTCAAAAACTGTAAGGTTGCTGAAGAATAATTTGTGTTGCTATTTTGTTTTCCGAGTTCGTAAATCGTGTTTCCGATCTCTAAATATTTTTTGCGTCCAAGTATTTCGAGTTCGTAAAACCTTTTCTTTCCTATGCAAATTGAGCATGACAGAACCGACCACGTTTCCGAAATCTGAAACCTTTTCTTGTCCTTTGATAAAAATTTGTTTCTTTACTATTACCAGCATAAGAAAAGCCTCAATACATAGCAAAAATTACAAATTATTACAAGATAGTATTTTGCACCTAAAAAACAATCTATAGATAATGCTCAACAAGCAATAATCTATAGACAGGAATAGAAATATTTACAAATCCATTTCAACATTTCTAAGGTTCTTTTTTTACCTAACTTGAGTTTCCCTACCAGTGTTAGAATTTCTCAATGCGTGCGACCGATTGAGAAATAGATGCCTAGTCCGCGCATTGTTGATATCTTCTTGCGAGTAAGGTTTCCATTCATCTTTGAAAATCTGAAAATAACAATATAGTATTAATTATTCATTAAGTCTATTTAGAAACATTACCACTACACATTCGTACAATTACCTTGTCAAGTTCAAGTAAATGTTCCTGGACTTTGTCATTTGATTCAGATGCATATAACACAACATAATATCCACACTCCCAAGTTTGAGCATGTTTCTTGTACTATATATAAGGAACATAAATTATCGAGACTATATTGCACTAAATAATTGAGGATAGTACGTTGGAAATGAACATACTAGTAGACCTACCCTGATTTCGACCACATGAAATGAACAATATCTTTGATCATTATTTTCATTCATTGTAGATTCCAAAATCTCAATGAATACATCAGACGGCTCGATGTGAAGGGGATCCATACAATACACTCGCTTCTCTGCAGGTACTATTACTATTAGTCTTGAATTGTTCCTGAAAAAAAAGATTGATTATTTGAAACTTTTGGAAACAATGTTGGTCAAGTAATTGAATGTAGTAAATAACCTCTTGATGTATGGCGCAATGAAAAGTGCCTTATCCTCCCGGCTTAGGTATTTGCAAATGTAGTCGATCCTATCTTGTTTTTTACAACGAATTCCTTGTATCATCACTGGGCACATGTATCCAATCCATCCTTTATTTCTATTACTTGTAAAATACATGTACCTAAAGAAATTCATGGTAATAACGGTTAGCAAAATTTAAATAAAAAATTGAAATTAAATGAATAAAAAAACTCACAGGGTGTAATTGACATTATCGCCTGATTAACTTGCTCACATCTTCTTAGGTCTTCAAAATCACTCCATAACACCATGATTTCACATTTGCATCCGAATACACATTAATTTCCCGAGAATGTGAATGTGGCATTTTGATCACAGGGCTGTAGCAAATTATGAAGGACATATACAAAGCCAGGTAAGTCTCGAGGGGCGTTGGATCTTTTCAATGGAGGTCTAACCCTAGTTGGTTCTCTTGGTACAGTTTTGGCCGTCGATTTAACCTGTTTTGGTGTTGTCATCGCCGATTTTGGCGAGGGAACATTGTTTCTGATGCGGTAGTTCATTCAGGTAGGTCACTAGGTTTTGTGCATTGTCATGGTGGTTCATTCTAGGTTCATTCTCGAGGTGATTCATTTTTCGGTGGTTCATTCTCGAAGGAGGCTTTCCTAGGTTTTGTGCATTTGTAATTGTTCCTAATTTTGTGGTATTTTTATTGTTTATCTTTATCTATTCTCCGTTATCTTCTCTAGCGTTTCTTCTGTGAGGCTTTGTTCCATAACTTTTGAATCTGCATTATTTTTAGCCTAATTAAAACTCTTACTTCCAACTCTAGGACCATGTCTTCTTGTAACTATAGTAAGTCACCTGTGAAAAATGTCCCTTCGGATGGGGATTCCGGTCATACTATCGGATCTTCCACCATCCAAAGTATTTTAACTGGTTTGTATGTCAACGGCTTAAAGAACTATTTCCATTTTCTTGCTTCTTTCAAGATTCGTTCTCTTCTTCCAAATACAAATACATTTGCAATCCTCCACTGATGTGTCCATTTTATATGCATCATTTAGTACTATTTTGGGTCACTTTTGTGCTCTTTTATTATCGAGAGCTTGTGTTTAACTTAAAATTCTCTTAGGAGGGGTAAGAGAAACTTTACGCTCTTTTACCTCATCTAAGTGGATTTTGCGTGACAAGGGAAGAACACGGAGGCAATGAAGACCGGAGGTCATTGAAGACCATTTTTGTAACCATTGAAGACTTGAAAACTGAGACGAATTGCTATGAAGATGATTATATACCACAAGAAGAAGAAAAGGACACAAAGAAAAATTCTGGAATTCCTCACGAGTTGCAATGGCCTCGTTGCGAGACCATTGCGAGATCATCGTGAGTCTGCGACAAGCCCGTCGCAAGTCGTGACCAATGGGTTGCCAGAATTTCACCTTATCTTCTTTGATCTATAAATAGCTCTCTCTTTCCTCTCATTCTCATTCTTCTGCATCTGCGATTCACAGTACTGTTCAAAACCCTTTTTCTTTCCATTTTCATCTTTGAATTCTCTTGTTTTATGATTAGTTGTTTAGCATTAATTACAATGAACTCTTGTAGCTAATCTATCTCTTGGGAGCAATTCACTAAGGCTTCCAAGCCCATGTCTTAAGAACAATTTGTAGCCTGTTTATTACTTTTACTATTATGCATTTATGGAGCATTGAATGTATTTGTTGACATCATTAATTTTATTGAAATCTTGAGTATATGAAATACTTGTATGATATGCTTGTTAGGGTTTGGGGGAAATGGGTTGATTTCCCCCCTTTCTTGATAGGAATCCATGAGTATGATTTAAAGCTTTTGATTGTGTTGATGGATTGATAATTGCTAGGTGAATATGATAATGTTGAACTCTTTGTCATGTTTTTTGCTTGTAGCAGATGAGATAAGTCTATGAATGTTGATCGTTATTGACTAATCTTGTGTAAATGCACAAATCTGTTAAATGCTTAGACACGGTGTAGAGTTTATAAGTGTTGCCGAGCTTGTTGATTCTTCATGCTAAATGCTACCAATGGGATACCTTGAGTCGTGTTTCAACTACGGGAGTCATTGGTGAGGTTTGACAAGAGATGTCGAATTCATTCTTGCAAACTACTATCTAAGAAGGATAGAAGTTTAGCCTTCACAACAAGTAGTGAAAGTAGTACATAGGTTGCATGTTCAATGATGGATAAGGGGTTTGGAAGTGGAAGTCAATTGCACCCAAGGTTCCGTCACTTGTTATTTTCATCTTATCTCTAGTTGTATTGCATGATTAGCATCGTTCTCTTGCTTGGCTAGTTGTTGTACTTTAATTTGATAACTTAGGATCAAACCAACCAACACCCCTAGTTTACATGCTTTTATATGTATCTATGTATGTAAATGCTTAGTATGTTTTCTCCTATATATGTTTAAAACACTTGAAAATATCCCTCCTCTCATGGATGACCCCGACTTTCCATTATCTACTTAATTGTAGATAGGAAGCATTTAGGGCTTAAAAGTATTAACTTTCAGAGGTACGGCGATGACCTTCCAAATTTTGGCGCCGCTGCCGAGGAAGAGGCGTTTATTTTTAAGTGTTTGGGCATATTATGTGTGATTATATGCTATTTGTAAATATTTGTTAGTTTGATTTTTATTTTGATTTCTTAGTTGAATTTCCATTTTCACTTGGCATGGAGACGTATTGTTTAAGTTCTTGGTGTATGGTTCGCACGCGATCCTCTTTACAAGAACCCCTACACTACGACCCCGAGTTGGAGTTGAATTTGAGATGGGCTAGGAGGCTTTCTTTGGAAAGTGTGAATAACACCCCTCCTAGTGACCATCTTGTAGATACATCTTTATCAATGGACCATCGAATCGAGCACGAAGAAGAGCATCCGAGAGGGGAACCTCACCATCCTCCTCTCACCAAATAGAGATCCCCTTGGTGCAACCCTTGTTGAGAAACATCATGGCTCCCAACCTCGATCAACAACCAATGTGTATCGAGTATCCCGTGGTTGGACTAAATGGGAATTTTGAGCTAAAAAGGTGGTTCATCAACATGCTACCCGTCTTCCTTGGTAGGCAAGGGGAGAATGCTAACAAACACCTCAGCGAGTTTCACTTCTTGTGTGGTGGTACGGTCCCCCATGGAGTGGATAAAGATTTCTATAAATTGAATGCATTCCCGTTCACACTGAGGGATGGTGCAAGAGATTGGCTCCACTACCTATCACCCAAGAGCATCAAGAGTTAGCTTGATATGAAAACAAAGTTTCTATCCATGTACTTCCCGGCCTCGAGGTCCGCCGCCTTGAAGAAGGACATTAGCAACATCCTTCAGTGGCATGAAGAATCTCTATTCGACTATTGGGAGAGGTTAAAGAAGCTTCTTGCAAGTTTCCCTTACCATGGTTATTCGGAGGGAAATTTGGTGTATTACTTCTACAATGATCTTCTTGATGAGGACCAAAGGTTGGTTAGATGTTCTTGTGGTGGCACTCTCGGGAACAAAACATCCACCGAGGCCATGCAATTGTATGAGGAGCTAGCTGAAGAATCACGAAACTTTAGCTTAAGGGCCGATTTGAGAAGGAGAAATCCAATGCCCGTGAGTGAATCTTCCAATAGTAAGAAGCTAGAGGATCAAGTCTCGGCCCTTGCATCCATGGTGAAATCTTTGATGACAATGCCCAAAAATGCACCACATGTTAAATCATGTGAAATTTGTTACTCAGCGCATCCTACGTACACTTGCTCCACTTTGCAAGAAAACATGTCGAAGAAGTGAGTTCCATGGGGTATCAAGGGAATCAAAGATACCAAGGAAACTAAGGGTATCAAGGTGGTCAAGGCTAACAAGGTCACCAAGACTACCAAGGGTATCAAGGGTACCAAAACCGGCCATACAATTCGGGAAATCACGATAACTCGAATCTCCGGTATGGAAACCCTCAAGGAACACAAATTCCAAAGGCTCTAAGACCAATCCTGAGACCAAGGGGAGAGCTCGGGGCTATCAAAGGATGAGGTGATGCAAGTCATTCACCGGTTGGGCATATGCGGGGAAAAAGTGAGAAATTCCAAGATGAAGCCAAAGCAAGCATCAAGAAATTGGAAACCCAAGTGAGCCAAATAGCTCAAATGATGAACTGGATGGAAGCCCAGGAAAAGGGTAAACTTCCCTCCCAACCAGAAATCAATCCTAGACAAAATGCCAGTGCTATCGCTTTGAGAAGTAGTAGAGAGGTTGGCACTTCACCGAATAATGAAATTGCTGAAGAGGAGCCCAAGAGGATTGAGGTGTTTGAAAAAGGAGTTGAGAAGGAAGAATCCCATGAGAAGAAGACTGAAGAGTTAGCCAAAAAGAGCAAGGAAGAAGAAAGTGAGGTGGAGACATTGGTGCCAAGACCAAAGTCAACCTCCATTCCAGAACCTTTATCTCCCCCTCACAAAAGAGTAAAGATGGTGGAGATCCCTCCATATGTACCGGAACCCCCATTTCCGGAAGCCTTGAGAGACAAAAGGAGGAAGGAGGACAACAAGGACATTACGAAGTCTTTCATAGATGTGAGGTAAACATCCCACTCTTGAATGCCATTGAAAAGATTCCTAGATATGCTAAATTTCTTAAGGAATTATGTGTTGTGAATAGAAAACAAAGGGCCAAGAATAAGTTGAAAAATGGAAAAAGTGAGCATGTTTCCACCTTGTGTCAAAAAGAGCTACCTCCTAAATGTAGCGATCCTGGCATGTTCACAATCCCGTGCATAATAGGAAATACACATTTTGAAAAGGCTATGCTTGATTTAGGTGCATCAATAAATGTGATTCCTTACTCTTTATATGAAAACCTCAACTTGGGTACATTGCACAAAACCGGGGTGGTAATCCAATTGGCCGATCGTTCTAGTGCATACCCTAAGGGTATTGTCGAGGATGTGTTGGTTAAGGTGGATTCATTAGTTTTCCCCGTGGATTTTTATGTCCTTGACATGGTGCATGATAAACATGCCGTCCCAATTTTGTTGGGGAGTCCATTTTTTAAAACCTATAGGACAATGATTGATGTGCATAAAGGTACCCTCACCATGGAATTTGATAGAATAAAAGTAGAGTTTAACATAAATGACTCTATGAGGTATCCTAGTGAAGAACATGCTTGCTATGCCCTAGATGTTGTTGAAGAAGTTGTGCAAGATGTTTTTGAACTAAGTGGTGAAGATTCTTTGTTAGTTGCTTTTCAATGTGATGTTAATGATGGCCACAATGTATACTCTATGAGCACTTACTTAAAGGAAAGCTTTGAGGATTTGAACCTGCTTGAAGAAATGAGACCGAGTCTCTCAAAACCTCCTCCTCTACTCTTAGAAAAACCTAAGGAACCGGAATTCCTCCCCTCACTTGTGGAAGCCCCGGTGCTTGACCTTAAACCTTTTCCAAATGACCACAAGTATGCATTTCTTGGGGAAGGGGAGACATTTCCGGTTATCATTTCAAGCAAGCTCACCAAGGAGAAAGAAGAAAAGTTGATGGTGGTGTTATGGGAAAACAAGGAAGCAATTGGATGGACTATTGCCGACATCAAAGGCATAAGTCCATCCACTTGGATGCATAGAATTTTTTTGGAAGAAGGTGCAAGACCCGTGTGACAACCCCAACGTCGTTTAAACCCACCTATGATGGAGGTAGTAAAGGCGAAAATCCTCATATTACCTCAAGCGGGAATGATTTACCTAATCTCGGATAGAAAATGAGTGAGTCCAACTCAAGTGGTACCAAAGAAGAGTGGGATGATGGTGGTTGAAAATGAGAAGGGTGAAATGGTGCCCACCCGAGTTCAAAATGGGTGGCGCGTTTGCATTGACTATTGGAGGCTAAACGCGGAAACCCGGAAATATCACTTCCCATTGCCATTCATTGATCAAATGCTTGAGAGGTTAGCA
This sequence comes from Rubia yunnanensis, assembly GCA_037428765.1. Lineage (NCBI taxonomy): Eukaryota > Viridiplantae > Streptophyta > Magnoliopsida > Gentianales > Rubiaceae > Rubia > Rubia yunnanensis. The sequence goes on along the minus strand of CM075061.1, from coordinate 42,163,299 downwards.
AGACACCCCTTCTATTGCTTTTTGGATGGGTACTCGGGGTACTTTCAAGTGGCTATCGCCCCGGAAGACCAAGAAAAGACCACTTTCACGTGCCCCTTTGGTACGTTTGCTTACCGGCGTATGCCTTTTGGGTTATGTAACACCCCCGAAACTTTCCAAAGGTGTATGGTAAGCATTTTCTCATAATTTGTTGAAAATTTTTTCGAGGTATTCATGGATGATTTCACCATTAATGGTAATTCTTTTGACAACTATTTAGGAAATTTGGCACAAGTTCTTAAACGTTGCATTGATACTAATCTTGTGCTAAATTCTGAGAAGTGTCATTTTATGTTAGAGAAAGGCATTTTCTTAGGCCATGTTGTCTGCTCTAAGGGTATTGAGGTTGACATGGAAAAGATAGACACAATTAAAACTTTACATTATCCTACTAATGTGCGCGAAGTGCGCTCTTTTCTTGGCCATGCAGGATTCTATTGCCGGTTCATCAAGGACTTCTCAAAGATAGCATCTCCTCTATGCAAATTTTTGCAAAAGGAAGTGGAACTTGTGATGGATGATGGGTGTAAAGGGGCATTCGATACATTGAAAGGAAGGTTAGTCTCGGCCCCTATCATACAACCCCCGGATTGGTCGTTGCCTTTTGAGATTATTTGTGATGCTAGTGATTATGCCGTTGGAGCGGTTCTTGTTCAAAGGGTGGGGAGAGCGCCTCACACCATCTACTATGCATCAATGTCTCTCAATGAGGCCCAAAGAAACTATTCCACCACCGAAAAGGAGTTCCTGGCAGTGGTATTTTCTTTAGAAAAATTTCGATCTTAATTGCTTTGTACCAAAGTTATTGTGTACACTGACCATTCAGCGCTTCATCATTTAATGACGAAGAAAGATGCCAAGCCAAGATTGATTAGGTAGATCCTACTTTTGAGCGAATTTGAGTTGGAGGTGCGAGACAAGAAGGGTGCGGAAAACCTTGTGGCCGATCATTTGAGCCGGTTGGCTCCATGTGAAGATAATGAGGTAAATCCCGCAGTGCAGGAGCAACTATGGGAGGAATTCCCTGATGAACAATTGTTCACCATTAGGGATCTCCAACCGTGGTATGCCAACATTGTAAATTTTCTTGTCGCCGGTAAGTTCCCTCCTCATTTCTCTAAGGCCCAAAAGGATAAATTAAAGAGTGATGCTAAGTATTATGTGTGGGATTGTCCCTTTTTGTGGAGACATTATGCGAATCAAGTTGTTAGGAGATGTGTCCCTGATAGTGAAGTACACTCAATTCTTGAATTTTTTCATTCTCATGCATGTGGTGGTCATTTTGGAGAAAAGAGGACCACTAGGAAAGTTTTAGAGAGTGGGTTTTATTGGCCTATGTTGAATAAGCATGCATACACCTTTTACGAATCTTATGATGAATGCCAGAGAGTAGGAAATATCTCCACTAGGAATAAAATGCCCCAAAGACCTATTTTGTATTGTGAACTCTTTGATGTTTGGGGTATCGACTTTATGGGACTTTTTCCTAGTTCTTGTGGCTTTACATATATTCTTCTTGCTGTTGATTATGTGTCAAAGTGGGTTGAAGCAAAATCCACTAGGACTGACGATTCTAAAGTGGTTGCAGAATTCCTTAAAGATAACATCTTCTCTGGGTTTGGAGTACCCCGAGCCTTGATTAGTAACCATGGCACCCATTTTTGTAAACGGACCATAAAGGCACTCTTGAAGAAGTATGGCATTACTCACAAGACATCCACCGCCTATCCCCTACAAACCAATGGGCAAGAAGAAGTTTCCAATTGGAAAATCAAGTCCATCCTTCAAAAAATGGTTAAACCTAACCAGAAGGATTGGAGTTCTTGGTTGAATGATGCCTTGTGGGCATATATGATGGATTATAAGACACCAATCGGTATGTCACCATACTGGTTAGTGTTTGGTAAGCCCTATCATCTACTGGTGGAAATTCATCCTAAGGCTTACTGGGCAGTCAAAGAATTTAATCTCGATGTAGATGAGACCGGCTTGCATAGGAGGTTACAATTGGATGAACTGGATGAGATCCGGAGGGAGTCCTATGAGAACGTCAAAATATATAAAGGTGTGGCACGACAAGATATTCATTAGGAAGGAATTTGAAGTTGGTGAAAAGGTCCTCCTATTCCTATCCCGCCTTCGCCTATTCCCAGGTAAGTTAAGGTCCCGATGGATCAGTCCTTTTGAGGTGGTTAAGGTATTCCCGCATGGTGCGGTTGAGATTCTAAATCGAGCTAAGTCCAATACTTTCAAGGTTATTGGACAACGTTTGAAACCTTACCACGAGACTTTTGTGATAGAAAAAGGAGAGGACGTTGATCTCCTCAATCCAGTTTGTGAGTAAGCTCCAAGAAGGGGATTAAGTCGTGCCGACAATGTTAAATTAACTTGGTTTTGATCATCTGGATCGTCATTCGTTACTTTCTGTTGATGTTGTTTGGTTTTGACTTTTTATCATTAAGCTTCATTGCTTTATGCTTTTCACAGGTTGCTTTCTCCATGATTTTGTAGCAATTTTGAAGCCAAGGCATTGGACTTTTGAAGGGGGAAATACTTGGAATCAAGAAGGAAGGACTTGGACAAGAGAAGGAAGCAAACTTTTTTTCTAAGTACCAGGTTAGTGGCTCGTCGCGAGTCGCGATGGTCTCAGGAACTTTTTGTCAAATTTTGGGTTTCTGCCTCCACTGTCTGCGAGTTGGGATGACCTCGCGAGGCCTCATCGCGAGTCACGACCACATCGTCGCGAGTCGCGATGGGCTCGGAACTTTTGGGCAAAATTCAGCCCTCGAATCCCACTTTCCATGAGTTGTGATGACGTCGCTAGTCGCGATGGGCTTAGAAAGTTTAGGTAAAATTCAGCCCTCGGATACCAGTTTCCGCGAGTCGCGATGACCTCGCAAGGACTCGTCGCGAGTCACGGCCACATCGTCGCGAGTCGCGATGACCTCCCGAGGACCCATCACGAGTCGTGAGGAACACATCGTGAGTCCTAACGGTCGTACGAATCAGTTTTAAAAGATGAGCTAAACCCATTTTGCCACACAATCCACCGCTCTTTCATTTTTGTTTCTTCTCCACTGCTCTTTTATCTTCTCCACAAGCGCCGCCGCTCACCGGTGCCACCGATTTCATCACTCACGACCACCACCCCATACCACTTTCCTTTCTTCCTAACTTGCACCCACAAGTCGAAAAATCTTTAAAGAACACAAACCCTAGAATTTGGGGGTTTTGTGACTTTGGGCAATTTGAATTTGGATTGATTGTGGGCTTCCTTCTTTCTTCTTCCTAAGAATCTTAGTGGTACACTTCTTCACTCTATTGAGCTCCAATTGTGATTATGAATGTATACTTTATTTATTGGATATTGTGTAGATTGTGTGTTATGCTTTCGGAAATTAAATTTTTGGACTTTGGTTGATTGTGGTGAATATGTTATGCTTGCAATTTAATTTGATGGGTATTGTGTGCATATTTTGTGGTTGCGGTGTGGACTGTATATTGTCTAGTTGCTGTTTGGACTGTATTATGCCTGCTTAATTTTGGATTGTACGCATTTGTGTTCCTTTGGCCGAAAGTAAATGGTGGCTTATGCTAGATATGAGGCATGTTGGCCCTTGATTAAACATGGCTGTTATTGGGATAGAGTCTTATTGTGCTTTGCAATGTTATCTTACTTAGGGTAGTTTAGCCATGGGACGTGAATATTGACATTGTGAATGTACTATTGGTGGCTGAGCTAGTTGGGTACTACTGTGGTTTTGAGATATATCATATTGATTTCAACTATGTGAGAACTTCATGGAATTGAGAATATGGGCTTGTTTGACATAGTATGGACTGTGTATGCAATTGTGTTTAGAACTTAAACTAGTTGACTTGATTTTGATTTGGCCTGTGATGATGAACTAGTTTAAAATTGAGTGCGAATTTACAATGTTGCGCATACACATATTCCTGTGTGTTTGACTTGTTTACTGTAATTGTTAGATATGGCCCCCACGAAGAGACCTAGGGCTCCCCCACGAGGCGGATGCACCGCCCCTCCACCTCCACCTCCTTCACCGGCTCCGGAATCGAGCCCTGTACCTCCTCCTACGGATAGGTACATGGGTTTGACCCGGATCACCGGGTCCTATGTGGAGAGGTGGGAGGCCCTGGAGAAGTGCCAACTCAAGGAGACTAGCTTTGTCGATGTGTCCACATTAGATGCCCTCGGCCTCACTCAGCCTGTGAGATGCCTCTTCACAAAAGGGGGAATGGAAGGGTTTAAGAGTAGGAGCGCGCCCTCTTACCGGAGGTACACATTGGAGTTCTTTTCCACGATTCGTATGAGTAGTAAGGATGATCAACCCTGCGAGAGGTACATTGCTTTTCACTTAGGTGATATATCTAAGAGATTGACTGTCTCGTAGATTGAGGATGCCTTTGGATATGACACCACCGAGATACGGAATAGGCTGGACCCACAGGCCCAGGAGCGATCAATAGAGGATGACATGCATTTCTAGAATGTCATCAATATGAGGCCGAAGAACTCCCACGATAAGAGTAGTGCCATTATCCACCCTGCACTCCGTTATGTGCACCGACTCTTGGCTGGCACAGTACTTTGCTTCGCGGAGCGACGAATGTGCCAGACAATGATATTCAATTTCTATGGCACTTAAGGAATGAAGAAATAGGATATGGGATGTGGGCAGAATTTTAGATGAAGAGAATCGTGGAGGTGGCAGGAAAACCGAAGGGGAAGATCATGGTTGGAGGCATCATAGGCCTTTTAGCAGAGTACTTGGGATTGGTTCCGCCAGCTGACTTTCCACGCTTAGGGAGGCAGACGTCCTATCTTATCACCGTTGAGAGACTAGTTAGATTTGAGATGCTCAGTGTCACACGGACCTCGGGGATCTTCCATTGGTTATATGGTGAGAGGAAGGTCACATTCATGGCACTTCCTCAGCAGAGTAAGACGAAGCTGGAATTTGACACACCTCTGGGAGATTTGGTAATTTCACCAGACTCCTCATGTAGAGATGATTTCTAGCAAGAGCTCTGTGACCTCGGCCCAGGTCCTGTTCAGCGTGATGATAGCACTCTACCTCCCTCTGAGCGACAGCAGCAACACCACTCCACGCAGCCTCCACCAGAGACAGAGCTCATGCAGGAGGACGATGCTCAACCTCACTATTCCCAGCCCCCGCTGGACTTCTACGAGTGGATGATGCAGACTACAGGACAGCATGATATTGGAGCACAATGTATTTGTCTCCCAAACTTTGATTGATATGGACGAGAAGATTGACCACTTGTCAGCTCGCATCCATGAGTTGCAGTCCCAGTCAGGCGATGTTTCAAGTCCCGATCCGGGAGCAGAGAGGCGAGGAGGTAGAGGAGCACAGAGTGGCTGGCACAGTATCAACAACGCTACTTTGGCGGTGGCCCTTCTTCATCACAGCATTGATTTTGTGAGCACCACATCTTTAAACCTTTCCATACTTCACTTTGTACATTTTTCCCTATTGTCTACATTGAGGGAAATGCAGTGTTCTAAGTATGGGGAAGGGTATCTACTATTTTGAGGTGATTAGGGTTTGAGACACTTTTGCATAAACTGTTTTGTTTTGTTTTGGATATTTTCTTCCTTTTGTTTTGGGATGTTTTCCTTTTCATGTACTTGGATAATGTTGGTTTTGATACCTTTCTTAGCCTTAACATTTGGAAAGCAATTTGCTACTTTTTGGATTGGAGACACGCGAAAAAATTTTTTTTTTAAAAATTTAAAGAAAAAAAAAAGAATCCCGCTAAGTTGAAAACCTGAGAGGGCAACTTAGGCAACATTGGGGGCTCGAATAGGTCGAAAACCCGAAAGGGCGACCTAGGCAAAAATGAGAGGCTAAATGTGCATAAAAAGGTGAGATATGAGTCAAAGAAACATGATGTGTGGCTAGGATGAAAACTCGAAAGGGCTCCTAGGCAAAATGACAGAAAATAAGAGGAATTGAAAAATGTTAAGTGTTTACTCATTTTCCGGCATTGGAGTCATAAGGTTGCGGTGACCACACGGATGGATCGGGTAGCTCGACATTTTGAGGAAATTTTGGGAGTGGAAAATTTAGCGGGAAGAGACAGAGTAAGTTATGAAATTCTTGATCATTAATATGCTTCATTTTTTAGGTTGATATATTGATGTAAAGTGGAGCGTGTGTTTTGAACCTTGTACATACCTTTAGCTTCAGCTTTTATCATTGGATTTGGGATTATCAATTTGGGATTTGGAGATGTTTTAGGGAAATCAAGGAATTGATAGGTTGTTACGGTTTGGGTAGATTTAGGAATAGGGGTTGTGGGAAACTTCTCATTTGACTTTAACATTGGGATGTGTGATATTGAGAGTTTTTTAGGTATTGACTTGGGGGATTAGTAGTTAGTATGAGGATAGGTCATTTCCTTCGTATGCTTGGATCTTTTCTTACTCGAGGGCGAGTAAGGTTCAAGTGTGGGGAGGCTTGATGTGTCCATTTTATATGCATAATTTAGTACTATTTTGGGTCACTTTTGTGCTCTTTTATTATTGAGAGCTTGTGTTTTACCTTAAAATTATCTTAGGAGGGGTAAGTGCAACTTTACACTCTTTTACCTCTTCTAAGTGAATTTTGCATGATAAGGGAAGAACACGGAGGCAATGAAGACCAGAGGCCATTGAAGATCACACTTTCGAAGAATTTTGAAGACTTGTTTTGAAGACATGAAGACCGAAGGCCATTGAAGACCATTTTTGTAACCATTGAAGACTTGACAACTGAGAAGAATTGCTATGAAGATGATTATATACCACAAGAAGAAGAAAAGGACTCAATGCAAAATTCTGGCATTCGTCGCGAGTCTTGATGGCCTCGCCGCGAGACCGTCGTGAGTCACGATGAACCCATTGCGAGTCGCGACCAACGGGTGGCCAGAATTTCACCTTATCTTCTTTGTACTATAAATAGCACTCTCTTTCCTCTCATTCTCATTCTTCTGCGTCTGTGATTCATAGTACTATTCAAAACCCTTTTTCTTTCCATTTTCATCTTTGAATTCTCTTGTTTTATGATTAGTTGTTTAGCATTGATTAGCATGAACTCTTGTAGCTAATCTATCTCTTGGGAGTAATTGACTATGGCTTCCAAGCCCACATCTTAAGAACAATGTGTAGCCTATTTATTACTCTTACTATTATGCATTTATGGATCATTGAATGTGTTTGTTGATATCATTAATGTTATAGAAAGTTTGAGTATATGAAATACTTGTATGATATGCTTGTTAGGGTTTGGGGGAAATGGGTTGATTTCCCCCCTTTCTTGATAGGAATCCATGAGTATGATTTAGAGCTTTTTATTGAGTTGATAGATTGATAATTGCTAGGTGAATATGATAATGTTGAACTCTTTGTAATGTTTGTTGCTTGTAGCAAATGAGAGAAGTCTATGAATGTTGATCGTTCTTGACTAATCTTGTGTAAATGCATAAATCGGTTAAATGCTTAGACACAGTGTAGTGTTTATAAGTGTTGCCGAGCTTGTTGATTCTTCGTGCTAAATGCCATCAATAGGATACCTTGAGTCGTGTTTCGACTACGGGAGTCATTGGTGAGGTTTGACAAGAGATGTCGAATTCACTCTTGCAAACTACTATCTAAGAAGGATAGAAGTTTAGCCTTCACAACAAGTTGTGAAAGTAGTAAATAGGTTGCATGTTCAATGATGGATAAGGGGTTTGGAAGTGGAAGTCAATTGTTTTTTAATGAGAACACCCGAGGGTGGGGGAATATATATTAAGGTTCCCCAAGCCTTAGTCAAGGATCAATAGGATATACATAGAGTGTTACTTGTTCATAATGAGCGATGAAGAAACACAGTTGCCTCCAAAAGTCCTACCTTTCTATACCTACGATGTATAAGCAATTATCCAGGAAGAACAGTATAGATATTGAAGTTGCGATCCAAAAGAGAGAATCTCCACCCCTTGTGTTAATTCTCTCCTTTGGCCAGGCAACTTCAATCTCAAAATTTCAAAGCCTAAACTAAAGAGCTTCAAAACCCAAAGTTAGATTAATGGTTAAACTGAATTGCAGATGAGGAGTACTTATCATCAGCTCCCGATTAGGTACTTTGCAAAAAACTTGAGTTGGGAGTCCATGAGTATGTTACTAAGATGAGCTTGAAATCCAAAACCTTCATCCGAGCCCAAGAGCTGAAGAAATAAAAACCAGTAGATGGAGATTTCTTGCGGTTTTCCTTTGGTAAACATCAATAGGCATAGGCCACTTCAGTTATCATTAAAGTACTAGCTTGACAGCAAATTGATCAGCAAACCTGCGTAAACAAACCACATCTTAGCAGTATCTATTCTAAAGCATTTGCACTTTTAAATACTCGAATATGTGGTGTGTATTTTTTGTCCAAGGTAATAAGGCCTCTGATATGCATGGGGATATTAGTTAGGTGGAGGCATTGATTTTGATTAAAATGGTGCTTAGCTATAGCATTAGCTACAGAATTGCACTCTCGAAATGCATGTTTGAGTTCAGCTCTGCCAATGAGAGACTTCACCTTGAAAACCATATCAAAAACTTGCCAATGTGCAGAATAAGGGTCATTAATCATCTGAACTGCCATTTTAGAATCGGATTCAATTATGAAAGTATGATCGAGATGTGGAAAAATATGGCAAGCATGTAAAATTGCTTTGATTTCAGCATGTAATGAGGATGCAGCAGAAATGGTTGCTGAACTAATCTGTATAGGGTGACCCGAGTTATCCCTTGCTATAAGACCAACTGATGCTTTGTTAGAACACCAAGATGCATCCATATTAATTTTTATAAGTCCAGTCTTAGGCCTTTCCCAGAAAACTGTCATTATGTTTGGCTTAGGGGGAGGTCTAAGAAGAGGGGTGAGATGTCTAAAAGATGGTGGGATAGATGCAGAAGATAGCATTTTAGGAGGACATACATTTAATGTTAACTTAATCAGGTCTTGCACCTCTTTACAAATAAGATTCAAAGAAAGAGGCTTATGATCAAATAGGAAGCTATTTCTAGCTTTCCAGAGACTCCAACACACCAGAGAAGGTTGAATCTTACAGTAGAGTTGTTGAAACTTAGGGAAGTTGTGGCAGTTCCAGAATAAATAGAATCTTTGAGGAATGGATTGTTGAGCATTAAGATTAAACTGAATTAAAGAAGCCATATTCGACCAAACAGCTTGAGCCATGTGACAAGAGATGAAAAAATGTTGGATCGAGTCCGACTGATAACAAGCTGGACATTTAGAGGCTAAACTAAATCCACATGTAATGAGCACATCGTCAAAAGGGAGAAATGCATGCAGCAGTTTCCAGGTAAAAATGGAGATCTTTTTCTGAAGTAGAGTGTTCCATAAGTATTTACTTACAGGGAAATTACCTGATGAATGAGTGAGGGCCCTATAAGCTGATTTAAATGAAAAACTACTTGTGAGTTCTAGTTTCCAGATCAGTCTGTCCTCCCTATCCAATGTGAGTTCTGCAACCTGTAAAAACGAGAGCGTATCATGTTCCAAGAAGGACGAAATCAGGTTTAAAGTACTATTTCTATTTCTAATGAAATCTGCCACAGAGATATCAGACATAGCAGAGGAAATACTATCTGGAACATGGTTAAGAAGAGGGCCATGTGGACACTAATTGGCAGACCAAAGATTGCAACTGCCTTTACCATAGATTATAGTAGAATTATTTTCAGCAAAAGAGTTTATGAAACAGATTCTTTTCAATGTTACTGATTTTCTGTGGGATGGTGGGAGGGACCATAACAGTTTAGACCACAAAGATATACCTAGTTGGCTCTTCCACCAAAGTTTAACCGAACAAGAGTCTATTATAGCTTTGATTGATCTAAAACCTAGACCATTCAATTTTGTCGGTTTTTCTAGTTCTGCCCATCTTCTCCAGACTCTGTTATTTTTATCATCTGATTTTCCCCATAAGAATTGAGACAGTTTTTTCTCAAATAATTTTATTATGCCTTTAGGGGGATTGGTTACAGACCAGATGTGTTGAGGAATTGAATACAAGCACGACTTGATTAAGATCATTTTCCCTCCTCCACTGAGCCATTTATTTTTCCAATTTTGAAGCTTATGATCAACATTAGCCAGCAGAGGATGAAAGTATCGATTTAAAGTTCTTCCTCTAAAAATGGGGCAGCCTAAATACTTAAAAGGGAAAGATCCTCTTTTCATTTTTAAAATAACTTTTACCTGGTTAAGCTTAGCCAGAGTAGCTCTTCTACTTAGGTAAAAGTCAGATTTGTCAAAATTAAACTTTTGGCCCGAGGTATACTCAAAGATTTCTAGGAAAGCTTTGATCTTAATGAGATTCGGCCTTGATGCTTGCATAAAAATAATCGTGTCATCCGCATACATAAGATGTGAGACCGTAGAAATTGAAGCCGGAATCTGATAACTAGCCAGACTTCTATTGAAGAATGTAAATGATAAACTCCTACAAAAGGCTTCTGAGAATATATTAAAAAGGGGGATAGAGGATCACCTTGCTTAATACCCCTTGTGGCCTTGAAGAAACCTACTGGATTGCCATTTACAAGTACTGAAAAGTAGGCTTGTGACAAATTATTCATAACAGCATTTAAAAAGTTACCATTAAAACCAAACTTTATCAAAATCTGTCTAAGAAAATTCCAGTTAATTCTATCAAAAGCCTTTCTTAGATCCAGTTTAAGAATGCAATTTGGTGTTCTATATTTTTTATCTAGAAATCTAATCATTTCTTGTAAGTACAGAATATTATCTAAGATATCTCTATTTTTCATGAAGGCAGTTTGGTTAGGAGAGATCAGAATTTCCATATGAGGTTTCAGCCTTTCCATTAATACTTTAGAACAGATTTTATTCAGCACATTTGATAAGCTAATTGGCCTAAAGTCCTCAAATGAACATGGAGTGGACTTCTTTGGTATAAGGGTAATCTAGGTACTGGATATTCCCCGAGGCAATTCAGAACCAACAATGAAGTCATTGACTGCAGAAATCAGATCCAGTTTTATGATAGGCCAGTATTTACTATAGAATTTGGGTGAAAATCCATCTGGACCTGGACTAATCATCTTATTTAAATCTTTAATCACTTGTTCTAGCTCAGATTCTGAGACTGGAGAGGCTAGAGCTTGATTATCACTATCCTTTATAATGCTAGGTATTTGACTTAGAAAATGAGGATAGTAAGTTTCATCAGTTGCTGGAGTAGGCTAAGTTAGCAATTCTGAAAAATTATCAATTGATTCTTTTTGAATGTCCAACTGGGAATTAATCCATTGGCCTGCATGATTTTTTTATTTTAGTTATCTGCAATTTACAGTTCCTTTGTTGCACAACTTTATGAAAGAAAGATGTGTTATTGTCTCCTAGCTTGTGCCATTTTAGTCTTGCTTTCTGTTTCCAGTATTTTTCCTTCTCATTTAATGCTTTAAGCAGAGAAGCATTTTTCTGATTAAGTTTTACACGTTCAGAGGTAGAGGGGGTCAAATCAAAGATAATTTCCTGCATTCTTAAGGCCTCCTCTGCTTTCTTAACATTCAAGTCAATGTTACCAAAGCTATCTCTATTCCAGTTTTTTAGAACTTTCTTAAGCCTAATCAGTTTGAGATAAAATCTTAGCATGCCAGTTTTAGCCATAGGTATTTCCCATGTTTCACTAATTAATCGTATAAACTCATTTCTCTGAAACCAGGCATCAATAAATCTGAATGGTTTAGGGTTGGAGGAGGTCAAAGTGGAGACTTGAAGAAGAAGGGGGGCATGATCGGAAGTCTGCCTGTTCAGAATTTGAATTGAAGAGGATGGGAATTTGGAGTTCCATGAAATTGTACTTAGTCCTCTGTCTAATCTTTTGGAGGTGGGGTTCCTTAGCCTAGAGTTACACCATGTAAAAAAGATTACCAACCGTATTAATTTCTTGTATTCCATTAGAGTTGATCCAAGAGTTAAAATCTCTAATACTTCCTAAGGCGGGAGAACTGGGACCTCTATATTCGGACAGAGAAGTGATCGAGTTAAAGTCTCCTATGAAAATAATATCACCTTTAGAAATAGTCTGCAGTTCACTCCATAAAACCTTCCTACCATCCCTATTCCTAAGGGCATAAATGAAAGCTGCTTCCATGTGCAAATTTAGGGAATGATGTGAAATAGTAACATGCATAAACTGTTCATGAGAGGATAGCAGAGAGATAGATAATGAGTTAGACCACATGAGCCAGATTTTCCCATTAGGCAAAGTCAAATTATGAGTAAAGAGAGTTTCATCTTATTGCAAACTTATGAAGTGGAAGTCAATTGTGCCCAAGGTTCCATCAATTGTTATTTTCATCTTATCTCTAGTTGTATTGCATGATTAGCATCGTTCTCTTGCTTGGCTAGTTGTTGTACTTAATTTGATAGCTTAGGATCAAACCAACCAAACCCCCCCCCTGTTTACATATGTTTAAAACACTTGAAAATATCCCTCTTCTCGTGGACAACCCCGACTTGCCATTATCTACTTAATTGTAGATAGGAAGCATTTAGGGCATGAAAGTATTAACTTTGAGAGGTACGGCGACGAACTCCCAAATTTTGGGGGTTCATTTAGGTAGGTCACTAGGTTTTGTGCATTCTCGTGGTGGTTCATTCTAGGTTCATTCTTGAGGTGATTCATTTTTTGGTGGTTCATTCTCGAGGGAGGCAATTATAGGTTTTGTGCATATTGGAATGGTTCCTAATTTTGTGGTATTTTTATTGGTTATCTTTATCTATTCTCCGTTATCTTCTCCAGCATTTCTGCTGTGAGGCTTTGTTCCATACTTTTGAATCCGCATTATTTTTAGCCTAATTACAGCTCTTACTACAACTCTAGGACCATGTCTTCTTATAACTATGGTAAGTCACCTGTAAAAGATGTCCCTTCCGATGGGGATTCCAGCCATACTACCGGATCTTCCACCATCCACAGTATTTTAACTGGTTCGTATATCAATGACTTAAAGAACTATTTCAATTTTCTTGCTTCTTTCAAGCTTCGTTCTCCTCTTCCAAATACAAATACATTTACAATCCTCCACCTGGGTATATTTCTTGTTAATTGACTTACTTGAACTTCGACCTATATTTCCTTCTTCCCGCTGTTGTGACTGAACTCCTTTGTTCATATAAGATCGCGTTGTCCCAGTTTCATCCTAAGGGCATCGCTATAATAATGGTGTTTGTTTGGGTGTGTGGAAAACCAAACGTATCTTTTACTCTCGATCTATTTTGCAACTTCTATCACCTTGGCAAAGTGAAAAAAACTGTGGATGAATTTACTTTTTATCCTATAATTCTAGGGGTTGAGCTTGTAATTGGCTTTTTAAGCATTTTTGGTGATTGGCATACCCGATAGTTATTTTTATAAAAGTAAAACAAGCCCCTAAAGCTGCAGTTCCTTCTTGGAACTACAAAGCCCCTAAGACTAAACTTCTTGCTTGAGTGTTCATTATACTGAAAAGACGGAGATTGTGGCCACACTCCATGTGCATACCCAACATCATTGCTATGCTAACTCTGATGCTGAAGGTGTTTTGTTTTCTTTCGTTTGATGTGTACGATCAGTTTTCTTCCTTATCTTTCTGAACTTGCCCTTTTTTCCTATTTTTTGTATGTATTTGTTTTGATCTATGGTGTTCTCCTTGATTCAAATATGCTATCTAAGGGTGAGGTTGACCCATCGCTCTTTGACGGTGATGAGAAGGAGATGGATGAGACTGTTGCACATGCCGATAATGATGCTTGTGATATCCTCATGCTTCAGAACACAAACTCTGCAAACCCTGAGGATAAGGATAAAAGTACTGGAAGAGGAGATACAAGTGGTCGTCGTGACATGCAGAGGAAGAGACTGCCCAAGAGGAGTAGGTGTGGTGGATCTACTACACCTTCTGCTTCCCCTTTTAAAATGGGGCATTTGAACACAGGTGGTTTGCAAAATATACCGCGATCCAAGAATCCATTGGCGAAGGGGATGATTAATGATCTCTTCTCTAACCTTTTCTTACCTAACACTTTAGCAGGAGTAAGTCTGCTACTGAACCTTAATGGTCCTCATTGTGTTTTAGTGTTTTCGTGTGTAACATTGTTAGTGACCCCGTCCTATTTTGTTTTACTCGATAAGGTTAGTAAAGGTCTTCGGATTGCAAGTGGGCTACTGTCAAGCATTCTCCTGGTGATGAGTCAATAATGAAGAAATACAAAGCATGGGAATCAAATGTGTAACACTAGAAAGTTCGCTCAAAATCGCTGAGGAGAAGGCGAAAGGTGCTGAAGAGAGAGAGAGCCGATGAGGAGGAATCTAGGCTCGCAAGGGTGAAGGTGACTCAGCTTCATGCTGATTTGCAAGAAATCTGCACCAACACACCATCACCTCAATACACCAAATTGTTGGTAGATCGGCTTTGCAAGACCAAGTCATTCTATCAATGTTTTTAGGATATTTTGAATGTAGCTTGTACAGTTGGGTATTGTGAGGCTGTGAAGAATCGACGCGTATGGAATCTTGTTATAGATCTAAAGAGTCTTCCTAATCTGAAGAAGTGCACTACCACCCTGGAAAAGAAGAAAGAAAATCTCAACAAAGCCTTCAACTAGAAAGTTGTTTATAGGGGCGTCCATATGACCTGATCTCGCATCTTGCTAGCCTTCCAAGCTTTTCTTGTATGGATAAATTGAAGGAGTGTGAGGTAGACTACATCGAAGATCTTCCACTCAAGGTCAAGGTTGTTGCTCCGACTTCTAACCCTGATACCACTATGACTGGTGGGTGTTACTGTAATTATCAAAGCTTCTATCCAGCAGCCTAGCGAGAAGGATTTCACTGAGCCACCGAGCCAAGATGCGGCTGCGATCATCGTTTAACCTCCTCCTAACTCAAACTCTGAAGTTACTTAATCTTTAGCAAACTTTGATTTTTAGATTGTAAAATCGAAACAATATATTGATGCGCGTCTGTACTGTGTGTGATTTTAAGTATAAAGTTTGACCTACTTTTCTTTTTCCTTATTTTCTCATCGCTCTTTCCTATGTACATGGATTCAATATTGTGGTTGATCATATGTTATTAAAAAATCTTGATTTTATGGGGCTTCATGAGCCTTTTTGTGAGCCCAATAGCTTACTTTGCGTGACCCAATTCCTTTTTGAAAAGTACGAATAAATTGTTTCCCTTCGAATTATTTTTGCGTATGGAATTTCTTCCCTTTTGCATTGAATGGAAACTTCATGTCTCGCCTTCGTTTCCTTCTTCATCTATAAGTTATCCCTGTACCAAGCTTATTCCTAATGGATACAATTTTGATCACTCGGCAAAGACATTGTTTGAGGTTTAATTAATCTTGAATCTTCTAGAAAGTACCCACGAACGCTTAATCTTCATTTCCGTGTTCAAGAGTGGGATTTGTGTTTAGGTTGAAGTATATGCTAGTGGGTATCAGTGATCTTGTGAAGAAGTGGGATACGACCGTGAAGGATAGCCAGGATGCTCTACATGATTTGCAAAGAATTTTAAGCAAGCAGAACACCCTCATACATCGGCAGGAGTTAAATTTGGCAAAGATGCTTTATCAACAAGTTGTAGCTACAGATTAAGGGGAAATCAAGGCTCGTGAGCCTCATCAAAAGACATTGATTATTGATGAACAATGTACTCGCATAGATGATTTTTTAGCTAAGGTGGAGAAAAAGCAGCATGAGTGAGATCATTTATCAACTTCTGCTCTTGGCCGGTAGGCAAAGTTCGATGAGCAGCTCGCTAAAAACACACAGTTGCAAGGTGAAAATGAGGAATTTTTCACTAAGTTTGCTCGACTCGATAACTATGTACATCAACTTGAGCAAGCTTGTACTGAATATAAAGACAAACTTCAAGCTTTTTCTCCGTCTTCTCGTAAGGTCTCTAGCCATGGAGATGTTACCATGGAGGTTGGTGGGAAGAAGATTAATTTATCCAAGTCTATTCAGTTACACATTCGGTCTCTTGAAAAGAAAATACAGGACTTACAAATTCAGATGAAAAGGTATGAATAGACCGTCAATGTTATGAGCATGCAATTAGATTGCAAGGAGTTAGGCCTTATCAGTGACTTCAAGGTGCATTATGGCAAACATCTTTATCAAATGGAACGAAGAGGTTTCATACATCATCCTGCCTATTTACACATGATGTGGAGTTACGATAACTTGGTTAGTGAGGAAAATGAGGCTGAGGAGATACGTCGTAGGGCTGAGCATTCTCATTACGAAGTTGAGTGTGGTCATCATTGAGATGGGTCATCATCTTCTGGGTCCTCGCGTGCTTCAAGGTGTAGATATATTTATTTGTCTTCCTTGTAATAAACCTGGTTATGGCTTCGCAAAATATGCACTTATGTTCATTTTTAAATTTGGGAACTTTGTTGGGGAATTTAGAAGTTATAAAGCTTCTAATTGTATGGAAAGACTTAGGCCAGGCTTTGTAGGCATGTCTTCCTTATGGTGTGACTTTATTAGCTTTTTTGTGATGTGCAAAACTGTAGGGCTTATTGCTTGCTTTGGTTGTTATTTTTTGGAGGCAAGTTTTCCTATCAGCAAGATCTATAGTATGTGATTTGTATAGCGTGCAAGCATCGCCCTTTGTGCAAGATCTATAGTTTGTGGTTGTTTGACTTGCAACATCTAAAGCTTGTGATTATCAATAAATGTGCACAGTCTATAGCCTGATGTTAAGTTGCATTTGTCAAGTCTCAGTAACTTGATCAACATATCTTTTAACATGTGCAAGAGAGTAAGAAGCGTAATCATGGTCCAGCAAAGCCGGTTTTTATATTAAATTTGTACGGTTGCAATCATATCACATTGAAAAAATGGGATAGAAGGAACCAAGGATAATGTCCGGGCTTTTGTACAAATAGGCGTGTACTATTTCTCTTCTAGACGTAAAACTTCCTTAAATTGATCACATGCCGTGTGTTTGGGACTGCGGTACCGTCCATCTTCTCCAACTCGTAGCTGTTGAAATTGTGAAATTTTGTGACTTTATAGGGCCCTTCCCATTCTTGGATTAGCTTTCCTCTTTCTTCTATCAGACTAGCTTCATTCTTCCTCAACACTAAGTCGCCAACGCAAAACCAAGTTTCTTTAACCTTCTAATTATACGCTCTAGCTATTATTTTCTTGTATTTAGCTTCTGTGATTGTTACGAGGTCTCTTTACTCTTCTAGATCTTCCAATTCAAGTCTCATGTTCCCTGGGTTGTCTATCACCTTGTAATCGCTTATAAAAAGGCTTGAGTTACCGATCTCTACGGGTATGACTGCTTCATGACCGTAAACTAGACCATATGGAATTCTCCCTGTTGGCTCTCTGATAGTCATTCTATATAACCACAGCGTGTTTGGCAGCTCGATGACCCAGCCAGTTCACT
Source organism: Rubia yunnanensis (assembly GCA_037428765.1). Lineage (NCBI taxonomy): Eukaryota > Viridiplantae > Streptophyta > Magnoliopsida > Gentianales > Rubiaceae > Rubia > Rubia yunnanensis. The sequence goes on along the minus strand of CM075061.1, from coordinate 42,145,752 downwards.
TTCCTCCCAATCTCTTCTGTATTCCTTGAATCATAGTCCTATTCATTACCTTCACTTTACCATGAGCCTGAGGGTGTGCTACAGAGGTAAACTTTTGTAGAATCCCGAGCTTTGAACACCTATTGATGAACGTCCCACTTTTGAACTGTGTACTATTGTCTGTGACAATGGTATGCGGCACACCGAAGTGACATACTATGTTTTGACATACAAACTTTCTTGTGGCTTCAATTGTGACATGTCCTAATGGTTTCGCTTCCACCCACTTTGTAAAGTAGTTGACTACTACGACTAAGAACTTGGCATTGTTTTCTCCCCTTGAGGATGGTCCGACCAAGTCCATCACCCATTTGTCAAATGGCCAGGCTCCACAGACTCCAGTCCATAGTGATTGTGGCTTATACGATAGCGAGGCATTGATTTGGAAACTCCTACATTTAAGAATGAAGTTATGTGCATCGTTGAACATAATCGGCCAATAGTATTCATCCCTGATAATATATCGTGCTATTGCCCTAACACATTGATATGTTCCACAAACACTTTCATCAACCTCTTTTAAAATCTCTGTTGCCTTTGCTGGTCCTACACATTTTATCCATGGAGACAAGAAACCTTTTTTTGAAGGTCCCGTCTTCGTAAGCATAATTGGTGGAAGTAGCTCCAACTTTCTTGCTTCCATTTTATATTCTGGCAGGAACCCCTTCTCAAAGAAGTCTATTAGTGCACACATCCAGCTTAATTCATTTGTTTGGATAGTTGATACGATATTTGACACCGTACTTATGGCCGGAATTACTTTGATGATGATGTCTCCCTATTTATCAAGAGAATCAAATCCTGTTGTTGCTAACTTACTTAGAATGTCCACCTTTGTGTTTTTACCTAGCGGTACATATTGTATATCGAAGTACTCGAGTTGGGATATGAGTTGTTGCACTTTTCACAAATACTACACCAATTCCTCTTATCGCAGCTTATAGTCTCCTCGCACTTGCTCGACAACAATTAGCTAATCACTGGATACGCGAACACTTATGATTTTCATTATCACCGTAAGATATATTTTGAAAATTAGGGCTTCGTATTATTCTTCACTTTTTTAAAGCGGGAAATCAAAATGCAATGAGTATCTGTGTTTGCCTCCATCTGGGATAAGCAATAGTAATCCTGCTCCGCAACCTTCCTCACTAGATTGCTTCCCATTTTTCCTTACCTTAATCAATTCTCATGCTCTGGTGCATACTTTCCCTCTATGTCTTTTTTTTAATTTTCAATTCTACAATGAAGTCTTCTAATGTTTGAGCTTTAATCAGTGTTCGAGGATGAATTTTATTTCAAATTGACCTAATTCCAAGGCTCACTTTGTTAATCTTCCTGAAGACTCAAGTTTGGTCATAATGTTCTTGATTGGAAACTCTGTTTAAACCACTATGCGATGAATATGGAAATACATTCATAACCATCGTGACTAATATATTAAAGCTAGGGTCAATTTTTCCATCGGCATGTAAGCTTTCTCTGGGCTTTGCAGGATTCTGCGAATATAGTAGATTTGTACCAGCTTATGTCCTTCTAAGCAAACAAACACTGAGCTGACAGCCCTTTGTGATACCGCTAAGTATAAGTATAATGTCTCTCCAGGGGTGGGTGATTTCAACTTTGGTAGTGCTTGAATTTGCCTCTTCAACCCATCATATGCCTTATGACAATCCTCATTCTAGACAAAGCGATTCGAGTCAAAGCGGCTAAGTGTTGCCAGCGATCCGGTTAGAATTTGTACTTCTTTGACTGCTCGTGGTTGGGGGAGGTTTACTATGGCTTGAATCTTATCTAGGTTAACTTCAATACCCTTAGAAGAAACCTTGTAACCTAAGAACTTCCCAGTGCCTACTCCAATTACACACTTCTTTTGGATTGAGCTTCATCCATGTAGCCTTCAATGTATCCAAAGTTTCTCTTAGATCCACTGTGAAGCTGTTCACCCTCATACTCTTGATTACCATGTAATCAACGTATTCCTAGACATTTCTCCCTATTTGGCTGCAAAACGCGTGATCGACTACCCTTTGATAAGTTGCTCCAGCATTTTTGAGCCCAAACAACATCTTTACAAAACAAAACATTCCAAAGCTTGTTATAAATGACATTTTTTCTGCATCGTCTAGGTTCATAAGTACTTGGTGGTATCCTTTGTATGCGTCCAAAAATTCCAAGGCTTTATATCCTGAGATTACTTCAACAAGTTGATCAATTATTGGAAAAAGGGTAGTAGTCTTTTGGACAAGCCTTATTCAAATCTATGAAAATCAATGCACATTCTCCATCCAGCATTCACTTTCTTTACCATGACCAGATTTGCTAACCAGCTTAGATATCTGACTTCTTATAATATACCTGCTTTCATTAACAATGTTACCTCTTCCTAAATTGCTTTCTGCCTATCGCTAGCGAAGCAAAATTGTTTCTGTTTAACCGGCTTGACTGAGCTACTAATACTCAATGAATGAGTAGCGATGTCTTGGCTTACTCTGTCCATGTCCTGCATGTTCCATGCAAATGTATCTTTATGGCTTCTCAAGAATTCAATAACGTTTGCCTTTTCTTTATCTGAAAGGTGTTTCCCAATCCTTACGCATTTTGATTTATCTTCGTTATCTAACTTTACGAATTCTGTTTCTTCTCCCAAATCGACTGGTGTATCTAATTGTTCCAGCAAGCTACCACCCGAGATTGTGTTAACCATCTTCACTTTCTCCCTTAACTTACCTGCCATCATTGCTATAACCATACATAGCATGGCTGTCGGTTGATTTCCTCTTATGGTCCCAATACTAGCTGGGGTTGGAAACATCATTAAAAGGTGGTATGGGGACCAAATTTCCATAGCCATGTTCGTCCATGGTCTTTCAATTATTGCATTAAACGTACTTGGAGAGTCTATGACCATGAAGTCGCACAAAATTGTGCATTTTTTTCCATTTTCTCCAATCGTGATACACAGTTGTCTGTTCCCCAAGGGCGTTTCCACTCACACTGTAAATCCAACCAACAAAGATGTGAACTTCTTTATGTTTGCTTTTTTCAAGACCAATCTATCGAAGGAATCTATGAATAGTATCTCGACTGCACTCCTATCATCTATGAACACTTTGTGAATAGTAGGATTACCGATCTTTGCTATGATGACCATAAGATCGTTGTGTGGCGAAGGTTTAGGTACTGCATCTTTTTCACTAAAAGTGACTACTTCATTTGAATTAAGCCTTTTATCTATAGGCTATTGTGGTGGAGAGTATCTTTATATAGCCTTCCAGGCATTGTTAGGCAGCGACTCTGTGGATCCATCCATGGAGAAGATGGCTGTCTCTTGCACGTCATTATCCATGTTGTCATTATAATCTACAGCCACAGTTATCTTTTATTTTTTAGCCATTGAGATCGTTGTGCCTTGTATTATTGGAGATGGGTTCGCTGTCTTACTTGCTTCCATATACTGGCTTGCTCCTTCTTTTCTATATTTGCCCAAATTACCATTTCTCATATTTTCTTCAATTTGTCTCTTAAATCTCTGCAATACTCTGAATCATGGCCATGATCTTTGTGGAAGGCGCAATAAAAATCTCTAGAACTCTTCTCCAGTGGTGCAATCATCGGTGCAGGCTCTTGAAATAAATCTTTATTTACCAGCCATATCTTGTTCCTTGTCCTTGTCAGCGGCGTGTCCTGGAATACCGAGCCTTGTGCTCTTTGTTCTGGTCTTCTGAAGGCGATTCTCCCTTTTCCTTTTTTGGGGAAATTTTTCTGTGAATCCTCCATTGCTCTTTTTTTGTCTCACTCCTTCTCTATTTTCTAATTGCTCATTCTTATATTGGTACATGTTGTTCAATCATCTTTTGTAATTCCCTTGGGTTTTCCGGTATGTTCTTCTTCAGCTCTTTGTAAAAGTCTCCGGATCCCATAGCTCCTGTGTATGCCTCTAGTGATGATTGAAATGACAAGTCACGAACCTATAAACTTTCCTTGAAAACTCGGTTATTGTACTCCGCAAGGCTATTATCATTCCATTGAGCTATGTTATTAAGATCATCGATTGTCTTAGTGAACTTCTACTTTTGGTAGAACCAACCTAGGAATATATCTAATAATTGTGCCCAAGATTTGATACTTCCGGTTGGGAGGTCCTCGTACCAAGTAATTGATGTGCCTGACAAAAAGATGGGAGGTGCTTTGCAAACTAATTCTATGCTCGCATCACGAAATCTCATATTGTTTTTATACGAATGCAAGAATTCTTTAGGGTCTACAGTTCTGTCGTAGACTTTAACATGCAAAGGAAGCTTGAAATATTTTGGCATCTTAAAGTGTCGCAGATGTGGTGCAAAAGGCAATTTTTCTGGGTCGTCCTCTGCAATGATGTCACAAAGCTCTTCTTCATAGTCAAGATGCTCGCGTTCCTGGTTTATTCTTTTATTTGGCTTTGAGGGTCTTTAACTTAGCGTCTTCAGAAATTGATCGTACAAATCTTCTCTATTTGCTTCCAAGAATGCTTTGAATGCCATATTTTCCTTGTCATAATCCTTATTTTGGGATTCCGCTTCTTGGTCCTATGTTTCCTCTTTAATTTGTCCTTTATTTCTCCACAGGGTGTGATGTTGTTGATGTTACGCCACCCATTACATCCAAGTGTTTGCTCTTGTGACTAGGGGTTTTGGTTTTTTTCCACTCCTAGTGAACACTATTGCTTACTTGATTGACCGTGAGAAGAAAAACAATTCCCCACAGATGGCACCAAATGATGTGGTGGTTCATTCAGGTAGGTTACTGGTTGTCCTCTAGATCTTTCATACCTGCACGTTAGTCCCAAAAATGATTTCAGGGAAACAACTCTAACGATCAAGTCAATCTCTTCCGTTTGAGAATTAGGATTTCCCTAATTAGTAGAGCTAACCTTAGCTCCTGTCTAGCCTGTTGTATTAATAAGCTAAGGTGGCTATGGTTCCTTGGTTTTAGGGGTTCAGATCATGTGTGTTCTATGATCCCCACATTTTTTGGTCATGACCTTCAGGCTCACTATTTGTTCCGTGTATTCCAATTGATGTATTTCACCGCGAACCAGTTTGATCTTTGTCTTGAGTCAGACTGCTTTCGTTTTCTTGTGGGCTAACATTGTGCTGGGCCTGGTGGTCATCAGTGCCTTGGTGGAAGGGCCATATATACACTTGTTTCCTTTAAATGTCCATCCTTTATTGGATCAGCGCTTATTAGTCTACAGGACCAAGTAAGGAACATTTTCCGTCAAGGCCCAACTTTCTTGTATTCTCCATCCGAGATTGGCAAAGGGGAGCTCATCACCAAAGGATTCTTAAGGATACCCTTGAAAGACCTTCTGCCATTGGTATGGAGTTATGAAGTTTCATTAAATCATGCAAAACTCTATCGGCTACATGCAGAGGCTTACCGTCTATGCCTTGATCAATGTATAGTTCACACATGCGTGATCTCTAAAACGTAGGAAACATATATATTAATTATTAAACTCTAATCAAAGTGACACAATTTATAAAATAATCGTTCGTAAATGTTTTTTAATTGCTAGGATGCAATTGTTTAGGTTGTCGGGCTTGAACAGTTGTCTATCAATTTTTATATTCTGCACGATTGCCCTACAATTTACCTCAACATCCTTGGAAGAATGTCGTAAACCCCTAGATGGTGGTGTCCAATTGGGCATTAAGTCCTCTAAATTGTCTGGAAAAACTAGGCCGATGTGTTGAACCAACTTCCAAATTATAATTTGTGTGAAAGCTAGGATGAAAACCCAAAATGACACCTAAGAAAAATGATGGAAATTAAGAGAACGAAAAAAAATTAGGTTAATGATGCATTTGCATCATCCTTAATTAAGTACCAAAGGCTGTTTTCTACTTGGTTCATAATGGGGTTGTTTACTACAAGTTATCAGCGCTCAGCACTATCATAGATTGAAGGTCCGACTTATCTTAGTCGAGAATCTAGAGTGATCCCTATGTTACAACCAAGTCGATGATCAAATTTGACCTTTGATCTAGTGCCTTTGCTCAGGTTAATTAGCTACAATTAACGACCCCGAGTAGAGGCACTGGAAAAAACTCATTTCAATAACTTTTTGGTTTTAATTATAATTATATATATTTTAAAAGATTTTCAAAATTATAGGAACCTCATTGCGATAAACTTACACAAATATTAAATCACCCTATTAATCATATTAATAATAAAATGACATCCTCTAACGATCGAGAGACGTGATTTATATTGAAAATGATTTTTAAAACCTTTTTTTACAATTTAAAATAATTGATATAATAATATTTAAAAAAATTCATATATGCCCATTTATTACTATGACCAGGATTCTACTTGAATTTCAAATAAATTGTAATTTTGATGTCTATGTAATGGTTCTTTTATTTTTGTATTTGTTGTCTTTCTCCAACCCAGCTAAAATTTTGTTCAAGATCTGCCACTGTATATATTATGTAGTTCTAAGTTCAACCATGATTTTCCCGGTTACCAAATATTCTTACATGAGAAAATTGCACTTCTTGAAGAAATGGATGAACATGTTACATATGCAGTAAAATAAGTTGTTGTGATCATACCCAATAGATTGTGATCATTGGAAAATCTTGACGTGGTTTGTGCACTACATCATTAATGATGATGTTGCTGATCTGATAGGAGATTGGACTTGGACCAGGTTTTGTTTCTTGGGTTTTACTTGTTTCGTGTCCTGCCAATTCAAGAATTTCTCACAAAAAGGCTTTGCAGATCTACATCGAGCATGCCAAAATGTTTCTATCGCAATCCGATCAGCACATTGGACAAGGTCTCGATGTTACTTACTCCCAATTGAGAGAGAAGTTGAACTAGATAATGGCTTCCGACCACTTCACGGACATGCTCGATATAAGGTTTCTTGCTAATGTGGATGCAGATACATGGAGCTTTGCCCCCTTTCATGCACAAACTCATGTGTCTGAGTTGACTGCTAACATAGTATACCGCACCATATAAGCAAAGAGAAGAGCTAGCGCTCAAGCTATAGAATTCTAATCATACAATTACCAATTGGGGCACGTTGAAAAGTTCCAAAAGGCTAAAGAGGCTGAGAACGTTTTGGAGCTCCCAAGTAAAAAGGATGAATCAAGGGAAGACCTGAGGGAGTTTGAGCGTGGGGAGCAAGATCATGTTGTTAGGAAGTCTTCAAATTTGAATAGGATTCATTTGTAATTAAATGAACTCAGTGCAGAATTCATAAATCTTTAGTTTGTTTTTATTGTAAATTTTTTAAAGTGTACAAATGCATGTTTCCTTCTTTAAAAAGATTTTAAATTACAATAATTTGAGAAATATCAAGTTCTATTTAGTGTGACTTTTCAAATTTAATTATTAAAATTTGTTTTTAATATGAAAAGGTGCCCTAGTATTCCACATTATTGCATTTAATTCTTTTAGTACAGTTCTCTTAAAATCATTGTAATATATTGTGTAGTTTTACATTCAACCACAATTTTCCCCTTTGCTAATTAGTTTTGCATGACAAAATTGCACTTCTTGTACAAATGGATGAACACGTTATACATGCGATATTAAAGAAAAACAATAAGTTGTTATGATAAAAATTTGGTTATGATTATTGGAAATCTTGATTTGGTTTATGCATTACGTCACTGATGATGATGCTAGTGATCTGGTAAGAGATTCGACTTGGACATGATTTTGTTTCTCAGGGTTTTCTTTTTTTGTGTCCTACCAGTTCGATGCTTTTTTACAAAAGCACTCTTTCACATTTAGACAAGCTCCCGATGTTACTTACACTCAATTGAGGGAGATATTGAAGTAGATAATAGCTTCCGACTATTTCATGGCCATGCTCAAGATGAGGTTTCTTGTTGAAGTGGATGTGGATACATGGAGCTATACCTTATTTCAAGCAGAAACACATGTGTCTCTGTTGACTGCTGACACAGTACAAGGTTCTGATGTAAATGCACCATATAAGAAAAGAGAAGAGCTACAAGCTGATGCCAAGAGACCGAATCATACGATAAAAAATTTGGCCATGATGAAAAGTTACAAAAGGCTAAAAATGTTGAGAACTTCTCAGAGCTCCCAAGTCAAGATGATGAATCAAGAGAGGACCCAAGGGAGTTTGAGCATGGGGATCAACATCATGATCTTAGGAGGTCTTCAAATCTATATAGGATTTATTTTACTTTAATGAACTTACCACTGATTTCATATTTATTTAGTTTATCTTTATTGTGAATTTATTTATGGGTACAAATGCATGTTTCTTTCATTGAAGAGATTTTAAATTATAATAATTTGAGAAATATCAAGTTCTATTTTGTGTTACTTTTCAAATTTAATTATAAAATTTTATTTTAAATATAAAAATTTGCTCAAGTATTGGATAGTACAACATTTCATTCTTTTAGCACAGTTCTCACAAAATTGTTGTAATATATTATGTAGTTTTACATTCAATGATGATTTTATCTGTTACCAGTTAAGCTTGCATGAGAAAATGACACTTTTTGTACAAATGGATGAACATGTTATACATCCGACATTCTGGGCCAACAATAAGTTGTTATGATAAACAAATTAGGTTGTGATCATTGTAAATTTTGATGTGGCTTATGCACTACGTCACTGATGATGATGTTGGTGATCTGGTGGGAGATTTCACTCGGACCTAGTTTTCTTTTTTGGGGTTTTCTTATTTTGCATCCTACTAGTTTGAGCCTTTCTCACTTGGACTCCTTGACTGACTTAGCCATCGGATGACTGACCCTTGGAACCCCCATGGACAGTTTTCATTACAGATTAGTTTGAGGAGCTCAAGCTCATTATTTGGACGGTCGTTCGAGATGCATAATTGCTTATGCTCAATTGAGCGAGATATTGAAGTAGATAATAGCTTCTGACTATTTCATGACCATGCTCAAGACGAGGTTTCCTGCTGATGTGAATGTGGATACATGGGGTTATGCCTTATTTCAAGCACAAACACATGTGTCTGTGTTGACTGCTAACACGGTGCAAGGTTCCGGTGTAAATGCACCATATAAGCAAAGAGAAGAACTACCAGCTGAGGCTAAAGAGACTGAATCATACGATAACAAATCGTGACATACTGAAAAGTTCCACAAGGCTAAAGAGGCTGAGAACTTCTCGGAGCTCCCAAGTCAAGAGGATGAATCAAGAAAGGACCCGAGTGAGTTTGAGCGCAGGGAGCAACATAATGCTCTTATGAGGTCTTCAAATCTAAATAGGATTTATTTTTAATTAAATTTTTTTTTTTTTTTTTTTAAATTAAACCATCCAAAAGATGGGGGGAATTTTATTTGGCTCCCCGGGCCGGAAGAATTTTTAATTAAATGAACTTACTGCGGATTTCATATTTTTTAGTTTTTTTATTGTGAATTTATTTATGCATACAAATGCATGTTTCTTTCATTAAAATTATTTTAAATTACAGTAATTTGAGAGATATCAAGTTCCATTTAGTGTGACTTTACAAATTTAATTATTGAAATTTATTTTAAACATGAAAAGTCGCCCTAGTATTTTACAATATTACATTTCATTATTTTGTGCTTGAGAATTCATCATTTTCCATAAGAGAATGTTAGTTTTACCAAAATTATCAAGTTAACGATTATCTTCAAATAATTTAAGGTGTATTTAATGCTTCATATATACCCATATTTTTTATTATGGTTGGAGAAGAGCTAGGTTTATGATTATAATTATATGGATCCTCATGTGTTGCATTTTCATTAACTTTTAGGATAATGGATCAAGATGAACTAATTGGTAATGATCTTAGGAAATCACCCAAGTACATGTCATTGCTTGAATCATTTGTTTCATTTGCATTTCAACATGCTTCTTAAAACAGTTCTTTGCAGGCACAAAGCCCTTGTTAGGATTGTATAAATAATGCGTATTTATGGAGGAATAAGTTGCGGGAACATCTCATAAGGTGAGGGTTCCAAATTAGCTACACTCTTTGGGTATGATATGGGGAACTTGTGGAAGCCTCCTATTTGAGTGAATTGGAGGTTACGGTGGCGGGTTATGAATTAGATGGTGACACTGAGTTTGATGAAATGGTGGAAGATATTGCAAGGGAGTTCAAAGGTGAACTGGAGTCGTTACAAGTTTTGACTGACGACAAAGGGACGCCTTTTTACAATGGTTCAAAAACTTGGTTCTGAATGCGACTCTGTGGGTAATGAACTTGAACGCGAAATTTGGATGGACAAACAAGTTGATCTACTTCATTATATGTGTGTTAAACGTTGCATTTGCGTTACTGGAAAACAGGTACATATGCACCGGTGTGTCAGTGATACCGGTGCTAAAAAATACTCAAATTCAGCACCAGTAAACAAAAAAATGGTGCGTATGAATAAATTCAGCACCGGTACACTAAATACCGGTGCTACAAAACTGCACGAAAACGTTAGTATTAGTTGAGTTTATGAGACAAGGGGTTTAAACGGCCATGTTTGGTTTTCTTATCTAAATCCCACATTTGTAGACTTATTTGGTACTAATGAACATCTTGTATCCACTAGCTCCGTGATTTTCCTTGTGATCATCTTTAGTAGGTCACCCGTAGGTATTTTTTGTTTAAATTCCATGTGAAGGCCATTCATAAGTGCGGTAGAAGATATTGAAGGTCGTTCGCAAGAACGGTAGCAGAAACAAAGGCCATTCACACTAGAATGGTAGTAGATGAAGGCCACGAGCATCAATGCTTCATAGAACGAGACTGAAACCAAAGATTAAAAGCAATGAAGTTTAAAGCAGCCAATGGAGAAATAGGGAATCGTGGTCTAATGAGTTGAGCTTAAGTATAAGAACGGTCCAAAAAGAATTAGCCTTCAAAGATGGTTCCATTGGATTCGTCTTCTCGAGCACTACAAAATAGACTACTAGAACCTCAAATCAGACTAACGATTTACCTGTTGTGAAAGAAACTAGTTCTGCCGGCCGAGGCACAAACAAGTTGGAACGGGCTGTTCATGGTCTGGCATCAACTGCCCGTGCCAAGAAGGCTAGCATTAAGGTTTGGCATGACCTGTGCCAGAGGTCATAGGCCGGCAGCACAAGTGAAGACCCCCTCCACACAGCTAAGTATGGGCACGGGATATCCCATTCTTGGCGTCCCGCGTTGTTCCAAGCTCAATATGTCATGACCAGCCGGTGGGGTGTGGGAAATCACATGGCCCACGCCAATGTTTCTGAGCAAGCACCCTTCCTTACCACGACCTGTCCCAATGGCCACAAGTGCCGATCAGAACCTTAATTTTCAGCACCTTGATGATGTCGCACACAAGACGATGTAGCCTGCTCCTGGGGTTAGACGCGTTGCGCGCAAAGTCTTGCGCCTCGCACCTCTTTAAGATCTGCACCACGCACCTGATCCATCGCACCGAGCAACATGAATGGATGTGGCCTACACCAGGCCTCTCACCCTGCACCAAGGACACTCCACGGGCCGCATCATCTATGCCCCGCATCGGGCGGCGGCTTAACAAGGGTTTACCCTATTTTAAGCCATTTTAAGTCCAATCTCCTACTACTATAAATAGAACCTTTGTCTACTAGGTTTTCATGTCTCATACTTCATATCCATGAGTAGCTTAGAGACTTTTTCCGTAGTAGTTCATCTTTGTAGTGATCTCTCTTTTATTCTTTTCTTTATTTTTCTTTGATCCTAAGATGTTCCATGTCTAGGGAGTAGTTTCTATAGCCTGGGGAAAATTTGTAGTAGCATGGTCTTAATCTATATATTTTTTAAGATTCTTTAGCTCTTCCTAATTTTTTTTCATGATAATATTATGATTGTGCTTTACTATTTGTAATGCATGAATAGTAAACTACATATAAGCACACACTTTGGGCTATATTCGTGTACAGTGCAAATATCGATGCCCCCTTGGGAAGAGAAACCCGGTTGTCATAATCGGTAAGTGATATCCCCATTTTAAACAGTTATATTAGGACTTTTAGGATTCCCTTTTGTACACTTTTGTGCTCTAAATGTGCCATTTTGCCTTGAAATTCTCTAAGGAGGGTTAAGAGCAACTTTTACACTTTTATTACTTTTCTAGACAATTTTTTGTGACAAGGCAATTTGTTAGAAGACTTTGAAGAATACCTTTGAAGATTTGAAGATTTGAAGACTTTTATTTGAGCTTTTGATGACTTGAAGAATTCAAGAAAAGTGAAGAGAAGAGGAGGACATGAAACAAGAAGAAGAAAGAAATCAAAATGCTGGAACTGGGCACCGTCGTGACTCGCGATGGACCCATCACTACTAGGGACGAATGTATGGCCAGAAATTGTTCTTGCTTTTTGTACTATAAATACTAACCTTATCTTCTCCTCTTCACAACACGAATCCAAATTCTTCTTCTTGCGATTTTTCTGGGTTCAAACCCTAGTTTTTCTTTCTTTCTTTTCCTAGTTTTTGTAGGTTAATCATGTCTTTTAATTATCTAACTTAGTTTTTTCTTGGGAGCAAAGGATTAAAGATTCCATTTCTATGTAGTAAGAACCATATCTATCTATTTAGTGTTTTTGCTATTGTGCATTTATTGAGCTTTGAATATGATTTGTTAATTGCATGGATGTTGTTGGAAGCTTGAGTATGTGAATTGCTTGTACGATTACTTGTTAGGGTTGGGAGAAAGTAGCTAATTCTTCCCTCTTTTAATGTGGAATCCAAGAGCATGAGTTAGAGATTCTTAATGATGTTAATGTGTTGATAATTGCTATATGAATGTGATGATGTTGAACTCATTGTCATGTTCGTTTTAGGTAGAAAATGAGAGAGGTCAATGAATGTCGATCGCTCTTGGCTAATCTTGTGTAAATGCATGAATTGGTTAAATGCTTAGACACGGTGTAGTGTTTATAAGTGTTTCTAAGCTTGTTGATTCTTCATGCTCAATGCAATGAATGGGATACTTTTAGTCGTATTTCGACTAAGGGAGTCATTGGTGAGGTTTGACAAGAGATGTTGAATTCACTCTTGCAAACTACTAGCTAAGATGGATGGAAGATTTATCATCACAACAAGTAGTGAAAGTAAGGAATAGATTGTTTCACTCGTTCTTGAAGACTTTGTTATTAAGCATTGTGTTCTTAATTCTATGTTTTACTTCATTTATGCCATTAATTGTTTGAGAATAGGAAGTGTTTGTATGATTGAAGTGTTAGGGTATTAGGAAAGTGACGAATTCCTTAGCTTATTTGCATGAAAATCTAGGAACACGAAGTTAGAACTTCTTGTGCATAATGTGTTGTCATTCTAGCTAGATAAGTATTTTAATGTGGATTGTTCTCACATTTATCGTATAGATGCAATGAAAGGTTGAACCTTTAATGTGGTTTGTTCTAGGTTTAGCCTAATGAGTGTAGTGTTTGGTTAAATGGATATGTCTTTGGTAGAAGGCTTTTCGTTGTCATATCTATAGTCCTTCATGTATAATTCCATCGATGGAAATACCCTATGGTCGTTGTTTGTCTAGGTTGATCATCAATGAGGTTTGCAAATGGTCGTTGTTTGTCTTTGTAAATTACTATTAAGAATGAATGAATTTTGGTCTTCTATTGGCATTCCCTATAGGTAATAAATGTGATAGGATGAGTTAATGATTCAATGACCTACATTTGGTTTGGAAGTGGATGTCGATTGTTCCCAAGGCTTTATCTTTTGTTGTTATAAAACATTTTTTCTTAGTTTGTTTGATTATTAGCATAGTTACTTGACTTTTCTAGTTGTTTTGTCTTTTATTTTCATAACTTAGGACAACCAACCAACCAAACCCCCATTTTACATGCTTTTATATGTGTATATATATCTACTCCTAGCCTAATATCAACCATTTGGGTTTTAATGCTTGAGAAAATCCCTCTTCTCCGTGGACAACCCCGACTTTCCGCTATGTACTTATATGTAGAAAGTAATCATTTAGGGGTTATAAATAAATTTTAGAGGTACGGTGATGACCTCCCAAATTTTGGCACTGCTTTCGGGGAAGAGGCGTTTATTTTTAAGTGTTTGGGTATATTTGGTTGTATATTAGCTAGTTGTTTTCATTTTCCACTCCATGGTGGTTGTTTTTGTTTGGAGTAGGTATTGCTTGAGTTCTTGGTGAATTTTTATCGAGAATCCTTGCAATATGATTTTGGACTTTTAAAAATAAAATAAAACAAAATAATGGAGCATCTCACCTTAAGGGAACTCATGATGAGAATAGTGGCTCAACAAGCAAGGTTTTGTAGGATGTTTCATTCCGACCATCCTACCGAGTCTTGCTATTTGTTGTGGGAAGAGCACTATGAAGGGGAAAGAACCCTTGGTTTCCAAAACCAAGGGTATTATGAAGAGTGCTACCAAGAAGTAGGAGATGTTGGTTTTCAAGGGCAATAAGCTCAAGAATGGTATCAATACCACAATTCTCACAATCTGGAATGGAGTGGTACTCCAGATTGGTTGTATGACAATGAGCCAGAAAACCAACAATACGAGCAAAATAGTTGGCCATCACCACCGTATACCATACCCAAAAACCAAGCCCAACAAGGAAGTTCAAGTTTGACACGTGAGGAAGTCATGAATACAATAACAAACTTGAACAACTTTACTAGTGAGGAGTCGGACACTCGGCTCTCCTCTAGTGTTGAGGTTATTGAGGGGCATATGAGGAGTCTATTAGAAGCGTTGGCCCAAAATGGAAGCTCGTGATTCTGAGAATACACCATCCCAAAATGAACTCGATGATTCAGTGAGTGAGGTCACCATGTGAAATGATCTTGAGTTCGAAGGGGATGAGGAGTTGGTTGTTGAGGATGGTAAAAATGAGGAAGAGGTGATTATGATACATTCATTAGCATCATCACCCCTACTCCTACCTATTGAACCAACTCCACCATTTTTGGGAGTTTTGAGGGAGATAGGAGAGGAGCCAAAAGACTACCCAAGCCTCTTAACCACCCAACTCCCTTTAAACCATCTCCACCTCAACAAGACTTTCCTTTTTAAAGTTTTGTACCCCCACCACTCTATTTTTGGATACTCATGGTTAAGGGGTTCAAGCCTTCACCATATAAGTAACATTAGGTTCATGCCGACGACATAAATAAATTTGGCCTTTATCTTAATTTTTGTTGTTTAGTTTTTGTTATTTTATCTTGTACTTTTTATGGTGTGTTTTTCTATGATTTTGTAGAAAAGTGAAGTGCATTACATTGGAGGAGATGAAGGAATGAGATCCATGAGAAAGGGAAGAAAGCTTAGAATGTTGGTAAGAAACGATTGAATTCTTTATAAGTGCTGGGAAATCCTATCATCGCGACTCGCGACGACCTCGCGACGGACCATTGCAAGTCATGATGGACCATCGTGAGTCGTGATGTGATCAGAAATTTTGTGTTAAAATTCAGCTCCCAGTCTCCATTTTTTGCAAGTCGCAACGAACCCATCGTGAGTCGCAACCAACCGGTCCCCGTGACTGTCCTCGAGATATCATATTTCATCCTTGAGGATGCAAGACCTCGACTCAAGCTTAACTCTAAAAGCAATCAGTCCCTCGAGACCAGTTATCCCTCGAGACCAGTCATCCCTCGAGACCATCCCTCGAGATGTCAACCCCTCGAGGATGCAAGCCCTTGGCTCTATCAGAACTTGAAAGACTATCATCCCTCAAGACCATCATTCTTCAAGTCAACCTAAAGCCCTCGAGACCTTAGGTCCCTTGAGATCTCAGGTCCTCGAGGCCACAAGTCCTCGATTCGAGCTAAACCCAAAAGTGCATCATACCCTCGAGACCCCGGGTCCTCGAGGCCACAAGTCATTGAGTCGAGCCGAAGCCCTCGATACCTTGGGTCCTTTAGGCTGCAATTCCTTGACTTGAACTAAAGCCCTCGAGACATCATTCCCTCAAGATGTTGGGTCCTCGAGGCCACAAGCCCTCGATTTGAGCTAAAAGTGCATCATACCCTTGAGACCTCAGGTCCTCGAGGCCGCAATCCCTCAACTCAAGCTGCAGCCATCGAGACCTTTGGTCCTTGAGGCAACAATCCTTTGACTTAAGTTGAAGCCCTCGAGATCTCGGGTCCCTCAAGATCTCGAGTGCTCGAGACCAGTGAAGCATTTTTATCTCCTCAAGACCAATGCCCCTCGAGACGTCATCTTTCATCCTCGAGCCCAGCCAGACCTGAGCCCCTCGAGACCAAATCTTTCATCCTAGAAACCAGCCAGGCCTGAGCCTTCCCTACCTGTCTCGATTCGCGATGATGCATTGAGAGTCACGACTAGTACTGTCATGAGTCGCGAAGAAAAATTCAACTTTTCTACTGAGCTTAAACACTACATAATCATTCCTTCTTCTCCACCAAATACTCCCAATAACCACCACACATCCACTCATTCCTCCACCATCTCACATATATAGACATATGAAAATTCTTGCATCTTTATAGTATCTTTGTTGATTGAAGTATGACGACTACATCATTGAGTCTTTAATTTCTATATTCTATAATGATGCTTGGATATGTGTCGATATATGTTGCATATTTTAATTGTAAAATCTTATAGTGGTGATTGCATGATGGATTGGTTGTTCTTTGATAATACTATGGTTATTAACTCTTGATGCTAAACCTAATATTACAAATCCTTATGTACTTGTGAATTTGATGTTGTTCTTTGTAGTGTTAGTCTTGATCAAACGGTGCTAAGAAAAAAACATTTTTCTCGAGGGGGTGAGTTCTTATACTACACTTTTGCTCCCCCTTCCAGTTCTAAAACCAATTTGGGGACCGATTCTATACAATTACATTGGATTGCACCATATCACTGGCGACTATGCGGAGAAACGAGTGTCACTCTACCTGTTACCTTGAGTTTACATTGGGAGAAATGTAATGTTTTAAGTGTGGGGAGGGGTTAGATGATTCACATGCATGCTAGCTTCATTTGGAATGCTTTTTGCTACTTTTGATTGGAAAAATATGACAAAAAGAAAGAAATTGTAGAGCATGTAAAATTTCTTTTCACAGCAACATAGAGCATGTAATGTTTTTCCATCGAAAAACAATCAGCGCACTGGACAAGTTCATGATGTTACTTATGCTCAATTGAGGGATAAATTGATCTAGATAATAGCTTAAGACTCTTTTATGCCCATGCTCGAGTTGTGGTTTCGTGCAAAGGTGGATGCAGATACATGGAGCTAAGCCCCCTTTAGAGCATAAACTTATATGTCTGTGTTAATTGCTGACACCGTACATGATTCTAGTTTAACCACACCATATGAGCAAAGAAAAGACCTAGCATCTCATGCTGGAGAGACTAAATTGTACGATAACCAATCGGGCAATGTTGAACATTTAGGCCAAAGTGACTCAGAACCTCTCGGAGCTCACATGTCAAGAGTATAAATCAAGGGAGGACCTGAGAAAGTTTCAGCGTAAGGAGCAACATCATGCTCTAAGGAGGTCTTAAAATCTATATAAGATTTATTTTACTTAAATTACCTTATTCCGGATTTCATATTTATTTAGTTTGTTCTTATTGTGAGTTTATTTATGTGTAGAAGTGCAAGATTGTTTCTTTAAAGGGGTTTTATATTATAATAATGGTAGATATTTTAAGTTCTATTTAGTGGGACTTACAAATTTAATTTTTAAATGTATTTTAAAAAATAAAAATTTGCCCTTGTTTTGCACAATATTAAATTTCATTCTATTAGCACATTTCTCTAAAAATCATAGTAATATATTATGTAGTTTTTTTATGTTCAACCATGATTTTCCCCATTTCAAATTATTCTTGCATGAGAAAATTTCACTTCTTGTGCAAATCGATGAACATGGTACACGTGCGATATTCTTGCAAAATATAAGTAGTTTTGATCATAAGAAATAGATTGTGATCATTGGAAATCTTTTTGTGGCTTGTGCACTACGTCATAGATGATGATGCTGCTGATCTGCTGAGAGATTGGACTCAGACTAGATTATGTTTCTCGGCCTTTTCTTGTTTTGAATCTTTCCAATTCAAACATTTCTCATAAAATTTCTTCGTAGAGCTACATCGAGCATGCAAAGTTTGTCCATCGCAATACTCAATGCATTCGACAAGATCCCAATGTTACTTATGCTTAATCGAGGGAGAAATTGAACTAGATAATGGCTTCAGATTATTTCATGGCCATTCTCAAGATGTGGTTTTCTGCTAAAGTAGATGCAGATACATGGAGCTATGCCCCCTTTTTATCATAAACACATGTATCTATGTTAACTACTTACACCGTACAAGATTCTGGTTTAACCGCACCATATGAGCAAAGAAAAGAGCTAGCATCTCATGCCAGAGAGACTAAATTATACAATAACCAATTGGTCCATGTTGAACAATTATAAAAGGTTAAAGTAACTCAGAAATTCTCGAAGCTCCCAAGTCCAGAGGATAAATCAAGGGACGACTTGAGGAAGTTTCAGCAGAGGGAGCAACATCATGCCCTAAAGAGGCCTTCAAATCTACAAAGGACTTATTTTACTTAAATTAGCTTATTGCAGATTTCATATTCATTTAGTTTATTCTTATTGTTAATTTATTTACGTGTTTAAATGCAAAGGCATGCTTCTTTCTTTAAAATGGTTTTATATTACAATAAGAATAGAAATATTAAGTTCTATTTAGTGTGGTAAATTTAATTTTTTATTTATTTTAAACATGAAAATTTGTCCTTATTTTGTACAATATTGCATTTCATTCTTTTAGAACAGTTCCCTCAAAATCTTAATAATATATTATGTATTTTTGTATGTTCAACCATGATTTTCCCCATTACCAATTATTCTTTCATGGGAAAATTTCACTTCCTGTACAAATGGATTAATATGGTACACATGCTATATTCGTGCAAAATATGATTAGTTATGATCATAAGAAATAGATTGTTCATCATTGGCAATCTTTTTGTGGCTTTTGAACTACATCACAGATGATGATGTTGTTATTCTGCAGGGAGATTGGGCTAGAACCTTATTTTGTTTCCGGGGATTTTCTTGTTTTGCATCTTGCCAATGCAAACTTTTTTCATAAAATTTCTACTGAAAAGCTACATCGAGCACACAAAACATTTTCTATCGCAATCCGTCAGTGCATTGGACAAGCTATAATGAACAATATAATGACTTCAAACTATTTCACGGCAATGCTCGAGATGAGGTTTCCTGCTGAGGTGGATGCAGATACATGGAGCTATGCCCCTTTTAAGCATAAACTCATGTGTCTGTGTTTACTGCTAAAATCGTACGGGATTATGGTTTAACCACTGTATTAGGAAAGACAAGAACTAGCAACTCATGCTAGAGAGGTTGAATCATACTATAACCAATCTGGCCATGCTGAACAACTCAAAAAGTCTAAAGACTTTGAGAACTTCACGGAGCTCCCAAGTCAAGAGGATGAATCAAGGTAGTACCCGAGAGACTTTGAGTGTAGGGAGCAACATCATACTCTTAGAAAGTCTTCAAATCTATATTAGATTTATTTTACTTAACTGAAATCATTGAGGATTTCATATTTATCTATTTATTCATATTGTGAATTATTCACTTGTGCAAATGCATGTTTCTTTTTTTTAAGGGTTTCATATTACAATTATGGTAGAAATATAAAAGTGTATATAGTGTAACTTACTAATTTATTTTGAAATTTATTTCAAAGCTTAAAAAGTTGCCTTGTTTTGCACAATATTAAATTTGATTCTTGTAGCACAGTTCTCTCAAAATCATAGTAATATATTATTAAGTTTTATACATTCAACCATGATTTTCCCTGTGACCATATTTCTTGCATACGAAAATTTCACTTCCTGTACAAATGGATGAACATGGTACACGTGTGATATTCGTTCAAAATTGAGTGACGCATTGGACAACGATGTTACTTATGCTAAAATGAGGTAGAAATTGAACTAGATAATGGCTTTCGACTATTTCATGACCACGCTTGAGATGGTGTTTCCTACTGAAGTGGATAAAGATACATGGATCTATGCTCCCTTTAAAGCGTAATGTCATGTGTCTGTGTTAACTGCCGACACCGTAGAGGATTCTGGTTTAACCGTACCATATGAGCAGAGAAAGAAGCTAGCATCTCATGCGAGAGAGACTAAATTGTACTATAACCAATCGGGCTACATTGAATAGTTCCAAAAGGCTAAAGAGACTTAGAACATCTCGGAGCTTCCAAGTTAAAAGGGTAAATAAAGGGAGGACCTGAGGGAGTTTCAGCGTAGAGAGCAACATCATGCTCAAAGGAGGTCTTTAAATCTATAAAGGATTTATTTTACTTAAATTAACTTATTGCGGATTTCATATTCATTAGTATATTCCTATTGAGAATTTATTGATGTGTAAAATGCACGTTTCTTTTTTTAAAGGTGTTTTATATTACAATAATGGTAGAAATATTAAGTTCTATTTAGTGTGATTTACAATTTTACAATGATGGCCCATAAACTGACGTGCCTGTGTTAAAAGAGCTAGCATCTCATGCTAAAAAGACTAAATCGAACTATAACCAATTAGGCCATGTTGAACAGTTCCAAAAGGCTAAAGAGACTGAGAACTTCTCAGAGCTCCCAAGTAAAGAGGATAAATCAAGAGTGCATCCAACAAGGTTTCAGCATAGGGAGCAACATCATGCTCTAATGAGGCATTCAAATATATATAGGATTTATTTTACTTAAATTAACTTATTCCGGATTTCATATTTATTTAGTTTATTCTTTTTGGGAATTTATTTACATGTACAAACACAATGTTTCTTTCATTAAAGGGGTTTTATATTACAATAATGGTAAAAATATGAAGTTATATCTACTATAATATACAAATTTTATTTAAAATTTTATTTTAAAACATGAAAAGTTGCCCTTGTTTTGCACAATATAAAATTTCATTCTTTTAGGATAGTTCTCTCAAATTCATAATAATATATTATGTAGTTTTATACGTTCAACCATGATTTTACCTGTTACCAAATATTCTTGCATGGAAAATTTTCATTTCCTGTAAAAGTATATGAATATGGTACATGTGTGATACTCTTGCAAAATATAAGTGACTAAGATCGTAAAAAATAAATTGTGATCATTGGCAATCTTTTTGTGGCTTGTGCACTATGTCATGGATGATGGTGCTGCTGATCTACTGAGAGATTGGACTTGGACCAGATTTTGTTTCTCGGGTTTTTCTGGTTTTGCATCTTGCCATCTTTAAAATTTCTCATAAAATTTCTTTCCACAGCAACATAGAGCACGTAAAGTTTTTCCATCGCAATACAATCAGCGCACTGGACAAGTTCCATATGCTACTTATGCTCAATTGAGGGAGAAATTCAACTAGATAATAAGTTCTGACTATTTCACGACCATACTCATATGGGGTTTCTTGCAGAGGTGGATGCAGATACATGGCGCCCCCTTTAAAGCATAAACTCATGTGTCTGTGTTATCTACTGACACCGTACCAGATTCTGGTTTAACCGCACAATATGAGCAAAGAAAAGAACTTGCATCTCATGCTAGAGAGACTAAATTGTACAATAACTAATTGGGCCATGTTGAGCAGTTCCAAAAGGCTAAAGAGGCTAAGAACTTCTCAGAGCTCCCAAGTCAAGAGGATAAATCAAGGGAGGACCTGAGGAAGTTTCAGCGTAGGGAGAAACATCATGCTCTAAGGAGGTCTTCAAATCTATATAGGATTTATTTTACTTAAATAAACTTATTACAGGTTTATATTTATTTAGTTTATTCCTATTTGAAATTTATTTACATGTACAAATTCATATTTATTTCATTAAATGGGCTTTATATTACAATAATTTGTAGAAATGTTAAGTTATATTTAGTGTGATTTACAAATTTAATTTTTCTATATATTTTAAAATATAAAAGGTTTCCCTTGTTTTTAAAATATTACATTTCATTCTTTTAGCATAGTTCTCTTAAAATCCTAGTAATAAATTATGTAGTTATATAAGTTAAACCATGATTTTTCCTGTTACAAATTATTCTTGCATGAGAAAATTTCACTTTCTGTACAAATGGATGAATATGGTGCACGTGTGATATTTGTTCACAATTGAGGGACGCATTGGACAAGATCCTGATGTTACTTTTGCTAAATTGAGGTAGAAATTGAACTAGAAAATGGCTTCCGACTATTTCACGGCCTGCTTGAGATGAGGTTTCCTGCTAAAGTGGATGCAGAGACTTGAAGCTATGCTCTCTTTAAAGTATAATCTCATGTGTCTGTGTTAACTGTTGACATAGTAGAGGATTCTAGTTTAACCGCACCATGTGAGCAAAGAAAAGAGCTTGCATCTCATGCTAGAGAGACTAAATTGTACTATAACCAATCGAGCTACGCTGAATAGTTCGAAAAGGCTAAAGACACTTAGAACTTCTCGGACCTCCCAAGTCAAGAGGGTAAAGAAAAGGAGGACCTCAGGGAGTTTTAGCACAGGGAGCAAGACCATGCTCAAAGGAGGTCTTCAAATATATAAAGGATTTATTTTACTAAAACTATCTTATTGTGGATTTCATATTCATTTAATATATTCTTTTTGAGAATTTATTTACGTGTACATATGCATGTTTGTTTCTTTAAAGGAGTTTTATATTACAATAATGGTAGAAATGTTAAATTCTATTTAGTGTGATTTACAAATTTAATTTTTTAATTTATTTAAAAACATGAAAAGTTGCCCTTGTTTTACCCATTATTACATTTCATTCTTTTGGACCAGTTCTCTCCAAATCATTGTAATATACTATATAGTTTTATACGTTCAACCATGATTTTCCTTGTTAGCAATTCTTCTTGCATGGGAAATTTTACTTCCAGTACAAATGGATGAACATGATACACATGCGATATTCGTGCAAAATATAAGTAGTTATGCTCATAAAAAATATATTGTGGTCATGGGAAACATTTTTATGGTTTCTGCATGACGACATGAATTATTATACTACTGATCTATTAAAAGATTGCACTCGGACCAGATTTTATTTCTCGGGTTTTTCCAATTTTGCATCATGCAAAGTTTTTCCATCGCAATACAATCGGTGCATTTGATAAGCTCCCGATGTTAGTTATGCTCAATTGAGGGAAACATTGAACTACATAATGGCTTTTGACTATTTCACGGCCATGCTCGAGATGAGGTTCCTGTTGAGGTTGATGCACATACATGGGGCTATGCCCCAGTTAAAGCATAAACTGGTTTGTCTGTGTTAACTAATGTCACCGTACAATATTTGAGTTTACCCGCACCATATGAGCGATGAAAAGAGCTAGTATCTCATGCTAAAAAGACTAATCGTACTATACCAATTGGGTCATGTTGAACAATTCCAAAAGGCTAAAGAGAATGACAACTTCTTGGAGCTCCCATGTAAAGAGGATAAATCAAGGGTGAACCCAAGGGAGTTTCAGCATAGGGTGCAACATCATGCTCTAAGGAGGCCTTCAAATCTATATAGGATTTATTTTACTTAAATTAACTTATTCCGGATTACATATTTAATTAGTTTATTCTTTTTCTGAATTTGTTTTTGCGTACAAATGCAATTTTTCTTTCTTTAAAGGGGTTTTATATTACAATAATGGTATAAATGTTAAGTTCTATTCAGTGTAATTTAAATTTTTAATTTTTTCAATTATTTGAAATCATAAAAAGTTGCCCTTGTTTTGTACAATATTACATTTCATACTTTTAGCACAGTTCTCTCAAAATCATAGTAATATATTTTGTAGTTTTATATGTTCAACCATTATTTTCCCTGTTTTTAATTATTCTTGCATGAGAAAGTTTCACTTCCTATACAAATGGATGAACCTAATACACGTGCGATATTAGTGTAAAATTTAAGAAGTTATGATCACAAAAAATAGATTGTGATCATTAGCAATCTTTTTGTGGGTTGTGCACTAAGTCATAGATGATGATGTTGTTGATCTGCTGAGAGATTGGACTCGGACCATATTTTATTTATCTGGTTTTTCTTGTTTTTCATCTTGCCAATTCGAACATTTCTCATGAAATTTCTTTGCAGAGCTACATCGACCACGCAAAGTCTGTCCATCGCAATACAATCAGCGCATTGGACAAGCTACCGATGTTACTTATGATATATTGAGGGAGAAATTGAACTAGATAATGGCTTCCGACTATTTCAGGGCCTTGCTCGAGATGAGGTTTCTTGCTAAGGTGGATACAGATACATGGAGCTATGCATGCTTTATTTTACTTTAATTAATTTATTGGTGATTTCATATTAATTTAGTTTATTATTATTGTGAATTTATTTACGTGTACAAATGAATGTTTCTTTCCTTAAAGCGGTTTTATATTACAATAATGGTAGAAATATTAAGTTCTATTTAGTTTAATTTACAAATTAAAATTTTAAATTTATTTAAAAATATGAAAAGTTTCCCTTGTTTTTCCACCAAATTACATTTAATTCTTTAGGCCAGTTCTCTAAAAATCATTGTAATATATTATATAGTTTTATACGTTCAACCATGATTTTCCCCGTTACCAATTCTTCTTGCATGACAAAATTTTACTTCCTGTACAAATGGATAAACATTGTACACGTGCAATATTCGTGTAAAATATAAGTAGTTATGATTATAAAAAATAGATTGTGATCATTGGCAATCTTTATATGGCTTCCGCTCTACATCGTAGATAATGATGCTACTGATCTGCTGAGAGATTGGACTCGGACAAGATTTTGTTTCGCGGGTTTTTCATGTTTTGTATCTTGCCAATTCAAACATTTCTCATAAAATTCTTTTCTAGAGCTACATCGAGCATGCAACATTTTTCTGTTGCAATACAATAAGTGTATTTGACAAGTTCCCGATGTTAGTTATGCTCAATTGAGGGAGAAATAGAACTAAATAATGGCTTTCGACTATTTTACGGGCATGCTCGAGATGAGGTTTCCTACTGAGGTGGATGCAGATACATATGGAGCTATGCCCCCTTTAAAGCATAAACTGATGTGTCTGTGTTAACTACTGTCACCGTACAAGATTTGAGTTTACCTGCACCATATGAGCAACGAAAAGAACTAGCATCTCATGCTAAAAAGACTAAATCGGACTATAACCAATTGGGCCATGTTGAACAGTTCCAAAAGGCTAAAGAGACTGAGAACACCTCGGAGCTCCCAAGAAAACAGGATAAATCAAGGGTGCACCCAAGGGAGTTTTAGCATAGGGAGAAACATCATGCTCTAGGGAGGCCTTCAATTAAATATAGGATTTATTTTACTTAAATTAACTTATTCTGGATTTCATATTTATTTAGTTTATTCTTTTTGGGAATTTATTTACGTATACAAACGCAATTTTTCTTTCTTTAAGGGGGTTTTATATTACAATAATGGTAGAAATGTGAAGTTATATTTAGTGTAATTTGCAAATTTAATTTTTAAATTTATTTTAAAACATGAAAAGTTGCCCTTGTTTTGCAAAATATTACATTTCATTCTTTTAGCATAGTTCTCTCAAAATCATAGTAATATATTATGTAGTTTTATACGTTTAACCATGATTTTCCTTGTTATCAACTATTCTTGCTTGGGAAAATTTCACTTCCTGTACAAGTGGATGAATATGGTACATGTGTGATATTCGTGCAAAAAATATGTAATTAAGATCATAAAAAATAAATTGTGATCATTGGAAATCTTTTGTGGCTTTGTGCACTACGTCATGGATAATAGTGATGCAGATCTACTGAGAGATTGGACAAGATTTTGTTTCTTGGGTTTTTCTTGTTTTGCATCTTGGCATTTCAAACATTTCTCATAAAATTGCTTTCCACAACAACATAGAGCATGTAAAGTTTGTCCATCGAAATACTATCAGCACACTGGACAAGTTCCTAGCGTTACTTATGCTCAATTGAGGGAGAAATCGAACGAGCTAATTGGTTCTGACTATTTCACAGACATGCTCGAGATGAAGTTTCTTGCTGGGGTGGATTCAGATACATGGAGCTATGCCCCCTTTGAAGCATAAACTCATGTGTCTGTGTTATCTACTGACACCATACTGGATTCTGGTTTAACCCCACAATATGAGCGAAGAAAAGAACTAGAATCTCATGCTAGAGAGACTAAATTGTACAATAACTAATCGGGCTATGTTGAACAGTTCCAAAAGGCTAGAGACTGAGAACTTCTCCGCGCTCCCAAGTCAAGAGGATAAATTAAAGAATGACCATAGGGAGTTTCATCGTAGGGAGACACATCATTCTCTAAGGAGGTCTTCAAATATATAAAGGATTTATTTTACTTGAATTATCTTATTGCGGATTTCATATTCATTTAGTTTATTCTTATTGTGAATTTATTTACGTGTACAAATGCATGTTTCTTTATTTTAAGGGGTTTTGTAATTATTGTGAATTTATTTATGTGTACTAATGTATGTTTCCTTATTTAAAAGGGTTTTGTATTACAATAATGGTATAAATATTAAAATCTATTTAAATTATTTTAAAGCATGAAAAGTTGTCCTTGTTTTGCACAATATTACATTTCGTTCTTTTAGAATAGTTCTCTCAAAACCATATTAATATATTGTGTAGTGTTATAAGGTTTAGCCGTGATTTTCCCTGTTACCAATTATTCTTGCATGATAAAATTTCAGTTCCTGTACAAATGGATGAAAATAATACACGTATGATATTCGTGATGAATATAAGTAGTTACAATCATAAGAAATAGATTGTGATCATTTGCAATATTTTTGTGGCTTGTGCACTACGTCACTGATAATGATGCTATTGATATACTGGGAGATTAGACTCGATTCTAATTTTGTTTTTCGGGTTTTGCTTGTTTTGCATATTGGCAGTTCGAACCTTTTTCAAAAAATTGGTTTGCAAAGTTACATCGAGCACGCTAAATGTTTTATCACAATCCAATCAGTGCATTAGATAATTGGTTTCGACTATTTCACGGTAATGCTCGAGATGTGGTTTCCTGCTGAGGTGGATGCATGCAGATAAATGGAGCTATGCCCCCTTTAAAGAATAAACTCATTTTTCTTTTTTGACTGCTGAAACCGTACAGGTTTGTGGTTTAACCACAGCACATTAGGAAAGAGAAGAAGTGACAGCTAATGCTAGAGAGACTAAAAATTTATGATAACTAATCAGGCCACGCTGAACAACTCCAAAAGTTTAAAGACTCTGATAACTTCTCAGAGCTCCCAAGTCAAGAGGATGAATCAAGGGAGGATCCGAGAGATTTTTAGCGTAGGGAGCAACATCATGCTCTTAGGAGGTCTTCAAATCAATATTAGATTTATTTTACTTAAATGAACTGATGGCGGATTTCATATTTATTTAGTTTATTCATATTGCGAATTTATTTATTTGTACAAATACATGTTTTTTAAGGGATTTTATATTACAATAATGGTAGAAATATAAAGTTCTATTTATTGTGACTTACATATTTAATCTTAAAATTTGTTTTAAAACATAAACAGTTGCCCTTGTTTTGCGCAATTTTAAATTTCATTCTTTTAGCACAGTTCTCTCAAAATCATTATAATATAATATGTAGTTTTATACATTAAGCCATGATTTTCCCTGTTACCAATTTTTCTTGCATGAGAAAATTTCTCTTCCTGTATAAATGGATGAACATGGTACACGTGCGATATTCGTGCAAAAGATAAATAGTTATGATAATAAAAAATAGATTGTGATCATTGACAATCTTTTTGTGGCTTGTGCACTACATTACAGATGATGATACTGCTGATCTGATGGGAGATTAGACTCGAACCTAATTTTGTTTCTCGGGTTTTTCTTGTTTTGCATCTTGCCAGTTTAGTCATTTCTCATAAAATGGCTTTGCAGACCAACACCGACATCGAGGAAGTGGAACTTTTTCTATCGCAATCCAATCAGCGTATTGAACAAGCTCCCGATGTTACTTATGCTCAATTGAGGGAAAAAATAAACTAGATAATGGCTTGCGACTATTTCACGACAATGCTCGAGATGAGGTTTATGGCTGAGGTTGGATGCAGATACGTGGAGTTGGGCCCCCTTTAAAGCATAAGCTCATGTCTCTGTATTTTCTTCTAAAACCACACATGATTCTTGTTTAACCGCACCATATGAGGAAAGAGAAGAACTAATAGCTCACACTAAAGAGACTGAATAATACAATAATCAATCGGGCCACGCTGAATAGCTTCAAAAGTCTAAAGACTCTGAGAACTTCTCGGGGTTCCCAGGTCAAGATGATAAATCAAAGGAGGATCCGACAGAGTTTGAGCAGAGGGAGCAACATCATGCTCTTAGGAGGTCTTCAAATCTATATTAGATTTTATTTTACCTAAATGAACTAATTGCGGATTTCATATTTATTTAGTTTATTCATATTGTGAATTTTTTTACGTGTACAAATGCATGTTTCTTTCTTTTAAGGGGTTTTGTATTACAATAATGGTAGAAATATGAAGTTCTATTTACTGTGATTTACAAATTTAATTTTAAAATCTATTCTAAAACATAAAAAAGTTCCTCTTGTTTTTCACAATATTACATTTCATTCTCTTAGCACAGCTCTCTAAAAATCATAGTAATATATTATGTAGGTTTATACGTTCAACCATGATTTTCCCTATTACCAATTATTATTGCATGAGAAAAATTTACTTCCTGCATAAATTGATGAACATTAAACACTTGCGATATTCGTGCAAAATATAAGTAGTTATGATTATAAAAAATATATTTTGATCATTGGCAATTTTTTGTGCCTTGTGCATTACGTCACTGATGATGTTGCAGCTGATCTACTCGGAGATTGGACTCAAACTTGATTTTGTTTCTCGGGTTTCTCAGGTTTTTCTTGTTTTGCATCTTGCTAGTTTGGACATTTCTGGTAAAATTTCTTTTCAAACCTCCATCAACATCGACCACGTAGATCTTTTGCTATCACAATCCAATTAGCGTTTTGTTGACTGGTGAACCCGAATAGGATTCTAGTTTAACCAAACCATATGAGGAAAGAGAAGAACTAAAAGCTCATGCTAGAGAGAATGAATTATACGATAACTAATCTGGCCATGCTAAATAACTCCAAAATTCTAAAGACTCTGAGAACTTCTCAGAGCTCCCAAGTCAAAATGATGAATCAAGGGAGGACCCGAGAGAGTTTGAGCGTAGGGAGCAACATCATGCTCTTAGGAAGTCTTCAAATCTATATTAGATTTATTTTGCTTAAATGAACTAATTGCGGATTTCATATTTATTTAGTTTATTTAAATGTATCTTTCTTTCTATTAAGGGGTTTTATTTTACAATAATGGTAGAAATATTAAGTTCTATTTAGTGTGACATTCAAATTTAATTTTTAAATTTATTCTAAAACATAAAAAGTTACCATTTTTTCCACAATATTAAAATTCATTCTTTTAGCACAGTTCTCTTAAAATCATAGTAATATATCATGTAGTTTTATACGTTCAACCATGATTTTCCCTGTTACCAATTGTTCTTGCATGAGAAAATTACACTTTCTGCATACATGGATGATCATGGTACACATGCGATATTCGTGCAAAATATAAGTTGTTATGATCATAAAAAAGATTGCGATCATTGACAATAGTTTTGTTGCTTGTTCACTACGTCACTGATGTTGATGCTACTGATCTAGTGGGAGATTGGATTTAAACCTGATTTTGTTACTCGGATTTTTCTTATTTTGCATCTTGCCAGTTTGGACATTTCTCATAAAATTTCTTTGCAAATCTACACCAACATCGAGCACGCAAAAGGTTTTCTATCGCAATCCAATCAGCGTATGTTATTTATGCTCAATTGAAGGAGAAATTGAACTAGATAATGGCTTGCAGCTATTTCATAGCAATTCTCGAGATGAAGTTTCCTGCTGAGGTGGATGTAGATACATGGATTTTTGCCCCCTTTAAAGCATAAACACATGTGTCTATGTTAACTGCTGAAATCGTACAGGATTCTGGTATAATCGCACCATATGAGGAACAAGAAAATCTAGCAGCTCATGCTAGGGAGACTGAATGAAACGATAACTTATCAGGCCATGCTAAACAGCTCTAAAATTCTAACGACTCTAAGTACTTCTCGCAGCTCCCAAGTCAAGAACATGAATCAAGTGAGGACCCAAGAGAGTTTGAGCGTAGGGAGCAATATCATGCTCTTAGGAGGTTTTCAAATTTATATTATATTTATTTTACTTAAATGAACGAATTGTAAATTTCATATTTATTTAGTTTATACATATTATGAATTTATTTACGTGTACAAATGCATGTTTCTACATTTTAAGGGATTTTATATTACAATAATGGTAAAAATATCAAGTTCTATTCAGTGTGACATACTAATTTATTTTAAAACATGAAAAGTTCCTCTTGTTTTGCACAATATTACATTTCATTCTTTTAGCACAGTTTTAAAAAAATTATAGTAATATATGTTGTAGTTTTATACGTTCAACCAGGATTTTCCCTGTTATCAATTATTCTTGCGTGAGAAAATTTTACTTCCTGTATAAATGGATGAACATGGTACACGTGCGATAATCATGCAAAATATAAGTAGTTATGATCATAAAAAATAGATTGTAACCATATCTTTTTGGGGCTTGTGCACTACATCACTGATGATGATGTTGTTGATCATCTAGCAGATTGGATTTACACTTGATTTTGTTTCTCAGGTGTTTTTTTGTTTTGCATCTTGCTAGTTTATACATTTTTTATAAAATTGCTTTGCAGACCTACACCTACATCAAGCACGCAGAACCTTTTCCTTCGCAATCCAGTCAGTGTATTGGACAATCTCCTGATGTTACGTATGCTCAATTAAGGGAGAAATGGAACTAGATAATGGCTTGTGACTATTTAACAATAATGCTCGAGATGAGGTTTCCTACAAAGGTGGATGCAGATACATGGAGTTGTGCCCCCTTTAAAGCATAATGATGATGCTGAGGTGAATGCAGATATATGGAGTTATGCTCCCTTTAAATCATGAACTCATGTGTTTGTGTTGACTGCTGAAAGAGTACAAGATTCTGGTTTAACCGCACTATATGGGAAAAGAGAAGAACTAGCAGCTCATGCTAGAGAGAATGAATCATACGATAACCAGTCGAGCCACGGTGAAAAGCTCCAAAAGTCTAATGAATCTGAGAACTTCTCGGAGCTCCTAAGTCAAGAGAATAGATCAAGGGAGGACCCGAGAGTGTTTGAGAATAGGGGGCAACATCAAGCTCTTAGGAGGTCTTCAAAAATCTATATTAGATTTATTTTACTAAAATGAACTAATTGCAGATATCATATTTAGTGAGTATATTCAAATGCATGCTTCATTCTTTTAAGGGGTTTTATATTACAATAATGGTAGAAACATCAACTTCTAAATAGTGTGACTTACAAATTTTATTTTTAAATTAGTTTTAAAACATAAAAAGTTTCCCTTGTTTTGCAAAATATTAAATTTCATTCTTTTAGCACATTTCTCAAAAAATCATAGTAATATAATACGTATTTTTATACGTTCAACCATGATTTTCTCTGTAACCAATTATTTTTCCATGAAAATATTACACTTCCTATATAAATGGATGAGCATGGTACACATGCGATATTCGTGAAAAATATCAGTATTTATAATCATAAAAAATAGATTGTGATCATTGTCCATCTTTTTGTGGCTTGTGCACTATGTCAATGTTGATGTTGCTGCTGATCTGCTTGGAGATTGGACTCGGACCTGATTTTGTTTCTCAAGTTATCTTGTTTTTCATCTTGCCAGTTCAGACATTTCTCATAAAATTGCTTTGCAGACCTACCTTGACATCGAGCACGCAGAAATATTTCTCTCGCAATCTAATCAGGGTATTGGACAAGCTCCCAATATTACTTATGCTCAATTATGGGAGAAAATGTACCGGATAATGGCTTCGGAATATTTGAGGGCAATGCTCGAGATGAGTTTTCCTACTGAGGTGGATGCAGATACATTGAGCTCTGCCTCCCTTAAAGCATGAACTCATGTGTTTATGTTGACTACTAAAACAGTAAAAGATTCTGGTTTAACCGTACCATATGAGGAAAGAGAAGAACTAGCAGCTCATGCTAGAGAGAATGAATCATACGATAACCAATCGTGCCACGTTGAACATCTCCAAAATGCATGTTTCTTTTTTTATTCATATTGTGAAAGTATTTAAGTGTAAAAATGCATGTTTCTTTCTTTTCAGGGGTTTTATATTACAATAATGGTAGAAATATCAATTTTTATTTATTGTGACTAACAAATTTAATTTTTAAATTAGTTTTAAAACATAAAAAGTTGCCCTTGTTTTGCAAAATATTAAATTTCATTCTTTTAGAACAATTCTCACAAAATCATAGTCATATATTATGTTCTTTTATACGTTTAACCATGATTTTCCCTGTAATCAATTATTCTTGCATGAATATATTTCAATTCCTATATAAATGGATAACATAGTACATGTGCGATATTCATGCAAAATATAAGTATTTATGATCATAAAAACTATATTGTGATCATTGTCCATCTTTTTGTGGATTGTGCACTATGGCAATGTTGATGCTGGGAGATTGGACTCGGGCCTGATTTAATATTTTGAGTTATCTTATTTTGAATCTTGCCAGTTCAGACATTTCTCAAAAAATTGCTTTGCCAACCTACCTCGACATCGAGCACGCAGAAATATTTCTCTCGCAACCTAATCAGCGTATTGGACAAGCTCCCAATATTACTTATGCTCAATTAAGGGAGAATTTGTACCAGTTAATGGCTCAAGACTATTTCAGGGCAATGCTCGAGATGAGGTTTCCTGCTGAGGTGGATGCATATACATGAGGTTGTGCCCCCTTTAAATCATGAACCCATTTGTCTGTGTCGATTGCTAATATAGTACATGATTCAGGTTTAACCACACCATTTAATGAAAGAGAAGAACTAGCCGCTCATGCTAGAGAGATGGAATCATACGATAACCAATCGGACCATGCTAAACAGCTCCAAAAGTCTAAAGACTCTGAGAACTTCTCGGAGCTCCCATTTCAAGAGGATAAATCAAGGGAGGACCTGAGACAGTTTGAGCATATGGAGCAACATCATGCTCTTAGGAGGTCTTCAAATCTCTATTAGATTTATTTTACTTAGATGAACTATTTGCAGATTTCATATTTATTAGTTTATTTATATTGTGAATTTATTTAAGTGTACAAATGCATGTTTCTTTCTTTTAAGGGGTTTTATATTACAATATTAGTAGAAATATCAAGTTCTATTTAGTGTGACTTACAAATTTAATTTTCAAATTGGTTTTAAAACATAAAAAGTTTCCCTTGTTTTACAAAATATTGAATTTCATTATTTTAGCACACTTCTCACAAAATCATAGTAATTTATTATGTTCTTTTATACGTTCAACCATGATTTTCCATGTAATCAATTATTCTTGCATGAAAATATTTCACTTCCTATGTAAATGGATGACCATGGTACACATGCGATATTCGTTCAAAATATTAGTATTTATGATCATAAAAAATAGATTGTGATCATTGTCCATCTTTTTGTGGCTTGTGCACTATGTCAATGCTAATCTGCTGGGAGATTGGACTCGGACATGATTTAATTTCTTGAGTTATCTTGTTTTACATCTTGCCAATTCGGTCATTTATAATAGAATGGCTTTCCCAACCTACCTCGACATTGAGCACGCGGAAATATTTTTCTCGCAATCTAATCAGCGTATTGGACAAGCTCCCAATATTACTTATGCTCAATTAAGGGGATTTGTACCAGTTAATGGCTTAGGACTATTTCAGGGCAATGCTCGAGATGAGGTTTCTTGCTGAGGTGGATGCATATACATGGAGCTATGCCCCCTTTAAATCATGAACCCATTTGCCTGTCTTGATTGCTGAAATTGTACATGATTCTGGTTTAACCGCACCATATGAGGAAAGTGAAGAACTAGCAGCTCATGCTAGAGATATAGAATCATACGATAACCAATCAGACCACGCTGAACACCTCCAAAAGTTTAAAGACTCTAAGAACTTCTCCGAGCTCCCAACTCACAAGGATGATTCAAGGGAGAACTCGAGAGAGTTTGAGCATGGGAAGCAACATCATTCCCTTAGGAGGTCTTCAAATCTATATTAGATTTATTTTACTGAAATGGACAATTTGCAGATTCCATATTTGTTTAGTTTATTTATATTGTGATTTAATTTACATGTACAAAAGCATTTTTCTTTATTTTAAGTGGTTTTATATTAGAATAATGGTAGAAATATCAAGTTCTATTCAATGTGATGTACACATTTAATTTTCAATTTTTTTAGAACATAAAATTTTGCCCTTGTTTTGCACAATATTAAATTTCATTCTTTCAGCACATTTCTCACAAAATCATAGTAATATACTATGTATTTTTATACGTTCAACCATGATTTTCCCTGTTACCAATTCACTAGTGGAGGAACCTCTATTAAAGGCGGTTCCAATGGCCATTGGAAGTCACTTTTGGGATAACTTCCCTGGTCATGTCTTCCATTAATGCATTTGAAAGCGGTTCAACTGCCTTCTAGCGTATGAATGAGAGGCGGTTCAAAACTGCCTTCCAATGTTGGGGTGGAACTGCCTTATAACTGTTCCGAGCTCGTAACATCTTGGTATCACATGGATAAAGCAGCTAGTTACAATCTTGGAACAAAAATCACATAGTCGGATCTTTGGATACTTACACACTCAGAACAAAGCCAAATCTGTCGGATCTAATGTTTGGTTCCAAACTCGGAACAAGTGCCAGTTTATCGGATCTATGCACTTGTTACAATCTTGGAACTATAGTGCATTCCGAGATCGGATATATTTCCTGATCCTAATCAGTTTGTTTTAGGGTTTTGAGCACTGAATGTTGGATATTAAGTTCCGAACTTAGAACATATTTCGGATTGTATGTTCTGTGTCCGGATCTGTGGATCTGTTCTATTTTAATTTGTCAATGAAAGAATGACATATGAACAGAGTTTGGAACACCAATTGGAAAGTATGGTAAAAAATTATAATTTCAATAAAATATGGCAAAATGGGAGCCTCCCATACCAGGTTAAGATACACCAAAATAACATGTTATTTCCACACTATCTATTAAAAATCTATAGACTACGCTAGGGCAGCAACAATCTATGGATAGGAATAGAAATCTAAGAAAATATATTCCAATAACAAAGTCACCATATATACTAGCTGCTTAAACCCCTCCTATGATGAGATTTCCAATGGAATGGGAATGGGCGTTGACAATATACCTTGCCAAGAAATTTCTTGCCATGTGAAATCAGTTTGTGAATACAGCTTCTCATCATCTTTACAAACCTGTGAATTTGGGAATGTTATTAATATCTTTAAAAAACCTATAGCAATGAAAAATGCATAGATTTGAGTCTAATCTTACGTTGTTGATTTTAAGAAAATCCATACCGATTTGCTGAACCCTCTCCGCCGCATATAGCATTACGTAATACCTGCACTCCCATTTGTTCGCTTGTTTCTTGTAATATTTAAAATAAAAAAATAACATCATCATATTAAAACTTTGGGAATCCTAGAATCTAATTGAATTGTAAGCATAGGAAAAATAGTTTCAACTCAATCTCGACTATCACCAAATTCTTTGTACTTGATTCGGTGAGGGAATTGACTGACGCATCCAAAATCTTAACAAATGACCCGGGAAGTTAATGATGCAGAGGATCCATCTAATAGACGTGGTTGTTCTCAAGGACAATAAATATTAATCTTCAATGGTCCTTACAATAATGTCATACATTAAAATCATCCAAAATAAAAGTATGTTTGACGTAAATTTGATATTTTACCATCACCTCTCAATGTATTGGGAGACGAATATTTTTTTATTCATTCGTCCAAAGCTTTTACGGATGTAGTCGACCATATCTTTGACCGTGTTTTTGATTTCTTGTGTCATCATGGGGCACAAATACTCTATCAACCCTTTCTCATTTTGGTTAGAAAAATTATACATGTGCCTTTGATATATAAAGAGAAAAAATTAATCCTATAAATAGTAAAGTTAATAAATTATTTAGTTGAAATATGAAAGTATATAGTACTTACAGTATGTATATGGAAATTATGATTTGATTGATTTGGTCACACCTCCACAAGTCTTTGAAGTGACTCCATGTTGCAATTATTTCCCTCTTTTGACCAATAAGTATTCATTGCCTGAAAATGTGTAGTTGAGTTAACTTAGTGTCCACCAATAAAATCATATAACACTCTAACAAAGTACGTCAAATCCTTCATAAATCACACCCTTGTGAGTGTTGGCTTAGCCTTCTTTGTTGTTTTGAGAACTATTCCGGGTGCCATTTTAGGCTTGGCCTTCAAATGAGCATCGTTTATAGGGTCAACATAACTTAGTCTACGAGGCCATAGGAGAAATAGTCCCTCAGCAGTTCCCACGTGCTTGAATCGGCCATCCAGAACTGGCAATAGGGCATTGAGGACTAGTGGCTTGTCCAGTGAGACTCTGCATGTTCCATCCCAAATTGGTATAGAGTGATGATGTCTCATTGACTCGTACAAAATACCATTGACAACGTGGATTAGCCCTACCATTTTCCACTTAATCAGTGTACAACTCACACAAATATGATGTCTGAAACAAACAAAAAAAGTAAGTAAAACATATAAAGGTAATTGAAAATCAATATTATTATCAACATAAAATTTTTGACTTTCTTTTGGGCTGAAATGATGGCAAGATCACCTTTATTCACTTCATCTTGTTGCAAAGTAGAATAGGTTCATGGCCAACCTCAACATCTCCCTCTCCCAGTGAGTGGCGTGATCCTCTTGACGGTGGAGTCCAACCCGGTGTTAAATCGGCTAGAGTTTTGGGCACGGGAAGACCTGTATGTTCATTACCTTTCAGATCAATATATCTTGTTGCTCAATCTTTTTGTCTTGTTCAAGCGCTTCCTCTTGCAAGACGTGAACCCGGGATGGTTTGGTCTTCTTGTACGAACGGAGAATTCCGAATGCATCTCTCTGTGATATTGATGATCCAACACCTCTTGCATGGCCCGGGTGATCTGGTTTTTTTGTAGCCTCACAGAGGATGTCGTGCTTACCCTTGGCAATGAAACACCCTTCCAATTATTTGATCTTTAATTTAGAATGAGCAACATTTTAAATTAAATAATCTTAGTCGTAACATGGTTTAACATCTATTATTCTGCAAACCAAAGTTCAACGGTGCTTACCACTATCTTGGCAATTTCACGCTCGTGACTATTTTTGAGTTCATCTTTACTGTTTTGACAGCTGATCAGGAATAGATCACACCGGTCTATCTCTTCATCACCCAAAGGCTTCACCGATGATCTTGCCTCCTCCTCAATCTTTCACCTGCCAAGTTCTACTTGGACATCTCTTTCGAAACGTTCCTTAATTAATTGCAGTGCCGCCAAACCATATCCACCACGACTCTTGAGATGAGGTGTTCGGTTTTCCTTTGCAAACTCTCGTTTTGCACTCCTCATACCCTACATATGTAGGTATCACCTTTTTCAAATTAAAAAATGAAATATATTTTATCGAAATAAAAATAAGCAGTAAAGGTTGTAAAACTGAAGTTTTCATCATTCTCTAAAGCTCGCCTCTTGTGGATCTCCTAACATTCGAGTATAATATGTTTATAAATAAACCATGGACGATCTCATTTCCTAGTAGAGAGAATGTAATCCCGTGATATAGTATATTTGTGCTCCCTTTCTTAAACCATCCATATCCAGGGCATCAAACTCAGATGGTCTCTACGTGGATTGAAATCAAAATTAATAATTAAGCATTAATGTAAGACATTATTTAGTTATACTTGTATTTGATTAATTTCAAATACTACAGTTACCTTGCACTCTGTTCATAGAACATTTTTATAGTCTTTTGGAACCTTTAGCCAACTATCGTACAAGATGTCTACCCTAATTCTACCCACCTTACCTACCCGACTAGACCATTTAGCTCGTTCTTCAGATATACAACTCCCAATTTTTTGAAAATTAACAAAGTCAATTCTTTTCTAGCGATTCTCCTTTTTAATGGTCTACAATGTGTTCTAGCATAACACCCCGCAACCGACCACTCCTATTCATTGTCATCGCTTCCTAGGTTTTGTGAATGTCCACCTCTTGGACCCACATCTTCATCACGAAGCCTTTTCTATGAAAAAAACATACATCATAATCAAAAACTAGGGTTTCTTTTAGAACAAAATGAAAACTAACTTTGGGGCTTAAATTGTATAACAAAACTTACAAAAAAAATTGATTGATATTTCAAGGTATAATAACCCTAGCTTGGATTCATATAGTAGAACAAAGGAAATGGTGAAATGTTTACCTTTAAATCCAAACAATTCAAATTTGGATGTAACTCATGAACTTGGAAATCCTAACCCTCGAATTGCCTTTGCCTTTTGTAAATCCATAACCCATGGACATTGGATGTTCTTAGCTTACAATTACTAGGGTTTCATGTAGTTAGGAGTAAAGATGAATTTAGGGAAGGGTATGAACGACAGAGATCTTACTATGGTTAATGGTGTAATGATTCCTATTACAAAATTCAGCATTAATGATGCCATAGGTTGCGAGTACACAAACCCTAGTAAACTTGTTCTGGAAAATTGGAGTAAGGGCCCAATAGAGATATTTCACCAACAGAGCTAGCATGTCGTCAGTGAAGTCACCCCCCTATGCATAGTTCAAATGGGTCAGAAATATTTTGGTCACACGGGGGAAGTTACAGGCCGAGCTGATGAGTATGATGTGTGGGTCCTGAGTGTGGAGTATAAGTTAGTATTTGAATGGATATGCTAGAATATCCTCCCGCTGGGTGGTCATGCATGTGAGCCGACCATAGGGAACTTGATGTTGTTCTACAATGTCTTAGAGAGGGTGAAGTTGAATCCGTGGTACACGATTTTGATGTACATGCTAAAGGCGGTTGCAGGGAAGAAGAAGGATCTACCGTATGGTGGTTTGGTCCCCCCTTTGTTAAAGAAGTGGAATGTGATCCCTATTGACAAGCCACTTTGTTTGGCATACTACGATGTGGCATGGTTTGATCACAAGTGATGTGCCCATTTTATATGGTTACATTAGGACTTTCAGGATTCCCTTTTGTACACTTTTGTGCTCTAGATGTGTCATTTTTCCTTGTTTGGCTCCGATGTCGGGGGAGAGGCATTTA
This sequence comes from Rubia yunnanensis, assembly GCA_037428765.1. NCBI lineage: Eukaryota > Viridiplantae > Streptophyta > Magnoliopsida > Gentianales > Rubiaceae > Rubia > Rubia yunnanensis. The sequence continues at coordinate 42,106,217 of CM075061.1, read as the reverse complement.
TTTTTAAGTGTTAGGCATATTTGGTTGAATATTAGCTAGTTGTTTTTATTTTCACTTCTTTTTGGTTGTTTTTGTTCGAAGTAGGTATTGCTTGATTTCTTGGTGAATTTTTATCAAGAATGCTTGCAATATGATTTCAGGCCTTTTGAAACATAGAATTAAAAAAAAATGGAACGTCACACCTTGAGGGAACTCATGATGAGAAGAGAGGTTCAACAAGAAAGGTTTTGTAGGATGTATCATTCCAGCAATACTACTCAGTCTTGGTATATGTTGAGAGAGGAGCACTATGAGAAGGAAAGAACCCTTGGTTTCCAAAAGCAATGGTATTATGAAGAGTGCTACCAAGAGGTAGGAGATGTTGGTTTTCAAGGGCAAGAAACCCAAGAATGGAATCCATACCATAATTCTTACAACCCGAAATGAGTGGTAATCCTGATTGGTGGTATGAGAATGAGCCGAAAAACCAATAATACGAGCAAAATAGTTGGCCATCACCATCTTATACCATACCCCAGAACCAAGCCCAACAAGGAAGTTCAAGTTTGACAATTGAGGAAGTCATGAAAGCAATAGAAAACTTGAACTTTACTAGTGAGGAACCGGACACTCGGCTTTCCTCTAGTGTTGAGGCTATTGAGGGGTATGCGAGGAGTATACTGGAAGCGTTGGCCAGAATGGAAACTCATGATTCTGAAAATACACCATCCCAAGTCGAACTCAAGAATTCGGTGAGTGAGGTCCCCATGGGAAATGAGTTTGAGTTCTGTGGGGATGAGTAGTTGGTTGTTGAGGATGAAAAAATGGAGGAAGAGGTGATTGGGATACATTCATTAGCATCGTCACCCCTACCCCTACCTAGTGAACTAACTCCACCATTTTCGGATGTTTTGAGGAAGATAAGAGGGGAGCCAAAAGACAATCCCAAGCCTCCTAACAACCTAACTCCTTTTAAACAATCTCCACCTCCACAAAACTTTCCTCTTGAAAGTTTTGTACCCCTACCTCTCTATTTTTGGATGCTCATGGTGAAGGGGTTCAAACCTTCACCATATGGATAACATTAGGGTTGTGCCAACGACCTTAAAAATATGGAGCTTCTCGGGAGGCAGCCCTAGATTCTAAGTTAGATTAGTATTTTTCTTTTCCTGAAAAAATAATTCCTCAACCATGACCTCAAACCCTTGCCCAAAACCATAAGAATACCACCACAATCCACCATAAAAAAAACCACTACCAAAACCACCATCTAGGAGTACTACTAGTTGTTGTCTTTTGTGAGTGTTGATCGGGATTTTCATAGTTGTGGCTTCGTAGTTTCATATTGGGCGGATTTGCGTAGTTGTGGCTTCGTAGTTTCATATTGGGAGGAGTTGGAGAACATGGAGGACAGAACATTCATTGAGAAGTGAGCACTGCCATCACCGGAAAAGACCTTCAAAGTCCAAGTTGTGAGTATTTTTTTTCTCCCTTATTTCTTTATCTTGTCCTTTTTACATTAAGGACAATGTGTGTTTCAAATGTGGGGAGGTAAAGAGAAACATATCTCATTGTATTGTATTGTAGTGTGCATATGCTCCACTTTGATTTGTATTGTTTGAAAAAAAAATGAAAAAAAACAATTCCCGCTAAGTTGAAAACCCGAGGGGGTAACTAGGGAAAAGTGGGAGGCCTAGATGGGTTGAAAACCTGAAAGGGAAACCTATGCAAAAATGAGAGGCCAAATGGTGAGGAAAAATGTGAGGGTGAGCATTGAAAAAGGAAAATGTGTGAAGCTAGGATGAAAACCCGAGAGGGCTCCTAGGCAAAATGGGAGAAAATGAGAGAAATTGAAAAAAAAAATTATGCTTCTCTTGATTTGTGTACTGAGTGGATTTTTCGATGGAGTAAGTTAGCTTGACATCAAATGTATACCTCACTTTTGTTATGGTTTGTTGGTTGTTTAGATTGTCTAAGGCTTTGGGATGTGAGAGTGTGAGAGATTCTTATGTCTTGGGGGCTAGGGTAGTCTAGGATTATGATATTGAATGTTTTGGGAAAATTTTTATATGCTAATTTATGCTTTGATCTTTGCTTGTTCTTGTTTACTCGAGGACGAGTAAGGTTTAAGTGTACGGAGATTTGATGAGGCTTCAAATGCATGTATTTTCCAGAGCATTTAAGATCTTTTTTGTCATATTTTTGTTGAAATATTTCTAGATTTAGGTAGGTTTATACGATAAGGGGTTTAGATAGTGATATTCGGTCTTTATATCTAAATCCTTCATTTTGTAACCTATGTTTAGTCTAATGGACTTTTGGTCCTTAAGAGAATCTAGATTCCTTTTTGTAAGCTTAATTTTTAGATTGCTCATGAGCACTTAGAAGTTGTTTAGTGAAGGTCGCTCAAAAGGATGGTATAAGATGGAAGACCACTCACAAAGTGGTAGAAGATAAAGTGAAGAAAGGAGAGCAAAGCAAATTTGTGAAGAATGATCTATGTTTTGAAGCAGAGTTATGAGAATTTTCCGAGCAGAATCAGCCTCCAAAGCTGGTACCATTGGATTCCTCTTCTTGAGTACTATAAAATAGACTAGAAGAACTCCAAAACCGGATCAACAGTTCACCCCGGGAGGGGGGGCAAAACAAAATGGGACTTTTTTTCATCGCGACTCGCGACAAGTGTGTCGCGACCTGCGAAATGTTGACCTGAGAGCTCACAATTTCCTGATTTGGTCACGACTAGCAATGGAGGTTTTTTCATAGCAATATATTTTGTAGCAATATATTTTGTAGTTTTATACGTTAAACTATGATTTTCCCTGCTACCAATTATTCTGGCATAAGAAAATTTAACTTCCTGCACATGTGGATGAACATGGTACACATGCGATATTCATGAAAAATATAAGTAGTTATGATCATAAGAAAGAGATTGTGATCATTGGCGATTTTTCTGTGGCTTGTGCACTACGTCACCGATGATAATGCTGCCGATCTGCTGGAAGATTAGACTTAGACCGGATTTTGTTTCTTGGATTTTTCTTGTTTTACATGTTGCCAATTCAAACATTTTTCATTAAATTTCTTTGCTGACATACATCGACATCAAGCATGCAAAACTTTTTTTTTCGCAATTCAGTCAGCGTACTAGACAAGGTCTCTATGTTGCTTATGCTTAATTGAGGGAGAAATTTAACTAGATAATGGCTTTTGACTATTTCACGGTAATACTTGAGATACAGTTTCCTACTAAGGTAGATGCAGATACATGGAGTTGTGCCCCTTTGAAGAATGAACTCATGTGTCTATGTTGACTGCTGAAACTGTACAGGATTCTAGTTGAACTGCACCATATGAGGAAAGAGAAGAACTAGAAGCTCATGCGAAAGAGACTGAATCATACAATAACCAATTAGGTCATGATGAACATCTCCAAAATTCTAAAGACTCTGAGAACTTCTCGGAGCTCCAAGTCAAGAGGGTGAATTAAGGGAGGACCCGAGAGAGTTTGAGCCTGGGGAGCAACATCATACTGGTAGAAGGTCTTCAAATCTATATTAGATTTATTTTACTTAAATGATTTAATTGCGGATTTCATATTTATTTTGTTTATTCATATTGTGAATTTATTTACGTGTACAAATGAATGTTTTGATCTTTCAAGGAGTTTTATATTACAATAATGGTAGACATATCAAGTTCTATTTAGTGTTTCATACATATTTAATTTTTAAATATATTATAAAACATAAAAAGTTTCCCTTGTTTTGCACATTATTACATTTCAATCTTTTAGCATAATTCTCTAAATATCATAGTAATATATTGAGTAGTATATATGTTCAACCATTATTTTCCCTGTTACTAAATATCTTGCTTGAGAAATTTTCACTTCCTGTATAAATGGATGAAAATGGTACACGTGCAATATTTCTGCAAAATATAAGTAGTTATGATCATAAAATATAGATTGTGATCATTAAAAATCTTTTTTGTGGCTTGTGCTCAATTGAGGGGGAAATCGAACTAGATAATGGCTTGCGACTATTTCACGGTTATGCTTGAGAAGCCTTTCCTGCTAAGATGGATGCAGATACATGGAGTTGTGCCCCCATTAAAGCATAAACTCATGTATCTATGTCGATTATTAAAATCATGCAAGATTTTATCTTAACCGTATCATATGTGGAAAGAGAAGAACTAGAAGCTCATGCTAGAGGGACTAAATCATGATATAACCAATCCGGCCATGCTGAATAGCTCCAAAAGTCTAAAGACTCTGAGAACTTCCCGGAGCTCCCAAGTAAAGAGGATGAATCAAGGGAGGATCCGAGAGAGTTTGAGCGTAGGGAGCAACATCATGCTATTGGGAGGTCATCAAATCTATATTAGAATTATTTTACTTAAATGAATTAGTTGTGGATTTCATATTTATTTTGTTTATTCATACTGTGAATTTATTTATATACAAATGCATGTTTCTATCTTTTAAGGGGTTTTAAAGTACAATAATAGTACAAATATCAAGTTCTATTTAGTGTGACTTACAAATTTAATTTTTAAATATATTTTAAAACATAAAAAGTTTTTCTTGTTTTGCAAAATACACTATCACAGGAAATCCCCTTTAGCACCGGTTTTTTTTGTTCTATCACCGGTTTTTCGTAAACAAAACTGGTGCCTAAGTAACTGATGAAACGGTTTCACTAGTTGAAAGAAAACTGGTGCTAAATCCCTACTTTTAGCACCGGTTATTAAACCGGTGCTAATATGTGCCACAATAGCACCGGATTTTAAAGCGGTGGTAATTTTAGCACCGGTATTTTTGTTTGCACGGGTTTTTCAACCATTCATTTTTTGTAATCACCGGTACTTTTTTGTAATCACCGATTTTTTAATTGGTGCTATAATATTTACAACGACTAAAAAAGATCCATTCGCTGCCGCTTTCAGAGGAAGGGATTTTTTTAGTAGTAAATATTTTAGCACCGGTTTTTTTGTTAGCACCGGTTTTTTAACCGGTGCTAAAATATTTACGACTAATTCAATCTGAATGATTTACACTATATAAGTCAGTCAATAACTAGCACTCATTTCATTTCAAATGCACAAAATAGAAAACATTTACTAAGAATGCCAGAATGTGGCACTCAGAATTATGTATCAAGAAATGGTTACTAAGCATATGGAGTTCTATATGCATTTCTGTTAAAAAAATGTCAGAGAAAATTTTGAACTTTTTTTGTTTGAAGTCCTGCAATTGGATTATACCACCGTACGCGAATATGGCATTGGCATATTTAGCAACCAGAATGAAAACAATAAAGGAGGTAGGTGAAAATCACCTCTTTTCCATGTCCATTTTTGTAGCACTTGTTTACAGGCTTTGGGTCCAAGCTCAACTTTTCAAAGCATGTTGCCCACTCAGTTCTCTTGCCCTCGTAGATTAGATTTTCCACATAGTAGACAAAGGGAAAGTGTGTATGCTGCAAGGAAAAAACAAATCCTTTACTTCATCAGCTAATAACATTGCCATGGAATAAAAGGCTAGAAATAAAGAAAAATAATTTTTACACTCAGCATCAAGATTCAAGGTACAATTGGGAATCAGTTTTCTCCCAAATGAGATAGTTGTAGTAAGAAAACAATAAATGCTGAAACAGAGACTGATACAAATTCGGCCTGAAAATGAATTATTCAATTAAGCATGTTCAGTTCAGGATTCCAGGTGTATCAAAGAAGACAGGTACTCACCACATCAAGCCAGGCATCAGTTGCACATGACTCTATAGTGTTGAACAAACACTCATCCGGGCTATGCTGCAGGCAAGACAAGAAAGTCAGATTTATGAATCAGCAAAGTTATATCCCTCCAAAAATTTATCTATATCAGCATGAAGAGGCAAAATAGACTGAACAATACTAATCATTGTATCAATACCTAACAAACACAAGATCAAACTTATTCACATTCACTTCAAAAGGGGATCTTACAGTAATTAAGTTTATGAGGAAAGTTTGCGAAAAAAATATATAAGCTCGGCACTATCAGGACAAAAAAGATGAATTTGGGCAGAGAAAGCAAAGCAAATTTCTTCTTCTAACATCTCCACAAGCCTAAAAATAACAATAAAACAAGTAAAATTCAAAAAAATAATATAAACCCTAGAAAATTCACCCCCATTTGCACATTTTTCCCCAAAATCTCAAACAATTAACAAAAGAAACTCCATATGGGGAATCAGAGGTAAAGAATGAAGCAACATCGAGGACTTATTGACGAGGTCATACCATTTTGGATGAATCCCTGATTTAGGGGGTGAGCAAACTGGAGTCTGCCACCACCGCTACCTCGTGCCGCCACCACCACTTCCTCGTGCCGCCACCACATCCGCCTCGTCTTGCCACCACTGCCGCTGCCTGGCCTCGCCGCCTCACCACCTCTGCTGCCTCTACACCACCACATCGCTGTGTCAGTGCCTTCCTAAAACCCTAGCCTAGCCAAACCACCCCACTGAAGCTCGACTTCACTGCCGCCTGACCTTGCCACCTCTAATTGGGCAGCTTGAAGACAAAGGGCCAAATGAAGAGAGCAAAAGAGACTAATTTATTCATCAATTTTCATTTTTTATGTTTAATTGGGCAAGTTTTTTGGGCAAGAGTACACTAATAAATTAATTAGGTAGAGATAGCTTGATTATGTATATGTATAAATGTTTTAAAAAATAAAGTAAAATTTATTGTCAGGAATAAATTTTTAAAATTTTAATTTTAAAAGAAATAAAATTTTAGAGGGGTAGAAAATTAATAAAAGGTTAATTCAATATAATCAACTAAAAATAAAACTATTAATTAAAATATGAGTAAAAAAATTAGGAAATTTGATATATATATATATATATTTATATTTTTTAAAATAAGGTTTTACCCTTAATTAGTTAAAGTAAATAAATAGTTATTAGTGTTTATACATAGAAAGTCATGTAAGGGTTGATAGTTGATTAGCTAAAGTCAACCTAATTATTAGTATTTCTTTATAGAAAGTCAAGTAAGGTTTGACCGTTTATTAGTTAAAGTCAACTTAGTTATTAGTGTTTCTTTATTAGTAATGTTATTAGTGTTTCTTTATTAGTAAGGTTTGACCGTTTATTAGTTAAAGTCAACTTAGAAAGTAAAGTAAGGGTTAACTGTTGAGTAGTTAAAGTCAACTTAGTTATTAGTAATGTTATACAGAAAGTCAAGTAAGGGTTGACTGTTAATTAGTTAAAGTCATGTTAGTATATAGAAAGTCAAGTAAAGGTTGACCGTTGAATAGTTAAAATCAACTTTGTTATCAATAAAAGTTGACCGTGGATTAGGGAAAGTCAACCTAGTTATTAGTGTTCATGTATAGAAAGTCAAGTAAGATTTGTGTATAGAAAGTCAAGTAAGCTTTAGTGTTTAAAATTAACTTAGTTATTAGTGTATGTGTATAGAAAGTAAAGGTTGAAAGTAGATTAGTTATGGTCAAACATTTGGATATTATATACTACAAATAAAGTTTGACCGTTAATTAGTGAAAGCAAACTTAGTTATTAATGTTTATTTATTGAATGCCAAGTAAGGGTTTACTGTTGATTAGACAAAGTTAAACATTTTTATTAGTATTTATTATATACTAATTCAAATAAAGTGTGACCGTTAATTAGTTATACTCAATTTAGTAATTAGTGTTTATATATATTGAAAGTGAAGTAAGGGTTCATCGCTGATTAAACAAAGTCAACCTAGTTATTAGTGTTTATATATTGAAAGTCGAGTAAATTTTGACCGTCGATTAGTTAAAGTCAACTTAGTCACTGGTGTTTCTAGATTAGAGAAAGAGTCAAGTAAAGTTTGATTGTTGATTAGTTAAAGTTAAATTAGTCACTAGTATTTATATATAGAAAGTCAAGTACGGTTTAACCGTTGATTAGTCAAAGTCAAACATTTTTATTAGTATTTATTAAAGACTAATTCAAATAAAGTTTAACCGTTAATTAGTTAAAGTCAACTTTTTTATTAGTGTTTATATATTGAAAGTCAAGTCAGGGTTCATCGTTGATTAGACAACGTAAATCTAGTTATTAGTGTTTATATATTGAAAGTAGAGTAAAGTTTGACTATTGATTAGTTAAAGTCAGCTTAGTCACTAGTGTTTCTATATAGAGAGAGTCAAGTAAAGTTTTACCGGTGATTAGTTAGAGTCAACTTCGTCACCAGTATTTATATATAGAAAGTCAAGTAAGGTTTGACCGTTGATTAAACAACGTCAAACACTTTTATTAGTATTTATTATATACTAATTTAAATAATGTTTGACCAACATTTAGTTAAAGTTAACTTATTTATTAGTGTTTATATATTTAAAGTCAAGTAAGGTTTGACAATTGATTAGACAAAGTCAAACATTTTTATTAGTTTTATTATATACTAATTCAAATAAAGTTTGACCATTAATTAGTTAAAGTCAACTTTATTATTAGTGTTTATATATTGAATGTCAAGTAAGGTTTGGCCGTTGATTAGACAAAGTCAAACATTTTTATTAGTATTTATTATATACCAATTCAAATAATGTTTGAGCGTTAATTAAATAAAGTTAACTTTGTTATTTGTGATTATTTATTGAAAGTCATGTAAAGCTTGACCGTTGATTAGACAAAGTCAACCTAGTTATTAGTGTTTATATATTGAAAGTCGAGTAAAGTTTGACCATTGATTAGTTAAAGTTAGCTTAGTCATAAGTGTTTCTATATAGAGAGAGCGTCAAGTAAAGTTTGAACTTTGATTAGTTAATGTCAACTTAGTCACTAGTATTTATATATAGAAAGTCAAGTAAGGTTTGACCATTGATTAAACAAAGTCAAAAAGTTTTATTAGTATTTATTATATACTAATTAGAATAAAGTTTGATCGTTAATTAGTTAAAGTCAACTTTGTTATTAGTGTATATTGAAAGTCAAGTAAGGGTTCATCGTTGATTAGACAAAGTTAACCTAGTTATTAGTGTTTATTTATTGAATGTCGAGTAATGTTTGACCGTTGATTAGTTAAAGTCAGCTTAGTCACTAGTCGAAGGTAATGGTAAATAAAAAGTAACCGTGAGAGTCTACGGGAGTGGGAACATTATCCCACTCCCGTGATACAATGAAACCTACTAAACTACCCCTGATCTAGATGGTACAATCCGGTGGCTCAAAAATATACAACTAAAAAGGTCTTCAGTGATGGGGACCTTGTCCCACTCCATAAATACAGGATACCTACGAAGCTACCCTTGGTCTAGATGTAACCAGGTGGCCCGAAAAGATGCTACCCCTTCATGATGACAGGGGCCTGTACAGATCTTCCGTGAAACTATCGAGGGGGTATGAGGACATACTCAGTAGCCCCTCACACCATGCAACTTCCATACAACCGGTTGTGTGAACCAGCTCTTCAGCTGTGGTTTGTCCCCCATGGGTGAATTCCAAGCCGAGAATGGTCTCGGCCTTCAAGTGAAGCAGTATGCCGTCTTCTCCAGGAAGAGCTGGTACACCGCTTCTACCATGTACACCTCTAAGATGAAGATAAAGAGGTGTTATTGGCCTTCGATAATGATCTCTGGATGAGTACCGAGGTTTTCTCGATGGGGTTGGGAGCAGATTGACCGTAGTCTGTGTTACTCCCTAGAGTACCCCGCCGATAGACTTCCTAATGATGAAGAGACAGGGCATGACTTCTACCGCGCACTCCCCGCGTAATGGTTTTGTAACCGTTCTTTCCATTTTAGGCAAATGGACAGCCTAATGCCATTTTGCACTTTTTAGTGCAGCGCAGGCAAATAGCTCGAACTCGGGCATTCTGACCCTGGAAAATAGCACAACCATACAGTACAGCTTCCTTACAACCGGACGTGTGAACTAGTTCTCAAATCGTGGTTTGTTCCCTACGGGTGTGAGTCCAACCGTTGCTAAGGTGCGGCGACGGCCTTCCAAGCCGAGAGTGAACTCGGCCTTCCTTGCTGAATGGCCATGCAAGTAATAGTAGGATTTTGTTTTTGCGGACCCCTTCGAGGGATCGAATGCCCCCTTCGAGTTCTCGAACACATCTATATCTGGAATGTCTCATTCGCGTACTGGAACATCTCCATCACTCGAATTCCTCCTCGAGCAGTCAAACGCCTCCAGAACTCGAATGCCTCCTGGAGCACTCAAAGACCTCCTGCACTCAAATGATCGCTCTAGCACTTGAACACCCCAAGCACACGAACACCTCCATCACTCGAATGCCCCTTGGAGCACTCGCAGACCTCCAGCACACGAGAGCCCCTTCCGAGCACTCGAACACATCCAGCACTCGAGCATCTCCATCTTGCCTTCCAAGAGTCTAATGCCTCCTTGGACCACCATACCGTACCATACCCCTCCAATGCTTCCAGGACTCGAACGCCTCCAGTACTCGGGTGTCTCCACGACCACTCGAGAGCCTCTATAACCCTCAAACCACCAAATTCCTCAAACCACCATACCCATCGAACATCCATATGTAGAATGTCCCATTCATACACTCAGAACACCTCCATTACTCGAATGCCCCCTCGAGTACACGAACGCCTCCAGCACTCGAATGCCTCCTCGAGCAGTCGAGGACCTCCAGCACTCGAAGGATCCCTCGAGCACTTAAACACCTCCAGCACACGACCCCCTCCATCACTCGAAATGCCCCCTGGAGTGCTCGAAGACCTCCAGCACACGATAGCCCCTCCCGAGCACTCGAGCATGTCCAGTATACGAGCATCTCCATCTCTCGTATGCACTCCAAGATTCGAAATGCCTCCTCGGACCACCATACCCCTCGAATGCCTCCAGGACTCGAAAGCCTCCAGTATTCAGATGCCTCCTCGAGCACTCGAAAGCCTCCATATCCCTCGAACCACCAAATTCCTTGAACCATCATACCCCTCGAACCTCCACCCGACCCCTCGGACCATCGTGTCCCTCGAACTGCCGCTTTGTTTTTCCCAGTCCTGCAAAAAAGTTGAATGGGATGGTGCCCTCATGCCACTTCTACAAAAAGATGAAGTGGTGTAGACCGGTTCTACCATATACACCTAAATTGGTTGTGGTGTTGTAGGCCTTCCAAAAGCAATCTCCGGGCAAATAGGAGGTCAAAACCATAAGGAATATTTACCACCCTACTACTTACCTGCACAAAATATTTACCGCCTGCATGGGCTTCCGAAGTCCGCCAATGTGTTTACCTGCAAAATAAAATTTTGAGAAATTTGCCGACCAAGTTTGGCCGCAGTTGTGCCATTTGTTAGAACAGAAACTCATGGGGAAATAATCTGTTGCGGATGAGGTAGCAATCTTTTTGAATAAGCTTGAATGCCCTTGTTGAATCTGGTCATAGGCCTTTTTGGAGAACTTTGTTCCTTTCACTCCATATATAGTATACAGTAGTTGCCAATGCCAGAGGTCCCATTTTCCTTTTCAACTTCGATCCTCTAACCTATCTTCTGATCCATTTTTCAGAGGCTGCAATGGACTCTGTGGCTCTTCTAAAACTTATCTAAGTTCGCACCCTATCCCATACAGTTCTACCAAAATCACACTAGAAGAACAAGTGATCGTGCGTCTCGACCTCCGAACGACATAGGGAGCGATATGATCTGTGTGTGCATCTTCACCTAAATGAAACTTATCTTTGGTTTGTAGTCGACCAAGAGAAGCAAGCCAGGTAATGAACGAGAAATGGGGGGGATGGATCCACGCCAAAGGGAACTGTAAAATATGGCCATTGGGAGGGTGTGTATATCATATAACTGAGGGTAGGTAGCCCTATGTATGTGTCATGGGCTATCGCCGTGGATTTTCCTGATCCTGCCCAAACTGCCAGCATGTCCTTGATCGAGTCGACTGCCCAAACACTAGTCGACTTAGTCACTAGTCGAAGGTAATGGTAAATAAAAAGAAACTGTAAGAGTGTATGGGAGTGGGAACATTTTCCCACTCCCATGATACAATGAAACCTACTGAACTACCCCTGATCTAGGCGAAACGATCAGGTGGCCCAGAAGTAACCGGAAAAGTCTGTGGAAATGGGTACCTTGTCCCACTCCATTAATACATGATACCTACAAAGCTACCTCTGGACTAAATGATACAGCCAGGCGGCCCAAAAAAGATGCTTACCCCTTCGTGGTGACAGGGGCCTGTAGAGACCATCCATGAGAAAATGATGCTAACCCCTCCAATAATACATGACTAGCCCCTCACTCCATGAAACTTCTGTACAACCGATTGTGTGAACTGGCTCTTCATTCGTGGTTTGTTCTCCACGGGTGTCTTCCGAAACGAGAATGGTCTCGTCCTTCAAGTGAAGTAGTATGACGTCTTCTCTGGGGAGAGGTGGCACACCGATTCTACCATATACACCTCTAAGATGAAGATAAAGAGGTGTTATTGGCCTTTCATAACAATCTTTGGATGAGTGCCGAGGTTTTGTCGTTGGGGTTAGGAACAAATTGGCCATAGTCTGTGTTGCTCCCAAGTGTTCCCCACGGATAGACCTCATAATGATGAAGAGACCGGGCATGACTTCTACCGCGCATGCCCTGCGAAATGGTTTTGTAACCATTTTTTCCATTTTAGGCAAATGGACAGCCTGATGCCATTTTACACTTTTCAGTGCAGCGCAGGAAAATACCGCAACCAAAATAGAGAGCAGTTTTGGAGAATTCTAATTAAATGGGAAAACAAGGCTGGGCATTGTCCGGGTTCTAATCACAAGTGCGGCTGGGGTGTTACCGTGTTCTGGGCACAAGAAAGGCCGGGCGGGGCAAGGCCGGGTTCTGAGTAAAAGCAAGGATGGAGGTTTCCCGGGTTGTAAACACACGCAAGGCCGGACGGCGTCCGGGGTCTGAACACACGCAAGGCTAGAGGGTTATCGGATTTTGGACACAAGCAAGGCCGGCTATTAGGCCAGGATTTAGACACAAGCAAGGCCAAAATTTTGCCAGGTTCTAGACACAAGCGTGGTCGGAAGGTGACTGGGTTTTGAACACTTGCAATGCCGGGTGGTTACCGGGTTCTGGTCACAAGCTAGGCCGGTGGGGTAACCAGGATTTGAACACTACTTTACCCAATTTGATTGCGAATTCTGCCAAAAAATAACTGAGTTTAACACTTACAACCTATAAGCATTCCCACCCTGAACTGCTCAGAAATCCACATTTCAGAAATCCTTTCACAACCGCATACAAGTCCACACAAATATCTCCTAGAGGGATACCTAAAATACGAGGTTCACCAAGCTCTCGTCTCCAGTGACCCAGATTGAGGACTGAAGTCTTCAACCCAAGTTGACAGTGAGTCAGTTTCTGGGTCGGGTTCCCAGTCGGAAGTCATCTTCCTCCAAGTTCAAAGAAGCACGGCCTGCTCTAGAGGATGTCGGAGCCATCACCGTCTTGTCTGAGATGCACCTTGTTTGAGCCATCTTGTCTGAGCCATCACCGTCTTGTTCGAAGAAGCAAAAGCCAGCTCTTTTCCTACGAGCTACGAACTTAAGCGAGAAACCCAGATCCTATTTTCATGGCTTCCAAAAAGTAAGAAATACTTCGAATTGGAGCACCTATTATACATTAAAAGATTCCCGGTGAGGAGCCCAACATTAATGTCGGACTCCTCGCCGGAGAAGAAGAGCTGTGGAAGAGAAACCCGGCGAAAATCAAACACGATGAACAGTGTAGGGATGTGCCCTATTTTTACCTCAGAGCTGTTCACACAGTTTTTGACTTAGTCATTAGTGTTTCTATATAAAGAGAGTCAAGTAAAGTTTGACCATTGATTATTTAAAGTCAACTTAGTCACTAGTATTTATATATAGAAAGTCAAGTAAGATTTGACCGTTGATTAGACAATGTCAAACATTTTTATTAGTATTTATTATATACAAATTCAAATAAATTTTGACTGTTAGTTAGTTAAAGTCAACTTTGTTATTAGTGTTTATATATTGAAAGTCAAGTAAGATTTGATCGTTGATTAGACAAAGTCAAACATTTTTATTAGTATTTATTATATACTAATTCAAATAAAGTTTGACCGTTAATTAGTTATGGTCAACTTTGTTATTAGTGTTTATTTATTGAAAGTCAAGTAAGGTTTGATTGATGATTAGACAAAGTCAAACATTTTTATTAGCTTTATTATACACTAATTCAAATAAAGTTTGACCATCAATTAGTTAAAGTCAACTTTGTTATTAGTGTTTATATATTGAAAGTCAAGTAAGGTTTGTCCGTTGATTAGTCAAAATGAAACATTTTTATTAGTATTTATTATATACTAATTCAAATGAAGTTTGACCATTAATTAGTTAAAGTCAACTTTGTTATTAGTGTTTATATATTGAAAGTCAAGTAAGGGTTCATCGTTGATTAGACAAAGTTAACCAAGTTATTAGTGTTTATATATTGAAAGTCGAGTAAAGTTTGACCGTTGATTAGTTAAAGTAAGGTTAGTTACTAGCGTTTCTATATAGAGAGAGTCAAGTAAAGTTTGACTGTTGATTAGTTAAAGTTAACTTTGTCACTAGTATTATATATACAAACTCAAGTAAGGTTTGACCGTTGATTGGACAGAGTCAAACATTTTTATTAGTATTTATTATATACTAATTCTAATAAAGTTTGACCATTAATTAGTTAAAGTCAACTTAGTCACTAGTATTTATATATAGAAACTCAAGTAAGGTTTGATCGTTGATTAGACAAAGTCAAACATTTTTATTAGTAATTATTATATACTAATTCAAATAAAGTTTGACCGTTAATTAGTTAAAGTCAACTTTGTTATTAGTGTTTATTTATTGAATGTCATGTGAGGTTTGATCGTTTATTAGACAAAGTCAAACATGTTTATTAGTATTTATTATATACCAATTCAAATAATGTTTGACCGTTAATTAGTTAAAGTCAACTTTGTTATTAGTGTTTATTTATTGAAAGTCATGTAAAGTTTGACCGTTGATTAGACAAAGTCAACCTAGTTATTAGTGTTTATATATTGAAAATCGAGTAAAGTTTGACCGTTGATTAGTTAAAGTCAGCTTAATCACTAGTGTCTCAATATAGAGAGACTTAAGTAAAGTTTGTCCTTTGATTAGTTAAAGTCAACTTAGTCACTAGTATTTATATATATAAAATGAATTTTGAAATCTTTTAGTACCGGTGCTAGTTTTTTATTTTTAGTACCGGTGCTAGTTTTTATTTTTAGCACCGGTTTTTAAAACTGTTTCTATTTTTTACAAAACCGGTCCTATATTTAAATTTTTAGCATGGGTTTTTAAAACTGGTGCTATTTTGATTTTTTAGCGACTTTTTTGTGGAAAGGTAGAATTTTAAAAATGTTTAGCACTGGTTTTTTAAAACCGGTGCTAATATTTCCAAAACTAGTGCTATTTTAAATTTTCTAGCTATTTGTTCGGCGGGAAAAAATGAAATTTGCAAATTTTAAGCACCAGTTTTTAAAAATCGGTGCTAATTTTTTCCAAAAACTGTGTTATTGTAAAATTTAGCTCCGGTTTTTGAAAAACCGGTGTTCAAACTAACAAAACTGGACTTAAATTAACACCGGTTTGAAAAATCGGTGTTAAAATTAAAAAAATGGTGTTATTACATTTTTAGCACCGGTTTTGAAAACCAGTGCTAAAAAATCGGTGTTAGAGGGGGGTCTCTATGGTAGTGATATTACATTTCAATATTTTAGCTCATTTCTCTAAAAACATAGTAATATATTAAGTAGTTTTATACGTTCAACAATTATTTTCCCTGTTACTAAATATCTTGCTTGAGAAATTTTCACTTCCTGATAAATGGATGAAAATTGTACATGTGCGATATTCGCGCAAAATATAAGTAGTTGTGACCTAAAAAATAGATAGTGATAATTGGAGATCTTTTTGTGGCTTGTGCTCAATTGGGGGAGAAATTGAACTAGATAATGGCTTGTGACTATTTCACTGTAATGCTCGAGATGCCTTTTCCTACTGAGATGGATGATAATACATGGAGTTGTGCCCCCTTTAAAGCATAAACTCATTTATCTATGTTGACTATTAAAACCGTACATGCTTTTGTCTTAAACGTACCATATGTGGAAAGAGAAGAATTAGAAGCTCGTGCTAAAGAGACTGAATCATACAATAACTAATCTAGCCATGTTGAACAGCTCCAAATGTCTAAAGACTTTGAGACCTTCTCGGAGCTCCCAAGTCAGGAGGATGAATCAAGGGAGGAATCAAGAGAGTTTGAGCGTAGGGAGCAACATCATGCTCTGAGGAGGTCTTCCAATCAATATTAGATTTATTTTTACTTAAATGAACTAGTTGCGGATTCCACATTTCTTTAGTTTATTCATATTGTGAATTTATTTACATATACAAATGCATGATTCTATCTTTTAAGGGGTTTTATAGTACAATAATGGTAGAAATATCAAGTTCTATTTAGTGTGACTTACAAAAACTTTTCAAAATATATTTTAAAACATAAAAACTTGCCCTTGTTTTGCACGAAATTACATTTCAATCTTTTAGCACAATTCTCTAAAATTCATAGTATTATATTAAGTAGTTTTATACATTAACCATTATTTTCCCTGTTACTAAATATCTTACATGAGAAATTTTCACTTCCTGTATAAATGGATGAAAATGGTACATGTGCGATATTTGTGCAAGATATAAGTAGTTATGATTATAAAAAATAGATTGTGATCATTGGCGATCTTTTTCTGGCTTGTGCTCAATTGAGGGAGAAATTGAACTAGAAAATGGCTTGCGACTATTTCATTGTAATGCTCGAGATGCCATTTCCTGCTGAGATGGATGCTGATACATGGAGTTGTGCCCACTCTAAAGCATAAACTCGTGTATCTATGTTGACTATTCTTTTGTCTTAAACCTACCATATGTGGAAAGAGCAGAACTGGAAGCCCATGCTAGAGAGACTGAATTATATAACAACCAATCTGGACACACTGAATTGCTCCAAAAGTCTAAAGACTCTGAGAACTTCTCGGAGCACCCAAGTAAAGGGGATGAATCAAGGGAGGATCTGAGAGAGTTTGAGCGTAGCGAGCAACATCTTGTTCTTAGGAGGTCTTCAAATTTATATTAGATTTATTTTTACTTAAATGAACTAGTTGTGGATTTCCTTTTTATTTACTTTATTCATAATGTGAATTTATTTACCTGTAAAAAAATCATAATTCTATCTTTTAAGGGGTTTTATAGTACAATAAATGTATAAATATCAAGTTCTATTTAGTGTGACTTACAAATTTTATTTAAAAATATATTTTAAAACATAAAAAGCTGCCCTTGTTTTGCAGAATATTACATTATATTCTTTTAGCATAATTATATGGAAGGAAAACTACATAGCGAAATGGTCCTACTTCTCGCATTAACTCCATCGACAGAAAAAACTCAAGGACTCGATACAGTAATCCGAAGACAAGAGGAAAAGGAACTATCCCCGAAGACAGATTCACTCGATCTGAAAAGCTCTATTTGCCTCTGCCATTCTATGATTCTCTTCCTTCCAAAAATTGCAGAGGAGCATGATCCGAAGTGGTGGCTGCTACAAGAATGGAATATTCCAAAGTTTCCGCGGTTTGTATTTCTTGTTGAATTTGTAGTTTTAAACGTTTAACCATGATTTTCCCTGTTACTAATTATCTTTCTCGAGAAAATTTCACTTTCCTACATAAATGGATAAACATGGTACACGTTCGATATTCATACAAAATATAAGTACTTATGATCATACAAAATAGATTGTGATCATTAGCAATCATTTTGTGGCTTGTGCACTACGTTACTGATGATGTTGTTGCTAATCTGCTGGTACATTGGACTCAGACTTGATTTTGTTTCTTGGTTATTTTGAATCTTTCCAGTTTGAACATTTTATATAAAATTACTTTGCAGACCTAAATCGACATCGAGCACGCAGATACATTTCTATCGCAACCCAATCAGCGTATTGGACAAGCTCCCTATGTTAATTATGCTCAATTTAGAGAGAAGTTGAACTAGATACTGGCTTGCGACTATTTCACGGTAATGCTCGAGATGCGCTTTATAGCTGAGATGGATGCAAATACATGGAGATTTCCCCCCTTTAAAGTGTAAACTCATGTGTTTGTATTGACTGCTAAAACCATACAAGATTCTGGTTTAACCGCACCATGTGAGGAAAGAGAAGAACTAGAAGCTCATGCAAGAGAGACTAAATCATACAATAACCAATCGGGCCACACTGAACAGCTCCAAAAGTCTAAAGACTCTGAGAACTTCTCAGAGCTCCCAAGTCCAGAGGATGAATCAAGGGAGGATCCGAGAGAGTTTGGGCGTAGGGAACAACATTATGCTCTTAGGAGGTCTTCAAATCTACATTAGATTTATTTTACTTAAATTAACTACTTACGGATTTCATATGTATTTAGTTTATTTATATTGTGAATTCATTTACGTGTACAAATGCATGTTTCTATCTTTTAAGGGGTTTTATATTAAAATAATTGTAGAAATATCAAGTTCTATTTAGTGTGACTTACAAATTTATTTGTGAAATATATTTTAAAACATAAATAGTTGTCATTGTTATGCACAATTTTAGATTTCAATCTTTTAGCAAAGTTCTGTAAAAATCATAGAAATATATTATGCAGTTTTTTACGTTCAACCATGATTTTCCCAGTTTCTGAATATCTTTCTTGAGAAAATTTCACTTCCTGTTAAAATGAATGAAAAAGGTACGAGTGCAATATTTGTGCAAAATATAAGTAGTTGTGAATGTAAAAAATAGATTGTGATCATTGGCGATATTTTTGTGACTTGGGTCAATTGAGGGAGTGGGAGGTCATTGCCGTACCTCTCAAAGTTAATATTTATAAGCCCTAAATGCTTACTATCTACAACTAATTAGATAGCGGCAAGTCGGGGTCGTCCACGAAGAAAAGGGATCTTCCTAAGCGTTTAGGCACAAAAGGTTGATATTAGGCTAGGACTAGATGTATATACATACATATAAAAGCATGTAAATGGGGGAGTTTGGTTGTTTGGTGGTCCTAAGTTATGAAATTAAAAGACAAGATAACTAGCAAAGTCAAGTAACTAGGCTAATCATCAAACAAAACAAAGAAAAAGGGGTTTAAAACTACAAAGATAAAGCCTTAGGGGAAATTGATATCCACTTCCAAACCTAATGTAGATCATTGAACCATTCACTCATTCTATCACATTCATTACTTGACTTAACATTAACATACTTATCTAGCAAGAATCACAACACATTCTGCACAAGAAGTTCTAAGTTCATGTTCATAGATTTTCATGCAAAGGAGCTAAGGAATTCGTCACTTTCCAAACACCCGAACACTTCAATCATAGAAACACTTCCTATTCTCAAACAACATATGACATATAGTAAGTGAAACATAGCATCAAGAATACATAAATGCTAAATAACAAAGGCTTCAAGAATGAGTGAAACAATATATTCACTACTTCAACTACTTGTTGTGAAGATAAATCTTCCATCCTTCTTAGGTAGTAGTTTGCAAGAGTGAATTCGACATCTCTTGTCAAACCTCACCAATGACTCCCTTATTACTAAGAGTATCCCATTGATGGCATTTAGCACGAAGAATCAACAAGCTTAGCAACACTTATAAACACTACACCGTGTCTAAGCATTTAACCAATTCATGCATTTACACAAGATTAGTCAAGAACGATCGACATTCATAGACCTCTCTCATTTGCTACCTAAAAAAAACATGACAACAAGTTCGACATCATCACATTCATCTAGCAATTATCAACACACCAACATCATTTAAGAAGCTCTAACTCATGCTCTTGGATTCCACATTAAAAGAGGGGAGAATTAGCTACTTTCTCCCAACCCTAACAACCAATCATACAAGAAATTCATATACTCAAGCTCCCAACAACATCAATGACATTAACAATTAACATTCAAAGCTCAATAAATGCACAATAGCAAAAGCACCAAATAGATATATAAATGGTTCTTACTACATAGAAATGGAAGCTTCCATCCTTTGCTCCCAAGATAAAACTAAGCTAGATAATCAAAACCCATAACATAGAATAAAGATCTACAAAGAAAGAAGAAGAAATGGAAGAAAATGGTGAAAAACTAGGGTTTTGGAGCCCCCAAGTTGGGCTTAGAGGGTTGGGGAAGAAGGGGGGTGAAAAGCTATTTATAGTACAAGAAAAAAGGGAGTAAAACACAAGTTGCAGGGCAGTAATCGCGAGTCGTGATGCCTCCATCGCGAGTCGCGACCAGATCAGTAAAATTTTGAGCTCTCAGGTCAACATTTTGCGAGTCGCGATACATTCATCGCGAGTTGCGATGGAAAAAAGTCCCGTTTTGTTTTGCTTCCTCCGGGTGAACCGTTCTTCCGTTTTGGGAGTTCTTGTAGTCGATTTTATAGTACTCGAGAAGAGGAATCCAATGGTATCACTCTTATAGGCTGATTCTTCTCAGAAAATTCTCAAAACTCTGCTTCAAAACATAGATCATTCTTCGACCTTTGGTTTGCTCTCCTTTCTTCACTTTATCTTCTACCACTTTGTGAGTGGCCTTCCATCTTCTACCATCCTTTCGAATGACCTTCACTAAACCACTCCTAAGTGCTCATGAGAAATCTACAAATTAATCTTACAAAAAGGAATCTATATGCTCATAAGGACCAAAAGTCCATTAGACTAAACATAGGTTACAAAATGAAGGATTTAGATATAAAAACCAAAAATGACTATCTAAACCCCTTATCATGTAAACCTACCTAAATCTAACAATCTTAAAACAAAAATATGACAAAAGATGTGTTAAATGCTTTGGAAAATACATGCATTTGAAGTCTCATCAAATCTCCCCACACTTAAACCTTACTCGTCCTCGAGTAAACAAGAACAAACAAAGATCAAAGCGTAAAATTGCATGTAAAAGTTTTCCCAAAACATCCAAAATCATATTCCTAGACTACCCTAACCCCCAAGTCATAAGAATCTCCCCCACTCTCACATCCCAAAGCCTAAGATAATCTAAACAACCAACAAACCATAACAAAAGTGAGGTATACATATAATGCCAAGCTAACTTACTCCACAGAAAAAGCCACTCAATAGACAAATCAAGAGAATAATTTTTTTTCAATTTCTCTCATTTTCTCTCATTTTGCCTAGGAGCCCTCTCGGGTTTTCATCCTAGCTTCACACAATTTTCTTTTTCAATGCTCACCCTCACCTTTTTCCTCACCATTTGGCCTCTTATTTTTGCATAGGCCGCCCTTTTGGGTTTTCGACCTATCCGGGCCTCCCACTTTTGCCTAAGTTGCCCTCTCGGGTTTTCAACTTAGCGGGAAATTTTTTTTCTTTTTTTTCAAACAAACACATCAAAGTGGAGCATATGCACTCTACAATACAATACAATGAGATATATATTCCTCTTTAACTCCCCACATTGAAACAAAAATTGTCCTAAATGTGAATAGGACAAGATAACGAAATAAGGGAGAAAGAAAAAAATACTCACAACTAGGACTTTGAAGATCCTTCCCGATGATGGTAATGCTCACTCCTCAATGAATGTTATCTCCTCCATGTTCTTGAACACCGCCCAACATGAAACTTTGATCCATCCACTACGAACCCACAACTATGCAAATCCCGATCAACACTCACAATAGACAACAACTAGTAGTACTCCTAGATGGTGGTTTTGGTAGTGGTTTTTGGTGGTGGGTTGTGGTGGTATTCTTGTTGTTTTGGGTAAGGGTTTGAGGCCATGGTTGAGGATTTTTTTTTTCCAAGAAAAGAAAAACACTAACCTAACTTAAAAGCTCGGGTTGCCTCCTGAGAAGCTCTGTATTTTTAAGGCCATCGGCACGACCCTAATTTTATCCATATGGTGAAGGTTTGAACCCCTTCACCATAAGCATCCAAAAGTAGAGAGGTGGGAGTAAAAAACTTTTAAGAGGAAAGTTTTGTGGAGGTGGAGATTGTTTGAAGGGAGTTGGGTGGTTAGGAGGCTTGGGATTGTCTTTTGTCTCCTCTCTCATCTCCCTCAAAACTTCCAAAAATGGTAGAGTTGGTTCACTAGGTGGGGGAAGGGGAGATGATGCTAATGAATGTAGCACAATCACCTCTTCCTCCATTTTTTCATCCTCAACAACCAACTCCTCATCCTCTTCAAACTCAAACTCATTTCCCATGGTGACCTCACTCACCGAATCCTCGAGTTCGATTTGGGATGGTGTATTTTTGGAATCACGAGCTTTCATCCGGGCCAATGCTTCTAATATACTCCTCGCATGCCCCCTCAATAGCCTCAACACTATAGGAGAGCCGAGTGTCTGGCTCCTCACTAGTAAAGTTGTTCAAGTTTGCTATTGTATTCATGACTTCCTCACGTGTCGAACTTCCTTGTTGGGCTTGGTTTTGGGGTATGGTATAAAGTGGTGATGGACAACTAGTTTGCTCGTATTGTTGGTTTTCCGGCTCATTCTCATACCACCAATCCGGACTACCACTCCATTCCGGATTGTAAGGATTGTGGTATGGATACCATTCTTGAGCTTCTTGCCCTTGAAAACCAACATCTCCTACCTCTTGGTAGCATTCTTCATAATATCCTTAGTTTTGGAAACCAAGGGTTCTTTCTCCCTCATAGTGCTCTTCCCACAACAAATAGGAAGACTCGGTAGGATGGTCGGAATGACACATCCTACAAAACCTTGCTTGTTGAGCCTCTCTTCTCATCATAAGTTCCCTCAAGGTGAGACACTCTATTTTTAAAATAAATATTTGTTTTTAAAAAGTTTGAAATCGTATTGCAATAGTCTCGATAAAAGCTCACCAAGAACTCAAGCAATACCTACTCCGAACAAAAACAACCACCAAGAAGTGGAAAATAAAAACAACTAGCTAATATGCAACCAAAAAAGCCCAAACATTTAAAAATAAACGCTCCTTCCCCGACAGCGGCGCCAAAATTTGGTTGGTCATCGCCGTACCTCTCAAAGTTAATATTTATAAGCCCTAAATGCTTACTATCTACAAATAAGTAGATAGCGGCAAGTCGGGGTCGTCCACGAAGAAAAGGGATCTTCCTAAGCGTTTAGGCACAAAAGGTTGATATTAGGCTAGGAGTAGATATATATACATATGTAAGCATGTAAATGGGGGGGGGGGGTTGGTTGTTTGGTGGTCCTAAGTTATGAAATTAAAAAGACAAGACAACTAGCAAATTCAAGTAACTAGGCTAATCATCAAACAAAACTAAGAAAAGGGGGTTTAAAACTACAACGGTAAAGCCTTGGGGGCAATTGATATCCACTTCCAAATCTAATGTAGATCATTGAACCATTCACTCATTTTATCACATTCATTACTTGACTTAACATTAACATACTTATCTAGCAAGAATCACAAAACATTCTGCACAAGAAGTTCTAAGTTCATGTTCATAGATTTTCATGCAAAGGAGCTAAGGAATTCGTCACTTTCCAAACACCCGAACACTTCAATCATAGAAACATTTCCTATTCTCAAACAACATATGACATATATGAAGTGAAACATAGCATCAAGAATACATAAATGCTAAATAACAAAGGCTTCAAGAACGAATGAAACAATCTATTCACTACTTCAACTACTTGTTGTGAAGATAAATCTTCCATCCTTCTTAGGTAGTAGTTTGCAAGAGTGAATTCAACATCTCTTGTCAAACCTCACCAATGACTCCCTTATTACTAAGAGTATCCCATTCATGGCATTTAGCACGAAGAATCAACAAGCTTAGCAACACTTATAAACACTACACCGTGTCTAAGCATTTAACCAATTCATGCATTTACACAAGATTAGTCAAGAACGATCGACATTCATAGACATCTCTCATTTGCTACCTAAAACAAACATGACAACGAGTTCGACATCATCACATTCATCTAGCAATTATCAACACACCAACATCATTTATGAAGCTCTAACTCATGCTCTTGGATTCCACATTAAAAGAGGGGAGAATTAGCTACTTTCTCCCAACCCTAACAACCAATCATACAAGC
This sequence comes from Rubia yunnanensis, assembly GCA_037428765.1. Lineage (NCBI taxonomy): Eukaryota > Viridiplantae > Streptophyta > Magnoliopsida > Gentianales > Rubiaceae > Rubia > Rubia yunnanensis. The sequence goes on along the minus strand of CM075061.1, from coordinate 42,082,056 downwards.
AATTCATATACTCAAGCACCCAACAACATCAATGACATTAACAATTAACATTCAAAGCTCAATAAATGCACAATAGAAAAAGCACCAAATAGATATATAAATGGTTCTTACTACATAGAAATGGAAGCTTCAATCCTTTGCTCCCAAGATAAAACTAAGCTAGATAATCAAAACCCATAACATAGAACAAAGATCTACAAAGAAAGAAGAAGAAATGGAAGAAAATGGAAGAAAATGGTGAAAAACTAGGGTTTGGAGCACCTAAGGTGGGCTTAAAGAGTTGGGGAAGAATGGGGGTGATAAGCTATTTATAGTACAAGAAAAAAGGGAGTAAAACACAAGTTGCGGGGCAGTAATCGCTAGTCGCAACGCCTCCGTCGTGAGTCGCGATCAAATTAGTAAAATTTTGAGCTCTCGGGTCAACATTTCGTGAGTCGCGACACACTTGTCGCGAGTCGCGACGGAAAAAAGTCCCGTTTTGTTTTGCTTCCTCCGGGTGAACCGTTGATCCATTTTGGTGGTTCTTGTAGTCCATTTTATAGTACTCAAGAATAGGAATCCATTGGTACCACTCTTGGAGGCTGATCCTTCTCATAATAGTCTCAAAACTCTGCCTCAAAACATAGAACATTTTTCACCCTTAAGTTTGCTCTCCTTTCTTCACTTTATCTTCTACCACTTTGTGAGTGGCCTTCCATCTTCTACCATCCTTTCGAATGGCCTTCACTAAACCACTCCTAAATGCTCATGAGAAATCTACAAATTAATCTTACAAAAAGGAATCTAGATGCTCATAAGGACCAACAGTCCATTAGACTAAACATAGGTTACAAAATGAAGGATTTAGATATAAAACCCGAAAATGACTATCTAAACCCCTTATCATGTAAACCTACCTAAATCTAACAATCTTAAAACAAAATATGACAAAAGATGTGTTAAATGCTTTAGAAAATACATGCATTTGAAGCCTCATCAGGGAGAAATAGAACTAGATAATGGCTTATGATTATTTCATGGTAATGCTCGAGATATATTTTCCTGCTGAGATGGATGCAGATACATGGAGTTGTGCCCCCTTTAAAGCATAAAATCATGTATCTATGTTGACTATTGAAACCGTACAAGATTTTGTCTTAACCGTACCATATGTGGAAAGAGAAGAACTAGAAGCTAATGCTAGAGAGACTGAATCATACAATAACCAATCTGGCCATGTTAAACCGCTCTAAAAGTCTAAAGGCTCTGAGAACTTATCGGAGCTCCCAAGTAAAGAGGATGAATCAAGGGAGGACCCGAGATAGTTTGAGCGTAGGGAGAAACATCATGCCCTTAGGAGTTCTTGAAATCTATATTACATTTATTTTATTTAAATGAACTAGGTGTGGATTTCATATTTATTTAGTTTATTCATATTGTAAATTTATTTACGTGAAGAAATGCATGTTGCTATCTTTTAAGGGGTTTTATAGTACAATAATGAGAGAAATATCAAGTTCTATTTAGTGTGAATTACAAATTTAATTTTTCAATATATTTTAAGATGTAAAAGGTTTCCCTTGTTTTGCACAATATTACATTTCAATTTTTTAGCACAGTTCTCTAAAATTCATAGTAATATATTAAGTTGTTTTATACGTCAACCATTATTTTCCCTATTACTAAACATCTTGATTGAGAAATTTTCACTTCCTGTATAAATGGATGAAAATGGTACATGTGCGATATTCGTGCAAGATATAAGTAGTTATGATCATAAAAAATAGATTGCGATCATTGGGGATCTTTTTGTGGCTTGTGCTCAATTGGGGGAGAAATTGAACTAGAAAATGGCTTGCGACTATATCACTGTAATGCTCGAGATGCCTTTTCCTGCTTAGATGGATGCTGATACATGGAGTTGTGCCCTCTTTAAAGCATAAACTCATGTATCTATGTTTACTATTATAATCGTACAAGCTTTTTTCTTAAACGTACCATATGTGGAAAGAGAACGGAATCATATAATAACCAATCTAGCCACGTTGAATAGCTCCAAAAGTCTAAAGACTATGAGACCTTCTCAGAGTTCCAAGTATAGAGGATGAATCAAGGGAGAAACTGAGAGAGCTTGAGCATAGGGAACAACATCTTGCTCTTAGGAGGTCTTTAAATTTATATTATATTTCATTTACTTAAATGAACTAGTTGCGGATTTCCTATTTATTTAGTTTATTCATATTGTGAATTTATTTAACGGTACACGTGCATGTTTCTATCTTTTAAAGTGCGTTTTATAGTACAATAATGGTAGAAATATCAAGTTCTCTTTAGTGTGACTTAGAAATAAATTTTAAATATATTTTCAAGCATAAAATGTTGCCCTTATTTTGCACAATATTACATTTCATTCTTTTAGCAACATTATCTCAAAATCATAGTAATATATTATGTAGTTTTAAACGTTTAACCATGATTTTCCCTGTCACTAATTATCTTTCTTGAGAAAATTTCACTTCCTGTAGAAATGGATGAACATGGTGCACGTGCAATATTCATGCAAATATAAGTAGTTATGATAAAACAAAATAGATTGTGATCATTGGAAATGTTTATGTGGTTTGTGCACTACGTTACTGATGATGATGCTGCTGATCTGCTGGGACATTCGACTCATACTTGATTTTATTTCTCGGGTTTTTCTTCTTTTGAATCTTTCCAGTTCGGACATTTCATATAAAATTTCTTTGCAGATCTAAATCGACATCGGGCATGCAGATACGCTTCTATCGCAATCCAATAAGCGTATTGGATAAGCTCCCTATGTTAATTATGCTCAATTGAGAGAGAAATTGAACTAGATAATGGCTTGCGACTATTTCACTATAATGCTCCAGATGCGGTTTCCTGTTGAGATGGTTGCAGATACATGGAGATTTTCCCCCTTTAAAGCATAACTCATATGTTTGTGTTAACTACTAAAACCGTACAAGATTCTAGTTTAACCGCACCATGTGAGGAAAGAGAAGAACTAGAAGCTCATGCTAGAGAGACTGAATTATACAATAACCAATCGGGCCACGCTATATAGCTCCAAAAGTGTAAAGACTCTGAGAACTTCTGAAAGCTCCCAAGTCAGGAGGATTAATCAAGGAAGGACCCGAGAGAGTTTGAGCGTAGGGAACAACATCATGCTCTTAGGAGGTCTTCAAATCTATATTAGGTTATTTTATTAGAATGAACTACTTGCGGATTTCATATTTATTTAGTTTATTTATATTGTGAATTCATTTGCGTGTACAAATGCACGTTTCTATAATTTAAGGGGTTTTATATTAAAATAATGGTAGAAATATCAAGTTCTATTTAGTGTGACTTACAAATTTATTTTTTAAATAGATTTTAAAACATAAATAGTTGTCATTGTCTTGCACAATTTTACATTTCAATCTTTTAGCACAAATCTGTAAAAATTATAGTAATATATTATGTAGTTTTATACGTTCAACCATGATTTTCCCTGTTACTGAATATCTTTCTTGAGATAATTTCACTTCCTATGCAAATGAATGAAAATGGTACACGTGTAATATTTTTGCAAAATATAAGTAGTTATGATTATAAAACATAGATTGTGATCATTGGCATTCTTTTTGTGGCTTGTGCTCAATTGAGGGAGAAATAGAACCAGATAATGGCTTGCTTGAGAAAATTTCACTTTCGGTAAACATGGATAAACATTGTACACGTGCGATATTAGTGCAAAATAAGAGTAGTTATGATCATAAAGAATAGATTGTGATCATTGGCGATATTTTTGTGGCTTTTGTACTACGTCACTGATGATGTTGCTGCTGATCTGCTAGGAGATTGGAATTATACATAATTTTGTTTCTCGGGTTTTTCTTGTTTTGCATCTTGCCAGTTCAGACATTTCTTATTAAATTTCTTTGCAGACCTACATCGACATCGAACACACAGATCTTTTCCTATCACAATCCAATCAGCCTATTGGACAAGTTCTTGATGTTACTTATGCTCAACTGAGGGAGAAATTGAACTAGGTAATGGCTTGCAATTATTTCACTGTAATGCTCGAGATTTGATTTCTTGCTGAGGTGGATGCGGATACATAAAGATGTGCCCCCTTTAAAGCATAAACTCATGTGTCTGTGTTGACTGGTGAAACCGTACAGGTTTATAGTTAAACCTCACCATATGAGGAAAGGGAAGAATTAGAAGCTCAGGCTAGAGAAACTAAATCAAACGACAAGAAATCGGGCCACGCTGAATAGCTCTAAAAGCCTACAGACCCTGAGGACTTCTCAGAGCTCCCAAGTCAAGAGGATGAATCGAGGGAGGATCCGAGAGACTTTGAGCCTAGGGAGCAACATCATGTTCGTAGGAGGTTATCAAATATATATTAGAATAATTTCACTTAAATGAACTTTTTTTGGATTTCACATTTATTTAGTTTATTCATATTGTGAATTTATTTACATGTACAAATGCATGTTTCTATCTTTTAAGGGGTTTTATAGTGAAATAATGGTAGAAATATCAAGCTCTATTTAGTGTGACTTACAAATTTAATTTTTAAATATATTTTAAAATGTAAAAAGTTTTCCTTGTTTTGCACAATATTAAATTTCAATCTTTTAGCACAATTCTCTAATATTTATAGTAATATATTAAGTAGTTTTATACGCCAACTATTATATTCCCTGTTACTAAATATCTTGCTTGAAAAATTTTCACTTACTCTATAAATGGATGAAAATGGTACATGTGCTATATTCATGCAAGATATAAGTAGTTATGATCATAAAAAATTGATTATGTTCATTGGCGATCTTTTTGTGGCTTGTGCTCAATTGAGGATGAAATTGAACTAGAATATGGCTTGCGACTATTTCACTGTAATGCTCGAGATGCCTTTTCCTGCTGAGATGGATGCTGATACATGAAGTTGTGCCCCCTTTAATGCATAAACTCATGTATCTATGTTGACTATTAAAACCGTACAAGATTTTGTGATAAACGTACCATATGTGGAAAGAGAAGAATTAGAAGCTCATGCTAGAGAGACTGAATCATATAATAACCAATCTGGCCACGCTGAATAGCACCACAAGTCTAAAGACTCTGAGAACTTCTCGGAGCTCCCAAGTAAAGAGGATGAATCAAGGGAGGACCCGAGAGAATATGAGCGCAGGGAGCAACATCTTGTTCTTAGGAAGTCTTCAAATTTATATTAGATTTATTTTACTTAAATGAACTAGTCGCGGATTTCCTATTTATTTAGTTTATTCACATTGTAAATTTATTTACCTGTACAAATGTATGTTTCTATCTTTTAAGGGTTTCATAATACAATAATGGTAGAAATATAAAGTTCTATTTAGTGTGACTAACAATTTTTTAAAATATTTTTTAAAACATAAAAGGTTTCCCTTGTTTTGCACAATATGACATTCATTCTTTTAGCACAATTATCTACAAATCATAGTAATATATTATGTATTTTTAAACGTTCAACCATGATTTTCCCTGTTTCTAATTATCTTTCTCGAGAAAATTTCAGTTCCTGTATAAATGGATGAACATGGTACACGTGCGATATTCATGCAAAATATAAGTAGTTATGATCATACAAAATAGATTGTGATCATTGTCAATCTTTTTGTGGCTTGTGCACTACGTTATTGATGATGATGCTGCTAATCTGCTGGGACATTGGACTCAGATCTGATTTTGTTTTTCTTGTTTTGAATCTTTCCAGTTCTGACATTTCATATAAAATTGCTTTGTAGACCTATATTGACATCGAGCACGCAGATACATTTCTATCGCAATCCAATCGGTATATTAGACAAGCTCCTGATGTTAATTATGCTCAATTGAGGGAGAAATTGAACTAGATAAGGGCTTGCGACTATTTCACGGTAATGCTTTAGATGTGGTTCCCAGCTGAGATGGTTGCAGATACAAGGACATATGCTCCCTTTAAAGCATTAATCCATGTGTTTATTTTGACTGCTAAAACCGTACAGGATTTGGGTTTAACCGGACCATGTGAGGAAAGAGAAGAGCTAGACGCTCATGCTAGAGAGACTAAATTATAAAATAACCAATCGGGCCACGCTGAATAGCTCCAAAAGTCTAAAGACTCTGAGAACATCTTAGAGCTCTAAAGTCAGGAGGATGAATCAAGGGAGGACCCGAGATAATTTGAACGCATGGAACAACATCATGCTCTTAGGAGGTCTTCATATATATATATATATTTGATTTATTTAACTTAAATGAACTACTTTCGGATTTCATATTAATTGAGTTTATTTATATTGTGAATTCTTTTACGTGTACAAATGCATGTTTCTATCTTTTAAGGGGTTTTATATTTAAATAATAGTAGAAATATCAAGTTCTATTTAGTGTGACTTCCAAATTTATTTTTTAAATATATATTAAAAGATAAATAGTTGCCCTTGTTTTGCACAATTATACATTTCAATCTTTTAGCACAATTCTGTAAAAATCATAGTAATATATTATGTCATTTTGTACGTTCAGCCATGATTTTCCCTTTTACTGAATATCTTGCTTGAGAAAATTTCACTTCATGTATCAATGGATGAAAATGATACACGTGTGATGTTCGTGCAAAACATAATTGGTCATGATCATAAAAAATGGATTGTGATCATTGGCGATCTTATTGTGGCTTGTGCTCAATTTAGGTAGAAATTGAAATAGATAGCTTGAGATGCTTTTTCCCTCTAAGATGGATGCAGATACATGGAGTTGTGCCCCCTTTAAAGCATAAACTCATGTATCTGTGTTGACTATTAAAACCGTACAAGATTTTGTCTTAACTATACCATATGTGGAAAGAGAAGAGCTAGTAGCTCATGCTAGAGAAACTAAATCATACAATAACAAGTCTGGCCATGCTAAACAGCTCTATATGTCTAAAAACTCTAATAACTTCTCGGAGCACCCAAGTAAAGAGGATGAATCAAGGGAGGACCCAAGGGAGTTTGAGCGTAGGGAGCAACATCTTGCTCTCAGGAGGTCTTCAAAACTACATTAGATTTATTTATCTGAAATGAACAAGTTGTAGATTTCATACTTATTTATTTTATTCATATTTTGAATTTATTTACGTGTACAAATACATGTTTCTATCTTCTAAGGGTTATTATATTACAATAATGGTAGAAATATCATGTTCTATTTAGTGTGATTTACAATTTTTTTTAAATATATTTTAAAACATAAAATTTTGCCCTTGATTTGCACAATATTACATTTCACTCTTTTAGAAAAATTATCTCAAAAACATAGTAATATATTAGGTAGTTTTATATTTTCAACCATGATTTTCCCTGTTACCAATTATTCTTGCTTGAGAAAATTTCACTTCTAGTATACATGGATAAACATTGTACACGTGCGATATTCGTGCAAAATAAGAGTAGTTTTGATGATAAAAAATAGATTTTGATCATTGGCGATCTTTTTGTGGCTTTTGAACTACGTCACTAGTGCTGCTGCTGCTGATCTGCTAGGAGATTGGAATTAGACCTAATTTTGTTTCTCATAAAATTGCTTTGCTGACCTACATCAACATCGAGCACGCAGAGCCTTTCCTTTCACAATCCATTCAGCGTATTGGAGAAGTTCTTGATGTTACTTATGCTCAACTGAGGGAGAAATTGAACTAGATAATGGCTTACGATTATTTCACTCTAAAGCTCGAGATTCAGCTTCTTGCTGAGGTGGATGCGGATACATAGAGGCGTGGCCCCTTTAAAGTATAAACTCATGTGTCTGTGTTGACTGGTGAAACCGTACATGATTTTAGTTTAACCGCACCATATTAGGAAAGGGAAGAATTAGAAGCTCAGATTAGAGAGACTGAATCATACGACAACAAATTGGGCCACGCTGAACAACTCCAAAATTCTAAATGCCTTGAGAACTTCTCGGAGCTACCAAGTCAAGAGGATGAATCAAGGGAGGATCCGAGAAACTTTGAGCCAAGGGAGCAACATCATGCTCGTAGGAGGTTATCAAATCTATATAGAATTATTTTACTTAAATGAACTTGTTGTGGATTTAATATTTATTTTTTTTATTCATATTGTGAATTAATTTATTGTACAAATGCTTGTTTCTTTCTTTTAAGGGGTTTTATATTACAATAATGGTAAAAATATCAAGTTCTATTTAGTGTGATTTACAAATTTAATTTTTAAATATATTTTAAAACACAAAAAGTTTCCCTTGTTTTGCACAATATTACATTTCAATATTTTAGCACAATTCTCTAAAAATGATAGTAATATATAATGTAATTTTATACGTTCAACAATGATTTTCCAGGTTACCAATTATTCTTACTTGATTTATTTTACTTAAATGAACTACTTGCAGCTTTCATATTTATTTAGTTTATTCATATTGTGAATTTATTTACGTTTAAAAAAGCATGTTTCTATCTTTTAAGGGGTTTTATACTACAATAATGGTAGAAATATCAAGTTCCATTTAGTGTGACTTACAAATTTATTTTCTAAATACATTTTAAAACATAAAAAGTTGCCCTTGTTTTCCTTTCAATCTTTTAGCAAAATTATGTAAAAATCATAGTAATATAATATGTAGTTTTATACGTTCCACCAATATTTTCTCTGTTACTGAATATCTTGCTTGAGATTTCACTTCCTTTATAAATGGATGAAAATGATACACGTGCGATATTCATGAAAAATATAAGTAGTTATGATTATAAAAAAAAGATTGTTATCATTGGCAATCTTTTTGTGGCTTGTACACAGTTGAGGGACAAATTGAACTGAATAATGACTTGCTACTATTTCACGGTAATGGTAGATATGCCTTTTATTGCTCAGATGGATGCAGATACATGGAGTTGTGTCCCCTTTAAAGCATAAACTCATATATATATATATATGTTGACTATTTAAACTGTGCAAGATTTTGTCTTAACCGTACCATATGTGGAAGGAGAAGAACTAGAAGCTCTTGCTAGAGAGACTAGATCATACAATAACCAATCTGGCCACGCTATACAGCTCCAAAAGTATAAAGACTCTGAGAACTTCTCGGAACTCCCAAGTAAAGATGATGAATCAAGGGAGGACCCGAGAGAGTTTAAGCGTAGGGAGAAACATTATTCTCTTAGTTTATTCATATTGAAAATTTATTTTCGTGTACAAATGCAAGTTTCTATCTTTTATGGGGTTTTATATTACAATAATGGTAGAAATATCCGTTCTATTTAGTGTGACTTAAAATTTTATTTTTAAATATATTTAAATACATAAAAAGTTGCCCTTGTTTTTCACAATATTACATTTCATTATTTTAGATCAATTATCACAAAATCATAGTAATTTATTAGGTAATTTTATTCGTTGAACCATTATTTTCCCTATCACAAATAATTCCTGCTTGAGAAAATTTCACTTCCGGTACATGGATGAACATGGTACACGTGTGATATTCGTGCAAAATATAAGTACTTATTATCATAAAAAATAGATTGTGATTATTAGAGATCATTTTGTGGCTTTTGCACTATGTCACTGATGATGCTGCAGCTGATCTGCTGGGAGATTGGACTTAGACTTGATTTTGTTCCTCAAGTTTTTCTTGTTTTTCATCTTGCCAGTTCGGATATTTCTCATAAAATTTCTTTGCAGACCTACATCAACATTGAGCACGCTGAGCTTTTTCTATCACTATCCAATCAGCGTATTGGATAGGTTCCTGATGTTACTTATGCTCAAGTGAGGGAGAAATTGAACTAGATAATGGCTTGCGATTATTTCACGGTAATGCTTGAGATCTGGTTTCTTACCGAGGTGGATGAAAATACATGGTGGTGTGCCCCCTTTAATTCATAAACTCTTGTGTCAGTGTTGACTGGTGAAACCGTACATGATTCAAGTTTAACCGCACCATATGAAAAAAGGGAAGAACTAGAAGCTCAGGCTAGAGAGACTGAATCATACGACAACAAATTGGGCCACGCTGAACAGCTCCAAAAGTCTGAAGACGATGAGAACTTCTCGAAGCTCCCAAGTCAAGTGGATGAATCGAGGGGGGACCCGAGAGAGTTTGAACCTATGAAGCAACATCATGCTCTTAGGAGGTCATCAAATCTATATTAGATTTATTTTGGTTAAATGAACGAGTTGCAAATTTCATGTTTATTTAGTTTATTCATATTGTGAATTTATATATGTGTACAAATGCAAGTTTCTGTCTTTTAAGTGGTTTTACATTACAATAATTGTAGAAATATCAAGTTCTATTTAGTGTGATTTACAAATTTAATTTTTAAATATATTTTAAAACGTAAAAAGTTACCCTTGTTTTGCACAATATTACATTTTAATCTTTTAGCACAATTCTCTAAAAGTCATAGCATTATATTATATAGTTTTATTCGTTCAACAATGATTTTCAATGTTACCAATTATTCTTGCTCGAGAAAATTTTACTTCCTGTGTAAATGGATGAACATGGTACACGTGCGATATTCGTGCAAAATGTAAGTAGTTGTGATACATGGAAAATAGATTGCGATCATTGGCAATCTTTTTGTGGCTTGTGCACTACATCACTGATGATGATGCTGCTGATCTGCTGGGAGATTGGACTAAAACATGATTTTGTTTCCTATGATTTTCTTGTTTTTCATCTTGCCAGTTCAGACATTTCATATAAAATGGCTTTGCAGACCTAAATCGGCATCGAGCACGCAGAACCTTTTCTATCACAATCCAATTAACGTATTAGATAAGCTCCTAATGTTACTTATGCTCAATTGAGGGAAAAATTGAACTAGATAATGGCTTGTGACTATTTCACGGTAATGATTGAGATGCGTATTCATGCTGAGTTGGATGCAGATACATGAAGTTGTGCCCCCTTTAACGGATAAACTCATGCATCTATGTTGAGTATTGAAATCGTACAAGATTTTGTCTTAACCGCACCACATAAATAAAAGAGAAGAACTAGAAGCTCATGCTAGAGAGACTCAATCATACAATAACCAATCTAGCCACGCTGCAAAACTACAAAAGTATGAAGACTCTTAGAACGTCTCGGAGCTCCCAAGTGAAGATAATGAATCAAGGGAGAAACCGAGAGAGTTTGAGCGTAGGGAGCAACAACATGCTCTTGGGAGGTCTTTAAATCTAAATTAGATTTATTAAATTTAGCTGAAATGGATGCAGATTTCATATTTATTTAGTTTATTCATATTGTGAATTTATTTACGTGTAGGGAGCAACATCATGCTTTTAGGAGGTCTTCCAATCTATATTAGATTAATTTTACTTAAATGAACTAGTTGCGGACTTCATATTTATTTATTTTATTCATATTGTGAATTTATTTAAGGGTACAAATGCATGTTTCTATTTTTTAAGGGGTTTTATATTACAATAATGGTAGAAATATAATGTTCTATTTAGTGTGACTTACAAATTTATGTTTTAAAATATATTTTAAAAATAAATTTGTAAATATATCATTACCGTGAATCAGCGTATTAGATAAGCTCTTGATGTTACTTATGGTTAATTGAGGGCGAAATTGAACTAGATAATGGCTTGCGACTATTTCACGGTAATGATCGAGATGTGTATTCGTGCTGAGTTAGATGTAGATACATGGAGTTGTGCCCCCTTTAACGCAAAAACTCTTGTATCTATGTGGACTACTGAAACCGTACAACATTTTATCTTAACCGCACCATATAAGGAAAAAGAAGAACTAGAAGCTCATGCTAGAGAGACTGAACCACACAATAACCAATCTGGCCTCACAGCAAAGCTCCAAAAGTCTGAAGACTCTTAGAACTTCTCGGAGCTCCCAAGTCAAGAGAATGAATCAAGGAAGAACCCGAGAGAGGTTGAGCATAGGAAGCAACAACTTGCTATTGGGATGTCTTTAATTCTATATTAGATTTATTTAATTTAGCTAAAATGGATGTGGATTTCATATTTTTTTAGTTTATTCATATTGTGAATTTATTTACATGTAGGGAGCAACATCATGCTTTTTGGAGGCCTTCTAATCCATATTAGATTAATTTTACTTAAATGAACTAGTTGTGGACTTCATATTTATTTATTTTATTCATAATGTGAATTTATTTACGGGTACAAATGCATGTTTCTATCTTTTAAGGGGTTTTATTATACAATAATGGTAGAATCATGTTCTATTTAGTGTGACTTAAAAATTTATTTTTAAAATATATTTTAAAACATAAAAATTTGCCCTTGTTTTGTACAATATTACATTTCATTATTTTATCCCAATTGTCTAAAAATCATAGTAATATATTATGTAGTCTTTTACGTTCAACAATGGTTTCTGCTGTGACCTATTATTCTTGCTTGAGAAAATTTCACTTACGGTATACATGGATGAACATGGTATAGGTGTGATATTCATGCAAAATATAAGTACTTATGATCATAAATAATAGATTGTGATCATTGGCGATCTTGTTGTTGCTTGTGCACTACGTGACTGATGATGCTGCTGCTGATCTGCTGGGAGATTGGACTTTGACCTGATTTTGTTTCTCCGGTTTGTCTTGTATTGCATCTTGCCAATTTGGACATTTCTTTTAAAATTTCTTTGCAGACTAATATCAACATTGAGCACGCAGATCCTTTTCAATCACAATCCAATTAGCGTATTGGACAAGCTTCCGATGGAGACATTGAACTAGAGAATGGCTTGCGACTATTTCATGATAATTCTTGAGATTTGGTTTCTTGCTGAGGTGGATGCAGATACATGGAGTTGTGACCCCTCTAAAGCATAAACTCATGTGTCTGTGTTGATTGGTCAAATCATACATGATTCTAGTTTAACCGCACCATATGAGGAAAGGGAAGAACTAGAAGCTTAGACTAGAGGAACTGAATCATACTACAACCAATCGAGCCACGCTGAACAACTCCAAATGTCTAAAGACCTTGACAACTTCCTCAGAGCTTCCAATTTAAGAGGATGAATAGAGGGGGGACCAAAGAGAGTAGGAGCCTAGGAAGCAACATCATGATCTTAGGAGGTCATCAAATCTATATTAGATTTATTTTACTTTAATGAATTAGTTGCAGATATTATATTTATTTAGTTTATTCATACTCTGAATTTATTTACATGTACAAATGCAGGTTTCTATCTTTTAAGGGTTTTATTTTACAATAATGGTACAAATATAAAGTTCTATTTAGTGTGACTCAGAAATTTGTTTATGAAATTTATTTTAAAAGATGAAAAGTTGTCCTTGTTTTTCACAATATTACGTTTCAATCTCTTAGCACAATTCTCTAAAAATCATAGAAATATATTATGTAGATTTATACGTTCAACTATGATTTTCCCTATGACCTATATTTCTTGCTTGAGAAAATTTCACTTCCTCTGTAAATGGATGAACATGGTACACGTTCGATATTCGTGAAAAATATATGTACTTATGATCTTAAAAAATAGATTGCGATCATTGGTAATATTTTTATGGCTTGAGCACTACGTCACTGATGATGCTGCTGCTGATCTGCTGGGTGATTAGACTCGGGCATGATTTTGTTTCATGGGTTTTTCTTGTTTTGCATCTTGCAAATTTGGACATTTTATATAAAATTACTTTGTAGACCTAAATCAACTTCTAGCACGCAGAACCTTTTCTATTGCAATCCAATTAGCATAATGGATAAACTCCCAATTTTACTTATGCTCAATTGATGAAAAAATTTAACTAGATAATATCTTGCGACTATTTCACGATAATGTTCGAGATGCGTATTCCTTCTGAGTTGATGCATATATATGGAGTTGTGCACCCTTTTAAGCATAAACTCATGTATCTATGTTGACTATTGAAACCGTACAAGATTTTGCCTTAAACGCACCATATGAGGAAAGAGAAGAACTAGAAGCTCATGCTAGAGAGACTGAATCATACAATAACTAATCGGGCCACACTGCACAGGTCTAAAGTCTAAAGACTCTGAGAACTTCTCGGAGCTACCAAGTCATGAGAATGAATCATGGGAGAATCCGAGAGAGTTTGAGCGTAGGGAGCAACATCATGCTCTTAAGGGGTCTTCCAATCTATATTAGATTTATTTTACTTAAATGAACTAGTTTTTGACTTCATATTTATTTAGTTTATTCATATTGTGAACTTATTTACCCGTAAAAATGCATGTTTCTATCTTTAAAGGGGTTTTATATTATAATAATGGTAGAAATGTCATTTTCTATTTAGTGTGACTTACAAATTTATTTTTTTAATATATTTTAAAACATAAAAAGTTTCCATTGTTTTGCACAATATTACATTTCATTCTTTTAGCACAATTATCTAAAAATAATCGTAATTCATAAGGTGGTTTTATTTGTTGAACCATGATTTTCCCTGTTACCAATTATTCTTTCTTGAGAAAATTTTGCTTTTGGTAAACATGGATAAACATGGTACACATGCGATATTCGTGCAAAATGTAAGTACGTATCATCATAAAAAATAGATTCCGATCATTGGAAATCTTTTTTTCGCTTGTGCACTACGTCACTGATGATGATGCTACTTATCTGCTAGGAGATTGGACTCAGGCATGTTTTTGTTTCTCGAGTTTTTCTTGTTTTACATCTTGCCAATGAAAACATTTCATATAAAATTTCTTTGTATGCCTATATTGACGTCAAGAACGCCGAACCTTTTCTATCGCAATCCAATTAGCGTATTGGATAAACTTCTGATGTTACTTATGCTCAATTGTGGGAGAAATTGAACTAGATAATTGCTTGCGGCTGTTTCACAGTAATGCTCGAGATGGGTATTCCTGCTGAGATGGATGCAGATACATGGAGTTGTGCCCCCTTTAAAGCATAAACTCATGTCTCTATATTAACTTTGACTATTAAAACCATACAAGATTTTGTCTTAACCGCACCATATGATGAAAGAGAAGAACTAGAAGCTCATGCTAGAGAGACTAAATCGTACAATAACCAATCGGGCAATGCTGCACATCTCTAAAAGTCTAAAGACTGTGACAACATCTCGGAGCTCCCAAGTCAAGGGGATGAATAGAGGACCCAAGAGAATTTGAGCCTCGGGAGCAACTTCATGTTCTTAGGAGGTCGTCAAATCTATATCAGATTTATTTTACTTATTTATTTAGTTTATTCATATTAGCAATTCATTTACGTGTACAAATGAATGTTTCTATCTTTTAAGGGATTTTATATTACAATAATGGTAGAAATATCATGTTCTATTTAGTGACTTACAAATTTAATTTTTAAATATATTTTAAAACATAAAAAGTTTCACTTGTTTTGCATAATATTAAATTTCAATCTTCTAGCACAATTCTCAAAAAATCATAGTAATATATTATGTAGTTTTATATGTTCAACAATGATTTTCCCTATATCCTGTTATTCTTGCTTGAGAAAATTTCACTTCCTGTATAAATGGATGAACATGGTACACGTGCGATATTCGTGCAAAATGTAAGTACTTATGATCATAAGAAATAGATTGCGATAATTGGCAATCTTTTTGTGGCTTGTGTACTACGTCACTGATGATGATGCTGCTAATCTACTAGGAGATTGGACTCACGCATGATTTTGTTTCTTGGGTTTTACATGTTTTGCATCTTGCCAGTTTGGACATTTCATATAAAATTGCTTTGTAGACCTAAATCGACGTCGAGCATGGAGAACCTTTTCTATCACAATCCAATCAGTGTATTGCATAAGCTCCTGATGTTACTTATGCTCAATTGAGAGAGAAATTGAAATAGATAATGGCTTGCGACTATTTCCTGGTAATGATCGAGATGCGTATTCCTACTGAGATGGATGCAAATACATGGAGTTGTGCCCCTTTTAAAGAATAAACTCATGTATCTATGTAGACTATTGAAACTGTACAAGATTTTGTCTTAACTGCGTCATAAAAGGAAAAAGAGGAACTAGAACCTCATGCTAGACAGACTGAATCATACAATAACTAATTGGGGCAAGCTGCACAGCTTCAAGAGTCAGAAAACTCTGAGAATTTCTCAGAGCTCCCAAGTCACGAGAATAAATCATGGGAGAACCCGAGAGAGTTTGAGCGTAGGAGCAACATCATGGTCTTAGGAGGTCTTCCAATCTATATTAGATTTATTTTACTTAAGTGAACTAGATGCGGACTTCATATGTATTTAGTTTATTCATATTGTGAATTTATTTACGTTTACAAATGCATGTTTCTATCTTTTGAGGGGTTTTATATTACAATAATGGTAGAAATATCATGTTCTATTTAGTGTGACTTACACATTTATTTTTTAAATATATTTAATTCGTAAAAAAGTTTCCCTTGTTTTGCACAATATTACATTTCATTCTTATAGCTCATATATCTCAAAATCATAGTAATATATTAGGTAATTTTATTCGTTGAACTATGATTTTCCCTGTTACCAATTATTCTCGCTTGAGAAAATTTCACTTCTGGTAAACATAAATGAACATGGTATACATGCGATATTCGTGGAAAATATAAGTAGTTATGATCGTAAAAAATAGATTTTGATCATTGGCGATCTTTTTGTGGCCTGTGCAATACGTCACTGATAATGTTGCTACTGATATGCTGGGAAATTGGACTTATACCTAATTTTGTTTCTCGGGTTTTTCTTGTTTTGCATCCTGCTAGTTCGGACATTTCTCATAAAATTTCTCTGTGGACTTACATCGACATTGAGCATGAGAGATTTTTCTATCATAATCCAATCAGTGTATTGGACATGCTCCTGATGTTACTTATGCTCAACTGATGGAGAAATCGAACTAGATAATAGCTTGCAGCTATTTCACGGAAATGCTCAAGATTCGGTTTCTTGCTGAGGTGGATGCAGATACATGGAGTTGTGCTGTATCTAAAGCATAAACTCATGTGTTTGTGTTTACTGGTGAAATCGTACGTGCTTCTAGTTTAACCGCACCATATGAGGAAAGGGAAGAACTAGAATCTTAGACTAGAGAGACTAAATCAATCCACAACCAATCAAGCCACGCTCAAAAACTCCAAAAGTCTAAAGACCCTAAGAACTTCTAGCAGCTCCCGAGAGAGTTTGAGCCTAGGTAGAAAATCATGCTCTCAGGAGGCCAACAAATATATATTAGATTTATTTTACTTAAATGAATTAGTTGCAGATAATATATTTATTTAGTTTATTCTTACTGTGAATTTATTGATGTGTAAAAATGCATGTTTCTATCTTTTAAGGGGTTTTATAGTACAATTATAGTAGAAATATCAAGTTCTATTTAGTGTGATTTACAAATTTATTTTTAAAATATATTTTAAAACATAAGAAGTTGCCCTAGTTTTGCACAATATTACATTTCATTCTTTTAACACAATTCTCTAAAAATCTTAGTAATATATTATGTAGTTTTATACGTTCAACGATGATTTACCCTGTGACATATTATTCTTGCTTGAGAAAATTTCACTTGTATAAATGGATGAACATGGTACACGTGCGATATTCATGCAAAATGTAAGTACTTACGATAATAAAATATAGATTGCAATCATTGGAAATCTTTTTGTGGCTTGTGCACTGCATCACTGATGATGATGTTGCTGATCTGCTGGGAGATTAGACTAAGGCATGATTTTGTTTCCCTTGTATTTCTTGTTTTGCATCTTTCCAGTTCGGACACTTTATATAAAATTGCATTGTAGACCTAAATCGACATCGAGCACGCAGAACCTTTTCTATCCTAATCCAATAAGCGTATTGGATAAACTCCTGATGTTATTTATGCTCATTTGAAGGACAAATTGAACTAGATAATGGCTTGCGACTATTTCCCAGTAATGCTCGAGATGCGTATTCCAGCTGAGAGGGATGCAAACACATGGAGTTGTAGACCGTTTTAAGCATAAACTCATGTATCTCTGTTGACTATTGAAGCCGTACAAGATTTTGTTTAAACCGCACAATATGAGGTAAGAGAAGAACTAGAAGCTCTTGATAGAGAGACTGAATCATACAATTACTAATCAGGCTATGGTGTACAGCTCCAAAAGTTTGAAGACTCTTAGAACTTCTCGGAGCTCCCAAGTCAGGAGGATGAATAGAGGAAGGACCCAAGAGAATTAGAGCCTAGGGAGAAACATCACACTTTTAGGAGGTCATAAAATCTATATTAGATTTATTTTACTCAAATGATTTAGTTGCGTATTTCATATTTATTTAGTTTATTGATATTGTGAATTTATTTACTTGTACTAATGCATGTTTCCATCCTTTAAGGGGTTTTATATGACAATAATGGTAGAAATATCAAGTTATGTTTAGTGTGGCTTACAAATTTATTTTTAAATATATTTTAAAACATAAAAAGTTTCCCTTGTTTTGCCCAATATTTCATTTCAATCTTTTAGCACAATTATTTCAAAATCATAGTAATATATTATGTAGTTTTAAACGTTCAACCATAATTTTCCTTGTTACTAATTATCTTTCTCGAGAAAATTTCACTTCCTGATGAAATGGATGAACATGGTACTCGTGCGATATTCATGCAAAATATAAGTAGTTATGATAAAAAATATAGATTGTTATCATTGGCAATCTTTTTTTGGCTTGTGCACTACCCTACCGATAATGATGCTGCTGATCTGCATGGACATTTGACTCATACCTAATTTTGTTTTTCAGGATTTTCCTTTTTGAATCTTTCCAGTTTGGACATTTCATATAAAATTGCTTTGCAGACCTAAATTGACATCGAGCACGTAGATACTTTTCTATCGGAATCCAATCAGCGTATTGGACAAGCTCTTGATGTTAATTATGCTCAATTGAGGGAGAAATTGAACTAGATAATGGCTTGCGACTATTTCACGGTAATGCTCGAGAAGCGGTTTCCAACTGAGATGGTTATAGATACATGGAGATATGCCCCCTTTAAAGCGTAACCTCATGTATTTGTGTTGATAGCTACAACCGTACAAGATTCTGGTTTAACCGCACAATGTGAAGAAAGAGACGAACCAGAAGCTAATGTTAGAGAGACTGAATTATGCAATCACCAATCAGGCCACGCTGAATAGCTTCTAAAGTCTAATAGCTCTGAGAACTTCTCAGAGCTCCCAAGTCAGGTGGATGAATCAAGGGAGGACCCGAGAGAGTTTGAGTGCAGGGAACAACATCATGCTCTTGGGAGGTCTTCAAATATATATTAGATTTACCTAACTTAAATGAACTACTTGCGGATTTCATATTTATTTAGTTTATTTATATTGTGAATTCATTTACCTGCACAAATGCATGTTTCTATCTTTTAAGGGGTTTTATATTAATATAATGGCAGAAATATCAATTTCTATTTAGCGTGACTTCCAAAAAATATCAATTTCTTATTTTGCATCTTGCCAGTTCGGACATTTTTTATAAAATTTCTTTGCAGACCTACATCGACATCGAGCACATAGAGCTTTTCCTATTACAATCCAATCAGCGTATCAGACAAGTTCCTAAAGTTACTTATGCTCAACTGAGGAAAATATTGAACAAGATAATGGCTAGAAATTATTTTACTGTAATGCTCGAGATTTGGTTTCTTGCTGAGGTGGATGTGGGATACATAGAGGTGTGCCCCCTTTAAAGCATAAAATAATTTGTCTATGTTTACGGGTTAAACTGTACATGATTCTAGCTTAACCGCACCATATGAGGAAAGGGAAGAATTAGAAGCTGAGCTAACGAGACTAAATCATACGAAAAAAAATCGGGCCACGCTGAACAGTTCCAAAAGTCTGAACATCCCGAGAACTTCTCGTAGCTCCCAAGTCAAGAGGATGAATCGAGGGAGGATCCGAGAGACTTTGATCCGAGGGTAGCAACATCATGCTCTTAGGAGGTCATCAAATCTATATTAGAATTATTTCACTTAAATGAACTAGTTGTGGATTTCATATTTATTTAGTTTATTCATATTGTGAATTTATTTACGTGTAAAAATGCATGCTTCTATCTTTTAAGGGGTTTCATGGTAAAATAATGGTAGAAATATAAAATTCTATTTAGTGTGACTTACAAATTTAATTTTTAAATATATTTTAAAACGTAAAAAGTTTCCCTTGTTTTCCACAATATTACATTTCAATCTTTTAGCACAATTCTCTAAAATTCATTGTAATAATTTAATAGTTTTATACGTCAACCATTATTTTCCCTGTTACTAAATATCTTGCTTGAGAAATTTTCACTTCCCGTATAAATGGATGAAAATGGTACATGTGCGATATTCGTGCATAATATAAGCAGTTATGATCATCAAAAATAGATTATGATCATTGGCGATCTATTTGTGGCTTGTGCTCAATCGAGGGAGAAATTGAACTAGTATATGGCTTGCGACTATTTCATTGTAATGCTCGAGATGCCTTTTCCTGCTGAGATGTTGATACATGGAGTTGTGTCCCCTCTAAAGCATAAACTCATGTATCTATGTTGACTATTAAAACCGTACAGGATTTTGTCATAAACGTACCATATGTGGAAAGAGAAGAACTAGAAGCTCATGCTAGACTGACTGAATAATATAATAACCAATCTGGCAACGCTAAATAGCACCAAAAGTCTAAAGACTGTGAGAACTTCTCGGAGCTCCCAAGTAAAGAGGATGAATCAAGGTCGGACCCGAGAGAGTTTCAGCGTAGAGAGCAACATCTTGTTCATAGGAAGTCTTTACATTTATATTAGATTTATTTTACTTAAATGAACTGGTTGCGGATTTCCTATTTATTTAGTTTATTCATATTGTGAATTTATTTACCTATACAAACATATGATTCTATCTTTTAAGGAGTTCCATAATACAATAATGGTAGAAATATAAAGTTCTATTTAGTGTGACTTGCAATTTTTTTAAATATATTTTAGAACATAAAAGCCCTTGTTTTGCACAATATTACATTTAATTTTTTTTTCACAATTATCTCAAAATCATAGTAATATATTTTGTATTGTTACATGAAATTCTCTGTTACGAATTATCATTCTCGAGAAAATTTCATTTCCTGTATAAATGGATGAACATGGTACACGTGTGATATTCATGCAAAATATAATTAGCTATGATCATACAAAATAGATTGTGATCATTGGCAATCATTTTGTGGCTTGTGCACTACGTTACTGATAATGATGATGCTGATCTGCTGGGACATTGGACACAGACCTGATTTTGTTTCTCGGGTTTTTCTTGTTTTGAATCTTCATGTTCGGACATTTTATATAAAATTGATTTGCAACCCTAAATCGACATCGAGCAAGCAGATACTTTTCTATTGCAATCCAATCAGCATATTGGACAAGCTCCTGGTATTAATTATGCTCAATTGAGGGAGAAATTTAACTAGATTATGGCTTGTGACTATTTCATGGTAATGCTCGAGATGCGGTTCCCAGCTGAGATGGTTGCAGATACATGGAGATATTCCCCCTTTAAAACGTAAACTCATGTGTTTGTGTTAACAGCCAAAACCGTACAAGATTCATGTTTAACCGCACCATGTGAGGAAAGAGAAGAACTAGAAGCTCATGCTAGAGAGACTGAATTATACAATAACCAATTGGGCCCCGCTGAATAGCTCTAAAAGTCAAAAGACTCTGAGAACTTCTCAGAGCTCAAAAGTCTGGAGGATGAATCAAGGGAGGATCTGCGAGAGTTTGAGCGTAGGGTACAACATCATGCTCTTAGGATGTCTTCAAATATATATTTGATTTACTTAACTTAAATTAACTACTTGCGGATTTCATATTTATTTAGTTTATTTATATTGTGAATTCATTTACTTGTACAAATGCATGTTTCTATCTTTTAAGGGGTTTTATATTAAAATAATGGTAGAAATATCAAGTTCTATTTAGTGTGACTTCCAAATTTATTTTTTAAATATATTTTAAAACATAAATAGTTGCCCTTGTTTTGCACAATTTTACATTTAAATCTTTTAGCACCATTATGTAAAAATCATAGTAATATATTATGTCATTTTATACGTTCAGCCATAATTTTCCTCGTTACTGAATATCTTGCTTGAGAAAATTTCACTTAATGTATCAATGGATGAAAATGATACACGTGCGATATTCGTACAAAACATAAGTGGTCATGATCATAAAAAATAGACTGTAATCATTGGCGATCTTTTTGTGGCTTGTGCTCAATTTAGGTAGAAATTGAAATAAATAGCTTGAGATGCCTTTTCCTATTGAGATGGATGCACATACATGGAGTTGTACCCCCTTTAAAGCATGAACTCATGTATCTATGTTGACCATTAAAACCGTACAAGATTTTGTCTTAACCATACCATATGTGGAAAGAGAAGAACTAGAAGCTCATGCTAGAGAAAGTGAATCATACAATAACAAGTCTCGCCACGCTAAACAGCTCTAAATGTCTAAAGACTCTGAGAATTTCTCGGAACTCCCAAGTAAAGAGGATTAATCAAGGGAGGACCCAAGAGAGTTTGAGCGTAGGGAGCAACATCATGTTCTTAGGAGGTTTTCCAAACTACATTAGATTTATTTATCTTAAATGAACAAGTTGCGGATTTGATATTGATTTATTTTTTTTATATTGTGAATTTATTTACGTGTACAAATGCATGTTTCTATCTTCTAAGGGTTTTTATATTACAATAATGGTAGAAATATCAAGTTCTATTTAGTGTGAGTTACAAATTTATTTTTAAAATATATTTTATAACATAAAATGTTGCCCTTGATTTGCACAATATTACATTTCATTATGTTAGCACAATTATCTAAAAAACATAGTAATATTTTAGGTAGTTTTATTCGTTGAACCATGATTTTCCCTGTTACCAATTATTCTTGCTTGAGAAAATTTCACTTCCAGTATACATGGATAAACATTGTACACGTGCGATATTCGTGCAAAATAAGAGTAGTTATGATCATAAAAAATAGATTGTTATCATTGGCGATCTTTTTGTGACTTTTGAACTACGTCATTGATGATGCTGCTGCTGATCTGCTAGGAGATTGGAATTAGACTTAATTTGTTTCTCAAGTTTTTCTTGTTTTGCATCTTGCCAGTTCAAACATTTCTCATAAAATTGCTATGCAGACTTACATCGACATCGAGCACGCAGAGCTTTTCCTATCACTATCCAGTCAGGGTGTTGGACAAGTTTCTGATGTTACTCATGCTTAACTGAGGGAGAAATTGAACTAGATAATGGTTTGCGATTATTTGACCGTAATGCTCAAGATTCGGTTTCTTGCTGAGGTGGATGCAGATACATAGAGGTGTGCACCCTTTAAAGCATAAACTCATGTGTCTTTGTTGACTGGTGAAACCGTACAGGAATCTAGTTTAACCACACCATATAAGGAAAAGGAAGAATTAGATGCTCTGGCTAGAGAGACCGAATCATACGACATCAAATCAGGCCACGCTGAACAACTCCAAAATTCTAAAGACCTTGAGAACTTCTCGGAGCTACCAAGTTAAGAGGATGAATCGAGGGAGGATCTGAGAGACTTTGAGCCTAGGGAGCAACATCATGCTCTTAGGAGGTTATCAAATATATGTTAGAATTATTTTACTTAAATGAACTTGTTGTGGATTTCATATTTATTTAGTTTATTCATATTCTGAATTAATTTACGTGTACAAATTCATGTTTCTATCTTCTAAGGGGTTTTATTTTACAATAATGGTACAAATATCAAGTTCTATTTTGTGTGATTTAACAATTTAATTTTTAAATATAATTTAAAACATAAAAAAGTTGCCCTTGTTTTGCACAATATTACATTTCAGTATTTTAGCACAATTCTCTAAAACTCATAGTAATATATAATGTAGTTTTATACATTCAACAATGATTTTCCATGTTACCAATGATTCTTGCTTAAGAAAAATTCACTTCCTGTATAAATTAATGAACATGGTACACGTTCGATGTTTGAGCAAAATGTAAGTAGTCAATAACATAAAAATTAGTTTTTGATCAATGGAAATCTTTTTGTGACGATGTTACTGATCATTATCACTACGTCACTGATGATGATGTTGCTGATCTACTGGGAGATTGGACGAAGACATGATTTTGTTTCTCAGGTTTTTCTTGTTTTGCATCTTGTGCCAGTTCAGAAATTTCATATAAAATGGCTTTGCAGACCTAAATCGACGTCGAGCACACAGAACCTTTTCTATCGTAAGCCAATCAGTGTATTGGATACGCTCCTGATGTTACTTATGCTCAATTGAGGAAGAAATTGAACTAGATAATGGCTTGCGACTATTTCACGGTAATGCTCGAGATGCATTTTCCTGCTGAGATCGATGCAAATACATGGAGCTGTGCCCCCTTTAAAGCATAAACACATGTATCTATGTTGACTATTGAAACCGTACAAGATTTTATCTGAACCGCACCATATGAGGAATGAGAAGAACTAGAAGCTCATGCTAGAGGGACTAAATAATACAATAACCAAACAGGCCACGCTGCATAGCTCCAAAAGTTTTAAGACTCTGAGAACTTCTCGGAGCTCCCATGTTAAGAGAATAAATCAAGGGAGAATCCGAGAGAGTTGGAGCGTAGGGAGCAACATCATGCTCTTAGGAAGTCTTCAAATCTATATTAGATTTTATTTACTAAAATGAACTAGTTGCATACTTCATATTTATTTAGTTTATTCATATTGTGAATTTATTTACGTGTACAAATGCATGTTTCTATCTTAGTTTTTAAATTAAAATAATTGTATAAATGCCATGGTCTATTTAGTGTGATTTACAAATTTAATTTTTAAATATATTTTAAAACATAAAAAGTTTCCCTTGTTTAGCACAATATTAAATTTCAATATTTTAGCACAATTCCCTAAAAATCATAGTAATATATAATGTAATTTTATAGGTTCAACGATGATTTTCTCTATTACCAATTATTCTTGCTTAAGAAAATTTCACTTCCTGTATAAATTGATAAACATGGTACACGTGTGATATTCGAGCAAAATGTAAGTAGTTATGATCATAAAAAATAGATTGTGATCATTGGTAATCTTTTTGTGGCTTGTGCACTACATCAATGATGATGATGCTGCTGATCCGCTGGGAGATTGGACTAAGACATGATTTTGTTGCTTGGGTTTTTCTCGTTTTGCATCTTGCCAGTTCGGACATTTCATATAAAATGGCTTTGGAGACTTAAATTAAAGCCGATCACACAGAACCTTTTCTATCGCAATCCAATCACGTATTAGATAAGCTCCTGATGTTATGCTCAATTGAGGAAGAAATTGAACTAGATAATGGCTTGCGACTATTTCTTGGTAATACTCGAGATGCATTTTCCTGCTGAGATGGATGCAGATACATGGAGTTGTGCCCCCTTTAAAATAGAAACTTATGTATCTATATTTACTATTGACACCGTACAAGATATTTTCTTAACTGCACCATATGAGGAAAGAGACTGAATAAACTGGTAACACTGCACAGCTTCAAAAGTCTGAATACTCTGAGAACTTCTCGGAGCTCCCAAGTCAAGAGAATAAATAAAGGGTGAATCTGAGAGAGTTTGAGCATAGGGAGCAACATCATGCTCTTAGGAGGTTTTCAAATCTATATTAGATTTATTTTACTTAAATGAACTAGTTGCAGATTTCATATTTATTTAGTTTTTTCATATTGTGAATTTATTTACGTTTACAAGTGCATGTTTCTATCTTGTAAGGGGTTTTATATTACAATAATGGTGGAAATATCAAGTTCCATTTAATGTGACTTACAAATTTATTTTCTAAATATATTTTAAAACATAAAAAGTTTCCCTTGTTTTCCAAAATTTTACATTTCAATCTTTTAGCACAATTCTGTAAATAATCATAGTAATATAATATATAGTTTTATACATGATTTTCCCTGTTATTGAATATCTTGCTTGAGATTTCACATCCTTTATAAATGGATGAAAATGGTAGATCTGCGATATTCGTGCAAAATATAAGTAGTTACGATTATAAAAATAGATTGTTATCATTGGCGATCTTTTTGTGGCTTGCGCACAATTGAGGGACAAATTGAACTAGATAATCGCTTGCTACTATTTCACGGTAATGTTTGAGATGCTTTTTCCTTCTCAGATGGATCCAGATACATGGAGTTGTGCCCCTTTTAAAGCATAAACTCATGTATCTATGTTGACTATTAAAACCATGCAGATTTTGTCTTAACCGTACCATATGTGGAAGGAGAAGAACTAGAAGCTCATGCTAGAGAGACTAAATCATACTATAACCAATCTGTCCACGCTAAACTGCTTCAAAAGTCTAAAGACTCTGAGAACTTCTCAGAGCTCCCAAGTAAAGAGGATGAATCAAGGGAAGACCCGAGAGAGTTTGAGCGTAGGGAGCAACATCATTCTCTTAGGAAGTCTTCAAATCTATATTAGATTTATTTTACTTAAATGAACAAGTTTCATATTTCATATTTATTTATTTTATTCATATTGAGAATATATTTTCGTGTACAAATGCATGTTTCTATCTTTTAAGGGGTTTTATATTACAATAATGGTAGAAATATCAAGTTCTATTTAGTGTGACTTAAAAAATTGTTTTTTAAATATATTTAAAAACATAAAAAGCTGCCCTTGTTTTGCACAATATTACATTTCATTATTTTAGTACAATTATCTCAAAATCATAGTTATTTATTGGGTAGTTTTATTCGTCGAACCATTATTTTCCCTGTCACAAATTATTCTAGCTTGAGAATATTTCATTTTTGGTAAACATGAATGAACATGGTACACGTGTGATATTAGTGCAAAATATAAGTAGTTATTATTATAAAAAATAGATTGTGATCATTCGAGATCATTTTGTGGCTTTTGCACTACGTCACTGATGATGCTGCTGCTGATCTGCTGGGAGATTGGACTTAGACCTGATTTTGTTTCTTGGGTTTTTCTTGTTTTGCATCTTGATACTTTGGAAATTTCTCATAAAATTTCTTTGCAGACCTACATCGACATCGAGAACACTGAGCTTCTTCTATCACAATCCAATCAGCATATTGGACAAGTTCTTGATGTTACTTATGCTCAAGTGAGGGAGAAATTGAACTAGATAATGGCTTGCGGTTATTTCACGGTAATGCTCGAGATTTGGTTTCTTGCCGAGGTGGATGCAAATACATGGATGTGTGCCCCCTTTAAATCATAAACTCTTGTGTTTGTGTTAACTGGTGAAACCGTACATGATTCTAGTTTAACCGCACCATATGAGAGAAGGGAAGAACAAGAAGCTCAGGCTGGAGAGACCGAATCATACGACAACAAATCAGGCCACGGGGAACAGGTCCAAAAGTCTAAAGACCATGAGAACTTCTCGGAGCTCCCAAGTCAAAAGGATGAATCGAGGGAGGACCCGAGAGAGTTTGAGCCTAGGAAGCAACATCATGCTCTTAGGAGGTCATCAAACCTATATTAGATTTATTTTGGATAAATGAACTAGTTCCGGATTTCATATTTATTTAGGTTATTCATATTGTGAATTTAATTACGTGTACAAATGTAAGTTTTATCTTTTAAGTGGTTTTATATTACAATAATGGTAGAAATATCAAGTTCTATTTAGTGTTATTTACAAATTTAATTTTTAAATATATTTTATAACCTAAAACATTGCCCTTGTTTAGCACAATATTATATTTCAATCTTTTAGCACAATTCTCTAAAAGTCATAGTAATATATTATGTAGTTTTATTCATTCAACAATGATTTTCCATGTTACCAATTATTCTTGCTTGAGAAAATTTTACTTCTTGTATAAATGGATGAACATGGTACACGTGTGACATTCATGAAAAATGTAAGTAGTTATGATACATTGAAAATAGATTGCAATCATTGGCCAACTTTTTGTGGCATGTGCACTACGTCACTGATGATGATGCTGCTGATCTGCTGGGAGATTGGACAAAGACATGATTTTGTTGCTCGGGTTTTTCTTGTTTTTCATCTTGCCAGTTCAGACATTTCATATAAAATGGCTTTGTAGACCTAATTGACGTCGAGCATGCAAATTTAGTTTATTCATATTGTTAATTTATTTACGTGTAGGGAGAAACATCATGCTTTCAGGAGGTCTTCCAATCTATATTAGATTAATTTTACTTAAATGAACTAGCTGCAGACTTCATATTTATTTATTTTATTCATAATGTGAATTTATTTACTAGTACAAATGCATGTTTCTATCTCTTAAGGGGTTTTATATTACAATACTGGTAGAAATATTATGTTCTATTCAGTGTGACTTACAAATTTATTTTTAAAATATATTTTAAAACATAAAAAGTTGCCCTTGTTTTGCACAATATTACATTTCATTATTTTAGCACAATCCTCTAAAAATCATTGTAATATATTATGTAGTTTTATACGTTCAACAATGGTTTTCACTGTGACCTATTATTCTTGCTTGAGAAAATTTCACTTCCGGTATACATGAATGAACATGGTATAGGTGCGATATTCATGAAAAATATAAGTACTTATGATCATAAATAATAGATTGTGATCATTGGCGATCTTTTTGTGGCTTGTGAACTACGTCACTGATGATGCTGCTATAGATCTTCAAGGAGATTGGACTTTGACCGAATTTTGTTTCTCGGGTTTTTCTTTTTTGCATCTTGCCAGTTTGGACATTTCTTATAAAATTTCTTTGCAGACTAACATTGAAATTTAGCACGCAAATCCTTTTCTATCAGAATCCAATTAGCGTATTGGACAAGCTCTCGATGTTACTTATGCTCATCCGAGGGAGAAATTGAAGTAGAGAATGGCTTGCGACTAATTCACGGTAATGCTCGAGATTTGGTTTCTTGCTGAGGTGGATGCAGATACATGAACTTGTTCCCCCTCTAAAGCATAAACTTATGTGTCTGTGTTGACTAGTAAAACCGTACATGATTCTAGTTTAACCACACCATAAGAGGAAAGGAAAGAACTAGAAGCTTAGACTAGAGGGACTGAATCATAGTACAACCACTCGGGCCACGCTGAACACCTCCAAAAGTCCAAAGACCTTGAGAACTTCCTCAGAGCTTCCAAGTAAGGAGGATGAATAGAGGGAAGCAACATCATTCTCTTAGGAGGTCACGAAATCTATATTAGATTTATTATACTTAAATGAATTAGTTGCAGATATTATATTCTAAAACGTTAAAAGTTTCCCTTGTTTTTCAAAATATTACATTTCATTCTTTTAGCTCAATTATCTCAAAATCATAGTATTATATTAGGTAATTTTATTCGTTGAACTATGATTTTCCCTGTTACCAATTATTCTCGCTTGAGAAAATTTCACTTCCGGTATATATGGATGAACATGGTATACGTGCGATACTCGTGCAAAATATAAGTAGTTAAGATCATAAAAATGATATTGTGATCATTGGCGATCTTTTTGTTGCCCGTGCAATACGTCACTGATGATGTTGCTGCTGATCTTCTGGGAGATTGGACTTAGACCTGATTTTGTTTCTCGGGTTTTTCTTGTTTTGCATCTTAATAGTTTGGACATTTCTCATAAAATTTCTTTGCAGACTTACATCAACATTGAGCATGAGAGATTTTTGTATCACCATCCAATCATCGTATTTGACAAGCTCCCGATGTTACTTATGCTCAACTGGGGGAGAAATTGAACTAGGTAATGGCTTGTGACTATTTCACGGTAATGCTCGAGATTCGGTTTCTTGCTGAGGTGGATACAGATACATGGAGTTGTGCCCCCTCTAAAGCATATACTTATGTGCCTGTGTTCACTGGTGAAATCATACATGATTCTAGTATGAGGAAAGGGAAGAACTAGATGCTTAGACGAAAGACTTAATCACACCACAACCAATCAGGCCACGCTGAACAACTCCAAAAGTCTAAAGACCCCTAAAACTTCTAGCAGCTCCCGAGAGAGTTTAAGCCTTGGGAGAAACATCATGCTCTTAGGTGGTCATCAAATATATATTAGATTTATTTTACTTAAATGAATTTACTGCGGATAATATATTTATTTAGTTCATTCCCATTGTGAATTTATATATATGTACAAATGAATGTTTTTGTCTTTTAAGTACAATTATGGTATAAATATCAAGTTCTATTTAGTGTGATTTACAAATTTATTTTTAAAATATATTTTAAAACATAAAAAATTGCCATAGTTTTGCACAATATTACATTTCATTATTTTAGCACAATTCTCTAAAAATCTTTGTAATATATTATGTAGTTGTATACGTTCAATGATGATTTTCCCTGTGACATATTATTCTTGCTTGAGGAAATTTCACTTCTTGTATAAATGGATGAACATGGTACACGTGTGATATTCGTGTAAAATATAAGTACTTATGATCATAAAATATATATTGCAATCATTGGCAATCTTTTTGTGGCTTGTGCACTACGTCACTGATGATGATGTTGCTGATCTGCTGGGAGATTGGACTAAGTCATGATTTTGTTTCCCTTGTATTTCTTGTTTTGCATCTTGCCAGTTTGGACATTTTATATAAAATTGCTTTGTACACCTCAATCGACATCGAGCACGCAGAACCTTTTCTATAGTAATCCAATCAGCGTATTGGATAAACTCCTGATATTATTTATGCTCATTTGAAGGAGAAATTGAACTAGATAATGGCTTTCAACTATTTCAAAGCAATGCTCGATATGTGAATTCCCATTGAGAGGGATGAAAATACATGGAGTTGTAGACCATTTTAAGCATAAACTCATATATCTATGTTGACTATTGAAACTGTACAAGATTTTGTTTAAACCGCACCGTATGAGGAAAGAAAAGAACTAGAAGCTCATGCTAGAGAGACTGAATCATACAATAACCAATCACGCCATGTTGCACAGCTCCAAAAGTTTGAAGACTCTCAGAACTTCTCGGAGCTCCCAAGTCAGGAGGATGAATAGAGGGAGGACCCGAGAGAATTTGAGCCTACGGAGAAACATCACACTCTTAGGAGGTCAAAAAATATATATTAGATTTATTTTACTTAAATGAATTAGTTGCGGATTTCATATTTATTTAGTTTATTCATATTGTGAATTTATTTACGTGTACAAATGCATGTTTCTATCTTTTAAGTGGTTTTATATGACAATAATGGTAGAAATATCCAGTTCTGTTTAGTGTGACTTACAAATTTATTTTTAAATATATTTTAAAACATAAAAAGTTTCCCTTGTTTTGCACAATATTACATTTCAATCTTTTAGCACAATTATTTCAAAATCATAATAATATATTATGTAGTTTTAAACGTTCAACCATGATTTTCCCTGTTACTAATTATCTTTCTCGAGAAAATTTCCCTTCTTGTATAAATGGATGAACATGGTACACGTGTGATATTCATGTAAAATATAAGTAGTTGTGATCATAAAAAATAGATTGTTATCATTGGTAATTTTTTTTTAGCTTGTGCACTACATTACCGATAATGATGCTGCTGATCTACATGGACATTTGACTCATACCTAATTTTTTTTTTGGGTTTTTCCTATTTTGAATATTTCCAGTTTGGACATTTCATATAAAATTTCTTTACAGACCTAAATTGACATCGACCACGCAGATGCTTTTTTATCGGAATCCAATCAGTGTACCATGTGAGGAAAGAGATGAACTAGAAGCTCATGCTAGAGAGACTGAATTATACAATAACCAATCGGGCCACACTGAATAGCTTCAAAAGTCTAATGACTCTGAGACCTTCTCAGAGCTCCCAAGTCAGGAGGATGAATCAAGGGAGGACCCGAGAGAGTTGAGCGCAGGGAACAACATCATGCTCTTAGGAGGTCTTCAAATATATATTAGATTTACTTAACTTTATAGAACTAGCGGATTTCATATTTATTTAGTTTATTTATATTGTGAATTCATGTATGTGTACAAATGCATGTTTCTATCTTTTAAGAGGTTTCATAGTACAATAATGGTAGAAATATCAAGTTCCATTTAGTGTGATTTACAAATTTATTTTAAAACATAAAAAGTTGCCCTAGTTTTGCACAATATTACATTTCATTCTTTTAGCACAATTCTCTAAAAATCTTAGAAATATATTATGTAGTTTTATATGTTCAACGAATATTTTCCCTGTGACATACTATGCTTGCTTGAGAAAATTTCACTTCTTGTATAAATGGATGAACATGGTACATGTGCGATATTTGTGCAAAATGTAAGTACTTATGATCATGAAATATAGATTGCAATCATTGGCAATCTTTTTGTGGCTTGTGCACTACGTCACTGATGATGATGCTGCTAATCTATTGGGAGATTGGACTAAGGCATGATTTTGTTTCTCTGGTATTTCTTGTTTTTCATCTTGCCAGTTCGAACATTTTATATAACATTTATTTATACACCTCAATCGATGTCGAGCATGCAGAACCTTTTCTATAGTAATCCAATCAGCATATTGGATAAACTCCTGATATTATTTATGCTCATTTGAAGGAGAAATTGAACTAGAATTGGCTTGCGACTATTTCACGGTAATGCTCGGGATGCGTATTCCTGTTGAGAGGGATGCAAATACACGGAGTTGTAGACCATTTTAAGCATAAACTCATGTATCTATGTTGACTATTGAAACCATACAAGATTTGTCCAAACTGCACCGTATAAGGAAAGAGAAGAACTAGAAGCTCAAGCTAAAGAGACTAAATCATACAATAACCAATTGGGCCATGCTGCATAGCTCCAAAAGTGTGAAGACTCTCAGAACTTCTCATCAGGAGGATGAATAGAGGGAGGACCCAAGAGAATTTGAGCCTAGGAAGTAACATCACGCTCTTAGGAGGTCATAAATTCTATATTTGATTTATTTTTACTTAAATGAATTAGTTGCAGATTTCAATTTTATTTATTTTATTCATATTAAGAATTTATTTATGTGTACAAATGCATGTTTCTATCTTTTAAGGGGTTTTATGTTACAATAATGGTAGAAATATCAAGTTCTGTTTAGTGTTACTTACAAATTTAATTTTAAAATATATTTTAAAACATAAAAAGTTTCCCTTGTTTTTCACAATTTTACATTTCAATCTTTTAGCACAAATCTCTAAAAATTATAGTAATATGTTATATAGTTTTATATGTTTAACAATGATTTTCCCTATGACCTATTATTCTTGCTTTAGAAAATTTCACTTCCTGTATAAATGGATGAACATGGCACACGTACGATATTCGTACAAAGTTTAAGTACTTACGATCATTGGAAATAGATTGTGATCATTGGTAATATTTTTTTGGCTTGTGTACTATGTCACTGATAATGATGATGTTGATCTGCAGGGAGATTGGACTCAGGCATGATTTTGTTTCTCGAGTTTTTCCTTTTTTGCATCTTGCCAATTCGGACATTTTAAATAAAATTGCTTTGTGGACCTAAATCGATGTCGAGCACGCAGATCCTTTTCAATCGTAATCCAATCAGCGTATTGGATAAACTCCTAATTTTATTTATGCTCAATTAAAGGAGAAATTGAAATAGATAATAGCTTGCGATTATTTCACGGTAATGCTCGAGATGCGTATTCGTGCTGAGAGGGATACAAATACATGGAGTTGTAGACCATTTTAAGCATAAACTCATGTATCTATGTGGACTATTGAAACCGTACAAGATTTTGTTTAACCGCACCATATGAGGAAATAGAAGAACTAGAAGCTCATGCTTGAGAGACTGAATCGTACAATAACCAATCGGACTATGCTGCACAGCTCCAAAATTCTAAAGACTCTGAGAACTTCTCGGAGCTCCCATGTCAGGAGGATAAATTGAGGGAGGACCCGAGAGAATTTGACCCTAAGGAGCAACATCATGCTCTTAAGAGGTCAAAACTCTATATTACATTTTTTTTATTTAAATGAATTAGTTGTGGATTTAATATTTATTTAGTTTATTCATATTTTAAATTTATTTACGTGTACAAATGCATGTTTCTATCTTTTAAGGGGTTTTATATTACAATAATGGTAGAAATATCAAGTTCTGTTTAGTGTGATTTACAAATTTAAATTTTAAATATATTTTAATACATAAAAATTTTCCCTTGTTTTGCACAATATTACATTTCAATCTTTTAGCATAGTTATCTCAAAATCATAGTAACATATTAGGTAGTTTTATTCGTTAAACAATTATTTTCCCCTTGACCTATTATTCTTGCTTGAGAAAATTTCACTTCCTGTATAAATGGATGAACATGGTATACGCGCAATATTCGTGCAAAATGTAAGTACTTATGATCATAAGAAATACATTGCCATAATTGGCAATCTTTTTGTGGCTTGTGTACTATAGCACTGATGATGATGCTGTTGATCTGCTGGGAGATTGGATTTGGGCATGATTTTGTTTTTTGGGTTTTTCTTCTTTTGCATCTTGCCAGTTCGGACATTTCATATAAAATTTCTTTGTAGACCTAAATTGACGTCGAGCACGTAGAACCTTTTCTATCGCAATCCAATCAGCGTATGGGATAAATTCCTGATGTTACTTATGCTCAATTGAGGGAGCAATTGAAATAGATGATGGCTTGCGACTCTTTGATGGTAATGCTCGAGATGCGTATTCCTGCTAAGATAGATGCAGATACATGGAGTTGTGCCTCCTTTAGAGCATAAACTCACGTATCTATGTTTAGTATTGAAACCACACAAGATTTTGTCTTAACCGCACCTTATGAGGAAAGAGAAGAACTAGAAGCTCATGCTAGAGAGACTTAATCATACAATAACCAATCGGTCCACCTTGCACAGCTCCAAAAGTCTGAAGACTCTGTAAACTTCTCTGAGTTTCCAATTTCAAAGAATGAATATTAGAAGAACCCGAGAGAGTTTGAGCGTAGTGAGCAACATCATGCTCTTAGGAGGTTTTCTAATGTATATTAGATTTAGTTTACTTAAATGATCTAGTTGCAGATTTATTATTTATTTAGTTTATTCATATTGTGAATTTATTTACGTGTACGAATGCATGTTTCTATCATTTAAGGGGTTTTATATTACAATAATGGTAGAAATATCATGTTCTATTTGGTGTGACTCACAAATTTATTTTTTAAATATATTTTAAAACATAAAAAGTTGTCATTGTTTTGCACGAAATTTTATTTCATTCTTTTAGCACAATTATCTTAAAATCATAGTAATATATTAGGTAGTTTTATTCGTTGAACCATGATTTTCCCTGTGACCTATTATTCTTTCTTGAGAAAATTTCACTTCCTGCAAAAATGGATGAACATGATACACGTGCAATGTTCGTGCAAAATGTAAGTACTTATGATCATAAGAATTGGATTGCGCTCATTGTCAATCTTTTTGTGGCTTGTGTACTACGTCACTAATGATGATGATGCTGGTCTGCTAGGAGATTGGACTCAAGCACGATTTTGTTTCTCGAGTTTTTCTTGTTTTGCATCTTGCTGTTCAGACATTTCATATAAAATTTCTTTGTAGTCGAGCACGCAGATTCCTTTCTATCTCAATCCAATCAGCGTAGCGGATAAACCCTGATGTTACTTATGCTCAATTGAGGGAGAAATTTAACTGGATAATGGCTTGCGACTATTTCACAGTAATTCTCAAGATGCGTATTCCTGCTGAGATGGATGCAAATACGTGGAGTTGTGCCACCTTTAAAGCATAAACTCATGTATCTATGTTCACTATTGCAATCGTACAAGATTTTGTCTTAACCGCACCATATAAGGAAAGAGAAGAGCTGCACAGCTCCAAAAGTCTGAAGATTCTGAGAATATATTGGAGCTCCCAAGTCAATAGAATGAATCATGGGTGAACCCGGGAGAGTTTGAGCGTAGGGATCACTATCATGCTCTTAGGAGGTCTTCCAATCTATATTAGAATTAGGGAAAGTCTTAGGAAAGACGGCCTTTCCATGAGCTTATGGACAGTCCTCAGGGGTATTTGCCTAAAATGTTAAAAATTTTTATAAAATTTAAATATTGCACTTTATAAGTTAAAACAAGTAAAATATGTATTTGAAGGTGAAAATATAAAAATATATGATATAAAAAATATTTTCAAAAATTTTAAATTTTGTATGTAATTTAAGAAATGCAGTGTATAAGGTAAGAAATAAGTGGTCTGTCCATAAGCTTATGGACAGGCCGCCTGTCAGGAGACCCACTCTTAGAATTATTTAACTTAAATGAACTAGTTGCGGACTTGATGTGTGTTAGTTATGTTATTCATTATTTGGTTTAACTGTGATTTTACAGGATTAATTTGCACTTTAGGTGTTTTATTTGTAACAGATCATAGTTTTTGTGCTTAAGAAGAATTAGGAGGAAGTTGGTGAGAAGTATTTAATTTATGGAAAATGAACCAATCAAAATGGAGAGCGGAACCATAGCAGCTATTTTGGAAATGATTTAAAAATATATTGGACTAATTTAAGAAGATATTTTTGGAAACATTGTGAAAATATTTTAAATCTTGCCTTTTAAGAATCAGATTTGAAATTGGGAAATGATTGTAATTGATTTGGAGGGTTTCGTGCGTATAAAAACCCGAACGCAAGACTAAAGATCGGAGGGGAGAAAATTGTGTTTTTTTTCAGGAAAAGAATTATTCTCTGGGCTTGGTTTTATTTGGCCATAGTCAATAGAGTTTTTAGCTTCAAAACATTGCAGACAAAAAGAGAAGAAGAGAGTAGTTTAAATTCTTGGTAAGCATTATTCTTGCATTGATTTCCATTCCAGGTTTTGGATTCATATGCATTGCTCATAAATCCTTCAACGGATTATTAATCTGAGTCTGCAGGTTATTCGGCGAGTAAAATGATGCTCATCAGGACATCATATTTATTTAGAGTATTCATATTGTGAATTTTTTACGCGTACAAATGAATGTTTCTATCTTTTAAGGGGTTTTATATAACAATAATGGAAGAAATATCAAGTTCTATTTACTGTGACATACAAATTTAATTTTTAAATATATTTTAAAACATAAAAAGTTTCCCTTGTTTTGCACAATATTACATTTCAATCTTTTAGCACAATTCTCTAAAAATAATAGTAATATATTATGTAGTTTTATAGGTTCAACAATGATTTTCCCTGTGACCTATTATTCTTGTTGAGAAAATTTTACTTCCTGTATGAATAGATGAACATGGTACCCACGTGATATTCATGCAAAATGTAAGTACTTATGATCGTAAAAATTAGATTGCGATCATTGATAATCTTTTTGTGGCGTGTGCACTACGTCACTGATTATCATGTTGCTGATATGCTAGGAGATTGGCCTCAAGCATGATTTTGTTTCTTAGGTTTTTCTTGTTTTGCATCTTGCTATTTCGGACATTTCATATAAAATTGCTTTGCAGACCTAAATCGACGTTGAGCACGCAGAACCTTTTCCATCGCAATCCAATCACCATATTGAAAAACTCCTGATGTTACTTATGCTCAATTGAGGGAGAAATTGATCTTGATAATGGTTTGCAACTATTTCATGGTAATGCTTGAGATGTGTATTCTTGCTGAGATGAATGTATATACATGGATTTGTGCCCCTTTTAAAGCATAAACTCATGTATCTATGTTGACTATTGAAACCATACAAGATTTTGTCTTAACCGCACCATATGGGGAAAATGAAGAACAAGAACCTCATGCTAGAGAGACTGAATCATACAATAACCAATCAGGCCACGCTTGACAACTCCAAAAGTCTGAAAACTCTGAGAACTTCTCGGAGCTCCCAAGTAAAGAGAATGAATCATGGGAGAACTCGAGAGAGTTTGAGCGTAGGGAGAAACATCATGCTCTTAGATGGTTTTCAAATCAATATTAGATTTTTTAAAATTAAATGTACCAGTTCGAACATTTCTCATAAAATTGCCAGTTCAAACATTTCTCATAAAATTGCTTTGCAGTCCTACATTGACATTGCACACGCAGAGCTTTTTCTGTCACAATCCAATCTGCGTATTGGACAAGATCCCTATGTTACTTGCGCTCAACTGAGGGAGAAATTGAACCAGTTAATGGCTTGAGACTATTTCATGGTAATGCTCGAGATTCGGTTTCTTTCTAAGGTGGATGCAGATACATGGAGTTGTGGCCCCTTTAAAGCATAAACTCTTGTGTCTGTGTTGACATGTGAAACCGTACATGATTCAAGTTTAACCGCATGATATGAGGAAAGGGAAGAACTAGATTTTTAGGCTAGAGAGACTAAATCATAAGGCAACCAATCGGGCCACGCTGAACATCTCTAAAAGTCTAAAGACCCTGAGAACTTCTAAGAGCTTCCAAGTTAAGAGGATGAATCGAGGGAGGACCCGAGAGTGTTTGAGCCTAGGGAACAACATCATGCTCTTAGGAGGTCATCAAATCTATATTAGATTTATTTTACTTAAATGAACTAGTTGCCGATTTCATATTTATTTAGTTTATTCATATTGTGAATTTATTTACGTGTACAAATGCATGTTTCTATCTTTTAAGGGGATTTAAATTGCAATAATGGTAGAAATATCAAGTTCTATATAGTGTGACTTACAAATTTAATTTTTAAATATATTTTGAAACATAAAACGTTGCCCTTGTTTTGCACAATATTGCATTTTACTCTTTTAGCACTATTCTCTAAAAATCCTAGTAATGTATTATGTAGTTTTATACGTTCAACAATGATTTTCTATGTTACAAATTATTTTCCTTGAGAAATTTCACTTCCTATATAAATTGATGAACATGGTACACGTGCGATATTCGTGCAATATATAAGTAGTTATGAACTTAAAAAATTGATTGCAATCATTGGAAATATTTTTGTGGCTTGTGCACTATGTCACAGATGATGATGATGCTGATCTGGTGGGAGATTGGACTCAGACATGATTTTGTTTCTCGGGTTTTTCTTGTTTTGCATCTTGCCAGTTCGAACATTTCATATAAAATTGCTTTACAGACCTAAATCGACATCCAGCACGAAGAATCCTTTCTATCACAATCCATTAAGCGTATTCGATAAGCTCCCGATGTTACTTATGCTCAATTAAGGGATAAATTGAAGTAGATAATTGCTTGCGACTATTTTTCGGTAATGCTTGAGCTGTATTTTCCTGCAAATACATGGAGTTGTGACCCCTTTAAAACATAAACTCCTGTATCTATGTTGACTACTGAAACCGTACAAGATTTTGTCTTAACTGCACCATATGAGGCAAGAGAAGAACTAAAAGCTCATGCTAGAGATACTGAATCAAACAATAACAAAGCAGGCCACGCTGCACAGCTCCAAAACTCTGAAGAATTTGAGAACTTCTCGGAACTCCCAAGTGAAGAGAATGAATCAAGGGAGAACCCGAGAGAGTTTGAGCGTAGGGAGCAACAACATGCTCTTAGGAGGTCTTTAAATCTATTTTATATTTATTTTATTTAGCTGAAATGGATGCGAATTTCATATTTATTTAGTTTATTCATATTGTGAAATTATTTATGTGTACAAATGCATGTTTCAATCTTTTAAGGAGTTTTAAATTACAAAAACAATAGAAATATCAAGTTCAATTTAGTGTGACTTGGAAATTTAATTTTTAAATATATTTTAAAACTTAAAAAGTTTACCTTGTTTTGCGTAATATTACATTTCATTCTTTTAGCACAATTATCTCAAAATCATAGTAATATAGTAGGTAGTTTTATACGTTCAACCATGATTTTCCCTGTTACCGATTATTCTTGCTTGAGAAAATTTCACTTCCTGTATACATGGATGAACATGGTACACGTGAGATATTCATGCAAAATATAAGTAGCTATGATCATAAAAAATAGATTGTGATCATTGGAGATCTTTTCGTGGCTTGTGCACTTCGTCACCGATGATGTTGCTGTTGATCTGCTTGGAGATTTGACTGAGACGTGATTTTGTTTCTCAGGTTTTTCTTGTTTTGCATCTTCCCAGTTTGGAAATTTCTCATAAAATTTCTTGGCCAACCAACATCGACATCGAGCACGCAGACCTTTTTCTAACACAATCCAATCAGTGTATTGCACAAGCTCCCGATGTTACTGATGCTCAACTTAGGGAGAAATTGTACTAGATAATGGTTTGCGACTATTTCACGGTAATGCTCGAGATTCGATTTCATGCTGAGGTGGATGTAGATACATGGAGTTGTTTCCACTTTAAGCATAAACTCATGTGTCTATGTTGACTGGTGAAAGCTTACTGGATTATTGTTTAACCGCAATATATGACAAAAGAGACGAACTAGAAGTTCGTGCTAGAGAAAATGAATCATACAATAACCAATTGGGCCACGCTAAACAACTCCTAGAGTCTAAATACTATGAGAAATTCTCGGAGCAACCAAGTTAAGAAGATGAATCGAGGGAGGGCCCGAGAGTGTTTAAGCCTAGGGAGCAACATCATGCTCTTAGGAGGTCATCAAATCTATATTAGATTTTTTTTACTAAAATGAACTAGTTGCAGATTTCATATTTATTTAGTTTATTCATATTGTGAATTTATTTACGTGTAAAAATGCATGTTTCTATCTTTTAAGGGGTTTTATATTACAATAATGTTAGAAATATCAAGTTCTATTTAGTGTGACTTACAAATTTATTATTTATATATATTTTAAAACATAAAAAGTTGCTCCTGTTTTGCAGAATATTACATTTCAATCTTTTCACACAATTCTCCAAAATTCATAGTAATAAATTATGTAGTTTTATAGCAATGCTCGAGATACGGTTTCCTGCTGAGGTGGATGTAGATACATGAGGTTGTGCCCCCTTTAAAGTGTAAACTGATATGCCTGTGTTGACTGCTGAAGCCGTACACAATTTTTGTTTAACCGCTCCATATTTTTTTAAAAATAATTATGGGGGAAATTTGTATTTGGCTCCCCAAACCATAAAGCTGGAAAAAGCCTAAAGATTCATACGTGTATACAAAAGATCATCCGTATGATGATCAGAGATCAATGTGAATATTCAGAAACAAAATTGGTTGCGAATGAAGCTAAACTAGAGTTAGTACCTTTCTATAGATAACTTTCCAATGTTTTCCATAAACAGGTCGGCGAATCGAGCAACTCGAAACCCCAGTATGTCCGTGGAAATCAACAGGAAAGAAGCTATAGAAAGAAGATTAAGAACATCCAGAAGAGTATATCTCTATCCGAGAGATGTGTCGATCTTCTAAGTCCAGAAGAGTTGGTCTAGAGTAGTATAGATTGTCTGAGTCCAGTGGTAATTTTCCTCGTGTTCCATCAGAGTCGGGCACAATCCATCCTGAGGCAAAAACAGAAAAATAGCGTAGATTCCATTCCAGAAACAGGAAGTAACGACAATTTTGAGTCCATATAGTGGATTGCATATAGTAAATGAAGAGCAACTAGAGTAAATGAGCATGTCAAGATCCAGAGCCTACTCGTATGGAAGGTAAACCAAGTCTGTCTAGTGAAATTAGACCTCTGAGCACAGGTGGTGCCAACTGAAAATCTATGTTCCCTTGTAAATTATTCTGTAATGAGTATTTAGC
Organism: Rubia yunnanensis; assembly: GCA_037428765.1. Classification (NCBI taxonomy): domain Eukaryota; kingdom Viridiplantae; phylum Streptophyta; class Magnoliopsida; order Gentianales; family Rubiaceae; genus Rubia; species Rubia yunnanensis. Next base: position 42,040,275 of record CM075061.1, on the reverse strand, counting down.
CAAGTAATCCGCAGCACTATTAGCCTCTCTGTGAATGTGTGTAATTGGGAATTTCATATGCTGGAGGCTAAGAGTACTGCAAATAGAGAAATTCCTCCAAGGGGCAGTCATCGGATTATGTATACCCCTAACAGCAGTTAAACAGTCAGATTCTAGTTCACCATTTGCGATATCTAGTTCTTCACATATTTCATATCCAAATTGTATAGCTATCAATTCTGCATGTAGTGGTGTAGGGGATTGGAAAGTTTTAGTTTGCATTGTAACCACATTCCCGAACATATTCCTAACCACTACAGCCGAAGAAGCCAAACCAGATTTTTTCCATGAGGCATCTGTATTTAACTTAAGTCCAGAGGAAGGTTTCTTCCAAGTTACAGCAATTAGAGGTTTCCTTCTCTTGGGGTGAATGTTAGGGATAATGTTAGATTCTATCCAATACCTATTCTTGGTTATGTTACCAGATTGGTGATGCACAGTAAATATATCATGAATGATGCATTTTATCTCATGTAAGCAGGCTGTAGGGGAGACTAATTCATTATCAAAAATGATTTTGTTCCTCTTTACCCACAAAATACATATTGTAACCAAGAGTGAGGCTGTGATAATATTAGAATGGATCTTTGTATCAGCTTTAAAAGATAGGAAGTAATCAACTCTGTGCTTCAATTTTTCAAACAAAGGTAGATGCACATGTATCAGATCAGCCACTCTTTCCCAAACTTCAATAGCAAATGAACATGAATTAAAAAAATGATCTAAGTTATCAGTGTGGTTCATACACAAAGGGCACATAGATGCAATTTGGAAACCCAGCCTGACTAAAATGTTGTCGAAAGGCAGGATGCAATTGATTGCACGCCACAAAATGACTGACATTTTCCTAGGGATAAAACTACTCCATACCTTAGAAAGGTGTCTGATTCTGAATTTTCGACGCCTGAGAGTGTGGTAGGCCGAGCTTACTGTGAAACTACCGTTGATGTTTGGAGTCCAAATCATTCTATCCTCATGATGATAGTCCAGTTCTGCAACCTGCAAAATGGCAAATATATTGGTAGCTAGGTGTGGCTCCAGCTGTGGTAGGAGATTAGCTTTATTTTGTATGAAATACCTCAGGGAGATATCCTCAAAAGGAATATTATGCCCGTCAGGCCATTCATAGAAAAGGGCCCCCACACCAGTCCAGTTCGAGTTCCAGAAAGAGCACTCTCCCAGTCCATATATCACTTTAGAGTAACTGTTAGCCTTATCAGTGATTCGGCAGATTCTTTTCCAAGTATGAGATGTTTTATAAGAGTTGGGGAGTGACCATATTAATGAAGTCCATTGATTTTTGTTAGCCTGTAATTTCCACCATAGCTTACATGAGAATGCATCTACTATTGCTCCTATATCTCTTAGGCCTATGCCATTTTCATCAATTGGTAAACTCATGTTTTTCCATGATCTCAATTTTTTCCTATCAGTATTGTCCAGTTTCCCCCAGAAAAATGTTGAAGAAATTTTTTCTATTTTCCTTAGGATTATCTTGGGAGGGCTCAAAACAGAGAAGATATGAGTAGGAATCGAAATTAGGCAATGGTTTATGAGTACTAACTTACCAACACTAGAGAGCCATCTATTCTTCCAATTTTTGATTGTCTTCTCCATCCTCTCTAGCATCGGCTTGTAGTATACCTGTAGATTACGACCATAGAAAACAGGCACTCCTAGGTACTTGAAGGGAAAAGAACCCTGTTTCATTCCCAGTATTCTTTTAACAGAAGAGTGATGTGAGGAGGGGTTTTATGTGAAGCAAAGAATTCAGACTTCCCAAAATTAACTTTTTGACCAGTAGTTTGTTCATAAGCAATTAAAAACCTTTTAAACCTCTTCAGAGTTGTAGGTTTGGCATTGAGAAATATTGCTGTGTCATCTGCATACATCAAGTGAGTAACAGTTGAGCAAGATTGAGGTAAACTAAAATGTTGGAGATAACCAGTGTTGATCATCCTTTTAAGAACCCTTGAGAAAGCCTCAAATACCAGATTGTAAAGAAAAGGGGATAGGGGATCTCCCTGTTTTAGTCCTCTGGAAGATTTTAAAAAACCAGAAGTGACTCCATTTATTAAGACAGAGAAGTGAGCTGAAGTTATATTACTCAGTATTATTTTAACAAAGTTTCCATGAAAACCAAAATGAAGAAGTATAGAATTTAGAAAAGACCATGACACTCTGTCAAAGGCCTTTTGCATGTCAAGTTTCACAATTATATTATGTGCCTTTGATTTTCTGTTTAAAATTCTTGTCAATTCCTGCATTTGCAACACATTATCAGTAATATCTCTACCATTGATAAAAGCACTTTTTTCAAGAGAAATTAATGAGTGCATTAAAGGTTTGATCCTTTCCATTAGCATTTTTGAAAACACTTTATTAATGAAGTTAGATAGACTAATTGGTCTAAAATCGGAGAAGGAGATTGGTATGGGTTTTTTGGGGATCAAGGCCAACCAGGTGCTAGATATAAGGGAATATTTCCTGAAACCAGGAAATCATTTGCTGCATCTAACAAATCAGTTTTGATGGTTTCCCAGAAAGTTGTGTAGAAACTACCTGAGAAACCATCAGATCCAGGGGCACTGCTTTTGTACAAGTCGAATACAGCATGTCTGAGTTCCTGGATTGTGAACTGTTGAAGAAGCATTTGGTTTTGTTCTTCAAAAATGACCACTGGTATCTCACTCAGAAAATAATTAAGTTAGGATCCTAATTTTGGAGGGGATTCCTCATTTAATAAGTCCTTGTAAAAACGGATGCCTTCTTCTTTAATCAGGTTAGGGTCAGAAATCCAGTTGCCTAAGCCATCCTTAATCTTGCTAAATCTAGATTTGGCTCTGTTTTCCTTAATGGCATGGTGAAAGTAATTAGTATTAGCATCCCCAAACTTAAGCCAATTTAGTCTAGCCTTTTGTTTTAAAAAATGATCTTCTCTTTCTGAGCTCTAAGCAATAAGGATTTTGATTCATTTAGTTCAGCTAAATCCTGTTCATTTTGAGTTTGTTTCAAAATTATTTCCAATTCACAAACCATGTATGAGGTTCTGGTTAACATTCCCAAAACTGGTTCTATTCCATTGTTTAATTTCCATTTTAAGCCTCTTCAGTTTATGAACAAAGCCAGTCATTCCTTTTAAAGGGGATATTAAATTACAATTTCTAATCACAATATCCTTGAAGTCTTGCCTAGTGGACCACATATCCTGATATCTGAAAGGCCTAGGGATCATTTCAGAAGCAGATTGTATAGACAAAAGTAGAGGAGAATGATCCGATGTGATTCTATTTAAAACTTGGATAGAACTATTAGGATATAGATCCAACCAGTCAAGATTACAGAGTCCCCTATCTAGCCTTTGAAAAATGAGGTCTTTACATCTGTCCTTAACACGATTGTTAGACCAGGTAAAAGAATTCCCAACAGTAGTAATTTCATGCAAATCAGAGCTATTGATGAAGTCATTAAATTGTTTCATGCTTTTATGAGGAGTGGTTTTTCTTCCTTTGTATTCATTAACTGATGTCACCGTGTTAAAATCCCCAATATATATGGAAGGTTCAGACTGAGGAGAGCCCAAATCTTGCCAAAGATTTTCCCTAACATTCCTATGAACACTAGCATATATAAAGAAGCAATTCCAACTAAGTGAGGTAGCTACTTCAGAAATTCTAGCTTGTAGAAATTGATCAGATTCTCTGATACTGGTTAAGTGAAAAGATTGATTCCAAAGAATCCAGATTTTAGCAGTTTGAGCTGTAAGAGCATTGGTGAATCCTAGGGCATGCATTAGAGTATGAATATGTTGATTATCATGCCAAGGTTCAATCAGACAAAGTATGTCTATCTTATGGTTCATCTTTAGAGTTTTTAGTCTATCCAGGGATGATCCATATCCTCTAACATTCCACACTAATATATTCCCTATGATTGTGTATCTAATCATTTAAAAACCATTGGGACAGCTTTGTGTGAGGATCGAAGCTTCCTAGTTTTGTTAGTAGAGGCCTTACTAATATTATCTAAAGAGTCCTTACCTTTTTCACTACATTCAGTAGACTTTGGAGTATCAACCTTTGTGTGTACCTTATTGTGTTCCTCATTTGTGTGTTGATCAGCTTTTCCCGGTCTGTCAGTTGATACCTCATTCTGTGCTTGATCCTGCTCTAGTTCTGCTGAAGATTTTGTTGCTGATATGAAGATTTGATCTGGTTTATCATCTTGTTTATTACCTGGAGTTAGTTTTCCTTCTGACCTATTTGCTGGTGAACCTGGTATACCTGTGTGTACTACTTGCTCATGTGTTTCCAGAGATTCGTGGAAGATTTCCACGACTTCTCCTTCTTGTTCTTCCTCAGTGAAGACATCTAAAGCATGAAAGGCATTAGAAATGGACACAGTATTCGTTAGCTGTAGGTCTTCAACTAGGGATTTGTCAGGTTGTTTACTCTTCTTTCTCCAGATAGTATTTGTAATAGGCTTTGAAATATCATCCAGAGAGTAAAAATCAGATCTTTTCTTATGAGTAGTGATAAATAAGTTAGAAATGTTGTCCTGGTGATGGACTAATTGATATCTCTGTTCTTGACATTCTACTTGTTTCTGAGACACAGCAAGGGCCGAAGAACCTACTACATTATCCTTAGCTATTTCCTCAGAAAGTAATTGTTTCCCGGCGATTAAATTCTCCTGAGTGTTACTGACCATTTTAGCAGTGTTGTTGTCCACCTTTCCAATTTTTAGTTTAGTATCAGTGGCCTTCCTTTTTAGCTCAGGGTGGAGAAAAGTACACTTATCCTGATTATGTCCAACAATCTTGCAGTGGGAGCAATAGTATGGCAGCTCATCATATTCTATTGGATAATCAACAACCTTATTCCCTATACCTACAACTATTGAAGCTGGTAGTTGAGACTGAAGATCTATTTCGACACAGACTTTAATAGCCGAAGGTCTAGTTAGAGCTGCAGTTGCAACATCCATTTTTAAAAATCTACCAATCTGACTACTCAATCCAATAATAGCAGAGGTATTATAAAAGTGAAGAGGAAGTTTGTGAATCGTTACCCACGCCGGGACAATCGAAGATTCAGCTATTGGTGAGAATTCGGGTGACCATTTCTGCACTTTCATCACTGCGCCTTGGATCATCCATTGTCCCTTCATCCAGCAGCGCTGATAGTCTTCAGGATCCTGAAACCTAATTAGCACATGACGATAGTCAATTGAGCCAAGCTGGAATTTAGATTTAAATCCGATTGACTTGAAAGCAATTTGTAAAAGCTCCATCGAGGGCTTTCCCCGATTGAACTTGCCCACCAGTGCGTTCTGGTAATGGGATGCCAGGTGTTCTCCTTCCTCTTGAGGAAGGATAAACGCAATCTTCCCTTTGTATTCAGTTATCGGATGTAAATTTGGTGTGTCTGGAAGAGAAGAAAATAACGGCAGTGGCTTGGAGGTAAGAGCTTGGATGAAGCTCTTATTGGTGGCTGTGCCCAACTCCACGATGGGAGAAGGCGACGGCAACGCCATGGATGGCTAATATGACCGTTAATAGCCGTGAACAGTAATAGAAATTGGAAGAAGAGGGTGAAGAGGAACAGTGATTCATATATCGCACGATTTTGCCAAAAATCGCACCTAGTGATTAAGAGTAATTTTGAATCGGTAACCGCTCCATATGAGGAAATAGAAGAACAAGAAGCTCATGCTAGAGAGACTGAATTATACGACAACCAATCTGGCCATGCTAAATAGCTCCAAAAGTCTAAAGACTCTGAGAACTTCTTGGAGCTCCCACATCAGGAGGTTGAATCAGGGGAGGACCCGAGAGAGTTTGAGCCTAGGGAGCAACATCATGCTCTTATAAGGTCTTTAAATCTATTTTAGATTCATTTTAATTAAATAAACTAGTTACGGATTTCATATATTTTGTTTAATCATATTGTGAATTTATTTACATGTACAAATGCACATTTCTATCTTTTAAGGGGTTTTATATTACAATCATGGTAAGAATTTCAACTTCTATTTAGTGTCACTTACAAATTTAATTTTTAATATATTTTAAAACATAAAAAGTTTCCCTTGTTTTGTAGAATATTACATTTCATTCTTTTATCACAATTCTGTATAAATCATAGTAATATATTATGTTTTATACGTTCAACAACGATTTTCCCTATTACCAATTATTCTTGCGTGAGAAAATTTCACTTCCTATACATATGGATGGACATGGTACACATATGATATTCATGCAAAATATAAGTAGTTATGATCATAAAAAGTAGATTGTAATCATTGAGAATCTCTTTGTGGTTTGCGCACTATGTCACTGATGATGATGCTATTGATCTGCTGGGAGATTGGACATAGACCTGATTTTATTTCTTGGGTTTTTCTTGTTTTGCATCTTGCCACTTCAAAATTTTTCATAAAATTGCTTTGCAGACCTACATCGTCATCGAGCACATATAAATTTTTCCATTGCAATGCAATCGGGGTATTGGACAACCACCCGATGTTACTTATGCTTAATTGAGGTAGAAATGGAACTAGATAATGGCTTGCGACTATTTCACGGAAATTCTCGAGATGAGTTTACTTGCTGAGGTGGATGCAGATTCGTGGAGTTGTGCCCCCTTTAAAGTATAAACTCATATATCTTTGTTGACTGATAAAACCGTACAAGATTCAAGTTTAATCGCACCTTGTGAGGAAAGAGAAGAACTAGAAGCACGTGTTAGAGGGACTAAATCATACAATAACCAATCGGGCCACGGTGAATAGCTCTAAAACTCTAACGACTCTGAGAACATCTCGGAGCTCCCAAGTCAACAGGATGAATCAAGGGAGGATCTGAAAGAGTTTGAGCGTAGCGAGCAACATCATGCTATGAAGAGGTCTTCAAATCTATTTTAGATTTATTTTACTTAATTGAATTAGTTGCTGATTTCATATTTATTAATTTTATTCATATTGTGAATTTATTTACATGTACAAATGCATGTTTCTTTCTTTTAAAGGGTTTATATTACAATAATGGAAAAAACATCATGTTCTATTTAGTGTGACTTACAAATTTTATTTTAAATTTATTTTAAAACATAAAAAGTTGCCTTTGTTTTACACAATATTGCATTTCATTCTTTTATAACAGTTCTCTCAAAATCATAATAATATATTATGTAGTTTTATACATTCAACCATGGTTTTCCATGTGACCAATTATTCTTACATGAGAAAATTTCACTTCATGTATACATGGATGAAAACGGTACAGGTGCAATATTGTAGCAAAATATAAGTAGTTATGATCATAAAAAGTAGATTATGATCATCAACAATCTATTTGTGGCTTTGGTACTTCGTCACTGATAATGCGCCTGCTGATCTGCAGGGATATTGGACTCAGACCTCTTTTTCTTTCCTGGGTTTTTCTTGTTATACATCTTACCAGTTCGGACATTTCATATAAAATTTCTTTGCTGAACTAAATTGACATCGAGCACGCAGAACCGTTTCTATTACTATCCAATCAATATTTTGGATAAGCTCCTGATGTTACTTATTCTCAACTGAGAGAGAAATTGAACTAGATAATGGCTTGCGACTGTTTCACGATAATGTTCGAGATGCGTTTTCCTACTGAGATAGATTCATATACATGGAGGTGTGCCCCCTTTATGATCATTAGCATTTCTGGTTTAACTGCACCACATATGGAAAAAGAAGAACTAGAAGATCATGCTAGAGAGACTGAATCATACGATAACCAATTGGGCCACGTTGAACAGCTCCAAAAGTCTAAAAACTTTGAGAACTTCTCGGAGCCCCGAAGTCAAGAGGATGAATCAAGGGAGGCCCTAAGAGAGTCTGAGCGTAGGGAGCAACATCATGCTCTGAGGAGGTCTTCAAATCTATGTTAAATTTATTTTACTTAATTGAGGTAATTGTGAGTTTCATATCGATATATTTTATTCATATTATCAATTTATTTACATGTACAAATGCATGTTTCTTTCTTTTAAGGGGTTTTATATTACAATAATGGCAAAAACATCATGTTTTATTTTTTGTGACTTACAAATTTATTTTTAAAATTTATTTTAAAACATAAAAAGTTTCCCTTCTTTTTGGACAATATTACATTTAATTCTTTTAGAACAGTTATCTCAAAATCATAGTAATATATTAAGTAGTTTTATACGTTCAGCCATGATTTTCCCTGTTACAAATTATTCTTGCATGAGAAAATTTTACTTCCTGTAGACATGGATGAACATGGTACACGTTCAATATTCATGCCAAATTTTAGTAGTTATGATCATAAAAAATAGATTGTGATCATTGGAAATCTTTTTGTGGCTTGTGCATTATGTCACTGATGATGATCCTGCTGATATGCTGTAAGATTGGACTCATACCTGATTTTTTTACTAAGGGTTTTCTTGTTTTTTATCTTGCTAGCTCGATCATTTCTCATATAATTTCTTTGCAGGCCTACATCGACATCGAACATGCAAAACTTTTTCTATCGCAATCCAATCAATGTATTGGACAGGATCTCGATGTTACTTATGCTCAATTGGGTGAAAATTTGAACTAGATAATGGCTTGCAACTATTTCATGGCAATGCTTGAGATGTGGTTTCCTGCTGAGGTGGATGCATATACATGGGGTTGTGCCCATTTAAAGTGTAAACTCATATGCCTGTGTTGACTGCTGAAGCCGCACAAGATTCTAGTTTACCGCACCATATGAGGAAAGAAAAGAACTAGAAGCTCATGCTAGAGAGAACTAATGATACAATAACCAATCAGGCCATGCTAAACAGCTCCAAAAGTCTAAAGACTCTGAGAGCTTCTCGGAGCTCCCACATCAAGAGGTTGAATCAAGGGAGGACCCGAGAGTATTTAAGCGTAGGGAGAAACATCATGATCTTAGGAGGTCTCCAAATCTATGTTATATTTATTTTACTTAAATAAACTAGTTATAGATTTCATATATTTTGTTTAATCATATTCTGAATTTATTTGCATGTACAAAAGAACGTTTATATCTTTTAAGGGGTTTTATAATACAATAATGGTAAACATATCAAGTTCTATTTCGTGTCACTTACAAATTTAATTTTTAATATGTTTTAATACATAAAACGTTGCCCTTGTTTTGCAGAATATTATATTTCATTCTTTTAGCACAATTCTATATAAATCATAGTAATATATTATGTAGTTTCATACGTTCAACAACGATTTTTCCTATTACCAATTATTCTTGCATGAGAAACTTTCACTTCCTTTACACATGGATGAACATGATACACATGTGATATTCATACAAAATATAAGTAGTTATGATCATAAAAAGTAGATTGTGATCATTGGAAATGTCTTTGTGGTTTGCGCACTACGTCACTGATGATGATGCTACTGATTTGCTGGGAGATTGGACACATACCTGATTTTATTTCTTGGGTTTTTCTTGTTTTGCATCTTGCCACTTCGGAAATTTTTCATAAAATTGCTTTACAGACCTACATCGACATCGAGCACGTAGAACTTTTTCCATTGCAATCTAATCGGTGTATTGGACAACCTCCCGATGTTAGTTATGCTTAATTGAGGGAGAAATTGAACTAGATAATGTTTTGTTACTATTTCACGGCAATGCTCAAGATGAGGTTTCCTTCTGAGTTGGATGTGAATACGGGGAGTTGTGCCCCCTTTAAAGCATAAACTCATGTATCTTTGCTGACTGCTGAGACCATACAAGATTCAAGTCTAACCGCACCATATGAGGAAAGAGAATAACTAGAAGCTGTGCTAGAGAGACTAAATCATACGATAACCAATCGGGTCACGCTGAACAGCTCTAAAAGTCTAAAGACACTGAAAACTTCTCGGAGCTCCCAAGTCAATAGGATGAATCAAGGGAGGACCCGAGAGAGTTTGAACGTAGGGAGCAAAATCATGCTCTTAGGAGGTCTTCAAATCTATATTAGATTTTTTTTTACTTAATTGAAGTAATTGCGGGTTTCATATTTTTTTTATATTATGAATTTATTTACGTGTGCAAATGCACATTCTATCTTTTAAGAGGTTTTTAAAATTATAATAATGGTAAAAATATCAAGTTCCCTTTAGTGCAGGGGCGGAGCAAGAAAACTTTCCTAGCAGGGGCTAATTAATTAAATTATAAAAAAACATTATTTAATAAAAAAAATTTAATCTGACGGGGTTGAAGGGTGTATTTTAAAAAATTCGTAGCATTAGAAAATTTCCCATGGAGGATGTAGGGTAATTTTAAAAAGAATGGTAGCATTAGAAAATTTCTGATAAAGATTAAAGGGTAATGTTTTAAAAATTGGTAGCAAACATTTCTGGCGGGGCTGCAAGGTAATTTTTAAAATTATTACCCCTAAAAAAATTGCTGGCGGGGGCTAGAGCCCCTTCCAGCCCCTCCTTGTCTCCGCCCCTGCTTTAGTGTGACTTACCAATTTAATTTGTAAATATATTTTAAAACATAAAAAGTTGCCCTTATTTAGCACAATATTACATTTCATTATTTTATCAAAATTTTATCAAAATCATAGTAATATATTATGTAGTTTTATACGTTCAACAACGATATTCCATGTTACTAAATACTCTTACATGAGAAAATTTCACTTCCTGAACACATGGATGAACATGGTACACGTGCAATATTCGTCCAAAATATAAGTACTTATGATCATAAAAATGAGATTGTGATGATTGGCAATCTCATTGTGGCTTGTGCACTATGTCACTAATGATGATGCTGCTAATCAGCTGGAAGATTGGACATAGTCCTTATTTTGTTTCTTGGGTTTTTGATGTTTTGCATCTTTCCACTTCGGACATTTCTCATAAAACTGCTTTGCAGACCTACATCAACATCAAATATGCAGAACATTTTCTATCGCAATCACATTAGTGTATTGGACAAGTTCCTGATGTTACTTATGCTCAATTGGGGAAGAAATTTAACTAGATAATGGCTTGCGACTATTTCATGCCAATGCTTGAGATGTGGTTTCTTGCTGAGGTGGATGCAAATACATGGGATTGTGCACCCTTCAAAGGGTAAACTCATGTGTTTGTGTTGACTGCTGAAACCGTACAAGATTCTAGTTTAACCGCACCACATGAGGAAAGAGAAGAACTAGAAGCTCATGCTAGAGACACTGAATAATACGATAACCAATCGAGCCACTCTGAATAGCTCCAAAATTCTAAAGAATCTTAGAACTTCTCGAAGCTCCCAAGTGAAGAGGTTGAATCATGGGAGGACCATAGAGAGTTTGAGGGTAGGGAGCAACATCATGCTCTTAGGAGGTCTTCAAATCTATATTAGATCTATTTTACTTAAATGAACGAGTTGCAGATTTAATATATATATATATATATATATATTGTTTAATCATATTGTAATTTTTTTTACGTGTACAAATGCACGTTTCTATCTTTGAAGGGGTTTTATACTACGATAATAGTAAAACTATAAAGTTCTACTTAGTGTGACTTACAAATATAATTTTTAAATATATTTTAAAGCATAATAAATTGCCCTTGTTTTGCCCAATATTACATTTCATACTTTTAGCACAATTCTATCAAAATCATAGTAATATGTTTGTAGTTTTATACGTTCAACCACGATTTTCCCTATTACCAAATATTCTTGCATGAGAAAATTTCTTTTCCTGAACACATGGATGAACATGGTAAGAATGCGATATTCGTTCACAGTATAAGTAGTTATGATCATAAAAAGTAGATTCTGATCATTGGAAATCTCTTTGTGGGTTATGCACTACGTCACTAATGATGATGATGCTAATCAGCTGGGAGATTAGACACAGACCTTTATCTTTTTCTTGGGATTTTTTTGTTTTAAAACCTTGATACTTTAGGCATTTCTCATAAAATTGCTTTGCAGACCTACATCAACATAGAACACGCAAAACATTTTCCATCGCAATCCAATCAGCGTATTGGACAAGTTCCTGATGTTACTTATGCTCAATTGGGGGAGAAATTGAACTAGATAATGGCCTGCGACTATTTCACGGTAATGCTCGAGAAGTGGTTTCCTGCTGAGGTGGATGCAGATACATGGGGTTGTGCCCCCTTTAAAGTGTAAACTCGTGTGTCTGTGCTGACTACTGAAATAGTACAAGATTCTGGTTTAACCGCACCATATGAGGAAAGAGAAGAACTAAAAGCTCATACTAGAGAGACTAAATAATACAATAACCAATCGAGCCACGCTGAACAGCTCCAAAAGTATGAGAACTTCTCAGAGCTCCCAAGTCAAGAGGTTGAATAATGAGAGAACCCAAGAGAGTTTGAGTGTAGGGAGCAACATCATGCTCTTAGGAGGTCTTCAAATCTATATTAGATTTATTTTACTTAAATGAACTAGTTGCTGATTTAATATATATTTAGTTTAATCATATTGTGAATTTTTTACGTGTACAAATGCACGTTTCTATCTTTTAAGGGGTTTTATATTACAATAATGGTAAAAATATTAAGTTCTACTTAGTATGTGATTGCATTGACTGCTGACACCGTAGATGATTCCGGCTTAACCGGATAATATGAGCAAAGAGAGGAGCTAGGAACTCATGCTGGAGAGACTTAATCGTACTTAAATCGATCGGGCCATGCTGAACAGTTCGAAGTCAAGAGAAGGAGTCAAGGGAGGATCCGAGGGATTTTCAGCATACGGAGTCACATCAGGCTCTTAGGAGGTCTTCATATCTATCGTGGATTTATTTTACTTAAAAGAACTTATTTTGGATTTCATATTTATTTTGTTTATTGTGAATTTATTACTTGTACAAATGCATGTTTCTTTCTTTAAAGGGGTTTTAAATTACAGTAATGGTAGAAATATTAACTTCTACTTGACTTACACAATTAATTTTAAAAAAATTTAAAACATGAAAAGTTTCCCAAGTATTGCACAATATTACATTTCATTCATTAATCACAGTTCTCTCAATATCATCGTATTATACTATGTAGTTTTACTTTCAAGATTGATTCTGCCCGTTACTAATTATTCTTGCATGAGAAAATTGCTCTTCTCGTACAAATGGATGAACTTGGTAGACGTACAATATTATGGCAAAAAGGTTGTTATGATCTTAAATAATAGATTTTGATCAACGGCAATCTTTTTGTGGATTATGCACGACGTTAGTGATGATAATTATGCTGATCTGCTAGAAGATTGGACTCGGGCCCGATTTTGTTTCTTTTGGTATTCTTGTTTTGTTGTCTGCCTATTTGTTTCTCTTTCATGAAATTTCTTTGTAGAGCTACATCGAGCATGCAAATAAATTTCTATCGCAATCTAATCACCACATTCGCCAAGTTGGGGGAAAATTAACTAGAAAATGGCTTCCGCCTATTTCCTAGCTATGATCGAAATGAGGTTTCCTGCTGAGGTGGATGCAGATACATGGAGCTATGCCTCCTTTGAAGCACAAACTCATGTGTCTGTGTTGACTGCTGACACCCTACAAAATTCAGGTTTAACCATACCATATGAGCAAGGAAAAGATCTAGCAGCTCATGCCAGAGAAACTAAATCTTACGATAACTAATCAAGCCATGCTAAACAGTTCCAAAAGGGTAAAGTGCCTAAGAACTTCTCGGAGCTCCCAATTAAAGAAGATGAATCAAGGGATAAACTGAGGGAGTTTGAGTGTATGGAGCAACATCATGCTCTAAGGATGTCTTTAAATATATATATATATAGGATTTCTTTTTGACTAAATTATTTTTTGGTCCCCTAAATATAATGCAATACCATCCGTTGTTCCCCAAATCCAATACCGCATTTTTTCAGCAATCAACAAACTCAAAATTATTTGTTTGATCCCCAAGATGGTTTATTAGGTAAACCGGATTTGTTTCGATAGGGTGGTTTGGTGTATTTATGTAATTTTACTAATTAAACATTTTAATTTTTTTTCCTTTTGATTTTCCTTTAATGTTTTTCATTTAAACCTTTTTCCTTTAATTTTTCTTTTAATTTAACTAATCCACCGCCGCCGCCGACCATTGCCACCTTCGCCGCTGAACTGAAGGCCTCGTCTTTGAACTCGAACATAGGGAAATACTTTACCTCAAACAGAGGGCAATCGCTAACTTCGAACATAGAAAATAGAACAAAGTACTCAAACTTCAACAAGCTTGAGATGATCGGCGAGGTAGGGATTGGCACAGAGTCAAACTAGAGATGAACGATGATGAACTGGAAGATGTCCGGTGATTAAGACGAGGAAGATGATCGACGATTGAAGATGAGGAAGAGACCGTCTCAACCATCGGTTGCAGGCTGCGTCACCCCGCCTAAACCCTATGTTGCAGAAGCAGCAAGCGAGCTACAGGAGGAAGAAGATGAGTAATTGGGCCAAGCCCATTTTCTGGTTTCTTTTTCTGTTTCTTCATTAAACAAAATGATATCATTTTGGCCCAAGTACTCTTCTTCTTCTTCGTAAACCCTATTCTCTTAAAATGGGCCAAAAACATTTTGGCCCAAGTACTCATCTGCTTCCTCGTATACCCTATTCTCACCGTCTCCTGCCATCTGTCTTTGCTGCACCACCCTCGTCGTCTTCCATCGCCCAGCCTTCCCCACCGCCTTCCCTAGCGGTGGAGGTGGGCTGACTAGACCTCTAAACCCAAGTGGAATCAGTAATTTTTGAAAATATGCAACACCTGGCTTTAGGTTTAGAGGTTTAGAAGGAATTTTTGTGATGGAAGTGACGGAGAACCAACAACGATGGTGGTGGAAGCTTTCTTCATCAAGACACATCCAGCAGAAATGAGGAAGAAGAAAGAGAGAAAGATTTTTTAATTTGTAAATTTTTTAAGCTCGAGGATATAATGGTCATTTTATAGATTTTAACTAATTTTACCGTTGATTTTACCTGAAAACCAGCTTTGGGGACCAAAGAAATCAGTTTCAGAATTTTAATTGCTGATTAAATGCGGTATCGGCCATGGAGACTAAACAAAATATAAGATGCTCTGTCAGGGACAAAAAAATAAAATTTATCATTATTTTACTTGAATGAGCTTATTGCAGATTTTATATTTGATTATTTTATTCTTATTGTGAATTTATTACTCGTACAATTGCATGTTTCTTAATTTAAAGGGGTTTTAAATTACAATAATGGTAGAAATATTAACTTCTATTTAGTGTGACTTACATATTTAACTTTTTAATATATTTTAAAACATAAAAGGTTTCCCTAGTATTGCACAAAATTAAATTTCATTCTTTTAGCACAGTTCCCTCAATATCATAGTAATATATTATGTAGTTTGATGTTCAACCATGATTTTCCCTGTTACCAATTTTTCTTGCATTAAGAAATTGCACTTCTTGTACAAATGGATGAACGTGGTACACGTGCGATATTCGGGAAAAAATTAATTAGTTATGATCATAAAAAATAGATTGTGATCATTTGAAATCTGTTTGTGTCTTGTGCACTACATCACTTATGATGATGATGCTGATCTATTGGGAGATTAGACTCGGACCTGATTTTGTTTCTTTTCATTTTATTGTTTATCGTTCTACCTATTCGAGCCTTTACACAAAGTTGCTTTGCAGATCTACATTGAGTTCGCAAAATGTTTTCTATAGAAATACGATAAGCACATTAGACAAGCTCCGATGTTACTTATAATATTTTAAGGGAGAAATTAAACTACATAGTGGCTTCCGACTATTTCATGGCTATGGTCGAGATGAGGTTTCCTACTGGGGTAAATGTTTATACATGGAGCTAGGCCTCTTTTAAAGCACAAACTCACGTGTCATTGTTGACTACTGACGCCGTAGAGAGTTATGGTTTAACCACACCATATGAGCAAAGAGAAGATCTAGCAACTCATGCTAGAGAGACTAAATTGTATGATAACCAATAGGGCTAGGTTGAACAGTTCCAAAAGGTTAACGAGTCTGAGAACTTCTCAGAGTTCCCTAGTCAAGAGGATGAATCAAAGGAGGACCCGGGGGAGTTTCAGCGTAGGGAGCAACATCATCCTCTTAGGAGGTCTTCAAATCTATATAGGGTTTACTGAAACGAACTTATTACGGATTTAATATTTATTTAGTTTATTCTTATTGTGAATTTATTACTTGTACAAATGCAAGTTTCTTTCTTTAAATGAGTTTTAAATTACAATAATTGTAGAAATATTAACTTCAGTTTAGCTTAACTTACATATTTCATTTTTAAATTTATTTTAAAACATAAAATGTTTCCCTTTTTGCACAACATTACATTTCAACGTTGGGAGCAACATCATCCTCTTAGGTGTTCTTAAAATCTATATAGGGTTTATTTTACTTGAATGAATTTATTGCAAATTTCATATTTATTTAGTTTATTCTTATTGTGAATTTATTTACATGTACAAAATGCATGTTTCTTTCTTTAAAGGGGCTTTAAGTTAAAATAATGGTAGAAATATTATGTTCTATTTAGTGTGAATTACAAATTTAAATTTTATATTTAGTTTAAAACATAAAAGTTTTCCTAGTATTACACAGTCTTACTATTCATTCTTTTTGCATTGTTCAATCAAATTCATTGTAATATATTATGTACTTTTACATTCAACCATAATTTTCCCAATTACCAATTATTCTTGCATGAGAAAAATGCACTTGTTGTACAAATAGATGAACATGGTACACGTGCGATATTCAGGAAAAAGAAGTAGTTATGATCATAATAAATAGATTGTGATCATTGGCATTATTTTTGTGGCTTAAGCACTACGCCATTGATGATGATGTTGCTAATATGCTGGGAGATTGGACTCGGCTCATATTTTATTTCTATGGGTTTTCATGTTTTGCGTTCTTCCTATTCAAGCTGTTTTCACAAAATTGCTTTGGGGAGCTACATGGAGCAGGCAAAACTTTTGCTTTAGAATCCGATCAGCACATTGGACAAGCTCTGATGTTACTTATGCTCAATTGAGAGGGAAATTGAACTAGATAATGGCTTCTAATTATTTCACAGCTATGGATGAGAAGTGGTTTTCAGTTGAGGTGGATGCAGATAGATGGAGCTATGCCTCCTTTAAAGTAGAAACTCATGTGTTTGTATTGACTGCTGACATCATACATGATTCTAATTTAACCGCAACATATGAGCAAAGAGAGGAGCTAGCAGCTTATGCTAGAGAGACTTAATCGTACATAAATCGATCGGGCCATGCTGAACAGTTCCAAGTCAAGAGGATGAATCAAGGGAGGACTCGAGGGATTTTCAGCATAGGGAGTCACATTATCCTCTTAGGAAGTCTTCAAATCTATAGAGGATTTATTTTAATTTAATGAACTTTTTATGGATTTCATATTTATTTAGTTTTTTGTGAATTTATTACTTGTACAAATGCATATTTCTTTCTTTAAAGGGGTTTTAGTTTACATTAATGGTAGAAATATTAACTTCTATTTAACTTGACTTACATATTTAATTTTTTTAAACATAAAAATTTTCCCAAGTATTGAACAATATTACATTTTCTTCAGTAATCATAGTTTCCTCAATGTCGTAGCATTATACTATGTAGTTTGAGTTTCAACAATGATGATGCTGATCTTCTGGGAGATTATACTCGGACCAAATTTTGTTTCTCGGGTTTTCCTTGTTTTGCATCTTTCAAATTCTAAAATTTCTCACAAAAATTCTTTGGATAGCTACATGAAGCACGAAAAGCGCTTTCTATCGCCATCTGATCAGTACATTGGACAAGTTCCCGATGTAACTTATGCTCAATTAAGGGTGAAATTGAACAAGATACAGGCTTCTGACTATTTCACACCCATGATCAATTTAAGGTTTTCCTTGCAAGGTGGATGCAGATACATGGAGCTATGCCTCCTTTAAAGCACAAACTCATGTGTATGTGTTATCTGCTGACATCGTACAAGATTGTGGTTTAACCGCACCATATGAGCAAAGAGAAAAGCTAGGAACTCATGCTAGAGTGACGAAATTTTATGATAACCAATCAGGCCATGCTGCACAGTTTCAAAATGCTAAAGTGTCTGAGAACTTATCAGAGCTCCCAAGTCAAGAGGATGGATCAAGAGAGGACTAGAGGGGGTTTCTGCGGAGGGAGCAACATTATCTTCTGAGGAGGTCTTGAAATCAATATAGAATTTATTTTTACTAAAATGAACTTATTGTGGAATTCATATTTATTTATTTCATTCTTATTGTGAATTCATTACTTGTACAAGTGCATGTTTCTTTCTTTAAAGGGGTTCTAAATTAAAATAATTTTTGAAATATTAACTTCTATTTATCCTGACTTACATATTTAATTTTTAAATTTATTTTAAAACATAAAAAGTTTCCCTATTATTGCACAATGTTACATTTCATTCTTGTAGCACAGTTTCCTCCATATCATAGTAATATATTGTGTAGTTTTACGTTCAACCATGATTTTCTCCGTTACCAATTATTCTAGCATGAGAAAATTTACCTTGTACAAATGGATGAACATGGTACATGTGCGATATTTGGATAAAAAATAAGTAATTATGATATTAAAAAATAAATCATGTTCATTGGCATTATTTTTGTGGCTTGCAGACTACGTCACTGATGATGATGATGCTGATCTGCTGAGAGATTGGACTTGACCAGATTTTATTTATCGAATTTTTCTTGTTTTGCATCTTGCCAATTCAAACCTTTTTCACAAATATTTTTTGCAGAGCTACATCGAGCACGCAAAACGTTTCTATCACAATCAGATTAGTACATTTTACTAACTCCCGGTGTTAATTTTGTTCATTTGAGGGAGAAAATAAACTAGATAATGGATTGTGACTATTTTACACCCATGCTCAAGATGAGGTTTCCTTGTTAGATGGATGAATATAAAAGGTGATATGCCTCCTGTAAAGCACAAACACGTGTGTCTTTGTAAACTTAAGATACCGTACATGATTGTGGTTTAACCAAACCATATGAGGAAAGAGAAGAGGTAGCAGTTCAACTATGCCTCTTAGTGTGACTTACAAATTGAATTTTAAAATTTATTTTAAAACATAAACTTCCCTAGTATTGCACAATATTACATTTCATTCTTTCAGTAGAGTTCTATCAAAATCGTAGTAATAGATAATGTAGTTTTACGTTCAACCATGATTTTTCCTGTTACCAATATTTCTTGCGTGAGAAAATTTCAATTCTTGTAGATATTGATGAACGTGATACACGTACAATATTAAGGTAATAAAAAGTAGTTATGATCATAAACAATAGATTTGATCAATTGCAATCTTTTGGTTTCTTGTGCACTATGTTAGTGATGAGAATGTTGTTGATCCACTAGGAGATTTGGACTCGGACTTGATATTTTTCTCAGGGTTTTCTTGTTTTGCGTTCTTTTGATTCAAACCTTTCACACAAAATTTCTTTGCAAAGCTTTATAGAGCATGCAAAAAATTTTCTATAGGAATATGATCAGTACCTTGGAAAATCTTTGATGTTACTTATAATATATTGAGGGAGAAAATGAAATAGATAATGACTTCTGACTATTTCACGGCTATGGTCGAGATGAAGTTTCCTGCTGGGTTAGATGTAGATACATGGAGCTAGGCCTCCTTTAAAGCACAAACTCATGTGTCTGTGTTGACTATTGACATCGTAGAGGATTCTGGTTAAACCGCACCATATGTGCAAAGAGAAGATCTAGCAAGTCATGCTAGAGACATGGAATTTTAGGATAACCAATCAGGCCATGCTGAACTGTTCCAACAGGCTAAAGAGTCTGAGAACTTCTCGGAGCTCCCAAGTCAAGAGGATGAATCAAGGGAGGAGCCGAGAGAGTTTCACCATATTGAGCAACATTATCATCTTAGGAGGTCTTCAAATCTATATCGAATTTATTTTACTTAAATGAACTTATAACAGATTTCATATTTATTTAGTTTATTTCGATTTTTAATTTATTACTTTTACAAATGCAAGTTTCTTTCTTTAAAGGGGTTTTAAATTACAATAATGAGAGAAATATTAAATTCTATTTAGCTTGACTTACAAATTTATTTTAAAAGATGAAAAGTTTCTCTTTTATTGAACAATATTACATTTTATTCTTTTAGCACAATTCTCTCAGGATCATAGTAATATAGTATGCAATTTGACGTTCAACTATGATTTTCCCTGTTAGGATTTATTCTTGCATAAGAAAATTGCACTTCTTGTATAAATTGATGAACATTGTACACTTGCGATATTCTGGCAAAAATAAGTAGTTATGATCTTAAAAAATAGATTGTATACATTGGCAATCTTTTTGTGGCTTGTGTACCACGTCACTAATGATGATAATGCTGATCTTCTGGGAGATGTACTCGGAAAACATTTTGATTCTCGGGTTTTTCTTGTTTTGCTAGGAGGTATTGAAATCTATATAGGATTTATTTTACTAAAATGAACTTATTGTGGATTTCATATTTTTTATTTTATTCTTATTGTGGATTTATTACTTGTACAAGTGCGTGTTTCTTTCTTTAAAAGGGTTCTAAATTAAAATAATGTTAGAAATATTAACACGTGTGTCTTTGTAAACTCATGATACCGTACATGATTATGGTTTAACAAAACCATATGAGCAAAGACAAGAGCTAGCAGTTCCAATCAGGCTATAGAGACTGAATCTTACAATAACCAATCGGGCCATGCTGAACAGTTCCAAAAGGATAGAGAATCTGAAAACTTCTCGGAGATCCCTAGTCAAGAGGATGAATCATGGGAGGACCCGAGGGAGTTTGAGAAAAGGGAGCAACATCATGCTCTTAGGAGGTCTTCAAACCTATATTGGATTTAATTTTATTGAATGAACATATCGCAAATTTCATAATTATTTAATTATTCTTATTGTAAATTTATTTACGTATACAAATGCTTGTTTCTTTTTCTAAAGGGGCTTTAAATTAAAATAATGGTGGAAATATTATATTGTATTTAAAGTGACTTACAAATTGAATTTTAAATTCATTTTAAAACATAAAAAGCTCCCCTAGTATTGCACAATGTTACATTTCATTCTTTTAGCAGTGTTCTATCAAAATCGTAGTAATGGATAATGTAGTTTTACGTTCAACCATGATTTTTCCTATTACCAATATTCCTTGCATGAGAAAATTTTACTTCTTGTACAAATGGATGAACATGATACACGTGCAATATTAAGGCAAAAAAAAGTAGTTATGATCATAAAAAATAGATTTGATCAATTGCAATCTGTTGGCTTCTTGTGCCCTACGTAAGTGATGATAATGTTGTTGATCTGCTAGGAGATCAGACTTGGACCTGATTTTGTTTCTTGGGAATTTCTTGTTTTGCTTTCTTTCGATTCAAGCCTTTCTCACAAAATTGCTTTGCAAAGCTACATCGAGCATGCAAAATTTTTTCTGTAGGAATCAGATCAGCACATTGGAAAAGCTCTGATGTCAATTATAATATATTGAGTGAGAAAATGAACTAGATAATGGCTTCTGACTATTTCATGGCTATGGTCGAGATGAGGTTTCCCGCTGGGTTAGATGCAGATACGTGAAGCTAGGCCTCCTTTAAAGCACAAACTCATGTGTCTGTGTTGACTACTGACAACGTAGATGATTCTGGTTTAACCGCACCATATGAGGAAAGAGAAGATCTAGCAACTCATGCTAGAGAAATTGAATTGTATGATAACTAATCAGGCCATGCTGAACTGTTCCAATAGGCTAAAGAGTCTGAGAACTTCTCGGAGCTCCCAAGTCAAAAGGATGAATCAAAGGAGGACCCGAGGGAGTTTCAGCACTGGGAGCAAGATCATCCTCTTAGGAGGTCTTCAAATCTATATGGGATTTATTTTACTTAAAAGAACTTATTACAGTTTTCATATTTCTTTAGTTTATTTTTATTGTTAATTTATTACTTGTACAAATGCAAGTTTCTTTCTTTAAAGGGGTTTTAGATTACAATAATTGTAGAAATATTAAATTCTATTTAGCTTGACTTACATATTTAATTTTTAAATTTATTTTAAAACATATAAAGTTTCCCTTTTATTGAAAAATATTACATTTTATTCTTTAAGCACAGTTCCCTCAGTATCATTGTAATATATTATTTAATTTAACGTTCAACCATGATTTTCCCTGTTACGGTTTATTCTGGCATAAGAAGATTGCACTTCTTGTACAAATGAATGATTATTGTACACCTGCGATATTCTAGAAAAAAAAATAGTTATGATCTTAAAAAATGGACTGAATTCGTTTTCAATCCTTTGATGGCTTGTACACCACGTCACTGATGATGATAATGCTGATCTTCTGGGAGATTGTACTCAGACCATATGTTGTTTCTCAGGTTTTTCTTGTTTTGCATCTTTTGAATTCAAACCTTTCTCACAAAAATTCTCTGCATAGCTACATCAAGCACAAAAAACATTTTCTATCACAATCTGATCAGTACATTGGACAAGTTCCCAATGTTACTAATGCTCAATTAAGGGTTAAATTGTAGTAAATAATGGCTTTCGACTATTTCACGACTATTTTTGAGTTGAGTTTTTCCGCTGACGTAGATGTAGATACATGGAGCTATCCCTGTTTTAAAGCATAAACTCATGTTACTATGTTGACTGCTGACACCGTACATGATTTTGGTTTAACCTCACAGTAAGAGCAATGAGAAGAGTTCTCATCTCATGCTAAAGGGACTGAATTGTAGGATACCAATCGGGCTATGCTGAACAGTTCCAAAAGAATAAAGAGTGATAACTTCTCGGAGCATCCAAGTCAAGAGGAAAGAGAAGAGTTAGGAACTCATGCTAGAGAGACAGAATTTTATGATAACAAATCAGGCCATGCTGAATTTTTTAATTTATATTAAAACATAAAAAGCTTCCGTAGTATTGAACAATATGACATTTCATTCTTTTAGAAGTGTTCTATCAAAATTGTTGTAATAGATAATGTAGTTTCACGTTCAACCATGATTTTTCCTGTTACCAATATTTCTTGCGTGAGAAAATTTCACTTCCTGTAGAAATGGATGAACATGATACACGTGCAATACTAAAAAAAAGTAGTTATGATCATAAAACATAGATTTTCATCAATTGCAATCTTTTGTTTTCTTGTGCACTACATCAATGATGATAATGTTGTTGATCTGCTAGGAGATTGGACGCGGACCTGATTTTGTTTCTCAGGGTTTTCTTGTTTTATGTTCTTTCGATTGAATCCTTCCTCACAAAATTTCTTTGCAGAGCTACATAAAGCAAGCAAAACATTTTCTTTAGGAATCAGATCAACACATTGGAAAAGCTCCAATTTTACTTATGCTCAATTGAGAGAGAAATTGAACTAAATAAGGGCTTCTGACTATTTCACGACTATTTTTTAGATAAGATTTTCCGCTGACGTGGATGCAGATACATGGAGCTATCCCTCCTTTAAAGCATAAACTCATATTACAATGTTAAATGTTGACACCGTACAGGGTATTGGTTTAACCTCACCATAAGAGCAATGAGAAGAATCCTCATCTCATGCTAGAGGGGCTGAATTATAGGAAAACCAATCGGGCCATGCTGAATAGTTCCAAAAGGATAAAGAGTGTGAGAACTTCTCGGAGCACCCAAGTCAAGAGGATAAATCAAGGGAGGACCGAAGGAGTTTGAGCATAGGGAGGAACGTCATGCTATTAAAAGGTCTTCAAATCTATATAAGATTTATTTTACTTGAATGAACTTATTCCAGATTTCTTATTTTTTAGGTTTATCTTATTGTAAATTTATTTACATGTACAAATGCATGTTTCTTTCTTTAACGGGGTTTTAAACTATAATAATAGTAGAAATATTAAGTTCTATTTAGTGTGACTTACAAATTTTATATATAAATTCATTTTAAAATATAAAAAGTTTCCCTAGTATTTTCACAATATTATGTTTCATTATTTTAGCACAGTTCCATTAAAATCATAGTAATATATTATGTAGTTTTACATTCAACCATGATTTTCCCTGTTACCAATTATTCTTGCATGAGAAAATTGTATTCTATGAGCAAAGAGAAGAGCAAAGAGAAGAGTTAGAAGCTCATGCTAGAGAGACTGAATCGTACAGTAACCAATAGAGCCATGCTGAACACTTTTAAAGTTTAAAGAGTATGAGAACTTCTCGGAGCACCCAAGTCAAGAGGATGAATCAGGAAAGGACCCGAAGGAGTTTGAGCATAAATAGCAACATCATGCTCTTAGGAAGTCTTCAAATTTATAAATATTTTATTATACTAAAATGAACTTGTTCCGGATTTCATATTTATTTAATTTATTCTTATTAAGAATTTATTTATATGTACAAATGCATGTTCTTTCTTTAAAAGAGTTTTAAATAACAATAATGGTAGAAATATTAAGTTCTGTTTAGTGTGACTTACAAATTTAATTTTTGAATTTATATTAAAACATTAAAAGTTTCCTTAGTACTGCACAATATTACTTTTCGTTCTTTTAGGATTGTTCTCTCCAAATCAAAATAATATATTATGTAGTTTTACGAACAACCATTATTTTCCCTGTTACCAATTAATCTTGCATGAGAAAATTGCACTTCTCGTACAATTGGATGAATATTGTACACATGCAATATTTGGGCAAAAATAAGTATTTACGATCATAAACAATAGATTGTGATCATTGGCAATCTTTTTGTGGCTTTTGCACTGCACCACTGATGATGGTGTTGTTGATCTGCTGGGAGATGTGACTCAAACCTGATTTTCTTAATCAGGGTTTTCTTTTTTGCATTCTGCCTATTCGAGCCTTTCTCACAAAATTTGTTTGCAAACCTACATCAAGTAATATATAATGTAAAACATAAAATGTTGCCCCACTATTGTACAATATTACAATAAATTCTTTTAGCAATGTTTTCTCAAAGTCATAATAATATATAATGTAGTTTTACGTTCAACCATGCACTGTTATAGTAGGAAACGGAGCTTGCAATTTCTGGACTTCAAATTGGTTAGGTATAGGACCGGTTGAGGATTGGTGTAACTCTATTACTGTAAATATTCCTCAATCATGCACTGTTTCTGATTTCATCACACATAAAGCTTCTTGGTTGCAAGAAATTGCTCCTTTTCTACCTTCTCATGCTGCCACTTCATTGCAGGAAGCAACCCTATCTCCGCATAGAAAGGATAGACTTATATGGAAACCAGGTACAACCGGGGATTTCTCCTTTAAAGCTACTTATACATTGCTAAGACATCAAAGAGGTAATATCCAATCTGTTCAGTACCTGTGGAACACTAGAATTGAGAAAAAAGTTTCTATCTTTATGTGGAAGTTGATGAACTCCTTGCTCCCTTTTGATAATGTGCTACGCAAACTGAGATTCTCTTTGGTTTCAAGATGCTGTATGTGTAATAACCATGAGGACTCTTTAGACCATTTTTTCAACTCCTGCACATTTTCATTACAAATTTGGGAAACTGTTCATTCATTCATGGGGATTACTGCTGCTGCATACTCCACTATTTGGGAGAGACTCTCTTGCTATTTAACTATCCCTGGTTCAAGTGCACTTCATAATGATATCATAAAATCTGCAGCTATTATAACTTGTTGGCAATTGTGGAAAATGAGAATCAGAATCATTTTTGATTCAGCTTTGCCTAGGACAGGTGTGGTGATAGCTAACATTAAAGAACAAATTTTCTACATGTTCACTGCTAAACCTGCTTTCATTAGATCAAAATTTGACACGGACATTGCAAACCACTCTTTTCTGCCACTGATCAAGTCCCCTCCTAAACCAAAAATTTTCAAAATTGCTTGGTCTCGGCCAAACTGGGGATACAAATTAAATGTTGATGCTGCTTGGAATTCACATCTGAATTTGACTGGAGTTAGCATGATCCTAAGAGATAATAGGGGTAATTTTATTATAGCACATACTCAAATTTCAAATGCTACATCTCCTCAAGAGGCTGAAATGAAGGCAATACAGTTTGCCATATCAAAGATTGATGGTTTCATGGTAAATGTTTGCATAGAATCAGATTGTAAGAATGCTGTGATATCTATATTAGATCCGTTGCTTGCCCCTTGGCAATTGTTCCAACTTGCGGATGACATTAAACAATCTTTGAATCCTCTTAAACTTACTCATGTTTTGAGGCAAGAGAATCTTGTAGCTGATGCACTAGCTAAGAAATGTCTTAAACATGGTACAGGTGAATCTTTTCTCTCTTTTAATATGCTACCTAATCATATTCAGGGACTCATTAGGCTAGATCAGTTAGGGACACCCTCCTTAAGAATTTCACAAGGAATGGATGCTACTGATTAAATGTTTCTTATAACTTGTAGGTGAAGGAGGCAGTTTGTTCTCACTACAACCACAATGATGTTCATTATGAAAACTTTCCAGGAAGATTCAGATCTTCTTTGCCTCTGGTTTTTTGATTCCATATCTTTGCTGTCTTGCTTGATGCACGGATCTGTTTTTGACATGGAGATTTCAGAAAAGGCAACTTTTTGCTGGAAGCATTGCCGCTACATATTCTTCTTCAGTGCCAATTGGTGAATATTTTGTTTCTTAGCTCTAGTTTGAAGCCTCTACTAGAAGCTTCATGGCTACTCTAGGCTACAGGGAATAAGACTCTTAGTTTTGGATGGGGTGAGTTTGACTGATCAGTGTTTCGTCATTACGATTCACTAATAAGTTCGATGAACTCCATTCTCAATTAAGAGTTTTTAATTATCCTCTCACAATTAGATATATCCTCTTAATCATTTTGGAAGCAACAAGTGTTGCCTCGATGAGCCTATGGAGCTTAAATGTACATATAGACTAAGCCAATGGTTTCTCCCTGTAATTTTACTTTCAGTTACCTGTTATTTTAAGGCTTGGGAAGGCCAATATAAGTTCCCCCATCTATGGATGGTTTCATTTAAAAAAAAAAAAAAAAACGTTCAACCATGATTTTCCCTGTCACCAGTTATTCTTGAATCAGAAAATTGAACTTCTTGTTCTAATAGATGAACATGGTAGACGTGCAATATTTGGGAAAAAAATAAGTAATTATGATAGCAAAATTTGGATATTTGAATGAACTTACTGTGGATTCATATTTATTTAGTTTATTTTTTATTGTGACTTTATTTACGTGTACAAATGCATGTTCTTTCTTTAAAGGGGTTTTTAATTACAATAATGGTATAAATATTATGTTCTATTTAGTTTGACTTACAAGTTGAATTTTAAATTTATATTAAAACATTAAAAGTTGCCCAAGTACGGCACAATATTACATTTAATTCTTTTAGATCCCGATCATAGCAATATATTATGTAGTTTAATTTTCAATCATGATCTTCCATGTCACCAATTACTCTTGCATGAGAAAATTAAAATTCTCGAACAAATGGATGTTACACATGCAATATTCAAGAAAACAATTAGTATTTGTGATCATAAAAAATATGTTTGATCTTTGGAAATCTTATTTTTGCTTTTGCACTACATCACTGATGTGATGCAGCTGATCTGCTGGGAGATGTGACTTGGATGTTATTTTGTTTCTCGAGGTTTTCTTATTTTGCGTTCTGCCTATTCGAGCCTATCTCACAAAATTTCTTTGCAAAGCTACATAAAGCACACAAAACTTTTCTATAGCAATCTAATCAGAACATTGGACATGCTCTGATGCTAATTTTGTTTAATTGAAGGTGAGATTAAGCTACATAATGGCTTCCGACTATTTCACGGCCATGTTGGAGGTGAGGTTTTCTGCTGAGGTGGATGTAGATACATGGAGCTATGCCTCCTTTAAAGCACAAACTCATGTGTATGTGTTGACTAATGTCACCGTACAAGATTCTGGTTTAACCGCACCATATAAGCAAAGAGAACAACTTGCAGATCCGGCTAGAGAGACTCAATCGTACGATAACCAATGGGGCCATGCTGAGCAGTTCCAAAAGGCTAAAGAGTGTGAGAACTTCTTGGAGCACCCAAATCTAGAGGATGAATCAAGGGAGAACTCGAGGTTGTTTGAGCGTAGGGGGCAACATTATTCTCTTATGAGGTCTTTAAATCTAGAAAGGATTTATTTTACATAAATGAACTTATTTCAGATTTCATATTTATTAAATTTATTCTTATTGTGACTTTATTTATGTTAACAAATGCATGTTCTTTCTTTAAAGGGGTTTGAAATTATAATAATGTTAGAAATATTAAGTTCTATTTAGTGTAACTTACGTATTTAGTTTGTGAATTTATTTTAAAACATAAAATGTTGCCCCACTACCGCACAATATTACACTTAATTCTTTTAGCTTTGTTCTCTTGAAATCATAGTAAAATATAATATAGTTTTACATTCAATCGTGATATTCCCTATTACCAATTATTATTGCATCAGAAAATTGCACTTCTTGTACAAATGGATGAACATGGTAAACGTGCGATATTCAGGCAAAAAGTAAGTAGTTTCTTGTGATATATATCACAGGTGATGATGTTGCTGATCTGTTAGGGTTTTCTTGTTTTGCGTTATGCTTATTCGAGCATTTCTCACAAAATTTCTTTGCAAAGCTACATTAAGCATACAAAAGTTTTCTATAGCAATCCGATCACCACATTGGACAAGATTCGTTGTTACCTTTGCGCAATTGAGAGAGAAATTGAATTAGATAATTGCTTCCAATTATTTCATTGCTATTCTTGAGATGAGGTTTCCGCCTCAGATGGATGCAGATATTGAGCTTTGCCTCCATTAAAGCACAAACTCATGCATCTGTGTTGACCACTAACACAGCACATGATTCTGGTTTAATCGCACCATATGTGAAAAAGAGAAAAGCTAACCGCTCGTGGTAAAGAGACTGCATCGTACGATAACCGATCGGGCCATGCTGAACAGTTCCTAAAGGCTAAAGAGTCTGAGAACTTCTCAGAGCACCCAAGTGAAGAGGATGAATCAAGGGAGGACCCAAGGGAGTTTGAGCGTAGGGAGCAACCTCATACTCTTAGAAGGTCTTCAAATCATTAAAGGATTTATTTTACATAAATGAACTTATTGCGGATTTCATATATATGTAGTTTATTCTTATTGTGACTTTATTAAGCTTACAAATACATGTTCTTTCTTTAAAGGGGTTTGAAATTACAATAATGGTAGAAATATTTAGTTTTATTTAGTGTGACTTACATATTTACATTTTAAATTTATTTTAAAACATAATTGTTGCCCTATTATTGCACAATATTGCATTTCATTCTTTTAGCATTATTCTCTGAAAATCATAGAAATATATTATATAGTTTTACTTTTAACCATTATTATCCATGTAACCAATTATTCTTGAATGGGAAAATTGCATTTCTTCTACGAATGGATGAACATGTGGCAGGCAAGAGAATCCATGTGGTAGGCAATCAAGAGAGATAAACATCCGATTGTTCCTGTGATACCAGATGAGGGGATTTGGGAGTTGGGGGAAATTTGAGAGTTGGATTATGTAGAGTTCAAGGTTGTTGTCTTCAAGTGTCGTTGGGTGGAACATGGTTCCGGTGTTATAGTTTAGAAGCCCATAGGGTTCACGTTGGTCAACTTGAATCGTGTAGGATATGAAGATGACAAGTTCATCTTAGCTACCCAAGCACGATAGGTTTTTTACATCAAGGACCTTTCGAATGAGAAGTATCATGTGGTGTTGCATGGGAAGAAGTTTTACTTTAATGAGAAGATTAATCAACCCGCCAGAACTGATAGTCCTGAGTTTCCATCCGTTTACTAGTTTGGAAGATGTTGGGGGACTTGTTGTTGGAAGGAGTTCTCATGGTGATATGTTGTGGGTTGTGAGAGAGGTGAAATAGTAGGTGGGGACAATGTCTTGAAGCGAAAGCGATAGAATGGTCATTCCTTGCCGTTGTTTTTATGACCATGTTTTGTGAAAAATTGTATAATTGTTAAGTGAATTAGCGTGTAATGTATTTAATTGACACTCTTTTATGAATTGGTTGGTATGATCCGTGATTTCAATGGAGTGTTTATGAATTGAATCGGTGAAAATGTGTTTTAGTTTTAATTAAAATTTCTACTAGGTGTTGGTTTGTTACATCGGTAAAAGTAAATAACCGGTGTAGAGAAACAGGTGAGGTACTCAGTTTTGTAATTACGCACCGGTACTCTTACTGGTGCACAATACTTAGAATTTTTTTTTTGCTCTCGGGTCCTACAATGTTAATTTTTTTGGCATTTACAGCAGCCTGAAGCAGCTATTTTTTAAAAAACTATTTGCACTGGTAAGTGTACTGGAGCTGAATACTTAGAAACAATTGAACTATTCATATCTAGTGTGAAGAACCAAATTGTGTTTGCATTTAAAGCAACCTAGAATGTGGAAATGAATGGGTGGTACTACTTCATGGCGTCTAGACACAATCAAAGAAACCCCCCTGTAGCATCGGGTTTTTTTGTTCTAGCACCGATTTTTTCGTAAAAAAGAACTGGTGCCTAAGTAACCGATGAAACGGTTACACCGGTTGAAAGAAAACTGGTGCTAAATCCATACTTTTAGCACCGGTTTTTTTGTTAGCACCGGTTTTTAAAGCAATGCTAATATGTGCCACAATAGCACCGGTTTTTTTGTTAGCAACGGTTTTTAAACCGGTGCTAATTTTAGCACTAGTTTTTCGTTAGCATTGATTTTTCAACCGGTGCTAATTTTAGCATCGGTAGCACTGGTTTTTTTGATAGCACCTGTTTTTAACCGGTGCTAAAATATTTACAATGACTAAAAAATCCATTCCTCTGAAAGCGGCACCCAATGCTAAAATATTTACGACAACTAAAAAAATCCCTTCCTCTGAAAGCGGCAGTGCACTGCCTCTTTCAGAGGAAGGGAAAAAGACCCAAAATTAACAATTTGGTAGGATAATAATTTAATAATAAAATTAACTTCACAAAATTGATAATATAGAAATAAAACCAAAAGAAATTATGATACAAAATTAAGAATCTATCGGACTAAACATTGTGGCGGAGACCTTGGGAGAAGAATCAATCTCACCACCACCGACACAGCACCCTCACCCCGGCACAAGAGCAAACCAACAGTCAATGATTAAGACTCTACATACACGAGAAAATCACAAAAAGACTCTACATACAAAATGACTAAAAGAATTCAGAATATTCAGATATTAGTGAACTGTGGGTTCTGTGCGTCGAAGGAAAAGGGATAAGGCTTTGAGCGGGAAGACGAGATTCCACAAAAATGATCAGTTGGAACTCTCATCAAAGAAGGCTATGAAAAAAAAAGCTGCAGTTCAGTATAGGTCCTAATTACAGCTAAAGTCCGACAGCGGAGAAGAAAACAATATCGTTGATATACCCATCATGCTAAGAAAAACTCCTGATCCAAAGAACATTGCCGCAGCCTCAAATATTCCAATTCTAAGTGATATTACCAAGGCGGTAGAGACTAAAGGAAGCATTATCCTTTCATCTATAACAAGTAACACACATTAGTATCCAATGGATACTCAGGATAGTGGTCAGGATTCATTGAATCACAGATTAGAAGATAATAAAATTCTGGAAACTTACATCGTAAAGAGGCTATCTATCCACAGTTAGCCATGTGACGTATTTCTGAGGAGGCTGCAAGCTCTTGTTTGTGTTGCATATACCAATTCAATCTGCACAATTTACACCTTATAAGTCAGTCAATAACTAGCACTCATTTCATTTCGAATGCACAAAACATATAACATTGACTAAGAATGCCTGAATGTTGAACCCAAAATTATGTATCAAGAAAGGGTTACTAAGCATCTGGAGTTCTATATGCATTTCTGTTTAAAAAATGTCGGAGAAAATTTTGAAAATTTTGTTGTTTGAAGTCCTGCAATTGGATTATACTACCATACGCGAACATAGCAAGGGCAAGTTTAGAAACCGGAAGGAAAACAAAGAGGTAGGTGAAAATCACCTCTTTCCACGTCCATTTTTGTAGCACTCATTAACAGGATTTGGGTCCAACCTTGACTTCTCAAAGCATGTTTCCCACTCAGTTCTCTTGCCCTCGTAGATTAGATTTTCCACATAGTAGACAAAGGGAAAGTGTGTATACTGCAAGGAAAAAACAAATCCTTTACTTCATCAGCCAACAACATTTCCAAATACAAAAGGCTAGAAATAAAGAAAAAGAAGTTATGAACTCAGCATCAAGATTCAAGGTAAAATTGGGAATAAGTTTCCTCCCAAATGAGATAGTTATAGTAAAATACTAAGAAATGCTGAAACAGAGACTGATACAAATTCGGCCTGAAAATGAATTATTCTAAGCATGTTCAGTTCAGGACTTTAGGTGCATCAAAGAACATGAGTACTTTCCACATCAAGCCAGACATCAATTGCACACAACTCTATAGTGTTGAACAAACACTCATCCAGGCCATGCTGCAGGCAAGACAAGAAAGTCAGATTTATGAATCAGCAAAGTTATATACCTCTAAAAAAATTTCTATATCAGCATGAAGAGGAATAAACTCGAGAATACTGATGATTGCATCAATACTTAATAACCACAAGATCAAACTTATTCACATTCACTTCAAAGGGGGATCACACAACAATTAAGTTTATGAGGAAAGTTCGCGATAAAAATATATAAGCACGACATTATCAAGACAAAAAAGATGAATTTGGGCAGAGAAAACAAAGAAAATTTCTTCTTCTAACATCTCCACAAGCCCAGAAATCATAATAAAACATGCAAAATTCAAAAAAGAAAATAAACCCTAGAAAATTCACCCCTATTCGCACATTTTACCTCAAAATCTCAAACAATTAACAAAAGAAACTCCATAAGGGAAATCAGAGGTAAAGAGTGAGGCAACATTGAGGACTTATTGATGAGTACTTACCATTTTGGATGAAGCCCTATTTTAGGGGGTGAGCAAACTGGAGTCTGCCACCATCGCCCTCGTCTTGCCACCACACCCGCCTCATCCCGCCACCACTACCGCTGCCTGGCCTCACCGCCTCACCACCTTTGCTGCCCTTGTGACACCACATTGCCGTGGTGGCGCCTCCCTAAAACCCTATCCTGCCCAACCAACCCCCACTGAAGCTCAACACCACCGCCGCCTAACCTCGCCACCTCACCTATTTCACCGGACGAGTAGGTAGACCTGGTTACGTCATCACCGCTGCTTGACCTCGTTCCGCCACCATCCCTTGACCTCGTACCGCCACCACCGCTGCCTCGTCCTGCCACCACCACCCCTCGTCCCACCCCAAACTTTTATTAAATGATGTCAAACTTTTATTGTGCAAAAATAAAATAATGTCAAAATTTTACCTCATCGCATGAAAAATGCACCCCAATGCTGGATATCAAGCCTGCAAGGGCAGCTCCAGAGCGGATCTGATAGGAAAGGGTCATGTGCCAAAGAGGATTGAAGAATGAGTCGCCCTACTCTACGTCTACCTCGGTCGGATCTATGGCAGAGAACGGCTGTACGGAAGCGGAGCAGGACCGGATGGTGGCGGATTGGAGATAGGACAGTGACAATGAACCAGGTTTTTACCATGGTAGCTTGAAGACGGAGAGCCAAATGAAGAGAGGAAAAAAGACTAATTTATTCGTCAATTTTCATTTCATATGTTAGGTTGAATTTTTTTTTAATTGGGCCAGTTTTTTGGGCCAAAGTTCACTAATAAACATATAAAAAGTTAATTTAAAACTAATTAGGTAGAGATAACTTGATTATGTATAGGTATAAATGTTTAAAAAAATGAAGTAAAATTTATTTCCATGAATAAAGTTTTAAAATTTTAATTTGAAAAGAAATAAAATTTTGGAGGTGTAGAAAATTAATAAGAGGTTAATTCAATATGATCCATTAAAAATAAAACTATTAATTTAAATATGATTAAAAAATTAGGAAATTTGATATATATATATATATAATTTAAAAGAAGATTTTACCCTTAATTCGTTAAAAGTAAACAATTAGTTATTAGTGTTTATACATAGAAAGTCAAGTAAGGGTTGCCCATTTATTAGTTAAAGTCAACTTAGTTATTAGTGTTTCTTTATAGAAAGTCAAGTAAGTGTTGACCGTTAATTAGTTAAAGTCAACTTAGCTATTAGTGTTGTTATACGGAAAGATAAGTAAGGGTTGATTGTTGATTAGTTAAAGTCATGTTAGTATATAGAATGTTAAGTAAGGGTTAACCATTGATTAGTTAAAATCAACTTTTTTGTCAATATTAAATAGAAAGTCAAGCAAGGGTTGACCGTGGATTAATGAAAGTCAACCTAGTTATTAGTGTTTATGTATAGAAAGTCAAGTAACCTTTGACCGTTGAATAGTTAAAATTAACTTACTTATTAGTGTTTGTTTAAAGAAAGTAAAGTAAAGGTTGAACGTAGATTAGTTATGGTCAAACATTTGATTAGTATATACTACAAATAAAGTTTGACCGTTAATTAGTTAAATAAAACTTAGTTATTAGTGTTTATATATTGAATGTCAAGTAAGGGTTGACCATTGTTTAGACAAAGTAAAACATTTTTATTAGTATTTATTATATACTAATTCAAATAAAGTTTGACCATTAATTAGTTAAAGTCAATTTAGTTATTAGTGTTTATATATATAGAAAGTCAATTGCAGGTTCATCGTTGATTAGACAAAATCAACCTAGTTATTAGTGTTTATATATTGAAAGTCGAGTAAAGTTTGACCGTCGATTCGTTAAAGTCAACCTAGTCACCAGTGTTTCATTATAAAGAGAGTCAAGTAAAGTTTGTCTGTTGATTAGTTAAAGTTAAATTAGTCACTAGTATTTATATATAGAAAGTCAATTAAGGTTTGGCAGTTGATTAGTCAAAGTCAAACATTTTTATTTATATTTATTATATACTAATTCAAATAATGTTTGACCGTTAATTAGTTAAAGTCAACTTTGTTATTAGTGTTTATATATGGAAAGTCAAGTAACATTTGACCATTGATAAGACAAAGTCAAACATTTCTATTAGTATTTATTATATACCAATTCAAATAAAATTTGACCGTTAATTAGTTAAAGTCAACTTTGTTATTAGTGTTTATTTATTGAAAGTCAAGTAAATCTTGACCGTTGATTAGACAAAGTCAACCTAATTATTAGTGTTTATATATTGAAGGTCGAGTAAAGTTTTACCGTTCATTAAGCAAAGTCAAACATTTTTATTAGTATTTATTATATACTAATATAAATAAATTTTGACCGTTAATTAGTTAAAGTCAACTTTGTTATTAGTTCTTATATATTGGAAGTCAAGTACAGTTTGACCGTTGATCTATCAAAGTCAGCCTAGTTATTAGTGTTTATATATTGAAAGTCAAATAAGGAATAAAGTTTTATTTGTGTAAACAATTAAGGGTGAACGTTAATTAGTTGATGTAAACAAATTTAGGGTTGAACGTTAAATCAATTAAGGGAATAAGGGAATAACCCTTAACTACTAAATCAATTAAGGGTTGAACGTTAATTAGTTGATGTAAACAAATTTAATTCTTATTTGTATATATTAGATCAGTAAAGGTTTATCGTTGATTAATTTAACTTAACTTAATTATTAGTTAAAGTCAACAAAAGAAGTGAATGATTTTAAAAGTAAACAAAAAAAGCTTAGAGCGGATGCATAGCTACTCCCAGCCCATTAAATTTCTGGCAAGATTATTTGAAAATTTTGGCAAATTTTTTGGTAATTTTTTTAAAATTCTTTTGCGGAAAAATTGAACTTTAAAAAATTTCGACGAATATTTTGAAAATTTTAGCAGGAAGATTGAATTTTAAAATTTTATGGCGATTACTTTGGTGGGAAAAATGAATTTTTAAAATTTTTAGTACCGGCTTTTAAAACCGGTGCTATTTATTTTTCCAAAAAATGGTGCCATTTTGAATTTTTTTTGCTACTTTTAGGCGGGAAGATAGAATTTTTAAAATATTTAGCACCGGTTTCTAAAAATTGGTGCTATTTTAAAATTTTATGGCAATTTCTTTGGCTGAAAAAATGATTTTTTAAAAATTTTGGCACCGGTTTTTAAAACCGGTGTTATTTTCATCCAAAACCGGTACTAATTTTTAATTTTTAGCACCGATTTTTAAAATCGGTGCTATTTTAAAATTTTTTGTTATTTCTTTGGCGGGAAAATGAATTTTGAAAAATGTTTGTGCCTGTTTTTTAAAATCGGTGCTACGTTTTAATTTTTAGCACGGGATTTTAAAACCCATGCTATTTTTTACAAACATTGGTGAGAATCCATCCTGTAACTGTGAACACAAAAGTCATCCAGTAACTCACCAATGTTTGTAACTGTGAGAATCCATCCAGTAACTGTGAACACAAAAGTCTACAAACTTTGCCTCACCTTCTTGTATGCAATAAAGAAAGGGCTTCGATGGAATGTTAGTTATCAAATTTGTCCTCTGTTACAGAGGGAATAGGATCAGATGGGATCTTATTCCTATTGTAGTATCATCTTTGTGCTTAGTTTAAGAGTGGGAGTTAGTGCCCTGCACATGACGTTTGTGGCCAACCAATGGGTAAGATTTGTGTGGACTCTTTCTACAGACAAACATCTGACATGCCTATCGCTACTATTGAATCCAGAGTTGCTGCTTTAGAGGTTTGTGTAGCAAACTTACATGAAGAATCCAAATATTAAAGATCTTGGCACGAACATATGGCCTAGGTTATGACGTATCAATTTCCTAACGTCGTGGAAGCAGTTGGAAATTTCCCTACCTTTCGCGAAGGCAATGTCGAGGACATAGATGTTGGCACAAGTACCCGTGATGGTGATGCAACAGGACTCGCTGATAGGGTTGAACCATTTTCTCGTTATTATTCGTATAAAACTTGTAGTAGCAGTTCAAAAGAGTATATTATGTACTAAACATTGACAGTGTTGCACTTAGACAATTTGACATTTTTACTTTTGCTAAACATGCATGATGATGGGTCGAATCAAAAATTTGTACACTACATGATTTGAATTTTTTTCGAACAAATACACTCATGAAGATAAAAAAGATAGGCCTAACGTAGTTGGCCTAAGTGGTTACATCAGGACTGCCAAATTTGATGCATTATATTCCGAGAATGGTTAGAATATTAAAAAAAATTGTAGTATTAGGAGCTATGGAGGTTCTCCAGGAAAAATTGTGGGCAATAGTATAATTTTGGGAAATATAGTGCAAACATTCACTGTTGGTTTTACGGGGCCTTCCATCCACCCATAGGGTCTACAAATGCATTAACACGATCGTAATGTGTTGAATTGCATATATGTGGAGCCGATTTTATATTTCGACCCTTCCAAGATTCTTGGAGGGACTAAATTGTAAAAAATAATAACTTTATTTGTAAATTAAAATTGAAATCCGATCAAACCGGATGGTCCATAAAACAACCCTTTTATATTCCAAGTTCCACATCCGGGGAAACAAATGGGTCCGGACTCCTTACTTAGTTTGGAAGATGTTCGGATTACACATAGAAACAATGAAGTAAATCCTTGCTGTTTACTCTACAACACCTACTAGTGCTTTAGGACGAATCACCACCCGGACACAAATATGTTGCAATTATAATTTAAGCAAAAATATTAAATTTAGTAATTTATGTAGTGTCCTAACATGTCGTAATCGCATGTCACAATTTGGGGAACCTAATTGTAATAAACGCATATAATCAATTTTGCGAGTTCTTCCATGCCATTGAGATATGGAAATGTTACTTATTCAATATGGAGCCTCTTAAAAGTTCCAATTGAGCAGGTGAAAAAGTGCTTCATGGGATGAAATGAAATGTATGGGGTCAAAATGCAAATTTTATAAAATTAAACAATGCTTAGTAACGTCAACGTATGGGGCCCATGTGTGGGCAATATTTGCATGAAACAACTAAACAATGTCCATTCACAATAATTAAACGTCAATTTGAATAAATGGGGTTGTTGAAAAAATGCACGGGAGGTAAATGAAATAAGAGAGAATTTGAATAATTCACAAAAAAAAAATTACACCGGTAAATTAAGCAATTACCGGTGTATGTGTTTAATTTTTTGGCGCGTATTTCAAAATTTTCCATTTCTTCATTTTTTTAATAAGGCGCAAAAATGTTTACACCGGTAAATGTTGTTTTGGCACCGGTACATGTACCAGTGCTGAACACTTAGTCTAAAATTTTTAATCTTCCTCTCGGATTCATCCTATTTTTTCCAAAAAATTATTAAAGAAGTCGCACACAGCTGCTTTTTGTGTGATTTTACACCGGTATCAACATTTTCTACACCGGTAATAAATACCGGTGTATAAGAGTTAGACAATTTTCAATTGTTTCTCTCAGGTCAGTAAAAAATCATTTAAAGCAGCTGCATGCAACTGCTTTTTTATTCCATTTCTACACCGATTACCCTACTGGTGCTGAACAGTTAGCCAATTTTCAAACCCATTTTCACAAATATTACACCGGTACCCTGCATATTACCAGTGTAAAAAAAATGGCTTCATATATTTTTCAACCGTTTCAAACGGACATAACTCCCAACAACTCCTCCTCTACTCATCAAACACCTTCAAATTCTCTTTGAAAACTGCCCTCCACCACGTCAACCATTCAATTCAAACTAAATTGAACCACCATAACTCCTCATCATTCATTGTAACTCCCATCATCTATCCTATAAAGGGTTGAGAAACACAAGCGAAGCAACAAAAGAGAAGAAACCCTTCATCACCCTTGACAACAAAAGAGAAGAAAGTACTTACATAAGTTCATCCCATTCCGTTCTTGGCGAGTTCAACCAAAGGGAGTAGCAACACGAATGCTCCATTGGTGAAGGTAAGTGTTGGTGTTTATGTTACTATGGGTTACCATATCAATTTCCTTCAAAACACCCTTCCAACCCTCACGAATAAAACATGTTCGACTAAATGCCTCTATGAAAAAAAAATGTAAATTGAAAAAAAAAAGCTGAAAGGGCTACTTGAATGGTATGCTTTATACAATTGCGGGGTTAAACTTTTTTGCGCTTTTTGTGGATGGATGATGTAGTACTATAGTTTTTTGGTTGGTGATAATAATGATAGTCACGTTAGGGAGGAGTGATAATTGCTCGGTTGTAGGCCTATTTTTTGAATCCAAAGAGATGGTATGGTTTTCTATCAACTTCTATAAGGTTCCATTTCATTTAATATCAAGTTCCATGCCTTGTTCGTTCAAGTTCTATGCTATGTTATATGAACTTTTATGCCATACATAATGTAGTTTTATGTAGGAATTATTCAATTTCTGTGCCATGTTTTGCTCATAATTTGAGTTCAAATCCATATTTGAATGCTATGTTTTATGTAGGAATTCAAATCCATATTTGAATCCCACATATATTGATTAGTTTCCATAGCTTGGGGATAATTGTAGTGCATGTATTAACTTTTTTTTCGTGAGATTCATTATATTTATCCTATTATTTGTGTTCATGATATTATTATGATTGTTCTTGAATGTTTGAATTGCATGAATAGTACACAACATTAGCACACTCTTTGGGCGATATTCATGTATGGTGCAATTATTGATGCCCCATTGGGAAGAGCAACCTGGATGTTATAATGGGTAAGGGAGTACGTTGCTTTTGCGTGGGCGTGTGCATGGGAGACCCGAGTATTGCTCTAACTTACTTTCTATATCATAAAGTTTTTCGATAGGTTGTGGGTAGGGATAGCTAAACAAGTAGCAATCTAGGGTTGTAAGAGTCCTTAGTATCATAGATAAGGTGCCAATGACCCTTTAGCCCAGTTGATAGGACTGGGGGAAGTAGTGCATTTGTGGTGAAAGCCCGTGATGTAGCTGCAAGGGGGAGAAATAGACCTACAACAATGTTCGGACCTTGTTGTACTCCCCTAATTATGATGGCAGCATTGATGGAGGGTTGCGAGCACACTCGACTTGACAGGTATGGGGAAGTGTATGCCATCGGCCACACCACGTGTTGTGACATTAGGTTGTTTAGTAAATCTTACATGTGAATGAATCAAGGATCGAAACATTAGATTAATCATGTTGTGCAATGACTCTCCAAGTGCTTAGCTTAATTACATTACTTGTTGTTTGTCTTCATGCTTCGTAGTCGTTAATCTAAAAGTCCACCGTCCCCCCCCCCTTTGTGTTTGCATCTACTAGTTATTCCTTTCACTCGTACGGATTGACGACCCGTACGAGGTTGTGTTTTTAGTAGATACTTGATCACTAGCATCTCTGAGGACAAACCTAGGGCTTGCCTCTAACTACCCTTTAGGTAACGTAGCAGTGAGAATATGTACATAACATAAATTTTATCTTTGACCTTTCCTGGGAAAGTCTCTGCTCAGGTTAATCAGCTACTATTAATGACCCTGGGTGGAGGCGGGTCAAATTTTGGCACTGTTTTTGGGGATGCTTTCCAGCTCAAGTATTAATTAGCACAACGTTTGCTTTTATCTTTTTCTTGTTTTATTTGCATGATGTTTGAAAAAGAAAA
Source organism: Rubia yunnanensis (assembly GCA_037428765.1). Lineage (NCBI taxonomy): Eukaryota > Viridiplantae > Streptophyta > Magnoliopsida > Gentianales > Rubiaceae > Rubia > Rubia yunnanensis. The sequence continues at coordinate 41,999,511 of CM075061.1, read as the reverse complement.
TTTTGTAAAATCCCAAAAAGAGATATTCCCAACATTGAGACTTTGTATGAATTATCTTGTGTGAATGATCTATCTTGTGATACTATTCTTGTTCACCATGTTTCTTCTAATTTGAACGAGGATACCTCACCTCGGTATCTCATGTCCAAAGTGCATCGGGGAAAGAAGCGGGCTAAAGAATTAAAAATTCCTAAGCTTCTTCCAACCCCCAAACTCAACAAGAATATATACATGCTTGAGAAGAATGGGTTTACTTGGTTCATCGCTCCAAAGGTAAAACGTAAACCTAGAATGATGTGGTGACCCACTCATCGTGATTTGGTCATTAGTTGTGTCGATGATGGTGATTTTGGTGACCCACCAAGCCACTCTCTTTAGTTCTAAGATTGAGAGAAAAATAAGTCGTGAATATGATAATTTTTTGTCATAGGAGTTTTCACTTCAAGTAGGAGTTTTCGTTTGAATATTTTTAAATTCTGGGAGTGAGTTTGATCTTTGGTGGAAATCTTTTAGGAATTTTAGTCAACAATTTTTTTTCTATCGAACAGTACTACTCTAGTTTTCATTGTTTTTGGATGTAGGTGCGAGAGAAAATTCATAGGAGAAAGAAAGGATGGTGATCCATGCCAGAGGTTTGGCACAGAAGGAAGGTCCGCACCAGGGAATTTGGCACGAAGGGAAGGTTCGTGGCCAAAGATTTTGCGCGAACTAATGTTTCATGCCCAGAAAATTGATGTGAGCCTAAGCTTCACGCCAGAGCCAGTCAGCACAGAGCTGATATGGCTACCACGTGCTCTTGGAATGCAGACTGTATTAACGTGGCACAGGCAGTCACGAACCTAATGTGTGTGCAGCGCTAACCAACACACGCCCAACATGGGCGCCAGGTGCTGGTGCGAGGTCCATCCTGGGATCCGTTCTGTCATCCACCCTAGCTAATCTTAGCCTAGCCTACCTACTAAATATACCCCCTGGTCCACAACCCTTTCCACCACACCAGCCTTCATTCATTTCCTCTCCTTCGCGCATAAAAATTCCAGCCAACCCTCTCTCACTAAAATTTTCATAACTTCCTCATCTTTCTTCAAATATTTCCCTACCATATATCAAACAATTTCTGTTTCCAAGCTTTATCCAACCCACTAAACCTAAAAGCCATAAAGTACGTTAATTTGATCAGATTATTGGAGAAAGATTCAGCTGCAGATTGGTAGTTTCTCTGGGGAGCTGAATGTGTTATTCCTTTTAGAGCATCTGAGTTGCTTTGGTTCACCCTAAGGGAGGTGTTGCATAACCCTCGAATGGAGATTCCACCACATTCTCCATTTGAGGTAATCCCGGCCAAACTTATTCTTGATTGGAGTCCTCGGATTAGCGTATTTACCGTGGATTGATCTTGCATGCTTGAGAACTTTAGGGATTAGTGTTGTTGGTAGATTTTATTGGGAATTCTTATTCTATGATTGGAGTAGTTGGAGGGAATTTTTTGCCATATTCTGTCTGTTTTACTTGCTATAATTTTGTACATTATGCATCGTGTGCTTAGAGAGAGATAGAGAGGTGAGTCTAGTATGCACTCCTATATGGGCTTGACTACCCTGACTAGGGCCCATAAGGAGAGGTGGGGGTGGCTAACGGGGGTGCCAAGTTTTAGAGACAAATTTTGTAGACGAAGAGGCCCTCAAGGGTCTTAAACTCTACAAGCATGTCCAGTTGTTGCTAGGTAGGGTAGGTATGAAGAGGTTTACCACCCTATCTACCCCCAACTACACTACATATACATTGGAGTTCTTGGACAATGTCGAGAAGTTTCAGGATGAGCTGGGAAGGCAATGTGTTTGATTCCATTTGGGTGATGAACCCTGCACCTGGACTTACAAGGAGTTGGGGGAAAATCTTCAAATGGAAGGAGCAGAGGAAGATATTAGGGTTTTGGGATCCAAACACATGTGATGTGTTCACATTCTAGAGTGCTATTACCAGGCGGTTGAGATGTAAGTATAGCATGAACAATGTTATATTGTACCCGTCATTCATATATGTGGCTAGGCTGTTGACTGTGATTGTTAGTTGCCATGGGGCGGGCACCGCCTCGTCTGATGAGGACTGCGTGATACTTCTATGGTTTGTATGCATGAGGAAGGTTTTCCTTAACTTGGTAAAGGAGTTTGTCATCAGGAGCATGGATATCACCTTCTCAGAAGCGCACACTGGAAATATCTCAATAGGAGGAACGATTACATTTCTGGGGTGGCACTTCCACCTTCTGGAGAGTGAAAACATGAGGGCCAACCCTAGCTTGATCTTTGCATTCACTCTCACGATCATGATAGAGGTAAGGTTGCTAATGATAGAGAATGATATCGTCTTCTTGTTCTACAAGGGGGGGAGATTTATGAGGCTACCCAAGAGCGAGAAGATCAAGTTGAGCAAGTCCTTTAGGTTGAAAGATCTCATCACTAAGCCCAATGCAGGGCACAACCCAGGAAGCGAGGATTATGAGGAGTCTGAGGAGGAATAGAAGCAGCCTGAGCAGCAGGTTCCTATTAGTGTGATCATAGAGCAGCCCCTCCACTTGAAGCTATGCCACCACCTATGGGGCACTCTTTAGCGCCACCTCTACCTTTCCACCAGGTATCAGGAGGACCTTCCCTTTTCCTAGGAGGGCCTCTACTTTCCATACATGGGAGTCTTATCACTCTACAGGGCATGGCGTTGGTACTGCACATAGACATAGCATTTCATCTCATTATTGGGACTTCTCAGATTTTAGTAGGCTCAACAACCACAGTCCTCTCCACCCTCTGAGCCTTATATACATAGTATTTTTGGCCATTCTCATTAGGGATCTCACCCATAGCAGCATAAAAAATGCAAACCTTTTCGAGAGCACAAGTCACTGGGATTTCAGTCTGCTTCTTCTCATCCTATGTGGACCGAGCAACCTCAGTAGCTCCAGCTGGATTGGGCATGATCTCTGGAGTACTCCATCTTTGGGGTGAGGCTGGACTTGGTCACTGCCAGAGCTCAGCTAAATGGCCAACATTAGGATACGGTTGTAAGATTTGATAGAACTGGTGGTCAGTTGCTGTATCTGACGGAGGTTACGGTATCTCTCCATGAGGGACTTATGGATATCAGTGACAGGTTGAGGACTGTAGGCATAGAAGAGCTCTATATAGATCCTCCACACTGGCAGGGGCCGAGAGCCAAACGTCGTAGGATGGACTAATTTTTCTAATGATTCCAACCTTTCTTTCACCTTAGTTCCTTGCTTTGGAAACAATGTAGGAAACTAAGTTTGGGGAGGGGTTGGAGCATCACTATTATGGTATCTCCTTTGCTAGTATTTCCTTTAACCACTATTCTATTGCTTTGGATTACTAGATGGCTATCTTTTCCGTGTTTTTGTTTCTTCCCTCACTGAACTATTTGTTGTTTTTGGTTTGAGGGCACCTTTTGTATTGTTTTGGGATGTTTTGGGAAGCTATTGGTGGTGTCTCTTTTTTTTAATCTTATCCTTGTAGCATTATGCCCACTTTTGGGGCAATTTGTGCTACACCAATAAAAAATTTGAAAAATGAAAAGATACAAAAACCCGGACAAGTAAAAAACCCAAAAGGGTGGCTTAGGTAACATTGGGAAAAGCCCGGATAGGTTCAAAGAAGAAGGTAAAAATGAGAGCCTGGACCCGACTAGGATTGCCAGCCTAACCAAAATTAGAGGTCGTGCGGACAAAGGTGAGAAGTGAGTACCCTTTGTGCTTTAAAGTTAGGATGAAAACCCAAAAGAACTCCTAGGGAAAATGAGATAAATTAAGAGAAAACAAAAAAATAGGTTGATGATACATTTGACTCCTTGGTTGTGACTAGGTCGAGAATCACGAATTATCCCTATGTTACAACCTAGTCGATGTCTCTTGGATTTACTTGGTTGATTTTTTTTGAAGAAGACTCTTTGATTTCTTTGGGATCATTTTGGGAAAACTAAGCTAGCTTTACACATATCTTCTAGGCTTACCTTTTTCCACAAGGTAAATATGGTAAATAGAAAATGCGATGGAACATCCGATGGGGCCCCATGAATGTACAGGCGACCCCATCTAATACAAAAGAAATGAAAACCCTACGCTAAATGATGAAAAGCCTAGGGAAAACTAAGATGACCGGGGGAACATTCCCCCTTCCCCCCCCTCAAAATGCTAACCCTAAGCTAGATGGTGCTAAGCCTAGGGAGATAAATTCAAGTCTAGATACAGGTGTGAATCTAGACCTATACATAGCAACTAGAAATGTGTACTGGCTCTTCATATGATCTCCTAATCGCACCCGAGACATGGGTCTCGGGTCTTGAAGAGAAGCTGATAAATAACCCGCCAGCTGTAAACATAAAGTGCAATCGAGTTTAGTGTACTCGGGTCTTCTATGGTTGCCATGGTGTGCTAGTGATGTGTAAATAAAGTGAAGTTGGGACCGCCAATGGAGAAGCAGCTTCTATCATATACACCCCTAAGGTGAAGAAAGAGAGGTGTTGTTGGTCTTCAAACGTTCTCGTTGTATGAGCCGGGGCTATTTTAGAGGGCAAGAGTATTCGTAGGCAATGCTAAAAACTCTCGTGGAACCCTCCAAAATAGCCCTCCTAGTGATGAAGAGAACGGACACAACTTATACGGTGTGTGTCAAGCCTGATGATTCTGTAATCGCCCACTCCATTTTAAGCAAATGGACAACTATAAGCTAATTTAGCACAAAGTGTAGCGCGAGCATAGAGTGCATGGTAACCGTCAAATTCAAGTAACAAAGCTAGCAATGGGTTATTAATTTTGTGTACGCTAATTAATTAACCCACTACCAAATTCACGTGGTTGTGCAACCAAATGAAGAAGGGTTGCTTTCCCACCAGTAAGGGAAAAAGTGAACTCCCTCATCCATTCAATACAATTTCAGCCCGATGAGAAGGCTGAAACTCAATAAAAACCCATCAAATAAAGCCACAAAAGAAGCAAAATCTTCTTAGAAAATAAGGGAAAGTACCCATTTAATTCCTGGGTAGCAACTCCTTTCATCCCATTTAATCACTGAATTGCTCGGTCAAACCTGATTGGGACAAGCTCTGGTCAAACCCGGGTCACACGGGAAGGCCATGTAGGATAAGAAATTATTATTTTAATTAGGCCCAACTCACCTTGAATTGAGCCCACCCGATTGTAGCCAATCTTGTACCTTTCCCCGTGTTAATACCGGGTAGAAACCGGGTTATAAGAGGACCCGGTTCCTCTTTTATCTATTAAGCCCATCATCAGCACAGCAGAGAGGCCATTCATATCTCGAGTCAGTCACCTCTCGAATGCCTTGCACGTGAACTACCCCACAAGAGTACACGAGATACTACACGAACCACTAGTGGAGAGGACAGTATGAAACCCTTAAACCCCTTTTTACGCATCCCTCCTCTTGAAGCCCTATTACTTAAGAGCGTAGTATTCACCCCTCGACGTAAATAGGTAAATAGTATAGACGGTGGAACCTGCAGTAGAGCCCTAAATGGACCCCACCAAATACAAAAGAATCCAACCCTAGGCTACATAGTAAACCTAAGGAGTAAAATCCGAAAGAGGTAAGGGGGGGAATAGTAGAGTGTAGATCCAGTAGACAACACTCAACTATCCCCCCCCCCTTTGTCCAAATGAAATAACAACCAACCCAATGCAAGATAGCCAAGCAGAGGGAGCACAAAAACAACCTGGAAAACACAGGCTATAACCCAAATGATGGGGTGAGAACAAACTCACTACCCATAAAACAAATCCGCTTCTACCCCTAACAAATGGGGCCTTCTTCAATCCAATTCTGAAATGCAACCGAGAAGGGTCTCGGGTCTTGAAAGTATTTGGATCGTTGATGAAGGGACTAAGAACCAAGAACGATAATAAGAAAATTCTAATGCAGCCGAGGGTGTCTCGGGTCTTGGACGTCACATATAATTTGAAGCCGATGAACCAAATGGACAACTGCTTCTACCATATACATCCCTAAGATGAAGAAAGAGGGATGTTATTGGCCTTCTGACATTCTCCTTTTGCACCGAAGCTGATCGTATGGGCCAAGATGAATGAGGCCGTGCCTCGGACCTTAGTGTTTCCCAATAAAACCAACTTCCGAAAGATGTGAGAATGGATGCACTTCTACCGCGTGCACCAAGCGTGGCGAGTATGTACTCGCCCACTCCATTTTGAGCAAATGGACAGCTATATGCTATTTTAACACAAAGTGTAGCGCGAGCATAAAGCGCATAGATAACCGTCAAATCAATAGTAAAAGCTAGGCTTAGGAGAAAGAGTAAGAGGACGGAAAGCCTTACTCCAAAACCTATTGCCTCCACCTGAATGGCGAGCTGCAAGTGCCAAAAGAAGTCCAAGAAAACCATAGGCCAATCCGGACACCATCAAGCACAAAACAGCCTCTCCCGGCGCTGAAAACCGCATCGTGAATCACTGAAAACCGCGCCATAATAGCCAAACCGTGACACACCTTTCCAGCCTTCACTTGCCAAAACCAACTCCCTTGCTGGCGTCCTGCATCCCTTCTCCGTAAAGGCTTCCAGCACTACGCCTGGCGCCAGCACAGCGCCAGGAATGAAGCACCTTAACCCGAATTGTGAAGCACATAGCACGTTGCTGCCAGCACCCTTCGATCTCCAAACAGCCTCTACTTTTAGAACAAGTGCTCCTCCGGAAACAGCCTATTCATCACCATGTAGCAATCTTTCATGATGATTTTCACCACTCTTTCCGAACTTGGTTGAGCACCATCCATAACCACATTGTTCCTTTCCCTCCAAAGGCGATAAACCGTGGTGATCAAGGCTAGTATACCAAATTTCTTTCGCATCTTGGAGCCCTTTACTTGCCTCTTCACCCAAGTCATGGAACTTTGGATTGAATTAGTTCGTCTCCTTAAACCAATCCAAGTCCGAATACGCCCCCAAACAACCTCAGAAAATTCACACTTGAAAAACAAATGCTCATTTGTCTCCTCTTCCAAGTGGCACAAAGAGCATATCTTCTCCATGCTATCCCCTTCCTCCATCCGATGCTTATCTTTCGTATGAAGTCTCTGAATGACCGCCAACCAAGTGATGAATGAGAATTTCGGCGGAACAAACCCACGCCAAATACTGTTGAAAACCCTTTCACTTGATCGACCAACATCATAAACATTCGGGTATCTATGACGATGCATATGAAGATAAGCTGCACTAGTAAACTTTCCCGAGCCAGACCAAACGCCAAGATGGCCGATTACCTCTTGCAAGTCACCATTAAACATTGAAAACAATTCATCTCGAAGCTTGCAGAGGTCACCAAAATAGCTCAAGTATCGCTCTCTCAATCTTCCATTGGCAATTCTCGGGTTTAATCCCCAAAAATCTACTCCCTGAAGATAGTACGAGTGAATCCATTTGACCCAAAGGCTATCCTTTTTCAAGTGAACATCCCACAGCCTTTTAGCCATTGAAGCCCTATTCCACGTAACAAAGTCCCTCAAACCGAGGCCTCCAAAAGACTTAGGCGCACAAAGTTTCTTCCATGCCACCTTTGCCTTATGTTTTCCTCCCCAATCCTCCATTTTTGTTTCCAACAAACCACACAGACCAACTCTATTCGTGGAGATGATATTTTTCACCCACCTCCTTCTCACAGGGGCCGATAGACCCCTGACATTCATTGCTGATGTATTCATTGGGAAACAGAGGTTCCTTGTGGCTTCGGACCGCCGCCTTCAGTCGATTTACTTCCAGAACTATCTGAATGACTCCTTGTAGCTGATAGCATTCGCTGAAAAGGTTTCTGGATACCCTTCCCTTGCTCATTTAATCGAGTCTTACTCTTGCTTCTAGATCTAGTCAAAACCCCTGATACGGAGGGAGGTCTACTCTAACTCTTGCTCCTGTGCAATCTTGGTATTTTAGAGCCTCGAGCATCCGGATGAATCATCTGCTTAGGCAGTTTACCCGCCCCTTCAACCGGATTATCATCATCTCCAAACGCTTGCTATTTTTTATCGGATTCAATGGCCGAACGAGTGCTGGACTGCCTGCGCTCAGTGCTTCTGCCGCGCGCTAATTGTGCTTGTTTTCCAGCGCCAGCAGCTCCAGGCAGCGCTTGAGCAGAATTGGTGCCAACGCCGCGCCCAGCGCCAGCATCTCCAGGCGCTGTTTGTCTCGATTTTGCACCCGCGCCACGAATTCCAGCGCCCATGGTTGCAGCGCCAGTGCTTATGGCAACGGGCGTAGGTGCTGCAGGCAGCGCAACAACGGCCCGATGATCATCGTCCTGCTCTCCTCGAATCGATATTCCTGGCCCTTTTCTTACACTTCCAACTCTCTCGATATTCTTAACTATGCTTTCAACCACTTTTCCTTTCCCTTTCCTTTGCCTTTCTACCTCCTCATTGTCCGAAGAGGCATCCTCAATTGTCACATTCTCATTGCCTCCAACCGAATTTGAGTTTTGATTATCTCCAATAGTTTCAGCTTGCATTTTCCGAACCCAAACATGATCATTGTACCGAGTTCTAATATTTTTCTTGCCCTTTGCCTTCACAACTTTGCTCTCGGCCGTAGGTTTCTTTGGTTGTGTCTCCTTGGCATTCCAATAGTCATCACACTCATCCATGAGATGATTGTTTTCACCACAATTAGTGCACCAAGGCCTACAATAATCGTAGATGATTTTTTGCACAAACAAATCCCCAGATGGAACACGAAAATTCACCTCCTCCTTAAGCTTTCTCGATGTGTCAATCCATACCAAGAGGCGTGCATAATAGCCCCTTAACTCAAGAGTACCATTGTCCATAAGGATAGGTTCTCCTAGAGAAGTAGCAATTTTCTCCAACGACTTCTTGTGCCAGTACGCCTTTGGCAAGTGTTCCATCCTTAACCAAACTGGTTTAGTAGCCTGAATGGTCGCATCATATTGCCCGGATTCATCAACTAGCATCATGAACAACTTCTTTCCATGGAGATAATGGTCAGGACCATTCATCACCTTGTCTCTATCCTCTGCACTATTGAACTTGAACATGACGTATCCATTCTGCTTGGTCTGAACATTACACTGCACCTCCCACTTTGCTACCAACAATGTACGAATGGCATACATACCTGGAAAGAAACCCGGAAACACACCCAAGAATCCGAAAAATGGCTTATGTAGATCCTTATGAATCTCTTCATCAGTGAGCACAAAATCGACACTATCTCCATTGTTTGCAACAACTTCAATGTCCGACTTATTCATTAGAATCTCAGGATCATCCCATTTCCTTCTCCTCTCTAATTTCGGATCATTCCAATCTCTTGGTTGCACTTGCTGATTCTTCCTCTGATTAACATTCATATCGGCCATACCATTACCATTGTTGTTCCTTTCACCCGATTTGTTTCCCATATTCATCACCATTGTAATGAATGAATTCCGATAAAACAGATCGGATTCACCAAAACAACCAAATCACAAACGAAAACAAACAATCCGATCGGAAAATCATCAATCGAAGGCACACCAACAATAAACAAAGCTTGCACTCTAAATCGAAAAACCCTAGGATTAATCGGTTTCAAGAACAAACTTCACACAAAACCGAAATCACAATCACTAAACAACTTCAAGAACATGCAAATCATGCACCAAAAGCTTGAAATCAAAACCGTAATCCACCAATGTGAAAACCGAGTTCGAAAACAAGCAAGAACAATACTTGAATCAAAACCGATTTAAAACCTAAGAGAAATCGGATCAAGAGGTGATCTTAAAACCGAAATCTTGCAAGCACTAGATCGGATGCACACATACATAAAATCATGCTCCAAATCAAAATTCAAACAAAACTCAAGAAGATGGATCGAATAAACCTGGAAACCGTGAAAACCGTGATCTCCAAGCAAACCGAACTCAAATCTTGTGTCCGAAGTTGGATTCCGATCAAACTCCAATCTTGGTGCCAAAACCGATCAAGGTTGTAGGAATTTGATTATAATTCGTGCTGAAAATTATAATCAAAACCTTTATACTCCCTTGCACACACCAAATCCCAATCCAAATCTAAGAAAGATTGAGTTTTTCAATCAAACTCCTTCTCGAACTAGGACTCAAGTGAAGAACAATTGCGATCTCCCTCCCAAATCCTGATCCGAAACCAAATCCACACTCCAAATCCAGATCACGATCAAGATCCACCAAGAACCCTCTTTGCCGAATTCAAACCCTACTCCAAAGCCGATTTAGATCAAAAACTCACCACGAATTGCATATAGTTTTGTGCGGAATCCAGAGTAGAATCCGTTAAACCATAATTCATCGGTGGATTGTTAATGAAATTGAAGAAATCGGCTTCCAAAAGATGGAAGAAAGGCTGCGCCTTTTTTCTTCTTTTTTTCGCCCCAGAGCTAGAGAGAGAATTTTTTTAGTATTCACCCCTCGAGAGTGTACACCATGCATGGTATATGAATACCAACCCTCGATCCCTCGAACCGTTATTAAGCATACCTTCTCTTGAATCCTTGTAACTTGAGAGTGTAGTATCACCATTCGAGACATCCACGGTACTTGAATACCCCATCTACCACTGGCATATCGGCACTCGATCCCTTTGTGGACAATCCGCCTCCCGAGAGGATAGGATCAACCTCTCAAACCTGTATCAAAACCCTCGAACCACCAGTGAAGAGGATAGTAAGTAACCCTCGAACCCTTATTACGCATCCCTCCTCTCGAATCCCTATGATTCGACAGTGTAGTATCCACCATTCGAGAGTGTACACCATCATATCTACCACTAGAGTTGGGGCATCCTTCACCCCTCTAGAGGTTAAATATCCAGCACTCGAGAGTACGTCATCCACCTCCCAAACCCACGGTACACACTTGAACCCATAGCACGGCTCCAGAGCACCGTTTACTACTCGAGAGAAGAGTATCCACCATTTTAGAGAATTCACTATCCACCGTATTCAAACCACCTCTCGAGAGGGTAAAACATCCACCCTTCGAGAGGTTTAACATCCGGCACTCGAGTGTACGTTATTCATGGCACAAACCCACAGTACACGAACCCCCACTTGAACCCATAGCACAGCTCGAGAGTACATAGAATGGTCACCGTCTATGTGAGTGTTATTGTTGGACCGTCAAGAATTCTATATGAGTGTTCATGAGGCAAGAAAATATATCTGAGTTTTGGCATAAAACATTGCAATTTGGTCGAAAATTCCAATTAAAACAAACACTCTCATCGAATCCATCACGAACTCTCCCAATTACTAACACTTTTTATGCCTCAAGTACATCTCTACTGCCAATCCAACATGAACATCACATTAACTATCTGCCATAGACAAATAATTTTCCATACAAATCCGCACAGATTCTTCACCTCTCATACATCATCCAGACTAGATCTATTAACAGAAGATGAAAAACTTACTTGGGACAGTGATAGATCCTTGTCAAATCCATTCCATCCACAACCCAAATTAAAGACCAAAATCTTCATCCATGCTTGGAGTTCAGGTCTAGATCTGGGATTGTGTCCAAATCTAAATCCGTCCTCCTCCGTGGAGCGCACTAATCTTCCTCCAAAAAACTCCAAGATTCAAGATCGAAAAGAAAATCTTAAAAAATAGGGACAAATCATACGTTGAAAGATGCTCGCGAGGAATCCAACATTACTGCTGGATTCCTTACAGGAAATAGAGATCCGTAGGAGAGAAAACTGGAAGAATAAGGCTCTGGTGAACAGGAGAAGGACTTCGTCCTTTTTTCTTCCAGGGAGCATTTATTAGAGGGCCTACTTTTTTCCACATTTTATTTTGGGTGGTTAACTTTCTTATGTTCTTTGGGGAGTGGGAGAGTTGTGAGATTCTTACTCTTTTTGGCGGAAACAGATTAATCAAGAAATGAGTGGGATGTCTTGGTTGACTTATGTTTGCACGCTATAGGTCGCTAAATTCTTTGTCTTGTCTTTGTTTACTCGAGGAAGAATAAAGGTTTAAGTGTGGTAATTCTGATGTGATTCATTTTGTGTGTGTTAACCATTCCATCCAGCGTAGTTTTTAGCATGTTTTAGTTGATGGATTGCTAGTATTAGTTAACTTTAGGTGACTAGAGGTTTAGATAGTGATAAGACATCAAATGTATGTATTTTTTGAAGCATTTAACATCTCTTTTATAATATTTTTGTTAGAAGATTGCTAGATTTAGGCAGGTTTACATCATAAGGGGTTTAGATGACCGTTTTTGGTTTTCATATGTAAATCCTTCATTATGTAACCTATTTATAGTCTAATGGATTTTTGGTGCTTACGAGCATTTAGATTTCTTTTTGTGAGATTAATTTGTAGATTGCTCGTAAGCACTTTGGAGTGGTTAAGTGAAGGCCATTCACAAGGATGTTAGAAGATGGAAGGCCGTAGAAGATAAAGTGAAGAAGGAGAGCAAAGTAGAGGGTGAAGAATGATCTATGTTTTGAAGGAGATTTCTAAGAATGATCCTAGAAGAATCAACCTCAAAGGGTGGTACCATTGAATTTGTCTTCTTGATTACTATAAAAATAATATAAGAACTCCAAAAAAAAAGATCAACGGTTTACCCAGAGGAAGTAAAAATAAAATTGGACTTTTTGTGATGCGACTCACGAAAAGTGTGTCCCGAATAGCAAAATGTTGACCTGAGAGCTCACAATTCTCACAAAAATCCTGATCAGGTAACGAGTCATGAAGGAGGCATCGCAACTCACAAAAATTGCCTACAACTTGATTTTTAATCCCTTTTTCCTTGTACTATAAATAGAACTTCATCCACTCATTCCTTAGCTCTCTTAGCTTGACTTGGGGGCTCCAAAACCTTAGTTTTTCATCATTTTCTTCTATTTCTTCTTCTTCTTTGTGTATTTTATTTCTATGTTATGGGTTTTGATTATCTAGGCTAGTTTTTCACTTAGGAGTAATTGATTGAAGCTTCCAAACCTATGTAGTAAGAACCTCTGTTTCATTCTTTCTTGAAACCTTTGTTACTTAGCGTTCATGTGTTCTTAATGTGATGTTTTACTTCATTTATGTCATGGTTTGTTTGAGAATATGAAATTTTTGTATGATTAAAGTGTTAGGGTGTTAGGAAAGCGGCTGATTTCTTAGCTCATTTGACATGAAAATCCAAGAACATGGAATTAGAACTTCATGTTTATAATGTGAAGTGAATCTTGCTAGATGAATATATTAGTGTGGATTGTTCTCATATTTTTCATATAGAAGAAATGAAAGGTTGAATCTTGAATGTGGTTTGTTCTAGGTTTAATCTAATGAATGCTTTGTTTGGTTAAATGGCTATGCGTTTGGTCAAATGCTTCTTGTTATCAAATCTATGGTCTGTCATTTATAAAGCCATTGATGAAATATATTTATGGTCGTTGAATGTCTAAAGTGATTATCAATGAGGTTTGCAAATGGCCATTGATTATCTTTGTGAATTACTCTTAAGGAGAAAAGAATATCTATCTATATATATGGAAGTGATAGCATTCCCTATAGGTAATGAATGTGATAGAATGAGTGAATGGTTCTATGATCTGCATTAGGTTTTGAAGTGGATATCAATTGCTCCCAAGGCTTTGTCTTTTGTAGTTTTTCTCTCTCTTTCATAGTTTTTTCTTGATTAGCATAGTTACTTGACTTTAATTTTATAACTTAGGAAAAACCAACCACCCCCCCCCCTCTTTACTTGCTTTTATATATCTATATATCTATATCTAGTCTAGTATCCACCTTATATGTTTAAACCATTAGAAAGATCCCCCTTCTTCATGCAAGATCCTAAATTTCCATTCACTACTGGAAAATACGTGCATAGGCACCGGTACGAAGGTACCGGTGCCCAAATACTGGTTCTAATTTTACCATTAGCACCGGTATAAACGTATGAAAAATGATGTACCGGTGCCTTTGTAATTTACAGTACTAGTATAAGCATATGAATGTTGAAGTACCGGTGCCTTTGTAACTTAAAGCACCGATAAACATAAAAACCGATGCTCAATACCGGTGCGATTTTGAAAATGACTAACAAATGAGATAACTGTGAGTACCGGTTATGCATGTACCAGTGCATAAAACATGTTATTCCACAAAAATCAAGTAGGATAATGGAAAATGCATACAGGAAATAGGAATATTTTAGCACCGGTATGATTTTTAGGTTATAGCACCGGTATAGAACCGGTGCTATTTGTACATAACAAAATTTTGGGCAATAGTGAAATTTTAGCATTATGCAATTCCATTCATCCCATCATTTTCAAATATCATAGTTGCGAACTTGAATTATGAAATTTCAATATGGAATTGACAATTTTGGTTTTTGACAATTCCAAGATTCTTGGAGGGACCTAAGTGCAAAAAGTAAAAAGTTCACTGGAACATCCAAATTAAAATCCGCTCAAACGTAATGCTACATTATGAATCTGTAAAGTATATACCAAGACTTAATCAAAAACTTTATGAATATATCTTCACAAAACATTACCAATAATCCTCCCCGTTAGAACTTCCTAACTTCCTAGCCATATGTAGTAAGATACTACAACGCTTGCACTAGCGGTTTAAAAATTTTCACTAAAATATACTTTTCTATTTAAAAAACTTCAACTAACCCATGGAAACCTAATATGAATTAAATTCGATCAAAAAGCAACGATGTAACGCATTTTTGAGCGGTAGTACAATTTTAGAAAAGTTATGTACGAATCCATTTTGGGGACCCTTCATTCACAATTTCTAAACATGGGAATGACACAATGTTTAATTGATTTCTTATGAATCCAATTACTTAACTTCATTAACTGAAAAAAACAATCCAACGATACTCGTCAGTGGATGAACAATTTGGGTGAAATTTAAAATTTTAGAAAGTATATTATTGGCACAGGTATTTCAGCACCACTTGAGATGCTATAGCACCGGTAGCTTTAACGGTGCTTGATAGCTACCCCACTTTTTATCTCCATTCCTCTCTGTTTCAAAAAAAATTCTGAAGCAGCCTGAAACAGCTACATTTACTAATATGAGCACCGAGTCGACTACTTGTAGCACCAATTGCAATACCGGTGCTTCACACTTAGAAAAAAAATTATCTCCTTTCCTCTCTGTTTCCAAAAAAATAGTTCCGAAGCAGCCTAAGGTAGCTGTGTTTACAAATATGAGCACCAGGTCAACTACTTATAGCACCAGTAAGAATACCGGTGCTTGACACTTAGAAAAATATTTTCCATTATTGTTCTCAGGTTCCAAAAATTATTAAAATTTTCAAATATACTCAGCCTAGAGCAGTTGTGTTATTCTACAGGCACCGGTATTCCGCTATCTATACTAGTGCTAAGATTACGCATATATCTGAACTGTTCAGTATTCCCTTTCATTAAAAATCAACCATTAAAACTTAAAAGCCAACCATTAAACCTGTGTTTACTAATGCTCAGCTCAACCCTATGTTTTTCCCTGACAGACGCCACTACAAAGGTCTACCACCACCGCCGCCAAGACCTCTGACACCACCGCTGACGGAGGGGATGGCCACGATGGCATCAGGCACAGCCACTGAAGAAGGCATTGCTGTGAATTCACATCCGCATGCCCATTGTAGGATTCTACTATGTGTGGTCTCAAATTGTAGACCAGAGGTAAGGTATGCATATTTTTTTTGGTGTTTTGATTGTAAAGTTCTTCCTTTTTTATTGAATGATGTTTATAGAGTTGTAGTTTTTGTATATGATTTTGTGTATGTGTGTATCTGCCTGTAAATAAGGTTAGGATATCTAGTTTTTGTTATTTGTAGGTCAAGGATGTCTATGACAGGGGGGATTATCTTGTTCTTGTTTATTTGTAGGTTTTTGAATTTTTAACAATTTCATTTCAGTTTTGTTAACATGTCTTTATTCATGCTACTAATTCACGAGAGAAGCTGCAAAAAGATGGGGTGGAGAAATGTATACAAGAGACGCTACTGTAATTTATTATGATTACAAGGTTTGTTGATTCTTTCTGAAAGAATGGTTTGTTGTCTTGGTTTTCTTTGTTTAATGGCATTTGTTGATCATTGCTATTCTATTTCTTTTGTAGGGAAGTATTGAATTTTGTATTCGTCTGCTTCCTTAGGTCTCGTTGATTGGAATTAGGTTTCTTTATTATGTATCTTATTCACTTATGTACTGCGATACTTGTAGGTGTAGCCTAGTGAAGTGCATGTGGTTGACGGTTGTTATGTTTAAGGTACACTGATAATGTAGGGAAAACAGTATGGGTAGTAGATTTTTAAACTGTAGAGATGTTACCGTCTACGGGCCTCCAGAGTAAGGAATATCTGACATGGTTTGTTTAAACATTTTTTGCTTTGGTTGCCCGAGAACTGCTTAATTTTGACACTTTAAATTACTAAGCATTAGTTAAAACTGCATAGGTTACCTTCGGTTCATGTATTTCCCTCTAACAGTGTAATGCTTATAGCATTTGTAGAATTCTTCCATTTAAAATATGGATATTTTGTAGTCTTCCATTCCATTTGTAGAACTTGTTTGTTTGTAGCTTAGTTTGTGACTGCACATGGTTTGTTTAAACTGTGGAGATGTTAAAGTCTACGGGCATCCAGAGCAAGGAGTGTTTGACATGGTTGGTTTAAACACTCCTTGCTTGAGTTTTGCAAGAACTCCTTCATTTCAACATTTTAAATGGCTAAGCATTAGTTAAAGGACACTTAATAGGTTCCGTAAGATAGATGTATTTCCCTCTAACTATATAATGCTTGTAGAATTTGTAGAACAAGCTTAATGGAGGAATAATTGGTTTGATGGCACTGCAGTTGCTTTCCATTCATGTAGTGCCCTCTAAGTTATGCTTCTTCTATTTTGCAAAGGAGCTACGACTTTAGTAGAACTCTTGTATTTCAAATGTGGAACTCTTGTATTTGAAATGTGGAACTTTTGTAGCATTTAAGCACACTTAAAGAGGTAGGGTGTGTTAATTGATAAGACATATGTAAACACACCATGCCTCTTTCAGTGTGCTTAAATGTTGGATCATTACAAAATTTGAAATTTTTATGTTCGACAACAATGAATTATTTTGTGCAGGATAGATATTTCCCCTGAAGCAAGGATAGATATTGTTTTGTTGTACAACTTTGTAATTTAAATTTTGCAGAATTTGTTGGTGTTTTGTTTATTTGTAGTTGATGTTTAAATTGTGGATGTTACATTCTAAGGGCCTCCGGAGCAAGGAGTGTTTGCCATGGTTTTGTAAAAACTCTTTGATTCGGTTGCCCAAGAACTGCTTCATTTCAACATTTTAAATTACAAAGCATTAGTTACAGGGTCCCTGCATAGGTTTCCTTTGATCCATGTGTTGCCCTCTAACTATGTAATGCTTATTTTGTTACGAAAGTGTTATAAAAGGCATCAGAATTAGTAACATGTTGATCATTTGACGAACTATATTAAGGCTTAAAGGTCTTTTTTGAGCCAGTGAGTTTAAAATCACTAGTTATTTTTTTTATTTGTTGCCCAAATTCTAGCACCGGTATGTTGAAGATTTCCAAACCGATGCGTATGGTTGGGGGGAAGCTTAAATTTTTAGCATCGGTAACACATACCGGTGTTGGCATAAATTTCTAGTACTGGTAACTCATACTGGTGCCTATGTACCACATTACTAGCACTACTCAAATATGCACCGGTATGAAAATTCATAAAATATTGGTGCCAATGGTGGGAAATTACTGGTACCTATTGGGCCATTCTCCACTAGTGATTATACATTTAGTTGTAGATAGGAAGCATTTAGGGTTTATACCGGTGATATTAACTTTGAGAGGTATGATGATGACTTCCTAGACAACCATGTTTTATAAATCATACATTTTGTAGACTTAATTAGTACTAATGGACATCTTGTATTTGTGAGCTCCTAGATCTTCCATTTGATCATCTTTATTGGGTCGCCTGTGGGTACATTTTGGTTACATTCTGTGTGAAGGCCGTTCGTAAGGGCGGTAGAAGATATTGAAGGCCATTCATAAGAAAGATAGAAGAGATCGAAGGTCATTCACCTCTAGAATGGTAGTGGATGAACACCACAAACATCAATGCGTGGTAGAAGGAGATTGGAGCCAAAGATTGGTGGAAACGGAGATCGAAGCAGCCAATGAAGAAATGGGGAATCGTGGTCCGATGAGTTGTGCCAAAGTATGAGAACGATCTGAGAAGAATTAGCCTTCAAGGCTGATTTCATTAGATTTTTCTTCTTAAGCACTACAAAATCGACTACTAGAACTCAAAAATTGGACTAACGGTTCACCCGTAGTAAAGGAAACAAGTTAAGTTGGCCACGGTACCAAGGGTCAGCGTGGGCCGCTCATGGTCAAGCACCAGAGGAGACGTTCCACACCAACAATTTCAGCACGAGGCATTGGCATGACCCATGCTAATTCTCACAGCCCGCGTAACACAATTTCAAGACTTCGATCGAGAAACAACTAACCCGTCCCATTAACGATGGCCTGTGCCATTCCAAAAGCAAGAAGCAAAGATCAGCCTATGGCCCATGCTAATGTTTGTGCCCTGCGCCAAGTTTCTAAGTGGAATGAGCCTCCAGACTATGAGACGTTCCAAAGGCTGCACCCTGTGCTAAACTTTGGAGTAGACCGTGCCTCCAGACCACGGCCCGCATCAATGGCTACGGTCCGTGCTAGACCCCCGCCCCATGACTTGTGTTAGATCCAGTGCCCTGCGTCATACATGCAACATGGCCTGGGCTGGATCCAGCACCCTACTCCTGATGAAGGAGCACACCGCGCGCATGACATATACTTGGCATAGACCTGCCATTGGCGTCGGGCGGCAGGTGAACTAGAAGTAAGCCCTTTTGGCCAATTTTGGACCTATTTTTAGGCCCAATCCCCTTATCCTATATATATGAACTTACTCTACTAGGTTAAACATGAACAAAGTAGATTAGTTCATTAGGAGAACACTTTTAGAGAGAGAAACACTCTCTCTTTTTTCTTTTCTTTTATGTCCATTTATTTTTGTGTTCATCTTAGATGTGGAATTCAAATCCATATTTGAATTCCATATCTATGGAGTAGTTTCCATAACTTGGGGATAATTGTAACACGTGAATTAACTTATGTTTTGTGAGATTCAATAGATAGCATAAAAAAATGGCTTGAATGATACGATCCCTCCGTCACCCCAGAATGAAAGGGGCGATCTCGTAGTTCTTAGTCTGTGGGGATGCTTTTCGGATGATCAGCCACACTGGGACTGAGACACGGCCCAGACTCCCATGGGGGGCAGCAGTGGGGAATCTTGGACAATAGGCAAAAGCCCGATCCAGCAATATCGCGTGAGTGAGGAAGGGCAATACCGCTTGTAAAGCTCTTTCGTCGAATGCGCGATCGTGACATGACTCGAGGAAGAATCTAAAGCAGGTGTTGGGTTCAAAGCTGGTGTTAAAGAGTACAAATTGACTTATTATACTCTTGAAAACGAAACCAAAGATACTGATATTTTTGCAGCATTCCGAGTAACTCCTCAACCCGGAGTTTCACCATGGTATCTCATGTTTAATATGCAGCGGGGAAAGAAGAAAGCCAAGGAATTAAAAACAAGAATGTATCCAAGCTTGAGAGAAATAGGTTTACTTGATTCATTGCTCCAAAGGTAAAAGGTAAACCTAGGATGATGAGGCAACCCACCCATCGTGATGTGGTCATTGGTGGTGTCACGAATGGTAATTCCGGTAACCCATCAAGCCACTCTTTTTATTTTCAAATGTGAAGACAACAATAAAAATACTCTTGCGTTTAAGAAGTAGTTTTCTCTAAAATGTTTTTAAGATTTTTAGGATGAGTTAGATTATTGGTGGTAAATTTTTAAAAATTTTAGTCATCTATCATTTGTGTAGAATAGTACCGCTCAAGTTTATATTGTTTTTAATGCAGGTTCAAAAGAAAATTTATCGGAGAAAGTCGTGCTGGTGGTCTGCACCAAAATGGTTGGCGTGAGGCTATGCCTCGTGCCCATGTGCCTGGGGAGAGGCATAGGGTGTTTAGCGCGAGGCAATTCCTCGTGCCAAAAAGTTTGATGCGACCCTATCCTTTGTGCCCAGGTCAGCAAGCACAGAGATAATGTGGCATCCACATCATCGCACAGTACAGAGCTGGCGTGGACCGACACGAAGCAAACGTGTGGGCGGCGCGGGCTGGCTGCACCCAACATGAACGCCACACGAAGGCGCGGGATTCCCTCCTGCCTTTCATTTCCCTCCAATCCTAGCCTAGCCTAACTCCAATCCTAGCCTAGCCTGCACCCAAAATGAAAGGCGCGGGATTCCCTTCAATCCTAGCCTAGCCTAACTCCAATTTAAACCCCAAAACCCTTACCCCTTTCCACACCAGCCTTCTGATCTCTTTCCTCCTCTCTCTCGCCTACTCTTCCTTAGCCAACCTCTCTCACAAAAACCATCATAACTCCCTCAATTCTCAACCAATATTTCCACATCATATACCAAAATATTCATCATTCCAAGCCCTATCCAACCCACTAAGCCTTTAACCTATAAAATTTACCAAATGGATCAGATTATTTGAAGAAGATTTGGCCAAAAATCATGTTTTCTCCGGAGAGCTAAATTTTTTATCCTTTTGGAAGCATTGGAGTTTTTTGGACTCACCCTAGGAGATGCGGTACATTAGCCTCGAGAGGAGACTCCACCACACTCACTAATCGAGGGTAAGTTTGGCCAAACTTGTATGCATTTTGGAAAATTGGACTGATTTCTTCTGTTGCAGTGCTTTGCTTGCATGTCTATGAAGTTGGGTAGTTAGTGGTTGATAGATTTATTCGGGAAACATTATTCTGTGTTGGGAACAATTGGGAGAAATTTATGTTGCATTATCTTATTTGTGGTTTGTTATTTGTGAAGAATATGCCTCGTGTGCCTAAAGAAAGAGGTGAGTCTAGTAGGCAACCCTTTATGGGCTTGACTACTCTGACTAGGGCCCTTAAGGAAAGGTAGGGGGTGGCTGATAAACTGCCCCATTTTGGAGACAAAGTTTGTAGATCAGAGTACCCTCGAGGACCTCAAACTCTACAAACCTGTCTGCAGGCTATTGGATAGGATAGGTATGAAGGAATTTACCACCATGTTCACCCCCACTTACACTAGGTATACACTGGAGTTCTTAGCCACTGTTGAGAATTTTAGAGATAAATAGGGAAGGCCATGTATTAGCTTCCATTTGGGAGATGAACCCCGCACCTTGACCTACAAGGAGTTTGGGAAAATATTCAAATGAAAGGATCAGAAGAAGGTATCTGGGTTTAGGGAGCCAAACACATGTAATTTGCCCACCTTGTGGAGTGTCATCACTAGGCAGATTAGAAGCAAGAACAACAAGATCAGTGACAACGTGCACGTAGCACTCAGATATGTGGTTAGACTATTAAGCGTAATAGTTAGCTGCCATAGAGAGGCTGTCGCTTCATCTGATGAGGATTAAATTTTTCTTCTATGGGCATCCATAGGGAAGGCTTGTCCAAATTTTGTAGAGGAGTTTGTTTCTAGGAGTATAAACCTAACGTTCTCAGCTGCCCGCACGGGTAAGATCTCAATGGGGGGAGTCAGTACATTTTTGGTTCGACACGTTGCCCTCCCAGAGAGTGACAGCCTGAGGATGAACCTAGGTATGTCCTTTATACTTGTTTTATCAGTCATGGCTGAGGTTAGACTAATAAAGAGAGAGCATCATTCTGTCTTCTGGCTATACAAGGGGGAAAATTTTATGATTCTTCCCCAGAATGAGAAGGCTAAGTTGGGAAAGTCCTTCATACTGGCAGATCTTATCATCGAGCCTAGCGAAGGTTCTAGAGCAGTTTTGGGAGAGCATGACCCAGGAGATGAGGATCTCGAGCAAGAGTATGAGTACCGAGATCAGGTTCTAGACCCACCAGCAGCAGATTCCCCTTGGGATCACTATTGAGAAGCCATGTCCGTCTCATGCTATGCCACCACCTATGGGACACCTTATAGCGCCACCGCCACCTTTCTAGCATGTATCAGGATTTCCACCTCCTTTTCTTAGGCCGATCGATATGCGCAATGAGTCCTTCCACTCTATAGGGCATGGAAATATGAGTGCCCATAGACACACCATCTCCTTCCATTATTAAAATTTCTCAGAGTATAGCAGGCATGGAAGGTAGAGGTCTGCTCCTTTTTTCAAGCCATCCATACATAGTGATTCAGGGCATTCTGATCAGGGAGCTCACTTATGGAAGCATCCAGAGTACAACCCCTTTCGTGAGCATGGGTCGCCAGGTTTTGGTTATGCTGTTTCCTATCCTATATGGACCCAACCACCACAGAAGTACCTGCCAGATTGGGCCCTATCCTTGGAGCATTCGATCTTTGGATTTACGTAGGATTTGGCTACCACCGGAGCACAGTTGGATGACCACCACCGAGATATGATAGATAGATTCAATAAAGTGGATGATCAGCTATATTATCTGACGGGGGTATGGGATCACTCCATGATGGGATAATGGACATCAGTGACAGGTTGAAGAGTGCAGGCATAGGGGAGCGCTATATGGATCCTTCGCACGGGCAGAGGCCAGGAGCTAGACATCGTAGGAGGGACTGAACTTTTATATGGCTCCAACCTCTCATTCAGTTAGTTACTTTCAGTATAAATAATTCAAGAACTAAGTGTGGGGAGGGGTTGGAATATCTTCTATTTTGGTACCCTCTATGCTAGTTTTTCTTTCAACCTATGACTCTACTATATTGATCTTCTAGACAATTGTCTTTTTAAGTTTTTGTTTGTTTCCCTCATTAAACTATTTATGTTTTTGGTGTGAGGGCACCATTTGTGGTTCTTGGGATGTTTGGGGAAGTTTTTGGAGGTGTACTTTTGTTTTGACTATCTTTTGTAGCAAGAAACCCACTTTTGGGGCATTTTTGTGCTACACCAAAAAAATTGGAAAACTTGAAAAAAATACAAAAACCTGGACAAGTCGAAAACCCTAAAGGGCAACTTGGGTAACATGAGAAAAAGCCCAGATAGGTTGAAAAAACCTAGGTAAAAATGAGAGGCTAGACCTAGCTAAGCTTACGAGCCTAGGCAAAAATGAGGGGCCGTGTGGAAAAAGGTGAGAAGTGAGTACCATTTGTGTGTTAAAGCTACGATGAAAACCCTAAAGGGCTCCTAGGCAAAATGAGAGAAATTGAGAGAAAACAAAAAACTAAAGTTGGATGCATACTTCTGTGGTGGATTGTTTTTGAAGAATACTGTTTGATTGCTTTTGGATCATTTCAGGAAAAGTAAGGTAGCTTAACACTTATCATTTTGGCTTACCTTTTTCCACACTTTACTTTTTTGGGTTTTTACTTCTTTCTTTTGGTGAGAGTGAGAGTTGTAATATTCTTACTCTTTTTGGGGGAAACAGGGTAATCTTGGAATAAGTTGAATGCTTCAGTTAACTTACTCTTGCATGCTGCATTTTGCTTAGTTCTTTTTCTCATCGTCTATTTACACGGAGACGAGTAAATGGTTAAGTGTGGGGGGTTTGATCTGCTTCATTTTACGTGTGTTAACCGATGCATTTTCCATACTTTTTAGTTACTTTTACTTAATGGATTGCTAGTATTAGTTGAGTTTACGTGACAAGGGGTTTAGACGGTCATGTTTGGTTTTCTTGTCTAAATCCCGCATTTTTGTAGACTTAATTGGTACTAATGGGCATCTTGTATTCACTAGTTCCTTGATCTACCTTGTGATTATCTTTAGTAGGTCGCTCATGGGTATTTTTTGTTTACATTCAATGTGAAGGCCATTCGTAAGGGCGGTAGAAGATATTGAAGGACATTCGCATGAACGGTAGTAGAGACAAAGGTCATTCACATTAGAATGGTAGTAAACAAAGGTCATAATCATCAATGCGTGGTAGAAGGATATTTTAGCCAAAGATAGGTGGTGACAGAGTTCATAACAGCTAACTGAGAAATGGGGAAACGTTGTCCGATGAGTTATGCCTTAGTCCGAGAATGATTCAAGAAGAATTGGCCTTCAAGGCTGGTTCCATTGGATTTTTCTTCTTGAGTACTATAAAAGTGACTACTAGAACTCTCAAACAGGACTAGCAGTTCTCCCGTAACAAAGTAAACTAGTTCAGCTAGCCAAAGCACCAACGGGATGACGCAGGCCGTGCATTGTTTTGCACCAACCGCCCGTGCCAGATGAGACGCCCCACGCTAAGGAGACCGACACAAGGCAGTGCCACAGCCCATTCCCGACATGATAGCCCACGGCAAAAAGTTAAGAACCCCTCCACACGGCTAAGTATGGGTGTGAGATACCCCATTTTAGGTATCTCGCACCATTCCAAGTTCATTTTGTCAAGACCACCTAATGGGATGTAGGAATCTACACGACCTACGCCAAGTTTCTGAGCAATGCACTAAGCCTGACCACAACTCACGCCAACAACCACAGGCATGAATATGGAGCTCAAAGATCAACACTATGATGGTGCCCCGCAAGGGAAAATGCGGCCAGCGCTAGTACCCAACGCGACCCATACCAAACCCAGTATCCCACGCCACGATTGAAGATCTGCACCCCTCTCAACAAAAGGTGCCCCGTGCAATGAAGAGGTGCAAACCATGCTAGGCCTCGCATCCTGCACTAAGTACAGCCACGAGCCACTTCATCTGTGACGCCCCACACCGGGTGATGGCTGAGCTAGTCACCCTATTTTGGACCTATTTTTAGGCCCAATCTCCTACTACTATATATAAAACCTTAGTCTACTATACTTGCGAGGAGTTGGTCATATTTTAGATACTTGATATCGTTGTAGAAGAGTATATAGGAGATTCTCTCCTTAGTAGCTTTATCTTTTCATCTTTTATTTTTCTTTGATCCCAAAATATGTGGAATTCAAATCTTCATTTCAATTCCATATATCGGGAGTATTTCTATAGCTTAGGGATAAATTAATGTGACTTGATGATTTCTATATGCTTTTTGAGATTCTATAGTTCCTCATAATCTTGTGTTCATAATATTATTGTGATTTGCTATTCATTTTAGTGCATGAATATCACACCACATATAGCCAAATACTTTGGGTTGTATTCATGCTAGGCACATATATCAATGCCCCACTAGGAAGGGAAACGTGGATGTTTGTATGGGTGGAGGGGAACGAGGGTGCGTGGGTGTGTGCACGGGAGATTGGAGGTCACCCTGATCCACATACCATCACACCAGTCTTAGCCAACTTTGTAAAGAAGTCCGAAGGGTTCTGGGTAAAGATAGCTAAGACAGTAACAAGCTAGGGTTACAAGAAACCCTAGTATCACAAATAGGGTGGCTACGATTCTTGGGCCTAATTGATAGGACCCGAGAGGAGTAGTTGCATTCATGGTGGAAGCCCGGGATGTAATAGCACGGGGGAGAATCAAACCTACAACAACGGTTAGACCTTGTTGTACTCCTCTAATTACAATGGCGGAGTCGATGGAAGGTTCCGAGAGCACCCGCTATGACACAGATGGGGAAGTGTATGCCATTGGCCACACCACATGTTATTGACACACTATTAGGTTTTCTTAGATCTCTATGTTAAAGAATCGAGGATAGAAGAATTAGATATACTAAGTAACTTAATGATTTCCCTAAGTGCTAGCTTTAATTAGTAGTTTTATTATTTACTTTTCATGTTTTATAGTTGTTAGTTTGAAAATCCAAACCCCCCACTTGCATGTTTGCTTTACTAGCTATTCCTTTCACTCGTACGGATTGATGACCCAACGCAATGCCTGGGTTCAGATGTTCATTGCCTTTGGGCAATGATACCTGAGGGTAACTTTTACCCAAACTTGGTGGGGGGGTTTTTGTGCAAGAATGTTTAGCAATGAGGGATGGGAAGAATGGAAAGATATCTATGGGTGGCATGGTTGGTCTACTTGCACAACACTTAGGACATCCAGTCACACAGAGAGCGTTGGCTAACTTGGGATGGTCGGGTACAAGGTATAACATCGAGGCTTTTTTTTTAAATTAAACCATCCGAGGATGGGGGGAATTTATTAGGCTCCCCGAACCGAATATAAAGAAGCCAAAATAGGCGCGAAATGTCTTAGTTCATTACAAAAAGATCATCCAAATGATAAAGGACTTGCTTCCAAAAGCGGTGTATCCACCTATTCAAACCTAAAAAAAACTAATGATCATCGATGTGCTAACAGGGGACTTTCTTAATATATCATCTAGCTGATATACCATGTCGGCGAATCGAAAAGTCGAAACCCCTGTTTGTCAATGATATGCCAGCCGAATGGTAAGTAAGATAAAGTCCGGTATATACATTGGAAGTCCCGGAGACTAAATTCAGGGAGGAGCTGTATTGTTTGGGAGGCAAAGATATGCAGCAGGTAGACTTTGCTGCGCACAGTGTAGAGTGGTGCCAGTCCATGTCTTCAGCGTCCTGCAAAAACTTCATAAAACTCCAAAAGCAAATTATCCCATCAGCATCAGGGGAAGGAACAGCATCCGACCTGCAAAGCATAGAAAAAATAGCAGCAGTTTCTGTTCTAATCGAGAAGGAGGAATTTATACGGTTAACCAGAAGTGATCCCATAACAAAGAGAGTAGAAATGAGGGAGCAGCAACAATCATACTCATAAACACACATATTCTAATTCCTATTATTATCCATTGGAGATCCAATTCTAATCCCAGGATAACCTTTGCTGTCGAGGAATAAGAGACCCCTAAGAAATAGGGGAGCTGACTGAATGTGTAAATCACCCTGTAATTTATTTTCTATATCAAATTTAGCCAAGAAATCAGCAGCAGAGTTAGCTTCCCTGGGAGTATGTTGGATTGGATGTACTAGGTGTTTTAAAGTAAGATCACTGCAAATGGAGAAAGCTCTCCATGGATAGGTCGTTGGATTTTGAATACCCTTAACAGCCAACAGACAATTAGATTCAATCACACAACAATTTAGTGCTAGTTCTGAGCATAAGTCATAGCCACTTTGAATGGATAAAAGTTCAGCATGTAATGGTGAGGGAGATTGGAAGGTATTTACTCTCATTTTAACCACAGTCTCATTCCAATTCCTAACTATGATTGCAGATGAAGATAGACCACCAGATTTCCATGTAGCATCAGTATTAATTTTGTGTCCAATTAGTGGTTTATTCCATTTCACCGCAATAACAAATTTTTTTCTTTTTGTGAAGGATATTAGGAATGATTTTTGCTTGGATCCAATGCTTATGCTTATCTAGATTACCTTTCAATTGATGAGCTGAGAAAATTAGGTATATCATATCTTTAATATCCTGAAAACATGCATCTTTAGAGAAAGACTTATTTTCAAAAATGATTTTATTCCTACTGATCCAAAGAAAAGGGCAGCAGTTATCAAGTTTCACTGTATCTTAGATTCAGCCCTAAAAGATAGATAGTATTCTACTCTACTCTTTAGACTCCCAAAAACTGATTGTTGAAGCTGTAAGAGGTTATTAACTCTTTGCCATACAGCAATAGAAGAGGGGCAAGAGTTAAAAAAATGATCCAATGTATCAGAATGGTTCATGCATAGGGGGCATTTAGAAGCTAGAGAGAATCCAGACCTACATAGAATATTATCAAATGGAAGGATTCCATTGAGTGTTCTCCACATAAGAACAGACATCTTTTTAGGAATGAAAGGGGACTAAACCTTGTTGAAATGTCTGATTGTTGATCTTTTTTGTCTGAAAATTCTGTAGGCAGAGCTAATTGAGAAATTCCCATCTATGGTTGGTGTCCAAACAAGCTTATCCTCATGAGAGTATTCCAGTTTTACTTCCTGCAAGCTATTAAAAATATTGGTAGCCAAATAAGGCTCCAGATTTGGAAGGATAGTAGCTTTGTTATTTATGAACGACCTTAGGGAGATATCCACGAAGGGAATATCCATGTCTTGAGGCCATTCATAACACAAAGCTCCATCTCCTATCCAGTTAGCATTCTAGAATGAACAATCACCAATACCATAAATAACCCTAGAAAGGCTGTTAGCCTTAGCAGTGATTTTACATATTATGTTCCAAGTGTGAGATTTTTTGTAAGAAGCAGGGAGTGACCATAAAAGAGCAGTCCATTGAGTATTGTTTCTTTGCAGTTTCCACCATAGTTTACAAGAAAGAGCATCAACTATGGCATTTAGATCTCTAAAGCCTACTCCATTTTCCTCTACAGGGAAGCTCATTTTTTTCCAGGATCTCACTTTTTTCTTTTTGTGTTGTCACAGTTCCCCCAAAAAAGACTAGAAGCAATTTTTTCCATTTTTTAAAAACTATCTTTGGAGGACTTAAAACTGCAAACATATGCATGGGAATTGAAAGAAAACAATGATTTATCAGTATGATCTTACCTGCAGTAGTTAGCCATCTATTCTTCCAATTATTAATAGATTTCTCCATTCTTTCCAGTATAGGTTGGTAATGTACCTGTAGATTATGACCTGAAAAGATAGGGACTCCTAGATACGTAAAAGGGAAGGATCCTTTCACCATACCTAGAATCCTTCTCACAGATTGGACTAATGCTAAAGAGGTGTTTGGGGCAACAAAAAATTCTGATTTTGCAAAGTTAACCTTTTGACCTGATGTTTGCTCATATACTATCAGAAAATTTTTAAACCTCTTCAAATTGTTGGGGTTAGTATTAAAAAACACAGCTGTATCATCAGCATACATCAGATGGGAAGTGGGGGAACAGGAAATTGGAAGACTGAAATATTGTAAATATCCAATGCTAAACAATTTCTTTAAACCTCTGGAGAAAGCTTCAGACAGTAAATTGTACAAAAAAGGAGAAAGTGGATCTCCTTGTTTAATACCCCTAGAAGATGCAAAGAAGCCTGAAGTTACTCAATTTATTAAAACTGAAAAGTGAGCAGCAGCAATATTATGCATGATGATTCTAACAAATTTACCATGAAAACCAAATTGAAGGAGGATGGAATTCAGGAATGACCATGAAACCCTATCAAAAGCCTTTTGCATATCTAATTTAACTATCAAATTTGAAGCCTTCGATTTTCTAGACAGCATTCTGGTTATCTCATGCATTTGGATGACATTATCGGATATATCCCTACCTTTAATAAAAGCACTTTGCTCAGGGGATATCAGTAATGGCATCACAGGTTTAATCCTTTCCATTATCATTTTAGAGAATACTTTATAACATCGAGGCTAGATATGTATGGATTTATGGTGGAGTGAGCACTTGTAGTTTCATGGTACTTCCAAAGTCGGAGCGCACTGCCATCGACCAAAACACATGCTTAGATGACCTGTTTATTGAGCCGGACCGGAGATTTGAGAAATATATCTATGGAGTTTTATCCAACTTGGAAATAAATGTTGAGGAGGCCGAGGGTGAGAGCTATTCGAGAGAACCTCCTAGTTGTTCTCATATATCCACGGGCATTATGGACCAATTGCAATCTCTTGAGGAAAAAATTTCAAACACTACCCAAGTTTTTCCAAAGGTCGTCCAAGCGATGGGAGGAATGAGCTCGCAAGTGAATGATCTCAATTTGAAGATGGATAGCATTGAGGCCGCGCTTTAAGCAACAAGATACATTGACAGGAGCTTCACGAGTCATGAGGATGACGTTCCTTTGCAGCCACGAGAGTGAGTATCACCATTTCTGCCTACCTCACTTATGGTTTGGCATAATTTTTGTGCATTGGAGACTATGTGTTAGTTAATTGTGCACAAGGAGTAGTGAGTACTTAGGGAGTCTTTATTCTTAGATTTCCTCAGTGTTTTTCATGATTTGCATTGGTAGTTGTTTTTCTTGTTTGATTGGTGATTTTGGTTTTTGATTGTTGAGGGATAATTTTGGATGGATATTTGGTGGCATGACATGCTATGCTAGGGTTCTTAGTTTGCATGGGGCAGGCTGTTTTAGGATATTGGTGGTGTATTTTTGTGATTGATCTTATCTTTGTAGTATGAAGCCCACTTTTGGGTCAATTTGTAGTACACCAAAAAAATGGAAAAACTTTAAAAATGAAAAATATAAAAACCTCGACTAATCGAAAACCCAAAAGGAAAATTTGGCTAACATTAGGAAAAGCCCGGATATGTCGAAAGACCTAGGTAAAAATGAGAGGCTAGGCCCGGTTAGAATTACGAGCCTAGGAAAAAAATGAGAGGCTGTGTGGAAAAAGGTGAGAAGTGAGTACCTTTTGTGTGTTAAAGCTAGGATGAAAACTCAAAAGGTCTCCTAGGCAAAATAAGAGAAATTTAGAGAAAACAAAAAAAACTAGGTTGAATGCATGTTTCTGCTATGGATACTTTTTTAAGATGACTCTTTGATTGCTTTGGGATCATTTTGGGAAAAGTAAACTAGCTTAACACTTATCTTTTTGGCTTACCTTTTTTGACATTTTACTTTTGGGTGGTAAGATTGCTTATGTTTTTTGAAAGTATGAGAGTTGTGAAATTCTTACTCTTTTGGGGGAAACATCGTAATCTAGGAATAGGTTGAATGTCTTGGTTAACTTATGCTTGCACGCTACATTTTACTTGATTCTTTATCTTGTATCTGTTTAATCAAAGAGGAGTAAAGTAAGTGTCAGGAGTCTGATCTGCTTCATTATGCATGCGGTAACCGTTGCATTTAGCATAGTTTTTAGCTAGTTTTATTTAGTGGATTGCTAGTATTAGTTGAGTTTACGTGACAAGGGGTTTAAAAGGCCATGTTTGATTTTCTTGTCTAATTCTCACATTTTTAGACTTAATTGGTATTAATGGACATCTTGTATCCATAGGCTTCTTGATCTTCCATGTGATCATCTTTAGTAGGTCGCCTGTGGTTGCTTTTTGTTTACATTATGTGAAGGTCATTAGTAAGAGCGATAGAAGATATTGAAGGCCATTTGTAAGGATGGTAGAAGAGGAAAAGGCCATTCACATTAGAATGGTAGTAGATGAAGGCTACGAGTATTAATACATTGCAGAAGGAGATTGAAGCTAAAGATAGGTGGCAACGGAGTTCAAAGTGGCAAACAAAGAAACAGGGAATCGTGGTCCGATGAGTTGTGCTTAAGTTTGAGAACGATCCAAGAAGAATTAGCCTTCAAAGCTGGTTCCATTTGATTTGTCTTCTCAAGAACTACCAAATAGACTATTAAAACACTCAAATTGGACTAATGGTTCACCCATAGAGAAGGAAACAAGTTAAACCGACCGAGGCACAAACATGTCAGCGCGGGCCATTCATGGTTGGCACCATCGGCCTGCACAAATGGAGCATTCCCCCACCAAGAATACCAGGATAAGGGTGTGGCATAGCCCATGCTAGACGCCATGGGCTGCCAGCAATAGACTAAGTCCCACTCCACACAACTATGTATAGGCGCGAGACGTCCTATTTTTTACGTCTCGCACCGTTACAAGTTAAAAAATACTAGGACCAGCTGGCGGGTGTGGAAAATCACATGGCCCATGCCAAAGTTCTTGAGCGGAGCAACCTACCTGACCACGGCCCACACTACCGGCCATGGGCACGGATCAGAAGCCTCAATTTCAGCACTCCAATGGCGCCCCGTGCTAGACAACACGGCCCATGCCAGAGGGATGATGCGACCCGCTCTAGACTCTGTACCATGTGCCACTTGAAGATCCGCGTCACACACTAGAAGGGTGCTCTACGCCACATGAAGGGGCATACCCCACGTTCGATCTCGCGCCCTATGCCAAGGACAAGCCACGGGCCACACCATCTGTGATTGCCCACGCCGAGCAGAGGCTAAGCTAGGGTTTACCCTCATTTGGCCTATTATGGGCCTATTTTTAGGCCCCATCTCCTACTACTATAAATATAGCCTTAGTATACTAGGGTTTTATGATATCTTTTTGGTTTGGATCATTTTTGGAATGAGGAGAGCAACTCTAGATAGAGAAAAACTCTCTCCTTTTGTTTTCTTCTTTTTCTTTCATCCTAAGCTGTGGAATTAAAATCTTTATTTGTATTCCATATCTATGGAGTAGTTTCTATAGCTTGGGGATAAATTTTAGGAGCATGGTTTGACTTAATTGTTTTATGAGATTCTATAGTTCATCCTACTTTTGTGTTCATGATATTATTGTGATTGTTCTTGATTATTTGAATTGCATGAATAGTACACCATATATAAGCACACACTTTGGGCTATATTCATTGTATGGTGCAAATATTGATGCCCCTTGGGAAGAAAAACCTGGATGTTAGAATGGGTAAAGGAGAACGCATCCACTTGAGTGTGTGCATGGTGGATTCGAGTATGATCTAACTTATTTTCCATCGCAGCAGTCTTAGCTGACTTCGTAAATTTGTTCGAGAGGTTCTAGGCAAAGATAGAAAATAGTAGCAAGCTAAGGTGTGAGAGGCCTTAGATCATAGATAAGGTGCCAACGACCCTTTGGCCTAATTGATGGAACCATTGGCAAGTAGTGCATTATTGGTGGAAGCCAGGGATGTAATTACACAGGGGAGAAATAGACTTACAACAACGGTTGGACATTTTTGTACTCCCCTAATTTTGATGGCAGTATCGATGAAGGGTTCCGAGTGCACCCGCCGTGATAGGGACGGGTAAATGTATGTCATTGTCCACACCACGTGTTATGAACACTCTATTAGGTTTGCCTAAATTTCTATGTGAACGAATCGAGCATTGAAACATTAGATTAACCATGTTGATCAATGACTCCCCAAGTACTTAGTTAAATAACTTACTTTGCTTTTTTTTACTTTTATACTTAGTAGCTACTAGATTAAAAACACCAAACCCCCGTCCCCGCTCCTTTGCATGTTTTCTTTACTAGCTATTCCTTTCACTCGTACGGATTAACGACCCGTACGAGGTTGTGTTTGATTTATATTTAGACATAGCATCTCTATGGACAAACCCAAGGCTTACCGCTAATATATTTGAAGAACTCACATATTTTCTAGGGCTTCATGTAATGTAAGAAAAGAACAACTTGTTTATAAATAAGAGTAAGTATGCTTTGAATTTGGTGAAGGGATTTGGATTGAGTAATTCGCGAACTGTTCAAACACCTATGAGAGCTACTGATAAATATGTGAGAGATAAGAAACGTGTTGGAGTAGATCAGAAATGGTACAGCGGTATTATTGGAAGTTTATTTCATATGACAGCAAGTCGACCAGATATATGTTACAACGTTGGAGTATGTGTAGGATTTCAGGCTGATCCTAAAGAATCTGACTTGACGACAGTTAAAATAATAATTAAATATTTGAGTGCAACTTCTGAGTATGGAATCTAGTATTCTAAAAATTAAGACTCTAATATGATTGGGTACAGTGATTCTAATTGGGCTGGTAATGGAGATGATCGTAAAAGCACCACAGGTGGATGTTTCTTTATTAGTACAAATTTGGTATCTTGGTATAGTACAAAACAAAATTCGATCTCATTATCAACTGTTGTAGCTGAGTATCTTGCTGCGGGAAGTTGTTGTGCATAGTTATTATGGATGAAACAAATGTTGAACAATTATGGAATTCAAGAAGGACCTCTTAAGGTGTTATGTGACAGCAAAAGTTCAATTGATGTATCCAAAAATCTAGTCCAGCACTCTCGAACAGAGTATATTGATATAAGGTACCATTTTATTCAAGATTTGGTCAAAAGGAAGGAAGTTGTGGTTGTCTATATTTCAACATCTGAGCAATTTGCAGATCTTTTTACTAAGCTGTTGGAAACTGCTACGTTTGAGCTCCTGAGACAACACTTAGGTGTATGTCATATTTGAAGTACTTATTTATCAGCTTTCATTTATTAGTATAAGTTTTTTTGTTGTATATAAAAATTCAGAAAAACAAAAAAAATAGAAGAAGAGGAGCTATGTTTAAATTAGACAGGAGGAAAAAGGCAATGACGGTTCTTGCTTGGGAAAGTAAAAAAGGTGGTGCGGCTATAGAGGAGAAAAAGATAAGAAGTTATTTCCTTGTTTCAATTTTTCATCTCTCCACCTTCCCTATAGTTTCGGCCTCATATTCCTATACTCTTACATTTGTAATGTGTTGAAGCCATAATTGAGAGGTTACAGCCAAAAACCTTGGGATTTTGTGCTCACTACTTCATTGAGAATTCGAGTTGTGTTTAAACACAAAACCTATCTCCCTAAAAATACTTCCAGCCGAAATCTCTCAAGCCCAAAAACATTAAAATGGGCGAAAGAAGAAGTCCAGAGAGCTTAGAAAATTCAATGGTCATCTTCAGTATCAAATGGAAGAAATGTGAAATCCCAATCAAGACCATGTATGCTCACTAAAAGGTAACTGGTCTTGATGGTCCTCCCTTCTATTTGCGTGGCATAAAATTTGAGTTTGTGGGTGAATTTTTTGAGTAGGTGAAAGGAAATAAGATTACCATAGAATTGTCTAGGTTAAAAGATTTGAAGGGGCGGGTTTTATATGTAGATATCTAGGAATCAATGACAGGGGATATAGGAGATATCGATGAGATAAAAGAGTATAATCTTAGGCTATTGAGAGGAGCTTATGCCATACATAATGTTAAGGATATGTTCAATGTGTACTCCTATGCACCTGGCCCTAGCAGAGTTAAGATTGAAGAGATAAGGTGTTCTGATGCTGAGGGACAAAAGGTGGTTATATGCATAGATAGGTTGCAACTAGTTCCGTTTGATTCTATGGAAGCCAAGAGGAATGAGGAGCTTAGGGCATTGAGACCTCCTTTGATTATGCTGAGAGTTAGTATGGAGGATGATAATGTTGAGTATGTTCCAGCATCGAGAGCAGAGACAAAGGTTGTTGAAGATATGGAGGTTGATGAGCCTGAACTTGGGTTCACCAATGCAGATAGAATGGACAATATCATCAGTTTTATGATTATATAGGTAGTGCTTATAATGATGTGGAGTATTCAAAGTTGGGTCAGACAGGAGAGATGATCGTATGCATGAGCAATCAGAGGATGTTGGAACATAGGATGCAGCAACAGTAGAGACTGAGCTTGATGATGCAACAGTAGAGACTGAGCAGACTAAGCATGTTCTAACAAAGAAACCTAATCTGACCTACTAAGGTGATGAGTTCTGGGATGGGTTCATCCAGACCAGATTAAGAAAGGCCAAGAGGAAGAAGCCTGCAACTGAGTCATCTCCACCAGCCAAGAAAAACAAGAAGAAAACCCATGCTCAAGCACCAAAGAACAAGTCTAAACTGACCCCCCCCCCCCCATTCAGTAAGTGATGCTCTTTATGACATTTATTATAATGATGATTGTGAGGAGATGGGAAAGGTGTTTCCTCAAAGGAAAATTATCTCTGAGAGACCGGTGGATCTGGTTACATATAGAGAGAGTGCTTTTTCTAAGGTTTCACTATTGGGCTCAGCTAGAATCGAGGGAATGAAGCCTCGAGGACCACGAGGTTTCAAGGACCTCAGCTCAAGTCGAGGTTTGCATCCTCGAGGATTCAAGGTCTAGAGGGTTTCACTGTTGGGATCGACTCGAGTTGAGATTTATGGCCTCAAGGGCTCAAGGTCTCGAGAGCTTTCGTTTTGGGATCATCTTGAGTCAAGGTTTTGGCCTCGAGGACTCAAGGTCTCGAGGGCTTGCATGGTTGAGCTTAGCTCGACTTGAGGGCTTGTGGCCTCGAGGTCTCGAGGGGGTGATGTCTCGAGGGCTGGTCTCGAGAACTGGCCTCGAGATGGTGATGGACATTCAAGTTCAGCTCGAGTCAAGGCCTACTGCCTTGAGGTCTCGAGGATATGATGCCTTGAGAACTGGTCTCGAGGACTGATGGGTTTTCAAGTTCTGCTCGAGTCGAGGGCTTACTACTTCGAGGTCTCGAGGGGATAATATCTCGAGGGTTGGTCTTGTGGACCTGAGGTCTCGAAGGACTGATCTTAAGGGATGATGGTCTTTTAGGTTCGGCTCGAGCCAAGGGCTTTGTGGCCTCAAGGTCTCGAGGGGGTGATGTCTCGAGGGCTGGCCTCGAGGGTTGATGAGCTTTTAAGTTTTGTTTGAGTCGAGAGCTTCTATCTCAAGGGGCTTGTGGCCTCGAGCACCCGAGGTCTCCAGGAATCCACGGGCCTCAAGGGCTTCTACTTGATTTGAAGGCTTTTGGCCTCGAGGACCCAAGGTCTCGAGGCCTTGTATGGTTAAGCTCATCTCAACTTAAGGGTTTGTGGCCTCGAGGACCCAAGGTCTCTAGGACTTCACTGGATTCGAGAACTTCACTGGCCTTGAGGACTTCATTGGCCTCAAGGGCTTCTAATCAAGTTGAAGGTTTTTGGCCTCGAGGACCTGAGGTCTTCGAGAGCTTGTATGGTTAAGCTCATCTCAACTCAAGGGCTTGTGGCCTCGAGGACCCGAGGTCTCGAGGACTTAATTGGCCTTGAGGGCTTCTACTAGAGTCGAAGGCTTTTGGCCTCGATGACCCGAGGTCTTTGAGGGCTTGTAGCCTCGAGGATTGACAGCGTTTTGGGTTTGGTTCGACTTGAGGTCTCGAGTGGATGCTATCTTGAGGGCCTGTTGGTCGCGACTCGAAATGGCTCATCGCAGCTTGCGGAAAGTGGTGGTTGGGAGGTTAATTTATAGCATGAAACTTCTGATCACATTGCGAGGATGTCGCGACTCGCGATGGTCCCTTGCGAGGCCATCGCGAGGTCATCGCAAGGATGTCATGACTCATGATATCTTTGGTCTGTAAAGTCAATTTTTTTTTCCAGAAAGTTTCTGATTTGGTTGCGACTTGCAATGGACACGTCTCGACTCGCGACGACAGGATTTCCCAGCACTTAGAAAGAATTCAATCTTTTCTTACCAACATTCCAAGCTTTTTCCCTTTCTTATGGATCTCATTCCTTCATCTCCTTCAATGAAATGCACTTCACTTTGCTACTAAATCACAGAAAAACACACCGTAAGAAGAACAAGACAAAATAAGAAAAACTAACCAACAAAAACTAAAATAAAAGGCCGAGTTTATTTACGTCATCGGCACGACAAAGCTCCGTATATTTAAGGTCGTCAGCATGACCTTAATGTTATCCATATGGTGAAGGCTTGAACCCCTTCACCATGAGTAGCCAAAAGTAAAGAGATGGGGGTACAAAACTTTCAAGAGGAAAGCCTTCTTGAGGTGGAGATTGTTTAAAGGGAGTTGGGTGGTTAGGAGGCTTGGGGTGATCTTTTGGTACCTCTCTTGTCTTCCTCAAAACTTCCGAAAATGGTAGAGTTGGTTCACTAGGTGGGGGAAGGGGTGATGATGCTAATGAGTGTAGCATGATCACCTTTTCCTCCTTTTTATCATGCTCAACAACCAACTCCTCATCGAACTCAAAATCATTTCCATTGGTGAAGTCACTCACCGAATCCTCGAGTTCGATTTGGGATGGTGTATGTTCAAAATCATGAGCTTCTATTCAGGCCAACGCTTCAATATACTCCTCGCATGCCCCTCAATAGCCTCAACACTAGGGAAAAGTCGGGTGTCCGGTTCTTCTCTAGCAAAGTTGTTTAAGTTTGCTATTGTATTCATGACTTCCTCACGTGTCAAACTTGAACTTCCTTATTGGGCTTGGTTTTGGGGTATGGTATAAGGTGGTGATGGCCAACTATCTTGCTCGTATTGTTGGTTTTCCAGCTCATGCTCATACCACCAATCCGGATTACCACTCCATTCCGGATTGTAAGGATTGTGGTATGGATACCATTCGTGAGCTTCTTGCCCTTTAAAACCAACATCTCCTACCTCTTGGTAGCACTCTTCATAACACCCTTGGTTTTGGAAACCAAGGGTTCTTTCTCCCTCATAGTGCTCTTCCCACAACAAATAGCAAGACTCGGTAGGATGGTCGGAATGACACATCCTACAAAACCTTGCTTGTTGAGCCTCTCTTCTCATCGTGAGTTCCCTCGAGGTGAGATGTTCCATTATTTTTTATTATTATTATTTTTCTAAAAAAAATTCAAAAGTCCAAAATCATATTACAAGGATTCTCGATAAAAATTTACCAAGAACTCAAGCAATACCTACTCTGAACAAAAAAAACCACCAAGGAGTGGAAAATAAAAATAACTAGCTAATAAGCAACCAAATACACCTAAGCACTTAAAAATAAACGCCTCTTCCCTGGCAGCAGCACCAAAATTTGGGAGGCCGTCGATATACCTCTCAAAGTTAATATTTATAAGCCCTTTTTGCTTACTATCTACAACTAAGTAGATAGCGGCAAGTCGGGGTCATCCACGAAGAAGGGGGATTTTCTCAAGCGTTTAAGCACAAAAGGTTGCTATTAGGCTAGGAGTAGATTTATATACATACATATAAAAGCATGTAAATGGGGGGTTTGGTTGGTTGTGGTCCTAAATTATGAAATTAAAACACAAACTAACTAGCAAAGTTAAGTAACTGTGCTAATCATCAAATAAAACTAAGAAAAAGGGTTTTAAAACTACAATAGACAAAGTCTTGGGGGAAATTGATATCCACTTCTAAACCAAATGTAGATCATTGAACCATTCACTCATCCTATCACAATTGTTACCTGTGGAGAATGCCAATGGGAGATCAACATTCATTCCTTCTTAAGAGTAGTTTGCAAAGACAAACAACGACCATTTTCAAACCGCGTTGATGATCACCATAGACAAACAATGACCATAGAGGTATTTCATCAACGGCATTATACACGAAGGACCATAGATTTGACAACAACATGCCTTCTACCAAAGACATAGCCATTTAACCAAATCTAGAATTCATTAGGCTAAACCTAGAACAAACCACATTCAAGGTTCAACCTTTCATTGCATATATAGGATAAATATGAGAACAATCCACAGTAACATACTTATCTAGCAAGAATCACAACACATTATGCACAAGAAATTCTAAGTTCATGTTCCTAGATTTTCATGCAAAGGAGCTAAGAAATTCATCACTTTCCTAACACCTTAACACTTCAATCATACAAACACTTCCTATTCTCAAACAACATAAGGCATAAATGAAGTAAAACATGGCATCAAGAGCACATGAATGCTAAAAACAAAGGCTTCAAGAACGAGCGAAACAATCTATTCACTACTTCGACTACTTGTCATGAAGATGAATCTTCTATCCTTCTTATAAAGTAGTTTGCAAAAGTGAATTTGACATCTCTTGTCAAACCTCACCAATGACTCCCTTATTTCTAAGAGTATCCCATTGATGAAATTTTGCACGAAGGACCAACAAGCTTGGCAACACTTATAAACACTACACCGTGTCTAAGCATTTAACCAATTCATTCATTTACACAAAATTAGTCAAGAGCGGTCGATATTCATAGACCTCTCTCATTTGCTACCTAAGAAAAACATGACAACGAGTTCGACATCATCACATTCATCTAGCAATTATCAACACACCAACATCATTTAAGAAGTTCTAACTTATGCTCTTGGATTCCACATTAAAAGAGGGGAGGATTAGCTACTTTCTCCCAACCCTAACAAGTAATCGTACAAGCAATTCATATACTCAAGCTTCCAACAACATCCATGCCATTAACAATTCACATTCAAAGCTCAATAAATGCACAATACCAAAAGCACCAAATTGATATATAATGGTTCTTACTACATAGAAATGGAAGCTTCAATCTTTTGCTCCCAAGATGAAACTAAGCTAGACAATACAAAGACATGATTAACCTACAAAAACTAAGAAAAGAAAGAAACAAAAACTAGGGTTTGAACCCACTAAAAATGCAGGAAGAAGAAGGTTGAAAAGCTTCTGAAGAGGAGAGGATAGGGTGAGTATTTATAGTGCAAAGATCAAGGAGAATTTCTGACCCTTCGTCCATCGCGAGTCGCGACGGCCTCGCAATGGCCTCCAAGTCCAACACTATTTCTTCTTTCTCCTTTTTGTTTCATATCCTCTTCTTCTCTTCACTTCTTCGATTCTTCAAATCTTCAAAAGCTCAAATACAAGTCTTCAAATCTTTGAATCTTCAAAGGTATTCTTCAAAGTCTTCAAAGCCTTCAAAGTATTTAAACAAATTACCTTGTCAAACAAAATTCTCTAGAAAAGTAATAAAAGCGTAAAAGTCGCTTTTAACCCTCCTTAGAGAATTTCAAGGTAAAATGTCAAATTTAGAGCACAAAAGTGTACAAAAATGAATCCTTAAAGTCATAATATAATCGTATAAAATGGGCACATCATACCCCTCTGGATGGTGTTAACAACAAATGCTGGTCTCAAAGGGCCTTTATTTTTCTTCAACAATTGAAATTTGATTATGTCTTATTTATTGATCCTCCCAAAATCTATACCCCTACCTCCAGCACCACCACCAATCAAACTCTAGAAATGACCATTGAAGTTCCTTCAAAGGAAGCTTCCGAGTCAATTCTCAAGTATGAGAAAGATAACAAAAACTGCTAGGGGCCATCTTCTCAATAGCATAACGAATCCTATATTTGACATGTTCATGACCAATAAATATACTAAGTCAATATGGGAAATGGTGCAGAAGAAATATGATGTCGATGATGCAGGCAAGAAAAAATATGTGGTTGGGAACCGACTCAAGTTCCAAATGGTCGACAGCAAACCCATTATGGGCCTTTTCCACGAGTACGAAAATCAGACTGCTGAAGTGATCACAAAAGGCATGACGACAAGAAACCTTCTTCAAGACAACGTACTTATCGAGAAGCTTCTAGAGTCTTGGTCTGACAATTGTAACGACCTTAAGCACAAGCAATGAGATATGATTCTGGAGGAGTTAGTCAGCCTCATGAAAATTGAGGAAGCCAATCGCCTCTAAGATAAGAGACTCTCTTCTTTTTTTTATTTGGTTAAAGCAACCTTAGAGAATCTGGAAAAGTTGATAGGTCTAAGTCCTCTAGTACTGTCAAGAAAGGAATCAACCCGATGAAAAAGGTTGACACTTTCAAGAAAACTGGGCCAACTATGCAGAAGTCCAAAGCAGCCTGCTACGTCTGCGGCAGAACTGGTCATTGAGCCTACTAATGCTACCAGCACAAGGATAAACCCCAAGCCAATCTCATCGAAGATGAACATTTGGGGACCATTGCTGTTGTAGTCTCCGAAATCAACTTGGTCGAAAACAAGATGGGCTGGATTTTGGCACGGGAGCCTCCAAACACTTTTGAACAAACAAGGACCTGTTCATAACTTTCGAGGAGGTCTCTACTGGTGAACAAGTGTACACGGGAAACTAAAAAAGTGCCCTAATTCTCGGTAAAGGGAAGGTTTTTCTCAAACGGGGCTCCAGAAAGAATTTATCTCTTTCAAATGTATTCTATGTTCCTTCTCTGCGTAGACACATAATATTTTCTGGTCTAATTAACAAGGTTGGTCTCAAACTGGTGTTTGAAGCTGACAAACTAGTTATCACTCAAAATGGCCAATTTGTGGGGAAGAGATTCATATTTGGGGGGCTATTTGTTGTGAACACCATTTCTATTAATAAAGCATCTACTATGCCTATGTCGTTGAATATTTTGATATTTGGCATGAACGTTTAGGACATGTTAATACAAGTTCACTTAAATGAATGCAACACATGAACTTGCTGCCTAACGTGCCAAAAATTTAATTGGAAAAAGGTCAAACTTGTGTAGAACCTAAAATCGCTAAGAAACCATTTAAACAAGTAACTCAACGAGCAACTGAGCTTTTAAAGCTAGTTCACACAGACTTAGTGGATTTTAGAAATTTGAAAGTAAAGGTGGAAAACGGTACTACATTACCTTTGTAGATGATTATTCAAGGTATGCTAAAATTTACCTTTTAAGAACAAAAGATGAAGTAGAATAAAAGTTCCTAATCTACAAAGCCGAGGTAGAAAATCAACTAGGTCAGAAAATAAAACGAATTAGATTAGAGAGGGGAGGAGAATATAGTACAAACTTCCTTTGTGAAAAGAATGGTACAATTCATGAGTTCACTGCACCTTACACTCCACAACAAAATGGAATAGCTGAAATGAAAAATATAACTTTTAAGGATATGATGATTGCAATTATTTTAAGTTTTGGACTTCCTAATTAAATGTGGGAGGGAGGTTGTCTTATCAGCCAATTGTATTCTAAATAAGGTTCCTCATTAAGGATTAGATAAAACGCCTCATGAATTGTGGAAAGGATATACCCCTAACTTGAAATATGTAAAAGTGTAGGGGTGTTTGGCTAAAGTAGCTTTGCCTACTTTCTAACGTGACACCATTGGTTATGAAATTGTTGATGCCATATTTGTGGGATATGCTGAAAATAGTGTTGCTTATAGATTTATGAAATTACATGATAAATCAATGTGTGAATATAGAGATGCTGAATTATTTGAAAGCATGTTTCCTTTAAAGAA
Source organism: Rubia yunnanensis (assembly GCA_037428765.1). Classification (NCBI taxonomy): domain Eukaryota; kingdom Viridiplantae; phylum Streptophyta; class Magnoliopsida; order Gentianales; family Rubiaceae; genus Rubia; species Rubia yunnanensis. The sequence continues at coordinate 41,956,952 of CM075061.1, read as the reverse complement.
CATGAATGGTGTATCTTCCAATTTTGTGATTGCTTTTGTGACTGAACTCGAAGATGTAAATGAATTAAATGAGTCAGTAATTTTTCTTCACCTTCTTGAAAAAAATCCTAAAACTTATGAAGAGGCTATGAAATATATAGATCCTAGCTTTAGGAAAGAAACAATTAACAGTGAACTTGAGTCAATAATGATTAATAATACATGGGACTTGGTAGATTTGCCTAAGGGATCGAAAGCACTAGGTTGCAAATGGATACCTAAAAGAAAACTAAGAACTGATGGTTCAATAGAAATATTTTAAGGCAAGACTTGTGATTAAAGGCTTTACCCAAAAGTTTGGCGTGGATTTCTTGTATACCTAGTCACATGTAACTAAAATAGCCACATTTCGTGTACTATTTGCCTTGGCCTCTATACATAAAATGTTAGTACATCAAATGGATGTTAAAACCTCTTTACTGAATGGTGATCTAGAAGAAGAGATATTATACCTACTAACCTGTTTTTGGTCCTAGTCAGTTTGAAATTTAGCATTATGAGACTTCTCAATGTTAAACGTTTTAAAAATTCTATCCCTATTTTTTCTCCTTACCTTTGAACACCCATTTTTACATTGCTGAAACAATTTGTAAAACCGAAAGTCTTTTTAATGGAGTCGTAGTAGTTCCCATATTTAATCAGTCCTCCTATATTTACTCAGACATACGGAGCTGACTACACGTTCCAGTCCAAGCAGAACTGCTTCCAACGTTCCAGATTTTTTACGTTCTGGTTGTTGTGTTAAGTGCCTATAAAAGGCAGTCGGGAAGCATTCTAAACACACACTTTGCTACTCTCTCTTCCGCACTTTCTATTGCTTTCAAACTTCTAAGTTCTGAGCATATTAATACGAGTTCCTTCTCACTACTTGAGTGCACGAGTTTGTGAGGTTATGTGGTACCTTGGTGAAGGAACGCCTTCGTTGAACATTGCACTAAGGGTTGGGCGAATTTCATTTCAAAGGCATTGATTCATCATGCCCACAAATTTTTCTTCAAAAAACAAAAAACAATTCTAATACCGTTCTTTTCGAAACTAATGTTTTCAAAAACAAAGGACTATACATTATTTTCGTTCATTGCTACAAATTTTAACACTTGTTTCTTTAGAGCTTGCTTGATTACCTAATTAGGTATATCAGATTTATATAGTTAATAGTAATTATTTTAGGAATGATGGGGTAAGTTTCACTAAACACGGCATCAGAGACTCTTTCACTAAGTGTTGTGCTCCGGGAGGAATCTAGCGACCATAGACGGCGCCACCATTGGAATGCCTACCACTGTTAAACACCTTTGAATCACCAACCTCCAAAACATCGTGCATTGTATTAAAGGAACTCCCCTTAGTCGGGATTAGGACTCACAGGTGTCGCGCAACTCTTTAGGCACCGATGAAGGGAAAGCACGGCAGCGAAGCTTCACTCTCCGGGGAAATGTGTAGGTGAAGAAAAAGACGTCGATGATTCCAAACAGATGGTGGATCTTGGTCTCTGGTAAACAAAAAGATGGGTTTTTTTATTTTAAGTCATTGTTCTCCGACAAACTAATATAGATATAGTTGATTTAGAATTAGGATAAGAAAGGAATGCCCTTTCAGATTAAATTTGCATAAATCATGTTCCATATTTGTTTCTAATTTGCATACCATTTGTACTCACTACATATATTAACCCTCTCCTGACAGGCGGCCTGTCCATAAACTTATGGACAGATCACTTATTTCTTACCTTATACACTGCATTTCTTAAATTACATACAAAATTTAAAATTTTTGAAAATATTTTTTTGTATCATATATTTTTATATTTTCACATTCAAATACATATTATTACTTGTTTTAAGTTATCAAATCAATATATAAATTTTATAAAAAATTACAATATTTAAGGCAAATGCCCCTGAGGACTGTCCATAAACTTATGGAAAAGCCGCATTTCCTGAGACTTTCCCATATACTAATACACGCAACCACAATAATTTGTTAATTTTACATTCTATCGTGGTATCATTCAAGTCTCTCTAAAATTTCTGGTTTTAATTGCTTTTATGAAATTGTTTTTAAAAAAAGTCCTTCTCCGGTTGGCCGTTGCCCACCACCGCCGCCCATTGCAAATTTCTGGACGCCTTCATCAGTTTTTCGGCAACCATCGCTTCAGTGGCGGAACCAGGAAAAAATGTGAGGGTAGGCTGAAATTGCACCGTGGCGGATTGGCGGTGGCGGGTGGCGGACGACCGGCGGCGCCGCGGCGGTGTGACAGAGGAGCCGAGAGCGAGAGGGAGTCAGGGGACGGACGGGAGAGGCTGAAGATGAAGAAGAGAGCCAGGGGCGGGAGAGGCTTCTTCCTCAGTTCCTCCGGCGAACGGGCAGCGCGCCTACGCCGCCGTAGGCGGAAACCCTCGATCCGTCGGCCGGGAACAGTAACTTCCGCCTGGCCGACGGATCTCGGGGCAGGCGCGCGCCTGCCCCCGCCTTCAAGTAGTTCCGCCAATGCATCGCTTATCCGGCGAGTTTACATCTCGTCCGATCTGCTTCTGCTCATGCCTCCGTCTGCGTAGTTTCTCTTCCGCACGATCGTCAAGTGCCGATCACAAACCCGTGTGTGCAATCGGTCCGATTCGTCCAAAGACCTCCATTGTTTCCAGCGACCTTTCTCCTGTCGGCGTCTTCTTCACACCGTTCAGCCGTGTCTCTCTCCGGAGTCACGTCTCCCATCATAACCATTCCGACCGTCGTCCGTTCATTCCATCGTCTGTGTTCACCTTCACGCTTCACCTCGAGAAATGTGTTGCCCGTTCTGAGATTCACGCACCCGCAGCCTTCTCAAAAGTGCATGTAATCACGCGCCAGTCAGCATCTTCTTTATGCGCGCGTGGTGTCACTCGCGCGTGGCTTGGCTCACACAATCACTCGCGCGTGGCTTAGCTCGCGCTTGGCATGACTTCACGCGCAAGACTTTGGCTACTGCTCTTGAGCGTCACACGTGGTTCTCCACAGCAAATATTTTAATTTCTTTTATTACTATTACTGTTCATATATTTTATAGCTGCCATGGCTCTAATTGGCCCCGGTGTTAGTGGTGCCATGTTCAAGTTGCTGCTTCTTATTATAGATTGTACGGCTAATAGTATTGGTTGCAGTGTTATGGTGTAAAAAATTTGATCACTTTATTTTGATAGGTCATCACTTGGACTCTCGGGTCTTCTCCTATCTCTTTACCGCATGCTCGTTGGATAGATGATTCTACCACGACCAACCACATGATTTCTTGTGAGTCCACTCTTGATCGCGCGACCCCTTATTCTGGTAGCAACTGTATTATTGTTGGTAATGGTTCTCGTCTTAACATTACTAAGAATTTTCAATCTAATAGCAAGTTGAATTGATATATGAATATTGTTATTTGCTTTGATGATTCTTCTTTCTCTATTTCGAATAAGTTTACTAGTGATGTCATTGGCAAAAGTCATTGTAATGGGGGTTTCTATGTTTTGGATTTTGGTGGTGCTGCTTTATCTGCTTTTGTTGCATCGAGTGCTTCTAAAGTATCTTTTGAACTTTGGCATAATAGATTGGGTCATGTTCCCCACAACATCATTTCTTCTTTGAGCAAGTATGAATGTTTGTCAGTTACTAGTTTGTTATCTTAAGCCTCATGTATGTACCCCTTGTGAGATGGCTAAAGGCAAGTGCCTTTCTTTTAGAGATAATTTAAAACGCGCACCACACATACTTGATTTAGTTCAGTGTGATCTCTGGGGACCCTCACTGCCACAGAGACCCCCCTCTAGCATCGATTTTTTTTAATTTTAACACCGGTTTTAAAAATCGGTGCTAAATTTTACAATAGCACCTCTTTTGGAAATATTAGCACTGAATTTTAAAAACCGATGCTAAATATTTGTAAAATTCTATCTCCTCGCAAAAAAAAATCAAAATAGCACCGGTTTTAGTAAAAAATAGCATCAGTTTTAAAAACCGGTGCTAAAAATAAAAAAATAGCACTGGTTTTAAAAATCGATGCTAAAAATTAAAACTTAGCACCAGTTTTTGTAAACAATAGCATCGGTTTTGTAAAACCGGTGCTGAAAATTTTCAAGATTCATTTTCCCGCCAAAGAAATAGCCAAAATTTTTTAAATAGCACCGGTTTTTTCCAACCGGTGCTAAAAATTAAGAAATAGCACCGGTTTAAACCGGTGCTAAAAATTTAAAAATAGCACTGATTTTGGATGAAAATAGCATCGGTTTAAACTTGTGCTAAAAATTTTTAAATTTTTCCTGCCAAAGAAATGGCCAAAAAAAATTCCCGCCAAAAAAATTTAAATTTAGCACCGATTTTTGTAAACAATAGCACCGGTGCTAAAAATGTTCAAAATTCATTTTCCCACCAAAGAAATAGCCAAAAAAATTTTAAATAGCACCGGTTTTTAAAACGGATGCTAAAAATTTTAAAAAATAGTACCGGTTTCGGAGGAAAATAGCACAAGTTTAAACCAGTGCTAAAATTTTTAAAATAGCACTAGTTTAAACCGGTGCTAAAATTTTTAAAATTTTTCCCGCCAAAAAATTTTTCTCCCCAAAGAAATCACCAAAAAAATTTTAAATTCTATCTTCCCGCCAAAACTTTTTAAATATTCGTCAAAATTTTTTAAAGTTCAATTTTTTCGCCAAAGAATTCAAAATTTTCAAATAATCTTCTTATAAATTTCATGAGTTGGGAGTAGCTACGCAGCCGCTCTAAGCTTTTTTTTTTTTACTTTCAAAATCGTTCACTTCTTTTCTTGACTTTAACTATAACTAAGTTAAGTTAAATTAATCAACGATCAACCTTTACTGACCTAATATATACAAATAAGAAAAAAATTTGTTTACATTAACAAATTAACGTTCAACCCTTGATTGATTTCGTATACATAAATACAACTTTAACAAATTAACGGTTAAACTTTACTTTACTTTCAATATATAAACACTAATAACTAGGCTGACTTTGACTAATCAACGGTCAAACTATACTTGACTTTGAATATATAAACACTAATAACAAAGTTGACTTTAACTAATTAACGGTCAAACTTTATTTGAATTAGTATATACTAAATACTAATAAAAATGTTTGACTTTGTCTAATCAACGGTCAAACCTTAGTTGACTTTCTATGTATAAATACTAGTGACTAAGTTGACTTTAACTAATCAACGGTCAAACGTTACTTGACTCTCTCCATATAGAAACATTAGTGACTATTCTGACTTTAACTAATCAACGGTCAAACTTTACTCGACTTTCAATATATAAAAACTAATAACTAGGTTGACTTTGTCTAATCAACGGTCAAACTTTACTTGACTTTCAATATATAAACACTAATAACAAAGTAGACTTTAACTAATTAACGGTCAAACATTATTTGAATTAGTATATAATAAATACTAATAACTAGGTTGACTTTGTCTAATCAACGGTCAAACCTTACTTGACTTTCAATATATAAACACTAATAACAAAGTTGACTTTAACTAATTAACGGTCAAACTTTACTGGGCGAAAAAGGCGCAGCCTTCTCCCAAGAAGAACGGGAGCATTTTAGTCCGATTATTCAGTTAATCTTCGCCCTGTACCTGATTATCCAGAATCCCCATGGGATTCCGACCATAATCATCTCCAGGTTGAGGATTTCTGATGTCTTTCGCCCGCAAAGCGATGGTTTTTTGAAAGAGAATTTTAATTCAACATCGAGACGGATTTGCGGCGGAAATTTAATTCAACGACAAACAGGTTCTACTGAAACTTTTTGTTCTTGAATTTAATCCCCCGAACATATTGTGTGAAGGTCTAACTCTGTGCGGATTTGTATTCTCTGGGAGGATATGTATTTTGTATATTTTGTGTGAGGACTTACCTCTATCCTCCTGTGGATCTATTTGTGTATTGTGTGGATTGTGTACAATATTTTGCTGCTACTATACTTATCCCCTGTTGCTGGGATAGGTATTAGAACTGTGTGTATTATCTATTCGGAGTAGATTCTTGTGTGGGGAGATGCATTAGTCTCCTTCTGTGCATCCGATATGCTAGTCGGATTGTTTACCTAACCTTCTCTTGTCTTATCTTAATTTCCTGGATAATGGATAAATATGGATCCCAAAGCTTCCTCTGCCAAATCCGCTATTCCTCAGGGACAGGCTAAAAAATCAGACACGACTTTCAAGCCTAGAGAATGGTATGATCCGCTACTAGAGAGAAAAAGGGCGTGGAACGATGCAGACATCATCATGGACAAAGTAGATGTTACTGCAGAACAGGATGTGAATTTTGTTCTCTCCGAGGATGAAATTATCAAGGAAAAAGTTTGGCTGTTCTATGGCTTTCTTGGCGTATTCCTAGTATCTTTCCCTGGTACATATGCGGTAAGGAGCTTGCTCGTGGCAAAATGGGGTGTCCAATGCTGGGTACAAACAATGACAAATAGCTACCTCAAATTCGGATTCAAGACAGCAGAGGATAGGGACAAAGTGCTACAGGGTCCTGATCATTACCTAAATGGTAAAAAGCTATTTATTGTCCCTCTGCCAGAGTCTAGGAAGTATGACATGCGAATCATGGTAAAAAAACCGATTTGGATACGCATGAAATACTTACCCAAATCTTGCTAGCACAAAAAGGCCCTAAAGAAAATAGCATCCACATTAGGAGACCCCATTCTCATGGACAACGCAACACGAGACCTCGTGGGATACTATGCCAGGATTCTTGTCCTCATAGACACCTCAAAAAAGCTCAAAGAAGCAGTCACATTCTGCATGCCTGATGGAACTACCTACTCGCAATAGATTCTCTACAACTACTGCAAACCGTGGTGCCCTAACTGCGGAGAAAATACCCATTTTTTGAAGTCTGTGATGAATTCTTTCAGACTAGAGATAGGGCCATTCAGGAGCGCAGGGCTAAAAGGAATAAAAATGTAAACTACGACAAATGCGTTCATTCAGCACAGGCAGTGGAAAAGGACTGCAACATTCCTAATGCGGTGACTTCTCGTACCCATGGGGACAAAGCTTTGGGTAATAACTCAGACAATACGGGATCAAGCAGTACATGACAAGAACTAAACTTAGAAAAGGAGAAAGATGATGACATGGAGAAGGACAGGGAGATGGATCAGGATAAGGTGAGAGATGCTCCTACACAGTCAAGCTCTCAGGTTTATAACAAAAAGGAGTTCAGTGGAGAAACCAACCCGGATAGGCCACCCGCTTTTGGAGATGCAAAAATACCAATGAAAGGTGCAGGAAACATACCGGATAGTATGCTCCATCAGGAGGCAAGACAGAGCAATCCCCCACGAGCAGGACGACCTCCTACGCCAAAAGCACAAATCACGGGGGGGGGGGAGGGAGACAAAGCTGATCAGAGGCAGTTGCAGAACCAAATCTTCTTCCATACTACTCAACCCGTTGAAGAAGACTTATCAAAGAGTGGCTATCGCAGCAAAGAGTGGCTATCGCAGCAAAGAGCTCATCGTCAACTGATAGCAGCAAAGGCGGCGGTTCGAGGCCTAAAGGGACCTTCAGTTCCCAATGAATGCGGCATGCCTTAACATAAGGGGCCTCGGCGCCCCAGAAAAAAGGAGATATGTGAAGAACATTATCTCTAAAAACAATATTGGTCTGTTGGGTATTCTGGAAACAAAGGCGAGTGAACGAACGCTGAACATCTTTATGAAGAGTCTCAAAGGATGGAGATACACCCACAATTTTGACTTGGCACCCAACTCTAGAATTCTTATAGTTTGGGACCCCAAAAAGTTTTTCATTGAGATAACAGGTAGAATGGCACAGCTGATCCACCTAAAAGTACGCAGCCTGTTATTGAACGTGCAATTTCTATGCACTTATACGTATGATAATAGTGAAGGAAGATTACACAGATTACCCCTTTGGGCAGAATTAAAGAGATATGGCGCAAACCTAGACTCACCATGGATGATACTTGGCGATTTTAATGCCATCCTCAATGCCAATGATCACATAGGAAGTACATCCCCCGAGGTCTACCAAATGAGGGAATTTCAAGAAGCTTGCACCGCCTGTGGTCTCAGAGATGCTCTATCACTTGGAGATCACTTCACGTGGCACAATGCGGATTACACAATTAGGCACAAACTGGACCACGTTATGCTCAATCACAAATGGGATGGAGACTCATGCCGCACTACCTTTCTTCCTGGGTCGGCACTCTCGGACCACCTACCATTTGTAACATCCCTGGCGCAAGATATAGAAAATATAAACAGGCCCTTCAGGTTCCAAAACATGTGGAACGCGCATCCTAAGTGCAAACAGGTGGTATATGATCACTGGTCACAAGAGGTACAGGGACTCAAATAATACGCTTTATGTCGTAAGCTATAAAGATTGAAGAAACCTCTCAAGGAACTCGGGGAAAAAGACTTCAACCACATTTCAGAAAAGGCAAAAAGAACTGACAATGAGTATGCAACCGCGTTGAAGAATCTAACAGCGGCGAACGCCTCGCCCGAACTGGTACATTAGATGACTATCTTAAAGCACAACACACCGCTCTTCTATACGGCGGAGTAGAAACTCCTTTCCTAAAAAGGAAGAATTAACTTCGTCACTATGGCGGATAAGGGAACAAGATTTTTTCATGGTTTGGTGCCCAACAGGAAAGGGGACGGAATTCTGGCAATCCTAGACGCTGAAGATAGGATAGTCACATCCAGTGAAAGAAAAGGGACACTACTCGCTGAATTTTACAAGGGCTTATTCAGTACAGAAGTTTCACGAACACCGATAGATATAGATATAATCCGCTCAGGCCCTGTACTCAATGATATGGAGAGAACAACACTGAGCCAAGATATAAAAAAATGAAATTAAGTTTGCCCTCTTCTCCATGTCTGATGACAAAGCACCAGGCCCCGATGGTTTCACAGCGGCCTTCTTCAAGAGTCATTGGGAAATCATGGGTCAGGATGTCACAAAATCAGTCTTGGAATTCTTCCGCAATAGAGAACTACTGAAAATACTCAACCATACAGCCATCACACTTATACCCAAGAAAGAAGAAAATCTAAGGGTGGCCAACTTTAGACCCACCTCCTGCTGTATAACCATTTATAAAGTCATCTCCAAAATCATCGCCAACAGAATCGAACCTTTCCTCCCTGGCCTTATTGACCCTTGCCAAGCAGCATTTGTGAAAGGACGGAAGCTATCAAATAATGTCATGTTGGCCCAAGAGTTGGTAAGAGGATACAGTAATTCAAGATCATCTCCCCGCTGTATGATCATGGTGTACCTCACAAAGGCATTCGACATGGTTTCCTGGGATTTCTTACAAGAGGTACTAACTGACCTGAGCTTCCTGCGTGTATTGGTTGACAGAATAATGGAATGCATAACAACATCGACTTTCTCCATTGCGATAAATGGAAAATTATATGACTTCTTCAAAAGCAAAAGGGGAGTTCGTCAGGGTGACCCACTCTCCCCCCTACTCTTTGTCATTTGCATAGAATACCTCTCGAGGTTACTGAAAACGAAGACAGAATCCACTCCGTTCTCATATCACCCCAGATGCAAAAATCTGAAAATCACCCACTTAGCTTTTGCTGATGACTTGATGCTCTTTTCGAAGGTGGATCGGAACTCTGTTCATACCCTTATGTCTATACTCAATGATTTCCAACAGACCTCCTGCTTGGCCATCAACGCCGCAAAGTCGCAATTCTTCGGGGTGGGTATCAAAGATAACTTAAGCTTAACAGGTATACTGTGGGCTACCTTTCAGGTCAGGTACTTGGGCATCCCGCTGGACTCCAGTAAATTGAAGGTCTCTTAGTTTCATACGCTCATCGACAGCGCCGATAATGAAATTGCAAAATTCAAAGGGCATACTTTATCATATGCGGGAAAGCTGGCACTCGTAAATTCCGTAGTCCAGGGCATTATTGGTTTCTGGATACAGCACTTCATCATACAGGGTAATGTCATGGAATCACTTGAACAAAAATGCAAACATTTCCTGTAGGGAGAAAAGAAACAGAAAAAGGTATCCTGGAAGAGGCTTTGCACTCTGAGAAGTAAGGGGGGTCTGGGAATTCGAGACTTCAAAATATGGAATATGGCCATCATCGCACAGCAGCTATGGGATATACACTCAAAAAAGGAATCGTTCTGGGTCCGATGGGTCTATTCACAATTCCTGAGCACGAGCATTATATGGCTTATACACCCAAGGGCCCCATGTGGCAGAATCTCGGAGAAGTTTTCACTCTACTTCACGAATCTGTGTGAACTCCGGGACAAACTAGTCATCATATCCGGTGGCTCAAGCGACTCGCTCAGGGACATGCTAGCGGTTTGGGCAGGATCTAGTAAATTCACGGAGATGGCTCATGATCCGCTACACAGGTTTACCTATCCTCACTTTTATGATATACCCACCCTCTCAAAAGAAAGATTCTACAAATCAATTTGGCGTGGATCCATACCCCCCCGGTTCTCGTTCATTACCATGCTTACTTCTCTTGGTCGTTTGCAAACCAAAGACAGGTACCATGGAGGCGAATATGTACCCACAGATCATATCTGCTCCCTATGTCGTTCGGAGGAAGAGCCGCATGAACGCTTGTTCTTCCAATGTGACTTTGTCAGAACTGTTTGGGATAGGGTGAAATTCTGGATTGGATTGAGAAGAGCCACAAATTCCATTGCCGCCTCGGACAAATGGATCAGAAGACAGGTACGAGGATTGAAATTGAAAAGAACAATGAGACCGCTAGCATTAACAACTATGGTGTATTACATATGGAGTGAAAGGAATAAAGTTCTCAAGCAAGAACTTCGACCGAATTCAGCAAGGGCATTCAAGCGTATTCAAAAAGACTGCTACCTTATCCTCAACAGACTAATCCCACATAGGCTACTGTTCTAAACAGGGAGCCGTCATTAAAAGCCTGCACAAATGTGGCAAATGTCGCATTCTTTCTCATCCAATACATTATCAAAAGTTTCTTGCAGGAAAGCACATTGGCGAACTTCGGAGGCTCACCCAAGAGGTAAACATTTCTTTACAGGTAAGTACAAGGCTGAACACCTATACGGTGGAGTTGAGGGTCATACGGTGGACCTCTTAACTGCTCAGACATCATTTTGGAAGCCCAACAACACTCAAATCAATATAGGTGTATATGGTAGAACCAGTATACACCACTTCATCTTTTTGCAGAAGTGGCACAGAGGCGCCATCCCATCCTATCTTTTGCAAGACTGGGATGCACGGATGGCCTCCTCATGGAGAAGTATAAAAAAAAGTCACTCGGGGTGGTTTGAGGATTGAAGAGTGGCTCGAGGGATACGTGGTTAGAGGGGTGCGTGGTTCGAGGGTTGCAAGATGGTTCGAATGGTGCCTCGAGGGTTAGGATGGTTCTAGGGGTAGGATGGTTTGAGGGTTGAAGGATGCTTTGAGGGTTGAATTATGCTTCAAGGGTTCGAGGTTCGAGGATAGCTGGACTGAGGTACTCGAGTGCTGAAGGCCTTCGAGTGCTGAACGCATTCGAGTGCTCGACGGGGGCATTCGAGAGCTGGAAGTGTTCGAGTGCTCTAGGGGGCATTCGAGTGTTGGAGTGTTCGTGTGTTGGGGGCCATTCGAGGGGTGGTCTGTTTTCCCTTGAGGGATAGTTCAAGAATTTGCTTCATTTGTCCTCGAGTTTGTCCTCGAGCACTAGAAGGGGGCATTCGATGGAAGTGGGAGTTTGAGTGCTCGAAAGGGCATTCTAGTGCTGAAGGCTGGTTCGAGGATAGATGGACTGAGGTATTCGAGTGCTGAAGGCAGTCGAGTGCTCGACAGGGGAATTCAAGAGCTGGAAGTGTTCGAGTGCTTGAGGGGGGGAGGCATTTCAAGTGAGGGAAGAGTTCGAGGGCTCGAGGGGACCATTCGAGGATTGAAGCTATTTGTGTGTAGATTGTCCTCGAGTGGGGTTTTCTGGAGTACCCTCGAGGAGGGACATTCGAGTACAGGAATCGATTACTCGAGGGGGGCATTTGACTGAAACAGGAGTTCTAATGCTCGAAGGGCCATTTGAGGATTCAAGATGTCCGAATGCTGGTGGATCGAGAACCAAAGGGTGGTCCGAGGATAGATGGACTAAGGTATTTGAGTGCTGAAGGCATTGGAGTGCTCAACAGGGACATTCGAGAGTTGGAAGTGTTCGAGTGCTCGACAGGGCATTCAAGTGTTGGAGGAATTCAAGTGCTCGAGAGATGGTTTGTTTACCCTCTTGAGGGGGCCATTCGATGTTTGAATCTTTTCGAGTGCTGGAAGCCCTCGAGGGATAGTTCGTTTAGCCTCGAGAGGGATTTACATCGTTTTGTCCCTGAGGGGTGGCTCGAGGAGTGAAAAAAAAACAACCGGCAGCTCCCATTCATCTAGTCGAAAGGATTTCCTATGGTAGTTGTATGGCCGTGCAGGTCGGGTAGGGGGTAAATTAATTCTGCGTACGCATTAATTAACCCCTTGCCAGATGTCACTTAGATTTAACGGTTGTGCTATTTGCCTGCGCTGCACTGAAAAGTGTAAAATGACATCAGGCTTTCCATTTGCCTAAAATGGAAAGGACGGTTACAAAACCGTTATGCGGGGCATGTGCGGTAGAAGTCATGGCCGGTCTCTTATCACTAGGAGGTCTATCCGCAGGGAACAACTGGGAGCACAATAGACTACGGCCATTCTACTCCCAACCCCAAAGAAAAACCCCATCCCGCATCCAGAGACCGTTATCGAAGGCCAATACCACCTCTCTATCTTTATCTTAGAGGTGTGCATGGTAGAAGCAGTGTGCCAGCTCTTCCCAGAGGAGATGACATACTACTTCATTTAAAGCCCGAGATCACTCTCGGTTTGGAAGACACCCATGGGGAGCAAACCACGGTGAACAAAGCCGGTTCACACTGCCGGTTGCATGGATGTTGTATGGAGCGAGGGGGGCTAGTGAGTTTGTTCGCATGCCCCTCTGTTTTCAGGGATGATTTTCACAGGCCCTAGTCACCACGACGGGGTTAGCATCTTTTGGCCACCTAGTTGTAACATCTACATCAGGGGTAGTCTTACTAGGTTTCATGTATTAAAGGAATGGGACAATGTTTCCCATTCCCATTGACTCTCACGGTTTCTTTTTATTTACCATTACCTTCAACTAGTGACTAAGCTGACTTTAACTAATCAACGGTCAAACTTTACTCGACTTTCAATATATAAACACTAATAACTAGGTTGACTTTGTCTAATCAACGATCAAACTTTACTTGACTCTCTCTCTCTCTCTATATATATAGAAATACTAGTGACTAAGTTTTTAACTAATCAATGGTCAAACTTTAATCGACTTTCAATATATAAACACTAACAACTGGGTTGACTTTGTCTAATTAACAGATAAGATTTACATAACTTTCAATAAAGAAACACTAATAACAAAGTTGACTTTAACTAATTAACGGTCAAACTTTATTTGAATTAGTATATATTAAATACTAATAATAATGTTTGACTTTGTCTAATTAATGGTCCAACCTTACTTGACTTTTTATATATAAATACTAGTGACTAAGTCGACTTTAACTAATCAACAGTCAAACATTACTTGACTCTCTCTCTCTCTCTGTATATCAGTAGTTCATATAGAATCGAACTTTCGATCGATCCCGGTACTTGGGATCCTATGGATGAAGACATGGTTTCTCTGGATCCTATTGAATTTCATTCCGAAGAAGAACCTTATAAAGATCGCATTGATTCTTATAAAAGAAAACACCTAGTAAACCGATCACAAGAATACCAGCTACAGTACCTATTATCCAAAGAGGAATTCTTCCATTAGTATCAGCCATTTTACCCCACTTCACTCCGTATTTCATCAAGTATTCATGCTAGAGACATAAACAGTCATGGATAATTATTAGATGAGATCCTTACGAATGCGCTAAGAAAATATCTAGAATTCTTAGTAATTCTCTTTCATTTAGAGTGGGATTTTTTGATAAATGGGAAATTTAAAATGCTAGGGGATGAAACGAGGGAATGTCTACAATACCTGGATTAAATTAGATACAATTTGAAGGATTTTGTAGGTTTATTGATCAGGGTTTAATGGAAGAACTTTCTAAATTTCCAAAAATAGTGACTAAGCTGTTTCCTTTTGAAAGCTAGAGAAAAGCTGACTCTCTCTCTAAGGCAATCTTTGGGCGAAAAAGGAGCATCCTTCTCCCACAATCTACGGGAGCATTTTCGTTCGATCAATTGGTAAATCCAGCCTGAGACCAGATTATTCAGATTCCCCATGGGATTCCGAGCATAATCATCTCCAGGTTGGGGGTTTTCCGATGCTTTTCTGCCAGCATTGCGAGGGTTTCAAAAACAGTTCTTCTTAGTCATTTGGTTTTGAACTAGTTCGTTTCCTGTTCGAGTACTGAAACTTTATTCATCTGTTGAATACTTGGATTGTGTATATGTCTGTGTCCCTGTCGTTGTACCTTGTATGAGTAATGCCTGGCCTGTGTACCATATTATCTGCCTATATACTAATCCCCTGTTGCCGGGATAGGTACTAGGAATTTCTGTTGTCTTCGAAGTAGAATATTGTGTGGGAGATAAGTTAGTCTCCCTTGTGCATCTGATACGTTAGTCGGATTGTTTGCCTAACCCCTCTTGTCTTCTCTTACTATCACTGTGAACGGGAAAGCATGGACCAGACTCCTCCATCAACCCCTGCCACCAAATCGGTAAATCATCCGGGCCTGATTGAACATGTGGACAAAACCTTCAAGTCTAGAGAATGGCATGATCCGCTATTAGAGAGAAAAAGGGCTTGGGATGATGCAGATATCGCCTTGAACAAAGTAGACATTACTACAGACCAGGATGTGGATTTTGTCCTCTCAGAGGAAGAAGTTAACAAGGAGCAAGTCCGGGTGTTCTACGGTTTTTTAGGTGTCTTCCCAGGTTCTTTCCCAGGTACATATGCTGTCTGAAAATTGCTCATGGAAAAGTGGGATGTCCAATGCTGGGTTCAGAAAATGACAAATGGGTATCTAAAATTCGGATTCAAAATAGCGGAAGACAGGGACAAGGTATTACAGGGTCCGAACCATTTCCTCCATGGTAAAAAGTTATTCATTGTTCCTCTACCCGAGTCTGGGAAGTACGATATGCATATCATGGCCAAGAAACCGATCTGGATTCGCATGAACTACCTACCCAAGTCATGCTGGCACGAAAAAGCCCTCGAGAAGATAGCTTCCACCCTAGGAGATCCCATCCTCATGGACAATGGAACTCGAGACCTCGTGGGCTACTACGCTAGGATCCTGGTCCTCATCGACACCTCCAAACACCTTAAAGAAATTGTAAAATTCCATATGCATGACGGAACTACCCACTCGTAACGGATACTATACGACTACTACAAACCGTGGTGCCCAAACTGCGGAGAAAATACACACCTCTTTGAAGGTTGCGATGAATTCTTCAGGGCTAGGGACAGGGTTTTTCAGGAGCGCATGGCTAAAAGAAATCGAGATGTAAACTTCGACAAAGGTGTTCAGCCCACACAGGTAAATGAAGAAAAAAACCCATACGGGGAACTCTCCCGTACAAACGGAGACACGGTTTTAGGTTCTAAATCATAAATTCCAGGACCTAGCACCATGGAGCAAGAAGTAAACTCGGTAAAGGAAAAGTGCGATGACACAGAGGTGATCATGGAGATGGACCGGGGGAAGGAAACAGGAGATCCTACACCATCGGGCTCACAACCCTGTCTCAGTGATGTTGCCGGCTTGGTAGAGCCACCAGCTTTTGGGGATGTAGACAGACCGATGAATGTTACAGGAAACATACCGGACAGCATGCTCCATCCAGAGGCAAGAAGAAGGAGCAACCACCCTAGGGCAGGAAGCCCTCCTGCGCCAAAAGGAAAAACCATAGTTGAGAAACATATGTTCAAGAGCAGCGACAGAACCCGGTTTTCTTACATGCTGCTAAACCCATCGAAAAAGACCTACCAAAGAGTGGCGGAAGCAGCAAAGAGTTCCTCCTCAAATGACAGCAGTAAAGGCGGCGGTCCGAGGCCTAAAGGGACCTTCACTCCCCAATGAACGCGGCCTGCATAAATATAAGGGGCCTTGGTGCCCCAGCAAAAAAGAGATGGGCGAAGAACATCATCTCCGAAAATAATGTTGGTTTGTTAGGTATTCTGGAAACAAAGGCAAGTGAACGAACACTGAATAACTGCATGAGGAGTCTTAAAGGTTGGAGATACACCCATAATTTTGAATTGGCACCAAATTCAAGAATTCTTGTTGTTTGGGACCCCAAAAAGTTTTATGTCGAGACAACGGGCAAAATGGCGCAGCTGATCCATCTCAGAGTACGACACCTATCATTGAATGTGCATTTTCTTTGCACCTATACGTATGGAAACAGTGAGGGAAGACTACACAGATTGCCCCTTTGGGCAGAGCTGAAGCGATACGGTGCAAACCTTGACTCACCATGGATGGTTCTTGGCGATTTCAACGCCATCCTCAGTGTAAATGATCATATGGGTAACACATCCCCGGGGTCTACCAAATGAGAGAATTTCAAGAAGCATGTACTGCCTGTGGTCTGAGGGATGCCCCAGCAATCGAGGATCATCTAACATGGCACAATGTGGATTTCTCAATCAGGCGCAAACTAGACCGTGTCCTCCTGAATCACAAATGGGATGAAGACTCCTGCCGTACCACCTTTTTTCTTGGATCAGCCCTCTCGGACCACCTACCTTTTGTTATAGCTCTAGCACAAGAAAATGAGCAACTAAATAGACCTTTCAGGTATCAAAATATGTGGAACGCACATCCGAGGTGCAAACAGGTTGTGCATGATCACTGGTCACCAGCGGTTCAAGGATTCAGACAGTATGTTTTATGCCGCAAACTACAAAGATTGAAGAAACCCCTTAAAGAGCTGGGGAAAAAGGATTTCCACCACATGTCAGAAAAGGCGAAAAGAGCAGATATGGAGTTCACGGACGCATTGAAAAGTTTAACGCCGGAGAACGCATCACAGGAACTGATACACCAACTGACTGTTCTAAAGCAAACAGCCTTGCTCTTCTACACGGCGGAGTCGAAATTCCTAACCCAAAAGGGAAGAATAAACTTTGTCACTTTGGCGGATAAGGGCACAAGTTTCTTTCACGGCTTGGTAGCCAACAGGAAAGGGGGTGGAGTCCCGGCAATCCTGGACGCAGAGGAAAGATTAATCACATCCAGCGAGAAAAATGGGCATTAATTGCGGAGTTTTATAAGGGCTTATCGGGACAGATGTACCACTTGCACCAATCAACCCAGATATAATCTGTTCAGGCCCCTTACTTACCGACATGGAGAGAGCCACACTAAGCCAAGATATCGAAAGACATGAAATCAAGTCTGCCCTCTTCTCCATGTCCGATGACAAAGCACCGAGCCTGGATGGCTTCACTGCGGCTTTTTTCAAGAGTCAATGGGAGATCGTGGGACAGGATGTCAGAGAATCGGTCTTGGAATTTTTCCGCACTGGTGAACTTCTAAAAAGACTAAACCATACTGCTGTTGCACTTATTCCCAAGAAAGAAGACAACCTAAGGGTAGCTGACTTTAGACCCATCTCCTGCTGCAATATCATTTACAAGGTTATCTCTAAGGTCATCGCCAACAGAATTGATCCTCTCCTCCCCCGCCTCATTGACCCTGCCAAGCAGCGTTTGTAAAGGGATGAAAACTTTCTGATAATGTCATGATGGCTCAAGAGCTTGTGCAGGGCTACAAACTATCACGATCCTCTCCCCGCTGTATGATTATGGTAGACCTCGCAAAGGCATTTGACAAAGTTTCCTGGGATTTCATACAGGAGGTACTAAATGGCCTAGGCTTCCCACAAACATGGGTTGATAGAATCATGGAATGCGTAACAACATCGACATTCTCCATTGCGATAAATGGCAAATTGTGTGATTTCTTCAAAGCCAAAAGGGGACTGTGACAAGGTGACCCCCTATCCCCCCAACTTTTTGTCATTTGCATGGAATACCTTTCCAGGTTACTGAAAAATAGGGCAGAAACCTCTCTGTTCTCCTATCACCCGAGATGTGAACACCTAAAAATCACCCACCTGGCTTTCGTGGATGACCTGATGCTTTTTTCGAAGGCAGACCGGAACTCTGTCCATACCATCATGTCTGCTCTAAATAATTTCCAGCAGACCTCATGCCTAGCCATCAATGTCGCAAAGTCAAAATCCTTCGGAGTGGGTATAAAGGAGGACTTAAGCTTCACAGGCATTCCGTGGGCTACCTTTCTGGTCAGGTACTTAAGTATCCCGTTGGATTCCAGTAAATTAAAGGTCTCTCAGTTTCATACGCTTCTCGACAACGTTGACAAGGAAATTGCAAGATTCAAAGGTCAAACATTATCTTATGCGGGGAAACTGGAACTCATAAAATCTGTGGTACAGGGAATTGTTTGATTCTGGATACAACACTTTATAATCCAGGGTAATGTTATGGATTCACTAGAACAAAAATGCAAACATTTCCTGTGGGGAGAAAAAAAGCAGAAAAAGGTTTCCTGGAAAAGGCTTTGCACCCCGAGGAGTAATGGGGGTTTGGGAATTCGGGACTTCAAGACATGGAATATGGCCGTCCTTGCACAGCAACTATCGGATATACACTCAAAAAAGGAATCACTCTGGATCAAATGGGTCCATTCCCAGTTCCTGGGCATGAGCAATATATGGAATGTACACCCAAGGGCTCCGTATGGCAGAATCTCGGAGAAGTTCTCACTCTACTTCACGAATCTGTGCGAAATAAGGGACAACCTGGTAACCATGTGTGGTGGCTCAAGGGAAACACTCATCGACTTGTTGGCGGTTTGGACAGGATCTGGAAAATTCACGGCGATGGCTCATGGCCATTTCCACAGGTTTACTTACCCTCACCTGTACGATATATCCACCCTCCCAAGGCCAAGCTTCTTCAAATCAATTTGGAGTGGATCGATACCCCCGGTTCTCCTTCATTACATGGCTTGCATTGCTTGGTTGTCTTCAAACCAAGGACAGGTACCACGGAGGAGATGACAAACCCACAGACCACATATGCTTCCTATATCGTTCCGACGTAGAGACACATGATCACTTGTTCTTCAACTGTGATTTCGTCAAACCGGTATGTGATAAAGTGTAAAACTGGATTGGATTGAGACGAGCCACCACCTCCATTGCAGCCTCGGACAAATGGATCAGAAGACAGGTAAGAGGATCGAAATTGAAAAGAAAGATGGGTCCACTGGTGCTGACAACCACAGTGTACTACATATGGAGTGAAAGGAACGGAGTTCTCAAAAATGGACTTCGCCAGGACTCGGCTAAGGTTTTCAAGGTAATCCAAAAGGACTGTTACCTCATCCTCAACAGATTATTCCCGCACGAACTACTGTTCTAGACAGGGATCCTTCGCAAACAAACGTAAAAAAATGAGGAAGTCTTTTCTTTATTTCAAAAGTTTCTTGCAGGTAAGCTTAGGGGAGACCATCGATACAACACCAGAGAGGTAAATATTTCTTCTGCAGGTAACAACAGATGCGGACATCCACAAGGCAGCTAGAAGGGGGGGGGGGCATACTCGAAGGGATCACGCCATCGAAGGGGCTCTGCCCTCGAAGGGGTCATACCCTCAAAGGGGCTCTGCCCTCGAGGGGGTCAAAACCCTGGAAGGGGTCATACCCTCGAAGGGGTCATACCCTCGAAGGGGCTATGCCCTGGAAGGGGTCACACCTCTGAAGGGGCTCTGCCATCGAAGGGGTCGTTGCCTCGAAAGGGCTTTGCCCTCGATGGGGTCGTACCCTCGAAGGGGCACTTCCCTCAAAGGGGTCCGACAAAAAAATAAAAATTTTTACACATATATTTATTTTGGTTGCAGTCTGGGGGGTAAAAAGGTGGCTTGGAAGGGGTAGGCTCCAGGGTTGCAAATTAGTAATGAGGGCTGGTGGACTGGTTCGAGGGCTGGGGGATTGGCTCAAGGACTGAGGGATGGTTGCGTAGGGATGGTTGCATAGGGCTAGGGGATTGGCACGAACCTCTAGAGGCATATTCGAGAGGTGTCGAGGGCCAGTGGTTCGACAGGTCTCGAGGGCCACTGGTTTGAGAGATGTCGAGGATCACTGGTTCGAGAGGTCTCGAGAGCCACCGGTTCGAGAGGTCCACAGGTTCAGAGGTTCATCAGGTCTCGAGGGCCATCGGCTCGAGAGGTCAAGAGGGCCAGCGGTTCGATAGGTCTCGAGGGCCAGTGGTTCAATAGGTCTCGAGGCTCAGTGCTCTAAGAGGTCTCGAGGGTCACTGGTTCATGAGATCTCAAGGGGAAATGGTTCGAGAGGTCTCAAAGGCCACCGGTACAGGAGGTTTCGAGGGCCACCGGTACGGGAGATCTCGAGGGCCACCGGTATAGGAGGTCTCAAGGGCCACCGGTTCGAGAGGTCATGAGGTCCAAAGGTTCGTGAGGTCTCGAGGGCCAGAGGTTTGTGAGGTCTCGAGGGTCAGTGGTTCGAGAGGTCTTGAGGGCCAGGGGTCCGAGAGGTCACGGAGGCCAGTGGTCAGAAAAAAAAATAATTTTTACTCTATACACATATAATTATTTTTGGTGGCAGTCTGTGGGGGGGGAAAGGATGGCTGGGAAGGAGTAGGTGGCTCCAGGGCTGCGGATTAGTTTCAAGGGCTGGTGGACTGGCTCAAGGGCTGGGGGATTGGCTCGAGGAGTGAGGGATGGTTGCATAGGTGGTTCGAGGCGTATTCGAGAGCTCTCAAGGGCAAGTTGTTCGAGAGGTCTCGAGGGCCAGTTGTTCGAGAGGTCTCGAGGGCCAGTTGTTCGAGAGGTCTCGAGGGCCAGTGGTTCGAGAGGTCTAGAGGGCCACTGGTTCGAGAGATGTTGACAGCCAATGGTTCGAGAGGTCTCTAGGGTCACCAGTTCGAGAGGTCTCGAGGGCCACAGGTTTGTGAGGTCCCCAGGTTCAGAGGTCCGTGAGGTCTTGAGGGCCAGAGGTTCTAGAGGTCTAGAGGGCTAGCGGTTCGATAGGTCTCGAGGGCCAGTGGTTTGAGAGGTCTCGAGGCCCAGCGCCCCGAGAGGTCTTGAGGGCCAGAGGTTCGTGAGGTCTCGAGAGCCAGAGGTTTGAGAGGTCTCGAGGGCCAGCGGTTTGAGAGGTCTAGAGGGCCAGCGGTTCAACAGGTCTCAGGGCCAGTAGTTTGAGAGGTCTCGAGACCCAAAGCTCCGAGAGGGCCCGAGGGCCAGTGGTTCGAGAGATCTCGAGGGCCACTGGTTCGAGAGGTCTCAAAGGCCACCGGTACGGGAGGTCTCGAGGGCCACCGGTTTGAGAGGCCCCGAGGTCCAGAGGTTCGTGAAGTCTCGAGGGCCAGAGGTTCACGAGGCCTCGAGGGCCAGCGGTTTGAGAGGTCTCGAGGGCATGCAGTTTGAAAGGACTCGAGGGCCAGTGGCTCGAGAGGCCTCGAGGGCCAGGGGTCCGAGAGGTCATGAAGGCCAGTGGTCTAAGTGCTCTCGAGGGCCAGAGGTTCGACGGCTAAGGGTCAGGAAAAAAAATTAATAATGAATATATATTTCATGGAAATGTTGAGATTTTCAGCCTTCCCTTTTGGGCAGAAACTGTGGATCATGAGTGAGGGAGTTCTCATTTCCCCTATCCAGTGGGGTGTAACCTTTCATCACTTGGTTTGCACAACTATTTGAATTGGGTAGTGGATTAATTAATTAGCGTACAAAAAATTAATTAATCCACTACTAGCTGCGATACTTGGATTTGACGGTTGCGCGATTCGCCTGCGCTGCACTGTAAAGTGTAAAATGGCATACGGCTGTCTGTTTGCCTAAAATGGAGAGAACGGTTACAAAACCATTACGCGGGGCGTGCACGGTAGAAGTCATGCCCGGTCTCTTATCATTAGGAGGTCTATCCACGGGGAACAACTGGGAGTACCATCGACTACGGTCAACTGACTCCCATCTCCAAAGTAAAAACCTCGACACCCACACAGAGATCGTTACCGAAGGCCAATAACACCCCTTTATCTTCATCTTAGGGGTGTACATGGTAGAAGCGGTGTACCAGCTCCACCCAAAGAGGACGCATTGCTTCATTCATTAGAAGGCCGAGACCTCTCTCGGTTTTGAAGGCCATCGCTGCACCTTAGCGATGGTTGGGATTACACCCGTGGGGAACAAACCATGGGTCAAGAGCCGGTTACGACTTCCGGTTGGATGGAGGTTCCATGGAGGAAGGGCTAGTGAGTTTGTTCTCATGACCATCTGTTCTTTTTGTCTTTGGTCACCTGGTTGTAACATTTAGACCAGGGGCAGTATTTTAGGTAACGTGTAAAAAGGGAGTGGGCTAATGTCCCCACTCCCGTATATTTCCACGGCATTTTTTTGGGGCCACCTGATTGTACCATCTAGATTAGAGGTATTTTAGTAGGTTTCATTGTATCACGGGAGTGGGAAAATGTTCCTACTCCCGTAGACTCTCATGCTTTCTTTTTATTTACTATTACCTTCGACTAGTGACTAAGCTGACTTTAACTAATCAACGGTTTAACTTTACTCGATTTTCACAATATAAATACTAATAACAAAGTTGACTTTAATTAATCCATGGTTAAAATTTATTTGAATTAGTATATATAAATACAAATAAAAATGGTTGAAAATAAGTGAAATGACTATTATACCCCTGTGATAAAAAGTCAAAAAGGAAACCCTGCCCTCATTTCTTCATTTTCTTTCTTTCTTACAAAAATTCATCCTTCACATTTTCCTCACTGCTGCTCGACTAATCAACGATCGAGGATGGTTGGATTGGTGTGAGCACAGTGGTTCGATTGGAGATGAGTCAGCGGCGGCGCGACTGTGGTTCGATTGGAGCAGTTGTGCGGCAGTGATGGCAAAGTGGTACAGTGCGGCAGGGGGATAGAGTTTCTAGTGGAGCTAGGAGGTGGCGGAGCTAGGGCAGCGGTGGCGCACGATTCTTTTTGGTGGCTGGTGGTGTGGGTTTCTAGCGGAGTTAGGGCAGCGCTAGGAGGTGGCGGAGCTAGGACAGAGGTAGGGCCATGGTTCTTTCTGGTGACTGGTGGCGTGGGTTTCTTGCGGAGCTAGAGTAGAGCTAGGAGGTGGTGAGGTAGTGACATGGCAATGTGGTGATGCAGGGGTAGCAGTGGTAAGGCGGCGATGTCGGGCAGCGACAGTAGCGATGGGACAAGGCAGATATGGTGGTGGGACGAGGCGAAAGTGGTGGCAGACTCCAGTTTGCTCACCCTCTAAAAAAGGGCTTCATCTGAAATGGTAAGAACTCGTTAATAAGTTCTCGATGTTGCCTCATTCTTTACCTCTGATTCCCTTTATGGCGTTGCTTTTGTTAATTGTTTGAGATTTTGGGGTAAAATGTACGAATGGGGGTGAATTTTCTAGGGTTTATATTCTTTTATGAATTTTTCTTGTTTTATTGTGATTCCTGGGCTTGTGGAGATGTTAGCATATCATATGATCCAATAAAGTCCTGGTTTTTGCTTGCTCATTTGAACAAGCATAGCAAAACTTGCTGATGAACTTTACAACTTGTCTGATTCATCAATGTTTTCACATTTCTAAAGAACAATTTTAGCTTTTATACAGTAATTAAGTAAGAGGCTTAAGATATTATTTACATACCCTCTCTTTTGTCTCAGTCAGAGGACTTCAAGCACTTGGTTGATGCAGTACATGGTAATGGTTCAAAGTTGAATGATATGGTACCCTTCTTGATGTATTTCTATGAACATTTTGTACTCATTTAGTCACAAGAATCTTTTGGCATGTGTATGTGTTGTATTTCTATTAAAAAATAAATCATTGTCAAGCTATATCTTATTTTAGTTATGACCCCTCTTTAACTGATTTATTGCCAATAATTGAATGTATCCCTTGTAACATGTTCTTCCACTTCATGTTCTCCTTTGGACATGGTTCTTTATTCTTAATTTGTTCTTATAACTGACCAATATGGCATTACATAAATGGCTTCTTCTTGGGAGTTATGATATCAACCTCACCCGATTTGATATGCAGCTAATTTTTTAGAGATGTTTTTCTTCTTTTGTTTGCAGGTCTTGGATTATTGGTCTTCTTAGACATAGTCCATTCTTATGCTACAGCAGATAAGATGGTTGGGTTATCGCTTATGATGGTTCAAATGATTGCTATTTCATTATGGTAATCTAATAAATTGCGTTGATGGGTGAATTATGACTTGTTTAGATGCCACTATATTTCTAGTAATTGTGTGTCATCCAACATTTGTAAGTGATTTTTCCATATTTCATAATATCAGAATGTGAACAAGGACTAGTTTGCATGTAGGATGACGAGATTATCACATTTCTTTGCCTTAGCATCAATGTTGCATTAACCAGGTTTCTTTTTTGATTTGGCATAATGTAATTTTTACTACATGGGCCTGGCTGTATGCTTATAGCTAGTTAAAAACAAAAGATATAACATTTGGAGAACAAAGGTTGTAATATCTCATAAATGGACTCCTATCCATTTTATTGCAAAAAAGTTTGTACGCATAATACTGAGAGTTTGGCCCGTATTGTGCCAGCTTCTTCTGTGATAGTCAGTGATAGAGCCATTTTGGATCAAATTATTGTCATTTGTGCAGTCCATTATTTCCTCCTCGGGGTCCAGATACTATGATACTTCATACTTTATATCCATTCTGAGTATGTATAAATGTAATATATTTTTGAGCAATTTTAATATATTGTAGGTAAGCGAGGCAATCATAAATTCTGGGGTACGAGAATGTTCATTTATGGAGATCAAAATGTGTTGCACTTCCTTCTTTCACATTTAATTTGGTAGCATATTTGGCCTTTCTCAAGTCAGTTTAATAGGCTTTGCTTTTTGTCAGAAGTTGGTACTATAGCTGATTTCTAGGTTAATGCCTCTCAGGTGGGTGGAGGAGTATCATATTGATGTCTTTAACTTTCACTCACTTCCATCAATGATGTACACACACAATGATTTTGCTTCTTTACGGGTGACATGGAAGAGTAAGTCCTTTAACTTATCGATTTAAGTAAACTTTTCTTTATTTTGATTATCATGTTGTTTATGTACTCATTACTTACATACTTTAAAACTACAACTCTAGTGTCACTAGAAATTTTTACCCCATCCTCACAGGCAGCTGTTCTCATTTGTTATGGTAAATATTAGTCCTGTAGATTCAACTTTGTGTTTTCTTTTTAAACTCCAAGTAGAAAACATTAAATTAACATTGAAACTTGGGGAAGAGTACATACCTTGTTTTGCATTAGTTGGATAAGAGTAATGATAGAAATATCCGTTGTGCTATTGGACGCATCAACACTACATCTTATTCATGGAGAAGAGCATAAAATGGTATAACTGATGTGCTGACTGTTTCTTTGCTATGGACTGATACCTCCAGGATATGATGAACTTGGATCAAACTGATAGAATTATTTCAAGAGGTTCAGGTGGCTGTTCCAACATTCATCATATTAATGACTTTGCCATGGTAAAGTTTATTTATGTATCCATATTCATACTTCTGGCCTCTTGATTGAGATTTGTCACGATTGTGAGTTGAAGTAGTTCAGTAGAAGTTATGACATGTGTGGTTTATCTTCACATCCATATAGAAATCAATATAATATGATTGAGTTGCCTTTTGCTTGTACTCATTTTGGATCTTCCTTGGCGGTCGGTAGTGAGTTACCAAACTTTGTAGTTCCTAGAAATTTGTTTGAAGTACTATCTTGGCATCAATGCTTTCATGAATCCCTAGTCACATAAATATTTTAGTATCGTTTAAAAAATAGGTGCTACAAGTGCTAAAATTAGCTCCGGTTGGAAAATCGATACTAAAATATTTACGACTAAAAAACCCCTTCCTCTAAAAACTGCAGCTGCAGTGCGTTGCAACTTTTAGAGGAAGGGATTTTTTTTAGTCATCGTAAATATTTTAGCACCGGTTTTTAACCGGTGCTAACAAAAAAAATTGATGCTACTAGTGCTAAAATTAGCACCGGTTGAAAAACTGGTGCTAACCAAAAAACCGGTGCTAAAATTAGCACAAACAAACTGGTGCTATTGCGGTACATTTTAGCACCGGTTTAAAAACCGGTGCTAACAAAAAAACCGGTGCTAAAAGTAGGGATTTAGCACAAGTTTTTTCAAATCGGTGAAACCGTTTCATCGGTTACTTAGGCACTGGTTTTTTAACAAAATAACCGGTGCTAGAACAAAAAAATGTTGCTAAAAGGGGGTTCCTGTAATAGTTCTTCTCCCATCATGTCTCATGCAGGGTACTCTTATTATATCATATTAGTTGATAATTTTTCTCGGTTCACATGGTTATATCCTCTGCAACGAAAACTTGATTTTGTGGAGGCTTACATGCATTTTGAGGTTTTTCTTGAGAACCAGTTTTCTACCACCATTAAAGTATTTCAGAGTGATGGTGGAACCGAGTTTTTGAATCATCGCATGCGATCACATTTTGCGTCTAAGGGAATTCATCATTAGCTTTCATGTCCTTACACTCCAGAGCAAAATGGTCGTGCAAAGCGGAAGCATCGTCATATCACTGAGACAGGATTGTTGATGCTCTTTCATCCCGAACTTCATCATTCATTTTAGTATGATGCTTTCTCTACAGCAGTCTACATCATCAATAGGATGCCTACTCCAGTATCAGGTCAGTCTCCGCTCTCTGTTATTTTTGGCACTACTCCTGATTACTCCAACTTTCATCCTTTTGACTGTCGAGTTTTTCTGTATTTGCACCCTTATGCTCCTCATAAATTGGCACCTCGGAGTTTTCCATGTATTTTCTTAGGATACAGTTCTCTGTACAAGGGTTATCAATGTATTGATTCTCTCATGAAGAAGGAGTACATTACTCGCCATGCTCGGTTTGATGAATTGTTTTTTCTGGCTACCTGTACTCGTATTGCCACAAATTTTTCATCACTGGATGTTTTTACCATTTTGGAGCCTTCGTCAGTTCTATTGAAGGTTTCTGAGCCATCTTCTTCAGTACCTTCACCCATTATTTTTGAAAATTTAAATTTTCTAACCGTACAGGAAGCTCAGGGTTCTTCTAGAAATTGCATTTGTTTGCCATAGGGTGACCATCAGCATGATCGACGACAGACATCACATCCGCCGCTACCGCTGTCAACTAATGCGCCAGCCACCCCAGCCGCGTGTGTGCTCCATGCACCACTCAGCCAGCCGTCAGCATCTTCTCCAATGGCACCGGCTGACCCTGCTTCTCTAGTGCTGCCATTGTCGCCATCTGCCCAGTTGCTGCAATCCACCTCGGGATTTGTGCCTAATGCCTCGGTATATGTGCCATCCTTAGGATATGTTCCCTTGTCGATTGTGGGACTCTATTCCCAGCATCCAATGCATACTCGTTTGCCCAATGGTTCTCTACGGCAAAATGATTTTTCTGATTATGATATTTTGGGTTTATTGAGTACTTTATTTTCTAAGGCCGAGCCCTGAAGTCATCACTCGGTCGTCAAAAATCTTTAATGGGTTGCTGCTATGGACTCAGAGATAGATGCCTTACGCTCTCAACAGACATGGGAGTTAGTTTCTCGTCCTCCAATTGCAAATGTTGTTGGTCAAAATGGGTTTACCAATTGAAGTATAAATCTGATGGCTCCCTTAACCAACACAAAGCAAGGTTAGTTGCTCCGGATTTTTTGCAATTTCCTGGCTTTGATTATGATAATACTTTCAGTCCAGTGGTGAAGGCATCTATTGTTCGTACTATTTTATCTATTGTTGTTCATTACAATTGGCCATTGCGACAACTTGATGTCAAAAATGCATTTTTAAATGGCATTCTTCACTCCCCAGTTTACATGGAGTAGCCTGCTGGTTTCGAAGATCCAATGCATCCTGATTATGTGTGTCACCTACGCAAGGCCATTCATGGTTTGAAGGAAGCTCCCCGTGCTTGGTTTTAGCATTTTAGTTCTTTTTTTATTAGTATGGGCTTTGTATGCAGTTCCTCCGATCTCATAGGGTGCCTCTTTGCTTTATTTGTTGGTTTATGTTGATGACATTATTCTTAACGAGAATGATGGGTGTCTTATTCAGAAGTTTATTTATCGGGTAAATCAGGAATTTAATATTACCGATCTTGGCACTCTACATTATTTTTTGGGTTTGGAGGTTGTTCGTACTTCCAATGGCTTATTTCTTGGTTGAGACAGATATACCTAGGACATTTTACTGTGAGCTGGCATGCAATATTATGTGCTAGTTGCCATCCCATTTTTTACTACACCCACATTTACTTGGGTTTTTTTGGGGCAAAAAACTGAGGTAAAAAGGCCTGAAAAACTGAGGTAAGAGGTGTTGTTTTTTGTAGTGTCGATACCCTAATTCTTTCCCCGTCAATCTCACTCCAAATTCTAACAAACTCTCGCGTAATAGAACAAGGACGTGCGTAGGTCGCAACCGCTAGAAATGAGTGTGAGAACAATACATCCCATGCACTCAACTATGAATACCAATCCCTAGGCTTAGAGAGGCTTAGTTGGTATCTCCTGATGACTCTCAGGTTTGTACGACCCTAATCGCTACACAACAACCCTAGCCGCTATAAAACAACCCTAGTTACTACAAACTGTTATGCCCATCTATCGGGGTAAATAAAGGGTTTCCCCTTGTTAGGGTGTCTATCATCCCTAATATGAATTATTATTACACAACTAGCCAATTAGAATTAGAGTCTAACGATCAGGACGGTACTCTTGAGATAGCATGAATGCATTCATCTCCCTGATACTCTCTAACCTACAATAGCTCTAACCTAACACTTCCAAGATAGCATGTTAAGCCTAGCACGATATTACACTAAACATGGATATATGGGTGCATCATTAAATATGATATAACATAAATCTCACAAGAATGTAAAGCATAAAACAAGCACAAATATTCATAGGACATAAGGATATGGAAATCCAAGAATCTCACAAAGTCAACATCTAGTCATGAATACAAATATTTCCCCAAGAAAATAAACTACTCGCAAGACATTTAATCCAAGAAAATAATTGAATTCAATTCTATAGGCAAAACTAGGAAAATTAAATGAAGAGAGGAGAGAACCTCCCTCTTCCTACCAATTCTTAGATCTAGAATTAAAATATAACTAGTAGACTAGTGGATATATAGTAGGTGGAATTAGGCATGAGAAAAACCCCAAAAGAGTAGAAACCCTAGGAACCACGTCAGCACGGGCCGTACAATAGTGCACATGCAGCACCACACGACCCATAAAAAATCACGTTGGCCACGGGCTAGAGGTCCTTCTGCTAGAAAACTGAGCGCGCGTGATTGGGTGTAGTTTTACAGATATTTTATCTACTTTTATCAGCTTCTTTTGTCACTTGATGTGCACTTAGGTGTGTTTTTGAGCAGGAAATCATTAGATTGTGTGCTTGATGTGCCCATTTTATATGGTTATTTCGAGACTTTTCGGGTTCACTTTTGTACACTTTTGTGCTCTAGATATGGCATTTTGCCTTGAAATTCTCTAAGGGGAGTTAAGAATGACTTTTACACTTTTATTACTTTTCTAGAGGATTTTATGTGACAAGGAAATTATTTTGAAGATTACCTTTGAAGATTTGAAGACTTGAAGACTTGCATTTGAACTTTTGAAGACTTGAAGATAAGTGAAGTGAAGAGGAGGACTTGGGACAAAAAGAAGAAACAAATCAAGATGCTGAAATTTGGCTCAATACGAACCTTATCCTCTCTCTTTCCTCCTCTTCTTATTCTTCCCGTTTCTGGACTGAAAACCCTAGGTTTCCGTTTCTTTCTTTTCTTTGTTTGTGCTGGTCAATTATGTGTTTTCATTATCTAGGTTAGTTTTATACTTGGGAGCAATTGATTAAGGCTTCGAAGCCAATGTCTTGAAAATCCTATAAATCTATTTAGTGCTTTTGCTATTGTGCATTTATTGAGCTTTGAATGAGAATTTTTAATGGCATTAATGTTGTTGGAAGTTTGAGTATATGAATTACTTGTATGATTACTTGTTAGGGTTGGGATAAAGTAGCTAAGTTTCGCCTCTTTTGATTTGGAATCCAAGAGTATGCATTAGAATTTATAATGGTGTTTGTGTGTTGATAATTGCTAGATGAATGTGATAATGTTAAACTCTTTGTCATGTTTATTTATTGTAGCAAATAGGAGAGGTCTATGAACATTTAACGTTCTTGACTAATCTTGTGTAAATGCATGAATTGGTTCAATGCTTAGACATGGTGTAGTGTTTATAAGTATTATCAAACTTGTTGATTCTTCGTTCTCAATGCCATTAATGGGATACTTTTAGCCATTTATCGGCTAAAGGAGTCATTAGTGAGGTTTGACAAGAGATGTCAAATTCACTCTTGCAAACTACTATCTAAGAAGGATAGAAGACTTATCTTCACAACTAGTAGTTAAACTAATGAATAGGTTGTAGATTCAAGGATACAAAAGAGGTTTGGAAGTGGAAATCAATTGCCCCCAAGGCTTTGCCTTTTATAGTTTTTACCCCTTTTTCTTAGTTTGTTGCATGATTAACTTAGTTACTTTACTTTGCTAGTTAGCTTGTCTTTAATTTCATAACTTAGGACATAACCAACCCCCCCCCATTTACATACTTTTATATGTATCTATCTATGTCTATATCTAGTATGCTTTCTTCTCTATATGTTTTAACACTTAGAAAGATCCCTCCTCTTGTGGACGATGCCGACTTTCCATTATTTAATTAATTGTAGATAGGAAGCATTTAAGGCTTAAAATAGTAACTTTTTGAAAGGTACGGCAGCATTCTCCCAAATTTTGGCGCCACTGCTGGGGAAGTGGCTTTTATTTTTAAGTGTTTGGCCATATTTGGTTGCATATTATATAGTTTTTTAAAAAAAATTTCCATTTCTTGGTGGTTTTTTTTGTTTGGAGTAGGTATTCCTTGAGTTCTTGATGAATTTTTATCGATAATCCTTGCAATATGATTCCAGACTTTTGAAAAAGAAAAAAAGAAAAAAAGATGTCTCGCCTTGAGGGAACTCATGATGAGAAGAGAGAATCAACAAGAAAGGTTTTGTAGTATTTGTCATTCCAACCATCCTATCGAGTCTTGCTATTTTTTGAGAGAGGAGCACTATGAGGGGCAAAGAACCCTTGGTTTCAAAAACCTAGTGTATTATGAAGAGTGCTACCAAGAGGTTGGAGATGTTGGTTTTCAAGGGCAAGAAGCCCAAGAATGGTATCCATACCACAATTATTACAATCCGGAGTGGAGTGGTAATCCAAATTGGTGGTATGAGAATGAGCCGAAAAACCATCAATACGAGAAAAATAGTTGGCCTTCACCACCTTATACCATACCCCAAAACTAAGCCCAACAAGAAGGTTCAAGGTTGACACGTGAGAAAGTCATGAATACAATAACAAACTTGAACAACTTGGCCAAGACTAGCGAAGAATTGGACACTCGGATCTTCTCTAGTCTTGAGGCTATTGAGGGGCATATGAGATATATATATATATTGGAAGCGGTGGCCCAAATGGAAGCTCATGATTCCAAAAATACACCATCCCAAGTCGAACTCAAAGATTCGTTAAGTGAGGTCATGGGAGGTTATCGTTGTACCTCTCAAAGTTAATATTTATAAGCCTACATGCTTACTAAATACAATTAAGTAGATAGTGACAAATCAGGATCGTCCACAAAGAAGAGGGATTTTTCTTAAGCGTTTAAACATATAAGGTGGATATTGGACTAGAGGTAGATAATATATATATACATATATATATATATATATATATATATATATAAATATATATATATAAGCAAGTAAATGGGGGGTTTTGGTTGGTTTTGGTCCTAAGTTGTGAAATTAAAGACAAGCTAACTAGCAAAGTCATGTAACTATGCTAATCATGAAACAACTAAGAATAAGAGATAAAAACTACAAAAGATAAAGCCTTGGGGGTAATTAATATCCACTTCCAAACCTAATGTAGATCATTGAACCATTCACTCATTCCATCATATTTGCTACCTATGGGGAATGCTAAAACTTTTCAATTGAAGATCAACATTCATTTCTTCTTAATAGTAATTCACAAAGACAAAAAACGACCATTTGCAAACTTCATTGATAATGACTTTAGGAAAACCACACCATAAAGGTATTTTATCAATGACATTATACATGAAGAACCATATATTTGATAACAACAAGCCTTCTACCAAAGATATAGCAATTTAACCAAACATAGCATTCACTAGGCTAAACCTAGAACAAATCAAATTCAAGATTCAACCTTTCATTGCATCTATAGGATAAATAGGACAACAATCGACATTAACAAACTTATCTAGCAAAAATCACAACACATTATGCACATGAAGTTCTAATTCCATGTTCTTGGATTTTCATGTCAAAGAGCTAAGAAATTGTACACTTTCCTAACACCCTAACAATAAATCATATAAACACTTCACATACCGAAACAACCCATAGCATAAATGAAGTAAAACATCACATATTAAAACACATGAGTGCTAAAAAAAAAAAATACTTCAAGAAAGAGTAAAATAGGGGTTCTTACTACATAGATGTGGAAGCTTCAATCAATTGCTCCCAAGTACAAACTAACAATCTTCCTCTTGACTTCACTTATCTTCAATTCTTCAAGTCTTAAAAATCTCATATGCAAGCCCTCAAATCTTCAAAGGTAGTCTTCAATGTCTTCAAACAAGTTTCCTTGTCACACAAAATCCTCTAGAAAAGTAATAAAAGCGTAAAAGTCGCTCTTAACTCTCCTTAGAGAATTTCTTGGAAAAATGTCACATCTAGAGCACAAAAGTGTAAAAAAGTGAATCCTAAAAGTCCCAAAATAACCATATAAAATGGGAACATCAAACCTCCCCGTACTTGAACCTTACTCGTCCTCGAGTAAGAAAAGATTCAAGCACACAAAGGAATTCATATGTCCACATCCTAACCTAATATTCCCCCAAATAAAAGCCTCAAAAAAACTCTCAATATCATAAATTCCAAAATTCAAGCTCAAATGAGAATTTTCTCACACACAACCTCAATTCCTAAATCCAACCAAACCTACCACTTATACATTCACTACCCATAAAAACGTTTCAAAGTCCCGAATTGATAATCCCTAAGTCTAGTGGCACAAAATGAAGTTAAAACCATATAGGATGTTCAAACACATAATTCACTCTATACCAATATATTAACCAAAACAAAGTACATAGCGAATCAAGAATTTCATAACCATATTCATTTCAACCCGCTAAGTTACCCAATCCCAAGAAGTCCTAAGATGTTAGACTACCTGATCCATCCATATGTCAACCGCAACCTTATGACTCCAACGCCGGCAAATGAGTAGAAAAGTAACAAATTTTCCTTTATCTTTTATTTTTCTCCCTTTCTCTCATTTTTCCTAGGAGGCCTTTCGAGTTTTCATCCTAGCCATACATCATATTTCTTTTGGCTCACATCTCGCCCACATTTAGCCTCTCAGTTTTGCCTAGGCCGCCCTTTCGGGTTTTCGACCTATCCGGACCCCCAATGTTCCCTAACTTACCCTCTTTGATTTTCGACTTACTTTTTAATTATTTTCTTTTTCATTTTTTTTTCAAAAATTTCAATTTTTTCTTCCTTTTTCTCATGTTTTTCCAATCAAAAAGTAGCAAAAATCATTCCAAATCAAGCTTACATGCATGTGAGTCATCTAACCTCTCCCCACACTGAAAACATTACATTGCCCTCAATGTAAACATATAAGGCAAGAACAATAAAAATAAAGGTAAGAGGTAAAGTGACTCCCGTTTCTCCGCATAGTAGTAGGTGATACAGCGAAATCCCATGTATTTGTGTAGAATCGGTTCCTAAATTAGTTTCAGGGCTAGAGGGGGGGGGGTCAAAAGTGCCGTAGAAGAACTTATCCCTCGAGCAACACGTCATTTCATCTGTCGGGGTAAGCTAAGAGATTCCCCTCGTTAGGGTGTCTATCATCCCTAACATGAATTGTTATCACACAACTAGCCAATTAGAATTAAAATCTAACAATCGGGACAATACTCTCAAGATAGCATGAATGTATTCATCTCCCCGATACTCTCTGACCTACAGTAGCTCTAACCTAACACTCCCAAGATAGCATGTTAAGCCTAGCACGATATTACACTAAACATGGATATATGGGTGCATCATTAAATATGGCATAGCATAAATCTCACAAGAATGTAAAGCATAAAACAAGAACAAATATTTTATACTGAGCGAACGTGATTGCGTGTATTTTATACACATATTTTATATACTTTTATGAGCTTCTTCTGTCATTTGATGTGCACTTAGGTGTGTTTTTTAGCAGGAAATCATTATATTGTGTGCTTGATGTTCCCATTTTATATGGTTATTTTGGAACTTTTTGGGTTCACTTTTGTACACTTTTGTGCTCTGGATGTGGCATTTTGCCTTGAAATTCTCAAAGGGGAGTTAAGAGCGATTTTTACACTTTTATTACTTTTCTAGAGAATTTTGTGTGACAAGTCAATTTGTTTGAAAATTTTTAAGACTTTGAAGATTACCTTTGAAGATTAGAAGATTTGAAGACTTGCATTTGAGCTTTTTAAAACTTCAAGAATTAATGATAAATGAAGTGAAGAGGAGGACTTGGGACAAAAAGAAGAAAGAAATCAAGATGCTGAAATTTGGCTAGGTCGCAAGTCACGAAAGATTAGCCGCCAGTCGCGACGAACGGGTGGCTATAACTCCATTTTCCTTTTTTGTACCATAAATACCAACCTTATCCTCTCTCTTTCCTCTTCTTCTTCTTCCCATTTTTGGACTTAAACCCCTAGGTTTTCCTTTCTTTCTTTTCTTAGTTTTTGTAGGTCAATCGTGTGTTTTCATTATCTAGGTTAGTTTTATACTTGGGAGGAATTGATTAAAGCTTCCAAGCCAATGTCTTGAGAATCCTATCCATCTATTTAGTGCTTATGCTATTGTGCATTTATTGAGATTTGAATGTGAATTGTTAATGCCATTAATGTTGTTGGAAGTTTGAGTATATGAATTGCTTGTATGATTGCTTTTAGGGTTGGGATAAAGTAGCTAAATTTCCTCTCTTTTAATTTGGAATCCAAGAGCATGAATTAGAATTTCTAATTGTATTTGTGTGTTGATAAGTGCTAGATGAATGTGATAATGTTGAACTCTTTGTCACGTTTATTTATTGTAGCAAATAGTAGAGGTCTATGAACATTGAATGTTCATAACTAATCTTGTGTAAATGCATGAATTTGTTCAATGCTTAGACACAGTGTAGTGTTTATAAGTGTTACGAAACTTGTTGATTCTCTGTGCTCAACACCATTAATGTGATACTTTTAGCCATTTATCGACTAAAGGAGTTATTAGTGAGGTTTGACAAGAGATCTTGAATTCACTCTTGCAAACTACTATCTAAAAAGGATAGATAAGAGGTTTGGAAGTGGAATTCAATTGCCCCTAAGGCTTTGTCTTTTGTAGTTTTTACCCCTTTTTCTTAGTTTGTTGCATGATTAGCATAGTTACTTAACTTTGCTAGTTAGCCAGTCTTTAATTTCATAGCTTAGGAAAAAACCAACCAAACCTACCCCCCCAACCACCCTCATTTACATGCTTTTATATGTATCTATCTGTGTCTATATCTAGTGTGTTTTCCGCTCTATATGTTTAAACACTTAGAAAGATATCTCTTCTCGTGGATGACCCTGACTTTCCATTATCTATTTAATTGTAGATATGAAGCATTTAGAGCTTAAAATAGTAACTTTGAGATCTACGGCGACGACCTCTCAATGCTAAAAATGAGAAGCTATACACTATACTCTTTTTCCCTTAACCATAATTTTGTCCACAGGGTTTTCCCGGTAAGGTTTTTAACGAGGTAGTGTGTTCCAATGAAAAATATTCGTATATTACCTTCCGAGGAGGGATATGAGACATTATTCCATAGTGGAAGCTCAGAAGCAATTGGTTCGTGCTACGAAGAATTTTGGCTCATTTGGATTCATGTGCTCCTGCTATCTCATTTAAATTGCAATTAAATATTCATTTAGTCAAAACTTCTTAACTTTGACCACAAAGTTGAATAAGTGTATAAGCATAAATATTATTGAGTGATACATTGTTAGGTTCATTATAACATATATTTTCAGAATATCAACTTTTTACAAGTTTTAATTATCCTTAAGAAAAGATATTAATGATCAAACATTTTTTGAGTCAATTGGTGAAAGTTAAAGTGTCTAACTTGAATTACAACATAGGGGGTAAAGAATGTCAAATTAAAGATTAGAAGGGCCAATATGAAAACCAAATTAATTAGCTTAATGATAATTTTCTTTTTCTTAGTTGGATTTGTAATTAGGGTTATTGCAACTTATCATTTTAACATAACGGATAAAAAAGCTCTCTTCTCTCTCCTTCTCCCCCTCTCTGAACCACCACGTTTTCTCGCTGGTAACGGCTTCATCCTCCACCGCCAACGGCTCTATCTTGCAGTTAGCGATTTCACTCTTGCTGGCTACGGCTCATCCACCGCCGGCCATTATGGCTGACAACAAAAGCTCCCTAAACAATCCAAAATCCTTCCTCTCCGCCTTACAATCCAAATCCCCTCCTCTTAGCTCATCTCTTCCTAATAACCCTGAGCTGAACCCTAAATCGGAACACCTAGGAGAACCAGCATGTCTATACTCTGAGGAAGAAATCTCAAAACTCTCTGCCCACTATGCCAATGCCCTAGTCAGGAATTTCACTTAAGGAAGGCTTACAATGGAGCAATTGGAGTCATCCTTCAAGACGGTAGGTTTCGGCGGGAAGTATCAACTGGGTTCCCTGGATTTCAAGCACGTCCTCATTAGATTTGATCAAGTAAATGACTACCAGAGATGCTGGATTAAAGGAATATAGAGCTTCAATGGCATCCAAATGAAGGTTCTCAAATGGTCTCCCAATTTCTCCACGCACAAGGAATCTCCAATCGTTCCAATTTAGTGTACAACCAGGGAAGTCCCTCTTTACTATTACTTCATCAATTCAGGCTATTGGTAGTAGTATTGGTAATTTCATTAAGAAGGATCTAGCTACGGAAATGCTAACTAGACCATCTACAATTAAACTGTGTGTGGAAATTGACCTCCATAAGCCACTAAACAACTTCATCAGATTAGGTTCAGTTACTAACAATAGAAAATACCCAATTGAATATGAAAACATTCCACTATACTGTGATCATTGTGCTAAACTAGGCCATTCACTCAGCCAATGTAGAGTTATCTCCCAAAATTATACTCTGTCTTAATGCAAGCCACTGGGAATAAATTTAACAAAGCTCCAATTAGGTTTACTGAAAACCAGCCTCCTAACAATGCACCTAATAGAGATAAGTTAGCTCACCAGTTAGCCACAACAAATCCTATCTCTAACCCCTCATCCTACATACCCTAGGCTCTAGAAACTGACTTTGGAAATAACACCCCTCATCTACCCCAACCCCCCTCTCCAAATCAGTCCCCTGCCAACCAAACCTCTGAAAGGTCCCAATCATCCCTCACAAATCTGTTAAAGGAAACATGCCTTACTATCCCAAACAGGTCCCATAAAATCTATGCAAAAGATGATATCCAGATTGGCTCCCACAAAATTACTTTTCATCAGGTTTCACCTATTAACCCCCCACTTTCACAGCAAAAAAAGATGGAAAACAGATTTTCTATTTTGCAGGACATGGATCACCTCTCTCGCACTGATGACTATGTTGATCAGGATCTCCAAGACACAATGGAAGAAGGAAAAGCTCACTCAGTTAGTCCCCACTCCCACTCTAATTTTTTGACTGGAACAATAAAATCATCAGGTAATAATGGTTGCCAAGGTAAGTCTAAACACAAAAAAACAACTACCTTAGTCAACTGAACAAGATGATGTTAAGATCTGCCACTAAAAGCCATAAATCATGTGAACAATGACACACACCATCAAATTTAATTTTCTGATCTGGAATTTAAGGGGAATGGAATCTTCAATGCTTAGATTAAAACATCTGGTCATTCAGAAGAAAATTCAAATTTTATGTATTATTGAACCCATGCATGATAATGCTCAATGTCAATCCTACATGGAAAAGCTTAGCTACTCACATAACCCTCCTCTTCATAATGGCAAAATCTGGTTAATGTGGAATGATTCTATATCTGTTGCTCTTATCTGCCATCATGAACAATTTCTAAATGTTTATGTTAAAATCAATCACACAAGTTCTAACAATGACATGGAAGCAGTTTTTGTCTATGCCCTTAGAACTAGGGAGGGTAGGAAAGCCCTATGGCATGATCTTAATCTCCTTCCAACTAATGATACTGTGTATATAGGAGATTTTAACGCAATCACCACACTGTCAGAATATAAAGGTCCTAGCTCTCCTAATCTTGGTAGTATTAGGGACTTTCATAACTGGATTAACTCTAAAGGATTACAGGAAATTAATAGTGTAGGGAACATTTTCACCTGGACTAATTCTAGACTTAGAAAACCCACGTCAAAGAGATTAGATAGAGGACTATGTACTATACAATGGAGCAACAAATTCCCAGCATCCTCTATCCAAATCCTTAATAGGAAATCCTCTGGTCACTCCCCTCTTCTCTTTCAGGTGTCATCCCAGGTTCCCTCTCATCCCAAACCTTTTAGGTTCATCAACTCCTGGTTCAATAGGCTAGAGTTTTTAAATCTGATTAGAGACAACTAGTCTATCCCTATTCCTCAGTCAGAAATGCTAGGCCTATACCTTAAACTGATTAGACTCAAGAAAATAATTAAGACCTGGAACAAGGAATGTTTTGGTAATATCGACTCTAATGTTATCACTGCTAAGGACAATCTGAGAATGCAGGTAACTGCCTATGACCTATCTCACACAGACTCTAACCTAATCAAACTTAATGAGAAAAATGGCTCTATTAATTAGGGCTTTAAAGGAAAAAGAAAAATATTGGAAACAAAAATCAAGTATGAACTGGTTTAAGTGTGGTGATAACAATACCCAGTTTTTCCATAAAACTGTTCAGGAAAAAAACTGCAGGTTGCACATCTCAAAAATTAAAAACTGTCAGGGACATTGGCTAGATAATTACTCATAAATCCAAAAAGAAGCCATTACTTATTTCTCTAATCTCCTATCCGAGCCTAACCAGCCTGTAAATACCACCTACTACTCTCACTTTCTCAGTCAAATACCTACCATCATCACTGAGCAAGATAATTTCAGTCTATCCAAACCAGTAACAGAAGATGAACTTAAATTGGTAGTTATGAGTCTAAACAAAAACAATAGCCCAGGGCCTGATGGTTTTTCATGTAAATTCTATATCAAATGCTGGGATTTCATTAAAGAAGACCTAATAGCTGCTGTAAATGATTTCCTCTCAGGCACAAACATGCCAAGAGGCATCACCAGTACTTGGATAACTCTAATCCCGAAAAGGTCTACCCCATCCTCCTTTGATGACTTTAGACCTATCAGCCTTTCAAATGTTGCCAATAAAATTTGTTCCAAGGTCCTAATGGAGAGGCTGAAACCCTATATGGAGAAACTGATTTCACCTAATCAATATGCTTTTATGAAAAACAGAGACATCTCTGATAATATACTTTATCTTCAGGAAATGATAAGGTTTTTAGATAAAAAAATAGAGTTCCTAACTGTATTCTTAAACTTGATCTTAGGAAAGCTTTTGATAGGGTTAACTGGA
The DNA here is from genome assembly GCA_037428765.1 of Rubia yunnanensis. Classification (NCBI taxonomy): domain Eukaryota; kingdom Viridiplantae; phylum Streptophyta; class Magnoliopsida; order Gentianales; family Rubiaceae; genus Rubia; species Rubia yunnanensis. The sequence goes on along the minus strand of CM075061.1, from coordinate 41,916,868 downwards.
ACTTTTTAAAAAGCATACTCTGTAGATTTGGTTTTTCAGGTTCTTTCTTAAATGAAATGATGAACAACCTCTCTCAGGCATACTTCTCTGTTCTCATAAATAGTAACCCAGTAGTTTTTTTAAAGCCACCAGAGGCATCAAACAAGGTGATCCACCATCCCTCTTTCTTTTTAACATTTTCTCTGAAGCTTTCTCTTGGAGTCTCTCCTTTATCTTCCTGAATAACAGCATTCAATATTTTCATTTGCCATCTGACATCACACCAGCCACTCATTTAAGTTACGCGGATGACACCATAATTTTTATGCAGGCTTCAAAACCTAAGTGTTCTACCTTTAAAAACGTAGGTGGTTTAAGGACAGTTCATTGGAAAGGAGAATGTCCATATTTTTTGGGGTGAAACTGAAGGTAAAAAGAATAAGGTTTGGAAGAAATGGTCTAATATAGCTGTTCATAAATCTCAGTATGGATTAGGGTTCAGATCAGTGCAGGCAATTATTGACTCATGCTCACTTAAACTTTGGTGGAAAAGCCAACTGGGCAAAACCATGTGGTCTAAGCTGTTATGGTCATTGCCCCAAACTCATAGAAAATCCCAAACTTGGAAGAGAATCTGCAACATCAATGCATTTGCTGATAATAACTCCTTCATTATTCATGGCCAAGGCCACTGTAATTTCTGGTCTGCAAACTGGTGTCCTAATGGTCCACTGCTTAACTGTGTTCCTCCCTCCATCAGCTCTACACTCTCCCCTTGCTCAGTGGCTGACTTTATCAATAACAAAGGCCCTATCTTGACTCAAATTTCACCATTCCTAGAGCATGATACTCCAACTTTTTTGTAGAAGGCTGAAATTATCCAAGAAAGAGAAGATAAACTTGTCTGAAAACCAGAGGAAACTGGAAGGTTTACTTTCAAGTCAGCATACAAGGCTCTCACACACTCAACATGTACTTTCCCAGTTACAAAATTCATATGGAACCCCAGGCTACAAAAAAAGATTTCAATCTTTACCTGGAAATTGCTAAACTCTTTTTTTCCTGTTGATGATGTTCTAACCAAATGTGGTTTTAGCCTTGCTTCTAAATGCCCAGCTTGTAACCATACTGATTCTATGGAACACTTTTTTATTAACTGTCATCTGGCTCGATCTATCTGGACTGATACTGCTGCATGCATGAATTTTAACCTACATAATCTTGACAATATAACGGACACATTCTTTACTTATTGGAATTGTAATGATCTTCCAAGAATGAAAAGAGTGATAGGTAGAATGTTGCCCTCACTGATTTGTTGGTCCTTATGGAAAGCCAGAAATGCTTTCTATTTGGACAACAAAATTTTCTCTACTGTTCATATATGCAAAGAAGTTAGAGACCTAATCTTCCTATCTCTTTCAACTTACCCTTGCCCCTCAAGCATTCCTCCCAATATAAGCCTTCCTTTTTCTTCACTGATACCTCCCCCCTGACCACCACCAAAACCTTCTATAGCCATTGTATACTGGGAAAGGCCAGGACCTAACCTTATCAAAATTAATGTAGATGCTTCCTGGTCTTCTAATGCTGCATCAATTGGCCTTATTGCCAGAGATAAAAATGGAACTCCTCACCTAATCAGGTCTGCAATCACCTCTGCCAATTCACCTCTTGAAGCTGAAATAAGGCTGTCTTACTTGCTTGTCGGAATTTCACTTCTCTGGATTCTAACTTCATCATTGAATCTAACTCACTGCATACAGTGAAAATGATTAATGATCCAAGCTATGAAAAATGGTCATTGTATACATTAGTCTTCCAAGCTCACTCTCTTTTAAGCAATGCCACCCTTAAACACACTTTCAGAGAATGTAACTCAGTGGCTGATGCTATTGCTAAACACCAATCTTCACACCCTATGGAAGTCTCTCTTAACCTCTCTAACATCCCTGAAACCATTCAAGGCCTCATCAATTTGGATAGAGTACATACACCCTACATTAGGACCCATAGACATGCCCCAAGGATGATTGATACTGCTAATTTTTTCTATTGTCTGCCTCAGGTACTGATGCTATCTACTCTACACCAACAACCGTTTTTTCTCCTCTATACTACCTTGCTGATCCTGGCACCAAGAATCAAGACTCGAAACTAGCTTCTATAGCTATCAGAGCAACTCTCTACTGCTATTCCAGTGCCAGAAATCCGTGGCAGCCTTTCAAGAGCAATGGTGACTGATATGCACAGCTTCTTGGCTTGATTTTGTAACGATGGAATGGTAGTTGTCTGGCCAAAGTAATGAATTAACACATGGGGTGGAGATTCTTTTACTTTGGAATCGCAACTACTATCCCCAAAAATAAGAGTTAAACTTCTGCTACATTCATCCGTAGTCATTAGATACTAACCATTCTTTTGGAGGCAACGATGTTGCCTCAGTAGAAAATCTTTAAAAACTACTCTTAAGTATTGATTTTCTCTCATAGGCCTGGGGAACCTTATATATAATCCCCCACCCTTGGGTGTTTTCATTAAAAAAAGGGTTATTGCAACTTACTTTATAGGATTTTGTCGGGTCAAATTTGGGGACAAAACACGCCGTAGCTTTTTTTTCAATGAAACCATCTGGAGATGGAGGGGATTTTTATTTGGCCCCCCTAAACCATTAAAAAGAAACAGTATCAAAATACAGGTAGCCCTCACTAAGTTTGGATCATATAAGATACATATGAGAGTTTAAACACCCTCGAACCACCCCTAGTTGATTCCAAAAGAATAGTACTAACCTATGTTAGTGTGACGAAACAAAGGAGTAGACTCGCTAAGAATTGAAACCTATACTGCCACAGCCCCTTTAGGAACCACCCCTCGAGGTCTCGAACCACCCCGCGAGGTCTTGAGCCACCCCTCGAGGTCACGAACCACCCCTCGAGGTCTCGAACCACCCCTCGAGGTCTCGAACCACCCCGCGAGGTCTCGAGCCACCCCTCGAGGTCATGAACCACCCCTCGAGGTCTCGTAACATCTGATCAGCCAAAATCTACCTCAGCCCCTTTAGGACTCGATCCACTATTTGCGAGGTCTCGAAAAAACCCCCTCGAGGTCTCAAACCACCCCGTGAGGTCTCGAGCCACCCCTCGAGGTCACGAACCACCCCTCGAGGTCACAAACCACCCCTCGAGGTCTTGAATCACCCCGCGAGGTCTCGAGCCACTCCTCGAGGTCACGAACCACCCCTCGAGGTCACGAACCACCCCTCGAGGTCTCGTAACACCTGATCAGCCGAAATCTGCCTCAGCCCCTTTAGGACTCGATCCACCATTTGCGAGGTCTCGAGAAAACCCCCTTGAGGTCACGAACCACCCCACGAGGTCTCGAGCCACCCCTCGATGTCACAAACCACCCCTCGAGGTCACGAACCACCCCTCGAGGTCTCGTAACACCTAATCAACCAAAATCTGCCTCAGCCCCTTTAAGCCTCAGACCACCGTAGCTTAATTACCTCGGAGTCGCCGCATGCATTGTCTTTGTTTTCGTTTTGTTGCCAGGATTATTAATCACTACCTATGATGAAATAATCCTTCTTTCATTTCTTTAGTTTTCGCTTTTTATTTGTTCATGTATTATTTAGTTATTCTTTGTTTAGTTATTCTTTTTATTTCCGGCTTAGGGTAATAAAACATTAACTATGATTTATAATAGTGGCCTAATTGTTTGTGATAATTGATTTGTATAAATTCCTTTTTTTTGTGTATATTTTATTTCTGAATTTTCAGAGATCTAATCAACCTTATTTGGAATAGTGTCAATTAAATTCCGCTATTCGTCTTTGTCAGGTGGTAGATTTAATTAGTGGCGAAACTAACAGCTGATAGTGGAAATAATGGGTAGATAATTTGTGACCGTTGATCTAATTATAAATATCTGAATTGGGTTTCTTTGGTTCTTAATGTTGTTAAGGTATTAAATCTAGTTTATTGCTGATTCTTGCTAGATTACATCGTAATTAGAGAAGCAGTCATTTTATAGCTGATTCTTGCTCGCTATCAATAAAGTAAGACGAAATTGGACTGTGACTTGTAGCTGATTCACGGAAGTCTATAACTGGTTGGTTTATGCGAATTGATTCATTACTGCGCCTGTGATCATATAAATTATTAGTTAATGTGGATTTACCTGTTGCCACAATTCATTCTCATATTAAAATTTGTGTTTATTTGCATTCTTGGGTTAATCAATATTATTTTCTTAGTTAATCGATATTATTTTCTTAGTTGATAGATAACATTTTCATCAAGTTAAGGCGTGGTAGCTAACGAATAATTGAATCTTTAGAAGTAAGAGTTTATTTACACTGTTCTCTTTGGGATCAACCTTGCTTACTCTATACTTCAATTTAAATATGATAAGTTTGCAGGTTTATTTTTTTTAAAAAAAAGACCTATCAATTTGGCGCCACTGCTACCTTTAATATTTTTAATGATATGAAAAATTATCCGATTATGGAACATGTGAATTTCACAAATACTTTTGATCCTATTATCCAAGGTTCTTTTGGGACGAATTCCATGGAGATTGAGTTAGAAAAACCTTCGTATGAAGGTAGGAAGGACATTGATGAAAATTCTGAAGGTTCAACTTTGTCGCTGCAACCACAACACACGATTTGAAAAACATTAGACTCCTTCGTTCGGTCGAACGAGAGACCCCTAAACTTTTTTTACCCTCACTTTTTGAAATAATTCAAAGTTGGAACTTGATTCCCTTCCTTCACACCTGAAATATGCATATCTGAACGATGGAAAAACACATTCAGTGATCATTAACAATGATCTAGGCAAGTATGAAGAGGACAGGCTCCTTCGACACTTAAGGAGGAAGAAATTTTGAGTTGGGAGGAAGTACATTCATTCCAACCTCAGATGAGTTATGATCATAGAAAGTTAAGGTCGAAGTGGAAGAGTCCATTTGAGAAGACAGACGTGGATGAAATCTGCCTTGCAATCCTCACATATATCTGAGCACGAATTATGGCCATGCTCATAACCATTATGATGGAGCGCTTATTAGGAGGCAACCAAATATTTGTTTTATTTTCTTCTTTGTTTGAATTTATTTTTTTTCTTCATAAAAAGTTTTAAAAAATCCAAAAAATGAAGAAAATTGAAAAAGATTTGTTTTTATATTTTCAATTGTTTTTTGATAGTTGTGATTGCATGTGTTGCGTGAATCGAGAGAAATAAAGCACGACTGGGTGTCCGGTTCAACCGAACGGGAGGGGTGCAGTATATCCAAAATTGTTGAAATTGAAGAATTTTGTTGCTCCCATACTCAATTCTTTCTAAACCCAGTTTATTTGCTTTAATATGTAATGGTGTGCTTGCATGTTTTGATTTTTTTGGAGTATAGATAAATTTTATTCTTTTTGCTCTTTTATTTTTGTTTAGGGACAAACAAGAGTTTAAGTGTGGGAAGAGTGATTGTGTGGATGACTATGCTGAATTTTCCTTCATGCTGAAATTTGTGAAATATTTTTAAAAAATTAAGGGAAAATTTTAATTTGTTTTGGCGAATAAAATGTTCTTATGAATTGAATTGAGTTGATTTCACTATGAAACATGTGTCTGTAGTAAGATGGTGAATTCAAGAATGTATGCATACTGATTGGATGCTACTGATTTCTACTCTTTTCATGCAGGATCTTGTTTATGCTGCGGCGTCTCCTCATACTCTGGCCCTATAACCAGAAATTTGGAAGCTCTACATGAAGGAAATATTTGATGCTTCCTGAGCAGTGATGGTTACTCCATTAAGCTTGGGAAAATGGATGTCCAAATCTGACTTCCTGGCTTTTGGTGATCAAGATGCAAACGAAAATCACGGCACCATAGGAAACTGTAATTAGATGAGGATAAACTCTGTTAGGTTATGTGGATGACTCTGACTGTCTTGTGTTTCGTTTATTGCGACTCACTAACAAGTTCGATGATTCTTTCCATAGCCTAACACTTTACGAAATCCTCACTGTATCAGACATATCTCTTCATTCCTTTTGGAAGCAATTGTGATTGCTTCAAGAGCTGAATGCTCACTCTTGTATATCCAACTAAGCTTCGGCTTCCTTTCCTTTTCTTGCTCTTGTTATTTAATGGCTAGGGAAGGCCTAATAAAATTTCCCCCATCCTCGGATGGATTTCTATTAAAAAAAACAAGAATGTATGCATAAGTTAATGTCTTTAAATGATTCTTTGGATGACGAAAAATGGCAAACTTTCATAGTAACCAAGTAAAGTGAGAATCTGAGCTAGAGTGGAGCATTCTCCACACCCCCTTCTTTGTTGAGAGTATGAGTTATAGCACATTATATGGATTTTATTTGAAATTTTGTACAAGGATGAAGGAGGCGCTAGGTTTGACTTCTTTTTTACCTTCGTAAATATTTCCTACCTACATTTTGACCCTTAGTGAGCCAATTTTAGCTTTGACCCTTCTTTGAATTTGAGCTCCATATATATTTACCAAAATCTTTTGAGCCATTTTCATTTCATTTAACCACATGTATATGCAAGTCTATATATGATGATGGTGGGTTATGCATTGTAATTTAATACTTATGCTATGATATGCATGGATGGAAAATATGGTTTTCTGAAGAATTTGGTTGAGAAAAATTGTTTGAGCTTGAATACGAAGAAGTACTATTCTAATTGGTTATTGGAAGATTGAACGGTGATTCTGGAGGCAGTTTACTCATTCTGATGGTCCCGTTTAGGGGAACGAGAGAGGTACCTAAATAATTTATTTTCCACAGAAAAGAAGAAGAAATGAGTATCAGTACCAGAAATTTTTTAAAAAAAGTGAAGCGATGATGGGGGCTGTCCGAAATAAAAGAAAATAAAAGAAAACAAAGAAAATAAAAAGAAAGAAATAGAGATTCATATGGTTTGGTAGATGATTTTGGTGGATGGCTGTGATGGGTAGCTTGATGGAAGGACTCTTTCCGTTGGAATTCATGAGTTGCATGACCATGATTTTTTATATATTTTAAATCTTAGAATTCCTTTAAACCCCTCCTTGATTTTATGTCCTACAGCCACATTAAAACCTTTTTGGAAAACCATCCTGACTTGTGCGGAATTTTGAATCATATTTCACTTATTAATAACATGCTATATACTTATGTTTTATTGTGAGATGTCCTATATGGTAGATAGGGAGAGTGAGTGAACGCATCATGTGAGGAATAAAATGATTGTTTGCCCGATTTTGACAAAGATGAGAAGATATTACTTGTGTTGAAATTCTTGGATTAGCTTGTGGTAAAACAATTGGTTCCATAGTGAATGTTGCTTGATTTAATTTTGTGAGAATATTTTGTTTTGCTAATGATTTTTGGTATTACATGCTTGAGGGCAAGCACGGTTTAAATGTGGAGATGTTTGATTGAGTGTATTTTATACACATATTTATATACTTTTATGAGATTCATTTGTCATTTGATGTTCACGTAGGTGTGTTTTAGCACGAAATCATTAGATTGTGTGCTGAAGAGGAGGAGTGATACACTATACTTTTTTTCCCTTAACTGTGATTTTTTCCACAGAGTTTTTCCGGTAAGGTTTTTAATGAGGTAGTGCTACAATGAAAAGTGTTCTTATTTTACCTTTTAAATAGGGATATGAGACATTGTTCCAAAATGAAAGCTCGGAACTCGAAAGCAATTGGATCGTGTTACGAAAATTTTGGGCTCATTTAAATTCATGAAACGAATGTTAAATTAAAGAATCATTAGTCCAATATAAAGAACAAAATGATTAGCCCAATAATATTTTTCTTTTCTTAGTTGGATTTGTAAGTAGGGTTATTGCAATTTACCTATAAATAGAATTTTATGGGGTTAGATTTGGGGACAAAACACGCTGTAGCTTCATTACCTCGGACACGCCGCATGCATTGTCTTTGTTTCTGTTTTGTTGCCAGGATTATTAGTCTTTTTTTTAAGGTTAAATCATCCATAGATGGGGGAAAATATATTAGGCCTTCCCAAGGTGTGAAATGCAAAAAACATAAAAACATAGGAACTATGAGGCCATAGCCTAGTTGGAATATACAGAAGTGAGCCATATGCTCTTGAAGCAACCATTGTTGCTTCCAAAAGAATGAAGATAATGTAAAAAGTTATTAGAGGATTACAAAAACTTTTATACCATAGAAGGGTTCATCGAACTTGTTAGTGAATCGTAGTAACGAAACACAAGTCAGTCAGAATCACCTTAAATAGGCTGAAAGAGATTGTCCTCTACTAATCTAAATGTCAACCAATGTACAAAAAATGATCCTGCTAGAGAAGCAGTCCAAACAGTGAAGTCCAAAGAGACAGTGTGTCATTCAACGCACGAAGATCAATCAGTTTGATGATACCACAAACCTGCAAATAACAGCTCAAATCAGTAGCATCCATTCAATGTACCATCCTTAAAGAAGGTGTACCTATCTGATCTAACCTAATTAAACCTTGACTGGTATTAGATAAACTATGAAATCTAGTGTGGGAGAAACTGGACTGTGCTTGGAGACAACTTTGGCTAGAGAGTCTGCAACCAAGTTAGCTTGTCTCTGAATATGCACTAAATTGATATCCCCCAGAAGTTGGTGAATATCATCAGCTAATTGGAACAATTTCCAGTGTGCATGCAGGGGATCAGCAACATATGTAACTGCATTTAGACAATCTGATTCCACATAAATAGGGGAAGAGTATCCTACACAATTTTCTAAAGCAAACTGAATTGCTTTCAATTCAGCTTCCAAAGGGGAAATGGCCTGTGTATACTTAGTATGTGCAGCAATAAAGCAACCCCTAGTATCTCTGATAATCATTCCAAGACCACACATATTAGAGAAACGACACCATGCAGCATCGGCATTAATTTTATAACCTTTACATGGCCTCGTCCAGGCAATTTTAAAATTTTTTGGCTTTGGAATAGATTTGATCAAAGGTAAAAATGAGTGATCAGCTATGCTTAAATCAATAGCAGAGGTTATGAAAATAGGTTTGGAACAGAAGGTATAGAAAATTTGTTCCTTTATACGATTAAGCACTAAGACTGTAGTTGGCAAGGCAGAGTCAAATAGGCATTTATTTCTCATCTTCCACAGATTCCAGCATGTAATTAGGGAGGCAGTTCGAATGATGACAGAATGTAAAGAACTCAAGCCAGGATAATAAGATAGCATGATAATCTTTCCCACACAGATGAGAAAGACCTGTCCTTAATTCCCATGAACTGATGTATAATCCTCCAAACTTGTACAGCAAAAGAGCAGGAGTTGAAAAAGTGCTCTAAGGAGTCTTTATGGTTATTACACATACAGCACTTAGAAGGAAAGCAGAATCTCAGTTTTTGCAGAACATTATCAAATGGTAGAAACGAGTTGATCAGTTTCCACATGAAAATGGAGATTTTTTTTCAGTTCTCGAGTTCCAAAAATGTTGAGTAGAAGCAGTAGTACCCAACTGGGTGCTGAGCAAGAGATAGGTTGATTTGAATGTGAAATCACCTTTAATTTCAGGCTTCCATATGAGCCTATCACACCTGTGAGTTGAGAGTTTTGATTCCTGTAAAAGAGAGATAGCATGAGATAGAAGTAGGGGAGATATTTTCTGAAGCATAATTGGTTTATTTGTGATGAACTCAGATACAGTACAGGCATCCAAGATATCCACAAGATTTTGATCGCAAAGATCCATAATGGGACCTATATCTAACCAGTTTGATGTCCAGAAATTACAATCACCGCTACCTACTATTACTCTAGAGTTTGATTCTGCCCAAGCATTAAAATTGCAGATTCTCTTCCAGTTAGGAGAAAACCTAGATGAGGGTGGCAGGGATGCTACCAGGTGAGTCCAAAGAGCCTCAGCCATTTGATATTTCCACCATAACTTAACTGATCAAGTATCTATTATGGTGGTAATTGATCTGAAACCTAGACCATTTTGGTTTATAGGAAGGCAAAGAGCATCCCATTTCCTCCATGCTCTTTTAGGTTTAAGATCAGTAGACCCCCAAAAAAATCTGCTAAGTTTCTATTCTATGGTAGAGATAATATCCTTGCTAGGTTTTAGAATTGACCATATATGTTGAGGTATAGAATAAATACATGATTGTATCAGTGTAATTTTTCCCCCAGTAGAAAGCCATTTATTTTTCCAGCTACCTATCCTACTATCCATCTGTTCAAGTAGTGGCTGGAAATATATTTTTTTTGCAATTCCAATAAAAATGGGGACTCCTAGAATGGAGAAAGGAAAGCTCCCAATTTTCATGCCTAGAGTCCTCTTTATAGTGTTAACTTTGTGAGCAGAGGCATGTTTTCCAATGAAAATGTCACTTTTACTGTAATTTATCTTTTGACCTGTGACATCTTCAAATTTAGACAAAAATGCTTTGAATCTAATCAGTGTGTTATTGCCAGCTTTTAAGAAGACCACAGTGTCATCAGCATAAGATAAATGAGAGATTTTGAGAGAATTACCTGGAAGATCATAATATGACAACTTGCCATTTTGAAAAATGAATGCTAAACTCCTGGTAAATGCCTCAGAAAAAATATTAAATAGGAAAGGAGAGAGGGGATCTCCCTGTTTGATATCCCTTGTAGATTGAAAAAATCCAACAGGCTTACCATTGATTAAGATGGAGAACCATGCCTATGATAGATTTTGCATGATGGAAAAGATGAATCTAGCATGAAAACCAAATTTAGCAAGGACACTATATAGAAAGGACCACTTAACCCTATCAAAGGCCTTCTTAATATCTAATTTAACAAAGCAATTAGGTTCTCTTTGCTTCCTATTCAGAAATCTAACCATTTCCTGTAGGTAGATGACATTATCCGAGATGTCTCTACCTTTAAGGAAAGCTGTTTGGTGTGGAGAAATTAGTTTTGGCATTAGAGGTTTAAGTCTTTCCAATAGAACTTTTGAACAGATTTTATTAACCACATTGGAAAGACTAATTGGCCTGTAGTCATCAAAAGAAATAGGGGTTTTCTTTTTAGGAATGATTGTAATCCAGGTGCTACCAATACCTCTCGGGATGTTATTCCCTGTCATAAAGTCTTGGACCACAGAAAGTAGATCAGTTGAAATAATCTCCCAAGATTTAATGATGAACTTAGCTGTGAAACCGTCTGGCCCAGGGCTACTATTCTTATTGAGGCTAAGAACAATGTCCCTGAGCTCAGACAGTGTGACTGATTGCATAAGTCTGTCATTCTCTTGATGGTAATCAAATTAGGTATCTGACTCAGGAAGTGAGATTGGAAAAAGCTACTTTCAGGAGTGGAATCATCAGTTAAGAGATCTTGATAATAGTTAATGGCTTCTTTTTCAATGTCCTGTATATTATCTAGCCATATTCCATTTCTACTCTTGATTTTTGTGATCTTTAATGTACATCTTCTCTCCTTAACAGAGTTATGGAAAAAACTGGTATTATTATCTCCTTCTTTTAACCATTTAATCTTAGCCTTGTGTTTCCAGAAGCTTTTCTGTTCTGCTAGAGCCCTAACTAATTTAGCCTTAGCTTCTTTAAGTTTAATCAGATTATCCACAGAAGCATTACAGTCATATAAGTGTTCCTGAGCTTCTAGTATAGTTTCAGCAAGCACCACATTGTCATGGACATTACCAAAATGTTCCTTATTCCAAATTTTGAGCTCTTTCTTCAATCTTATGAGTTTAAGATAAAAACCAAGCATTCCTGATTTATTAAGAGGAAGTTCCCAGTTTTTCAAGATAACATCATTAAAATCTTTCCTTTTATACCAGGTGTTTAGAAATCTAAATGGCCTAGGATTTGATGGGATGTCACTACCAATAGTAAGAAGCATAGGGTTATGATCAGAAGAAATCCTATTCAAAATTTGAACAGAACAGGCAGGAAAAGTATTTGACCAAGAAGGAGTACAGAGACCTCTATCTAATCTTTGGATAGTAGGGTTCCTTAGCCTATTATTACTCCAAGTAAATAAGTTACCCACTGTATTAATTTCTTCCAAAGCCTTAGCATTAATAAAATCATTAAAGTCCCTCATACTACCCAGTTTGGGAGTAGATGGACCTTTGTATTCATTTATAGATTTAATAGCATTGAAATCTCCAATAAAGATAGCATCTGAGTGAGTAATGGACTTGAGATCAGACCAAAGATTTTTCCTACCATTTCTAGTTCTAAGGCCATACACAAAGAAGGCTTACATACTTTTGTTCAGAGAAAGACTATGCAAAGTGACAGCTAAAAATTGCAAATTATCCCATTTAACTGTAATGGATACACTTGAATTCCAGAAAAGCCAGATCTGACCATTCGTTGCAAAAGTACAATTGTCAAAATGTAACATTTGTCTATAAGAATCACATTGCAAGTTGTCATGTTTAGGCTCAATTAAACATATCAGCTTAAACCTATGCCTAGTGATCAAGTTTTGAAGTCTTAGCATAGAGGTATCCATTCCTCTAAGATTCCAAACCAGAATTTTTATCTTAAGAGTTGTGTTATTCATAGGTAAACATTATTAGAGCTTTTTGATCTAGTCATGATAGTATTTAACTGAGTTAAATATGTCTGATTACTAAGATTGGTTTCTTTCCCTGGTTGCCTTCCCTTTTTCAGTTTTCTAGATTTGGAATGTAAGATGGTAGAGCTTACCTGACTAACCTGATTAGTATGATTTTCTATACTGTAGACAGAAGAAGCTTCTAGGAATTCGACTGAAGTACCCACAAGCTTTGAAACCACAGCATTGGTAGGAAAGTTACATGGTGTTTCCTCCTCACTGGATACATCTTCAACCGCAAGCGGGAGGAATCTGTTGTGCCTATGTTTCTGCTGAGAGAAAATGAAATTTTTAGCAGCAATGAGAGAGTTGAAAGGTGAGAAGGACTTACCTCGTTTGCTAGGAATGTCATCCTTAGCATAAATTTTCTTTGTGATGAAGTGTGGTGGAGCAGATAGAGAGTGCTTAGCCTGGTGATCAGGAGATTGGAATTGAGAGATTGAGCTCCCCACAGTATCCCCTTGAAGATGCTCAGCCATATTCACATCAACTAATTCAGCTTCTATATCCTTATTGATAACCAATGTCTGATCACCAATCATAGAATCATGTGCATCAGGATTTTGAGTCAGATCAACTCTCTCCAACTTCCTAACAAGGATATCATCCATAGGAGCCTGAATTTGAGGAAGCAAATCCTCCTTCTCAGAGACAGAAACTCCTTCTTGTTCGATATTTATAATTGAAGGCATCTTATGCTTTGGAACATACTTGAAGGACTGTGAGGTCAGTATTTTTTGTTTCTCTGTTGCCGAAACCCCAGAACCCCCTGCCTTATTATTATCCTCCTGTGTTGGAGTTACATCCTAATTGACTTGACCCTCAAAGCCTACTTGTTGGTCCCTGGTTTGAATCACCACCTTTCCATCCCCTGAATTCTTATGGCTAGGGTTAGATTTCTCCATCCTATGAGGCTTAGTTCTCTTAAGTTCAGGGTGTAAGTAGATACACAGGTTGTCCTCATGTCCTATAGATTTGCAGTGATGGCAATATAGAGGTAGATCCTCAAATTCTAGGGGAAGCTTAACCACATTATATTCAATTCCGTCTTCCTCTATACCCACTCTAATAAATGATGGCAACTTATTTTTTAAGTCAATTTCAACACACATCTTCACAACTGAAGGTCTAGAGAGAGCAGCAGTAGCTGCATCCATTTTAATGAAATTCCCTATTTGATTCCCCATAGATTGAATCATGGTAGTATTATAGAAGAAAACAGGAACAGAGGGGATATTAACCCATACCGGGACTATTGAGGATTCTGCCTCAGGAGAGAAATCCGTAGTCCATTTGAGGACCTTCATTGGGGCATGATTGAAGATCCACTGACCATTGAGCCAGAGCCTCTGGTAATCCTCCTTATCTTGAAAATGAATGAGGATGTGTCTGAAATCAATTGAACGTAGCTGAAATTTACCTTTGAACTCGACTGAATTGAAAGCCTCATTAAGAGCAGCCATCGATGGCTTGCCTCTTGCAAACTTACCCACCAGGGCATTATGGTAGTGTGAGGCCAGAGTCTCTGCATCTTTGCGGGTTACCAAACAGGCTATGTCTCCCTTGTAATGGGTTTTCGGAACGATTTCTAGGTTAGAGGGCAGGGAGACATTTAATGGTGAGGGGCGATTACCTAGAGCTTGAAGGAAAGATTTACCCACCACACCACTGCCGCGGCCAGGCGGAGGAGCCACCATGAAGAGAGGAGAAGAACCAGTCAAATGACCGTTATCAGTTAAAGGAATAGGAAAGAAATGGAGGTGTAATGTAAGTGTGTGTTTCACACCAGAATCTCTTAATTATCGCACATAGGAACAGTGTAAGTCATGAGAGAAAAACAGTGTGGCAGGATTATTAGTCACCACCTATGATGAAATAATCCTTCTTTCGTTTCTTTAGTTTTTACCTTTTATTTTGTTCATGTATTATTTAGTTATTCTTTGTTTAATTATTATTAATATGTTTAACAGCCAAATCTCTTTTTTGACTTAGAGTAATGAGGCATCAACTATATGTGAGGCCTAATTGCTCGTGATCATTGACTTGTATGGATTTCTAATTGTTCTCTATGTATATTTTATTTTTGAAATTTTGGAGATCTGATCAACCTTGATTATGTGGAATAGTACCAATTAAATTCCAATATTTATCTTTATCTAGTGGGTATATTTAATTAATGGTGAAACCAACAGCTGATAGTGGGAACAATTTGTAAATAATTTGTGACAGCTAATCTGATTATGAATTATCTGAATTGAGTTTCTTTAGTTCTTAATGTTGTTAAGATATTAAATCTAGTTTATAGTTGATTCTTGCTAGATTATATCTTATTTGGAGAAGTAGTCAGTTTATAGCTGATTTTTGCTCGCTATCAATAAAGTAAGTTGAAATTGGACTGTGTCTTTTAGCTGATTCTCGATAGTCTATAACTGGTTGGTTCATGCAAATTGATTCATTATTATGCATGTGATTATATAAATTATTAGTTAATGTGGATTTACTTGTCGAAATTCATTCTTATATTGGTGTTTGTGTTAATTTGCATTCGTAGTTTAATTTAATTATTTTCTTAGTTAATCAATATTATTTTCTTAGTTGATAGATAACATTTTCATCAAGTTAAGGCGTGGTAGCTAACCAAGTAAGAATTTGTTTACACTGTTCTCTGTGGGATCGACCTTGCTTACTCTATAATTGAATTTAAATCTAATAAGTTTGCAGGTTTATTTGGTAGAAAAATGACCTATCAGCGCAACCCACTTATAACCACGTGGCCCTTGGACTGAGTGCTGATCCTTGTCGTTTGAGCACACGGGCCACCGTTTGGAGTCTTCATCATCTTCTTCTGAGCGCCTGGCTGCGAAAAAGATTGTGGGTCACACACTAGAGTCCTGGATCTTCAACATCTGATCGTGCGGACCTCGCAGAAGCACGCGAGCCACGTTAGGACTTAGTCTCCTTAGCACTTGAGTTGGCATGGGCAATGCTAGTCTTTATATCTTTTGGACTTGACTCCTTTTCTTTAGGGCATCCATCTACTACCACATGTTTAACTTATGGCCTTCAGTCTTCTACCATCCTTGAGAATGACCTTCTACTATCAACTACCATTCTTGTAATTTTCCTTCTAAACAGTGTGAAGTACCTATAAGCAATCTACAAATAAAATCTCACAAAAACATATCCAGACGCTCGTAGGGACATAGAATCCATTAGATCTAAAGTAAGCTACAAAATGAGGGATTTGGATACGAAACCCATAAATGATCATCTAAATCTTTGTAATGTAAACTCACCTAAATTTAGCGATCTACCACACAAAAGCTAACAAAAGATATGCTAAATTCCTTCAGAAACACATGCATTTGGCATCTCATCAGTTGACAGTCCACGGGAAAGGTTAGAGACCACCTTAGAACCACCACCCACACAACTAACATATAAATAATAAGCTACCCACAAGGAGAAATCAATAAGAAAAGGGAAAATGATATCACACGCAAACAAACGATGAACCAAGAAACAAGTCCACTCAACTATGCCAAGGAAGACAAGGAAAATGATGCAGTTGCACACCCATGAACCTTTGGGAGTAGAAGAACATCGAAATCACGAGTTAGTATCGGCAAGCCAAAATAAGGGATCAACATGCTACTCCAAAGACATACAAGGAAACCAAAAACCAATTAGAAAGTGTCAAGACCAAGGCATAATGAGACACCACAACAAGTTAAGGAAAAAGGAAACGCAGTGAAGCCGGGACAAGATCACAACCACAGTGTACCATAAATAAGGTATGCTCATTAAAAGGTACGCTTTCACACAATAACCACTTCAGATAAATTTGATGCATAATTTAAATTCTCTAGTGTACTTACCCCCATAGTAGATGACGTAGTGATATGTATCGTTTAGACATAGAAATAGGTGCACTAAACATACACATCACTGAAGAGATATCAGCACTACTGGGAGGACCCCCCATAGGCACCGGTATTTTCCCACCATAGTCACCAATATTTTATGAATTTTAATACCGGTGTGTATGTGAGCGGTGCTAGTAAAGTGATACATAGGCACCGGTACATGTTACCAGTGCTAGAAATTTAAGCCATCACCGATATCACTTGCCGGTACCCAATTTTTGTCCCCCTAACCATAGCCACTGGTTTGGATATGTTCAAAATACCGGTGCTTGAATTTGGGTGACAAATAAAAAATACGGCAAGTGATTTTAAACTCGCTGGCTGGAAAAAGACCTTTAAGCCTTAATCTAGTTTGTCATTCATTCAAAACATTTAACATGTTACAAATTCTAATGCATGTTTCAACATTTAAATGTCGAAATGAAGCAGTTTCCCTTAGCCACGAAAGCAAGGAATGTATAAACAAACTATGTCAAACACTCTAAGATTCCTTGTCTCGGGTGAACTTCAATATTTCAACAGTTAATCATCAACTACAAAACATCCCAAAAACCAATAAATTGTGCACAATTTAAACTATGGAGTTGTACAATTGTTACAACACTTTTCGTCATGGAATAAGCATTACATAGTTAGAGGGAAATACATGAATCGAAGACAACCTATACAGTGTCCTTTAACTAATTCTTAAATTTCAAATGTCAAAATGAAGCGGTTCTGGGGAACCGAAGAAAGGGGTGTTTAAACAAACCATGTCAAACACTCTTTGCTTCAGTGGTCTGTAGCTATAACATCTCCACAGTTTAAACATCAACTACAAATAAACAAAACACCAACAAATTCTGCACAATGTAAATTACGGAGTTGTACAACAAAACAATATCTATTAATTGTTATCGAACAAAACAATTTCAAATGTCGTAATGATGCAGCATTTAAGCACATTGAAAGAGGCATGGTGTGTTTACATATGTCTTAATAATGAATTTAACATCCACACAGCTTAATGTTAAATAAAGTTACCTATGAACACAAAATGCCTCTTTCGGTGCTCATAGACTACAAAATCCCCACATTTTAAATGGAAGAGTTCTACAAATGCTATAAGGATTACACAGTTAGAGGGAAATACATTAGTCGAACGCAACTTATGCAGTGCCCTTTAACTAATGGTTATTAATTTAAAATGTCGAAATGAAGCAGTTCTCAGGGAACCAAAGCAATAAGTGTTTAAACAAACCATGTCAAACACTTCTTGCTCTGGAGGCATGTCGACTGTAACATCTCTACAGTTTAAATGTCAACTACCCATGATATGATTAAACTGTTGACCATGGTATTCCTACATTATGAATCCGCCTGTGACATTTGTTTTTCAGTTGTACTCTCTAAAACATTATTATAGATAACATTACAATTAAAGGAAATGGTATAAGAGGAAATAAAGCTCTTTTTTGTTGTCATTGTATCCTAGAAGATAGAAATACTATTGAGTTGCACAGTTTCAAAATCCAACTCTTTTGTTGACAAATGAATGACCACAAACGTCTTTGGAATCCATCTCCAGAAGCAAGTAGCAACAAGTTGATTTGAAACATGAGTAGAAAACTAACTATTTGTGCAGGTACTTAAACTTTAACAACCAAAAACTACCTACACCAAGGTAAAAAGTGCTCTTACCTCAGTTTTTTAAAGTAAATAATAGACTAAATTTTTTTTTGGTCCCTAACATATAACCTAATACCATTGTTTGGTCCCCGTTTCCAAAACCACCTCCTTTCAGTACCTTTCAGTACCACATGGAATCTAGTTTGGTGATCAAACAAATCATTTTGAATTTGTAGGGTACTGAAAGGAGGTGGTTTTAGAAACGGGGCAAAAAGATGGTATTAGGTCATATGTTAGAGACCAAAAAAATAATATAGTCTAAATAATATTATTGACCTCGGTTTTTAAAAAAATCGAGGTAAGTAATATGTTTTTACCTCGTTCTACAATAATCAAAGTAATTAGGATATGAAATCGAAGTAATTCGGATTGGTGGTATGAGAATGAGCCGGAAAACCAACAATACAAGCATAATAGTTAGTCATTGCCACCGTATACCATACCCCAAAACCAAGCCCAACAAGGAAGTTCAAGTTTTACACGTGTGGAAGTCATGAATGCATCAGCAAACTTGAACAACTTTACTAGTGAGGAGCCGGACACTCAGTTTTCCTCTAGTGTTAAGGCTATTGAGGGGCATACGAGGAGCATATTGGAAGCGTTGCCACAATGGAAGCTCATGATTAAAAAAATACACCATCCCAAGTTGAACTCAATGATTTGGTGAGTGAGGTCACCATGGGAAATGAGCTTGAGTTTTAAGGGGATAAGGAGTTGATTGTTGAGGATGAAAAAATGGAGAAAGAGGTGATTGTGCTACGTTCAGCAGCTTCGTCACCCCTTCCCCCCACCAAGTGAACCAACTCTACCACTTTCAAAATTTTTGAGGGAGATAAGAGAGGAGCCAAAAGACAATCCCAAGCCTCCTTACCACCCAACTCCCTTTAAACCATCTCCACCATAACAAGACTTTCCTCTTGAAATTTTGTACCCCCACCTCTGTACTTTTGGATACTCATGGTGAAGGGGATCAAGCCTTCACCATATGTATAACATTAGGGTCATGCCAACTACCTTAAATGTACAGAGCTATGTCGTGCCGATGATGTAAATAAATTCAGCCTTTATTTTGGTTTTTGTTGTTTATTTTTTGTTATTTTGTCTTATTCTTTTTAGGGTGTGTTTTTCTATGATTTTGTAGCAAAGTGAAGTGTATTGCATTGGAGGAGATAAAGGAATGAAATCAATAAGGAATGGAAGAAAGCTTGGAAGGTTGGTAAGAAAAAAAATCTTTCTAAGTGCTGGAAAACCCCGTCGTCACGAGTCACGACAGGCAGGGGAGCAAAAAAGATTTCCCAGCATTAGCTTTTTTGTGAGTCGTGACATGGTTATCGCGAGTCATGACTGAATCAAAAAATTTCTGAAAGAATTGAGCTCACAGACCCAAGATATTAGGAGTCGCAATGGCTTGGTTGCAAGTCATGATGACTTGGTTGCAAGTCATGATGACTTGGTTGCGAGTCGCGATGACTTGGTTGCGAGTCACGACAATGCATCGCGAGTCATGACCAGTACTGTCGTGAGTCGCGATGGAGAAACCAGCTTTTCAACTGTGCTTAAACAATGCATAATCATTTCTTCTTCCCACCAAATACTCCCAAGAACCACAATACTTCCACTCATTCCTCCACCATCTTACATATATTGACATATGCAGATTTTTGTATCTTTATAGTACCTTCGTTGATAGTAGTATGCCGACTACATTATTGTGACTATAATTGCTATATTCTATAATGATGCTTGGATATGTGTAGATATATGTTGGATATTTTTATTGGACAATCTTATAGTGGTGATTGCATGATGGATTGGTTTTTCTTTGAGAATACTATGGTTATTAACTTTTTATGCTAAACCTAGTATTATAAATCCTCATGTACTTGTGAGTTTGATGTTATTCTCTGTGGTGTTAGTCTTGATCAAACGGCTCCAAGGAGACAATGTTTTTCTCGAGGGGTGAGTTCTTCTACGGCACTTTTGTTCTCCCTTCCAGCTCCAAAACCAATTTTAGGACCGATTCTATACAAATAGATGTGATTGCATCGTATCACCGGTGACTAAGCAGGGAAACGGGTGTCACTCTACCTCTTACCTTGAGTTTTATTATTCTTCCCTTACATGTTTACATTGAGGGCAATGTAATGTTTTAAGTGTGGGGAGGGGATAGAGGACTCAGATGCATGCTAGCTTGATTTGGAATGTTTTTTGCTACTTTTGATTGGAAAAACATGAGAAAAAGGAAGAATTATTTTTTGAAAAATTGAAAATTTTGAAAAAAAAATTAAAAAGGAAAAAAAATATTTAAAAAGAAAACCTGTTAAGTTGAAAACCCGAGGGGGTAACTTAGGAAACATTGGGGGCCCGGATAGGTTGAAAACCCGAAAGGGTAACCTAGGAAAAAATGAGAGGCTAAATGTGCGGATAAAGGTGAGATGTGAGCCAAAAAACATGATATGTGGCTAGGATGAAAACCTGAAAAGGCTCCTAAGAAAAATGAGAGAAAGAGAGAAAAAAGGAAAATTCTATGATTTCACTCATTTTCCGGCGTTGGAGTCATAAGGTTGTGGTTTTCATATGGATGGATCGGTAGCTCAACATCGTGAGACCTCTTGGGATTGGGTAACTTAGCGGGTTGAAATACGAAGTATGGTTATGAAGTTCTTGATTCTTTTATGCTTCGTTTTGGTTGATATATTGATTTGAAGTGAAGTATGTGCTTGAACCATTCATATGGTTTTGACTTCATTTTGTGTCATTGGACTTTGGGATTATCAATTTGGGACTTTGAAACATTTTTATTGGTAGTGAATTGATAAGTGGTAGGTTTGGTTAGATTTAGGAATTGGGATTGTGTGTGTGAAAAAAAATCTCATTTGAGCTTTGATTTTGGGATTTAAGATATTGAGAATTTTTGCGAGGTTTTTATTGGGCGAATATTAGTTTAGGATGTGGACATATGAATTCCTTTGTGTGCTTGAATCTTTTTTTACTTGAGGGCGAGTAAGCTTTAAGTGCGGGGAGGTTTCATGTGACCATTTTATATGGTTATATTAGGACTTTTAGGATTCACTTTTGTACACTTTTGTGCTCCAGATATGTCATTTTACCTTGAAATTCTCCAAGAAGAGTTAAAAATGACTTTTACGCTTTTAGTACTTTTCTGGAGGATTTTGTGTGATAAGGAAATTTTTTTGAAGACTTTGAAGATTACCTTTGAAAATTTGAAGACTTGTATTTCAGCTTTTAAAGACTTGAAGAATTGAAGATACGTGAAGTGGAGAGGAGGAATTGAAACAAAAAGAAGAAAGAAATCAAGATGCTGAAATGAGCTCGGTCGCGACTCGCAATGGATTGGTCGCGAGTCGTGGCGGATGGGTGGCAAGAAACTTTCTTACTTTTTTGTACTTTATTTACTAAACCCTATCCTCTGATCTTCATATCTTCTTCTCCATGCGTTCTGGGTTTCAAAACCCTAGTTTTCCTTTCTTTCTTTTCTTAGTTTTTGTAGGTTAATCATGTATTTTCATTATCTAGGTTAGTTTAATCTTGGGAGCAATTGATTGAAACTTCCATATCTATATAGTAAGAACCTCTATTTAACTCTATCTTGAAGCATTTTTTATTTATCAATCATGTGTTTCAATGTGATATTTTATTTCATTTATATCATGGGTTGTTTGAGAATAGGAACTGTTTGTATGATTTAAGTGTTAGGGTGTTAGGAAAGTTGCAAATTTCTTAACTCCTTTGGCAAGAAAATCCAAGAATGTGGACTTAGAACTTCTAGTGTATAATGTGTTGTAATTCTTGCTAGATAAGTATGTTAGTGTGGATTGTTCTCATATTTATCCTATAGATGCAATAAAAGGTTGAATCTTGAATGTGGGTTGTTCTAGGTTTATCCCAATGAATGTTATGTTTGGTTAAAGGGTTATGTCTTTGGTAGAAGGCTTGTTGTTATCAAATCTATGGTTCTTCGTGTATAATGCCATTCATTATGGTGTGGTTTGTCTAAAGTGATTATCAATGAGGTTTGCAAATGGCCGTTGTTTGTCTTTGCAAATTACTATTAAGAAGGAATGAATGTTGATCTTCGAATGGGAAGTTTTAGCATTCCCCATAGGTAACAAATGTGATAGAATGAGTGAGTGGTTCAATGATCTACATTAGGGTTGGAAGTGGATATTAATTTTCCCCAAGGCTTTGTCTTTTGTAGTTTTTACCCCTTTTCTTAGTTTGCTTGATGATTAGCATAATTACTTAACTTTGCTAGTTGTTTTGTCTTTTACTTTTATAACTTAGGAAAACCAACCACCCCTCTCATTTACTTGCTTATATATATATATATAAATATATATATATATATATATATTTACTTCTAGCATAATATCAACCTTTTATGTTTAAACACTTAAGAAAATTCCTCTTCTTCGTGGACGATCCTGATTTGCCACAATCTACTTAATTGTATTTATTAAGCACAAAGGGCTTGTAAATAATAACTTTGAGAGGTACGATGATGACCTCCCAGTGCAACATCGTCAGTGAGGGTACAGCCTAGCAATAATAGACATCAATGACAATCTCGACTTCGCACTGTCACTCGATAGGTCTGACATCGTTCCAACGTAGAATGCGACATCGATATTTCCACTCAGCAAGATCACACATGCTCCTCAGATCAAAACCATTCCTAAAATCCTCTCAAATAAATTAATTTATGAGATGTCACATTTCCATCGGTGCTATGTTGGTTAGGGCAAATATAATTATCCGAACGGAGTGCGAGATCGCACGTATCTGTCATAACTAATAAATTTAGGATACTTAACTAATATAGGTAGAACTTGAAATATACCATCAAAAGGTTTCATTCCAAGTTCACCACAGCCAGTCTCAGATTTCATCAAGTTACATACTTAGGGCTAAAGCTAGTTAAGTACGTACGTATATATCCAAAACAGATAATGCTATGTATGTACCACATGTAACATCCCTGTAAAATGAAAATGAAATAGAAGACATGGAATCCTAATCAAATCTAAACGAAGATTCTCCATATTGTAGGACAAACAAACATATGATCCGTGGAAATGAATGGTGACACGGATGAGATAACATCGTCTGCCGAAGAACTGCTTCCATTTTCTCCAGAATTAGTCTCCGACTGATCTTCGGTTAAAGATTTACTAGCACCGGTGCTTGACCCTTCTTCATCATCTGCAGTATCCAGCCCATCGTCGTCAATCCCAGGCTCTTCATCCCCCGTAGGTTCATTGATTTCATCAACAATCATAGACTTCAGCACCCCCATTTCTTCTATAAGATTATGCATGGTGTGTTCCATGCACAAGGGCATGGCCTTGCTCTCAACCATGGCCTTCAGTAGGATGCCCTAGGCCTTCTCTTTAGGTCCTGTGGGATAAGAAATTAGTTACATTAAATGAAAACTTTTAAATTGTAATTAATTCAAAATTTGAATAATCCAAAAAACTCTAAATTTTGTTACCCATTAGGGGCGCCATAACAATGGAAGGGTGAATGTCCATAGATATGGAAGCCAATGGAGTCACCTCGGGCCCATTATGGGAAGCACATCCACATTCCCTATAGGGGCATTGCGATCAATCCACGTCCCCGACTCCTAAACTCAATGCTTCAGTCGGAAGTAGTTTGCATCATATTACTTATGCTGGATCTTTACTTTCAATTTGATGGAAACCTTTTTTTTCTCTAGAATGGCGGTGATAACATTGCCGTAGAAGAGTGTCCGACTCTTCGTGGAGAGGGTGACTTGATGCATCTCCTAGACGATGGTGTACCTGGGGTCGACTACCTTGTTCTCCACAAGGTGGTAGTGCATGATGGTCCCGTTGATCGTGCACTCCGTAGGATGTTCAGCCGGGATAAGTACTTTTACAATTATATTGAATATCATTCTCTCCTAAAGGTTGACAACACCAAGATTGATCTTCTTTAATGGGATGAGTTTGTTCCCACCTTTCATTTTGAAGTACTTCTCCAACATTCGGTTGGAGTCAAGCACCTTGGATGGGTCATTCTCGTCGACCTGTTTTGGCCAATTGTCCTGGTAGTATAGCTGTAGAGGCTCAACCTCCGGCTAATCCTCCCCTCCGATAGTGTAGCTAATCACCTTATTGATGAGCTCTTTTGATATCTCCAAGTCTATCCCATTCCCTCTTGTTTTATAGGAGGTTATTGTATGCATTCTAAAATTAGCGTAGAATTTCTTAACCTCTGTATCATACATTGGTTTATCCAATCATATTAAACCCTCCATTCATGATGGTTTAAAGGGTTCGAGGAAAATATCGAAGCGCAGTCATTCTGCATCCCCGGGCTTCATCACCTTGACCTCTTTTATCCTACGGCCCTGGATTCTTTTGAAATGCTTCGTTGCCTCCTCCTTGATGAAGCGTAATTTTTCCCATGTTGGCGATGGAGGGGCAGCAGTTATCTTTGCCTACTACGTGTGCGATGGAGGTGTCCCTGTGCTATCTTCCATTCTCCTCCTAGTTGTCTGCTTCGTTCGAGCCATCTAAGAATCAAAGGGATGTAGAACAATTAATGGAATAGTTAAGAACTCAATGATGTCAATGTGTTTTAGCCAAGTTTGGATTTATGTCGGAAACACTTTGTCTAGACCAACGTGTTGCATGTGACATTGCATGTGACATTGCATATTCATGTTCTTGAATATGTGACATCACAGTGCAATCGGCTAATTTGAAATAGTATGCGAGTACAACACGAATGGTACTAAACCACCTATAATCTCAACTAAAACATTACGAATTAAACAACTAACATCCCATGATTAAATAACCAAGCAATGGAAAACTAAAGAAGTATATGAAAACCAAAAAACCAACATCAAACTTTATATAGAAGTCCTTACCTTGTTAGGGTTTGTTACTGTTCAAAGTTGGAGAAATCCACCAATTAAAAACATCCAAATCAATCAATGTTGGTTTTAGTGCTACTGTGATATTTGACCAACTGATTCAGTTTGGATTAGAGTGCTTTCTAACCATTTTTTGAGGTGAGAAGTTTTGGTGCTATGTCGTCGGTTAGGAATGCAAAGGGGTATGATGGTTGAGTATTTATATACCCACTGAGAAACATTGTCGTTTCGTGCAACTTTGCAGGTGTGTGGCACAAGAAATAAGACCTGGATAGTAGTACGAAGTCGCGATGGTAGGTTTCGGGCAAACATAAGAGGCCAAACAATTTTTGGATTGGGCCTAAACTATAGGTAATCGCAATACACAGTGATATCACACGTACATTCGCTAAATACGAGATATAACCAAAACTTCCCAGATATCACACATAATAAACAATGGGCTGAATTAAAGTAGTAGCCCAATCCAAAAATAACTACGGCCTGGGTCAGTGGTGAACGAAAAAGTAAATTTATGCGATGTTGCTTCAATGTGTTCTCCACCGAGTCCACACCGACCTTAGACCGACGTCGTATTAACGAATTTTGGGTCGAATAGCCCAAATTCCATGGCCTACGTTACACATGAAATATAAAAGCAATAAAATTACGTCAATCAAATTACGATCACCATGTTCAAATTTGGCCATGGACCCGTGATCTGAATGGGCCAAAATTATTCGCGAACTGGGAATGACGATATTCTGGGGAAATTACACTACGACCCAAACTTCCGTGGTTGTTACTCTGTGTTGACTGGCATTCACATGAACAAAACGACAAATGTTTAATATGGAAATTATTCATATGGTAGACGATTACTTACACAAACCGCTAGTACGTGGTCTAGAGTAAATTGAAGATGATTACTTACAAGTATGCGATTGTCGGGAGTATGATCTTGTTGAAGTCTATGCAGAAATATAATATTACTATTGGTTATTATAAGTTAGACTACATATGGATAACACTGCTTCTTTTTGGGACAATCGGAATCGAGTTTGGGACCACAAACGTTGTTTTTTTAGCACTTAGGTCCCTCCAAGAGACTCGGAGGTGGCAAAATGCAAAAGTAGTTGTACGCTTATGTAATTCATATTGTGTGGACAACTATCTTCGAATTTGGCCATGAACTAGTCATCGGAATGGGCCTAAATTATTCACACACAATGCATTACAAAATTCCGAGGAGATTACACTATGGCCAGAACTTTCGTGGTTGTTGATGTGTGTTAATAGACATTCACGCGAACAAAACAACAAATGTTTCACACAGAAATGGGTAATATACTGGGAACCTTTTATAGTATTCCGCCGAAGCTGTAGCGATAAGTGATATGGGAACGGAGATTTCTGCCAAAATATATAGAATCACACAAAATTTCATATTTTAGGTATTTTTTGGAAATATAATATTAATAAAATTTGATCCTTGAATTTTTGCAAAGTGCCAATACGTGATGTAGAATAAATTGTAGATGATTAATTACAAGTATACAATTGTCAGTCGTATAACCTTGTGGAAACCTATGGAGAAATATAGGACCAGTTTCTTAATTCTTATTAGTTATTATAAGTTTGACTATATATGGTTGACACTGCATGTTTTTGGGACAATCATAATCGAGTAGGGGACCCATGTGTTTTTTTTCCAATAAGGTCCCTCCACTGGGCGATGTCGAAATACGAAATTGGATGTATCATTATTTAATTCAAATTTTGATGACAATGTTGTCCCTATTAGGGCATTAACAAAGATTATTAAGACAAATTTTTACTATTACCATATGGCCACATATGCGGTGTCACAGACATGTCGCATGGATTGATAGACTTTCTGAATCGCTAGTGACATTGATTATTCTGAAATTTCTAGTGGGAACCAAAAATTTGGACAAAATTTTGAATTAACATTTCCCCCCAAATTTATTTTTTATTTCAATAAATATCACCACTAACACTCATTTCCATCTCCAATACATATCCCACAAACCCACTTTATCCATTCACACCATAATGAAAGGGCTCAATTGAATGGATTCCTTCAATCATCAACAAGTGCCCATAAGAGAGGAGCATATGGGTACAAATTTATTGAGGTACTGTCCATCTTTTAAATGTTTACCTTCACCAAATTTATTACCATCTATACCTATTATATGTTATTTTCTTCATTCACGGAAGATCAAAAAAAATCATGAAGGGTGAATCATTGAATGACATGTTACATAATGTATGTTGTGTTTGTTTCCAATAAGATGACATGTTTGTAAAAAAATGGAGAAAATGGCTTAGATTCAGACGAACACAATATGAACGTGAGATGTTGGTTTGTAATCGATCTCAACGGTATGATACCAATGCATACTTGACGTCGTGGAGGTGCGAAATAGTTGAGTTTAGCATTAATATCCATTAATATATGAATTCAGTTTTAAATCGGTCTTTGTGACCTCGGTAAATATGAGTGCAAAGTTGCTTTGGTATTGTTCAATTAGTATTGACATATTGCAAATAATGAAGTCTATATATGAAAACATTACGTAATATTTTGCGTACAGCCGTATTGTAACATAATTTTTGTTTCATGTGCATTGGTTGTAATAGGATGAAATGGAGTTATCAGTGGATCTAGCATGTCAGGTGGACTTAGTTGGCTTCTCACTGGTCGCTTGAGAAATATGAACGTCATACAACGTAGAAAATGGAGGTTAAATGCAGTTATTATTTTAAGCATATAATAACCTTTTGTATTTTAATATAGTGTTACATTTATTTACAATATACTAGTATGTCATAATCTTTGTGGTTGAAATGAACAATTCAGTTAATGATTCTCACAATAATCGAACAACAATTGAGTGATGTGTGATGTTCAACCACAACTCGATTTATCACATTATTTATAACATGTAACGGCTGTCGAAGATCCATTATTTGCATCATCGATTATTTTTTATTATAATATTTTACTAAAAACGAGAGCTGGCCGACTAAACTGCAACATTGCATTAACTATCCCTAACACGACATAATAGCTACATCGCATAAATCGGCATCACCTTTTTTTGAGCTCGAACAAGCAAAATGATGTCTTTTTTTCATCAACCCAAGTCACCATAAACACAACGTGGGTCCCTCACCATGTGCAATGCTTCTTGTCATCAACTCCGACTCACTCGTATTATGAATGACATTATCTGGTCCGAAGTCGATGCACTTCCTCTACCATCGGCTACTAAATTGCTTTCATTGACTTTGCATAATTTATGAGATCGATGTCATTTACAATGATATTGTAGTCGTGGTATTAGAACATTGCCCTCCCGCCATTGTGCAAAGTCGATTTTCGTTCATGCCAAGATCGGTTCCAAACTGAGGTAAAAGAAGACTATTTACTTTGGTTGAAACGTATGCTTTTTACTACAACCACATTTACCTCAGTTTTTAAGGGGCTAAAAACTGAGCTAAAAAGCACAGAACAACCAAGGTAATATGTGTTGTTTGATGTATTGCTAGCTATACCTCTTAGGTGTGGCACAAAAAGGTTGTTACGCCCTGTGTTGTAAAAGTTAGCCATGAAGAGGTTGATAATTTAGATGTGAACAATGCATTTGATGAGATGGTGGAAGATGTTGTTAGAGAATTCCACGGTAAACCAGATGTTCTTGAAGCTTTGCAAAATGACAAAAAGACACCATTGTACACTGGTTCTAAGCATTCAATCTTGAGTTCCACCTTGCGAATGATGAATTAGAAAGAGGAATTTGTATGGTTTAATAAAGGCATGATAGAGACACTTAAACTAGTTAGAGATTTTCTACCTGAAGGTAATCTTCTTCCTGATAGATTGTATGCCACGAAAAGAGTTCTTTATCTACTAGGAATGGAATTGAAAATAATCCACGCTTGCCCAAACGATTGTATGTAGTTTAGAGGACCAGGCGATGAGGTCCTAGATAGATGTCGAGTGTGTGGTGAGTCTCGCTACAAGTTAAAGAGAGGAAGCATTGCGGTTGGGGTGGATGCAGATTTGGTTTTGAAAAAAAAACACTCGCTAAAGTATTATTGTACCTACCTATCATTCCCTGGTTAAATAAGTAGTTTTCTTGCAGAGAAGATGCTAAGTTGTTGCGTTGGCATTCTGAGGGAGACCAAAATATCAATGACGTGATTAGACATACGTCAGACGGTAAGCAATGGAAGAACATTGATGTACCCTAATTTTGGTTCCGAGCCTCGTAATTTAAGACTTGGTCTTTACACTAATGATATGAATCTATTCGGTAATATGAGCAGCACGCACAGCTTGTGGCCAGTTATGTTAGTCATATACAATCTCCCATCATGATTGACAATGAAATGGAAGTACGTCTTATTATCGATGATGATATTAGGCCCCAGGAAACTTGGTAATGATATAAACGTGTACCTCACTCCTTTGGTGGATGGTTTGATGACGTTGTTCAATGATGGCGTCCTGACTTACGATGCTTTTCAAGGAGAGGATTTTACATTGAAGGCATTGTTGTTTTGTACGATAATGACTTTCCCTCATGGAAATTTGTCATGGTACTCAGTGAAATGGCACTACTCTTGTCTAATGTGTGAGAAACAAACCTCATTTTGTCAATTGAAGCATGGTTGTAAAACCATTTATCAAGGCCATCAAAAGTTTCTTTCAGATGGTCACCATGGAGATCAGAGAAAAAATGGTTTAATGGAGAAGTTGAGGAGAGAGTGGCCCTGGAACCGCTCACTGGTGTTGAGGTTTATGAGAAAGTTAAGGATTTTCCTAATGATTTCAGGAAGAAAAAGTGTAAAGTAGCAAATGAAGGAAGTTGGAAGAAATGCTCAATTTTTTTAGACTCCCTTATTGGAAGATTTAGATGTATGACACTGTCTTGAAGTAATGCACATTGAGAAAAATGTGTGTGATTCATTAATTGGAACATTCTTGAATACCCTTCGTAAAACAAAGGATGGTTTAAAAGCTCGGCTTAACTTGGTTGAAATGGGAATCAAGAGTCATTTGGCACCGGTCACAAGCGAAGATGATTCTTATCTTTTACCCGCTTTCTATTCAAGGTCTCTTTCAAATAAGAAATCATACCGTGAGACACTGAGTAGTGTGAAGGTGCCCGGTGCTTACTCGTCTAACATAAGTTCGTGTGTGTGTGGATGAGTGTATATTGGTTGGACTTAAATCACATGATAGCCACATCCGGATGCAAGAACTGAACTCATAGCCATTTGGGCGACCATGCCTGATCACGTGCGATTGTGTATCACAAACATTTGTCTGTTCTTCAAGTCAATTTGTGCAAAAACCATTAGTCATCGAAATCTTAACCATTTGCAATCTAAGATAGTAGAGGTTCTGTGTCGGATGGAGCTATACTTCCCCCCATCATTCTTTGACATAATGGTCCATTTGATTGTACATTTTGTTCATGAGATCAAGTTGTGTGGTCCTATATTTCTAAGGTGGATGTATCATTTTTAGAGGTATATGAAAATCTTCAAACATTTTGTGAAGAATCGTTACAGACCCGATGCAAGCATAGTTACGTTACATTGTAGAGGAGGTCATTGAGTTTTTTTCAACAGATTATATGAATGAAGTTGATTCTGTTGGACATTCAAATACAAGACATGATGGGCGGTAGCAGGGTGTTTGTATATGACAGGGCAAACTATTTAGCCCTAGTGCAGAAGATTTGTGTCCAACTCACATGTATGTTCTTTGCAATCACGATGATGTTGTGCCCTATGTAGAGATTCACATGGATGAGATAATGGCCACACATCCTTCGTACAATGAAACACATGTTCTTCAAAAATACACTAGTGATTTCGCTTCATGGCTACGATCTATATCACGAAGGGTGATCATCCACGTTTGGTTAAATGGTTGGTGTTGTATCCATTGGGTATAGTTACATCATATTTAGGTTACAACATTAATGGATTCACTTTTGGAACCAAATCATGTGATGACAAAGGGGTATCACAGAATAATGATGTGACACTAGTGTCCGAGGTATTACATGTAGGGAGTGCATGTGATGGAAAACCAATGTATGCCCAGACCTGCTACTTTGGAACTATAATCAAGATGTGGGAGCTCAATTATATGATAATGAAAATTCCCATGTTTAAATGCCAATGGGTGGATGTAAACATCAAACTCAAAATCGAAGATATAGGATTCACCCTAGTTGATCGTAGTCGAGTTGGTTGGAGGGAAGATCCATTCATTTTGGAATCACAAGCTCATCAAGTCTTCTATATCAAATATCTAGTAGATCCTCAGAGGGAGTTTGTTGTCAAAGAGAAAAGTGCTTTTAGCTAGGAAATTGTGGCAGCAGATGTAATCGGCTTTGTTAAAATTCCCTAGATGAATAAACACTTTTCTATTGGATGATGATGCAAGTTTATATGGTTTCTTTGGCTGAACTGACCATGATGAGGGAACGTGGGTTGATGGATGTGGGAGTATTAATAAAAGAAGAATGAAACAAAAAGATGATTGGGAAGAAGAAGAAAAAGAAGCAACAGTAGGTGCTCCGTTTATATTGGGATCTAAGTTGATTTTCTTGTATTGGCTTGACTACCCGATGTACTTCCGGTTGCGGAAGCTGTTCGGCTGAAATGGTAAAACTATTATAAGGCATTCTTTCCCCCTACTTTGAGCTAGTAGACCAAAAAGATACTTAAATTCAAAATGAGAGAAAATGGAAGAGCTAATAATTATATGTAATCCAGAGCAAATATCATAGCACACAATCTAACATTTGAGCTACATAAGATCAAATTTGGAGATGTTGAGTGAAACCAAGTTGATTACATTTCTAGCTTGGAACTTGAGATTAAAAAAAAATTAAATAGAAGAGCTTGGCCTACGATGTGATGTAGACTTAGAGGATAAGTGATGCTCGTACACGCACTGTCGTCATTCCAACTTTTGTATACACTCTCTCATTTGCGCCAGCTCCCCACGTACCCATTTGTAGCATGCCCTGAACCCTTTCATGAAAGTTGGAGAAGATTCATCTGCATCATAAACATAAGTTGTTGATCTACTTCATTTTGCATGCGTTAACCGATGCATTTGACATACTTCTTAGCTATTTTTACTTGGTGGATTGCTAGTATTAGTTGAGTTTACATGACAAAGGGTTTAAAGGCCGTGTTTGGGTTTCTTGTCTAAATCCTGTATTTTGTAGACTTAATTGGTACTAATGGACATTGTGCATCCATATGCTCCTTGATTTTCCTTGTGATCATCTTTAGTAGGTCGCCCGTGGGTACTTTTTGTTTACATTTTAGGTGAAGGCCATTCATAAGGGCGGTAGAAGATATTGAAGGCCGTTTGTAAGAATGGTAGTTGAGACGAAGGCCATTCAAATTAGAATGGTAGCAGACAATGGCCACAATCATCAATGTGTGGTAGAAGGAGATTGAAGCCAAAGATAGGTAGCTATGAAGTTCATAGTGGCCAACGGAGAAATGGGTAACTGTGGTCCGATGACTTATGCCATTGTCCGAAATGATCCAAGAAGAATTAACCTTCAAGGATGGTTTCATTGGATATTTCTTCTTGAGTTCTATAAAATGAACTACTAGAACTCCAAAATCGGATTGGTTCAGCCGGCCAAAGCACCCATGGGAAGGCATGGTCATGCATGGTTTAGCACCAACGACTTACACTAGAGAAGACACCCAGCACCATGACGACCGACATGAGGCAGTGGTGTTACCTGCGCCAGACACGACAGCCCGGTGCACAAAATCAAGAACTCTTCCACGCGGCTATGTATTGGCGCGGGATGCCCCCATTTTAGGCATCCCATACCATTCCAAGCCATTTCATCAAGACCGACCGACGGAGTGCAGGAATCTACACGGCCCACGCCAAATTTCTGAGCGATGCACTAAGCCTGACCATGACCCACGCCAACGGCCATATGCGTAAATCCTAAACTCAAAGATCAACACACTGAAAGCACCCCGCAGAAGACGATGCAGCCTGCGCCAGTGTTAGATGCGACTCGCGCCAACCCCCCCGTTCTGTGCCCCGGTTGAAGATCCACACTGCCCTGCTGAAGAATAGGCACCCCATGCCGTGGAGAGGTACAACCCGTGCCAGGCCTTGCAACACGTGCTGAGCCTCGTATCCCATGCCAGGCCTCACATCTCGCACCAAGTACAACCGCATGCCAGGTCATCCATGATGCCCCGCACCGGGTGGCGGATGAGCTAGGGTTTACCCTATTTTGGGTATATTTTTAGGCCTAATCTCCTACTACTATATATAGAGCCTTAGTCTACTATGTTTGACATACTTGGTAATTTTTTTAAGATACTTCATATCACTGTAGAAGAGTAGATATGAGATTCTCTCCTCAGTAGCTTTATCTTTTCATCTTTTATTTTGATTTGGTCCCAAAAGATCTGGAATTCAAATCTTCATTTGAATTCCATGTCTAGAGAGTAGTTTCTATAGCTTGGGGATAAATTGTAGTGACTTGGTGATTTCTATATGCTTTTTGAGATTCTATAGTTCTTTCTAATCATATGTTCATAATATTATTGTGATTTGCCTTTCAGTTTAATGTATGAATATTAAACCACATATAGGCACACATTTATGAATATTAAACCACATATAGGCACACATTTTGGGTTGTATTAATGCTAGGCGCATATATCGATGCCCTTCTAAGAAGGGACACCTGGATGTTTGTATGGGTGGAGGGGAAGGAGTCTGTGTGGGTGTGTGCATGGGAGATTCGAGGTAACCCTAATCCACTTACCATTGCACCAGTCTTAGACGACTTCGTAAAGAAGTCTGAAGGGTTCCAGGTGGAGATAGATTAGAAAGTAGCAAGCTAGGGTTACAAGAAACCCTAGTATCACATATAAGGTTTGTACGATCCTTGGGCCTAGTGTGATAGGACCCAAGAGGAGTAGTTACATCCGTGGTGGAAGCCCAAGACATAATCACCTAGGGGAGAATCATACATACAACAACGGTCGGACCTTGTTGTACTCCCTAATTATTATGGCGGAGTCGGTGGAGGATTGCGAGAGCACCCACCGTGACAGGGACGGGGAAGTGTATGCGATTAGTCACACCACGTGTTATGGACACACTATTAGGTTTACTTAGATCTCTATATGAAAGAATTAAGGATAGAAGCAATATATTTACCAAGTAACTCAATGGTTTCCCTAAGTTCTAGATTTAATTAATAGCTGTGTTATTTACTTTTCATTTTTGTAGTTGTTAGTTTGAAAAACCAAACCCCCCTCCCCTTGCATGTTTTCTTTACTATCTATTCCTTTCACTCATATGGATTGATGATCCATACGAGGCTGTGTTTTAAGAAGACACATTATACTTAGCATCTCTGTGGACAAACCCAGAGCTTTCTGCTAACTACCTTCTAGGTAGCGTAGCAGTAAGATCAGGGAGAAGAATATAAATCTTGTCTTTGACCTCCTCAGCCTTAGCTTGGGTTACTTCTAAGCTACAGTTCTATTGACCCCGGGTTGAGGCGGGTCAGATTTTGGCGCCATTGCCAAAGATGCTATCAGTCTAGCTATCGACTTAGGCATAACACTTTTGTAGAGTAGTTAGTATAACTTTTATTTATTTATTTTCTTATTGGTTTATGTTTTTTTGTTGTTGAATCTTGGTTAGAGCTATTGTTTTAGTTATTTTGTTATCTTTTGATATGTTTTCTAGTGTTGTATTCGGAAGGGTATTGGTGGTCCTAGTTTATGGTACACACCCGTGCAACTAATATAGGCGTCTTACAGTATCCAAATGTGAACACGGGTGGTTAGAGGAGAATGAGGTGAAGAACTAGGGCACAAGTTCAACTGAGGCAAGAAGTAGTAGTAGAAGGTCTGTTAGCAATGACGGAAGACAACCGTACCCTACGGGAACTTATGGCACCCAACTTAGAGAATCAACCTCTATGTATCACCTTCCCACCATTACCTGCCAATGTGAGATGTGAGTTTAAGAGTGGCATGATCCATTTCCTTTCAACACTCCATGGATTGGTCGGTGAGGACCGGAACAAGCATCTTTTGGAGTTCCATTTGGTGTGCATGATCATGAAGCCCCCGGGACTATCCAAACATGACTACAACCTAATATCTTTCCCCTTTTCCCTCTACGGTAGTGCTAAGGATTGGCTCTACTACCTACCACCATGGTGTATTAGATTGTGAATGGACATAAAGAGAAGATTCCTATAAAAATACTTTCTAGCATCCAAGTCAACCGGGTTGAAAAAGTAGCAGTCAAACATCACCCAAGAAGCCACCGAGAGTATGTATGACTATTGAGAGTGCTTCAAATGTCTCTTGGCAAGCTATCCTTACCACCCATTTAAAGAAGGAGATTTGGTGTATTACTTCTTTGAGGGATTATGCAACAAGGACATCCAATGGTGAATGCCGCATGTAACGATTTAATAGCTAACAAAAGACCCAAATATGCAATGGCACTTTTTGAGGTGATAGCTAATGGTATGCAACAATTTGGCACTAGATTGCAGGTGAAGGCTTTTGATGAACCCACACACTCACCTAAGTTGGAGGAGCAAGTCCAAGCTCTTGCTTCTATGATGAAGGAGTTTTGCAAGGAAAAGTGTATCAAGTCCAAGTGTGTGGAGTTTGCAACCTCAACCACAATTCCGAAGTGTTCCCTAAATTCGTAGATAATCTACAAGAGGTGAAGGCAACCAACTACAACAACTGGGATAGACCACAATTTGCTAGGGGCCAACCACAAGGGTTTTGAGGGAACCAAGAAGATGCAAGGCTAGACCCCTATGCAAATTCATTCAACATGAGGTATAAATATCATCCTACTTTCCTATAGAGGGAGGACAAATAACATTAAGGGTACCGACGAGGAAAAGCTCCACCTCAACCATATCCGAGAGGTGAAGGACCTTCCAAAAATTATGCTTCACTTTACAACTTAGAAAGAGATAAGATCTCGGAAGCCATTAGCCAATTGGGAAAGAAACATGAGATCTTCGCAGAGTGGACAAGCGAGAAATCGAGGACCTTGGAAATAGAGCTTTCTCAAGTATCAAAAATCTTGAAGTTCAAGTCGGCCAACTTGCCACCTCGGTAAGCCAACTTGAAGCCAAGGATTCCGGAAAGCTACCTTCCAAGCCAAAGGTGAATCTGAGGAATGTGAGTGTACTTAAATTGAAAAGTAGGAAGGAAGTCTGCGAGACCGAGAGTAAGACAATGCAAGAAGATGACAAGGTAGTGGAGGCTACTATAGGATATTTTGAAGAAGAGGAAATTATGGTCAAGGACGCACCTTCCAAGGAACTTCCACCACCCGAGGCACAAGTTGCTATTCCACCTCCATTTCCCAATGCTTTGAGAGATGGCCAAAGGTGGTGACCAATGAAGAAAACATTAAAAAGGTCGATGTAACCATCCCTATCTTGGAATTGATTGAACATGTGCCATGTTGTGCTAAATTTCTTAGAGTTGCATGCACAAAGAAAAGACATATTTTTTTAAAAAGTAAACTCACCTGAGTGAGGGGGTATATATTTGGCTCCCCAGACCTTTCAGAGAAAACAAATTGAAAAGTACAGCTAGAGTGCATCACGTGTAAGCTAAAGTGGAAGCTAATTACAAACTAATGTTACCAAAACCTTCATCTAAAACCCCTATCTCGTTGAAGGAGATGGCCCTATATCCCGGTCAAGGATGACTATGGCCTCACACTTCCTTGCCCCCACAACCCAGTGTTGACAAGAAGAGGTGACCTTCCATAGTGTCCCCTTGCAAATATCTTCCCCAGAAGAGATTTACTAAAGTTTCAATACTAATTAGAAACCATTCAATAGCCGTCTTTCTGTTGTTTAGGTGCTACTTCAACCACATAATTTATTCTTGAATGTCCCTCACTGATGTACCTGTCAAAGAAACAGTAACAAGTTCCAACAAAAACATTTAACATTTCTGGTACAAATAATACTGATAGCTGAGACATAAAAAATCCCTATTAGTAACATATTAGAGAAATTCCCGTGCAAAATAAAAATGGTAGGCTATAGCCTTCTGATAGAAGGTATAGCCTGTTTATCTGCGATTATTATAGCTTTCAACTCTTTTGGTAATTGTGTATAACATGTGAAAGTGTTTACCTGATTTGAGCTGCCCATTTTAGCTAGTAAATATGATGCTCCATTGGTTTCTCTATAAATATGATGTAGTGTGACTTCAATGATTTTCAGAAGCTCCCAGATTTTCATAACTTCCTCTGTGGTTCTCCAAGGTGGCTGAAGTTTTTTCCTCAACACCTTTATGAGCAGTTTATTGTCACTTTTCAATCTGGAGATGACCAATACCCAAAAATATTGCCAATTGTAATCCTGTTCTGATTGCACTTCCTTTAACATGAAAAGGTGAGGGGCTACGTATCTTCTAGGCATCGGCTATTAACATGTTTCCTTCATAGTCTCTGATGATTTCTCCAGTACCTACCTTACCGAAATCCTTCCACAATCCATCTGCATTTAACTTATAGAAGGTTGATATAGGTGCTTTCCAGGTTACAGTAACAAATTTTACTTGTTTTTGTTGACTACCTATTAGTAACCTTGGTAAAGCATTGGACAAGTCCCATTTGAAGTTTAGGTTGAAGGCTAACATAATATCATTGAAGAGGTGTAAATTTTTCCTAAACATATTGATAATGTTAGGCTTCACATTTTCATGATAGTGTTCATTCCTAAAACACCATATAGTCCATACTACTAAACAAGGGATAGTCCTAAGAAGTTTCTTGTGATCTGGAAACTGAGTGTTCAAGTTCCAGTACATGAAATATCCATCCCACGGGTATGGAGTGTGTTTTGTTTGAACATTGAAGACAATATCCAACCATGTCCATAGTTTCTGTATTTCTGTGCAAGAATTGAAACTATGATGTATACTCTCTTCATCACCAAAAAAACAACAAATGGATGGTTGGTTAAATGAAAGATCCTCTAATACATCAAGAAGGGGTAGGATTATGTTAAGCATTTTCCAGTTCATAAAACATACTTTCCTAGGCATAATTGAGGACCAGACATGATTGAAGGAAGAGACCACTGTTCTCCTATTTCTGATGAGTTCATATGCACTTTTCAATGTGAACATACCATTTTTAGTTGGTTTCCATATCAAAATATCCTCATAATCAGGAAAGGTTGCTTGATCTTGCTCTAGTGCAGTAATTATATGTTCAGGCAAGTGGTTTCTAAGCTGGTTGATGTACAGTTGTCTGTTTGTTAAATTTTAGCTACTGTCAAACCTGGGAAAGGAATAACTAAATTGCTATCCCAAACCCTATATAGTGGACCAAAAGCTGTCCAACCAGAATCCCAAAAAGAAACATCCCCTTTCCCTACATGTATTTTTGAGTTCAGAATAGCTATATCCTGGATTTCTTTAATTCTCTTCCAGGTTTTGGAAGTTTTGTGGTTACCTTGTATTGACCACATAAATTGTGACCAAAGTGACCTACCTGCTTGAAGCTTCCACCATAGTTTAATGGAGAAACTATTAATCAATGTGTTAATATTTTTAAAACCTAAACCATTCTCTTCAATTGGAAAAAAAACTTGGAAATGACCTCCAAACTCTCTTCCTTTGTGAGGAATCTGTATTGGAGTTCCACATAAATTTGCCAAGTAATTTGTGAATTACATCAATTATATGTTTAGTTGGTTTCAATACTATGATCTGATGGATTGGAATAGAAGACAGTACATGCTTTATCAGAATCAAAAAAAATTTTTCATGCTTTTCCAATCCAAAAAGTTGCAAAGTGCTTTCCAAATGTTAAGGCTAAGAAAAATATCAAAGCTAACATCATCGAAGTACATCAAAAGGAAAGCATCCCCCTAAAAAAGGGGAAATATATCCAAAACAAAGCAAAAGAAATACCCTAAAAGTAGCGAGTCTAAAAAAAATATCTCCAAACCAAGCAGTGAAATCACTAAATACCTCTCCCCACATTTAGAATGCTACATTGCCTTCAATGTACACAAAAAGGGCAAAAGCGTACACAACGAATTATGGAAAGGATAAGAGTATAATGTTCACAATCACTGCTGTGAGGAAGAAGAACCACCACTAAAATAACGCTACTGATAATGAGCCAACCAATCTGTGCTCCTTTTCCTCCTAGCTCTATGCCTCTTTGCTCCAGGATCAGGGCCTGAGACACTATCTGCTTGGGACTGCATCTCATGGATACGAGCTGATGGATGGTCAATCTCCTCATTCATGTTGATCAAGCTCTAAGAGACAAACACATTGTTCTCCAACATTATGTTGTCCTAGCGGCGGAATCCATCCTGCATAGTTTGCATCATACGCTAATAGAAATCAGTGGAGGCTGGGAGTAGTGAGGTGGAAAATAATCCTCCTTCTTAGGCTCGGTCTCTGGTGGAGGCTGTGGAGAGTGCTGCTGCTGTCGCTCAGTGAAAGGAAAATTGCTATCATCATGCTGAATAGGGGTTGGGCCAAGAACACTGAGCTCACTCTAAAATTCCTTTCTACATAAAGAGTCGGGTGGAATCGCCAAGTCTGCCAAGGGTGTATCAAACTCCAACTTTGTCTTATTGGGCTGAGGAAGTGCCATTAAGGTGGTCTTCCTAGCGCCATATAACCAGTGAAACACCTCTGGGGTCCATGTGGTGCTAAGCATCTCAAATTGCACCAACCTCTCTACAGTGATGAGGTAGGAAGTGCGCCTCCCCAAGCGCAGAAAATTAACTGGTGGAACCAATCCTAGATACTCCGCTAAGAAATCGATCATGCCTCCAACCATAATCTTCCCCTTTGCCTTCCGCGATACCTCTACAATTCTCTTCATCCATAGCTAGGCCCATAACCCATATCTCAACCCCTCACTCGTAAAGTTCCATAAGAAGTGAATGTCATTGTCTGGCACATTCATCGGCTCCGTCGAGCAAAGCACTGTGTCGGCCAAAAGTCTATACACATGACGAAGTGCGGGATAGATGATGACACTGCTCTTGTCATGAGAGTTCTCCACCCTCATGATGATGACACTCCAGAAATGCATGTCTTGCTCAATCAATCAGTCCTGGGCCTGTGGGTCCAGCCTCACCCGGATCTCAGCCATGTCTCATCCAAAGGCTTCCTAAACCTAAGAGACGGTCATCACTCGGGATATATCATCTACGTGGAAAGTGATGTACCTCTCGCATGGTTGATCATCCCTCATGCTTCATATCTTGACTATGGATAGAAATTCCAGTGTGTATCCCTGGTAGGAGGGGGCACTTTGACCCATGAAACCCTCCAGCCCTTCTTTGGCGAGGAGGCATCGGACTGGTTGGGTTAGTTCAAGAGTGTCCAGTGTGGGCATGTCAACAAAACATGTCTCCTTGAGCTGGTGGCAGACCAAGGCTTCCCACCTCTCTGCACAGGGCTCGGTGATTTTGGTCAAACCTATGTACCTAAGAGGAGGAGGTACAAGGCTCAAATCTGACCCGACAGTGGACGTGGACGTGGAGCGGCGATGCGCTCACTTCGTGGAGGAACCCTAGGTCTCTTGGTAGGGGACATATCTAACAACCACATCAAACATGTCAAATGCACAGGAATATACATACATGCCATATCACAAAATCATACTCAACCTTAAACTGGTTTTGCCAGCATCACAAACCAAATCAAATCCAAGCCAACTAGTTCAAGTCCTAACTACAATTGCATATACAATCCATGTCATATTGAACATGCCCATAATCTTAAGTCCATTAGGTTCTCACATAGTTAAACATCTGATATGCTATAACTTATAATCACAGTTATGCCTAACTAGTTTAGCTATCATTAGTACATTCATAACGTTAACATTCAAGTGCTATAGCCAAACTATCCTAAGCATAATAACATTGCATCCAAATATCAACTATGTTTAATCAAGCCAACATGCTTAATTTCTGGTACAAGCCACAACCAAATTCTCAACCAAAGTAAAAATATAAACACAATGCAAGCACACCACCAACATGATCAAATTAACACAATCAAAATGAGCATAATGCTATCCCACATCCAACCAAATAATAAGCACAATATATTCACATAATCTCCATCAAACCAAATCATAAGGACAATATATTCACAAGAATCTACAATGTTCTAACAATCTAAATCCATAAGGCATTACACATAATCCATACAATGTCCCATAAAATAGATTATACAACATAATCACAATTGAAGCCCAAGAAAGTGAAGGAATGTGCCACTTAAATGCTTAGAATGAAGAAGGAACGAATCCACAACCAATTTAAATCCAGATTGCTAAAAATCACAAAACCCCCAAATGATAGGGTTTTGTGTTCTTCAACAAACTAGAATGATTTATGGGTATAGATTGGGTAAGATGGATTGGAGAGTGACGTAGGGTTGATTTTAGGGGTGAGCGCCGGTGAGTAGTGGCCGGAGGGTGGTGGAAATTTGGTGGAGCAGAGGAGGAGATGAAGGGAAGAAGGTGGAGATGGGGGTTTAATTGGTTCTACCTATTTTTAAAAGAAGCTCTATACGTCCATCGCAACTCGTAACTTGTTCGTCGCAACTCGCGATAGGTAGGTCAACAAGCACCTCCGGTCAAAGCCCACATCGCGACTCACGACGGTCCATTGCGACTTGCGATAGACCCATCGCGAGTCGCGAAAAGTGGAGCCTGGGGGCTCATTTCTCAGCAAAATTATTCTGGTTTGGTGATGATCACAACCAGACCGTTGCAACTCATGATGGTCCATTGCGAGTTGCCGGCCATCGCGACCTGCGACGCGGCCATCGCGGCTCATGAAAAGTAGAGCCTAAGGGCTTATTTTTCAATAAAATCTTCTGATTTAGTCGCAACTCGTGACCATACCATCGCGACTCGCAATGCTTCGTCACAACTAGCGATGCAGCCATCGCGGCTCATAAAAAGCGTAGCCTGAGGGATCAAAATTTGGCAAACTTTTTTAAGCCAGTCGTGACTCGCGACAAGGTGGTCGCGACTCACAACGGGAAACCCTCCTGGTACTTAGAAAAAAAATTTCAATCTCATTTCTTGCCCAAGATTTTCCTTCTTGACTCTAAGTATTTTTCCCTTCATCCATCCAATGCCTTGGGTTCAAATTTCTACTAAATCATGGAAAAATAAACTGTAAAAAGCACAAAGAAAAACAATGAAACTAATGACAAAAACTAAAAACCAAAAAACATCAATGGAAAGTCACGAATGATGATCCAGATGATCAACACCAATTATATTTAACGTCCTCAGCAAGACTCACTCCCTTTTGTGGAGATTACTCACAAATTGGATAAAGGAGATTAACATCATCTCCCTTCTCTAGCACAAAATCCTCATGGTAAGGTTTCAAACGCTGTCCATTGACTTTGAATGTATTGGACTTAGCTCGATCTAGGATTTACACCGCACCATGTGGGAATACCTTCACCATCCTAAAAGGACCGATCCATCAAGACTTCAACTTCCTGGGAAATAGGCACCTGCGGGATTGAAATAGGAGTGACCCTCATCAAATACCTTCCTAATGATCATCTTGTCATGCCACACCTTTGTCTTCTCCTTATAGATTTTGGCATTCTCGTAGGACTCCCTCTAGATATCATCTAGTTCATCGAATTGTAACTTCATATGCAATCCAGCCTCAACTATATCAAGGTTGAATTCTTTGACTGCCCATTAAGCCTTATGTTGAATTTCCACCAGTAAGTGACATGCCTTACTTAACACTAACCAGTATGGTGACATACCAATTGGCGTCTTGTAAACCATCCTATATGCTTAAAAGGCATCGTTCAACCGAGAACTCCAATCTTTCTGGTTAGGGTTAACTATTTTTTGAAGGATTAACTTGATTTCCCGATTGGAAACTTTGGCTTGCCCATTGGTTTGTGGGTGATAGGAAGTGGATGTCTTGTGAGTGACGCTATGTTTATTCAAAAGTGCCTCTATAGTCCGGTTGCAAAAGTGGGTGCCACGGTCACTAATCAAGGCTCAGGGCACCCCAAACCTAGAGAAGATGTTATCTTTCAGAAATTCTAAACTACTTTAGAATCGTCAGTCCTAGTGGGTTTTGTTTCAACCCACTTTAACACATAATCAATGGCCAGAAAAAAATATGTAAAGCCACAAGAATTACAGAAAGGTCCCATAAAGTCAATACCCTAAAAATAAAAGATTTCACAATATAACATGGCTTTTTGGGGCATCTCCTTTCTAGACGAGATATTTCCTACTCTCTGGCACTTGTCACAAGCCTTATAGAATATGTATGCATGCTTATTCAAAGTAGGAAATAAAAACCACTTTCTAAGACTTTCCTAGCAGTCCTTTTAGCTCCAAAAGGACCACCGCATGCATAAGAATGACATAAAGTGAGAATATAATGCACTTCATTATCGGGGATGCATCTCCTAACAACTTGATCTACACAATGTTTCCCCAAAAAGGGATCATCCCACACATAAAATTTAGCATCGCTTTTTAGCTTATCTTTCTGGGCCTTAAAAAATGAGGAGGAAATTTAACTGAGACAAGAAAGTTCACAATGTCGGCGTACCACGATGGGAGGTCCCTGATTGCGAACAGTTGTTCATCGGGGAACTACTCCCATAGTT
Organism: Rubia yunnanensis; assembly: GCA_037428765.1. Classification (NCBI taxonomy): domain Eukaryota; kingdom Viridiplantae; phylum Streptophyta; class Magnoliopsida; order Gentianales; family Rubiaceae; genus Rubia; species Rubia yunnanensis. The sequence continues at coordinate 41,872,963 of CM075061.1, read as the reverse complement.
ATTCCTTCATAGATAAATTTACCTCACTATCTTGGCATGGAGACAATTAGTTCAAATGATCAATCACAAGGTTCTCTATGCCCTTCTTGTCTCGCACCTCCAACTCAAATTCGCTCAGAAGTAGGATCCACCTAATCAATCTTGGCTTGGCCTCTTTCTTTATCATTAAGTTACGAAGCACTGCATGATCAATGCACACAACAACTTTGTACCAAGCAAGTAAGATCAAAATTTTTCCAAAGAAAATACCACTGCTAGCAACTCCTTTTCTATGGTGGAGTAGTTTCTTTGGGCCTAATTGAGAGACATGGATGTGTAGTAGATGAAGTGAGGCATTCTCCCTACTCTTTGACCAAGCACGGCTCCAATGGCATAATTTCTAGCATCGTACATGATCTCAAAAGGCAAACACCAATTCGGGGGTTGCATGATAGGGGGCCGAGACTAATCTTTCCTTTAATGTATCGAAGGCCCCTTTACAACCTCCATCCATCAAAACTTCCACCCCCTTTTGTAACAACTTGCACAAAGGATATTCTATCTTTGAAAAGTCCTTGATAAACCAGCGGTAAAATCTTGCATGGCCAAGAAAAGAGTGCACTTCGCGCACATAAGTATGATAAGGCAAAGTTTGAATCGTGTCAATATTTGCCTTGTCAACCTCAATACCCTTAGAGGAGACAACATGGCCTAAGACAGTGCCTTGCTCTACCATAAAATGACACTTCTCATAATTTAACACAAGATCAGTATCAATGCAATGTTTCAGAACTTTTGAAAATTTTGCTAAACAGTTGTCAAAAGAATTACCATGAACGGTGAAATCATCCAGGAATACCTCAACAAAGTATTCAAAAAATTCCAAGAAAATACTTACCATTCACCTTTTGAAAGTAGCGGGTGTTACAAAGCCCAAAGGCATACGCCGGTAAGAAAATGTACCAAACGGACACGAGAATGTTATCTTTTCTTGATCTTCCGGTGAAATGGCCACTTAAAAGTACCCCGAGTATCCATCCAAAAAACAATAAAATGGGTCAGTTGCTAGCCTCTCAAGCATTTGATCAATAAATGGCAACAGAAAGTGATCTTTTCGAGTCTCCGCATTTAGCCTGCGATAATCAATGCAATCACATCACTCATTTTGGACTCGGGTGGGCACCATTTCACCTTTCTCATTTTTTATCACCGTCACTCCACTATTCTTGGGTACTAATTTAGTTGGACTCACCCACTTGCTATCTGAGATTTGATGGATCATGCCTGCTTGGAGCAACTTGGGGATTTCCGCCTTTACCACCTTCATCATAGGTGGGTTTAAACGGCGTTGGGGTTGTCGCACGGGTCTCGCATCTTCTTCCAACAAAATTCTATACATGAAAGTGGATGGACTTATGCCTTTGATGCCGGCAATAGTCCATCCAATTGTTTCCTTATTCTCCAATAACACCACCATCAACTTTTCTTCTTTTTCTTTGGTGAGTTTGTTTGAAATGATAACCGGGAGCGTCTCCCCTTCACCAACAAATACATACTTGAGGTCACTTGGCAAAGGTTTAAGTTTAATCACCAGAGCTTTCACAAGTAACGGAAGGAATTCTGATTCTTCGGGTTCCTCTAAAACTAGAGGAGTAGGACTTGGCACCACTTCCTCAAGAATGCTTAACTCCTCAATGCTTTCCTTCAAGTTAGTACTCATGGAATATACAAGACATATAATTTTTGAAAGAAACTAACAAGGAATCATCACCATTGAATTCAAAAACATCTTGCACAGCATCGTCAACAATATCAATAGCATGGAAAGAATATTCTTCAAGAGGATACTTCATAGAGTCATTTATGTTAAACTCTACTTTAATCCCATCAAATTCCATGGTAAGGGTACCATTATGCACATCAATAATGGTTCTAGAGGTCTTCAAAAATGGCCTCCCCAATAAGATTTGGGCGGCATGTTTTTCCTGCTCCATGTCAAGGACATAAAAATCCACAGGAAATATTAAGGATTCCACCCTAACCAACACATCCTCGATGATACCCTTAGGGTATGCACTAGAATGATCGGCTAGTTGGATCGTGCAAAGCACCAAGACTGAGGCTTTCATACAAAGAGTAAGGAATCACATTTATTGATGCACCTAGGTCAAGCATTGCTTTTTCAAAATGTGTATTCCCTATCATGCAAGGGATGGTAAACATGCTGGATTCACTACATTTATGGAGTAACTCCCTTTAGCAGAAAGCGGAGACATGTTCACTTTTCCCATTTTTAATCTTGTTCTCTGTTCTTTGTTTCCTATTTACAACACATAATTCCTTCAAAAATTTAACATAGTGAGAAATTTGTTCAATAGCATTCAAGAGAGGGATATTTACCTCACACCTATAAAATGCTTTGTAGATGTCTTTGTTGGACTCCTTCCTCCATTTGTCCTTCAAAGCTTCTGGGGGCAGTGGTTCTAGCACATATGGGGGAATTTCCACCACCCTTTCCTTCTTATGAGGAGGGGATGGAGGTTTGGGAATGGAGGTTGATTTTCTCAACAATGATCTCCTCTTCCTTCTCCTTCCCCTTCATTTCTTGCTCCTTGGCCACATTCTCGGTCTCTTCTTCAACCTCTTTCTCAAACATTTCAAGCCTTCTAGGTTCACCTTCAAAAAATTCATCAACCAGGGGAGAGCTAACCTCTTTACCATTTCTTAAAGTGATAGAACTAGTATTTTGGCAGGGATTGATCTCTGGTTGGGAGGGAATTTTTTCTTTTTCTCGGGCCTCCATCTGATTCAACACTTGAGCTATTTGGCTCACTTAAGTTTCCAAGTTCATGATGCTTGCCTTGGCTTCATCTTGGAATTTTTTGGTTTTTTCCGCACACATACTCGACCAGTGAATGGCTTTCATCACCTCATCTTTTGTTAACCCTGAGCTCTCCCCTTGGTCCCGGTGCTTGTCTTAGAGCCTTTGAAATTGTTGTTGAGGTGGCCTATATTGTGTTGAGGTGGCCTATATTCTTGTTGAGGAGGTTAATACAGTTTAGGTTTTTGGCCTCCTTGAGGGTTTCCATACTGGAGGTTTGGGTTATCACGATTACCCGAATAGTACGGTCGGTTTTCGTAGCCTTGACCACCTTGGTACCCTTCATTTCTTTGATATCCTTGCTTACCCTGGTAATTTTGGTTGCTTTGGTAGCCTTGGTTACCTTGATACCCCATGACACTCATCTCCTCGACATAATCATCTTGGAAAGTAGGTCAAGCGTCTGTAGGATGCGCCGAGTAACATATTTCACACGATTTAACATGTGGCACATTTCCGGGCTTGGTCATCAATCATTTCACCATAGAAGCAAGGGTCGAGACTTGGTCCTCAAGCTTTCGAGACTTGGCAAAGCATCACATCTGTCACTTAATATGTCTGCAGCCTGACTCAATTCCCCAACATATTAAGGGACTGATTGCTCTAGATAGGGCACAAATACCTCAAGTTAGAGTACACTTATAACCTTGCTTAGGGTTGATACTGCTAATATGGTTCTCTACTATGCAGGTGTATTTGGCATATGTTGGATGGTACTGTGATCAAATTTGTCTATAGCTGCGATATATGGAGGACACTCGGGATTTTTTGGCTCAGTTCAAGCACAAAGAAGGGCTTCAATGATGTCTCCTCAACTGATCTATGATTTTTCTATTCTCAACAATTACTGTCTAATTGTATAGTACTAATTTTAGTAAAGTGGCCTGGCTAAGGGAGGGAATTCACACATGGGGTGGAGATTCTCTCCTTTAGATTGCAACTTTACTTCACCTTTCATGCTACTCTCACATGGAGGTCTGCACTGATAGTTAGAAATCTCCTATAGTTTAGGACTTTTGGAGGCAACTACGTTTCCTTATGTTCCTCGATATGGACAAATTCTTGTACAAACTGTAACCATTCCATAGGGCTTGGGGATCCCAATACATAACTCCCTCACCTATTAAGGTGTTTTCATCAAAAAGAAAAAGCTTTCCACTATTAGAAGGGTCACTTGTGGGAATTGGATTTCTCCTTCTCAAATTGGCCCTTAAGCTAAAGTTCCTTGACTCCTCCGCTAGCTCCTCATATAATTACATAGCCTCCGATGAAGACTTTTTCTCAAGGGTACCACCACAAGAACTCCTCACTAATATTTTGTCCTCATCAAGAAGGCCATTGTAGAAATAGTAAACCAAATCTCCCTCTGAATAGATGTGGTAAGGACAACTTACGAGAAGCTTCTTGAACCTCTCCCAATAGTCAAAGAGAGATTCTTAATGCCATTGGAGGATGTTTCTTATGTCTTTCTTCAAAGCGGAGGACTTCGAGGTCGGGAAGTACTTGGCTAGAAACTTTGTCTTTATGTCAAGTCAACTTTGATGCTCTTGGGTGGTAGGAAGTGGAGCCAATATCTTGCACCATCCCTCAATGTGAATGGGAATGCCTTCAACTTGTAAAAGTATTCATCTACTCCATGGGAGACCGTACCACCACACAAAAAGTGGAACTCGGTGAGGTGCTTGTTGGCATTCTCCCCTTGCCTACTAAGGAAGATAGGTAGCATGTTAATAAACCCAGTTTTTAGCTCGAAGTGCCCATTCGGTCTAACCAAGGGATGTTTAATGCACATCGGTTGTTGATCAAGGTTGGGGGCCATAAAGTCCCTCAACAAGGATTGCCCCAAAGGAATTTCCTTTCCTTGGAGAGGAGGAGCTCTCCCTTGAAGAGGAGGAGCTCTCCCTTGAAGAGGGGGATGTTGAGGCCCTCCTCTCGGATGCTCATCTTCGTGCTCGTGTTGATGCTCCATAGAGGTAGAAGTATCCACAAAATGGTCACTATGAGGGGTGTTATTCACACTTTCCAAAGAAAGCCTCCTAGCTCGTCTCAAATTCAATTATAACTCGGGGCCGTAGTGTAGAGGTTCTTGTGAAGAGGATCGCGTCCGAACCATACACCAAGAACTCGAACAATATGTCTCCATGCCAAGCAAAAAAGGTAAGTCAATTAAGAAATAAAAACAAAAGTAAACTAACAAATATTTACAATTAGCACATTATCACACATAATATGCCCAAACACTTAAAACTAAATGCCTCTTCCTCAGCAGCGGCGCCAAAATTTAGGGGAGCATAGGTGGTGGATGATGTGCAGTGGAAATGGAGCAGGGGTGGTGGGGTGAAATGGGGGAGAGAGAAGGGAAAAATATATGTGGGCTGAAAGTGGAAAATGGATGTGGGATCAAAATGGATAAAGGATATGGGATGAAAAAGTGGAGTAAGGACAAGAAAATGGGAAAAGGGAAACAAAAAAAAGGAAAATTAAAAAGAAAAAGGAAAAGGGAACTGACCATTTTATCCTTAAATTTGACTCTTTGACCAAAGTCTAACGGATTGACCTGACGGAAGTACCACAAGTTGTCAGTTTTGTTAGTTCAAGGGCCTAAAGTATGGGAAAAACACTGGAGGGCCAAAGGTGAACGATGAGGATAGTTCGAGGGCCACATAATTCATTTACTCTATATATTATCTTTAGAGAAGTCCTTTTATAACCCTACCTAGTTGACATAAGTGTCAATAGAACCTTTTGATAATTAAAAGTGCAAATATAGCCCTAGATAGTTAATGTAAGTGCAATTTTACCCATTCCTGCAGATTTTGGCCGGAATTCAATAAAAAAGACTACGTAACCCCTATAATTTATTTTTTAAATGGAATTACATTTATACCCTCCAAACCCTTATTTTTATATTCTTTTCTTTATTCTCGAACATTTATTTCTCCTTCATTACGTGGAATGACGGAGAACAGTGAGCCTTTTTCTTCTCTAGTATTGACCGAGAACTGTGGCCGGATCGGTAGATCTCGACCCAGGAATGGGATATTCATCGGAGCAGGGAGGTCATTGGAGAGGTATATTCGTCGGAGAAGGAGGCTCGCTGGTGGGTATCGGATGGTGGCAGGGGTGCTCGACTGGGGAATAACGGGAGCTCGGTCGGCCGGATTTTAAGAGCACAACGGTGGAGCCCAACTGGGGAAGGGGATATTCATCGGAGATGGGATATTAGTCGGAGAAGGAGGCTAGCCGGTGGGTCTCGAAGTGGTGGCTCGGTCGGCCGAATTTGAAGAGAACTGCCAGAGAGCTCGACAAAGGAATGGGATATTAATCGGAGAAGAGATGTCGTCGGAGAAGGAGGCTCACTGGGCGTGCTAATGGTGGTGCTATTGGTGTAATGTGGTGGTGGCGTGACTGACTGTGTGGGGGTGGTGGCAGGGCTGTCTTGGAGAGTGCGGTGGTGGTTGCGACTGGGCTCGTCCGTGGAAAACAATTCTCTAGCTCTTTCTAGGGTTCATTCTACCCCCAAATTTCTGATCAAATTTTTTCTAGGGTTCATTCACAGAATGACAGGGGTGTAAGATGGTGGTGACAGGGCTGGCTGATGGTGGTGGCGCAGATATAAGGTGGTGGTGGCAGGTGTGGGAGGTGGTTGGTGGGCTGGGTGGGCGGTAGCGGGGCTGCGGCAAGCTGGCGGTAATGATGGTGGCATGAAGGCAATTTTGTCTTAACACTTTCAGGTTTTTGGTCAGAGATATTTTGGTCATTTTATGTGTGGTCAACGTCGGTCAATGCCAAAAATAGTATTTTAGGGTTATATTGGCACTTTCATCAACTAGTTAGGGTTGTTTTTGCACTAAAAATTATCTGAGAGTTATATTGACACTTACTCAAGTAGGTAGGGTTATATTGGTATATATCCCTATTATATTTATATAAAATATAAAAGAGAAAATTGTTACTATAACCCTATATAATCAGTGAAAGTGCCAATACAACCCTTTAGTTTTCGAAAGTATCAATATGACCATGTGTAAAATTGACCAATCCAACAATTTTTTGCCGTAATTTTGTGAAATGACTTTTTTAACCCTCCAAAAAATTTAAAATTTTTAAACGACTATTATGCTCTGAAACCGATTCTCTTCTTCTTCTCTCTTTCTTCCAACACTGCTTCCCGCTGCTTCTCCATGACTTCACCTTCTTAAAGCAATTCTCTTCTTCTTCTTTTCATCTTCTCTTCTTCTTCGCTGCTGCTTCTTGCAACCTCACTTTCTTCACGTCACCTCGTATTTGAAAGATATAGGGGCAGTTGGAAACAAAACAGTGAATAGTGGGTGCGAGAAACGCCGGTGAATGGGGGGGCAATGACGGTGGTGGGGATAGGGGTTTTTTAGAGGGGGGGGGGGTTGAGGTTTTTGGTGGTGGCAACGTGACGACATGGAGATGGTGGATTCGCATAAGTAGCGGAGTAGCGGTGATGGCCATAAGGATAAAATTGTCTTTAGAATTTAGGTTTTAGCCGAGGAGCTTTTTGATCTTTTCACTTCTAGTCAACATTGATCTTGTTAAGGTCAACGTCTAGAGGGTTATATTGACTATTTCATTAAATACTTAGGATTGGTTATTTTTACTTTCAAACAATTAAGGGTTATATTTGCAACTAAACATGATTATATTGGTATGTAACCAAAGTTGGAAATTGTTCACGGACCAACATCAAACTTGTGAAGAAAAAAATACCCAGTAAACTGCTTCGAAGTTTGAACCTTGTTTGCATTAGTTTACCAATTAAACCGAACAGTATCCTCTGTTTTTCCACATCTTGTTACTTCCCATGTTCCTCGTTTGACAGTATAGAATATAAATTTACAATGCTGAACAGCTGAAGTACTTGCCATTAAATTTCCCAGAACTGCTTCAAAGATAGACTAACAATAAGGACAATATTTAGCTCCAATTTTACTGAACAATAGGCAAGTGAAACAAAGAAAAAGGATGGATTTATAGTACTAGAGCAGAAGAACAGAAAATCTTTCTGATATTGTTGCTGGGTTTCAACACTTGCATCCAATGGAAAGTGGGATTTTAGCGGTTTATCTTGTCCTCCATTTGGTGGCCAGAGTTGGTGCCTTCGACAGTCTTCTTTCACCGAAGGGTGTAAACTATGAAGGTCAGTTTCCATTTTTACAGAGTCTGTTTGTTTTTTTTCCAGTTTATGTTTGGAGAAGATTTTGATTCTTGAGCATGAATGTTTGTGCAGTGGCTGCACTGATGTCCATAAAGATTCAAATGGTAGATAAATACCATGTTTTGGAAGGATGGGATATTAATTCTGTGGACCCTTGTACCTGGAACATGGTTGCTTGCTCTCAAGAAGGCTATGTTATTTCTCTGTTAGTCCCTTTTTTTTGGATTCTCCCATAGCATTTGAAATTGCCTGTTTTTAGCCTCACGGTGTGTGTGTATTTTTGGTTTTCATTTGCAGTGAAATGGTTAGTGTGGGATTGTCAGGACCTCTTTCCCCAAGCATTGGGAACTTAACTCACCTTAGAACAATGTAAGCCATGCCCGAACTTTTCTAAATTTCAAATCTTGATATTAGCTTTCAACTCTATGCTGTTAATAGGGGTGTTCATGAGTTTGTTATTCTCTTAGGTTGTTACAGAATAATCAGTTATTCGGGTACATAACGTATGAGATTGGAAAGCTTCGAGAACTGCAAACACTAGACCTGTCTGGGAATCAGTTTGGTGGTGAAATTCCCAGCACATTAGGCTATTTGACTCACCTAAGTTACTTGTAAGCCTGCCTGAGCATCTTGGTTGTTGACTTTAGAGAATTTCTTGGAATGCTAATTCTTCTAATCTAACCCCTTGACATGACAAGTTTACAGGAGGCTTAGCAGAAACAAGTTATCTGGAGTAATTCCTAAACCCGTTGCTGATCTTTCAGGGCTATCATTCTTGTATGTATTTTCTGTCTCGTGTTACATGTCTTTGTACTTATGGTCTTTGCAGCATAATTGAGTTATGATTGGTATGCCACAGGGATTTGTCTTTCAATAACCTCAGTGGACCTACTCCAAAAATTCTAGCTAAAGGATACAGGCAAGTGTTCTGCTTTAGAATTCGTGTTATTACATAGAGATTGTTCCAAATATTTCTGAAGCACTTTCTAACTTTTGATTTTTCAGTTTCTTCCAGACTGAAACATGTACTAGGTGCAAGTATTTTCCTACTTTTGCTACCTTTCTGTAGCTTTTAAGTTCTTGAAATAAGGCCCTTTTCTTTTCCAGTTACTCTTGCAGTGGGAATACCATGTAGCTGAATGCATTTCCTGTGTTAGTTTTTCCCATTTTACATGCACATATGCTCTTGTCAAAGCTTTCTCTGCCCGTGATGGACACCCTTGCTTATAAATATCTCACTGAGAAGCTATTGTTTCTAACATAACGTGTTCCTTGCTTCTATTTTCTGAGTATTATCGACTCATAATGGAATGTATGTAGTTTGACCTTTGAACCATTAAGATGGAACCTGTTAGTCAGTACTACTTAACTCTTTAATGTCGACTATCATCATATCGGAAACTATTTGTCATAGTTAGAATGTGCACCCAGTTTTTCGTGATATTTTTTCAAAATATTGGGGAGAAAAGAGTCGATATGACATTTGATCTGGGATAGGATCTTGTATATATTCAAGATTGAATATCTTGAGATGGTTCTATGCTTAAAACCCTGTATATCTTTTCTTTGTTGAAATGTAAAATATGTTACTCGTGCTATGCATAATGGCTGAGGATATATTTGTGGTTTCAGTGTTGCTGGAAACAGCTTCCTGTGCTCTTCAGTTTCTGCTGAAATATGCAGTGATGCGCCAAAATCAGTGAATGGTATGTTCGTATTATTTTTATAAAACTGTTATGATTTCGAACATCATCCAGATACACACCTTCAATGTATTTTTGCAGATACGATTCCATATAAGAGCATTAGCAAGCATCACCACCGATGGATTTTGTCTGTAATCTTAGGCATCAGTTGCACTTTTGTTGCTTCAGTGACGCTTCTTGTTTGTTGGGTGCATTGGTGCAGATCGCATTTTCTCCTCACATCACATGGTATTTCTTGATGAATCTAATCTATCTTCCATTCTTATTCAAATACCTTTCTTTTATTTAACTTCACGTGACTTGACTTAAACATGCAGTACAGCAAGATTATGAGTTTGATATCAGCCATCTGAAACGGTTTACATTCCGCGAATTACAAAATGCCACAAACAATTTCAGCTCCAAAAATGTGCTTGGTCGAGGTGGATTTGGAGTTGTGTACAAAGGATATCTTCCGAATAATGTTATGGTGGCAGTCAAGAGACTACTAGATCCTAATTTTACCGGGGAAGTGCAGTTCCAGACTGAAGTTGAGATGATAGGTTTGGCTTTGCACCGTAACCTCCTTCGCCTGTATGGATTCTGTATGACTCCTGAGGAGAGGCTGCTTGTTTACCCTTACATGCCAAATGGAAGCGTCGCAGATAGATTAAGAGGTCTGTCTTCAATGGATTTACTTGCATATTCGTACTAACTCTTATGAATTTATATCCTCGTGTCCCTCCTGATTCAACAATATGTCCAAAATCCTTATATTTTCCTTTCCGTTTCCTTAGACTACATGATTGTTTAAGAGTCTTCTTTTTCGATTCTGATGTAGTATGACTTTTGACTCAACTAAGAAGTTTGTCTAAGTACTCCTAATCAGAATTCCGTTCATTCGGATGAAACTGGTATGTTCAGGATGGATGAACCCTACATATAAGTAACTGACTGTTTGTCAAAATTATAAGCGAAAATGAATTATCTTGGCACTATTTGATTAGTGCTGCGTAAGGCTTTTGAAAGGATTGTTTTGAAAAATATCGTTCCAGTTGAATTTCACGTGCAAAGAGGGATATTAGCCATCTTGATAATATTCATGTTTTTTCTTGATAGATAATGGTCAGGAGCCATCTTTAGATTGGAGCAAGCGCATGCGCATTGCCCTTGGAGCTGCTCGGGGCCTACTCTATTTGCATGAACAATGCAATCCGAAAATAATTCACAGGGATGTCAAAGCAGCCAACATCCTACTCGACGAAAGTTTTGAAGCAGTAGTAGGGGATTTTGGTCTTGCGAAGCTGTTAGATCGAAGGGATTCACACGTTACGACAGCAGTCCGTGGTACCATAGGACATATTGCTCCTGAGTACCTATCGACCGGGCAATCATCAGAAAAAACTGATGTGTTTGGATATGGCATACTGCTTTTGGAGCTAATAACAGGTGGTCAGAAGGCCTTAAATATTGGCAACGGCTTGCTACAGAAAGGAATGTTACTTGACTGGGTAAGTCATACACTCATTTCATATGAAATATACATCTGAAACCACCTTTCTTTTATAGTGATTTCTCGCCATTCCCACTCCCAGTCCACTTTTTACAATTCCAATACAATTATACCGCTCACTCAACCAATACTGTAGTTTAAAAGCTGATTGTAAAACTGGTTTACGTTCTTCTTTAGGTTAAAACTTTACAGCAGGAAAAGAAGCTAGAAGTTCTCGTGGATAGAGATCTGAAGGGATGTTTCAGGACGAACGAGCTAGCGAAAGTAGTGGAAATAGCCCTGCAGTGCACACAATCCAACCCCATCCAGCGACCAAAGATGTCCGAGGTGTTGCCTATAGTTGAAGCAATTGCCCAAGGACAGCCATTCCATTTCGAAGAATCCCATGTTGTTGCCGGGAATATTTGTCCTGATCGGAGAGCCTTCAGTATCTCAAGAAACCTGAATGATGATTATGAAGAATCCTCCTTTACCATAGAAGCAATTGAGCTGTCTGGACCAAGATGAAATTAATGTAGGATCCAGACCATTCCTCAAATTGTGACTAGATTTGTCTGTGCGCTTCAGAAACAAGGTGTAATGTTGCAACGCACACGAGTAGATGGCCTTCATGTAGACCACAAGGGCCTTAGCAAAAATGTGGATATTAAGGCTAATGTATATGAGATTTTTGAACATGTTTATGCTGATGATTTCTGCCAGAAACCCCCCTCCGGTTTTTTGTATTGGAACAATTTCCTTTTTAGAACGGTCTTTTTATATTGCTATCTTCCTCTTTTGGCATTTCCTAATTTGTTTTCATCCAACCAATTTATTTTTTATTTTCCTCATTCAACCTCCACCACTCATTTCACTTTTTAAAATAACTCGTGCCTTTGAGATAATGTCGGCAAACTAAAAGGAAATGACACTTGAAGAATGCGAACAAGCCTTAGAGTGACATTTTCTTGCAATCCCAATGTGCTCAGTCGTCGATGTTGGACTGGATTGGACCAGAGGTATGCATCACTGACATGATCATAGAAAATAAAAGTGGCATTTGAGACAGGAGAGTTGAGCTCGTGAAACAGACTTCGTAATCATTAGGATTTAGCAACTACATTTGAAAAACACGATACTTGAATTTTGCTGGAATGAGCAATAATCTGTTGGTGTTTGAAAGACCAAGAGAGGAGGTTGTCGGCCAGATAAAGACAATAGCCAGAGGTAGAGCATCTATAGTATGGATAACCAGCCCAATCAGTATCACAACAGGTAGTAAGTTTCATAATAGAGACAAAGTGTAGAAAGAGACCGAGAGAAGTTGTACCTCGAATGTAACGCAAGATATATTGAAGGGCATTGAAATGTTCTTCCCTAGGATCATGCATACAAAGAAAACAATTATGGACAACGTAGCAAATATCAGGCCTAGTGAAGGTGAGGTACGGTTAGACACCAGTTGTAGAATACAAAACCCACATATTTTTTTAGGATGTTTGTATTGTTATTTAAATGTGAATACAAAGGGTACAACTACAAGGAATACAATATTACAATCCAAGCAAGAAAGAAATTAGTTTTTTATACTTCTTCGATTCTATAACTCCCTCAACTAAAGTGTAGGATTACTAGCAATGCAAAGTTTGGAACGTAAAAACTCAAATTGAGTACAGAGTAGACCCTTTGTAAAAACGTCTGTGAACTGAAGGTCTGAAGAAACATGAAACACCTTGAACTTGCCGGAAGCCACCATCACACGAACAAAATGATGCCTAATACCAATATGCTTGGCTCTCTAATGCAAAACAACATTCTGACCAAGAAAGAGAGCACTATTATTATCATGCAGCAATATAGGAGACACAGGAGATGACACACGAAGATCCCGAAGAAGATTCATCATCCAAGCAAGTTCCGACACAGTACTTTTCATAGCACGATATTCTGATTACGAGGTAGAATGAGACACCGTAGATTGCCATAAGTCAAACTACGAGTCTCCAAACAACAAGCCCAATCGGCATCAATATAGTCAAGAACAGCTGGGGCAGATGGATTTGTGCGAAAAGATAGCCCAAAATGAGGAGTTCTATGAACATAGCGCAAAATCCGAGTGACGACCTTGAAATGATAATCTGTAGGAGCGTGCATAAACTGGTTGACCGTATTGATAGCATAAGACAAATGAGGACGCGTGATTGCCAAGTACCTAAAGGACGCCAACCAAGAAACGATAAAGCATGGGATTACCAAACGACTTAATGGTATAGCTAAGTAACTAAGAATACGCCACAGTTGTGTGGTAACTGGAACAACATCGGTCATACCAGCACAAAGAAAAATATCCTTGGCATATCTTTCCTGACTAAGGAATAAGAAGCTTCAAGTAAGATCAACCTCCAAACCCAAGAAATACTTTAGGGTGCCAAGATCCGTGATTTTAAATTCATTACTTACACGATTAATATAATTCCGAATGAGAGCACCATCATTTCTTGTAAGTATAATATTATCAAGGGATAAGTGACAATATAACCCTATCTACTTGAGTAAGTGCCAATATAAAACCCTATGATAATTTTTATTGCAAATATAACCATAAATAGTTAATGAAAGTGCCAATATAACCCTCAGACCCCATTTCCGGCATCAACCTCAATTTTCCGACGTTGACTCTATATAAATTGACCAAAATACCCTTTGGGCTAACTCTGAAATTAGGTGAACAATTTTACCCTCATAGTTCGGCGGACTGCCGCCGGAACAGGTAGGGTTATATCAGCACATTATGTAATCTTATTGGGTTATAACAGCACATTCCTAATGTTTGTAGGGTTATATCGGCACATTTCGAATGTTTGTAGGGTTATATCAGCACATCCTTAAAACTTATAGGGTTATATTGGCACTTTCACTAACTAGATAGGTTTATATTGGCACTTTCGAATATTGAAAGGTTATATTGGCACTTATGTTTAATAGGTAGGGTTATAAAAGCACTTTTTTCTATTATCAACATATACCAAGAGATAAAGTAAGGAGGAACCTTTCCCTAACACGAATATGGAAGTGTCGAAGGAGCTTCATACAAAGATAAGGCTAATGAAGAAAGAGTTGAAATGGTGAAACCAAGCATGAAGAGCTTGCTTCAAACCATAGATAGCCTTTTGCACACGAAAAATGTGATCATGGCGCATAGGAACCTTACCAGCGGGTTACAGACGGGGGAGTTAAGAACTTCAATGAAGAAGAGACTTTTGACATCGAACTGATGCAACCTCTACTATCCAAGAACTGCAAGAGACGGGGACATTGTGCACTATGGATGCCTTGACCACCTGGCTGAAGATATGATCATAATCAAAGCATGAAAAATGTGAAAATCCTTGAGCCACTATCCTTGCCTTGTGGCGATCAATCGAGCCATATGCCTGGAACTTCAATTTAAATGCCCATTTTGAACCAACCACGTTGACATGAGATACTTGGGACCAACTCCCAAGTCTACTTAGTAAGTAGAGATAAGGGTGTTAAAAATTAACTGACCCACGCTACCCGACCCGTCCATCCGCTGGCATGGTATAAAATAACCGGGTTTTTTTTAGGGCCAGGTACCTGACCTAGAAATTTTTAATTTTAACGGGTCTTGTTTAGGCTTGAAAAAATGCTATATCCGGGTACCCTGTAAATTTAAATTTATTTAATTAATTTAAATATTAAATAATATTTTCAAAATATTTACTCTCAATTATTAGTTGTCCATACATATGTAATATTAATTATCAAATAATGTGAATTAACATAATATTCAAATGTTAAATTTTTAGGCATTCTCTTTCAACCCTGAACTCTTAATTGTTCCTTTTGAGTCCACCCCTTCCCCTTCAGGCTCAAATATTTTAGTTGGGCTCACGACCACAACCCTATTTAGCAGTAGGTCCAATTGAAAATTTTTCAGTTGATTTTCCATAGTGATAGGTGATGAGCGTCGTTTCACTCACCAAAATAATCCGCAAACTCTATAGATGAGATTAACACAGTAGTAAGCAGAGTCGATCCCGCGAGGAATGGAGCAAAACTATAATAAAATACCTACTAATATAGAATACTTTTGGTGTAGCCACCATGCCTTAATTTTCAGATTTATCTTAACAACTAATAATGCAACTAAATAATATAAAATAACAATGTAACTAACAGATATAAAAATCTATAAAATATATGAATAAGGTAATCAGCTCGAAATAACTTACATTAGTTAAACATCGATCATAGGCACAAAGATAAATCAATTCATATGCATCTATCAGTTATAGGAAAGTAGGTATGCTTAACCTCCCCAATTCTTTCGTACTTTATCAACAATTAACCAATTATAATTAACTAATTATAATTAACTAATTGTTTCTCTTACCAAGATGCCCCCAGAAAGTTTTCGATGAACCAGATACACACCTCGATAGCATTAAGAATGAAAAGAACCTGATATAGCAATTACCCAAGTATTCGCAAGTAGTAACACACACTTAATTGTTCCTCATCTTGCTATTACAGTCTTAGCTAGTTAGCTATTTTTTTCACAAGAACTCGCTACTTACTAACCCTTTCCAACGATTACTTATTGGTGGAATTAGATAGCATTATCCCAATAATATTCAAGTTGGCCAGACTTAAACACATTAAGAATAAATTAAACCAAGAACAATCAAGAACACATAAGAATCAATTATAAAACAATTAGGCCTCACAATTCATAAATTAATGCTTGTTATTCCATGCCGATATATAAATTAGCTATTCACAATAATTAAACTAAAAAAATAAGCAATATAATAACAAAACAAAATTAAAATAATAAATCGAAGACGAAAACGCAAACGCAAACGCAAACCGTGATCCAATCCTCATGCAAATATTTATATCCGTATGCATATTGTGCATGCATATTTAAACCAAACATGCATTGATATATATATATATATATGTTTATGCAAACATGTAATTTCTAATCAATATAAATCAACAAATATCATTCGTTTCAAGACTGTTGGACATATATTGATTATATCATACGGAAAATCAAATAACAAAATTGAACGAGCAATTAATATATGCAAGAATAATAATTTTTATTAATTATTCAAGCATACAATCGAAAAGCTTAAATTACAAATAATCAAAGCATAAATCATGTTTCAAGTAATTACAAATTGATGGAGTCACGAGTAACACTCGCTGCCCTTGAAACGAATGAGTCCCGTCGTGGACATCGTTCCCTAGGATAAAACCATCGAAGGTAACAATTAACACGTAAGAGTTACCTCGGATTCACGCAAGGCCCGAAGGACTATCACCTCGATGGAGCATCAACTGGAAACTTCGAGAAAGACAGAAAGAAGACTCAAGTTTAGACTATGGAGGGACTTGAGAAATGGTGTGTATTTTCTGACTGACTTAGAGGCTCTATTTATACTGCTCTAAGAGACCCTAATCATGGAAACATGATTTTCTGATTTTCTGTAATTAGAGAAGAATATTCTCCAATCACCAACTCACCAAATCCGAGACATTCCATGAATAATCGAATCAAATCTGCTGGAAAAGGAAGAAATATTTGCAAAAATAATTTTCATCGTATTAAACATGGTAAACCGCATATTTATTTAAGACAAGATATGTCACAAAATATGGAAGTATTTTGTTCTTATCTCTTAAGAATTACACACAAGCAATTCCGTATATGCTATGCGGTTGGGCCTTCCAGAGACTTCCATGCGGTCCATACGCATTTTGGACAGTCCAGAAAAATTAATCTGGGCCAATTTCCTCCTAATTTTTCTCTTTCAAGAGTGACATTTCAAACATCCATATCTCATTCACCCTTGATCCATTTTGAGAGTTTAAATAGTCGATTTTATAGTATCGCGAAGGAGAACCCAAAAATGACATCCACCGACCTAAAATCCATTCGGTCCCACTCAAACGAAGCCCAAAAAGTTGACGAATTTCAACCTTTTAACCATCATTTTCCAACAATCCCCCACATGAATAGATATTGATGTAGGAATAAGAACAATCACGTCAGACACAGAGTTTGACTTGGTGATAGATTCATTTCGACGGCATAGATACTGCATAGGATAAGTAGGCGTCACCCTTTGAACTTCCCTTGAAAGAGTACACTTAGCCCACTGGTTAGGAAGTAGACGCGATGTCCTTGAACTTCCCCTACCGCTTATGTGAACGACAATGCACTTCCCACAGACATCTTTCCTAGCCCTTGCGCTTTCCTCGGTTGTGTCCATTAATCAGGCCATGGCACACGCCTAGTTCTGTAAGGTTTCTAAGGAATTGCGTCCCAACAATTCCCTTTCGAAGCGGCCACACTTCTCGCTTACATAGGTGATTCTTGGCGTAAGAGTAGTTCTGTAAACTATTGCGCTCTTTCGAGTACTACATACTCGATGCCTTGAATCATTAAAAGCAATTTAATGCTTAACCTCCATTCACATCACCGTTTCTTCACCATAGGAATAAGACAGGAGGTATGAAACCCCCACAGTGATCGCGATGGGTCTTTGCAGTTTAGTTGTCCCTTTGAACCTAGATCTTGGGATCTCCAGTCACATAGGTTGGGTGTCCACGTACGTAACCCACCATTTATTGGACTTAGTCATATTCCTTTCGATGAGTTCTCAACTAACTCTCGATTCAATTTCTTCGTCAAGAAATCGATTGAATCCTTTCGTCAAAGAATAACAACTCTTATCATATTGACCTTACGTAGTCAACATCGATAATTCTCGTAGAGAGTAGTCGTCCAATGGTAAAGTGTCTGTGTCGAGACACACCATCATCGATATGGCTTTAAGCTACAAGTTTTACGCTACACCAATACGCATAAAAGTGCTTTGGTCATCCTAGGGTATATCTTTCCCAATTTTTGTCCAACACGATGGACTTAGATTCCTCTATGAATCTAGCAAGAGAGAACCATTTCTCTACACAACTCAAGCCATATCCACGAGTCTCACACACAGCTTGTTTCCAGTGATCTTTTCTAGATTACTCATGTATCATCTTACTATCCATTGTAAGAATTGTCTAATGTGCACTTTAATAAGTACAACAGACTATCAATGACTCTTGAGTTCTCTTCTTAAGAGACACCTCACTTTTACAAAAAAAGGTAACTCATAATGTTTAGAGTCATTCCATTGAATACGACATATCTCCAAGAAACTCAATCATCGTATCAATTTTTCTATCAATGAGAAAACCATCAATTCAAAGAGATAAATGACATGGTCATTTTCCGTGTCCCTTAGCATATCCGCCTTCATTAAACTCATTGATTTAATATCACTGGCTAAACAACAATTAGTTTGGTCACATGATGGGTCATTTAGGAGCATTGAGCTTATCATTTTGCTCCATTCAGATTTTAATATCTAAATCTCCAAATAACCATTTAGGTCCATTAGATGTACTTCTAGCTTTCACAAAGCTTTGATAGCAAATACCATCACCCTTGGACTCATTCTCACGTCTAGAGAACACCCATCAAGTACACAAATATACTTACTAATTGTTCAAATCTACTAGTACTCTAGTGATTTGTACTCATGGTAGATCAATCTCTCTATTGATCACCACTTTCCACAAAAATTATTTCATGGAATCTCGTTTCCTTCGTTGGTTTATCCCTGATCCTTAATTATTTCATCTATTGACTCTTAAGTCCATTTAAAATAAATCAGGATCTTTAACAGAAACTTCCACAAACTACACTTTCCATCAAGATATATTTCTAGTTTCTGCATAATATTTCTTGTGAATTTCAAGAAATTGATAGCACTTCAACATTGTGCATATCTAGTAATGATACTGTTTAAATATTCCTTTTACTACATTCGCAATATGCCAACCCACACATTCGAAAGAACTTTTAGGATGGCTCTATGAGGAGCTTTATTTTCCTCCTTCTTGGGGTATCTTATTTAAAATATCGCCAGCCAACTTAAATGCTCCCCCACAACGCTTGATCATTTCTAGCAATGATCTTGCAAATGTCTACATTGTGAATCACATTTCCCAAAGAATTCTATGTATTCACATCATGGTCACAGATAACCTCATATGTTTTCTGTGCATCACATAAGTGGTTTCGTTAATATACAAACCCGACATACTAAAAGTCCGTGTGTTCAATAATAAATCAAACACTAGGTTCTTACCCATGAAAGTTCTTTTAGGGCTAGATCCTTTCAACAATCAAAACACCTTCATGTATTGATCTTTTATCGTGAAAGTCTCTCTTATTCCTTCAACTCCCTTGGGATTAGAGATAACTAAACTTCCCGATCTCAATTAATTGTTCTTCCTCACATGACCAATACCACCACCAATGTAGTATCAATCAATCGAGGATTCAATTAACTCTCACTAGGGCGCAGTGTGAGTTTACCAACTCCACACAATTTCATGCCCATTTTAAAGTCAAGTTTCAGTATAACTGCACTTTACTTTCAGACTACTCAAATCAAACTTAAGTGCCTTTATGCTCGAACCACATTCAAGTCTATTGCTCGACTCAAGTTTGAGTGCATTGCTAGACTCAATTTCGAGTTTACCCTTTTGGTTCGAGTTAAAGTCCTCCCGACTTGATCAACTTGATTCAAATCTCTCGTGATGACGTTTCACCTCAAGTACCTATCAAAATTCATATGGTCGTTGAATTTTAGGTTTTCGTCTACCCCCCACATTGGGCTGGTTTTATTAAACATCCCCACACGTGTTAAGTTTCTCAAAACCTCGTGTCTTGGGGTTTCTAGACTAACTGTATTAGGATTACTCATCTCAGAATTCTAAGGCTTTCCAACCAAAAATCTAGAGAATTGACCAATTGTCTTGGGATTCCATATCTCATGATTCTTAGATTTTTCAACCATAAATCAAGAGATTTGACCAAAAGTTTTGGGATTCCCATTCTCAGGATTCTTAGTTTTCCCAACCAAATTCTTGAGATTTTCCCCTCAATTATTTGATTACAAATAATCAAAGGTTTTTAGCATAGTCATGATAACTCATGCTTTAGGGTTTATACTATGGTTCACAAGAACCAATACCCTAGACATAGTCGTAAACTAATGTCTTCACGTTCACATTTATCAGGTCATACAAAATAACCAGAATATGTCGAACTTCGAGCCCATTTGCTCTATCTATGCAATCTAACAATTGTCACTTGTGAGCCATATGCTCGTAAACGATCAATCAAGATAGTCAATTATCGGGACAAGCCTCATCAAACCTTTTATTGCATAAAAAAGGCACTTTCCCAAACAATTAATCTAATCATAGCATATAAAAGCATAACCCAATTTTAGACACAACATAGATCTAAATATTTTTTTTATATGCAGCTAAATCAAGTCCCTAAATGAACGAGAATACATCATGGATCAAATAACCCAATGTCACATACTTCATTCATGCACGAATATATTACACTCTTGGCGAGAGATGTCATGTTTAAGTGCAAATGAAGTTTACCAATTTTTCGCATGCGATTCTCAGACCAAGCATATAAAAGTCATGAATCACTAGCAGCACATTCTCACACAAAATGGTTTAAATCTTTAACCAACATGAGCAGCCCACGACCAAATTATTATACCATGCAAAATAGGTATTTCAACATTTGATCAAGTATTTAAACAAATACTATAGCATTTCAAGGGCTTTGAAAATTAAACATGTCTCATAATTTCCAATCATATGCACTGCTTTCATGTAATTGAATAATAATGTCTGATCCCATATTTTAAACTCATGGCATTTTTTTCCGTTAAATTTAATTCAATCTTTCATGCAAAGAATCAAATATGATTTCTTACCATATCAACATTTAATCTCATAAGCATGAATATCACGGAATTAGCATATTTCCATAATTGCGCCATGTAATTTAACATACATGCTCAACTCATTTTCCCACATGATTAAGGGATTAATATAACCAAATTCATTTACTATCAAATTCGATAGCCTTAGTGTACTGGACATATATGTACAAATATTATTCACATAACACTCTTTGTAACAAAGTCTTGTTCACATCCAGATTCACGCAAATGGTTATCAAATATAATCCAAGCAATATATGTATATATAGCATATGTCATGATTCACATTAATTAACGTGTATACGTACCATAGTTTGCAAAACCGTGGTTACACTCTTGATTCTTTCATGTTGCCAAGCAAATCCTGCTGTATCTCCATGCCAAGTTTTCCTTCCAATAGATACAATCGTGTATACTCGGATTCACCAATGTGTACATACAAAAAATCATCCATCGTTAAATATATGTACACATCGAATATCGTAGTATAATATTTTAAATAATTATACATAACAAATTTCACAATGTGATTTTGTTGTAAATAACCAAAACCATTAGCATGCATATTTTTGCACACATACAATTTCCATAAAATGGCATGCACGATATAGCATCCAAATAGATGGCAAATAAATATGGCATGCAAGAGTTTTGGATTACAAATAAAATATCGCATACTATCATATGGTATCATTTGAAGATTAATAACCAAACATGCAAATATTTATATCCGTATGCATATTATGCATGCATATTTAAACCAAACATGCATTGATATATATATGTTTACGCAAACATGTAATTTCTAATCAATATAAATCAACAAATATCATTCGTTTCAAGACTGTTGGACATATATTGATTATATCATACGGAAAATCAAATAACAAAATTGAACGAGCAATTAATATATGCAAGAATAATAATTTTTATTAATTATTCAAGCATACAATTGAAAAGCTTAAATTACAAATAATCAAAGCATAAATCATGTTTCAAGTAATTACAAATTGCTGGAGTCACGAGTAACACTCGCTGCCCTTGAAACGAATGAGTCCCGTCGTGGACATCGTTCCCTAGGATAAAACCATCGAAGGTAACAATTAACACGTAAGAGTTACCTCGGATTCACGCAAGGCCCGAAGGACTATCACCTCGACAGAGCATCAACTGGAAACTTCGAGAAAGACAGAAAGAAGACTCAAGTTTAGACTATGAAGGGACTTGAGAAATGGTGTGTATTTTCTGACTGACTTAGAGGCTCTATTTATACTGCTCTAAGAGACCCTAATCATGGAAACATGATTTTCTGATTTTCTGTAATTAGAGAAGAATATTCTCCAATCACCAACTCACCAAATCCGAGACATTCCATGAATACTCGAATCAAATCTGCTGGAAAAGGAAGAAATATTTGCACAAATATTCTTCATCGTATTAAACATGGTAAACCGCATATTTATTTAAGACAAGATATGTCACAAAATATGGAAGTATTTTGTTCTTATCTCTTAAGAATTACACACAAGCAATTTCATATATGCTATGCGGTTGGGCCTTCCAGAGACTTCCATGCGGTCCATACGCATTTTGGACAGTCCAGAGAAAAATTAATCTGGGCCAATTTCTGCCTAATTTTTCTCTTTCAAGAGTGACATTTCAAACATCCATATCTCATTCACCCTTGATCCGTTTTGAGAGTTTAAATAGTCGATTTTATAGTACTCGCGAAGGAGAACCGAAAAATGACATCCGCCGACCCGAAATCCATTCGGGTCCCACTCAAATGAAGCCCAAAAAGTTGACAAATTTCAACCTTTTAACCATCATTTTCCAACATTAACTAATTCCTAAAATTAAGAAATTTCAAATGAAAGGAGATAATACAATCTTTATCAATATGGGAAGTGAATATCTTTATTTTTTTCAAGTCCACATCTCTTCAATAATTCACTTTTCACCTCATAATTTCAGCAATTCTACTTTTCACTCTCTTCCTTCATCCCTGGAAAAATTGTCTCATAAAATAAAAACATTTTCCATTGGGGTACATTGATATGTCCATTTTATGTGCATAATTTAGTATTGTTTTGGGTCACTTTTGTGCTATTTTATTATCAAGAACTTGTGTTTTACCTTGAAATTCTCTTAGGAGGGGTAAGAGCAACTTTACACTCTTTTACCTATTCTAAGTAGATTTTTCGTGACAAGGAAAGAACACGAAGGCATGAAGACCGGAGGCCATTAAAGATCACATTTTCGATGACTTTTGAAGACTTGCTTCAAACACATGAAGACCGGAGGTCATCGAAGACCATTTTTTATGACATTGAAGACTTGAAAAATGAGAGAAATTTCTATGAAGATAAATGTTTACCACAAGAAGAAGAAAATAAAATAGGACTAAATTCTGGCACTCGCCGCGAGTCGCGATGGCCTTGTCGCTAGACCGTCACGAGTCGCGATGAGCCCATCGCGAGTCGCGGCCAACGGGTGGCCAGAATTTAACCTTATCCTTTTTATACTATAAATAGCACTCTCTTTCCTCTCATTCACATCTTCTTCATCTGCGTTTTTAGTACTGTTTAGAACCCTATTTTCGTCCATTTTCAACTTTGAATTCTCTTGTATTTTATTTGGTTGTTTAGAATTAATTAGTATGAACTCTTGTAGCTAAATCTAGTTCTTGGGAGCAATTGATTGAAGCAACCATGCTTATGTAGTAAGATTCTATGTTTGCTCATTTATGAACATTTATTGGAGAGCATTTATTATGTCATTAATGTTGTGTTTTACCTCATTTATACCATGTGTTGTTTGAGTATATGAAATATTCATAAGATTGAAATGTTAGGGTGTTAGGGAAGTTGCAAATTTCTTAACTCATTTGATATGGAAATCCAAAAGCATGGATTTAGAACTTCTTGTGTATAATGTGTGGTAATTTTTGCTAGATGAGTATATTAATGTGGTTTGCTCTCATATTTGTCATATAGATGCAAAGAAAGGTTGAACCTTGAATGTTGTTTGTTCTAAGTTTTAACCATATAAACGCTTTGTTTGGTTAAATGACTATGTTTTTGGTAGAAGGCTTATTGTTATCAAACCTATGGTCCTTTGGGTGAAATGCCATTGATGAAATACCCCTATGATGTTGTTTGTCTAGCGTGATCGTCAATGAGGTTTGCAAATGGTCGTTGTTTGTCTTTGCAAACTACTCTTAAGGAGGAATGAATGTTGATCTTTGAATAAGAAGTGATAACATTCCCCATTTGACAATAAATG
This sequence comes from Rubia yunnanensis, assembly GCA_037428765.1. Taxonomy (NCBI): domain Eukaryota; kingdom Viridiplantae; phylum Streptophyta; class Magnoliopsida; order Gentianales; family Rubiaceae; genus Rubia; species Rubia yunnanensis. The sequence continues at coordinate 41,848,545 of CM075061.1, read as the reverse complement.
TAATTGAATGAGTGAATGAATCAATGAGCTATATGAAGTTTGGAAGCATATAAATGTTTTCAGGAAGCATATACCTCATTTACTAATGCAAAATCTGCCCTAGAAGCTGAATTAAAAGCTATTTCATTTGCTATTCAATTTTGCAACTCTTTGTCCACCGTTTGCATGGAATCAGACTGCCTTAATGCTATGTTATATGCTACTGATCCATTAAAATCCCCTTGGCAACTGTTTGATTTAGTAGATGAGATCCATCTCTCTTTGGGGGATATACACATTATGCACATTTTCAGGGAAGCCAACCAGGTAGCTCATTTTTTGGCAAAAACATGCTTGTCACAAAAATGTAACCTAGCTTTTCCACCTTTCTCTCTGCTGCCTAACCGAGCCCAGGGATTAGTTAGACTAGACCAAATGAATACTCCCTCTCTGAGGATTGCCTACTAGTTCGGATGCTACTCAGAAAAAATCTTTTCTTGTTTTTCATTGCAGATCAATGGATGATATCAGGCTTCATGGAAACTGGACTACTTGCTGTTATTGTGGCTGGATTCGGACACAGAGGGTTTCATCACACATGTACATATGGGTGGATAATATTGGCTACTTCTCTTCTTTTGCAAGCAGCTAGCTTAGTTTTCAACTTCAGGCTAGTATATGGAGGCTACCTCTTCATTCATGTGGAGAGGGTTTCGACTGCCCTGTGTTTCCTTTCGGACTCACTAATAAGTTTCGACCCTTTCCATCATTGATGAAGAGGCCTCCGACTTGATGTTTACATGTATCTTTCTTTTCATTCTTTTGGGGGCAACAAGCGTTGCTCTATTAGCCAGTGAGCATTCATGTATATCCTACTATTGCTTCGGCTTCTTTTTTCTGTCTATTTTCTTGGCTTGGGAAGGCCTAATAGAATTTCCTCCATCTATGGATGGTTTCTAATTAAAAAAAAAATATATGAAGTTTGGAAGTGGAAATCGATTGCCCCCAAGGCTGTGTTAATTATCATTTACATCGTACCTTTAGTTGTATTGCACGATTATCATAGTTCTCTTGCTTTACTGGTTATTGTATTTAATTTGATAACATTGAATCAAACCAACCAAACCCCCCCCCCCCTTGTTTACATGCTTTTATATGTATCTATGTATGTATATGCCTAATATGTTTTCTCCTATATATGTTTAAACACTTGAAAAGATCCCTCTTCTCGTAGAAGACCCTGACTTGCCATTATCTACTTAATTGTAGATATGAAGCATTAGGGCTTAAAAGCATTAACTTTGAGAGGTACGACGATGACTTCCCACACATCGCCTCATTAAAAACCAACCTGGAAAACCCAGTGGGAAAAAACCGTTGGTTAAGGGAAAAAGAGTACAATGCATAGCTCCCTCTCAATTCTTCACAATCCATGAATTTCTGCACCAAAAACACCTAAAAATACAAATTATATCTCAATAAAATCATAATAATCCCACAAAATATGAACACAATGTAACACACATCAAATATCCTCACACTTGAATCATGCTTGCCCTCAAGTATTAAGTGAAGAATATAAGATCAATCAATAATCCACAGTGTTCATAAGTACTCATTCCCTCATAAGACTCTATCTAAAATGACCCTATAAAATGAAAAAGTAAGGTAGAAACACAAATCACACAATGAACCGATAAAAATTCAACATTTAAAAACTCTAGATCTTATTCTTATAACGATAAATTTTCCCCTGCCAGGGAGTAAAGGATCACGTTAATGCACCTAGAAATCATCAATCCTTAAAGTAATTTAAATGAAAATGTTCAAGATCAGGAAATCTAATCATCAATTCATTCAAAATTGGACAAGCAGTGAATATTTTCTCACGGTTTCACTCAATCACTCTCAATTTATGAAGGACATTCACTCAAATAATTCACAAGTTATAACATAGGGAAGTTAATATGCAAATCAGGAAGGTCTTTATCAAGGGTTGTAACAGGGCTAGGGACCATTCAGATTGGTGAGATCCTAAGGGTTCTAAACTCAAACAATATCGATCAAAATATTATGCATGTTTTTTTTCTTCAACCATCATCCATGTATAGTAGACATTCACCAACAATCTTCATCGCATGGCTATTATGAGAAAACCAAGTAATATCACATCAATTGTAGGTGCTACTTTATTTTTTTTTCTTTTTTCCAGCACCACTCTTCTCAAATATAGTCCAAAACCAGTACTTTTGAGAGAGAAATCGCAACCTAAAAACAATAAGAAATTTTCCCTTTTTTTTCCACGGTTACGCCCTCTAGTTTGGCCAAACGGAACCACAGTGTCACTGTTCATAATAAAATTCAGCTTTAAATTTTTCAAAACCATTATGTCTGGGCAAACTGGACACATACTCAGTAATGTCATCAACTCAAGAGAATACAATGGATGAATTCATCAACATCAACTCCAAGAACATGCATAATAGGGCCAAGAGAAAGGATAAAACAAGGCTTTGGCTAAATGTATAGTAACTCATATCTAAGAACATAGTCAAAGCTTCAAAGTGTGTCACTAGAGGTTAATGTAATTGGTAGGCAATTTAAGCTGTGTCATTCATCCTAGTGCCTTCCATCACTCTCACACATAACAACTCCAATCATAACAATGTGATCTCTCAGAACAAAGATTGAAGTAGAGAGTGCTCTACTCTAGCTCAAACCTCACTTTAGTGGGATAAAATATTCAATTAAACTCGTCCTTTTTTGTCATCCTAAAAATCATATCAATCAAATTTCAAAAACCATAACAAATCTCATTTAAAAACTTCAAGGCATATATGATTTACCAAGTTTGTTACAATGAAGTTTACAACCGGCAAGATACTTTTATCAAGAGCCACTAGAATTTCTTCATGCCAAACTATCGACTCAAAACAGATGTTTGAACAAAAAAATGAAATGAAATTAATGTTTTTGTTGTTTTTTTAAAAAAAATACGAAACAAAACACATTAAACCTCCTCACACTTAAACTTTGCTTGTCCTCAAGCAAATAATGCAAAGCTCTTATGATAAAAGGTTTAACACACAATCAACATCATAAAAAAATGACAAAGGAAGAGGGAACTTATAGTGGTGGGTTTGGAGGAATTCCCGGTCAAGAGGAGAGCGTTTGATCAAAATCAAGTTCTGCCTCTGGCCTTTAGTTTGGCCAAACGGAACCCTGCGAGTCCAGTTCTACAAAGGTGTGAATTCTCCATGGTGCAAATTCAAGTACTTCAACTCTGTAGATCAAGAATTGAGATCAGATGAGAAATTGAAATTCCTAAAAAAATTTAAAAACTTAAAAAAAACTTAAAAGAAAAAAAAACTAAGAAAATTGGGTTGCCTCCCAATTAGCACTTTTATTTATAGTCTTTGGCTAGACTTTCAGATGCCTTTAATGAATATTTGTTGGGCAAAATGGAATTTCTTCCATTAATGCCACCTGAGAAGTATCATGGTACTGCGTAAGACAGTGACCATCGACGAGGAATGCCTTTTTTGTGTCCATGCTTATAGTCTTTACTATCCCATCAGGCCAAACATAAGCCACTTCGAATGGTCTAGTCCATTTAGACTCAAACTTCCATGACATATGTCAAAAGTTGGACTCAAATATAAGAACTATCTGCCCAACCACGAATGTTTCTGACTTCAAATCTCTGTCATACCACATCTTATTGCGCTCCTTGTACTGCATAGATTGATCAAATCCTTTTAATCTTAGATCTCCCAATTCTTGGAGTTGAAAATTTATTTCCTCCTCACACTTGAGCGACTCCATACTCACTGGAAGAGTGTCATCATAACCTTCATAAACATGCTTCAGATCGGGTGGTAACGCCTTCAACTCCAAATTTGAGGTTTTCACATCCGATGGGACTAGACTAGTAGACTGGTCCCGTTTGGGCAAACCGGACCCTGTACGCACTTCAAAATTTTTTCGAACATCTGCTTCGGACTGAGTTGAGTTGGACATTCCTTGATTTATTTCAGTTCTGGGCACCACTTTCTGAGAGTTCACTGAACACAACAATTTACGGATTTCTTTACCACTTGAGACTTGAAAATTTACCTCTTCTGGACTTGTAGGAATTTGAATTCCCATCTTATCCTGAAAAACTTTAGTCTCAGGAGAATCTTGGACAAAAGTGTCAGTGTGATCAATTTCATTCACATTCTCAGCATCTATAGATTTTTGCATGGGTTTATTAATGTTGAGTGTGTACTTATCACCAAAATAATCAAGAGAAATAGTTCCATTCCCAACATTAATAAGGGTGTTTGCCATTTTCAAGAACGAACGACCCAACAATACTCCTTGTGTTCCCTTATCACTAGTATGATTCATTTTTACCACATAAAAATCTGCGGGGTACACAAAGTTTTTGACTTGCACAAGCACATTTTCCAAACCTTCAGGACATACACAAGAATTATCTGCCAATTGAATTACCACTCTAGTGTCTACCATTTTAGATCCATTCAAACTTTGATACACATATAATAGCATAACATTAATCGAAGCTCCTAAATCACACATGGCAGCATCAATCTTCTTATCTCCAATGTAAGAAGGTAAGTAAAACATACCTGGGTCCTTGCACTTTTGAGGCATTTTCTTTTGGATCACAGCTGACACAGATTCATCTATCATGATCTTGCTCGAATCCTTTGGCTTTCCTACAGTAAAATATTTCAAGAACTTTCTTATTGGTGGTAACCTTATTTCCTGCAAGAACAGAAGGTTAATCTCCATTTTTCCAAAAATTGATACAAAATCCATATGCTTTTCCTTTTTCTTTTCTAATCTACGAGGGAAAGGAGGAAAATTTTTAAGTGAATGATAATGTAAACTCAACATGTTACTACCTCAGCTAATACCTTGAATTTACCTTTATCTCTAGTCTCAGTATGCTTAAGATTCTCAAATTTCTTTGATGGTTTCGTTTCCTTTTTCCTCTGCTTCTTGATTCTGAATATCTTCTATAGGGTTCGGTTTGGACAAACCGGACCCTCCGTCAGTGAACTCCTTCACTTCTTTGTTTGCGGATTTCAATGTCAGCGCACCAACTATCTTCCACTTCTGAGCGTGATCTGATTTACCATTTCATGAGAGTTCAATTGGATCTGAGAAGGCAATCCATACTGCTTCATCCTAAGTTCATTCAGAGAATTTGACAGATGGGCAATTTGTCGTGCATGCTCCTCCAAGGTGGATTCGATCTGCTTGGATTGCTTCAGCATCATATCCATCAACATATCCATCTTCTTATTTAAAGATTTCTCTTGACCACCTTGCTGGATCTGAGGAAAGATTAGAGCTTCTCATTGCATTGGTGGAACATAGGGTCGTTGGTAATGTTGAGGCTGCTGCGGAGGAAGACCTTGTTCTCTCCACTACTGGAAGAGTTCACCAAGTTCTTGTTGCTGGATGTCATCCCTTGATAGAAGCATTGAAGCAACTAGCCATCCGTCATTTGGTGATTAGGGCAAGTGTCTACCAACTTGCTGAACCTATGTTAGGGGGCAAGCTCGAAAACCACTGATTTACTGCTCCTGTCAAACTGAATGGGAATGCCACCAATTTGAATTGATCTTTCATCACAGTGGATGGCCTCTTCTGAAACTTACAAATCTTGACAAATTCGCCCCAAAAACTGTAAGGGTCTTTGGTGCTTCTCCCTTGGAACTTTGGAAGTACGTTAAAAAATGGTAGCTTGATTTCAATAGGATTTTCGGTCTTTGGCAGCTGAATAGGAGTGGGGGGTCATCTTCTCTATGACCGGTAAGTTCCCACATGAATGGGTTGTTTGGGTTCTGCCCAGGATTTGGGTTTCAGTCAGATTTGTTCATCTCAATATCAGTTCCCGAATCAGAGGTGGTTGCTAGAATTGTGACGGGTTTGGTTTGAACAAACCGAAGGGTCTTGGCAGAAACTGCTTTCTGCACCTTTGTTCACTTTCTGTTCTGCTTGGTTGTCTTCTCAACTTTCGGGTCAAATATTAAATTCTGTCTAGATGATTTGCTCATAAACCAAACACAGTAACATAAATTAGTAGGAAAAAATTATAGAAATTGATTTACCGTTCCCCGGCAGCGGCGCCAATTTGGTGAGCGTCGTTTCACTCACCAAAATAATTTGCAAACTCTATAGATGAGATTAGCACAGTAGTAAGTAGAGTCGACCCCACCAGGAACGGAGCAAAATTATAATAAAATACCTACTAATATATAATACTTTTGGTGTAGCCACCATGCCTTAAATTTCAGATTTATCTAACAACTAATGCAACTAACTAATATAAAATAATAATGCAACTAATAGATATAAAAATCTATAAAATATATGAATAAGGTAATCAGCTCGGAATAACTGACATTAGTGAAACATCGATCATAGGCGCAAAGACAAATCAATTCATATGCATCTATCAGTTATAGGAAAGTAGGAACGCTTAACCTTCCCAATTCTTTCGTACTTTATTGACAATTAACAAATTATAATTAACTAATTGTTTCTCTTACCAAGATGCCCCCAGAAAGTATTCACTGAACCAGATACACACCTCGATAGCATTAAGAATGAAAAGAACCTGATATAGCAATTACCTAAGTATTCGCAAGTAGTAACATACACTTAATTGTTCCCCATCTTGTTATTACAGTCTTAGCTAGTTAGCTGTTTTTCACAAGAACTCGCTACTTACTAACCCTTTCCAACGATTACGGATTGGTGGAATTAGATAGCATTATCCCAATAATATTCAAGTTGGCCAGACTTAAACACATGAAGAATAAATTAAACCAAGAACAATCAATAACACATAAGAATCAATTATAAAATAATTAGGCCTCACGATTCATAAACTAATGCTTGTTATTCCATGCCGATATATAAATTAGCTATTCATAATAATTAAACTAAACAAATAAATAATATAATAAAAATAATAAATCGAAAACGAAAATGCAAACGCAAACACAAACGCAAACGCAGACTGTGATCCAATTCTCATTCAAGATTCTATCCTATTGAATAAAGCTTGCACAACTCTTGAATCAATTTCAATCATGTGTTCAATGTTCTAGTAATAACAAAAACCTACGGCTGTATAATGTAGAATAAAATTAACTAATCTCCAAGTCTGCGTATAATGGAGATAATACAATCTTTATCAATATGGGAAGTCAATATCTTTATTTTCTTCAAATCCACATCTCTTCAATAATTCATTTTTCACCTCATAACTTTAGCAATTCTTCTTTTGTCTCTTCCTTCATCCCTGGAAAAATGTCTTATATAATAAGAATATTTTCCATTGGAGCACATCACCTCATTAAAAACTTTAACCCGGAAAACCCAGTGGGAAAAAACCATTGGTTAAGGGAAAAAGAGTACAATGTATAGCTCCCTCTTAATTCTTCACAATCCATGAATTCCTGCACAAAAAATACCTAAAAGTGCAAATTATATCTCAAAAAATCATAATAATCCCACAAAATATGAACACAATGTAACAAAAATCAAAAGGTGATAATTGTTTGTACAAAAAATGTCACGAGAATTCAATTGTTTAACTACATTGTCATCATCGTGATGATATTTTTCTTGCACTAATACAAATTTATGTAATAAAATGAAATAATAATTTATCTCAAAAATTTAAAATTTTAACCGGTCGACAGGTACCCTATTAACCAACACGATCAATCCGGGTACCCGCAATTCTTCTGAGCCGGGCCATGGGCCATATTTTCAACCACCCGCATATTTGAGTACCTTAATATGATGGTACCCGTATTTGAACACCCCTACGCAGAGCAGCCATCTCAAATACATCGGAGCAACCCAATTATGATCCTCAATTGTCTTACGATACTTGTAGGGACCAGTCCAAACAAATAAGGAACTTAAAAGACCAAATGTATCATAATCAGAATATACCTTGAATCTGAGTGTTCCAGTTCTCGAGCCAGTATTCACGGGGTGCCGAGAAGCTGGCTCAAACAACTGGGGCACTGGTGAAGAATTGGCTCTGTGCTAGGCTAAGAAGAACCAGCTTGCAGAGTCATTGATGTCGATGAAGACCGGTGCAACAGGTAAGTCGGCGTATGGAAGTCCACGGATGACGCATGAGTTGAAGGTTGTGATGCGTTTGGCGTGGATGTGATAGGGCAATCACCGGCAACGCAAGGGACACCTATGGATGGAGGGTAATCAGCACTCCGTGGGGTCATTGACAAACCAAAATTTTGGAAGATCACTTACCCGTGGAATGCTTTGCAAAGATAATGTTTATAAGTTGATCTCGTATGCTTACTACCAAGCACTAGAAAGTAGCTTGTGGCAAGTCCGGAGTCGTCCACAGAGATGCTAGAATTTAAATGTTAACTACACTCAAATCACAATCGATCGTCACTCCGATTGTGTGTCGGGAATAACTAGTGCTACAAACATAGGTTTAGGGTCTTTTATATAACAACTACTAATCATGCAAAACAAGAAAGATTATACTATATTAAATTACCCTTGGGAATATTTGAGCAACATGACTGATGAATAACATTGGTCCTAGATGCCATTGCATATAAGACATATAGACCTATCTTATGCCTATGTCACATAGTGTGGATGATAGTCGGTTATTCCCAATATCTGTCACACAAAGGTTCACGGCATCTTATAGACTATCACCATCGCCTCCATAATTAGGGAAAGTGCTTCGATCATACTTTTGGATACCACAATTCCTTCCCCGTAAAACTCACTCCCAATGCTAATGCGCCCCCGCTTAAAGGATCAAGTGCCTAAGCAGTCGCCTTGCAGTGGTAGAAACCTTTAGATGTGAGAGTAAGGAAAATACACCTTAGGACTCCACTAAGGATTCTTTTCCCTAGGCCTATAGAGGTAAAGGAATCAATGTCTGATGATAACTCTAGGGCCGAAACGACGATGGTTGCCACATGACAACCCTTGTTGCAACAAACTATCATGCTCAATCTATTGGGGTACACCGAGGGTGCATTGCACCCCTGTTAGTGATCTTGTTCCTAACATAAACATTATTACATGATGATCCAATCAACCTAGGCTATAAGGATTGGAACGGTACACTCAATCAAACATGCATGCACTCACATGGCCGATACTCATGAACTTAAGATACGCCTATCCTTAGGAAGGAAGCAAACAAGCCTAGCACAATAACATATCACATATGAAACCATGGTGCATCATAGAATATACAGAACATGCACCTCGCTAGAATATAAAGCTCAAATCAAACATGAATATTCATAGACATAAAAGATAGGAAGATCCAGAACCTCAAAAAATCATCACCTAGTAATGAATACTAATAAAATCCCCAAGTAATAACACTACTCCATGGACGTTGAACCCAATTCAATCATTGGATTCAATGTAATAGGCATAAACTATGAAATAGTAAATGAGAAGAGAAGAGTTAGTTTCTTTCTCTCTCTACCTACTCTTAGAACTAGAATTACAATAATGATTGATAGATAAACCCTAGTAGACTAGTACCTCTTCATATAGTAGGTGGAAATGGGCCTTAGCAAAACCAAAAACAAAGGGAAACCCTAGCAGCCACATTGGCATGGGCCGTGCAAAAGCACACGAGCCGCAGACTGGAGACATTCCCCCATCAAACTGATCGCGCAGCTCGTGAAAATCCATGCGAACCACTGACTGGAGAGCATTCTTGGCTGTCTGAGTGGCACCACCCATGCAGAATCTTATAGGCCGCTATCTAGAGTCATAATCCCCAGCTTCAGATGGCGCTGACGTGCAATAGGGCCGCATGGCACAGACTGGAGGTCCTTGTCTTCATCTTTGAGGTGCACAGGTCGTACAAAAGGGTGCGGACCATGTATGGACTTAGTTGCAAAAGCCATCGATTTGGCACGGGGCATGTAGATGTACTCAGGCCGTGCTAGTCTTCACATCTTTCAGGATTTCAATTTCTTTTCTTCGGTACATCCCATCTACTACCTTGATTAAGCGTGTGGCATTTGGTCGATTACCATTCTTGCGAATAACCTTCAACTATCTTCTACCATTCTCGATAATGGCCTTCACTAAGATACTCAAAAGTGCTTACGAACAATCTACAAATAATCTTACGAAATAGAATCTAGACGCTCGTAAAGACATAGTATCCATTAGATTAAATAATCTACAAAATGAGGGATTTAGAAAAGAAAACCAACAATGGCTATCTAAATCCCTTTTAATGTAAACCCACTTAAACCTAGCAATAAACTGTATAAAAGCTACTAAGATATGTGCTAGATGCATAAGGAAACACAAGCTTCTAGTGTCTCATCAAATCCCCCACACTTAAACCTTTACTCGTCCTCGAGTAAACAAGAATGAGCAAAGATTTAATCAAAACATATCATGCAAATAATTTCCTAAAACACCCAATATCTATTCCTAGACTACCCTAGTCCACAAAGACATAATAATCTCACAACTCTCACATCCCAAAGAAACTAAGACAATCTATCCAACCAACATACCAACTCAAAGGCGAGGTTCACAAAATATGAATTTGTAAAGTTAAGTTACTCTACCAAAAGAAACCCCCAAAAGACAATCCGAGAGACGCATAGAATATTTTTCTCTCAATTTCTATCATTTTGTCTAGGAGCCCTTTTGAATATTCATCCAAGCATCCCACAATTATATTTCTCTTTTCAAAGATCACTTCTCACTTTTTTCCACACCATTTGGCCTGTCACTTTTGCATAAGTTTTTCAACCTATCCGGGTCTTTTCCATTATTTTCTATGTCACCCTTTTGGGGTTTGTTGACTTAGCCTGGTATATATTTTTTTCAATTAAAAAAAATCATGTAGCACAAAATGCCCAAAGTAGGCTTCATACTACAATGAGAATAAGGAAAAACAAACAAACGCCACCAAGTGTTCCAACATCCCAAAACTCCTACAAAAAGGTGCCCTAACACCTATGAAACAATTTTCAAAAAGAAACAAAACAAAACAAGTTTTCAAAACAGTGAGGGAAAGAAAACAGGGAACAAAAGTCATCATCCACATCAAAACGGAACATGCATAGATGATAAAATCAATAGAGATGTCACCCAATGATAAAAGTGTTCCAACTCTCTCCCCCACCCTTAGTTCATGCATTGTCCCAAATACATGTGACCAAGGTAGGAAAATGGTTGGAAACACCCAAACTCTTCAACGCCGTCTGCCACGCCTAGCTCCACACCCCTGCTCGTGCAGTTCTTGGTGAGGGCAATCATCTCCAATGCCCGTGGCTCTCATTCGGTTAGTGGTCTCCCGCATGCCATGGTTTAGTAAGTCAATTTCCATCCTTATAAATTGCAGCTGGCCATCCACCATGTCAAACTTGTAAGCCGTCTCATCCTCATGATAATCAAACCTGTCAATGAGGCAACTCACATCCTTCTTGAACCTAAAGACAAAATATCCCCAAGACTGTATCCACTTGGGCTCATGCTGCGGTGACTGGCCACACGGGTTGTATGATGAAGTGGATTGCATGAACCCTGGTGAACCATGCTCTCGGAATGGGCAATACTGCGGATTTTTTCTTGGAGTGATACTCATGATGGTAGGGAATAGAGATGCTTTGTCCCGAAAACTCATAACTATGAGATCCACGGCTTCTCCGTATGCTTGAATCCCCAAACAAGTTGGTGTGGCGGGAGATGTTGTGCATGTGTGCCTGTGTGCCTGTGTCTCCCGAGAACTCTGCCCCGTAGAATGTTAAACCTATTTCTCTATGTCAATCGGGCCTAAGAAAGGTGGTGGTTCAAACTGTTGATCAACTGGGAGAGGCTGCATAAACTAATGGTCCACTAGAGGTGGCTGTGATTGGTGCGAGTGGACCCGCTCCTCATCCATCAGAACTCTCTCGTATCGGTTCTCCTCACCCAGCTCCTCGGGCTGCTCGTCTTGCTCCATGTAGGCACTTCCCACGACTACTCTTGCTCTTTGTTATGGATCTATAAAGAGATGTTGAAGCGTGAACGATGGTCTGAGTTTGGTCCTCTCAGTCTAGGGAAGCCTCATGAATTTAGTGCCTTTGTAGTGCCAATAGATACATCTACCCTCCATCTAAATCATCACCGCCTCTACTAAGGCGCCCAAGGTAAGGGTGTTCGGGTTCTCCCTTATGTCATCATCCACAGGGAGGCTAAAATGAGCAGCCAGGAGTGATATCATGCCCCCAACGGCTATCTTGCCTCCATCTATCGTGGATACCCGAGTGCATTGGTAGAAAAATTATCCCATGATATCGGGGCAAGCCCACCCCATGCAGATTGACCATAACATCTTGTAGTCCTCATGGGTCGAAGTGGCGGCCTCCCCATGGCCAAGTACCACTGTAGCCAGTATCCTTGCCACATACCTAAGAGATGGATGCACTATATCACTGTTCTTTCTCACTTTTTCCTGCGGCCGTCTGGTGATGGTGTACCAGAATGGTCCTAAATCAAATCCTGAGCAATCCTTGTTACTTCGAGGCACTTGGCTTTGGTGCTTCCTTCCAAAGCACGTGGTGATCTCCAAGTAGGTCATAGAATGGGCCACATCTTCCCCATGGAATTCACTACCTTCTCGCCCTGCTTATTGGTTCCTTGCTTGACAGTAGCAGGGAAATCCAATGTATAATGGGCACATGTGGGGGGCAGACTTTTCCACAAGGACCTTTGGACCAATCCTCATCAACAGAATCTTGATCGGTTTGTAGAGCCCGAGGTCCTTAAGAACTCTCTTATCCACAAACCGCGTCTCCAGGATGGGGGATCCCACAAGATGCTCCCATCGCTCTTGGTGTTCCGGACGGAGTATCTGTAATCCAATAAAGGGGGCACTCAGACCAGCTCTCTGTCTCAGCATCTTAGCAGCAAAAACAAGTAACAAAGACAATCCAATAGTAAACTAACAGCCCAAATCACAGTCTCAATCCAACTACCCAATGATCAAAACTTGCCATCAAAATTATGTAATTACAAAAATCACACTCAAGGCACTACCCAATGTCCTAAACATGCCATTTTGACAACACAAAAATATCAAAATTATCCAATTCTTCAAAATATGGGTTAAGCCAAGGTACCTAATTGGAAATTGGAAGTGGACTTTTGATGAATTGAGGCCCGTGGAGTGTGCAAAACTCCGTCTAGAGTAAATCTCAGCAATCTCCAACACTCAAAATGGATGAATCTTTTGAGTTCTTGGAGAAAGAACTCGAGGAGGCCGAACTGTGTTTTCTTCAAATCTGGGAAATATTTGGTTGTTTTTGGAGCTAATTTTTAGTTAGCTTTGTGTAGAACTAGAAGGGGATCATTTTGGGAAATTTTTTGTTGCTTTTGGTTGAGAAATGGGGGAGATATGAAGATTTTTAGGCTTGGGTAGGTATATATCGCGATTGTTGTTTTAGGGAGATGGAAGAAGGGAACGCGGGTTTTATAGGGGCCTCGTGGAAGTCGATTGGTTGTTCTGGGTGGCATGAGCGGCATTCATGTGGAACGGACTATTCTACTTGAATGTCTCATGCCAGGCATGCGACACGACGCTTGGCACGGCCCGTGCCAATGTCAATTCCTTCAAATTCATTGCAAAATTTCCTGCACCCAAAAACACAAAAATTAAGCGTAATATTGTTTCAACCTGAAATTCAATGAATGTGAATCCCTAAAACACCACCAATATGACAAACACATTCCAAAAATCACATGAAAAATTAACAACCTACTCAAAAATTGTAAAAGCACTGTTTCTTTATTGCCATATGCACAAATTATTTTTCATGCATTTTCAATAGCTAAGAAAAATTTACGGGTGGGTCTCCAAAATCACCATCTGCAACTCCACCCCCAACCACATCCTTATGGATGGGTCTCCACATCACATGAGGCTTACCTCTAATTACCTTAGGTGTCATATACCAAACAAGTTCATCCTTCACAATTGTTGATACATTCTTGTTGATTTTGGGCATAGGAAGGGGTTTAGAAGGTTTAAACTCCTTAGCCTACTTCCTTCCCCGCTGCATGTTAAAATGGGCGGCAGAGATAAGGAGGAGGGGAAATAGGCGGCAGTTTCAAAGACGTGCGGGAGGGATGAAGAGGGTTTCAGGGTGAGAAAGAAAGGGTTTTAGGATTTTTATAGGTAGCAATAAAATTTTAACGCTTGAGATTTAATGAAGGAGAAATATTAATGGTTCAGATCTAGTCGTCACATTAGCACCAGTAATGAATGCACAATACCGGTGCCTGTGGTATTTAATGTATCTACTCAAGGCTGCTTTAAATGGAAATTGTTTCATAATTTTTGGAACCCGAGAGCAAAGTAGAATGAAAATTTTCTAAATACCAAGCACCGGTAAGTAAAACGGTGCTAAAATAAACACAACTAGTGCTAATATACGTTAACATAGTTGCTTGAGACCGCTTTCAAATTTTTTTTTGAAATAGAGAGGAAAGGAGAAAAAAATTCTAAGTACCAAACACCGGCACAAACCGGTGCTACAATCATTCAAACCGGTGCTAATACACGTTAACGCAGCTGCTTGAACATATATCTAAGTCTGTAGCACCGATATCTTTCATACCGGTGCTAGTTTAAAACTTTCTAAAATTCATAATTTTACCCCGCACTTTTTATCCCTTAACTAGTAACATTGGATGATTTTTTTGGTTTATGTATTTAAGTAATCAATTATACATTTTGTCCTTCCCATATATAAAAATTGTGTATGTCGGGTCCCCGAAATGGATCTGTACGTAACTTTACTAAAATTGAACTATTGCCCAAAATTGCGTTACACCATCGTTTGTTAATCAAATTTATTTCCTATTCGGTATTATTGGGTTAATTAAAGTTTAGAAATAGAGAAGTAACTTTTAGTGAAAATTTATAAAGCGCTAGTACACGCGTTAAAGTATCTTACTACAGATGACTAAGAAATTAGGAAGTTCTAAGATGGAATGTTTTTTCAAGAAATATTAATAAATTTTTTTATTAAGTCTTGGCATATAATTTATGGATTACTAATGTAGCACTACATTCGAACGGATTTTAATTTGGATGTCCGAGAAAACTTTTAGCTTTTTGCACTTAGGTCCCTCCAAGAATCTTGGAATTGTCAAAAACAAAAATTGGCAATTCCATATTGAAATTTCATAATTCAAGTTCACAACTATGCAATTTGGAAATGATTGGATAGATGGAACATCCCCAAAATTGAAAGCAGAAATCTTGTATAGCAAAATGCTAATAGCTTAGGGTATTTTGATCATTTCCGGAATGGTAGGGATTTTGATGAGAGAGAAGATTTGCTCCTCTATATTTGTAGAAAGAGAAACATTATAGGGAATGAAAATTTAATGCAATTCCAATTGAAAGCGTCAAATCATAACACAATGCGTCAAATCATAACACAATCTTCATTTTTCTATTAAAAATTTAATTCTCATATTTCCATCATTCTTCCATTTCTACTAAAAAATACCTACGACTTTCAACAAATTTTTTATGGGGAAAACTACTATAATCTCATTCTCATGTTGGATGCTTATTTAAATTTTTTGTAGGGTTATGTCAATAATGATTTTTTTAGAAGATTGGAATTAATCTCTTTGTGATGCAACACCAATGTAGCGTAGGTTTAGAACGGATCTTAGGGTTAGAACTTGGCTTTAGGATAGAAAAATTGTACGTTTATGGTTGTAGGTTAAAGGGAAAAATCTGCAGAATCTAAAGAAAATAAGGATAAATTTTGGAATCACTCCTAAGCCCTCAGCGTCACACTTTGGGATCTTTTAGGTGTCGCACCTAAATGTTGAATCGCATCACACAACTCATCATCATGATGTAAATCGCAAGAAAATTTATTAATCTCAATCTTATGTGTATTCCTCTCTGAGGATATATTATTTATAGCTAGAAAAGTAAATCCTATAAGAAACGGAATTCCTTCTAGATTTTCTAAACCATAATGAAAACAGGTTCCTAATACTAAAAGGAAATAGTAAAATCTGATGCTGAAAAATTAAGGAAATAAATCAGAAAAACCTTCTAGAACGCCTAAAGAAGTTCCCAGGTAGCTTTGTTCTCATCTAAGGCATGCCATATTAATGCCTGAGCATTAGAATTTCCTTTCCCCCTCATTTTGTAAACCTTAATAATTTTACTCCAACGATTCCCATCGTTTCCCCCTGGGTTGATAGCATGGAACCTCTCATAAAAGTCAGGGTCTAACTTTTGAAATTCAGCATCTGTGATCCACGTGCAATCTTCTCGTGGATGTTCCTTCCAATGAATGAGATATTTTTGATAACCACCAGTTCTAGTTGACGCAATTTGGTGATCAAGAATATCATAAATTTGTTCACGAATGGGTTTGAAAGATGGAAGAGAAACTGTAGGATATTTCTCTGTAATTTCATTATCCTGACCAGGATAAAGAGTCTAGTCTTCAACATTGAAGAAATTGCTAATCCCCATATCTTCTAGTAGCTTAAGGACATAAGCATTTGAGCTAATTTTATTAAGAATCTTGTAAGGGTCGGCACTATTAGAATGAATTTTCTTATACGATCCTTAAGGAAACCTTTCTGGACGAATATGGACCAGCACTTCATCTCCTTCTTGAAACTCTACAAATTTTCTCTTTAAATCTGCATGATTTTTGTACTTCACATTGCTTATAGCAATCCTGCGACGAACTTCATCATGAATATCCAGAATATGTTTGGAAAATGCTTCAGCTTAAACACTAGGACGAATTTGTGAGGTAGTGTAACTAAATCTATAGGCTTTCGTGGATTTTCTCCAAGCACAATCTGAAAAGGGCTAAGACCAGTAAACTTGTTGACTAAACTGTTGTATGCAAATTCAGCAATAGGCAAGATTGTATCCCAATTAGATGTACTATCCCTAACTAGGCATCTAATAAGATTTCCAAGATTGCGATTAGTAACTTCCATCTGGCTATCTGCTTGTGGATGGAAAGCTAAAGAAAATTGCAGCTTACACTAGTGTAGGGGGGGGCATCAAAGGCGGTTCTATTGGACCAACAAAGGCACTTTCATTGTGCCTTCTCTGGCCCTGCCATCCATCGCACATCATTAGAAGGCGGTTCCAAAACCGCCTTTAATTATGCCAATGAATGCAAAAAAAATGCCTTCCAAAACTAGTCGGAACTGTCTTTAAATGTTTCCGATATTGGAAAAATTTTTCTACCCTCGTACCGTGGAGCTATTTTATGAGTTTAGAAATACATACTTTCCGAACTCCGAAACTTGATCAGCTCTTTGTCATTGACTTGCAGATTTTCAAGCTCGTGCGTACATTCCATTCATATTCTGTTCAACCATTGCTACAATTTGTGTTAATGAAATGTTGTTTACAAACTCGGAAATGTATTCGTGGTTTTCTTTTCCGAGATCGGAAAATATAATTGTGACTATGTAAAAATTAAATAGTGTTTCCAAGTTCGTAAACCCGATATGGCCTTACGGTAATTGAATTTTCCTACCAAATGTCTCCAGCTCTAAAAAAGGTCTCAATCCACAGCAACTAATATAACATAATACACGATAATATCTTGTGTGATGACAAAAATGTATAGATAGCGCTAACCTAGCAACAATCTATAAATAGGAATAGAAAATAGTAGGAATATATTCCTATACTTCTAAGCTTCATTATTTATCTAATCATGTTACATTAGCATTATCCGGATTCCCAAGAGTCCCAAACCAATTTAGTATTAGATGCCTTGCCAAATAATTCTTCGCACTGTTGATTTCATCAGTGGTGTACGTCTTCGATTCCTTCATGAAAATCTATCATTACCTAGTTAGTATAAAATTTAGAAAGCGTTGTTCTATTAATTGGTTCCTAAAAACAATTGTATGCGCACCTTGTCAATTTGGATGTAGTCTTCTTTGACCTCTTGAATGCAATCAGTCGCGTATAGCATGACGCAATAGCCACAATCCCAAGTTTGGGCTTGTTTTTCATACTGCTTAAAATAAAAACAAATTGCTTAATTACATTCTTATAATATTGAATTAATTACTATAAACTGAATAAACAATTATCATAGCCCATCTTGACTTCGACCACCTCAAAATGATTTCTCTTGTGCTGCCTACCATCCTTCAATTCCAATTCTAAAATCTCAACAAATGCATCCGGAGGTTGGAAGTGTAGGGGATCCATACAAAACCCGATTTTTGGTGGGGACAATCAAAATCAATCTCCAATCGTCCCTAAATACAGAATTTTAAATTATGCACGGAATGAGTGATTTGTGTAACCGTTTAGTAAAACAAACAACTTAGTATATATAACCTTTCTATGTATGGTGCAATGAATAGCTTCTTATCCTTCCGCCCTAGGCTCTTACAGATATAGTCGATCCTCACTTGTTTCGTACAACCAATTTATTGAATCGAAATTGGGAACATGTATCCAATCCATTTCTTGTTTTGATTATGTGCAAAGAACATGTACCTATGAAATTTCATTTTGATTTAGGACCTACAAAGTTTCAATTATTTATATGCAAATAAACTAGAATTTAAAGAAATAACTCACAAGGCCAGATGGACATGATTTTTTGATTGACTTGCTCACATATCCACAGATCTTCAAAATCACTCCATATCACAATTATATCCTATTTGCATATAAATACACATTCTTTTTTTTATGAAAGAATGTGTATTTGAATACACATTCATTCCCCAAGAATAAGTAAGTTGAGTTTCTATCATGCGGTTGAAGCCAATTAAACAGGACCTTAACGAATTGTGGTAAGTGTCGAAGGACTTGTGCTCTTTCACTTGGTCCCATGAGCTTCATGGTTGTCGTTTGGACCAATTTAGGTGGTGGTTTGATGGGTCTTGGTGTTGTTTTCACTGGTTTCAGTGATGCTTCCTGCGTTTCCTTCATTTCTTGATCCGTTACGGGATTGGAATAAATAAACCGATGTCATCATAGTAGGAACATTTCCCATGCAGGGCCAACCTTCTTGTATTCTCCGTCTGCACATGAAAATGTGGCCCCCATCACCAACTGTTCCTCCAACGAAACCCTATAAATACCCTCACCAATATGTACGGAGTGATGGTGTTTCATCAATTCATGTAGAATTCCATTGGCTACGTGGAGTAGTTTACCATCTATGCTTTGGTCTATATACAACTCACACGGTCGTGATTTCTACATTCCCACAAAACTATATGTAACATACAAATTACTTTAATTGTTAACAAAATATCTAATAAATATAATAAGTGTATACCTTTATTTAATTGCTTGTAATGCAGTGTCTAAGCTATCCAGTTTGAACAATTGCCACTCGATTCTTGGAGTTCTCACAATGGCTTCTCAATTTACCTCAATATCTTTGGGGAAGTGACATGATTCTATAGATGGTGGCGTCCAATCATGTGCCAGGTCATCTAAGTTGTCCGAAAGAGCAAGTCTGGTATGTTTGATCAACCTACGAATGAGGATGTCTTGCTGCTCATCTCGTTTGTCTTGAAGAATGGTTTTTTTCCTGTAGGATGTGAACCCTTGAGGGTTTAGCACCACCGTAGGACCTTACAATGCCAAAAGCATGTCGTTGACTCACGAACGATCCCACTCCCCCAGCACGGCCCGGGTGGTCAGGTTTTTCGGTTGCTTTGCAAAGGATGTCATGCTTATCAGTTGGAATAAGTTCCCTTGCAATTGATCGCTCTTCAATTTTTCCTGAAAATGGTAGATGTAATTAATAATTCATGTTCAAGAAAAGCATGTGTCAAATGATATATTCGCTATAATGTGTACATACAATTCTCTCGGCAATCAATTTCTCTTCAGGTTTGACATAGTCTCCATCTTTGTTTCTTCGGCCCCTGAGAAATGATCGTGCCTCTCAATGTCATCCGCGTTGATTAGTTGCACAGTTGCCCTAGCCTCGCGTTCCATCATCCCAACCTCTATTGCAACTTGGACATCTTCTTAAAATCGTTGTTTCACAAGGTCCAACACTGCCTTGGCATAACCCTCGCAGCTCAATTGGTGAGGAATTTTATTCTTTCCCTCCATTTGTCACTTTTCTTCTCTCATTCCCTAAGATAGGATGTTAGACTTAAATTATCACTATAAACACGTGGTAATATAAACTAATTAATAATTTCAAATAAATTGAGGTTTACTAACATTTTAATTATTCTCCAATGCTCTCCTCTTGTGGATCTCTCAACTATCGCGTTGAATGTGAGTGTAAGTTTTCCACAGGCGATCTCCCCTCTTATCACTAAAAATATAGTCCCTGTATTTATGTTGACGCTAACTCTTGGACATCTTCAACCTAGCCTTCCTTCTCAAATCCTCCATGTCCGGTGATTCGATATCAAATGGCTCCTATGAAGATTTTGAACTCCATGGGGTCAATTACAGAGATACATTGTCAATCAAGGACAACTTTAGAGGAAATTACATTTCACTAAATTCTACCATGCATTCCATCCATAAAGTGGCTTTCTAATCTTTGGGGACTTCATGCCAAGTATCGTATTTAATGTCCACCCTTGTTCTACCCACCTTTGCTACCCAACTAGACCATTTAGCGTGTTGGGCCGACACACAAATGTTAGACTTATTGAAAACCAATAGGGTCAACTCTTTCCTAGCCATTCTACGTTCTAAGGTTCTACAATGAATTTTGGGTATTCTTACATCCTCAAATCCATTTTCCTTATCCTCATCCATACCGTCATTTATTGTTGATGGATTTTCATTTCGTGTTAGTGATACTTGATCACAAGACCTTTTTCTAGATGTCATTTGTTACACTACATTAACAAATGAACCATAAATTTACATATCCATTAAAGAAGTAGCTACATATCTGAAAAATTACTAAAACAATTTAGATTAAAATAAAATATTGAATACATTTAGCCTACAAATATAAAATATATAATACATTTCACAAATAAACCCGCCATGTTTTGATTATTTAACATAAAGCTAATACTTAAAAATCCATACAATAAATACTAAAATCCTAATCAATTGAACGAGATTAATATGTGTAATTAATATTTGAAATACTTCATGGAAACCTTTGGTTTTTGGGTCTCTAAAAAGTGAGCCCTAGATTTTCACTTCAAAGAATGACTAACCTTCTCCTCAATCAAAGATTATGATGCTCACTCCCTTGCAGCTTCATGTACAAGCAATCTTTGACAAACCCTAGCCATATGAAACATTGAGTTTAGAAAATAGCATAATAGAGGATTTATGTGAAATAAATGACTAAACTCTACCTTTTTGTTGAAGAAGATGAAATTTTGAAGTGATGATGACGTAGAATTGAGTTGTGGGGGTTGAGAGCGTGGGGGTGGGAAAAAAATGGGAAAGGGAAGGGGTTTTCAAATGGGTAGTAAAGGCCCTTTGGAAACTCTTTTGACGCATTTTTTTCATGTTTAAACGGGTTTTCAAACTCAGAAAACCTGTCAGAGTCATTTCCGACCTTGGAATTATCTCTGTTCTTTGTAATTAGAGGTCAAAACTATTTCCAAGTTTGGAAATAGGTTTAATATATAAAAAAAATGGCCAACGGATTTAATCTCCAAAAATCTGCAATTCAAACTCCTCCTCTCCCAATACCCTAAATTCCCAAAATCAAAACCCTAACCCAACAACCAAATTTCAAAGAATGAGTAAGAAGAGCAAAGCTAGCAAGTCACTTGCGAGTGATAGGAGTCCTCGCCCGATGAAGAAGTGGGTCAAACCCCAAAATTCTTCAATGAAGTGGCAGAGGCAAGGTATGCAGCTTTTTCGAAAAGAAAAGTGATAAAATCAAAGGGTTTTGATGCTTCTATGATTGGTGAATTAGGAGTATATTAGTTGCTAGCCCATTTTAGAATTCAACATCTAGAGAAGTTGCTTTGCATTGGTGAACCCGTTCATGTGGATAAGGTGATCCAAATTTGTGAAAATTTTGGTCAAAGTCACAAAAATCATGAATTAACTCAAGCTAATAGGAAGGATGTTTTTGTGTCTAAGTATACCATAAATGAAGACCTAGAATTCCCATACACGACCCCTAAAAAAATTGAGACCCGCTAACCCACATGGTCCCCTAGAGATCTACCATACTCATTGTTGGTCGGGGGTGAGTGAGGCAACCCCCCTCTGTTGTGTGGATATGGAGTTTAAATATTCTAAGAGTTCGGGTAGTGATGCAGGGAAGGACGAGTCCTATGCCTTTAGCGTATTGGCCGTTGAGCAACGACTTATCTACTAGTGAATTTGCCTCAATGTCTTGCCAACGGGTGGCCACACATGCGAGCCTACGATTGGTAATTTGATGTTGTTTTACTATGTCATTAAGGGGTAAAAATCAACCCTAGATACATTATACTGGTGTTCATTCTTAAGGTGGCTCACAAGAAGAAAACGGACCTACCCTACGGTGGATTAATCTCTGCAATGTTGAAGAAGGCGGGAATGCAAGTACTCAATAGGCTCTCTACCATTTACTACTATGATGAAGCTTGGTTCCCACACAAACAACTCTATTTTAACGAGCTCGTAGGAAAATAGGAGGCGAGAGTACTTCCCGGTGAACAGGAAAAGAATTCCAAGTGAGCTCGCGAGGCAGAACTAGATAGAACCGAGGCATCTAGATCCAGTAAGTTACAGTGTAACATTTCATTTTACTAGAAATTTAGAACAATGTAAATATATTCTTGTTTTATAATACATGTACATTGACAGGTTCACAGACGGGTTGGAAGGAAAGGCTAACGAAATATTTTGATTGCTTTCGAGCCGACATGACCGAGACACACGAGATGTTAAGTAGGGTCCACTCGAAGCATGTGTCGTTCATTGAATCCTAGGCAATTCACCTTGAACTGAGCGACGATGAAGATATCGCAACCTTCGAGCCTGTTTTCTCGGAGACCAGTGCCGAGGAGGAAGGTCACCGTGGACAAGACACAGGAGGAGATGGAGGTCAAAGCGTGGAAGAAACAAGCATGAACCCGGGGTCTCAAGGTCCAAGAGCAGTAATCGATGACCAAAATCAAGAGATTGACTCAGAAATTGAAGAAATGTTCAAAGAAGATGGATGACAATAATTGTCTATGGGGGTGTATTTGGATTTTGGCTTTTATTGGTTGTTGAATTTGGAATTGGATTTTTCCTAAGTGTTTTATTATTGGATTTAATGCTAATGATATGTCACAAATATTTTAATTGTCCACTTATGTACCGTGAAAGTATGACGAGCGAGTATTACCCAAACATTTAGGAAGATGACCATTAGTCCGGAGCTAATTCCAAATTAGCTCTTCCTTCACATACATAGGACAGACTCAATTCCAAACTCATAAAGTGTAATTGTCTAGTTGATTATAATGTCTGGCCCACTTTTCGAGATCATAAATTTTAGGGGTTTAGTAAAGCCTAAGGCACGACCAAGTTTCCGATCTTGGAAACTAAGTTTCCGAGCTCGTGTGTAGTTTCTGGACCATTATATCCAAACTTGGAAACAACTCTAACCCATATTAGGAAAAGACGATTCAGCATTTCTGAGCTCGTAAACTCTTCCTATATTAAAAAATGGATCGATCTAGCATTCTTCAAAATCCACCCCCAAATTCCAACCCTAGTTCACCTGTGCGAACTTGCAAACTCAACCCACCCTAACAACCAATCATCCAACCAACAAATTCCCATCAATGGCTGGAGGAGGAGCATCCTAGAGCAGAAACCTTAGGTCTCAATCCACCATCAACACATCAAATTCAAGGTTCGTTTCTACTTTTACAAAAATGCAATATGAAGAATTACGTGACCGTGGGAGGCTTTTAGATTGCTATTTTATTGATTTTAGTCAATATCATGGTATCGGTATAGCGGAACCTCTGTCTAAATTTAGCAAACAATGTGTCGAGAGGT
This sequence comes from Rubia yunnanensis, assembly GCA_037428765.1. Classification (NCBI taxonomy): domain Eukaryota; kingdom Viridiplantae; phylum Streptophyta; class Magnoliopsida; order Gentianales; family Rubiaceae; genus Rubia; species Rubia yunnanensis. The sequence continues at coordinate 41,824,520 of CM075061.1, read as the reverse complement.
TGCAATGTTGTAATGAGAGCGCTTATTTTGACCTAACTTGTCAATTTTACGCTAATTTACGTGGAGTTGGTAATGGGGACTATGGAACTAGGGTTGGTGGGATAGACATTCCAATTAGTCAATGAGATATCAATAAGTTATTGGATTGCCCTTACCTCGTGCCTGAACTATTTTATCCAGAAGATACAGATGGCACTTTGGATGATTATTACCATAAGGAGAAGTGGCTGTTAAATAGAAAGCCCCCATATGTTGGCTTTGTGGAATGTAGCATGAGACGGACGTGATAGTAGGGATTTAGGTAGACAAAAATTTTCGATCTAGAAGTATTGCCAGCTAATCATCATATCACTTATGAGATCATTGCTAGAACTCTCATTCCCTCGGGTGGACATATAACCGAGCCTAACTATCTAACGCTCAATCTATTTTATTACAACATGGAGGGTAGGAGAATTAATCCCGGAACAGAAATTTTTAAGCATATGTTGCATATTGATACATCCAAGAAGTTGATCAAAGGCCTCTCATTCGGCCATTTGATCACACTAATTTTGAAGAATGTTGAGGGGTTGGTCATTTGTGGGGAGGAGAAGGGGCCGGAGTATTTTTCCAAAGCATACTTCGAGAAAAAAAATTGGATCTTAATTGACCGGAAGTGGTTTAAAAAGGCCGAGGAATCTTTAGAGCCTAACAAAAGGCCACGAGTGGAGGAAATACCACAAAATGAGGAAGGTTAGTGAATTTTGATAACTGAAATATATTTATTCCAAAGTGATTTATTCTTTTGATTGTAAATTTATTTTTTATGTTGAAGGTACCAAAAAATCTTTTCTAAAGGGTTTAAAAGATTGTTACAAGTGCATGCGCAAAGAACTATGTGCAATGAAGTCGAAGATCAAATTCTTGGAGAAGTGACAGAGAGCTTACGAGCAATACCTCGCATCAACCTCCCACCCATAAGTCAACCATGAAGCTTCAACAACCACCATTGAAAATGAAAAACAGTGACTAGTTTCATTGATCTAAGTTATGCTAGGATTATGTGAGTGTTAACACTATAACTTTTATTTTGAATTAGGATTTGTTATATTCTGATATCATCTTGTTTTGACTACTAATTAAACCATCTAGTGATAAATAAACACTAGAGACTTCAAATGGAGCATTAATATTTTGTTACAAATAACCCAAATTTTGATAACGAATAAAACAAGTTAGATAAAAAAAACCTCAAGGATGTACCATTAGTCACTTATGCTTCCTTTTCCTCACAACCTTTTTGTATTTTTTTCTTCTACGGTTAACGTTCCCTCTAGCATCAACCCACACCCTCATCATGGTCACTATGGCCAAGCAAAGCGTGAAGACTAGTGTCATCCTCCTGACGGAAAATATCATCGTGTCATCCTCCAGAAGGAAAATATCATCTTACCATCCGTCACTCGGGGTAAGCTGTCTGAATCCAGTGATCTCCTCTAATTCATTCACTACAACAAAAGCTCATTTTCCTTTAACAACAACATCCCACCTAGAATCAATAGGATCCCTAACATAGAAAACCTAATGCGCCCGAGACTCCAGAGTGAATGGATCATCCTTCCAGTCCACCTTACTTCTGTCAACAAGGGTGACACCCAAACTGTCGGTGCTCTGACCCTTGTTAATATCCAACTACTCATATTTAAATACAGGTACCCTCATGGTGACATAGTCCAACTCCCAAATCTCAGAGATCGTGCCAAAGTAACACTTTTGAGCATACATTGGATTCTCTACACTTGCACCTCCTACATGCAATGCTTCAGAGACAAGTGACACACCACTGTTTTGAGACACACTTTTTTCATCACTTGCTTTAGTACCAAAAGTGAAACCGTTAATGTCGTAACTGGCGTAGGGTAGAACGGTGCCCTGGTCTACGAGTTAACCACTTAACTTTAGAGGAATATTCCCCACTCTCTACGTGGTCCCTCAACCATGATGCAAATTTTCCTGTATGTAGTTCGAGGACCCGAGCCTCATTAAAATGTGGGTGCGCAGCTCGTATGGCATCTTTACAAACCTTAATGTAAGGGACCAATTCTTCATGGTTCTGCAATACATAAAGATGAGCAGCAACTAAATCTTCGGCACTCGGACTAAACAGTTTCCCATGTCTCACCCCTACACCCTCCAGCCTCTCATCATATCTACCCGATGAAACATCTACAGATTCATCTTACTTAATATAGTCAATGAAAAACTCGATGGCCTCTTCTGTCATGTACCGCTGCACAATACTAGCATTTGGCATGTATCAATTTTTCACAAAATGCTTGAATATTGTCATGTATCTCTCAAAGAGGTACATTCATCTCAAAAAACTGGACCACAGAGCTTTATCTCACCAACCAAATGAACACATAAGTGGACCATAATGTCAAAGAAAAAGGGTGGGAAATACATTTCCACATAACATAAAACTTCGACAATCATGACTTGCAACCTATCCAACTTCGAAATACTTATACTCTTGCAACAAATTGATTTAAAAAAAAAGATAGCTTTGGGATACACAATCTCACATGGGATGGGAGTGAAGCTCAGATCACAATGGCATTCAATTCTTGCATAAGGTTATGAAAATCGTGTGACTTCAACCCAACCAACTTCAGCTCTTCAACTGACACACAAGTGCTAATGTTGGACAAGTATGAACCTGGAACCTTCAAACTACTCAATGTATCACAAAAATATTTCTTCTCCGACTACGACATAGAATAGTATGCAAGGGGAAAATAGAAATTTTCCCCTTCCTTGATGGCCCTAGATTCATCTGAATTCCCATCTCAACCAAGTCAAGCCTAGCTTTCAACCCATCCTTTTTTTTCCAGGGGTATCCAACAACGTCCCAATCAATTAATCACAAACATTCTTCTCAATGTGCATCACATCCAAAAAATGTCTAGCATCAAAATCCTTCCAATACGGGAGATTGAAAAAAAATAGAGCATTTCTTCCAAGGACCATCAACAACCTCTTTCCCATTGAACCATATCTTTGCTGAGTGCCATGGGTGTCCCCCCAAAAGAAACCTCCGATAACCCTGATAAACTATTTTACAACCGTGTTTCAGTTGATAAAAGTCAGTATCCTTGTCACAAACGGGACCAACTAAATGCCCTTTCACTGAATATCCAAACAAATTTCCATATGTCTAGAAGTCATTAATGGTGCAAAATAACATAGCATTCAAAGTGAAGAAATCTTCTACCAGACTATCATACATCCGAACACCATCTTTGAACAAATTCAACAGATCCTTCACGAGAGGAGCGGGATACACATCAATATCATTACTCGGCTACTTCATCCTTGATATCATCAAAGATACCATAACAAACTTGCGCTTCATGGTCAACCAAGATAAAAGTTTATAAATTACCAACATAACATGCCAACTGCTATGAGTACTGCTCATACATCAAATGGATTCATACCGTCTGTACACAACCCTAACCTCAAATGGTGGGGATCTTTTCCAAAGTTAGGGTACAAGGCATCAAATTTCTTCCATTGCTAACCACATGAAGTATGTCTAATCACATCATCTACTGGCCGGATCCTATCCGCATGCCAACTCAGCAACTTTGCATCTTACCTACAAGCATACAACTTCTCCAAATGGGGAATTATAGGGAGATACCATAACACTTTTTCCGGTGTCTTTTTCTTTGATTGAGACACAACTTCAGCACCTACAACAATTTCTCCCTCTTTAACTTGTATTGAGACTCACCGCAAACCCGACAAATTTTTCAATCTTTGTCTAATTCCCTCCTATACAACATATAGTCGTTTGGACATGCATGAATTTTTTTTGGTTCCAATCCCATGAGGCATAGAACTTTTTTTGTAGCATACGACCTATCAGGCAACACATTGCCTTCTGGAAGAAAATCCCTAAACAATTATAGAGCCTCAGTCAATGACTTATCAGTCCAACCAAATTTTGCCTTCAAATTCATTACTTGCAATGTCGCACTGAAAGTTGAGTGTTTAGAATCTTTGTACAAAGGCGTCCTTTAGTCATTAATCAGTGCCTGCAACGAATCGGGTTTCCCTTTGAACACCCTTGCAATATCTTCCACCATTTCATCAAACTTAACATTGACATCTAATTCATCTCCCACCTTCCTATTCTCCACTTCAATAGTTTCGAAGGGATCCTCCATTAATTAACCATGACATACCCAACTAGTGTAGGTAGTTTGAAAACCCCTCCTTACGAGATGCTCCTGCATCTTCTTCCTCCCTAAACAAGCATCATTTCTACAATCATTACATGGGCAATGTGCTCGTACCTCACCTTTTTTTAGAAGTATATTTACACGCTAAAGAAATAAATGATTCTACCAAGGGCATGTGCTCTGGAAATTTTCTAAGACAATTACCAATGAGTTCATCTCAATCTATTTTCCTGCAGTTAATTACAACGCAACCCATGACCATTCATTTAAAAATTATCAATCACATATATCATTGAAATTATCACAACCCTAGCTAATATTTTCAAGACTAAGAAAATAGTTTGAAATACATGACTAACCTCTTCCAATGGAGTATGAAATCACCTCTTCCTCAATGGACAAGAAAATGGGAGCAAACCCTTCACAATTTTGGAAATGTGGGTATTAAATTAGAAGGGTGCATTTGTTTTATATACTACCGCAGTTTTCGAACTCGAAAAGTGATAATCAGAAATAACTAGGTTTTCGAACTCAGAAACAAGATCAATTTAAATTACGAGTCCAGAATTAACATCTTATCTTCATTACCAGGGAAACTAGGATTTTTGAGTTTGGATTTTCTGTCGTTCATACTTTCCAAACTCGAAATTCTGTATAATTAAAGGCGGTTATGACTTACCGCCTTTAAATCGTGCCATTTAAAGGTGGTTCTAGCCTTAACTGCCTTAAATGTAGGCGGTTATTACAAAATAGCATTAAAATTTTAAAAAATAAAGCCTTCAAAATACCACCTGGGGTATGACAGCAATTTTCCGAGTTCGGAAACCCCTCTGAAAGTTGGTTTTAGGAGTATTTTTCAAAACCGCCTTCCAATGGTGCCTTCAGTAGAAGCCTCTCCACCAGTGTTAGTGTGCAGCATTTTCCATAAAGTCCGCAAAAAGTAGCTCATAAACTTCACGTCTCTGTCTAAAACTATAGGTTTTGGAAGACCATGAAGTCGAACCACTTCTTTGAAGAAGATTCGTGCAATATTTATTGCATCATAGGTTTTAGAACAAGGAAGGAAGAGTGCCATTTTTGAAAACCTGTCTACCACCATAAAAATTGAATTGTAACTTCGTAGCGTCTTGGGTAATCCAACTACAAAGTTGATACTCAAGTCTTGCCAAGGTTCATGCAGTATGGGCAATGGTGTGTAGAGCCCAACATTACTCTTGCTTCCTTTGCTTAGTTGACAAGTCCTACACCTAGCAACAATTCTGCCCACATCCTTCTTTATACTTGGCCAATAAAAGTGATCCTCAACTAAATCAATAGTCTTATCCCTCCCAAAATGTCCAGCTGCTCCTCCCTCACGTATTTCTCTAATCAAATGTTCTCGCATAGAGGTATTAGGCATATATAAACTTGTACCTCTAAAGAGAAAACCATCATGTATAAAAAAAAGTAGGATACTGCATTCCTTGTCCATTTAATAAATCCTCATAAATCACCTTAAAGTCCTTGCAAGCAGAGTATTCCTTCTTGAGGGAATCAAACCCAATTGCATGAATAGCCATTGAGGTAAGCATACGATGTACTCGACTGAGTGCATCTACAACCTTATTTTCGACCCTAGCTTTGTGCTTAACCACAAAGTTGTACTGCTGTAGGAAATAAACCCATTTTCCATGTCTATGGCTCAGTTTTTTCTGTGAGTTGATGTACTTCAAGGCTTCATGATCTGAGTAGAGCGCAAATTCCTCATAAATAAGATAACGATTTCAATGACGAAGAGATTAAATAACTGCATAGAACTCTTTTCATAGGTTGAGTAATTTTGTTTTGCTTCATTTAGCTTTTCGCTAAAATAAGCTACTGGATGTCCCCCTTGACTCAATACTCCTCTAATTCCAACTTGTGACACGTCACAAGCTATTTCGAAAACTTTAGAAAATATGGTAGCCTTAATACCGGAGCCTTAGTCATCATTTTCTTGAGTTCTTCAAAAGCTTTGCATGAAGCTTTAGTCCATTGACATTCCTCTTTCTTCAAGCAATTTGTTAAAGGAGCCATGATAAAGCTAAATTCCTGGATAATATCCTATAAAATGCTACTAATCCATGAAAACTTAGAACCTCGCATATTGAAGTGGGAACTGGAAATTCATTTATGGCATGGACTTTTTCAAAATCAACTTCTATGCCTTGATCGGAAACAACAAACCCCAAGAAAACTACACTTGTAGTCATGGAGCTGCATTTGCTCAAATTCACATAAAACGTTTCTCGACGAAGAACTTGGAATACTTGGTAGAGATGATTAAGGTGCTCTTCCTTGCTATTGATATAGATTAAGATATCATCAAAATAAACAACTACAAATTTTCCAATGAAGGGATGAAATACCTGGGTCATGATTCTCATAGATATGCTTGGTGCATTAGATAGTCCAAAAGGCATGACCAACCACTCATATAACCCATCTTTTGTCTTGAAGTTTGTTTTCCACTCGTCTCCCAGTCTGATTCAGATTTGGTAGTATCCCTTCCTTAAGTCAACCTTAGTAAAAACTGTTGCTCCAGCCATCATATCCAACATATCATCCAGCCCTTAGAATTGGAAACCGATATTTGATGATAATCTTGTTAATCGTACGACTGTCCACACACATTTTCTAAGTCTCATCTTTTTTAGGAGTTAATAACGGAGGCACTGCACATGGGCTCATACTTAACTTAAGAGATCCCTTCTCTAATAGTTCGTCAACTTGCCTCTTTAACTTTGCCGACTCAGTTGGGTTCATTTGATAAGCTGGTAGCTTAGGAGGCTGAGATCCGGGAACAAAATCAATAGCATGAGAGGTAATCACCCGGTAAATGTTCGGGAACCATATCAGAAAAATCCTCCATTAAATTTAGAACTTCTGGAGCAGCCTTAGATATGTTGAATAAAATAGTGTCCTTCACCTCCTTGAGCTTGAGAAGTACTACAATTTCTTCTTTCTTACATTCCCTTTCATAAGGCTTCTTATGAATAATTTGAATAACCCTTTTATGCTTACCAACTTTGTCACCCACCTTGATGCTGCCCTTAGTCGTGGTTGTCCTTGGCGCTAAATATTTCATCATAGTTTCAGCACTCATAGGCTTCAAAACAATCTTTTTATTGTTGAATTCGAAGGAATAAGTGTTGGTTCTACCATCATGCAACACGCTTCGATCATATAACCAAGGACGTCTCAAAAGTGTATGGGTAACTATCATAGGAACAACATCACACCAAACTGAATCTGAATAGGTACCTTGCCTCATGTGTACTAAACATCCCTTGGTTACTGGAATGGTTGTGTTGTTTATCCAAGTAACCTTTTATGGTTCGGGATAAGGTTCAGTTGGAAGTTTAAGCTTCTCAACTGTTGATTCTAAAACTACATTCATACTACTGCCACCATCAATAATTAGCTTCTTTGAATCCTTCCTACAAGAAACATTTTTTTGGAAAATTGAAGTCCTTCTCCAGTCTTCTTTTGCAACCTTTAGGGCACTAAGAATTCTTCTAACAACGTTCAGAAAAGACACATCTTCTTCTTCACCTTCAAATCATTAATGTCGATCCTTTGCATATCTTCGTAAAGGTCTTCTTCACCACTCTCAGGGATTTCATCCTCGTATTCTTGGTCAATATGTAAGTTTATCTTCTTGACATTCTTGTGAGGACATTCCCAAGCCATATGTCCCTTAAGACCTCATTTGAAGCATTCACCCATTTTCTTTCGATCATCAACTCTTGGTGTTTTATCTTGATGTTCAACATTTGTAGTCTTAGGAAGCCTCTCAGGTGCAGTAAACCTCTTAGCATTTACCTCCTTTTGAGTATTAGCCTTACAAAAGAGTGGAGCTGCAAACTCTTCTCAAATCGAAAGGCTAGCTGAAAAGCATCATCCACTGAATACACCTTATGTGGTATCGTTTAGCTACAACTTGCAGGCCTAAGTCCTTGCTTGAATCGCGACAAAGCTAGCTGCAGGCTTTCAGGAGCTCTGCAATGAACCTTTAATTCCTCAAATTTTTTCGTATACTCAATCACAATTTTACCTCCTTGTTTTAGACTTGTGAGGTCATCATACGAGTCAATTTGGTACTGCTGAGGTAGATACTTCCTTTGCAAACGTAGCTTCAGTTCATCCCAACCCAAAATTCCTTTTCCAACAAGTTGCATATCATACTCAACTTCCGTCCACCAAATTTTGGCTCGACCAATCATTTTCATGATAGCAAACCGTACTTTCCTCTCATCTCGCATGTCGTACCAGTCAAAGTAGCATTCCAATGTTGCTAACCAATCCTCAAAGACCTTAGGATTCTTCCATCAAAATCTGGAACATCAATGCAGACCCTTTTCGTGATATCTCCAGCAGCATCATAAACGTCTATCTTGATATGAAGAGACTCGTTCTTTAACTCTCTGAGGGGAGTTTGTAATTTTGAATTGATTTCAAATGGTTCTGGTTCTTGGTTCTCCAGGCCTTCTTTCCTATTCAGGTTCATACTAGTCGTAAATGATTCATCATCAGGTTTCTTCCCTTTGCTGAGCAAGAGAGCCCCTATATTGAGAAGTATGACCTCTAGTTCATCCACTCTTCCTGCGATGAGACTGAGAAGATCATCATGATCCTTGTTCGTAGGCGCACCATACTGACGTCCTTTCCTTGTTTCCATTAGTTCAACTGCTCTAATACCAAAATTGATGCAACACCAATGGAGTGTAGGTTTAGAACGGATCTTAGGGTTAAAACTTGGCTTTAGGATAGGAAAAATGTAAGTTTATGGTTGTAGGTTAAAGGAAAAAATCTGCAGAAACTAAGAAAATAAGGATAAACTTAGGAATCACTCCTAAGCCCTCGGTGTCAAAGCTTGGGATCTTTTAGGCATTGCACCTAAAGGTTGAATTGCGTCACATAACTCATCATCACGATGTAAATTGCAGGAAAATTATTAATCTCAATCTTATGTCTATTCCTCTTTGAGGATACATTATTTATAGCTAGAAAAGTAAATCCTAATATAAGAAACGGAATTCCTTCTAGTTTTCCTAAACCAGAATGAAAATAAATTCCTAAAACTAAAAGGAAATAGTAAAATCTGATGCTGAAAAATTAAGGAAATAAATCAGAATAACCTTCAGGAACACCTAGAAAAGTTCCCAATTAGCTTCATTCTCATCTAAGGAATGCCATATTAATGCCTGAGCATTAGAATTTCCCGCCCCCCTTCTTTTCTAAACCTTAGTAATTTTACTCCAATGATCCCCATGACTTTGGTCTATAATAGAGAAGGAAAAATAGACCTATAACTCGCGGGGTCAAACAAGTTGTCTATTGTTAAATTTGGATGGGTGTGGTAAAAATGGGTGACGAGCTAGATAATGAGTCAAATAAGTAGTTGAAAAATATGTGTTGGGCGGGTTGGGTTTGTGGGTTGACCGCAAGTTACGTATATGGGTTGAAACCCTGCGGCTTTTACCTATATGAGTTGGTACATAAACCCATATGACTTCATATATGGGTTGAAACTTGCGGGTTTACCTATTTTTGACCCGTGAGTTAAATGATTTTTCCATTTTCAACCCGACCCATTTTGACCCATCCTATTTTTTTACCCTTCATAAAATGAGTCGAAATAGGTCATACCCATATTATTAAGACAAACTCTTGTACGAGAAGGTCTCGCAGTGAGACCAGAGATTAAATTGTTAAGAATGTAGCATGTGGTTTCTAATTATGGTTTTTAAAAGTCTAGGGTCTTGATGTGAAATTTCACCATTTTACATTTAAGTCCATGTATAAATATTAATCTTTCATCATTATTCTCTCATATTTTCTGAAACTTTCTCTCTCCTCTCCTTTCCTCTCTCATGCCCATAAAACCTTCATATTCTCTCTCTTCCATCTCAAATCTATTTCTTCTCCCTCTTCTCCAATTCTCTTCCGTCTTCTTCAATTCCAGCTCATTTTCTTCCATTCAACTGCTCATTATCTCCATTTTTCTTCCTCTTTCATGCGCACAAAGATTCATCACGATTTTTGAAGTTTTTCGGTAATTGTTTTGGCAACCGAGCACAATAGAGCTTCGTTTTGTGTTAATCTTTAAGGTAATGTTTTTACTCAGAGTTTTTATGCATATTTTGTTGTTTTTTCAATTTTGTTAGCTTTATTTGGTTCATGTGATTTTCTAGGGTTTATGTTGTTCAGTGTGTTAATATTTGGGAATTTCTCTATTTTTTGCCTTTTATTAGTTGTTCTTACGGATTTGTGCCAATATTTGTGTTGCTGCTGCTGTTTGTTGGATTTCTAAGAAGATTTGCATCACTGCTGCAATCGAGAAGGAAGAATGATTTGTAAGCTTTTCTAAATTATTGGTTGTGATGTTTCAGGTACATGTATTGATGTTTCTCGTTTTCAGTGTGATGTTTAAGATTTTAGACTTTAAGATTGTTATTAGTGTTGTCGTGATGTTTAATTTCAGTGATTGATACTTATGGTGTTTTCATGCTTAAGTGTGCAATTGGTGTTCAATTTTCATTGTGTGTGATATCTTAGGTTTTTTTTTATGATTTGTGCTAATTTTTTGTTGTTGTTGTTGATGTTCTTTAGATGTTTAAGAATTCTTTTGCCACTGTTGTTGCAATCGAGAAGGAAAGAGAATCTATAAAAAAATTTTTGTAGATGTGACTTTTTAAATGATATTGTTGATCTTTTCAAGTTTTATGTTTGATCTTTCATGTTCAGGTTTTAAGTACTGTTTATCTGTGTTGGTGTGATGATTTAATATCAGTATTTGATGCTTGTAGTGTTTTAAGTGTGCAATTGATGTTCAGTTTTGTTGCTTTGATTGTGTGTGATATCTTAGGGTTTTGTTACGATTTGTACTAGTTTTTGTGTTGTTGTTGTTTCTTAGATGTGTAAGAATGCATGCCCATTGTTGCTGCAATTGGGATCGAAAGAGGATCTGTAAATTTTATTATTTTGCAGATGTGACTTTTTAAATACTGTTGTTGATCTTTCAGGTTTCATGTTTGGTCTTTCATGTTTATGTTTTAAGTACTGTTATATGTGTTGGTGTGATGATTTAATATCAGTATTTGACGCTTGTAGCATTTTAAGTGTGCAATTGATGTTTCAGTTTTGTTGCTTTGATTGTGTGTGTGATATCTTAGGGTTTTGTTGCTATTTGTGCTAATTTTGGTGTTGTTATCGTTGTTTCTTAGATATCAAAGACCACTTGTCCACTATTTCTACATTCGAGAATGAAGTAGGAGCTGTAAGTTTCCTTTTTTTTAGCTGTTGTTGATATTTTAGGTTCTATCTTTTGAGCTTTCATGTTTGAGCTCTAAGTATTATTATATGTGTTGGTGTAATGTTTTAAATTTCAGTGCTTGATGGTTGTGGTGTTTTCATATTTAAGTATGCAACTGATGTTCAGTTTTGTTCTTTTGATATTTTAGTGTGTACAGTTTGATATTTTTAAATTTTGAGATTGATGTTTTAAATATTGTATTTGATTTTTCTCAATGTAGTTGTCAGCGAAGTTATCTGTGATATTGTGATGTTTTAATTACAGATATTGATGTTTTAATTACTGTATGTGATGTTTTGTATATAATTTTCAAGACAGAACTCTATGATATCATTGATAAGATATTAAAAAATGCTATGAGGAATCACGCTCCCGAAGGTGTTCCCTTGAACAAGGAACCGAAAATCAACCTTTGATCATTGTGTTGATGGAATAGAAGATACATCATCTTCGAAACCAGCATGAGAGAAAGCAAGTCTGTGAATAACCGAGCAACAAAGGAAAACAAGTCGGTGGAAAATAGAATTTGGTTTTTTGGGATGTATTGTGTGAGAATGATGTTTTTATAAATATTGGTTTAATTGTTAGAGCCGAGACACTAGATTGTTGTTGATGTTTTTGATTGCTTTGGATTTTTTCAATTTTTATGTTTGTGGTTTTTAGGGAATTTGAACCCATTTGTACATAATGATAATTAGCGGTTTGATAGTTATGGCGATTAATATCTTTATATGCCATTTTCATATGTATTTGTAGAGCCAGTGATGATTCAACCAATTCCTTCGATTTTGAGTTGTCGGTGTATGATGTTTTATATCTTCTTCATCTGTAATATACATAAAGTGATACATATCATTTTACATCTGTAAATTATCATGTAAACAAATAATAAGATCAGCCAAACGCCGACGAACGCGAATCTGATGAACACCGCATCTCTGCAAATCGTCAGCGGCAATTCTTACGGCGTTCTGCAAATCTACTCGGCTGAACCCTAGCCACCAAAAACAAGCGAAATTTCCTTTCCCGGAGAATGAAGTTCAGTCTTTTGAACTTATCAGGAAACGAAGAATCGGGAAACGAAAACTCATCGGCATTGACGGAAAAAGGCGCCGGCAAATGTATCAGACAGATTTCAATGGTGGAAGAGACTACCGGCCAACAGGAAACAAATCTGGTCGACGGAAAGCACAAATTCAGCCGACGAACACGACGAAAATCAATTGACGAACGCGACAAAAACACTGCGACGCGGGATGACTGAAAGTGCGATGGTTGTGAAGACGGCGACGAATATGACTGGAACGGCGGCGAATATGGTGCTAAAACGGTGGCGCGAGGTGGCAAAAGTTCAGATGTGTTTGCTTTTTGACGTAATTGCATCCCATTCCTTCGCTTTGTTTGCCTATTCTAAAAACAACCCCGAGCCTCAAATAATTAAATATTAACCCCCAAATTTAGTTTTTCCTTTTGTTATTTTTCCTCTAGTCCCTTGTCTTACTGTAAGACAGTCTCGCGGGAGATAGACTCTATTTTTAATTACCCACTTTATCAAATATATATTTGACATGTCCGCCCATTTTCCACCCCTAGTTTATAGTGTATAATTTTTGAATTTTTTGGACGTTGTTACCTTTTATTTCATACCAATACCAGGTGAATGAACATCAAAATTTTAGTTTCAAATTTGTTCGATTTTTTGTTTTAAAAAACTAAATTTTATACATAATATATTTTAAAAAGATTAAAAATGAACTCTTAACTTTGAATGAAAATGTAACTATAGTGTAATAAATATAAAATCGTGCAAAATAAGGAAACTATTGGAGTTGAGTGAAAAAATATGGGTGTAGAAAATAAGGGTATCTGCGGCGCGTGGATATCGGTGCAGCGGCGAATGGCTGCGGGAGAGAAAGTACTGTGGCGGAACCTCCGGTTACGGAGGCAGCGGTCGGCTGAGAGGCTGGCGCCATCTTATTGGCGGCGCTGACTATCTCCTTTAACTCCTTGAACCATTCTTGTACACCAGCAATCTGAAAGCAGGAATCCTTATCGTGACCCTTGCGATGACAATGTGTACAAAAAGATTCTTGTGGTCAGATGCAGAAAGAACAATTGGCGAAGAAATTGTAGGTGGTGGGCATCGTGTAGCATACGCCATGGAGTTAGAAGAAGGCTCACAAGCTCGACTGACAGCTTGATGATTCTCCTCCTGGGCAACAAGGGCATATACTTTCATGACTGGTGGCATTGGATTAGTGCTCATGATATGTGATCGCAGGGTGTGAAAGCCTTCGTCGAAACCAGAGATGAATTGGTACATCAAATCCTTCTCTCTTGGAAGACTCGCAGAAATATTGCAATGCACAATGGTTTGCTCTCTTTACAGTCACAAACTAGAGGAGGCCGCATGCAGTGATAATCTGCAAACAACTTCTTCAGTTTGCCAAAGTAAATGTCGATGGGCTGACCGTTATGCTCGCAACTCTAAATAACCTCTTACATTTGCGAATTTCATACCATCGCCAAGAATAAATCGTGCCTTCAGGTCATCCCACAATTCCTTAACTGTGGCAAACGAGCTTGTAGAAGATCTCAACACAGGATCCAAGGTTTGCAAGATCCAGCAGACAAGAGTTGCATTAACCCCAGACCAATCAGCATCATGAAGATGACCATCATGGGGTTTGGTAATGGATCCATCAATGAACCCAATCTTGTTCTTAGCAAGGAATGCACAGCACATCACATCAGACCATTCAATGTAATTTTCTTGACTTTTTAGCATGTTCGGTACAAGTTGTAAACCTGGACCATTGCCAGAGCCAATAAAGTAAGGATCAGTCGACATGCGACCAATAGGTACAACAGTCCATGAGCCAGATTGCAATTGCAACTGCTTCAGTAAAGTCACAATCACATCATAACCACTCATATACTGAAGCTTCGGAACCTCAGGAGTAGCATCAATACGTGCCCGTTCTTTGGGATTTCTTCCGAAGTTAGACATAGTGTAAAACAGGTACAGATCAGCAGCGGGTGCAGTAATCGACGATAGATCAGATCGGTAAGACACACCGTTTCATTGAATGAGTGGCGACGGGTGGAGATTGGTACAGCGATGCGTGGAGATCGACGGCAACGCGTGTAAATTGGTAAGGGCAGCAGACAGATAGTCAACGACGGCTGTGGTCGGCAATGTAGTGACGAACGACGAGCTTCAGCGGTAGCACGATGACGGTGCGTGGAGGAATGTGCTGTCGTTGGCGGCGGCAGGAGCTCGGGAAAAATGACAGCTGAATTTTCTTTTAAAGGTTTAGAATTTTTTGCTCTGATACCATGTAGAAAATAGGGGTAATAATTGTGTGCATGTATTCACGATCTCATGATACATTATACAGTGGTATATGATACCTATACAAGATAGGAAAAGGTAATATAATATTAGTACAATTACAAGTAATATTCTAATTTCTTAATAATGAGAAATATCAGTTTTCATCACGTATCCTAAATTTTTTTAAAAAATTATAATTCATCTGTACTTCAATGAAATTATTTTATTAATATTCAAATTCAATCATGTATCGTTGAGATTTACATTTTATTACACTGATAATATTAAAGATGCAACTTTTATTGGGTTTTTTTGAATCATAATAATATTAAAAATCATATATTAATTTAAAATATACTAGTCATGTTGATTGATAATTTTTAATTGAAATTTATTTTAATATATTTTTAATTTTAATAAAACCCTAGTATGTAATTTACTAATATATTTTTAATAATTATATATCATATATTGACTTTGTAGTTATTATATAAAAATAAAGTTATAATATATCAATAGAGTATTAGAGGTAAATTTTATTGTAGGATTGCCTTGCTCTTTCTAAAACTTTCACTAGTGTAGGAATGATCTATTAAACATGGTTATCTTGGCAATTTAAAGGCACTTTTTGGTGCCTTTAATGGTTGTGCCTTTAATGATTGATCTTCCTGTCGTGCCTATGCTCCTTATTCCGAGTTCGAAAATTGATTGGTTTCCGAACTCGAAAACACATTGTTGCTGCATCTCTTAAAAATTTTCCAACCTCGTGTGACATTTTTGGGCCAGCGCTGGAAAATTTTGCATTGGCGACAAAAAGTTTCTGAGTTCGGAAACCTCGTTTGCTCTATGTTTCCGGCCTTGTAAACTAATTCTTGGCTTTGAAAAATTGTGCATATAGGGACGAAACCTATTTCCAGACTCGGAAATGAATTCTGGTCTTTTGGTAAAAATTTTGTTCCAATAGAATTCTCGGCAGCAAATTGTCTCGATATGCAACCACAATTTATATGAAATACACGATAGTATCTTGCCCCTAAACAAAAATCTATAGATAATGCTAACCAAGAAATAATCTATAAATAGGATAGAAATCGTTACAAATCTATTTCGACATTTCTAACATTAATGTGTTATCTAATTTGGGTGTCCCTACCAATATTGGGAGTCCCTAGTGTGTGTGACCGATTGAGAATTAGATGAAGAGCCAATGAATTCTTAGCATGGTTGATGTCTTCATTCGAGTAGGGTTTCCAATCCTTTTTGAAAATCTGGAAAAAATATTGTAGTATTACATATTTGGCAGCTACCTTGTCAAGCTAAGAAAATTACCACATTCAAATTTACAAATACATTGTCAAGTTCAAATTCATCTTCGTTGACTTTCTTCACGCACTCGAATGCGTATAACATGATGCAATAGCCACACTCCCAAGTTTGAGTTGTTTCTTTTACTATATGCAAGATACATAAATTATTAATGTGAATGCATCAAATAATTTAGCATATTATTGAAGAAATCAACATAGTGGTACACCACCTTGATTTCAACCACGTGACACGAACAATTTGTTTGCTCACTATTTTCCTTCATTGTAGCTTCCGAAATCTCAACGAATGCAACCGATGGTTGGAAGTGGAGGTGATCCATCCAATAAACTCGATTCTTTGCAGGTACTATCAATATTAATCTCCAATGGTCCCTAAAAAAGATAATTTAATTAGCATTTACAATTTTTTGTAAAATATGTTTGAAAGAAATTTGACGTAGTTAATAACCTCTCGATGTATGGCGCAACGAAAAGTAATTTATCCTTATGGCCTAGGTATTTTCGAATGTAGTCGATCTTCTCTTGTGTTGTACAACCAATTTCCCGTATCATCACTGGGCACATGTATGCAATCCATCCCTTCTTTTGGTTATTCATAAAAAACATGTTCCTGTTAAATGTATAGTAGCTAATATTTGTAATAACGTTAAAGGTAATTCAAATTGAAATTAGTAATAAAATTACTAAAATCACTCACAGTGTTGATTGACATAAGTGCTTGATTAACTTGCTCACATCTCTAAAGGTCTTCAAAATCACTCCATAATGCCATGAATTCACGCTTTCATCCGAATACACATTCGTTTCCCGAGAATGTGTATGTTGAGTTTCGATCATGGGGTGAAGCAAATTGTAAAGGACTCGTAAGAACCCAGGCATGTCTCGGGGGACGTTGGTTGTTACCAATGGAGATCTAAACTTATTTGGTATTGTTGGCACCAGTTTGGGCATTGTTTTAACCGGTTTTGTTGTTGTTTTCACCGGTTTTGGTGATGGAGGTCTTGTTTCCTTTAAATGTCAATCCTTGATAGGATCGGCGTATATAAGTCTATGGGGGAAAGTAAGGAACATTCCTCGGGAAGGCTTAACTTTTTTGTATTCCCCGTCTAGGATTGGCAAAGGTGCGTGCGCTCATCGCAAAAGGATTCTCCAACGAAACCCTTGAAAGACCTTCCGTAATTAGTATGGAGTGTTGATGTTTCATCGGCTCATGAAAAACCCTATCGGCTACATGTACTGGCCTACCATATATGTCTTGGTCAATGTATAGTTCACACGGACATGATTTCTAACAAAAAGGAAGAATAGATATAAAATGCGAGCATTAATTGAAAGGGTAAAAAATGACATAAACTTAATCATTCGTACCTTTTTTTCAATTGCTAGTATGGCATCGTCTAGGTTGCCGAGTTTGCACAATTGCCTATCGATCCTTGGATATTGTACAATTACACTACAATTTAACTCAACATCCCCGGGAGAGTGTCGTGAACCCCTAGATGGCGGTGTCCAATCGGGTGTTAACTCCTCTAAATTGTCTGGAAGAACTAGCCCGGTGTGTTGGACCAACTTTCGATCACTAGATCTTGTTGCTCAATTCGTTTGTTTAACAGTTGGGCTTTTTTTTTGCAACAAATGGACTCTCGAAGGTTCCGCTCCATCGAATGAATTCCCCTAGCAATTGATCATTCTTCAATTTTTCCTAGGTATGTAACTTTGTTATTACCATATCAATTAAATATAGTGTAATATTAACAATGTATGCGCCTTAAAAATTATGTACCACTCTTTCTGCAGTTCGTTTCTCTTCTCCCTTGACAAATTTCCCCTTTTTATTTTGTCGCCCTTTGAGAATTAGATCGCACCGCTCAATGTCATCCACACTAATTGGTTGAACTGAAGCCCTTGCCTCATCTTCCGTCATCCCGCCCGCTATCATCCTTTGCATATCTTGTTCTAAACGTTCCTTGACTAGCGAAATTGCCGCTAAATGATAGCCCCTACTACTCAATCGGTGTGTCATTTTACTATCCCTGACAGCGCATTTTTTTACATCCCTCGTACCCTAAGTTAGATGTTAGGTTCATGTTAACTCTACATATATTTTAACGTACGTAATTAATCACGCTAATAATTTGCACTAGTTTTTACTAACGTTTTCACTATTCTCCAATGCCTTTTGTAAGTTTTCATTGGGCAGTCACCTTTCTTATCACTAAATATGTAGTCTCTGGAAAGAGTGTATTTATGTTCACGCCAAATCTTTGACATTATGAACATTGCCTTCTTTCGCAAAGTGCCCACATCTTGTGCTTCGATTTGAAAAGGTCTCTTTG
This sequence comes from Rubia yunnanensis, assembly GCA_037428765.1. NCBI lineage: Eukaryota > Viridiplantae > Streptophyta > Magnoliopsida > Gentianales > Rubiaceae > Rubia > Rubia yunnanensis. The sequence continues at coordinate 41,805,951 of CM075061.1, read as the reverse complement.
AAGATTACAAAACATGAGAATGTGAGGAGGGAGAGTACATGTGACGACAAATTGTAGAAGAAAAAAAGTAGGGAAAACGATTCACTAAAGCTACCTTGCATTCCATCCACAAAGTGTCCTTGTAATCATATGGGACATCATGCCAAGTATTGTAGCGGATATCTACCCCTATTCTACCGACCTTTGCTACCCAACTAGACCATTTGGCGCATTGCTTCGACACACAATTGCCCTTCTTGTCGAAAGTTAATGATGTTAACTCTTTCTTAGACATTTTATGTTCCAATGCTCTACAATGTGTTTAGTGTTTTCCCACATCCCCCATACCGTTGTCCTCATCCCACGTCGTCTCCGTTGTTGGGGGATTGACATTACCAGACTGTGACACATCATCACGAGTCTGTTTCTAGTTTCCATTTTGAATGTTACATGTACGAACATACCAAAAATAGCTTAACTTCAGCCAAACTTGAGTTACTAATATCTATATTATACACAAAATATGCAACATACCAATCATCAACTAAACCCTAGCTAATGAGCATATAAGATAGACGATGATTTGACGATTTAATAAAATCTATTACAATACCATTTAGGCCTAGCAATTTGCCTATGATTTAAGCACACTAATACATTTCTCAATTAATATATCCAAAATAAAAGCCATTGGAATCACAGAATCCAAACCCAGCTAACAAGAACAAGTTAATATTTGAATTTGCTCATTTTTGTTTGAAAGCAACAAACCCTAGCATTTTCTTGGAGACTAAAATTTCTTTGTTGATCAATCAAATGGTATGAAAAACTCCCTAATAGCTTATACCTACATTTCTTGAAAAACCCATGTTGAAAATATAAAAAATTGGAGATAGAATTTGGAGAAGAAGAAATGTAGACATACCTTAAACAATCCACACTTCAAATGAGAGATTTGGTGATGAAATGGATGGATAAGTTGGTGGTTGATGGTTTTTTGGAGGGGAGGAAATGGTAAGGGTGGGTTTTTCAAATAGGGGTAAATGCACATTTGAAACCTTTTCCCCGTTGTTTTATTCGCTACTTAACCTGTTTCTCAACTCAGAAACATGTTTCTGGACTCGAAAATTAATATAAATTCTTTGTAGATTACAAGAATAGTTTCCAAACTCAGAAACTTCTTTTCCTTTTAAAAAAACAAAAATGGGCAGATAGTTAAAAGACCCCAATTCAAAATGGAATCTAAACCTCCCCATTTAATTTTCACAAACCCTAACACTAAACTTCCCCAAATTATTTTGCAAATTTACACCATGAAAAACAAGGGGACGAGCTCTAAGTTGAGGGCAAATGATCGTAGTCATCATCCCATCCAGGAGATTGGTGAATCGAGGGAACAAAGGTATGTCGATTTCTCAAAGAGAAAAGTTATCAATTTGAAGTCTGTATTATCTTTGGAAATTGAGAATTTAGGATTAGGTTATTTTCTAGAACATTTTAAGACCCATCATTTGGAGAAATTAATGTGTATGGATGAGCCTGTACACACGGATGAAGTGATTCAGTTTTATGTGAACTTGGGTCAGATTCAAAACAATAGAGACGTGACTAGGGTTAATGGGAAAGATTTGTATGTGACAACATATACAAACGATGCCCTAGGTTTCCCATATACCACCCCCAAGAAATTAACACCCGATGACCCCAATGGCCCTTGATATCTATCACACACATGTTTGGCCAGGTGTGAGCGACACCACTATCCTTTGGCCCATAGCTATGGTGAGGAAATATTTTTAGCAAGTTGGAACTAATGCGGGGAAAGCGAAGAGCTTTGATGTTGGTCAATTAACAGTAGAGGAGCGTATTGTTTATCTTTGGATAATTCTGAACGTATTCCCCATGGGTGGCTATGCTTGCGAGCCAACGATTGCTAACCTCAAGATGTTTTACTACGTCATGAAAGGTAGAAAAATAAACCCAGCCTTTGTCGTCATTAATTTCATGTTGAAGGCCGCGCAAACAAAGAAGAAAGATCTTCCTTACGGTGGTTTGATAGCCGCTATGTTGAAGAAGGTGAGAATAATTGCATAGGATAAGACATTGAGGATGGAATACTACGAAAAAAATTGGTTCCAACACAAAAAACTTGAATTAGGCTATGACGGCAAGTTGAAGGTGCATGAAATACCTGGTAAAAAAGCTAAGATGGCAAAGAGGGCCCGGGAAGCAGCGTCGAACTCCAGTAAGAGATTGAGTAATTTAATTTATTTGAGTTTAGTTTCTTTGTTTTCCACGTGAATTTGATTTTGATTTATGTTTATTTACATGTATCAGTAGCAGTTGTAAAACTAAGTTGACCAAATACTTTGATTGTCTGCTTGCCGACTTGACCGAGATAAGAGAAATGTTGACCCGCACACATACCCAACATATCTTGTTTCTAGAATCTCCGGGTCTTGAATATGAATTGAGCAAAGATGAGGACCAACCTAACTTCGAGTTGGTCTTCTCTGAGAGTGAAGATGATGAAGGCGCTGATGATAGTGATCATGGGGGTGGTGTGGATAACAATTACAAGATTGGGGGACCAAATGTAGGGTGGGAAGGGATTGTATTTGAGGATTTATTTCCAAACTTAAGTATGGAAGGATAGGGTTGATGGATTATGTTTAACGTACAACTATTACATTTGAGGTTTTATTGCATGGATGTTAGATTATGTCATAGTTATTGATTTATGTTTCATGCTTTGTTTAAGATTTTAGTGAGAGGATAGGTAATGTTCTTTGGCCATTAGAAAATGAATTCTAAAAATTACTAAAAGACAGAAAGACTTTACGAGCTTGGAAACTCCTCTCGTCTATGTAAGTAAAGACAAGAAATGTTTTTGAACTCAGAAAAATATGTGAGCCAAAGGAAAGAAATCTCTTTACAAACTCGGGAACTAAGTTTCTGAGTTTGTGTGACACATATGGGCCAACACTTTTATGGCCAATGATTTTGTTTTGGGATTCAATCCATTTACGAGCTCGGAAATGGGTCCTATTTCTTTTTCAAAAAGAAGAAACTCGCTTTCCAAACTCGGAAGATCATTTTCGAGTTCGACTGACAGATTCAGGGAGACACTGGGGTTGACAACGAATTCTTTTTTGGGGATATCAAAGACCTTACGAGTTCGGAAACAAGTCGTCTCTTCATATTGAAGAGACACAACTGACTTTCTAAACTCGGAAAAACCTACCTATATATAAATAAATAGGGGAAAAAATTAAATTCACAAAGTCATTCCCCAAATTTCAAACCCTAGCCTCCTTTAGGATTTCGAAAACTCTTTCAACTTCATTCATTTCTTCTAACTCAACCAAGATCTTGGCATGGCTAGGGGTGGTTCAAGCCACACAATGGATTGTTCTTGTTCAATCGACAATAATTTGGGGTACGATGATGCAAGGTTTGTCTCTACATTTGCCCAAACTAGGTATGAAACATTTTGTGAGAGGGCTAAGTTATTATATACATTTCTTGTGGACTTTGATGGATATTTATCTTTAGGGTTATCCAATGCCCTTAAACCATTTAGTGAACAATACATTGGGAATTTGCTATGTTGTAATGAAAATGCATATTTTGACTTGACATGCCAATTCTATGCTAACTTGCGAGAAGTGGGTGGTGGGGATTATACTATGAGGTTTGGGGGGAATTGACATCCCGCTTAGTAGATGGATAATTAATAAGTTCTTAGATTTCATGTACTTGGCTTCTGAACATGTTTACCCGGAGGACACCGATGGTCCATTGGATGATTGCTACCATCGGGGGAAATGGCCTCTTGTAGTTGATCCTCCATACATTGACTCCGTTGAGTGTAGTGTATGCTATTTCAACCACAATAGAATGAATTTAGGAAAACCCGAGACCTTTGATTTAAATATTCTCTTCATAGATCAACATATTAGGAATGAGATGATAAATAGAAGTTTGGTCCCATCGAGGGGCCACTTGACAGAGTCTAATTACCCCACCCTTATGCTATTTTTCCTAATCATGGATGGTAGAAAGATTAACCCCGAGGCGGCTATTTTTAGGCATATGTTGCATTATGCAACCTCGAAGATAGTTTTGACTCGGATACCATATGGGAGTTTAATAACTCGCATCTTGAGGAGCGTTGAGGGGGAGGAAAAAGTCCCAAAGTATTATGATAGGACTTACTTTGAGAACAAGGGTTTGGCTTTGCACAGTGAGAAGTGGTATCATAAGCCAGATGGGGAGGCGAGACCCAGCAAGAGCCCACGGGTTGAGGAAGGTTACTTGCAAATGTGTTAGCGTTGATATAGTTCATGCATTTCTTATATTTTCTTCATTTTTTATATAACTCATTCTTTGGTCATTGTATGTAGGTATCGAGAAATCATACTTGAAGGGCTTCAAGGATTGCTACAAATGGATGAGCAATGAATTTTACGCGATGAAGGTAAGGATTAGATTCATCAAAAAGTCCCAGCGAGCTTATGAGCAACATGTCGCATCAAGCTACCGCCAATGCCTTGATCGACCAGCTTCGAATGGCGCCATTGAAGATTTTAATAAGTGACTTTGTATTCCCTAGCTTATAAACATGAATTTTATTGAATCTTGCAAGATTTGTAGTATTTTTATGATGTATGACTTTATCTATGACTTTTTATGTTAGAATTATTTTTGGGATTTTAAATTAATGTAATTTAAATCATTTAAATTCAAATCTTTATGCATCCAACATATACGTTGATATCGAAACACTTACTACTTATGCTTTCTTTTCTTGATTAAGACATTCTTCGACTTCCGCTTTCTACCACTGATCTCCCCCTTACCGTTGACCCACATCTCTTCTTCATGATTATTACGACCTAGAAAATGGTGTAGACTGCCATTATCCTCCTCGAGAAAAAAGACTTCTTCTGACCCACAACTCGATGTATGGCATCCAAATCCAATTACTTCCTCCAAGTAATTTTCTTCAATGAAAACGTGTTTCCCTTCAAAAATAAACTCCCATCTAGGATCAACAAGATCACTGACATAAAAAAACCTTGTTCGCTTGAGAAGGAAATACGAAAGGATCATTTTTCCATCATACCCAAGCTCTATTGACAAGGGTGAAGCCAAAATCCTCGATGCGCTGTCTGTTAATATCCACCCACTGACATGTGAACACAGGGACATGCATACTCACATAGTCAAGCTCCCAAAATTTGGATATTGTGCCGAAGTAGCATTTTTTGGCGCAAGTAGGATTTTCATGCCCACCCCTACAAATGTGCAATGCTTCGGAGACAAGAGACACTCAACTGTTTTGAGTGACACTATTATCATCCACTGATTTTGTGGCAAGCATAAAACCATTGATGCCATAGCCTCCCTAGGAAATAACGGTCCCCAATGGTCTATGAGATAACCACTTAATTATAGTAAGATGATCGCCAACATCTACTTGATCTCGCAACCATGATGCAAATGTAGAGGTGTGCAATTGAAGAACTTGAGCTTCATTGAAATGAGGGCAATAGTCGTATGGCTCCCATATGAACCTCTATGTAAAGAATTGCATCCTTGCGGTTGTGTAGAACATACAAATGTGCGGCACATAAATCTTCCACACTGTCTGACCCCTAAACCATCCGCCTCCCTTCATGTCTACTAGTTGGAGACTTAATAGATTCAACTTGCTTCATATAATTAGTGCAAAACTCAATGGCCCTTCCGTCACGTAACTTTTTACAATACTAGCATCTAGACTATACCAATCTTTCACAAAGTGCTTGAATATTTTCATATACCTCTCGAACGGGTACATCCATCTTAGAAAAACTAGACCACACTGCTTTATCTCCCGTACCAAATGGACAATTAAGTGGACCATAATGTCAAAAAATGGAGGGAAATACATTTCCATACGGCACAGAACTTCAACAATCATTACTTGCAACATATCCAACTTCAATACACTAATACTTCTGCGACAAAGGGATTTGAAAAACATACAGAGCTTTGTAATGCACAATCTTACATGAGAAGGCAATGTAGATCGAATGGCGATGACATTCTATTCTTACATATGGTTGTGACAATCGTGTGACTTTAACCCACCCAACCTCAACTTCTCGACTAACACACATGTGCTGATGTAAGATAAGTACGCACTGGCCACTTTGAAACTACTAAGGGTCTCACAAAAATATTTCTTCTCTGACTGCGACATTGAATAGCAAGTAGGGGGAAAATAACAATCATCACTTGTACTCACTGGGACAAAATTCTTCCGAATACGCAAATCAACCAAATCTAACCTAGCCTTCAATCTGTCCTTTGTCTTCCCAGCGGTATTCAACAACATCCAAACCAGAGAGTCACAAACATTCTTCTCAATGTGCATAACGTTAAGACAATGCCTAACTTCCAAAGGCTCCCAATAAGGTAGCTTGAAAAAAATGGTGCATTTCTTCCAACTACCATCAACAACAACCTTTCTTTTCTTTTTCCCAAAGTTATTGGCTAAATTCTTAACACTCTCATAAATCTGTGTACTTGATAGTGGCACCGGTGCAACTCGAGTCTCCACTTTCCCATTAAACCATTTTTTGGCCAATCACCATGAGTGCCCTTCAAGAAGAAACCGCATGTGCCTCTGGTAAACAGTCTTACAACCATGTTTTAATTGAAAGAAATCAGTGTCCGTCTCATAGACTGGACAAGCTAGGTGGCCTTTCACAGAATACCCAGACAAATTACCATATGCAGGAAAATCATTAATTGAGCAGTATAACAATGCTTTAAGAGTGAATAAATCATCAACGAACCCATCAAACACTCTAACACCATCATTAAACAAAGTCACCAAATCCTTCACTAGAGTAGCAAGATATAAATCAATATTATTACTAGGTTGCTCCGGACCTGATATCATTAAAGATAGAAACACATACTTACGTTTCATGGTCAACCAAGATAGGAGGTTGTATATTACCAACGTAACAGGCCAAGAGTTATGATTGCTACTCATGTTGCCAAAAGGATTCATACTGTCTGTACATAACAATAATCTCAAATACCGAGAATCTTTACATAGGATAGACTTTATTCCATTGCTCCCCATCGGAAGTATGTCTTATGACATCATCCACCGGTCGGTCTCTATTAGCGTGCCACCTCAACAACTTATCATTTTTGCTGCAAGCATACAACTTCTTTAAATGGGGAATGATCGGGAGGTACCACGAAATTTTTGCTGGTGTCATTTTCTTTGATTTCAATGGAAATTTTGCACCCACCACAATCGCACCTCTTTTCAATTTTTACCGAGATTAGCCGCATACCTTACCAGTTTCTCGATCTTTATCTACGTCCCCTCTATACAAAATACAGTCATTCGGGCATGCATGAATTTTTTGCAATTCCAATCCCATCGGGCATAGTATTTTTTTGGCAGCATATAACTTATCGGGCATTAAATTATGCTTGGGAAGCAAATCCCTTAACAATTGGAGAGCCTCAGTCATCGACTTGTCTGTCCATCTAAACTTTGCCTTCAAATTTATTTCCCGCAGTGTGGCATTCAGAACTGAGTACTTAGAACCATTGTACAAAGACGTCCATTTGCCTTCAATCAAAGCTTGTGACGACTCAGGTTTACCTTTGAATTCCCTTGCAATATCTTCCACCATTTCGACAACCTCGGCTTTACCATCTAATTCATCACCCGCCGCCGTGTCCTCCAATTCTTTCGAATGTGATTCTTCCAAACGTTCCCCATGCCATACCCATCGCGTATAGCTTGTTTGAAACCCTCTCATTATGAGATATTCCCGCAATTTCTTCCACCCTAAATAACCATCATTTATACAATCCTTACAAGGGCATCGTGCTCTCGAACAACCATTTCTAGAAGCATGTTCAAAAGTATACAAACAAATGATTCAACCAATGGCATATACTTGGGTGATTTCCTTAGATCATTACTAATTAGTTCATCTTGATCCATTATCCTAAAATTCATTGAAAATGCAACACATGAGGATGCATTCAACAATATTCATAAACTTAGCTAATTTCATAGCATATTTGAAAATATGAACATATATCAAGCATTAAATACCTATAAAATTATTTGAACAAACTCATCAACTTCATAATTTGGAAAAAACTAACATTCTCCAACAACAAAACCTTGTTCTCAACAATGGGTTAGGAAAAAAAGATTTTCTTCTTCAAAGAATTAGGGTTTTGGACCATTTAATAAAGTTGGGCGCATTTATTTTTTTGATAGGCCAGCCATTTTCCGAGTTTGGAAACTATAGCCTACTATATTGAAGACGCGATCCACCATTTTACGAACTTGGAAACTGTTTCTGAAGCTGAAAATTGTTTCCTCTTTGTGAAATACAGAAAGTAGGTGTTTTCCGACTCGAAAAGCCATCCCGTCATTCTTTCCAAAATCTTAAACATGATTTTAAAGGTGATTAGTAATAACAGCCTTAAAATCGGTCAATTAAAGGCGGATATGCCTTGAACCACCTTTAAAGGTGGTTCTATGCATAACCACCTTTAATCATTAAAAACCTCCTTGAAATTGGTTAAGGGGACACGATTGCCATTTTGCAAACTCAGAAACAGTTTTTAAAGGCAGTTCTGGCCGAACAACCTTCCAATGCTGCCTTTAATAGGGGTATCTCTACTAGTGTTTGTATATTGACTATCAAAACTTTTGTGTACAACTATACTACATGGAAACAAGAGCTGTCAATCTCTGACCCGAATAGAGAACCCAACCTGCACTGACACGACCAAATCAACCCATAATCTAATCTGATCCGAGAAATATTGACCAGTACCTAAACCTGACACGGCCGAATTCAAACTCAAATATGACCCGATAATCTGAACCCAAACCTGACTTAAACACGAACCCGAGATCAACCCGAACTGATCCAACACAAACCCGATTCAAACCGGACCTAATTCAACCCGATAAATCAACTATATAACCCTACGTGTAATCAACCTGAAACAGATGTAGTTATAAAAAGTCAATTAACATTTAATATGAAACTAAGTCAACTTGGTAATGTGTCAAACTAATAAATTCTTTAGACATACTTATTAGAATAAAGTGTAGTTTTTTAAATAGATTACGAGTTTACATATATGATTACTAATACGTAAAGTCAAGTCCTAACAAATCTGAATACACAAGGTTAAGTTAAAATGCACACAACTAATTTATATATCTAATGAATAATAGTCAAATAAACAGAGATGTCTAATTAAATCATGATTTTGAATTAGTAAGTATAGAGAGTCGACGAAACATTAATTTAAAAAATTAGTTTGAAAAGTATTGTAAAATAATACTTAATAAATCATCGCAAGTTCTTGTTATACACTGAGTAACTGTTCGGTGCGGGTATTTTATAATTAGTGGGACTAATGAGAATATTTGATATTTATTTATATTCAGTGAGATATATATAATTATGATAACCTTTAAAATGAGCTCCACATATAAATAATTATCTTTTAAAATAATTTGAATGCAATATTATAAAAATAATCATTTTATTGTATTTAATATGTGACGATTTGTAACTAAAATAATTATTTCACTTCATTACTCATATAGTTTTCCTTAGATGACTAAAATTCAAAATTGTAAATAAAATTCTTTATTTTCAATTTAAATGTATGCACAAAAAGTACATAAAAGTAATCCTAATTTTTTAAAAAAATAATAATACCCAACAACACACAGTGGGACTCCACTAGTTTTTTAATTTTAAAAAATTAGTATCCAAATATTTATTACAACAAAAAAATGCACTAAAGTATTTAAAAATATGAATTGAATTCAATGAATACTTAACACTGTTATTTAACCAATATAGTAGGCACAAAAGCGCCTATAACATATTTATGGAAAATTACGCTATGACCCAAAAAACATTATCATTTTCTGCAAATTACACAAATTTTGTCATTCTTGCATAAATATAGAAATAGAAAGAAATTTTTTTTATTGGTGAGATATTGGAAAACACTAGTACATGTTATAGAGTAACTTAAAGTTAATTACTTAGAAGTAAGAAAAGGAAATAAAAAGGATTACAGATATATTCTTGTGCCTAATTGTGGATAAATATTTTGTTACAGACTTAAAAAATACAATGAGGGTGTATAGGGTATCATTACATTCAAGCGGATTTCAATTTGGAGTTACGAGTAAAGTTTTTTTATTTTTGCACTTAGGTCCCTCCAAGAAAGTTGGGATTGTAGAATTACGAAATTCACGATACCAAAATGTAGTCAATAATGTATGATTGCAACTTTACGATTTGAACATGTACGGGTGAACATAATGGCCTTGAAAATCAACATTGAATACTTCTACACATTCTTGAAAAATTACACTATGGCCCAAAATTGTGTTACCCTATTATCCGTTGCTCCAAAATACATTTTTTTTATTATTCTTGCCTAAATATAGAAATATTAAATAAATTATTTTTTGGTGAAATATTGGAAAGTGCTAATATATATTCTAGAGTAATTTAAAGTTGATTACTTAAAAGTAAGAAAGAGGAACCAAAAATGATTACAGATATGTTCTTATGTTTGATTGTTGAAAAATATTCTATTACGTACTTGGAAAATGCAATGGGGGTGTCTAGGGTAGCATCACTTTCGAGCGAATTTTAATTTAGAGTTACGAATAAAGTTTTTACATTTTGCACTTAGCTCCCTCCAAGAAAGTTGGAGTTGTCGAATCACGAAATTGGGGGCACCAAAATGAAATTCAATAATATATGATTACGACTTTGAAATGTGGGCATGTGTGGGTGAACAGAAGGGCTTCGAAAGTCAACATTGATTACTTCTATATATTTTAGGAAAATTACAATGTGGCCAAAAGCTGTGGTACCCCATTATTCATTGTTCCAAAATACATGATTTTTGTTATTGTTGCCTAAATATAAAAATATTAATAAATCAATTTTTTTGGTGAAATGTCGTAAAGTGCTGGTACATGTTCTAGAGTAACTCATACTGTAGACCCATTTTTCAAAAGTTTTTTTCCTATTCTACCTTGTAAACGTTGAGAATTTTTCTATGTATCGAGATTTTCTATGTTGGGATTTTTCTAAATTCTGCCATGTGTCCCCCCTAATAAAATTATGCCAAGATAACAATTATTAAACTAATATTAGTTAATTTAGGAGAGACACATGACAAAATCTTATTAGTGTAACACATAGTGGTACAAAAAAGTATAACAGAAGATCCTGCTACTCATCGCACTATCTTCTTTCAAAATCCTCATTTTTCAGCTTTTACATACAATCATTCAACTTGCCATGTCATCACACATCATTATTCCTTTTACATACATTCATTTATCTTGCCATGTCATCAAGCCCCATACACATCATTATTCCTTATCCACATAATTTTTATATATTATTCATTATTTGTATTTTTAATTGATATTTAAAATTATGTAAATAATAATAAAGGAAATATTATGTAAAATAAAAACATTTAATCATGAATCTAATTAATTAATTATTAATATTTTTAAGGGTAAAATGCATAAATAACCATATTAAATTTTAAAAGTGTAGATATAACCCTGTAAAATATGAAAGTGCGAAACTAACCCAAGTTTTTTTAAAAATTGTGCAGTTAAACCAATTTTACTCAATTCCGGCATTATCTAAAATAAAATTAACCAAACATGAAAAGAAAAAAATTACCCCTAAACTTAAAACTAAAAATGTTCAAAAACACCTAGACTTCTTCTTCTTCATCTTCAAACACACCTGGACAACCACCTGCCAAAATGACAAATTCTATACCTAGACTTCTTCTTCTTCATCTTCAAAGACATCCATGACCACTACCTGCCGCCACCGCGGTGCCCCCTCCTCCTCACCCAGTCTTCAAACCTGGGTTTGGAATTCTACCAGACACGACAACCACCATTGAATCCAAAAAAAAATTTGAAGAATATTCTTCACATAAATTCAGTACAAAAACCCTAAGCTCACTAAAAATGCAATCAATTTAGAGAGAGAAAATTATGCATAAATACACGTACAAGTAGAGAAGAGTGAGGTTCACTGAGACTGAGAATTTGGACCGTTATATGCTATGCTACCCAGACAGAAACATTGTGGCGGATTCAATCCAACCGCGATGACACATTCGACCTAAGTGCGATGCATCAAGTTCCCTCATCACGGTGTTTATCCTTCCCACGTAACCAAACCCGCTGGCGAGCTCAGCTATAACACTCAAGTCTGTAATGGAGGAGTAGAGCCCGACCCCTGTTCCACCAAATCCATCGGCTGAAACCCCGGTTGCCCAGAAATCCTAACCCCGTCAACTGTGTCGCCCACTACCTCCACCCTAAGCCATAGTCCCATCGCCCACCACCACCACAACAACCATTCTCTTTGCCACCCGGTCGCTCATAAATCGTAGCCCTGCAGCTGCACTGTCCACCACCTCTGCCCTAAACCCTAGCCCCGCAACTCTATCTACGCTGCCCATCTCGTTGCACATCCCCTCCGCCGCTGAGAGTTTCACCACCGCTGAAAAACCACAGGAAACTAACCGCTGAGATCTGGGTTAGATTAAAAAAAACAAAGTAACAAAGTAAGAAAGGAAGAAAGAAGTTAGTCATACTTTACTTTCTTGTGATCATCATATAGCAATCTGTTTAGGAAGATCTTTATGTAACTCAATGTTGTATCAATATAAGTGTGGTTTTCAAAGAAAAAAAAGAAGGAAGAAAGAAAATTGGAAAAAGAAAATTTTGTTTTTAAAAAAAGCATGGAGGGCACTATTGTCTTTTATTATTTTTTGGTTTTATAATTTTTTAATAGAAGGGTAAAATAGGCCTTTTATAATTTCCCGTCAATTTGGCCATTGAAATTGCGGTCAACAATCATATTTTACAAGGTTATATCTCTACTTTCGAACAAAACTTAAGGCTAAAAATGCAATTTTCTCTATTTTTAAATATGTTAATAATTAATTGTTATATAAAAGTTTGTAGTAATTGCTAAGAAACACAACGATATAAAAGCAAAACATCCACTAAGAAAAGTTTAAAGTTACACCATTAAGTATTACACTATAAAAAAAACACAACTTGAAAATTTTGTTGCTGAATTACGTAATAAGGAAAATAATTTAAAACACAAGACATGAAAATGAAGAAATAATTATGCCCGGTGATGCTGTTTCCAAACATGCTCAACCAAATACACTTTGAGTTGTTGGTGTTTTCCATGATTGCGAATTTTAAATCTAATACTTAGATAGGTATCCAGAGAGGCTCGATGGATAAGGTCTGGATTCCATTCGGGGTCCCCTTGTTCCCTCACATGTTTTTGTGATCAAACCTGTGTCCAAATTGATCACTTTCATCCTCGACAATCATATTGTGTAATATGATGCAAACTAGCATTTTCCTATTCACAAATTCAATATTCATCATGTGGCACGGGCCAAGAATAATGTGAAAACGATCTTGTAACAGTTAGAAATCTCGTTCCACATCATTTACTAAGCTCACTTGAACGAGTTGGTAGAATTAATCTTTGTCACCAATAGGCATGTGAATTTCTGGCATGAAAGCTACACAGTGCATGTCAAATCCGAGTGTCATAACCAACAACAACCTCTTGTATGATTTTTGCTCTCCCACCCCTGCCTGCAAACTGCCCATTCCACGCCGCTGGACAGTTTTCCACTCACAATGCATAAAATTTAAGTTGTCAAGCATTCCTGGAAATCCAAGAAACTTAGCCTCATCCTTTAAAAGATCCAAATAAGTTTGATTTAGTCCTCTAAGATAAGTTGACTCGAACAAAGAAATAATAACCTTCACAAAATGGTATAAATAACTCTCGGATCGTGGTTACTCCCATACGCAAATACTCATCATGTTAGTCATAGGTTGTTCCATACGCCCATATGCGCATTGCAGTTGTACATTTATGCAACGGGTGGAGCTCGTGCCTACCAACACCGTCACGTCTTTGCATGAAATGCGAGAGGTGTTCCTTAACACCATCAACAATTTTAAGAAATGTTGATTTCCTCATTCGAAAGTGATTTCAAAAACCTTTTATAGCCATACGTACGATTTGGGCAGAAGTAGTAATCTAATAAATGTCACAACCTTCCCGATCTCTTTTGATGTCTTCTCTCATTCATTGTGGTTTATTGGATGTAACACGTCTAGCTATCATTTTAGGTCGGTAGTGTAAATAATGTTGTTGAGCTTGCTGAATTAGTATCTCACACTCGTCAATGATAACATATTCTTTTGCCTCGAGTTGATTCATGATAGGTTTTGAATCGCACGATTCACCATTAGTATATATTATTTTGTCCAGTGAGGAAACACTCGATGAAGAGTTTGAACAATTTTTGGAAGGCATATCAATGGGGTCAAATTTGTTGAAGGGAGATAAACGTTATAATTTGATGAGGGGAATAAAAAAGAAAAGAAATTGTCTTAACTTAAATAGAGAAGTGTCATTTGTGTAGTTCATTCATGACAAGTCTTTTCAACTTTAATGAGTTAATCTTTTAGATGATGAATAGGAAAGGTGACTAGTATACTCACCTTTAATTGATGAGTAGTCATTTCATTTGTAGAAAAAGGGTGAATGAGATGTTATTTACTTAATCGTCGAAAGGAGGAACTATATAAAATTGGAGGAAATTCATTAAAATTTATTTAAACCAAACAAAATATTTGAAAATAGTACATAGAAAGAAAATTTAGCAATTACAAATTACACTTAAGTAAACATATAAGTTAAATTAAAATACTACATTCATTAATAAAAACATTCTGCCACCAACTTGTTCTTCATGACTTCTTCTTCTTCGTTGAGGGATGCTTTACATAAAAGAGTACTAATTAAGTAGCATCTTACTTGCATCTCTATTTTTTGTGGCTATAGTTGCTTCTGTCACTTCCCTTTCATGTACCCTTTCTTCCCTTTAAAGTTCCAGTTGTGCAAGCCTTTTTGCATGCACCTTCAAAATGTCAACACAAAACTGTCTTTGTTCTTATAATTTTTTTTTCTGTGCAGTTTCCACCTTTTTTTCTCTTGCCTTTGTGAGCCCCTCGAGTTTTTCATCGTGGCCGCTGATTACAATCAAATTTGGATTATGATTGATCTCCTCATAGTCTACACTTTGCATTGGCTTCACCCCCCATTTACCTTTTGCTTTAGCTTTTGCAGCTTTCACACTCATGGGTCTTGACGGGTATTGAGGTGTCGAGTTTGTGCCACTTCTTTGTGAGCCAGAATTTGGAGAGGAAAAATATTCTCCCTTTTCATTCAACTTTGACCTCTTAGTGTTCCCGTCGGTGTAGATATGATCTTCTTCGGTGTTAGTGCAAAGGGTAAGAAATTTTTGTTGCGACTGTAATAAATCATATGCATTTTTAAAATGAAAACCTGCACCTTCCTCTTCATTGTAAATGACATGTGCATCGTTTAGGATATCCTCTTCAAACTTTCCACTTTGTGGCCTCCTTTGTGCTGCAGCCGTTGCACCTATATACTTTCCAACCGTCTTTTATATTAATGCACGTCTGTTCTTTCAAGACTTCAAATCTCTCACCGTATTTGGATCGTTGAGACAGTTCTTAACATAATCAGCAATTCTAGCCTAAAATGCCTGCCTTTTTGGCATGTGCTGATCATATCCTATCCTTCGAACCTGGCCAAAAATTCCTGGTTTGTTTACCCTTTTCCTAAGATCTCCTACATCAACTCTTTCTTCATTCCTTTTTTTCTTATCATTATCCCATGCGCCTTCCTCTATGTTGTTGTCATGAGATTCAAGTTGATTGCTAGTACCCCGGACTTGACCACTACGAGTATTACTCACACCATCATATCTTGGTCCTATCATATTTGGCGGACCACCACAAGAACTTTCTCCAGACATCCCATATACTCCCTCTGGTTCTCTAACATTGGTTCTCTTTCCTTTTTGGGATGTGTTTTTAATATTGGCTCCTTCCCTATTTGAAAAATTCTATATTGTTTTCATCCACTCAATTTACTTTTTACTCTTTCAATACACTTTCCACCACTAATTTTACCTTTTCTAAATCCAAGTGGCAAGAGTAAATGAGTCAATGTTAGTAAACTGAAGGAAGTATCATGGGACCTCTCCAACCCACAATCATGTTGATATTTTGAGGTGGTACTTGATTTCAAGATGCGTCATACATCATTGGTCGTCTATAAAAGTTGGGGGTTTGTGAATGTTGATATGTTCCATTTGACCATCAGAATATATGCATTTATCGGAATTTTGGTTTTTAGTTGTGAATTTTCAAACAAATGATTTTGTTGAGATGATAAAATGTGAAGATTGATTTTGAAAAAGATCCAAACTCACCATTTTGGGAGATTGGTGTATAATTTTGCACTCTTGAAATCGAAGATTGTGAACCTTTTTTCCTTGGTTGAGATTTTGTTTCTTTCCAAATGTGAAAAGATAAAAATAATATTTTTTTAAAAAAATTATAAAAAAAAATAATATATATATATATATATATAATATAGATACTTCAAACTAGAGAAAATAAGAAGAAGTGATAGGCAAATATGTGAAATGATACAAGTGAATAAGCATCTAAAAATGCAATGTATTCATAGAAGAATTTGTACTTTTCATTTTTAAAAAAGTATATATATTCTATCAATGGATAAATTTAAAATTGTTGTGTTACTATTGTTTCTTACATTTTTGTTTGACTTATTAAATCAGAATTAATCTTAGGCCACATTCAGTGTTCTTGCCATTTTCTTTGCCTTACAAACCAATAGAAGTGGAGAAAATAAACAACTACTATTTTACTCAATTGAAACCAATATATTTATTGGGCAAGAAATGAATAGAAAAGTAACGTGCACGTAACAAAGAGTATTGCTTGCCTTCCCCTTTCAATTAAGTGGTGCCGCCCATTAATTTTGTTCCCAAATGGAAAGTTCACATAAGTTTGGATCCTCTCTATCATTCTCTCTAAACTGCTTATGCGCCACAAATATAACATCATTTTATGTGTTTTGGAGTTCAAACTTTTTTATATGTTTTGGAGTTGAAACTTTTTACTTTTGATACGGTGACAGAGTATGCAGTAAGCCCATTCAATTTCTGATTGTTTTTTGTTCGCCCACCTCTGTTATTGTACATAAACTATTGTTTTAGTAGTAATGTTTATCCACCATTCGAATTCTATTTTTTTTAAAAAAAATAAAAATTAACGATCACCCGAGTCACTAATAGTAATACACATCCATATATTAATTATTAATAGGTAATGAAAACATCATATTTTATAGGTAACTTTTTAAATGTTATGTGATTATTTTATAGACGAAAATAATTTCATGAAAGGGTAAAATTGTTTTATAACTATATCTTATAATTTAACGACAAAATATATTTTTACTTTGAAATCAATAATTTTAATCAATGGTTTGTCTATCAATATGATAGATATGATTGTCGAACAACTTTATTATCGGGTAGAATTTCTTCTCATCACTTAAAAATTCAGCTATACTAATAAGGTGAAACTAATACTAACATACACTAATATTTTTATATTGTAAATAAGTATCACTAAAATCAAAATTTTAGAAATAATTTTTTAATTGAATGTAATTATTTTTAAGCAAATTTTTGGGAAAGACCGTCTTTCCATAGGCATATGGAAAGACGAAATTGAATTAGAATTATAGAAAGGTAAACGATTTTAGTTGCAATATGAAAAATTTATTACGCAACGTGCAATAATTACAAGTTTATGACCCAATTAATGCAACTCGAAAATTTTATCTTGATTTGTTCTAATTTGCAGTTTAAACCTTAGTTTTTCCATAATTTATGAAAAAACTATTGTTTAAGAGATGAACTCTTATTTTGATTAGTTTTTTTAGTGATTGAGAAGGAATTCCATTCGACAAAAAGCCGCTCGATATGTATTTTATAATTTTATTTGAAAAATCTTCCACTAAAACTATGGCAAAGTTTGGGAAAAGACAGTTTATCCATAACTATATTGAAATACGAGGTTGAATTAGAATTATGGAAATGTAAAAGGTTTTGGTTGCAATATTAAAAATTTATTATTCAACCTACAGTAGTTATAAGTTTATGACCCAATTAATGCAATTCAAAAATTTTATCTTAATTCCTTCAAATTTCAAGTTTAAACCTTGGTTATTCCATACCTTGGAAGACCGTATTTCAAGAGACGAACTCTAAAATTATAGATTTTTAAGTAAGAGTCTGTCTCTTGGAAGACGGTCTTTCCATAAGTCATGGAAAGATCAAGGTTTAAAGTGCAAATTAGAAGAAATGAAGATAAAATTTTTGGGTTGCATGAATCGAGTTATGAACTTTATAACTATAACATGTTGCGTAATAAAATTTTAATATTGCAACTAAGACTTTTTACCTTTTATTATTCTAATTACACTCAATCTTTCCATAAACTTATGGAAAAATCGTCTTTCCCAGGAGTTTGCCTATAATTAAATGTATAATATTTCGATTAAAATTCTAAAATTCAAATGTCCTACAGCTTTATGGTGTGGTGAAATATCTTCTCATTCCTTAAAATATATAATATTAATAAAATTACCTTAAAAAATGTGATTCTTAATACTTATTAGAGAAAGTCTCAAAAAATGCGGCATTTCTATAAACTTATGGATAATCCATAGGGCTCTTATCTTAAATGTTGTAATTTTTTTATAAAATTTAAATATTTTATTTTATAAATTAAAACAAGTAATAATATGTATTTGATTGTGAAAATATAAAAATATATAATATAAAAATATATATTTTAAAAATTATAAATTTTGTATATAATTTAACAAATACAGCATATAAGGTAAGAAGTAAGTGACCTATCTATAAACTTATGGACATGCCGCTCATCAGGCCCATCAGGATACGGTTAATGGGAATAATGTCATATGATTTGTAAATAATTTAAGCTATAATATTGAAAGAATTCAGTTTGTCATGAATTTCACTCTTTTATAGAACGGACAATTCGAATAATTGTGTCAGTTTTGGATTCGAATCCAAATGGTTAGGGTCAAATGGTTTACGTAGAATAATGTTTATTTCTATTTGTTGGAATGGGTTATAGTAGAAATAGATTCTCGTTAAGTTGGGGATTATATTACAAAGTGAATAAATAGAGTACATGTGAGAAATAAAAGTAAATATTTAAACACTGATCTCTAGAGAAGCGTTCGGAAGCTCCAAGATGTATAGTTTGGATCAAAAGATTTCAAACAAAGGACAGGAAAGACTTTTCGTGAAGATGTCGGCAATCTGAAGCGAAGTAGGAATTTGATGAAGACAGCTTGCTCGAAGAAACTAACACTAGTGAAGGAGGGGTCTATTAAAGGCGGTTATATCATACCAAAGACATTTTCAAAGTGTCTTTAATGGTCCTGCCTTTAATCTCCTATCAACAAAGGTTGTTCCGAGAACCGCTTTTAAAATATACCAACGAAGGCGGTTAAAAACTGACTTAAAAAGGGGTTTTTTTTTCGTGAAAGCACCTGAGGGTGAGGGTTAATATATTGGTACCTCAAGCCAAAATGAGCGAACCAGAATGATGAAGTAAGTTTTTACTAAAGGTAACAGCATTGCCTCCAAAAGATTAGTTACTACTATCTATGAGTCTATGTATGTGCAGAATGTAGAGGAGGTAGTTGCAATTCCAAAGTAAAGAAACTCCACATCAAGTGTTATTTCATTACTTTGTCCAAGCAACTACCTGTCGGTGAAATCCATGAGTGAAAACTATCAAAAGAAATGTGCTAGTATGCATGTCGAGAACACGGAGGTCCCTTCGAGCAGTCGCAGATCCCTTCGAGCCATCGAAGATCCCTTCGAGCAATCGAAGATCCCTTCGAGTAGTCGATGATCCAGTCTAGCAGTCGAAGATCCCGTCGAGCAGTTTGTAGTCCCCTGATTGTCCCCTCGTGCGTGAGATGAAAGTCACCTCCAGCACACGGGAGTCACCTCGAGAACACGGGGGTCCCTTCGAGCAGTCGAAGATCCCGTCGAGCAGTCGATGATCCCGTCGATCAGTCGATGATCCCATCGAGCAGTTTGTAGTCCCCTCGTGCGTAAGATTGTTCCTTCGAGGGTGAGATAGTCCCCTCGAGCACACGAATGCCACCTCGAGTACTCGAATGCCACCTCGAGCACTTGAATGCCACCTCGAGCACTCGAGAGCCTCCTCGAGCACATGATTGTTCCCTCGAGCACTCGATCGGAATTCCCTTCGAGCAGTCGAAGATCCCGTTTGGCAGTCTGTATTCCCTCGTGCATGCGATTGTCCATTCGAGCACACGAGAGTCACCTCGAGCACACGGTAGTTTCCTCAAATACACGAGAGTTCCCTCGAGCACTCGAAAGTCCCGTCTAGCCACGAGAATCCCCTCGAACACTCGGAAGTCCCCTCGATATGATAGTTGCGATTCCAAATGGATGAAACTCCACCCCATATGGAGTGGATGAGAACCTGACAAATTGCACAAACACATCAGCAGTATCTATCCTATGAGAAGGTCATATGCAGCATATTATCAGGTAACTTCTCTAATCCAAGGGATTCCACATCTATCTAGATAAAGGAGTCCCTTAAGAAAAGGAGGGGCTAAATTCAGTTCTAGGTCCCCATTTAAGTTATTATTTAAAGCAAATTTGGCAAGGAAATCCGCTGCATTGTTAGCCTCTCTAGGAGTGTGTTGGATTGGGTGTATATGATGTTTTCAATTCAGAGATTGGCAAATAGAGAAAGTCCTCCAGGGTGAGGTATTTGGGTTTTGAATACCTTGTACTGCCACTAAACAGTCTGATTCCACCTCACATCCGTTTAAATCCAATTATGAACATAACTCATATCCACTTTGGATGGCTATCAATTCTGCCTGTAAAGGTGATGGGGAATGAAAAGATTTTACCCTCATTTTAACCACTTTCCCCTCACAATTCCTAACTATCATAGCTAGAGCAGAAAAACCCCCTGTAATCCATGTTGCATCTGTATTTATCTTGTAACCGGTTAGGGGTTTCTGCCATTTCACTGCTGTAAAATATTTCCTTTTCTTTTGTTGAATATGAGGAATAATGTTAGCCTGTGTCCAATATCTGTTCTTGTTTAGATTACCTATCAAATGATTCACTGAGAAAATTTGATAGATCGTGCCTTTTATTTCATGGATACAAGCTTTTTGGGAGAAGGAATCATTATCAAACAAGATTTTATTCCTTCTAATCCATAGAATCCAGATTGTTACAAGAAGAGTAGCAATGGTAATATTAGACTGAATACTGGATTCTGCCTTAAAAGAGAGATATAATTCCACTCTGCTCTTCAAGGTTGGAAAATAGTTGTGTTGGATCTTTAAAAAATTAGTTACACAATTCCATACAGCAGTAGATGAGGTGCAAGAGTTGAAAAATGATCTAAAGAGTCACTGTGATTCTGACACAGAGGGCATTTAGATGCTAAATAGACCTTCTTAAAATGTTGTCAAAAGGAAGTAATCCATTCAGGGCTCTCCATAGAAGAACTGACATTTATTTTGGGAATGAAGGGGGACCATACCTTTTGAAAATGGAGGATCTTCGGCTTTCTCTGTCTGAGAATTTTGTATGTTGACTTGATGGAGAAAATTCCATTTGTAGCTGGCATCCAGATGAGCCTATCCTCATGTATATATTCCAATTTAGCCTCCTGCAAAATAGAACACAGATTGGTCGCCAAAAATGGCTCCAGTTGAGGAAGGATAGATGCTTTGTTGTTAATAAATGACCTAAGTGAGATGTCCACGAAGGGGATGTCTCTTCCTTGTGGCCATTTATAAAATAAAGCTCCTTCTCCAGTCCAGTAAGCGTTCCAAAATGAGCAATCACCGATTCCATGTATTACTCTAGAGTTGCTATTAGCTTTATCTGTAATAGCACATATTCTGGACCACGTATGAGAGGTTTTGTAAGACTTTGGGAGTGACCATAAGAGAGAGGTCCATTGCGTGGAGTTGAGTTGCAGTTTCCACCACAATTTACATGAAAAAGCATCAACAGTTGCCTTTAAATCCCTAAAACCTATCCCATTTTCTTCGACAGGTACACTCATCTTTTTCCAAGACCTCCATTTTTTCTTTTCCCGATTATCCGAATACCCCCAAAAAAAACTAGAGGACATTTTCTCCATTTTTTAGAACTATTTTTGGAGGACTCAAAACAGCAAAAATATGAGTTGGAATTGAGAGAAGACAGTGATTTATCAGAATAATTTTACCTGCAGTAGAGAGCCATCTGTTCTTCCAATTATGGATTGATTTATCCAATCTTTCCAATAGTGGTTGGTAGTGTACCTGCAGATTTCTACCAGAAAATATAGGAACTCCCAGATATTTAAATGGGAAAGATCCTTTTTCCATCCCCAGAATCCTTTTAACAGAGTTAACAGTAGAAAGGATGGTTCTGTGGGATACATAAAAATCCGATTTTGAGAAATTGACCTGTTGTCCTGAGGTTTGTTCATAAGCAATCAGGAACTTTTTGAACCTCTTCATGTTTCTAGGGTTAGTATTCAAGAAAACTGATGTGTCATCAGCATACAATAAATGTGAGACCGGAGCACAAGTCTGAGGCAGAGAAAAATTTTGAAGGTACCCTGTGCTAAAAAGTTTCTTTAATCCTCTGGAAAAAGCTTCAGAAAGCAAATTATAGAGAAATGGTGAAAGAGGATCGCCTTGTTTAATGCCCCTAGATGATGCAAAAAATCCTGCAGTAGCTCCATTGATTAAAACAGAAAAATTTGCAGCAGATATGTTGTGCATAATGAGTTTGACAAATTTCCCGTGGAAGCCAAAATGAAGAAGAATGGAATTTAGGAATGGCCATGAGACTCTATCAAATGCCTTTTGCATATCTAGTTTAACTATTAAGTTAGGAACTTTTGATTTTCTGGACAACATCCTGGTCATCTCTTGCATTAGGAGGATATTATCAGTGATTTCCCTTCCTTTAATGAATGCACTTTGCTCTGGAGAGATTAAGTTGTGCATTAGAGGTTTAATCCTTTCCATAAGCATTTTTTAGAAGACTTTATTGACAAAATTGGATAAACTAATAGGTCTGAAATCTGAGAAAGAAATTGGAATTGCTTTTCTGGGAATTAAAGTGAGCCAGGTGCTTGTGATGGCCTTAGGAATTATGCCTCCACTTATAAAATCATTTGCTGCCTCCAGAAGGTCATCTTTAATAGTTTCCCAGAAAAATGTGAAGAAATGACTAGAGAAACCATCATATCCCAGAGCACCTGCTTTATTTAAGTCAAAGACAGCAAATTCCAATTCCTGTATATTGAAAGATTCAAGCAGGAGTTGGTTTTGTTGTTCCGTAATCAGAGAGGGAATTTCCCCTAAAATTTTTTTCAGATAAGTTCCAGTTTTTTGAGGAGCCTCCTCATTAAGAAGTTCCTTAAAAAATCTAACTCCTTCATCTTTAATTAGCTGTGGGCCAGTAATCCAGGTCCCATTTCCATCTTTGATTTTACTGATTTTAGATCTAGCTCTCCTTTCCCTGATGGTGTGGTGAAAATAACTGGTATTTGCATCCCCCTGTTTAAGCCAATTTAATCTTGCCTTCTGTTTTAAGAAAATGTTTTTTTTCTGTCTGGGATCTGAGAAGTAAGGCTTTGTGCTTATTGAGATAAGCTAAGTCAGACTCTGTTTGGGACTGTTGAAATTTTATTTCTAGATCACTGACTTTTGCTTCAGCTTCGACCAGGTTTTGATTGACATTTCCAAAAGTATTTATGTTCCAAACTTTAATGTCAATCTTAAGTCTCTTAAGCTTATGCACTAATTTGTACATTCTTCTAGAGGTGGACGGTAAATTCCAGTTTTTTCCACTAAATTGTGGAAGTCTTGTCTATTTGTCCACATTTCTTGGTATCTGAAAGGCCTAGGAACCATTTCTTCAGAAAATTGAATGGACAACAATAATGGAGAGTGGTCAGAGGTCAATCTATTTAGTACCTGAATTGAGCTGTTTGGAAAGAGTTCCAACCAATCCAAATTGCTTATGCCCCTGTCTAATCTCTGGAACAGAAGATCCTTACATTTATTCCTGAATCTGTTATTACTCCATGTAAAAGAATTTCCTACAGTGGGATTGTCATGCAAGTCTAGATTATTTATGAAGGCATTAAAATCTTTCATGCTTCTTGTGGGGGGAGATTTCCTTACTTTATACTCAGATACTGAGACCACAGTATTAAAGTCTCCAATGTATATAGAAGGTTCTGGAGGGGGTTTTTTTAGATCATTCCAAAGAGCTTCCCTCGATGGTCTATTTACACTAGCATATATAAAATAGCAGTTCCAACTGACTGATGAGTAAATTTCAGTAATTCTAGCCTGAAGAAATTGATCTGACTCTTTTAAGCTGACTACATTAAAAGCATGATTCCATAAGATCCAAATTTTAGCATTTTCAGTAGGGAGAGTATTTTTGAATCCTAGCTCATGCATCAGAGTGTTTATTTTCTTTTTTTCATGCCAAGGCTCTATCAAACAGAGAATAGCAATCTTGTGAGACAGCATAAGAGATTTTAATCTAACTAAGGATGTTCCGTAGCCTCCAACATTCCAAACTAACATGTTTTCTATTATGTTGTATTTAATCATTTAAAACAGGTGGTGGTTGCTTTCTGTGAGGATCTAAGGTTTCTTGTTTTAACAGCAGTGGCTTTACTATTCTTTGATTGCTTATCCTGATTCTTATCAAGTTTATCTAAACATGAATTAGGTATTGGTTTGTGTGTGCTAACCTTTGACTGTGCGCTTTAAAATACCTTTGTGTTCTGATCAGTTGTGGATTGAGCTCCCTTGTTTACCACTGTAGGAACTGGCTGGGGTTGAAGATTCGGCCCCTGAGTCCGCCCAGCATCTATAATGAACAGTGGATGATGGTTGATGCCAGCAACATGAGTGACAGGTGTATTTGTTACTAAAGTAATGGGGAGCTTTGTGAGTCTGTCATGGGGGCTGATTTCTTCTGAGGGAGGAAGTTCTGTTTCGTCTATGATCTTGTCATTTGTTTCTTGAGATTCCGGTGTTTCATGGAATATTTATGCTACTTCCTCCTTATCATCTCCCTCATTTAAAGTTTCTAACGACTGAAAGGCATTTGAAATCTTGATAGTTTTTTCTGTTGTCTGGGATTCTTGGATGGGTACTGACTCAATCGAGTGTTTTTTCTTTCTCCAAATTGTGGTTGTAATAGGCTTATAGATATCATCCAGAGAATAAAAGGAACCGTTTCTTTTCTTATTAATATCATGGAAGGCTTGTACCGTACTATTTTTCAGATGAAGACCTGTCTTACTTTGTTGTAACAGACACCCTACTTCTTTCTGGGAAGCTGATAGACCCGAGGACTCTGCCACATCTAAGACCAGTGTAAGATGGGAATCTAAGGCTTGAAAGGGTTCCACCTGATCTGTGTCTTTGTTTTCCTTTTTTCCATTTATTCTGGGGATCGGAAGGTGCTTTTTCCTCAGCTCTGGGTGCAAGAAATTACACATAGCATTACTATGACCAATTATCCTACACTGAGTACAATATGAAGGCAATTCGTCATACTCAATAGGGTACTCAGCTACTTTGCTACCTATTCCAACCATTATAGTAGATGGCAACTGAGACATAAGGTCAACCTCAACACACACTTTGATTGCAGATGGCCTAGTCAGTGCACTAGTTGCTGCGTCCATTTTAAGGAACCTACCAATCCGACTGCTCATACCAATGATTGCGGATGTATTATAGAAATGAATAGGGAGTTTATGGATTGTTACCCAGGCTGGAACAACAGATGATTCAGCTACAGGGGATAAGTTAGGTGACCATTTTTGTACTTTCATTATTGAGCCTTGAATCATCCACTGTCCCTTCATCTAGTATCTCTGATAGTCTTCACTCTCCTGAAATCTAATAAGCACGTGGCTGTAATCCAGAGATCCCAATTAGAACTTTGATTTGAAACCTATGGACTTAAAAGCGGCTTGAAGAGTATCCGTTGATGGCTTTCCTCTGTTGAACTTCCCGACCAAAGCATTCAGGTAGTGAGACGCCAGTAACTCGCCCTCCCCCGGAGGGAGAATGAAAGCAAATTTTCCCTTGTATTCTGTGATAGGGTGAAGATTAGGCGTGTCGGGTAAAGAGGTGAAGAGCGGAGAGGGTTTAGCGTTCAGAGCTTAGAGGAAGCTCTTACTAGTGGCAGGGGGGGTTCTATTTGGAGGTTTGGTGGTGGCAAAGCCATGGCCGGCGGCCAATTCCACCGCTTGTGACCGTTATCATGCTGGTAAGGTGAAAAAATAGAAGTAAGAAGTGGTGATGCATCAAAATTTCCAGTCTCACACAAAATCGCACACAGTGTCGCACACACAAACAGTAAAATCGCACACAATCGCACACAATCGCGCCCAGCTTCATTAACATTGCCCTGACTTAAAAAGGGTCTAGAAGACTAGAACCCCCTTTAAATATTTTCGAATTCAGAAACCCTAGTCTTTTCCTCGGACCTTAGACACCATTTACAAACTCAAAAAATTCATCATTTCTGAGCTCGAAACATAAGACGAAGGTGTATTTCGGCTTTTGAGAAATCTATTAAATTTCCACACTCGGCTCATCTTTCCGTTCTCTCACTCTAAATTTGTGGCAACCAATTTTTTTGACAATCATTTCCGAGTTTGGAATCTATGTCGTCTCATATTTCCAAGTTCAAAAATTAAAATCAGCCCTATGGAAAGCACATTGCCAGGGGACGAATACACTTCCGGACTCAGAAATTCAATATTCTCTTGTGGTAAAAATATTATTTTATTAATAATCCAAGCACAAAAAAGGCCTTGATTTACTACCACAGAGACCCCCCTCTAGCACCGATTTTTTCGTAAAACAAAATCGGTGCCTAAGTAACCGATGAAACGGTTTCACCGGTTGGAAAAAACCCAGTGCTAAATCCTACTTTTATCACCAGTTTTTTTGTTAGCACCGGTTTTTAAACCGGCGCTAATATGTACCATGATAGCACTGGTTTTTTTGTTAGCTCCAGTTGAAACTAATTTAGCACCGGTTTTTCAATCGGTGCTAATATGTACCGTGATAGCACCGGTTTTTCAACCGGTGCTAATTTAGCACCGATTTTTTTGTTAGCACCGGTTTTCAACCGTTTCTTAATTAGCACCGGTTTTTTTTGTTAGCACATATTTTTCAGTTTTTTAATCGGTGCTAAATTATTTACGACGAAGAAAAAAAATCCCTTCCTCTGAAACCGACAGCACGCTGCCGCTTTCAGAGAAAGGGAAAAAGACACAAAATTAACAATTTATTTCCACATTAGTTTAATAATAAAACCAACTTCAAAAAATTGATAACATAGAAATAAAACTGAAAAAAGTTATGATACAAAATTAATAATCAATGGGACTAAACATAATTATCAAAAACATAATAATCTACGGGACTAAACATAACTTTAGCTTGAGCTAGCAATTAAATCATGTGACATATACACATCAAATCACAAGGCTAAGCCTTGAAGCAGAACCGTTGCCAGGAAGTGGCTAAAATCCTTGGAATGAGAATGAAAGAATCTTGAACAATCCATCGGGGTTGTCTGCATGTACCTGCACGCTGCAAAAAGATCAGTGTATTCAATGTCTCCACCATGGATAACCTAGCATTTTCATGGTTTAATTCACCCTTAACTATATAAAATATTACTTCAGCCATCCTTATAAAAAGGGTGTATTGTTTCTCCAATAGTACGAGAAATATGATTAATTTTGTTTTAGGCTAAGGTGACGCTACTAGTACCTCCAAGAACGTGTTGGAACCCAATACATGATTCTCATAGAAGAAGCTCTCTTTGGCTTCTAAAATTTTGGTGCTTAGTTTATGGGAGAACTAGAAAACCCTTGTTTTTCTTGTTAAGGAGCATTCCTTATAAGAACCATTCATTGACGATCGCTCCTTAAGGAGTACTTTCTTACCTAAGGAGCGAATGCCTCTTCTTTTTTTTTTCAAAATTCTCTTTTTCATTCTTCAAAAAAAAATCAAATAGAATGCCCCATATAAAAAAACTATTTGAAGATATTTCCATTGCTGAAAGTTGGTTCTTAAGATATTATTTTCTAAAAGTGATGATGCGGATGCCTTAAGCTGTTATCTTGTCTCACTTACTCATCTTGCAAAATACACAGTGACACAAAGCTAAGTAGGCATTGTATGATGATTCTGCATTACTTACTGCATACAACTACCTATTATCCAGTCGGACGAAGCAACAGTAGCGACTAGGTCTGTATCTCACTATTCACTATCACACTTTCTCCCATTCTCAATTAAGTATGGATTTTTCATTTCATAGTTTTTTTCTATAAATCCTTTTAGATTTTATTCTCCCCTTTATAGTTTAAGTTCATAAATTATGTAGCTTCCAAACACTTCATGGGGGCAAAGCTGGTACTTTAAACATTAAAAATATGGATACAGTTGAAAGTGGAGTTGATCTTTGGCTTACCCATGGCCAGCATCTTCCAGCACATGCATTTCAACTCCACCTCCCTCTTCAACTGCTTGCTCCTCAGCAACATGAATTCTCTGAAGATCATCAAGTGCCCACCTGTGCAAACTCCATTCTGCTTTCAAAAAGTTTACATGTACACCTCGAGGGACATCTTCCACTACCTTCCTGCAATGCATGATGAACATCAAGTCACACAAGGGGTCACAATTCAACTAACTCAAACAACATGTTCACGTTCGCTTAAATGTAGCACCTTATTGATTGTTTATATATCTAAGCCAAGTAAATTCACACTATGCTACATCAGTTCTCAAAGACTAGAAGATATGTGCAATAGTGAATCAAATAATGCATAACTGATCTAGTAATGGAGCAAATTTACATCCATCAAAATTAAATCACAGAAATTAAACATACAAACCTGTCGAACAACAGGGTTCTCATCACTATAGGCTTCCAACAGGAAAAGAAGATATACCTTAGGCTATTTTGAACACTAAATTGAACTAATCAGAACACATAAATTTTCAATAAAAAATGCAGGCCATAGGGCTAAATTGATGCAAGATGTTTCGTCAATTGATGCAAGTGTTACTCCCTCTATCCAAACTTAAGTTACACAATTTAAATTTTCACGATTGATTTAAAATGCAAACACAGCAAAAATAACAAACACAGAAAAAAAAACAGAGAGAAGAGAACTTTTAATTATGTGCAGCAAAGATTTTTTTAGAACATATACCTCAGACTCAACTTATTATTCCTTCTCCCACACATCATGATCATTTAGTTCAACATCCCCACCTTTATCTTCTTCTTCCCCTGCGAGTCAAGCATTTTTTTCTCTATCATACAAAACATCGAACACTTGGAGAGCAAGCATAAGAAAACAAAGAAAGGAAGGGGCACATTGAACTGGACTTCAGCAGACTTCCACTGTGGACTGGACTTCCAGCGATGCATGAGAAACATCGTCTCACCACAGCGATGCCGGAAATGCAATGGAGTTGGAATGCCAGGAATTCCGTAAAGTTGGAATGCCCTAAACACCGGAAGACCGAATGCCGGGAACACTAGATGCCGTGGAGTTGGGAACGCCTAATCTAGGTTAAGTTGGGCGGGAGAAAAGCAGAGAGAGGGATAAAAGCAATGAGGTGGTGTGCATTGGTAAGCGCAGCCGACGATGGGAGCTCAGGCAGAGGGGGTGGTGGAGAGCATCGCCATCGGTGGTGGGAAGAGAAGAGGTGGCATGCGGTGGTTAGCGCAGCGACAATGGGAGCTTCGGCGGAGAGGGGGTATATCACTGGTGATAGGAGATCCGGCGGCGATGAGAGATAGGGGCAGTGTGGAGACGGTGATGATCATCGCCATCAGAGGTGGGAAACAAAGAGGTGGCGTGCAGTGGTTAGCTCGGCGGCGATGGGAGCTCCGGTGGAGGAGGCGCGTATCACTGGTGATGGGAGCTCCGGCTGCAGATTTGGACAAAACATGGGTACAGAAGGACTAAAGGAGCATCATATCTGTGAAAACCACTAGTCGAACACTGATGCATATCACTTGTGTCGTTTCAGATCTTAATCAAGCCCACCAAAGCTACGACCTACCCCATGAGTTCAGTTTTTAACTGATTATTTAACACTCAAATGGACCTGTGGAGAGCCCATTTGCACCTTCAAGAGGATCAAATACTAATTGAAATAAAGTTTGTCTGTTAATTAGTTAAAGTCAACTTTGTTATTAGTGTTTATTTATTGAAAGTCAAGTAAGGGTTGACCGTTGATTAGACAAAGTCAAACATTTTTATTTGTATTTATTATATACTAATTAAAGTAAGGTTTGACCATTAATTAATAAAATTTAACTTAGTTATTAGTGTTTATATATTGAAAGTCGAGTAAAGTTTGATCGTTGATTAGTTGAAGTCAGCATAGTCACTAGTCAAAGGTAATGGTAAATAAAAAGAAACCGTGAGAGTCTACGGGAGTGGGGACATTGTCCCACTCCCGTGATACAATGAACCTTCTAAACTACCCTTGATCTAGATGATACAATCAGGTGGCCCAGAAGGAACTAGAACAGTCTTCGGGAATGGGAACCTTGTCCCACTCCGTGAATACATGATACTCACTAAGCTACCCCTGGACTAGATGATACAGCCAGGTGGCCCAAAAAGATGCTACCCCTTTGTGATGACAGAGGCCTATAGAAATCATCTGTGAAAATACCGAGGGGTATGAGAATAGCCTCACTAGCCCCTCACTCCATGCTACTTCCACACAACCGGTTGTGTGAATCGGCTCTTCATCCGTGGTTTGTTCCCCACGGGTGTCTTCCAAGCCGAGAATGGTCTCCGCCTTCAAGTGAAGTAGTATGACGTCTTCTCCCGGAAGAGCTAGAACACTGCTTCTACCATGTACACCTTTAATATGAAGATAAAGAGGTGTTATTAGCCTTCGATAACGATCTCTGGATGAGTGCCGAGGTTTTCTCTGTGGGGTTGGGAGCAGATTGACCGTAGTCTGTGTTGCTCCCAAGTGTTCTCGGCCGATAGACCTCCTAATGATGAAGAGACTGGCCATACCTTCTACCGCGCATGCCCTGCATAATGGTTTTGTAACCGTCCTCTCCATTTTTGGCAAATGGACAGCCTGATGCCATTTTGCACTTTTTAGTGTAGCGCAGGCAAATAGCGGAACCAACAGTACAACCATAATGTAACCGTGTGTGTGAACCGGTTGTCAATCCGTGGTATATTCCCCACGGTTGTCAAGCCAACCGTCGCTGAAGTGCGGTGACGACCTTCCGAACCGAGCGTGTTGTCGGCCTTTCTAGACGAGTGGCTATGCAAATAATAGTAGAAGAACTACGCAGCCTGATGCAAAATAAAGTCTCTTTTTTTTCACGGACCCCTTCGAGGACTCGAATGCCTCCCTCGAGCACTCGAACACATCCTTATGTCGAATGTCCCATTCGAGTGCTCGATCACCTCTATCACTTGAATGCCTCCTCGAGGACTCGAAGACCTCCAGCTCTCAAATGCTCCCCTCGAAACACCATACCCCTCGAGCACTCGAAGGCCTCTAGCACTCGAATGTCTCCTCGAGCACTCGATGACATCCAGCACTCGAATATACCCCTCGAGCACTCGAACACCTCCAGCATTGGATGCCTCCTCGAGGACTCGAAGATCTCCAGCACTCAAATGCTCCCCTCAAACCACCATACCCCTCAAACCACCATACCCCTTGAGCACTCAAAGTTCTCTAGCACTTGAATGCCTCCTCGAGCACTCGAAGACCTTCAACACTCGAAAATACCCCTCGAACCATTATACCCCTCAAACCACCCTGCCCCTCGAACCTCTACCGTGCCCCTCGAACCACTACCATACCCCTCGAACTGCCATGGCCCTCGAGTCACTATACCCCTCGAACCACCACCCTACCCCTCGAACCACCAGACCCCTCGAACCCCCATGCCCCTCTAACCGCCAGTCCCCTTGAACCAGCATACCCCTCGAACCCCCATGCTCCTCGAACAACATTGCCCCTCGAACCAGAATATCCCTCGAACCACCGTGCCCCTCGAACCTTGGGTCAAGGGTTGGAACTCGAGGGTCGAAGGTCTAGGGTCGATGGTCGAAGGTGGGGCTCGAGGGTCGAGGGTTGAGGGTCGAGGGTCGAGGGTTGGGGTGGTTTCAAAGAATTGAATCCTCGAACCACCCGAAGCCTCTGACTATCTACCCATGAAGCCTCAGACCAGTTACCTTTTGAGTCTCGAGGGTCGAGGTGTTAAATTATTTTCCTATGCTACGAGGAGGGCATCCATGGATTCCCAGTCCTCCAAAAAGATTGGATGGGATGACACCTCCATGCCACTTCTGTAAAAAAGATGAAGTGGTGTATACCGGTTCTACCATATACACCTATATTGGTTGTGGTGTTGTTGGCCTTCTAAAAACAATCTCCGGGTAATTAGGAGGTCCAAACCATAAGAAATATTTACCGCCCTTGTAATTACCTGCAAGAAATATTTACCGCCCGGATGGGCTTCCAAAGTCCACCAATGAGTTTACCTGCAAGAAAACTTTTGAGAAAATCTTCAGCATAGTCACTAGTCGAAGGTAACGGTAAATAAAAAGAAACCGTGAGAGTCTACGGGAGTGGGAACATTGTCCCACTCCCGTGATACAATAAACCTACTAAACTACCCCTGATCTAGA
This sequence comes from Rubia yunnanensis, assembly GCA_037428765.1. Classification (NCBI taxonomy): domain Eukaryota; kingdom Viridiplantae; phylum Streptophyta; class Magnoliopsida; order Gentianales; family Rubiaceae; genus Rubia; species Rubia yunnanensis. Next base: position 41,773,007 of record CM075061.1, on the reverse strand, counting down.
TGGTACAATCAGGTGGCCCAAAAAAATGCCGTGGGAATGTACGGGAGTGGGGACATTAGCCCACTCCTTTCATACATGTTACCTAAAATACTACCCCTGATCTAAATGTTACAACCAGGTGACCAAAAGAAGCTAGTCCCATCGTGATGATCGGGGCCTGTGGAAACCATCCATGGAAAAATATTACAACCCGTCGTGGTGACCGGGGCCTGTATAAGCCCTCCCTGAAAAATAGAGGGGCAGGAGAACAAACTCACTAGCATCCTTGCTCCATGTTACATCCATCCTACCGGTGGTGTGAATCGGATCTTGTGCCATGGTTTTCTCCCCACGGGTGTCTTCAACTCCGAGAGTGGTCTCGGTCTTCCAATGAATGAAGTAGTATGACCTGTACTCCTAAAAGGGCTTTCACACCACTTCTACCATGTACACCTCTAAGATGAAAATAAAGATGTGTTATTGGCCTTCGATAACGATCTCTGGATGAAGGCCGAGGCTTTCTCTTTGGGGTTGGGGGCAGTTTGACCGTAGTCCGTTGTGCTCCCAAGTGTTCCCCGTGGATAGACCTCCTAGGCTTAAGAGCCTGGGCATGACTTCTACCGCATAGTCACTAGTGTTTCTATACAGAGAGAGAGAGAGTCAAGTAAAGTTTTACCATTAGTTAGTTAAAGTCAACTTTGTTATTAGTGTTTATATATTGAAAGTCAAGGTTTGACCGTTGATTAGACAAAGTCAAACATTTTTATTAGTATTTATTATATACGAATTCAAATAAAGTTTGGCCGTTAATTATTTAAAGTCAACTTTGTTATTAGTGTTTATATATTGAAAGTCAAGTATAGTTTGACCGTTGATTAGTCAAAGTTAGCCTAGTTATTAGTGTTTATATATTGAAAGCCAAGTAAAGTTTGACCGTTAATTAGTTAAAGTCAACCTAGTTATTAGTGTTTATATATTGAAAGTCGAGTAAAGTTTGACCATTAATTAGTTAAAGTCAACTTTGTTATTAGTGTTTATATAATGAAAGTCAAGTAAGGTTTGACCGTTGATTAGACAAAGTCAACCTAGTTATTAGTATTTATTATATACTAATTCAAATAAAGTTTGACCATTAATTAGTTAAAGTCAACTTTGTAATTAGTGTTTATTTATTGAAAGTCAAGTAAGGTTTGACCGTTGATTAGACAAAGTCAAACATTTTTATTTGTATTTATTATATACTAATTAAAGTAAGGTTGGACCATTAATTAGTCAAAGTCAACTTAGTTATTAGTGTTTATATACCGAAAGTCGAGTAAAGTTTGATCGTTGATTAGTTAAAGTCAGCTTAGTCACTAGTCGAAGGTAATGGTAAATAAAAAGAAACTGTGAGAGTCTACGGGAGTGGGAACATTGTCCCACTCCCGTTATACAATGACCTACTAAACTACCCCTGATCTAGATGGTACAATCAGGTGACCCCAAAAATGCCGTGGGGGTGTACGGGAGTGGGGACATTGGCCCACTCCCTCAATACATGCTTCCTAAAATGCTGCCCCTGGTTTAAATGTTACTACTAGGTGACCCAAAAAACAACGAGAACAAAAGATCATGAGAACAATCTCGCTAGCCCCTCCTCCGTGGAACCTCCATCCAACTGGGAGTCGAAACCGGCTCTTGACCCATGGTTTGTTCCCCATAGGTGTAATCCCAACCGTCGCTGAAGTGCTGCGACGGCCTTCGAAACCCAGAGAGGTCTCGACCTTCCAAGGAGTGAAGCATTGTGTCCTCTCCGGATGGAGTTGGTACACCGCTTCTACCATGCACACCCCTAAGATGAAGATAAAGGGGTGTTATTGGCCTTCGGTAACGATCTCTGTGTGTGCCGAGGTTTTTCCTTTGGGGATGGGAGCTAGTTGACCGTAGTCGATGGTGCTCCCAGTTGTTCCCCGCGGATAGACCTCCTGATGATAAGAGACTGGGCATGACTTCTACCGCGCACGCCCCGTGTAACGGTTTTGTAACCGTTCTCTCCATTCTAGGCAAATGGGCAGCCGTATGCCATTTTGCACTTTTCTGTGCAGCGCAGGCAAATCGCGCAACCGTCAAATCCAAGTATCTTGGCTAGTAGTGGGTTAATTAATTTCACGTACGCTAATTAATTAATCCACTACCCAATTCTAGTAGTTGTGCAACCCAAGTGATGAAAGCTTTCACCCCAGTGGATGGGGAAACTTAGAACTCCCTTACTCGTGATCCACAGTTTCTGCCTAGGAAAAAGAAGGCTGAAATCTCAACATTTCCAAACTGGACTTTTTTTTAGTTACTAGTGTTTCTATACAGAGAGAGAGTCAAGTAAAGATTGACCGTTGATTAGTTAAAGTCAACTTAGTCACTAGTATTTATATATAGAAAGTCCAGTAAGGTTTGACCATTGATTAGACAAAGTCAAGCATTTTTATTAGTATTTATTATATACTAATTCAAATAAAGTTTGACCGTTAATTAGTTAAAGTCAACTTTTTATTAGTGTTTATATATTGAAAGTCAAGTATAGTTTGACAGTTGATTAGTCAAAGTTAGCCTAGTTATTAGTGTTTATATATTGAAAGTCAAGTAAAGTTTTTACGATTGTTTATATATCTATTCAAATATGTAGTCAAAGTTTCCTTAGTTTGACTGAATCTTTGATCTTGTGCAATTTAATCCGGGATGGAGGGAGTATACTAAATCAATTAAGGGTTGAACGTTAATTAGTTAATGTAAACAAATTTTATTCTTATTTGTATATATGAGGTCAGTAAAGGTTGATAGTTGATTAATTTAACTTAACTTAGTCATTAGTTAAAGTCAACAAAAGAAGTGAACGATTTTAAAAGTTTTTAAAAAAAAGCTTAGAGCGGCTGCGAAGCTGCTCCCAGCTCATGAAATTTCTGGGAAGATTATTTGAAATTTTTGGCGAATTTTTTGAATTCTTTGGCGGAAATAATGAACTTAAAAAAATTTCAACAAATATTTAGAAGTTTTTGGTGATTTCTTCGGGGAAAAATATTTTGGCGGGAAAACTTAAAAAAGTTTTAGCACCGGTTTAAACCGGTGCTATTTTCTTCCAAAACCGGTGCTATTTTGGCATTTTCTTTGGTGGGAAAATTTTAAAAATTTATAATTTTTTAGCACCGGTTTAAACCATTGCTATTTTCTTCCAAAACCTGTGCTATTTTTTTTATTTTTAGCACTGATTTTTAAAACAATGCTAATGTTTCCAAAACCGGTGCTATTTTAAAAATTTTGGGCTATTTCTTTGGCGGGAAAATGAGTATTGGAAATTTTTAGCATCGGTTTTTAAAAACCGGTGCTAATTAGCACCTTTACAAAAAACCGGTGATTTTTTGCAAAAACTAGTGCTATTTTTTAATTTTAAGGAATGATTTTTAAAACCGGTGCTATTTTAAATTTTTTTGAAGGAAGATAGAATTTTACAAATATTTAGCACCGGTTTTTAAACACCAGTGCTAATATATCCAAAACCGGTGCTATTTAAAATTTTTTGGCTATTTCTTTGGGGGGGGGGGAAATGAAATTTTCAAATTTTTAGCACCGGTTTTTAAAAACTGTTGCTATTGTAAAATTTAGCACCGATTTTTAAAAAACCAGTATTAAAATTAAAAAACTAGTGTTAAATTAACATTGGTTTTAAAAACCGGTGTTAAAATTCAAAAAAACTGGTGCTATTAGATTTTTAGCACCGGTTTTAAAAACCAGTGCTAAAAAATCGGTGCTAGAGGGGGGTCTCTGTGGTAGTGATTCATAGCCACAAATGTAACACTATAGACGAAAGTATCTTGCACTTTAGCAAAAATACGTGGATAAGGCTAACCAAGAAATAATCTATAGATAGGAGTAATATCTTCCAACAATTCTAAGCTTCATTTTTTTATCTAACTTGTGTTACTCTAGCAATATCAGAATTCCCTAGGGTTACTGACCGATTGGAATTTAGATGCCCAACCAAAGAATTTCTCTCATTGTTGATATCATCTTGTGAGTACGGCTTTAAATCCTTTTGGAAAATATGATAATAACAAGATAGTATCAAATAATGAGAAAGGTTAGGTAGAAAAGTTAACTAGAAACAAATGTACACTTACCTTGTCAACTTCAAGTACATCTTTGCAGACTTCTTGAATGCACTCAATCGTGTATAACATGACATAATAGCCAGACTCCCAAGTTTGCACTTGTTTCTTGTACTAATTTGAAAAAACATAAATTCTTAAGACTGTTATATCAAATAAGTATAGTTTATTGAAAAAAAACATGCTAGTAGTCCACATTGATTTTTACCACTTCTAACTAAGTATTTTTTTGGTTGCTAGTGTCCTTCATTGCAGAATCCAAAAGTTCAACAAATTCATCCAACAATTGGAAGTGCATGGGATCCATCCAATACACCCGCTTATTTGTGGGGACAATCAAAATCAATATCATGGTCCTTAAATATGAAATTTTAAATTATCAATAGAAATTTGTGGAAACGGTGTTGGTAAATGAACTGAACATTGTAAATGTAACCTTTAGATGTATGGCGCAACGAAAAACTTCTTATCCTTCCGGCCTAGACATTTGCGAATGTAGTCGATCCTCTCTTGTTTCGTACAAGTCTTGATTTTTCACCAGGAACATGTATCCAATCCATCCCTTCTGTTGATTATTGGTAAACAACATGTACCTTGAGAATTTGAATTTTGTCATTAGTTGTAATAATGTTTAAAGTAAATAATATTGACATTCAAATTAAATTAAGAAAATCACTCATAAGGTGTAGATCGACATCATCGTTTGATTAACTTGCTCACATCTCCATAGGTCTTAAAAATCACTCCATAACGTATGGGCGGAGCCAGAAAAAAAAAGGTGGATTAAAATTTAATTTCAGAGTTCTGTCTTTGAAGGTAGTGTTAAAATTTCAAGAAATTTTAATTTTAGGGGAATAAACTAGGTCTTAAATTAAAAATAAACTAGGGAACTAATAAAAAATCATATATTAATTAGCAAAAGAAATTTAAAAAATGTTTTTTGAAAAAAGTATGTCAATTGCCCCTACCTTGCACAGGGGCAGCTCCATCCGTGCCGTAACACAATGATTTCATGTTTGTATCCAAATGAGCATTCATTTCCCAAGAATACGTATGTTGAGTTTCGATGATGAGGTTGAAGCCAATTATATTGCACACATACGAAGTGAGAAGAGTCTCGTAGGGCGTGTGTTTTTGTAAATGGAGGTCTAACCTTAATTGGTGTCATTGGGACCGATTTGGTTGTTTCTTTGACCAATCTTGATGTTGTTTTTATTGGGTTTGAGGTTAGGGTGATGCAGGCCATGTTTCCTTCAAGTGTCGATCCTTCACAGGATCAGTGTATATTAGTCTTTGAGGTCAAAGAGGGAACATTCACCAGGTAGGTCCAACTTTCTTGTATTCTCTGTCCAGGATTGGCAAAGGGGAACCTAACACCAAAGGATTCTCCAGAGGAAGCCCTCGAAAGACCATCCGCAATAGGTACAGAGTGATTTTGTTTTATTAACTTATGAAAAGCTCCACTTGCTATATGGAGTGGGCTACCATCTATGTCTTAATCAATGAATAGCTCACACATACATGATTTCTACACCCCCACCAAAATTTATGTTAAATATGAAACTTCATTCTTAGGAAAAATTTTGAAAAAATAAAAATAAGTACCTTTTCTTCACTTGCAAGGATGACATTGTCGAGCTTGTCGGGTCTGAACAATTGCCTCTTCATCCTTGGAGTTTGAACTATTTCCTCTAAGTTGACCTCAACATATCCGGAAGAATGTTGTGAACCACTTGATGGCAGCGTCCAATTGTGCGTCAAGTCCTCTAAATTCTATGGAAGAACAAGCCCGGTGTGTTTGACCAATTTCCGAATTAGGATGTCCTGTTGCTCATTTCGTTAGTCTTGGAGTAGCGCTTGTTTTTGAAAGGTGTGAATTTGCAAGGGTTCTGCAACATTTTATGATCGTACGATGCCAAATGCCTCCCATTGGGTCAAGAACGCACCCACGCCCCGGCCTGTGTGGTCGGATTTTTCTATAACTTTGCAAAGGATGTTGTGGTCATCCGTTGAAATGAATTGCCCTTGAAATTGACCATTCATTAATTTTTCCTCTGTAAAAAAAGAAAATGTGTAATGTTTGTTAATATGTTATAAAGAAAATGGATTAAAAAATAACAATAAATTCATCTAAACATTTACAACCACTCTTTTGGAAATTTTTCCTTAATCCTCGACATGTACGCTTTCTTTGTTTTGTCGACCTTTTAGGTATACATCGAAACCTCTCAATGTCATCCACATTGATTGGTTGCACTGTAGCCCTTTCCTCGTCTTCGGCCATCCCGGCCTCTATTGCTATTTGCACATCTCATTCAAGACGTTCTTTTACAGCTTGATTGCCGCCAAGGCATAAATCCCACTGCTCAAATGGTGAGTAATTATATTCTTTGCGGAAATCCGTTGTTTATCTTCCCTTGTATGATATGTTAGAATGCTAGAGTCATGTCATCACTATAAAAATTTTAATCTAAACACACTAATAGTTTGAATATTTTTTTACTAACGTTATCCGCATTTTTCTTGTGAATTTCCCAAATCTTGGACATCATAAAGATAGCCTTTTTTTTCAAAAATCACCCATGTTCAGTGCTTCAATGTCAAATAGCCTCTATGAGGATTATGAACCACATAGAGTGAATGATGGGGAGCATATTAAAAGATGAAATGTAGAAGAAATATGAGGGAATGACAATTCACTAAAGCTACCTTGCATTCCATCCACAATGTGTCCTTGTATTCTTTTGGGACATCATGCCAACTATCGTAGTGGATGTCTATTCTTGTTCTACCAACCTTGAAAACCCAACTAGACCATTTAGCACATTACGCCAACACACACTTTCCCAACTTGTTGAAAATCAACGATGTCAACTCCTTTCTAGCCATTTTACGTTCTAAGGTTTTGCAATGAGTTCAGGCTATTCCCAGTCAATTTTCCTAGTTGACATTTCCTATGCTACTTTCACAAATATACCAAAAATTAACTAAACCTAGCTTCATTACATGTGTTTATATTTATGGAATACCAAACATTTCATATATAAGTAAACCATAAGAACAATATGTTGTACTTAACCCTATTCAAATCACATGTACAATATAAGACTAATTAACCATTGAAGTTTAAGAAAAAAACATAGCTCAACATAATCCCTAGAAATGAACATCGCATTTAATCAAACTATTACATAGCTCAATCAATAAACCTAGCAATATACCTTTTATTTCAATTCAAGTGCACCATTTTATCATCCACCACCTTGAAGCCACCAAAACCCTAATGCAATAAACACTACTGGGAGCACCCCCCTTTGCCGCCGATTGCTGGGGGCTATGGCATCGGTTGTTCGTTCCTCCTTCCAATCGGTGCTAAGTAGGAGGGTTCTGAAACGTAGTTACTATGGCATCGGTTGTCAAAAATGGTGCTGGAAATTTGATATTACAACATCGGTTCTTGATATACCATTGAAGAATGATGAGTCCTCGTTAATGTTCAAAGGTTCTTTCAAAACACTGGTTAGTAACATAAACCGATGCTGTTAATCTGACATATTAAAAACCAACACCAATTTGTTTTCTATTTACTAGTGCTATTGCTGTGGAGATGGATGTCTTAGCACCGGTCGTTATATTTGCAAAACTGGTGCTTATTTAAAAAAATAATTTGCAATATTCTTTTTAGATTATACCTGGCCCTCTCGAAATTCAAACCAGCAGAAAATTAAATTTATTGTAAGCAAGAACATACTCAAAGTGTAAGAATCTATAGTGGGAAAAAAGAAATCCATGAACAAGATATAACTAATCACAAAAGGTCAAACTTTGTCCTAATAATATACAGGATGAAAATACACTAGATCCATGTGTACCATTTCTTCACTTGCAAGGATGACATTTTCGAGCTTGTCGGGTCTGAACATTCACTTGCAAGGATGACATTGTCGAGCTTGTCGGGTCTGAACATTCACTTGCAAGGATGACATTGTCGAGCTTGTCGGGTCTGAACAATTGCCTCTTGATCCTTCGAGTTTGAACTATTTCCTCTTAGTTGAACTCAGCATATCCGAGAGAATGTCATGAACCTCTTGATGGCGGTGTCCAATTAGGCGTCAAGTCCTCTAAATTGTATGGAAGAACAAGCCTGGTGTGTTAGACCAACTTTCAAATTAGGATGTCCTGTTGCTCATTTCGTTTGTCTTGAAGTAGTGCTTGTTTTTGGAAGCTGTGAATTTTCAAGGGTTCCACACCATCGTATGATCGTACGATGCCAAATGTCTCCCATTGGGTCAAGAATGCACCCATGCCCCTAGCACGGCCCGTGTGGTCAGATTTTTCTATAGCATTGCAAAGGATGTCGTGCTCATCCGTTGAAATGAATATCCCTTGCAATTGATCATTTTTTAATTTTTCCTCTGTAAATAAGAAAATGAGTAATGTTTGTTAGTTTGTGATAAAGAAAATGGATTAAAAAACAACAATAAATTCATCTAAACATTTACCACCACTCTTTTGGAAATTTTTCCTTAATCCTCGACATGTACGCTTTCTTTGTTTTGTCGGCCTTTTAGGTATACATCGCACCTCTCAATGTCATCCACATTGATTGGTTGCACCGTAGCCCTTGCCTCGTCTTTGGTCATCCCACCCTCTATTGTTATTTTCATATCTCGTTCAAGATGTTCTTTTATTGCTTGATTGCCGCCAAGTTATAAACTCCACAACTCAAACGATGAGTAATTACATTCTTCGCAGAAATCCGTTGTTTATCTTCCCTTGTATGATAATTTAGAATGTTAGAGTCATGTCATCACTATAGAAATTTTAATCTAAACACACTAATAATTTGAATATTATTTTACTAACGTTATCCGCATTCTCCAAGGCTCCTTTCTTGTGAATTTCCGAACTCTTGGACATTATAAACATAGCCTTCTTTCACAAATCACCTACTTTAAGTGCTTCAATGTCAAATGGCCTCTACGAGGATTTTGAACCACATAAAGTGAATGATAGGGAGCATATTAAAAGATGAAATGTTGAAGAAATATGAGGGAATAGCAATTCACTAAAGCTACTTGCATTCCATCCAAAATGTGTCCTTGTATTCTTTTGGGACATCATGCCAACTATCGTAGTGGATGTCTACTCTTGTTTTACCAACCTTGGAAACCCAACTAGACCATTTAGAACGTTGCGCCAACACACACTTTCCCAACTTTTTGAAAATCAACGATGTCAACTCTTTTCTAGCCATTCAACTTTCCAAGGTTTTGCAATGAGTTTGGGCTATTCCCACATCCCTATATCTGTCATCCTTATCCATTCCATCATCTGTTGTTAGAAGATTGACATTTCAGGAAAGTGAAACATCGTCACGAGTCAATATTCCTAGTTGACATTTCCTATGCTACTTTCACAAATATACCAAAAACTAACTAAACCTAGCTTCATTACACGTGTTTATATTTATAGAATACCAAACATTTCATCTATAAGTAAACCATAAGAACAATAAGTTGTACTTAACCCTAATCAAATCACATGTACAATATAAGACTAATTAACCATTGAAGTTTAGGAAAAAAATGCTAAACATAATCCCAAGAAATGAATGTAGCATTTAATAAAACTATTACATAGCTCAATCAATAAACCTAGCAATATACCTTTTATTTCAATTCAAGTGCACCATTTTATCATCCACCACCTTGAAGCCACCAAAACCCTAATATAATAAACACTACTGGGAGCACCCCCTCTATGGCACTGATCGTTGGGGGCTATGGCACCGGTTGTTCGTGCCTCCTTTCGGCCAGTGCTAAGTAGGAGGGTGCTGAAACGTAGTTACTATGGCATCGGTCGTCAAAACCAGTGCTTGAAATTTGATATTACAGAATTGGTTTTTTATATACCAATGTTAAATGATGAGTCCTCGTTAATGTTCAAAGGTTCTTTCACAACACCGGTTAGTAACATAAACCGATGTTGTTAATCTTGCATATTAAAAAAACAACACCTATTTTTTTTATTTACTGGTGCAATTGTTGTGGAGATGGATGTCTAAGCATCGGTCGTTATATTTGCAAAATTGGTGGTTAATTGTTTAAAAATAATTTTCAATATTCTTTTTAAATTATACCTGGCCCTCTCGGAATTGAAACCAGCAGAAAATTAAATTGGTTGTAAGCAAAAACATACTCAAAGTGTAAGAATCTATAGTGGGAAAAAAGAAATCCATGAACAAGATATAACTTATCACAAAAGGTCAAACTTTTTCCTAATAATTTACATGTTGAAAATACACTAGATCCACTAAAGTGTTGGTTTTTAGGAAGACACGCACGCGTTCACCCAAGCCTCACACCTTGTGTTTGAGAGGTTTATTATCCTTGCCACTGTACACTTCTCTTACTGGGGGAAATATCTATCCTGCACAAAATAATTATTTGTTGTCAAAGAAATTAATTTTAAATTCGAAATGATGCAACATTTGAGCACCTTGAAGGAGACATGGTGTGTATACACATGTTTTAACAATGTATTTATCATCAACATAGTTTAATGTTAAACACAGCTAGCGATGAACACACCATGTCTCCTTGGTGCTCATACACTACAAAATTTCCACATTTGAAACTGTGGAGTTCTAAGTTGTAGCACCTTTTCATAATGGAAGAAGCATTACTTAGTTATAGGGCACTACATGAATAGAAAGCAATCAATGCAGTGCCCTTAAACTAATTCTTCCTACGTTAAGCTTGTTCACAATAACAATTAAAATAGAAAACCATTTAAAATGTCGAAATGAATCATCATTTAAGCACCAAGGAAATGTTGTGTGTATAACTATGCGTTAACACTATATTTAACATGAACAATGATTTAATGTTAAACACACAATGTTAAATAGTTAATCATAAACACACCAAGTCTACTTGGTGCTCATAGACTACAAAATCTCCACATTTGAAATGAAAGAGTTCTACAAATGTTATAAGCATTACACAGTTAGAGGGCATTACATTAAACGAAGGCAACCTATGCCGTGCCCTTTAACTAATGCTTATTAATTTAAAATGTCGAAATGAAGTAGTTTCTCGGGGTCACCGAAGCAAGGAGTGTTTAAACAAACCATGTAAAACACTCATTTCTTCGGTGGCCCGTAGACTATAACATCTCAACAGTTTAAACACTAACTTGAAAAAGACTAAAAATATCGAAATGCTGCAACATTTAAGTACCAAGCCTTTTGGTGTGTATACCTATTGCTTAAACAAGTAGACACACGAAATTCCTCGGTGCTCATACACAAAAAATTCTCAACAATTTAGATTATGGTGTTGCAAAATGTTACAACACTTTTTCGTAAATGAAGAAGCATTACAATAGTTAGAGGGAAATATATGAATCGAAGGCAACCTATGTACTGCCCTTTAACTAATGCATATTTCAGTGACCCTGGTAGACTACGATATCTCAATAGTTTAAACATCAACTACAAATTATCAAAACACGGAAAAATACCTTTTAACCATAATCTAATTCTTCATTCATTCAAAACATTGTAGTTGTTCTACAACATTTAAAACTGAAACATAAACACAACAACATCCCACAATAATATATATCACATTAGTTACAAGAAAAATTTATAGTTTCCAGAACAATTATACATAATGCCGAAAATGTCACATAGTAGACAAACATCATAAACATACACTCATGAAGTTACAAATTAATTGTTACTTCAACAGATTAGTGTGTAAAACACATAAACTACAAAAATATGAAAAGTATCAATTAACCCAGATAATTAGACTAGATAAATTAATACAATCCAATGAATTCCAGAACAAGATAATCAATACAAATAATCTTGGAGCTTAAAATCTCACAATCAAATCAACGATAACTTCGTTCGTTATATGAAGAAAATTTGACACAGTAATCAAAACAGAGAAAATAATATAATGACCGATAAATAAAAATGACCTAGGAAAAAAGAAGAAGGTAGCGACGAAAAAAACCAACATCATAAAAACATGATGTGGGAGGAGGAAGGTGGTTATGTAAGGAGGAAGGGCGTGGATGCAGCGGGGATATTTGGATGTTTAGGAGGTGGCGGTGGTAATGGAGAGGATGAAGGCATATATGGTTGGTTGTTTAGGGGGAGGAGGCGGTGGGAATGGATAGGAGGTGGAGTAGTATAAGAGGATGAGAGGCAAATGAGGGAGTGAGTAACTTTAGGGTTTTATTTTTGGTTTATATTGAAATTTTTTTAAGGATTGAGATTAAATATACATACGGGAAATCAAGGGTTCAGATTTTATCTAGATGTGTGCAACACTAATTACGAGAACCGGTGCTAGTAATTACAAAAACTGGTGGTAATATTTGTTTGAAGTAGCTGCCCGAGGCTGCTATGGTATTAATTACTGTTACAACCCGAGAGCAGAGTTGTAAATGTTTTTCTAACTCCGGAGCACTGGTTGTTCGACCGGTGCTAGAATGGAAAATCAGTGCTAAAAATGTCAAAAGCAGCTGCTAGATATTGCTATGGTATTAATTTTTTTTACCACCCGAGAGCAGACATATAATTATTTTTCTAACACTAGAGCACCGGGTGTCCAACCAATGATAAAACTGAATACCGGTGCTAAAACATTCTTAAAGCAGTTACTTGAGGCTGCTTATTCCCGACGAGTTGCAGAAATCAAGCAAGGTATTTTGTGACTGGTGTTGTGTGCATAGCGACACTAGTGCTGAAATTAACTTTGTAAAAATTTAAATTTCCCGCCCAAATATTGACCAAATTAGTTCGTCTAGTTCATCCAACTTTTCTGAGCACTAGTAAATCAACAATCCTGACCGGTGCTAACATTTCAGATAATATTTCTAAATATTCATTTACAGATTCTATATAGGGGGGAATTTTGTCCATTGTTTTTATGCCCAATTGGGCTAAAAAATATTCAATTCAACACCCAATAGAGCTCGTGTTTCAAATTAGTATCCAATGGATACCCCCAAACCCTCCGACCAGAATTTTGTGAAAATCACACTATAGCCCAAAACTTAAATACAACTCCTTATTAGTGGCCAAACAAAATCACATTGTGTATTCTTGGGTCAATATATGTTATAAAAAAGAATGTTATGTTTTATTATAATTTGGTAAAGCGCTAGTATATGTGCTAGAGTATCTAACTATTGATGACTTAGAAGTTATGAAGTACAAACATGATGTTTTCTATGTTTTTTATTTACACCAAAAATTAATTTTGTATATTAGTTTTACGAATTCACATATTGTTCTAAGAATGTAGGATTGCATCTGAGTGGAATCAAATTTGGATGTCCGAGTGAAGTTTTTGCCTTTTGCACTTAGGTCCCTCCAAGAATCTCGGAATTTTCGAAACACAAAATTGGCAATTCAATACAGCAATTGATAAGTATGGTATGATCACAAGTACGCAAGTACGACTTGATTGGGTGAATGGAACATCCTGAAAACTGATCATATATAACAAGTGCTATATTTACATAAAATGCAGTGTTGCCCCAAACTAAGTGTCAACTTGAGCATTGATTCAAAACACTTGATTCTTATTTTTACTTCCTACATATATGAATTCTAAATAATGGAAATTTTTAATTTATAAATTTCAAAGAAGTAGTACATGTCCTAGACTAAAATATCCAAAAAAGTGTATAAATATAAACGAAAAATCGTATTTCTTTAATACCATACGATAATCTAAAAGCATAATAATCATCAAAGAAGTGGAAAATAATGATATTTTTTCTGCAAAATAACATAGAATTGTTTCGAGCTTTAATCCAAAATATAATCACTACAAAAATGATTATTCAATATAATTACAATGAGGATCTAACTTCATGAATAATATCTAGCAAATGGCTTGTCATGCAACATTTGCGCTTGTTCTGAGCACGTTCCAACGTTGTTGTCCCCAATACCCGAGCCTGGATATGTAGGAAAAGGTCCAACTATTTTCATTGCATTCCAGAACTGGTACTGAAATACCTTTCCCATTTGATCACACTAAGACCTTTGATATTGTGATTCCGTCAGCAGACTTTGTACACCCACCTCCAATCCCGCAACTCTAGATTCCAACACACTGTCCTGAGGGCATTTGAAGAAAGCATCTACTGTACTCTTACCCATTGGATGGCCGTATATACCATGTGGATAGTGGGGGACACCTAATTTTGTGCACTGCTTAGAGACCAGGCTACAGAAATTGTAACAACATATTCTCTCTGTACCATGTCTCAACTCATTCGCTATTTGCTTACCCAAATTGTAGCAGAGTTGTTTTAATGGCGTACAAATGTCTGAGCCTCATACTCTGAACCTCAGTGTTCACTGTGATGGGGTCAATTCTGGATGCTGCAAAGTGGTACCATTCATTCAACTCGGGAGTCAGTAACTTCTTTGGCATCTTTTTTGAAACTGGTTTAACAATAGACTCGACATTGGTTCCCTCCCTAGTTACCATCCTCATGATTTCCCGTCCTGTGGAATCATCAAATTCCCAAACCTTCTCGGTATAGTAGGGGAATGAAAGATATTCATCTTCCTCGGGGGAAACATTTGGCAACCCGTACAACTCATTTATAGATTCTGCAGTTAATTCCACCATTTCCCACGACAGAAGGCCTCAGTCCACCTTCCAACACACCGAAAATTAGAATAGAACTCACTCACTATGCTAAGGTTGAACATTGGAGGCGTGTCACACAATTTCTCCCACCCAAGTGCCTATATTTTTTCTTCAAAGGGGGGAGCATATTCGATTCCGCTCTCCGGAAAATGTCACCTTTGTTTGTAGGTTTGTGCCATTAATTTTTCCGCCTCTGGAATGAACCTCTTCTCCTATTGTTCAACATTGGATTTCACCTCCAGAGAAGAAGGGGATGCATCACATTTCCTCTTGTGGGGAGTTTTGGGTGCCATATCTTACAATGTCAAATGAGGCATTTCAACAACACCTTCCATGAAACCAAAAAAACCTGTACAGTTTGCTTTCTTGAACATCAATATACCCTTAATGCGACCTAATCAAATAAAATATATACAAAAATGCTTTTGTTACACATTAACCCTATGTACATGATTGCAATATCGAAATTTTTTGGAGAGCAAAGTGAACAGACATTGAAAAAAGTAGTTAGTTTTCCAAAAACTATGGGTTCATGCTTAATAATCTAGTACAATACAATAGAAATGTTTGAAAGACAACTCACCTAAAATCTTTCACAGAGTTTGGGAGTATAAACCGATGGGGAAGATGGGTTACTTTTCCTCTACAATGTTTAGAAAATGAAGAGCAGCTGTGCTTGGAACTGTTAAAATTCTGAACTTAAATATTCTAGCATCATTATAAAGCTTGAAAACCGGTGCTAAAATAAGTAGAAACAACTGCTTGAGACAGCTATAATTTATTTTCTCAACATTTTCTACCAGCCCGAGAACAAACTTGCCAAAAATATTCTACAGGGGCAGCACTGACATAAACACCGGTGCTCATAAGTCATAAACCGGTGCTCGTAAGTCATAAACCGGTGACAAACATAAACAAAGCAGTTGCGTAATGCTTCTTTCATTAATTTTTAAAAAAAATATGCTTCTCAACCAGAGAGATAATCTCACATATTTTGTCCAAGTACATAGCACCAGTGTAAGGACTGGTGCTGCAATTAGAACAGCCGGTGCTAAAAGGTAACATAGCACATACTCTATTTTTCAACCTTCTACAGTATCGCTAATGTTACTATCCTCAGCACCGATTTTCTCAAAACCGGTGCTATTAGTTTCCCTCGATTTTTTGCGTGAAATTACTTATTTCTTAGTTGTGACCAGTTACAACAGTTGTGGTGCTATAACCAATTCAGATACCGGTGCTATCTATTATGTATGACACCAGTTTGAGGAACTGGTTTCAATAAATCGGTGCTTGAAATAGATGTCAGCACTTGTTTTGTACAATTATGTCACAATACCGGTGCCATAAATTGAGTTCGGCACCGATTCTGTAGGTCTGCAGGTTTTCGACCAGTGTCATATTACCCATTAACTTGAATGTTTGAACCCCCACTTAAAATAGAACTCATAAATTCCACAAATGTAACCCTAGCTATTATAATAGAACCATCCTTGAGTTTAGTCATTTAGGTTCCAAAAAATGTAAACCCTGACTATGGATTGAAGAGATATGTAACTTTTTTCATAAAACAAAGGGTATGAAATTATCCTTCATAGCTTCTACCGAAATGACAAAGAAAACCCTTCATAAAATAAAAATAAAAATAAAAATGGCAAGAGAAATTGGAGTAGAAGAGATATAAGATGGAATGGATGATGAACAAAGACATGAAATAATCTAAAGATGAATTGTTAAAGATGAATTGTTGAAGAGGAGGTGGAATGGAATTGAGTGTAGGGTTTGGGATGTTTTTGGTTGGGGGAGGAGAACTCCGGGGGGGGGGGGCGTTTAATGGGTAATAAATGCTTATTTGAAACCCTCTTTAATGTTTTTGTTTTGCAAATTGAAGGGTTTCCGATAAAACTCAAAAAAAGTGGAGATTTCAATTAAAAACATGGAAGCAAGTTCTCTCTTCTTTAATATATTTATGGGAACGGTTTCCATGTTTGGAAATAGCATTGGTATTTAAAAAACAAAACGGCCGAATTTCATAAAAACCCTAAAATCCATCACTTGAATTCCCCCATTCCAAAACCATAGTTCCCAAAGTTTAAATTTCTCAAATCTCACCAATTAACAATGAGTTGTAGGAGCACCGGTGCTAAGTCAAAGGTGAACGAACAGAGTCATTGCCCATTCACGGAGATTGCGCCATCCTTAAAATGTTTCAATGAATTTTTCGAGCAAAGGTATGGGGACTTCTCAGAGAGGAAAGTTATCAATTCTAAGGCTATATTAGCATCAAACATTGGTGAACTTGGACTAAGTTATTTGCTTTCTTATTTCAAGGTTCAACATTTAGAGAAATTACTTTGTATATGAAAGTCGGTCCATGTCAATGAGGTTATACAGTACTATGCTGATTTAGGTCAAAGTAAGAACAATCACGATATCACTAAGGTCAATGGGAAAGAACTTTCAATGACTAAATATACTATTAAAGATTCCATAGAATGCCCCTACACAACCCCCAAAAAATTAAGACCCGATGATCCCCATAGTCCCCTAGAAATTTACCACACACAGTGTTGGCTGGGCGTGAGCGACCGATCTACATCATTATACATGTGTTAAAATATGAATTCAACACACTTGTTAGTATGTTTTTTTGGTTGATTGCTAGATTTAGTTAGGTTTACACACGACAAAGGGTTTAGATGACCATTGTTGGTTTTCTTATCTAAATCCCGCATTTTGTAGACATAATTGGAACTACCGGTACACCATATTCATAGTCACCTAGATCTTCCTTTGTGATCTTACTAGTAGGTTGCTCATGAGTATTTTTTTGGCATTTTGTAGAAGGCCACTCGCAAGAGTGGTAGAGATATTAGAAGGCCATCCGCAAAGGCGGTAATATAAAAGAAGGCCATGAACTTAAAAATGATAGTAGATGGGAAAAAGTTAAAAAAAATAGTGGAGTCAAAGTCCAAGATCCCAAGACGAAGGTTGGACGCATCAATCGACACATTCCTTGCCAGGAGGCAATGAAACGAGGCACCAGGAGCTTCACGGCTTATGGCAGCCGACCTTAACATGAGGTTTCTGTCCCACATAGCCTGTGCCAGAGACCCTTGGCACTGGGCTTTTCTAGCACGGCCCACATATGTCTCTCTTAGCACGAGCCGTTGGTTTCCGCACGAATGTGTCACTCACATTCCAAAAAGGGATAAGTATGCATGCATACCGATTCCCTTAAAATGATATGTGTCATTTTATCTCAAGATTCAAAGACCAGCCGATAGGGAGTGACATTCCCATGCCATCATTTTCCTCATAAAATCACTCTCTATCTACATCCCATGAAGTTCCACACTGCACGTGCCATTCAGTTGGTCGAGACACCACTTCGAGCCAATGGGCTGCGACAAGCAACGTGGTTGTGTATGATCAGAAGTCCAAGACCGAGCCCCAGTAGATGGTCTGTGTCAGCCGGCACGGTCCGTGCCAAGGGTGCCAAGCAGGGCCCATGCCAGAGCTGCCTAGCACGGGCGTGCTAAGCCACACGACCCATGCCAGATTCTAACACGGTCATGCCACACCACACAGTATGTGCTAGCACTGACCATCACGAACGTGCCACAGGAGGCATCCCGTCTCGTTTGCGGCTGCTAGGGTTTTTTTTCCTATTTTAGGCCTTTATCAAGGCTCATTTCCTTCCTATTATAAATATAAGACTATGTTTAATAGAGTTTATGTTTTTCTTAGTTTAAAACATTACTCTACAGTTTTGGAGAGCATTCTAGAGAGAGAAAGGAAATAACCCTTCTCTCTAATTTCGTTTCTTTTTTATTTTGCACAAGGGAATTGAGTCCAATGAAATACTTGGGTTCGATGCTTAGGGAGTATTTAATTTTCTTGGGGTATTTTTTGTATTCATGAATTGATGATGTCTTTTTAAGATTTGTAGATTCTCCTATTTTTATGTCCTATGAATATTTTAGATTGATTTATGCTTTCCATTCATGTGAGATTTATGTTATGCCATTTTTATGATGCATCCATACATGTATGGTAGTGTAATATCGTGCTAGGCTTCATTTCATTCTTGGGAGCCTTAGATTACGGAGTAGGTTCAAGAACACCGGGGAGATGAGTGCATTCATGTTACCTCGAGCGTATATTTTCCAATTGGTTAAACCATAATTCTAATTGGCTAGTTATGTTGAAAAATCACATGTTGGATGGTTGATTCGGAAAATCCTAATGAGGGAAAACCATTGGCTTACTCCGATAGATTAGCATGATTTTTTGTAGAAACTAGAGTTATGCTAAATCTAGAGTAATCACAAGAAATGAATTGATTTTCCTCTTTAGGCCTAGGGACTGGTATCCATAGTGGAGTGTCTGGGACGTACTGCCCTAACTTTCATATCTAACGGTTACAACCTACGCAAGACATTGCTCCGATTTTGTTCATTTAAGCGGGGAGCATTAGCGTTGGGAGTGAAATGACAGGGACGGACGACGGAGTCACTAGATTAGAGCACATCCCTAATTACGGATATGGTGGGATATGCATATATTGGTGGAAAGTACCTTTGTGTGATAGATAAAGGGAAATGCCTGGCTATCTCCCCACTATGTAACATAGGCATAAGATAGGTTTATATATTTTTATGTGAATGAATTAAGGATAAAAGTAATTCATCGATCATGTTAAATTCCCCCAAGTGCTAGTTTATATAGTTTATTCTCTTATGATCTAGTAGACTTGTAGTTGTTAAAATTCAAAACCTCCAAAAACCTATTTTACAATATTTAGCTATTCCTAACAAAAAAAACATCGATAACGTTCACGCATTTCCTTATTGCATTTTTACTGTTTGTGAGTGCGACTACGGTGCGAAACTGTGTGCGATTGGAACTTCTAACACACTCCCACTTCTTACCTCTATCCTTTCTCACCTCTTTCCTTTCGCCTTGATAACAGTCACAAACGGTGGAATTGGCCGCCGGCCATGGCGTTTCCACCGCCAAACCTCCTACCAGAATCCCTCCCCATCAATAGTAAGAGCTTTCTCCAAGCTCTGAATGCTAAACCCACTCCGCTCCTCACCTCTTTACCCGACACGCCTAATCTACACCCTATTAAAGAATACAAGGGAAAAATTTCTTTTATTCTCCCACCGGAGGAAGGCGAGCTACTAATGTCTCACTACCAGAATGCTTTGGTCGGGAAGTTCAACAGAGGAAAGCCATCAATGGATATCCTTGAGGGTGCCTTTAAGTCAATAGGTTTCAAATCAAAGTTCCAATTGGGATCACTGGATTACCGTCATGTGCTTATCAGATTTCAAGAGAGTGAAGATTACCAGAGATGCTGGATGAAGGGACAGTGGATGAATCAAGGCTCAATAATGACGGTACAAAAATGATCTCCAGACTTCTCCCCTGTAGCAAAATCATCTGTTGTGCTAGCTTGGGTAACAATCCATAAACTCCCTATTCATTTCTATAATATATCCGCTATCATAGGTATGAGTAGTCAGATTGGTAGATTCCTTAAAATAGATGCAGCAACTAGCGCACTGACTAGGCCATCTGCAATCAAAGTGTGTGTTGAGGTTGATCTTATGTCTCAGTTGCCATCTACCATAGTTGTAGGAATAGGTAGCAAAGTAGCTGAGTACCCTATTGAATATGATGAACTGCCCTCATACTGTACTCAGTGTAGGATAATTGGTCATAGTGATGCTACTTGTAACTTCCTGCACCCAGAATTGAGGAAAAAACATCTTCTGACTCCCACAATAAATGGAACAAAGGAAAACAAAACCACAGATCAGGTAGAACCCTTTCATGCCTTAGACTCCAATCATACACTGGACGTAGATGTAGCAGAATCATCGGGTCTATCAGCCTCTCAGAAGGAAGTAGGATGTCAATTACAAGAAAGTAAGACAGGCTCTTATCAGAAAAATAGTTTGGTACAAGTTTACCCTGGAATTCATAAGAAAAGAATCGGATCCTTTTACTCACTAGATGACATCTCTAAGCCAATTACCAAAACTTTTTAGAGAAAGAAAAAAAACCAGATAGAGTTAGCACGCATCCAGGAAATACAAACAACAGAAAAAACTGTCAGGATTTCAAATGCCTTCCAGACCCTAGAATATTTAAATGAGGGAGATGATGAGGAGGAAGCAGCTGAAATATTTCATGAAACCCTAGAAACTCAAGAAGGAATGGTACCCAACAAAACAATTGACAAGACAACAAACACTACAAAATTCCTCTCCATTGAAGAAATAAGCCCCCAAGCCAGACACACAGAGCTCCCTAAAAACTTTGGTAACAAATACACCTGTCACCTCAGATGCAGTCATCAAACATCTTCCACAGATCATTATAGATGTTGGGCAGACACAGGGGTCAAAGCAGCAACCTCAGACAGAGCTTACAGTGGTTCAAATGGGAGCTCAAACCTCAACTGATCAGAACATAAAGGTAAATCAAAGTTCACAGTCAAAGGTTAGCACACACAAACCAATACTAATTTCATGTTTAGATAAACATGATAAGAACCAGGAAAAGCAATCAAATAATAACAAAGCCACTGCTTTTAAATCAAGAAACCTTAGATCCTCACAGAAAGCAACCACCACCTGTTTTAAATGATTAAATACAACATAATAGGAAATATGTTAGTTTGGAATGTTAGAGGTTATGGAACATCATTGGATAGATTAAAATCTCTTATGTTGTCTCACAAGATTGCTATTCTATGTTTGATAGAGCCTTGGCATGAAAAAAACAAAATAAACACTTTGATGCATGATCTAGGCTTCAAAAATGCACTCCCTGCCGAAAATGCTAAAATATGGATCTTCTGGAACCATGCTTTTAATGTAATCAGTTCAAAAGAGTCAGATCAATTCCTGTAGGCTAAGATTACAGACATTTACTCATCTGTTAGTTGGAACTGCTATTTTATATATGCTAGTGTAAATAGACAATCGAGGGAAACTCTTTGGAATGATTTTAAAAACCCCCCTCCAGAACCTTCTATATATATGGGAGACTTTAATACTGTGAGCTCAGCATCTGAGTATAAAGGAAGGAAAGTGCACCCCACAAGAAGCATGAAAGATTTTAATGCCTTCATTAATAATCTGGATTTGCATGATATCCCCACTGTAGGAAATTATTTTACATTGAGTAATAATAGATTCAGGAATAAATGTAAAGACCTTCTGTTTCAGAGATTAGACAGGGGCATAGGCAATTTAGACTGGTTGGAACTCTTTCCAAATAGCTCAATTCAGGTTTTAAATCGACTGACTTCTGACCACTCTCCATTACTGCTGTCTATTCAATCTTCTGAAGAAATGGTTCCCAGGCCTTTTAGATACCAAGAAATGTGGTCAAATAGACAAGACTTCCACAATTTAATGGAAAAAACTGGAATTTGCCCTCCCCTTCTAGAGGAATGCACAGATTAGTGCATAAGCTTAAGAGGCTTAAGATTGACATTAAAATTTGGAACATAAACACTTTTGGAAATGTCAATCACAACATGGTTGAAGCTGAATCAAAGGTCGGTGACCTAGAAATAAAATTTCAACAGTCCCAATCAGAGTCGGACCTAGCTGAACTAAATAAGTCTAAAGCTTTACTTCTTAGATCCCAGAAAGAAAAAAAATATTTTCTTAAAACAGAAGGCAAGGTTAAACTGGCTAAAACATGGGGATGCAAACACCAGTTACTTTCACCATGCCATCAGGGAAAGGAGAGCTAGATCTAAAATCAGTAAAATCAAAGATGGAAATGGGATCTGGATCACTGACCCACAGCTGATTAAAGATGGAGGAGTTAGATTTTTTATGGAACTCCTCAATGAGGATGCTCCTCAAAAAACTGGAACTTACCTGAATTTTTTTTAAAGGAAATTCCTTCTCTGATTACTGATCAGTAAAATCAACACCTGCTAGAATCTATTAATATCCAGGAACTGGAATTTGCTATCTTTGATTTAAATAAATCAAGTTCTCCGGGTTCTGATGGTTTCTCTGGTCATTTCTTCACTTTCTTTTGGGAAACAATTAAATATGACCTTCTGGAGGCAGCAAATGATTTTATAAGTGGTGGCATTATTTCAAAGGCCATCACAAGTACCTGGCTCACTTTAATTCCCAAAAAAACAATACCAATTTCTTTCTCAGATTTCAGACCTATTAGTTTATCCAATTTTGTCAATAAAGTCTTTTCAAAACTGCTTATGGAAAGGATGAAACCACTAATGCACAACTTAACTTCTCCTGAGCAGAGTGCTTTCATTAAAGGCAGAGAAATCATTGATAATATCCTTCAAATGCAAGAGATGACCAGGTTTTTGTCCAGAAAATCAAAAGTTCATAATTTAATAGTAAAACTAGATATGCAAAAGGCTTTTGATAGAGTCTCATGGTCATTCCTGAATTCCATTCTACTTCAATTTGCCTTCCACGGGAAATTTGTCAAACTTATTATGCATAACATATCTGCTGCAAAATTTTCTGTTTTAATCAATGGAGCTACTTCAGGCTTCTTTGCATCTTCTAGGGGCATTAAAGAAGGTGATCCTCTTTCACTATTTCTTTATAATCTACTTTCGGAAGCTTTTTCTAGAGGATTAAAGAAACTTTTTAGTACAGGGTACCTTCAAAATTTTTGTCTTCCTCAGACCTGTGCCCCAGTTTCACATTTAATGTATGCTGATAACACAACAGTTTTCTTGAATACTAACCCTAGAAACATGAAGAGGTTCAAAAAATTTCTGTTGGCTTATGAACAAACCTCAGGACAAAAGGTCAATTTCTCAAAATCAGAATTTTTTGTATCCCACAGAACAAATTTTTCAATAGTTAACTCAGTAAAAAGGATTTTGGGAATGGAAAAAGGATCTTTTCCTTTCAAATATCAAGGGGGTCCCTATATTTTCTGGTAGAAATCTGCAGGTACATTACCAACCATTATTGGAAAGAATGGAAAAGTCATCCAGAATTGGTAGAACAGATGGCTCTCTACTGCGGGTAAAATTATTCTGATAAATCACTGTTTCCTCTCAATTCCTATTCATATTTTTGCTATTTTGATTCCACCAAAACTAGTCCTGAAAAAATGGAGAAAATGGCCTCTAGTCTGTTTTGGTTATATTCTGATAATGCTGAAAAGAAAAAATGGAGGTCTTGGAAAAATATGAGTGTCCCTGTCGAAGAAAATGGAATAGGTTTTAGGGACTTAAAGGCCACTGTTGATGCTTTTTCATGTAAACTGTGGTGGAAACTGCAACTTAACTCCACGCAATGGACCTCACTATTATGGTCACTCCCTAAGTCTTACAAAACCTCACATACATGGTCCAGAATCTGTGCTATTACTGAAATAGCAAATAGCAATTCCAGAGTAACTCATGGAATTGGCGATTGCTCATTTTGGAATGCTAACTGGTCTGGAGAAGGTGCTTTGTTTTATAAATGGCCTCAAGAAAAAGACATCCCTTTGGGGGCATCTCACTTAGGTCATTTATTAAAAACAAAGAAACTATCCTCCCTCAACTGGAGCCATTTTTGGCGACCAATTTGATTTCTATTTTGCAGGATGTTAAATTGGAATATATACATGAGGATAGGCTCATCTGGATGCCAGCTACAAATGGAATTTTCTCCATCAAGTCAGCGTACAAAATTCTCAGACATAGAAAGCCGAAAATCCTACATTTCCAAAAGGTATGGTCCCATTTTATTCCCAGAAAAATGTCTGTTCTTTTATGGAGAGCTCTGAATGGCTTATTTCCTTTTGACAACATTTTAAGAAGGTTAGGTTTCTTTTTAGCATCTAAATGTCCTATGTGTCAGAATCACAGTGACTCTTTAGATCACTTTTTAAACTCTTGCCCATCATCTATTGCTGTCTGGAACTGTGTAACTAATTTTTTAAGAGTCCAGCATAATTATTTCCCACACTTGAAGAGCAGAGTTGAATTTTACCTCTCTCTTAAGACAGAATCTAGTATTCAGTCCAATATTACTATTGCCGCTCTTCTTGTAACAATCTGGACTCTTTGGATTAGAATGAATAAAATATTGTTTGATAATGAACCCTTCTCCCATGATACATGTATCCATGAAATAAAAGGCATGATCTATCAATTTTTCTCAGTGAATCATTTGATAGGTAGTTTAGAAAAGCATAAATACTGGACTTAGGCAAACATTATACCTCGTATTCAACAAAAGAAAAAGAAAGCATTTACAGTAGTGAAACGGCAGAAACCCCTTACAGGATAAATACGGATGCAACATGGACTAGGGGGGGGGGTTTCTGCTCTAGCTGTGATAGTTAGGAATTGTGAGGGGAAAGTGGTGAAAATGAGGTCAAAATATTTTCAATCCTCATCACCTTTACAGGAAGAATTGATAGCCATCCAATGTGGATATGAGCTATGTATAGAGCTAGATTTACATAAATGTGAGGTGGAATCTGATTGTCTAATTGTAGTACAGGGTATTCAAAATCCAAATATCTCACCATGGAGGACTTTTTCTATTTGCCATTCTCTAAATTCAAAACACCAAATATATCCAATCCAACACACTCCTAGAGAGGCTAATAATGCAGCTGATTTCCTTGCCAAATTTGCTTTAGACAATAACTTTGATGGAGACCTTGAACTGAATTCAGCCCCTCCTATTCTTAAGGGACTCCTTTATCTAGATAGATGTGGAATTCCTTGGATTAGAGAAGACTCTAGATAACATGTTGCATATGTTGCAATATTCATATACCTTTATAGGATTCTTCACACCTTTTCATAGGATAGATACTGCTGATGTGCTTTTGTATTTTGGTTTACTACGGGTCTATTTCACAGTTCAAATCTTGGCTGGTTATGATCGTGCACAAGCAGCTCTTTGTCCAAATTGTTTTGATGGATATCGACAACGAAAGACTGAGATTCAATACTCATGGTTTCACCGCAAAAATGAAGCACTCTTATTTACTGATTGGATATGTTTTAATCTTCAAGTGATAGTGTGTAGTTGCCTGGCCAAGGGAAAGAATTAACACATGGGGTGGAGATTCTTTCTTTTGGAATCGCAACTACCATATCAATACTTTTCGGTCTAATCACTTCCTGAAAACCACTTTAGATGATAGGTATTCTTTTGGAGGCAACCATATTGCCTCAATTATCGGTCATGTACAAACTATGCTCCATTTTATCGAAGGCTTGGGGAACCTTATATAATCCCCCACCTAAGGGTGTTTCAATCTAAAAAAAATAGCTATTCCTAACAAATGATGGACTGACAACCCGGGCGTGGCTATGTTTAGTTAGCTTTTGGGCATCTAGCATCTCTGTGGATAAACGTAGGCTTACAACTATTTACCCTCTAGGTAGGAAATTAGTAGGCACGAGAGAAGAATATAAATTTCATCTTTAACCTCACCACCTTCGCTCGGGCTAGCTACTCACTTTCACGACCCCGAGTAGTGGCAGATTAAATTTTGGTGCCATTGCCAGGGATGCTAGTCCAAAATTTTTATTGTTGACTAGCATAGCACGTTAGTTGAGTAGTTAGTATTGTTCTTTTATTTTTTTTCCATAATAAGTTTTGCTTGAGTTCTTGGTGCGAACCTAGGATGCTTGCTGTACGATTTTGAACTTTGTGTGTTTTCTTTGTTTGTGTTTTGGTATATGGGCAGCCCAGAAATCAAAAGCCTGGTGGCCACCAGGCCCAGCCCAATAACATCCTATAGCGTGGTGATCCTTTTTTAGCCCAAGACGTAAGTCAGCTAGACCCAAAACTTATGGTCGTGCCAGAAGACGTGGGCTGAGAAACATGGGATGAGCAACGAACATGAAGACAACAAATGAATAACGTGGTGATCGGGTGTACCCACAATCTTAATCCCTAAAAGTAAGAAACTGCAACTATGTCAGCTTATAAATACAAAAAGGCCTTCACGAGCTAAGGTAAGCGTGGTTATCTGGAGAAATTACAATTCTTATGAGAGAAAACTGACTTGATCGTTGGAGCTTTCCTCTCTGAGTCATTTCTAAAATAATTTTTTAAGGTGAAGAAGATTCACGGAGTGAGCAAGAAGTTTGCCTGAATGAACCACCACATCATGTTTTTAATTGAAAAAAATATGTGGGGAGAAACTACTCAACATATGAAACTTTGTAGGGTGTGTCATTATGATCATCATGCAGAGTGTTGCCCATGGTTGCATGACTATGAGAGAGAGATGGAATTTCCTGTGCTACAAGAACAAAGGGAATGAGAATGGTACACATACCATGACTCACCCAATTTGGTCTAAGCTCCCAAATCCGCATGTGAAGAAATACTTGGGGCCTTAACAAATTTTGAAAAAAACCAGGGAATTTCTTCGAACCCAAGTATTTAGTTGCATTAGAGATTTCAGATTTTAGATATCTTTGACTGTAGGAATTTTACGACAAGAGCTGGTTCTAGCACAAACAGGTTCATCCCAACTTCCGAAACAAGTTGAAATATGGGCCAATACCAAGTCAAAAAGCTAAGACTGCAAAGAGGGCTTGTGATCCGACCCAAGATAGATCGGAAGCTTCGAGCTCCCGTACGTAATTGAAGTTTCCTTTTTAATTACTAAATTAAATGTTTACTCAAAATAAAAAAAAATTATCTTGATAATTTTTTATTTACATGTATCAAAAGTGGTTGGAAGGCTAGGCGGAGCAAGTACTTCGACTATATACGTGCAGACAAGACCGAGACTAATCTGCACCCCGCGACATCATTAAAAACCCAATATTTTGGGAGATCAATTACCCAACGGGATGCTTCACAAAGATAGATATTTTTATTGTTTCTTTTGTGATCACAACTAACTACAAGAGAGTGGTTATTTCAAATCTGGGGTCATCATATAGAAGCTATAATTCAAAAGTTAACTATACAAAACTCACAATCAGGCATCACTCCGATTGTGTGTAGAACTAAAAACATGGGTTTTGGGGGGGGGGTTTGTGTACAATACTAATCATTCAAAAAAAAGATAAAACAAATAGCCTTGGGGATATTTGTGTAACATGAATGATGAATGGTGGGGATATTTGTGTAACATGAACGATGAATGACTTTGATCCTTGATTCAATCGCATATAAGACATATAAATCTATCTCATGTCTATGTCACATTGTGTTGGCGATAGTCGGAACTTCCTAATGTCTATCACACAAAGGTACCTAAGCCCTTTTGATCCTTTCAAAACTACTTATGTAATTAAGGAAAGTGCGTCAACAACCAAGGGATCGAAATAGCGCTCATCTTTCCCCATAAAACTCACTCCCAATGCAAATGCGCCTCATGCGTAAAGGATCAAGTGCCTAAGTAGACGCCTAGTGGGTGTTGCAACCGTTAGGTGTGAGAGTAAGTAAAATACATCTCGGACACTCCACTATGGACACTTCTCCCTAGGCCTATATAGGCAAAGTAATAGGCTTCTCATGATGACTCTAAGATTGAAATGATGATGGTTGCTACACGACAACCCTAGTTGTTACAAACTATCATGCTTTTCTTATCGGGGGTGCATAGAGGGTGCCTCGCACCCCCATCAGGGGCAATGCCTTCCCTAACATGAACATTATTACATGATGAGCCAACCGAGCTAGGCTATAACTATTGGAATGGTACTCATGATCATATATGCATGCACTCACAAAGTCAGTACCTACATGCCTACAATATGCCTAACTTGACATTCCCAAGGGGCACTAACGACTTTCATGGTAACATATCACATATAAACTACGGGGCTTCATAGATTATAGATGACATGCATCATACAAGAATATAAAGATCAAATCAAACATGAATATTCATAGACATAAAAGATAGGAGGATCTAAAAACTCACAAAATCATTACCTAGTCATGAATACAATTAAAATACCCAAGTAATTACACTACTCCATGGACATTGAACGAAATTCAATCATTGGATTCAATGCCATAGGCATAAACTAGGAAATAATAAATGAGAAGAGAAGAGTTAGTCTCTTTCTCTCTCTACCCACTCTTAGAACTAGGAAAATGAAATTACAACTTCTCTAGATAGATCAACCCTAGTACACTAGTTCCTCTTTATATAGTATGTGGAAATGGACCTTAGAGAAGTTCAAAACAAAGGGAACCATAGCAGCCACGTCGGCACGAGCTGTGAAATAGCAAATGGCCTAGCACATGGCCCCCAGAAAAGCACATGGCCTGCACCACACTACACATGAAAAAGCACACAAGTCGTGGACTGGGGACAGTTCCTGACCAAAGTGAGCACACAACCCTTGCAAAAGAACACAAGCTGCCGAGTGGAGTGTGCATTTAGTTGTATAAGCAATGCAGCCAGTGCAGATGCACGTGGGCCGCCATATGGAGTTACAATCCTTGGCTTCTGATGGCGAACACGCAGTTGGTTATGGGCACATATTAGAGGTCTGGGTCTTGATCTTTAGGGTTCACGAGCTATGCAAAAGGACACAATCGACACAAGGACTTAGTTTCACAAGCCTTTGGTTCAGCACGGGCTGTGTATAAGCACACGAGCCATGTTGGTATTCACTTCTTTATGGATTTTGACTCTTTCTCATCGGTACATCCCATCTACTACTATGATTAAGCATGTGGCCTTTGGTCTCCTACCATCCCTTCGAATGGACTTTGACTATCTTTTACCATTCTCACAAATGGCCTTCAACTAAGCTACTCTGAAGTTCTTACGAGCTATCTACAATTAATGAAGCTCATAAATAGAATCTAGATGTTCGTAAGGACATAATATCCATTAGATCAAAATAATCTACAATACGAGGGATTTTGACAAGAAAACCAACAGTGGCTATGAAAACCCCTTGACCCACCTCCACTCAGGGTCATTAATTGTAACTAATTTACCCGAGGGAAGGATGAGTAATGTCAAAGATAATATTTATAGTTCTCCACCCAACTCAATACTATGCTACCAATAGGGTAGTTAGCGGTAAACCCTGGGTATGTACACAAAATAATAGGGCCTAAAAGTCAATAACACACACAACCACATCTAGGTTGTCAATCCGTACATGTTGCTATAGTATGGTAAACAAGGGGGAGGGGTTTGGTTTTTCAATTTTTAACTACAAACATGAAAGTAAAAAACACATAAACAATTCTGGCTAGACACTTGGGGAATGCTTGTGGAACATGGTTGATTTAATGCTTCTTTAAGTGATTTAAAAAGCACATAAACTATATTCACGTGTGAATTTAGATAACCTATTCTCGTGCTCATGAAAGGTGGTGTGGTCAATGGTCAACACTTTCCCGTAACTGTCACGTCGGGTGCCGTTGCAATCTTCTATCTACACCGCCTTCGTAATTAGGGGAGTATGATAAGGTCCAACTATTTTTGTAGGTCTATTTCTCCCTCATACGATTACGTCATAGGCACTCCAACACAGATGCCCTACTCCCTAGGCCTATAAATGAGGCAAGGGGAGGTACACATCTTATCTATGACACCAGGACCTCTTACAATCCTAGCTTGCAAATTTTTGATATCTCTACCCATAACCCTTTGGGAAACTTTAAATAGTCATCTAAGACTGGTGTGCTAGCAATGTAACAGTAAAACTCATAAAAGACTTAAGTGTACACATCCACGTGGACCTGGACCCTGGTACACATAACACATCAGAGATTTCTCTTCCCCAAGGGGTATCAATATTAGCATCAACATGAATATAGACTAGATTTGTGCTAATGGAGTGTACTATTCATGCAATTCTAACATTAAAAAACAAATCACAATAATATCACAACCACAATAATTAGGATGAACTAAGAACCTCACAAAAGCTTAAATAAACACATGACATAATTATCCCAAAGCTATGGAAACTACTCCCTAGACATGGAATTCAAATATAGATTTCAATTCCACATCCTAATATTAAAGAAAAATAAAAAGGAAAGTAAGAAAGAAGAGAGAATGTTTCTCTCTCTAGGATTCTCTCCAAATTACAAATGAACTAACCAAAAAAAATGATCCAACTCTCTAACACTAGTAGACTAAGGCTATATTTAAACAACACTAAAGTAATTCTGTGTTTGCTGATCTACTGTTACTAGGGGCGATTATTGGCGAAAACCGTGCGAAACACACACTCCTTTCTCTCTTCTCCCCTTCTCTCCATTTCAGTCACTGTGCTTTGCCAACAACGGTCTTTTTGCCGTTAATGGCGCTGCCGATGCCCAATCCCACCATGGATATGGGCTCCGCTACCAATAAGAGTTTCATCCAAGCTCTTAACGCAAAGCCACCACCTCTATTTTCATCTCTTCCCGACACCCCAAACCTCCACCCGGTTACAGAATACAAAGGAAAGATTGCGTTTATCCTTCCTCAAGAAGAAGGAGAACGTCTGGCATCCCACTATCAGAATGCTTTAGTCCGAAAATTCAATCGGGGAAAGCCCTCGATGGAACTTCTTCTCTCAGCTTTTAAGTCAATCGGTTTTAAATCTAAATTTCAGCTTGGTTCAATTGACTACCGTCATATGCTTATTAGGTTTCAGGATCATGAAGACTATCAACGATGCTGGATGAAGGGTCAATGGATGATCAATGGCGCTGTGATGAAAGTGCAGAAATGGTCACCAGAATTCTCACCAACTGCTGAATCTTTGATAGTACCAGCATGGGTAACAATTCACAAACTTCCCCTTCATTTTTATAATACCTCCGCTATCATTGGTATGAGCAGCCAGATAGGTAGGTTTTTAAAAATGGATGCTGCAACTGCAGCTCTTACTAGACCCTCGGCTATAAAAGTCTGTGTTGAAATTGACCTCTTATCACAGTTGCCAGCATCTATAGTGGTAGGAATAGGAAACAAGGTAGCTGATTATCCCATAGAATATGAGGAACTACCTCTTTATTGTACTCACTGCAAGATAGTTGGACATAATCATGAAAAATGCAATTTCCTCCATCCTGAGTTAAAAAAGAATATTGCAGTGACAAAATAAAAAAATGAGGAAAACTGTTACTATTACCCAGGGACATTTAGATTCTAGGAAGCAATTACAATCTGAGGATATAGTTAAGGATATGGCAGCAGGTTCCTCCGCCCTCACTGTTTCTCAAAAAGAAGCTGAATTCCAAGAACAAAGCAATCCACTAGTTCAACACCAGGATAACAGTTTCAATTTACTCAACAATACTTATAAGAAAATACCTGAGTTTTACTCTCTGGACGACATCTCAAAACCTATTACAACTACTTTTTGGAGAAAGAAGAGTAAACAGTTAGAAAAACCTCTAGTGGAAGTCCCAGAATTAAAACATACTGTTTCTATTTCTAATGCCTTTCACGCCTTAGCTGTATTTACTGAGGAAGAACAGGAGGGAGATGTGGTGGAGATCTTCCATGAGTCCCTGGAAACTCATGATCAAATAGCCCCACCAGTAAACATTGTTTCAGCTGCAACCACTCCGGAGGAGCAACAAACTCCAGGCAAGAAATAGGATGATCGTCCCGAGCAAATCTTCACATCAGCAACAAGATCACCAGCAATCAATGATTAGGATCAACCAAAGAATGATGCACAATCTGATACACCAAGTACAGCAGATCAAATCCCAGAAGAGGAACATACCAAGTCTAAGGTAAGTTCCCCAAACTTTGGAAAATCTACTGTCAGTAGTGATAAAGGAAAGGCTAACATTGACAAACCCAGTAAAATCTCTACTATTAGATCTAGGAACCTAAGATCCTCACACAAAGCCATTCCTATGGATTTTAAATGATTAGATACACAATCATAGGAAATATATTAGTGTGGAATGTCAGAGGTTATGGATCATCCATGGATAGACTAAAAACCTTAAAGGTGAATCATAAGATAGATATACTATGCCTAATTGAACCTTGGCATGATAACCAACACATAAATACTCTAAAGCATGCCCTAGGTTTCAATCATGCTCTTACAGCTCAAACTGCAAAAATATGGATCCTCTGGAATAACTCTTTTCATTTAACCTGTATTAAGGAATCAGATCAATATCTTCATGCTAGAATCTCTGAAGTGGATACCTTGGTTAGTTGGAATTGCTTCTTTATCTATGCTAGTGTTCACAGGAATTTGAGAGAAAATCTCTGGAAAGACCTTTCTAATCCACCAACTGAACCTTCGATATACATTGGTGACTATAACACTGTAGCTTCAGTTAATGAATATAAAGGAAGGAAAACGACTCCTCATAAAAGCATGAGACAATTTAATGAATTCATCAATAACTCTGATTTGCATGATATTACAACTGTTGGAAATTCCTTTACTTAGAGTAATAACCGTGTAAAAGACAGATGTAAGGATCTCATGTTTCAAAAACTAGATAGGGGACTTAGTAATCTTGACTGGTTGGAGTTATATCCCAATAGCTCCATACAATTTTTAAATTGGATTACATCGGATCACGCTCCTTTTCTATTATCTATACAATCTGCCTCTGAAATGACACCTAGACCATTTAGATATCAGGACATGTGGTCTGATCGACAGGAATTCCAGGAATTAGTAATCAGGAATTGGAACTGAAGCTCCCCTTTAACAGGAATGACAGGCTTTGTTCATAAACTTAAAATACTCAAAACTGTAATTAAAGAATGGAATAGGACCAGCTTTGGAAATGTTAACCTGAATCTAATTCAAGCTGAGGAGAGAGTTAGGGACCTGGAAATATCTTTCCAAATAACTCAAAATGAACAGGACTTATTTGAATTAAACAAATCTAAAGCCTTTCTGCTAAGAGCCCAAAAAGAGAAAATCATCTTCTTAAAACAAAAGGCTAGATTAAATTGGCTCAAGTTTGGTGATGCTAATACCAGTTATTTTCATCATGCAATTAGGGAGAACAGAGTTAGATCTCGAATTAGCAAAATTAAAACTGGTGCAGGTTCTTGGATCTCTGATCCTAACATGATTAAAGAGGAAGGCATCAGGTTTTATAAAGATCTACTTAATGAGGAATCAACCCCAAAATTAGGATCCTACTTCAATTACTTTCTTAAGGAAATACCAAGGGTAATTTCTGAAGAACAAAACTTACTTCTCCTCCAACAGTTCACTATTTTGGAACTTAGGTATGCTGTTTTTTATTTAAACAAAAGTGGAGCCCCTGGCCCTGATGGCTTCTAAGGCAATTTTTTTACAACTTTCTGGGAAACCATCAAAATTGATCTGCTGGAAGCGGCTAATGATTTCTTGATTTCTGGAAATATCCCAAAAGCTATATCCAGTACCTGGCTAGCTCTGATTCCCAAAATAGCCATCCCAAACTCCTTCTCAGATTTTAGACCAATTAGCCTATCTAACTTTATTAATAAAGTCTTCTCCAAAATGATAATGGAAAGGATCAAGACTTTAATGCATTCATTAATCTCTCCTGAACAAAGTGCTTTTATCAATGGTAGAGATATAACTGATAATGTGTTACAGATGCAGGAAATGACCAGACTTTTAAACAGAAAATCAAAGGCTCATAATATTATAGTAAAACTGGACATGCAAAAGGCCTTTGATAGGGTTTCATGGTCTTTTCTGAACTCTATATTCCTCCAATTTGGTTTTCATGGGAACCTTGTTAAATTTATACTGAGCAACACAGCCTCTGCTTATTTTTCTGTGTTAATTAATGGAGTCATAGCTGGTTTCTTCAAATCTTCCAGAGGATTAAAACAGGGTGACCCCCTATCCCCCTTTCTTTATAATCTAATATCTGAGGCATTCTCAAGAGTTTTAAAAAAATTGATTAACTCTGGTTACCTAAAGCAGTTCAGTTTACCTCAATCCTGTTCAACTGTCTCTCACCTAATGTATGCTGATGACACAGCTATTTTTCTCAATGCTACGCCTCAAACCTTGAAGAGATTTAAACAATTTTTACTTGCCTATGAACTTACTACTGGTCAGAAGGTTAATTTTAGGAAATCTGAATTCTATGTTTCTCACAGAACCCCCCCTACTTCCATTCTCTCAATTAAGAGAATACTAGGAATGGAACAGGGTTCTTTCCCCTTCAAGTATTTGGGGGTTCCTGTATTCTATGGTCGTAATCTGTAGGTTTATTATAAGCCTTTGCTTGAAAGATTGGAGAGGACAATTAACAACTGGAAGAATATTTGGTTTTACAAGTGCTGGTAAGTTAATCCTAATCAACCACTGACTAATTTCTATTCCTACTCATATCTTCTCTGTACTGAGCCCTCCCAAGATAGTTTTAAGGAAAATTGAAAAAATTGCTTCCACTTTCTTCTGGGGGAAAGTAGATAATGCCGACAGGAAAAAATGGAAATCATGGAAGAATCTTAGTCTACCACTAGATGAAAATGGTATAGAATTAAGAGATATAGGAGCAATAGTTGATGCATTCTCATGCAAACTGTGGTGGAAGTTACAGGCCAGTAAAAATCAGTGGACATCTTTGTTATGGTCACTACCACAGTCTTATAAAAATTCTCACACTTGGAAAAGAATCTGTCATATCACTGCAGTGGCAAACAGACACACTAAAGTGATATATGGTTTGGGAGAATGTTCCTTCTGGAACTCAAACTGGACGGGTGAAGGGGCTCTTTTCTATGAATGACCTGATGGGCATGAAATCCCATTTGTGGATATTTCCCTCAGGCATTTCATTCTAAATAAAGCTAATCTCCTCCCACAACTGGAGCCATACCTGGCTACCAATATTCTTACCATTTTGCAGGTTGCAGAATTGGAGTATCAACATGAGGACAGGCTGATCTGGACCCCAAACAATAATGGAATGTTCACAATCAGGTCTGCATACCACATTTGCAGGAGAAGAAGAGTGAGAATCAGACACCTATCTAAGGTATGGAGCAGTTTCATACCTAAGAAAATGTCTGTCATTTTGTGGCGTGCAATGAATGGCATTTTGCCTTTTGATAACATTTTAGTTAGGATGGGTTATCGATTAGCATCTAGGTGTCCTATGTGCATGAACCATACTGATAATCTAGACCATTTCTTCAACTCTTGTCCTTCCTCTATAGCTGTTTGGCAGACAGTGGGAGATTTGATCCTCCTTCAGCAACCTACTTTTGATAAGTTGGTGCATAGAGTTGAATATTTTTTATCTTTTAAATCAGAAAATAAGATCCACTCTCATATAATCATTGCTTCCTTACTGATAAAAATCTGGATATTATGGGTTATGAGGAACAGGAACATTTATGATAATGTACCTTTCTCTACTGCAGACTGTTTACATGAGTTTAAATGTATTATCCATGACATATTCACTGTTCACCACCTCTTTGGTAGAATAGAAAAGCATAAGTATTGGATTGAGTCTAACCTTATCCCACACATTTATTCCAAGAAACGGAAACCTTTAATTGTTGTAACATGGAAGAAGCCTTTCTTGGGATATAAGATCAATACAGATGCCTCATGGAAAACGTCTGGTTCCTCTTCTGCAGCTGTAGTAGTTAGGAGTTCTTCAGGGAATGTAATTACAATGAGAACAAAAAATTTTCAATCTCCCTCACCACTACATGCTGAGCTAATAGTAATTCAATTTTGATATGAAATATGTGCAGAACTGGAAATATAAAACTGCTTTCTGGAATCAGATTGCTTAACTGCTATTAAAGGAACTCACAATCCTAAGAATGCTCCTTGGATACACTTTTCTGTTTGTAGTGCACTTACTCTTTTGCACATATAATTTCCAATTACACACATTCATAGAGAGGCTAATAACGTTGCTGATTTCTTGGACAAATACTCACTGGAGAATGGCTTACATGGTATCTTAGACATTCAACTAGGTCCTCCTGTTCTTAGAGGACTCATATCTCTTGACAGAATTGGATTGCCTTGCATAAGAGTAGGTCTTTGATCACTCTTTCTTTCGAATGGAATCTACTCTGTTTTTTTCTCTGGTTTCAGGTTGGCTGATGCATGGGACTACCTGAGTTTGGCTTAATGTGCTGGACTAACAAGGGTTTCTACTATGACCTTTTTGCTCGAGCCCTCTTCTTCTCATACATAGACATTATGTAGGCAGTGCCTGATTTCTTTTTATATTTCCTTATGCTTGTTTTCCACGGACATACTGGGGTTTTGACTTCTCGATTCGCCGAACGGTCTATGGAAAACAGCGGAAGGTTATATATAGAAAGATAATTTCTTTACAATATTCTCATTTTAGGCTAAGGTTGATAGCTACTGTTTCTTTTGATAGCAATCCTTTGCTTCAGATTGCTCTGACTGCTCTCGGATCGTCTTACGAATGATCCTATGTATTCATGTATGAACTTTTATGTGATTTAGCCAATTTTAAGGTCAGGGGAGCCTATAAATTTCCCCCCATCCCCGGATGGTTTAAACTTAAAAAAAAAACTAAGGCTATTTATAGTAGTAAGGGATTGAGCCTAAAAATAAGCCCACAATAGGGCAAAAATGTGTAATACCCTAGTTCATCCACCACTGGCATGGACCGTCGTGAATGGCGCAGTCTGCGCCGCTTATAAGGTCTATGCGGGCGTGGGGAGCTAGATCTGGGGTGGCCCATTTGATCCACGCTGGTGTGGGTTGTGGGATATAGTGTGGTCCATGCCTCTTCCTTGGTGTGGTCCGTGTCATCCTCAGTGGGTTGTGTCCGGCGCGGTTCTTGATGTGTGGCGCGGCCCATCATCAGGATGGTTATTTTTGCCCTTCTAATCTATGGGCCATGTCGTTTGGCGTGGGCCATCATCAGAAACATTCTTTTTCTCAGAATTTTATTGTGGGCCACTCAATTATTCACATCCCACTAGCTGGTCTTGGTATTTTGCATTTGAAATGGCACTGGCCATCGAAAATGGGATGGCCTGCACTAATACTTAGTCGTTTTTGAGTGAAAATGGGCACCTTAGCACACAACCCATTGGGATTGGAGTTGTCCACACCAGGACTTGGCAAAACTTGTGTAAAAAACCCCTAGCATAGGCCGTATTGTCTGGTACGGGCCATTGGTTCCTCGCTTGTCGCCACCCATGAGCGGTCTGCGCCAACTCGTTTGTGCTTCGGCCGACT
This sequence comes from Rubia yunnanensis, assembly GCA_037428765.1. Classification (NCBI taxonomy): domain Eukaryota; kingdom Viridiplantae; phylum Streptophyta; class Magnoliopsida; order Gentianales; family Rubiaceae; genus Rubia; species Rubia yunnanensis. The sequence continues at coordinate 41,735,031 of CM075061.1, read as the reverse complement.
GAACTTCTTTCCTTCGCTACGGATGAACCGTTAGTCCATTTTGAGAGTTCTTATAGTCAATTTTATGTTTCTCAAGGAGAAAAATCTAATGGAACCAACCTTGAAGGCTGATTATTCTTGGATCATTCCCAGAATTTGGTGCAACTCTCGGACCACGATTCTCCATTTCTTCCTTGGTTGTTTTGAACTCCAATGCCACCTATCTTTGGCTCCATCCTTCTACTACCAAGATTTAACGTTTGTGGCCTTCATATACTACCATTCTAATGTGAATGAACTTTAACCTCTTCTACCGTCCTTGTAAACGACCTTCAATATCTTCTACCATTGTTGCGAATGGCCTTCACATAGAATGTAATGAAAATTACCCACGAGTAACCTACTAAGGATGACCACAAAGGAAGATCTAGGTGGTCGTGGATACAAGGTGTCCATGAGTACCAATTAAGTATACGAAACACGATTTTAGAAAAGAAAACCAAACATGGTCGTCTAAATCCCTTGTCACATAAACTCAAGTAATACTAGCAATCCCACAGTTAAAACAAGCCAATTATTATCCTGAACACACCAGTTAACACATGCATAATGAAGGACATTGACCCCCGCACTTAACCCTTTACCCGTCATCGAGTAAATAAACACAAGAAAATAACTAAGTGAAATGTTGCCTGCAGGCATAAGTTAACCGAGGTATTCAACTTATTCCTAGATTACCCTATTTCCCCCAAAAGAGCAAGAATCTCACAAATCTCACACTCCCCGAAGAACCTAAGTAATCTAACCATCCAAAGTAAAATGTAGAAAACAGTAAGCAAAGAAGATAAGTGTCAAGCTAGCGTAGTTTTCCCAAAGTGATCCCCAAAAGCAATCAAAGAGTCGTCTCCAAAAACAATCCACCAAGGAAATCCAAGAGTCATTTACTTGGTTGTAACCTAGGGATAACTCTAGATTATCGTCCCAGTTACAACCAAGGATACAAATATATCGTCAACCTAGTTTTAGGTTTTCTCTCAATTTCTCTCATTTTGCCTAGGAGCCGTTTCGGGTTTTCATCCTTGCTTTAACACACAAAGGGTACTCACATTGTCACCTTTTTCCACAAGGCCTCTCATTTTTGCCTAGGCTCATAAGCCTAGCCAGGCCTAGCCTCTCACTTTTACTTAGGTATTTTGACCTATCCTGGCTTTTCCCAATATTGCCTAAGTTTCCCTTTCAGGTTTCCAACTGAGCCAGGTTTTTATATTTTTTTGTATTTTTTCAAAATTTTTGTTTTTTTGGTGTAGCACAAAATGCCCCAAAGTTGGGCTTCATACTACAAGAAGATGATATCAAAACAAAAATTACACCACCAATGATCTAAAACAACCAACCCAATGCAAACTAGGAGCCCTACCTAGCAAGTCATACCACCAAGTATACATCAAAAAGCATCCCACAACAATAAAATAATCCAAAATCACCAAAGAAACTTCAAAAACACAAAAAGAAACACTAAAATGCACTGAGAAATCCCAAGATGAAAACTCCCTAAGTGCTCACTACTCTCTCCCCTACACTTAGCCTATGCATTGCCCCCAATGCACCAAAAACCATGTAAAAACATAAGTGAGGCTGGGAAAAATAGTGACACTCACTCCCGCAGCTCAAAAGGGCCTTCCTTCTGGTGCCTCATGTTGTCCCTCTCAATTGTATCCAAAATCTTGGATTGCGGCCTCCATGGAATCCATCCTTGTGCTCATCTCCTCCAATTGCATCCTCATACCACCTATCGCTTTGACGACCTCTTGCATCACTTGAGAGAGCTTGAAAGCCTTTTCCCAATGGAGTGTAATTTGTCAATAATGTTTGTAGATAAGCAAGAGTGGCTAAAAGGTGCCCTCGAAGAAGTGTCACCCTCGGTCTCCTCAACATCTATCTCTGGACTGGCTAGAACTCTATAGAATTCACTCTTAAAATGTGGATTGGGAAAAAAGAATAGGTCCTCCAAACATGTGTCGTGGCTGATGGCGGTGCACTCCAGCTGAGGAAGTACCATGAAGCTACAAGTCTTCGCCCCGCCATAAAGCTACACGAAATAGTTCTTAGATATATTAGGTGCTACCATGAAAACCTTGGCCAAATTTTCAATGTTATACCTCGTTCCCAATCTCCCCAAGTTGGAAAATGCACGCCGAGTGACCGGATGCCCTAAGTACTGTGCCAAAAGACCTACCATGTTGCCTAGGGGAATATTCCCACTCTTTCTTTCCCTCATCGCCATACACTCTTGTACAAAGATCCCTACCAGGCTAAGGTAGAAATTAGCCTCAGGAGTTATTTCCTAGAGGCAATGAACATCCAAACCCAGACATTGCGTTAGCTCAACATGACAGAGAACTCCCATTGCCAGTAATCGGTGAACGTAACAAAATTCCGGATGAACCAAGGTAGGGCTCTTGTACAAATTCTTCCAGTCAGTCTCTCTTAGCTGCCTCCAAACGTTTCTGAGAGAAAAAACATCCCTAAACGGTGTGTACTTGAAACCTGTTTATCGTACCTGTATCTAAAGGCATAAGCTACCTCTCAGTGTTTCATAGTATACTCCTTGTCATCCAGATTGAATTTGATCGCCGGGTGTCCATCCTCGTCCGTGACCAACCATAGAGTAGTTAGGAACTCTAGGGTACACCTGATGTAGGTCTTCGAGTGTCTCTCTAGGAAGCCCTCTATACCTACACACCCCAATAGATAGGCTAACAGGCTTGAGTAAGCTAGAGCCGCCAAGGTGTTTTTGCATGCAAAGCTAGTCTCCATTGTAATCATCTTCGGATCTATCAAATTCACCCATCTCCAGGCTACTTCCTCGGAGATGTTGGCCAATCCCATGAATTCTTCAATCATGAATGTGGGGCTCGTGGTTTGTACCCTTTGCTGGTTTCTTCCTCTTCTCACCCCATGAGGACTTCCATTTCTCCATCACATTATTTTTCGAAGGCATCCTAAAAAAATGAAGGAAATAGTGGTAATGTGATCATAAACAAGGTATGGCCACAATTTCATTCAACAAGTCAATTCCTCCTAAACAGCCTAACTATTCAAACATGATAATCTAAGCATGCAGGCTATTTAAACAAGACATTCTCATCAAAATAAATTATGTAGATTCATACCAACCCATCAATAAGATTATACAATCAAATTTAATCCCCACCTAAATCTCCCATTACATGATGAACATATCATCCAATCATATAACACATCAAACCACCCAAACTTTCTTCAACACAAGATCATGAAAACAACCCCAAACACATATCTCAACAACATAATCTCATTCAAGAATCATGATTTACATAACACCACCACAATATTAATAAAGAAAAGAAACAATGAGTTCAATGGATTACCCAGAATTTGATGCTAAGAGTTACAAGATCCACACAAGAAAAAGCAAAAGTTGCTAATTTCATCACCAACATGTTGAAAGGTCTCTTTTGTGTAACGAAAGGGCCTACTTTTATTTGACTTCTCAATTTTATGCTAATTTGCATGAGATTTCGAATGGGATTACAAAACTAGGGTTAGGGGGGGATTGACATCCCGATTAGTCAATGGACTATTAACAAGTAATTAGAGTGCCCTTATCTATACCCAGAAAGTGTTTTTCTAGAGGATGTTGAAGGTCTATTGGATGATGTGTACCATCGGGAGAAGTGGCCTCTACATTTTTATTATCCTTACATTGACCCTGTGAATTGTAGTGAGAGGTATTTCCAATACAATAGAGCGAATTTAGGAAAGTCGGAGACCTTTACTCGAACCCATTTGACTATAGACCAACATATTTCATATGAGATAATTGCTAGGAGTTTTATCTCCACCCGGTTACCTCATTTTGCAATATAAGTTAGATTGAGCTTCTGCTCCACCAAGTTGTTGGTTTCTACTTGTATTGTGTCCTAAGTACGACAGTGCGAACACTCTGTTCGAGTGTTTGTGTTTGCTGACCCTCTCTCGGTGAATCTAGACTTCCACGTCCCTCTAAAGGCCTGGTGGCTATCTAGCCACCCGCTGAGTGCGACGTCCGTGGAATCTAGGTGGACTCTTTGCGCTCTAGCATTGAGTTTCTCACGGTTCTCCTGACCCTACAGGTGATACATTATAGCGCCTACACCAAATTTATGTTATTCTATTACATAATTAAGGGTAGGAAAATTAATCCCGGGAAGCTATTTTTAGGCATATGTTGTGGGTTGCGGCTTCAAAGTAGGTGGTCAAGAGCCTCTCATATGAGAGTTTAATCTCCATCCTTTTGAAGAAGGTTGAGTGGTTGACTATAAACGGGAAAGAAAAAATGGCCAAAGTATTTTGACAAGATGTACTTCAAGAAGAAGAATTGGGAGTGCACGATTGTAAGTGGTTTCATAAGACCACGGAAGCTCCTGAGGTGAGTAAGAGGCCACGAATTATGGAAGGTTAGTAACATTTGAGTTTTCATTAATTTTGGTTATACAGTGCCAGTCTTTAATATATACTAAATATTCTTGTTTACTTTTGCAAGTACTAAAAAAATCCTATATAAAAGGCTTCAAGGATTGCTACAAATAGATGCGCAAGGAAGTTTGCACAATGAGGCAAAGATCCGGTTCTTGGAAAAATCACACTGAGCATATGAAGAGCACCTCGTGTCAATCTGCCAATCTCGACTCGACCGATAGACTTCAACTGCGGACATTGAAGATGATGTGGAATGAAATTTAGGGTTAATTAATTTTATGACTAGAATTTATTATGTTACTAAGATTTGAGAAACTGTTGAATTTGGATGAATTATGCTTATAGATTTTATATTACATTATATGTTATTATGATGTGATGTGATGTTAATTCAATCTTATATGGAGTTGATAACTAATAGTGTCAATCCTAGAGGCCTATGACTAGTCCAAGGTATAAAACTCGACGAATGACACAAATTACATTTAAAATAGAACAAAAAACTACTTAAGCTTCCTTTTCCTCACCACCTTCTTCGATTTTCTTTTTGTATGGGTTATCTTCCCTCTACCGTCGACCCACATACCTTCAACATGGTCAATATGGCCTAGGAAACTATGAGGCCTCCGATCATCCTCCTCCAGCAAAATAACATCTTGAGATCCACAACTCGGAGTATGTTGTTCGAATTCAATGATTTCATCTAAATAATTTTCTGTGACTAAAGCACATTTTCCTTCGACAACAATATCCCACATGGGATCAAAAGGATCCTCAACATAGAATACATGGTGTGCTAGAGATGCTAATATGAAAGGATAATCCTTCTAGCCAACCTAACTTCTGTTGACAATGGTGAAGCACAAATCTATTAATATTCACCCATTGACATTTAAAGACAGAGATACACATAGTGACATAGTCAAGCTCCCAAATTTCTAAAGTCGTGCCAAAGTAGCACTGTTGGGCATACGTAGAATTATCGTCACTCCCACTTCCAACATGCAATGCTTCAGACACGAGAGACACTCCACTATTCTTAGAGACACTCTTATCATCCATTGATTTCATGGAAAACGTGAAACAATTGATGCCATAGCCTCTATAGGAAAGAATAGCTCCCAATGGTCTATGAGCCAACCATTTGACTTTCCTTGGATGTTCGGTGACATCTACATGTAACTGCAACCATGATGAAAATTTCCTAGTGTGCAATTGGAGGACTTGAGCTTCATTGAAATTAAGGTTCCCCACTCTTATGTCATCCATGTGAATCTCGATGTATGGAACTACGTCTTCGTGGTTGCGCAAAACATAAAGATGGGCAGTGATAAGACTCTAGAAGCATGTATTTCCCAATGAATTTAGCATATATTTTAGTAGCTTTTCTATGGTAAATTTCTAAGTTTAAGCTGATTTATATTACATAGGGTGTAGATAGCCATTGTTGGTTTTTGTATCTAAATCTCTCATTTTGTAGCTTATTTAGATATAATGGATTCTATGTCCTTACGAACATCTAGATTCCATTTTGCGAGCTTATTTGTATATTGATCATAAGCACTTCAGATTAGTTTAGTGAAGTCCATTCGCAAGGATGGTAGAAGACTAAAGGCCACTTACAAAGTTGTAGAAGATAGATTGAAGAAGGAAAAGTAGCGAAGGAATAACAGACTGGGTATTCTGGAGCATAATTATGAGAATGATACAAGATGAATTGGTGTCCATGGGTAGATTCTTTAGATTCATCCTCACGATTACTACAAAAATGACTACAAGAACTCCCCAAATGGATTAGCGGTTCACCCGTAGTGATGAAAATAAGAAGAGGGCAGAACCACCTTTGCGGACCGCCTTTGTGGACCACGGCATATACCGTGGACAGCGAAAAGAAGACAATAACGCGAAATCAGATGTTAGGCAGATTGGGAATTACGGACTGCATCATATACTGCAGCCCGTAATGGGCAGATTTCAACCCACTTATCATCTTCATTTTTGGAATACTCTCTTTCTCTCTCTCTCTCTCTTCCATTACTCTTATCTGAATTTCTATCTTCAAAAACCCTAGGTTTCATTTATTACTTCTTTTAATATTATGTTTACCATGGATTTTTACTCTTTTGTTATGGGTTTAGCTAATCTAGGCTATATATAATCTCAGGAGCAATTGGAAAGCAATTCTAGTATGAATTTGTGAGATTTTATTTATCATATTTTGTTCTTTGACTATCAAGTATGTTTTATGTTTTCTTGTGTGATTAATGCATGATTAAGACTAGGGTGATCAACTAGTTTATTATTATGGGTGATTTGCTAGGTTTTTGGTTAAATATTTGACTTTTTGTCAATGTAATTATCGTTGGTCAATGTTAGTATAATTTGGTGTGACAACTAACTTTAATTATGTGGGGCTGATTGCCCACTCTAACTATAACCGAGGAGAGATGAGAAATGCCTTCACTCAAAAGGTGTTAACAAGTTCACCTCAGTATGTGGTTAATGCATAAAAATAGGATAATTAGTCGATGATCAAAGGATAATTGGAAATGTAAACCAGTTGTGCCCAGACTCATTATCATCTTATTTACAGCTTTCGTACTAGTTTTGATCTTGTTTATATTGTTTGTTCTATCGTTTGCTAATCTAGTTGCTCAAGGTAGTCCTAATGTTTTTTTGAACTCCAATACCCCCCACATAGAGTGCCATCTTTGTGTACTTTTAACTATGTTAAGTGCTTAATAATACCCCATTTCCTCGTGGATGATCCCGACTTTCCACTAGCTACTTTCTAGTAGTTAGCCGTAATTAGGGCCTATAAATACTATCGTTGAGAGGCATGATGTTGGCTTCCCAAATTTTGGCGCCGCTACCGGGGAAAAGGCATATTTTATCGAAGTGTTGGTTTAGTTATTTGTGTTTTTTTGTGTTTTTACTTGTCTGTTGTTGATGTGTGCTTTCTTTTGTGATTGTTACTTTGGATAAGATTTTGTTGCTTTGGTTCTTTGTTATGGTCGATACTCGTACCAGCACATAAGAACCCTTACACTGCAATCCCTATCTTTTGGGTACACTATGATGAGCAACAAGGCTAGAATGTTTTTCTAACCAAGTGATGCAAGGCGAATGACGACGAAGATTGAAGAAGCGATGGGTACCGCAAAGGTCGGATACAGTTTTAAGCATAACTTTTGTATTTGGGCTCAAAATCAGGTGATTCTGGATGCGTTGGAATCATTTCAACAAGCACTACAGTTGAAAATGGGAATAGTGGCTCCGTTTTCTGATTTGAGGGTTGTTAAGGCCACCAAACGATAATTTACTATTTTTGAGTTTTTTTCGATTTTCATTTTATTTCAGAATTTATTATAATTTTCCATTTTTATTAATTCTGAATTTATTATACTATTTAAGGACCTCTTGTATTTTTGGAGATTTGATTTTTTTCATAATAATGTTTTTCGTAATAATGTCTTTTTAGTTTTGTATTTTATTTTTGGGTTTCAATGTTAGTATTGTTTGTGCAAATATGAGTGATTTCTGTCTTAGGATAGAAAAATCTATGCCTCCCTCATTCTATATGAAGAATATTGTTTCTAAAACTGCAAAAGAAAGATAGAAACATGGTTTATGTGGAGTCGAGAAGATACTACTCAACTAGGTCAGTTGGAGGACTCTAACTGAGTTTTCTTGAATCAGTGGGTTGTGTTTTTGGTCACTATATATGCCTTGTGATCCTATAGTCTCATATACTAGCCTATTAAGTTCCACAAATGCGGCATGTTTCTGGCATTGTTATTAGTACTCAACTTGGATAGCTACATCAAATTGTTTAAACTTTCTTAAATTGTTCCTGAATAGTGGTGTTTGAACCCTAATGGTAGAGTGGGGGTGGATTGGCCGAGTACACCGTAACGAAGGAGAAGCTGACTATCATAAGGCCACCTAAAGTATCAGCAGTCGAATGAGCATGTCTCCCAGTTGCTGCTTATGCCCTCTGTGCTCTTTTCTACCTGAGTACGTTTGTGTTTTGAACTAGGATAATGTTTTGTGATTAAGGATTGATTGGTGGATGAATTCTTTTAGGTCTATATTGTGTATCGTATTCATGTGAGATGTGGTGGAAGAAAGAGGCCAGTGCCAAAAGGTTTGTGTATAGGAAGCCCACAAACCATGGTAAATAGTTGTTTAGTTATAATTTTTTCCACCTCTTCCTTTCAGCTTTGGCTTCTACATTTTGAGGCAATGTATGCCTTTTCAGTTTCTTTTTGCTAAGTAGTGAGTTCTATTATTTTTCCGCAGTGGAAGAGTCAGAAGAAATGCAGTCGTGGATAATTACCTCAGGTTTAGGGATGCTATTAACCAGCTGGTCCAGGAGGGAGCAACCTGTCATACTCTGCAGTTGCTGCTTAAGGATAAATATGTGTGCATAACCTTGTGTTTTCGTTTATTGCAATTGAAGTGCATTAGTTGTGGATGCTATTTTACCTGATTGCAACTCTCATTTGGTGATGGTAGCTACAACTTAGAGTATGTTGTCTACTGATGATGCTACTTCTGTGTTTAGTACATGTATATTATGTGTTGAGTACATGTATGTTCTCTCCGTAGTGTGGTATTGTGTTATAGTCTGGAATCTGTATGTTGTGTGTTGTAGCTGAACTTAACATCGGATTTGTGAATGCAGTATTTCAAAGACAACCCTGATGACAAGAATCCCCTTTACAACACTAAGAATGGAGTCTACACTCAAGGCTGAAGATTGGACAATGCAGTGATATCTTGGGGGCATGAATGTGTTTAGTACATTTTCTTCAATTTCTTAATGAGTAATTATTTTGAGTAATTAGTTCAAGTCGGGTTAAAAGTCGAGTATTTAATTTTTTAGCATATGGTATGGTACGGTATATTTGAGAATTTCTATGGACCGTAGATTCAAGATTAGTTGCGTGGCTTAACCTTGTGATTCTATTTATACACGCCACATGATTCAATTGCTTGTTCAAGGTAAAGTTTTGTTTAGTCCCGTAGATAGTTATGTTTGGATAGTAATGTTTAGTCCCATAGATTATTAATTTTTTATCATACATTTTTTTGGGTTTTATTTCTATATTATCAATTTTGTTAATTTAATTTTATTATTAAATTAATATCCTACTAAATTGTTAATTTTGGATCTTTTCCCCTTCTTCTGGAAACGGCTCCGCGCAGCCCTTTTCAGAAAAAGGGATTTTTTAAATTGTTGTAAATATTTTAGTACTGGTTGAAAAACCGGTGCTGAAATTAGCACTGGTTTGCCAACAAAAAAACTGGTGCTAAAATTAGCACCAGTTTAAAAAATTGATGCTAGCAAACACCGGTGCTAAAATCAGCACAGGTTTTTGAAAACTGGTGAAACCTTTTCACCGCGAACTTAGGCACCTATTTTTTGGCTCAAAAAAACTGTGCTAGAACAAGAAAAAAACCGGTTCTAGAGGAGGGTTCCTGTGATAGTGCTCCCAAATAGATTTTTTCACCGACTGCGACATTGAATAGCAGACAGGGGGTAAATAACAATCATCACTAGAAGTTACTGGCCCTATATTATTCCAAATTCCCATCTCCACCAAATCAAGCCTAGCCTTAAACTCGTCCTTTTTTTTCCTAGGGGTATTTAACAATGTTCCAACCAAAGAATCACAAACATTCTTCTCAATGTGCATAACATCCAGACAAGGTCTTACATCCAAATGCTCCCAATATGGCAGCATAAAAAATTGAGCATTTCTTCCCACTTCTATCCACAACAACTTACCATTTCTTCTCCCAAAGTCATTGGGCAAGTTCATAAAAATTTCATGAAATCTTTTACCTGTTCGTGGCACCAGTGCTCCTCTTGTTTCCACGTTCCCATTTGATGAGACATCAAATGCATGTATTTTCCAAAGCATTGAACATCACTTTTGTCATATTTTTGTTGTAAGATTGCTAGATTTACATAGGTTTACATGATAAGGGGTTTAGATGACCATTTTTGGTTTTTATATCTAAATCCTTCATTTTGTAACCTATGTTTAGTCTAATGAATTTTTGGTCCTTACGAGCATCTAGATTCCATTTTGTGAGCTTCATTTTTAGATGTCTCGTGAGCCCTTTGGAGTGGTTTAGTGAAGTCCACATGTCACATTGTGGTAGAAGATAGAAGGCCGAAGAAGGAAGGCAAAGAAGTAGATTAATTATCACTCGAAAGTTTGGACAAAGTTCTTAAAATTATCCGAGAAGAATCCGCCTACAAGAGTTAAATCATTAGATTTATCTTCTTGAGAACTATAAAACTGACTACAAGAACTCCCAAAACGGATCAACGGTTCACCCATGGGAAGCAAAACAAGATGCCGTGAACATCTGAATTTTTGGGCCGTAACCACCGCAGCCCGGGCGAGGCCATTTCTGCCTAGGCGATGCGTGCTGTATTTTGACCTTCTTTTTTACCAACTTGGGCTATAAATAGCCCCTTTTCTTCCCCATTTTCCCAAGCCTGACTTGGGGGCTCAAAAACCTAGTTTTCACCATTTTCTTCCATTTCTTCTTCTTTCTTTGTAGATCTCTGTTCTATGTTATGGGTTTTGATTATCTAGTTTAGTTTTGTACTTGGGAGCAATTGATTAAAGCTTCCACACCTATGTAGTAATAACCTCTATTTCACTCTTTCTTGAAGCATTTGTTATTTAGCATTCATGTGTTTAAATGTGATGTTTTACTTCATTTTTGCTATGGGTTGTTTGAGAATATGAAGTGTTAGGGTGTTAGGAAAGTTGCAAATTTCTTATCTCTTTGACATGAGAATCCAAGAACATGGAATTAGAATTTCTTGTGCATAATGTGTTGTGATTCTTTCTGTATAAATATGTTAATGTGGATTGTAGTTCCCGCAACTTCTTCCACCCTAAATATACATCATTTCTAAAATTCTTAAACGGGCATCGTGCTCGCACCACACCATTTTTAGAAGCATCTTCAAATGCTCACGAAATAAATTATTGAACCAATGACATGTACTTAGGTGATTTTCTAAGATAATTACCAATGAGTTCATCTCGATCTATTATCCTAAAAGTCAAATACAATGCAACCTATGAGGATTGAATCAACAATAATTATGACCCTAACTAATATCAAACCTTAATTGAACACACACGCACACACACACATATATATAAATACACATTGTAATATTTCAATATTTTCAAGTATATAATTTTGATAAAAGTAACATTCTTGAATGGCAGAAGATGCACTTTCAGGTATAAAATCACTTCTTTGTCAATGGGAAAGAAAATGAAGCTAGTCCTTTAAAATTTTAGGGTTATGTAGAATTTAACGATTTGGGCCTTTTTTTAATATACAGGATAGTTTCCAAACTCACAAATGAGTTTCAAATTCATTAGTGCCCAAGAGAATGATTTCTGAACTCGGAAATAGGACACGAACATTTTCCAAATTTGAAAACTGAATTTTCTTATTGTATCAACTAACCCCTCAGTTTTACGAGCTTGGAAATAGATTCGGATCCTTCTTCCGAGTTTGGAAGGGCTAATTATTAAAGGTTGTTATTCATGAACTGCCTTAAATTGCGGTTTAATCGCCTTCAACTTCATTGGCTAGGTTTGAAACAAGTTTTTTGAGTTTGGAAGGTTCTTTTCCAGGCTATTTTAGGTGGACTTTGAATAACTGCTTTCCATTGCCACCTTTAGTTGAAGGCTCTCTACTAGTGTAACCCACGAAAAAATTGGCAATCAATGTGGATGCACTTCACTTGCTTGTGAACAATAGGTATCTAGGCAATAAAGATGGCATTATTTTTGTCACAAAGCAAGGTGGAGGTCTAAACAGTGGGAACCAAAGATCACGAAAGAGATGAGATAACCAGACCATCTTGGCTATAGTGTTAACCGAAGTGGAATACTCAAAATCATAGAAGGAGTGAGAAACGGTGGGCTGCGTCTTAGTGCTCCAAGAAATGAGATTGCCACCTAAAAATACAACATAGCCATACGTTGAACGATGAGCCTTAAGACAACATGTCCAGTCTGCATCTGAGTAGCCTAATACCTCAGAAACACGAGCTAAACAAAAAGAAAGGCCATAGTGTAGAGTGCCACAAACATAGCAGATAATGCAAGTAATAGCTGCAAAGTGATAATCACAAGGGTCCTGAAGATACTGAGTGGAAATATTAACCACAAAAGAAAGATCTGGATGAGTGATAATGAGATACTATAAAGCACCAACCAAGGATCGATAGAGAGTTGAATTAGCAAACTTCCCACTAGTACTACTATGAAGACGAGATTGCGGGAGGAACAACTTAGAAACAGTGGAAACATCTGTCATCCTAGACTAACAAAGAATATCACTAGCACACTTTACCTGGCCCAAGAACAAACCCGGGGGTGTAGACTTTACCTCCAAACCAATAAAGTAATGCAGAGAGTCCAAATCCTTAATGGAAAACTCCTTTTCAACTGAAACAATGAATCAGAGAATGGTAGAGGAGTTGTTTCCAGTAAGGATGATATCATCAACGTAAACCAAAAGGTACAATAGTGTAGTACCTCGAAAGAAGACAAAAAGGGATGTGTCAACCAAACTACAGAGAAATCAAAGCTGACGGAGATAAGTGTTGACGTGCTCAAACCAACCACAAAGAGCTTGCTTAAGGCTATAAATTTCTTTTCACAAGCGACAAACATAGCCGGGATGAGCATTGTCCTTGTAGCGGACAGGTTGGGCCATATAGACCGGAGCATCAAGAACACCATTGAGAAAAACATTCTTGTCATACAGCTGCTGAAGGGGCCATCAACGCATGGTGCACAAGCGGAAAAAACCTTAATAAAGGTGCCTAATCAAAGGTGGTTCCACATTTATTTTCCAAGAATTGCCTTCCCGGGGGTGTTCCGAGCTTCAAACTTCTTAATTTTGGACCCCCCAGTATTTGGAAGACGGTTCATCAATTTTTAAGTTTTTTTTAACCAACTACCTTTAATTGACGTCTTTTGAAGGCGGTTCATTTATGAACAACCTTTAATTGACTGATTTTAAAGGCGGTTATGCCGTAGTTACTTTGGTCGCTATGTGTTCCAAATTAAGAACATAGGGCCCGGCGATGCTTCCAAAATCAGAAGCTAGGGGTTCAGTCATTTTTGAAGGGCTAAAACGTGTTTTGAGCTTGTAAGAGCATCTGGACCCTGTTCCTAATTCAGAGTTGATTCCCAAAAGATGATTGTGGTTTGAAATAGAGTTCTGAGCTCGGAACTCAATTGAGTTTAAGAAACATAGGTCGATTCATACAGGTTTCATTTTTAAATAATCCAAGATTTGAAATGGAAACCTACTTTGATTCTTCAATGTGCAACTAATTGGGTAACGTAAGTCTACACATTCATAACTTGATATATAGATGTACATTTGCAAGCTAAGACATTCATAACTTGATATATAGATGTACATCCGCAAGCTAAGAGTGAATTGTGTTGAATTTATTGTTTAGGGTTAAGTGTATTTTAGTAGGGTAATGTGTTGTATGACCGAGGCAATTTTGTGGACATACTTATTATGTAATTAGATGTATTTTTAGGACTTTAATGGTGTTCAACTAATGGTTATTAGTATTTTGGTTGTTTTTAGGGTAATGCATGTTTTTATTTGTGCCATTTCAATGTGGGTACATAGGTGGTAATGGATCACATTGAGCTTATTGGTAATGATCTTAGAGAATTGGCCGATTACCTTCCTTTGGTGTAATCATTTCTTTTTTTGGTGTTTGAACATGCATTCAAGAATGGCATGGTGCATGCATGATGTACATGTAAGGATTGTTTGAACTATGTAATTTTGGAGAGGAAGAAGCTACGTGAACATCTCGTTAGGTGTGGGTTCCAAAAAAATTATACCTCTTCGTGGTGGCATGGGGAGGTTGTGAGTGAAGAACATCTTAAAAGAATGGAGGATGGTGATGTAGATGTAGATGATGAATTTGATGAGACAGTGTAGGATGTAAATGGAGACAGGGATAGTGATGTAGATATAAATGATGATGATGAACATGGAAATAACAAGGATAGTACCAACCGTGGATGAATTCACCATGGGACTAAATGTAAGATAAAAGCCTTGCAACTAATAATGGAACAAGGTAGGCAGTTAATTATAGAAACCGTTGATGAGAAGGCATCCACCCAATGAGATGTCGGCATGGAAGAGTGAAATAACATGGCATGGCCAGTTTTCGTGATGCGATGATGTTAATTTCTCTTAGCTCAACCAATATGAGCAGGTGTATGGGAGAGAACATCTGATGATGAATGAAACAAGACACAAAGTGATCTTGCAAATGGTGATTAGTGAACGTAATTTGATCTTGGTAGAAAACTAAGTCCTAAAAAACTTTTGGATCTGGAGAAAGATGTAAAAAAAGTCTAACTTTTGGCATAACGGAAGAAACCACATGAATCATGAATAATCTTCGTAAAAAACAACATAATAGAATAACTTTCCACTAATAAAATCGGAGCTGCTCCCCATAAATCAAAGTGCACTTTATCTAGCAAAATGGTTCTTCATTTATCGCTGGTAGATAAGGGCATATGTTTGCTCTTAGCCATCTCACAAGAAGAATAACTAACTGGTGCAGGAAAAATAGAGGTTACGGAGATATGACCTTGTTTACGCAGTAACCAAAGAGTGGCATAAGACACATGATCAAGGTGAGAATGCCACTGCCAAAAAGAAGCTCGAAGCTTTCCAGATCGTAATTCACCTAAGAAAGTGGAATCACCGGTTTCAAGGAAATAAAGACTCGGACAATTATGACCTTACCTAGTATCTCTCCTATTGCTTAGTGCAAAAGCATCGACATCGAATATAATACTAACAGGTTATTCACGAGTAAGTTTAGTAATGAACAATAAAATTCAGGTTTTTGAGGAACCAAACACTACAAGAAACATCAATAAAAAAAAACTCAATTCTGGAGGGGTTTTAAGAGGGATGCTTACCTCAATTTTCATCCATAAAAAACCGAGGTAAACATAGGTGTAGTAAAAAGTACATTTTTACCTTATTTTGTAACCCAGGTAAAAAAGTACTTTTTACCTCAGTTTTGGACCGACATCATAGGTTTTATGACTGACTTCGATCCAAGGAAGTAGGCTGACGATAGTACACCTTAGCTACTACAATGTTTCCATCAACATCAGCATTCATAAGAAGCGATGTTGATCATAGAAAGAAGGCGGTTGATGGCACTACACTACCACCGAGACCCCCCTCTGGCACCAGTTTTTTAACACCAATTACGGAAACTGGTGTAAATCTTGTTTTAGCAACGGTTTTTGTTGTGTTAGCACCGGGTGTAAAACCGGTGTTATTCTGGCACCGGTTAGAAATATTTTTGCACCGGTTATTTAAATAAAAACCGGTGTTATTTTTACACCGGTCGGGAAACCGGTGCTAGAATTTGTGGAAACCGTTGAGAGTTTAGCACCGGTGAAAAAACCGGTGCTAAAAATAACGATCACCGGTGTTATTTTTACACCGGTCGGGAAACCGGTGCTAGAACTTGTGGAAACCGTTGAGAGTTTAGCACCGGTCAAAAAACCGGTGCTAAAAACAATGATCACCGGTGTTATATTCGCACCGGTTTGAAGACCGGTGCAAAGAATCCTAGAAAACCGGCGTCATATATGTTTTTGGCACCGGTCATAGAAACCGGTGTTATGGGATGTAGAAACCGGTGCTGAATGCTTTCGTGGAAAAATGCGGGAAAACTGGCACCGATTTGGTGTCTTACCGACAAAAACCAGTGCTAAATCGAGCATTTAATGCTCCAAACTTACCCTCTTAAATTAGTTCTGAACTTGAACATCCATTATTAGATGGTAGATTTCTTGGGAAGGTGTGCAATAACTCAAACAAATGAAGACTCATGGAAGTAAGTATTCATTAATTTTTGGGAATTTCAATCAACCATAACCATAAATGCATGATTGGGGGTAGTTTTTTTGTATTTATTATTTGTTTCTCTATGCCTAGCTTATGTTGGTTGAGTATCGATCATGTTGTGGGAGTGTAAATTAATGAGTGTTGATGTGAACATTTTTGGGCAACGATAGGTAGGTGGTATATATATTTATATGTTTCCCGAGAACATGCAGTTGATCGATTCGCATACTTATACACGGACATGCATGACACGTTTAGTATTGTGTAGCAAAAAGATCGTGTTCATTGTTCGTATTTTTTACCAATGAAAATATGTTTAATGGTGTGTTTCGTCTTGTTTAGATACGACGGACCGAGAATCCATGTTTACGTGGAGGGGAAATATGGTTAACTGTCCAAGTGTAGCTAGAGGGAGTGGTGAACATATTTCATTTATTGATTTGTTTCTAGATTATGCCTTTGGTCGGGAGGAGAGGATACTTTGTCCATGCAAAAGATGCTTGTGTCGTGAATGGTTTGACGATCGTGGGGTTGTTAGATTTCACTCGTTGAAGAACGGATTTGACCGAGGTTACATTGTATGGACATTTCATGGAGAGGTTGAGCAAGGACATGACGGTGGGTTTGACAAGGTAGATGGAGACAAATGTACAGTTGATGGTATGTTCGATGACATTGTGATAGATTTTGAGGGGAAACCTACAATGTTGAGTGCTTTGCTGGACGAGAAAGAGAAGCCATTGTATGCGGGATGTAAAAGTAAGGATACCATAATATCATTTTTGATGGAGGTTTTCAATTTGAAAGCTACAAGTTCTTGGAGTGATGCAAGTGTGAATTCACTACTGAAGATTCTGAAGGATAAGTTCCCGGAAGGGAATGGAATTCCGAAAAACTATTACGAGGCCAAGAAAATATTGTGTCCACTTGGTTTGGAATACAAGAAAATACACTCATGTCCAAATGATTTTGTTTTGTATGACGGTGATTTGATAGATGCGGTTGAATGTCCCGTGTGCAAAAATGCAAGATATAAGGGTGTGACGAATGATGTTGATGGGTGTTTGGCTAAGAAGAAGAAGAAGGTCCCATTGAAGTGTATGTGTTATCTTCCTATAATTCCTAGGTTGAAGAGGTTATTCGCGAATTCAGAAGATGCGAAAAACTTGCGATGGCATGGAGAGCGGGAAAGACTACATGACGACAAGATAAGACATCCAGCGGACGGTGAACAATGGAGAAATTTTGACAAGTGATATCCTTCCTTTGCTTCAGAGGTTAGAAATCTCCGCCTTGCAATGTGTACTGATGGGATGAATCCATTTGGTAATATGTCATCGAAGCATAGTTCGTGGCCCGTGATGTTGGTTATATATAATTTGGCCCCATATTTGTGCATGAAACGTAAATATGTTATGATGCCTATTTTAATCTCAGGTCCTAGACAACCTGGGAATGAGGTTGATGTGTATTTGAGACCATTGATAGAAGATTTGAAGATATTGTAAGAAGATAAAGGGGTGTTGGTATTTGATGGCCATATGAATGAGGAGTTTCAACTGCGGGCCATGCTAATTTGAAGTATCAATGATTTTCTGGCCTATGGAAATTTGTCTGGGTACGCTGTGAAGGGGCACAATGCATGTCCCATTTGTGAGGAGAAGACTGAATTCAAATAGCTAAGACATGGAAGAAAGACAGTGTATCTTGGCCATAGAAAATGGCTCAACGGAAACCATAAATACCGGGATGATGTGGTCAATTTTGTTGGCGGGAATGAATGAAGGAAATCCCCTACACCACTAACTGGTGTGCAGATTCACAGCAAGGTTAAGAAATTACGAGTGGTGTTCGGAAAGTACAAAGGCAAGGACAAAATAAATTGTGGTGGGCCATGGAAGAAAAGGTCAATATTTTTTTATCTACCATACTGGGAGCATCTTGAGGTTAGGCATTGCCTAGACGTGATGCATATTGAGAAAAATGTTTTTGAAAGTTTGATAGGCACCCTCTTGAATATTCCTTGGAAGACGAAAGACTGTTTGAATGCCTGGTTGGACTTGGTTGATATGGGAATCAGAAATGACCTTGCCCCAGAAGTGAAGGGTAAGAGGATGTACTTGCCCCCTTCACCTTGTACCTTGTCTAAGGAGGAGAGAATCTCAGTTTGTGATAGTTTGAAATCAGTGAAGGTCCCCATTGGTTATTCATCGAACGTGAGTCGGGTAGTTACAAAGGATTGTCGGATGGCGGGGTTGAAATATCATGATTGTCATGTTTTGATGCAACAACTTTTACCTATTGCTATTCGTGGGGTAATGGAGGCCAACGTAAGGCACTCAATCACTAGACTTTGTATATTTTTTGCCTCCATATGCCGGAAGTCTATTGACCGGGACCATCTGGATGTTCTACAAAAAGATGTTGTTATCGTGCTCTGCAAGTTGGAAATGTATTTCCCTCCATCCTTTTTTGATATAATGGTTCACTTGGTTGTCCATCTAGTGCGGGAGGTGAAGATATGCGGTCTAGTTGGCATGCGTTGGATGTATCCATTCGAGCATCACATGAAAGTCTTTAAGGGGTACGTGAAATGTATGAGTCGGCCGGAAGCTAGTATTGTTGAGAGGTATGTTACCGAAGAAGTGATTGAATTTTTCTCTTCCTATTTGGAGGGACACAGAAAATTTGAGGTGCCCCTGAATTGACATGTTGGGAGGAAGGGGGGCAAGCCGAGGTCGAGGGGAACATTATTTACTCCATTGAATAGTGATCTGAAGTCAGTTCATTTGTATGTGTTGAGGAATTGTTTGGAGACTTCTACTTATGTGACTGAGCACCTTCATTCGATAACAGAGTGTCATCCCATGTGGCCCCCTAATAAAGTCCAGTTGGAGCACATTGACAAGTTTGTGAATTGGTTATATGACCGATGCAATGTTGCTGATTACGACCCAAAAATTAGGGCATTTGCGAGGAAGCCTAACTGCACGGTTTTGAGGTATTCCGGGTATGACATCAATGGTTTTTCTTTCTCTACTAGGGACCAAGATTTGAAGAGCATGACACAAAATATTGGGGTATACATTGAGTCGGAGACTATGTGGCAAGCAAGTAAGAAAGACAAAAAACCAGTCGTAGCTGTGATGTCGTTCTATGGTGTTATTGATGAGATTTGGGAGGTTGACTATGGAGAATTCAAGATTCCGATTTTCAAGTGCCAATGGTTTGATAACACAACTGGGGTTCGAACTGATGATCCAATGGGATTTACCCTTGTTGACCCGACTCGTGTGGCATATGAAAATGATCAGTTTATTTTGGCCGAACAAGCAAGACAAGTTTTCTACGTAAATGACCCGTCCAATGTAGGTTGGTCTGTTGTGGTGCAAGGTAGAAAATTCTCTTTCCGCGATGAAATTGATTTTGAGGTTACAAGTGAAAGGTTAGAGTTCCCTTCTATTTCCCCTCTACCTAGTGACAACGGGATTGAGACGGGAGCCATAAGGAGGAAATACAAAGATGGCATTTGGATAGATGACGATGGCCGAGAACTTCGAGACAGTCAATCCAAGAAGATGAAGTTGGTTGTAGACTAGGGAGGTCGAGCATCGATGTCGAAGTTAAAATTTAATTTACTTCTTGTACTTTGTTGGGTTTTGTTGCCTCTGGCAACTGTTGTACAACTATCTTCCAATTTGTTGCCAAGTGGTGCAGTTCTGTCCACTGCAGCGTACTACAGCGGTTTTGGTAAAGGCTGGTAAAAAAAGTGGGTAATTATTCCTATAATAGGTTCTGCCAGCTGCAGCACTGCAGCGCTGCATCTCTACTGGTTCAGCGTGTTGCAGCAATTTTACTCATGTAGGAACCTAATACGAATTGGTCATGCAGGTCGTTTAACACAACAACACAAATACGTTATGTGTCCTGAAAGCTAACATTCCAAAATCCAAATAAAAAACAATCAGGACAAAGTAGCAATGTATGTTTCGAAAGCAACAAATGTTAAATCCCCACATCGAAATTAAACCAGCAACTGAAAAAAGTGATAATACGCAGATGTGAGGTGACTGTGGGCAGTCATTTCCTGCGCGTCCTCTTCTCCACCTTGTTGGGCCTTGGTGAATCAAAGGTAGGGATTGGACCCAATTCATTGATTCTCTTGCCACACATGGCTGTGAGGATCTTCCCAACCTGCGATGTCCAGCGCACCAAATGATCCACCTTCATTTGCAATGCAGCCAAGTCCCCATCCGAGTTCTCATTTGATGATTTACTTGTTGCCGCCCTCGATGACTCAGCAACGTTCTTCTTCTTAGAGAATATGAGAGGGTTTATGGGGAGCTTTGGCATCATTGTGACGTCATCATCTTTGTATCTGCAACCTGCTTCCACGCATATTGCAGTGATGAGTGAGGACAAGCCTATGCAGTTATGGGCATTGACACAATCCCAGATGTATGCCATTATTGTACTCCCAGCATCCAGGCTCATGTTCTTCTTTATCTTGTACAGCAGCAGCATACGGGACCGATGAACCTCGCTATTAAATTTCACGGGGAGTAGCCGGGTAGCTATGAAACTGTACCACACGTTCATGTCCTCAGTTAAGTACTTTTTCTCTATGCTAGACCATTCTTGGGGTAGATTCTGAATTAATGCGGCGCTTTCATCACAGATTTCTGTGATGATGTCTTCCAATGAAGCTTGTTCAAATGCGGTGTCAGCGGCTTCGTACAAGCTGGCGGGCTTCGGCGGGATCCTGTAGAACGTGTTGATCAAATCCGAAGACAGCTCGACCAACTAACCACGGAGGAAAACAGTTGCTAAATTCTTGTACTTCATCATCGACAAGAATTCACACGCCATGGTCTGGTTTGCCCGCGACGGTTGTGCGATGAGGCCTTCCCAGCCGTGCTCCTTCACATAGTTCCTGAAGGGCTTTTCCAGCCTCAGCCCTCTCTCAAGGAGCCTCGAGATGAATTCCTTGTAGACAGTTGTATGCTGAGTGGAGTCCACCTCTGCGGCCGGTATGGGCTCAGTCGACGGAACAATCTGAGTCCCGTTCTCGACGTCCTCCCCCCCCCCCCACCACTCTTGGCTTTTTCCTGGGCTGTTGGGTGTTGTTCTTTTGCTTGGTTGAACCTTTTTTGGGGGCCATGTTTGTTAAACTAAATGTGTTAACGGCAGCCAGAACGGAACACGGTAAATAAGACACAGTCACAAAGGTAAATAATACAGACTCAACTTCTTCTAAATTAAGCATTCCTTCTCATAGGCTGAATGTGGAATAATGTTTACTCACACTTAATCCCAATTTTTTATAATATTAACAGAAGCAAAAGAATTGAACAAGATGGACATTCTATAAATCCTTGGCAAATCAATGGGCCATGCATCCAGAATCACATGTCATGAACAACAATCAGGGTATGCTCAAAAGTACTCACCAATGTTGAAAACAAGAGCAGAATGAGGGCATTGATGGTATGAGGCATATGATGAAATCAACCCGTGAGCAAGAAAAAATATCATGAACAATCAGGTGATGCATAAAATTATCATATTATATGCGAGCACAGGTTGTGCCATCTAGAATCACATGTCATGAACAATTAGGTTACGCACAAAATTTTTCACCAATGCCGAAAACATGAGCACATTGAGGACATTGACACAATGAGGCATTATCATGAAATCAACCCATGAGGATGAAAAACTTTTGACTGACTAAACCTCGGGAAAATAATCTCCTTACCTAATTGGGAGTATGGGTTGTTGACGACTAGTGTTTGGTGTACAGTGGAAGATGGTCGGACACAGCTTGGCCGATCAAGGGGCGCGGCTGGAGAAGTGAACGGCGAAGGGAGCTGGCAAGGCGGAGGGAGCAGGGCACGGCGGAGGGAGCAGGGCACGGCGGATGTGGCAGGGGACGGCGCCGTGAGAGTAGAGGAAGGCGGAGGGTACAGGGGTCGGCGGAGGAAGGGGTGGAGGAATGGCCTTGGGAACGGCGGAGGAATGGCCTCGGGGACTGTGGATGGAGGTGATGGAAGAGGAGAGGTTGTGGGCGAAATACTAATACACACACACCTTAAACTGATTGGGCTGCAGTTTACATTTGTTTTGGGATGAATGTTAGGCCAGTAGAATATTAAGTTTTTGACTCGAGGTGTTAATGGTCAAGTGCTTGCTGGGTCAAGGGCATCCAGTGCTCGAGGGCATACAGGCTCGAGGGCCTCCAGTGCTCGCTGGCATCCAGCCTCGAGGGCATCCATGCTCGAGGGCATCCACTGTCGAGGGCATCTCGGCTCGAGGGCATCCAGGCTCAAGGGCATCCAGTGCTCGGGGCCATCCATTGCTCGAAGGCATTCTGGGCTAGAGGGCATCTAGGGGTCGAGGGCATTCTCATCTCGAGGGCATCTAGGCTTGAGGGGATCCAGTGCTTGGAGCCATCCCATTACTCGAGGGCATTCTGGGCTCGAGGGCATCCGGGCTCGAGGGCATCCGGGCTCGAGGGCATCCCAATGCTCGAGGGCTCCAAGGCTTGAGTCCTATCGGACACCAGGGCTCGAGAGCTGCAGGCTCAAGTGCTCGATGCGAGAAACTGGGAATCCGCCATGTGAAAGCACTCTTGAGACTTGGAAAAATGGTAGCCATCGCGGAAGAGCAGCAAAAATAGAGGAAAGATCAGCAGTATCAATCTTATTTGAAGGCTTGCCTGTGGATTCTAATATAATTAAGGTGTATGAATAATATCCATATAGGTTAAGCCGTTATAATGTGCCGAAATGCGAGTCATATGCAAAGTTGAAACCACCGCAGAGGATGCCTCATATTTCGCCATGGCATCCGCAACTGAGTTACAATCTCTATATGTGTACTTAAGGGTAGCATGGGACAAAAGAGTGTGAACTCGGAAAAGTAGAGGGTGTAGGGTCCATTTGGAAAGTGAAGGCTCATTAATCATATAAACTGCCTGTAGCAAGTCAGAT
This sequence comes from Rubia yunnanensis, assembly GCA_037428765.1. Taxonomy (NCBI): domain Eukaryota; kingdom Viridiplantae; phylum Streptophyta; class Magnoliopsida; order Gentianales; family Rubiaceae; genus Rubia; species Rubia yunnanensis. The sequence goes on along the minus strand of CM075061.1, from coordinate 41,711,575 downwards.
TCAATGTTGAGGTTGGGATATCCATCCAGACGGATCTGCCAGGCCATAACAATTGCCTTAACTACAGCTTCTAGTGGATATATGGCTGTTATGGTATAGGATCTATTAAGGATTGGTAAACCTTGGCGATTGCGAGCAACTAAGCCAATTGAAACAGAGGAATTAGACCAAGATGCATCCACTGTAACCCTGATGAAACTGTGACCTGGATATTCCTAGTATACTGTGGAAATAGCTGGCTTCGGTGGGGGACTGGGGGGAAACAACAAATAAGGGAAGATGAAACCTTCGGGGAGAGGTGGTAATGGAAAGGTAGAGTGCATCTGTGACTTCCTTGTTAATATGGGAGATGGAAAAAGGTGTACCATAGAAAAAATAAGCATTCCTAGCCTTCCATAAAGCCCAGCAGATCACAGCATGAATCAGATGACATAGCAGTCTCTGCTATTCCAGTCAGGTCACTACAGTTCCAGAAATTGGAAAAAGTTTCCACTATATTATGCACATTCCGCTAATTGAAAGCCGCAATCTGCAACCAAATGGATTTACACAGTTGACAATTAGTAAAGAAATGTTCCATGGAGTCAGATTGATTGCACAGAGGACATTTAGAGGACAAGCTATAACCACATTTTACGAGGATATCATCAAATAGTAAGCAGGAGTTAAGCAGTTTCCAGGGGAGTGGTAGGAATCTTCTTAGGTAAGATTATATTCCATATGAGCTTAGTAACTACGAAATTACCCGATCCATAATGTCACATGAGCTTATTGTTTTTAAATTAAAGTAACAAAAATCAAAAGACACCAAAATGTGCCAACAAAGCTGCATTTTCATTCCCTCCAAAAGTTGCCCTTTTCCCTCCATATCCTTAACCCTCTGTTTCCGTACCCTTCCCTCCCCACCAAATCGAACCGAGTTCTTTCCACCCACCACATCTCTGATCCCAAGTTCCCCCTCTTCCCCCCATAACCCCGTGCATATTTCCCCCAAAAACAATGTCCCTCTCTTCACCATTTATGTCGGGCTTCAACCTCCCAATCCAGGTCGCCAACTAGATACCCCAATTTTATCGACACTCTACTCCACAAATTTTGTACCCAGGTCGTACCTGGCCCGCAATGTTCACAGGGGAGGTTGTTGCGCATAAAAGGTAACACCCATTGGTAGTTTCTAATGATTTCCCGGGTTTAATGGGTAGCTATATTTTGGTTGGTCTCCTTGCGTGTGAGTTTGTGTTGACTTTTCTGGTTAAACTATTGTGGGTGTTGTTTCATGCTCATACATGATATCCTTGCTTGTAATGTCATAGTTTTTTCCTACCCACGTGCCCCTTACACGAATTTGTTGAAGTCGGTTGGATTTTTGTGAAAATCCACAAAGGGCAGTTTTGGATTAATGTTTTGCTTGTGTTTCATTTACTGATAGAAGAGCTTTAATGGTGCCGCCGAGGAAGAAATTGTTTGCCTCCGGTGGTAGACAAACTGTTGCCCATGAATGTTTTACCCCTCAAAAGGATGCCAACTGTGACGACAATGGCGAGGAAGGGGCTGGAGCACAGAAATGTTGCTCGGGATCAGAGAAGTCCGGAGACGCAGAAGAAACTACGGTAAAAGAAGACATGAGTGGGAGCTTCGACAAGTTTGAGATTTGAGAGTATTGCAAGCGCAGAGGTACAGCAACGTGCAAGTCCGTGTTGCTTGCGAAACAAAAGAAGCCTCTTAAAATATTCTTCGATGATGACTTCGAACCCCTAGTTATGCGCAGTCGATGGTCGATGTATGTTGGCTATGCCTTCCGCCGAAGAATCCGCTTCGGGACGTGGCACAATTGGAGATCAGTTCTAGACCATGTGAAGAAGCATGCATGGGAAGACATTCTTGTAAGTGTGTTCTAATCCTCCATTGTTCATGTCAAGTTCGTTACATGTCGCACTAACAACATGTCTTCTTATCCTCCAGATCAGCTGGGATATACAAATGAAAATGACTTTCAATGAGATGAATAAGTTCCGCAATAAATGGACAATTTATGCAGGAGAAAAGTGGAGGAATTGTAAGACTAAGGTGGTGAACAAGTACATTGTGCTTAAAAACCTGGGCTCTTGCGCATGGAGAGACTATAGGTGGATGGACAAAAATGAGTGGGAGCTGTTTGTGAAACACAGGTCAACCCCTGAATTCAAGGTAATCCCTCCAATCTTTTTTTCCCCTGGTCACTACCATGACGGCAGTTTACATACTGATGTCCACACAGGCGGTAAGTGACGCAGTAAAATTAAGCGCCTCACAGAAGGACTACATCCATCACACGGGGAGTGGAGGGAACCGTAGGGTTGCAGTAGAACTCGAGAAGGGGAAAAGAAATGCTACAATTGAGGCACTTCTGGGTGAAGGTCAGAGTGTGGAAGAAGCAGAGGCTTTAGTTCAGAGCATGGATTTCAAACCGGACCGCTCGGAAGTGTTCCTTGCAGCAAACTGGGACAAGAAATTATCAACCTACACCAACGACTCCGTGCGAAGAGCAACCCCCACTATTGTGAGCATAATTCATAAATGAATCTATCTTCATTGATATTCTTTCATGTTATCCCGATCAAATGGCTAATATTTGCTTTGTTTCTTAGCAAAACCTTTTGGATAAGAAGCAAAAGGGAGATTTAGTTATACATGGCAAAGAAGATATTCTAGTTCAAGCAACGGGTAGGAAGGATCACGGGGGTCGTTGGAGGGGTTGCTCCACAGCCTCCAAGGCCAATCAGGCCCTGCCACATATGACTGTCACCCGTTACGCATCTAGTTGATGTGGGAGCACAAACACAAAACCATCTGAGGAAATTTCAAATTCAACCAAACAGCCAACAGATGTCATCGAGCTCAGGGAAACATTTGTTGCTTTACTTGAGGCCCAAACAAATTGGCTAGCTGGGCAATTGGGTGAAGCTATTCCCCCACACTTGGATGCCCATAATTTCCTCGCTGTATCTTCCACCCCCACGACCAAGGACAATCGGGTATTCATTCCTTCAGCATCGGGATGTAGTGACCCACAAGGAACTGCAGCGGATGACAAGGTAGTCCAAACTGAGAACTGCAATCGTATTTGTTCCTTTCTGGCTATGTGATTTGTAGTATATGGATTTCCATTTCCTGATTTGGATTGATGTTGTGTGGGGATACAGTTCATTGTTGATGAACGCTGGAAGCTGCAGCGCGCTGTAGCTCTTAGTCTCAGCTGGGCACTGAAAGCTGTAGCGTACGGCAGCCTTCAGCAGCTACATGTACAGTTCATTACTTCTTATTAGTTATTGCCCGACCCATGTATTTACCCAATCTCTAAGTTCATCTCTCAGAGAGGAAAAAAATGCTTCCTATATGTTTTGAACCATTATGGAGAGAGGGAGGTAGCCGCATTCGGTATATTCTTTCTGAAGGAAGCAGAAACTGACTTACCCATCAAGTGGGAGCGGGTAAATCTAAAAGGACCTGTGATCATACCAAAGGCACCTTTGCTGATTGAACACAAAGAATTTGAGTTCGTCATTCAGGCCATCGGGTATAACATTCTATGGCCGTGAAAGCTGATAAGTGTCATAGAGCAACAGGATGATGAGGTGTGATAGTTGCATTCTTCTTCTCATCGGCGCTCATACATATCTTAGGTGCTAATACAATGACATGATATGTTATTCATATTCTTACGTAGGAGAACGAGCAGCACCCACCTCTGCAGGAAATGGTGGTCGACAAAAATGGAAGTCCTCAAACAAACCTCACACCAGTGCCTAAGGAAGATACTCCTTTGGGAGAGGTGGCCGCTCGATTGGTAAAAGGAGAGGTACATACCCCCATACTATTTCATTCCGAATGATTTTCTATCTACGCATCACTAACATTTTACCCATTAGCAACTACCAAAAGAAAAAACTACATCACCGGAGAATGGGCAACGAAATCCTCCCTCGTCGATTTCTCCCAAACACATATTTGTGAGAATTCATTTCAGCCTTTACATTACCATCCACTACTGAATTACACAAAAAACTGTTCAACTAATATTATTAGATTCTGAATTTAATGATTAGGGAGCCATGGAAAACCAAGAAACCATCACTGTTGTTCACCAGATTAGTGAGGCTTTACGGCTATCTGCACAAATATGTGGACCAGACAAAATATTCCGCATCAATTTTAGCGCAAAGGTGTTCGGATCAGAAGAAGTCTACGCAGCTATATTCACTGACAATATACGACTGTTCATGAACAGCTTGGACGCAGATGATGAAATGGAGTGGATTAGTGGGTGCCAACTGGATATATGGGCATCGTAAGAAGTGCATGCTTTCATTATTCATAGATACAAGTATCATTATATTTGCTTCACTAACCATATTAATTTGCAAGATACCTCTGCGATGGGGTGGTACGTGGAGGCCACGTCCAGTTTATTCCTGCCTCTTCGAACTCAATGGCTCAGAAGGCAAATCAAAGGGTGGAATTGACTGCGGACGAGGTTTCGGCTGTCATGTGCCGCACTGAAGCGAGGATGTACATCTTCCCATACAATCGAGAGTAAGTTCCATTCATTTTCCGAGCAGCTAGACCCGGCCAAATGGAAGCGAAAGCAACCGTGTGCTATGATTTTATTTGTTTGAATCTTAAGTACTTTTGTTTTATCCTTTTTTCCCATAAGGACCATTGGTTTTTGCTTGTCTTCGTACCAGAAATTGATCGAGTCTATTGCATCGACTCAATAACTGGGGGAATTTCAAAATGAAATAGATCATGCCTTAAAATGATTCATTTGTAAGTGGAACACATTCGTTTCTTTCCTTCAGCTTCGATGTTTTCCAAAAATGGTTGTTCCTGTAATTGTGTTCTTGTACGTTTCACACTCTCTTGGCTCAATTATTTACAATTACTGTCACTCAGTATATTATCATATATTGTGTGAACCCCAATTTCTGAAAATAATATTCCTTATGTTGACGAAAATAGGTTTCCATCTATACTGTAGGATTGCAACAAAATATCGACATCCAATTCGAAACAAAATAGGTCCTACCCTTCCAACTACACTTAGGATGTCATAAACATCAGTGTACATATCATCTCATACCTTCATATTTCACATGTCATTTTCATCTTCGTACTCGGTTCAACAAACTGTCTTTTCCATCATCAGCACAAGATACAAAGTAGTACTTAGGAGTGCGGGTACCATTGCATGTATTACATGGAAAAAATTGTCAGGCACGTACATGACATTCACATTATTCCGGTAAGTTTTCCAACCTTTCTTCTATTTATTCGTTATCCTGACATTTACATCCTTCTCTTAACATGTCATTTAATGCATTGTTTTAGCAATTCCTAGAAGATTACTCTCCACTGGGGAGGGATGAACTGTGGAGTATTGCTGTGAAGTGGGTTTGTATTTTTGCAAAAAATACTCTGCCAAAATGCATAGCTCAATTGAATATCATACAAGGACTTGCACAAATCGTCAGATAGTGGTTAGTCTTATCTGTTACAAGAAAGGTAGTTGGCCATCTCATCTGATACTCATCAAATTCGACGCTGCAGGGGGTTTCATTATCTTACGAAACTACGGAACACTTCCTGCTCTTCTTTTGCTAGTCATATATTATACTTCATCGGATTCAATCCGTTCTTCGACCTACTTTGTTGTCTATGCATACCGTGGCTCCGAATTTGTTCAATTTGTCTTCGTGCACCATTTTGTTACTACGCACAACAAATACTGGGTACCATGCCTTGAAAAAAAAGAGCTGGCTGTGAGAAGATGAACGCTGCAGCACGCCGCAGCTTACAGTGACCACATAAATTACTCACGCTTTTAACACCGTTTTTTTTTATTAGAGAACCGGTGCTAATTAAACGGTGCAAAATTAACGCTAGTAGCACCGCTTTCAAAACTGCTACTACAAAAAAGGTGCGATCATAACCGGTGCTATATTTACTTCATTACACCGGTTTTCAAACCGGTGCTAAATTTAACCGGTACAACAAATGAACAACTCTAGCACCGGTTTCTTTACCGGTGCTAACATATAACCAGTGCAATAAAACTGTTTTCTTATCACCGGTTCCCAAACCGTTGCTAACTATAACCGGTGCAATTAATTTTTCTATCACCGGTTTAAAAACCGGTGCAACCTACAAATCGGTGTTACAAATAAATTTAACACTGGTTCCCAAACCGTTGCTAAACTATAACCGGTGCAATTTATTTTTCTGTCACCGGTTTAAAAACTGGTGCTACCTACCCACAAACCGGTGTGAGATGTAAAGATTTAACAATGGATCCATTACCAGTGCTAACAATTCCGATGCGACAAATCCGGTACTACACCAGTTTTTTCTAGCACCGGTTACAAAAAACCGATGCTAATATGGTACATTATAGCACCGGTAACTTAAACCGGTGCAATATATAACCGGTGCTAATAAAATAAATTTAGCACTGGTTTTGTTTCAACCGGTGATAACGTAGCATCGCTTTCTTAGGCACCGGTTTTTTAGCCACCAAAAAACTGGTGCTAGGAACCAAAACAACCAGTGCTAGAGGTGTCTTCGCGTGGTAGTGCTAGAAATGCTGCGACAACGACAAGAACAAAGTCGCGGAATAATTTTAGTGACGTTGCTAATAATTGTATACGGTATCGTATGATCCAGAGCACCCTCGTCGTGTGCCCGCTGGCGTGAAAGGATAAATAATATGACATCATTTTGAATGGGTGACATCGCAGTAAAAACTTTGCCAGTTTATGCGACGTCGGTTAGGTGTCGTCTCTTAACCGGTTCGTGCGACGTCGTCGTATGAATCGTAAAGAAATCAATTCTCATACAATAATATAATATTTTCTATTGGATGGAACAAAACAAACTATACATTGAACATATACTACCAATAAATGTGTATATATATTCAAATACGTAAGTGGATTGTGGACTATAATCAAATTTTTGTATTTGATAAAAAAATTATACCATACAAACATGGAATTATCTTGGATACACAAATAATATTTATTATATAACATGTGACATAATCATAATACTCCATGAATATATTCAAGAAATATGCAAATATAACCCTATATAATTGAGAAAGTGTATATATAACCATGAAATAATTTTTAGTGCAGATATAACCCTAACTATTATACATAAGTGCGATTAGAACACTAAAGCCTATATACCAGTATTGGCTGACCATTTCCATCCATTAACCGACCAGAATTGACCAAAATACCCTTTCTGCTCAATACAAAAATTTAAAAGAATAAAATGCCCCTTAACCTACAACTATACCGCCACGAGTACCACTGCTCCACCACCTTCACCACCAAACACCACCACCAAGCCTTCTCAGTCATTGAAGGTGATGACCGGCAAGAAAGCTTCTAAGAAGTTCTGCCGCATGCTAATTTTCTTCAACGTTAAAGCCGAAGGCCTACCAAGAACTCCGCCTAGCCTACACACTTGACAAATCCCTTTTGAAGTAAATTCCGATGGCTCCATCAAGTTCATCAAAAAAGATGGCATCGACTACACCACCGTCATAGTGCATCTTCCCGTAGGAAAGTGCATGCCATTCCTCTTCACCATCAAGCAGATGGTCGCTTCCATCATGCCGTCCAAGTTTGGCGGCAAGTTCTTGGTGCCATCGTATTGGGGCTCATCTTTCTGTGCTGAGGATGAGAAGTAAAGAACCAGATGTGCCGACCACCATGACCAAGCCCTCTCCTCCTCAGCTACACCAACCACCACCACCACCACCAAGCCCTCTCCGCCGACCGCCACCACTAAACCTTCCAATCGGTACCATTTCTGGTGCTGCCCAGCCAAGCTTTGTAAATCGAGACCCATCCTAGCCCCATCTTGTCATCGTGGAAAATTGAGACCCGTCCCGTCCAGGAAGGTTCAAGATATGCCTAGATCTACCAAGATTTACTCCATCGAGGCATATTGAAGGAGAAACAAATGGCCAAACTCTCTCGTCGCGAAGGAAACGCCATCGTGGAAGGTTTGCCCATGTCTAGGGTTTGCTCCACCGGAAAAGATTGAAGCTACGCCACCGTGGAAGGAAGGAAGGAAGAATTTGCTGGGGTTTAGGGAAGAAGAAATGGGGAGGAGAAAGAATCTGGTTACTCTTTTTTAAGGCAGAGGTAAAATAGTCTTTTAATCCTAATGTGGCCTCGAACTGCCGAAAAAGGTTATATTTGCACATTATATTTGCACTTTCAATTATCGCAGGGTTACTATGCACTTTTGTTAGTTTTGTAGGGTTATTAATGCACTTTGCTCTATATTCAATGATTGGTAAATGAGGAAAAGAACATATACAATTAAGGAGAAGCTCAATTAAACAACCTCAATTAATTTGAACCCGAAGATGCCCCATCCTAGGATATTTTTTGGATATAGGGTTATATTTGTACTTTCAATTATCACAGGGTTAATGTGCACTTTTTTCAATTTTGTAGGGTTATATATGCATTTTTCTCTATATTTAATGATTGGTCAATGAGGATAAGAACATATACAATTAAGGAGATGCTCAATTAAACAACCTTAATTAATTTGAACCCGGAGATGCTCCATCCTCAGATATTTATTGATATTTGATAGAATAAATTAGATTGAGCTCTTTAGTGGTTGTAATGGTGTGAATGGAAAGGATGGTCTAGAGTTGGGTTAGGAGGAAATGTGTTGGAAAGGGTAAAAATTGGTGTTGATGCTGGCTATTATTGTCGTGATATTGGTTTGGGGGGAAATTTGGTTAAAAATTTTGGCTCATAATTTTGGTTCCCGCTGGAAATTTCAGGTCAACCGACGTCGCTGGGTTGTTGGTCAATAGTTTGTTTCATACGACTAGCTTTTGCGAAGTCATACACGTGGACCAAAGTATAATTTTTGAAAAGTGTCGTAAAATACTCCTTTTCAAGATTATAGCCCCTTCTAATGACCTGTATATTCCAAATAGGAACAACATTGTCTTGTAAATGTGAATAAAAAATTGTTATCTTTATTTTTTCATTTCGACGTCTCCCACTTTCTTGGAAGGACCTAAGTACAAAATCTGAAAATTTCACCAGTTGTCCCAAACTCGACTACGATCGTCCTAAAAAATAACTTTGTCACCTACGGTTGAACTTATACTAACCGAGGGTAGTAAAGAAACATCACTTATTCCCACATAGACTTTCAAAAGTTCTTCCCGAATGAACCTTGTATACTTATAAGTAGTCATATACAATTTACTTGAGACCATGTACTAGTGTTTTTTAAAATTTGATGGACGGAATTATATTACCTTTATATTTCATAAAAAACCAAGAATATGAAATTTCATGTGATTCTATGTGGTGGAAATTATCGTTCTCATAACGCTCGTAGTAAGGGTATCAATAGAATACTTACATAAATGATAACCGATGACCCCGGTTCGCACCTCCCTTAGGCAGTACGCATAATCTCCAGATAAAATATATCTCCAAACATTTGGGTGCAGAGTTCTGAAGCGTAATGAACATGCAAGGAAGTTAATTTGGGAAATAGTGTAATTTTCACAATGTTTGGTCACACACTGTCTAAGAATATTTTTGTCCCATTCCATTGACCCGTGATTTAAAAAATTGGGACATTGTGCTCGTGACTTGGTGAACTAGATATAGGTATCTTCCATTTTGCATTTTGACTTCTCCCACTTTGTTGGAGGGACCTACAAGTGGAAAAATTGAAAAGTATACCGGAAGTCCCAAAATCGATTCGAATCATCCCCGATGGGAGTAGATGTCATCCCCAATCAAACTTAAGCTCCCCCAGAAGTTATAAAGAAAATGGCATGATCCTAGGGAGACTTCCACACAATCGTTCGATTAACCCTTTCATATTTATTAGTAATCATATAAAATTTACTCTAGGCCACATACTAGCACTTTAGCAAATTTCATGGATGGAATTTCATTATTTTTTTATTCATAAAAAAACAAGAATGTGTAATTTTTTCTGATTCTAAGTGGTGGAATTTATCATTCTAATTAATAACGCTCATCGTAAGGGTCTTAATAGAATACCAATAAAAATGAGGGAAGAATACCTTGGTTTCTTTGATACCTAAATCGGAACTACGAGATAGTGACAATGTGATTTAGATTATTTGATATCTCAAATTTCGCATTTCGTTCTCCCCCGCCATCATGGAGGAACTTAAGTGTAAAACAGAAACGTTCACCGGTTGTGTTAACATGGATTTCGATTGAACCGGACGTTAATAAAGTTCATGGATAGTTATAAATTTATATTAGTAGTATGTAATATACAATTAACCATTATTAAGGTCAATTGTGTTCCATTTGATCAAACGCAGGCCCAGTTGCTATACTACTGGGTTGAAATTGTAAGGCCCACAAGGAGAGTAGTCGACACATTGCACACACAATTGGATAGACACATGCCCATTGATATGTTAGTGGGCTGAAATGGCGAGGTCTACATGTAGAGTAGTCAACGTCTCTCCAACGTCAGTACGTTGGCAAGGGAAAATGCCATGTGATATTGAATTTACCAAGGTGGAATTCACAATGTTTTGTAATGAATATAAATATGGAGCCTATCTCATATATCACTTCAAACGTTCAACATTCCCTCGAATTTCAACAGCCCCCCTGCCCATCTTCTCAAATGTATGGTTTCTACATGTGCTTATATTACTTTTGTTTTTGTATTCATCCTTGAAATTGTTATGTAAATGGTGTGTGAATCTGTTGTTTTTAGGATGTTTTGAAGTTTTTGTGGATTAGGGTTACATGATTTGGTTCTAGGGGGTTATAATTTAGGTTTTGTGTCTTCCCTCGTTAATTTGGCCCAATTTTTTCGGTGTGGTGAAACTTCTTTTTGCACATTTTTGCTATTGAGTTCATCTGCTGCAGTTCTTAGTTTGTCCTCCATCTTTGAATGTGACGTCGCCGCTCTATCAATCCTTCTTCAATTGCAGTGATCCTAGTGTGATATCGCTATGATACATGTTCTGCAACTGACAATCAATGTGACGTTACACCCTTCTCGGTTAAACAATCAGTTATATCAAAGGGTGAGAGATATCGCCTTGTCTGATTGACCATTCCATTATTTTTGGATCGACAAGTTAGCGAAGCCGATCCAAAATAGTCGGCTGACCATGTAACTTTTAGGATCAACTCACATAAGTGCAATGCCTAACCTAGCATAAAATATCATTCAATGTTTTTCTATCGAACTGTTTTGCATCTATCATAATATTTAACATACGTCACAGTCCGAATTTTGGGAATTGTGGCTAATAATGCATGTTCGAGCCGTTCCCCGATTGAGGTGAGCAATTTTTCATTCATATTTAAATTCCTTCTATTTTATTACTTAAATTCTATTGAATTTATAATAACTTCACTGACCAATACATATTCGTACTGATTTGGATGATGAAAGTCCACGGAACACATTCGGCGGTCTCATTCCGCATTTTGTACACACTCTGACCAAGACAAAATTCTGGAAAATTCCAATTCCGGTAAGTCCTCCCAGTTACACATGTATTTTATTTTAAATTAAAACTTTCTATATATTACTTTCATATGTACTAACAAATGTTTTTTTGTTTATAATTCAATACGTCCATAGCCAGATTGTGGAGCTTCTACGGCCGTACAAGTTAGATGCTTTCATTAGGTGCAATGGGAGGGAGTATCACATGCACTACTCGGGGAAAATATTGCTCCAAACCTTGACCCCGAAGGGCTTTAGCGAGTTTCTTGCTGCAGAGGAACTCGAGATTGGGGACACCCTCTACTTCGAGCTATTAAATGATGATGGCACGTAGTTTTTCATGTTATCGTTCTTCTCCACTGTTGTGGTATGCCCGATCTGTCCAAATGACTGTTGCTCACTGTGATGTGCCTGCAAAAGAGATCCCAAAAGTGGTTCCCAGGAAAAGTCTCTGATGCCCAAGTCAGTTACTTCTCTTTTATGAATCCAGTGTTCTTGGTCTCGTTGCACTTACCTGGATTAGTGTCCTCTTTCCTCCTTTTATAGTGTGCTACAAATGTGGCTCCACACTATCTGGATTTTCCATTGTGTGTTTGATTACGGTTCCGAGAAAGGTGGTTTGTGCCTGATGCATGATCGTGGTCTCCACTTTTCTCGGTTCATGGGTTGAATTTGCTTGTCCTTGGTCCGTTTGTTTTGGTTTGCAGTGCTGGTTAGTATAGATCCCATTTATGGTTTGGTCTAGCCGCCTAGTGTTTGGGCTGGGCAAACACCACAAGCCGCCCAAGCTATAAGGACTAAAACGCATGGAGCGATAGTGTTACTTGTGAATTAAATGTGAACTGATGTTGTATGCTAACAACTTATTTGTCATTTGATGTTACACTTGTTGTCATTTCAAAGTGACGTTGGGTTTTTAGCCATACCTTTGACCTCGCTAACTCTTCAGATTTAAAATTTTGAATTTTCAATCCTCTATCCATGTCATCTTTGTGATAAGGATATCTATGTAGATTTTGTTCTAAAGGCCGAGATTTGATCCTCATTCTTCGTGGCATTATTCCAATTTTTGTTGATGTATGTTATCACTTTACCTATTAAATGAGGAATTTTAAATGATCAACTTCATTCCATAATTATTCAGTGCACTGTCCACTCATATTCCGCCATCGTTTCGGCATCTGTAAAAGGTAACTTACTTTTATGTCAAACAATCATCATCATGTTTTTGAACTGATTGACCTCCTCAATCTTTCCATTTCTTCGTTGCTTTTTAAATATCCAAACTTAATTTTCTTTTAGTTCATCTCCCCAGTTGCCAAAATATTCATCTTCTCCGGTTATCTCTAGGTGTTCTGCAAATCACCATCCTTCATCCCTTATAAGAGTAAGTTTTGTTTTTAACTCTATCTCCAGTTTCTTTGCTGCATGTTCTAAATTGAATAGGGTATCTCTTTTCTTTGATTTCTAGTAATTTGCCACTTGTGGTTTTTTCTTACAAATTTCTTGTCGTCTTCTCAGGCTTATCTTCTCTTGAGTTACTTGACCTTTTCTTTGAAAGGTTTATATCTGTGATTTGTAACCCAGATAAGGTTGTTATTTCCAACTCTAGGGTCCTTGTATATCCAAATGTCTTCCTCTAACCACATCGAGTTTCCTGTAGAAAATGTCCACTTTGATGGGGATTCCGGTCATGTCACTGGATCATATGCTATAAATAGTATGCTATTGAGTCCATATTTAGATGACTTAAGGAACTATTTTCCATTTTTATCTTCATGTTAGCTTCGTGATCCTACGAACTCTGAATGTGTTCGTAATTTTCCTCCTGGCTATATATCGTGTTATTTAGCTTATTTGAATTTTGGTCTTTCTTTTCCTCTTCCTCAACATGTTTTTGACCTTTTACTCTCATAAAAAATCATGTTGTTCCTATTTCATCCCAAGAGGATCAATATCATAATGGATTTTCTTTAGGTGTGCGAGAAAGCAGACGTACTGATGTGCCCATTTTATACAGTTATATTAGGAGTTTTAGGATTCACTTTTGTACACTTTCGTGCTCTAAATGTGGTATTTTGCCTTGAAATTCTCTAAGGAGGGTTAAAAGCAACTTTTACTCTTTTATTACTTTTCTAGAGATTTTTGTGTGACAAGGCAATTTATTTGAAGACTTTGAAGACTTTGAAGAACCTTTGAAGATTTGAATATTTGAAGACTTGTATTTGAGCTTTTAAAGACTTGAACAATTGAATAGAAGTGAAGAGAAGAGGAGGACATGAAACAAGAAGAAGAAAGAAATCAAAATGCTGGAACTGGGCACCGTCGCGACTCGCGACGGACATATGGCCAGAAATTATTCTTGCTTTTGTACTATGAATACTCACCTTATCCTCTCCTCTTAAAAACACGAATCCAGCTTCTTCTTCCTGCAATTTTGCTGGGTTCAAACCCTAGTTTTTCTTTCTTTCTTTCTTTTCTTAGTTTTTGTAGGTTAATCATGTATTTTAATTATCTAGCTTAGTTTTGTCTTGGGAGAAATGGATTGAAGCTTCCATTTCTATATAGTAAGAACCATCTATATCTATTTAGTGTTTTTGCTATTGTGCATTTATTGAGCTTTGAATGTGAGTTTTTAATTGCATTGATGTTGTTGGAAGCTTGCGTATATGAATTGCTAGTATAATTTCTTGTTAGGGTTGGGAGAAAGTAGCTAATTCTCTCCTATTTTAATGTGGAATCCAAGAGCATGAGGTAGAGCTTCTTAATGATGTTGGTGTGTTGATAATTGCAAGATGAATGTGATGATGTTGAACTTGTTGTCATGTTTGTTTTAGGTAGCAAATGAGAGAGGTCTATAAATGTCGATTATTCTTGACTAATCTTGTGTAAATGCATGAATTGGTTAAATGCTTAGACACGGTGTAGTGTTATAAGTGTTGCCAAGCTTTTTGGTTCTTCGTGCTCAATGCCATCAATGGGATACTCTTAGTCATGTTTCAACTAAGGGAGTCATTGGTGAGGTTTAACAACATATGTCAAATTCACTCTTGCAAACTACTACCTAAGAATGATGGAAGATTTATCTTCACAGCAAGGAGTGGAAGTAGTGAATAGATTGTTTCAATCTTTCTTGAATCCTTTGTTATTTAGCGCTCATCTGTTCTCAATGCTACCTTTTAATTCATTTATGCCATGTGTTGTTTGAGAATAGGAAGTGTTTGCATGATTGAAATGTTAGGGTGTTAGGAGAGTGATGAATTCCTTAGGTCATTTGCATGAAAATCTAGGAACATGAACTCAGAACTTCTTGTCAATAATGTGTTGTGATTATTTCTAGATAAGTATGTTAATGTGGATTGTTCTCATATTTATCCTCTAGATGCAATGAAAGGTTGAAGCTTTAATGTGGTTTGTTCTAGGTTTAGCCTAATGAGTTCTATGTTTGGTTAAATGGCTATGTCTTTGGTAGAAGGCTTATAGTTGTCAAATCAATTGTCCTTCGTGCATAATGCCATTTATGAAATACCCCTATGGTCGTTGTTTGTCTAGGGTGATCATCAATGAGGTTTGAAAATGGTCATTGTTGGTCTTTGCAATTACTATTAAAAAGGAATGAATTTTAATCATCATTTGGCATCCCCCATAGGTAATAAATGTGATAGGATGAGTGAATGGTTCAATGATCTACATTTGGTTTGGAAGTGGATGTCGATTGCCCCCAAGGCTTTATCTTTTGTAGTTTTAAACCCCTTTTTCTTAATTTTTATGATGATTAGCATAGTTACTTGACTTTGCTAGTTGTTTTGTCTTTTATTTTCATAACTTAGGACAACCAACCAACCAAACCCCCCTCCCCTTTTACATGTTTTATATGTGTATATATATCTACTCCTAGCCTAATAGCAACCTTTTGAGTTTAAACGCTTAAGAAAATCCCTCTTCTTCGTGGAAGACCCCGAATTGCTGCTATCTACTTAGTTTTAGATAGTAAGCATTTAGGGCTTATAAATATTTACTTTGAGAGGCACGGAGATGACCTCCAAAATTTTGGCACCGCTGCCGGGGAAGAGGTGTTTATTTTTAAGTGTTTAGGTGTATTTGGTTGCATATTTGCTAGTTGTTTTTATTTTCCACTCCTTGGTAGTTTTTTTTTATTTCTCCTTGGTGGTTGTTTTTGTTTGGAGTAGGTATTTCTTGAGTTCTTGGCGAATTTTTATCGATAATCCTTGCAATATGATTTCGGACTTTTGAAAAAAAATTAAAAATATAAAATAATGCAGCGTCTCACCTTGAGGGAACTCATGATGAGAAGAGAGGCTCAACAAGAAAAGTTTTGTAGGATGTGTCATGCCGACCATCCTACCAATTCTTTCTATTTGTTGTGGAAAGAGCACTATGAAGGGGACAGAACCCTTAGTTTCAAAAATCGAGGGTATTATGAAGACTGCTACCAAGAGGTAGGAGATGTTGGTTTTCAAGGGCAAGAAGCTCAAGAATGGTATCTGTACCACAATTCTTACAATCCAGAATGGAGTGGTAATCCGGATTGGTGGTATGAGAATAAGTCGGAAAACCAACAATACGAGAAAAATAGTTGGCCATCATCACCCTATACCATACCCCAAAACCAAGCCCAACAAGGAAGTTCAAGTTTGACACGTAAGTAAGTCATGAATACAATAGCAAACTTGAACAACTTTATTAGTGAGGAGCCGGACAATTGGCTCTCCTCTAGTGTTGAGGCTATTGAGGGGCATACGAGGAGTATATTAGAAGCGTTGGCCCAAATGAAAGCTCGAAATTCCAAAAATACACCATCCCAAATTGAACTCGAGGATTTGGTGAGTGACGTCACCATAGGAAATAATCTTGAGTTCGAAGGGGATGAGGAGTTGGTTGTTGAGGATGATAAAAAGGAGGAAGAGGTGATTGTGCTACATTAATTAGCATCGCCACCCCTACCCCTACCTATTGAACCAACTCCACCATTTTTGGAAGTTTTGAGGGAGATAAGAGAGGAGCCAAAAGACAATTCCAAGCCTCCTAACCACCCAACTCCCTTTAGACCATCTCCACCTCAACAAAACTTTCCTCTTGAAAGTTTTGTACCCCCACCTATCTACTTTTGGATACTCATGGTGAAGGGTTCCAAGCCATCACCATATAGATAACATTAGGGTCATGCCGACGACCTTAAATATACTGAGCTTTGTCGTGCTGACGACGTAAATAAACTCGACCTTTATTTTGGTTTTTGTTGTTTAGATTTTTTTATTTTGTCTTGTTCTTTTTACGGTGTGTTTTTCTGTGATTTTATAGCTAAGTGAACAGCATTACATTGGAGGAGATGAAGGAATCAGATCCATGAGAAAGGAAAGAAAGCTTGGAATATTGGTAATGAAAGATTGAATTCTTTCATAGTGCTAGGAAATCCTGTCATCGCGAGTCGCGACTAACCGAGTCTCCACTTTTTGAGAGTTGCGACAAGCCCATCATGAGTTGCAACCAATGGGTCCTTGAGACTGGCCTCCAGATGTCATCTTTCATCCTTGAGGCTACAAGACCTCGACTCGAGTCAAACCTGAAAAGACATTAGTCCCTCGAGACCAGCCCTCGAGACCTCAGGTCCTCGAGGCCGCAAGCCCTTGGCACGAGCTGAACCTGAAAGATCATTGTCCCTTGAGATCATCATTCCTCGAGTCGAGCCAAAGCCCTCGAGACCTCGGGTCCTCGAGGCCGTAAGCCCTTGGCACGAGCTGAACCTGAAAGATCATCATCCCTTGAGATCATCATTCCTCGAGTCGAGCCGAAGCCCTCGAGACCTCGGGTCCTCGAGGCCGCAATCCCTCGACCCGAACTAAAACCCTTGAGATATCATTCCCTCAAGATCGCAGGTCCTCGAGGCCACAAGCCCCTGTTTCAAGCTGAACCCAAAAGTGTATCATATCCTCGAGACCTCGGATCCTCGAGACCTCGGGTCCTCGAAGCCACAAGCCCTCAATTTGAGATGAACCCAAAAGTGCATCATACCCTCGAGACCTTGGGGCCTCGAGGCTACAATCCCTCAACTCGAGTTGAAGGACTCAAGACCTCGGGTCCTTAAGGTTGCAAGCCCTCGACTCAAGCTGAAGCCCTTGAGACCTCGGGTCCCTCGAAATCTGAGGTGCTCAAGACCAGAAACCCTCGAGACCAGTGAAGCCTTTTTAGCCCCTCGAGACCAATGCCCCTCGAGATGTCATCTTTCATCCTCGAGCCCAGCCAGACCCGAGCCCCTCGAGACCAAATATTTCATCCTCAAGACTAGCCAGACACGAGCCTTCCCTACCTATCTCGAATCGCGACGATGCATCGCGAATCGCGACCGGTGCTATCGTGAGTCGCGGTGAAAAATCAAACTTTTCAACTAAGCTTAAACACTGCATAATCATTCCTTCTTCTCCACCAAATACTCCCAAGAACCACCACACATCCACTCATTCTTCCACCATCTCACATATATTGACATATAAAAATTCTTGCATCTTTATAGTATCTTTGTTGATTGTAGTATGCCGACTACATCATTGAGTTTTTAATTGCTATATTCTATAGTGATGCTTGGATATGTGTCGATATATGTTGGAATTTTTATTGGACAATCTTATATTGGTTATTGCATGATGGATTGGTTGTTCTTTGATAATACTGAGGTTATATACTCTTGATGGTAAAGCTAGTACTACAAATCCTTATGTACTTGTGAGTTTGATGTTGTTCTTTGTGGTGTTAGTCTTGATCAAACGGTGCCAAGGAGACAATGATTTGCTCGAGGGGTAAGTTCTTCTACGGCACTTTTTCTCCACCTTCTGGCTCTGAAACCAATTTTGGGACGGATTCTATACAATTACATTGGATTGCACCATATCACTGGTGACTATGCAGAAAAATGTGTGTCACTGTACCTCTTACCTGGATTTTTATTATTCTTTCCTTACATGTTTACATAGAGGGCAATGTAATGTTTTAAGTGTGAGGAGGGGTTAGAGGACTCACATGCATGCTAGCTTCATTTGGAATGTTTTTTGCTACTTTTCATTGGAAAACATGAGAAAAAGAATGAAAAAAATTGAAAATTTGAAATTTTTTGAAAAAAAATGGAAAGAAAAGAAAGTCCGCTAAGCTGAAAACCCGAGAGGGCAACTTAGGTAACATTGGGGGCCCGAATATGTCAAAAACCTAAAAGGGAGACCTAGGCAAAAATGAGAGGCCAAAATGTGCTGAAAACAGTGAGATGTGAGCCAAAGAAACATGATTTGTAGCTAGGACGAAAACCCGAAAGGGCTCCTAGGCAAAATGAGAGAAAGAGAGAAATAAGGAATATGCTATGATTTCACTCATTTGCCGGTGTTGGAGTTATAAGGTTGTGGTCCTCATATGGATGGATTGGGTAGCTTAACATCTTTAGACCTCTTAGGATTGGGTAACTTAGTGGGTTGAAAAACGAAGTAGGGTCATGATGTTCTTGATTCTTTTATACTTCATTTTGGTTGATATATTGACATTGGTTGAAGTATGTGTTTAAACTGCCTCCATGGTTTTGACTTCATTTTGTGCCATTGGATTTTGGTTGTTATATTGGTATAAAGTGAAGTATGTACTTGAACCTCCTATATGGTTTTAACTTCATTTTGTGTCATTGGACTTTAGGATTATCAATTCGGAACTTTGAAATGATTTTATGGCTAATGCATTGATAAGTGGTAGGTTTGGTTAGATTTAGGAATCGGGGTTGTGTGTGTGAAAAAATTCTCATTTGAGCTTTGAGTTTGGGATTTACGATATTGAGAGTTTTTGAGAGGTTTTGATTGTGGGAGTATTAGTTTAGGATATGGATATATTGATTCCTTCGTGTGCTTGAATATTTTCTTACTCAAGGGCGAGTAAGGTTTAAGTGCAGGGAGGTTCAATGTGCCCATTTTATACAGTTATATTAGGACTTTTAGAATTCACTTTTGTACACTTTTGTGCTCTAAATATGGCATTTTGCCTTGAAATTCTCTGTTGTGCTCTAAATATGGCATTTTCCCTTGAAATTCTTTAAGGAGGGTTAAAAGAGACTTTTACGCTTTTATTACTTTTCTAGAGAATTTTGTGTGACAAGGCAATTGGTTTGAAGACATTGAAGAATACCTTTAAATATTTGAAGACTTGAAGACTTGTATTTGAGCTTTTGAAGACTTGAAGAATTGAAGAGAAGAGGAGGACCTGAAACAAGAAGAAGAAAGAAATCAAAATGCTAGAATTGGGCACCGTTGCGACTCGCGAAGGATGTATGGCAAGAAATTCTTCTTGCTTTTTGTACTATAAATACTCACCTTATCCTCTTGTCTTAAAAACACGAATCCAGCTTCTTCTTTCTGCAATTTTTCTGGGTTCAAACCTTAGTTTTCCTTCTTTCTTTTCTTAGTTTTTGTAGGTTAATCATGTCTTTTAATTATCTACCTTAGTTTTATCTTGGGAGCAATGGATTGAACCTTCCATTTTTACATAGTAAGAACCATATCAATCTATTTAGTTCTTTTTCTATTGTGCATTTATTGAGCTTTGAATGTGAATTGTTAATTGCATTGATGTTGTTGGCATCGGTTAATATCAATGATATTTATCCCTAATCTTTGGCATCGGTCGCATGATGACACCAAACGTTTAGCATTTGATAGAATAGTAGGCTAGTATAGACTGCAGTCTGTCACCTTTTTTCTGTTCTTCTATACCCAAAATGCCCCCGACTTGGGACGAATGACACATCTTAAGTACATGGCTTATCTCATCATCAGGGATGCATCTTCTAATTTCTTGATCAGAACAAGGCTTCCACAAGTAAGGGTTATCCCAGACATATTCGTTTGCTTCATTCATCAACCTCTCTTTGATTTATTAAAAGATGGGGGGAACTCTTCAGTCGTGAGGTAATTCACTAGACTGGCATACAAAGGCTGGCTAGTTGTTATCCCAAATAATTTCTCGTCGGGGAATTCTTCTCGAATAGGTTCCATCCTTGCTTTTTCCTTGGTTGGTTATGGGTCCTCGAGGACTGGTAGTCTACTCAGGTGGTCTGCTTCTACATTTTCAGTGCCTTTCTTATCCCTTACCTCTAAGTCAAACTCACTTAAAAGAAGTATCCATCTAATGAGCTTCGGCTTAGCTTCTTTCTTTGTTTTCAGATGACGAAGTGATGCATGGTCTATGTACACTATGACCTTGGTTCCCAAGAGGTATTGATGGAAATTTAGGTCAAAGACTACAACTAGTAACTCTTATTCTATGGTAGAGTAGTTGCATTTAGCATCATTGAGAGTTACTGATGTATAGTATATGACGTGTGGTGCTCTACCTATCCTCTGGCCTAAAACAATGCCTTTATTATGATCACTCGCATCGCACATAATTTCAAAGGAAAGAGACAAATATGGGGGTTGAATGATTGGGGTAGTCTCTAACATGTTTTTCAAGGTCTCTAAAGCCTTTTTGCACCCTTCATCGACGATAAAGTTGGCGTCTTTCTACGGAAATTTGCACATAGGTAAGGATATTTTGGAGAAATCCTTAATGAAACATCAGTAAAAATTGGTGTGAACTAAGAATAATCTGACATCCTTGACATTGGTGGGGTAAGGTAGAGATTTTATTAGGCCGACTTTAGCTTTGTCAACTTCTAAACCTTGAGCCGACACAATATACCCTAGGAATATACCTTTTTCCCTAAGTGCTCATATATATAGGGAATCTCAGCCCCAAGCGCTTGATAGGCCACGAAGGCCTTTCAAGTGTTTTCAATTATTCAATTCCTGAGCACTCATATATGTAAGGGATCTCAGCCCCGAGCCCTTGACGGGCCCTAGAGGACCTTCAATTTTTCGCCAGGTTTTTATCCCTGGTACTTATACATGTAAAAGGGGTTTTCAACCCCAAGCGCTGGTGTATTGGCACTTTTACATATGTAAAGAGGGGGTTTCAACCCTAGAAGTTTTGATTAAGGGGTTCGACCCGGGGTATTCTAATTTGTGTTATAAACTGTATGCTTTCGAGCCCCTGTAGACAGGAGTAGGGGATTCAACTCTCAACCTTCTAATCTATGTTAGAATATGAGGTCGTTCGAATACTAGTATTTAGGAATATAAAATTCCATCCTCAGCCTTCTAATCTTTGTTGGAATCCGAGGGCGGTCAAATTCTAGCATTTAGAAAAAAAAAAGGGATTCAAACTTTGGGCTTCTTATCTGTGTTAGAGTCTAAGGATGTTCAAATCCTAATATTTAGGAATAGGGGATTCAAACTTTAAGCTTCTAAATTTTTTTTAGAATCTTAGGATGTTCAAATCCCTGTATTTAGGAATAGAGGATTTGACCTTCAACCTTCTAATCTGTGTTATAATCCGAGGATGGTCGAATCCTAGCATTTTAAAAATGGGGATTTGAACTTTAGGCTTCTAATATGTGTTAGAGTTAGAGGATGTTCGAATCCTTATATTTATGAATAGAGGATTCGACCTTCGGCCTTCTAATCTATGCTAGAATCCAAGGATGTTAGAATCCATGTACTAAAGAATAGGGGATTTTAACCTTTGGGCTTCTAATCAGTGTTAGAATCCGAGGGTGTTTGAATCCTTGTACTTAGGAATAAAGGATTTAAACCTTCGACCTTCTAATCTGTGTTAGAATCCAAGGGTGTTTGAATCCCTGTATTTAGGAATAGAGAATTGAACCTTCAGCCTTCTAATATGTGTTAGAATCCGAGGGTGTCGAATCCCTATACTTTGGAATAGAGGGGTTTGACCCCCAAGCACTTAACAATACTCAAAGGCCCTTCAAGTATTTTTAAGGGTTTTTTTATCCCTTAAGCGCTTAATCTTAGGAAGGGGATTTTGAACCCTTTATTTTTAAGCCCTTGAGGCATTTTTAGATACATATATGGGGCTCAACCTTTTTCGTTTACAATTCCATGTGGTATCCATACATAGATGTAAGTGATTCGACCCTTTTTGTTTATAAGTCATCATGAAGTTTCTCAAAGGTAGCTCCGAGCCCCTTAAAGCCATCGTGGTGTTTGACAAAGGTAGCTTCGACTTCCTTGAAAGTAGGGGGCACCTTACAACTTATAGAAATGTTTGTGTTGGGTGCGCTACACCCACGTCGATGACTTTCATGTCGAGTGTGTGTAAGGATTTTGATCTATTAGCGCTTATGTATGCAGGTGGGCGCATCAACCATTTATGCATATGCAAGGATATGATTCCTTGAGCACTTACGCATATGTGGGGTTTGACCCAAAGCACTTGGCAGGCCATTGAGACCCTTCAAGTGTATGCAAGGATATGATCCTTGAGTGCTTATGTGTGGGGGGTTCGTCCCCAAGCGCTTGACAGGCCATAGGGGCTGCTCAAGTAAATTAAAGGATTTTATCCTTAAGCGCTTATGCATATGGGGGTTTGACGCCAAAGCGCTCTTATATTGGTGCTTTCACACATGTAAGGAGGGGGTTTCGACCCCATGCGTTGATGTATTGGCCATTTTACCTGTGTAAAGAGGGGGTTTTGACTTTAAGTGCTCATGTATTGGTGCTTTTACACATGTAAGCATTTGATGGGCCACGGAGGCCCTTTGATTACAAGGTTTTCATCTTTGACGCTTACATGTGTTAAGGGGATTTCGGCCCAAAAGTGCTAGAATGAAAGGTTGATCGAGTAAAAACTCGAAGGACCACCGGGTCAAAACTCGAAGGACCGCCCGAAGGACCAACGAGTCAAAACTCAAGAATGAAAGACTGATCGAAGCCCATTTTGAGCTGTGACTCGAAAATGATAGGCTAATCAAAGCCAATTTTGGGAACAAGCTTGAGAATGAAAGGCTGATTAGAGCCCATTTTGAGCTAAATACTCAAAAATGAAAGGCTGATCGAAGCTAATTTGATTGCTTTCAAGGATTCGATTCTTAATTGCTTATTCATGTAAAAGGGTATTTTGACCCTAAGCGCTCGACGAGTCCTGGAGGCCCCTCGATTCTTCACCGAGTTATTCAATAAAAAAGGATTTAGACCACAAGCGCTAAGCATGTTATGAATGCCTTGGCACTGATATCATGAGAGGGCATTTCGACCCCAAGGTGTTCGATGGGTTGTGTTGGCCCTTTGAATATTTATTGTTCTGATTTTAGGATAGTGGCACTTAATTTGCGTTCGATGGGCTGTGTTGGTCTTTCAAATATGTACTACTCCGATTTGAGGAGAATGGCGCTTGATGCGCGTTTGTGAGATTTGTTGGCCCTTCCAATGTGTATTACTCTAATTTGAGGATAATGGCACTTGAAGCGCGTTCAATGGGCTTTGTTAGCCCTTCAAATATGTATTAGTCCGATTTGAGGAGAATGACGCCTGATGCGTGTTCGATGGGCTTTGTTTGCCTTTCGAATATGTATTACTCTGATTTGAGGAGAATGGCGCTTGATGCGCGTTTGATGGCCTTTGTTGGCCCTTCGAATATGTATTACTCCAATTTGAGGGGAATGATGCTTGATGCGTGTTTGGATGGCTTTGTTGGTCCTTTGAATATTTCACAAGGTCTTTTCCTTGGGCGCTTGTTACTCGTTCGAGGGACTTTTTTTACCCTTCAAATATCTTACAAGGTTTGTGCCTTGGCCGCTTGTTGCGCATTCGAGGGGCTTTGTTGGTTCTTCAAACATTTTACAAGGTCTGTACCTTGGGTGCTTGTTGCACATTCGAGGGGATTTGTTGGCCCTTCAAATATTTTACAAGGTCTGTACCTTGGGAGCTTGCTGTGCGTTCAAGGGGCTTTGTTGGCCCTTTGAATATGTACTAATGAGGGTGTTTTTGGATTTACAACGGTGCTTTCCCCTCACCAGAGTGTGCTACCCCCAATGCAAGAGTACCAGTCATTGGTAAAATCTTAATTTGTTCAAAAAACTCACAATACGAGTAGACATATTGCACATTTCAAGGTTTAGGTGCAATCTGAGGCCTTTCTTGAAGAAAGCGTTGAGTGCAAATAATCCAACGTACACTTAGCACCCATCATAGCGTTGCTAGGCAAAAAGACCAGTTACACGGTCAACTAATTTTCACCAACAAGAAATCAAGTAATTATTATTGTCATTATTGCTAAAGACTAATTTATCGCAATTATTTAGAAGAATTGAATAGTTTCAATTCAATACTCAAACTTATCTGTGTGCATTTTGTGGGGGCACCACCAAACTCAGTTGGGGTACATCTAAAGTCAGCGGGGACACCACCGAATTCAATGGTGGTGCCACCAAGTTCAGCGGGGGCACCACCGAACTCAGTGGGGGCCCATCAAACTCAGCGGGAACACCACTGAACTCAGTAGGGCACCAACCAACTCGTAGGGGGCACAAGCCACTCATGGGAGCACCGGCAACACGACAGGTAGGGGTGGGCAAAAAAACTGAAAACCGAAAATCGAACCAAAAATCGAATTATCCGAATTTGAATAACTCGAACCGAATTTAATATACAATTTTTGGATATCCGAATTGAATAAAACAATTTTTGAATACGGTTTTTGGTTTGGTTTTGGATATTAAAACTCAAACCGAAACCCAAACTGAATACCGAATTGTAATTAATTAAATTAATTATATATATATAATAATAAATAAATTTTAAAACTACAAAACTAAATTTATAAGTAAATATAAGTGGGAGGACTAATTTATAAATTTTAAAAAATTACCCTAAACATCTTAACCATAAATGGATCAAATACACAAAAGACTGATATTCAAGTGTTTTATAATCCATATTCATTATAAACAAGTTTAATAAATTAGTTCGTTTGAATTTCTTATAAATTTTAAAAACAAGTATATATATTCTTATAAATTCTTATTGGCACGAACGTAAATGGAAAGCATTAACTATAATCAATAAATATCCATATCTAAACTACAGTGCTCTTAGTAATCACAGTGATAAGGTGCACGAATAATTGATTCTTCAACAGTAAACTTTCACTAGACTAAAGCATTCCTCAAACAATGGACATTTTCCTCTGCTCTCAAAAATTAACGAACTACAATGGACTCAGAAGAGATTACTTGGTGAAGAGATGAAGACGGTGAGATTACTTGGTGAAGAGATGAAGACAGTGAGATTACTTGGTGAAGAGATGAAGACGGTAATATATAAATATCATAGTTAATTTAGGAGAACGTCTCCTTCTAGACCATCTAAATGTTAGACTAATCATGAAAAATCTCGTTTCAATAACTATTAGTGTCAAATTATAATTATTTATACATTACCATACATTTTAAAAGTTATAAGAAATTTGTTGCAATAAATAAAAACAAATATCAAATCAACTTATTAGTTATATCAATTATAAAATAACCTTGTATAATGATTTGTCAGTCTAAAACAAGACATTGTGTTAATTTAATAGTGGAATTTCTGTTTCACCCTCTAAATGTATTTAAATTACTTATATAAATAGAAGAGAAAGAAATCATAAAAATATATTATAAACACATTCATCATGTATGGAAAAGGTAAAAACATAAGTCAAATTAATAGGGTGGTAATAATAATTAAAAAGATTTGAGATCAAACGGTATTAAATAATCATCAGTCACAAAATAATTTTGCAATAATTTTGTCCTCATTTGCAATAATAATTTTGTCCTCATTTCTGGCTTCAGTCAACTTCTGGTCCCAACTTTCTTTTGCAATAATGAGATGCACATTTCCACCAGCAAATTCAACGTGGTGGACGGACTCATCCCCACCATTTTTGTTCTTGGAGAAGTAGATGACCATTATTGGTAGGAACAGAAATGAAGGTGCGGGTGCCCCATTCTTCTTCTCAAAGTTTGGCAATCGGAAAATGGACATGAAGCCGCAGGAGGTAAGTCAAGCAAGGCGGCAAAGCTTTAAAATTGTGAAAGAACATTAGTCCCACATCGACAATTGGTGGAGATTTAGCCTTAGATTTCAGCTATAAATACTAGGGAACTCCTCCATTCTTTCAAGGCAAAGCAATAGATGCAACTGAGCCTTAATTAACAAATTACTTGGCCTTGAATTTTTGGGCTGTAATTGTTAATATAAACTTTAAATTTTAGCATGCTTATGAGTTTTTAGGTTTGGCCCATAATTGTTGTGGGAAAAAAAAATTGATTGAATTGAATTCAATTTGATAAAAATTGGAATCATTTCGGTTTATTTAAAATAATTTTAGTAATTATTTAAAATATAATACAACAAAATTGGTTTATTTGGTTTGCAACCGAATTCAAACTGAAACCGAATTCCAAATTTATTTCGATTTATTCGGGTAATTTGGATCGATTTCGATTCTGGTATTTTTAGAAAAAAAATCCAATAAATTGAACCGATGCCCAATCCTAACGACAGGGGCACCAACTCAAAATAATCAAAATTATTTTGTGATGAGAACCCTGTTGGTGCCAAAATTAAGTTAACACCCGGCCCAAGCTTATTTCGGTCCTAATGATCTTGCCAAAATTATTGGGAAATGTTCAACCAATTTTGTGGGCTCTACTCCTCAATATATAAGGGTATTGCTATATCACGCCCTGTATTTTACTAGTTACGCCCTAATACGTATATATATGTATAATACTAACATTAATATTTTAAAATAAAACAAAAATCAACAACAAAATTTTAAAATCAAAACAAAAATCAAAAATCAAAAATCAAAATCAAAACAAAAATCAAAAACAAAAAAAAACCACAGCCACCACCGAGCCGCCGTGCGCCACCGTGCACCACCGTGCACCACCGCTGCACCGCCGTGCGCCACCGAGAGCCACCGCGCGCCGCCGTGCCCTGCGACGCCACCTCGCGCGCGCCACGCCGCTGCGCGCCACCGCGCGCTGCCGCCGATCTCCGCCGCTACGTGCTCCAGCGCCACCGCCGTGCTCCAGTGCCACCGCCGTGAACAGCGCCGCGGCCGTGCACAGCGCCACCGCCACCTATTTCTCTTCTTCTTCGTCTTCTCCGGCGGTTTCGTCTTCTTCTCCGCCACCGCCACCGAGCAAAGCCCTAACCCCTCCGTCTCTCCTCCTTCGTCGCCGTCGATCGAAGCCTCGCCGTCGATCGACGCTCTCCGTCATCGATCGGTTCACGCCCGGTCGCGCCCAGGCCGTGGCGAACGGAACGGCGCCCGGTCGCGCCCAGGCCGTGGCGAACGGGACACCGTCTGGTTCGCGCCCGGTCCGTGGCGAACGGAAGGCAGCCGGTTAGCGCCCAAACCGTGGAGAACGGAACACGGCGAACGGAGAACGGAGCCGCGGCGTCGCCGAAGAGGGAAGAGGATCGGCGGAGGAGAAGGAGGAGAAGGAGAGCGGCGGCGGCGGCGACCGGAGGAGAAGGAGAGCGGCGGCGGCGGCGACCGGAGGAGAAGGAGAGCGGCGGCGGCGGCGGCCGGAGGAGAAGGAGAGTGGCGCGGCAGCGGCGGTGGCGCTATGCACGGCGGCGGCAGAACAATTAAATAAATAAATAAATAATTTAATTAATTAATTTAAATTATTTAAATTATTTAAATTAAATTAAATTAAAAATACATATTGTATATAAAATAGTATAAATACAGGGCATAACTAGTAAAATACAGGGCGTGATATAGCAATCCACAAATCTAAAGAGGCAAAGAACTGGGAGCTTGATATTGGTCACAAGCTTTTTGATGGCGACGCACTCGAAGGGAACTTTGGCACCGAAATGGCACCGAAAGCTAATGCCATCAGCGAAGCAGCAAGTTCGAAGGGCTATCGGCAAAACTCGAAGGCCTTCGAGTGTTGCCGGTAGTGGCCTTCGAGTTTTGCCAATAGCCCTCGATGCCACCACCACCAGCGGCTTCGAAGGCCAACGCCAGTGGATTCGAAGGCACCACCACCGACATCGAAGACCATCACCTCCAGCGGATTTGAAGGCGGAACTCGATGAATATTATGTCCTTCAGATTGATGGGCGCAGCGAATTGGGTCCGCTGGTGGAGTTCGATGGCACCGGCGGAGGCGAATCCTGCTTGAGAGACCTTGATGGTGGGGCTATGAGGTGGATTTTGGTGACGAGGTTCGAGGCACCTGTGGTGGGGCCCTCGAGGCACTCGTGAAAGGCATAATTCAAAGTCACTGGTGGCTAGTTAGAATAGGTAAGTTCGAATAGCCCTCCGACACTGATGAATTCGAACGGGCCTCCGACCTTCGTCCACCGGTGAATTCGAACGGGGCCTCCGTCGAGGGATGACATCTAGCGGCAAGCTCGACGGGACACTAGCAAACTCTGCGAGTTAACTCAGCAGGCTTGGCGAGTTAAGTCAGCGCAATCGGCGATTTAACTCAGCAGAAACGACGAGTTAACTCAGCGAACTCGGTGAGGGTACTAGCTCGAGAGAGGCCCATTCCTAGATGACTTGAACCATGGCAAGGAGGCCATTGTTGACTTAAGGCTACTGTTATAATGAAAAGAAGGCTTGAGAGCAGGATTAAATTCCGACGGAGCTGGGGCTCTCGATGCCATGGCGGACGGGCTATTCAAAAGCTCCGGTTAATGGTAGGCTCAACAATTGAGACAGAAGACGGAGAGGAGGGTTGCCAAATAATTTGGCACGTGAATTCTTGCATTATACTTTGCCACCGCACGTGAATTCATGCATTGTACTTGCCACCGCGCGTAGATTGCATGCGCCTGGTCTTCTCCTTCAGCGGGATGCGTGATGTACACGCGCTAGGCAATTTGCACAGTAATCCCTCTATGTATTTCCATCTTCACGGAATTTTTGAGTTGTGAAAACTTACTTGCCCAACATCACTTAAAGCAATCTTTTTAAACCTCCCATCAGTCTAGTATATCAATAAATGTTTGGCCCTGTTCAATCTCTGATAGGCAATGATTATGCTTATTTCTTGACAAATAAAAATGGGATATATGACTATGCCCACTTTGAACAGAACTATCTGGAGGAGAATTTGCATGGAGTAAATTACAGCTTCAGAGATAAAGGGGGCTAACTTCTCTCGGGTCTTATTGGGCGTACCATTTGATGCTATATGAAATTCAATTACGCAGCACCGTCAATACCTTCACAATGACCTACAAAACAGAGCCCCCGGAGGCGTGACAACTTACACGGCCTTGCCTTCGTTTTGCTCTGAAATTAACTTCCAGCCGATGATCTGCAAGGAGTCACATAGCCTTCACCGTTCCGAAGGGAAAATCATGCATCCTGCCAGTGGCTCGTGAAGAATTACACAACCTGCACCATTCAATTGATCGAGGAAAAGCTCCTAGACGGAGGCCCGTACCGAATGATGCGGCCACAAGCATCATAATGATCGGGACCGATTTCCAACAGGCGGCCCGCGCTAGACAACACGGGTCGTGCCAAGCAAAGCCAGCATGGCTGTGCCAGACAACACCTGTCGTGCTAGACCTAGCCAACACGAGCCGTGTGCTATAGCATGCCCATGCCAATTTCAGCTGCTAGGGTGTTTGGCCTCTTTTTGGGACTTTTATACTACTATATATATGAGCATGTGTCTAATATGGTTTAATTTTGGTTTTCGTTTGTTTCATTCTCCTAAGAGTAAGTAGAGAGAGAAAGGGGAAAATCATTCGCTCTAATTTATTTTTCCTTGTTTTTTCCCAAGGGCAGTGAATCCAATAAAATATTTGGGATCAATGCTTAGGGAGTAGTGATTTAGCTTTGGGATTTATATTTGTATTCATGACTTGGTAGTTATTTTGTGAGATTCTAAGATCTACCTATTTTTATATGCTTATGAACATTATATTGGCTTGTTCTTTGCATTCTTGTTAATTGCATGATTGTTACCTTATGTTGGCATACACCTTCAGCTACTTTCATGTTGGTGCATTTATTGATATCCCCTGGGAAGTGAACCCTAGATGTAAATTGGGTAACGATAGTTCGGGACCATACGGGTGTATTCACGTGAGTCAACGTTACGATTGATCGTACACTAGTCTTAGCTAGACTTTGATCCCGAATGGTTACAGATAGAGATAACTAGTAGGAAACTAGGGTTAGTTGAATTAGAACCTTAGAGTCAATGATAAGGTGCCTATCCCTTAGCCTTTGTAGGCCTAGGGAGAAGAATTCATAGTGGAGTGCCCAAGACGTAATGGTATGGGGGAGAATAAGATCTGCATAATAGGAAGGGCCGTTGTTCGACTTCTATAATTATGGATGCGGTTCCGATGAAAGAATACTATATGTGACAGATATGGGGAAGGGTTTACCATCGACCACATTATGTGGTATAAGCATTAGGATAGGTTCGTAAGTCTTGATTATGATTGAATTTGGGATCGAAATATACTACTGGTCATGTTACGCAAATATTCCCCAAGTGCTAGTGATATATAGTTTTACTCTCTTGTGTTATTGCATGTTTGTAGTTGTTATATACCCCTCCCCACCCCACCAAACCAAAAAAACATGTCTTTAAACATTAGCTATTTCTGACATGTGATCGGATTGACAACCCAATTGCAACTGTGTGTAGTTAACTTTTAGATTCCTAGAATATCTGTGGACGACCCCAATCTTGCCACTATTTACCCTATAGGTAGAGTAGGAATGAGAGCAACAATATAAATCTTTAAATTTGATCTTTGTGAAGCCACTCTGCGGGTTAGTAGATCTCCCAAAAGGCTATTTATTCAGGGCCCCCTGGGGAGGCAAATCAGTTAATGTATATAAAGGAACTATCACAAAACTTGAATACATAACAAGACTTTATGTATTAAAGTAAACAAATTAGAATGAACTAAATGTGTAATTACATAGGAGATTTTTGTACCACTAATGTTACTAAAGGTTGGTATGTGGTACCTTAAATTGAACTAGTTTTAATGGTTTGGTTTAGTTGAAATTCATGAACCTAAACTACTAGATATTTTTGGATGTATGTCAAACTAAAGACATGTATAGTAATTGGAGGTATGTTTAAAATAAAGTCATATATAGTAATTGGCGAAGAAAAAAAATCCCTTCCAATACTCTATGTCATTGCATTCTAAACCTTGTTTGTCCAATGGTGGATTGAGTATTATAGACTTCTCCAACAACTTCTACCCCAATGTTATACAAAACACTCTGTTAACTTATAACATGCTGAATGATATGATCCAGCCCCCCAGTACTCCACATCGTGTGGATGACTTCTTGAGGATTCTCAAGGGTTGTCATCTCAGTCTTTGCTGCAGTTTCCAGACAATGGTAATTTAGCATCAAACGAATGTCGGCCGATGAAGCCTACAAACAAAAATATAATAAATATAAACTAAAAGGAATCGACAAAATAACATATCCTTATGTTGTATATCATACTAATCAAGTGATAAAACAAACAATATTACTAATCAACAATCCATAACTACATATTACAAAAAGCAAAACAAACATGCATTAACTAAACAACGACTCCAACTCCCTTTCACTACTGGAGAACATGCCTATTAAAGGCGGTTCTTTCAGACCAGAGACGTCACTTTGGGAGGGACTTCTATAGCCCCGCCTTTGATCATCCTTGATCAAAGGCGGTTTCGAGAGCCGTCTTTGAATGACCACCATTAAAGAAGGTTATGAACTGCCATTGTCTGGGTGCACGGAAGCACCTTTAATTAGTTATGATCTCAGAACTATTGGTCTAAGACTCGGACTCTGTTTGCAATTATAAGCTCGGAACCATGTGCATGTTATGTATCTAAGACATCAATATTCCCAAAAGAATAAGTTCCTCCGTTGGGTGTCAAATCCGGATGCACACATGTATTTTATCTAAAAATGGATATTTTGCATTAATGTTTCCAGATCAGAAGGATATTTGGCAACCTCATTCTGATTGAGAAACTGTGAATTAGGTTTATGTGATTTTTAGCTAGTTGGTTTGAACAGAGTTCCATACTCGAAATTGTCATCGCACAATTTGTTAAAATCAGCATATTTCATTATAAACCGGCTTCTAAAAAGCCTCGTAAAATTGCTCCAGATTATTTAAAATACAAGAGAAGTTGACACTAGATATAAAAAATCTATAGACTACGCTAGCAAAGCAAAAATCTATAGATAGAAATAGAAATGACGAAAAATATATTCCACAAATCTATGTCATCATATACTAGTTTCTTATACTACCACATTGGGATTCCCCATTGAAGAGGAACTAGCGTGCACAAGATACCTAGCCCAGCAATTTCTTGTACTACTTATATCATCTTGCGAATACGACTTGAGAACCTTTTGAAAATTCTCCAAAACAAAAAAAGTAGCAATATTAGTAATGGGACGACATGTTATGTTACAACAAAATCGGGAAAGAATAATCTTAATACTCACTTCATTGATGTATAGGTTATCCCCACGCACATGTTGGACACACTACGTTGCGTATAGCATTACGTAATAGCTGCATTCCCATGTCTTTGCTAGTTTCTTTTACTAATAAATAAAAATCAAATTAGTAACAAATAATAAAATAATTTATAGCTAAATAGTATTTCGCAAGATGAAAAGAGAATCACACCTTTATTTCTAGTAGGTCCAAACCCTTATTACTACTATCCTCTGGACCATTCATAGAGTCACCCAAAATTTTAACAAACGCCTCGGACGGTTGGAAGTGCAGGGGATCCATCCAGTAAACGCGCTTCTTGTTGAGGACAGTAAATTTTAATCTCTAATGGTCACTACAACATATATAAATATATTTAAAATATAATGCATTTGATGGATTTTCTTAAATGACATGAGTGTGTAACCATCACCTCTCATTATACGGTGAAAAGAATTATTTTTTTATCCATTCGTCCTAGATTTAGGCGGGTGTAGTTGACCCTCTCTTGAACAATACAACCAATTTCTTGAGTCAACCCCGGGCACAAATACCATATCCAACTCTTTTGCTTTTGGTTAGCAAAGTAATACATGTACTTTGCAAATTAAAATGGTCACATAAATTTTAAAAATGTAAGGATTAAAAAAAAGTGAGGCAATATTACTTACAATAAGTATAGGGACACTAGCGTTTGGTTCACGTGGTCACACCTCCATAGGTCTTCAAAGTAAATTCATAATGCGATGATTTCTCTTTTTTTATTGAATACAAATTCATTTCCTGAGAATAACTACATTGAGTTCAATTGGTGTTTGACCATGAAATCATACAATACCCTCACGAAATGCGGTGAGTCTTAATAACATGTGCCTGGGTGATAGGGGGTTTTGTCTTCTTCACCACTTCAACGATTGGCTTAGGTATTGTAATTGGGGTATCTTTCAAATGATGATCTTTTATCTGGTCCACGTAAATGAAATGTCGAGGCCTTAGAAGAAACATTCCTTGAGCAGATCCCACTCACTTGTAGTGGCCATCCAGAATTGGTAATAGGGCTTTGAGCACTTTGGGATTCTCCATTGAAACTCTACAAACACCGTCACCTATAGAAACAGAATGATGATGTTGCACCAACTCATGTAGAATTCTGTCAGCAATGTAGAGTGGCCTACCCTTGTCACCTTGATCTAAATATAGCTTACACAAATGTGATGTCTAGATTGCGAGGAAAAAAGACCTATGTAAATTATGTGCCCATTTTATATGGTTATATTGGGACTTTTAGGATTCACTTTTTTAAACTTTTGTGCTTTGGATGTGGCATTTTTCCTTGAAATTCTCTAAGGAGAGTTAAAAGCAACTTCACACTTTTATTCACTTTCTAGAGGATTTTGTGTCACAAAGCAATTTTTTCGAAGACTTTGAAGATTACCTTTGAAGATTTGAAGATTTTAAGACTTTCATTTGATCTTTTTAAGACTTAAATAATTGAAGACAAGTAAAGAGAAGAGGAAGACTTGAGACAAAAAGAAGAAAGAAATTAAATTGCTGAATTCTACACGCGTTGCGAGTTGTGATGAAGCTGTCACGACTCGTGATGAATGGGTGGCCAGACTTCTTTCTTGATTTTTTGTACTATAAATACTTACCTTATCCTCTCTCTCTTTCCGCTCTCCTTCTTCTTCCTCTTTTTCGACTGAAAACCATAGGTTTTCCTTTCTTTCATTTCTTATTTTTTTTATAGGTTAATCACGTGTTTTCATTATTTAGGTTAGTTTGTTCTTGGGAGAAATTGATTGAAGCTTTCATATCTATGTAGTAAGAACCCCTATTTCACTCTATCTTAAAGCATTTATTAGTTTGCATTCATGTGTTTTAATTCTATGTTTTACTTCATTTACGCTTTGGGTTGTTTCAATTTATGAAGTGTTTGTATGATTGAAGTGTTAGGGTTTTAGGAAAGTTGAAAATTTCTTAGCTCTTTTACATGAGAATCCAAGAACATGGAATTATAACTTCTTGTGCATAACGTGTTGTGATTATTTCTAGATGAATATGTTAATGTAGATTGTTCTCTTATTTATCCTATAGAAACAATGAAAGGGTTGAATCTTGAATGTTGATTGTTCTAGGTTTTAAATAAACAATGAATCTTGAATGTTGATTATTCTAGGCTTGACCTCATGAATGCATTGTTTGGTTAAATGGCTATGTCTTTGGTAGAAGACTTTTTGTTATGAAATCCATGGTCTCTCATGTATAATGCCATTGAAGAAATATCTTTATGGTCGTTGAACGTCTAAAGTTATTATCAATGAGGTTTGCAAATGGTCATTGAACGTATTTGTGAATTACTCTTAAGAAGAAAAGAATTTTTATCTATTTTTTTAAATGGAAGTGATAGCATTCCCCATAGGTAATAAATCTTATGAAATGAGTTAATGGTTCAATGATCTACAATAGGTTTGGAAGTGGATATGAATTGCCCCCAAGGCTTTGTCTTTTGTAGTTTTTATCTCTTTTTCGTAGTTTGTTGCATGATTTGCATAGTTACTTGACTTTGCTAGTTAGCTTGTCTTTAATTTCATAACTTAGGAAAATACCAACACCCCCCACATTTACTTATTTTAGGAAATCCCTCTTGTTCGTGGATGACCCGGACTTACCATTATCTACTAGGTAGTAGATATGAAGCATTTAGGGCTTATAAATTTAACTTCGAGAGGTACAACGACGACCTCCCAAATTTTGGCGTCGTTGACGGGGAAGAGGCTTTTCTAAAAGTGTTTAGGCATATTTGGTTGCATATTAGCTAGTGTTTTTATTTTCCACTTCTTGGTGGTTGTTTTTGTTCGGAGTAGGTATTGCTTGAGTTCTTGGTGAATTTTTATCGAGAATCCTTGCAATATGATTCCAAACTTTTGAAAAATAATATAGCATCTCACCTTGAGGGTACTCACGATGAGATGAGAGGCTCAACAAGCAGGGTTTTGTAGGATGTGTCATTTCGACCATCCTACCGAGTCTTGCTATATGTTGAGAGAGGAGCACTATGAGGTAAGAATCCTTGGTTTCCAAAACCAAGGGTATTATGAAGAGTGCTACCAAGAGGTAGGAGATGTTGATTTTCAAGGGCAAGAAGCCCAAGAATTGTATCCATATCACAATTCTTACAATCTGGAGTGGAGTGGTAATCCGGATTGGTGGTATGAAAATGAACCGGAAAATCAACAACACGAGCAAAATAGTTGGCCATCACCATTTTGTACCATACCCAAAAACCATGCCCAATAAGAAATTTCAAGTTTGACACGTGAGGAATTCTTGAATGCAATAGCAAACTTGAACAACATGGCCAAGACTAGTGAGGAACCGAACAATTGGATCTCTTCTAGTGTTGAGGCTATTAAAAAGCATTGTGAGAAGTATATTTGAAGCGGTGGCCCGAATGGAAGCTCGTGATTATAAAAATACACTATCCTAAGTCAAATTCAAAGATTTGGTGAGTGAGGTCACCATGAGAAATGAGTTCGATTTCAAAGGGGATGAGGAGTTGGTTGTTGAGGATGAAAAAATGGAGGAAGAGGTGATTGTGCTACATTAGTTATCATCATCACCCCTACCTACACCTAGTGAACAAACTCCACCAATTTTGAAAGTTTTGATGGAGACAAGAAAGGAGCCAAATGACTATCCCAAGCCTCCTAACCACGTAACTCCCTTTGAACAATCTCCACCTCCATAAGACTTTCCTCTTGAAAGTTTTGTACCCCCACCTCTCTACTTTTGGATGCTCATGGTGAAGGAGTTCAAGTCTTCAACATATGGATAACATTAAGGTCATGCCGATGACCATAAACATATGGAGCCATGTCGTGCTGACGACATAAATAAATTCGGCCTTTATTTTTGTTTTTGTTGTTTAGTATTTGTTATTTCATCTTGTTCTTTTCACGGTGAGTTTTTTTATGATTTTGTAGCAAAGTGAAGTGCATTACATTGGAGAAGGTGAAGGAATGATATCCTTGAGAAATGGAAGAAAGCTTGGAATGTTGGTAAGAAAAAATTTCTAAGTGCTAGGAAACCCTGTTTGTCGCGATTCATGATGAAAAGGGGAGCAAAAAAACATTCCCAGCACCAGCTTGTCATGAGTCGCGATTTGGGCATCGCGAGTCGCAATGGATTTAGAAAATTTTCTGAAAGAAGTGAGCTCGCAGACCCAAGATGTCGCGAGTCGATGGCTTTGTTGCGAGTTGCGACAAGGCAACCCGAGTTGCAATCTTAACTGTTGCGAGTCACGATCTTAACTGTTACGAGTCATGATCTTAACTGTTGCGATGGAGAAACCATCTTTTCAACTGTGCTTAAACACTGCATAATCCTTTCTTCTTCTCCACTAAATACTCCCAAAAACAACCACACCACCATTCATTCCTCCACCAACTTTCATATATAGACACGAATATTCTTAAATCTTTATAATGCCTTCGTTAATCGTAGTATGCCAACTACGTCATTGTGCTTTTGATTGCTATATTCTATAATGATGCTTGAATATTTGTTGATATATGTTAGATATTTTTTTTGGATAATTTCATAGTGGTGATTGCACGATGGATTGGTTGTTCTTTGAGAATACTATAGTTATTAACTTTTGATGCTAAACCTAGTATTACAAATCCTTATGTACTTGTGAGCTTTATGTTGTTCTATGTGTTGTTAGTCTTGATCAAATGGCGCCAAGGAGACGACGTTTTGCTTGAGGGGTGAGTTCTACTACGGAACTTTTTCTCCCCCCTCCGGCTTCGAAACCAATTTTGGGACCGATTTTATACAAAGACATAGGACTGCCCCGTATCACCGGCAACCATGCAGAGAGATAGGAGTCACTCTACCTCTTAAATTGAGTTTTATTTTTCTTGACTTACATGATTACATTGAGGACAATGACATGTTTTAAGTGCGGGGAGGGGTTAGAAGACTCACATGCATGCAAGCTTGATTTGGAATGCATTTTGCTACTTTTGATTAGAAAAACATGAGAAAAAGGAAGAAACAATTCAAAAAATTTCAAAAAACATAGAAAATGAAAAAGAAAAAAAAATTCTCATCACAACTTTGATTTTGGTATTTATGATATTGAGAGTTTTTGTGAGCCTTTGATTGAGGGAATATTAGTTTAGGATGTGGACATATTAATTCCATTGTCTGCTTGAATCTTTTCTTACTCGAGGGCGAGTAAGGTTTAAGTGTGGGGATGTTTAATATGCCCATTTTATATGGTTATTTTGGGACTTTTAGGATTCACTTTTGCACACTTTTGTGCTTTGGATGTGGCATTTTGCCTTGAAATTCTCTAAGGAGATTTTATTACTTTTCTAGAGGATTATGTGTGATAGAGCAATTTGTTCAAAGAATTTGAAGATTACCATTGAAGATTTGAAGATTTGAAGACTTGCATTTGAGATTTTGAAGAATTAAAGAATTTAAGACAAGTAAAGAGAAGAGCAATACTTGAGACAAAAAGAAGAAAGAAATCAAAGTGCTCGATTCTGTACCCGTTGCGAGTCACGATGAAGCTGTTGTGACTCATGACGAACGGGTGGCCAGACTTCTTTTCTTGCTTTTTTGTACCATAAATACTCACCTTATCATCTCTCTCTTTCCACTCTCCTTCTTCTTTTTCTTCCCATTTTGGACTCAAACCCCTAGGTTTTCCTTTCTTTTTTTTCTTAGTTTTTGTAGATTAATCACGTGTTTTCATTAATTGAAGCTTCCATATCTATGTAGTAAGAACCCCTATTTCATTCTATCTTCAAGCATTTGTTATTTAGCATTCATGTGTTTTAATGTTGTGTTTTACTTCATTTATGCTATGGGTTGTTTGAGTATATGAAGTGTTTATATGATTGAAGTGTTAGGGTTTTTGGAAAGTTGCAAATTTCTTAGCTCTTTCACATGAGAATCCAAGAACATGGAATTATAACTTTTTTTGCATAATGTGTTGTGATTCTTGCTAGATGAGTATGTTAATCTGGATTGTTCTCATATTTATCCTATAGAATCAATGAAAGGTTGAATCTTGAATGTTGATTGTTCTAGGTTTTATCAAAACAATGAATCTTGAATGTTGATTATTCTAGGCTTGACCCCATGAATACTTTGTTTGGTTAAATGGTTATATCTTTGGTAGAAGGCTTGTTGTTATCAAATATATGGTCTCTCGTGTGTAATGCAATTGATGACATATTTTTATGGTCGTTGAACGTCTAAAGTGATTATCAATGAGGTTTGCAAATGGTCGTTGAACGTCTTTGTGAATTACTCTTAAGAAGAAAA
Source organism: Rubia yunnanensis (assembly GCA_037428765.1). Taxonomy (NCBI): domain Eukaryota; kingdom Viridiplantae; phylum Streptophyta; class Magnoliopsida; order Gentianales; family Rubiaceae; genus Rubia; species Rubia yunnanensis. The sequence goes on along the minus strand of CM075061.1, from coordinate 41,672,277 downwards.
GAATGTCTATCTGTTTAAATGGAAATGATAGCATTCCCCATAGGTAATAAATGTGATGGAATGAGTGAATGGTTCAATGATCTACATTAGGTTTGGAAATGGATATCAATTGCCTCCCGAGACTTTGTCTTTTGTAGTTTTATCTCTTTTTCTTAGTTTGTTGGATGATTAGCATAGTTACTTGACTTCGCTAATTAGCTTGTATTTAATTTCATAACTTAGGACAAAACCAATCCCCCCCCCAATCCATTTACTTGCTTATATATATATATATATATATATATATATATATATCTACTTCTACCCCAATATCACCTTTATATGTTTAAACTCTTAAGGAAATTCCCTTCTTCGGGGATGACCCCGACTTGCCATTATCTACTTAGTTGTAGATATGAAGCATTTAGGGGTTATAAATTTAACTTTAAGAGGTACGACGACGACCTCCCAGTAAAATAAATGTGAAGCCAAATACTTATCATTGAAGTAATTTAATTCAACCAACCTTCTTTTTGAAGGAAAAGGTGCCTTTGAAAATGTTATTGTCTTCATTTGTTGGTGGACCGAGAATAGGATGTTGATTCATCTCAACTTCTCCCGATGAGTGGCGAGACCCTCTAGATGCTGGCATCCAACCGGACATCAATTCATCCAAATTTTCAGGTAGCGGGAGACCGGTGTGGTCAATCAACCATCGAATCTATAGTTCTTGTTGCTCTATTCATTTGTCTCGTAAGAGGGCTTTTTTTGCAGCATGTGGATTCTCGATGGTTTAGCCTAATCTTAGGATCGAACTATCCCAAACGCCTCTCTTTGGGACAAAAATGATCCCACTCCTTTAGCATAACCGGGGTGGTCACGTTACTTGTAGCCTCATAAAGGATGTCGTGCTTACCCGATTGAATGAATCGACCCTCCAACTGATCATTCTTTAAATTTTCTTACACATGTTTGATAGTTCCATGAACAATAATTCAAGTAATAAATAAACCTGATTAAAATTAAATTAAAAAATATAGTCTTTACCACTCATACGGTAACTTCAATTACATGAGCTTTATCGTATCCACCTTTTTTCTTTTGTTGGCTCTTTCAGAACAGATCACACCTCTCAATCTCATCCACATCGATTGGTGTGACCGATGAACTTGCCTCATCCTTGGTCATCCTTGATGGCAATTTGAACATTCCTTTCAAAACATTTTTTCACTAATTCAAGGTCCGCCATTCCATAGTCACCCCCCCCCCTCGGCTCTTCCGATGGGGAGTTTTGTTTTTCAATGCAATATGTCATATTTCTGTCCTCGTACCTTACTTTACGATGTCATAAGCATGTAAAATGTAAAGGAATGTAATATTAATGGACTAGTAAAAAATAATTTAATTACTAACATTTTCCCCACTATCCAAAGTTCTTCTCTTATGATCTCTCATATTTCCGGTTGAATATGTGTATGAGCCAACCATGGATAATCCCCCTTTCTACTTGAGAATATGTAATCTCTAGACAAGGTGTACTTGTGTTCTCTCCAAATCCTTGACATCATGGCCATTTACTTCTTTAAATTATCCAAATCTGGGATCCCACAAATAAATTCATCCTACAATCCTTACATGGGAAACGTGCACGCACAACGCCATTCATTCAGGCATGTTTGAAAGTCAACACAGTAAATGATTTTACTGAGGGAATATAATCGGGTGAGTTCCTAAGATTGCTACTGATGAGTTCAATTCTATCAATTATATGCGCCTATGAACCTACATAGAAGTGTGGTTTAAACCTATTAGGTCACACTACACATTTCCATTCAAATGAAAATCAAACATAAACCCTTATTCAACCTAATTCTAACATTAATTCAATGCATGAAAATGAGTGATAGAGTTGATCATACCTTCACAATTAGTTCCACGCACATAACATAGAAATCACACTTGGAAAGGGTGCTTGGATGGCGGCTCAAGATCAGCCTCATGTTCATTCGTTCCTCATATAAAATTATTGACAACCCAGTGAGTTGATTATTCTACTTTACAATTTCTTCTCATATTATTTAGCATCAAACGCCTAAATGTAGATCCCATTTATTTAGTTCCGATCTTGGAACTAAACCTTTAAATATCTCAAAGAACTTGTACCTTTCCGGCATAAACCGTATATCTTAGAGAGATCGTATTTATTTGGGCCGTATAAACTGACGTAGTTACAAACTCGAAACATCATTCGGTTTTTCAAAAGTGGATAGCCCTACTGGTTTCTGACTCGGAACCATTATCGTATCCTAGTTTCAATATCGGAACTCATGTCAATGGAAGTCATCTTTGCATAACCTTCTTTATTTATACACTATTAAAGGAGGTTATATTATGAACTTCCTTTAATCCATACAAATGGAAGGCAATTCTCTGAAAACTACCTTCCAAATTGGTTGAACCGCCTTTTAATGTAAAAGGGGTCTGGAAACACCGAGTTCCGAGTTCAGAACCTTCATCAGAAAATGGTTCCTAGAAAATTCTCCAGAACCGCCTTTGAATGTCGCCTTTAATAGGCAATTCGCCCCATGTAACTTAAGCACCCAATGCTGCCTCAAGCCATAATATCTACTATAACCTACCAAATCTACGATTGCACAGGCCAAAGAAGGATGCCTACTGGATCAACTAAGCTCCACCACCGCCACCGAGATGCTCAACTAAATTGATGTTTGTTTGGTCACCCAGAAAGGAGCCAAAGTAGGCTACATCTTGGTATGCCTATATTAAGAGGTTCAAACACCTCATTGTTGACATAGGGAAATTTCAAAGTTTTCCAGCATCTCCTTGGTATATTTCAATAGTTTTCAGCTATATCACTTTGATTTGTAGCTACTTTGTTACATCGAATTGGGATGTGTTATATTTAATAGAACCTGTTGCCTTCCCAATTCTGAATCTTTATTGTTGTAAGATTTAGTCATGCAATATGTTCAGTAGATTCATTCTACTGTATTTGCATATTCATATTTAAGAATATGGGTTTACAATTATCGTTAACAGCCGAAAGAAGATCCGACATCGGCCCCACTTTTGGTTAACTACTGGATTCGAAACTAAGCTCCACCACCGCCACCGACAATGTCGGCTATAAAACATTTTATGGTTTTGACTAGACCTGGCAAAATATAACCGAACCCGAAAACCTGGTAATAAATAACCGAATCGAATCGAACCGACATCCAAGTAGTGAGACCCAATCAATAACCGGAAATCGAAATCACCCGATTGAACCGTACCTGAACTTAAATTGCCAGACACGATGGGACCAAAACTCGAATAACACCTGAACCCGAATCGAACCTGAACCAAAACCCGAAAAGGACCCGCACTTGGACCGAACCTAAATCCGAACCCGAAAAGGACCCGTACCTGAAAGAAACCTAATTATACCCAACTTCTAATCGATTCGAAATGAACCGAATTGATGTTAATCCAAATTTGAAGACATCCGGATTAATGTTAAATCAAATCGAACAAGACCCGAATATGATTGAATAGTATGTTACAATTGTTACTGTCTAAAATTTTAACTTGATCATATTTAGTTGAAAATAACATTACGATTATAAACAGTGTTGATATGTTATTTAATATTAAAATATCACATAATAAATTAAATTTATAAATTTAAAATGTGTATTAATAGCATAGATAGATGAAACTATTTTAAGAGTATATTATGTATTAAATAAAAGAACATTGTAAATGATTAATTTAAATTTATTTTACAAGCTAAAATTAATATTGATTAGTTATTTTATTTATTATTAGAAAAAAATTCATACAATATTAACTTTTCGTTATTATTATTTTCTTTCAGAAAAATTATTTTCATTAAATTTTGCAAAATATTTTAAATCAATGTTTTCAATCATCCAATTCTTTTGTAAGAATATAAAATTACATCTAAAATAATATTGCATTTACGATCTATTTTTCTCTAATGCTTAAATTTAAAATATGCTTAATTAGTATAATTACTCCTCCATAGCATATCAAAAACATAATTATCATGACATACGATAATATTATTGTTCATATATCTATTCAAATATATGGTTAAAGTTTGACAACTTTGAGTGAAAAAAGATTTTGTGCATATTTGAATGAGATAGAGGGAGTAGAAGAAATTTGCAAACTCCGCATTCTGAATTTGAATGAATGATTGTGCACAAAGTCGGCCAAGACTGTATATGAGACTCATAATTTATAATTAGTAAATAAGGGATATTTAATTTCTATATAAAGTTGACCAAGACTATTTATGTAAAGTTAAATAGTTCTAAAGGGATTTATTGGTAATATACTAATATTTCACCTAATTAAGAAAAAATGAGCATGTCTTTCTATGAATGTTTTCTTATCTTAGTTTAATATGCTAATATTTTAAAATGAATCGCAAGCAATCATGAATTGTAAGTTTTTTTTATAAAATTTAAATATTGTATAAGTTTATGGACAGTTCATGGTCATTTTTACTTTAAATGTTGTAAGTTTTTTTTAATAAAATTTAAATACTGTATTTTTAAAGTTAAAACAAGTAATAATATGCATTTAAATGTGAATGTATAAGGTAAAAAATTAATGGTCTGTCTATAAACTTATAGACAGACCGCCTGTCTGGAGAACTACTATATATATATATTAATATCACTATTTGTGTGGGCGATTACATTTAATCAAGAATACCATTTGAATACTGTTTGTGTGGGCGATTATAGTGCGATTGTGTGTGCGTTTGATTCCCTACCTCTCTTTAACCTAAATCTCGTCTTCTTCCCCAATTATATATTTCTCTAGTTCTGGTCCGAATCAATTTCTGATTGCCGGTAACGGCTATACTGGCCATTACAGTCGCCATGTCAGAACTTCTGCAACCCGTAGCTCAGGCTTCCACTCTGGAAGCCAATCCCACCCCTCCTCCAGTCTCCTTTGCTAATATCCTGAAAAACAAAGCCCCGCCACTATCCACAATCCTCCCGAGCAACCCTGAACTTGTCCCCAAATCCCTTCATCTTAGGGAGGCGGCCTGTCTTTACTCGGAAGAACAAATTGCCAAACTGTCCTCCCACTATGCAAACGCCCTGGTTGGAAAGTTCACCAAAGGTAGATGCTCGATGGAGCAATTGGAACAAGTTTTCAAGACGGTGGGCTTCACAGGTAAATACCAACTTGGTTCTCTTGATTTCAAACATGTGCTCATTTGTTTTGAATTGCTAAATGATTACCAACGAGCTTGGATGAAAGGTGTCTGGAACTTTAATGGGATTCTTTTAAAAATGCTAAAATGGACTCCTGATTTTTCAATACATAAAGAATCTCCTATTGTTTCTGTTTGGTGTACAATTAAGGAGGTTCCTTTGTACTATTATAACACTGCAGCTATTGAGTCCATTGGCAACAGTATTGGGAATTTTATCAAGACTGATCTGGCCACTGATTACTTAACTAGACCTTCAGCCATTAAACTTTGTGTCGAAGTGGATCTTCTTAAACCTATTAGCACCTACATTAGGCTGGGATCTTTGACAAACAATAGAAAATATTACATTGAGTATGAGGACATCCCATCATACTGTGACCATTGTTCAAAATTAGGTCACTCCAAAGCACAATGTAGAACCTTTCCCCCGAACCTCAATGCTAAGATTGATGATCCTATCATACCTCAGATTCAACCAAAATGGCAGGCCACTGGGAAAAAATTTGACACCCCACCCCTCATATCCACTGAGGATCAGGCAGAGCTATTACAACCTGAAATTCCTACAAAATCTAACCCAGGGTCCCCTCCCTCCATCCTTGTTAATCTGGAAACAGATACTGACCTTACAGTGACTGAAACTCCCACAACTATTAGGAACAATCCTCAAACTCTCAGCCTGAAGCCTTTATCTCGGGTCCCTCTAAATAACTCCCTTTCCAAACTGCTTAATGATACTGCAATAAAAAAATTTACTCCTACGGTTTATGCTACTGATGATATCAGCATTGGAACTCTTCCAAATGCTGGTAAAAATAGCAATGTCTCTCCCTCTTTTCAGCACAGGTTGGGAAACAGATTCTCTGTTTTGCAGGTAGACATGGAGGAACTGGTTACTAACCAAGAAGCTACCTCTAACATGCCAGGAACCTCAATCTCTTCACCGATGCTCAATCAGGGCCTCTTGCTAGGTAAGGCAAAAGGTAAGAAAACTAATTATTTTACCCAAATTAATAAAATGATGCTGAGATCATCTACTAAGAGTCATAAGTCAAGTGAGCAATGATAGGTCAACTTTCAATTAATTTCTTGATCTGGAACATTAGGGGAATGGAAACTTCCATGTTGAGACTAATTAGTTTAATCAAATTGAAAAAAAATCAATTTTTATGCATTAATGAGCCTATGCATGACAATTCCAAAATAAAATCCTATATGGATATGCTTAAATTCACTGATGGCCTGACCTTGCAAAATGAAAAATTTTGGGTCATGTGGTTTCTCTGTTAACCTCCTTTCATCTCATGAGCAGTTCCTACATGTACATCTCACCCATATCTCTTGTAATTTAACTATGGATGCTGTTTTCATTTATGCCCTTAGAAATAGGGAGGACAGGAAAATATTATGGACTGATCTATCTTTTCTGTCCTCGGGAGATACCATTTTCATAGGTGATTTTAACACTATATCCTCCATTTCTGAATACAGGGGTCCTAGTAGCCCCTCCCTTGGGAGTATTAGGGATTTCAATTCTTGGATTAATACTTGTGGTATTCAGGAAATATCCACTGTTGCCAATCTATGTACATGGTGTAATTCAAGATTAAGAAACCCTACCTCCAAGAGGCTAGATAGAGGATTAAGTACTATATCTTGGAATACTAAGTATCCTTCCTCTTCCATTCAAATTTTAAACAGGCAGACTTCTGACCACTCCCCTCTACTACTTAGTATTTCTAATCTATCCAGTCTTAATCCGAGACCTTTCAGATTTCTAAATGTATGGTTTAAGTGCCCTGATTTTATCACTCTCATTCAAAATAACTGGGGCATAAGACTGAGGGAGACTGGATTGTTAGGTTTCTACTTAAAATTAGTAAGGTTAAAGAAGCAGATTAAAATATGGAATAGGGAATCTTTTGGGAATATAGATAATAATTTAATTCAAGCTGAAGAATCCCTAAGAATCCAAGAGGCTATATATGATTTAAACCCTTCTCAAACTGAGCTCATTAATTTAAATCTGAAAAGGCATTACTGTTGAGAGCTCAAAAAGAGAAAGAGAAATTTTGGAAGCAAAAGGCTAGATTAAAATGGCATAAAATGGGAGACAATAATACACAATTTTTTCATATGGTTGTAAAGGAGAAGAATTGTAGACTACAGATTTAAAAAATAAAAAACAGTAATGGCCAATGGCTTAACACTGAATCAGAAATTCAAAATGAGGTCATATCTTATTTTTCATCTCTATTGACTGATCCTAATCAGGAACCAAATAATACCTACTATTCTCACTTTCTAAGTCAAATCCCAAGTATAATTACTGCTCAAGACAACTTAGATTTATCAATCCCAGCCTCCGAATCTGAGGTGGAGGCAGTAATTAAGAATTTAAGTAAGAATAGTAGTCCTGGTCCAGATGGCTTCAGTAATAAATTCTACTCTAAGTGCTGGCCTATTATTAAAAATGATCTAGTGGAAGCAGTTAATGATTTCATTAGGGGATCCCCTCTACCTAAGGGCATATCTAGTACATGGATCACCCTAATACCTAAGAAAGCTACCCCTTCATCATTTGATGACTTCAGGCCTATCAGCCTTTCAAATGCTCTTAATAAGATCTGTTCGAAGGTGTTAATGGAAAGACTTAGGCCTTATATGGATTCTTTAATATCACAGAATCAATCTGCTTTTATGAAAAGCAGAAACATTATAGATAACATTCTTTATCTTCAAGAAATGGTCAGATTTCTAGATAGGAAGGCTAGGACTCCTAATTGTATGATGAAATTAGACTTACAAAAGGCATTTGATAGGGTTAATTGGGATTTTCTAAAATGTGTACTGATGAAATTTGGATTTCAAGGCTTATTTTTAAATGCAATCATGTCTAACCTTTCACAAGCACATTTTTCGATTTTGATCAATGGTAATCCGGTTGGTTTTTTCAAAGCCTCTCGAGGAATCAAACAAGGTGACCCTCTCTCCCCCTTCCTGTTCAACATCTTTTCTGAAGCTTTTTCAAGAAGCTTATCTTTCATTTTCCATAACAGTAAACTTTCATATTATCAGATTCGATCAACTGTTTCTGCAATCTCTCATCTTATGTATGCGGACGATACTATAATACTGATGCAAGCCTCGAAATCTAACTTAATTAGGATTAAGGCTTTTCTAGACATATTTGAATTCACTCCGGGCCAAAAATTCAACTTTCATAAATCTGAATTCTTCATTAGTAAACGAGCTTCGACCATTAAACTTAACCAAATGAGGCACATCCTGAAAATGAAACAAGGTGTTTTTCCTTTCCAATACTTGGGATGCCCTATCTTTAAAGGTCGAACCTTAAATAGATATTTTCAACCACTTATGGAGAAGTTGGATGAAAAAGTGCAAAACTGGAAAAATAATTGGTTGAGTTCGAGGGGAAAATGATTCTGATAAACAGCTGCCTGTATTCATTGCCACAACACTTATGGGCTGTAACAAGACCACCTAAACAGATTATAAAATCATTTGAGAGAAAGCTAGCTCAGTTTTTCTGGGGTGAAACTGATGGGAAAAGAAATAAGGTGTGGAAAAAATGGAAAGATTTGGCCAAACCAAAATCCTTAAATGGCTTAGGTTTTAGATCAATTAAGGATATAGTAGATGCATGCTCCCTCAAGCTTTGGTGGCACTGTCAGCTAGGAATCACACTTTGGTCTAAACACTTATGGTCCCTTCCACCTTCACATAGGAATTCTGTGACTTGGAAACGGATCTGTTATGTAAATAATATAGCAGAGGAAAACACTCAGATTATTCATGGTAAAGGGACAAGTAACTGTTGGACATCCACTTGGTGCCCTCATGGTCCACTGACTAACATGATACCTCACAGTATCTATGTCACTTTTCATTGGTACTTCATATCAGACTTCATTAATAACAAAGCAGAAGTTCTACCTCTGATATCTTCCTACCTGGAAAATGATGCTGTGGTTTTTTTACAGGAAGCTCAAGTAGTGGATAACAGAGAAGACAGGCTCATCTGGAAACCGGATACCTTGGGTAGTTTCTCACATAAATCTGCATATCGTACCATTACGAACTCACCAGGTAATTTCCCGGCTACTAAGAATGTGTGGAATAAGATGTTGCAGAAGAAAATATCAATATTTACATGGAAAGTGCTTCATGCCTTCCTTCCTTTCGATGATGTGTTGATAAAGTGTGGTTATAGTATGGCTTCAAAATGCCCTGTGTGCTGCAATTTAGATTCAATTGAACATTTTTTCATATCTTGTACACTGGCAAAACTAATTTGGCATAACTTGACTTCTCTGATTAATTTTAATATGGCTGATCAACATACTATAGCTCAGAGATTCTATGCTATGTGGAATTGCTCAGATCTACCGAAAGGTTTCCAGATGATATGTAAACTTTTTCCATCTTTTATATGTTGGGGTCTATGGAAAGCTAGGACCAGATACCTTTATGACCAGATTCCTTTCTCGGCTGATCACATCTGTAGAGAGATTCAGGACCTTATTAACCTCTCCTTTTATTCCTTTCCTGTGAACTTTAACCCTTCATCTGGCTTCCCTAATTCACTTAGGCACTTAATACCACTACTGAGGCCACCCCCGAAACCAATTATTAGATCGGTCTACTGGGAAAAGCCAGTTACTAGTTCCATAAAAATAAATATGGATGCCTCTTGGCTGCCACACACTGCTTCTATTGGGATTATAGCGAGAGATAGCTCTGGCTCTCCGTTGTTCATTCACTCGGCCTCAATAGTAGCAAACTCCCCTATACATGCCGAAGTATTAGCTATTCTCTCAGCATGCCAAATCTTTCCTAGTCGCGATCTTCCTGTTATATTTGAATCGGATTCCCTCTTAGCAATCAGGATGGTTCTGGATCCTTACTTAGCAAATTGGGATCTTTTTAATTTGGCTTTTCAAATCCACAGCCTTCTAAATGGAGCTGAACTTCATCATGTTTATAGAGAATGTAACTCTGTGGCAAATACAATTGCCAAATACCATACAGCCAACAACCGGCCACTCCACCTTAATAACTTGACAATGCACATAAAAGGTCTCATTTCTTTGGATACTGAACAGGTTCCTTATATAAGAACCTGCAGTCGTGGCCGTATTTGAACTTGATATTGCTAATGAAAATGTTGGTCATGCAGGTAACCTGGTTTTAATGCCCACTGGAGCTGGCTGTATCAGGACTTCTGCAAGTGCTTCATTTCTGCAAATATTCTACTCCACTGAAGTTTCTGCATACATTAACTACTTACCAATTCATCATGATTATGAAGACCCTCCCTTCTCTCCGGAGTACTTACCAGTTTTTTTTTTGTAAACTAACTACTTCTTGGTGCCTGTACTTTTCACCTCTACTCGTATTTGTTGGTATATCTACTTAGTTGCCTAGCCAAAGAGCGAATTAACACGGGGTGTGGAGATTCATTTTTCTTTGGAATCGCAACTCATGGATATATTAATAACCCTGTATAGCCTTACTTATTTTGTGGCAATGCTATTTCCTTTTGTACAAACTCAAGTCATTTCCGATGGCTACTTTTCATGGTTTGGGGCGCCAATATACAACCCCCACCTTAGGGTGTATCTATTTAAAAAAAAAAATATATATTAATATATTATAACTTGCAAGTTAGGAGTTTTGTGAGTTATGATCGACAACATAAAATAAAAAAAAAATTAAATACAAACTATTCTATTTTGTTCTTACATACTAGTATAATCTTTATGCGGTAACGTATACAGATCAATGTTTGCAATTTGCATAAATGTCATGTTCTTTACAAAATAAATAATTTTTCATTTCAAAAAATTGAAAGTATACATTAAAAAAGTGACTAGTAAAATTATATATATATATAATAGATTAGTTCAACTAAAGTATTTTCACAAAATTAATATATTAAAATTATATGTTCATTATAATGACAATTTGCTATATTTATTTGAACAGGACCTGGATTGAATATATTGGAATCCAACCAAACCCAACCCGAAAGAGAATGTACCTAAAAAGTACCAAAACTAAACTGACTCAAACCAAACCCGATCCGAACCTGATTAAAAAAATGTAAAATTGAATTGTACCTGAAACCGAAACAACCTGAACCAAATTTGATCTGAACCCGATTCAAAAAAATGATACCTAAATTGTATTGAAATTGAAACAACTAGAACCAAACCCGACTCGTTCGGATATTTTTCAAAAATATCGAAAGACATCCGAACCTGAACACACCCGATCAAGACCCGATACTTGAAGATAAAACAATCTACCGAATCATACCCGAACTGATTGGGTCTCACCCGTATCCGACCGAAGAGACCCGTTTGCCAGGTCTAGTTTTGACTCATGTAACAACATTGGCATCAATTTGGTCCAGTTTCGATCATATTAATTACCTTAATTTTTCTGACAAAAATCAAAGTAAAAGGTATGCTTTTTTTAATCTCAATTATTAAAAGTATACATATTGATATTGTGGTATTTACCTCGGTTTTCAAGGTCAAATAACCGAGGTAAAAGCCAAAGAAAAATTTAGGTAAAAATTCTTGTTTCTCATAGTGTTTAAATATGTAATTTTTGTGGGACGAGCGAAAAAGAAGGTGAAATTTTTTCTTGGATAGAGGGAGTAGATTAGTTTTCGTAATCAACAAGGTAGTGTTGAGCATCTCTTCTAATTCCAAATACTAATTAATGAGTAATTCGAGAGTTTTGAATTCATGAATGGGAAATTCAAGAAATTCCATTCATGTGTGGGAAATAGAACGGCTTTCTAGCACTAGTTCTATTCTTGCTCATGGTTTTGGTGTTGCGTGTGGGGTTAGATTCATTTTATTAATTTTGATGCCTGGGTCTTTTTTTTAAACAAAGAGTTGGACACTTATATTACCATAGATTGCTGGTGGTTAGATCCTTCTATTACATGATGAGCCAGGTTATGTGCATTCATTACAACCATTCTGGGGACTTTCATTATGTGTATTCTAGTGAATACCATAGCAAACATTATGATACTTCTAAGTAGACCCTTCAATCTTGGAAGATGTTTGGGAAGTTGTGGATGTTGTTTAGTGTCATCTCATAGTCTATTTGTATGCAAATGTGTGTGGTCACTCGGTTTCTTGCATCTGACATTGCTTTTTGAATAGCAACGAGCTCAGCTGGAACTGCAGATAGTGCCTGAATCTTATGCAACCCATGCCAACGGTTTTCTCCGTCCCATTGTTGTCATGTGCTCTGAAGGTTGCATCTATGTCAATGCGTGTCCAACTGGTGTATGCCGGGTTTGAGTGGCCTCCGTACGTGAACCAGTGAACCATAGTAGTTGTATGTCACCACCTTTAGCCCTTTTGGGTTCCGCTGTTTGTATTGGCACGTCGTTTATTCCAGGTAAGCTTGCTCTGAGTTGGGGTCTGCTAGGGTCCTAGTTCCTACTGGATCTTAAGCCAGTTTCTCTGCTTGAGTTTCCTGAATGATGGCTTGGGCAGTTTCCATTGAGACTTATGTTATTCAATCGTAGCCTTGTACTTGGCACACCAGATCGCCCATATGGTGACACATGTGAGGTTGATGTCTTCGTCTTCCAGTGCTTTCTTGAACCACTCTCTTAGCCAGGCTTTTGAGTTTGATGCGGTTCCTTGCTGAAAATCAAACCCCAGTCTGGATGTTCTCCAGATTCTCCTTGCGAAGTCACACCCCAGTATTGTTTCCATTTAAGAATGACACATTTGGCACATAGGTGAGACCTATATTTACTCTAGTATCATGCATCTGTAGAAGTGTACTTCTCACTTCCATTCATCTTTGTGGCATTGGCATAATACTATGCTTTTTAATAAGAATATAATATTATATGAATATTACTTGTATTTAGAATAGATTCCTTTTCCTTTTCTATATAGGTCTTTTTTACCTCTATAGCTCATGAATACAGTCAAAACATTACATCCTTATTTTTTTACTTGGTATTAGAGCATAAAAATCATGAAACCTAAACCCTAAATATTTTTCTGCTGCCATTTTCCTCAAGCGGCTATTGCCACTAGCTGTGTGTCCGTCCTACGCATTGTCACATTCCTGCAGTTACTCGACTCCTTATCTATGTTCTCCAACCACCGCTCCCCTCCTTCAATTAGCTACAATTATCTGAGCCATCCGGCGATCAAACCTGCCTGCACGTATCTTGCATGCGTCGATACCATCCACCATGCGCCTTCGCATCACTATTGTTGATCCGATCTTTTGTAGTTGATCCGATATGCTCTGAAGTCTAATCCTAAATCTGAATTTGCCCACGCTGCTGTAGAAGCTGCTTGCATCGATGCCGAAGTGGAGGCAAAAAACTACAATTACTGCCACTGAAGTTTTTGCAACTTTACTCAAACAGTTACAATTGCAATCTAGCACTGGGCAAACTGTACCTGCTGGCCAATCACGAAAATCCCCTTAATACACCCATCTTTCTAATGATCCTATTTCATTCATCTGTCCCATCATTTTGAAAGGTGGAGAAAATTTCCTTGAATGGGCCACTACGATTCGTAGTGTGTTGCTTGCTAAGATGAAAACTAGTTTCATTGATGGAACAACTACTAAACCCTCGGCTGATGATCCTCATTTTGAAGATTGGCCCAGAGTGAATGCTATCCTTGATTTCTTGATCTTTCAGACTGTAGGTCCATCTGTACGAACTACTACGACTTATGTTTACTTTGCTGAGTTGTGGGACGATCTTGTTGGACGTTTTTCTCTTTGTAATGGTCCAAAAATTCTACAGATGTACAATGATATCATTAATATTGTCAAAATGGTTAAACTATTGCCCTCAGCATTCTCGAGTTTGTATTTGTGAAGCTTGCTCATGTAATCATGCCCCTCATGCCTTCCATGATCGTGCACATGTAATCATGCCACTTCTGCCTTTCATGATCATGAGAAAAAGCTGATTTATTATTTTCTCCTCGGTTTGGATGAAGGTTATCACACCTAGTGATCCAATGTCATGAATCAAGAACCACTTCCATTCATCATGTGCGTATATGCCCTTTCATCTCGAGAGAAAAATGATAAAGCCATCATTCGGTCTCGTGAGCCTTCAACTGATTCCATAGCATATGTAGCTTGCTGACCACCACCTTCAGGATCTTTGGCTGAAGCTCTCACTGCAGCTAAACGAAAGAATCTCATTTGTACGCATTGTAATCGTAAGAGCCAAGACAAATCTACATGTTTCAAGCTCACAAGCTATCCATAATGGCTCACGAAGATGAGGGATAGAGCCAATTCCATGAAGAACATTGTGCCAGCTTCGCCAGTTACCACTGCACCCTACGCTTCAGCCGCCACGCCCTGTTGCTCTCAGCCACCGTTTCCTGGTGTGATAACGTTAACTCTAGGGTTTACAGCAGCTGCATCCTCTGGCATCCCTGCCCAATTTAACTTTGGTCCTGCTCTGTCTCACGACCAATGGAGTTCAACCCTGAATTTTTATAATAAGTTTGATTCTCTTTCTGACCATAGGTCAGGTAAGCCTACTTTTCCTTGGATTTTTAATTTGGGACAGTGGTTCTCTCACTAATATTATTGTTTCTGCCAATTATGTTAATGTTCTATTGCTTGATGGATCTGTGCCTTCTAATACACATTATGGTTCTATAAGTTTTAAAGATACCATAATGGTACTAATTTTAGTTCCATAAATTTCTGATGGATCTGCCAATCAAGTATCAGTTCCATCGCACAGTTTTTCGTGTCCGTGCTGATAATGGTACTAATTTCTACCTTTGCGACCATACTTTGCAGAATTTGGCATCCTGCTTGAGACTTCTATGGTTGATACACCCCAGCAAAATGGTCATGTAGAACACACGCATCGTCACATATTAAATGTTGCGAGGGCTTTGCATTTTCAGACAAATTTACCGATTCATTTTTGGGGAGAATATGCTCTTGCTGGTGCATTTTTGATTAACCAGACACCAACAAAGAAACCCAATGGTCACACACCATTTGAGTTACTCCATGGACGCGCTTAGAATTACAAGCTTTTGCGTGTTTTTGGCTGGTTGTGCTTTGCTTATCATATTCCTAGATTCCCTGAAAAGTTTGCTCCAAGGAGTCAGCAATGTTCTCTTGCTTATCCAGCTGTCAAGAAAAGCTATTGCATAATCATGATGTTGATTTTCATGAAGATCAGTTTCCATTTTTTGTGCCATCTGTACTTTCTTAGCATGCATAGTCAGAAACTGATATTTGGTTTTACGACTTTCTGATGCCAGATCCATCGGTGAGGACCAGCAACGCTGCCACTTTACTGCCAGTCATCATCCCTGCCACAGCATCACCCTTGCCACTGCCAGCATCAACTATCTCTCTCCTTCCAGTCATGGCTACTCATTCGCCGCAGCAGCCGACTGCTGCCAATCCAGTGCCCCCTCGGTTGGTAATATACAGCTTTGGCCACCACCAGCAACGTCGTTGGGGTCCCACCACCTGTATCTACTATAGTTTCACCGCCATTGCTAGCCATACCAATTCTTGCCGCCAACTTCCCAAGACCCGATGCCACCACTTGCAGCCAATCACTTCTCGTCTCGTCAGAGTGCTCACGATCGTCGATGCTGCCACATGCTCTATTAATGCTACTAATCCACCCCACTTCTACGATCACTCCTATGCCACCACTATCCTTAGGTATTCTATATCCTTTAACTGATTATGTAAATTGCAATAAAATTTTCTAGTGTGCATTATAGATTTTTCAGTGCAGTATCTTCTAGTGCACATCCTACCACTTATTTGGAGGCATCAAAGCATGCTCATTGGCGTGATGCTATGGCTGATGAGGTTAATGATCTTTAGTACAATGAGACTTACACTTTGGCTTCTCTTCCTCCAGACAAGACTGCAATTAGGTGCAAATGGGTTTATCCTACCAAGTTCAAATTTGATGGTACCATTAAACATCACAAAGCTCGTCTAGTGGTTCTATCATTAGATTGAGGAAACTGACTATATTGAGACATTTTCCCTTGTTACAAAGATGAGTTCAGTTTGCCTATTTCTATCTATTGCAGTTATTCGTGGTTGGGAACTTCATCAAATAGATGTTCACAATGCTTTTGTACATGGTGATCTTCACGAAGAGTTTTTTTATACGTCATCATCTTGATTGTCTTGCATTTTCTTGCATGGTTCGTCAACTTTAGAAATCTCTTTAAGGTTTGTGATAGGCTCCTCGCAACTGGTTTGCCAAGTTGGCAAATGCTCTATGCACCTTTGGATTTGTTTAGAGTATGGCCGATTACTCTATTTTCTTTTACTTATATAGTTCAGTTTAATTACATGTGTTAGTGTGTATGGATGATTTGGTGATTGCTGGTAGTTCTTCGTCGCTAATCTCTTAATTCAAAAAATACTTGAGCTCTTGTTTTCACATGAAGGATCTTACTGTACTTAAGTATTTATTTGGTATAGAAATTTCCAGAACATAGGATGGGATGTGTCTTTCACAAAGGAAATATGCCCTTGACATTTTATCATATACTAGTTTATTGATTGATAAACTAACTAACTTTATGATGGAGCAACAACATGATCTTGTGCACGTAGAGGGGTCTCCTTTTGATGATCCTGAGAAGTATCAGCACCTAGTTGGTCATCTCATTTACCTTACCATTACACGTCATGCGCTCAGTTGTTTGGTTTATACGCTTGCTCAATTTATGAAGTCTCCTTGTTTTCCCATTGGCAAGCTTCTCTCTAGGTTCTACACTACTTGAAGAGTGAAGAGGGTGATTTGCTTCATTTTGAGTGTGTTAACCGATGCATTTGACATACCTTTTACTCACTTTTACTTGGTGGATTGCTAGTATTAGTTGAGTTTATGTGACAAGGCATTTAGACGGCCATATTGGGCTTTCTTGTCTAAATCCCACGTTTTATAGACTTAATTGGTTCTAATGGACATCTTGTATCCACGGGCTCCTTGATCTTCCTTGCGATCATCTTTAGTAGGTCACCCATGGGTATGTTTTGTTTACATTCTACGTGAAGGCTATTCGTAACGGTGGTAGAATATATTGAAGGCCGTTTGCAAGAATGGTAGTAGAGACAAAGGCCATTCACCTCTGGAATGGTATTAGATGAAGTCCATGATCATCAATGCATGTCATAAGGATATTGAAGCCAAAGATAGGAGGCTACGGAGTTCATAGCAACCAACAGAGAAACGAGGAATCATTGTCTGATGAGGTATGCCTTAGTCCGAGAATTTTCAAAGAATAATTAGCCTTCAAGGATGATTCCATTGGATTTTTCTTCTTGAGTACTATAAAATCGACTACTAGAACTAAAAAATTGGACTAACGGTTCTCCCGTAGCAAAGGAAACTATTTCAGCGGGCTGAAGCACCAACAGGATGATGCGGGCCGTCCATGGTTTAGCACCAATGGCCCACGCTAGAGGAGATGCCCCACTCCAAAGAGACTGACGCAAGGCACCGACGTGACTCACAAAAGACACGATGACCTGCAGCACAAAATTAAGACACGACGACCTGCGTCTAACTATGGGCGTAAGACGACCCATTTTAGGCGTCCCACACTGTTCCGAGTTCATATCATCAAGAGCGGCTGGCGAGATGTGGGAATCTACATAGCCTGTCCCAAGTTTCTGAGTGATGTAACAAGCCTGACCATGGCTCGGGCCAACAGCCATGGGTGCAGATCAGGAGTTCAAAGATCATCAGATGGCTGTCTAAACCCCTTGCTTTGATCCCAAAAGATGTGGAATTCAAATATTTTATTTTTCTTTGATCTCAAAATATGTGGAATTCAAATCTTCATTTATATTTCATGTGTAGGGAGTAGTTTCTATATCTTGGGATAAATTGATATGACTTGGTGATTTCTATATGGTTTTTGGGATTCTAAAGACCCTCCTAATCTTGTGTTCATAATATTATTGTGATCTGACTTTTAGTTTAGTGCATGATATAAGCACACACTTTGGGTTGTATTCATGCTAGGCGTATATATCGATACCCCTCTAGGAAGGGAAACATGAATGTTTGTATGGGTAGAGGGGAACGAGTCTGCGTGGGTGTGTGCAAGAGAGATTCAAGGTCACCCTGATCCAAATACCATTGCACCAGTCTTAGCTGACTTCGTAAAGAAGTTGGAAGGGTTTCAGGTAGAGATAACTTAGATAGCAGAAAGCTAGGGTTACAAGAAACCTATTATTACAGATAAGATGGTTATGATCCCTGGGCCTAGATGATAGGACCCGAGATGAGTAGTTGCATTCAGGGTAGAAGCCCATGGATGTAATCACACGGGGAAGAAGAACACCTACAACATCGGTTGGACCTTGGTGTACTCCCCTAATGACGATGGTAGAGTCGATGGAGGGTTGCGAGAGCACCCTTCTTGAAAAGGACAGTGAAGTGTATACCATCGGCCACACCACGTGTTATGGACACACTATTAGGTTTTCTTAGATCTCTATGTGAAAGAATCGAGGATAGAAGCATTATATTTACCAAGTCACGCAGTGGTTTCCCCAAGTGCTAGCTTAAATTGTAGTTGTGTTATTTACTTTTAATTCATTGTAGTTGTTAGTTGAAAAAAACAAATTCCACCCCCCTTGTGCATGTTTTCTTTATTAGCTTTTCCTTTCACTCATATGGATTTTCGACCCGTACAAGGTTGTATTTTGAGTAGATATATTAGATCTAGCATCTCTGTGGACAAACCCAGGGCTTTCCATTAACTACCCTCTAGGTAGCGTAGCGGTAAGATTGGGAAGTAAAATATATATTTTATCTCTGACGATCCCATGGGACAAGCCTTGGCGTGTGTTAACTAGCTACGATTAATGACCCTGGGGATACTATCAGTCTAAGTATCAACTTTGGCATAACACGTTAGTAGAGTAGTTAGTATAGCTTTTATTTCTTTGTTTTGTTATTTTATGTTCGTTTGTTGTTGAATCTTGATTGGAGCTATTATAGTTATTTTGTTAACTTTTTTTATCCATTTGCTAGTGTTGTATTCGGAAGGGTATTGTTAGCCCTAGTTTATGGTAAACATGCATGCCACTAATCTAGGCATCTTACACTATCCGACTGAGAACACGATTGGTCGGAGAAGAAGGAGGCAAAGAACTAGGGCACAAGTTCAATCGAGGCAAGAAGTAGTAATAGAATGTTCATTAGCAATGGCTGAAGACAACCGTACCCTATGGGAGCTTCTGGCACCCAACTTGGAGAATCAACCTCTATCTATCACCCTTCTTCTCCCTGAACTTAAGAGTGGCATGATGCACTGCCTTCCTACATTCCATGGATTGGTGGGTGAGGATCCGAACAAGCATTTTACGGAGTTCCATTTGGTGTTCCTGAACATGAAGCCTTCGAGAGTGTCCGAAGATGATTACAACTTAAGAGCTTTCCTATTTTCCATACATGGTAGTGCTAAGGATTGCCTCTAATACCTACCACCAGGGTCCATTGGATTGTGGATGGACATGAAGAGCAGATTCCTGGAAAAATACTTTCTAGCGTCCATGCCAGCCGGGTTGAAGAAGCAGTTGTCGATTATGACCCAAGGAGACACTGAAAGTATGTATAACTATTGGGAGTGCTTCAAGGGACTCTTGTGAAGCTTTCCTTATAACCCATTTAAAGAAAGATACTTGGTGTATTACTTATTTGAGGTATTATGTGATAAAGATATGCGGATGGTGAATGTTGCATGTAACAGATCGATAGCTAACAAAAGCCCCAAAGAGGCAATGTCACTTTTTGAGGAAATAGAGAATTGTATGCGGAAATTTGGCACTAGATCCCAGGTGAAGGCTTTGGATGAACCTACACACTCACCTAAGTTGGAGGATAAAGTCTAAGCTCTCGCTTCTATGATGAAAGAGCTTTTGCGAGGAAAAGTGTGTCAAGTCCAAGTGTGTGGAGTTTGCAACCTCAACCACAATTCTTATGTATACCCTGAAGTCATAGACAATCTACAAGAGGTGAAAGAAAGTGACTAAAACAACCGAGAAAAATCACAATTTGCTAGGGGCTAACCAGAAGGGTTCCGAGGGAACCAAGGAAATGCAAGGCCAGACCCCTATGAAAATTCATTCAACCCAAGGTATAGAGATTATCATAACATCTAACGGAGGGAGGACAACCAACCTCGAGGGTACCAGGGAGGAAAAGCTCCACTTCAACCATACCATAGAGGTGGATGCCCTTCCAACAATCATGTATCACTTTACAAGTCGGAAAGGGATGAGATCTTTGAAGGGGTAGGCTAATTAGGGAAGAAAAATGAGATTTTCATGGAGCGGACAAGGCGAGAACTTGAGGACCTTAGCATTAGGGCTTTCTCAAGTATCAAATATCTTGAAGTTCAAGTCAGGAAACCTGCTACCTCGATAAGCTGAGTTGAAGCCAAAGAGTCCGGAAACCTACCTTCTCAACCCAAGGTGAATCCGAGGAATGTGAGAGCACTTAAATTGAGAAGTGAGGAAGAAATCCGTGAGACCGAGAGGAAGACAATTCAAGAAGATGGAAAGTTAGTGGAGGCTGCCAAAGGAAATTTTGAAGAGGAGGAAATTATGGTCAAGGAAGCACCTTCAAAGGAACTGTCACTGCCTGAGGCACAAGTCACTATTCCACATCCATTTCCAAATGCTTTAGGAGGATGGCCAAAGGTGGTGAATGATGATGTAGACATTCAAAAAGCCTTTGAAAAGGTCGAGGTAACAATCCTTATCATGGAATTGATTCAACATGTGCCATCTTATGCTAAATTTCTTAGAGTTTCATGCACAAATAAAGGGCGTAGGCCAACTAAGAGATTAGGACACTTAAAAATGGGAGGAGACACTGTTTTGAATCATACGAACTTGCCTAAGAA
This sequence comes from Rubia yunnanensis, assembly GCA_037428765.1. Taxonomy (NCBI): domain Eukaryota; kingdom Viridiplantae; phylum Streptophyta; class Magnoliopsida; order Gentianales; family Rubiaceae; genus Rubia; species Rubia yunnanensis. Next base: position 41,651,055 of record CM075061.1, on the reverse strand, counting down.
ATGCAATGATCTTGGAATTTTTTCTATCCCCATCTATTTAGGTGGTAAACTTGTGGACATGCCATGATAGATCTAGGTGCATCTATTAATGTTATCCCATTTAGTCTATATGAAAGCCTAGAAATAGTTAGGCTAGGGATACTAGAGTAATTGTCCAACTTTATAATCATTCCCAAGCTAGTTCCCATGGACTAGTAAAGGATGTGATGGTGCAAGTTGGTAAGTTGGTTTTTCCGACAGACTTTTATGGCTTGGACGTAGCACACGATGGAAGTGCACCCCCCAATACTTTTGGGGAGACCTTTTCTTAAAATTTCTAAGACTAAAATCGATGTTCAATTGGGAACCTTAACTCTAGAATAAGACATGGATAAAGATGAATTTTACATCTAAAAATCTAGTCATGAGTCAACAAATTCATTTATGATGTGCAAAGGTGTGACCTTATATGATAAGCATGATGAGTCTTCTTGCATGACAAACGAACATGAATTTTTTAGTGAGTCCCATGTTGATGATAATGATGATTAATCCAATGAATTGAATGATGCAATGGATGGTATATCGGTGCTAAATTGCTCTTCTATGCTAACCAAGTTGTAGCTAGAAAGAGAGATGGTCGAGAGTTTAAAACCTCCTCAAACTCCATAAATCCCCAAAATGACATTCACGGATTTGGTGATGGAAAGACATGGATATTTATTCCTATTGGTGGACAAAAGGTCTGAAGGTAAGGATGGATCGTTGTGGAAACCTCTCAACGATGACGTAATCGTGGGTGGAGTCACTCTGGAGACCCACCGGTAAGTGTGATGAACTAGAATGTATGAATGAAAATATGTCGTGAGGACGACAATAAACATACCATGATAGTTTTGCTTTCGTGTTTTTGCTTAATGAGTAGGTAGTTTTTTTTCTTGAATCTATGTTTTTCTACATAGATATTTTTAATGAAACTCTTGATAGTTTGGAAATTTAAGTTCAAGACTCATGACTGAATTTTGAATGGAATTAAATTGAATAGGTGAAATAATCTTTTGAAAAAGAGGTGAAAAACTGATGATTAGGAAAAGGTTGGTGAATACCTCAAGCTGGGTAGGCCGAGATGAGGCTAACCTTTGTGTCGGGACTTGAATGACACGAGGCTATACCTCGTGCCAGAAGATTTGGCATGAGGCTATACCTCATGCCATGTAGTTTGGCGCGAGGCTCTGCTTCGCGCCAGGCACCCTTTTTGCGCATAAAATTGACTTTTCAATTTTCTTTGCTCCGAGAATGAAATTTTTTCAAAAATTACAATTCTCAAATTTAAAAAAGCATTTTTTGTTCAAGAATTTTGGAATTTCCTAATTCCTTGTGATTTTCAAAGACTTCCAAATTTCTTGTAATAAATTGGCTTTGATTTATTTTTCTTCGATCCCAAAAGATGTGGAATTCAAATCTTCATTTGAATTCCATGTCTAGGGAGTAGTTTCTATAGTTTGGGGATAAATTGATGTGACTTGGTGATTTCTAATGCGTTTTGAGATTCTATAGTTCCTTCTAGTCTTGTGTTCATAATATTGTTATGATTTGCTCTTTAGTTTAATGCATAATCATCTCACCACATATAAACACACACTTTGGGATATTCATGCTAGTTGCATATATTGATGCCCCACTGGGAAAGGAAACCTTGATGTTTGTATGGGTGGAGGGGAACGAGTCTCCGTGGGTGTGTGCACGAGAGATTCGAGGTCAACCTGATCCACACACCAGCGCACAAGTCTTAGCCGAATTCGTAAAGAAGTATGAAGGGTTAAGGGTATAAATAGCTTTAGATATAGCAAGCTAGGGTCGCAAGAAGCCCTAGTATCACATATAATGTGGCTACGATCCTTGAGCCTAGTTTCTTGGACCCGAGAGTAGTAGTTGCATTCGTGATAGAAGCCTGAGATGTAATCAAACGGGGAAGAATAACACCTATAACGATGGTCGGACATTGTTGTACTTCCCTAATTTCGATGGAGTAGTCGATGGAGGGTTGCAAGAGCACCCACCGTGACAGGGACATGGAAGTGTATACCATTGGCCACACCACTTGTTATGGACACACTATTAGGGTTTCTTAGATCTCTATGTGAAATAATTGGATAGAAGCATTAGATTTACCAAGTCACTCAATGGTTTCCCCAAGTGCTAGCTTAATTTGTAGTTGTGCTATTAACTTTTCATGCTTTGTAGTTGTTAGTTGAAAAATCCAAACCCCCCTCCCCTTGCATGTTTTCTTTACTACTATTCCTTTCACACGTACATATTAATGAACTATACCAGGTTGTGTTTTGAGTGGATACATTAGACCTAGCATCTCTATGGACAAACGAAGGGCTTGCTGCTAACTACACTCTAGGTAGCGTAGCAGTAAGATCGGGGAGCATAATACAAATTTAAATTTGACCGTCCCACTGGACAAGCCTTGGTTTGGGTTAATTAGCTATGATTAATGAACCCAGGTTGAGGTGGGTTAGAGGGTAATGGTTTATTTGTCTCTTCATGTAGTTCTTTACAGTTGACTGCTATCAATGATTCTGACTGGGCTACTTGTCCCATTACACAAAATTCTCTTTCTGAGTATTTTGTAATGATTGGTGAGTCTACGATTTCATGGAAGAATAAGAATCAACCTATAGTTTCTCGTTCATCCTCCAAAGCAGAGTATCATGCAATGGTAGTCACTTGTTGTGAGTTATTATTGCTTAAGTCATATCTTTGGGACTTAGGACTTGTACATTCTGCCCCCATGCAACTTTTTTGCGGCAGTTAATCTGCTCTTCATATTGCAACCAATCTGGTTTTCCATGAATGTACGAAAACCATTAAGGTTTATTGTAATTTTATCTATGATCTTGTACAGTCTAGTACTATCGTAACACGTTATATCCGCACATCTGATTAGCCTGCAGATATTTTCACGAAAGCTCTCGGATGTACTCAGTTTCAATTACTACTTGGCAAGTTAGGTATTCTTGATTTTCATGCACCAACTTGAGGAGGAGTAATAAGGAATAGAATATTATGCGAATATTACTTGTATTAAGAATATATTCCTTTTCCTTTTATGTATATATCTTTTGTACCTCTATATAATGTAACCTAGCTTATGAATCCAATCAAAACATTACATTCTTATTTTATACACTTTTAGATATTGTTTTGTGAACTGATTGTTACTCATTTATGGTGCAACCCAGGTTTTCGAGTTAGCTTATAATGTTTTGCAAAAAATGTTTCTAGTATGCCAAAGGATGATTAAATGCATAGATCATAGTTTGGTGAGCCTCGGATGTAAATTTTTTGTGCCTCCTATTGTGTGAGTTTTTTAATAGTTAACAAGTTTTTTTCTTCATATTGAGCTTGTTATGTTTAATAAATTTATAAATTTGTTTCTGGTTGAATTTATTCTATTTGGTGGTATTTGGGTGCTTTTAGTACGCCTGTTTGGTATTTCTCATCTGCATCTGTATTTGGTTTTGTACATTTGGCACAACCACTGTGCGTCAGGTACATCTGGTACTATCATCCTGCACCTGGTACATCTGGCACAATGTCATCCTGCATCTAGTACATCTGGTACTATCACCGTGCATCTGCTACATCTAGCACAACCAATGTGTATGTGGTACATCTGGCAAAACCATTGGGCGTCTGGCACATTAAATGTGCACCTGAATCTGGGATATCCACCCGTTAGTATCTAGCTCTTGTTCTGTAGTTGGAATTTTGAATAGAGAGGGGAATTGTTGGGTATCTCCTCAAATCTCAAATATTAATTAATGAGGAATTCACTAATATTGGAATGGCCTATTAATGGTGGTTCTATTGGAAATTTGAAGCCACTTTTTAGGTGCACTTATTGGTTCTTCGTTTAATCAATCTGAAAAGAAGCCGGTTTCAAGAACCGCCATCAAAAATTTCCAACGAAGGAGGTTAAAAACTGTCTTTATTTAAAGTTACTAAAAGCCTTTAATTTGTTTCCAAACTCCGAAACTGAGGTCATTCCGTCCTACCTTGCATACATTTCCAAGCATAGAAAGTCTCCATTTTTCGAACTCAAAAATTAGTATAGGTGGGTTTCGTCTCTTTGTTAAATGAAAATCAGTTTCCGGATTAGTGTTGCATTTCTGATCTTTCTCGGGAAATTTTTGGTTGAGCATTTATTTTCCAAAAATCATTTCTGAGTTAAAAAATGGGTTCATGTAACTCGTTTCCGAGTTTGAAAAACCTATTATGACCAACGGAAAATGAACACCAAAGAGACAAAATACTTTCCATACTCGGAAATGCAATCTGGTCTTGTGGTATAAATTTTGTTTCATTAACATTACTAGCAAAAAAACAGCCATGAAACACAGACACAATTTAAAAATAATACACGGTAGTATCTTGCACCTAAACAAAAATATATAGGTAACATTAACCAACCAATGATTTATAGATAGGAATAGAAATTGCTAAAAATATATTCTGACATTTCTAAGGTTCATTGTTTATCTAACTTGAGCATCTCTAATGATATTGGGATTCTCTAGTGTTTTGACTGATTGAGAATTATATGTCGAGCCAATGAATTCTGCACATCGTTGATACCATCTTGCGAGTAAGGTTTCCAATCCTTTTTGAAAATCTGAAAATAACATTATAGTATTGAATATTTTGCAAAGGTTAGTTAGAAAGATTAGCACTATCAATTAATCAATCACCTTGTCAAGTTCAAGTATATCTTCCTGGACTTTGTCTATGCACTCGAACGCGTAAAACATGGCGTAATAGTTGTACTCCCAAGTTTGGGCTTGTTTCTTGTACTATATGTAAGAAACAAAATTATTAAGACTATTTCACCAAATAGTTTAGTATAGTATATTTGAAATTAACAAATTTGTAGACCACCCTGTGAAACGAACAATTTGTTTGCTCACTATTTTCCTTCATTGCATATTCCAAAATCTCAATGAATGCATCGGGCGGTTGGAAGTGGAGGGGATCCATCCAATAAAATTGCTTCTTTATAGGGACTATAAATATTAATCTCCAATGGTCTCTGAATAAGAATATTTATTTATTTTTTCAAATTTCTGGAAATGATTTTGGTAAAGAAATTGAAAGTAGTAAATAACCTCTCGACGTATGGTGCAAGAAAAAGCATCTCATCTTTCCGGCATAGGAATTGCGAATGTAGTCGATCCTCTCTTGCTTTGTACAACCAATTTTATGTATCATCACCGGGCACATGTATTCAATCCATCCCTTCTTTACATTACCTGTAAAAAACATGTACCTGGACAATTTCATAGTAACTATTATTTGTAATTATGGTTAGCATAATTAAAATAAAATTTAGAAATAAAATTAATAAAATCACTCATAAGGTGTAAATCGACATTATTTCTTGATTAATGGGAGGTCGTCGTCGTCTCTATCAAAGTTAATATTTATAATCCCTAAAGGCTTCCTAACTACAACTAAGTTGATAGTGGCAAATTCGAGTTTTCCTAAATTATGAACTAAAAGACAAACAACTAGCAAAGAAAGGTAACTATTCTAACATGCAACAAACAACTAAAAGATAATGAAATCACAAATTACAAAACCTTGAGAGCAATTGATCCTCACTTCCAAACCTCCTATAGATCCGAGATTCATTCACTTATTCATTCACATTTAATGCCCATGGAGAATGCTTTCACTTCAGTTTTAGTAGATGGACATCCTTTTCTTCCTAAGAGTAATTCACAAAGATGATCAATGACCATTTACAAACCTCATTGATAATCACTTTGGAGGTTTAACGAACATACAAATATTTTGTCAATAACATTACACAGTACTGGAAAATAGGTACATACGCACCGGTATAAATTCGTGAGTACATGTATACCGGTGCGATGTAACCAATTGATCGGCATTTTTCATGTTAGCATTAGTACCGGGGCAAATAATTACATACACATTGGTATCCTGTCAACTGGTGTACAGTTCACCTAATTTCGCACCGGTGTTGGTTCTACCAGTGTACAATTTCAAAAATTTTGCACCGTTATTATCTGTATAGGTGGTTATGACTTGTGCATTTTCTTACATGTGCACCGGTAAACGATTACCGGTGTGTACATATTTCCCCTTTTTATTAATTTGGCACCAAGATGATAACTTTTTAAACTGGTAATGGGAAATTACCGATGCATAAATAAAAAATGTGCGGGAAAAATTTGCATTTGTACACTGGCTCCTAGTGGAACCGGTGTAGGAATTAAACATGCACCGGTATTTTCTTAATACCGGTGCATAGGAATTTTCATTTTTTTTAGTAATTTGGCACCAAAACTATTCATTTTTTGCACCGGTAATATGATCTTACCGGTGCTGAAGAAGAAAATACGTGAGATTGGGCTAAATATCTACACCAATAACTGTTTTTACTGGTGTAATGAGTTAGAAATGCACCAGTAAAATCTAAATACCTATGTTAAAAATCTCATTAAAATGCTCATCTACCACCTTTTTTTAGCGGGTTAAAATGGAATTTTTGGAATAAGAGGTTCATTAATAGTGTGTTTTGGTTGATGAAGACATTGAATTCTCCACAATGAAAACCCTAGACGCTACCATTTTTTGAATTACATTTATGGATATTAAGGATTTCATTTATGGTTTTGGTTAGTAGAGATATTTACATTTTGTATTTGATCATTTGATGGCGATTGAGGTAGAATTGTTGATATTAATTTGTGATTTGTTCTCAAGGTTGTTGTAGTTATAATGTTATGGCTTTTGATTCCTATAGTGTTGGACATGTTAAGAATATTGTAATTGTAATGTGGAATATCGGTGTATATTGTGCATTTATGATGTTGCATGATTAGGAAGTCATCATGAAAAATTCTATTGTATTAAATGTGTTGAATTTTGATTGTTGGACATTTATTGATATGCAGAGTTGTATCGCACCATCGAGAGTGTAAGCATGTGTAAGCCAACGTTAGTAGGGTGAGCGATGAATATATTATGTTCGTGGATGAGTTCTTGGAGCATGCTTTTAGTCGAGAGAAGTGAATATTGTGTACCTGTCGTGATTATAGAAATTGAATTCATGCTGATAAGAAGGACATCCTGAAACTCTATTTGTAAAGTCGGGGGTTTGCGAAAGATTATGTTGTGTGAACCTTTCATGGGGAAAAATCATCACCGGGAGAGAGTTTTGGGGATGCTAAGTTGGATGACATGTGTGAGGAGGTTGTTAATGAGTTTGGAGGGAGGCCGGAGGTTTAGGCTAACTTCCTTGGTGAGAAGGATACACCATTGTATCCTAGTTGCAAGAAGAAAGTCACAATCATGTCGTGTTTAATGGAGTTGTTAATTTGAAAGGTGTAGGGTCATGGAGTGATACTAGCCTGAATAAATTTCTTAAGTTTTTGAATGAAAAGCTTCCACCTGGTAATGGGGTTCCTAATAACCTTTATGAAGCTAAGAGAATTTTGTGTCCGATGCGATTGGAGTATGAAAAGATACATTCTTGTCCGAACGATTGTGTCCTATATATGGGTGACCTCAAGGATAAGATTGTTTTTGCTATTTACTTTTAATTCTATTTACTTTTAGCATTATGTCCTATTCTTATTGGATTGTTCTCAGACTATGTTCTATTCTTATTGGATCATTCTCAGACTTAGTTGTGCTATTTACTTTTAATGCTTTGTAGTTGTTAGTTGAAAAATCCAAACCCACCCTGACAATTTTGCATGTTTGCTTAATTTTCTATTCCTTTACTCGTAAAGATTGTCGATCCGTATGAGGTTTTGTTTGAGAAGATACATTAGACCTAGCATCTCTATGGAAAACCCAGGGCTTGCCGCTAACTACCCTCTAGGTAGTGTAACAGTAAGATTGGGAAGCTGAATATAAATTTTATCTTTGACCGTCCCACGGGACAAGCCTTGGATACGGTTAAATAGCTATGATTAACGACCTCGGGGATGCTATCAATCTAGGTATCAACTTAGGCATAAAACTTTAGTAGAGTAGTTATTATAGCTTTTGGTTATTTGTTTTGCGGGTTTATGTTTGTTTGTTGTTGAATCTTGGTTGGAGCTATTTTTATAGTTCTTTTTGTTACCTTTTTTTTGTCCATTTTCTTGTGTTGTATTCAGAAGGGTATTGTTAGCCCTAGTTTATGTTACACACCTAGGCCACTAATCTAGGTGTCTTACACTATTCGACTGTGAACACGGGTGGTCAGAGGAGAATGAGGCGAATAACTAGGGCACAAGTTCAACTGAGGCATGAAGCAGTAATAGAATGTTCATTAGCAATGGCTGAAGAAAACCGTACCCTACGGAAGCTTATGGCACCCAACTTGGAGAATCAACCTCTATTTATCACCTTTCCGCTATTACCTGCAAATATGATCTCTGAACTTAAGAGTGGCATAATGCACTGCCTTCCTACATTCCATGGATTGGCAGGTGAGGATCCCAACAAGTATCTTTCGAAGTTCCATTTTGTGTGCCCGAACATAAAGCCCTAGAGAGTGTCCAAAGATGATTATAACTCAAGAGCTTTCCCATTTTCCGCTCAAGGTAGTGCCAAGGATTGCCTCTACTACCTACCTACCACCGTGTGCATTGGATCTGGGATGGACTTGATAAGGAGATTCCTAGAAAAATACTTTTCGGCATCCAAGTCAGCCGGGTTGAAGAAGTAGTTGTTAAACATGACCCAAGGAGATACCGAGAGTATGTATAACTATTGGGAGTGATTCACGAGACTCTTGGAAAGCTTTCCTTACCACCCATTTAAAGAAGGAGACTTGGTGTATTACTTCTTTGCGGTATTATGCGATGAAGACATGCAGATGGTGAATGCTACATGTAACAGATCGATACCTAACAAAAGCCTAAAAGATGCAATGTCACTTTTTGAAGAAATACCGAATGGTATGCAGAAATTTGGCACTACATCTTGGGTGAAGGCTTCGGATGAACGCATACACTCACTTAAGTTGGAGGAGAAAGTCCAAGCTTTTGCTTCTATGATGAAGGAGCTTTTGCGAGGAAAAGTGCATCAAGTCCAAGTGTGTAGGGTTTGCAACCTCAATCAAAATTCCAATGTATTCCCTGGAGTCGTAGATGATTTACAAGGGGTGAATGAAATTTACTACAATAATCGGGAAAACAACAATTTACTATGGGCCAACCACAAGGGTTCCGAGTAAACCAAGGAGATGCAAGGCCGGACCCCTATGCAAATTCATTCAACCTGAGGTATAGAGATCATCCTAATTTTTTATTGAAGGAGGACAACCAACCTCAAGGGTACCAGGGAGGACAAGCTCCACCTCAACCATACCCTAGAGGTAAAGGCCCTTCCAACAATCACGCTTCATTTTACAAGTTGGAAAGGGATGAGATCTTGGAAGCCGTAGGTCAATTGGGGAAGAAAAATTAAATTTTTGTGGAGCGGACAAGGTAAGAACTTGAGGACATTAGCAATAGGGCTTTCTTAAGTATCTAAAATCTTGAAGTTCAAGTCGGGAAACTTGCTACCTCAATAAGCCGACTTGAAGCCAAGGAGTCCGGAAAGCTACCTTCTCAACCCAAGGTGAATATGAGGAATGTGTGTGCACTTAAATTGAGAAGTGGGGAAGAAATCCACAAGACCAAGAGGAAGACAATGCAAGAAGATGACAAGGTAGTGGAGGATACCAAAAGAAATTTCGAAGAGTAGAAGATTATGGTCAAGGAAGCACCTTCCATTGAACTTCCACCGCCTGAGGCACAAGTCATTATTCCACCATCATTTCCAAATGCTTTGAGAGGATAGCCAAAGGTGGTGACTGACTATGAAAATATTCTAAAAGTCTTTGAAAAGGTCAAGGTAACTATCCCTATCTTGGAATTGATTCAACATGTGCCATCTTATGATAAATTTCTTAGAGTTGCATGCACAAAGAAAATGCGTAGGCTAACTAAAAGATTTAGACACTTGAAAATGGGTGAAGACGCCATTTTGAATCATAGGAACTTGCCTACGAAATGAGATGATCCTAGAATGTTTTCTATCTTTATCTCTTTAGGTGGTAAACTTGTGGACATGCCATGATAAATCTAGGTGTAGCTATTAATGGTATCCCATATAGTCTATATGAACGCCTAGAAATAGGTGAGATTAGGGATACTAGAGTAATTTTCCAATTTACTGATCATTCCCAAGCTAGTCCTCGTGGACTAGTAAAGGATGTGATGGTACAAGTTGGTAAGTTGGTTTTTCCATCGAACGTGTATGTCTTGGACGTAGCGCACGATGGAAGTGCACCCCCAATAATCTTGGGGAGACCTTTTCTTAAAATGTCTAAGACTAAAATCGATGTCCACTTGGGAACATTAACTCTAGAAGATGATATGGATAAAGATGAATTTGATATCTACAAATCTAGGCATAAGTCAAGAAAGTCACCTTTGATGTGCAAAGGTGTGACCTTATATGATAAGCATGATGAGTCTTCTTGCAAGACAAATGGGCATGAATTTTTTAGTGAGTCCCATGTTGATGATATAGATGATGAATCCAATGAATTGAATGATGCAATGGATAATATATTGGTGCTAGATTGCTTTTCTATGCTAACCAAGTTGCATCTGGAAAGAGAGATGGTTAAGAGTTTAAAACCCCCTCGACCTTTCTCAATCTTCGAAATGACATTCACAGATTCGGTGATGGCAAGACATGGAGATTCATTCCTATTGGAGGACAAACGGTCTGAAGGTAAGGATGGATCATTGTGGAGACCTCTCAACAACGACGTCATCGTGGGTGGAGTGGCCGATGGCAATTTCGAAGACCCACCGGTAAGTGTGATGAACTGGAATGTATGAAAGAAATAAGTCGTGAGGACGACAATAAACATACCGTGATTATTTGCCTTTCGTGTTTTTTATTAGTGAGTAGGTAGTTTTTATTGCTTAAATTTATTTTTTGCTACGTGGATTTTTGGAATGAAACTCTTGATAGTTTGATTTGAGTTCGAGACTCGTGATTGAATTTTGAATGGAATTAAATTGGATGGGTGACATAGTCTTTTGAAAATGAGGTGAAAAACTGAGGATTAAGAAAAAGTTGGATAATACCCCAAGCCTGGTAGGCGGACACGTGGCTAACCTTCGTGTCGGGACTGGAACGGCACGAGACTATGCCTCGTGCCATGTAGTTTAGCCTTACGCCAGGCACCCTTTTTGCACATAAAATTTACTTTCCAATTTTATTTGCTCCGAGAATGCAAAATTTTTGAAAATTTTGATTCTCAAATTTAAAAATGTATTTTTGGTTCTAGAATTTTTGAATTTCCTTATTTCTAGTGATTTTTTAAAATACTTCCAAATCTCTTGTAATTAATTGGCTTGGACTATTGTCCCCTAAAATGATCCTTTTAAAATTTTATTCTTATCCTAATCGTACCTCTCACCCTAGTCACCTAGGCTGAAATTCTCTTTCCATAGTACACTTCTCCACCTAATTCTCTCATTTGACACATTCTTTCTTCTCAAGAAACACTCATTCTCACACACTCTTGGTGAACTAAAAAAATTGAAGCTCTTCCTCCAAAAGTTGGCAATTTTTGCTTCTTCTTTTGCGGGTCTTGTAAATCTTAGCTTCAAAATTTGGGTAACCCATTGAATATGTTTGTGTGCTTTATTTGACATTTTGGTGGTTTTATTTGAGGCATGAATCTTGAATGAGTGCGTTGTGAAATATGTGTTTGAGTTTGAGTTTGTATGGATGATCTTGTGTTGAAGAGGATGGTTGGGAGGATTGATGTGCTATTATGCTTAAGATATGATCTTTGGTGTTGGGTGATTTGGGAGAGAGTGAATCTTGGTTGCATGATTTATTGATAAGGTTGGTGATAACTCACACAAGATGGATGTTTGATGAAGAATGTTCTTTCTTGAATAGCTGACATGCTTAGAATATCATGTTATGAATGTTGGAGTTATTTGGGAGAATGTTTTCTCATTGAATTATAAGCCATGCTTTGTTATGATCATATCACCACTCTTATCCTAATTTTGTTAGGATGCCACCTAAGAAGAATGCCTTGGAGAAGGGCAAGTCCACTAGGGGGGGGGGGGGCGAAGAGGAAGAAGTCGACGAAGGGTGCAAACCACGAGCCGATAACTTCCATTCTTCATAACCCCACATGTGGCAGAGGAGTTTATGGGTCTATCCAAAATTTCTAGGATTGCAGCGCGGAGATGGAGGAACTTAAGAGAGCCGAAGAGGAGTATTTTGGAGACGGGGTTTGCTTGCAAGGACACCTTGACGGTTTTAAGTTTACTCGAGCCGGTCACTTACATGGTTAGTCGAGTAGGTAGGGTTTCTCAAGAAACACTCCTAGACGTATATTAGGTTGACCCTAGAGTTCCTGGCTACTCTATGGCTAGTCGTAGATAATAATGGACACAAGGTGATCAAATTCAACCTAGATGACATGGAGTACAAGATGACCCACCGGGAGGTTGTGCGAACCTTTGGGTAGAGGTACGGTAAGGAGATCCAAAAGACACACCGATAAGGGTTACCTTTCTCTCTTGGGAATTTTTGGGTGCAACTGACAGGGATGGACCAAAAGAACATGTTCAAGAGCACTGTTATGTTGACCATTTGTTGGCTATGAGAGTCTTTTTCCACAGTGAATTAACACAATGCCTCGGTTCAGATGTTCATTTCCTTTGGGTAATGACTCCCGAGGGGTAACATTTACCCGAACTTGGTGAGGTACTTTGTGCAGGAATGCTTAGCTATAGGAGACAGGAAGAGTGGCAAGATTTCCAGGGGAAGCATGGTTTGTCTTTTGGCGGAATATATAGGTCATCCGATCACACAATGGGATCTAGCTAACTTGGGGAGATTGGGCATGCGGTACAACATTGAAAAGTTAGCTAAGGCATCCATGGTGGGACCGACGACATCGAAGGGTAGATATGTATTGCTCTATGGTTGAGCGAGCATGTGTAGCTTCATGATTCTTACACAACTAGAGCACGCCGCTTTTGACCATGATACTAGCTTGGATGATCTATTCATTTTCCCAGACCTGAAGTTTGAAAAGGAGTTCTATAGAGTTATGTCTAACCCGAAGATAGATGTTAAGAAGGCCGAGGGCAAGTCCACTGCGAGAGCACCTAATAGCGAGAGCACCTAATAGCGAGAGCACCTAATAGCGAGAGCACCTCCTAGCTATTCCTTTCACTCACAAGGATTAACAACCTGTACAAGGTTGTGGTTTGAGTGGATACATTAGACCTAGCATCTCTGTGGGAAAAATCAGAGCTTGCCGCTAACTACTCTCTAAGTAGCGTAGCAATAAGATCGGGGAGCAGAATATAAATTTTAACTTTGAACGTCTTACTAGATAAGCCTTGGTTTTGGTTAATTAGGAATGATTAATGACCCCAGGTCAGGGCAGGTCATAGGGTCAAGGTTATTTATCTCTCCACGTAGTTTTTTACATTTGACAAATTCTATGATTCTTACTGGGCTCTTTGTTCCATTACACAATGTTCTCTTTCTGGGCATTTTTTGATGATTGGTGATTCTACGATTTTATGGAAGACCAAGAATTAACCTAAAGATTCTCGTTCATCTGCTAAAGCAGAGTATGGTGCAATGGCAGTCACTTGTTGCGAGTTATTATCGCTTAAGTCGTATCTTCGGGACTTAGGACTTTTGCATTCTGCCCCCATGCGACTTTTTTGCGACAGTTAATCTTCTCTTCATATTGTAGCCAATCCAATTTTCCATTAATGTTCGAAGCACATTAAGGTTTATTGTCATTTTGTCTGTGATCTTGTACAGTCTGGTACTATTGTCACACGTCATATCCACACATCTGATCAGCCTGCAGGTTTTTTAACGTTTAGACATACTCAGTTTCAATAACTACTTGGCAAGTTGGGTATTCTTGATTTTCATGCACAAACTTGAGGAGGAGTATTAAGGAATAAAATATTATGCGTTTCTTGTATTTAGAATATATTCCTTTTGTTTTTCTATATATGTCTTTTGTACCTCTATATACTATAACCCAACTTATGAATACAATCGAAGCATTACATCTTTATTTTATACACTTTTTGATATTTTGTTGGTGAACTGATTGTTGCTAATCATTTATGGTGCAACCTTGGTTTTTCGAGTTACCTTCTAATGTTTTCACAAGATTGTTTCTGGTATGCCACAGGATGATTAAATGCATTGATCATGGTTCGGTGAACCTGGGATATAAATTTTTTGTACCTCAATTGTGTGAGATTTTTCTGCTAACAATGTTTTTTCTTTAGATTGAGCTTGTTCTGTTTTAAAAAAAAATATTTTATGGTTGAATTTATTCTATTTAGTGGTATTTCGATGCTTCTAGTACGCTTGTTTGGTATTTCTCATGTGCATCTATATTTTGTTTTGTACATCTGGCACAACCACCATGCATCAGGTACATCTGGTACTGTCATCCTGCACCTGGTACATCACATCTGGCACTGTCATCCTGCGTCTAGTACATCTGGTACTATCACCGTGCATCTGGTACATTTAGCACAACCAATGTGTATGTGGTACATTTAGCACAACCATTGGGCATCTGGCACATTCAATGTGCACCAGAATCTGGGATATCCACCCGTCAGTATCTAGCTCTTGTTCTGTAGTTGGAATTTTGAATAGAGTGGGGAATTGTTGGGTATCTCCTCAAATCTCCAATTAATTAATTAGGAACTCACTAATGTTGGAATGGCCTATAAAAGGCAGTTCTATCGGAAATTTAAAGGCACTTTTTAGGTGCATTTATTGGTTCTTCCTTTAATCATATGAAAAGAAGCCAATTCCGAGAACCGCCTTTAAAAATTGCCAATGAAGGAGGTTAAAAATTGCCTTTATTTAAAGTGAGTAAACACCTTTAATTTGTTTCCAAAATTAGAAACTGAGGTCATTCCGTCCTACCTTGCAAACATTTTTGAGCTCAGAAAGTCTCCCTTTTCCTTACTCAAAAATTCATATAGTGTGTTTCGTCTCTTTGTTAAATGAAAATTAGTTTCCGGATTCGTGTTGCATTTTTGGTCTTTCTCTTGAAATTTTTGGTTGAGCATTTATTTTCCTAAAATCATTTTTGAGTTCAAAAACTGGTTCATGTAACTCGTTTCCAATTTCGGAAAACCTATTCTAACCAATGGAAAATGAACACCAAAGAGACGAAATACTCTTCGTACTCGGAAATGCAATTTGGTCTTGTGGAATAAATTTGGTTTCATTATCATTACCAGCAAAAAAATAGCCACGATACATAGACACAATTTAAAAATAATACATGGTAGTATCTTGCAACTAATACATATATATATATATAGGTAACACTAACCAACCAATAATTTATAGATAAGAATAGTAATCGCTAAAAATATGTTCTGACATTTCTAAGGTTCAGTGTTTATCTAACTTGAGCATCCCTAAAAATATTGGGATTCTCCAGTGTTGTTGACCGATTGAGATATATATGTCGAGCCAATGAATTCCGTACAATGATGATACCATCTTGCGAGTAGGGTTTCCAATCCTTTTTGGAAATATGAAAATTATTGAATATTTTGCAAAGGTTAGTTAGAAATAGTACCACGATCAATTATACAATACCTTGTCAAGTTCAAGTACATCTTCTTTGACATTGTCTATGCACCCGGATGCGTAAAACATGACGTTATAGTACTCCCAAGTTTGGACCTGTATTTTGTAATATATGTAAGAAACATAAATGATTAAGGCTATTTCACCAAATAGTTAATCATAGTATATTTGAAATTAACAAATTTGTAGACCACCTTGTGAAACGAACAATTTGTTTGTTCACTATTTTCTTTCATTGCAGATTCCAAAATCTCAATGAATGCATCAGGCAGTTGGACGTGGAGGGCATCCATCCAATAAAATCGCTTTTTTGCAGGGACTATAAATATTAATCTCCAATGGTCTCTGAATAAGAATATTTATTTATTATTTCAAATTTGTGGAAAATATTTTGGTAAAGAAATTAAACGTAGTAAATAACCTCTTGATGTATGGCACAACAAAAAGCATCCTATCCTTCCGGCATATGAATTTGCCAATGTAGTCGATCCTCACTTGCTTTGTACTATCAATTTCCTGTATCATCACTGGGCACATGTTTTCAATCAATCCCTTCTTTACATTATTCGTAAAAAACTTGTACCTATACAATTTCATAGTAGGCATTATTTGTAATAATGGTTAGTGTAATTAAAATCAAATTTTGAAATAAAATTAATAAAATCACTCACCAGTTGTAAATCAACATCATTGCTTGATTAATGGGAGGTCATCGCCATACCTCTCAAAGTTAATATTTATAATCCCTAAAGGCTTCCTAACTACAACTAAGTTGATAGTGGCAAATCAGGGTTTTCCGAAATTATGAATTGAAAGACAAACAACTAGCAAAGCAAGGTAACTATGCTAATAATGAAACAAACAACTAAAATGAAAATCACAAATTGCAAAGCCTTGAGGGCAATTGATCATCACTTCCAAACCTCTGATAGATCTAAGAATCATTCACTCATTCATTCACATTTAATTCCTATGAAGAATGCTTTCCCTTTCATTTTAGTGGATGGACATCCCTTTCTTCTTAAGAGTAATTCAAAAATATTTTCAATGGCCATTTACAAACCTCGTTGATAATCACTTTAGACGTTCAACAACCATAAAAATATTTCATCAATAGCATTACACACGACTGGAAAACAGGTACATACACACTAGAATAAATTAATGAGTACATATATACCAGTGTATATGTGACCGATTGACTGGTATTTATCATGTTAATATCAGTATCAGTGCAATTAATGACATATGCACCGGTATTCTATCAACCGGTGTACAGTTCACCTAATATTGCAATGGTGTTGGTTCTACTGGTGTACAATTTAAAATATTTTGCACCGTTGTTATCTGTATAGGTGGTTATGATTGGGGCATTTTCTTACATGTGCACCGGTAAACGATTACCAGTGTGTACATAACTCCCCTTTTTATTAATTTGGCGCCAAGAGGACAACTTTTTAAATCGGTAACGGGAAATTACTGGTGCAGAAATAAAAAATATGCGGGAAAAAATTGCATTTGTACACTAGTTACTATTAAAACCGGTGTAGGAATTAAACACACATCGATATTTTCTTAATACTGGTGCATATGAATTTTCTTTTAGTAATTTGGTGCCAAAACTATTCATTTTTGCATTGGTACTATGATCTCACCGGTGAATAAGAAGAAAATACGTGTGATTGGGCTTAATATTTACACCGGTGACTGTTTCTACCGGTCAAAATGAGTTACAAATATACCGGTAAAGTCTAAATACCTATGTAGAAAATCGCATTAAAATGCTCACCTACCACCTTTTTTTAACGGGTTAAAAATGGGATTTTTTGAAGAAGAGGTTCATTAATGGTGTTTTTTGGTTGATGAAGGCATTGAATTCTCCACAATGAAGACCCTTGAACGTACCATTATTTGAATTACATTTATGAATATTAAGGATTTTATGTATGGTTTTGGTTAGTAGAGATATTTACATCTTGTGTTTGATCATTTGATGGTGATTGAGGTAGAATTGTTAATATTGATTTGGATTTGTTCTCAAGGTTGTTGTAGTTATAATGCTATGGCTTTTGATTCCTATAGTGTTGAACATGTTACAAATGTTGTAATTGTGATGTGAAATATTGGTGTATATTGTGCATTTTTTATGTTGCATTATTAGGAAGTCATCATGAAAAATTCTATTGTATTAAATGTGTTGATGTTTGATTGTTGGACATTTATTGATATGTAGAGTTGTATCACGCCATCGAAAGGCGTAAGCATGTGTATGCGAACATTAGTATTGTGGGCAATGAATATATTGTGTTCGTGGATGAGTTCTTGGAGCTTACTTTTGGTTGAGAGAAGAGAATATTAAGTACGTATCTTTATTGTGGAAATTGAATTCGTACTGATAAGAAAGACATCCTGAAACTCCATTTGTATTGCCAGGGATTTGCAAAATATTATGTTGTGTGGACCTTTCAAGGGGAAAAATAACCACCGGGAGTGAGAGTTAGTAGTGGGGGAGAGATTTTTGGGAATGCTAAGTTGGATGAAATGCGTGAGGAGGTTGTTGATGAGTTTAGAGGGAGGCCTAAGGTTTTGGCTAACTTCCTTGGTGAGTAGTATACATAATTGTATCCCGGTTGAAAGAAGAAAGGCACGGTCATGTCGTGTTTAATGGAGTTCTCTAATTTGAAAGGCGTAGGGTGATGGAGTGATACTAGCATGAATAAATTGCGTAAGTTTTTTAATGAAAAGCTTCCACCCAGTAACGGGGTTCCTGATAACCTTTATGAAGCTAAGAGAATTTTGTATCCGATGGGATTGGAGTATGAAAGGATACATGCTTGTCCGAATGATTGTGTTTATATAGGGGTGACCTTAAGGATAAGATTGTTTGTCCAGTATGTAATGTGTTGAGCTATAAGAATAAGAGAAATGTGGTTATCTGTGGAGAGCATATTGCGCCGATGAGAAGACGTGTGCCCGCCAAATGTATGTGGTATCTCCCAATTATTCCAAGGCTGAGAAGGTTGTTTAAGAATAAAAAGGATGCAAAGAACTTGAGATGGTGCGTATATAAGGGAGGTTGTGAAGATGCTGATATAATTTGACACCCGCTTGATGCGGACCAGTCAAAGAAATTTTACAAGATATATCCACACTCTGCATCCGAACCTAGGAATTGGAGATTTTCTTTGTGTACTGATGGTATGAACCCATTTGGGAATGTGTCCTTGAAACACAGTTCGTGGTCGGTTTTGCTTTCCAATTACAATCTTCCCCTGTACTTGTGTATGAAGAGAAAATATGTGTTGAATGCCATCATGATTTCAGGCCCAAAATAACCTGGAAAAGACATAGACACTTATATTTCCCCTTTGATATAAGATTTGAAGGGCTTTGGTCTGTTGGCACCTTAATGTTTGATGGTTTTAGTGGTGAAGAGTGTACATTGAGGTCGATGCTTTTTTGTACCATAAATGATTTCCCGACATATGGTAACCTCTCCAGGTATATGGTCAAGGGTCACAAGGCTTTCCTAATTTGTAAGGATGAGACAAATTACCTTCAGTTGAGAAATGGGCAGAAGACTATTTTTTTGGGTCACCGTAAATTCCTGGCAGTGAAGCACAAGTTGCGGGATAACACGGTTGCATTCGTTGGTGGGAAGGAGAGGAGAAAGACACCCAAACCTTGGACCGGTGTAACTATTCACAACAAGGTGAAGAAATTGAATATTGTTCTTGGTACAAAGTTATCAAAGGGTGGTGGGGCTGTAGACGGACCGTGGAAGAAATGGTCCATTTTCTTCGATTTGTCGTACTGGGAAATTTTGGAGGTTCACCATTGTTTGGATGTCATGCATATCAAAAATAATGTTTATGAGAGTCTAATTGGAATGCTTCTTAACATTCCCAAGAAGACAAAGGATAGCTTGAATGCGAGGAAATATTTAGTGGACCTTGGTATACAGTCAGCACCAGAGGTAAGAGGGAAGCGAACGTACCTGCCCCCCGCTCCTCACAATCTATTAGTTGCTAAGAGAAGATCGGTGTGTGAGAGAATCTAAGGAATGAAGGTACCGTCCGGATACTCCTCTAATGTTAGTCAATTTTTGAATGATGAACTGTGTCTTAATGCTTTGAAATCACACGATTTTCATGCCCTTATGCAAAATTTTTTGCCCATTTCAATTTGTGGGTGTTTGGAAGAGGAAGATATATTTTGAATTATACGCTTGTGTTTCTTCAACAACTTGATATGCAGGAAAAATATTTGGAGTCAACAACTAGATGAGCTGGATCGATAGGCTGTTGTTGCTCTATGCCATTTGGAGAAGTTTTTTCCGTCATTATTCTTTGACATCATGGTTCACCTAGAGGTACACTTGGTTAGGGAAATACGTATGTGCGGGCCTATTGGAAAGCATTGGATGTACCCCTTTGAGCATCACATGGTTGTTTTCGAGGGTTATGTTTATAATCGTAGTCAACCTGATGCCTCCATTTTTCAGAGGTACGTCACTGAGGAGATCATCAATTATTGTACACCAAACTTGGTTGGAAGAGGAGCGGTTGGTGTTCCAGGTGGACCCCACTGCAAAAGGCAAAATGGGATTCCACGTTCTAAGGGTACGCTTCATACACCCTATCACGCTGAGTTGATGGCTATTCACTTGTATATATTACGTAATAGTAGCGAGACTGTAACATATGTTGAAGAGAATGTTTCCCTATTGAATGAGATTCATCCAGACTGGCCCTCGAATAAAACTGAAGTCAAGCATTATTCAAGGTTTGTTAACTAGTTTTACAATAATTGTAATGTTGAAAGGATGCCCAGTAAGCTACAAGTGTTTGCCAGGAAGCCAAATTGTACAGTTAGATAATACCTTGGTTATGGCAT
The DNA here is from genome assembly GCA_037428765.1 of Rubia yunnanensis. Taxonomy (NCBI): domain Eukaryota; kingdom Viridiplantae; phylum Streptophyta; class Magnoliopsida; order Gentianales; family Rubiaceae; genus Rubia; species Rubia yunnanensis. The sequence goes on along the minus strand of CM075061.1, from coordinate 41,630,454 downwards.
TAATGGCTTTAGTTTCACAACATGGGTGAAAGATGAGAAGAGTACCACTTAAAATAGTGTTGTTTATATTGAATCTGAATCCATGTGGAAGGCAAGAAAGAGAGATAAGCATCCGGTTGTTGCTGTGATGCCATTCTATGGGGTGATTAAGGAAACTTGGGAGTTGGATTATGTAGAGTTCAAGGTTATTATCTTCAAGTGTCGTTGAGTGGAACACAGTTCTGGTGTTGTAGTTGAAAAGCCCATGGGGTTCACGTTGGTCAACTTGAATTGTGTAGGATATGAAGATGACAAGTTCATCTTAGATGGCCATGCACGAAAGGTTTTTTACATCAAGGACCCTTCACATGAGAATTATCATGTGGTGTTGCATGGAAAGAATTTTTACTTTGAAGAGGAGATTGATCAGCCCACCGTAACTGAGAGTCCTGAGCTTCCATCAGTATTTCCTAGTTTGGAAGATGTTGGGGGACCCGTTGTTGGAAGGCATTCTCACGGTGATGAGTCATGGGTTGATGAGAGAAGTGAAATAGTAGGTGGGGATAATGTCTTGAAGTTGAAGCGATAGATTGGTCGTTCCTGGCCGTTGTTTTGTGACCATGTTTTTAAAAAAAATTGTATGATCATAAAAAAAATCAGTGTGTAATGTATTTAATTGACACTCTTTTATGAATTGGTATGATCCATGATTTCAATGGAGCGTTTATGAATTGAATCGATGACAATGTGTTTTAATTTTACTTAAAATTTCTACTAGGTGCTGGTTTTTTACACCGGTAAAGATAAATTACCAGTGTAGAGAAACAGGGGAGGTACTCTAACAATGTTAAATTTTTTGGCCTTTAAAGCAGCCTGAAGCAGCTGCTTGTTATAAAATTTGCACCAGTAGGTGTATCGATGCTGGATACTTAGAAAAAATGTTTGAGCATTCGTATCTGGTGTGAAGAACCAAATATTGTTGGCATTTAAAGCAGCCTAAAGCTACTGCTTTTTGTTCAATTTCAACCGGTAAATGTATTGGTACTGGGTACTTAGAAAAAAATCTTGATCTTTACTCTCAGGTCAGATTAGGTCGAAATTTTTTTTATTTACAAAAGCCAAAAGCAGCTGCTTTAGGCCTCATTTTACACCGGTATATGTAGAATACCGGTGTACAAAAAAATTTGTCCATTATTTTAAACCCTCTCAGATCCCCATTTTCACAGTAGCAAATTTATATCTGTCACTAAATATCATCTCCATCACTACCCATCTTTGTCGAAATTCTACATAGGTTGTCATATAATCATGTAAAAAACTTCAGTGCCTTATTAGTATGATTAATTAACAATTTCATATGAAATAGAATCATTGAGAATGTGACATCATGAATAGCTTGACTTGCATGTAAGGTCTTTGATGAAATGCTTCATTGTGTTTTTTAGGAAATGCCTCCCAAATCCAATTCAAAAAGGATACGTCATTCACCGTCTCCATCATTGTTGAAAGTATCACCGCACACTTACCCAGATGGTACCTTTGTGTCCGAAGAGGCTATGTTGGTCTATGAATAAGGATGCCGTCATCACATAAAGAGAGGAATTGGAGCATCTCCCCCATTCGAACAAACTATCTGGAAGCTTAGGAGGGAAAAATTCTGTGAAACCATTCAACTTGACCATTGTAAGTGAGTTCTATGCAAACTTGAAGTGCGGGTCGAGCTACAATCACATGTATTATAGAGGTAAAAATGTCCCTGTCCCACCAGAATCTATCAATGGCTTGTTTGGGTTGCCCATTGTTCTTAACGATGAGGACTAGTTTCTCGTACTCCATTTTCTAGGTGATGATGGTTGTATTCTACAATAACCTAATGAGAATGAGATTGTTGGGACAGTAACTAGGGTAGGTACAGATATAGATGAGTTGGTCAAACCAAGTTGGAGTAAAATACCTAAGAAATCCCTAACTCTGGAAATGAATGGGTGGTACCACTTTGTGGCGTCTAGAATCTATCTAGTAACTGTGAACACATAAGTCCACAAACATCGCCTCACCTTCTTGTATGCAATAAAGAAGGAGCATCAATGGAATTTTGGTCGTTGAATTTGTCCCATGTTGCAGAGGTAACGAGATCAAATGGGATCTTATGAGTATCATCTCTGCGCTTTGTTTAAGAGCATGAGTTAGTGCCTGTGCACATGATGTTTATGGCAAACCAATGGGTAAGATTTGTGTGGACTCTTTCTATAGAAAGACATCTCACACGCCTGTCACTACTATTGAATCCAGAGTTGCTGCCTTAGAGGTTGGTGTAGAAAACTTACTTGAAGAATACAAATATCAAAGATCCCGGCGAGAACATATAGCCAAGGTTATGATGTACAATTTTCGAACGCCGTGGAAGCAGTCAGAAATTTCCATACCTTCCACGAAGGTGATGTCGAGGACATGGATGTTGGCACAAGTACCCGTGATGGTGATGCAACAGGACTTGCGGATGGGGTTGAACTATTTTCTCGTTATTATTCATAGAAAACTTTTAGTAGCAGTTAGAATGAGTAGATTCTGTACTAAAAATCGACAGTGTTGCACTTAGATTGTTTGACATTTTACTTTTGATAAACATGCACGATGATGGGTCGAATAAAAAATGTGCACACTACGTGATTTGAAATTTTGTCAGACAAATACACTAATGAAGACAAGAAAGAAAGGCTTAACGTAGTTTGCCTAAGTGGTTACACCAGGACCACCAAATTTGGTGCATTATATTCCGTAAATTTGTGGGCAATAGTATAATTTTGGGAAATATAGTGCAAACATTCATTTTTTGTTTTACATGGCCTTCCGTCCACCCATAGGGTCTACAAACGCATTTACATGATCATAATGCATTGAATTGCATATATGTGGAGCCAATTTCATATTTACTAAATTGCAAAAAGTAAAACGTTTACTCGTAAATTGAAAATAAAATCCGATCGAACCGGATGGTCCACAAAACAACCCTTTTATATTTCCAAGGTCCACATGCGGGGAAACGAACAGGTCCAGACTCCGCACTTAGTTTGGAAGATGTTCAGATAAAACATAGAAATAATGAAGTAAACCCTTGTCGTTTACTCTACAACACCTACAAGCGCTTTAGGACGAATCACCACCTGGACACAAATATGTTTCAATTATGATTTAAGCCTAGAATATTAGATTTTGTAATTTATGTAGTGTCCTAACATGTCGTAATCGCATTTCACAAATTGGGGGACCTAATTTCAATAAACGCATATATCAATTTTGCAGGTTCCTCCATACCATTGAGGTACGGAGATGTTACTTATTCAATATGGAGCGTCTTAAAATTTCATTTGGGCCGGTGGAAAGTACTTCACGGGGTGAAACAAAATGTTTGGGGTTATTGTACAAATTTTATAAAATTAAACAATGCTTAGTAACGTCAACGTACGGGGCCCATGTGTGGTCAATATTTGCATGAAACAACTAGTACAATGTATGTTCACAATAATTAATCATCAATTTGAATAATTTGGGTTGTTGGAAAAATACACGGGAGGTAAATGAAATAAGAGTGAAATTGAATTATTCTCAAAAACAATTTGACACCGGTAATATTAAGTAATTACCGGTGTATGTGTTCAATATTTTGGCACGCATTTCAAAATTTTCAATTTCTTCATTTTTATCTAAGGCACGAAAAATTTTACACCGGTACATGTTTTTTTTCCATCGGTACATGTACCGGTGCTGAACACTTAGTCTAAAATTTCTAAAGTTCCTCTAGGGTTCATCCTATTTTTTCCAAAAAATATTTAAAGCAGCTACACAACTTCTTTTTGTGTGATATTACAGCGGTGTCAACATTTCCTACACCGGTAATAGTATTGGTGTACAACAGTTAACCAAAAATTTCAATTGTTACTCTCGGGTAAGTGAAAAAATCATTTAAAGCAACTTCACGCAACTGCTTTTTTTTCATTTCTACACTGATAACCCTACTAGTGCTGAACAGTTAGCCATTTTTCAAACCTGTCTTTACAAATGTTACACCGGTACTCTACGTATTACCAGTGTAAAAAATATAGCTTCATATGTTTTTCAACCGTTCCAAACGGAAATAACTCCCACAACTCCTCCTCTTCTCATCAAACACCTTCAAGTTCTCTTTGAAAACCACCCTCCACCACTTCAACCATTCAATTCACACTAAATTGAACCACTATAACTCCTCATCAATCATTGTAACTCCCATCATCTATCCTATAAAGGTTTGAGCAACACAAGAGAAGCAAAACAAGAGAAGCAACCCTTGAACAACACAAGAGAAGAAAGCACTTGCATAGGTTCATCCCATTCCGTTCTTGGCGAGTTCAAGCAAAGGGAGTAGCAACACAAACGCTCCATTGGTGAAGGTAAGTGTTGGTGTTTATGTTACCATGGGTTACCAAATTAATTTCTCTTCAAGAAACCATTCTAACCCTCATGCACAACACATGTTCGACTAAATGCCTCTATGAACAAAAACATGTAAATTGAAAAAAAAAGTTGAAAAGGTAACTTGAATGGTATGTTTATACAATTGTGGGGTTAAAAAGTTTTGCATTTTTTTTTGTGGAAGGATGATGTAGTGCTACAGTTTTTTGGTTAGTGATAATGTTGATAGTCACGTTAGGGGGGGAGTGACAATTTCTTGGTTGTAGGCCTAATTTTTTATCCAAGGAAACTTTTATGGTTTTTTATCAACTTTTATAAGGTTCCATTTCATTTTATATCAAGTTCCATGCCTTGTTCGTTCAAGTTCTATGCCATGTTATATGAACTTTTATGCCATGCATAATGTAGTTTTATGTAGGAATTGTTCAAGTTCTATGCCATGTTTTGCTCAAAAGTTTTATGAATTTTTTGTTCACGTTCTACGCCATGTTCTATCAATGTTGATATTTAAGTACGTTATTGTTTGGATTGATAATTTTCTATTCTACTATTTTAGATGCCACCGAAGAAGGGAAAATTAAACACGAAGAGGAAGACCAGTTACGAAGAAGGAGGAAGATATGAAGAATGTGGTCGATGAGGAGGTTGATGTGGCAGACCAATAACCTTCTCCAAAAAGGATCCCGTTGAAGATACAATTTGAGGAAGAAGCAACACAAACATATTGCCCAACTAGTGAAGAGAATGAAGAAACTGTGGAACATGGTGATGTGATTATAGGGGATGTTGAAGGAGAAGATGCTGGTAAATAGTTGGCCAGAACACCAGTTTGCAAGGGAAAGGGAAAGAGCACCATCAAAGGAAGACCAACTGTTTTGATGAAGCGGACGACGACTTGACAAAAGCTGGAAGCAAAAATGGAGAAGGATGGGAAAAGTTTGAGCTAAAATTTTATTTGAGGAGACGAGGAACTAGCACGTGCCAGTGTGTGATGTTGGTAAAGCATAACACTCTAACTCCTGTTGTGTTTGAGTTCTGTGGGAATAAAGCAGCAAGCATTAAAAATTGGTCAGCGTGACACGCATATGGAAACTACGCTTTCCAGGGCCGTATCAAATATAGCGCATGCAAACACTGGAGTGATGTCCTTGAAGATGTTGAGAAAGAGTCATTGAAGGATCATTTGGTAAGACTCTCGAAAATTGTCAATTAATTTTTTTTATTTATGGTAAAGTCTTAGTGAAAACATGATTAATGACATGCCTTTTCATATAATTCATTCCAGGATAGCTTCACAATTGAAACACCTGTGACGGATGAGCAACTAGAAATACTGAGGAAGGAGGTTATAGAGAGGGCAAAAAACCAACATAGGAATGGGAAGATAAAGGTTCACGACGTGGACAAAGGTTTCAATAAAACAGGAATACTAGCATGGAAGAATTACAAGTGGATGGATGAAGATGAATGAAACTTGTTTGAAAAGAGGCATCGACATCCAAATTTTCAGGTAAGATGTAAACAATTAATACTTGTAAAGAACTATGTTGCCCACAAATTCTATTCAACTAAGTTTTTATTTATAACAATGATATCAGAGGCTCAGGGAGACAAATATTGAATACAACAAGGGTAGGGATTACACGCACCACAAGGGAAGAAAGGGTAATCGATACATCCGTGACAATTTAACTAAGGATCTGAATGAGAATGAGAGAATTAGGTTGACCGCCGAGGGATTTACTGACGAGGAGATTAAGCAACAACATAGTCAAAATGATTTCATACTTGACATATCTCTTTTCTACCTTGAGGCAAACAAAGATAAGAAAGGGTAATACACATGAAAAGAGGTTGAGAATATCGCACTGGACGTTGTAAGTTATGCCAAAATTGACCATTTAAATTAATTTTTAAATGTATTTTACATTATTAATATAAACAATTGCATTCCTATGTGTTTCCCAGTTGAAATTGAATGAGCTTAAGGAAAAAGGAGCATTGGAACTGGAGCCGGGTGAAAACATTCTCATAAAAGTGATAAATAAGAAGGATCACCCGGTCAAGTACAAGGAAACTCAGACGGGTCTACTTAGAGCGGAGGTTGTTCCTCATCTTTCCCACAGTAGGTGCGGTAGCAATTCCTCAACAAGTAGACAGCCTAGAGGAGACCATCTAACGATCAATCGGTCGTGAAAGCCATGGTATCGTACCTTTGGTGAAGGGCTTAGCATCTGCAAGCAATGTTCAAATTCCGCCAGGCCTTGACAATCTCGAGAAGTTTATAGACAAGGCAATTAATCACATTGCTGCAGCTACTACAAAGTCTGGTGAAGATCCCAACGATGGAGAAGGAGATGAAGAGGTACACCTTCATTAATATATGCATGTCCTATAAATTAAATTACCCATTTGAAATATCATAACCATTTTTATCTATTCACTAAACTATTATAAGAGCATGATGGAGAACGCATAACTCTTTTCATTAAAGACATTTTTAGGAAGAAGAAAATGGTCGCCCATGGGTTGTGACAGGTATCTTATCGTCAGGATGGGCAACAAGGAAGTGTTTCTCGTGTAAGAGTATGCAAGCCAGCCCTCCATCCTAGGGAGAGATTGCCCTTGGTGGACCACCACTTTGATAATGTTAGAGGGCCCATCGTGGGTTGGCCGATATCTTTAATAGTAGAGACAGATGAGCAACCGACTGACATCGATGATGTCAATGCCAGAGGTGATACAAACAATAACCAGGAGGAGGTTATGGTTCTTACCATCGGCGATGAGGTACACCCTTGTAACACATTATTTTCCAATTCCTCAAAGTACTTTTGCATATCCGTATTCATTGATCCTTGTAACTGGATACTGGCGAGCAAAAATCCCAATCGACGGCTAATTTTTGGCCATCTACAAGGCCAAGATTAAATAGGTGGCCAAAACAGGTAATGCACTAAAATGAGTACCATTATTATTCATTAACAATGATAGTTCAATGTTGCATACTCAATTGATCATTTCGTATCATTTTACGTTCGCAAATTGTCAACAAATGAGACCTGACAGATTGGCCCATCATGGTGCAATTCATAAAGGAAGCAAATGTCGCTATCCTTAAAATGATAAAGAATAAGAACTGCACGTTCTTCCCGGTATTTTGACCATTGACATTTGTACGCCATTACACCCGTAGTGTTGGAATAGAAGTTTAGGACGAGTTTGGGAAGAAACTGGGGAACATGCATTCGATGACCTGGATCAATAATGCGCAGGTCGATGTGTGAATGGGGTGCATTTCAAAACTTACAGCCTTAATATTTCAAATTTATTAGGAATTGAATTTCAGTATCATTAACGTTACAGGCACCCGTGGGAGAAAATATGGGAAGCTAATTCAGCCCACGTCCAATTCTACCCATCCAACTGTGGCAACTTGAACAACTTCGAGTTGGAGGTCGAACTCTGTTTCAAACTAATTGGGAAACAATGAAGGTCCAGATGCTGAGTTCTACATCGTACCCTACATAAGAATGTAAGTATTTCTTCCTGGAAATTACATTCACATTTCAAACCACTTCCATTTCATTAATTTGTTAACATAACTTTTCGACAGCGATCATTGGTACCTCATCACTACCCATCCCAGAACAAAGGAGGTTTTCTCTCTGGACACATTGTTAGAGGGTATCAAACCAGCAAACTTGGTCGAACTCAGGGTCATTCTAGGTATTTCAATCAATTAAATCATAAATCCTACATGGTAATAAACGGGAAGAAGTAACCATTTTAGTTTACTTTCTTGATAGGCTTGCATGCGGATACCAAAGGGAGAAGAGAATGACAGAGCCTAACCTGACTACACTTGGAAAATCAACAACATCATGGTAAGTCATTCTATCATTTCATCCCTCAATTCATTATGTTTAGGGTTAGTAATTACATTTACCTCTTCTGTGCAGTACCAAACCCAGAATGATTCGTGGCAATGCGGGTACTCCATCATGCTCTTCATGGAATAATTTGTTAATCATCCGGAGAAAAAAAATATCTTGGAGGTAAACCTTTCATCTCAAAATTTGTTATTGCTAATTTCTAGTAAATGCAACATTATTGACCAACACTGTAAGTTTGAAATTAACAGATCTTCCCAGAGAGCAAAGGGTCATACCATATGTACAAAATTCAAGGTGTAGTAGAGAGATGGTGTGGGGCTTGGCTCGAAGACTGCCAGTAGTATTCGAACACTATATTGCAACTTCTAGATGATTAGAACGATATAATATGTTGATGGTTTTTTTTTCAGTGGTTGGTGGTATTAGAATTATATGTATGGTGTTTGTTTATATTAAACTTGTGTGATTTTTTACTTTCTTTCAATCCATGCTTAAGATAGTTCTTCTTCTTCATAGTTTGAATAATGTTCGCGTGTTTTGCGGGCGATATTTTAGTTATAGGTTGTTTCAAATTTCTTACCGATTCAAAAGTTTCCAATTTATAATAGTTCACAAGTATCTCTGGCTGTCGTTGCCTCGGAAATGATTTGGGAGAGACCATCGGGAAAAAGAATTGGGCATTGCAAATTTTATCCAAATTATACACCGGTAGAAAATAAATGTACCTGTGTAAAAATAAATCACATTTTTAATAATTTATTTTAAATTATTTAAATAATATAGGCATAAAAAACATACCGGTGCAAACTATTCTGGTGCAGAAAAATAATATTCCTATGACAAAAGAAAGACCGGTGTTATATTTAATACCAGTGTACAAATCATGGTTTTACACCGATTCATATGTTATACTGGTGCAAAATGTGTACACCGGTATTCCAAATATTACTAGTGTAGATACTATGTGTCTCTCAACTTTTCAAAATTTATACACCGGTCTAAAATGCAGATGCAAATAATTTTCTACAGCAGTTCATTTTACCGGTGCAAATGTGTTGCATTTTTACACTCATGTACATACACACCGGTATTTTGGGGGGCTAAAATACATGTGCTATTGCCCTAAATTATCGATGCAAATACCCATGTCCTGTAGTAGTGACACATGAAAGCCATAGATTTGATAACAACAAGCATTCGACCAAATCCATAGCCATTTAACCAAACAAAGCATTTATTAGGTTAAACCTAGAACTATCCACATTCAAGATTAACCCTTTCATTGCTACCCTAGAACAAATATGATAAAAATCAACATTAAGATACTAATCTAGCAAGATTCACATAACATTATACAACAAGAAGTTCTAGTTTCATGTTCTTTGTGTTTCATACCAAAGAGCTAAGAAATTATACATTTTCCTAACACCCTAACACTACAATCATACAAACACTTCCTATTCTGAAACAACACATGCATAAATGAAGTAAAATTCAACATTAATGGCACAATAAATGCCAAACATTAAATACTCGTGAAAGAGTAAAATAGAATCTCACTTTAATCAATTGCTCCCAAGTTATTAACTTAGCTACTACAAGTAATACTAACAATCAAAAGCAATTCAAATATAATCTAAGGTAGAAATAGGATGAAAAGTTGAAGAAACTAGGCAAAGTATAGAAATAGGGAAGAAATTTTGTGTGTAGGAGAGAGGATAAGATGCTATCTATATTACAAAAAGTTAAAAAGTTAAATCTGGACAGCGGCCTATCGCAACTCGTGACAGACAAGGGTAGCTGCCCTTCAATGCTTTCTTCTTCTTGTTTTCGATGACGCCATATCTTCTTCACGTTTTCAAGTCTTCATGGTCTTCAAAAGTAGTCTTCATGGTCTAAAAATCTTTTATTTATTGCCTTGTCACTCAAAATTCCCTAGAAAAAGTGATAACAGTGCAAAAGTTGCTCCTAATTCTCCTAAGAGAATTCCAAGGCCAAATGGATGATTTAGAGCACAAAAGCATACCAAAAGATCCTAAAATAACCATATAAAATGGACATATCAAACCTCCCTACACTTGAACCTTACTTGTCCTCGAGTAAGAAAAGATTCAAGCATACAAAGGAATTCACATATCCACAACCTAACTAATATTCCCCCAATCAAAACCTCACAAAACTCTCAATATTATAAATCCCAAAATTCAAGCTCAATTGACAATTTTCACACACACAACCCTAGTTCCTAAATCTACCAAACCATGCAACATAACAATTCACTAGTACCCATAAAAACATTTCCAAGTCCCAAATTGATAATCCCAAAATCAAATCGTATCAAAAGAAGTCAAAACTATATCAATTTTTCAAGCATATAATTCACTTCATACCAATATATCATCCCGAACACGATGCATACCAATGAACAAGAATTTCATAATTCTACTTCATTTTCCCCGCTAAGTTACCCATTCCCAAGAAGTCCGATGATGTTAGGCTACCCGATCCATCCATATTTCAACAAAAACCTTATGACTCCAATGCCGGGAAATGAGTAGAAATGTAACAAAAAAATCTTTTATTTTTTCTCTTTATCTCATTTTGCCAAGGAGCCCTTTCACTTTTTCATCCTAGCCACACATAATGTTTCTTTGGCTCACATCTCACCCACACATTTAGCCTCTAGTTTTTTCCTAGGGTGCCCTTACAGGTTTTCAGCCTATCCGGGCCCCCAATGTTGCCTAAATTGCCATCTCGAGTTTACAACTTAGCATTTTAAAAAATTTTTTGTTCTTTTTCCTTTTATATATTTTTTCGATTTTTTTGTGTTTTTTCAAATAAAAGTAGAAAAAATCATTCTAAATGTAAAAGCTAATAAAAGCATCCAAAAACTAAAAGCATCCAAACCAAAAACATATGAAATCAAAGCAATCCACAATCACAACAAGTCTATGGCCATGGGCAGTGGTAGAGACCGCTACCGGTCTCTTACCAATTAAATATATTATTATTTTTCTTCTCTCTCTTCCACCTCAGCTTAAGAGGCCACTTAAGAGACAGCCCCTTTTTTTCTTCACAATGGTTAAGAGACCACTATATAGTATTCATGGAACCCACTTGATTTTCTCTATCCTACTCATTAATTTGACCATTAAATATTATTTTAAATAAATTTATCCACAAAAAATAAGTTGAATATAAAATTTAATATAATTATTAAGCTGAAATTAAAAATAAATAATAAGATAATTCTATGTTTTTAAAATTATATAAAAATCATTAAAATTGCAAAAATCAATTATAACAACTATAAAAATTATAGAAAACACTAAATAAAATATTGATCTAGTCCGACCAATTATTACAATTTAAAAATTAAAATAATATTAAAATTGGAATTCTTAAAAAATAAAAAAATTGGAAAAAGAATGTAAAAAATATGATTGGGACACGTGTCACCACCAGAATGGGACACGTGTCCCATTGAAAAAAATTCCAGCGTCCACGGTACAAAAAACTGTTGCGAACACGTGGCCCAATCCCTGGGTGACACGTGTCCACAACAAAAATTCAAAAAAAATAGTGCGGCTGAGTGGGACACGTGACCCAATCAGCGGGCGACACGTGTCCCACTCGGAAAAAAAAAACAGGCACACAAAATGGCCCATGTGCGGTGTCAGTGGCAATGGCCTATGTGCAAACTCTTAACCGGTCTCTTAGTAAGAGACTCTTAAGTGGTCTCTTGTTAAAAGAGACCACTTAAGAGACCACCACTGTGGTAGTTTTCGGTCTCTCAAGCGGTCTTTTAATTTTAAGAGACCACCACTGCCCATGCCCTAATGCTAAACTCCCCTCCCCACATTTAAAACACTACATTGCCCTCAATGTAGACGAAATAGGGAAAAACAATATGAATCAACCGGAGAGTGAGAAATAGCTCATAATCAATGTTGGGAAGCAGAATTGTCATCTCTGGGTAGCGCTGACTGTACTGGGCCACCCAATTCTCGTTCCTCTTACGCTGATCACTCCGCCTCACTGCTCTGTGATCAGGTCTTGGGGAATCACCAAAGTGCACCTGCATGTCCCAGGCTCTAGATAAGAGATGATTGAACTCCTCACCCATCTCAATCACACTCTCGAGACGAACATGTTGTGCTCATCCTACCTACGAAAACATTCCTACACTGTTTGCATCAAACAAGCATAGAAATCTAGGGGTGGCGAAGGAAATTAACTATGATTGTGGCCGTCCTACATCGGCTCAGCCTGCCGGTGCGGTTGAGAACGAGGCCCGCCATGGGCCGGAGAGGATGGAAGGGAACCCTTTTCATTCCAGACGTGTAGGTTCCAAAGCTCCCGCTCGAAACACACTCTCTACATGATGAATCTAGCTCTATCACCAAGTTAGCAACTGGGGTGTCTATCTACAGCTTAGAGCGCTGGGTCTGGGTGAGCTTCATAAATAGGACATAGCCTGCTCCATATAACTAGTTGAATGCAGCTAAGTTCTCCATAGCCTTGATGAGAAAGTAAAAGATCATTTGTGGAAATTTGATGTGGTAAGACTTACGCCTGCCCAAATGTTGAAGGCCTGGAGGAGTGGCGATTTCCAACTGATTTTCTATGAGGGTGATCATGCCCTTATCAAAATGTCTCCATTGTCATTCCCTGGTGCCTCAAGAACCTTGGCAACCCACATGTCTACTCAGCTTCCAAAGCACGAGCCCTAGCTAGTAAGCTGCCAAAATTAGAGGAGTTCATCGTTTGGCACATTCGTCGCCTCACCTTGATAGAATAATGTAGTCGACAAGAGGCGATGCACGTAGCGAAGGGCAGGGTGGATGATGATATTGTTCTTATCTCTTACATTCGTCACCTTCCTTGTGATGGTTGTTAGATGGTACTTCTCTCTGGATCAAAATGGTCTCAAATACTTGCTCCATCCCAACCAAATGTCTCCTCAATCCGCTCGAGGCCCAACTCATAGGACTGATCATTGAGATGGAATCGAATGAACTTGTCGTAGGGCACCCCTTACCTCAAAGTGTACGCTTGTGCCGTGGAAAGAAACTCCAAGGTGTACCTCCAGTATTTCGGTGGTGCACGTCTCTGGAAACCACCGATTTCTCATTCTTTGAGGAGGCATAGAATTGACTCCTTCAGCCTAAGAGTGTTCAAAGCATCCTCATCACAAAGTAAGTCTCTTAGACCTTCTGTGAGACCAACTGATCCCGCCTCTTCACATAGTCCCTAGTGATCCACAGCAAACCCATGAAGCGGTTCGGAAGTTGGGCCAAAGTCGGCTCCGGAGCCAGTGGGGGAGGTGGAGATGGAGTGGATACACTCCCAGCTCGAGTACTTCTAGGTCTCTTTGGAGGCATGTCTATCAAAATAGCAAACAATGTCAAACGCACAAGGACATAATGAATAGAAAACATTCAATCATTTCCAACACATTTTCTTACGGAAGTATGTAACACATAGTGATCACATCCAAGCACCCTTATAGAAAATTTCAATTATAGTCAAAATGATGTAGTCGACACACTACAATCATAAAAAAAACAATATAAACATGCGAGATTGTGTATATGCTCACACATGTAGAGTTCAACCCAATTGCATTGCTAGAGAAATTATGCCACAATTATGTTTTATTTCACAAATCTAGGTAATGTATTGTATTTCCCAACCAATATGAGATTAGATTATGGCTAAACATCACATTTCAATATTCTAGAAGCACAATTATAGGTACATATCATCATGTTTAGCCTATGTGAAAATATCCTAGAAAGTTCCATCATTCAAGACCAAAGCCCAATTAGCATTAGTACTCTATACTATTTTCACACCCAAAATCTAACTATGCATAGAATATCAAAAATCCAAAACCATGAACATATCACCAATAACAGTACATAGCATTCACAATTTTCTCAAAATATTAAACATTAGCAACTACAAAAAAAAAGTCACAATTCAAGCACAAAGAAGTCAAGAAATTTACCAAATAGATGTGTAGGATGATGGATAAATCAATCCGACAAAGAATCCTAGCCCTATTCACTTGAAATTTCAAAACCACCAAAACCTAGGGTTTCGTGTTCTTGGGGATATTTGCCGGATTTGTGGAGATTGGTGGATTAGAGAAGATTGGGAATGGAAGGAGGATTTATTTTGGCCAGATTGATGGTCAATTTTGGCTATGTTGGTGGAGTTAGGTAGAAGGGATGGTGGTTTAGGAGAGATGGCAACGGAGAGGAGAGAAGAGTTTGAAGAGAATAACTGCCACCGCCCTTTTTTTTCCTTATATGCACATCGTCGCAACTTGAGAAAGCTTTGCTGCAACTCGTAACAAGGAAGTCAAAAGAGGCTTTCAGAAATCAAACCAGCATTGCGCTCGTGACAGACTTGTTGCAAGTTTAGAACTTCAGGCCCTGAGACTTGCAAAATTTCAGAAATCTTCTGAAATTCGTTGCGTTCACGATGGGTTCTTTGTGACTCACGAAGACCCATCATGACTCATGACTACGCCTTAACAACTCTCAAAATTATGGTACTAGGGGTTCACATTTTCAGAAAAAGTTCTGATCTTGGTTGCGGTCTCAAAGGAATTGTCATGACGAAATGGACCTGGGACTTGGCATTTTCAAAAAAAATTTCTTATTGTCATCCTGCTCGTGAGGGGGCACAGTAACACACGAACAAATTTTGTGACTTGCGAGGGTATGTCGTGACTCGCAAAAATATCTTCGCGACTCGCAAAATTATGGAACTGAGAGTTCATTTTTTCCATAAACAGTTTCTGATTTTGGTCATGATCACGACAATTTTGTCATAGCTCGTGACCAACCTAGACTGGGAGTTATCAAAAATCCACTGTTCATTGCGACTCGCAACATATACGTCGCGACTCGTGACAGGCAGAGTTTCCCTACACTTAATTGTTTTTGAATTACCAACATCCAAGATTTTTCTTCCCTTATCATGGTTATGACTCCTTCATCCATCCAGTGCAATGCTCTTCAATTTGCTACAAAATCAGGGGAAAAAACACCCGTGAAAAGAACAAAACAAAATAATGAAAATAACAAAAAAAAACTTAAATTGAAACAACACCAATGAAAAGTCACAAATACTGATCCGAATGATCAAAACCAAGTTTTTTTAACGTCATTGGCACAACTTACTCCTCTATTTGGGATTATTCACAAAATTAGCCAAGGTGCTCAGTCACCTTTCCTCGATTCGGGTCAAAACACCTGAGATTCACATTATCCCCAAATAAGACATGGCGCACCATGGCCAGGGTTTGCTCATGTTTATCTAACATGCTTAACAACTCCCCTCTTTGCTTCACGGTGATCTCAATTGAATGAGCAGTTGGGAGTTTATCTCTTTTTTCAAGAGATGAACATTTAAGAACTTTCGGTGGCGATTTGCACTCTTCCAACTAAGTCTTCACACGAGAACGAGGGAAACTGACTTTTTTCGGCTTTCCCATGGATACATGAGGGGTGTTAGAGGGTTCCTCCCCAAGAGAGTCTTCATCATCGTTAATTTACTTCAAGTTAGTACTAACAAAATTTGCTATAGAAGCACAATTCATATCTTCATCTAAGGAAACTTATAAGGAACTACCAGCTTTGGGCTCAAACACAACTTGCTCTTCATCATTAAAAACATTAATAGTTTGGCAAGAATGGTATTTACTAGGATGATCAATAGAATTGTTAGTGTCAAATTCTATTTTCCTCCCATTAAACTCCATGGTTAAGGTTTCTTTATGCACATTGAATATTGTCCTTGATGTCGTTAAAGTTGTGTACCTAGGAGAATAGGTTTAGCATTGTTATCACCTTCCATTTCAAGAACATAAAAATTAGTGGGGAGTGTTAAAGAGCCCACCTTCACCAACACATCCTTCACAATACCTTTTGAGTATGTGCTAGAGTGATCGACTAGTTGGATAACAACTGGGCAAAGTGCCTAGATCTAGACTCTCATATAAAGAATATGGAATCACATTCATGGAAGCACGTAAATCTAGCATGGCCTTGTTAACACGTTTTCCTCCTATAACACAAGGGATTTTAAACATTCCTAGATCATCAAATTTAGGAGGTAATTCATCATTAAACATGGCGGAGACATATTCACCTTTTCCACTCTTTTTCTTACTCTTAAGTTGTTGTTTCCTATTAACGGTACACAATTATTTAAGAAATTTAGCATACCTAGGAATTTTGATTTATTACATTCAAGAGTGTAACGTTATCCTTGGATTGACAAAATACTTCATAGATGTCCTTGTTTTCCTCCTTTGTCATCCTATCCTCAATTCCTTTGAAAATGGTGGCTCCAGTACATAGATAGGGATCTATACCACCTTGCTATTTTTGTGAGGAGGGGGTGAGGTCTCGGGGTTTGATCCCGGCCTTGGCACATTGGTCTCCTCCTCAATTTCCTTCACCTTGTTCATCTTCTCTTTGGCCAACTCCTCGGACTCGTTCTCAAGATCTTCCTTTTTTTTCAATCACTCGTTCAACAACAATCTAGCCTTGGGATCCTTCACTTCTATTCCACTCCTCAATGAGATTGCAATCACATTTTGTCGAGGGTTAAGCTCCAGCTGGGAAGGAAGTTTGCCTTTCTCCCGTGTCTCTATCAGATTCAAGGCTTGAGCTATTTGGCTCACTTGAGTCTTCAAGTTTTTTATGGTTGACTTGGCCTTCTCTTGGAATATTTCGGCCTTCTTTGAACATATACTCAACCTCTCAATGGCTTGCATCACTTCATCTTTTAACAAGTTTGAACTCTCTCCTTGATCATGGGGTTTGTCTTGTAGCCTTGGGAAGTTTTTTTGTGGAGGATGGTATTCTTGTTGAGGAATGTGATATGGCTAAGCATTTAGACCTACTTGGGCATTTCCATACTAAAGATTTGGGTGATCGCGATTACCCACATTGTAAGGGCAGTTTTGGTAGCCTTGGTCGCCTTGGTACCCTTGATTCCCTTGATAACCTTGCCCACCTTGATATCCCTAGCCTCCTTGAAAACTCATGGAATTCACCTCCACCACATGATTATCTTGCGAACTTGAGCATGCATCTGTAGGATGTGGTGAAGAATAAATCTCGCAAGATTTTGCATGTTATTTGTTTCCAGATTGTGTCATCAAAGCCTTGACCATGGAAGTGAGTGCTGAGACTTTGGCTTTGAGCTTTCCATTGTTGGAAGAAGCACTTGTGTTTTTGGGATTTTGTCTCCTCAAGTTAGATCTTGCACTAAAATTCCTTGACTTCTCGGCTAACTCCTAATAGAGCTCAATAGCCTCCCTCGAAGTCTTGTTCCCAATTGAACCACCATAAGATCCCCTCACTAGTCTTTGCTTATCATCAAGAAGACCATTGTAGAAGTAGTAGACCGAATCTCTCCGAATACCCATGATAAGGTCAACTTGAGGAAAGCTTCTTGAACCTCTCCCAATAGCCATAGAACGACCCCTCATGCCATTGGATGATGTTGAGAATATACTTCTTCAAGGCAGCAAGCTTTGAGGCTGGAAAGTACTTGGAAAGAAACTTTTTCTTCATCTCACGCCAAGTAGTGATGCTCCCTAACCCACCTCCACTCGGGGTGGTTAAACTCGTAGCATAAAATAACCAGAGAAAAGGCGTTCCAAAGTCAAACAGGTCCCAAAAGGGATGGATGCAATGGGGTGATGTCAAATTTAAATTTATAGTTGTGCACCCAACTTACTACTAAGCTAGCTATGAGGTAGTTAGCGGCAAGTATGAGTTTGTCCACAGAGATGCTAGAGCCTCATAGTCAACTACACACAGTCAATCCGTCTGTGTGCTAGGAATAGCTAATATAGTAAGATGGGAGGGTTTTTTGGTTTTTCAATTATCAACTACGAACATAAAATACAAAACCAGATTTAATTACATAAATAGGCACTTGGTGGTATTTACGTAACATGATTGATAAATGGCATCTATCCTCAATTTATTCACATATAGACATATAAACCTATCTTATTCCTATGTCACACAATGTGGAGATAGCCAGGTATTTCCCCCGTCTGTCACACGTGGTACTTACCAAAATTCCTATCTCACCGTCTTCGTAATTAGGGAATGCACTCTGGTCCAGTGATGCCGCAGACCATTCCCCATCACTTCACTTCCAATGCTAACGCGCCCCCGCTTAGAGGAATACAAAACCTGCCAAGAAGGGCAATGCCTCGAGTAAGTCACAATTGTTGGATATGTAGTGAAGTGCATTACATCCTGGAAAATTCACTTTGGATCTCGATCCCTAGGCCTACATAGAGTCAAAGGAAAAGACACCTTGTGATGGCCCTAGAGTTGACCCAACTCTAGTTGCTACAAACAAACATGCTAATCTATTGGGGTAAGCTAGAGAATTCTCCCCATCATGATTTTACAAATCGACCGCTCAACATGTTGGTTTCTCACACAACTGGCCAATTAGAATCATAGTATAACACATATAATGATTTGATGTTAAAGGATATGAATGCACTCATCTCCCCGGTGTTCTTTACCTACTCCACAGTTCTAACACTCTCAAGATAGCAATGAAGCCTAGCACGATTTTATACTACCATACATGCATGAAAGCATCATCATAATGACATAGCATAAATCACAATTCTTAGAAACCACAAGTTTAAGCACAAAGATTCATAAGACAATAAGATAAGTAAATCTAAATGTCAAAAATCAAAGTTCAAATCAGTAATACAAATAACCCCAAGCTACTAATCTACTCCCTAAACATAGAATTCAAGTATTTAATTGAATTCCAAATTTTTGGGAAAAATAAAAATAATAAAGGAACAGAGAAAGAACTTAGAGAAAAGAGAGAGTGTTTCTCTCTCTAAGATACTCTTCTAATCCACAAAATGAACTAAGAAAATGATCCAAAGCTTCTAACCCTAGTAGACTGAGGCTATATTTATAGTAGTAGGGGATTGAGCCTAAAAATAGACCCAAATGGGCATAAACCTAGTAGCCGCCGCCTGACACGGGGCGCCATGGATGACACATCCCCTGCCACTAACGTGGCCTCGTGTCGGCACAATCCGTTATATCTGGCACAGGATGTTTGCCTCGTGCTGGCGTGGGTTACATGTCTCGTGCTGGGGCAGGTTGCATGCCTTTTGCTAGTGCAGGACACTGATCTTGGCATGGCCGTGCTGGCGCGGTCTGTGTCATCTGGCATGGTCCCTCACTTGGAGCTCCATTTTTGGACTTTTAACTTGCGCCCCGTGTCGTTTAGCGCAGGAAGCCAACCAAATCCTTGTTTTTCTAAGTTTCTTAGCATGGGCCATTCTTCACACCCGTGTGCTAGTCTTGACATTTTGGACTTGGAACGGCGCCAGCTGTGTGAAACGGAGTGGTCTATGCCCATACTTAGAAATATTTTGGGTGAAAAAGAGAACTTGAGGCCACGGCCAACAGAGCTTGGCGCCCATGCTAGGATTAAGCTCGGCTTGTGCTCGGCTTGGCCGCGTGGCATGACGTGGTCCATGAGTGCTTGGTCTTATACCTCCCATGAGCGGTCTGTGTCACCCGTTACTGGTTCGTCTGGCTGACTTCTTTGCTCCACTATGGATGAATCGTTGGTCTAATTTGAGAGTTCTTGTAGTCAATTTCATAACGCTCGAGTGAAAAATCCAATGGAATCAACTTCAAGGATGATTTTTCTCGGATCTCTCCCAGAAATTTGCACAAATCTCGAGCAAAAATCCTCCGTATCTTTCTTGGCCTTTTGACTTTCATGTCTGCCTATCTTTAGCTCAATGTTTCTATTACCACAATGTAAAGTATGTGGCTTTTAACTACTACCATTCTAATGTGAATGGCCTTTGACATCTTTTACCGTCCTTGCAAACGGATTTCTATAAAAATGTGAAAATGTGACAGTACCCATGAGCCACCTACTAAGGATAATCAAAATTGAAGATCTAGGTGCCTGTGGATACAAGGTGTCCATTAGTATTAGTTAAGTATATAAAATGCGGGATTTAGACCAGAAAACCAAACATATAAACCTAACTAATCCTAGTGATCCAATAAGTAAATCAAGAAAACTTTTATGCCTAATTCATAAGTTAACACATTCCTCATGGTGCACATCAATCCCACCACACTTAAGCCATTACTCGTTCTCAAGTAAATAAAAACAAGAAAAAGCCTAAGCGAAGTGTTGCATTCAGGTAAAAGTTAGAGTATGAATTTTGCATATTCAGAGATTACCCTATTTCCCCTAAAGAAGCAAGAATCTCACAACTCTCACACTCCCCGTAGAATCTAAAGTAACCTAACCACTAAAAAATAAATTGAAGAAAAAGGTAAGCTTGAAAGATAAGTGTTAAGCTAGCTTACATTCCCAAAAAGTTCCCCAAAAGCAATCCAAGAGTTGTTGCCACAAACAATCAACCAAGGAAATCCAATAGTCGTCAACTTGGTTGTAACTAAGTGACCCGCCTCCACCTGGGGTTGTTAATTGTATCTAATTAACCCGAGTGGAGACTGAGAATATCAAAGATAAAATTTATAATTTTGCACCCATTCTCCCTACTACGCTACCTAAAAGGTAGTTAGCGTAAAGCCCTGGGTTTTTCCTCAGATAATTCTATGGCTCAAGTATCAACTAAAAATAAAACCTCATACGGGTCATCAATCCGTACGAGTGAAAGGAATAGCTAGTAAATGCACAAACAATGGGGGTGAGAGGGATTTGGGATTTTCATATTACAAACTACAATGCAAAAAAGTAAAAATAAGTAATCTGATTAACTAAGCACTTGGGGAGTCATTGCGCAACATGATTAATCTAATGTTTTGATCCTCAATTCATTCACATGTAAGATTTACTAAAATACCTAATAGAGTGTTCATAACACGTTGTGTGGTCAACGACATACACTTTCCCGTACCCATCACGTCGAGTGCGCTCAGAACCCTCCATCGGCGCCGCCATTGTAATTAGGGGAGTACAACAAGGTCTGATCATTGTTATAGGTGTATTTCTCCCCCGTTCAACTACATCTCGGGCTTTCACCATGAATGCCTACTTCCCTCGGGTCCTATAAACTAGGCCCAAGGGTCGTTGACACCTTATCTATGATACTAGTGCCTCTTACAACCCTAGATTGCTACTTTTTCACTATCTCTACCCACAACCTATCGGAAAAATTTATGTTAGCAACTAAGACTAGTGCAATCGAAAGTAAGTTAGAGAAATACTCGGGTCTCCCGTGCACACGCCCACGCAGACACAACGTACTCCCTTACCCATTCTAACATCTGGGTTTCTCATCCCAAGGAAGCTTCAATAAATGCACCATATATGAATATAGCCCAAAGTGTGTGCTAATGTGGTGTGCTATTCATGCAATTCAAACATTCAAGAACACTCATAATAATATCATGAACACAAATACTAGGATAAATCTAATGAATCTCACAAAACAGAAGTTAATTCATGCGCTACAATTATCCTCGGGCTATTGAAACTTCTCTCTATATATGGAATTCAAATATGGATTTGAATTTCACATGTAGGATAAACACAAAAAATAAAAGGAAAGAAAAGAAAAAGGAGAGATTGTTTCTCTCTCTAAAAGCACTCTCCTAATGAACTAATCTACTTTGTACATGTTTAACCTAGTATACAAAGGTCATATTTATAAGAGAAGGTGATTGGGCCTAGAAAAAGGCCCAAAATGGGCCAAAAGTGCTTAAACCCTATTTCAGCCACCGCTCAGAGTGAGCCGTCGCAGATGGTGCGAGCCACACCAAATACATGTTGCGTGCTGCACGATCGTGCATGGATCGTGCTTCTTCATCTGGTGCAGGGTGCAAGATATGGCTTGGGCCGCGTTGCATGTCTGGCACGGAGCATTGGATTTGATGCAGGTTGTGGCGTGGGGCCTTGCACGGACCGTTGGTGTTGACACATGCATGGTCTGGAGTCTCGTCTGCTCAGACGTTTGGAACAAGGCACTATCTTTGGTGCAGGACGTTCTCTTGAGGCTTGTTCCACTCAAAAACATGGTGTGGGGAGCAGTCTTTGGCATACGTTGTAGGCCGGTCTTGGCATCTTGTACTTGGAACGATGCGGGCTATCGTGAATGGGACGGTTTGCGCCCATCCTTGGCCATTTTTGAGCAAGTCTTGAACTTGTGCTATGCAGGCCATCAGATTTAGCAAGGGTCATAACAATGCCTTGTGCAAGAACTGTTGGCATGGGGCGTCTCCTCTGGCGTGGGCTATTGGTTCCTAACCATGCACGGCACGTGCCGACCTTTGGTACCTTGGCCAGCTGAACTTTTTTCCTTCGCTACAGGTGAACCTTTAGTCCGATTTTTGAGTTCTAGTAGTCGATTTTTTAGGGCTTGAGAAGAAGAGTCCAATTTTATTAGATTTGAAGGCTAATTCTTCTATGATCGTTCTCAAACTTTGGCACAACTCATTGGACCACGATTCCCCATTTCTTCATTGGCCGCTTTGATCTCCGTTTCTGCCTATCTTTGACTCCAATCTCCTTATACCACTGATGTTCGTGGCCTTCGTCTACTACCATTATAGAGGTGAATAGTTTTCAATATCTTCTACCATTCTTGGAAATGGCCTTTAATATCTTTTACCGCCCTTACAAATGGCCTTCACATTGAATGCTACCAAACAGTACCTATGGGCAAACCACTAAAGACTATCAAATAGAATATCGAGGAGCCTATGGATACAGGATTTCCGTTAGTACTAATTAAGTCTACAAAACATAGGATTTAGACTAGAAAACCAAACATGGCCTTCTAAACCCCTTGTCATGTAAACTCAACTAATACTGCAATCCGCCAAACAAAACATGCTAAAAACTATGCAGGATGCCACGGTTAACGCACACAAAAATGAAGCACATCAGACTCCCCACACTAAACCCTTTACTCGTCCTCGAGTAAAAAAAGACAAGACAAAGATCTAAGAAAAATGTAGCGTGCAAACATATGTTAACTGAGGCATCCCACTTATTTCTAGATTACCCTGTTTCCCACAAAAAGAGTGAGAATCTCACAACTCTCACACTCCCCGAAGAACATAAGTAATCTAACCACCCAAAATAAAATGTGGAAAAAGGTAGGCCTAGAGGATAAGTGTCAAGCTAGCTTACTTTTTCCAAAATAATCCCAAAGTAATCAAAGATTCGTCATAAAAAACAATCCACCAAGGAAATCCAAGAGCCGTCGACTCGGTTGTAATATAGGAATAATTCTTGATTCTCAACCTAGTTACAACCAAGGAGTCAAATGTATCGTCAACCTAGTTTTTGTTTTCTCTCAATTTCTCTCATTATTCCTAGGAGCACTTTCGAGATTTCATTTTAGCTTTATCACGTAAAGGGTACTCACTTCTCACCTTTTTCCACATGGCCTCTCATTTTTGCCTAGGCTCGTAAACCTAGCCGGGCATAGCCTCATTTTTACCAAGGTCTTTCGATCTATCCGGGATTTTTCCAATGTTACCCAAGTCACCCTTTCAAGTTTTCCAAGTTTTTGTTTTTATTCTTTCAATTTTTCAATTTTTTTGGTGTAGCAGTAATTGCCCCAAAAGTGGGCTTCATTCTATTAGATCAAACCAAAAATGCACCACCAATAGTTAAAACAACCTACCCCATGCAAACTAGAAACCCTAGCATAGCATGTCATGCCACCGAATATCCTTCCAAAAACATCCCTCAAAAATCAAAACCAAAATCACCAACAATGAAGAAAAACTACCAATAAAAATATAAAAATGCACCGAGGAAATCCAAGAATGAAACTCCCTAAGTGCTCACTACTCCCCTCCACACACTTAACGGATGCATAGTCTCTAATGCAACAAAAATCATGTCAAAACATAAGTGAGGTTGGGAGAAATAGTGACACACACTCTTGCGGTCCCGAAGGGTCTTCCTCCTCATCTTGACTAGTGAAGCTCCTATCATGGTACCCTATTGCTTGAAGCACACTCTCAATGCAATCCATCCTCGAACTAAGATCCTCCCCTTGCATCCTCACTCCTCTATCGCTTGGACTACCTCTTGCAACACTAGGATAGATCTCGAAAGCTGGTTACCAAGTGCTTGCAATCAGTCAATGATGTTCAAGGATAGGGAACAGTGGCTATGATGTTCTTTCAAAGATATCCCACCTTCAGCCTCCTCAATGTCTATCTCCGTAGTGGCTACACTACAAGAAACAGAACCTTTTACTTTCCCCCTTTTACTTCAGTATTTTTCTTAACCCCAAAAAACTGAGGTAAAAAGTTCTTTTACCACGGTTAGTTTTTTTGAAGTAAAAGTTATTATTTACATCGGTTAAAAATTGAGGTCAATAATTGGATTTTAACTCAGTTGTATGGAAATCGAGGTAAATAATTTTCACAACCGAAGTAAATAGAATAACTGATGTATGTGTGATGTCGATTGGGTTGGTTAGATCATGTAGTAAAACTTAATCATAACATGACCGATCTCGCTAGTTACATCGTTTTGACAGGCTTTTAGTCGATATTCTATAGCGACATCGCATAGACGAGACTTAGTCCGTGACTTTGGTTCCACTGATCAAATTCAATCATATGATACCCACAATATTTCTACCCATTTTGAGTTCCCCTTTTCAAATTCAAATCCACATTCTTGGAGGTGGCCAATAGGGTTGTTGAATGTGCTTAATTACCATGTAAGTTTTCCAATATCACAAATTCATAGTTTCATCTTCAAATTAGGTTCTAGGTTAGTTTATTTCATATGAGAGGATGTTCTTAAGTATGGGTTGATTGAAATTAGGCATTTCATCATTGTATATGGGTTTAGGTTATATCTATACGTGTGTGTACCAATATAATGAATATTTTTGTTAACATTTATATATATGTGATTTGTGTATGCATGTCATGAATTGAATAAGTGGATGAAATTTTTTCTAAGATAGGTCTATGAAGAGTGTGTACTTATTATTGTATTGTAGGAATGGCTATTGATAAAACCCATTGTTATGATGAATATCAATCTTTTGTATCCAACTTCATTGAATATGCATTTGTGAATACTGCAAAGGAGAATTTGTCTTATGTATATTATGTTTGCAAGAAGTGTCGGAACACCGCTATTCACGAATAAGCAATTTATTTGAAGGAAGACTTATTTATGTACGGTTTTAATCCAACATACAAAATTTGGTTTTGGCATGGGGAGAATGGGGATAAGCATACTAAAAATGAAAGAGAGGCTTAGAAAGATGATAGGATGGATGAGTTGATTAAGGAGATTGTCACAAAAAATAGTGGAGATCCTAAAAGAATTTCATACCTCCATGGGCATAAAGAGACACTTCTATGCAATGGATGCCCTAAAGGAATGACTGTTTTGAAGGCTATGTTACAGTTGATGAATATTAAAGATAAGTATTCCTATAGTGATATCGGTTTCTCCGTTTTGTTAAAAGTGTTGAAAGAAATGCTTCTGGTTGGCAATAGACTGCCCAAAATGGTAAATGAGTCAAAGAAGGTACTATGTCTGATGGGCATGGATTATAAAAAGATACATTAATGTTGGAACAATGGTATCTTGTATAGAGGAGCTCACCTGAATGTGGAGGAGTTCCCTAAACGCAAGGCTCCAAGGTTCAAATTGAATGAGGTTGATGTTGATGGAGAAATATGAAATTGGCGGACGAAGAAGGTTCCTGTAAAGGTTGTTTGGTATCTATCTATTATTCCTCGTTTGAGAATATTGTTTGAAAATCCTGAGGATGCTAAGAATTTGAGTTCGCATACAAATCAGACAGTGGTTGATACTGAAGTGACTAGTCATCCGGCTGATGGTGATTAGTGGAAGAAGATAGATGTGGCCTTTCCAGTCTTTTGGAATGAGCCACGTAACTTAAGGCTTGGTTTGTGCACCAATGAATTAAACATGTTTGGTAATATGAGCAGCAATCATAGTTCTTGGCCTGTGATAGTAATGATTTACAGCTTGCCCCCTTGGTTGTGCATGACAAGGAAGTATATAATGTTGTCTCCTAGGATCTCTTGTTCGAGACAACTGGGTAACGATATCGATGTGTGCCAAGCCCCCTTGGTGGAAAACTTGAAAAGTTTGTGGAATTATGGAATTATGATGTATGATGGGTTTCGGAAGGGGGAGTTTTATTTTAGAGCGATATTGTTATGCACTGTTAATGACTTTCCCGCATTTGGGAACCTTTCTGGCTATTCCGTAAAAGGGCACAAGGCATACCCAATTTGTTTACATGGCACTGATTATTGTCAGTTGAGGCATGGAAGCAAGACTGTGTACCCTGGTCACCGGATATAGCTCTCAAAAACTCATCAATGGAGTAATAAATGTGATGAATTCAATGGAAAGGTAGAGTTATCACCCCCTCCTCCTGTATTAATAGGTGCATCAATTTTTTACATGTTTCAATATTTTCATAATGACTTTGGGAAGTGGAAGAGGAAACCAAATGTAGCCGGTAGTTTGAGGAAGCGTTCCATATTTTTGGAACTACCATATTAGGAGAAACTTGACGTCCGACACTATTTGGACATGATGCAAATTGAAAAGAATGAATGTGACAGTTTAGTTGGTAATTTGATGAATATCCCAGGTAAGACAAAGGATGGCGTGAGTTAAGGACGGATATGGTTGAAATGGGAATTAGACTTAAGTTAGCCCACAGGTGTGGGGGACGAAGACATACTTGCCAGCAGCTTATTACACACTATCAAAAGCAGAGAAAGAGTTGATATGTTCTGGTCAGAAAGGAATGGATGTCCCAATGGGCTACTCATCCCGAGTAAGCAATCTAGTGTCTGATGAGGGATTGAGAATGGGGAGTATGAAATCTCACGATTCACATTGTTTGATTCAAGATTTTCTTCCGGTTGTAATTAGGTCCATCTTGCCAACTCACATCACAAAGTGCATTACCTGGTTGTGTTGCTTCTTTGAGGAAATTTTTTTGTAAGGAGATCAAGCCTGGGAAATTGGAGGAACTGCAGGAGAAAATAATTATCATTTTGTGCGAGTTGGAGATGTATTTCGCCTCTTTATTCTTTGACATAATGGTGCACTTGTTGGTTCACGTTGTACGATAAATATTGATTTTTAGTCCTATTTATCTTCGATGGATGTATCCTTTTGATAGTTATATGAAGATATTCAAGGGTTATTATAAAATTAGTTTCACCCGGATGCCAGTATGGTCCTGAGGTATGTGACCAAGGAGTTGGTAGAATACAACATGGAATTCTAGAAGAATGAAGAGTTGGTTTGTGTACCAAAATTGTGCTATGACGATAGAGTGGGGGCAAAGGTTTGCAAAAAGGAACAACTCGGGTATTAACCTATGATGAGTTGATAAAAGTACACTTATACGTCTTGTGCAATTCAGATGTGGTTCGCCCCTACATAGATATACATATGGTCTCAATCAAAGAGAGGCACCCAGGTCGGAGAAGAAAATACTTGCCGAACACAATCAAACCTTCATTGATTGGTTATGGCAAACTGTTGTGGGAGAAAGTCACAGTGATACATTGAATTGGTTAGCTTTCATGCATTTTGCTACTGCAATTTCTTTCACTAGCTATGGCATCATTGGGTTTACCTTCTCAACCCTTTAATGAGACACACACACCTTAACGCAAAATAGTGGCATTAGCATATTTGCAAAAGCATTACATGTCAGCAGGTCAAAGGATAAGAATCCAGTGTACAGGAACATGTCATACTATGGTGTGATTGAGAAATTTGGGAACTGGTCTATACAAGTTTCAGAATCCCAATTTTCAAATGCAAATGGGTTGAAAACAATGAGGGTGTATTGATTGATGAGCTAGGTTTTAGAGTTGTCAACTTGAGCAGGACACATTATACGTGCAATTCATACATTCCCACATCACAGGCTATGCAGGTGTTTTATGTAGGTGATCCTTGTGATTCTAATAAATCAGTGGTCATTGAAGGGAAAAGTCAATTTGTGGGGGAGGTTAGTCCATCCTCGTTGTTAGAGATTATTCCACATACATAACCCATTGGTAGTGTTGTCAACAACGAAGATATAATTGGTGTGGAGCTAGCATTGAGGAGAAACCATGAGGAGGGTGTTTGGATTGAGCATCGTTAAAAATTGACAAAGAAGAAGAAGAAAAAGAAGACATATATTTTTTTCCCATTTTTTAGGTTGTAACGTTGAATCATCCCATTATTTATTGATTATAAATTTGCGAAGGAGGTACTAACGATGTATGATTGGGAACCATTTTGCATTCCCGTATTGAATGGAATCACATAAGTAAAGGTTTTGGGGGTGTAATTTCCAACTTCGTACAGCTTGTCGTCAGACAAATCAGTATGAACAAGCACTCTCGTGGGACCTTGCATATGAGTCACATGGTCAATTAAAAGTGTTGTTTGCAATGTTAGTTAAATTTTCGATAAGGTAGTCGATTGAAGACAGTACCTAAATACACAAAACCAATTAATTCATGTGACCTCCTAGCAAAAATATAGACAACAAACCAAACATTATACATTATGTTTCACCATTTGCAAAATGACAACATAATTAAATTCGAGTGTACAATCGCTACCATAATAAATCTTCATAACATTACACACCATTAATAAAATTCATTGCATCATCCAACTTAACATAAAATCACATCAAAGCTTGTCATCGGGCATCCTTGGTACCTGATCATTCTACGTCTCAATCTCACTGCCATCCTCATCCTCACTAGACTTCGACCCCAAGCAGGAACCTGTCGCATCATCATCAGTGGCTAATGCATCATCATTTGGGTTTTCAACCTCCAATTCATCTTCAGTTTCCACTGGCCCCTCCTGCAGTCCCATGGTTAAGAAGACCCTCAGCCCCTCCAACCTCTCAATTATCCTCTATTGGTTTTGCTCCAAACATAGCATATTAGCCTTCATCTCCTCCATGCCCTTCAGGATGATGCTCCAAGCAGTGCGCTTCAGCCCTGATGCTACAAACAAATGGCCAACACATTATAATGAGTTACTTTGTTAAACTCTAGTTATGAAAGAAAAATAAATATGACCAATTTTCATACCGGGAGTAGATGGGATAGGATGCCTAGCTTTAGTGGCTGATTGAGTTCCCTCTTGCCTAAAGGTAGTTTTCGGATCAAAATCACCCTTGGAGATGTTGCGATCAACCCACTCACCCATCTTTGAGTGCTAATGTTTTTGGCCAAATTAGTTCTCATTATAGTACCTTGGGGAGATCTTCTGAGGGGACCAGATAGGAACACCCTGTTTCTCTATGAAGGCAGTTATTATATTATCGTAAGGGAGGGTCCATGATATGTCCATTTTATGTGCATAATTTTGTACTTTTTGGGGTGACTTTTGTGCTCTTTTATTATCAAGAGCTTGTGTTTTACCTTGAAATTCTCTTAGGAGAGGTAAGAGCAACTTTATGCTCTTTTACCTCTTCTAAGTGGATTTTGTGTGACAAATGAAGAACATGGAGGATTGAGGACCGGAGGCCATTAAAATATCACTTTTTGAAGACTTTAAAGACTTTCTTCAAAGATACGAAGACTTGAAGACCGGAGGCCATTGAAGACCATTTTTGAAGACTTTGAAGAGTTTCTTCAAAGAGTTGAAGACTTGGAAAATGAGAGGAATCATTGTGAAGATAAGTGTTCACCACAAGAAGAAGAAAAGAAAACAAGGTTAAGTTTTGGCGCCCATCGCGAGTCGCGACCAACGGGTGGCCAGAACCTAACCTTATCCTTTTGTACTATAAATAGCACTCTCTTTCCTCTCATTCACATCTTCTTCTTCCTGCATTTTTGGTACTGTTCTTAACTCTATTTTCTTCAATTTTCATCTTTGAATTCTCTTGTATTATATTTGGTTGTTTAGCATTAATTAGTATGAACTCTTGTAGCTAAATCTAGTTCTTGGGAGCAATTGATTGAAGCTTCCAAACTTATGCAGTAAGATTCTATGTTTTCTCATTTATGAACATTTATTGAAGAGCATTTATTATGCCATTAATGTTGTGTTTTACCTCATTTATACCATGGGTTGTTTGAGTATAGGAAATGTTTGTAAGATTGAAATGTTTAAGTGTTAGAAAAGTTGCAAAATTCTTAACTCATTTGATATAGAAATCCAAAAGAATGGATTTAGAACTTCTTGTGTATAATGTGTGGTAATTCTTGCTAGATGAGTATGTTAATGTGGTTTGTTTTAATATTTATTATATAGATGCAAAGAAAGGTTGAACCTTGAATGTTGTTTGTTCTAAGTTTAACCTAATAAATGTTTTGTTTGGTTAAATGACCATGCCTTTAGTAGAAGGCTTGTTGTTATCAAACCTATGGTCCTTTGGGTGAAATTCCATTGATGAAAAACCCCTATATGTTGTTTGTCTAGGGTGATCATCAATGAGGTTTGCAAATGGTCGTTGTTTGTCTTTGCAAACTACTCTTAAGGAGGAAAGAATGTTGATCTTTGAATGAGAAGTGATAACATTCCCCATAGACAATAAATGTAATTGAATGAGTGAATGAA
Organism: Rubia yunnanensis; assembly: GCA_037428765.1. Lineage (NCBI taxonomy): Eukaryota > Viridiplantae > Streptophyta > Magnoliopsida > Gentianales > Rubiaceae > Rubia > Rubia yunnanensis. Next base: position 41,599,477 of record CM075061.1, on the reverse strand, counting down.
TCAATGAGCTATATGAAGTTTGGAAGTGGAAGTCGATTGCCCCCAAGGCTCCATTAATTATCATTTACATTGTATTCTTAGTTGTATTGCATGATTAGCATAGTTCTCTTGCTTTGCTAGTTGTTGTATTTCAATTTGATAACTTAGGATAAAAAACCAACCAACCCCCCTCCCCACTTGTTTACATGCTTTTATATGTATCTATGTATGTATATGCCTAGTATATTTTCTCCTATATATGTTTAAAAACTTGAAAAGATCCGTCTTCTCGTGGATGACCCTGACTTGCCATTATCTACTTAATTGTAGATAGGAAGAATTAGGGCTTAAAATTTTGAACTTAGAGAGGTACGACGACGACCTCCCAAATTTTGGCGCTGCTGCCGGGGAAGGGGCATTTATTTTTAAGCGTTTGGGCATATTATGTGTGACTATATGCTAATTGTAAATATTTTTTAGTTTGCTTTTATTTTTATTTCTTAGTTGATTGCCATTTTGACTTGGCTTGGAGACGTATTGTTCGAGTTCTTGGTGTATTGTTCATACACAATCAACTTCACAAGAACCCCTACACTACGACCCCGAGTTAGAGTTGAATTTGAGATGGGCTAGGAGGCTTTTTTTGGAAAGTGTGAATAACACCCTTCCCAGTGACCATTTTGTGGATACCTCTTCCTCTATGGAATATCAACTTGAGCACGAAAATGAAACTCCGGGAGGGGGAACTCAACATCCTCCTCTCCAATGGCAAACTTCTCCTCTCCACCAAAGGGAGATTTCTTTGGGGCAAGCTTTGTTAAGAGACATCATGGCCCCCAACCTCGATCAACAACCAATGTGCATTGAGTATCCTGTGGTTGGACTGAACAGGCACTTTGAGCTAATGACCGGGTTCATCAACATGCTACCCAACTTCCTTGGTAGGCAAGGGGAGAATGCCAATAAAAACTTCACCAAATTTCACTTCTTGTGTGGTGGTATGATCCCCCATGGAGTGGATGAATATTTCTATAAGTTGAAGGCATTCCCGTTCACCCTAAGGGATGGTGCAATAGATTGGCTCCACTACCTACCGCCCAAGAGCATCAAGAGTTGGCTCAATATGAAAACAAAGTTTCTAGCCAAATACTTCCCAGCCTCGAGGTCTGCCACCTTGAAGAAGTACATAAGCAACATCCTCCAATGGCATGAAGAATCTCTCTTCGACTATTGGGAGAGGTTCAAGAAGCTTCTTGCAAGTTTCCCTTACCACGGTTATTCAAAGGGGGATTTTGTTTGTTACTTCTACAATGGCCTTCTTCATAAGGATCAAAGGTTGTTAAGAAGTTCTTGTGGTGGGACCCTTTCGAACAAAAATATTCTTCGAGGCTATGCAATTGTGTGAGGAGCTAGCAGAAGTATTGAGAAACTTTAGTTCAAGGGCTGATTTGAGAAGGAGAAATCCAATACCCGCAAGTGACTCTTCCAATAGTGGGAAGCTCGAGAACCAAGTCTCGGCCCTTACATCTATGGTTAAATCATTGATGACGAAGCTAGGGAATGTGCTACATGCTAAATCATGTGAAATTTATTACTTGGCGCATCCTACAAACACTTACCCTACTTTGCAAGAGGACCATGTCAAGGAGGTGAGTGCCATGGAATATCAAGGGAATCAAGGCTACCAAGGCAACCAAGGCAACCAAGGATATCAAGGTGGGTAATGCTACCAAGGTCACCAAGGCTACCAAGGTTATCAAGGGTATCAAAACCAGCTGTACAATTCGGGAAATCATGATAACCCATACCTCTGGTATGGAAACCCTCAAGGAAGCAAAAAACCCCAATCATATTGGCCTCCTCAACAACAATATGGGCCACCTCAACAACAATTTCAAAGGCTCCAAGACAAACCCTGAGACCAAGGGGAGAGCTCGGGGCTAACAAAGGATCAGGTGATGCAAGCCATTCACTGGTTGGGCATGTGTGTGGAGAAAAGTGAGAAATTCCAAGATGAAGCCAGGGAAAGTATCAAGAAATTAGAAACTCAAGTGAGCCAAATATCTCAAGTGGTGAATTAGATAGAAGCCTGGGAAAAGGGTAAGCTACCTTCCCAATCGGAGATCAACCCTCGACAAAATGCAAGTGCTATCACTTTTAGGAGTAGTAAAGAGGTTGGCTCTCCCCCGATTGGTGAAGTCATTGAGGATGAACCTATGAACCTTGAAATGCTTGAAAAAGAAGTGAAAGAAGAGAACGAGGAGGTGGCCAAGGAGCAAGCAAGAAAGGGAAAGGAGAAGGAAGAGGAGATCACCGTTCAACCTCCATTTCCGAACCTTCTATCCCCCCTCACAAGAAGGAAAGAGTAGTAAAGATTCCTACATATGTACCAGAGCCAACGTTCTCGGAAGCTCTAAAAGAAAAATGGAGGAAGGAATCCAACAAGGATATCTACGAAGTCTTCGTAGGTGTGAGGTAAATATCCCTCTTTGGAATGCGATTGAACAAATTCCTGTTATGATTTTTTTGAAGGAATTATGTGTAGTAAATAGGAAACAAAGAACGAAGAACAAGCTTAAAAATGGGAGAAGTTAACATGTCTCCGCTTTGTGCCAATGTGAGTTACCCCCTAAATGTAGCGATCCCGGCATGTTCACAATCCCTTGCATGATAGGAAATACACATTTTGAACAAGAAATGCTTGACTTAGGTGCATCAATAAATGCGATTCCTTACTCTTTGTATGGAGGCCTCAATCTTGGTACTTTGGAAAAAACCGGGGTGGTGATCCAACTAGCCGACTGTTCTAGTGTGTACCATAAGGGTATCGTCAAGGATGTGTTTGTTAGGGTGGATTCCATAATATTCCCTGCGCATTGTTATATCCTAGACATGGAGCATGATAAATATGCTTCCCCAATTTTGTTGGGGAGGCCATTTTTTAAGACCTCTAGGACCATCATTGATGTACACAATGGTACCCTCACCATGGAATTTTATGGGATTAAAGTAGAGTTTAACATAAACGACTCTATGAAGCATCCTCTTGAAGAGTATTCTTGCCATGCTATTGATTTTATTAACAACTTTGTGCAAGAAGTTTTTTAATTGAGTGGTGATGATTCCTTGTTAGTTTCTTTGGAAAATGATTTTGAAAATGCATGTCTTGTTATTCTATGAGTACTGACTTGAAGGAAAACATTGAGGAATTAAGCATTCTTGAGGAAGTGGTGCAAAATCCTGACCCTCTAATCATAGAGGAACCTGAAGAACTGGAATTCCTCCCATCACTTGTGAAAGCTCCGGTGATTGAGCTTAAACCTTCGCCAAGTGACCTCAAGCACGTATTTATTGGGGAAGGGGAGACGCTTTTGGTTATCATTTCAAGCAAGCTCACCAAGGAGCAAGAAGAAAAGTTAATGGTGATGTTACAGGAGAACAAGGAATCAATTGGATGGACTATTGCCAACATCAAAGGCATAAGTCCATCCACTTGCATGCATAGAATTTTGTTGGAAGAAGATGCAAGACCTGTACAACAACCCCAATGCCGTTTAAACCTGCCTATGATAGAGGTGGTAAAGGCGGAAATCCTTAAGTTACACCAAGCGGGGATGATCAATCCAATCTTGGATAGCAAGTGGATGAGTCCAACTCAAGTGGTACCCAAGAAGAGTGGGGTGACGGTATTCAAAAATTAGAAGGGTGAAATGGTACCCACTCAAGTTTAAAATGGGTGGCACATTGTATTGACTACCGGAGGCTAAATGCAGAGACCCGGAAGGACCACTTCCCATTGCCATTCATTGATCAAATGCTTGAGAGGTTAGCAAGACACCCTTTCGATTGCTTTTTGGATGGGTACTCAGGGTATTTTCAAGTGGCTATTGCCCCAGAAGACCAAGAAAATACCACCTTCACATGCCTCTTTGGTACGTTTGCTACCGGTGTATGCCTTTCAGGTTATGTAACGCTCCTGCAACTTTACAAAGGTGTATGGTAAGCATTTTCTCAGAATTTGTTGAAACATTTGTCGAGGTATTCATGGATGATTTCACCATTCATGGTAATTCTTTAGACAATTGTTTGGAAAATTTGGCACAAGTTCTTAAACGTCGCCTTGATACTAATCTTGTGTTAAATTTTAAGAAGTGTCATTTTATGGTAGAGAAAGGCATTTTCTTAGGCCATGTTGTCTCCTCTAAGGGTATTGAGGTTGACAAGGCAAAGATTGACACAATTCAAACTTTGCCTTATCCTACTAATGTGCGCGATGTGCGCACTTTTCTTGGCCATGCGGGATTCTATCACTGGTTCATCAAGGACTTCTCGAAGATAGTATCTCCTTTATGCAAGTTGTTGCAAAAGAGGTGGAATTTGTGATGGATGAAGTTACAACCATTTAAGAGGTTTAAGCACATACTTCACCTAATGTCAATATATCAACCAAAATCCAATGACATAAAATGAAGCTAAAACCATATAGGAGGTTCAAACACATGCGTCACCTAATGCCAATATATCAACCAAAAACTAAGTATAAAGGGATCAAGAATTTCATTACCATACTTCGTTTCCTAACCCGCTAAGTTACCCAATCCCAAGAGGTCTCTAGATGTTGAGCTACCCGATCCATCCGTATGACAACCGCAACCTTATGACTCCAACGCCGACAAATGAGTGAAATCATAGCATTTTCCTTTTCTCTCTTTTTCTCTCATTTTTCCTAGGAGACCTTTCGAGTTTTCATCCTAGCCACACATCATGTTTCTTCGGCTCACATCTCACCTTTTTCCGCACATTTTAGCCTCTCATTTTTTCCTAGGCCGCCCTCTTGGGTTTTTGACCTATCCGGGCCCCCAATGTTGCCTAAGTTACCCTCTTGGGTTTTCAACTTAGCGAATTTTCTTCTTTTTTTTCTTTCTTTTTATGTTTTTCCAATCAAAAGTAGCAAAAAGCATTCCAAAACAAGCTAGCATGCATTGATTCCTCTAACCCATCCCCGCACTTAAAACATTACATTACCCTTAATGTAAACATGTAAGGCAAGAACAATAAAAAATCAAGGCAAGAGGTAGAGTGACACTTGTTTATCCGCGTAAGCACCGGTGATATGGTGCAATCCCATGTACTTGTATAGAATCAGTCCCGCCATTGGTTTCGGAGCTGAAAAGGGGAGCCAAATGCTATAGACGAACTCACCCTTCAAGCAAAACATTTCCTCCTTGGCACTGTTTGATCAAGAGTACACCACAGAGAACAACATCAAACTCACAAGTACATAAGAATTTGTAATACTAGGTTTAGCATAGAGAATTAATAACTATAGTATTCTCAAAGAACAACCAATCCACCCTGCAACCGCCACTACAAGATTATCCATTAAAAATATCCAACATATATCGGCACATATACAAGCATTATTATAGGATATGCAGTTACAGTCACAATGATGTAGTCGGTATACTACAATCAACAAAGGTACTATAAATATGCAAGAATGTTCATATGTCCATATATGTAGGATGGTGGAGGAATGAGCGGAGGTGACATGGTGAGAGGCGGCAAAATGGAGAAGATTGAAGGTTTAAGAAAAATTGAGCAGCACGCCATCGCGACTCGCAATGGATTCATGCGACTCGCGATAGGTAGGGAAGGTGTGGTCGTGACTCGCGACGGTCTCATCGTGACTCTCAATGGTCCGTCGCGAGGCTATCGCAGCTCGCGAAATGTTGAGGTCGGGAGTAGAATTTTAGCACAAAATTTCTGATCACGTCGCGACGCCGTCGTGGCTCGCGAAAAGCTGGTGCTGGGAATGGATTTTGCTCCCCTGTTCGTCGCGACTCGCGATGAGGCCATCGCGACGACAGGGTTTCCTAGCACTTGGAAAAGTTTTTCTTACCAAGCTCTCTTCCCTCTCTTATGGATCTCATTCCTTCATTTCCTCTAATGCAATACATTACACTTTGCTACAAAATCATAGAGAAACAAACAATAAAAATAACAAGACTAAATAACAAAACCTAAACAACAAAAACTAAAATGAAGGCCGAATTTATTTACGTCGTCAGCACGACAAAGCTCCATATATTTAAGGTCGTCGGCACGACCCTAATGTTATCCATATGGTGAAGGCTTAAACCCCTTCACCATGAGCTTCCAAAAGTAGAGAGGTGGGGGTACAAAACTTTCAAGAGGAAAGTTTTGTTGAGGTGGAGATGGTTTGAAAGGAGTTGGGTGGTTAGGAGGCTTGTGGTAATCTTTCGGCTCCTCTCTCGTCTCCCTCAAAACTTCTGAAAATGATAGAGTTGGTTTACTAGGTGGGAGAAGGGGTGACAGTGCTAATGAATGTAGCACGATCACCTCTTCCTCCATTTTTCTATCCTCAACAACCAACTCCTCATCCCCTTCGAACTCAAAATCATTTCCTATGGTGACCTCACTCACCGAATCCTCGATTTTGATTTGGGATGGTGTATTTTCATAATCACGAGCTTCCATTCGGGCCAACCCTTCTAATATACTCCCCACATGCCCCTCAATAGCCTCAACACTAGAGGAGAGCTGAGTTTCCGGCTCCTCACTAGTAAAGGAGTTCAAGTTTGCTATTGTATTCATGACTTCCTCACGTGTCAAACTTGAACGTCCTTGTTGAGATTGGTTTTGGGGTATGGGATAAGGTGGTGATGGCCAACTAGTCTGCTCGTATTGTTGGTTTTCTGGCTCATTCTCATACCACCAATCCGGACTACCACTCCATTCTGGATTATAAGGATTGTGGTATGGATACCATTCTTGAGCATCTTGCCCTTGAAAACCTACATCTCCTACCTCTTGGTAGCACTCCTTATAATATCCCTGGTTTTGGAAACCAAGGGTTCTTTCTCCCTCATAGTGCTCTTCCCACAACAAATAGCAAGACTCGGTAGGATGGTCGGAATGACACATCCTACAAAACCTTGCTTGTTGAGCCTCTTTTCTCATCATGAGTTCCCTCAAGGTGAGACGCTCCATTTTTAAAATATTTTTTTCCAAAAGTCCAAAATCATATTGCAAGTGTTCTCGATAAAACTCACCAAGAACTCAAGAAATACCTACTCCGAACAAAAACAACCAGCAAGGAGTGGAAAATAAAAATAACTAGCTAATATGCAACCAAATACACCTAAACACTTACAAATAAATGCCTCTTCCCCGGCAGCGGCGCCAAAATTTGGGAGGCCATCGCCGTACCTCTCAAAGTTAATATTTATAAGCCCTTTTATGCTTACTATCTACAACTAAGTAGATAGCGGCAAGTCAGGGTCGTCCACGAAGAAGAGGGGTCTTCCTAAGCGTTTAGGCACAAAAGGCTGATATTAGGCTAGAAGTAGACATATGTACACATATAAAAGCAAGTAAAAGGGGGGGGGGGGTTTGGTTGTTTGGCGGTCCTAAGTTATGAAAGTTAAAGACAAGATAACTAGTAAGGTTAAGTAACCATGCTAATCATCAAACAAAACTAAGAAAAAGGGTTTTAAAACTACAAAAGATAAAGCCTTGGGGGCAATGAATATCCACTTTCAAACCAAATGTAGATCATTGAACCATTCACTCATTCTATCACATTCATTATTTGACTTAACATCAACATACTTATCTAACAAGAATCACAACACATTATGCACAAGAAGTTCTAAGTTCATGTTCATAGATTTTCATGCAAAGGAGCTAAGGAATTCGTCACTTTCCAAACACCCGAACACTTCAATCATAGAGACACTTCCTATTCTCAAACAACATATGACATAGATGAAGTGAAACATAGCATTAAGAATACATAAATGCTAAATAACAAAAGCTTCAAGAACGAGTGAAACAATCTATTCACTACTTCAACTACTTGTTGTGAAGATAAATCTTCCATCTTTCTTATATAGTAGTTTGCAAGAGTGACTTCGACATCTCTTGTCAAACCTCACCAACGACTCCCTTATTACTAAGAGTATCCCATTGATGGCATTTAGCACGAAGAATCAACAAGCTTAGCAACACTTATAAACACTACAGCGTGTCTAAGCATTTAACCAATTTATGCATTTACACAAGATTAGTCAAGATTAGTCAAGAGCGATCGACATTCATAGACCTCTCTCATTTTAAACCTAAAACAAACATGACAACGAGTTAGACATCATTACATTCATATAGCAATTATCAACACACCAACATAATTTAAGAAGCTCTAACTCATGCTCTTGGATTCCACATTAAAAGAGGGGAGAATTAGCTACTTTCTCCCAACCCTAACAAGAAATCATACAAGCAATTCATATACTCAAGCTCCCAACAACATCAATGACATTAACAATTAACATTCAAAGCTCAATAAATGCACAATAGCAAAAGCACCAAATATATATATAAATGGTTCTTACTACATGGAAATGGAAGCTTCAATCCTTTTCTCCCAAGATAAAACTAAGCTAGAGAGCTAAAAGACATAATTAAACTACAAAAACTAAGAAAAGAAAGAAGAGAAAACCTAGGGTTGCTAAGCCCAAAAACACAGAAGACAGAACTGGGCAAAAGCTGTTGAAGAGGAGAGGATAAGGGGAGTATTTATAGCACATAAATCAAGAAGAAATTCAGACCACTCATCCATCGCGAGTTGCGATGTGCTCGCGATGAACCATCGTGTGTCGCGACGGTCTCGCGACAGACACAGATTCCAGCATTATTTCTTCTCTCTCTTTTATATCTCATATCCTTCTCTTCTCTTCACTTCTTCAATTCTTCATATCTTCAAAAAGCTCAAATCCAAGTCTTCAAATCTTCAAATCTTCAAATCTTCAAAGATATTCTTCAAAGTCTTCAAAGTTTTCAAAGTCTTCAAACAAAATACCTTGTCACACAAAATTCTTTGAAAAGTGATAAAAATGTAAAAGTCGCTTTTAACTCTCCTTAGATAATTTCAAGGAAAAATGTCACATTTAGAGCACAAAAGTGTACAAAATTTAATCCCAAAAGTTCTAATATAACCGTATAAAATGGGCACATCATAGGCCAACTAAGAGGTTGGGACATTTAAAAATGAGGGAGTCACCGTTATGAACAATAAATATTTTCCTAAGAAATGTAACGACCCCAGAATGTTTTCTATCCCTATCTCTGTAGGTGGTAAACTTGTTGAAAATTCCATGATAGATTAAGGCACATCTATCAATGTGATCCCATATAGCCTATATGAACGCCTAGAACTAGGTGAGCTTAAGGAAACTAGAGCGATTGTCCAACTCGCCGATATTCCCAAGCTAGCCCACATGGAATTGTAAAGGATGGGATGGTGCGAGCTGACAAGTGGGTTTCTTTCAGGTGGACTTTTATATCCTAGACGTGTCGCATGACGATAGTGCACCCCTAATACTTTTGAGGAGAACTTTCCTTAAAATGCCTAGGACTAAAATTGATGTCCACTTGGGAACCTTAACTCTAGAAGATGAGATGGATAAAGTGCAGTTCAATATTTATAAATCTAGGCATGATTCGACGGTCTCTTCTCTTATGTGCAAATGTGTAACCCTATGTGATGAGCATGAAAACGCTTCTTGTATTACTAATGAGCATGAATGTTTGAATGAATCCCATATTGATGACATTGATGATGAGTCTGATGAGTTGCACGATGCTATGGATGATATATCTATACTAGATTGTTTTTCCATGATAACTAACTTGCAGCAGAAAAGGGAGATGGTCGAGAGTTTAAAACCTCCTCAACCTCTTCAACCTATTACTTCGCCTCTTTTACCCCAATTTTTTTCACAACCCTAAGAAATTAAGGTAAAAAGTTCTCTTACCTCAGATGTTTTTTTTCAAAGTAAAAAAAAAAATTACCTCAGTTTTTATGAAAACCGAGGTAAAAATGCACTCATGTCCGGCTTAGCGATGTTGTTACCGAGGTCGCACATGCCTATCACAGACAAGAATGACCGATGTCACAAACATTTCTAGCTTACCAAAGGTGTGACCAAGTTCGCACGTACCTCTCCTAGACAATAATGAACAACATGGCATGCATGTCTGGCTTATAAACGTTGCGACCGAGGTCGCACGTACCTATCCAAGAAAAGAATGACTGACGTCACACGCATGTCTGGCTTGCCGACATTGTGACCGATGTCGCACGTACCTATCCCAAACAAGAATGACCGAGGTCGCACACATGTCTGACTTACTAATGTTGTGATCGAGGTCGCACGTACCTATCCCAGACACAAATGACTGACTTTGCGCTCATGTCTGGCTTACCTACGTTGTTTGTTTTTGTGACCGACGTTGCACGTCACTCTCCTAGACATGGTAGTTAATTATAAGTATATGAATAACAGATAACACCCATGCGATGCACGATTAAAATAATTATATATATATATATATAAATATATTAATAATGTTATTTATTTTTTAACAAAACTAAAATATAATTTTTAAATGTTTTTTACACAACTCCATTGCTTTTATATTTTAAAAGATTTTATATCTTTGTATTTAACTATGAATTTATGTTTATATTTTAAAATGAAATGAATTAAACGTAGAGTTCGAGTAACACGTTATCATATTCGAATATAAATAAATAAACTTTATTTTCTCACGGAATAAAATTTTATACACTACTTATTCATAATTATGTAAAATAAGTTGTATATAAAATAAGTAGTATCTAAAATTTTATATACTACTTATTTTATATAATTATGAATAAGTATTATATAAAATTTTATATATTTGACACGGGGATAATTTGAAGGGTGACACATGTCAAATGTGATGTGGCTAAGACTTACTCTTTTAATATTTTCCATTTGACACGTGGCTAATCCATTTCTTGGGTATATGTTACTAACTCTATGTTACTCTAGATAATATACTAGCACTTTCCAACAGTTCACCAAAAAATTTATTTATTTAATATTTCTATATTTATGCAAAAATAAAAAAAATCATGTATTTTGGAGCTACGGATTATAGGGTAACACAATTTTAGGCCACAGTGTAATTTTTTAAAATTATGTAGAAGTAATCAATGTTGACTTTCGAGGCCCTTTCGTTCACCCATACATGCCTGAATTGCAAAATCACAACTGTATTTTATTGAATTTTTTTATGGTGTTGCCAATTTTGTGATTCGACAACTCCAACTTTCTTGACGAGACCTAAGTGCAAAAGGTAAAAACTTTACTCGTGCCTCCAAATTGAAATCCGCTCGAACATGATGCTATTCTATACACCCCAATTGTATTTTCCAAGTTCCTAACCTATTATTTATCAATAAACATGCAAAATAATATATTTGTAATCTTTCCGGATTTCCCTTTCTTACTTCTCTTTAACCAACTCTATGTTACTCTACAACATGTACTAGCATTTTTCAAAATTTCACTGAAAAAAGTATCTGTTTAATATTTCTATATTTATTCAATAATAACATAAATCATGTATTTTGGAGCAATGGAATATAGGGTAACACAATTTTGGACCATAGTATAAATTTTCAATAAGCCATCAACCCGTATTTGACTTTTTATGCATAAACACTAATGACATGTTTGACTTCACTAATCAATGGTCAACCCTTATCCGACTTTCTATACATAAACACTAATTCAAATGTTAGACCTTAACAAATGAACGGTCACCCATTAATATATATCCAAATTATGTTTGGAAAAAAAGTTTTAACAACTTTGTTTAATAAAAACATTTGGTTCAGTTTAGAGAATAGAATAACCTAGGACGATTACTTTATTTGATAGATTTATAATTATTTTATCCACATTTTGAAACTAAAACCTTTCAGCTTTTTATTATTGTAATTAAACCCATATTTCCATAAGTCTATGAAAAGACGGTCTTTCTCAAGACATTGTCTTATAAATTTCATTTCATTAATATTAAATTTATAATGATATGACGATTTAAAAATTGATTAGATTAATTAAATAAACTAATGAATATAATTAAAGAATATAATCTAATATTAATTAAATTTTGGCCAAATTAGATGAAAAGATTGGTTTATTGTCAGCCCAATGTCAATTGGGCCAAAAATTTAAAGATATGACGATTTAAAAATTGATTAGATTAATTAAATGTCACGAGCCCACTTCTTAGTAAGGCTAATTGCGTAAACTTTACTTACTCTTTGCTTAATGTGCAGCAAGAAAAAGAAGAACAGAATACAGAAACGAGAAGGAAGATGCAGAGTTTGAGAAGAATGGTTACAGGAAGAAGAAAAGATTTGGGGAAGAAGAAGAAGGTAACAATTCGGTTACACAATGCTTAATCGATGACTACTCTAGTTGATAGTTCTTCCTTTTATACTCCTTCCTTCTGCTCTTGATTAACTTCGTGTTCTTGTTGCTTATGTTGCAACCGAATCAGTTTGTAACTGATTCAGTTTGTTGCCGCCGTTTGTTCATGGTTGCTGCCTCTCAGCTACCCACTCCAATAAACCAGGTATTTTCCACTTTTGCCCTTTGTAAATCTCGCACTCGTGACAATCCCTCTCCGTTAAATCACACTTGTCCTCAAGTGTGCTAGGATTAGCTAGTGTGGAAATGCCGGAAATTGTTGTATGATGAAAGTACTGTCTTCCCAAGATGCCTCCTCTTCTGACAACCCTTCCCAAACCATGAGCCATTGTACTATGGATTGTCCCTGTAGCTCAATCAATCTCCTTTGTTTGATATATTTCGGATAAAGTATAGGATGTTCATAAGCCTCATCCGGAGGAAGTGGTGTGATGGAGCTCGGTTCAGGTCCCTCATGTTTTTTTAATAAGGATACATGAAATACTGGATGAACTTTTGAACCTGCTGGTAGTTGTAGTTTATAAGCAACAGCTCCAACCTTTAGTTGAACCTGGAAAGGACCGTAAAACTTTGGAGAAAGCTTGTGATGGTTCTGACTCATAATAGTGGTTTGCCTGTATTTCTGAAGTTTAAGATTAACTAAATCTCCCACCTGAAATACTCTTTCAGTTCTGTGCTTATTTGCAAAATGCTGCATTCTTTCCTGAGCCTTCTTAAGGTGTTGTTGTAGTAGAATCTGGACTTGTTCCCTCTGTTGAATAAGATCCACTGTTGCTGGAATGATGATATCTGTAAATGGCCCCATAGGCATCATAATTGGCTTACTGCCATAAACTGCTTCATAAGGTGTCATTTTGATGCTTGAATGATATGTAGTGTTGTACCACCATTCTGCTGCTCCTAACAAGGACTTCCATGTATCCGGTTTGTCACCACAAAAACAACGTAGATATGTCTCCAAAACCTGATTTACCCGTTCAGTTTGTCCATCTGTTTGAGGGTGATAAGCTGTACTAAACTGAAGCTTTACTCCCAACTTGTCAAATAATTCTTTCCAGAAATGACTCAAGAAGATTTTATCCCTATCACTTGTAATTGATTCTGGTAAGCCATGCAGTTTATAGAACTCTGAAAGGAATAAAGTGGCTATGGATTGGGCAGTAAAAGGATGAGATAGGGCCAAGAAATGAGCATATTTAGATAGCCTGTCCACAATTACCAAAACTGTGTCATAACCTTGAGACTGAGGTAAACTTTCAATAAAATCCATAGTGATTTGTCTCCATGCTTGTGTAGGAATAGGAAGGGGTTGTAATAACCCTGGAGAATGACAATGCTCCCCTTTATTTCTTTGACAAACCACACAGTTCTTGATATAATCCTCCACTGCCTTCTTAATTCCTGGCCAATAAAATAATGTGCCAATCCTCTTTTGAGTAGTATTCTGGCCTGAATGCCCTCCCAAGTTGGATTAATGCATAGTCTCAATAATCTGTCTCCTAATATTTCCACTACTACCCACATAGATTCTTTTCCCCCTTTTTATTATACCCCTTATGAACTGATACTGATTAGATGTTCTTTCTGAGCCTCCAGTTGATAATTCCACAATTATGTCTTGAGCTTCCTGATCATTCATATAGCTGCCACTAATCTGTTTAATCCATTCGGGACTGGCTGAAGTAATGGTATAGACTTGCACCTGTTGTTGATTTAAAATTCCAGTAGGAATCTCTTTCTTGCTAGACTCTTTTGTAGCTTCTTCATCAACTTGAAGATCCTTACTGACTTCTGTCACAATCTGATTTTCCTCTGTTATAATCTTCAATTTCACCTTATCCTGTTCCTTTTCAGAAACCCTTTTACTGAATTCACCCTCATTACCACTGTTTTGTTCTGAAACTTCTTCTCCCATTTGTCTAGAAAGGGCATCTGCAGCTGTATTTTCTGATCCCTTCTTATACTGGATTTCGAAATTATACCCTAGCAGTTTAGTCATCCATTTATGCTGCAATGCACTGGTCAATTTCTGATCAAGCAAATACTTAAGTGATTGATGGTCAGTCCTTATCACAAAATGTCCTCCCATGAGATAATGTTTCCATTTTCCTACTGCCATGACTAGAGCCAACAGTTCTTTTTCATATGTAGATAGAGTCCTATTCTTGGCACAGAAAGATTTACTTAAAAATGCAATAGGTCTTTGTTCTTGCATTAGTACTGCCCCCATACCACAGTCACTGGCATCTGTTTCAACTACAAAAGGTTTACTAAAATCTGGAAGTCTGAGTACTGGAGCTGTTGTGATAGCTGTTTTGAGTTTTTCAAAAGCAATAGTAGCAGGTTCATTCCATTTAAATGAATCCTTTTTTAATAAGTCATGTAAAGGTCTACAAATCTCTCCATATGAAGCAATGAATCTCCTATAATACCCTGTCAATCCCAGAAATCCTCTAAGTTTCTTGATTGAATCTGGAGTTGGCCACTTGAGTATACAATCTATTTTTTGCTTATCCATTGACACTCCTTCCTTGGATATAGTATGTCCCAAATATTCTATTTTGTCATGAGCAAACACACACTTAGATTGTTTAGCAAACAATTGATGATTTTTCATTTGCCTCAGGACTTACTCTAAATGCAAGTTGTGTTCCTCAATTGTTCTACTGTAGATTAATATGTCATCAAAGAACACTAACACGAACTTCCTCATGTAGTCTTTAAAAACTGAAATCATTAATGACTGGAATGTTGCTGGAGCATTAGTGAGGCCAAAAGGCATTACAAGGAATTCATAGTGTCCATGATGAGTTTGAAATGCTGTCTTATGAATATCCTCAGGACTTACTCTAATTTGATGGTATCCTGACCTCAAGTCTAGTTTAGTAAAATACCTTGCTCCATGAAGTTCATCCATCAACTCATCAATGATAGGAATAGGGAATTTGTCCTTGATGGTGAGCTCATTTAGCCTCCTATAGTCAATGCACATTCTCCATGTGCCATCTTTCTTCTTAACCAGAATCACAGGTGATGAGAAAGGACTGCTGCTATCACGGATAAACTGTTTTTTCTTCATTTCTTCCACTTGTTTTTCTATTTCCTCCTTGTGAGCATGAGCATATCTGTAAGGCTTGCTCCTGAATGCTTCAGCTCCATTTTTTAAGAAAATTTGATGATCCATGGATCTCTTAGGGGGTAAAGAATTAGGGACAGAAAACACATCCTCATACTTCTGAATCACCTTTTGCACATTCTTATGCAAACTGCCAAGATCTAATCCACCTGCCTTCTGCTTTTGTTTGGAGTCTGATTCTCTGTAATCACTACTTTCCAACTTCCTTTTTGTACCTGCCTTTAATTCCAGATGGAATAATCTCCTCTTCTTCATCTCACTCAGGTGTCTAGCCTCATGACCTCTGATTAATTTCATGAATACTTCATCATCATCTCCCTGTAAAGTCCACCAGTTCCCTTCACTTCTGAAGGAAATGCTTTTTTCTGCAAAATCAAATGTAATAGGACTGTAAATTCTCATCCAATCCACCCCCAAAATCATATCCAATTCTCCCAAAGGCATTACTCTGAAATCATAGCAGAATTTGTGCCCTTGTAAACTCCACAAAACCTTAGGACAGAAAGTGAGACCTCTGTACTGTGATCCATCTGCAACTGTTACCACAAATGGTTGAGTCAGCACTTGCTTTAACCCTACTTCTTTCACAATATCCGGATCAATAAAAGAATCATTGCTCCCTGTATCCAGCAAGATACTGATCTTTCTACCTTCCACCCATCCATACACTGTTATAGAGTAGATTTGATCCCTGTTACCAATGGACTTCAAGCAAAGTTGCTCAGGTGGTTCTTCTACCACTTCCCCATCTTGTTCTACCTCAACTACATACATGTCATCTTCCTCCATCACTTCATGTGAGTTAATGAGACTAACCTGTCTGAATTTGCATCTGTGGCCTGGACCAAATTGTTCTCCACATCTGAAGCACAGTTGATTGGTTCTTCTGTACTGAATCTCTTGAGGAGTTAATCTCTTAACATTTCCCAAAGTCTTCCTCCTTTCGTCACTATCAACATTTACTGGATCAGTCATTTTCCCTGCTATCTTCTCATCTCTTCTAGGCATATTGCTAGTCACAGGATTCCCAAACATTCTTTGCCTCCTATTATTGACTTCAACATTTTGTTCCTGCAAAATAGCCAGCTCCATTGTTCCTTGTAGTGTATTCGGCCTGAGCATTCTTATCATCGGTTTGATTTCTTCCTTCAATCCACTAACAAAACTCGAAATAAAATAATGCTCGGAAAGGTAGGGGTCTCTACCTATGATTATTGCTCGCAATTCTTCAAACTGCTCCTGATAACTTCTTACACTTCCCTTTTGATAGAGCTTATTGAACTCCTCCACTGGATCTCTTGTTCCCAATTCCGAAAAACGCCTCAATACAGCCTCTTCGAAATCCTCCCGATTCCAAAACCTTCTTGTCCTTTTAATACTTTGGAACCACACCTCAGCTCTTCCTTCCAAATATATCTCCACTGCTTCTACCCTTTGCATATCATCGATCTGGAAGTAATTGAAGAACCTCTCACAACGTCTCACCCATTCTTTAGGTCGATCCCCCGAGAACGTAGTTAGTTCTATTTTTGGCTGATATAAACCAGTACTCTTCCCTATCTTATGCCTCCAGTTACTGGCTTCTTCCATGTCAGGATTAAATCTGTCTTTCTTGTGTTGAAATCCTATTTCTCTCCTGTGTTCTATCTCCGGAGAGTTGCGTCTCTGCTCTCTTTCTGGCGACAAATACTGATCCTCCCTTACCAGTGATTTCTGCTTGTAATTCCCTTGCATGAACTGAGACATTAATTCTCTCATCATTGAGATTTCCTTCCTTTGCTCATCCTGATTATGCATGAATTTCTCCATATGATTGCTCATCTGTCTCTGAATTTTATCCTCCATATCAGAACTCAGAATCTTGTACTTCTCCTCTATAGCTTCGTAAACTTGAGCGTTGTTGCGATTCAACTGCTCCTTGTTTATTTCTATTTGAAGCTTCATCTCCTGTAGGAAATCGTTGACCTTAGATTCCGGAGCCTTCATCCGAGTGTTATCCGCCATTTTCTTTTGCCGAGAATTGACCTGCTCTGATACCACTTGTCACGAGCCCACTTCTTAGTAAGGCTAATTGCGTAAACTTTACTTACTCTTTGCTTAATGTGCAACAAGAAAAAGAAGAACAGAATACAGAAACGAGAAGGAAGATGCAGAGTTTGAGAAGAATGGTTACAGGAAGAAGAAAAGATTTGGGGAAGAAGAAGAAGGTAACAATTCGGTTACACAATGCTTAATCGATGCCTACTCTAGTTGATAGTTCTTCCTTTTATACTCCTTCCTTCTGCTCTTGATTAACTTCGTGTTCTTGTTGCTTCTATTGCAACCGAATCAGTTTGTAACTGATTCAGTTTGTTGCTGCCGTTTGTTCATGGTTGCTGCCTCTCAGCTACCCACTCCAATAAACCAGGTATTTTCCACTTTTGCCCTTTGTAAATCTCGCACTCGTGACATTAAATAAACCAACGAATATAATTAAAGAATATAGTCTAATATTAATTAAATTTTGGCCAAATTAGATGAAAAGATTGGTTTATTGTCAGCCCAATGTCAATTGGGCCGAAAATTTAAAGCTAAGCCCTTATACTATAAATAAGCCAACCCTAATTTTTTTTATGTTCTCCATCCACCTCCACTCATTTTTGTAAGAACTTCTCCCCCTCTTCTTACATTCAAAGAAAAAAAATTACTCCTCTTTCTTACATTCAATTGGCACCACCCCTTCCTTCACTTTAGCCCAGCGACGACCCCTCTTTCACCTTTCAGCCTTGCTCCGCTGCTCTTCCCGATGTCCTCCACCATTCTCCCTCCTTCCTAGTCCGTCAACCATCGGATCTGTTCGGGCTTTGCCATGTTCTGTTCTCCACTAGGCTCACCGCCGTGCTCTGGGTGCATCCAAATTCGTCAGTGCAAACATCTTCATCGGTGTCGACAGCTTCGCCGCCGTGCTTCGGGTTCGTCACCAGACTTGCTGATGCTCCAGGTTCGCCACCAAAATTGCCATCTCGTTTGTCACCATACTTGCCGGAGCCACCACGTCTTTCTACCCCAGATTTGTCAAAAATTTCAAATTACATCTCCAATGTACTCTATTTGATTTATTAGTTGAATTGAAATAAAAGTAGTTTTATTAGTTTGTTGTTGTTGTGTATCTGATATATGGTCCTAGTTCTTCTGGTTATGAACTACCGAAGGCAGAATCATCTGCATTCGGCAGGTTTTTTATATTCTGGAAATAAAACATGTGATGTTGCACTACTCTCGTTCAATTTTTTTTCCGCGGTTAAATTTTGTAGAAAAACTGAAAATGAACAATGTTGCACTTGCATCCGTGACTTAATAATAACTGGCATCGCTTGCCCTTCTGTTCTGAACCGAGGTAAAAAACATTTTTTACCTTAGTTTTTGAACTGAGGTAAAAAAACATACTTTTTACTCCGACAGTATTTACCTCAATATTTTGGCCTAAAAACTGAGGTAAGAACCCCTAAATAACCGAGGTAAAAACCCCTAAATAACCGAGGTAGTAGGTGTTGTTTCTTCTAGTACCCTAACCCCAAAGTGACATTCATAGACTTAGTGTTACCAAGACACGGGGATTCATTTCTTGTGACAGACAAGAGGTCCGAAGGTAAGGATGGCTCGTTGTGGAGACCTCTCCATAACTGTTTCATCGTTGGTGGAGTCGCCGATGGCAATTCCGGAGACCCACAGGTAAGTGGTTCTAACTAAAAAGCATGAAAAGTGAAATAAATCGTGAGGATGACGATAAATATACGGTGTTTTTTTTGCTTTTGCATTTTTCATTAGTGATTTGATAGATTTTGCATGTTTTGCAATGAGGATTTTTGAGATGAAACTATTGTTGGCTTGAAAATTTGAGTTTGAGACTCGTGATTGTGTTTGAATGGAATTAAATTTGATTGGCGACAAAGTCTTTTGAAAAAAAGGAAAAAACTAAGGATTAGGTCAAAAATTTTGCAATCTCAAGCCAAGACCTGACACGGTTCGTGCCAAGGGCTTACGTCTGTACGAGGAGTGTTGGCGTGAGGGGATGCCTCGTGCCAATCTGTTTGGCACGAGGGGATGTTTCGTGCAAGAAGGTTTCGTGCAAGAAGGTTTGGTGCGAGGCTTTGGTCCGTGCCAAACATCTTCTACGTCGATTTATGATTTTCCCTTGCCAAATTGTTCCAAAAATGCAATTTTTTTTAAATATGAATTTTAACTCAAAAATTCATTTTTGGTCCGTGACAAACATCTTCTGCGCTGATTTATGATTTTTCATTGCCAGATTGTTCCAAAAATGCAAATTTTCAAAAATTTAAATTTCTAACTCAAAAATGCATGCAAAATTTTTGAAATTTCCTAACCCCTTAGAATTTTTTTATGCAAATAGTACTTCCTATATTCCTATGAATTAATTAATTTGTACTATTGTCCCCTAATATGCAAGTTTGAAAATTCCATTCTTATCCTAATTGTACCTCTCTCACTTATCATCTAGGCTTAAATTATAATCCCTTAGTACACTTCTTCACCGAATTTCATCATTTGACACATTGTTTCTTCTCCAGAAACACTCCCTTTCACATACTCTTGGTGAAACTCGAAAAAATTGAATCTTTCTTCCAAAAAAATAGCAATCTTCGCTTCATCTTGTGTGGTTATTAAAAATTATAGCTTCAAATTTTAGGTAACCCATTGAACTCTCTGTTTATATGCTTTATGGAAATTGTGGTGGTGTTATGAAAAACATGATTCTTGAATGCGTGTGTGTATTTTTTAGAGATGTGTATGAGTTTTTATGCATAATATTGTGTTGAAGAAAGTGTCGGGTGGATTGATGTGTTATGATACTTGAATGATCTTCACGTGTTGGGTGATTTAGGAGAGAGTGAATCTTGATTTCATGATCTTATTGATGGGTTGGTGAGAACTTACATGGGTTTGTTGTTTGATGAGGAATGTTCTTGTTTAAATAGCCTTTAAGCTTAGATCATAATGTTTTGAATGGATAGGCTATTTGGGAGAATGTTATCTTGTTTGATGGTAATGTAAACCATGCCTTGTTTATGATCATATCACCACTCTTGCCTTCATTTTTTTTAGGTTTCCACCTAAGAGGAATGTTTCAGAAAAGGGAAAGTTCACGAGGGTGAGAAGAGGAAGAATTAGGCGAAGGGTGAATACCCCGAGCCAATGACCTTCATTCTTCACAACCCCACATTTGTGACCGATGAGTTTACGGGACTATCTAAAATTTATGTGACTACATCACAGAGGTGGAGGAACTTGAGAGAGCCAAAGAGGAGTATTTCAGAGACTGGATTTGCATGCTAGGACATTATGACAGCTCTAAGCTTACTCGAGCCCGTGACTTATCTATTGAGATGAGTTGGTCTAGAGGGGTTCTTAGAAAAGCACTCTAAGACATACATCAGGTGGACCATAGAGTTCCTAACTACTCTTTCGTTGGTCATAAATGAGAATGGACACAAGGCAATAAAATTCAATCTTGACGAAAAGGAGTATCAGATGACGCACCGGGAGATAGCCCATGCCTTCAGCTGGAGGTACTGGAGAGAGATCCTTAGGACACACTGTTAAGGGATGCCTTTTTCTCTTGGGAACCTTTAGAGGCAGCTGTCATGGACTGATCAGAAGAACATGTGCAAGAGAACCGCTTTGGTTCATCTGATATTTCGTTACGTTCACCGGTTATTGGCAATGGGGGTTTTCTGCCACGGTGAGCTAATGCAATGTTTGGGTTCAGATGTTCATTGCCTTTGGGCAATGACTCCTGAGGGTAACCTCTACCCAAACCTAATTGGGCACTTTGTACATGAGTTCACAATGATGGGGGAAAGAAAGAGTGGTAAGATAGCTATGGCGTCATGGTTGGTCTATTCGCACAATATTTAGGGTATCCCATCACACAAAGAGCATTGGCTAACTTGGGACGATTGGGTACAAGGTATAACATTGAGAAGCTAGCCAAAGCATCCATGGTGGACCTACAAAATTGGAGGGTAGATATGCATGGCTTTATGGCGGAGCGAGCACTTGCAGTTTCATGGTACTTTCACAGTCGGAGCGCACTGCCATCAACCATGACACATGCTTGGATAACCTATTTATTGAGCTGCACCAATGCTTTGAGAGAAAGTTGGTTAGAGTTCCAGTCACCCCGAAGATAGACATTTAAGAGGCCAAAGGTGGGACATCCTTGAGAGCACATCATAGCCACGCTCGCCTATCCTCGGATATCATTGACCGATTGCAAGTATTTGAGCATCAACTTTTGAGTTCTACCCTAGTGTTGCAAGAGGTGGTCCAAGCGATAGGAGGAGTGAGGATGCAAGTGGATGATCTTAGTTCAAGGATGGATCACTTCGAGGGCGCACTTCAAGCAACATGATACCTTGATAGGAGCTTCACTAGTAACGACGAGGAAGAAGACCCTTCAGGGCCACAAGAGTAGGTGTCCCTATATCTCCCAACCTCACTTGTGTATTTACATGATTTTTATTGCATTGTAGACTATGCATCAGATAAGTGCCGGGAGGGGAGTAGTGGGCAGTTAGGGAGTTCATTCTTGGATTTCCTTGGTGCATTTTCATGCTTTTGTTGGTAGTTTTTCTTAATTGTTAGTGATTTTTTTTTTTGTGTTTGTTGAGTGATGCTTTTGGATGAATATTTTGTCGCATGAAATGCTATGCTAGAGTTTCTAGTTTGCATGGGGTAGGTTATTTCAGGATATTGGTGGTGTATTTTTATGTCTGGTTTTATCTTTTGTAGCATGAGCCCACTTTTGGGTAAATTTTGTGCGACACCAAAAAATTGGAAATATTGAAAAATGAAAACAATACAAAAACCTGGACAACTCGAAAACCCAAAAGGGTGACTTGGGTAACAATAAGAAAAGTACGGATAGGTCGAAAAACCTAGGTAAAAATGAGAGGCCAGGCTCGCCTATGCTTATGAGCCTAGGCAAAAATGAGAGGCCGTGTGGAAAAAGGTGACAAGTGAGTCCCCTTTGTGTGTAAAAGCTAGGATGAAAACCTGAAAGGGCTCCTAGGAAAAATGAGAGAAATAGAGAGAAAACAAAAAAGCTAGGTTTATGATACATTTGACTTCTTGGTTGTAACTAAGTCGAGCATAACGAATTATCCCTATGTTACAACCAAGTTGATGGCTCTTGGATTTGCTTGGTGGAATTTGTTTTGGAGACGACTCTTGGATTGCTTTGGGAAAAGTTTTGAAGAGGTATGCTAGCTTGACACTTATCTTTTTGGCTTACCCTTTTCCACATTTTATATTGGGTGGTTAGATTTCTTATGTTCTTCGGGGAGTGTGAGATTTATGAGATTCTTACTCTTTTAGGGGGAAACAGGGTAATCTAGGAATAAGTTGGATACATCAGTTAACTTATGTTTGCACGCTACATTTCACTTAATTCATTTCATGTCATTGTTTACTCGAGGATGAGAAAACGGTTAAGAGTGGGGAGTCTGGTGTGCTTTATTTCAGCGTGAGTGGTTCATGGACATGCACCAACAGCTTGCACCAGAGGAGATGCCCCATGCCAAATGTTCCAGGATGAGGAAATGGCGTGACCGGTGCCATATCTTACGGTCCGCATGCCATGAGTTCAAGGATTTTCTCAAAAATGGCTATGTACGGGCGCTACTCGTCCCATTTACAATAGCCCCATGCCGTTCCAAGTTCAAGATGTCAAGACTAGCCTATGGCCCACACCAAATTTTGCACCCCCCGTGTCACGGGTCACCCTCTAGTGCATCCCAGCCATGCTAGAGTGCCACGCCTACCACCTAATTTCCCACGTGCATCACACTCAGCTTGGTTGCTTGCAACACACGAAGCCTTTAGAGGGACGTGGTCAAGTATGTAGAAAAAATACACACACAAGTTTAGATTAGGAGCATGGCTTCACACACACAAGCCAACAATTAAATACAAAGCCCAACAACTGGGGAATGAATGTTTGTTTTCAATATATTGCAAAATTGTAACCAGATGTGGGTAGCTCAGTACTCCACATATATGTTGTACAAACATTATCACGAGTGTAGGGTACATAGGCAAAAGAAGATCAAAGGGGAAGATGTCTAGGACAAGGAGCTTGGGATATGTTTTCTCGAGCTGTGATACAACACTTAGGGTGCTGGCCTTGCGGGCGACCGGGTGCTGTGCGCATAGGGGTATTGTGATGAGTGTGTCGCAGGCGCAGAGGGGGACATCACGGGTTGTGAAAGGTTAGGCAGTCGCTACTGGATTACCCAAAGGCGTGTGCAACGTAGTCAAAATAGATCGGTGAGTACCGGGTACATTGGAAAAAGAATATCAAAGGGGAAAATGGTACATAGGCCTAGACCATAGAAAAGAAACTAAGCTACACTACTAGCTAAGATATTACAAGAAGAAGAGAAGACTTCTAGGATAAGGAACTTGGGACATGTCTTCTCGGGCTGGGACTCAACACTTAGGATGCTGGCCTGATTGGCGACCAGGCGCTGCGCGCATGGGCGTTGGGCAAAGATGGCTCAGGCGTTATGTACAGAGCATCACGGGCATAGAGGGGAACATCACGGGCTGTGATTAGTTAGGCGGTTTCAATGGGGCTGGCACTGGATGACCCAGAGGTGTGTACGGCGCAGTCGAGGGAGATCAATTTGCAGGCACAAATTGAGCGGCATGGGACCGCATCACCATTTTGGCATGCATGTGAGCATGGGGTTGCATTTATCTTGGGTGATAAGCCCCACCCCGTAACATGTGCCAGACTTTTATGCGGACCAAGCATAACGACCATAGCTCGTGCCAAAGCACTCACCCCGCGCCAAACTTATGAGAAAACCATGCTTCCAGACCATGATCCACGCCATACCCCATGGTCCGTGCTAGAGCCTCGAATCACAACCTATGCTAGATCCAGTGCCCCATGCCAGATTAAGAACCACGACCCACACTCATGCATCCAGCGATATGTACTTGGTGCAAACTGCACCATCCGCAGCGGCCTACTCTAGGCGGCGGCTGAACTAGGGTTTTAACATTTTTAGCCTATTTTGGCCCTAGTTTTAGGCCCGATCCCCCTCTTATATGTACATATGACCTTATTCTACTAGGTTAATCAGGTAAAAAATAGATTAGCTCATTAATTAGGAGAGTACTTTTAGGGAGAGAAACACTCTCTCCTTTTCTTTTCTTTTCCTTTCTTTTTGTGTTCATCCTTGATGTGGAATTCAAATCCATATTTGAATTCCATATCTATGGAGTAGTTTCCATAGCTTGGGGATAATTTTAGCACATGTTTAACTTTATGTTTTGTGTTCAAGATATTGCTATGATTGTTCTTCAATGTTCTAAATGCACGAATATTAAATGACATCGGCACACACTTTGGGCTATATTCATGTATGGTGCAATTATTTCTTCCCTATTAGGAAGAGAAACCTAGATTTTAGAATGGATAAGGGAGTACGTTGCGTCTGCGTGAGTGTGTGCACGGGAGACCTGATTATTGCCTGAATTATTTTCCATCACACCAGTCTTAGCTCATTAGGTAAATTTTTCTAATAGGTTACAGGTAGAGATATTGAAAACGTAGCAAGCTAGGGCTGTAAGAGGCCTTAGTATCATAGATAAGGTGCCAACGACCCTTGGGCTTAGTTTGTAGGACGCGGGGGAAGTTGGTGGGAGCCTAGGATGTAATCGCACGGGGGAGAAACATACCTACAACAATGGCCACAACTTGTTGTACTCCCCTAATTACGATGACAATGTCGATGGAGGGTTGCGAGCACACCCGACATGACAAGTACGGGGAAGTGTATGCCATCAGCCACATCACGTGTTGTGAACAATCTAATAGATTGTTTGGTAAGTCTCACATGTGAATGAAGCAAGGATCAAAACAACAGGTTAATCATGTTGCGCAATGAGTCCCTGAGTGCTTAGCTTAATTTGATTACATGCTATTTTACTTTATGCTTTGTAGTTGTTAATCTGAAAATCCATACCCACCCCCTTTTGTGTTTGCATTTACTAGCTATTTCTTTCACTCGTACGGATTGAAAACCTGTGCGAGGTTGTGTTTTATGTTAGTACTTGAGCCCTAGCTTCTCTGTGGACAAACCCATCTTACTGCTAACTACCTTCTAGTTAGTGTAGCAGTGAGAATGGGTGCAGAAATATAAATTATATCTTTGACTGTCCCACTGGAAAAATCTCCAATTGGGTTAATTAGCTAAAATTAATGACCCCGGGTGAAGGCAGGTCAGGACGCTGGAAAATAGTTCTCCAAGCACCTTCGCTTCATGTCCATCCAAGAGCCAATACATCATAGTGGTAAGTCGTATAGCCAGTATTTAGCTCTGTCTTGAAGGGAAAATGGAAAGGCTCTCAAGTTTTAATTATCTTCAGAAACTCCCTGAGGCTTCATGTTTGTACACACCAAGTGAAACTCTGATAGATGCTTGTTTGGGTCCTCCCCCGCCAGTCCGTGGAATGTAGTTAGGTAATGGATCATGCAAGAGTGAGTGTCACTATTTCTCCCAACTTCACCTGTGTTTTGTTATGACTTTGTTGCATTGGAGACTATGCATCGGCTAAATGTTGGGAGGGGAGTAGTTAGAACTTAGGGAATTCAGTTTTGAATTTTCTTGGTACATTTTCATGCTTTTGTTTGTATATTTTCTTGATTGTTGGTGATTTTTGTTTGTGTTGTTGAGGGATGCTTTTTTATGCATATTTGGTGGCATGACATGCTATGTTAGAATTTCTAGTTTGCATGGGGTAGGTTGTTTTCGGATATTGGTGGTGTAGTTTTATGTGTGATCTTATGTTATGTAGCATGAAGCCCACTTTCAGGGAAAAGTTTTGCTACACAAAAAAAATTGGAAAACAAGAAAAATGAAAAAAAAAACCCTGGACAAGTTGAAAACCCGAAAGGGTGACTAGGGTAACATAGGGAAAACCCGAACAGGTCAAAAGACCTAGGTAAAAATGAGAGGCTAGGCCTAGGTAGGCTTACGAGACTAGGAAAAAATGAGAGGCCGTGTGGAAAAAGGTGAGATGTGGGTACCCTTTGTGTGTTAAAGCTAGGATGTAAACCTAAAAGAGCTCCTAGGCAAAATGAGAGAAATTGAGAGAAAACAAAAAAAACTAGGTTGACGATATAACTGACTCCTTCGTTGTAACTAGGCAGAGAATCATGAATTATCCCTATGACAACCAAGTTGACGACTCTTGGATTTCCTACGGCCTGCGATATAGTCTTCATGACCCGCCTCCACCCCGGTCATTAATTGTAGCTAATTAACCAGAGCAAAGTCTTTACAATGGCCCACAATGTTCCAAGTTCAAGATGTCAAGACCAGCCTACGGCCCGCGATAATGTTTTTATGACCCACCTCCACCCCAGTCGTCAATTGTAGCTAATTAACTGGAGCGGAAGCTTTTCCCGTGGGATGGTGAAAGATAAGATTTATAGTTCTGCACACGTTCTTACTGCTACGCTACCTAGAGGGTAGTTACCGGTAAGCACTGGGTTTGTCCACAGAGACGCTAGGGCTCAAGTATCAGCTAAAGACACAACCTCGTACGGGTCATCAATTTGTACGAGTGAAATGAATAGCTAGTAATTGGAACAAAAGGGGGTGGGGGTTGGATTCAAAGATTATCAACTACAAAGCATAAAGTAAAAAGACAAGTAAGGTAATTAAACAAAACACTTGGGGAGTCAATGCACAACATGATTAACCTAATGTTTCGATCCTTAATTTATTCACATGCAAGATTTACTAAACAACCTAATATTGTGTTCACAACACGTGGTGTGGCCAATGGCATACACTTCCCCGTACCTTTCACGTTGGGTACGCTCGCAATCATCCATTGACACTGCCATCGTAATTAGGGGAGTACAACAAGGTACGACCATTGTTGTAGGTATGTTCCCCCATGCGATTACGTCCCGGGCTTCCACCATGAATGCAAAATTTCCATCGGGTTCTATCAACTAGGCCCAAGGGTCATTGGCAACTTATATATGATCTAGGGTATCTCACACCCTAGTTTCCTACCTTTTTAGCTATCTCTACCCGCAACCTATCAGAATACTTTACATAATCTGCTAAGACTGGTGCAATGGTAAATTAGTCAGAGTATAACTTGGGTCTCTCATGCACACACTCACGCAGATGAAACGTACTCCCTTACCCATTCTAACATCCAGGTTTCTCTTTCCAAGGGGGCATAAATAAATGCACCATACATGAATACAGCCCAAAGTGCAGACTGGTATGTTGTGTTATATTCATACATTCAGAACATTCAAGAACAATCATAAAAATATCATGAACACATATAATAGGATGAAGCTAATGCATCTCACATAAACATAAAGGTTAAATCATGCGATACATTTATCCTCAAGTTGTGGAAACTACTCTATAGACATGAAATTCAAATACGGATTTGTATTCCATGCCTAGGATGAACACAAAATAAAGAAAAAGGAAAAGGAAAATGGATAGAGTGTTTCTCCCTCTCTAAGAGCTCTCTAAATGATCTAATATACCTTTTTTCATCTTTAACCTAGTAGACCAAGGTCATGTATATAGCAGAAGGGGATTGGATCTAAAAATAGTCCCAAAATAGACCAAAAAATGCTAAACCCTAGTTCAGCCGCTGCCTGCGCAGGCTGTCGCTGATAATACGATCCGCGCCTAGTTTTTTTGTGAGACAAATTATTGCATACAAGTTGTGGATCTTCATAGTAACAGGATCCGTAATCTGGCACGGGTTCGTAGCATGAGGCTCTGGCACAGACCCTGAGGTTTGACGCGGTGTCATTGGTTGCCCACTAAGGGTGCTAACCATGCGTCCAAGCCGCGTACTTCCTTGTCACGACTACCGCCTTGTTCCCATGTGCGTCGTACTCAGCTCGGTTGCACACAGCACACCAAGCTTTTAAAGGGACGTGGATGAGTGTGCAATGGAAAATACACACACGAGTTTGGAATAGAAGCATAGCTCAGACACACAAACCAAATATACAATATAGAGCCCAACACTGGGGAGCAAATGCTCGTAATTCAATATATTGCACAAAAGGTAACCGGGCGTGGCTAGCTCAGTACTCCACATATATGCAGTATAAACGTTATCACAAGTGCTAGGTACATAGGCAAAATAAGGTCAAAGGCTAAAATGGTACGTAGGCTTGGAACTTGATCAAAATAGCTACTCTAAACTAATAACTAAGCTATTACAAGTATTTCCAAGAAAAAGAGAAGACTTCTGGGACAAGGAGCTTGGGGCGTGTCTTCTTAGGCCGGGATGTAGCATTAATGGTGCTAGCCGGTAGGGCGACCGGCCACTGCGCGAATGGGCATTGGGCACATGCAACTTGGACGTTGTGCACAACACGTCATGGTCGTAGAGGGGGACATCACGGGCCATGAACGGTTAGGCGGTCGGCACTGGATGACCCAAGGGTGTGTGCGGTGCGGTCGAGGGAAACCGGTTCACAGTGACGCATTGAGCGGCATGGGACCGCGTCATCGAATTAGCGTCGATACGAGCATTGGGTTGCATTGAGGTCGGGCATTAATCCCCAACCCATAACATCCTCTCCCACTCAATTCGGCAAACATCCTCAGATCCATCAGTTCTCCAAGGAGCTTCGCTACCCACACTTGTCTCGTACACTTTTGTCTTAGAAAAAGGGTTGATTCAATTGTCGGCGCTGGTGCACTCTTGTTTAGCC
Source organism: Rubia yunnanensis (assembly GCA_037428765.1). Lineage (NCBI taxonomy): Eukaryota > Viridiplantae > Streptophyta > Magnoliopsida > Gentianales > Rubiaceae > Rubia > Rubia yunnanensis. Next base: position 41,570,214 of record CM075061.1, on the reverse strand, counting down.
ATGGTCCTCGGCTTCTCTTCACTTCCAGTTTGAGCTTGCTTGATTTTATAGCACCCACTCCTTGATCAATAATCAAAGGAATGTCCAACTGTTGATGCTGTCCACTACGCATCATCATCCGTTCACGTTTTGGCTTCCAGCCTTGTGGAACAAGGGGTTGCTGATGTGAATGATGACTCGACTTTCTTCGTCGAGGTTTACAAGGTTTAGCTTGATTGAACGATTTGAAACGGGAAGTTTGATGGGGCGCGCCAGCCGGCAGACTTATCTTTTCAATCCAGATCTTCTTGGCAACCGACAAATGCTTCCTATACTCCTCGGATCCATCGGGGAAACCCATTGTAGGTGTAGACCCTCCTGACCCTGCATTTCTGTTCTCCCCACTGGAATCTTGTCTTAAGCACATGACAAACTGCAAAGCCGAGAGTTTATCCCCGGGTGATCTCTTTGTAGTCATTTTGACTATGCACGGATCGGTGCCTAAGACATAAAGGCAGTTGCCATACGGGTTTACGAAAATCCGTACATCTCTCCAAAAATCCATGTCAAGGACTAAACCAAACTCGTCCATTTTAACAACATGGAAATCCGCTGTGGCTTTCATGGTGCCAACCTGAACCGAGCATCACCTCACAACACCTTGTAACGGTTAAGCTATACTATTGACGGCCTTCATTCTACCCACAGCTTTCTCCAACATGAGCCCCAACCTTGATGCCTCTTTTTCGGAGACATACACATAGCCTGCTCCCGTATCGACCATCGCTTGGATGGGTTTTCCATTTACGCGCAAGTCCATATGCATCAATGCTCCATTCAGCTGTCGTACTTGTTTTACACAGACAATCTCAGGTTTGTCAAGCTTAGATGCAGCCTTCCCCACTTTGCTTAACCAATTTCCAGCTCTCTTGGATCAAACTACAACAACTACCTGGTCGATCTCAAGCTCCGTTAATGGATTCAACCGCCCTGGCTCTATTGATCTCACCATGGAATTACACCGTATATTTAATGCCCCCACGGAGCATGGTTCTTCCTGTTCGGGCCCAGACTCTTCAGCTGACTGCTCCTGAACTACCTCGCTCAGTGCCTCCCTGATTTGTCTCGAGTCCTCGAGCAACATAGCAGTGATCCTTTGCTCTGTTAGACAATCAAACAAGGGCATGATTCCCTTTGCATCTTTGGCACACCAGTCGTGCCTTCCCAGTTGGTCCATTCCACCTTGGTTTGGACACACTTGAACTCATTGCGCTTACACTAGGGCTTGCCCCATTCCATCCAACACCCGAATTGGGCCTGTAGCTACCTTTGCCGGTCAGACTGGGTCTAAACTTACCCCCCACCTTGAGAGAACTTGCACCCGCACTATTACCCACGTTGGAAATAGTTGAGCCATTCACTTCCCTATCAACTCGTTGCAATCCTCTGCCATTACAGTCTTCCAAACTTTCGACGAACACTACCGCTGAGTTATAGTCCGTGCAACAAGCCCTCCTTAGCTCAAGGCTAGCCCAAGGCTTCAATCCTTGGCTGAATTCATGGAGTTTATACTCCTTCGGATGGTAAGGAAAATCTAGCATACAATTTTGGAACACTGACACGTACCCCATAATACTGCCGGTTTGCGCCAAGGTCCTTAAACAAAGTAATGCCTCTTCTTTCACGTTGGTTGGGATGTAATGTTGCCTCACCTTGAGCTTCAGTTCATCCCATGTGTCAATGGCTACGCATCCATCCTTAATCTCCGTATCTTGGGATCGCCACCACACCATAGCAGAGCCCTCCAAGTACATAGTCGCGACAGTGACTCTCTCAGCTTCCAAATTCATTTCGGTCACCTTAAAGTATTGATACAACTCACACAAGAAGTAATCAAGCTCTCTAGCATCACGTGCCCTTCCGTATTTTAGAGGTTCGGGGACTTTCAGTTTATGCACAACATGGGCACTACCGCTAATGCCCCCACCTTGGGACAAGATGGCTACAACTTGCAAGAGCATGCTCACATCTCTGCCTAGCTTCTCGGTGATACCCCTCAACTCGGCAATGTCTAACTCGCGAGACGCCAAAGTTTCCCTCAGCTCGGCAATCACCTCATCCTAACGTGCCACCTTCGCATTGGCCACTTGAAAGTCTATACTGATAATTGCAACATCCATTTCCATCTGATCCAGTTGGTCAGCTAAGTTCCTGGACTCTTGTGCTACACCAAGGACAACCCTCTCGATGTCCTCCAACCGATTCATCTTCTTAGACATAGCGACGGCCACTCACTATGCACCCCAGTGCCATTTGGGCTATGATACCAGCTGTCACGGGTAACCCGCTAAGGATGCTAACTGTGCAGCCTTTCCGCATACTTCCTTGTCATGACTACCACCTTGTTCCCACGTACGTTGCACTCAGCTTGGTTACACACAGCACACCGAGCGTTTAGAGGAACATGGACGAGCGTACTGCAGAAAATACACACACGAGTTTAGAATAGGAGCATAACTCACACACACAAGCTAAATATACAATATAGAGCCCAACACTTTGGAGCAAACACTTGTAATTCAATATATTGTAGAAAAGGTAACTGGGTGTGGGTAGCTCAGTACTCCACATGTATGAGGTATAAACGTTATCACAAATGCCAGGTACATAGGCAAAACAAGGCCAAAGGCTAAAACAGCATGTAAGCTTGGACCTTGATCAAAATAGCTACACTAAAATAATAATTAAGCTATTACAAGTATTTGCAAGCAAAAGAGAAGACTTCTGGGACAAGGAGCTTGGAACATGTCTTCTCAGGCCGGGATGCAGCATTAATGGTGCTAGCCGGTAGGGCGATCGAGCGCTGCGCAAATGGGCGTTGGGCTCAGATGACTTGGACGTTGTGCACAGCACGTTGCGGGCACAGAGGGGGACATCACCGGCGGTGAGCGGTTAGGCGGTCGGTACTGGATGACCCAAAGTCGTGTGTGGCGCGGTCGAGGGAAACTAGTTCGTAGTGATGCGTTGAGCGGGATAGGACCGCGGTATCATTTTCACGTCAATGCAGGCATGTGATTGCGTTGTGGTTGGGCGTTAATACCCACCCTGTAACATGCAGGCTGTGGTCATAAGGCACGGTTTGCTCAGAAATCTGGTGCGGACCATGGCCTATGGCGTGGGCCGTGGTTAGAAGGAATGGTTTGCTCAGAATGCTGGCATGGGGAACAGACTTTGGCGTGGTCCAACGGATGGTCTTAGCATCTTGATCTTGGAATGGCATGGGACATCATGAACAGGATGGTTCGTGCCAATGATTAGCCATTTTTAGGCAAACCTTTGAACTTTAGTTGCACAGACCGTGGTGTATGGTGTGACTCATGCCATAGCCTTGCTAGGGAATTGTTGGCACGGGGTTTCTCCTCTGGCATGGACCGTTGGTGCTTAGCCGTGAACGGTCTGCGCTGACCTATGGTACCTTGGCCGACTAAACTTCTTTCCTTCACTACGGGATAGCCGTTAGTCCAATTTGAGATTTCTAGTAGTTGATTGTGCAGTACTCAAGAAGAAAAATCCAATGGAATCAGTCTTAAAGTCTAATTATTCTCAGATCGTTCTCAGAATTTGTTAAAACTCATTGGACCGCAATTCCCTATTTCTTCAATGGCCGCTTTGAACTCCAATGCCACCTATCCTTGGCTCCAATCTCCTTCAACCATGCATTGATATTTGTGGGCTTTTCTACTACCATTCTAGAGGTGAATGACCTTCGATCTCTTCTACTGTCCTTGCAAACGACTCTCAATATCTTCTACTGCCCTTACAAACGGCCTTCACATAGAATGTAATAAAAAAGTACCCATGTGCAACCCACTGTAGATGATCAAATGGAAGATCTAGGAGCCCATGGATACAAGATATCCATTAGTACTAATTAAGTCTACAAAATGCAGGATTTAGATAATAAAATCAAACATGGCCGTCGAAACCCCTTTTCAGGTAATCTCAACTAATACTAGCAATCTGTCATACAAAATATACAAAAAACTATGCCGGATGCAGTGGTTAATGCACGCAAAATGAAGCATATCAGACTCTCCACACTTAATCATTTCTTCATCCTCGAGTAAACAAAGACAAGACAAAGAATTAAGCAAAATGTAGCATGCAAAACATAAGTTAACTGAGGCATCCCACTTATTCCTAGATTACCCTATTTCCCCAAAAAAGGGTAAGAATCTCACAACTCTCACACTCCCCAAACAACAAAAGCAATCTAACCACCCAAAAAAATGTGGAAAAAGGTAACCCAAAAAGATGAGTGTCAAACTAGCTTACTTTTCCCAAAATGATCTCAGACCCGCACCGTACCTTAGAAGTAACCTGAGCTAAGGCTTAGGGGTTCAAAGATAGATATTTATATTCCACACCCCGATTTTACTGCTACAGTACCAAGAGGGTAGTTAATGGCAATCCCTGGGTTTGTCTACAGAGATGCTAGGTCTAATGTACCAACCTAAAACACAAACTCATACAGGTCGTCAATCCGTATGAGTGAAAGGAATAACTAGTAAAGTAAACATGAAAATGGGGGAGGTGGGGTTTTTATCATGAAAGGTAAATAACACAACTACAAATTAAAGCTACAACTTGGGGAAATCATTGAGTGACTTCGTAAATCTAATGCTTGTATCCTACTATTTCATATAGAGATTTAAGAAAATATAATACTATGTCCATAGTGGGTGTTCTCACAACCCTCCATGGACATCACTATCGTAACTAGGGGGAACAACAAGGTCCAAAAGCTGTTGTAAGTCTGATTTCCCCCGTGCGATAACATCCCAAGAATTTATCACGAATGCAACTACTCTCCTCCGGTCCTATAAATTAGTCCCAAGGATCATAGCAACCTTATATGTGATACTAGGGTTTCTTGTAACCCTGCTTGTTACTAATTAAGCTATCTCTACCTGGAACCCATCGGACAAATTTACAAAGTCGGGTAAGACTTGTGCGATGGTAAGTGGGTCAGAGATGACCTCGAATCTCCCATGCACACACTCACACAGACTCATTCCCCTTCACCCAAACATCCAGTTTTTCCTTCATAGATGGGCATCGATTTATATACCTAGCTTGAATACAGCCCAAAGTATGTGCTTATATGTGCTGTAATATTCATGCATTAAACTGAATTATGAATACAGGATTACCAAGTCAACTATAACTTATCCCCAAGCTAAAAAACTACTCCCCAGATATAGAATTCAAATGAAGATTTAAATTCCACATCTTTTGGGATAAAGGAAAAATAAAAGATGAAACTAAGGAGAGAATATCCTATTTAATTTCTACAAGGTATGAAAAATAATAACCAAATATCCTAACCTAGTAGACCAAGGTTCTATATAGTAGTAGGAGATTAAGCCTAAAAATATGCCAAAATAGGCTAAATTGGGGTAAACTTTAGCTCAGCCGCCACCCGGCCCAAGGCGGTGTAAGAATTATGGTAGGATACCATTCTTGGGTTTCTTGCCCTTGAAAACCAACATCTCCTACCTATTGGTAGCACTCTACATAGTACTCTTGGTTTTGGGAACCAAGGGTTCTTTCCTTCTCATAGTGCTCCTCTCTCAACACATAGAAAGACTCGGTAGGATAATCGGAATGACACATCCTACAAAACCTTGCTTGTTGAGCCTCTCTTCTCATCATGAGTTCCCTCAAGGTGAGATGTTCTATTTTTAATTTTTTTTTCTCTTTTTCAAAAGTCCAGAATCATATTACAAGGATTCTCGATACAAATTCACCAAGAACCCAAGCAATACCTACTCCGAACAAAAACAACCAAAAAGAAGTGAAAAATAAAAACAACTAGCTAATATGCAATCAAATATGCCCAAACACTTAAAAATAAATGCCTCTTCCCTGGCAGCGGCGCCAAAATTTGGGAGATCATTGCCGTACCTCTCAAAGTTGTAATTTATAAGCCCTCTATGCTTACTAAATACAAGTAAGTAGATATTGGCAAATCAGGGTCATTCACGAAGAAGAGGGATTTTCTTAAGCGTTTAAACATATAAGGTTCATATTAAGCTAGAAGTAGAGATATATATATATATATAGATATATATATATATAGATATAGATATAGATATATATATATATATATAGATATATATATAGATATATAGATATATATATATATATAGATATATATATATATAGATATATATATATATATATAGATATATATAAAAGCAAGTAAATGGGGGGGGGTTGGTTGGTTGGTTTTCCTAAGTTATGAAATTAAAAGACAAACTAACTAGCAAAGTTAAGTAACTGTGCTTATCATCAAACAAACTAAGAAAAAAGGGTAAAAACTACAAAAGATAAAGCCTTGGGGGCAATTGATATCCACTTCCAAACCTCATGTAGATCATTGAACCATTCACTCATTGAATCACATTTTTTACCTATGGGGAATGTTATAACTTCCCATTCGAAGATCAACATTCATTCCTTTAAAATAGTAATTTGCAAAGACAAACAACGTCTATTTGCAAACCTCCTTGGCAATCACTCTAAGAAAATCACACCATAGAGGTATTTCATCAACGTCATTTCATACGAAGGACCATAGATTCGATAACAACAAGCATTCTACCAAAGACATAGCCATTTAACCAAACATAACATTCATTAGGCTAAACCTAGAACAAACCACATTCAAGATTCAAGCTTTCATTGCATCTATAGGATAAATATGAGAACAATCCAAACTATCATACTTATCTAGAAAGAATCACAACACATTATGCACGAGAAATTATAAGTCCATGTTCTTGGATTTTCATGCCAAAGAGCTAAGGAATTTGTGACTTTCCTTACACCCTAACACTTTAATCATACAACAACCTTCCTATTCTCAAACACCCTATGGCATAAATGAAGTAAAACATAGCATTAAGAACACATGAATGCTAAATAACAAAAGCTTCAAAATGAGTGAACTAATCTATTCATTGCTTTAGCTACTTGTTGTGAAGATAAATCTTCTATCCGTCTTAGATAGTAGTTTGCAAGAGTGAATTCGACATCTCTTGTCAAACCTCAACAATGACTCCCTTTGTCGAAACATGACTAAACGTATCCCATTGATGGCATTGAGTACGAAGAATCAACAAGCTTGACAACACTTATAAACACTACACCGTGTCTAAGCATTTAACCAATTCAAGCCTTTACACAATATTAGTCAAGAACGATCAGCATTCATAGACTTATCTCATTTTCTACCTAAAACAAACATGAAAACGAGTTCAACATCATCACATTCATCTAGCAATTATCAACACTTCAACATCATTTAGAAGCTCAAACTCATCCTCTTGGATTCCACATTCAAAGAGGGGAAATTAGCTGCTTTCTCCCAACCCTAACAAGCAATCATACAAGAAATTAATATACTAAAACTTCCAACAACATTAATACCATTAACAATCCACATTCAAAGCTCAATAAATACACAATAGAGAAAGCAATAGATAGATAGAAATTATTCTCAAGACATTAGCAAGGAAGCTCAATCAACTGCTCCCAAGTAGAAAACTAAACTAGATAATCAAAACCCATAACATAGAACAAAGATCTACAAAGAAAGAAGATGAAATGGAAGAAAATGGTGAAAAAAGGGTATTGGAGCCCTCAAGTCGGGCTTGGGAAAATGGGGAAGAAAAGGGGCTATTTGTAGCCCAAGTTTGTCAAAAAGAAGGTCAAAATGCAGCAGGCATTGCCCGGGAGAAAATAGCCTCGCCCGGGCGGAAATGGCCTCCCCGGGCGGGGGAGGTTTCAGCCCAAAATTCAGATCCATCCGCCTGGGCGATGCCATTTCCGCCCGGGCGAGCTGCAATTCGCGGCTTCTTGTTTTTCTTCCCACAGGAAAACAATGTATCGATGTTGGGAGTTCTTTTAGTTGATTTTATAGTGCTCAAGAAGACGAATCCAATGACGCCACCCTTGTAGGTTGATTCTTATTGGATAATTTTAAGAACTTTGTCGAAACTTCCGAATGATAATTCATCCGCTTCTTTGGCTTCCTTCTTCGACCCTTCTATCTTCTACCATGTTTTGGCACATAGCCTTCACTAAACCACTCCAAAGAGCTCTTGAGACATCTACAAATGAAGCTCACAAAATGGAATCTAGATGCTCGTAAGCACCAAAAATCCATTAGACTAAACATAGGTTACAAAATGAAGGATTTAGATATAAAAACTGAAAATGGTCATCTAAAGCCCTTATCATGTAAACCTTCCTAAATCTAGCAATCTTATAACAATAATATGAGAAAAGAGATGTTAAATTCTTTGGAAAATACATGTGTTTGACGTCTCATCAGATCTCCCCACACTTAAACCATACTCTTCCTCGAGTAAACAAGAACAAGCAAAGTTCAAAGCATAAACTTGCAAGTAAAAGTTTTCCCAAAACATCCAACATCCAACATCGTATTCCTAGACTGCCCTAACCCCAAGACATAAGAATTTGTCACACTCTTACATCCCAAACCTAAGATAATCTAAACAACCAACAAACCATAACAAAAGTGAGGTATACATATAATGGCAAGCTAACTTACTCCACCGAAAAAGCCACTCAATAGACAAATCAAGAGAAGCATAAAAAATTTCAATTTCTCTCATTCTGCCTTGGATCCCTCTCAGGTTTTCATCCTAGCTTCACACACTTGTTTTTCAATGCTCACCCTCTCGTTTTTCCTCACCAAATGGCCTCTCATATTTGTATAGGTCGCCCTTTTGTGTTTTCAACCTATCCGCCCCCCCACTTTTGCCTAAGTTGCCCTCTCTGGTTTTCAACTTAGTGGGAATTGTTTTTTCATTTTTATTTTTTTTCAAACAAAATATATCAAAGTGGAGCATATGCACACTAAAATACAGTACAATGAGATATATTTCTCTTTACCTCCCCACAATTAAAACACACATTGTCCACAATGTGAAAAGGACGAGATATAAAAATAAGGGAGAAAGAAAAAAAAATACTCACAACTAGGACCTTGGAGGTCCTTCCCGGTGATGGCAATGCTCACTTCTCAATGAATTTTCTCTCCTCCATGTTCACCAACTACACCCAACATGAAACTTCGATCCATCCCCTACAAAGCCACAACTATGCAAATCCCAGTCATCACTCACAAAAGATAACAACTAGAACTACTCTTAGATGGTGGTTTTCATAATGTTTCTGGTGGTGGATTGTGGTGGTATTCTTGTGGTTTTGGATAAGGGTTTGAGGACATGGTTAAGGATTTTTTTTTCTTCAAGAAAATAAAAATACTAACCTAACTTAGAAACTAGGGTTGCCTCCCTAGAAGTATGGTATAAGATGGTTATGGACAACTATTTTGCTCACATTGTTGGTTTTCCGGCTCATTCTCATACCACCAATCCGGATTACCACTCCATTCTGGGTTGTAAGAAGCATGGTATGGATACCATTCTTGGGTTTCTTGCCCTTGAAAACCAACATCTCCTACCTCTTGGTAGCACTCTTCATAATACCCTTGGTTTTGGAAACCAGTGTTTCTTTCCTCCTCGTAGTTCTCTTTTATCAACATATAGCAAGACTCAGTAGGATGGTCGGAATGACACATCCTACAAAACCTTGCTTGTTGAGCCTCTCTTCTCATCAAGAGTACCCTCAAGGTGAGACGTTCCATTTTTTGTTAAATTTCTCTTTTTCAAAATTCCAAAATTATATTGCAAGGATTCTCAATAAATATTCACCAATTACTCAAGCAAATACCTACTCCGAACAAAAACAACCAAAAAGAAGTGAAACAAAACTAGCTAATATGCAACAAAATATGGCCAAACACTTAAAAATAAGCGCATTCTCCCCGGCAGCGGTGCTAAAATTTGGGAGGTGGTCATCGTATCTCTCAAAGTTATAATTTATAAGCCCTTTTATGCTTACTAAATACAATTAAGTAGATGTCCACGAAGAAGAGGGATTTTCTTAAGCTTTTAAACATAAAAGGTTGATATTAAGAACACATGTATGCCATGGGGGAAATTGATATCCACTTCAAAACCTCATGTAGATCATTGAACCATTCACTCTTTCAATCACATTTGTTACCTATGGGGAATATTATCACTTCCCATTCAAAGATCAACATTCATTCCTTCATCAATGGCATTTGGACCATAGATTTGATAACAACAATCCTTCTACCAAAGACATAGTCGTTTAACCAAACATAGCATTCATTAGGCTAAACCTAGAATAAACCACTTTCAACATTGAACCTTTCATTGCATCTATAGGATAAATATGAGAAAAATCCATATTATCATACTTATCTAGCAAAAATCAGAACACATTATGCACGAGAAGTTCTAAGTCCATGTTCTTGGATTTTCATGCCAAAGAGCTAAGGAATTTGTCACTTTCCTAACACCCTAAGACTTTAATCATACAAACACTTCCTATTCTCAAAATCCCATAGCATAAATGAAGTAAAACATAGCATTAATAACACAAGAATGCTAAATAACAAAAGAATCAAGAACGAGTGAACCAATCTATTCATTGTTTTAACTACTTGTTGTGAAGATAAATCTTCTATCCTTCTTAGATAGTGGTTTGCAAGAGTGAATTCTACATCTCTTTACAAACCTCACCAATGATTCCCTTAGTTGAAAAATGACTAAACGTATCCCATTAGTGGCATTGAGCATGAAGAATCAACAAGCTTGACAACACTTATAAACACTACATTGTGTCTAAGCATTTAACTAATTCATGCATGTACACAAGATTAGTCAAGAGCGATCAATAGTCATAGACTTATCTCATTTGATACCTAAAACAAACATGACAATGAGATCATCATCATCACATTCATCTAGCAATTATCAACACATAAACATAATTTAGAAGCTCTAACTCATGCTCTTGGATTCCACATTAAAAGAGGGGAAAATTAGCTACTTTCTCCCAACCCTAAGAAGCAATCATACAAGAAATTCATATACTAAATCTTCCAACAACATTAATGCCATTAACAATCCACATTCAATGTCCAATAAACGCATTATAGAGGAATCAATAGATGGATAGAAATGATTCTCAAGACATTAGCAAGGAAGTCTCAATCAATTTCTCCCAAGTAAAAAACTAAGCTAGATAATCAAAACCTATAATGTAGAACAAAGATCTTCGAAGAAAGAAGATGCAATGGATGAAAATGGTGAAAAAAGGGTTTTGGAGCCCCCAAGTCGGGCTTGGGAAAATGGGGAAGAAAAGGGGCTATTTATATCCCAAGTTTACAAAAAGAAGGTCAAAACGCAGCAGGCATCGCCCGGGCAGAAATGGCCTTGCCTAGGCAGCGGAGGTTTTATCCCAAAATTCAGATCCATCTGCCTGGGCCACCCCATGACCGCCCGGGTGAGCTACAATTTGTGGCTTCTTTTTTTGTTTCCCACAGGTAAACGGTTGATCTGTGTTGGGAGTTCTTGTAGTCGATTTTATTGTACTCGAGAAGAAAAATCCAATGACGCCACCCTTGTAGGTTGATTCTTCTTGGATAATTTAAAGAACTTTGTCTAAACTTCCGGGTGATAATTCATCTACTTCTTTGCCTTCCTTCTTCGACCCTTCTATCTTCTACCACATTTTGGCACGTGGCCTTCACTAAAACACTCCAAAGGGCTCACAAGACATCTACAAATGAAGCTCACAAAATGGAATCTAGATGCTCGTAAGGACCAAAAATCCATTAGACTAAACATAGGTTACAAAATGAAGGATTTAGATATAAAAACCGAAAATGGTCATCTGAACCCCTTATCATGTAAAACTACCTAAATCTAGAAATCTTGTAACAAAAATATGACAAAAGATATGTTTAAGGCCTTGGGATATACATGCATTTGACATCTCATTAACTATGGAGGTATTCTTGCACAGGTTCTTCTGATCCGTGCCTGTCAGTTGCACCTAAAAGCACCAAATAAAGAAAGTTAACCCTTGTCGGTGTGTCATATGGATCTCCTTGCCGTACCTCCACCCAAAGGCTTGCGCAACCTCCCGGTGGGTCATCTATTACTCATTGTCGTCCAGGTTGAATTTGATTGCCTTGTGTCCATCATCATCTACGACCATCCATAGAGTACCTAGGAAATCTGAGGTTCACCTAATGTACATCTTGGAGTGTTTCTTAAGAAAATATTTAAGACCCACTCGGCTCAACATGTAAGTGAAAGGCTCGAGTAAACCTAGAACCGTCAATGTTTCCTTGCACCCCGTTTCCAAAATACTTCTCTTTGGCTCTCCCAAGTTCCCTCACCTCCGGGCTATAGTCCCAAAAATGTTGGATAAACCCATAAACTCCTTGGTAACAAATGCGGGGTTAGGAAGAATAAAAGTTGTTTGATCTCGGGGTTTGCGCCCTTCGTTTACTTCTTCCTCTTCTCACCCCTAGTAGACTTGCCCTTATCCGAGGCATTCTTCTTAGGTGGCATCCCCGACCTTTTTGGAGACTTTTTGAATGGTTCCATCATCGGTCACCACCTTTGTCCGTCCTCTCAAAGCATTTGGAAATGGAGGTTGAATAGTTACTTGTACCTTGGGTGGTGGAAGTTCCTTGGACGTGCTTCCTTGACCATAATTTCTTCCTCTTTGAAGTGTTATTTGGTAGCCTCCACTACTTTGTCATCTTCTTGCATTGTTTTCCTCTCGGTCTCACAGGCATCTTTCCCACTTCTCAATTTAAGAGCAATCACATTCCTCGGATTCTCCTCGGGTTCGGAAGGTAGTTTTTTGGACTCCTTTGCCTCATGTAAGTTCACCGAGGTGGCATGTTTCCCAATTTGAACTTCAAAATTTTTGATACTTGAGAAAGCTCTATTGCCAGGGTCCACAATTTCTCATCTTGTCTGCTCTGCAAAGATCTCATGTTTCTTCCCCAATTGGCATATGGCTTCCAAGATCTCATCTCTCTCTAACTCGTAAAGTGAAGCATTATTGTTGGAAGGGCCTTGTCCTCCAACAATAATGCTAGGATATGGTTGAGGTAAATCTTGTCCTCCTCTGTACCATTGAGCTTGGTTGTCATCCCCCCATCAAAAATTGGGATGATCTGCATACCTCTGGTTGAATGAATTTACATAGGGGTCTGGCCTTGCATCTCATTGGTTCCCTTAGAAACCCTAACAGATTGAGTTATTTTTCGATTGTTGTAGTAAATTTCCTTCACCTCTTGAAGTTCATCTTCAACTTTGGGGCACGCTTCAAAATTGTGGTTGAGGTTGCAAACTCAACACACTTGGACTTGATGTACTTTTCCTCGCAAAAGCTCCTTCATCATAGAAGTAAGAGCTTGGACTTGCTCCTCCAACTTATGTTAGTGTGTGGGTTCATCCAGAGCCTTCTCCAGTGATCTAGTTCAAAATTTCCACATATATACCATTCTCCATTTTGTCAAAAAGTGCCATTGCATCCTTGGGGACTCTTGTTAGCTATTGAACCATTACATGCGGCATTTACCATCTGCATGTCTCCGTCGCATAATCCCTCAAAGAAGAAATATGCCAAGTCTCCTACTTCAAATGGGTGTTAAGGATAGCTTGCAAAGTGTTTCTTGAAGCGCTTCCAATAGTCGTACATACTCTCATTGGCTCCTTGGGTGATTTTCAACAAATGCTTCTTCAACTTGGCCGATATAGACACTGGAAAGTATTGTTCAAGGAATCTCCTTTTCATATCAATCTATGATCCAATGTGTCCTAGCACTATACCTTTTTCCACCATGAAATAACATTTCTCAGAATTTAGCACGAGGTTCATGTTGATACATCGCTCCAGTACTCGTGCTAAATGAAATAGGCTTTAATTAAAGGAATCCTCGTGGATAGTAAAATTATCATACAAACCTCAACACATTTCTTGATAAATTTTGAGAATATCCTGACCATGCACCTCTGAAAAGTGCCTAGAGCATTACTGGGACTGAAAGGCATACGCCTACAAGCAAAGGTTACAAAAGTGCAAGTGAATGTGATCTTCTCCTGGTCCTCTGGATTGATTTCTATTTCGAAGTATCCATAATATCCATGAAAGAAACAATAGTATGCATGTCCATCCAACTTTTCAAGCATTTGGTTGATAAAGGATACGGGGAAATGGTCTTTATGAGTCACCGCATTTAAGCGGCGGTAATCAATGCACACTCGATACCCATTTTGAATATGAGTGGGCACCAAGTTCCCATCCTTGTTCTTCACTACGGTAACCCCACTTTTCCTTGGAACCATTTGGGTGGGACCCACCCATGTACTGTAAGAGATCGGATATATTACCCGAGCCTTGAGTAGCTTAAGGACTTCACCTTTTACCACTTACATCATAGGTGGGTTTAGTCACCTTTGAGGTTGGCGTACGGGTCTTGGACCCTCCTCTAATAGACTACGGTTCATGCCGGTTCAAGGACTTATCCCTTTAATGTTGGCCAAAGTCCATCATGTTTCTCCTTTGAATTTTTTAATGACATCGAGCAATTTACCTTCTTAATCAATGGTCAATCAATTCGAGATAATCACAGGAAATGTTTCATTTTAACCTCGGAAAGCATACTTCAAATGTTTAGGTAAAGGTTTAAGCTCAATTTTTGGTTGTTCCTCTATTGAAGGCTTGGTCTCCGGTAGAACTAGCTCATCTAAGTTTTTGGGTAAGGGTTCTACACTATTCTCACCTTGAGGATCAATCTCTTCTACACTCCCCACTAGGTTAGCTTCCAGGGTGTTAACTATTGCATCAATAAAGAAGTTATCCTCTAAAGCTAACCCTTTGTTGGTATAAAAAATGGCTTGCATAATATTGTCATATATATCAACCAAAAGGATATGGCACTTCATGTTTTGATTAATCAATTCATGCTTAAATTCATGCTCAGGGTCACCCATTTTATTTAGTAATGCTTTACATCCATGCGATATCTTACTGGTGTTAAAGCAGATAGGACTAACCTCATTGTGACCATATGTCCCACATGGCTTTATTTTTCTCAATTTTCCCGAACATATCAATCGAGGTGCTCCCTCATTTGTCAGCTTAAGCCTTCCTATCAACATGTTCACAGTGCCTATTAGCTCATTCATCTTTCCACCTATCCTGTGAACACCAGTAAATATTTGTACCCCACAATTTTTTATTAAAGAAAATACTTGATTTTGCAAAGTTTCACTAGTTTTTGCAAAACTAGTAAGAGCCTCGCGTATTTCTATGCCTAATGACTTGGGGGTTGAGATTGGTTCTGGTGAGTAGTGGTTTGTGAACCATTCTCACTCCCGTTGAGCTTGCTGAACCGCAATCACCATGTCTCTCCCGTAGTTACTTAGCCACAGATAACACTCTGTAGGGTGGTCAAATGATACACCCTACATAGTTTCATCTGCTGAGTGGTATCCTGCCACATCAGTAGATTCCAACTACAAAATAGCTTCACAAATGTACAAAACAGCTTCACAAATGAACAAAACAGAAACAAAAGCAAATAGTAACTACTTCAACTAACAAGTTGTGCTAATCGATACTTAAGCTAAATAGCATCCCCGACAGTGGAAACAAAATTTGACCCACATCTACCTGGGGTCATTAATCATACCTAAATAACCTGAGCAGAGGCTTGTCCCGTGGGATGGTCAAATATAAGAAATATAGTTCTACTCCCGTTCTTACTGCTATGCTACCTAGATGGTAGTAAGTGGCAAGCCCTGTGTTTGTACACAGAGATGCTAGGGCTCAAGTATCAACTAAACACATAATCTTGTATGGGTTATCAATCCCTACGGGTGAAAGGAATAGCTTGTAATTGCAACAAAAGAGGGGGGTTTGGATTTTCAGATTAACAACAACAAAGAATAAAGGTGAAAACATAAGTAAGCTAATTAAACTTAGCACTTGGGGAGTCAATGCGCAACATGATTAACCTAATGTATTGATCCTTGATTCATTAACATGTAAGATTTACTAAAAAATATAATATTGTGTTGAAAACATGTGGTGTGGCCTATGGCATACACTTCCCCGTACCTGTCACATCGGATGCGCTCACAACCCTCCATTGACACCGCCATCGTAATTAGAGGAGTACAACAAGGTCCAAACAGTGTTGTAGGTCTATTTCTACCCCGTGCAATTATGTCTCAGGCTTCCACCAGCAATGTACAACTTTCCTCAGGTCTTATCAACTAGGCCCAAGGGTCGTTGGCACCTTATCTATGATCTAGGGTCTTTCACACCCTAGTTTGCCAACCTTTTGGCTATCTCTATCTGCAACCTATTGGAAAGCTTTACATATTTAACTAAGACTCGTGCAATAGAAAAAAGATAGAGTATTACTAGGGTCTCCCGTGCACACACTCATGCAAACGCAGCCTACTCCCTTGCCGATTCTAACATTCAGGTTTCTCTTCCCAAGGGGGCATCAATAAATGCACCATACATGAATACAACCCAAAGTGTGTGCCGGTATGTGGTGTAATATTTATGCATTCAGAACATTCAATAAAAATTATAATAATATCATGAACACATATAATAGGATGAATCTAAAGAATCTCACATAAACATAAAGGTTAAATCATGCGCTGCATTTATCCCTTAAGCTATGGAAACTGCTTCACAGATATGGAATTCAAATACAGATTTGAATTTTGCATCTTGGAAGAACTTAAAATGAAAACAAAGAAAAAGGAAAAGAGAGAGAGTGTTTCTCCCCCTCTAAGAGCTCTCCTAATGATCTAATCTACTTTTTACATCTTTAACCTATTAGACTAAGGTCACAAATAGAAGAGGAGGGGATTATAGGCCCAAAATAGGGCAAACGATGCTAAATTTTAGTTCACGCGCTGTGTGGCACAAACAGAGACAAACTCCTCCATGCCTATCCTACTTAATAAAAGTTTGATCGATTTGTGGAGTTTAAGATCCTTAAGGGTCTCCTTGTCTACAAACCTTTTCTACACAATTTGACGGTTCAAGAGCCTTTCCCATCTAACTCTTTGGGGCCCAGATAGAGTAATTAAATGATTGTAAGAATCCATCTCTCTCCTCACCAAAACACTATAAGCAAGATATGGATATTTCCCCTAAATTGCCCCAAAAAATATAACACTCCCCAAAATACAACCAAACTCACTTCAAGATGGCCCTAATATGAAAACATAGAAAACAAGTAATTGGGAAAGTCTCGATTCCTCAAAAATGATAATGAGTTCGGCAGAATAGCTTAAAAGGTGATTGAGGTAGAATTTCCAATTGAGAGTGGTGGTTAACCTTTCCTTTGGTGAACCAGAGAAGTCATGTAAAGATAGCTGGGTCCCGTGTAGGTCTCGTGATGGCTGGTGTAAGCGCTTGCCAAAATTTTGCAAGCATCTACGTGGCTCAGCTATGTCATCTCTGGCTGGCACGAACGAGCAAACTATGCCATACCCATCTTCACGATGCCCTGGTCTCATGTCATGAAAATGGCCTCGTGCGGATCCCTTCATGAAACAAATTTCCTTCATGAAAATATCATCTCACGAAGCATTTGCATCGTGACAACCCACCAGGCCTCCCTTAACTTATCGAGCAATTTTCCAAGCACCTGCATCCAAAGACATTCAAAACCTTGAGTAGCAATGCTCCACAAAAAATATTTAATAATCATATCCTTCTAATATCATACAAACTTAGAAATTAAAAGCAACATTTCTTTATTGTTGTCTTCACGAATTATTTTTCCCTCAATTGTCTCAACTAGAAAGAGTGGTTCGGTGGTTCACCGAAATCACTATCCTTGACACTGCCAATGACCACATCATGATGGATGCATCACCACATCGTTCTGGGTATACCTTTAGCTTTTGGAGCTATGAGCCAAACAAAACCATCTTTCTTGAGAGTGAACATATTCTTGTTGAGTATGGGAGTTAGACGGACTTGGGTTTTTTTAATTCCTTGGTTTACTTCCTTCCCCGTGGAATGTTAGTCACTAGATTTCTTTGAAATTTTTCAACAAGAATATAATCACAAGCTTTGTCATTGAAACAAGACAAATCATATAGAGTTTCAATATAGGAAAAAATATCTTTTTGGAAGTTTTCAAACAAATATTTTTCAATTTCTTTTTCATGCATCATGCAAACAAATTGAAATAGAACAAAAATAAAAAGACTACTAAGTACTTTACTAACATTTCATGCTTAACTAATACTTGAACTGAAAAGCATCTCCGACATCGATGCCAAAATTTGGCCCACCCTTGACCTTATCATTGTTTAAAACATGAGCCAAGGTGCTTATTAGTCAAAGATAAAAGAGATTTATATTTTCCACTCGTTCGTACTGTTAAGCTACCATGGCGTAGTAAGCGGTAAGCCCTGGGTTTGTCCACAAGGATGCTAGGGCTCAAGTAGTAATTAAAAAAACAACCTCGTATGGGTTGTCAATCCCACGAGTGAAAGGAACAACAAGTAGTGTAGATATGCAAATGGGGGGTTTGGTATTTTCAACTAACAACTATAAAACATGCAATTAACAAATTAGTAAACTATTTTTACTAGGCACTTGGGAATCATTAAGCAACTTGGTAGTTCTAATGCTTCAATCCTCGATTCATTCACATATGGACATACAAAAGACCTATCGATGTGTTCATAACACATGGTTTGGCCGATGGAATACACTTCCCCAACCCTGTCATGGTGGGTGCGCTCACAACCCTCCATCAGCACCACCATCGTAATTAGGAGTGCAAAATGAGGTCTGACCATCCTTCTAGGTCTATTTCTCCCTCATGCTGTTACATCTTGAGCTTCCACCATGATTGCAACAACTCCCCTAGGGTTATATATATGCTAGGGCCAAGGTTCATAAGCTCCTTATCTGTGATACTAGGGTTTCAAAACAACACTTAGCTTGATACTATTCACTATCTCTACCCAACACCTCTCGGAAAATAGTTACAAAGTCATTAAAGATTGGTGCAATGCCAAATAGGTTAGAGTATTCTCGAATCCCCTGTGCACACACCCACACGGACGCGTTCTCCCTTACTCATTCTAATATCCAGGTTTCTCTTCCAAAGGGTTCATCAATAATTGCACCATACATGAGTATATCCAAAAGTGTGTGCTTATATGTGGTGTACTACTCTTGCATTTATGACATTCAAGAACAATCAAAATAATATCATAAACACAAAGATAGGATTAATCTAATAAATCTCATAAAGCATATAGAACATACCAAGTGCCAAAATGAATCCAAGCTAATCTAACTACTCCCTAGACATGGAATTCAAATATAGATTTGAATTCCACATGTTTGGGGGAAAAAGAAGAAAATAAAAGAAAAGATTACAAAACCTACAAAAGGAACTACTTCCTTCTCTCCAAACTCTCACCTCTTCAAATGTTTGTCTAAATATATTCCTCCTTCTCAAAGGAGTATACTAGGATCCTATATAGAGTAGTAGGAGACTAGGCCTAAAAATAGGCCCAAAATAGACCAAAAGTAGTTAAACCCTTGGCCAGCCACAAAGGTTTCACAAACTGGCACGGATGCCACGGTCTATGCAGCATGCATAGCCACAGGATGCCAAATCTGCAACAGTCCATGAATGTTCATAGCCATGGAGCATGGGATATGGCATAGTCCATGAAGCTGGGATCATGCCATGGTTCATGAAGGTTCTCATAGACTACAAGAAGCATGCAGTTTTTGCTCAGAGTTTTCCCATGGTTTCCACGGACCGCAAACAACTTGTGGCTTCTACTCAAAAACATTTCCATGGCCCAGGATGGTTTTCATTAACCACCAGCAGTCTTGTTTAGAAGTATTGTCATGGTCCGTGAAGGTTTTCATACACCGTCTCCATACTTAGCCAAATTCTTCAACTCTTCACCCCCTTGCTTCACGACCCGGGGCTTTTGTCACTACCCGACGCTTTGCCTAGTGAAGCTCTCGTGCTATTCTTATGCAAGTCTTTACGAAACCTAATGGTTTCATTGTTGTGCAAGCCTTGAATATTTTTATGGGCTGGTGCTTCTTGACAATGTGTGGTTTTTTACCGGTCGTTGGTTCTTCGTTGAGTGAACTTCGTTTGCTTGCCAGGGGCGAACCGTTAGTCCAAATTAGGACATCTAGTAGTCAATTTTGTATTAGTCAAGAAGAAGAATTCAATAGGATCATCCTGGAAGGCTAATTATTACTTGATCGTTCTCGGACTAAGGCAACACTCCTCGGACCATGATTTACCATTTTCCTTTGACTGTCTTAAATTCCAAAGCTGACTATCTTTGGCTTCAATCTTCTTCTATCATGCATTGATGTTCATGGCATTCGTCTACTACCATTCGAAAGCAAATGGCATTCAAATCCTCTACCGTTAAAAGAAAATGGCCTTCGCAAGAATGTAATGTAATAAATAACATTCAATGGTGACCTACTAAAGGTACTAATAATGAAGACCAAAGAGCCCATGAACACGAGATGTCAATAATAAATAATCAAGTTTACAAAATGTGGGATTTAGAATAGAAAAACTCTTATGGTTGTCTAAAACCCTTGTCGTGTAAACTCAAAGAATGTCACAAAACCGCCAACCAAAAGTAACTAAAAATATGTCGAATGCATTGGTTAAAGCATGCAAAATAGTGCAGATCAAGAATTGAGGATAAAAGCATTAGATATACCAAGTTACTCAATAATTTCCCCCAGTGCTAGCTTAATATTGTAGTCCCCCACCCCTATTTGCATGTGTGCTTTACTAGTTATTCCTTTTCACTTTTACGTATTGACGACCCGTACGAGGTTGTGTTTTGAGTTGGTATATTAGACCTAGCATCTCTGTGGATAAACCCAAGGCTTACCGCTAACAACACTTAAGTTAGCGTAGCTATAGGAACAGGTGCAAAACTATAAATTCTATCTTCTGACCACACCACCTCCAACCAGGTTAACTCTAAGTCACAATTTTAATGACCCCGGGGGGAGGCATGTCAGAATTTTGGCGCCTTTACCGGGGATGCTATCACTCTAGGTATCAACTTAGGCATAACGCGTTAGTAGAGTAGATAGTTTAGCTTTTATTTATTTGTTTGGTTATGTTGTTGATTCTCGGTTGGAGCTGTTTTCATAGTTATTTTGTTACCTTTTGATTCGTTTGCTAGTGTTTTATTTGGAAGGGTATTTCCAGCCCTAGTTTATGGTACACACATGTGCAACTAATCTAGGCATCATGCACGACCTGATTGACAACAAAGGTCGTCGGAGGTGAAGGAGGTGAAGAACTAGGGAACAAGTACCACCGAGACAACAAGTAGTAGTATAAGATCCGTTATCAGTGGTGGGAGACACACACTCCCTATAGGAGCTCATGGCACCCAACTTGGTGAGTGAGGATTCAAACAAGCACCTTTCAGAGTTCCATTTGATGTGAACAAACATGAAGCCCCCAAGAGTGTCTAAAGATGACTACAACCTAAGAGCCTTTCCATTTCATCTTCAAAGTAGTGCTAAGGATTGGCTCTATTACTTGCCATCGAGGTCCATTGGATCATGGATGGGCATGAAAAGGAGATTCTTAGAAAATATTTTCTGGCATCAAAGTCGGCAGGGTTGAAGAACCAGTTGTCGAATATCACCCAAGGTGCCACCAAGAGTATGTATGATTATTAGGATCGCTTCAAGTGACTTTTGGCAAGTTTTCCTTACCACCCATTCAAAAAAGAGGATTTGGCAAATTGTGTGATGAATACATGCAGATGGTAAATGACGCATGCAATGTTTGATAGCTAACGAGAGCCCGAAGGATGCAATGTTCCTATTTGAAGAAATGGTGAATGGTATGCGATAATTTGGCACAAGATCGAGAGTGAAGGCATTGGATGAACCAACACACTGACCTAAGTTGGAGGAGCAAGTCCAAGCTCTTGCTTCTATGACGAAGGAACTTTTGCAAGGAAAAGTGCATCAAGTTCAAGTGAGTAGAGTTTGCAACCTTAACTAAAATTCCAAAGTTTGCTCATAAGTCGTAGATGATCTAAAAGAGGTGAAGAGAATTGACTAAAACAACCAGAAAAACCACAATTTTCTAGGGGTCAACCATAAGGGTTCCAAGGGAACCAAGGAGATGCAAGGCCAGAGCCCTATGAAAATTCATTCAACCCAAGGTATAGAGATCATCATAATTTTTGATGGAAAGAGGACAACTAATCTCAAGGGTAACAGGGAGGACAAGCTCCACCTCAGCCACAAGCTCCAACAATCACGCTTCACTTCGCAAGTAAGAATAGGATGAGATATTGGAAGCCATCGGCCAATTTGGGAAGAAACATGAGATCTTTGCAGAGTGGACAAGACGAGAAATTAAGGCCCTTGGCAATAAATCTTTCTCAAGTATCAAAAATATTGAGGTTCAAGTCGGGCAACCTGCCACCTTGGTATGTGGTGTAATATTCATGCATTAAGAACATTCAAGAAAAATTATACTCATATCATGAACACATATAATAGGATGAATCTAATCCATCTCACATAAATATAAAGGTTAAATCATACACTAAATTTATCCCCCCAAGCTATGGAAACTACTTCACAGACATAGAATTCAAATACAGATTTGAATTCCGCATGTAGGAAGAATTTAAAATGAGAAGAAAGAAAAAGGAAAAGGGAGAGAGTGTTTCTCCCTCTCTAAGAGCTCTCATAATGATCTAATATACATTTTACATCTTTAACCTAGTAGAATAAGGTAACATAGAGAGAAGGAGGGGATTAAGCCTAAAAATAGGCCCAAAATAGGGCAAAAGATGCTAAATTCTGGTTCAGGCGGTGCGTAGCACAGACCATTGTAAATGGTGTGGTTCTTGCTAAGCACTTTTTAAGGGATGAATCATCACGCGCAGGCCATGGATCTTCATAGGTGCGAGATGCGTGATCAGGTGTGGGGCTGTGGTGCAAGGCTCTGGTGCAGATTGTGGTCAGAAGGGATGATTTTCTCAGAACTTTTGCATGGGGCGCAATCTTTGGTGCGAGCCAACAGCTTATCTTGGCATGTTGATCTTGGAACTATGTGGACCGTCGTTAATGGTACAGTTTGCACCCATACTTAGTCGTTATTGGTCAAACATTTGAACTCAAGATACGTAGACTGTGGCGTATGAAGCTGGTAAATCCATAACCTCGCGCTGGAATTGTTGGCGCATGGCATCTTCTCTAGCGTAGAGCATTCGTGCTTGGCTATGAACTGTTTGCGCTAACCCTTGGTAACTTGTCCGGCTGAACTACTTTGCTTCACCACGGGAGAACCGTTAGTCCGTTTTGAGAGTTCTAGTAGGAAATTTTGTAGTAGAGAAGAGGAATTCAATGGAATCAGGCTTGAAGGCTTATTCTTCAAGGATCATTCTCGGACATTGGCACAACTCACCGGACCACGATTCTCTATTTCTTTATTGGTCACTTTAAACTCCAATGTCGCATATCCTTGACTCCAATCTCCTTCTACCATTCATTGATGTCCGTGGCATTTGCCTAATTCAATTCTAGAGGTGAATGAACTTCGATCTCTTTTATCGTCATTGTGAACGGCCTTCAATATCTTCTAATGCCCTTACGAACGGCCTTCATTTAGAATGCAATAAAAAAGGTATCCATGGGCGAACCACTAAAGATGATCAAATGGAAGATCTAGGAGCCTGTGGATACAAGATGTCCATTGGTACTAATTAAGTATGCAACACGCAGGATTTAGATAATAAAACAAAACATGGACGTCCAAACCCCTTGTCACGTAAACTCAACTAATACTAGCAATTTTCCATACAAAACATACCAAAAACTATGCCAAATGCAATGGTTAACGCACACAAAATGAAGCACATCACGGCACCCCA
The DNA here is from genome assembly GCA_037428765.1 of Rubia yunnanensis. Taxonomy (NCBI): domain Eukaryota; kingdom Viridiplantae; phylum Streptophyta; class Magnoliopsida; order Gentianales; family Rubiaceae; genus Rubia; species Rubia yunnanensis. Next base: position 41,546,266 of record CM075061.1, on the reverse strand, counting down.
CCCCAAACTTCTGAGTAGAATGAGCATCTAGACTGGGACCCTCACCAAAGCATTTGCCCCGGGCTAAACTTATGAGCAGACGTGCTTCCTGATCAGGGCATGCGCCATATCTCACGGTCCACACCAGAGCCTTGCACCATGGCTTATGCCAGATCTAGCATCCCACGACAAATGAAGAATCATAGCACACACACAATAATGCATCTCGCGACATATATTTGGCACAGACCGTACCATCCGCACCAGGCGGCGATTGAACAAGGTTCTTAGAATTTTTGGCCTATTTTGGGCCAATTTTTTTGGCCCAATCCCCTCCTCTATATATATTACCTTATTGTACTAGGTTAAATAGGTACAAAGTAGATCAGCTCATTAGAAGAACACTTTTAGAGAGAGAAACACTCTCTCAATTTCTTTTATTTTCCTTTCTTTTTGTGTGCATCCTAAATGTGGCCTAGATGTGGAATTCAAATCCACATTTGAATTCCATATCTATGGAGTAGTTTCCATAGCTTGGGGAGAATTGTAGCGCATGTTGAACTCTATGTTTTTTGTGATTCATTAGATTCATCCTATTATTTGTTTTCATTATATTATTATGATTGATCTTGAATGTTCTAAATCCAGGAATATTACACCACATCGACACACACTTTGGGCTATATTCATGTGTAGTACACGTATTAATACCCCCTTGGAAAGATAAACCTAGATATTAGAATATGTAAGGGAGTACATTGAATCTACGTAAATTTGTGTACGGGAGACCCGAGTATTGCTCTGACTTATTTTCCATCACACCAGTCTTAGCTAATTACGTATATCTTTCCAATAGGTTACAGGTAGAGATAGTGAAAAAGTAGCAATCTAGGGTTGTAAGAGGCCCTCGACAGTAAATAAAGTGCCAGCGACCCTTGGACCTAGTTAATAGGCACCGGGGGAAGTTGTGCATTCGTGATGGAAGCCCAAGACATAATCGAACATCAGAGAAACAGAACTACAACAATAGTCAGACCTTGTTATACTCCTGTAATTACGATGGCAGCATCGATGGAGGGTTGCGAGCACACCTGATGTGACAGGTATGGGGAAGTGTATTCCATCTCCCACACCACGAGTTATGAACATTCTAGTAGGTTGTTTAGTAAATATCACATGTGAATGAATAAAGTATTAGCTACAATCCCATGGGACAAGCCTCCACTCGGGTTAATAAGCTACAATTAACAACCTCGGGTGGGGGCGGGTCAGGACACTGGAATATACTTGTCATAGAACCTCCGCTTCATGTCTATCCAAGAACTAATGCATCCCAGTGGAAAGTAGTATAGCCATTCTTTAGCTCCATCTTGAAGGGAAAACGGGAAGGTTCTCAAGTTGTAATCGTCTTCAGAAACTCCCGGTGGCTTCATGTTTGTACACACTAAGTGAAACTTCGATAGATGCTTTTTTGGGTCCTCCTCCGCCAGTCCACAAAATGTAGATAGGAAATGGATCATGCCACTTTCAGCTTACAACTGACATTGGTGGGTAATGGAGGGAAGGTAATACATAATGGTTGATTCTACGGTTTGGGTGACATTGCTAGAGGTTCTTCAACTAACATTGCTTGCCTCGGTTGAACTTCAGCCCTAGTTCTCCATCTCCTTTGCCTCCGAACACCTGTGTTCTCAGTCGGGTAGTGTAAGATGTTTAGATTAGTGGTACAAGTGTGTACCATAAACTAGGGCTAGAAATGCCCTTACAAATATAACACTAGCAAATGGATCAAAAGGTAACAAATAAACTATCACAACAGCTGAAAAACAAGAATAATAACACAAAACAAAAATAAAAGCAATTACTAACTTCTCTACTAACAAGTTATGTCAATTGATAGTCAAGCTGGATAGCATCCCAGGAAGTGGTGCAAAAATTTGACCTGACTCCACCCAAGGTCTTTAATTGTAGCTACTTAACCTGAGTGGAGGCTAGGAAGGTCGAAGATAAAATTTATAATTCTGCACTTGTTCTCACTGCTACACTACCTAAAGGGTAGTTAACGGTAAGCCCTGGGTTTTTCCTCAGAGATGCTAGGGCTCAAGTATCAAATAATAACACAACCTTGTATGGATCATCAATCCGTACGAGTAAAGGAATAGCTAGTAAATGCATACACAAGGGGGGTATTTAGGAATTTTGTATTATCAACTACACTGCGTAAAAGTAAAAGCAAGTAATCTAATTAACTAAGAACATGGAAAGTCATTGCACAATATGACTAATCTATGTTTTGATCCTCGATTCATTCACATGTAAGAATTACTAAACAACCTAATAGAGTGTTCATAACACGTGGTGTGCCAATGGTAAACACTTCCCCATAACTATCATGTTGGGTGCACTCGCAACCCTCCATCGACTGTTGTAGGTCTGTTTCTCCCCCGAGCGATTATGTTCCCAGTTTCCACCACGAACACACTACTTCCCCCAGGTCCTATCATCTAGGCCTAAGGGTCGTTAGCACCTTATTTATGATACTAGGGCCTCTCAAAACCCCAGCTTGCTGCTTTTTCACTATCTCTACCTGCAACCTATCGAAAAATTTTACATAATCAGCTAAGACTAATGCGATGGAAAGTAAGTTAGAGCAATACTCGAGTTTCCCATGCACACACCCACGCAGACACAACGTACTCCCTTACCCATTCTAACATCCATTTTCTTTTCCCAAAGGGGCATCAATAATTGCACCATGCATGAGTATAGCCAAAAGTGTGAGCTAATGTGGTGTACTATTCATGTAATTAAAACATTCAAGAACCATCATAATAATATTGTGAACACAAATACTATAATGAATCTATTGAATCTCACAAAACATATATTAATTCATGTGCTACAATTATCCCCAAGTTATGGAAACTACCCCATAGATATGGAATTCAAATATTGATTTGAATTACACATCTAGGATGAAAACAAAAAATAAAAGGAAAGGAATGAAAAAGGAGACAGTGTTTCTCTCTCAAAAAGTGCTCTCCTTATGAACTAATCTATATTGTACATGTTTAACCTAGTAGAAAAAGGCTATATTTATAGGAGAAGGGGATTGGGCCTAAAAATAGGCCCAAAATAGGCTAAATGTGCTTAAACCCTAGTTTAGCCGTCGCCAAGCGCAGGCTGTCATGGATGGCATGGCCATGCCAAGTACATGTCACAGGCTCCACAATCGTGCGGGGACCATGCTCCTACACCCGGATTAAAGTTATGGATTTAGTGCGGGTGCATTGCATGTCTGGCGTGGGGCTCTGGATCTCTCACGTGCCGTGGTGCTAAGCCTAGCGCGAACCGTGGCCATTGACGTGGGTCGCATTGTGTAGGCTCATCCGCTCAGAAGTTTGGCATGGGCCATGGTCTGGAGGATCACTTTGCTCATAAACTTAGTGCGGGGCATGGCCTTTGGCGCAGCCTGTAGGCTGGTCTTGGTTTCTTGAACTTGTAATAGTGTGGGCCATCGTGAATGGGACGCTCTGCGCCCATACTTAGCCGTTGCTGAGCGAAGTCTTGAAGTTGTGCTATGCGGCCTATAATATTCTTCATTATGCATGCATTAACCAATGCATTTGACATACTTTTTAGTTATTTTACTTGGTGGATTGCAAGTATCAGTTGAGTTTTCATGACAAGGGGTTTAGGCGGCCATGTTTGGTTTTCTTATCTAAATCCCACATTTTGTAGACTTAATTAGTACTAATAAAAATCTTGTATCCACAGGCTCCTTGATCTTTCTTTTGATCATCTTTAGTAGCTCGCCTATGGGTACTTTTTGTTTACATTCTATGTGAAGGTCGTTCGTAAGGGTGGTAGAAGATATATTGACAGCCGTTCGCAAGGACAGTAGTAGAGACAAAGGCCATTCATATTATAATGGTATTATATGAAGGCCATAATCCTCAATGCGTGGTAGAATGAGATTGAAGCAAAAGATAGGCGGTTACAGAATTCAAAGCGGCCAACGACGAAATTGGGAATCATGGTCCGATGAGTTGTGCTTTAGTCCGAAAATGTTCCAAGAAGAATTAGCTTTAAAAATGGTTTTATTGGATTTATCTTCTTGATTACAATAAAATTGACTACTTAAACTCTCAAATCGGACAAACAGTTCACCTGTGGTGAAGGAAACAAGTTTGGTCTGCCTAGGCACAGATGGTTCAGTGCGGGCCACGCATGGTTTGGCACAAAAGACCCACGCCAAAGGAGATGCCCCGTGCTAAGGAGACCAGTACGAGGCTATGGCATGAACAATACTAGACACCACTGGCCTTCGAGTACAAACTGAAGACCCCTCCACGCAGCTATGTATGGGCGCGGGACGTCCCATTTTAAGCTCCTCACTCCATTCCAAGTCATTATGCCGAGACCAGTAGATGGGATGTGGGAATCCACATGACCCGCACCTAATTTTCTGAGTAAATAACTCTTGCTGACCACAACTCGTGCCAATGGCCATGGGCACGGATCATGACTTCACTATTCAATGCCCTAGCGTCACCCAGCAGGAGACAATGCATCCTCGCGTGTCACGGATCACCCACTAAGGGTGAAAACCATGCGGCCTAGCCATGCACAACCATGCCATGACTACCACCTAGATTCCACGTGCTTCGCACAATGCTCAGTTGCTTGCAGCACACCGAGCCCTTAAAGGGACGTGGTCGAGTATGCAGCGGAATTTACACACTCGAGGGAGCATGGCTCAAACACAAGCCAACGTTGAAATATAAAGCCCTACAACATGGGAGAAATCACTCATAATTAGTATATTACAAAATAGTAACTGAACGTGGGTAGCTCAGAACTCCACATATATGCTGTGCAAACGTAATCACGAGTGCCATCCACATAAGCAAAATAAGGTTAAAGGCTAAAACGGCACGTAGGCCTGGACCTTGATAAAAATAGCTACGCTAAACTAATAAGTAAGCTATTACAAGTATTTACAAGCAAAAGAGAAGACTTCTGGGACAAGGAGCTTAGGACGTGTCTTCTCAGGCTGGGACACAGCATTAACGGTACTGGCCGGCAAGCAACCGGGCGCTGCGCACATGGGCGTTGGGTACAGATGGCTCAGGCATTGTGCACAGCGTGTCACGGGCACAGAAGGGGGAACATCAGAGGCCGTGAGCGGTTAGGCATTCGGCATTGGATGACCTAGAGGTGTGTGCGGCACGGTCCAGGGTGACCGGTTCGTAGTGATGCGTTGAGCAGCACAGGACCGCATCTTCGTTTTGGCACCGATGCGGGCATGGGGTTGCATTGAGGTTGTGTGATGAGCCCCACCCAATAAGATCATCCCCCACTCAATTTAACGAACGTCCTTGGAGCCATAAATTCTCCAAGGTGCTTTGCTACCCACACTTTTCTTGTACATTTTTTCCTTAAAAAGGGGTTGAGTTAATTGCTAGCGCTGGTGTACTCTGATGTAGCCGTGGTCTTCTAATACTCTTCGGTTTTGATTTGAGCTAGCTGGATTTTATAGCACCCACTCCTTCATCAATAACCAAAGGAATGTCAAACTTTGGATGTTATCCGATATGCATCATCATCCGTTCATGTTTCTGCTTCCGGCCTTGTGGAACAACAAGGGGTTGCTGATGTGAATGATGACCCATCTTTCCCTGTCGAGGTTTACAAGGTTTAGATTGCTTGAATGACTCGAAGCGGGAAGCTGGATGGGGCGCGCTAGCAGGCAGATATATCTTCTGAGTCCAGATCTTCTTGGCAACCGACAAATGCTTCCTACATTCTTTACTAGACAAATCTTCGTCCCTTACAGCTGGGGAGCGACCCACAACCTGCTCAGTCTTCACACTTGCTTCACAAATCTCCTCGGATCCATCGGGCAAACCCATTGCTGGTGTAGACCCTCCAGACCCTTCGTTTCTCCTCTTCCCACCGAAATCTTATCTTAAGCACTTGACGATCTGTAAAGCCGAGATTTTACCCCCGGATGAACTTTTCACGGTCTTTTTAATTATGCACAGATTTGTGCCTAAGACGTAAAGGAAAATGCCATATGGGTATACGACAATCCGTGCATCCCTCAAAAATTCCATGCCGAGGACTAAACAGAAGTCATCCATTTCAACGACATGGAAGTCCACCATGGTGCGTATGGAGTCAAACTTGACCGAGCATTTCCTCGCAATACCTAGCACTGGTTGAGCTTCACTATTAACAGATTTCATTTGGCCCACAGCTTCTCAGGTTCGTCAAGCTTTGGTGCAGCCTTCCCTGCTTTGCTTTACCAATTTGTGGCTCTGTCTGATTGGATTGCAGTGACCACCACCATGGAATTATACCACAAGTTTTAACCATCTCAGGTTTGTCAAGCTTCAGTGCATCCTTCCCCGCTTTGCTTGACCAAACTGCAGCTCTCTTGGATCGAACTGCAGGGACCACCCGGTCGATCTTAAACTCAGTTAACGGACTCAACCGCCCGGACTCTCTTGATCCCACCATGAAATTACCCCCACAGATTTAATGCCCCCATGGATCATGGAACTTCCTCTTCGGGCCCAGATTCCTCAGTCGGCTTCAACTGAACTATCTCGCTCAGTGCCTCCCCTATTTGTCTCGAGTCCTCGAGTAACATAGCTGTGATCCTCTACTCTGTTGGACAATCAACAAGGGCTTGATCCCTTTGAACGTTTTCGACACCATCCGCGCCTTCCCAGTTCGTCCATCCCACCCTGGTTTGGACCCACTTGAACTCGCTACGCTTAAATTGGGGCATACCTCATTCCTTCCAACACCCGGATTGGGCGTGAAGCTACCTCCGCTCTTCGGACTGGGTCTAAAGTCACCCCTACCTAAGGAGTACTTGCAGTCGCACAATCACCCACATTGGTAATGATAGAACCACCCATTTCCCTATCAACTCTTTGCGATCACTCACCACTACAGTACTCTCGACTTCGATGAATGCCACCACTGAGTTATGGTCTATGCGGAAAGCTATCCTTAGCTAGAGCCTAACCCACAGTTTCAATCCCTAGCTGAAGTCATAGATTTTTTACTTCTTCGGATGGTCAAGCAACTCCAGCATACAAACTCAAGAAGCCAGCACATATCCCATAATACGGTCGGTCTTTGTAAACATGAAACGAAGGCACGTACCCCATAATACGGTCGACTCAAGCTTACAACCTGGAATTTCGGCACGTACCTCATAATACGTCCGGTCTTCACCAAGGTCTCCACCTTAACAAGCCCATTGTCCAACTGAATTCCCTGCATCGACATAGGATGGCTCCTCACTATGCACCCAAGAACCGTTTGGGCTCTGATACCAACTGTCACGGGCCGCCCGCTAAGGGTACGAACCGTGCGGCCTAGCCGTGCACAACCATGCCATGACTACTGCCTAGAAACCATGTGTGTCGCACACCGCTTGGTTGCTCATAGTACACCGAGCCCTTAAAGGGACATGGTCGAGTATGCAGTGGAATTTACACACTCAAGGGAGCATGACTCACACACACAAGCCAACGTTCCAATATAAAGCCCAACAACAGGGGAGAAATCGCTCATAATTAGTCTATTACAAAATGGTAACCGGATGTGGGTAGCTCAGTACCTCACATATATGTTGTGCAAACGAAATCAGGAGTGCCAGCTACATAGGCAAAATAAGGTTAAAGGATAAAATAGCACGTAGGCCTGGACCTTGATCAAAATAGCTATGCTAAACTAATAACTAAGCTATTACAAGTATTTACAAGAAAAAGAGAAGACTTCTGGGACAAGGAGCTTGGGACGTGTCTTCTCGGGCCGGGACACAGCATTATCGGTGCTGGCTAGCAAGCAACTGACCGCTGCGTGCATGAGCGTTGGCAACAGACGGCTCGGGCATTGTGCACAACGCATCATGGGTGCAGAGGGGGGACATCACGGGCCATGAGCGGTTAGGCATTCGGCACTGGATGACCCAGAGGCGTGTGCGGCACGGTCGAGGGAGGTCGATTCGCAGTGACGCGTTGAGTGGCACAGGACCGAAGCATCATTTTAGCACCGATGCGGGCATAGGTTTGCATTGAGGTCGGGTGATGAGCCCTACCCTGTAACACCGCACCGGGAGACGATGCATCCCGCGCCAGGAGCGATGCAAACCGTTCCAAACCTTGCGTCTTGCACCCCGATGTAGGTATGCGCCCCCCTAGAAGATCCGCACCACGCTCCAGACCTCACGCCCCGTTCCACCAAGGACACGCCACGGGCTGCATCATTCGTGACAGCCCGCGCCAAGAGGCGGTTTCTCACCATTTTAGTCATAACTCTCCCAATTTGTATCCGATTTCCCTCTACCATATATCAAAATCTTTGCCTTTCCGAGCTCTATCCAGATCACTAAATGTCAGCTCCAGTAGATTCACTTATTTGAGCAGTTTATTCCAGAAAGTTTCAGCAACTAGAGGGAAAGGGTGACTACGGTTTTGACCTAACTTCGGTATAGTTGGCCTATCTTTAGGCCCAATCCCCTACTACTATATATGAGACTTAGTTTTCTACTAAACCATAAGTATTCATTAAGTAGATTTTGCCTCTCTCTAGTTTAGAGAAACGGAAGAGGAGAGTAGTTCTTCTTCTTCCTTCTCATTTTCTTTTTCTTTTCTTTTTTACTTTCATCTTATTTCCTAGATCCATGGCATCTAACCCTATATTTTCTATGGATCTATCATTTGTAGAGTAGATTTATAGCTTGGGGATAATTGTAGTGACTTAATTTTATCTATATACATTTTTGAGATTCTCTAGTCCCTCCTAATTATGTGTTCATAATATTATTGTGATTTCATTTTGAGTTTAAATGCATGAATATTACGCCACATATAAGCACACACTTTGGGATTTATTCATGCTAGGTGCCAATATCGATGCCCCTTAGGAAGATAAACCTGGATGTTTACATGGGTGAAGGAGAACGCGTCTGGGTGGGTGTGTGCACAGGAGATTCAAGGTCACTCTAATCCACTTACCATTGCACCAGTCTTAGCTGACTTCGTAAAGTCATCCGAGAGGTTCCGGTTCGAGATAGCTTAATAGTAGCAAAGTAGGGTACAAGAAACCCTAGTATCATAGATAATACGACCCTTGGACATAATTGATAGGACCCGAGGGGAGTAGTTGGCTTCGTGGTAGAAACCCGGGATGTAATCCCACGGGGGAGAATCAAACCTACAACAACAGTCGAAACTTGTTGTACCCCCCCTAATTACGATTGCAGTGTTGATGGAAGGTAGCAAAAGCACCGGCCATGACAGGGAAATGAAATTGTATGCCATCGCCACACCATGTGTTATGGACTCTCTATTAGGTCTGTTTAGATCATTATATGATTGAATTAACCCTTCCTCAACCCAGTCATCGTTTAAAACATGAGCCAAGGGGCTTATATTTCAAAGATAAGAGAGATTTATATTCTACAACCGTTCTTACTGCGCAGATACTAAGGGGTAGTAAGCAGCGAGCCCTTAGTTTGTCCACAAGGATGCTAGGGCTCAAGTATTAATCAAAACCCAACCTCGTGTGGGTCGTCAATCTGCACGAATGAAAATAACAGCTAGTAGTGTAGATATGCAACTGGGGAACTTGGGAATCATTTAGCAACATCGTAGTTCTAATGCTTCAGTATTGTATTCATTCACATATGGACATACAAAATACCTATCAATATGTTCACAACATGTAGTGTGGCCGATGGCATACACTTCCCTAATCCTGTCACAGTGGGTGCACTAGCAACCCTCCATCAGCACTGCCATCGTAATTAGAGGAGTACAATGAGGTCCAACAATCATTACATTTCTGTTTATCTACCATGCTATTACATCCTGACCTTCCACCATGAATGCAACTACTCCCCGGGTACTATATATGCTAGGGTCAAAGTTTGTAGGCACCTTATCTGTAATAATAGGGTTGCAACACAACACCTAGCTTGCTACTATTCATTATCTCTACGTGCAACCTCTCGGACAACAGTTATGAAGTCATCTAAGAATTGTGCAATGACAAATAGGTCAGAGCATTCTCAAATCCCTCGTGCACACAACCACGCGAACGCATTCTCCCATACCATTTCTAACATCAAGGATTCTCTTCTGAAGGGGGCATCAATAATTGTACCGTAAAAGATTATATCCCAAAGTGTGTGCTTATAAGTGGTATCCTACTCCTGCATTTATATAATTCAAGAACAATCACAATAATATCATAAACACAAAGATAGGAGAAATCTAATGAATCTCATAAAGCATTTAGAACATACCAAGTGCCAAAATGAATCCTAAGCTAATGTTACTACTCCCTAGACATGGAATTCAAGTATAGATTTGAATTCCATATCTTTGGGGAAAAAAAGAAGAAAACAAAAAAAAACTACAAAAGGAACTCCTTCCTTCTCTCCAAGCTCTCTCCTCTTCAAATGGGTTTCCAAATATGTTCCTCCTTCACAAATGAGTATACCAGGATCCTATATAATAGTAGGATATTGGGCCTAAAAATAAGCTGAAAATAGGCCAAAAGTAGCAAAACCCAAGGTTAGCCACCTAGGTTTCATGGATCGGCACGGATGACATGGTCTGTGAAACATGCATAGCAACGGGATGCCAGATCTGCCATGGTCCATGAATCTTCATAGCCATGGCCCCGTGGGATTTGGCATGATCCGTGAAGCTGAGATCGTGCCACGGTCCGTGAAGGTTTTCTTGCACCGCAAACGGCTTGTGGCTTCTGTTCAGAAATTTTTTCGCGACCCGGAAAAGTTTTCACGGACCGTGAGTAGCTTGTGGTTTTGCTCAGAAGTCTTCTCACGGACTGTGGATGTTTTCACAGACTAGCTCCATACTTAGCCAAATTCTTCAACTCTTCATCCCCTTTCTTCACGGCCTGATGTTTTTGTCACGGCCCGATGCCTTGCCTCGTGAAGGTCTCATGATGGTCTCATACAGGTCTTATAAAACCTCTGGATTCTTGTGTAGTTTGGGCTGTGAAGATTATCACGGGCCACTAGTGTTTCATTGGCTGAACTTCGTTTGCTTGTCACGGGTGAGCCATTAGGTCAAATTGGAAGTTCTAGTAGTCGATTTCATAGTACTCAAGAAGACAATTCCAATGGAACCAGCCTTGAAGGAAAATTCTTGATGTATCCTTTTAATACTAAGTCAACACTCCTAGGATAACGATTCGCCATTTTCTCCTTTCACCGTCGTAAACTCCAAAGCCTCCTATCTTTGGCTTCAATATCCTTCTACCATGAATTGATGTTCGTGGCCTTCGTCTACTACCATTCAAATGTTAATGGCCTTCAAGTCCTCTACTGTTAAATGCAAACGGTCTTTGCAAGAATGTAATATAACAAATAGCATTCACGGGTGACCTACTAAAAGAACTAGTAATGAAGACCAAGAAGCCCGTGAACATGAGATGTCAGGAATCACTAATTAAGTATACAAAATGCAGGATTTAGAATAGAAAACCACACATGGTTTTCTATACCCTTTGTCATGTGAACTCAACTAATGTCGCCAAAACTCCAACCAAAAGTAACTAAAAACTATGTCAAATGCATTGGTTAAAGCATGCAAAATGGTGCAGATCAGACTCCCTACACTTAAACCTTTACTCATCCTAAAGTAAATAAAATTAAAGTAAAAAAGTTCAAGCGGAATGAAGTATGCAAAAATAGCCAATGCATTCAACTTATTCCAAGCTACCCTAGTTCCCCCAAGACGGAGAAAATCTCACAACTTTAACACTCCCCAAAGTTCCTAAAGCAACCAAACCACCCAAAGCAAGTAAATGTGTATTGAAAAAGATAAGTGACAAAAGATCAGAATAAAGCAAAACTTACTTTTCCCAAAAGTAGTCTCAAAACTAATCAAAGAGCAATCCTCAAGAAAAAACAACCCAACAAGGAAATCCAAAAGTCATCGACTTGGTTGCAACATAGGGATAACTCAAGATTCTTGACCTAGTTGCAACCAAGGAGTCTAATGTATCGTCAACTTAGTTTCTTGGGAGGTCAACGACGTACCTCTCAAAGTTAAATTTATAAGCCCTAAATACTTCCTATCTACAACTAAGTATATAATGGCATGCCGGGGTCGTCCACGAAGAAGAGGGATTTTCTTAAGCGTTTAAACATATAAGGTTCATATTATGCTAGAAGTAAATATATATGTATATATATATAGATATATAAAAGCAAGTAAAATGGGGGTTTTGGTTGATTGTGGCCCTAAGTTATGAAATTGAAAGACAAGATAACTAGCAAAGTCAAGTAACTATGTTAATCATCAAACAAACTAGGAAAATGGGTTTAAAACTATAAAAGACAAAGTCTTCGGGGTAATTGATATTCACTCCCAGACCTAATGTGGATAGTTGAACCGTTCACTCTTTCTATCACATTGTTACCTATGGGTAATGCTAAAACTTCCCAGTTGAATATCAACCATCATTTCTTCTTAATAGTAATTCACAAAGACAAACAACAACCATTTTTTCAAACCTCGTTGATAATCACTTTAGGCAAACCACACCATAAAGGTATTTTATCAATGGCATTATACACGAAGAACCATAGATTTGATAACAACAAGCCTTCTACCAAACACATAGTCATTTAACCAAACATAGAATAAAACCCATTCAAGATTCAACCTTTCATTGCATCTATAGGATAAATATGACAAAAATCCATATTAACATACTTATCTAGCAATATTTAAAAACATTATACCCTAGAAGTTCGAAGTTCATGTTCTTGGATTTTCATACCAAATGAGTTAAGAAATTTGCAACTTTCCTAACACCTTAACACTTCAATCATACAAACACTTCTTATTCTCAAACAACCCATGATATAAATGAAGTAAAAAATCACATTAAAACACATGAATGCTAAATAACAAATGCTTCAAGATAGAGTGAAATAGAGGTTCATACTACATATATATATATATATATATATATATATATATATATATATATATATATATATATATGGAAGCTTCAATTGATTTCTCCCAAGATTAAACTAACCTAGTTAATGAAAAGACATGATTAACCTACAAAAAACTAAGAAAAGAAATAAAGGAAAACTAGGGTTTTGAAACCCATAAAATTGCAGGAAGGAAAAGAGATGAAGAGGAGAGGATAGGATTTAGTATTTATAGTGAAGAAAGTTTTTGGCCACCCGTCCATCGCGACTCGTGACCAATCCATCGCAAGTCACGGTCGAGCTCAGTTTCATTATCTTGATTTCTTTCTTCTTTTTGTTCCAAGTCCCCATCTTCACTCACTTATCTATAATTCTTCAAGTCTTAAAAAGCTCAAATACAAGTCTTCAATTCTTCAAATGTATTTTTCAATGTCTTCAAAGGCTTCAAACAAATTTCCTTGTCACACAAAATTCTCTAGAAAAGTAAAAAATTGTTAAAGTCGCTTTTAACTCTCCTTAGAGAATTTCAAGGAAAAATACCACATCTAGAGCACAAAAGTGTACAAAAGTGAACTCTAAAAGTCCAAATACAACCATATAAAATGGGCACATCATTTCTTATTTCGTTTTTCATTTTTTCTCTCAATTTCTCTCATTTTTCCTATAAGCCCTTTTGGGTTTTCATCCTAGCTTTATCCCACAAAATGTGATCACCCCACACCTTTTTCCACATAGCCTCTCACATTTGCCTAGGCTCGTAAGTCTAGCCGGGCCAAGCCTCTCAGTTTTACTAGGCCTTTCGACCTGTCCGGGCTTTTCCTCATGTTACCCGAGTCGCCCTTTTGGGTTTTCGACTTGTCTAGGTTTTAATGTTTTTAAATTTTTTCCAATAAAAAGTAACAATGCTAAACATAAAGGGTTCCAACGAACTCAACCAAGTTCAAAAGGTGCCCTCACACCAAAATTAAGAGTTCAATGAGGGAAAAACTAAAAATATAAAGAACATGGTTATCCAGAAATTCAAAACAATGGAAAATGATGATAAGGGAACACCAAGTAAAAAGGGATATGGATAAAAGGAATTCCAACCCCCTCCCCCACCCTTAGTACTTGTGTTGTCCTCAGCCCAAGCAACTAAGGTGATACAGGATGTTGGAAAATGGAGACTAATCAATCCATCCGGTGACGTCAGGCTCCTTGCCTCTGCCTGTGCGGAGGATTCATGTAACGCTCCCCAGTACCCGTGTCCCTCGATCTACTAGTGACATCCAAGAGGTCTTTTTGGAGTGCCCATTCTTGTTGATAGATGCTACATCTTTCCGTCTATCCTTACAAATCTAGAAAAGGTATTCCAATGATGGTCGTCAAACCGAGCGATGACATATGTCAAATCCTAATTCAAAGATAGAATGCTCTCATGATCTCTCCCAAGTGGAGTGGTACTAAGGCTGCTCAGTCCACATAGGATAATATTGTGCCTGTGGGTGTCCCGTTGATCCATGCTCTTAGAAAAGGCTATAATCATGAGCCAAGGGTGTTCTCCATGATGAGAAGTGCTGGAGACACTCTGTATGTGCTTCTCGAGGGGAAAAGAAGACCACTGGTTGCCATAACCATTATATCCATTAAACTCCAAAAAGGCACTAGGGTGGCTCGAGAAGCTATATATATGAGATTGTCTAGCCATATCCCCTGCGGAATGATAAGAATCATCATATATGGGCATCATCCCTACAAATGGGATGGCTCTACTATTACCGGCTGGAAAGGTGGCAGGGTTACTGGTTGGTCTCCCATTAGTGGTGGACTAGCATGCTTGTGTTCCCCAAGGGCCAGTTCTTCCTGCTCCTCTTCGTCCTTGTTATGGTCCCCCACGACTATGTTTAAATCTGCATCTGGCTGTATAATAAGATCTTTGGCGGTGAATCTCTTAGCTAACTTGGTCCTGTCGCTCTAGGTAAGTCTCATAAATTTATTTCCATCGTACATCCAATACACAATGCCATGCACTTTGTTCACACACTCTGCCTCTACCAACACTAGAATAGTGAGAGTAAAAGGTTGTCTGGGGTTTGCTCTCAAGCCTTCATTCTCCGGAAGCTGAAAATGACGAGCAATCAGGGAAAACATTCCTCTAATAGCTATCTTCCTCATGCGCGTCCTAGAGAGAGAGATCCATGGACCTGGACACAAAAAGATCCACCAAATTAGGGCAGACCCTATCAATGCAAACAGGCCATAAAAGGCACCGACAATCCTCATTAATGGTGGTGGTGGCTTCCCCTTTGCAACTTAGAATGATGTTCAACAACATAGCCACATACCTAAGTGCAGGATGCACTATATCGGTGTTGTGGCTCCTCTTTCCTTGTCCTTGCCAAGTAATTGTGTACTAGAACACATTCAACTAGAAAATGTTGGGTGATGTGTACCCTATTACCTTCTTGTGCTCCTTCCAGTGGAAAATATAGCAAGCTCCTTGTAAGTCAAGGCTCGGTGCACATCAAACTCACACACTTCCTCCCCCTCTCATTCTGTCATTTATCCACCATGGCCAGGAACTCTATAGTGTAGCTAGCATAAGCGAGGCCAGAAACAGAGACAAATTCCCCCATGCGTATCCTACAGAATAAAAGTTTGACCGGTTTGTGGAGTTTGAGATCCTTAAGGGTCTCTTTGTGTACAAACATTGTCTCCACAATTTTATTGTTCAATCGCCTCTCCCATCTAACTCTTTGGGGCCCATATAGAGTAATTAAACCATTGTAAGCTGCCATATCTCTCCTCACCAAAAATATTATAAGCAAGATATGGATATTTTCCCTAAATTACCCCCAAAAAATATAACACTCCCCAAAATAATTTGACAACCAAAACCACTTAAAGATGGCCCTAATATGCAAGCACGGATAACAATTAATTGGGAAAGTCTCGATTCCTCAAAAATGATAATGAGTTCGGCAGAATACCTCAAAAGGTAATTGAGGTGGAATCTCGAATTGAGGGTGGTGGTTCGCCTCTCCCGTGGTGAACAAGAGCGCTTCCACGGTACAATGGGAAAGAAAAAAAATCCGGCCACCTTGAAGAAACCTAGCATGACCCAAAGCCTATTTTGGAGAATTCTAATCAAATTTGTGGGTTTTCTGGGGCTGAGGGGTAGTGGGTTGTGTAAAGCTTTGAGAGAGAATGAAATTGATATATGGTGGGTGAAATTTGGGTAAGAATTGGGAGAGATATGAGGATTTAAGTGAGGGAGAGTGTATGAGAAAGAAGAGGAATTGCAAATCTGATGAGGAGAAGGGCTTGTAACAGGAGAATTTATAGTCTCCAGGGTAAACTAGGATTGGAGGGTTTGGGCTGCTTCAAAGGTCCCACAGCCAATCCCGTGAAGACCCATGTAGGTCTTGTGAAGGCTGGTGTAAGTGCTTGCCAAAATCGTGCAAGCATCTACATGGCTCAGCCATGTCATCTCCCTCTGGCACGAAGAAGCTAACTTTACCATACCCATCTTCACGAAGCCCTGGTCTCATGTCACGAAACTGGCCTCGTTCTGATCCCTTCGTGAAACGAATTTCCTTCACAAAAATATCGTCTCACAAAGCATTTGCTTCATGACAACCCACCGGGCCTCCCTCAACTTATCGAGCAATTTTCCTAGCACCTGCATCCAAAGATATTCAAAACCTTGAATAGCACTGCTCCACACAAAAGATTTAATAACCATATCCTTCTAAAATCATACAAACTTAGAAATTAAAAGAAATATTTCTTTATCTTCGTCTTCACAAATTATTTTTCCCTCAATTGTCTCAACTAGAAAGAGTAGTTCGGTAGTTCACCGTAATCAGCATCCTTGACACCACCAATGACCACATCATGATTGATGGGTCACCACATCATTCTAGGTTTACCTTTAGCTTTTGGAGCTATGAGCCGAAAGAAACCATCTTTCTTGAGAGTGAACATATTCTTGTTCAGTATGGGAGTTAGACAGACTTGGGTGATTATCTTCATGCATAAGGATAATTCCTTGGTCTGCTTCCTTCCCCGCTGCATGTTAGTCATCAAATTTCTTTGAAATTTTTCAACAAGAATATAATCACATGCTTTGTCATTCAAACAAGAAAAATCATATAGAGTTTCAATATAGGGAAAAATATCTTTTTGGGAGTTTTCAAAAAAATCTTTTTCAATTTATTTTTCATGCATCATGTAACCAAAACAAAATAGAACAAAGATTAAAAAAAAATACCACTAACTACTCTACTAACATGTCATGCTCAACCAATACTTGAACTGAAAAGCATCCCCGGCATCGATGCCAAAATTTGACCCACCCTTGACCTGAGCGTAGTTTAAAACATGAGCCAAGGTGCTTATTGGTCAAAGATAAGAGAGATTTATATTCTGCACCCTTTCTTACTGTTAAGCTACCAAGGCGTAGTAAGCGGTAATCCCTAGTTTTGTCCACAAGGATGCTAGGGCTCAAGTAGTAATTAAAAAAAAACCTCGTGTGGGTCGTCAATCCACATGAGTGAAAGGAACAACTAATAGTGTAGACATGCAGCTGGGGGGTTTGGTGTTTTCAACTAACCACTAGAAAGAATGCAATTAATAAACGAATAAACTATTTTTAATAGGCACTTGAGAATCATTTAGCAACATGGTAGTTCTAATGCTTCAATCCTCGATTCATTCACATATAGACATACAAAAGACCTATCAGTGTGTTCATAAAACATGGTTTGGCCGATAGCATAGACTTTCCCAACCCTGTCACGGTAGGTGCGCTCACAACCCTCCATCAGCATCGCCATCATAATTAGGAGTGTAGAACGAGGTCTGACCATCCTTCCAGGTCTATTTATCCATCGTGTTATTACATCCCGAGCTTCCACCACAATTGCAACAACTCCCCTTGGGTCCTATATACGCTAGGGCCAAGGTTTGTAGGCTCCTTATCTTTGATACTAGGGTTTCAAGACAACACTTAGCTTGCTACTATTCACTATCTCAACCCACAACCTCTCAGACAACAGTTACAAAATCAATAAAGACTGTTGCGATGCCAAATAGGTCAGAGCATTCTCAAACCCCCTATGCACACACCCACGCAGACGCATTCTCCCCTGCTCATTCTAACATCCAGGTTTTTCTTCCAAAGGGGGCATCAATAATCGCACAATACATGAGTATATCCCAAAGTGTGTGCTTTTATGTGGTGTAATACTCTTGCATTTATAACATTCAAGAACAATCAAAATAACATCATAAATACAAAGATAGGATGAATCTAATGAATCTCATAAAGCATTTAGAACATACGAAGTGTTAAAATGAATGCAAGGTAATCCAACTACTCCCTAGACATGGAATTCAAATATAGATTTGAATTCCTCATCTTTGGGAAAAAGAAAGATGAAATTAAAAGAAAAGATTACAAAACCTACAAAAGGAACTCCTTCCCTCTCTCTAAACTCTCTCATTTTCAAATGTGTTTCTAAATTTGTTCCTCCTTCTCAAATGAGTAGACTAGGGTCCTATATATAGTAGTAGGAGATTAGGCCTAAAAATAGGCCCAAAATAGGCCAAAAGTAGAAAAACCCTTGGTCAGCCGCCGGGGTTTCATAGACCAGCATAGATGCCACAGTCTATGAAGCATGCATAGACACGGGATGCCAAATCTGTAACAGTTGATGAATGTTCATAGCCGCAACCCATGGGATCAGGCGTAGTCCATGAAGTTGGGATCTACAAGAAGCATGCAGTTTTTGCTTAGAGTTTTCCCGTGGGTTTCATGGACCGCAAACAGCTTGTGGCTTCTGTTCAAAACTTTTGTCACGGCCCGGGATGGTTATCATGGATCGCCAGCAGCTTTCGGTCTTGCTTAGAAGTATTCTCACACTCTGTTAAGGTTTTCACAGACCGGCTCCATACTTAGCCTAATTCTTCAACTCTGCATCCCCTTGCTTCAGGACCCAGTGTTTTTGTTACTTCCTGGAGCCTTGCCTCATGAATCTCTCATGCTGGTCTCATGTAGGTCTTTATGAAACCTCTGGATTCCTTTTTTGTATGAGCCATGAATATTGTCGCGGGCCGCTGGTGCTTGATCATGTGCGGTCCGTGACCAGTCGCTGGTGCTTCATTGGGTGAACTTCGTTTGCTTGTCACAGGCGAACTGTTAGTCTAAATGGGGACTTTTAGTAGTTGATTTTTTATTAGTAGAGAATACTAATCCAATGGAACCATCCTTGAAGGCTAATTATTACTTGACCGTTCTTGGACTAAGGCAACACTCCTCGGACCACAATTCACCATTTTCATTTGACCGTCTTAAACTCAAAAACTACCTATCTTTGGCCTCAATCTCCTTCTACCATGCATTGATGTTCATGGAATTCCTATACTACCATTAAAATGCAAATGGCCTTCAAATCTTCTACCGTTCAAAGAAAACGGCCTTCGCAGGAATGTAATGTAATAAATAGCATTCAAGGGTAACCTATTAAAGGTACTAATAATGAAGACCAAGGAGCCCATGAACACGAGATGTCAAGCATCAATAATTAAGTTTACAAAATGTGGGATTTAGAATATAAAACCTCTTATGGTTGTCCAAAACCCTTGTCATGTAAACTCATCTAATGTCACCAAACCGTCAACCAAAAGTAACTAAAAACTATATCGAATGTATTGGTTAAAGCATGCAAAATGGTGCAGATCAAGAATTGAGGATAGATGCATTAGATTGACCAAGTTACTCAATTATTTCCCCAAGTGCTAGCTAAAAAAGTAGTCCCCCCCTTATTTGCATGTGTACTTTACTAGTTAGTCCTTTTCACTCATACGTATTGACCACCCGTACGAGGTTGTGTTTTGAGTTGGTACATTAGACCTAGAATCTCTGTAGACAAACCCAAGGCTTCCCGCTAAATACCCTTAAGGTAGCATAGTTGTAGGAACAGGTGCAGAACTATAAATTCTATCTTCTGACCACACTGCCTCCACCGGGTTAATTATAAGCTACGGTTTTAATTACCCCGAGGGGAGGCAGGTCAGAATTTTGGCACCTTTACCGGGGATGATATCATCTAGGTATCAACTTAGGCATAACACGTTAGTAGAGTAGTTAGTTTAGCTTTTATTTGTTTCTTTGTTCATGTTATTGATTCTTGGTTGGAGTTGTTATTATAGTTAATTTATTAACTTTTGATTCATTTGCTAGTGTTTTATTCGGAAGGGTATTGTCATCCCTAGTCTATGGTACACACCTGTGAAACTAATCTAGGCGTCTTACACTACCCGATTGACAACACATGTGGTTGGAGGAGAAGGGGGTGAAGAACTTAGGAATAAGTCCCAGTGAGACAAGAAGTATAGTACAAGATCCGTTAGCAGTGGTGGGAGACACACGCTCTCTATGGGAGCTCATGGAAGACAACTTGGCAGGTGAGGATCCAAACAAGCATCTTTCGGAGTTCCATTTGATGTGAACAAACATGAAGCCCCCAGGAGTTTCTAAAGATGACTACAACCTAAAATCATTCCCATTTTTATCTCCAAGGTAGTGCTAAGGATTGGCTCTATTACTTGCCACCGGGGTCCATTGGATTGTGGATGGACATGAAGAGAAGATTCTTAGAAAATATTTTCCGACATCAAAGTCGGCAGGGTTGAAGAACCAGTTGTCAAATATAACCCAAGGTGCTACCAAGAGTATGTACGATTGTTGGGAGCGCTTCTACCAACTTTTGGCAAGTGGCCCTTACCACCCGTTCAAACAAGAAGATTTGGCGAATTGTGCGATGAAGACATGCGGAGGGTAATTGACGCATGCAACAGTTTGATAGCTAACGAGAGCCCCAAGGATGCAATGTCCCTCTTTGAAGAAATGGTAAATTGCATACAACAATTTGGCACAAGATCAAGAGTGAAGGCATTGGATGAACCCACACACTTACCTAAGTTTTAGGAGCAAGTCCAAGCTCTTGCTTCTATGATAAAGGAACTTCTGCGAGGAAAAGTGCATCAAGTTCAAGTGTGTAGAGTTTTCAACCTTAACCACAACTCGAAATTGTGCCCCAAAGTTGTAGATGATGCACAAGAGGTGAAGGCAATTGACTACAACAACCGGGAAAGACCACAATTTTCTAGGGGTCAACTCCCTATACAAATTCATTCAACCCAAGGTATAGAGATCATCATAATTTTTTATGGAGGGAGGACAACCAACCTCAAGGGTAACAGGGAGGATAAGCTCCACCCCTGCCATATCTTATAGGTGAAGGCCCTTCCAACAATCATGCTTTACTTCACAAGTCAGAATGGGATGAGATCTTGGAAGCCATCGGCCAATTTGGGAAGAAACATGAGATCTTTGCAGAGTGTACAAGGTGAGAAATTGAGGATCTTGGCAATAGAGCTTTCTCAAGTGTTGAAATTTTGAAGTTCAAGTTGGGCAACTTGCCACCTCAGTAAGCCGACTTAAGGCCAAGGAGTCCAAAAAGCTACTTTCCAAACCAGAGGTAAATCCGAGGAATGTGAGCGCACTTAAATTGAGAAGTGGGAAGGAAGTTTGCGAGACCGAGAAGAAGACAATGCAATAAGATGATAATATAGTGGAGGCTACCAAAGGACACTTCGAAGAATAGGAAATTAGTGTCAAGGAATTACTCTCCAAGGAAATTCTACCGCCCGAGGCACAAGTCACTATTCCACCTCTATTTCAAAATGCTTTGGGAGAACGACCAAAGGTGGTGACCGATGATGCAAACATTCGAAAAGTATTCGAAAAGGTTGAGGTAACCATCCCTATCTTGGAATTAATTGAACATGTGCCATCTTATGCTGAATTTCTTAGAGTTGGATGCACAAAGAAAATTCATAGGCCAACTAAGAGATTAGGACATTTGAAAATGGGAGGAGTCGCCATTTTGAATCATACCCTAAGAAGTGCAATGATCCCTGAATGTTTTCTATCCCTATCTCTTTAGGTGGAAACTTTTGGAACATGCCATGATAGATCTTGGTGGATCCATTAATTTTATCCCATTTAGTCTATATAAACGTTTAGAAATAGGTGAGCTTAGGTATACTAGAGTGATTTTCCAACCTGCCAATCATTCCCAAGCTAGTCCCCGTGGACTCGTAAAGGATGTGGTGGTACGGGTTGGAAAATTGTTTTTTCCGATGGACTTTTATGTCTTAGACGTGGCGCACGACGAAAGTGCACCCCCAATACTTTTGGGGAGAGTTTTTTTAAAACATCTAAGAATAAAATCAGTGTCCACTTGGGAACCTTAACTCTAGAAGATAACATGGATAAAGAGGAATTTAATATATATATATATATATATATATATATATATATATATATATATAAATCTAAGCATGATTCAACAAAGTCATGTTTGATGTGCAAATGTGTAACCTTATGTGATGAGCATGATGGGTATTCTTGTGTGAAAAACGAGCATGAATGTTTGAGTGAATCCCATGTTGATGAGAATGATGATTATTCCGATGAATTGCATGATACAATGGATAATATGTCTGCGCTAGATTGTTTTTCTATGATAACCAAATAGCAGCGAGAAAGGAAGATGGTCAAGATTTTAAAACCACATCGACCTCCCTTAATCCCACTAATGACATTGACGGACTCAATGATTGCAAGACATGGAGATTCATTCCTATTGGTGGACAAAGGGTCTGAAGGTAAGGATGACTCATTGTGGAGACCTCTCCATAACGATGTCCTCATGGGTGGAGTCGCCGATGGTGATTCCGGAGACCCATTGGTATGTGTGTCTAACTATAATGCATGAAAAAGAAAATAAGTAGTGAGGACGACAATAAATATACAATGTTTGTTTTGCTTTCATGTTTTGATTAGTAAGTAGATAGTGTTTGCATTAATCTTGTTTTTCTATGTGGATTTTTGAGATGAAACTCTTATTGGTTTGGAAATTTGAGTTCGAAACTCGTGATTGTGTTCTAAATGGAATTTAATTGGATGGGTGACACAGTCTTTTGAAAAGGAGGGAAAAATTAAGGATTAGGAAAACGTTGGTGGATGCCTCGCGCCAAGTAGGCTGGCGCGAGGCTATGGTTTGTGTCGGGACTGGAACATCATGATGCTATGTCTCATGCTAGAGATTTGGTATGAGACTGCCTCGTGCCAGGTGGTTTGGCGCGAGGCTATGCTTCGCACCAGGCACCATTTTTGCGTATACACCAATATTTCAATTTTGTTTGCTCCGATAATGCACATTTTTCAAAAACATTTACTCTCAAGTTCAAAAATGCATTTTTGTATCAAGAATTTTGGAATTCCATAATTCTTTAGGATTTTTTAAAATACTTCCAAATCCCTTGGAATTAATTGGCTTGTACTATTGTCCCCTAAATTGAACATTTTAAAATTTCATTCTTATCCTAATTGTACCTCTCACCCTAGTCACCTAGGCTGAAATTCTATTTCCATGGTACATTTATCCACCTAAATCTCTCATTTGGCACATTATTTCCTCTCAAGAAACACTCACTCTCACACACTCTTGGTGAACTCAAAACAATTGAAGCTTTTCTTCAAAAAGTTGATGATTTTTTCTTCTTCTTTTCTGGGTCTCGCAAGTCCTAGATTCAAATTTTGGATAACCCATTGAACTCTATGTTTATGTGCTTTATTTGACATTGTGGTAGTGTTATTTGAAGCATGAATCTTGAATGATTGTGTTGTGAGATATGTGTTTGAGTTTGAGTTTGTATGCATGATCTTGTGTTGAAGAGGATGTCGGGAGGATTGATGTGCTACTATGCTTAAGATATGATCTTTGGTATGGGGTGATTTGGGGGAGATAGTGAATCTTGGTTGCATGATCTCATTGAGGGGCTGGTGATAACTTACATGAGATTGTTGTATTGATGAGAAATGTTCTTTTTTTGAATAGCTCACATGCTTAGAATATCATGTTATGAATGTTTAAGTTATTTGGGAGAATGTTTTCTCATTGAATTATAAGCTATGCTTTGTTTATGATTATATCACCACTCTTTTCCTCATTTTGTTAGGATTACACCAAAGAATAATGCCTCGGAGAAGGACAAGTCCACTAGGAGTTAGAAGAGGGAGAAGTCGACAAAGGGTGCAAACCCTGAGCCAAAAACATCTGTTCTTCGTAATCCCACATTTGTGACCGAGGAATTTAGGGTCTTATTAAACATTTCTAGGACTAAAGTCCAGAGGTGGAGGAACTTGAGAGAACCAAAGAGGAGTATTTTGGTGACGATGTTCGCTTGCAAGGACACCTTGGCCGCTCTAGGTTTACTCGAGCCGGTCAATTACATGTTGAGCCGAGTAGGTCTAGAGGAGTTTCTCGAGAACCACTCAAATACGTACATTAGGTGAACCCTAGAGTTCCTAGCTACTCTATGGCCAGTCGTAGATGATGATGGACATAAAGCAATCAAATTTAACCTGTACAATAAGGAGTACAAGATTACCCACCGGGAGGTAGCGCGAACCTTTAGATAGAGGTATGGAAAGGAGATCCAGAAAACACACCGAAAAGGGTTACCTTTCTCTCTTGGGCACTTTTGGGTGCAACTGATGGGCTCAGATTGGAAGAACCTGTGTAAGGGTACAACCATGTATCTGTTATGTTCCCTTTTTGTTAGCTATGGGAGTATTTTTCCACGATGAACTAATGCAATGCTCGGGTTGAGATGTTCATTGTATAGGAACCTTTGATGAATGACTCCTAAGGGTAAATTTTACCCAAACTTGGTGGGGTACTTTGTGCAGTAATGCTTAGCGATGAGAGATAAGAAGAGTGACAAAATATCCATGGGAGGCATGGTTGGTCTTTCTGCAGAGTATCTAGGTCATCCGGTCACACAAAGGGCTCCAGCTAACTTAGGTAGATCAGGCACAAGGTATAACATAGAGAAGTTAGCAAAGGTATCCATGGTGGGACCGACGACATCAGAGGGTAGATATGTACGGCTTTATGGTAGAGCGGGCACATGCAGCTTTATGATTCTTCCACAATTGGAGCACACCGCCATTGACCATGATATTAGCTTGTATGACCTACTCATTTTTCCGGACCGAAAGTTTGAGAAGGATTTCTATAGAGTTAAGTCCAACCCAGGGATAGATATCTAGAAGGCCAAGGGCGAGTGCACTCTGAGAGCACCTCCTAGTCACTCTCGCTTATCTGCGAACGTCATTAACCACTTGCATTCACTTGGGGACAAGCTTTCAAGCTCTACTCAAGTGTTCCAAGAGGTAGTCCTAGCGATAAGAGGAATGTACTCACAAGTGGAAGATCTTAGCTCGAGGATGGATGGCATTTAGGCAACATTTCAAGCAACCAGATACATGGATAGGAGCTTCACGAGTCACAAGGATGAAGGCCCTTCGAGGGCACGAGAGTGACTATCATTATTCTCCCTACCGAACCTATGTTTTGATATGAATTTTTGCATTGGACACTTTGCATGAACAAAGTGTGGGGAGGGAGTAGTGAGCACTTAGGGAGGTGCATTTCATGATTTGTTTTGGTAGTTGTCTTTCTTGTTTGTTGATTATGTTGATTTTTTTTGTTGAGGGGTGATTTGGGATGGACATTTGGTGGCATGACATGCTATGCTATGATTTCTAGTTTGCATGGGTAGGAGGTTTTAGGAAATTAGTGGTGTATTATTATTTTGACTATCTTCTGTAGCATGAAGCCCACTTTTGGGGCATTTTTGTGCTACACCAAAAAAGTAATTGGAAAACTTGAAAAATGAAAAAATACAAAAACCTGGACAAGTCGAAAACCCAAAAAGGCGACTTGGGTAACATTAGTAAAAGCCCGGATAGGTCGAATGGCCAACATAAAAATGAGAGGCTAGGTGGATAGGCTTACGAGCCTAGGCAAAAATGAGAGGCCGTGTGGAAAAAAGGTGAGAAGTGAGTACCCTTTGTGTGTTAAAGCTAGGATGATAACCCAAAAGGGCTCCTAGGAAAAATCAGAGAAATTGAGAGAAAACAAAAAACTAAAGTTGTATGCAGGCTTCTGCGGTGGATGGTTTTTTAAAACGACCCTTTGATTGCTTTGAGATCATTTTGGAAAAAGTAAACTAGTTTAACACTTATCTTTTTGGCTTACCTTTTTCCACATTTTACTTTTAAGTGGTTAGGTTGCTTATGTTTTTTGGAGAGTGTGAGATTTTTGAGATTCTTACTCTATTGAGGGAAACAGGGTAATCTAAGAAAAAGTTGAATGCCTCAATTAACTTATGCTTGCACACTACATTCTGCTTGATTCTCTGTCTTGTCTTCTATTTACTCGAGGATGAGTAACTAGTTAAGTGTGGGGAGTTTGATCAGCTTCATCATGCGTGCGTAAACCGATACATTTGACATACTTTTTAGTTACTTTTTACTTGGTGGATTGCTAGTATTAATTAAGTTTATGTGACAAGGGGTTTAGATGGCCATGTTGGTTTTCTTCTCTAAATCCTACATTTTGTAAACTTAATTGGTACTAATGGACATCTTTTATCCACGGTCTCCTTGATCCTCCTTGTGCTCATCTTTAGTAGGTCACCAGTGGGTACCTTTTGTTTACATTCTATGTGAAGGCCGTTCATAAGGGCGGTAGAAGATATTTAAGGTCGTTCGCAAGGATGGTAGTAGAGACGAAGGTCATTCACATTAGCATGGTAGTAGACAAAGGACACGATCAACAATGCATGGTAGAAGGAGATTGAAGCTAAGGATAGGTGGCTATGGAGTTCAAAGAAGCCAACAAAGAAACTGGGAATCGTGGTCCGATGAGTTGTGCTTTAGTGAGAGAAGATTCCAAGAATAGTTATCTCTCAAGACTGGTTCCATTGGATTTTTCTTCTCTAGTACTATAAAATCCACTACGAAAACTCTCAAATAGGATAAATAGTTCACCCGTGGCAAAGGAAACAAGTTTAACTGGCTGAGGCACAAACAGTTCAGCGCGGGCCAAGCATGGGTTGGCACCAACAGCCCACACCAAAGGAGATGCCCCGTGCCTGGGAGACCAAATGCCATAGGCTACTGAACACAAACTGAAACCCCCACCCCCCCCCCCCGCACGGTAAAGTATGGGTGTGGGGCCAGCATGCCGTTCCAAGTCATTATGTCCAGACCAGCATGCCGGATGTGGAAATCCATATGGCCCACACCTATGTTTCTGAGCAAAGCACCCTTGCTGACCACAGCCCACTACAACGGCCACGTGTGCAGATCAGGACATCACTATGTAGCACCCTGACGATGCCTTGCAGAAGACGATGCATCCCGCACCAAGAGACAATGCTACCCATGCCAACCCTCTCGCTCTGCGCCATGATAAAGGTATGTGCCCCACAGAAGAACTCGCACACTGTGCGACATAAAGATCCACGTTATGCTCCAGACCTCGCACCCCATGTGTCACGGGTCGCCCACTAAGGGTATGAACTGTGTGCCCTAGTCGTGCACAACCGTTCCATGAATACTGCCTTGATCCCACGTATGTTGCACACTGCTCGGTTGTTCGCAGCAGACCAACCTCTTTAAGGGATGTGGTCGAGTGTGCAGCAAAATATACACACTCGAGAGAGCATGGCTCACACACACAAGCCAACGTTGGAATATAAAGCCTAAAAATAGGGAAGCAAATGCTTATAATAATTATATTACAAAATGGTAACCATATGTAGAGAGCTCACTACTCTACATATCTGTTGTGCAAACGTTATCACAAGTGCCAGCTACATAGGCAAAATAAGGTGAAAGGCTAAAACGGCACGTAGGCCTGGGCCTTGATCAAAATAGTTACGCTAAACTAATAACTAAGCTATTACAAGTATTTACAAGCAAAAGAGAAGACTTTTGGGACAAGAAGCTTGGGATGTGTCTTCTCGGGCTGGGACACAGCATTAACGGTGTTGGCCAGCAGGCAACCGGGGGCTGCGCGCACGGGCGTTAGGCACAGATGGCCCGGGCCTTGTGCACAGCGAATCGTGAGCGTAGAGGGGGAACATCACGGTCTGTGAGCAGTTAGGCATTTGGAACTGGATGACCCAGAGGCATGTGCAGCATAGTCGAGAGAGATCGGTTTGCAGTGATGCATTGTGCGGCACGGGATCGCGGAATCATTTTTGGCACCAATGCGGGCATAGGGTTGTGTTGAGGTTGGGTGATGAGCCCCACCCCATAAAATCCTCCCTCACTCAATTCGGAAAACATCCTCGGAGCCATAAATTCTCGAAGGTGCTTCGCTACCCACACTTTTCTTGTACACTTTGCCTTGAAAGGGGTTCAGTTAATTGCTAGCACTGGTGTACTCTTATGTAGTCGTGACCCTCGGATCCTCTTCAGTTCTGATTTTGAACTGACTTGATTTTATAGCACCCACTTCTTGATCAATAACCAAAGGAATGCCCAACTATGGATGCTGTCTGGTACGCCTCATTATCTGTTCATGTTTCTGCTTCCAGCCTTGTGGAACAACAAGGGGTTGCTGATGTGAATGATGTCTCGTCTTTCCCCATCAAGGTTTACAAGGTTTATCTTGCTTGAACGACTCGAAAAGGGAAGCATGATGGGGCACGCTAGCCAGCAGATATATCTTCTGAGTCCAGATCTACTTGGCAACCGACAAATACTACCTACACTCTTTGCTCGACAAATATTTGTTCCTCATAGCTGGGGAGCGATCCACAACCTGCTCAGTCTTCAGACTTGCTTCAAAACCCTCCTCTGATCCATCGGGCAAACCCATTACTAGCGTAGACCCATCGGACCCTTCGTTTCAGTTCTTCACACCGAATCTTATCTTAAGCACTTGACGAATTGCAAAGCCAAGATTTTACCCCCGGATGAACTCTTCATAGTCTTTTTAACCGTGCACGGATTGGTGCCTAAGACGTAAAGGCAATTTCCATATGGGTATACGACAATCCATGCAATCCTTAAAATTTCCATGCAGAGGCCTAAGCCTAAATCATCCATTTAACGACATAGAAATCCACTGTGGTGCCTATGGAATCAAACTTGACCGAGCATCGAATCGCAATACCCAGCACTGGTTGAGCTTCACTATTAACGGCCTTCATTCTACCCAGAGCTTTCTCGGTTCGTCAAGCTTCGGTGTGGCCTTCCCCGCTTTGCTTGACACATTTGTGGCTATCTCTGATTGGACTGCAGAGACCACCACCGTGGATTTATCCTGCGGGTTTTAACCAACTCAGATTCGTCAAGCTTCAGTGCAGCCTACCCCGCTTTGCTTGGCCAAATTGTAGCTCTCTCTGATTAGACTGCAGCGACCACCACCGTGGATTTATCCCGCAGGTTTAAACCATCTCAGATTTGTCAAGCTTTAGTGTGGCCTTCCTCGCTTTGCTTGATCAATTTGTAGCTCTCTTGGATCAGACTGCAGCAACCACCCGGTCGATCTCAAACTCAGTTAACGGATTCAACTACCTTGGCTCTCTTGATCTCACCATGGAATTACGCAACAGATTTAAATGCCCCCACGGAGCATGGTTCTTTCCTCTTTGGGCCCAGACTCCTCAGTTGACTTCAACTGAACTACCTCGCTCAGTGTCTCCTTGATTTGTCTCAAGTCCTCGAGCAACATAGCAGTGATCCTCTGCTCTGTTGGACAATCAACAAAGGCTTGATCCCCTTGCACATTTTTCCCACTTGTTGCGCCATCTCGGTTCATCTATCCCACCTTGGTTTGGACCCACTTGAACTCGCCGCATCTAAACTGGGGCATACCACATTCTTTCCAACACCCGAATTGAACCTGAAGCTACCTCTGCTCTTTGGACTGGGTCTAAAGTCACCCCTACCTTGGGAGTACTTGGATCTACATCATTGCCTACCTCGATAAAATGGTAGAACCACCCATTTCCCCCATCAACTCTTTGCAATCCCTCGGCATTTGAGTACTCTCACCTCCGACGAATGCCATCATTAAGTTATAGTTTATGCAGTAAGCTCTCCTTAGCTCGAGCCTAGCCCACGACTTCAATCCCTGGCTGAAGTCATGGAGTTTTTTACTTCTTCGGATGGTCAGGCAACTCTAACATACAAACTCAAGAAGCCGGCAAGTATCCCATAATACGGCCGGTCTATGCAAACTTGGGAAGAAGGCCTATACCCCTTAATACGGCCAACTCTAGCTTATAACCTGGAATCCCGGCACGTATCCCATAATACGTCCGGTCTTTACCAAGGTCTCCATCTTGACAAGCCTGATCTCCAATCGAATCTCTTCTTCGACATAGGATGGCAAATCACCATGCACCCAAGGGCCGTTTGGGCTTAGATACTAACTATCACGGGTTGCCCGCTAAGGGTGCGAACCGTGCAGCCTAGCTGTGCAAAACCGTGCCATGACTACCTCCTTGACCCCACGTACATCACACACCACTTGGTTGCTCTCAGTAGACTGAGCCCTTTGAGGGACGCGGTCGAACGTGTAGCAGAATATACACACTTGAGAGACCACGACTCACACACACAAGCCAATATTGCAATATAAAGCCCAACAACAGGGAAGCAAACACTTATAATTATTATATTACAAAATAGTAACCGGATTTTGAGAGCTCACTACTCTACATATATGATGTGTAAATGTTATCACAAGTGCCAGCTACATAGGCAAAATAAGGTGAAAGGTAAAAACGGCACGTAGGCCTGGGCCTTGATCAAAATAGCTACGCTAAACTAATAACTAAGCTATTACAAGTATTTACAAGAAAAAGAGAAGACTTCTGGGATAAGGAGCATGGGACGTGTTTTCTCGGGTCGGGACGCAGCATTAACAGTGCTAGCCGGTGGGCAACTGGGCATTGCGCGCACGGGCGTAGGGCACAGACGGATCGGGCATTATACATAGCATATCGTGGGCGCAGAGGGGGAACATCACAAGCCGTAAGTGATTAGGCATTTGGCACTGGATTACCCAGAGGCTTGTGCGGCACAGTCGAGGGAGACCGGTTCGTAGTGATGCGTTGAGCAGCACGAGACCGCGGCATTATTTTTGGCACCGATGCGGGCATGGGGTTGCGTTGAGGTCAGGTGATGAGCTCTACCCCGTAAGACCACGCCACCAAGGACATACCATGGGCCGTATCATCTATGATGGCCCGCACCACCAAAGACACACCACGGGCCGCATCATCTTTGACGGCTTATGACAAGATGTGATTTCTCACCGTTTTGGTTAACTCTCTTGATTTGCATCCAATTTCCCTGTACCATATATCAAACTCTTTGTTTTTCAGAGCTCTATCAAACACGCTAAATTCTAGCTCTAGAAGATTCATGGATTTGAGCAGTTTATTCGAGAAAGGTTCAAAAACTAGAGAGAAAGGGTGACTAGGGTTTTGACCTAACATTGGCCTATTTTGGGCCTATATTTAGGCCCAATCCCCTACTACTATATATAGGAGCCTTAGTCTTCTACTAAACCTTAAGTAGTCATTATGTATATTTTTCCTCTCTCTAGTTCAGAGAAAAGGAAGAGGAGAGTACTTCTTCTTCCTTCTCATTTTCTTTTTCTTTTCATTTTTCCTTTCATCTTATTTTCTTAGATCAATGGAATATAACCTAATATATTCCATGGATCTATCCTTTGTAGAGTAGTTTAATAGCTTGGTGATAATTGTAGTGACTTGGTTTTATCTATATGCATTTTGAGATTATCTTGTTCATCCTAATTTTGTGTTCATAATATTATTGTGGTTTGCTTTTGAGTTTGAATGCATGAATATTACACCACATATAAGCACTTTCTTTGGGATATATTCATTCTAGGTGAAAATATCTATGCCCCATTGGGATGAGAAACCTGGATGTTTGTATGGGTTTAGGAGAATGCATCTGCATGGGTGTGTGCACGGGAGATTCGAGGTAACTCTGATCCACTTACCATCGCACCAATCTTAGCTTACTTTGTAAAGTATTCTGATAAGGTTTGGGTAGAGATAACTTAATCATAGAAAACTAGGGTCACAAGAAACCCTAGTATCATAGATAAGGTGCGTACGACCCTTAAGCCTAATTGATAGGACCCAAGGGAAGTAGTTGCATTCGTGGTGGAAGCCTGGGAGGTAATTTCATGGGGGAAACTCAGACCTAAAACAATGTTTGTACTTTGTTGTACTCCCCTAATTACGATGGTGGTGTCATCAGAGTGTTGCGAGAGCACCTGCTGTGACAGGGACGAGGAAGTGTAAGCCATCGGCCACACCATGTGTTATGGACACTCTATTAGGTTTGTTTAGATATTTATGTGAAAGAACCGAGGATAGAACCATGAGATTGACCAAGTTACTTAATGTTTCCTCAAGCACTAGCTTAATATTGTAGTTGTATTTTTACTTTAATGTTTATTAGTTGTTATTTTAAAAGGCCAACCCCCCCCCCCCCAAATATGCATGTGTGCTTTACTAGCTATTCCTTTCACTTGTATGGATTGACGATCCATACGAGGTTGTATTTTGGGTTGGTACATTAGACCTAGCATATTTGTAGACAAACTCAGGGCTTACCGCTAACTACCCTTTAGGAATCGTAGCTATACGAACAGGTGCAGAAATATAAATTCTATCTTCTGAACGCACATCCTCCAATTGGGTTAATTCTAAGCTATAGATTTAACGACCCTGGGGGAAGGCAGGTCAGGATGTGAGACATTGTGTGGATTTGACAATGCCTTGTGCTGGAACTGTTGGTGTGGGACGTCTCCTCTGGCTCGGGCTGTTGGTGCCTCACCATAAATGGCCCGCACCTACCTGTGGTACCTTGGCCGGCTGAACTTGTTTCCTTTGCTATGGATGAACTGTTAGTCTGATTTTGAGTTCTAGTAGTCAAATTTGTAGTGCTCGAGAAGACAAATCCAATGGAATAAACCTTGTAGGTAATTCTTCACTGATAGTTCTCAGACTTTGGCACAACTCATCGGACCACGATTCCCCATTTCTTCATTAGCCACATTGATCTCCGTTACCGCCTATCTTTGACTCAAATCTCCTTATACCATGCATTGATGTTTGTGGTCTTTATCTACTAACATTCTAGAGGTTAATGGCCTTTGATCTCTTCTACCATTCTTGCAAACGACCTTCAATATCTTCTACCTCCCTTACGAACGGCCTTCACATAGAATGTAACCAAAATGTTCCCACGGTCAATCCACTAAAGATTATCAAATGGAGGATCTAGGATTCCATGGATGCAAGATGTCCATTAGTACTAATTAAGTCTACAAAATGGAGAATTTAGACAAGAAAACCAAATATGGCTGTCTAAACCCCTTGTCACGTAAACTCAACTAATATTAGCAATCCGACACACAAAACATGCTAAAACCTATACCAGATGCAACGGTTAACACACGCAAAATGAAGCACATCACTAAGGATAACTCTAGATTCTCCAATTAGCAACCAATGATGATGCAAATGCATCGTTAATCAAGCTTCCGTTTTCTCTCAATTTCTCTTATTTTTCCTAGAAGCCCTTATGGTTTTTCATCCTAGCTTTCACACATGTTGAGCTCACATTCTCATATTTTCCCACACAGCTTCTCATTTTTGCCTAGGTTCGTAAACCTAGCAGGGCCTAGCCTCTCATTTTTACCTAGTCATTTCAACCTATGCGGGCTTTTTAAAATGCTGCCTAAGTTGCTCTTTCAGGTTTCCAACTTAGATGGGGTTTTTTTCATTTTTTTTAAATATTTTAAAATTTTATTAGTGTTGTCCAAAAAGCCCCGAGGTTAGGCTTCATACAACATAAGGGTAATGAAACACAAAAAATTACACCACCAATGTTTCTAAAAACAACTACCCTGAAACAAGTTATGACTTCTCCCAAGGAAGTCACGCCACCAAATAAGTATTCAAAAATATCCCAAAACAAGGCAATCACCAATATACCAAAGAAATAACAAAAACCTCAAAAAAACAAAACAAGCACTGAGGAATCTCAAGATGAAAACTCCCTAAGCGCACTACTCTCTCTCCCACACTTAAACTATGCATTGTCCCTAATGAATAAAAAATGCAAACACATAAGTGAGGTTGTGAAGGGAGTAGCCCTTACTCTTGTAACCTTAAAAGGCTTTCTTTGTCTTGCCTCTTCTCGTCCTTCTCAATGTACTCCATGGATTGAATTGTGGCCTCCATAGACTCCAATCTAGCTCCAAACTATTCCAATTGTGATTTCATGCCCTCTACTGCAAGGTCAAGCTCTTGCACAACTTGGGTAGAGCTAGCAAGTTTCTCCCTAAGAGTACACAATTGGTTGAGGATGCTCGTTGGTAGTTGAGTGCAGCTAGGTGATGCCCTAGAAGAAGTCTAGTCATCCACCTCCTCGATCTCTATCTCTAGGTTTGATAGAACCTTGTAGAATTCCTTTGTGAATGTTGGGTTGGACACTAGGAACAAATAATCCAAAATCATCTCGTGATTAATGGTGATGCCCTTCAACTGAGAAAGGATCATAAAACTGCAAGTGGTTGTGCCACCATATACCACACATATCTTTTGTCCGAGGTTGTAGTTGCTATCATAGAATCTTTATCCAACTTCTCAATAGTGTACTTCATTCCTGAACGCCCAAAGCTAGCCAATGGAGATTGAGTCACTGGATGTCCCAATTTTTGTGCCAAAAGTCCTACCATGCCTCCCATCAAAATCTTTCCTCTTTTTCTCTCTCTCATTGTTATGCCTTCTTCTACAAAAGCTCTTACTAAGTTCGGGTAGAAGTCACCCTCAAGATTCATCACCCAAAGGCAATGAAATTCGAACCTGGACACTGCATTAGTTCACCATGGAAGAATACCACCATCAATATCAAACGTTGAATATATTACAGCTCCGGATGAATTATAGCACTTCTTTTGCACAAGTTCTTCCTGTATGTGCTTGTTCAGAGCCTCCAAAAGAGCCCAATCAAGAAAGGTTAACCGTATCAGTTGTCCTCAAAACATATGTACCGTATATCCAACTAAAAGCGAGGGCCACCTCTCGATGTGTCATCGTGTACTCTTTGTCATCCAAGTGGAACTAGTTACTCGATGTCCGTCCACATCCATAACTTTCCAAAGAGAATATAGGAACAGTAAGGTCCACCGGATATAAGTCTTCGAGTGCTTGTCGAGAAAACCTTCTAGACACACCCAACCTAGCGTGTAGGTAATGGGCTCTAGTAGGCCTAGAGCCTCCAAAGTATCCTTGCACCTGAAACCTATCTCCAAAATTTTCCTCTTTGGTCCATTCAAGTACCTCCACCTATGGGCCGCAATCCTGGAGATGTTAGTCAGTCCCATGAACTCCTCTGTCACGAATGTGGGGTTGCGAGAAATGGGAGTCACTGACTCATGGTTAACAACCTTAGCCGATTTCTTCCTTTTCTCACCTCGTGAAAGTTTCCCTTTCTCTGATACACCATTTTTCGGAGGCATCCTACTGAAATCAAGGAGAAAGTGGTAATGTCATAATAAATAAAGGCATACCCACAATATCATCCAAAAAAAATATTCTTTCTAAATAGCATAGTCATTTCAAATCATGTTAGTCTTCAGCATAAAGGCAATTCAAGCACGAATCATTTTAATCAAACAATAAACTCATGGAAATTCATATCAACCCATCAACAAGATCATGCATTCAAGAATTATCCCTCCTAAATCTCCTAACACATGAAAATCATAGCATCTAAGCATAATATCACATCAATCCACCCAAACTTACTTCTACAAGATCATTTATACAACTCAAACAACTACTCAACAACATACTCTCTTTCAAGATTCATGCTTCATATAACACCACCACAATGAATTACAAGTAAACATGAAGTTCAAAGGATTACCCGTATTTTGAAGCTGGGAGTTGAAAGATCCTCACAAGAAGAAGCAAAAAAATTCTATTTTTTGAGAGAAAAGCTTTAATTTTTTTTGAGTTCACCAAGAGTGTGTGTAAGTGAGTGTTTCTTGAAAATATTGAATGAATCAAATGAATCAATTAGGTGGGAGAATGTACCAAGGATCTAAAAGATCAATAGAGGTGATAAGGAGGGGAGGTACAATTAGGATAAGGAGGGAATTTTGAAAATTGCAATTTATGGAAAATTGGTACTAACCTATTTAATCACAAGGGATATTTGAAGTACTATTTACATAAAAAATACTAAATAATAAGAGAATTCAAAATTTATGAACCAAAAAAGCATTTTTAGCTTAAAATTCATATTTTTCAAAATTTTGCATTTTTGGTACAATTTGACAGCTCAAATAGGGTACCGACACTTGCGCCCTCATGTCAAGCGCATCCGCACAGACCCACCCTCATGCCAAGGTTGTCTAGCATGGACCATATCTCATGGAACGGGCCGTGCCAAATCTTGGCACGAGGCCCCTCGTGCCAAAGTTCAATGACACGAGCCGTACCTTTTGGAATGGCTCATGCCAAATTATTTCACGAGGCTGCCAAAATTTTAACCCTTTTTCCCTTGTTTTTCCATCTTTTTTCACCCACCAAGTCCCAATTCTATCCACACAAAATCACGAGACTCGAGCTTAAGTGATCAACAAGTGTTTCATCCCAAAATCCTCATCACAAACAAAAACATGCAAAATCTATTCATCCATTCAAAACCATGAAATACAAGCAAGGAAGAAACACCGTATATTTATTGTCTTCCTCACAGCTTATTTCTTTTTCATGCATTTTAGTTAGAACAATCGACTATTGGTTCTCCGGAATCGCCATCGGGAACTCCCCCCACAATGACATCTTTGTTGAGAGACCTCCACAATGTGTCACCTTTACCTTTAGGCACCGTGTTCTCCATAGAAGATGAATTCCAAAACCTTACTAATGTAGAGTCTTCCACCTTTACTTTGGGTTTAAAAGGAGGTTGAGGGGTTTTTATTCCCTCGCCACTACCTCCTAAACGCTGCAAGTTAGTTAGCATAGAAAAGCATCCTGATATAGATATATTATCATTATCATCATGAAATCTAAATGACTCACTATCAATATCATCAATGCCACGAAATTCATCTAAACATTCATTCTCATTGGTCATTCAAGAAGTGTCACATAAATCATGCTCATCACATAAGGTTGCACCTGTGCACATAAGGTTGCACATGTGCGCATAAAAGATGAGTTAGACGAATCATGCCTAGACCTATAAGTGTCAAAACAAACCTTATCCATATCATCTTCTAGGGTCAGGGTTCCTAAATGGACATCAATTTTACACCTTTAAGTCTTAAGTAATGGTCTACCCAATAGGATTGGGGGGGCACTCCCATCGTGCGCCACGTCAAGAACATAAATGTCCATTGGAAACACCAACTTGCCGACCTGAACCATCACATCCTTCACTAGCCCATGGGGCTAGCTTGGGAGTGATCGGCGAGTCTGACAATCACCCTAGTGTCCCTAAGTTCACCTATGTCAAGGAGTTCATAAAGACTATATGGAATCACATTTATGGATGCTCCTAAGTCTATCAGGGCATTTTAAACCAACTTTCCACCTACAGAAATAAGAATAGATCGAGAACATCCTGGGGTTGTCACTTTTTTTGGCATATTTTTATGGTTCAAAATGGTGACACCCCCCATTTTCAAATTTCCTACCTTCTTAGTTTGTTGGTGTCCATTTTATACGGATATTTTGGGACTTTTTGAGTTCACTTTTGTACACTCTTGGCATTTTTCCTTCAAATTCTCTAAGGAGAGTTAAGAGCAACTTTTACGCTTTTATTACTTTTCATAGGATTTTGTGCGACAAGGAAATTTGTTTGAAGACTTTGAAGACTACCTTTAAATATATGATGATTTGAAGACTTGCATTTGAGCTTTTGAAGACTTGAAGAATTGAATATAAGTGAAGTGAAAAGGAGGACTTGAGACAAAAAGAAGAATCAAGATGAAGAATCTTGGCTTAGTCAGGACTCGCGAAGAATTGGTCGCAAGTCACGACGGGTGGGTAGCTAGAACTCTTTCTTACTTTTGTGTACTATAAATACCAACCTTATCCTCTTTCTCTTCCTTTCTTCATCTTCTTCCCAATTTGGGACTGAAAACCCTAGTTTTCCTTCTTTATTTTCTTTGTTTTTGTAGGTTAATCATGTGTTTTTGTTATCTAGGTTAGTTTTGTACTTGGGAACTTGATTTAAGTTTCCAAACCTATGTAGTAGGAACCTCTATTTCCCTCTTTTTTGAAGCTTTTGTTATTTAGAATTCATGTGTTCTTAATGTGATGTTTATTTCATTTATTTCATAGGTTGTTTGAGAATATGAAATGTTTGTATGATTGAAGTGTTAGGGTGTTAAGAAAGTGGCCAATTTCTTAGCCTATTTGACATGAAAATCCGAGAACATGGAATTAAAATGAGTATGTTAATGTGGACTGCTCTCATATTTGTCCTATAGAAACAATTAAAGGTAGAATCTTGAATGTTGATTGTTCTAGGTTTTATAACAAATGAATCTTGAATGTTTATTATTCTAGGTTTAACCTCATGAATATTTTGTTTGGTTAAATGGCTATGCATTTGCACTTCAAGAAAATGAACCTATTACTTCACCTTTTTTACCTTGATTTTTTGGCTTAGCACAAAAATGGGGGTAAAAAGTTCTTTTATTTCAGTTTTTTTTAAGTAAAAGATATTAGGGTAATATGCAAATATAACCCTATATGTTGGAGAAAGTGAAAATATAACCCTGAGTTATTTTTTAGTGCAAATATAACCCTAACTATTATACATATGTGCAAATATAACCCTAACTATTATTCATATGTGCAAATATAACCCTAAAGCCATTATTCTGGCATTGACTGATCAGGGTTATATTTGCACTTTCAATTATCGCAGGGTTATATCTGCACTTACATTATCGTAGGGTTATATCTGCACTTTCATCAATTATATAGGGTTATATATGCACTTTTCTCAAGATATTAACTACCTCGGTTATAAAAAATTGAGGTTAACAATTGGTTTTTTTACCTTGGTCATGATTTTAACTGAAGTAAAAGGTGTAAAAATCAGGTAAATAATATTACTGAGGTGTGTCTGACATTGCATTCATGTATTAAAAGTTGTCGCCGAACTCGCCTGTTATGTCGATGTCACCGACAGAACGTGAGATGAAGGACCGATGCCGCATATAATTTAACGTATAACATTCAGAAGTTAAGTTGAGAAGGAATAACGAGGAGGTTTATTTATTTTTGTTATTCAAAAATTATACAAAGTCTTTTTTTGTTATGTTAAAATTGAAAATGGTTCTATAATTAATAGGGTAAACCACAACCACCATAAAAAGATTTTCAAAGGTACGGTTGGAAATATCTTTCAAAATCACGCAAAGACAATAACATATTGTTCAAAACAGTTCGTAAATGTTTTCAAAAAATCTTGTTTTTGATAACCTCTTTACAAATTAATTAGTACATAATAGTTCGAATATGAATAATAAATGTCTTAGTTTTCCAATATTAGAATACAAATTACAATAAACTCAATCCCCTCGAATTATGATAACCTTGAAGACAATCAGCCCCCCAGCTACTAGGATCTCAAAGAACAAGGTGTCTCCATTGTGCAAGTTGTTGCCAGAAAGAAACTCGGAAAAACCCTAGGGGATAAGGTCTTGATCTTCCCTTGGTCCGAGTAGGTCATGCACCACTCTTTCCCATAGCACCTTATCACAACGAGGGTGTTTGCCTTTGGCAGAAGTGGTACAATTTCAATCAGGATGTACTAATCAGGAAAAAAAATCACTATGAACAAATA
The DNA here is from genome assembly GCA_037428765.1 of Rubia yunnanensis. NCBI lineage: Eukaryota > Viridiplantae > Streptophyta > Magnoliopsida > Gentianales > Rubiaceae > Rubia > Rubia yunnanensis. The sequence goes on along the minus strand of CM075061.1, from coordinate 41,506,427 downwards.
TATGAAATTATAAACAAATATTTTTTAAAAAAAAATAAACCATCATAGATGGGGGAAATTATATTGGCCTTCCCAAGCCGTAATAAAACAAAAATAAAGAAGCCAAAAGGCTAAGTTTCTGTACAGTCTGAGCAGATTGCTCTTGAAGCAGCCATAAATTTCTTCCAAAGGAATGAACTAGAGTATGAGGATGCTATAGGATGAACTCTCGAACTTTTTAGTGAATCGACATCGAGACACAGGTCAGTCAGAGAGAATAACCATAGGCATAACCTCTTAATTTGCAAAACAAAAGAAAACTAGCAAATTGTAAGGGAAAGAAGAAAACTGAGGTGAGCTTTCTTATTGCCCTACTCCAAATTGGATGATCAGTAATGTCCATAGCAAGCTCATTCAAAAGCTTGTTACTTGAGAATCTTGAAGGCCGTGTGTAGTCTGTTGAAGCGAATAGGAGGCAGTTATGCAGCATAGACTTGAAACCTGCAATCAAGAGTGAGAATGAGTAGCATCCGAACTAAAAGATTCGTAGAGCAGGGATGCCAATTTGATCTAGTCTGATTAGCCCCCTAACCGTGTTCGGAAGTTCAGATAAATCAATAAAAGATGAATCACATTCTAATTGTAAACAAAGTTTAGCAAGTGTATGGGCCACAAGGTTAGCCTGCCTATATATATGTACCAGATTGATGTCATTAAGTGATTGATGGATCTCATCAGCTAGTGAAAAGCATTTCCAGTGACAACGGAGTGGTTCAGTAGAAAAGAGAACCGCAGAAAGACAATCAGATTCCATATGAAGGGGGCCAGTTAAATCCTGGGAAGACTGGATGGCAAACTTAATAGCCTTCAGTTCAGCTTCTAAAGGTGAAAGGGCCTCAGTAAATAGAGTGTAAGCTCCCACGAAAGCCCCTGAAATGTCTCTAATGATCACTCCAATCCCACACTTCACAGTATTGCATGACCAGGAGGCATCAACATTAATCTTAAAACCTGATGTAGGCCTAGTCCAAGCAATTTTCCAGATTTTTGGCTTTGGTGAAAGTTTAAGAAGTGGTAGAAAGGAATGATCAGCAATACTCAAATCTAGAGGAGATGATATGTGAACCGGATTTGCACTAAAGGAGAAAAAAATCTGATCTCTAATGAGCTGGAGCACTAGGGTGTGGGAAGGCTTGGTAGATTCGAATAAGTATCTGTTTCTCATCTTCCAAATATTCCAAAAGGTGAAGATGGCAGCAGTACGAATCATTGTAGCATGTAAGGAGGTTAGAGTTGGCAAAGTCAAGTAGTATGAAATCATTTCCCAAACCGAAAGGAATGTTCTGTTATGAATACCCATAAACTGATGAATGATTTTCCAAACAGATAGAGAGAAATAACATGAGTTGAAAAAATGCTCTAAAGAGTCCTCATGGTTGTTGCACATACAGCATTTAGAAGCCAGACTGAATCTAAGTTTCCTGAGTATGTTATCAAAAGGCAGCAGAGAATTCACAACTTTCCACATGAAAACAGAGATTTTTTTCTCAAATCTGGGATTCCAAAGAAGTTTAGCAGAGGAAATCAAACCTGAGTGGTTACTTAGCAACTTATATGTGTCTTTGAAGGAGAAGTTTCCAGAGATACCTGGTTTCCAAATTAATCTATCAGCTCTATGGGGGAAAAGTTTTGACTCCTGCAAAAGATTGATAATGTGAGATGGCAGAAATGGCTCAATTTTTGTAATAAGAAGAACTTTATTAGATATGAATTCAGAGACTGAACATTCAGCATCAATATCCACCCTATTGTGGTCACACACATCAATCAGTGCACCTACATCCAGCTAGTTTGAAGTCCAAAAATTACAATCACCTCTCCCTATGATGACTCTAGAATTAGCCTCTGCCCAATTATTAACTGAACAAATTCTCTTCCAGTTAGGAGAAGTCCTATAGGATAGAGGGAGGGCAGCCATTAGGTGAGTCCAGAGGGCCTCACCTATTTGATACTTCCACCACAATTTAACTGAACATGTTTTAATTATTGTACTGATCGACCTGAAGCCAAGGCCATTCTGATCAGTTGGGAGACACAAATCAGACCACTTTTTCCATGATCTCTTAGGTTTTAAATCATCCCCCCAAAAGAATTTGCTCATTTTTTTCTCAATGATGGAAATGATCAATTTTTTTGGTTTAATAACCTGCCAGATGTGTTGTGGAATGGCATATATGCAAGACTCAATCAATGTAATTTTCCCACCCATGGAAATCCATCTATTTTTCCAATTACCAATCTTATTATCAATAAGTTCAAAGAGTGGTTGAAAGTAAATTTTTTTTGCCACACCAGTAAAGATTGGAACTCCTAAATAGGTGAAAGGGAAGGAACCCAGTTTCATTCCAAGTATCCTTTTAATGTGGTTCACTTTATGTTCTGTAGCATGTTTACTTATGTAGATGTCACTCTTGTTGTAATTGATAGACTGACCAGTGACCTCCTCAAAGATAGACAAAAAAGCCTTTAATCTAACCAAGGTTAGTTTTGTGGCTTTAAAGAAAATGACAGTATCATCAGCATAAGATAAGTGAGAGATTCTTGGAGGATTACCTGGAAGATCAAAGTAGTCTAGCTTACCCTTGTCAAAAATGTAGGTCAGGCTCCTTGAAAAAGACTCAGAAAAAATATTAAACAACAATGGAGATAAAGGATCACCCTGTTTAATGCCTCTAGAAGACTGAAAAAATCCCACAGGCTTACCATTAATTAGAATAGAGAACCAAGCCTGTGACAAGTTTTTCATAACAGTGAAAATGAATTTCGCATGAAAACCAAATTTTGCCAAAATTTTATATAGAAATGACCATCTAACCCTGTCAAAAGCCTTTTTGAGATCAAGTTTAATTATACAATTAGGATCCCTTCTCTTTCTGTTAATGAGTCTAATCATTTCCTGTAGATGAATGACATTATCAGAAATATCCCTACCATGTAAAAAGCTGTTTGGTTAGGAGAGATAATCCTAGGCATAATAGGTTTAAGTCTTTCCATAAGCACTTTAGAACAAATCTTATTAATCACATTGGAGAGACTTATAGGCCTATAGTCATCAAATGAGGATGGGGTTTTCTTTTTTGGGATAATGGTAATCCAGGTACTACTTATACCCCTAGGCAGGTTTGATGAAGATTGGAAATCTTGAACAGCTAGAAGTAGATCATGTGATATTATGTCCCAAGATTTCATGTAGAATTTGGCCGTAAAACCATCCGGACCTGGAGAGCTTGATTTGTTAAGGCTATACACTATCTTCTTAAGCTCCTCCATAGTGACTGGTTTTAATAGGTTCTCATTATCTTCCTGAGTAACCATCTTGGGTATATGGTTCAGAAAATGAGATGTGAATGGAGAGCACTCAGTGAGGCATTCTTCACTCAGTAAATCTTGATAATACCTGATTGCCTCCATCTCCACATCCAGTGTGTTTTCCAACCATTGACCATTTCTACCCTTGATTTTTGTGATCCTTAATCTATTATTCTTATCCTGTACAGATTTATGAAAGAAAGATGTATTATTGTCTCCATCTTGTAGCCATTTTATCTTAGCCTTGTGTTTCCAAAAATTCTTTTGTTCAGACATGGCCTTGACTAAACTAGCCCTAGCCTTCCTAAGATTAACCAGATTATTAACAGAATCATCCTGATCAGTCAAAGCTTCCTGTGCCTGCAAGGCTAATTCAGCCTGAAGAACATTATCATGAATGTTACCAAAATGTTCTTTGTTCCAGCTTTTTAAGGCTTTCTTAAGTCTAACTAGTTTTAAATAAAAAGCTAGCAGTCCAGATTTATGCATAGGAGTATCCCAATCCTTCTTAATTACTTCATTAAATTCTTTCCTCTTGTACCATGTATTTAAGAACCTGAAGGGTCTCGGATTGGATGGTATGTCACTACCTACAGTAAGCAGCAAGGGATTGTGATCTGAGCTAACTCTATTCAAGATCTGAATTGTAGAGGGAGGAAAAGAAAGAGTCCATGATGAAGTGCATAATCCTCTATCTAGTCTTTTAACTGTAGGAGATCTTAAACGATTATTAGTCCAAGTAAACAAGTTTCCAACAGTATTGATTTCTTCCAACCCCAGTCCATTAATAAAATCATTAAAATCTCTCATACTACCAAGTTTTGGACTAGATGGACCTCTGTATTCGGATATAGATGAAATGCAGTTGAAATCTCCAATAAACAAGGATTCAGAATGATTAAGTGAACTAAGATCAGACCATAGATCCTTTCTTCCTAATCTGGTTCTCAGACCATATACAAAAAAGACATCCATTGGCTTAATGAGAGTAGAACTAGTTAGGTGAATTCCAAGAAACTGAAGATTATCATTCCTAACTGTCAGAGATATGTTTGAAGACCAAAAAATCCATATCTGACCATTAGTAGCAGAGAAACAATTATCAAACCTCAACATTTGTCTATATTGATCACATTGAGAGTTATCATGTTTAGGTTCAATTAAACAAATGAGTTCAACTTTATGTCTATTGATGAGATTAGAGAGTCTAAGCATAGATGTATCCATTCCTCTAATATTCCAAACCAGCATTTTAATTTTAATAGTTGCACTATTCATAATGAAACATTAGAGGAGCTTTTTGATCTAGTCATAATGGTGTTCTTCTGTGTGAAAAAGGTGTCATTATGTGGTTTACTTTTCATAGCAGACTTACCTTTTTTCAACTTACTTGGATCTGAGGGAGGAACACTGTGTCCCTGTGATTGATCAATTCCAGTTTCAGGAGCAGTATTCAAACAGGTGGCTTCTTCTTCAGTAGCAGAGAGTTCAATTTGGGTGCCCTCATCTCCAGATGATTCCTCACCAGCTAAGGGTAGAAATCTGTTGGACCTATTTTTCTGCTGAGAGAAAATAAAATTTTTTGCTGCAATAATGGAGCTGAAAGGGGAAAAGGATTTACCTCGTTTACTTGGAAGATTATCTTTGGCAAAAACTGACCTAAAATTAGGTGGGGCAGATTGAGGGTGCCTATCTTGTGTCCCAAATGATCTAGGTTCCATGGGAAAGGCTCGAGGGGAGGGGGTGGGAATTAATTTTTCAGGTTGAGGGGATAGAGAAGTATCTTTCTCTGTCACCACAACCTCTGTGCTACTAGCTACAATGTTTGGCAGGTCAGCAATACTGGGAGTGAAATTGGGCACCCCAGGTATTGTAGGATCAACCAGAGGGTCAGGGCTAGTTAGATCATTAATTTCCTGCACTGCATCTAGACTCTGCTGTTTCTTAGGAACATAGATAAATTTCTGAGACTGATAACCCTTTTGTTTTTCTGTTATTGAGATCCCTGAACTCTCTTCTCCTGAATTACCAGTCTTATTACTATTTGAGATCCCTTTTGTCTGTCCCATCAAACCCTTCAAATGGGAGTCATTTAAAATTACAGTATCATTTTTTCTAGCCGAGGATCTCTTTAGTTCCGGATGCAGATAAATACAATGATTGTCCTCATGCCCTATACATTTACAGTGTAAACAGTAGGGGGGAATATCCTCAAACTCTAGGGGGAGCTTAACAACATTGAATTCATTACCATCCTCCTCGATTCCCACTCTAATGCAAGATGGTAATTTCTTTTTTAGATCAATTTCAACACACATTTTTACACAGGAAGGCCTAGATAGAGCCTCAGTAGCAGCATCAACTTTAATAAAGTTCCCAATTTGGTTACCCATGATTTCAAGCATAGCTGAATTATAAAAGTAGATTGGGACATGAGGAATTGTTACCCATACCGGGACTATGGATGATTCTGCCTCCGGAGAGAAATCAGAATTCCATTTCAATACCTTCATTTGCGCATTATTGAATACCCAGTGACCCTTGAGCCAAAACCTCTGGTAGTCTTCTTTTTCCTGGAATCGAACTAGGACGTGCCGGTAGTCGATGGATCCTAATTGAAATTTGCCTTTGAATCCTACAGAATTAAAAGATTCATTTAGTTGGACCATAGAAGGCTTTCCTCTAGCAAACTTACCGATCAGAGCATTCCGATAATGGGAGGAGAGAGTGTCTGCATCCTTGCGACTGACGAGGCATGAGATTTCTCCTTTGTACTGGGTTTTGGGGATGATTTCCGGGTTTGATGGCAGGGAAGCTTGTAATGGAGGAGGTCGATTAGCAAGCGCTTGAAGGAAAGATTTGGTCCCCCTTGGCTTCGATCGGCCGGCGGGAGAGCCGCCATGGCGGCGGCAAACGGAACAAAGTGAGAAATAAAATATGACCGTTATCAGTTATGACTGAGAGAAGGAAGAGGAAGAAAGGTGAAAACGACAGAGAAACACTCGTTTTGGTTAATTCGCACACAAAATCGCCCGTAGTTACTGTTCACTGAAGAAGACTATTTGACAGCAATGAATAAACAAATAGTACTAACTGAAAATGAAATAATTTAATGATTTTAATTATTGGAAAATTTCAATCCTTACCAGAGTTGGGTTTTTCTAAAGTTTTGTTGCTTCAAGGTAACCTTCCTCTGGATTTAAGTTAAATACAGATGCCTCATGGAAAAAATCAGGTTTGGCTTCTTCGGCTGTAGTGGTTAGGAATATGTTCAGGAATGTGGTTACAATGCGAACTAAAACTTTCCAATCCCCTACACCACTACATTCAGAATTGATAGCTATAAAATTTGGATATGAAATATGTGAAGAACTAGATATCGCAAATGGTGAACTGGAATCTGACTGTTTAACTGCTGTTAGGGGTATACATAATCCGATGACTGCCCCTTGGAGGAATTTCTCTATTTGCAGTACTTTTAGCCTCCAGCATATGAAATTCCCAATTACACACATTCACAGAGAGGCTAATAGTGCTGCGGATTACTTGGCTAAATACTCATTACAGAATAATTTACAAGGGAACATAGATTTTCAGTTGGCACCTCCTGTGCTCAGAGGTCTAATTTCACTAGACAGACTTGGTTTACCTTCCATACGAGTAGGCTCTGGATCTTGACATGCTCATTTACTCTAGTTGCTCTTCATTTACTATATGCAATCCACTATATGGACTCAAAATTGTCGTTACTTCCTGTTTCTGGAATGGAATCTACGGTGTTTTTCTATTTTTGCCTCAGGATGGATTGTGCCCGACTCTGATGGAACACGAGGAAAATTACCACTGGACTCAGACAATCTATACTACTCTAGACCAACTCTTCTGGACTTAGAAGCTCGACACATCTCTCGGATAGAGATATACTCTTCTGGATGTTCTTAATCTTCTTTCTATAGCTTCTTTCCTGTTGATTTCCACGGACATACTGGGGTTTCGAGTTGCTCGATTCGCCGACCTGTTTATGGAAAACATTGGAAAGTTATCTATAGAAAGGTACTAACTCTAGTTTAGCTTCATTCGCAACCAATTTTGTTTCTGAATATTCACATTGATCTCTGATCATCATACGGATGATCTTTTGTATACACGTATGAATCTTTAGGCTTTTGCCAGCTTTATGGTTTGGGGAGCCAAATACAAATTTCCCCCATAATTATTTTAAAAAAATAGTGGAAATGCAGGCTTTCCGGAGCCGTTGTATGGTCTTTAATGTTAAAGACAACCGGTTCAGGGTTTCTCCTTTGTTCGGAGAACTGTTTAATTAATGCAAATAAAAATTAATTTAGATACAGTATTGTGCAAATGTATTAGTAAATATATGATGTGAAATGGTAAAATACCTCAAAAACTGGGCACCTGGAGAATCTTTCACCAGCCATTATACTTGTATGAAGTGAACAATAAGTTTATGTTCCATATAAGAAAAACGTGCACAGTATGTAGTCTATCACATGAACATATCGGTTTATACCAACGGCAGGGTCAACATGTTATAGCAAGGTCATCACTTACTCGGCAAGACAAATATAATAACCGACGTTAAATCGAGGTTGAAAACATGGATAAATTGTTACGTAAAATGCCTACATGTGAGGTCGTAAAGACATCGGTATTATCGATATATAAATATGTACAAATGTGTGGCTAATGCAAAAACTATAGATAAGAATGTACGACGTCGTAATCATATATCAAGTGGGATGCAACTGGAGACCGATCTCACATGGGTCGAAGACAACAAAATGAAATACAGAAACCCAGCAACCAAAAAATACATTAAGAAGACAAAATTAGATGAAAAATATCCTAACAAAAACAAGAACAATGTCTCCTAGGTTCACATGTATGAAAACTTCTCACTCTAACAAATCTAAGTAAGAATTAGATAACCAAAAATACAACTCATTCATAAAGCTTAGATTGATTAAGAGTAAGAATTAAAAAAATTTAGGAACTACACATGAGTAGAAATCAATACCTTTGTCAAAAGAGAAGAGGAAAGGGTGGACAGACTCTTAGTATTTGTAGGGAACCTAGAAAGGAGGAGCTTAAATAGATTCTGGGGGACCCTTTATTTATAGCCATTTTGAAACGACGTCGTTTGGGACCTTGTGTTGTCTGCCATGGTAAGTGAAAATTTGTACCATTGTCACTAATGAGACAGGTCTCCGATATCGTCGTGACATTGCAGTGTTATAGATGGGTTCCATAAATAAGGTATAGTACATGTGCTCCGTAGATGGGCTATGTGTATTTTTTATGGACTGAATAAATTAGGTATAACTTGGACAGTGATTTCGCTAGCAAGTCATCTTTTCTGACATTGTCTTTGACCTCAGACCGATATTGGCAAAACTGACTACGGGCCTCACCATTTTAGCCCGCTAGCATTTCAGATGAGCCCGTATTTGACCAAAAATTTTTATAATTGACCTTCACAAGAACTCTTTAGTATATTAGAAATACTTATTGAATTTTAAAACTTTCCATTAACATCATGAATGTCCTTCCAGCCGGTTCACGATTTTACATCCACGTATGGGTCAAGTTCTTAATTTTTGAACTAAATATAATGTCCATCTGCTCATGGGGGAGATATTGAAATGAAAATTTATAGATACCCTAATCTTATTCAAACTGTCATTACCAAGATGTTCCAATTTAGGAATGACCGGATGAATGGAACGGGCGACGTCGTCCATCATTAGTATTGGTGTTTCCATTTATACCCTTATGATGAGCTTCATCGGACCGATGATTTTCACCACATAGAATCAAATGAAATTCCTTATTCTATGGTTTTTATGAAAGTAGAATATAATAAAATTGCGTCCATCAAATTTTAGAAAGCACTTGTATGTGGTGTAGAGTAAATTATATATGGTTACCTATAAGTAGATAAAGGTTTATTTGGTAAATGTTGACTTGGGAGATGTGAAAATGCAAATTCAGAGATACCCTAATCTTATTCACACTGTCATAACCAAGATGTTCTGATTTAGGAATGGCCGAATGAATGGAACGGGCAACGTTGTCCTTCATTAGTATTAGTATTTACATTTATACCCTTACGATAAGCTTCATCGGACCGATGATTTCCACCACATAGAATAAAATGAAATTCCTTATTCTATGGTTTTATGAAAATAAACTTTAATAAAATCCTGTTCATCAAATTTTAGAAAGCAAGTGTACGTGGTGTAGAGTAAATTATAGATGGTTACTTATAAGTAGACAAAGGTTTATTTGGTAGATGTTGACTGGGAGAATTCATGTATGTAATCATTCTCGCTGATTATAAGTTTGACTGAGGATGGAAAAGTAGGTACCTTTTGGTGTGGACCGGTTCACGATTTTACGCCCACGTACGGGTCAAGTTCTTAATTTTTTAACTAAATATAAGGTCCCTCCGCTAATGTGGGAGATGTGGAAATGGAAATTTAGAGATACCCTAATCTTATTCACACTATCATGACCAAGATGTTCCGATTTAGAAATGACTTGATTAATGGAACGAGCAACGTTGTCCGTCATTAGTATTAGTATTTCCATTTATACCCTTATGATAAACTTCAGCAGACCAATGATTTGAACTAAATAGGTCCCTCCGCGATTGTGGGAGACGTGGAAATGAAAATTTAGAGATACCCTTAACACTGAGTATTTTATGACACTATTCAAAATGCCTATTTTCCCCTGTGTGCGAACTCCTGGGTATGTCGCCATATACCGAACCATGACCGAATAGAAACCAACATCGGATATAATGAAATTTAAAATGGGAAACAAATTTTTTAGGCAAAAATTTGAAGCTTAATTTTTCCCCCACCCAAAATTTAAAGTCATTAAAACCAGCACCATTACCATTTTTCATCTATAACACACTTTCTCCAAGCCCTAGCTTCAACACACCATCTTCTCCATCCACGCCTTTAACACAACAATTCAAGTGCTCAATCAATTTGTTTTTCTCACATATGAACAAATGATCGATGATGGAGCACCTCCGTGTTCAAATTACTTCAGGTAGTTTTTCATACATTCAATGTTAGTTTGATATATCCCTTCTCTCTCCTAATCATCCTTCTCTTCTGAACTCTCTCGCACCTACCGGAAACGGCTTCCCCCTCTGCCAGTAACGGCTCATCCTCCACCGACAACAACTCACTATGGCGGACAACAACTCTTCAGGTAATTCAAAATCCTTCCTTGCTACCCTACAATCGAAATCTCCTCCCCTCAATTCATCCCTACCAAATAACCCTGAGCTTACCCCAAAATCTGAACACCTAGGGGAACCGGCATGCCTTTACTTAGATGAAAAAATCACCAAGCTCTCTGCCCACTATACCAATGCTCTAGTTGGAAAATCCACCAAAGGCCGGCTCATAATGAATCAACTAGAGGTGGTTTTCAAGACGGTATGGTTTGCTGGGAAGTACCAACTAGGCTCACTGGATTACAAGCATGTACTGATCAGGTTCGACCAAGTAAACGATTACCAACGATGCTGGATCAAGGGCCTGTGGATCTTCAATGGTATCCAAATGAAGGTGCTCAAGTGGTCACCTGACTTCTCCACACATAAGGAATCGCCAATCATCCCAATCTGGTGCACAATCAGGGAAGTTCCACTTTACTATTACAATACTTCGTCGATTGAGGCTATTGGTAATAGTATAGGAAACTTCATTAAGAAAGATCTAGCTACTGAATTGTTAACTCGACCCTCTGCTATTAAACTATGTGTGGAAATTGACCTTCAGAAACCACTAGGTTCATTATCTAATAATAGAAAATACTCCATTGACTATGAGGACATTCCTCTGTACTGTGCCCATTGTGCTAAGCTAGGCCATTCACTCAGCCAATGTAGAGCTATCCCCCAGAACCACACCCTGCCACAGTGGCAAGCCACTAGGAACAAGTTCAATAAGGCACCAAATATGATTACAAAAAACTAGCCTCCTAACAATTCCCATAATAAAGGCCAACTAGAACACTAGCTAGGCACAACAAACCCTACCCGAAATCCATCCTCCTATCTACCCCAGCATTTAGAAGTAGGGTCTGACAAAAATACCCCACAATCATCCCAATCCCCTCCAACCCTGAACCTAACTAACTCAGCCCATGCAGACCCTCAATCACCCCTCACAAAACTGTTAAATGCAACAGCTCTAACTACCCCAAACATGGCTCATATGATCTATGCAAAGGATGATATACAGATTGGTTCCCACAAGCTTACTCTCCATCATATTTCATCTACTAACCCTCCACTTTCTCAACAAATAAAGATGGAAAATAGATTCTCTTTATTGCAGGATATCGAACCCCTATCACAAACAGAAGACTGCATTGATCAGGAACTGCAAGATAGAGAGGAGGAAGATAGATCATACACAGATAATCCCCACCCTCACTCACCACTATTGTCTGATCAAACACAATCAACAGGTAATAAAGACTACCAAGGTAAGCCTAAGTATAAAAAGAATAATTATCTTAACCAGCTGAACAAGATGATGTTAAGATCAACTACTAAAAGTCATAAATCATGTGAACAATGATACACACCATTACAATTATTTTTTTAGTTTGGAACCTAAGAGGTATGGAATCTTCAATACTCAGAATGAAACATCTAATCAAACATAAGAAAATTCAACTCTTATGCATCATTGAACCTATGCATGATAACAGTCAATGTCATTCCTATATGGAAAAACTCAATGACTCACATAATCTTCTCTACATAATGGTAAAATTTGGCTTATGTGGAATGACTCTATATCTGTCTCTCTAATTTCCCATCATGACCAGTTTCTATATGTTAAGGTCATTCACCCCTGCTCAAATACTGACATGGAAGCTATTTTTGTTTATGGCCTTAGAACTAAGGAAGGTAGGAAAACATTATGGAATGACCTTAGTCTCCTACCAAACAATGATACTATTTACATAGGAGATTTTAACACAATCACCTCACTTACAGAGTATAAATGCCCAAGCTCCCCTAATTTAGGTAGTATCAGGGATTTCAATAACTAGATTAACTCTAAAGGAATTCATGAAATTAACACTGTGGGAAATTTATTCACATGGACAAACTCTAGGCTAAGAAACTCCACCTCTAAGAGATTAGATAGAGGACTATGTAATATACAGTGAAGCACCAAATTTCCAGCATCCTCTATCCAAATCCTCAACAGGCAATCCTCTTATCATTGCCCTATTTTCCTACAGGTTTCAACCTCAGTCCCCTCTCACCCTAAGCCTTTCAGGTTTATAAACACCTGGTTTAATAGACCAAAGTTCATAAACCTAATAAAAGACAACTGGACCACCCTTATTCCCCAGTCAAGAATGCTAGGACTATATCTGAAATTGATTAGACTTAAGAAAACAATTAAGACTTGGAATAAAGAATATTTTGGTAATATTGACTCTAAAGTAATCACTGCTGAGGAAAATCTGAGATTACAGGAAATTACCTATGACTCCACCCACTCATAATCAAACCTAATCAAACTTAATGAGAAAAGGGCCTTAGTAATTAGAGCTTTAAAGGAAAAAGAAAAATTCTGGAAACAAAAATCAAGAACTAATTGGATTAAACTTGGAGATAAAAATACACAGTTTTTCCATAAAACTATAAAGGAAAAAAACTGCAAGCTACATATCTCAAAAATTAAAAACAGACAATGACAATGGCTTAATAATTACACAGAAATCCAAAAAGAAGTCATTGCCTACTTTTCTGAACTCCTATCTGAGCCTAACCTACTAGCTAACAACACCTACTACCCTCATTTTCTCAGCCAAATACCTACCATAATCTCTGAACAGGATAATTTCTCTCCGTCTAAACCATTTACAGAGGAAGAACTTAGACTAGTGGTTATGAGCTTGAATAAAAATAGTAGCCCAGGTCCTGATGGTTTCTCATGTAAATTCTATACCAAATGCTGGAATTTCATGAAAGAGGATTTGAAATTTGCAGTTAATGATTTCCTCTTAGGCTCAGATATGCCAAGAGGTATCACCAGCACTTGGATAGCTTTAATCCCAAAAATACAAACCCCTTCCTCTTTTGATGATTAGAGGCCAATCAGTCTTTCAAATGTAGCAAACATGATATGCCCTAAGGTGCTAATGGAAAGGCTGAGACCCTATATGGAAAAATTAATTTCACCAAATCAAACAGCCTTCATGAAAAATAGGGACATTTCTGACAATATACTCTATCTTCAGGAAATGATAAGATTTTTAGATAAAAAAATAGTGTGCCTAATTGTATACTTAAACTAGACCTTAGGAAAGCTTTTGATAGGGTTAATTGGAACTTCTTAAAAAGCATACTTTGTAGATTTGGTTTTACAGGTAACTTTTTGAATGCTATGATGAATAATCTCTCTCAGACACATTTCTCAGTGCTCATGAATGGTATCCCGGTTGGCTTTTTTAAAGCTACCCGAGGCATCAAACAAGGTGATCCCTTATCTCCCTTTCTCTTTAACATTTTCTCTAAAGCTTTCTCTAGAAGTCTATCTTTCATCTTCATGAACAACAAACTTAAGTACTATCAGCTCCCCTCTGCCATCACACCAGCCTCACATTTACGTTATGCTGATGACACCATCATTTTTATGCAGGCCTCAAAATATAACCTAATAAGGACCAAAGCTTTTTTAGAAACTTTTGAATTTACCTCAGGCCAAAAAATTAATTATGAAAAGTCTGATTTCTATATTAGTAAAAGAGCTACACCTGCAAGGATAAATCAAATTAGGACAATCCTAGGAATGAAAAAAGGGTCTTTCCCATTTAAATACCTAGGATGCCCAATTTTTAAGGGAAGAACACTCAACACATACTTTCAACCACTGTTTGAACTTGTAGATAAGAAGTTGATGAATTGGAAAAACAAGTGGTTAGGTCCAGGAGGTAAACTGGTTCTCATTCAATCATGCATATATTCCCTTCTAAAACATATATGAACCGTCATAAAGCCCCCTAAATAGATAATTAAGACACTGGAAAGGAAAATGTCCAGATTATTTTGGGGAGAAACTGAGGGAAAAATGAACAAAGTTTGGAGAAAGTGGTCTGACCTAGCTGCACATAGATTTCAGAATGGATTAGGGTTCAGATCAGTACAGGAAATAATTGACTCATGTTCCCTCAAACTGTGGTGGAAAAGCCAATAGGGCACCACCATGTGGGCTAAACTAATATGGTCATTACCTCAAACACACAGAATATCCCAAACTTGGAAGAGAATATGCACTATAAACTCTTTTGCTGAAAATAACTCTATGGTTATTCATAGCCAAGGTAACTGTAACTTCTGGACTGCTAATTGGTGCCCAAATGGACCACTCATTAACTATGCCCCTTCCTCTGCCCTTTCTACATTTTCCACTTGCACAGTAGCTGATTTCATCAATGATAAAAGATATATCTTAACTTAGATTTCCCCTTATTTAGAACATGATACTCTGATCTTCTTGCAGGATGTCTTAGATTTCCCCTTATTTAGAACATGATACTCTGATCTTCTTGCAGGATGCAGATATTAATAAGGAAATAGAGGATAAACTGATCTGGAAACCAGAGGAGACTGGAGTTTTTACATTCAGATCAGCATACAAGGCACTCACTCAATTACCAAGTACCTTTCCTACTACTAAACTGATATGGAACCCCAGGTTGCAGAAAAAAATTTCAATTTTCACCTGGAAAATGCTAGACTCATTTTTGCCTTTTGATGATGTTCTAATTAAATGTTGTTTTAGCTTAGCTTCTAAAAGCCCATCATGCAACCAAGCGGATTCTCTTGAACATTTTTTCATTTCATGTCACCTGGCTCAAACTATATGGAGTGATACTGTTGTTATTATGGGACATAACTTACATACCTTAGACAAATTAACTGATAGATTCTTTGCATACTGGAACAACAACAACCTTCCTAGAGTGCATAGAATTATTTGTAGATTGCTGCCCTCTTTAATTTTTTGGTCTCTATGGAAAGCCAGGAATGCATTCTATTTTGATAACAAAAAAATTTCAACAGTACATATCTGTAAAGAAGTAAGAGAGCTAATATTTCTATCCTTTTCAGCTAAGCCTTGTTTCTCAAACAAACACCCTAATATGAGCCTTCCCATCTCTTCACTGATCCCACCCCTCAGAACACCTCCAAAACCTTCCATCTCCATTGTCTACTGGGAAAGGCCGGAACCTAATACTATAAAAGTCAATGTGGATGCTTCCTGGTCTTCTACTAACTCAACACTTGGCCTTATAGCCAGAGACAATAATGGAAATCCATGCCTCATCAAGTCCACAAACACCTCTGTCAAATCATCACTTGAAGCTGAAATGAAAGCCATCATATTTGCTTGTCAGGTTTTTCCATCTCTGGATTGCAATTTCATAATTGAATCAGACTCACTGCTTGTAGTGAATATGATTAACAATCCAAATAGAGCTAAATGGTCCCTCTATACACTAGTTTTTCAAGTTCACTCCTTAATAAAAGTTTCCACCCTCAAACATGTTTTCAGAAAGTGCAACTATGTTGCTGATGCAATTGCTAAGCACAAATCCACTCACCTTGTGGAATTCAGTTTCAACCTTTCTAACATCCCTGCAAACATCAGAGGCCTTATTAATCTAGATAGGGATCATACCCCCTACATTAGAACTCATATGCATGCTACTAAGGACGATTGACACTGCTGATTTTTGTTTTCCTCTTTCTTTTTATACTTTGTCTCAGGAACCACTGCAGTTTCTTCACACCTAGGATGCAAATATGGCATGGTATGCAATGCTCCAGTTCTCCAGTTCCTCTTGCTGATTTAAGCAAAAGGCTGTCTGGTTACCGATTGCATTACTCCTCACACAGTATCATCCATAAGACTACCTCCTTTGTTTTCTTGGATTGTATGTCTATTTTGAAATGGCAGAATGGTAGTTGCCTAGCCAAAGTAAGGAATTAACACATGGGGTGGAGATTACTTCATTTGGAAACGCAACTACTATCTCTACTCATTATCACATATGTAATTTTTAACTACAAACTATAGGCTCTATATGCTAGCTATTCTTTTGGAGGCAACGAGGTTGCCTCAGTAGAAATTCCGCAAAAATAACTCTCTGTAACTAACTCTTCTTTTCAAAGGTTTGGGGATCCTTATATATAATCCCCCACCTTAGGGAGTTTTTAATTAAAAAACATTCAATGTTAGTTTAGCAATTTAATTACCACACATTCTACATGTTATTTTTCTCATAGATCAAAGCTTGTATATTTTCATAATGTATGATATTGTGATGCATGTTGTATAGTGTATATTTTTCTTGCTTACATAGATGATGCCATGTTTGTATATATTGTACAAAAATTAATATTTCGTATGAACACTGTATGAATATGCGACGTCAGTATCAGTATGTCGTCCACCACAACGTAAGTCCGAATTTAGACCGACATTGAACATGTTAATGAAAACCATGAAATTATTTGAATGTGTGACTTTGCACTGAGGTCAGCCTTAACGATATCAATTATTGTAATATGCGGCATCACTTCGACCCATATCCGTTCATTTACAAGTTGACATTCACGACGTCTAAGCCTAACTACAATATATTGTTTTTTAATATAGTGTATGCACAATTATAACTCCATTTTTATTTGTGGTGTATTCAGTGTAACAGGACAACGAGAGTTATGGATGGACCGTAGATGGATCATTTTCAATACTTAATGTTTATGATCAACCTTATGTATTTTTTTAAAATCAAACACCCTTAGGTGGGGGATATTTTATAAAGGTTCCCCAAACCTGTTAAAAAATTATACATAATGGCAACTGAATTGCCCCAAGATGTGAATCTAAAGTTTAAATCTATAAGGATTTGTAGCTAGAACAGAGGGTTGGAAAAAAGGTAATTGCGATTCCAGAAAGAAGAATCTCCACCCCATGTGTTAATTCTTCCATCCGGCCAGGCAGCACCTTTTAATACATTGAGATTAGTTAACTGAAAAAACAAAAGATCCATAAAGGGGTTTGAGCATGCTTGCATTGGGTCCAAAATCCGAGAGGGCGATCACTTGTTAACCAAAGCAAGTGATCGAGCATGCTTGCATAGAGTCCAAAATCCGAGAGTACAGGGATGTGGTGCAGATGACCGTAATACCCCCAATTTCTTGTAATACGACCTGTGGCAAAACAGAGAAAACAGTAGTCTCCATTCTAATTTATGGCATGCAGATTGTTTATATGAGTAGAAAGCTCATGAAAGTGTCCTAAGATGATAACTGAAATGGCAAAAAAATCATGTACCAACTCTAATCACTGGTAGGCCACTTCTGTCAAGTGCTAAAAGTCCCCTAAGGAAAGGGGGGGCTGACTGGATATCTATATCGCCATGAAGCTTTTTTTCTAGAGCATATTTAGCAAGATAATCAGCTGCACTATTTTCCTCCCTATGAATGTGATGAATTGGGTATTTAAGATGTTTAGAGTTAAGAGAACTACAGATGGAAAAAAGTTCTCCAAGGGGAGCTCTTGGGATTTTGAATACCCTGGACAACTATTAAACAATCTGATTCCACCACACAAGTAGATATATCCAATTCTGAACATAATTCATATCCATGTAGAATAGAGAGTAATTCAGCATGTAGAGAGGATGGAGATTGGAATGTTCTAGCTCTCATTATAACCACATTCCCAGTCCAGTCTCCAACTATCACAGCTGAAGAAGAAGAACCACTTCTATTCCATGTGGCATCAGTATTAATCTTATATCCTGATTGTGGCTTTTTTCCATTTTACAGCAGTTAAAGATTTTTTCCTCTTTTGAAAAATTTGTGGGATAATATTTGCCTCAGTCCAGTACTTATGCTTGTCTACCCAACCAATTAGGTGATGGACAGTAAAGATGTGAAAAATCATGCCTTTAATCTCATTTAAGCAAGCAACTTGGGAGAAAGATTCATTTTCATAGATAATTTTGTTCCTTTTAATCCAAAGAAACCAAGTTGTGACAAGAAGGGAAACAGTGGTAATGTTAGAGTGAATCTTGGATTTTGCCTTAAAAGAAAGATAATATTCAACTCTACCCTTGAAATTAGCAAAAACTGAATGTTGTAGATGTAAAAGTTCACTGACAGAATCCCATACAGCAATAGAGGAGGGGCACGAATTGAAAAAATGATCCAAAGTA
This sequence comes from Rubia yunnanensis, assembly GCA_037428765.1. Lineage (NCBI taxonomy): Eukaryota > Viridiplantae > Streptophyta > Magnoliopsida > Gentianales > Rubiaceae > Rubia > Rubia yunnanensis. The sequence continues at coordinate 41,487,770 of CM075061.1, read as the reverse complement.
TCTGTGTGGTTCAAGCAGAGTGGACATTTAGAGACTAAAAGGAAACCTAACCTACATAATATGTTATCAAAAGGAAGAATTCCATTCATAGCTCTCCACAATAGAACAGACATTTTCTTTGGGATGAAAGAAGACCAAACCTTAGAAAAATGTCTGATTTTTGCTTTCTTCTGCCTGAAAATGTTGTATGCCGACCGTATGGAAAATAATCCATCTGTGGTTGGAGTCCAAACAAGCTTATCCTCATGAGAGTGTTCCAGCTTAGCAGCCTGCAAAATGGCATATAAATTGGTAGCCAGATATGGCTCCAGCTTTGGAAGGAGATAAGCTTTGTGGTTTATAAAAAACCTGAGAGAAATATCCTCAAAGGGGATAATTCTCTCATGAGGCCACTTATGAAATAGAGCTCTTTCTCCTGTCCAATTAGAATTCCAGAAAGAGCAATCACCAAAATCCATAAAGAACCCGAGAATAGCTGTTTGCCTTAGCTGTGATTTAGTATATTCTGGACCAAGTATGTGATTTTTTATAGGAAATAGGAAGCGACCATAATAAAAAAAGTCCATTGGTTATTATTTTGTTGCAATTTACACCACAATTTACATGAAAAGGCATCCACAATAGCTTTTAAATCCCTAAAACCTATGCCATTTTCATCTATAGGTAAACTCATATTTTTCCAAGACCTCCATTTTTTCCTATCAATGTTGTCAGCATTCCCCCAAAAAAAACTATATGCTATTTTCTCCAATTTTTTAAAACAATCCTTGGTGGACTCAAAACAGCGAAGATATACGTTGGGATTGAAATAAAACAGTGATTAATTAGTACTATCTTACCAGCAGTGGTGAGCCATCTATTCTTCCAGTTATTGATTGATTTCTCCATTCTTTCCAGTAGAGGTTTATAGTGTACCTGTAAATTTCGACCAGAAAAAATAGGGAATCCCAAATATTTGAATGGAAAAGAGCCTTTTTCCATTCCCAGTAACCTCTTTATGGAGAGAACTGTTGATAATGGGGTTCTGTGGGAGACAAAAAATTCAGATTTTGCAAAATTGACCTTTTGTCCAGTAGTCTGCTCATATGCAATCAAAAAACTTTTAAACCTCTTCAAGTTTATAGGTTTTGCATTAAGAAAAACTGTTGTATCATCAACATACATTAAGTGTGAAACAGGTGAACAGGACAGAGGGAGACCAAAATTTTGGAGATATCCTATGTTGAAAATTTTCTTTAAACCTCTAGAAAAAGCTTCTGAGAGTAGGTTATACAGAAAAGGTGAAAGGGGATCACCTTGTTTTATGCCTCTAGAGGATGCAAAAAAACCGGAGGTTACTCCATTAATTAAAACAAAAAAATGAGCAGCTGCTATGTTATGCATGATGATTTTAAAAAATTTCCATGAAATCCAAAATGAAGAAGTATAGAGTTTAAAGACCAAGAGACTCTATCAAAAGCCTTTTGCATATCAAGTTTTACTATCAAATTTTGAACCTTTGATTTTCTGGACAAAATTCTGGTCATCTCCTGCATTTGGATTACATTATCAGTGATGTCCCTACCCTTGATGAATGCACTTTGCTCCAGAGAAATTAAAATTTGCATCAAAGGTTTGATCCTTTCCATTAGCATTTTTTAGAACACTTTATTAACAAAGTTTGATAGACTAATTGGTCGAAAATCAGAGAAGGAGGTAGGGATTGGTTTTTTGGGTATTAGGGTAAGCCAGGTGCTTGAAATAGCCTTTAGGATGTTTCCATTGCATATAAAGTCATTTGCAGCATTAAGCAAGTCATGTTTAATGGTTTCCCAAAAAGTGGTATAGAATTCACCAGAGAAACCATCAGATCCAGGGGCACTAGATTTGTTTAAATCAAAAACTGCATACTTGAGTTCCTGGATAGTGAAAAGTTGAAGAAGGAGTTGATTTTGCTCTTCGGTAATTACTTTAGGTATTTCCTATAAAAAAATAGTTAATGTAAGTTCCTGATTTTGGAGTGATATCCTCATTTAGTAATTCCTTAAAAAATCGAACTCCTTCTTCTTTAATCAATTGAGGATCTGAAATCCAGTTCCCTAGTCCATCTTTGATTTTATTAATTCTTGATCTAGCTCTCCTTTCCCTAATGGTGTGGTGAAAATAACTGGTATTTGCATCACCATACTTAAGCCAATTTAACTTAGCCTTTTGCTTTAAGAAAATGTTTTTTTCTTTCTGAGATCTGATAAGTAAGGCTTTTGACTTATTAAGTTCAGCTAAATCTGATTCATCTTGAGATTGTTGAAAAATTATTTCCAGATCAATAACTTTAGCCTCAGCTTGAAGCAAATTTAGATTTACATTTCCAAAGCTATTTTTTTCCATTCTTTAATTTCAGTCTTAAGCCTCTTAAGTTTATACACTAACCTGAACATCCCTTTTAAAGGAGATGATAAGTTCCAGTTTTTGACCACTAAATCCTGAAAATCATGTCTAGTAGACCACATATCCTGATATCTAAATGGCCTGGGCACCATTTCTTCAGAAGATTGAATACACAATAATAAAGGAGAGTGGTCAGATGTCATTCTATTTAACACTTGAATTGAACTGTTAGGGAATAATTCCAGCCAATCTAGATTGCTTATGCCCCTATCTAGTCTTTGGAACATGAGTTCCTTGCATTTATCTCTGAAACAATTATTGCACCATGTAAAAGAGTTTCCTACCGTGGAAATTTCATGCAAGTCCAGATTATTAATGAAATCATTAAACTGTTTCATACTTTTATTGGGGGTGATTTTCTCCCCTTATATTCAGAAACTGAAGCTACCGTATTAAAATCACCAATGTATATGGAGGGTTCAGGGGGTGGTGTTCTTAAGTCATTCCAGAGGTTTTCCCTCATTTGTCTATTGACACTAGCATATATAAAGAAACAGTTCCAACTAACTGATGTTGAAGTTTCTGAGATCCTGGCTTGTAAGAATTGGTCTGATTCATTTAGACTGACTACACTAAAGGCTTGGTTCCATAAGATCCAGATTTTTGCATTTTGGGCAGGGAGTGCAAATTTGAAACCTAGCTCATGCATTAAAATATTTAGATTCTGTTTATCATGCCAAGGTTCAATCAGACAAAGAATATCAATCTTATGAGGCAACTTAAGTGGTTTTAATCTATCCATTGATGTTCTATATCCTCTAACATTCCAAACTCATATGTTTCCTATGATGGTGTATTTAATCATTTAAAACCTGTTGGGATTGCTTTGTGTGAGGATCTAAGTTTCCTAAGTTTTGTAGTTGAGGCTTTACTATTGTTTCCTATTTTATCCTCACCTTTCTCCATAGTATCCATAGTATATTTGGTTTTAAGAGTACTAACCTTAGTCTGAGCACTTTTATCAACCTTTGTGTTCTGATCTGTAGAGGCTGGAGCATCCTCACCAGCCTGGGCAGCTTCAGGGAGAACAGGTGATTTGGTTGCTGAGATGGAAAGCTGATCTGAGTGACAGGTATCTTGTTTATGTCCAGGAGTGGATGGTCCCTCTATTGTGATTGAAATATTATCATTTGTTGTTGAGGGCACCACTAACTCGTGAGAGTCCAAAGATTCATGGAAAACATCAACAGCTTCTCCCTCCTATTCTTCTTCATTTAAAACATCTAGAGTTTGGAAAGCATTAGATATTGTGACAGTGTTTTTTAGTGTTAAATCTTCCAGATTAGGAGATGTTTCAGCCTGTTTGTTTTTTTTCTCCAGAAAGTAGCAGTGATTGGTTTAGAAATGTCATCCAAGGAGTAGAAAGAATCAGTTCTTTTCTTGTGGCTAACAGTAAAAGAGTTAAAATTATTTTCCTGATGGTAGCTTGAGGTATTTCTTTTGATTTGGAAATCAAGTTCCTTTTGAGACACAGTTAGATCTGAGAATCCCTCAGCATTTACTATCACTTTAGAATGTGGTTCAAACTTTTTCTGTGGTTCTACTTGTTCTGGGATTCTTCTTTCCTTTTTTCCATTTACTGTGTTTGTGTCAATGTACCTCTTCCTTAGCTCAGGGAGCAGAAAGTTACAATTATCCTGATTATGACCTATTATCCTGCAATGAGTACAATAAGTAGGAAGTTCCTCATATTCTATGGGGTAATCTGCTACTTTGTTACCTATTCCTACCACAATAGTTGAGAGGAGTTGAGACAAAAGATCTACTTCAACACAAATGGCAGATGGTCTAGTCAGAGCAGATGTAGCAGCATCCATTTTTAGATATCTACCTATCTGACTACTCATGCCAATGATTGCCGAGGTGTTGTAAAAGTGAATAGGGAGTTTATGAATTGTTACCCAAGCTGGAACGATAGAAGATTCTACTGTTGGAGAAAATTCTGGAGACCATTTCTGGACTTTCATGACTACTCCTTAGATCATCAATTGTCCCTTCATCCAGTATCTCTGGTAGTCCTCGTTATCCTGAAACCTAATTAGCACATGACGATAATCAATAGAACCTAATTGAAATTTAGATTTGAAACCAATTGATTTGAAAGCTGTGTGAAGAAGCTCCATAGTTGGTTTTCCTCTGTTGAACTTCCCGACTAGGGCGTTCTGATAATGTGATGCCAATAGTTCACCTTCCTCCTGAGGAAGGATGAAGGCTATCTTGCCCTTGTATTCAGTGATAGGATGTAGATTGGGTGTATCGGGTAGGGAAGTGAAGAGCGGTGGAGGTTTAGCGGTTAGAGCTTGGATGAAGCTTTTGTTGTTGGTGAGGATCGTATCTGCGGTGGGATTGGGCGTTGGCAACGACATTGACGGCAGCCAAATCAAGAGAAAAGTGACCGTTATTGACAAGAAATGTGACAGGGAAGGTGAATAATAGAGGAAAGTGAATAGTAAGTGTGTGTTTCGCACCAAATTCGTCCAAAATCTTACACAGTTCCAGTTCTACAGTAAAGTTTCGCTTAATTCTAACCGCCGCACGGTGATGGTATTGTATGCATGTATGTATTATTATACATTGTAATATGTATCTGTAATTTATATTATAGCTAGGGTTAAGGGTATTTAACATGTCACTTTTCATTTTCCCATATATTTGTAATGACGGTTGATTGTTGTATAATGTTTAACAATGAATAGGGTAATCCAATACTAAATAACAAGTAATGGATATCGAAGAACACTATTTTTTTGCATCAAATATTAAAAATTATTTTATTTTTATGAAACGTCCTCTCCACGAATGATCCACGATGTTGCACATACCGGGGAATACGCAACACATATGCGACTTCACATATAGAACCACTGCATAATTTTTTTGCAACATAGCCGATGCTAAACGACATTGTAATGTTCATCTTTCCACATCAGCATGGGCATGTAATCGTCTCTCCCAATCCGTTATGTCACAGTTATTTGGAACGATGCCGACTAGAACGACAACACAGACATTCCTATCTGATCTCGTGTCTTATTGGTAAGACCGACATTGACCATCTAATATCCCAAATTTGGCCTGAACGATGTCGTAGATACCTTATTCGGTAGTCGGTCTTCATACTGAGACTGACATCGCACATATAATCTTCCAATGTTAGTTGAAAACCGAGGTAAAAAAGTACCTTTTACCTCGGTTTCAAACCGAGGTAAAAGGTAACCTTTTTACTTCACCCACATTTACTTCATATTTTAGGGGGAAAACCGAGGTAAAAGGGACTGAAAAACCATGATAATAGGAGATGTATGTATTAGTGTTGGTCGAATGCTTGTTGTTATCAAATCTAGTGTCTTTCGTGTAGAATTCCATTGATGAAACACCTTTTATGGCATTTTTCACTTAAAAGTGATTATTAATAAGGTTTCTAAATGCTCGTTGAATGTCTTTGTGACTTACTCTTAAGAAGAAAAGTATGTCTGGCCTGCCTCCACTCGGATCGTTAATTGTAGCAAATTAACCCGAGCAGAGGATGGTAGGTCAAAGATAAAATTTATAGTTCTACACCCAATCTCACTACTGTGCTAGTTAGTGGTAAGCCATGAGTATGTTCTCAGAGATGCTAGGGCTTAAGAATCAACTAAAACATAACCTCATACGGGTTGTCAATCAGTACGAGTGAAATTAATAGCTAGTAAAGAAAACAAGGGGAGGTTTGGTTTTTCAATTTATCAACTACCAAACTTAAAAGAAAAGAGAGCAATTAATATATAAAGCTAAACACTTGGGGAGACATTGCGCTACATGATTAATTTAATGCTTTTATCCTTGATTCATTCACATAGAGATCTAGACAAACCTAATAGAGTGTTCACAACACGCGGTGTGTCCAATGGCATACACTTCCCCGTGCCTGTCACATCGGGTGAGCTTGAAACCCTCCATCAACACTGCCATCATAATTAGATGAGTGAAACAAGGTTCAACCATTGTTGTAGATGTGTTTCTCCCCCGTGTGATTACGTCCCGGGCTTCCACCACGAATGAATTACTTCCCAATCACCTATCAATTAGGTCAAGGGGTCATTGGCACCTTATCTATGAAACTAGGGCCTCTTAAAACCCTAGCTTGCTACTTTTTACTATCTTTACCCGTAACCTCTCGGACTACTTTACGTAAATAGCTAAGAATGGTGCAACGGAAAATAATTCGAAGTATGACTCGGGTCTCCCATGCACAATCCCACGCAACATCCAAGTTTCTCTTCCCAATGGGGCATCAATATTTGCACCAACATTAATATAGATCAAAGTGTGTGCTTTAATTTGGTGTAGTATTCATGTAATTCAAACATTCAAGAACATGTCACAATAATATCATGAACATAAAACTATGATGAATTATATAATATCAAAAAAACAAAGATTAAACCATGCGCCTAATATAGTTCATCCCCAAGCTATGGAAATTACTCCATAGATATGAAATTCAAATATAGATTTGAATTCTACATCCTAGGATTAAAGAAAAAGAAAGAAAGGGGAGAGAGCGTTTCTCCCTCTACAAGATGAACTAAGAATCTATCTACTTCTTTCTATCTCTACCTCCATACTTAACCTAGTAGACTAAGGCTATATTAATAGGAGAAGGGGATTGGGCCAAAAAATAGGCCCTAAATAGGCCAAATCGTCTAGAATCGTGGGTTAATTGCCCCGAATGGTGCGGCCAGCACCGTGTACTTGTCACAGGCAGCTGGATCTGGTGTAGTCAGTGCCAAAGCCTTTGGCATGGGGAGCTGCATCTGGCATAGGCCGCTACTCTGTACTATTGTAGGTTGCTTGATCTGGCGCGGTCCGAGCTAACACTTTTGGCACAGATTATGGCCTTTGGCATGGGCTATCATTTGGAAGGCTGGATTCCGACTTCTGATCATACGAGATGCGGCCCTTGGCACAGACAGTATCTGGAGACTTGATTTGCTCAGAAACTTGGCACGGGCCACCTGATTCTCCACACCCCACTGGCTGGTCTAAACATCTTGGACTTAGAACACTGTCGGCCACGGTAAATGGGATGGTCTGTGCCCATACTTAGCCGATTTTAAGTGAGGATTGGAACTGGAGCGCACGCAGCCCATGGCATTTGGCATGGTTTGCGTCAATGCCTTATGCTGAAAACTGTTGGCATTCGCTCACTCCTTTGGTGCGGCCCGTTGGTGCTAACCATGAAAGACCCACGTAGATCCGTGGTACCTTGCCAGCTAAACTTGTTTCCTTGGCTATGGGTGAACCATTAGCCCAATTTGAGAATTTTAGTAGTCGATTTTATAGAGCTCGAGAATATGAATCCAATGAAATCATCCTTAATGGCTTATTCTTCTCGGATTGTTCTCAGACTATAGAAAAACTCATCGGACCACGATTCCTCGTTTCTTCGTTGCCCGCTTTGAACTCCATTTCCACCTATCTTTGGCTCTAATCTCCCTCTTCCATGATTTGATGTTCATGGCCTTTGTCTATTACCATTTTAGAGGTGATTGGCCTTCGATCTCTTCTACCGTCCTTGCAAATGGCATTCAATATCTTCTACCGCCCTTACGAACGGCCTTCACATAGAATGTAACTATGAATTACCCATAGGCAACCTACTAAAGATGATCACAAGGAAAATCTAGGAGCCTGTGGATACAAGATGTCCATTAGTACTAATTAATTCTACAAAATGTGGGATTTAGACAAGAAAACCAAACATGGCCGTCTAAACTCCTTGTCACGTAAACTAACTTAACACTAGCAATCCAAAAAATAAAACAAGCTAAAAACTATCCCAAATGCAATGGTTAATGCAAGAAAAATGAAGCACACCAGACCCCCCACACGTAACCCTTTACTCGTCTTCGAGTAAATGAGGACAAGAGAAGAACTAAGCAAAGCGTAGAATGCAAGCATAAGTTAACCCAGGCATCCAAATTATTCCTAGATTATCATGTTTCCCCCAAAAAGAGTAAGAATCTCGCAACTCTCACACTCCCCGAAGAGCATAAACAATATAACCACCCAAATAGTAAAATGTGGAAAAAGGTAAGTAAAGAAGATAAGTGTAAAGTTAGCTTACTTTTCCAAAAATGATCCCCAAGAGCAATCAAAGAGTCGTCTCCCAAAAACAACCCACCAAGGAAATCCATGAGCCATCGGCATGGTTGTAACATAGGGATAATTCGTGATTCTCGGCTTAGTTACAACCAAGGAGTTAAATGTATCATCAACCTAGGTTTTTTTCCTCTCAATTTTCTCATTTGCCTAGGAGCCCTTTTGGGTTTTCATCTTAGCTTTAACACACAAAGGGTATTCACTTCTCACCTTTTTCCACATGGCCTCTCACTTTTTCCTAAGCTCGTAAGCCTAGCTAGGCCTAGCCTCTCATTTTTACCTAGGTCTTTCAACCTATCCGGGTGTTTCCCAATGTTACCCAAGTTATCCTTTAGGGTTTTCAACTTTTTTGGGTTTTTATATTTTTTCATTTTTTCAAAAAGTTTTCAATTTTTTGGTGTAGCATAAAATTTCCCCAAAAGTGGACTTCATAGTACAAAAGATAGACTCAAAAAAATTACACCACCAATATTTTAAAACCAACTATCCCTATTCAAACTAGAAACTCTAGCATAGCATGTCATGCCACCAAATATCCATCCAAAAATATCCCTCAATAACCAAAAACCACAAACAAAAACAAAAGCATAAAATGCTCCGAAGAAATCAATGAATGAAAATCCCTAAGTGCTCACTACTCCCTCCCCCACACTTAACCGATGCATAGTAATCAATTCAAGGACAACCATGTGAAAACATAAGTGAGGTTGGGAGAAACAATGACACTTTCTCTTGCGACTCTGAAGGGCTTTCCTCCTCGTCGTGACTAGTGTTGCTCCTCTCAATGTATCTTGTTGCTTGAAGAGCGGCCTTGATGCAATCCATCCTCAAAATAAGCTTCTCTACTTGCATCCCACCCTTCATATTGCTTGCACTACCTCTTGCAACACTAGGCTATAGCTCGAAAGTTGATCCTCAAGTGCATGCAGTCGGTCAATGGGAGGTCATCGCCGTACCTCTCAAAGTTATAATTTATAAGCCCCTTATGCTTAATAAATACAATTAAGTAGATGGCGGTAAATAAGGAGTCATCCACGAAGAAGAGGGATTTTCTTGAGCGTTTAGACATATAAGGTTCATATTAGGCTAGAAGTAGATATATATAGAAATATAAAAGCAAGTAAATGGGGGGGTGGGTTGGTTGGTTTTCCTAAGTTATGAAATTAAAAGATAAGATAATTAGCAAAGTCAAGTAACTTTGCTAATCATCAAACAAACTAAGAAAAGGGGTTTTAAAACTACAAAAGACAAAGCCTTGGAGGAAATTGATATCCACTTCCAAACCTAATGTAGATCATTGAACCATTCACTCATTCTGCCATATTTGTTACCTATGGGGAATGCCAATAGAAGATCAACATTCATTCCTTCTTAATAGTAATTTGCAAGGACAAACAATGACCATTTGCAAACCTCATTGATGATCACCCTAAACAAACAACATCATAGGGGTATTTCATCAATGGCATTGTACACGAAGGACCTTAGATTTGATAACAACAAGCCTTCTACAAAAGACATAGCCATTTAATCAAACATAGCATTCATTAGGCTAAACCTAGAACAAACCACATTCAAGGTTCAACCTTTCATTGCATCTATAGGATAAATATGGGAACAATCCACATTAACATACTTATCTAGCAAGAATTACCACACATTACACACAAGAAGTTCAAAGTTCATGTTCTTAGATTTTCATGCAAAGGAGCTAAGGAATTCGTCACTTTCCTAACACCCTAACACTTCAATCATGAAAACACTTCCTATTCTTAAACAACTTATAGCATAAATGAAGCAAAACATAGCATTAAGAACACATGAATACTAAATAACAAATGCTTCAAGATAGAGTGAAACAATCTATTCACTACTTCCACTAATCATGCATTTACAAAAGATTAGTCAAGAATAATCGACATTCATTTACTTCTCTCATTTGCTACCAAAAACAAACATGACAATGAATTCAACATCATCACATTCATCTAGCAATTATCAACACATCAACATAATTAACAAGCTCTAACTCATGCCCTTGGATTCCACATTAAAAGAGGGTAGAATTAGCTACTTTTCCCAACCCTAACATGTAATCGTACAAGCAATTCATATACTCAAGCATCCAAAAACATCAATGACATTAACAATTCACATTCAAAGCTCAATAAATGCACAATAGAAAAAGAACTAAATAGATAGATATGATTCTCAAGACATGGATTTGGAAGCTTCAACCAATTTCTCCCACGATTAAACTAAGAAAGATAATGAAAATACATGATTAACCTACAAAAGAAGAGAAAGAGCAGAAAAACTAGGGTTTGAACCCAGAAAAACGCAGGAAGAAGAAGGATCTTGAAGAGGAGAGGATAAGGTGAGTATATAGTACAAAAAATTAAGCAAGTTTCTGGCCATACGTCCATCCCAAGTCTCGACAGGTTCGTCGCGAGTCGCGATCGAGCCCAGTTTCAGCATCTTGATTTCTTTCTTCTCTTTGTTTCATGTTCTCCTCTTCACTTAGCTTTTCTTCAATTCTTCAAAAGCTCAAATACAAGTCTTAAAATCCTCAAAGTCTTCAAACAAATTGCATTGTTACATAAAATCCTCTAAAAAAGTAATAAAAGCGTAAAAGTTGCTTTTAACTCTCCTTAGATAATTTCAAGGAAAAATTCCACATTTAGAGAATAAAAGTGTACAAAACTGAATCCTAAAAGTCCTAATATAACCATATAAAATGAGCACATCAGTTAATGATTTCCGTAGATAGACGAGAGCGGCTAGGATGTGCTCTTGAAGAGGTCTCACCCTCGGCCTCCTCAATTTCTATATCCCAGGTGGCTAATACTCTATAAAAATCTCTCTCAAAGTGCTGGTTTGGCTCAATAAATAGGTCATCCAAACATGTGTCATGGTTGATGGCGGTGCGCTCTGGCTGTAGAAGTACCATGAAACTACAAGTGCTCGATCCACCATAAAGCCATACATATTGACCCTCCGATGTTGTAGGTTACACCATGAATTCCTTGGATAAATTCTCAATGTTATACTTTGTACCCGAGCATCCCAAGTTATCCAATGCACTCTGTGTGACCGAATGCCCCCAGGTACTGTGCTAGCAGACCTACCATACTGCCATAGATTTCTTACCACTCTTTCTTTCCCCCATCATCATGTATTCATGTAAAAAGTTCCCCACTAGGTTTGGGTAGAAGTTACCCTTGGGTTGTCATTGCCCAAAGGCAATGAAAGCCTAAACCCAGACATTGCATTAGCTAACTGTGGCAGAAAACCCACATTGCCAATAGTTGGTGAAGGTAATGAAATACCGGATGAACCAAGGCAGTGATCTTGCACACATTCTTCCAATCAATCCCTGTTAGCTACCTCCAAAAGGTCCCAAGAGGAAAAGGAATCCCTTGATGGTGTGTCCTAGGGATCTCCTTGTTGTATCTCTATCCGAAGGCACGGGCTATCTCCCGGTGTTTCATCTGATACTCCTTGTCATCAAGATTGAATTTGATCACCTTCTGTCCATTTTCATCTGTAAACGGCCAACGAGTAGCTAGGAACTCTAGGAACCCTTCAAGACCTACCTGGCCCAATAGATAGGTCACATGCTCAAGTAAGCCTAGAGTCACAAGTGTTTCTTTGCATGCAAAGCCGGTCTCTAGTATAATCCTCTTTGGCTCTCTCAAATTCCTCCACCTCCATGCTGGAGTCATGGACTCATCAGTCACCATTGTGAGGTTGTGAAGAGTAGGAGTTACTGGCTCAAGGTTTGCACCATTTATCAGTTTCTTCCTCTTGTCACCCCGTGAGGACTTGCCTTTCTCCGAAGTAGGGGTGTTCGAATTGCCCGACCCAACCTGACCCATTTTAATCCAGCCCATTTGGGTCGGATCAAGTTGGGTCAATGACCCATATGGGTCAAAATGGGTAAGATCAAAACAGGTCGGGTAAAAATGGGTTGGGTCAAATTTTGACCCGTTTGCAATTTTCCCCGTTTTCTTTACAAAAATCATAAAAAATAATTCATTGAATACAATATATCCACCATTAATTTAATTCATGAATAATATTAACATTCTTGAAAAAAATATATATTTATAAAGCTAAAATTTTTAAAAAAAAAACAAGTTTACTATTTTATATGATTTTGGTCAATTTGGGTTGATTTGGGTCTACCCATGACCCTAACCAACCCAACCCGACCCTAAACTGTGTGAAGTTTTAACCGACCTGACCTGACCCATTTGACCCTAAATTTAGGTTCAATTTGGGTCGGGTCAGCTGACCCACCCCGACCCATGAACACCCCTACTCCGAAGTATTCCTTTTTGGTTGCATCCTAACAAAATGAGGTAAAAAGTGGTACTGTGATCTTCAAAAGAAGGCAGGCCTCACATTATCATTTAACAAGTAGATCCTACCAAAATAGCCTAGACATTCAAAATATGATAATCCAAACATGACGGCTATTTAAACAAGAACATCCTCATTGAACGACAATCTCATGTAAGTTATCACAAACCCATCAATAAGACTATGAAACCAAGATTCATCTCACCCCAAATCACCCAACACATGAAGTACATATCATTTAAACACAATAGCACATCAAACCACCCAAACTTTCTTCAACACATGATCATTCATAAAATCCCAAACATATATCCCATGCTCTCAACTCAAAAAATTCTCTCTCTAGCTCTGGGGCGAAAAATAGAAGAAAAAAGGCGCAGCCTTTCTTCCATCTTCTGGAAGCCGATTTCTTCAATTTCATTAACAATCCACCGATGAATTATGGTTTAACGGATTCTACTCTGGATTCCGCACAAAACTATATGCAATTCGTGGTGAGTTTTTGATCTAAATCGGCTTTGGAGTAGGGTTTGAATTCGGCAAAGAGAGTTCTTGGTGGAGTTCGATCGTGATTTGGGCTTGGAGTGTGGATTCGGATTCGGATCAAGATCAGGGAGGGAGATCGCAACTCTTCTTCCCTTGAATCCTAGTTCGAGAAGGAGATTTGATTGAAAAACTCAATCTTTCTCCGATTTGGATTGGGATCTGGTGTGTGCAAAGGAGTATAAAGGTTTTGATCATAATTCACCACGAATTATAATCATATTCCTACAACTTGGATCGGATTTGGCACTAAGATTGGAGGTTTTGATCGGAATCCATCTTCGGACGCAAGAAGTGTGTTCGGTTTGCTTGGAGATCACGGTTTTCACGGTTTCCAGGTTTATTCGATCCATCTTCTTGAGTTTTATTTGAATTTCAATTTGGAGCATGATTCTATGTATGTGTGCATCCGATCTAGTGCTTGCAAGATCTCGGTTTTAAGATCACTTCTTGTTCCCGATTTCTTTTAGGGTTTAAATCGGATTTGATTCAAGTACTGTTCTTGCTTGTTTTTGAATTCGGTTTTTACATTGGTGGATTACGGCTTTGATTTCAAGCTTTTGGTGCATGTTTTGCATGTTCTTGAAGTTGATTAGGGATTGGTGATTTCGGGTTTGTGTTAAGTTTGTTCTTGAAACCGATTAATCCTAGGGTTTTTTGATTTAGAGTGCAAGCATTGTTCTTTGTTGGTGTGCTTCTATTGGTATTTTTCGGATTGCTTGTTTTTGTTGTGAATTGGTTGTTTTGGTGAATCCGATCTGTTTTATCGGAATTCACCATTACAATGGTGAAGAATGTGGGGAACAAATCGGTTGAAAAGAACAACAATGGTGATGGTATGGCCGATATGAATGCTAATCATAGGAAGAATCCGCAAGTGCATCCAAGGGATTGGAGTGATCCGAAACTAGAGAGGAGAAGGAGATGGGATGATCCTGAAATTCTAATGAATAAGTCGGCCATTGAAATTGTTGCAAACAGTGGAGATAGTGTCGATTTTGTGCTTACTGATGAAGAGATTCATAAGGATCTACACAAGCTATTTTTCGGTTTCTTGGGTGTGTTTCCGGGTTTCTTTCCAGGTATGTATGCCATTCGTACATTGTTGGTTGCGAAGTGGGGGGTGCAGTGTAATGTTCAGACCAAGCAGAATGGATATGTCATGTTCAAATTCAACAGTGCAGAGGACAGAGATAAGGTGATGAATGGTCCTGATCATTATCTCCATGGAAAGAAGTTGTTCATGATGCTAGTTGATGAATCCGGGCAATATGATGCGACCATCCAAGGCACTAAACCAGTTTGGGTGAGGATGGAACACTTACCAAAGGCGTATTGGCACAAGAAGTCGTTAGAGAAAATTGCTACTTCACTAGGAGAACCTATCCTTATGGACAATGGTACTCTTGAGTTAAGGGGCTATTATGCACGCCTCTTGGTATGGATTGATACATCAAGAAAGCTCAAGGAGGAGGTGACTTTTCGAATTCCATCTGGTGATTTGTTTGTGCAGAAAATCATCTACGATTATTGTAGATCTTGGTGCACTAATTGTGGCGAAAACAATCACCTAATGGAGGAGTGCGAGGACTATTGGAATGCTAAGGATGACCAACCAATGAAGCCTATGGCCGAGAGTAAGTTTGTGAAAGCAAAAGGTAAGAAAAATATGAGAACTCGGCACAATGATCATGTTTGGGTTCGGAAAATGCAAGCTGCAACTACTGGAGATAATCAGAACTCAAATTCGGTTGGAGGTAATGAGAGTGTCACCATTGAGGACGCCTCTTCGGACAATGAGGAGGTAGAAAGGCAAAGGAAAGGGAAAGGAAAAGTAGTTGAAAGCATAGTCAAAAATATCGAGAATGTTGGAAGTGCAAGAAAAGGGCCAGGAATAACCATTCAGGGAGTGCAGGATGATGATCATCGGGCCGTTGTTGCGCTGCCTGCAGCACCTACGCCCGTTGCCATAAGCACTGGTGCTGCAAGCAAGGACGCTGGAGTTCGAGGCACTGCCGCGGGATCAAGGCAATCAGCGCCAGAAGTTGTGGGCGCTGGGCGTGGCGTTGGCACCAATTCTGTCCGAGCGCTGCCAGGAGCTGCTGGCGTAGGAAAACAAGCACCAAGTGTGCGAGGTAGAAGCACTGAGCGCAGGCAATCCAGCACTCGTTTGGCCACTGAATCCGATAATAAACAGCAAGCTTTTGGTGATGATGATAATCCGGTTGAAGGGGCGGGTAAACTGCCTAAGCAGATGATTCATCCGGATGCTCGGGGCTCTAAAATACCAAGATTGCACAGGAGTAAGAGTAAGAGTAGACCTCCCTCCGCATCAGGGGTTTTGACCAGGTCTAGAAGCAAGAGTAGGACTCGATTAAATGAGCAAGGGAAGGGTATCCAGAAACCTTTTCAGCGAATACTAGCAGCTACAAGGAGTCATTCGGATAGTTCTGGAAGTAAATCGACTGAAGGCGGCGGTCCGAAGCCACAAGGGACCTCTGTTTCCCAATGAATACATCAGCAATGAATGTCAGGGGTCTATCGGCTCCTGTGAGAAGGAGGTGGGTGAAAAATATCATCTCCACGAATAGAGTTGGTCTGTGTGGTTTGTTGGAAACAAAAATGGAGGATAAGGTCTTGCGCATTTTTCTGAAAAGTTTTAAGGGTTGGAAGTTTACGCACAATTTTGAACTGTGGCAGAACTCGAGGATATTAATCATCTGGGATCCGAAAGGCTTCTTGGTTGATGTTCTAGGGAAAACGCCGCAATGTATTCATCTGAAAGTTCGTAATCTTGTTTCTGGGATTGAGTTTTTCTGCACATTTGTGTATGGGCATAGTGAAGGACGTTTGGCGCGTTTACCACTATGGGAGGAGTTAAAGTCGTTTGGAGCTAGCCTGAATGCGCCTTGGATGGTCCTTGGTGATTTTAATGCTATCCTTAGCGTTGAAGATCATTACGGGACTAATGTACCTAGTTTGTATCCGATGAGGGAGTTTCAGGATGTTTGTGTAAAGTGTGGACTTAGAGATGCACCTGCAATGGGAGAACATCTAACTTGGCATAGTGCGGATTGGAAGATTTGGAGGAAGCTGGATAGAGTGCTATTGAATCATGGTTGGGATGAAGCTGCCTGTCGTACAACCTTCTTACCAATCTCGGCTCAATCAGACCACTCTCCCATGGTGGTGGACATGTCGCAGGAGATTGATGGAAAGGGAAGGCCATTTCGCTTTCAGAATATGTGGTTGGGTCATCCGAATTGTGGACAGATTGTAGAAGATTTTTGGAGTCCGTCGGTTGAAGGGACTAAGCAGTTTTCGGTGACCCGGAAATTATTTCGTATGAAGTACCCCTTGAAGGAATTGGGTTGACTTGATTTAAGCCATATTTCCGAGAAGGCAAAGGCTGCAGATGCAGAGTACAACAAGGCTTTCGATGAATTCGATGCTAAGTATGCTTCGGAGGATGATGTTGCGGCACTGCGCAAGTTAAAGAAGCAAGCAATGTTATTTTATTTGGCGGAGTCTTCCTTTCTTGCGCAAAAGGGAAGGATTAATCATATTACTCAGGCGGATAAGGGATCACAGTATTTTCACTCTATGGTCTCTGCATGAAAAGGAGGAGGTATCCCTGCAATTATCGACAGTGATAATCGGATTATTACTTCCAATAGTCGCAAGGGAGAGTTATTTGCTGAGTTTTATAAAGGACTATTCGGCTTGAAGAGGGACAGAGTGGCTACGGATCCGAGCATATTTGATGAGAGTCCGAAACTTACCGAGGTGGAAAGAGCCTACTTGGATCAGGATGTGGTGAGTATTGAAGTCAAACAGGCGCTATTTGCAATGGCGGATGATAAGTCTCCGGGTCCGGATGGCTATACGGCAGGATTTTTCAAGAAGCAGTGGAATACAGTGGGAGAGGAAGTTACGGCTGCAGTACTGGAATTCTTTCAGACAGGCGACATTTTGGCGCAGCTTAATCACACTGCAGTGGCTCTAATTCCGAAGAAGCCAGATAATCTGAAGGTCGGCGACTTCAGACCAATTGCATGCTGCAATGTGGTCTATAAAATTATCACGAAGATTATGGCGAATCGGATTGAAGGCATTTTACCAGGTATCATTGACCATAGTCAGGGAGCATTTGTGAAGGGCAGAAACATCTCGGATAATGTCATGTTAGCGCAGGAATTTGTCCGGGGATATGGCAGAGTTCGAAATTCGCCCAGATGTATGATTATGGTGGATCTTCAAAAAGCGTTTGATACAGTCTCTTGGGATTTCTTAGAAGAGGTTTTACTTGGACTGGGATTTCCGGAAAGACTAACGAGCAGAATTATGACCTGTGTGTGCACTTCTTCGTTCTCGATCGCAGTCAATGGTAAACTATGCGATCACTTTCAGGGACAGAGGGGTATTCGTCAGGGTGATCCTTTGTCGCCTCACCTGTTTGTGATCTGTATGGAGTACTTCTCGAGACTACTGAAAAGGAGGACGTCATCTAGGCATTTTACATTCCATCCGAGATGCGAGACTCTTCGGATCACGCATTTGGCCTTTGCAGATGATCTCATGCTCTTTTCTAAGGCGAACACGAGTTCTGTACATATACTCATGGACGCCTTGAATGAGTTTGAGCGCACTTCGGGTTTGGGGATTAACGCAGCAAAGTCGAAGTTCTTTGGGGTTGGTATAAAGGAGGATTTGAGCTTCACAGGTATTCCTTGGGCGACATTCCCGGTTAGATATCTAGGTGTGCCACTTGATTCTAGCAAGTTGAAGGTGACACAATTTGGTACACTATTGGGAAAGGTTGATTCGGAAATAGCTAAATGGAAGGGCCATACCCTCTCCTATGCAGGCAAATTGGAACTTGTGAGATCAATTGTTGGAGGTATTGCGGGATTTTGGATCCAGAATTTCGTTATACAAACTACGGTAATGGATGCTCTTGAACAGAAATGTAAAAGGTTTTTATGGGGAGGAAAACATAAGGCGAAGGTGGCATGGAAGAAACTTTGTGCGCCTAAGTCTTTTGGAGGCCTCGGTTTGAGAGACTTTGTTACGTGGAATAGGGCTTCAATGGCTAAAAGGCTGTGGGATGTTCACTTGAAAAAGGATAGCCTTTGGGTCCGATGGATTCACTCGTACTACCTTCAGGGGGTAGATTTTTGGGGATTAAATCCGAGAATTGCAAATGGAAGATTGGGAGAGAGATACTCGAGCTACTTTGGTGACCTTTGCAAACTCCGGGACGAATTGTGTTCAATGTTTAATGGAGACTTGCAAGAGGTAATCGGCCATCTTGGTGTTTGGTCTGGCTCGGGAAAGTTTACTAGTGCAGCTTATCTTCATATGCATCGTCATAGATACCCGAATGTTTATGATGTTGGTCGATCAAGTGAAAGGGTTTTCAACAGTATTTGGCGTGGGTTTGTTCCGCCGAAATTCTCATTCATCACTTGGTTGGCGGTCATTCAACGACTTCATACGAAAGATAAGCATCGGATGGAGGAAGGAGATAGCATGGAGAAGATATGCTCTTTGTGCCATTTGGAAGAGGAGACAAATGAGCATTTGTTTTTCAAGTGTGAATTTTCTGAGGTTGTTTGGGGGCGTATTCGGACTTGGATTGGTTTAAGGAGACGAACCAATTCAATCCAAAGTTCCATGACTTGGGTGAAGAGGCAAGTTAAGGGCTCCAAGATGCGAAGGAAATTTGGTATACTAGCCTTGATCACCACGGTTTATCGCCTTTGGAGGGAAAGGAACAATGTGGTTATGGATGGTGCTCAACCAAGCTCGGACAGAGTGGTGAAAATCATCATGAAGGATTGCTACATGGTGATGAATAGGCTGTTTCCGGATGAGCACTTATTCTAAGTGTAGAAGTTGCTTGGAGATTGAAGGGTGCTGGCGGCCGTGCTATGTGCTTCACACTTCGGGTCAAAGTGCTTCACTCCTGGCGCTGTGCTGGCGTCAGGCGTTGCGCTAGATCTCGTTACGGTCGATGGGATGCATGACGCCGGTTTGCGAGATGGTTTGGGCGATTGAACGCTGGAACGGCGTGTCACGGTTCGGGTCTTTGGCATGGTTTTCAGCGATGGTTGATGCGATTTTCAGTGCCGGGAGAGGCTGCTTTGGGCTCGATGGTGTCAGGATTGGCTTATGGTTTTTCTTGGACTTCTTTTGGCACTTGCAGCTCGGCATTCGGGTGGAGGCAATAGGTTTTAGAGTAATCCTTTTACTCTTTCTCCTAAGCCTAGCTTTTACTATTGATTTGACGGTTATCTATGCGCTTTATGCTCACGCTACACTTTGTGTTAAAATAGCATATAGCTGTCCATTTGCTCAAAATGGAGTGGGCGAGTACATACTCGCCACGCTTGGTGCACGCGGTAGAAGTGCATCCATTCTCACATCTTTCGGAAGTTGGTTTTACTGGGAGACACTAAGGTCCGAGGCACGGCCTCATTCATCTTGGCCCATACGATCAGCTTCGGTGCAAAACGAGAATGTCAGAAGGCCAATAACATCCCTCTTTCTTCATCTTAGGGATGTATATGGTAGAAGCAGTTGTCCATTTGGTTCATCGGCTTCAAATTATATGTGATGTCCAAGACCCGAGACACCCTCGGCTGCATTAGGATTTTCTTATTATCCGTTCTTGGTTCTTAGTCCCTTCATCAACGATCCAAATACTTTCAAGACCCGAGACCCTTCTCGGTTGCATTTCGGAATTGGATTGAAGAAGGCCCCATTTGTTAGGGGTAGAAGCGGATTTGTTTTATGGGTAGTGAGTTTGTTCTCACCCCATCATTTGGGTTATAGCCTGTGTTTTTCCAGGTTGTTTTTGTGCTCCCTTTGCTTGGCTATCTTGCATTGGGTTGGTTGTTATTTCATATGGACAAAAGGGGGGGGGGGATAGTTGAGTGTTGTCTACTGGATCTACACTCTACTATTTCCCCCCCTACCTCTTTCGGACTTTACTCCTTAGGTTTACTATGTAGCCTAGGGTTGGATTCTTTTGTATTTGGTGGGGTCCATTTAGGGCTCTACTGCAGGTTCCACCATCTATACTATTTACCTATTTACGCCAAACATATATCCCAACACACATACTCATTTGAAAATCATGTTTTTCATAACACCACCACAATGTAAATTAAACATATAAATAAATAATTCAATGAATTAGAATAGCAAGATCCACACAAGAAGAAGAAAGAATTGCTAATTTTTGAGAGAAAATGTTCAAATTTCATGTTTCACCAAGAGTGTGTGTGAGTGAGTGTTTCTTGAGAACGAAGAATGTGTCAAATGATAAAAGTATGTGGAAGAATGTACCATGGATTTAGAATTTCAGTATAGGTGATAAGAGAGAGAGGTACAATTAGGATAAGAATGGAATTTATAAAATTGCAAATTAGGGGACAATAGTACGAATCAATTAATTCCAGGGAATGTAGGAAGTACTATTTGCATCAAAAATCCTGAGAAATTTGGGAATTTAAAAAAAAAGAATTAAAAATGCATTTTTGAGTTATAAATTTAGAATTTTAAAAAATTAGCATTTTTGGAACAATTTGGCAGCAGAAAATTGGTAATTGGCGCAGAAGGTACTTGGTACGAACCAAGGCCTCGTGCCAAAATCTTTGGCACGACCCAAGACCTCGTGCCAAACTCCTTGGAAGGAGGCATCCCCTTGTGCCAACTCTCCTGGCATGGACCAAGGCTCTTGGCACGGACCGTGTCCGGTTGTGGCACGATATTGCTACAAATTTTGACCCATTCCTTAGCGTTTTTCCTCTTTTCCGAAATACTATGTAACTCATCAAATCTAATTCCATCCAAACATGAGTGTCGATCTCAAATATTCATATTAAACAAGAGTTTCATATCAAAAATCCTCATTGCAAAAAAACATGAAAAATCTATCTAATCACTACATGAAACACGAAAGCAAAAAAGAAACACCATATATTTATTGTCGTCCCCGCGAATTATTTCTTTTTCATACATTTTATTTAGATACCTTTGGATCCCCGGAATCACCATCGGGGACTACACCTAGGACGAAATATTTGTAGAGAGGCTTCCACAATGTGTCACCTTTACCTTGAGGCTCCTTGTTTGCCATAGAAGATGAATTCCCATACCTTACTAATGTAGAGTCATCCACCTTTACTTTGGGTTTAGGAGGAGGTCGAGGAGTTTTTATGCCCTCACCACTACCTCCTAAACGTTGCAAGTTAGTTACCATGGAAAAGCATTCCGATATAGATATATTGTCATTATCATCATGGAATGTAAAGGACTCATCATCAATATCATCAATAGCATGGAATTCATCTAAACATTCAATCACATTGGTCATACAAGAAGTGTCACATAGATCATGCTCATCACATAGGGTCACACCTTTGCACATAAAAGATGAGTTAGATGAATCATGCCTAGACTTATATATGTTGAACCAAACCTTATCTATATCATCTTCTAGGGGGACATCAATTTTAGTCCTTGATGTCTTAAGGAATGGTCTCCCTAATAGGATTGGGGGTGCACTTCTGTTGTGTCCCACATCAAGAACATAAAAGTCCACCAGAAACACCAACTTGCCAACCCGAACCATCACATCCTTCACTAGCCCATGGGGGCCAGCTTGAGAGTGATTGGCAAGTTGGACAATCACCCTAGTGTCACTAAGTTCACCTATGTCTAGATGTTCATAAAGACTATATGGCATCCCATTTATGGATGCTCCTAAGTCTATCATGGAATTTTCAACCAACTTTCCACCTAAAGAAATGGGAATAGAGAACATCCCGAGATTGTCGCATTTTTTTGGCAATTTGTTTTGTTCAAAATGGTGACTCCCTCCTTTTTCAAATGCCCTACCTTATTAGTTGGCTGGTACGTCCATTTTATAGGATATTTTGGGACTTTTTTGGTTCACTTTTGTACACTTTTGTGCTCTAGATGTGGAATTTTGGCTTGAAATTATCTAAGGAGAGTTTAGTGCGACGTTTAGGCTTTTATTACTTTTCTAGGGGGATTTTGTGTCACAAGGAAGTTTCTTTGAAGACTTTGAAGACTACCTTTGAAGATTTGAAAGCTTTAAGACTTGCATTTAATTTTTTGAAGACTTGAATAATTGAAGATAAGTGAATTGACGAGGAGGACTTGAGACAAAAAGAAGAAAGAAATCAAGATTCTGAATCTTGGCTCGGTCGCGACTCACAAAGAATTGGTGGAAAGTCATGACGGGCGGGTGGCCATACGTACTTCTTACTTTTTCGTACTATAAATACCAACCTTATTCTCTTTCTCTTCCTCTTTTCTTCTTCTTCCCAATTTGGGGACCGAAAACCCTAGTTTTCCTTCTTTCTTTTCTTAGTTTTTGTAGGTTAATCATGTTTTTTCATTATCTAGGTTAGTTTTGTACTTAGGAGCAACTGATTGAAGCTTCCCAACCTATGTAATAAGAACCTCTATTTCCCTCTTTCTTGAAGCTTTTGTTATATAGAATTCATCTATTTTTAATGTGATTTTTCATTCATTTATGCCATAGGTTGTTTGAGAATATGAAATGTTTGTATGATTGAAGTGTTAGGGTCTTAGAAAAGTAGCCAAATTCTTAGGTCATTTGACATGAAAATCCAAGAACATGGAATTGAAACTTCTTGTGTAAAATGTGAAGTGAATCTTGCTAGATGAGTATGACAAGGTGGATTATTATCATATTTTTCCTATAGAAGCAATTAAAGGTTGAATGTTGATTGTTCAAGGTTTTATAGCAAATGAATCTTGAATGTTTATTATTCTAGGTTTAACCTTGTGAATGTTTTGTTTGGTTAAATGGATATGCATTTGGTCGAATGCTTGTTGTTATCAAATCTATGGTCTTTCGTGTATAATGCCATTGATGAAATACCTTTTATGGTGTGGTTGGCCGAAAAGTGATTATTAATGAGGTTTGAAAATGGTCATTGAACATCTTTGTAACTTATTCTTAAGAAGAAAAGGATGTCTGGCCCGCCTCCACTCGGGATCATTAATTGTAGAAAATTAACCTGAGCAGAGGACGGCAGGTCAAAGATAAAATTTATATTTCTGCACCCAATCTCACTACTATCTTAGTTTAAAAGGTAGTTAGTGGTATGCCTTCGATATGTCCTCATAGATGTTGGGGCTTAAAAATCAACTAAAACATAATCTTGTACGGGTCATCAATTCGCACGAGTGAAAAGAATAGCTTGTAAAGCAAACGAGGGGAGGTTTCAATTTAACAACTACCAAACATAAAAGAAAAGAAAACAATTAATATATAAAGCTAAACACTTGGGGAGTCATTGTACTACATGGTTAATTTAATGCTTCGATCCTTGATTCATTCACATAGAGATCTAGACAAACCTAATCGAGTGTTCATAACACATGATGTGGCCGATGGCATACACTTCCCCGTACCTATCACATTGGTTTAGCTTGCAACCCTCTATCGACACCGCAATCATAATTAGGGGAGTACAACAAGGTCCAACCATTTTTGTAGATGTATTTCACCCCCATTCAATTACGTCCCGAGCTTCCACCACAAATGCACTACTTCCCAATCACCTATAAATTAGGTCATAGGGTCATTGGCACCTTATCTATGACACTTGGGCCTCTTACAAACCTAACTTGCTACTTTTTGCTATCTCTACTGGTAACCTCTCGGACTACTTTACATAATTAGCTAAGACTGGTGTGATGGTAAATAATTAATAGTATGACTCGGGTCTCCCGTGCACACACCCACGCAGCCCCGTACCCCTTTAGCCATTCAAACATCCAGATTTCTCTTCTCAAGGGGGCATCAATGTTGAAACCAATATGAATATGGACCAACGTGTGTGCTTATATGTGGTGTACTATTCATGCAATTCCGACATTCAAGAACATGTCAAAATAATATAATGAACACAAAATTAGGATGAACTATAGAATCTCACAAAACAAAGATTAAACCATTCGCCTACAAGGTATCCCCAAGTTATGGAAACTACTCCATAGATATGGAATTAAAATATAAATTTGAATTCCACATCCTCGGATTAAAGAAAAAGAAAAGAAAAAAAAAGGGAGATAGTGTTTTTCCCTCTACAAGATGAACTAAGAATATATCTACTTCTTTCTATATGTACCTCTATGCTTAACCTAGTAGACTAAGGATATATTTTTAGGAAAAGGGGATTGGGCCTAAAAATAGGCCCAAAATAGGCTAAAATGTCTAAAACCCTAGGTCAGTCACTGCCCAGCGCGGTCACTAGTGTGTACTTTTCGCGGGCAGCTGGATCTGGCGCGGTCCGTCCCAACGCCTTTGGCACGGGGTGCTGCAACTGGCCTGGAATGCTGCTCCGTGTTGCTGTGGGTTGCTAAATCTAGAGCGGTTTGTGCCAACACCTTTGGCACAGACTGTGGCATTTGGCACGGGCCATTATCTAAAAGGGTGGATACAGAATTCTGATCATGCGAGGCGCAGCCCTTGGTGTGGACTATTGTCTGGAGACTTAATTTTCTCAAAAACTTGGCACAGATCACCAAATTCTCCATAGCCATCCGGCTGGTCTCGATATCTTGGACTTAGAACGATATGGGCCATGGTAAATAGAACGGTTCGTGCTTATACATAGCTAATTTTGACTGAGGATTAGAACTCACGTGGCCCCATGGCATTTGGTGCTGCCCGCATCAATGCCTTATGATAAACACTGTTTGCATGGGCCAACTTCTTTAGCACGGGCCGTTGGTGCCAACCATGAACGGCCCTCGCCGACCCGTGGTACCTTGGCTGAATTAACTTGTTTTCTTTGCAACGGGTGAACTGTTAGTCCAATTTAAGAGTTTTATAGTCGATTTTATAGCGCTCGAGAAGACGAATCCAATAGAATCTGCCTTTAAGCCAAATTATTCTCGGATTATTCTCAAACTTTGTCGCAACTAATCGGACTACAATTTCCCTTTTCTTTGTTAGCCGCTTTGAGCTCCATTGGTGCCTATCTTTGGCTCCAATCTCCTTGTATCACACTTTGGTATTCATGGCCTTTGTCTACTACCATTCTAGAGGGTAATGTCCTTCGATATCTTCTGCCATCCTTGCGAACGGCCTTCAATATCTTCTACCGCCCTTACGAATAGCCTTCACATAGAATATAACCAAAAAGTACCCACGGGTGACCTATGAAAGATGATCACCAGGAAGATCTAGGAGCCCGTGGATACAAGATGTCCATTAGTACTAATTAAGTCTACAAGATGCGGGATTTTGACAAGAAAACCAAACATGGCCCTCTAAACCCCTTGTCACATATACTAAATTAATAATAGGAATCAACCAAATAAAACATGCTAAAAACTATGCCGAATGCAACGGTTAATGCACACAAAATGAAGCACATCAATGTCTATCTATGTAAATGGAAGTGATAGCATTCTCCATAGGTAATGAATGTGATTGAATGAGTGAATGGTTCAATGGTCTACATAAGGTTTGGAAGTGGAGATTAATAGCCCCCAAAGCTTTGTCTTTTGTATTTTTTTAATCTCTTTTTCTTAGTTTGTTGCTTGATTAGCATAGTTACTTGACTTTTCTAGTTAGCTTGTCTTTAATTTCATAACTTAGGACAAAACCAACCAACCCCCCCCTTATTTACTTACTTTTATGTATCTATATATATATACATATATATATACCTCTAGTCTAGTATCCACCTTATATGTTTAAACCCTTAGAAAGATCCTTCTTCTTCGCGGACGAGCCCAACTTGTCATTATCTACTTAGTTGTAGTTATAAAGCATTTAGGGCTTAAAAGTATTAACTTTGAGAGGTACGGCGATGACCTCCCAAATTTTGGCGCCGCTACCGGGGAAGAGGTGTTTATTTTTAAGTGTTTGGGTATATTTGGTTGCATATTAGCTAGTTATTTTTATTTTCCACTTCTCTTTGGTTGTTTTTGTTCGGAGGAGGTATTGCTTGAGTTCTTCACTACTGGAAAATAAGTACATATGCAACGGGATAAATTCATGTATACCGATGCGTATGTAACCAATTGCACCGATATTTATCATGTTAACATCAATACCGGTTCAAATAATTACATACGCACCAGTATCATGTCAACCGGTGTAAAGTTCACCTATTTTCGCACCGGCGTTGGTTCTACCAGTGTACCGGTATTATTCACCGGTATTATTCAAATAGGTATGTGTACGGGTGCAATTGCTAACATGTGCACCAGTACAGGATTACTGTGTGTGCTTATTTACCCTTTTTATTAATTTGGCTCGAAGAGGTCAATTTTTAAACCGGTAATGGAAAATTACCGGTGTAGAAATAAAAAGAAGCAAGAAAAACTTGCATTTTTACACCGGTTAAAATTAGCATCGGTTTAGGAATCGATCACGCAACGGTATTTTCTTAACACCGGTGCAAAAATAAATTCTTATTTTTTTATTTTGGTGCCAAAACTATTAGTTTTTGCACCGGTATTGTGATTATACCGGTGCAGGACATGAAAATATGCTCATTTTGGCTGAAAATCTACACCGGTAACGGATTTCATTGGTGTAAAATGCTCTAAATGCACCGGTAAAGTCTAAATACTGGGGTAGAAAATAGCATTAAATGCTCACCTACCCCATTTTTTAGCGGGTTAAAAATGGGATCTTTGAAAGAAGAGCTTCATTAATGGTGTATTTTGGTTGATGAGGGTATTGAATTCTCCACAATGAAGACCCTTTAAGGTACCTTTTTTTAAATTACATTTAGGGATATTAAAGATTTCATGTATGTTTTTGGTTAGTAGTGATATTTACATTTTTTGTTTGATCATTTGATGGTGATTGAGTTAGAATTATAGACATTAGTTTGTGATTTGTTCTCAAAGTTGTTGTAGTTATAAGGCTATGGCTTTTGATTCCTTTAGTGTTGGACAAGTTAAGAATGTTGTAATTGTAATGTGGAATCTTGGTGTGTATTGTACATTTATGATGTTTCATGATTAGGAAGTCATAATGAAAAATTTTATTGTATTAAATGTATTGAAGTTTGATTGTTGGACATTTATTGATATGTAGAGTTGTATCGCGTCATCGAGAGGCATAAGCATGTGTATGCAAACATTAGTAGGGTGAGTGATGAATATATTATGTTCGTGGATGAGTTCTTGGAGCATGCTTTTAGTTGAGAGAAGCGAATATTATATTGATGTGTCCATTTTATATGCATAATTTAGTACTATTTTGGGTCACTTTTGTGCTCTTTTATTATCGAGAGCTTGTGTTTTACCATAAAATTCTCTTAGGAGGGGTAAGAGAAACTTTACGCTTTTTTACATCTTCTAAATGGATTTTGCTTGACAAGGGAAGAACACAGAGGCAATGAAGACCAGAGGCAATGAAGACCAGAGGCCATTGAAGATCACACATTCGAAGACTTTTGAAGACTTGCTTCGAAGACATGAAGACTGGAGGCCATTGAAGACCATTTTTGTAACCATTGAAGACTTCACAACTGAGAGGAATTGCTATGAAGATGATTATATACCACAAGAAGAAGAAAATGACACAATGCAAAATTCTGGCATCCGTCGTGAGTCGTGATGCCCTCGTCGCAAGACCATCGTGAGTCACGACGAGCCCATCGCGAGTCACGACCAATGGGTGGCCAGAATTTTACCTTATCTTATTTGTACTATAAATAGCAGTCTCCTTCCTCTCATTCATATTCTTCTGCATCTGCGATTCACAGTACTGTACAAAATTTAGCGGGATAAGACGGAGTAAGTTATGAAATTCTTGATCATTAATATGCTTCGTTTTTAGGTTGATATATTGATATAAAGTGGAGCATGTGTTTTGAGCCTTATACATACCTTTAGCTTCACCTTTTTATCATTAGATTTGGGATTATCAATTCGGGATTTGGAGATGTTTTAGGGATATCAATGAATTGATGGGTTGATATGGTTTGGGTAGATTTAGGAATAGGGGTTGTGGGAAACTTCTCATTTGACTTTGACATTGGGATGTGTGATATTGAGAGTTTTGTGAGGTATTGACTTGGGGGATTAGTAGTTAGGATGAGGATATGTCATTTCCTTCGTATACTTGGATCTTTTCTTACTCGAGGGCGAGTAAGGTTCAAGTGTGGGGAGCCTTGGTGTGTCCATTTTATATGCATAATTTAGTACTATTTTGGGTCACTTTTGTGCTCTTTTATTATCGAGAGCTTGTGCTTTACCTTGAAATTTTGTTAGGAGAGGTAAGAGCAACTTTACGCTCTTTTACCTCTTCTAAGTGGATTTTGTGTGACAAGGGAAGAACACGGAGGCAATGAAGACTGGAGGTCATTGAAGATCACACTTTCGAAGACTTGCTTCGAAGACATGAAGGCCGGAGGCCATTGAAGACCATTTTTGTAGCCATTGAAGACTTGAAAATTGAGAGGAATTGCTATGAAGATGATTATATACCACAGGAAGAAGAAAAAGACACAATACAAAATTCTGGCACCCGTCACGAGTCACGATGACCTCGTCGCGAGACCACTGCGAGTCGCGACGAGCCGACGAGAGTCGCGACCAACGGGTGGCAAGAATTTCATCTTATCTTCTTTGTACTAAAAATAGCACTCTCTTTCCTCTCATTCTCATTCTTCTGCATCTGCGATTACAGTACTATTCCAAATCCCTTTTCTTTCCATTTTAATCTTTGAATTCTCTTGTTTTATGATTAGTTGTTTAGCATTGATTAGCATGAACTCTTGTAGCTAATCTATCTCTTGGGAGCAATTGACTAAGGCTTCAAAGCCCATGTCTTAAGAACAATTTGTAGCCTATTTATTACTCTTACTATTATTCATTTATGGAACATTGAATGTGTTTTTTTATGTCATTAATGTTATGGAAAGATTGAGTATATGAAATACTTGTATGATATGCTTGTTAGGGTTTGGGGGAAATGGGTTGATTTCCCCCCTTTCTTGATAGGAATCCAAGAGTATGATTTAGAGCTTTTGATTGTGTTGATGGATTGATAATTGCTAGGTGAATATGATAATGTTGAACTCTTTGTCATGTTTGTTGCTTGTAGCAAATGAGAGATGTCTATGAATGTTGATCGTTCTTGACTAATCTTGTGTAAATGCATAAATCGGTTAAATGCTTAAACACGGTGTAGTGTTTACAAGTGTTGCCAAGCTTGTTGATTCTTCGTGCTAAATGCCATCAATGGGATACCTTGAGTCGTGTTTTGACTACGGGAGTCATTGGTGAGGTTTGACAAGAGATGTCGAATTCACTCTTGCAAATTACTATCTAAGAAGGATAGAAGTTTAGCCTTCACAACAAGTAGTGAAAGTAGTAAATAGGTTGCATGTTCAATGATGGATAAGAGGTTTGGAAGTGGAAGTCAATTGCGCCCAAGGTTCCGTCAGTTGTTATTTTCATCTTATCTTTAGTTGTATTGCATGATTAGCATCGTTCTCTTGCTTTGCTAGTTGTTGTACTTTAATTTGATAACTTAGGATCAAACCAACCAAAACCCCCGTTGTTTACATTCTTTTATATGTATCTATGTATGTAAATGTTTAGTATGTTTTCTCCTATATATGTTTAAAACACTTGAAAAGATCACTCTTCTCGTGGACAACCCCGACTTGCCATTATCTACTTAATTGTAGATAGGAAGCATTTAGGGCTTAAAAGTATTAACTTTGAGAGGTACGGTGATGACCTCCCTGATGTGTCCATTTTAGATGGTTATTTTAGGCTTTTTAGGATTAGGTTTTGTGCAATTTTGTGCTCTACATGTGGCATTTTGCCTTGAAATCATCTAAGGAGGGATAAAGGCGGCTTTGACGTTTTTATCACTTTTTAGATGATTTTGTGTGACAAGGTGATTTGTTTGAAGACTTTGAAGATTTGAAGACTTTGAAGATTTATCTTTGAAGATTTGAAGATTTGAAGACCTTTACATTTGAGCTTTGTGAAGATTTGAAGAAGTGAAGAGCTGAAGAAAGGAGAGCAAAGCAACGGATGAATGATGATCCAGGGTTCTCAGAATTTTCCGAGAAGAATCATCCCTCAAGAGTGACACCATTGGATTCTTCTTCTCGAGCACTATAAAATCGACTACAAGAACTCCCAAAACGGATCAACGGTTCACCCGGAGGAAACAAAACAAAACAGGGCTGGATTTCACTGCTGGTCGCGACTCGCGATGGAACTGGTCGCGACTCGCGACGACAGCGCGAATCCAGCTCTGCAGCAGCATTTTTCTCCCCTTTTTTCTTCCACTATAAATATCTCTTCACCCCTTCTTCTCCACAGCTTTTGGCCCCTGTTTTGGGCCAAAACCCTAGCTTTTCTCTTCTTGTTTTCTTAGTTTCTATGTCTTTTGTTGTTCTAGAGTAGTTTTTGTACTTGGGAGCAAGGATTGAAGCTTCCATTTCTATGTAGTAAGGAGCATTTATATCTATCTATTTGGTGTTTTTGCTATTGTGCTTTTATTGTGCTTTGAATGTTAATTGTTGATGTCATTGAGATTGTTGAAAGCTTGAATGAAATACTTGTATGAATTGCTAGCTAGGGTTTGGGGGATTTGGGTTAATTTCCCCCCTTTTCTTGTTAGGAATGTATGAGTATGATTTAGGGCTTTTGATTGTGTTGATGGATTGATAATGTGCTAGACGAATGTGATTGATGTCGAACTCTTCGTCATGTTCGTTTGTGTAGCAAACGAGAGAGTTATATGCTCTTGGATGAATGTGCATTGCACGTTCATCCAATCTCGTGTAATTGCATGAATTGGTTAAATGCTTAGTCACGGTGTAATGGTCATAAGCATTGCCAAGCTTGTTGGTTCTTCGTGATTAAATGCCACCAATGGGATACCTTGAGTCGTGGTCGCGACAACGGGAGTCATTGGTGAGGTTTGACGAGAGATGTCGAACTCACTCTTGCAAACTACGAACTAAGAAGGATAGGAGTTTAGTCTCCACAACAAGTAGTTGAAGTATTGAATAGATGATTTTAACTCATCCTTGAAGCATTTGTTATTTAGCATTCGTGTATTCTTGATGGTGTGTTTCACTTCACTTGTGCCATGAGTTGTTTGAGCATAGGGAGTGCTTGTATGATTGAATTGGTTAGGTGTTAGGAACGTGACGAATTCCGTAGCTCCTTTGCATGAAAATCTATGAGCATGAACTTAGAACTTCTTGTGATTTATGTGTTGTGATTCTTGCTAGATGGGTATGTTGATGTTGAGTCATGTAATGCTATATGATAGAATGAGTGAATGATTCAATGACCTACATTAGATTTGGAAGTGGATATCCATTGCCCCCAAGGCTCTATCTTTGTAGTTTAAAACCCCTTTTCTTTAGTTTTGTTTGA
The DNA here is from genome assembly GCA_037428765.1 of Rubia yunnanensis. Taxonomy (NCBI): domain Eukaryota; kingdom Viridiplantae; phylum Streptophyta; class Magnoliopsida; order Gentianales; family Rubiaceae; genus Rubia; species Rubia yunnanensis. The sequence goes on along the minus strand of CM075061.1, from coordinate 41,455,838 downwards.
TGATTAGCATAGTCACTTGACCTTGCTAGTTATCTTGTCTTTTTACTTTTGTAACTTAGGAACAACCAACCAACCCCCCCCCCCCATTTACATGCTTTTATGTGTGTGTATATATATCTACTCCTAGCCTAATATCAACCATTGTGTGCTTAGACGCTTAGGAAGATCCCTCTTCTCCTTGGACGACCCCGATTTGCCGCTATCTACCTAGTTGTAGAAAGTAAGCAAAAAGGGCTTATAAATTATCTTTTGCATAGGGGGTGCGACGACCGCCCGCCTGTCAAAATGGCGCCGCTGCCGGGGAAGAGGCATTTATTCTTAAGTATTTAGGTGTATTTGGTTGTGTATTGGCTAGTTGTTTTTATTTTCCACTACTTGGTGGTTGTTTTTGTTCGGAGTAGGTATTGCTTGAGTTCTTGGTAATTTATTTTATCGAGAATCCTTGCACTATGATTCCGAACTTTTGAAAAAAAAAATTTTAATGGAGCGTCTCACCTTGAGGGAACTCATGATGAGAAGAGAGGCTCAACAAGCAAGGTTTTGTAGGATGTGTCGTTCCGACCATCCTACCGAATCTTGCCCTTTGTTGTGGGAAAAGCACGATGACCGAGAAAGAACCCTTGGTTTTCAAAACCATGGGTACTATGAAGAGTGCTATCAAGAGGTTGGAGATGTTGGTTTTCAAGGGCAAAATGTGCAAGAGTGTTTTCCATACCACAACTCTAACAATCCGGAATGGAGTGGTAGTATGGATTGGTGGTATGAGAATGAGCCGGAAAACCAACATTACGAGCAACCTAGTTGGCCATCACCACCCTATACCATACCCCAAAACCAAGCCCAACAAGGAAGTTCAAGTTTGACACGTGAGGATGTCTTAAATACCATAGCAAACTTGAACTCCTTTACTAGTGAGGAGCCGGATACCCAGCTCTCCTCTAGTGTTGAGGCCATTGAGGGGCATGCGATGAACATATTAGAGGTATTGGCCCGCATGGAAGCTCGTGATTCCGAAAATACACCATCCCAACTTGAACTCGATGACTCGGTGAGTGAGGTCACCAATAAAAATGATTTTGAGTTTGAAAGGAATGAGGAGTTGGTCGTAGAGGATAGAAAAATGGAGGAAGAGGTGATAGTGCTACATCCATTAGCATCGTCACCCCTTCTCCCACCTAGTGAACCAACTCCACCATTTTTGGAAGTTTTGAGGGAAACGAGAGAGGAGCCGAAAGATTATCCCAAGCTCCCTAACCACTCAATTCCCTTTGAACCACCTCCACCTCCACAAAACTTTCCTCTTGAAAGTTTTGTACCCCCACCTCTCGACTTTTGGAAGCTCATGGTGAAGGGGTTTAAGCCTTCACCATACGGATAACATTAGGGTCGTGCCGACGACCTTAAAAATATAGAGCCTCGTCGTGCCGACGACGTTAAATAAATTCGGCATTTCTTTTAGTTTTTGTTTCTTAGTTTGTGTTTCTTGGTTTGTTTTTGTTGTTGTTTTGTTTTGTTCTTTTTATGGCATGTTTTTCTGTGATTTTGTAGCAACATGAAGTGCATTGCAATGAAGGAGATGAAGGAACGAGATCAATGAACGAGGGAAGAAAGCTTGGACAGTTGGTAAGAAAACAAAAAAAAATTTAAGCCTGGGATACCCTGTCGTCGCGATGAGCTTCGTCGCGAGTCGCGACGAACAGGGGAGAAAAATCCACTCCCAGCACCAACTTTCCGCGATCGCGATGACCTCGCGATGCTCGTCGCGAGTCGCGATGAGCTCAGATTTTTTGAGCTCTCGGAACCAACTTTTCGCGAGCCGCGACAGACTCGCGATGGGCCATCGCGAGTCGCGACTAAGAGGTCGCGAGTCGCGATGTGATCAGAAAATTTTTCCAAACATTATGCTCCCGGCCTCTACTTTTTGCGAGTCGCGACGAACCCGTCGCGAGTCGCGATGAAGTCCGTCGCGAGTCGCGACCACTTCAGTCGCGAGTCGCGATGAAAATTCCAAGTTTTCATTTGATCTTAAACATTGCATGATTCTTCCTGCTTCTCCACCCAACACTCCCAAGAACCACCACATCTCCACTCATTCTCAACCATCCGACATATATTGGCATATGAACATTCATGCATCTTTATAGTACATTTGTTGATTGTAGTATGCCGACTACATCATTGTGATCGTAAGTGCATATCCTATAATGATGCTTGTATACATGTCATTATATGTTGGATGTTTTTCATGATTATTCTTATAGTGTTGGTTGAGTGTGATTTGGTTGTTCTTTGCAAATACTATGGTTATTAACTCTTGATGCTAAACCTAGTATTACATATCCTCATGTACTTGTGAGTTTAATGTGTTCTTCGTGGTGTTAGTCTTGATCAAACGGCGCCATGGAGACAATGCTTTTCTCGAGGGGTGAGTTCTTCTACGGCATCTTTGCTCACCCGTCCGGTTCCGACACCTATTTCGGGACCATACAAGTGCTTGGATTGCGCCATATCACCGGCGAATTGCGGAGACACGGGTGTCATTCTACCCCCTTACCTTGATTTTTATTATTCTTGCCTTATATGTTTACATTGAGGGCAATGTAATGTTTTAAGTGTGGGGAGGGGTTAGAGGAATCATATGCATGCTAGCTTGTTTTGGAATGCTTTTTGCTAATTTTCATTGGAAAAACATGAGAAAAAAAATAGAAAAACAAAAAGAAAAAAAAATTAAAAAAAAGTAAAAGAAAACCCGCTAAGTTGAAAACCTGAGAGGGCAACTTAGGCTCATTGGGGGCCCGGATAGGTCGAAAACCCGAAAGGGCGGCCTAGGCAAAAATGAGAGGCTAAAATGTGCGGAAAAAGGTGAGATGTGAGCTAAAGAAACATGATGTGTGGCTAGGATGAAAACTCGAAAGAGCTCCTAGGCAAAATGAGAGAAAAGGAGAGAAAAAAAATTCTAAGATTTCACTCATTTGTCGGCGTTGGAGTCATAAGGTTGCGGTTGTCACATGGATGGATCGGGTAGCTCAACATCTATAGACCTCTTGGGATTGGGTAGCTTAGTGGGTTAGGAAACGAAGTGTGGTTATGAAATTCTTTATCTCTTTCTACTTCGTTTTTGGTTCATATATTGGCATTTAGTGAAGCATGTGTTTGAACCTCTTATATAGCTTTAGCTTCATTTTATGTCATTGGATTTTGGTGGATATATTGGCATTAGGTGAAGTATGTGCTTAAACCTCTTAAATGGTTTTAACTTCATCTTGTGTCATTGGACTTTGGGAATATCAATTCTGGGCTTTGAAATATTTTTATGGGTAGTGAATTGATAAGTGATAGGTTTGGTTAGATTTAAGATTGGGGATGTGTGTGTGAAAAATTCTCATGTGAGCTTTTATTTTGGGATTTATGATATTGAGAGTTTTTGTGAGGCTTTGTTTGGGGGATTAGTTTAGGATATGGCCATATGAATTCCTCAGTGTGCTTGGATCTTTTCTTACTCGAGGGCGAGTAAGGTTTAAGTGTAGGGAGGTTTGATGAGGCCATTTTATGCAGTTATTTTAGGGTTTTTAGGATGTGGATATGTCATTTCCTCTGTGTGCTTCAATCTTTTCTTACTCGAGGGCGAGTAAGGTTTAAGTGTGGGTAGGTTTGATGTGTCCATTTTAGATGGTTATTTTAGGCTTTTTAGGATTAGGTTTTGTGCAATTTTGTGCTCTACATGTGGCATTTTGCCTTGAAATCATCTAAGGAGGGATAAAGGCGGCTTTGATGTTTTTATCACTTTTTAGACGACCGCCCGCCTGTAAAAATGAAGATATCCTCACGTGTCAAGGGCTTATAAATTATCCCCGGCAACGGCGCCATTTTTACAGGCGGACGGTCGTCGTACCCCCTATGCAAAAGATAATTTATAAGCCCTTTTTGCTTACTTTCTACAACTAGGTAGATAGCGGCAAATCGGGGTCGTCCAAGGAGAAGAGGGATCTCCCTAAGCGTCTAAGCACACAATGGTTGATATTAGGCTAGGAGTAGATATATATACACACACATAAAAGCATGTAGATGGGGGGGGTTGGTTGGTTGTTCCTAAGTTACGAAAGTAAAAAGACAAGATAACTAGCAAGGTCAAGTGACTATGCTAATCATCAAACAAAATTAAAGAAAAGGGGTTTTAAACTACAAAGATAGAGCCTTGGGGGCAATGGATATCCACTTCCAAATCTAATGTAGGTCATTGAATCATTCACTCATTCTATCATATAGCATTACATGACTCAACATCAACATACCCATCTAGCAAAAATCACAACACATAAATCACGAGAAGTTCTAAGTTCATGCTCATAGATTTTCATGCAAAGGAGCTACGGAATTCGTCACGTTCCTAACACCTAACCAATTCAATCATACAAGCACTCCCTATGCTCAAACAACTCATGGCACAAGTGAAGTGAAACACACCATCAAGAATACACGAATGCTAAATAACAAATGCTTCAAGGATGAGTTAAAATCATCTATTCAATACTTCAACTACTTGTTGTGGAGACTAAACTCCTATCCTTCTTAGTTCGTAGTTTGCAAGAGTGAGTTCGACATCTCTCGTCAAACCTCACCAATGACTCCCGTTGTCGCGACCATGACTCAAGGTATCCCATTGGTGGCATTTAATCACGAAGAACCAACAAGCTTGGCAATGCTTATGACCACTACACCGTGACTAAGCATTTAACCAATTCATGCAATTACACGAGATTGGATGAACGTGCAACGCACATTCATCCAAGAGCATATAACTCTCTCGTTTGCTACACAAACGAACATGACGAAGAGTTCGACATCAATCACATTCGTCTAGCACATTATCAATCCATCAACACAATCAAAAGACCTAAATCGTACTCATACATTCCTAACAAGAAAAGGGGGGAAATTAACCCAAATCCCCCAAACCCTAGCTAGCAATTCATACAAGTATTTCATTCAAGCTTTCAACAATCTCAATGGCATCAACAATTAACATTCAAAGCACAATAAAAGCACAATAGCAAAAACACCAAATAGATAGATATAAATGCTCCTCACTACATAGAAATGGAAGCTTCAATCCTTGCTCCCAAGTACAAAAACTACTCTAGAACAACAAAAGACATAGAAACTAAGAAAACAAGAAGAGAAAAGCTAGGGTTTTGGCCCAAAACAGGGGCCAAAAGCTGTGGAGAAGAAGGGGTGAAGAGATATTTATAGTGGAAGAAAAAAGGGGAGAAAAACGCTGCTGCAGAGCTGGATTCGCGCTGTCGTCGCGACTCGCGACCAGTTCCATCTCGAGTCGCGACCAGCAGTGAAATCCAGCCCTGTTTTGTTTTGCTTCCTCCGGGTGAACCGTTGATCCGTTTTGGGAGTTCTTGTAGTCGATTTTATAGTGCTCGAGAAGAAGAATCCAATGGTGTCACTCTTGAGGGCTGATTCTTCTCGGAAAAATCTGAGAACCCTGGATCATCATTCATCCGTTGCTTTGCTCTCCTTTCTTCATCTTTTCACTTCTTCAAATCTTCACAAAGCTCAAATGTAAAGGTCTTCAAATCTTCAAAGATAAATCTTCAAAGTCTTCAAATCTTCAAAGTCTTCAAACAAATCACCTTGTCACACAAAATCATCTAAAAAGTGATAAAAACGTCAAAGCCGCCTTTATCCCTCCTTAGATGATTTCAAGGCAAAATGCCACATGTAGAGCACAAAATTGCACAAAACCTAATCCTAAAAAGCCTAAAATAACCATCTAAAATGGACACATCAAACCTCCCCACACTTAAACCTTACTCGCCCTCGAGTAAGAAAAGATTGAAGCACACAGAGGAAATGACATATCCACATCCTAAAAAACCCTAAAATAACTGCATAAAATGGCCTCATCACTCCCATATGTCCCTGTCGTGATTGTGGAAATTGAATTCGTACTGATAAGAAGGACACCCTGAAACTCCGTTTGTATAGTCGGGGGTTTGCGAAAGATTATGTTGTATGGACCTTTCATGGGTAAAAATCACCACCGGAAGTGAGAGTTAGTAGTGAGGGAGAGTGTTTTGGGGATGCTAGGTTGGATGACATGTGTGAGGAGGTTGTTAATGAGCTCAGAGGGAGTCCCGAGATTTTGGCTAACTTCCTTGGTGAGAAGGATATACCATTGTATCTCGGTTGCAAGAAGAAAGACGCGGTCATGTCATGTTTGATGGAGTTGTTTAATTTGAAAGGTGTAGGGTCATGGAGTGATACTAGCATGAATAAATTGCTTAATTTTTTGAATGAAAAACTTCCACCCAGCAACGGGGTTCCTGATACCTTTTATGAAGCTAAGAGAATTTTGTGTCTAATGGGATTGGAGTATGAAAAGATACATGCTTGTCCGAATGATTGTGTCCTACATAGAGGTTACCTTAAGGATAAGATTTTTTGTTCAGTATGTAATGTGTCGCGTTATAAGAAGAATAGAAATGTTATTGTCGGTGGAGAGCATGTTGTGCCAGTGAGGAAGCAGGTACCTGGCAAATTGATGTGTGTTATATTGTGTTCATATTTTGTAGGATTATTATGATTTGATTGAGATATAATTTTCACTTTAAGGTGTTTTTGGTGCAGGAATTCATAGATTGTGAAGAATTGAGAGGGAGCTATACATTGTACTCTTTTTTCCCTTGACCAATGGTTTTTTCCCCACTTGGTTTTCCAGGTTAAGGTTTTTAATGAGGCGATGTGCTCCAATGAAAAATGTTCTTATTTTATAAGACATTTTTCCGGGGATGAAGGCACAGAGGCAAAACAAGAATTGCTGAAGTTATTGGGTGAAAAGTGAATTGTTGAAGAGATGTGAATTTGAAGAAAATAAATGTATTCACTTCCCATATTGATAAGGATTGTATTATCTCCTTCCATTTAAAATTCCTTAATTGTAGGAATTAGTTATTTAGAGTTAGAATAGATATTATCTTATTTCCTTATTTCTTCGGTCAGACGAAAAGGAATTAGAAGTTGATTTTGATTTGGTTTTGTTTTTGTGTATATGAGTATATATATGCCCAAAATAGAGTTGGAAAGGGATTAAGACGGAGACTAAGGGTTTAGTTTAGTGATTTATGAATATGCTTTAGTTTTGAATGTTCTTCTACATGGCAGCAACATTGATACGTATGCATGCAAATCAATTTCTTGGTTTGATTTACTTGTTCCGTCACTATTCTGTTTAGATTAATTATGTATATTGATTATAATGTTTATTTTTTAGTTTCATTATTATGAGTGGTTAATTTATATATCGGCATGGAATAACAAGCATTAGTTTATGAATCGTGAAGCCTAGTTGTTTTATAATTGATTCTTATGTGTTCTTAATTTTTCTTGATTTATTTTATTCTTGATATAATTAAGCATGATCAACTTGAATATTATTGAGATAGTGCTATCTAATTCTACCAATACGTAATCGTTGGAAAGGATTATTAAGTAGCGAGTTCTTGTGAAAAACAGCTAACTAGCTAAGATTGTAATAGCAAGATGGGAAACAATTAAGTGTGTGTTACTATTTGCCTTTATTTTGGTATTTGCTATATCGGATTCTTTTCATTCTTAATGCTATCGAGGTGTGTATCTGGTTCAAAAAATACTTTCTGGGGACATCTTGGTAAGAGAAACAATTAGTTAATTATAATTGGTTAATTGTCGATAAAGTACGAAAGAATTGGGAAGGTTAATCGTACCTACTTTCCTATAACTGATAGATGCATATGAATTGATTTATCTTTGCGCCTATGATCGATGTTTAACTAATGTGAGTTATTCTGAGTTGATTACCTTATTCGTATATTTTATAGATTTTTATATCTGTTAGTTGCATTATAATTTTATTTTAGTTAGTTGCATTATTAGTTAGATAAATCTGAAAATTAAGGCATGGTGGCTACACCAAAAGTGTTCTATATTAGTAGGAATTTTATTATAGTTTTTGCTCTATTCCTTGTTGGATTGACTCTGCTTGCTATTGTATTAATCTCATCTATAGAGTTTGCAGATTATTTTGGTGAGTGAAACGACGTTCACCAAATTGGCGCCGTTGCCGGGGAACGGTAAGTTAATTTCTATTTTTTTCCTACTAATCCGTGTGTTAGTGTGCTTGGTGTATGAGCAGATCATCCAGGTCAAATTTAATATTTGACCCGGAAGTTGAAAAGACAACCAAGCAGAACAGAAAGCGAACAAAGGTGTGGAAAGCAGTTTCTACCAAGACCCTTCAGTTTGGCCAAACCGAACCTGTCACGATTTCAGCAACTACCTTTGATTCGGGAACAGATATCGAGATGGATGGAGCTGACCAAAATTTGAATCCTGGGCATAACTTAAACAATCCATACATGTGGGAACTTGCTGGTCGTGGTGAGGATGATCCCCCACTCCTATTCAGCTATCAGAGAACGAAAATCCTATTGAAATCAAACTGCCATTCCTGAACGTACTCCTCAAGTTCCACGGGAGAAGCACTGAAGGCTCTTACAATTTTCTGAGGGAATTTATCAAGCTTATAAAGGTTCAGAAGAGGTCATCCATCGTGACGGAATATCAATTCAAATTGGTGGCATTCCCATTTAGTTTGACAGGAGCAGCAAATCAGTGGTTTTTGAGCTTGCCCCCCAACTCCATTGCGACATGGTCAGAATTGAAGATATTGTTCTTCAAGTACTACTTTCCAGCCACAAGAATAGATGCCTTAAATAAGGAGATCAAAAGCATAAAAAAATAGTATGATGAACCATTGAGTATGTATTGGCTGAGGTTCAGGAAGTTGGTGGACAGTTTCCCTAATCACCGAATGACGGAAGGCCAGTTGCTTCAATGTTTCTATCAAGGGATGACATCCAGCAACAAAGACTTAGTGAACTCTTCCAGTAGTGGTAGATTTTCTCACCTTCATGTGAATGAAGCTAGAGAGATCATTAAGAGGTTGGTGGACTCTAAGAAGGATTATAATCAGTAAGAAGTACGAATCTTGAAGAAGGTGGCACACACATCCACTCACGAAAAAGATGAGATCAAGGAAAGGATGGAAAGAATGGAGAACATTCTATCCAAGGTCATTGACAAGGTTGTGTCTGTACAAGAAGGGCTTTGAGATACGTGTGGAGCAGTCAACCATACGACATCACAATGCATTCTTACCATAGGAGAGATACATGTCCGAGCAAATGCTATGGGAAATTTCAATGAGAGGCAGCAAAAAGGTGGACCATATCCCCAAAATTTCAATCCAATGTATAGGGATCACCCTAACTTCCAATGGAGAGAATAAGGTCCTCCCCCACAGCAGCCTTAGCATTACCAATAACCCTATGTTCCACCAATGCAACGAGAAGCTCCAATTTTTCCTCAGCCCCATCAAGGTGGTCAAGAAAAATCTATGAATGATAACCTGGACATACTGATGGACATGATACAAAAGCAACACCAAAGGTTTGAGAAGATCGAAGCAACTTTAGAGGAGCATGCATGACAAATCACCCATTTATCGAATTCCATGAACGAGCTCAGAATGAAACACCAGGTTTACCCTCTCAAGTTCAGTAAAATTCACATAAGACAGTAAATCAGATCACATTGAGAAGTGAAGAAAAAGTTGGTGCATTACCATTGAAATCCGCAAGCAAAGAAGCGAAGGAGTTCACTTACGGAGGGTCCGGTTTGCCCAAACCGAACCCTGCAGCAGGAATTCGGAATTGAGAAGCAGAGGAAAAAGGCGATGAAACCACAAAAAAATCTGAGAATCCTAAGCATACTGAGACCAGAGATAAATGTAAATCCAAGGTACCAGTCGAGGTAAGTAAGAGGTTGAGTTCATGATCCTACACTTAAAATTTTGCCTCCTTTTCCTCATAGATTAGAAAAGAAAAAGGAAGAGCCTATGGATTTTGTATCAATTTTTTGGAAAATGGAGATTAATCTCCCATTCTTGCAAGCCATAAAGTTACCACCAGTAAGCAAGTTCTTGAAAGATTTTATTGCAGGAAAGCCAAGAGATTCTAGCAAGATCATGATGGGTGAATCTGTGTCGGCAGTGATTCAAAAGAAATTACCTCAAAAGTGCAAGGACCTAGGTATGTTTTCCTTACCTTGTTATATAGGAGATAAGAAGATCCATGCTGCCATGTGTGATTTAGGAGCTTCAATTAATGTTATGCCATTGTCTGTGTATCAAACTTTAAATGGAGCTAAAATGGTAGACACTAGAGTAATAATTCAATTGGCAGATAGATCTTGCGTATTTCCTGAAGGGTTGTTGGAAAATGTGCTTGTGAGAGTTAATGACTTTATTTATCCAGCAGATTTTTATGTGGTAAAAATGAATCATACTAGTGATAAGGGAACACAAGGGGTATTGTTGGGTCGTCCATTCTTGAAAACGGCAAACACCACTATTAATGTTGGGAATGGAACTATTTCTCTAGATTATTTTAGTGATAAGTACACACTCAACATTCATAAACCCATGCAGGAAATCTATAGATGCTGAGAATGTGAATGAAATTGATCACACTGACCCTTTTTTCCAAGATTCTCTTGAGACTAAAGTTTTTTAGGATAAGATGGGAATTCAAATTTGTACAAGTCCAGAAGAGGTAAATGTTCAAGTCTCAAGTGATAAGGAAATCCACAAATTGTTGTGTTCAGTGTACTCTCAGAAAGTGATACCCAGAACTGAAATAAATCAAGGAATACCTAACTTGACTCAGTTCGAAGTGGATGTTTGGAAAAATTCTGAAGTGCGTACATGGTCCGGTTTGACCAAAAGGAACCCACCCTCCAAAATTGTTCCATCGGAGGTGAAAACCTCAAGTTGAAGCCGTTACCACCCAATCTAAAGCATGTTTATCAAGGAGATGATGATACTCTTCCAATGAGTATGGAGTCGCTCAAGTGTGTGGAAGAAAGAAAGTTCCAACTCCAAGAATTGGGAGATCTAAGATTGAAAGGGTTTGTTCAAGCTATGCGGTACAAGGTGCGCAATAAGATGTGGCATGAAAGAGATTTGAAGTCATAAAAATTTGTGGTTGGGCACAAAGTTCTTATTTCTGAGTTCAACTTTTGACATGTGTCATAGAAATTCAAGTCTAAATGGACTAGACCATTTGAAGTGGCTTATGTTTGGCCTGGTGGGATGGTAGAGATTATAAGCATGGACGCAAAAATGGCATTCCTCGTCGATGGTCATTGCCTTATGCCTACTATGATACTTCTCAGGTGCCATTAATGGAAGAAATTCCATTATGCCCAACAAATAATCATTAAAGGCATCTGAAAGTATAGCCAAAGACTATAAACAAAAGTGCTAATTGGGAGGCAAACCAATTTTTTTAGCTTTTTTCTTCTTTTAAGTTTTTTATTTTTAGGAATTTCAATTTCTCATTTGATCTCAGTTCTTGATCTACAGAGTTAAAGTACTTGAATTTGCACCATGGAGAATGCGCACCTTTGGAGAGCTAGATTCGCAGGGTGCCATTTGGCTAAACTGGAGGTCTGCGGTAGAACCTAATCCGGATCCAATGGTTAATTCTTGTTGGGAATTTCTCCGAAAGCCACCACTATAAGTTTCCTCTTTCCCTTGTATTTCGATTATCATGATGTTTGACTATGTGTGAAACTTTTTCTCATTAGTGCTTTGCATTATTTGCTTGAGGACAAGCAAAGTTTAAGTGTGAGGAGATTTCTTGTGTGTTTTGTTTTGTATTTATGGAAAAAGATTAAAAAAATATTTTTGATTTCTATTTTTTACAATCAAACATGTGCTTTTTTGTTGTTTGAGTCGATTGTTTGACATGAGGAAATTACAGTGACTCTTGATAAAAATACCCTGCCGGTTGTAAACTTCATTGTAACAAACTTGTTAAATCTGATATGCCTTGAGGTTTTTGAATGAGATTTTCTATGATTTGTAAAATTTTATTGATATGATTTTTGGGATGACAAAAAAGGACGAGTTTAATTGAATATTTTAGCCTACTAAAGTGAGGTTTGAGCTAGAGTAGAGCACTCTCTACATCAATCTTTATTCTGAGAGATCACATTGTTATAATTGGAGTTGTTATGTGTGAAAGTGATGGAAGGCACTAGGATGAACCACATAGCTTAAATTGCCTACCAATTACATCAACCCCGAGTGAAACACATTGAAGCTTTGAATATGTTCTTTGATACGAGTTACTATATATTTATCCAAAGCCTTATTTTATCATTTCTCTTGGCCCTATTATGCATGTTCTTGGAGTTGATGTTGATGAATTCATCCATTGTGTTCTCTTGAGTTGATGACATTACTGAGTATGTGTCCAGTTTTCCCAGACTGAACGGTTTCGAAAATTGAAGGTTGAATTTTATTATGAACAGTGACACTGTGGTTCCATTTGGCCAAACCGGAGGACGTAACTATGGAAAAAAATTTCTTATTGTTTGTTATGTTGCGATTTTTCTCTCAAAAGTACTGGTTTTGGACTATGTTGGAGAAGAATGGTGCTGGAAAAATTCAAAAAATAAAATAGCACCTACATTTGATGTGATCTTACTTGGCTTTCTCATAATAGCCATGAGATGATGATTGTTGGTGAATGTCTACTATATATGGATGATGGTTGAAGAAAAAAACATGCATAATATTTTGATCGATATTGTTTGAGCTTAGAACTCTTACGACCTCACCAATCTGAATGGTCCCTAGCCCCGTTACAATCCTTGAGAAAGACCTTCCTGATTTGCATATTAACGTCTCTATGCTATGACTTGTGAATTATTTCAGTGATTGTTCTTCACATATTGAGAGTGATTGAGTGAAACCGTGAGAAAATATTCATTGCTTGTCCGATTTTGACTGAATTGATGATTGGATTTCATGATCTTAAACATTTTCATTCAAATTACTTCAAGGGTTGATGATTTTTAGGTGCGTTAACGTGATCCTTTACTCCTTGGCAAGAGGAAATTTATCGTTATAAGAATAGAAGCTAGAGTTTTTAAATGTTGAATTTTCGTTTGTCTCGTTGTGTGATTTGTATTTCTATCTTAGTTTTTATTTTTATAGGATCATTTTAGATAGAATCTTATGAGGGAATGAGAACTTATTAACATTGTGGATTATTGATTAATCTTATATTCTTCACATCATACTTGAAGGCAAACATGATTCAAGTGTGAGGATATTTGATGTGTGTTATATTGTGTTCATATTTTGTGGGATTATTGTGATTTAATTGAGATATAAATTGCACTTTAAGGTGTTTTTGGTGCAGGAATTCATAGATTGTGAAGAATTGAGAGGGACTATACATTGTACTTTTTTCCCTTAACCAATGGTTTTTTCCCATAGGGTTTTCCAGGTTAAGGTTTTTAATGAGGCGATGTGCTCCAATGGAAAATGTTCTTATTTTATAAGACATTTTTCCAGGGATGAAGGAAGAGAGGCAAAAGAAGAATTGCTGAAGTTATGGGGTGAAAAGTGAATTATTGAAGAGATATGGATTTGAAGAAAATAAATATATTCACTTCCCATATTGATGATGAATGTATTATCTCCTTCCACTTGAAATTTCTTAATTGTAGGAATTAGTTATTTAGAATTAGAATAGATATTATCTTATTTCCTTATTTCTTCAGTCAGAAGAAAATGAATTAGAAGTTGATTTGGATTTGGTTTTGGCTTTGCGTATATAGGTATAGATATGCCCAAAATAGAGTTGGAAAGGGATTAAGATGGAGGCTAGGGGTTAAGTTTAGTGATTTATGAAGTTTTGAATGTTTTTCTACACGGCAGAAGCATTGATACGCATGCACGCAAATCAATTTCTTGGTTTGATTTACTTGTTCCGTCACTATTCTGTTTAGATTAATTATGTATATTGATTATAATGTTTATTTGTTTAGTTTCATTATTATGAGTAGCCAATTTATATATCGGCATGGAATAACAAGCATTAGTTTATGAATCGTGAGGTATAATTGTTTTATGATTGATTCTTATGTGTTCTTGATTGTTCTTGGTTTATTTTATTCTTGATATAACTAAGCCTGATCAACTTTAATATTATTGGGATAATGCTATCTAATTCCACCAATACGTAAAGACTGTAAGAGCAAGATGGTAAACAATTAAGTGTGCGTTAATATTTGCCTTTACTTTGGTAATTGCTATATTGGGTTCTTTTCATTCCTAATGCTATCAAGGTGTGTATCTGGTTCAGCGAATACTTTCCAGGGACATCTTGGTAAGAGAAACAATTTGTTAATTATAATTGGTTAATTGTCGATAAAGTACAAAAGAATTGGGGAGGTTAAGCGTAACTACTTTCCTATAACTAATAGATGCATATGAACTGATTTATATTTGCACCTATGATCGATGTTTAACTAATGTGAGTTATTCCGAGCCGATTACCTTATTCATATATTTTATAGACTTTTATATATGTTAGTTGCATTATTATTTTATATTAGTTAGTTGCATTATTAGTAGTTTGATAAATCTGAAAATTAAGCCATGGTGGCTACACCAAAAGTGTTCTATATTAGTAGGAATTTTATTATAGTTTTTTCTCTGTTCCTTGTGGGATCGACTCTGCTTGCTACTGTACTAATCTCATCTATAGAGTTTGCAGATTATTTTGGTGAGTGAAACGAAGTTCACCACAAATGTATGTTGTATCTTCCCATTAATTCGAGGCTGAAAGGTTTGTTTAAGAATGAAAAGGATGCAAAGAACTTGACGTGGTACGTGAGGAGGTTGTAAAGATGACGATATAATTCGACACCCAACAGACGGGGACCAGTGGAAGAAATTTGACAGGATGTATCCACACTTTGTATCCGAACCTAGGAATTTGAGATTTACTTTGTGTACAGATTGTATGAACCCATTTGGGAAAATGTCCTCGAAACACACTGTGTGGCCGGTTATGCTTTCCATTTACAATCTTCCCTCGTACTTGTGCATGAAGAGAAAATATGTGTTGATGCCCATCATGATTTCAAGCCCAAAATAACCTAGAAATGACATAGACACTTATCTTGCCCCTTTGATAGAAGGTTTAATGGTGCTTTGTTTGGAAGGATCCTTAATGTTTGATAGTTGTAATGAAAACGTGTTTACATTGAGGGTGATGCTTTTTTGTACCATAAATGATTTCCCGGTATATGGTAACCTTTCTGGGTATATGGTTAAGGGATACAAGGCTTGCCCAGTTTGTGAGGATGAGACAGATTACCATCAGTTGAGGAATGGGCGGAAGACTGTTTATTTGGGTCACCGTAAATTCCTGACTGTAGGTCACAAGTTGTGGGAGAACGCAGTTGCATTCGTTGGTGGGAAGGAGAGTAGAAAAGCACCCAAACCATTGTCCGGTGTAGCTATTCATAACAAGGTGAAGAAATTGAATGTTGTTCTAGTTAAGAAGTTATCAAACGGTGGTGGGGCTGTAGACGAACCGTGGAAGAAACGGTCCATTTTCTTCGATTTTCCGTACTGGGAAGATTTGAATGTTTGTCATTGTTTAGAGATCATGCGTATCGAGAAAAAAATTTGAGAGTCTAATTGAGATGCTTCTGAACATTCCCGTGAAGACTAAGGATAGCTTGAATGCAAGGAAAATATATAGTAGACCTTGGTATACAATTGGACATGGCACAAGATGTAAGAGGAAAGCGAATGTACCTGTCCCTCGCTCCTTGTAATCTGTCAGTTACTGAGAGAAGATCGGTGTGTGAGAGAATGAAGGTACCTTCTGATTACTCCTATAATGTTAGTCATTTTGTGAATGATGAGTTACGTCTTAATGCTATGAAATCATACGATTGTCATGTCCTTATGCAACAACTTTTTCCCATAGCAATACGTGGGTGTTTGGAAGAGGAAGATTTTATCTTGTGCGCTTGTGTTTCTTCTTCAACTCGATATGCAGGAAAACTTTTAGCATGCAATAGCTTGATGAACTGGATCGAGAGGTAGCTGTTGTTCTATGCCATTTGGAGAAGTATTTTCCCCCATCATTCTTTGACATTATGGTGCACCCAGTGGTACACTTGGTTAGGGAAATATGTATGGGCGAGCATGTCAGAATCTATTGGATGTACCCCTTTGAGAGTCACATTGCTATTTTCAAGGGTTATGTTCATAATTGTAGTCGGCCTGATGCCTCCATTGTTAAGAGGTACGTCACTGAGGAAATCATCGAGTATTGTATAGCAAACTTGGTTGGAAGAAGAGCAGTTGGTGTTCCTGGAGGACCCCACTGTGGAAGGTGGAATGGGATTCCCTGTTCTAAGGGTACGCTTCATACACCCTATCATGCTGAGTTGATGAATGTTCACTTGTATGTATTGCGTAATAGTAGCAAGACTGTAACATATGTTGAAGAGCATGTTTTCCTATTGGAAAAGATTCATCTAGACTGGCCCCCGAATAAAATTCAGGTCGAGTATTCTTCTAGGTTTGTTAAATGGTTTTACTATCATTGTAATGTTGATGGGTTACCCAGTAACCTACGGGCACTCGTAAGGAAGCCGAACTGCACCATTAGATTATACTTTGGTTATGACATTAATGGCTTTAGTTTCTCAACATTGGCGAAGAACGAGAAGAGCACCACTCAAAATAGTTGTGTATATATTGAATCTAAATAATGTGGCAGGCAAGCAAGAAAGATAAACATCTGGGTGTTGTTGTGATGCCTTTCTATGGGGCGATTGAGGAAATTTGGGAGTTGGATTATGTAGATTTCAAGGTTGTTGTCTTCAAGTGTCGTTGTGTGGAACACGGTTCCAGTGTTGTTGTTGAGAAGCCCATGGGGTTCACGTTGGTTGACTTGAATCGTGTAGGATATGAAGATGATAAGTTCATCTTAACTACCCAGGCACGACAAGTTTTTTACACCAAGGACCCTTCAAATAAGAAGTATCATGTGGTGTTGCATGGGAAGAATTTTTACTTTGATGAGGAGATTGACCAGCCCTCCATAACTGATAGTCCTGAGTTTCCATCGGTATTTCCCAATTTGGAAGATGTTGGGGGACCCATTGTTGGAAGGTGTTCACACGGAGATGGGATGTGGGTTGATGAGAGAGGTGAAATAGTAGGTGGGAACAATGTCTTGATATGGAAGTGCTAGATCGGTCGTTCCTGGCCATTATTTTTGTGACCTTGTTTTGTGAAAAATCATATGATCATTCAGCGATTTAGCGTGTAATGTATTTAATTGACACTCTTTTATGAATTGGTTAGTATGATTCATGATTTCAATAGAGTGTTTATGAATTGAATCGGTGAAAATGTGTTTAAATTGAGATTAAATTTTCTAGTAGGTGTTCAATTTTTACACCAGTAAAGATAAAATTACCGGTGTAGAAAAATAGGGGAGGGATTGTGTTTTGTACATACGCACAGGAACTCCTACCGGTGCACAGTACTTAGAAAATATTTTGGTCTTTTTGCTCTACGGGTCCGACAATCTCAATATTTTGGCATTTAAAGCAGCGTAAAGCAGCTGCTTCTTGTAACATTTGCACCGGTAATTTTACCGATGTTGGGTACTTAGAAAAACTTTGTAAAATTTACTCTCGGGTTGTATTAGATAAAAAAATTATTTAAAGTAGCCTAAAGCAGTTGCTTTAGGCCTCGTTTTACACCGGTATATGTATAATACCGGTGTATAAAAAATGATCCCTTTTTAAAAACCCTATAAGCACCCCATTTTTACAGTACTAAGAATTTATATCTCTCACACCATACCATCTCCATCACTACCCCTCTTTGGTGAAATCCTACGTAGGTTGGCGTATAATCAGGTAAACCACTGCAATGCCTCTATTGTATGATTAATTAGCAATTTCATACGAAATAGAATCATTAACAATGTGACATCATGAATATCTTGACTTGCATGTAAGGTGGTTGATGAAATTCCCCAATGTGTTTCTTAGGAAATGCCTCCAAAATCCAATTCGAAAAGGATACATCATTCAACATCCCCATCATTCCCGAAAGTATCACCGCACACTTACCCGGATAGTACCTTCATGTCCGAGGAGGCTAGGTTGGTCCATGAATCTTACAAAGGACGGCATCATCACGTAGAGAGAGGAATTGAATCATCTCCACCATTCAAACAAACTATGCGGAAGCTTGGGTAGGAAATATTCAGCGAGACTCCACAACCATTCAACCTGACCATTGTAAGTGAATTCTATGCAAACTTGAAATGCGGGCCGAGCTACAATCACATGTATTGTAGAGGTAAAACTACCCCTGTGACACCAGAATCTATCAATGGATTTTTTGGGTTGCCCAATGTTCCAAACGATGAGAACAAGTTTCTCCCACTACATTTTCTAGGTGATGACGGCTATATTCTAAAATAACCAATTGAGAAGGAGATCATTGGGATAGTAACTAGGGTAGGTACAGACATAGACGAATTGATCAAACTAGGCTGGAGCAAAATACCTAAGAAAACTCTAACTCCTGAAATGAATGGGTTGTGCCGCTTTGTGGTGTCTAGAATCCATTCAGTAACTGTTAACACATAAGTCCTCAAACTTTTCCTCACCTTCTTGTATGAAATAAAGATGGAGCTTTGATGGAATGTTGGTCGTCGAATTTGTCCTATGTTGTAGAGGGAACGGCTTCAGATGGCATCTTATGCCTATTGCAGTATCATCTCTACACTTTATTCAAGGACGGGAGTTTATGGCCATGCACATGACGTTTATGGCCAACTAATGGGTAAGATTTGCGTGGACTCTTTCTATAGACAGACAACTGACACGCCTGTCGCATCTATTGAATCCAGAGTTGCTACATTGGAGGTCGATGTAGCAAACATACTTGAAGAATCCAAATACCAAAGATTCGGATAGGAACATATAGCCAAGGTTATGACGTATCAATTTCCTAATGCCATGGCAGCAGTCAAAAATTTTCCAGCCTTCCACA
Organism: Rubia yunnanensis; assembly: GCA_037428765.1. Taxonomy (NCBI): domain Eukaryota; kingdom Viridiplantae; phylum Streptophyta; class Magnoliopsida; order Gentianales; family Rubiaceae; genus Rubia; species Rubia yunnanensis. Next base: position 41,436,826 of record CM075061.1, on the reverse strand, counting down.
CAGGCGATGTTGAGGACATGGACATTGGCACAAGTACCCGTGATGGTGATGCAACATGACCGACTGACGGGGTAGAACCATTTTCTCAATATTATTCATATAAACCTTGTATTAGTGGTTAGGAAGAGTAGATTATGTACTCAACTTTGACTATGTTGCACTTAGCCAGTTTGACATTCTTACTTTTGACAAACATGCACAATGATGAATCGAATAAAAAAATTGTTCCATGTTTATTGAAATTATGTCAATCAAATACACTCATGAAGACCAACAAGATAGGCCAAACGTAGTTGGCCTATTTTTTTACTTTAGGGCCACCGAATATGGTGCATTATATTCCTACAATGCTTAGAATTGCAAAAACTTTTAGCATTGGGAGCTATGGAGGTTCCCCAAGTAAATTTGTGAGCAATAGTGTAATTATGGAAAATATAGTGCAAGCCATTATTGTTGGTTTTACGGGGTCTTCCGTCCACCAGTAGGGTCTACAAATGCATTAACACAATCGTTGTGTATTAAATTGCATATATGTGGAGCCAATTTTATATTCCGACCATTCCAAGATTCTTTGAGGACAATTAGGGGGACCTAATTGCAATAAACGTATACAATCAACTTTACAGGTTCCTCAATACCGTTGAGGTACAAAAACATTACTTATTCAATCTAGAGCATTTGAAAATTCCATTTGGGTCGGTGGAAAAGTACTTGAAGGGGTCGAACGAAATGTTTTGGGTCAATTTGCAAAATTTTCTAAATTAAATAATGCTTAGAAACGTTATCGTACGTGCCCATGTGTGGTCGATATTTGCATGCAACAACTAGTACAATGTCTATTCACAATAATTGAACGTCAATTTGATTAATTGGGGTGGTTTGAAAAAAGCACGGGAGGCAAATGCAATAAGTGATAATTCAAACAACTAATAAACTTGTTTTACACCGGTAATAATGAAGAAGTACCGGTGTATTTGTGCAACTTTTTGTCGCGCATTTCAAAATTTTCAATTTTTTGGATTTTTAACAAGATTCGAAACATTTTGCACCGGTAATTTAAGATTTTGCACCGGTAGATATACCGATGTTGGACAGTTAGAAAGATTACAGAAATTACTCTCGGGTTGAACATTTTTTCCAAAAATATATTTAAAGTAGCCACAGCCAGCTGCTTTTTGCACATTTTTACACCGGTATTTTCCTTTTATACACCGGTACTATATACCGGTGTACAACACTTAACCAAAATTTTTGTGTGTTCCTCTCGGGTCAAAGGAAAATTCATTTAAAGCTGCTGCACGCAGCTGCATTTCTTGAATTTTTACACCGGTATTGTTATTGGTGTTGAACAGTTAGCAAACATTTGAGCCCATTTTTAGTCTTCTAACACTGGCACTGTATGTATTACCGGTGTAAAAAATGTAACTTCTGAAATCAAAACAGTTTGAAATGGTCATAACTCCCACAATTCATTATATTTTCATCTTCAAATCCTTATATTCTCTTTCAAAACTGCCATCAACCACTCCAACCATTCAATCCACAACTCCTCATCAACCATTGTAACTCCCCATCTCCCATTCCATCCCTATAAAGTGTGGAGCAACACAAGAGAACCAACAAAAATGAGAGAGGAAGTTGGGGAGAGAAGAAAGTATTTGGCAATCCGTTCTTGGCGAGTTTGGGAAAAGGAAGTAGCAACAAAAATGCTCCATTGGTGAAGGTAAGTGTTGGGTTTTATGTTACCATGGGTTACCAGGTCAAATTCTCTTCAAAAAACCATTCCATCCCTCACACACAATACATGTTCGATCCATTGCCTCTATGACCAAAAATATGTAAATCTACAAAAAATTGAATGACACTCTTGAAGGGTTTGTTTATACAATTGTGGGGAGTAAATGTTTTGCATTTTTTTGGATGGCTGATGTAGTTATATAGTATTTTTGTTGGTGATAATGTTGATAGTCATGTTAGGGGGGAGTGAGAATTGATCGGTTGTATGCCTAATTTATGAATCCAAAGACATTGGTATGGTATTAAATCAACTTCTATAAGGTTCCATTTCATTCTATATCAAATTCCATGCCTTAATTGCTCAAGTTCTATGCCATGTTATATAAACTTTTATGCCTCACGAGATGTAGTTTCATCTATGAATTGTTCAATTTCTATGCCATGTTTTGCTTAAAATTTTTACGAACCAGTTGATCAAGCTCTAGGCCATGTTCTATCAATGTTGATCTTTAAGTACTGTTATTGTGTGAACCGTCATGGATTGAGAATTTCAAATTCTACTGTTGTAGATGCCGCCGAAGTAGGGGAAATTCAACACGAAGAGGAAGCGGCCGATTATGAAGAAGGAGGAGGAGGTGAAAGATGTGGTCAAAGATAAAATTTCAGGAAGAAGAAACTCAAACAAATGGCCCATAACAAACAACTAAAAATATAATGAAATCACAAATGACAAAGCCTTGGGGGCAATTGATCCTCATTTCCAAACCTCTTATAGATCCTAGATTCATTCACATTGAATGCCTATGGAGAATGCTATCATTCCGTTTTAATAGATAGACATCCTTTTCTTCTTAAGAGTAATTCACAAAGATGTTGAACGACCATTTGCAAACCTCATTGATGATCACTTTAGACATTCAGCGACCATAAAGATGTATCATCGATGGCATTATACATGAAAGACCATAGATTTGATAACAATAAGTATTCGACCAAATGCATAGCCATTTAACCAAACAAAGCATTTATTAGGTTAAATATAGAAAATCCACATTTAAGATTCAACCTTTCATTGTTACCCTAGGACAAATATGATAACAATCCACATCAACATATGCATCTAGCAACATTCACATCACATTATACAACAAGAAGTTCTAATTCCATGTTCTTGGAGTTTCATGACAAAGTGCTAAGAAATTGTACACTTTCCTAACACCATAGTACTTCAATCACACAAACACTTCCAATTCTCAAACAACTCATAGTATAAATGTAGTAAAACTCAACATTAATGGCACAATAAATGCTAGACATTAAATGCTCATGAAAGAGTAAAATAGAATCTCACTACATGGGTTTGGAAGTTTCAATAAATTGCTCACAAGTGATTAACGTAGCTACTAAAAGTCATACTAAGAATCAAAAGCAATTCAAACAGAATCTAAAGTGAAAATAAGATGTAAAATGGAAGAAACTAGGGTTTGAAAGTGCAAAAATTGGGAAGAACAGTTGTGTGTAGGAGAGAGGATAAGATGCTATTTATAGTAAAAAAAATGTCAAAAAATTAGATCTGGACAACAACCTGTTGTGACTCGCGACGGATAGAGTTAGCTAGCCTTCAATGCTTTCTCCTTCTTGGCTTCATGGTCGCCATTTCCTCTTCACATCTTCAAGTCTTTGTGATCTTCATGGTCTTCAAAATTAGTCTTCTTAGTCTTCAAATCTTTGATTGATTTCCTTGTCACACAAAATTTCCTAGAAAAAGTGATAAGAGTGCAAAATTCGCTCGTAACTCTCATAAGAGAATTCCAAAGAAAAATGGTAGATCTAGAGCACAAAAGCATACCAAAATAAGTCCAGAAGATCCTAAAACAACCATATAAAATGGACATATCAATTAACTTGCTCACATATCCATAGGTCTTCAAAATCACTCCATAATACCATAATTTCACGTTTGCATCTGAATACGCATTCATTTCCAGAGAATGCGTATGTTGAGTTTTGATCATGGGGTTGTAGCCAATTATAAAGGATGCGTATGAAGCAGGGTGTGTCTCGAAGGACGTGTGCTCTTGCCAATAGAGGCCTAACCCTAGTTGGTGTTTTTGGCACATCGATTTGACCGATTTTGGTGTTGTCTTCACTGGTTTTGGTGATGTAGGTCTTATTTCCTTCAAATGTGGATTCTTTATAGGATCTGCATAGAAAAGTCTAGAGGGCCAAATAAGGAACACTCCTCGGGCAGGGCCTAATTTCTTGTATTCTCCGTTCGGGATTAGCAAAGGGGTGCCCATCACCAAAGGATTCTCCAAGAAAACCCTAAAAATACCTTCCACAAATAGTATGGAGTGATAATGTTTCATTAACTCATTTGAAACTCTAGCGACCACATGTATTGGCCTACCGTCTATCTCATGATCAATGTATAGTTCATGCGGACATGATTTCTAAAACAAACAAAAAATAGGTATTAAATATGAAACTTAATTCAAAGGGACATAATTATGAAAAGGATCCTTTGTGCCTTTTTTTCAATTGCAAGGGTAGCATTGACAAGGTTTTCGGGTTTGAAAAATTGCCTATCGATTCTTGGATTTTGAACAATTGCCCCACAATTTACCTCAACATCACGGGGAGAATATCGTGAACCCCTAGATGGCGGTGTCCAATCGGCCATCGAGTCCTCTAAATTTTTAGGAAGAACTAGACCGATTTGTTGGACCAAATTCCAAATTATAATTTCTTGTTGCTCAATTTGTTTGTCATGGAGTTGGGGGGGGGGGGGGTTGTAACGAATGGACTCTTGAGGGTTCTTCTCCATCGTAGGATCATATGATCCCAAATGCTTTCTATTGGGTCAAGAAACTACCCACGCCCCTAGCACAGCCCGGATTATCTGGTTTTTCCGTGGCTTCACAAGGATGTTATGTTTATCCCTTGGAATGAATTCCCCTTGCAGTTGATCATTCTTCAATTTTTCCTAAGTGAAAAAATAAATAGATATACCTTTGTTATTTCGATATAACCTTAATATAGTTCAAATTAATAATGTATGCACTTAAAAATTTTATGTACCACTCTTTCGGCAATTTGTTTCTCTTCATCCTAGACATATAAACCCTTCTTATTTTGTCGGCCTTCGGGAAATAGATTGCACCTCTCAATATCATCCACACTGATCGGTTGCACCGGTGCCCTTGCCTCATCTTCCGTCATCCTACCCGCTATTGCAATTTGCACATCTTGTTCTAGACGTTCTTTCACTAGCTCGATTGCAGCTAAGCCAAAACCCCCATGACTCAATCGGTGAGGAATTTTATTCTCCCCAGCAATGCATTGTTTTTCTTCCCTTGTACCCTACGTTGGATGTTAGGTTCATGTTAACACTATAGACATTTCAATGTAAATAATCATACTAATAATTTTCATATTTTTTACTAATATTTTCACTATTCTACAATGCCCTTTTCTTGTGCGTGTAAGTTAGCCATGGTCGATCACCTTTCTTGTCGCTAAATATGTAATCTTTGGAAAAAGTGTACTTATGTTCACTCCAACTCTTGGACATCAAGAACAAAGTCTTCTTTCGCAAAGCACCTATATCTTGTGCTTCGATTTGAAAAGACCTCTACGAGGATTATAAAACACAAGGATATGAGGATGGGGAGTACACATAAAGGCAAATTGTAGAAGAAAAATGTAGGAAAAAGGATTCATTAAAGCTACCTTGCATTCCATCCACAAGGTGTCCTTGTAATCATTTAGGAAATCATGCCAAGTATCGTAGCAGATATCTACCCTTGTTCTACCAACCTTCACCACCCAACTAGACCATTTGGAACATTATTCCGACACACAATTGTCCAACTTGTCAAAAATCAACGACGTTAACTCTTCCTAGCCATTTTACGTTCTAATGCTCTACAGTGAGTTCGGTGTTTTTCTACATCCCCCCGAACTGTCATCCTCATTCCACGTCGTGTCCATTGTTGAGGGATTGATATTTTCGGATTGTGACACATTGTCCGTTTCCTAGTTGTCATTTTGAATGCTACATTTACAAATATACCAAAAAAATAACTTAACCTCGAAAAGAAATAAGTTACTAATATTTATAGAATACCCAAAATAAATAATAAGAAATGTTGTACCAAACCCTAGCCAATGAACATATACAATAGATGATAAATTTACCATTTAAGTTGAAGCAAAAAATATAGGTCAACATAAACCTAGCAATTAACCTAGCATTTAAGCACACTAATATCTAGCTTAATCAATAAAGCTAGCAGTATACCATTTATTATATATCCCCTTGCATCAATTTAACATCCACCACAATGATGGAAACCAACCCCTAATATTATACACAACTTATCTTTAATAACAAACCCCACTTAAAATAGAAATCATAACAATCACAAAATCCAAGCCCCAGCTATCATGAACCAAAAAATATTTCAGTTTACTCATGTATTAGCTATTTATTGAAGAGTAGATTTACCTTTTTGATCAATCAAAGGGTATGAAATACTCCTTCATAGCTTCTACCTACATATCATAGAAAACCCTTTTTGAAAATATTTATAAAAACCTGAAGTGAGAAATTGGAGTAGAAGAGATGTAGACATACCTCAAATCATTAAAACTTTAGGTGGTAGGTTTGGTGATGAAATGGATTGATAAGTTGGGTTTGGAAGATTTTTGGAGGTGAGGAAGTTGGGAACCCTGGGATTTTCAAATGGGAGTAAATGCCCATTTGAAACCCTTTATGCATTTTTTATCCCGACAAAAAGGGTTTCCGAACTCGGAAACATGTTTCCGAACTCGTAAATGCGTTGTCTTTTCTATAAAGTAGACAAGAAGTTTTTCCTAGTTTGGAAACCCTTTTCAGGTTTAAAAATAGATGTTTTAAATCCCTAAATCAAAATTGATTATTCATTCTCCATACCCTACATTCCCAATTTTCACAACCCAACACCCACAACCCCCAAAATTTCCATTCTCTATGAGTCGTAAGAGCACAGGCGCTAGGTCAAAGGCAAGCAATCAGAGTCATCGCCCTTCCACGAAGATCAGCCAATCTAAAAAATTCTTCAATGATACCGTCAAGCAAAGGTATGTCAATTTTTTTGAAGAGAAAAGTTATTAATTCAAAGGCTATATTAGCGTCGAACATTGTAAGCTTAGGACTAGGCTATATGCTAGCACATTTCAAAACCCAATATTTAGAGAAACTACTTTGTATGGATGAGCCCGTTCATATTGATGAAGTGATTCAATTTTATGCGAATTTGGGTCAAAGTAGCAACAATAGAGATATTATTAGGACTAATGGGATGTATTTTTCACTACATATACAATTGACGTAGCCCTAGATTTCCCCTACACCACTCCCAAGAAATTAAGGCCTGATGACCCCAATGGTCCCCTCGATATTTATCACAGAAATGTTTGGCTAGGCATGAGCGATACTACTCCTCATTGTCCCATTTTTATGGCTAGGAAATATTTTAAGAGAGAAGGATCTAATGCGAGGAAATCAGAGAGTTTTGATATCAGTGTCTTCATCGTGGAGCAGTGTCTCGTGTATGAGTGGATATGCCTTAATTTTTTCCCAATGGGTGGCCGTACATGTGAGCCGACTGTTTCTAACCTCGTGATATTTTACTACGTTATGGAGGGTAAAAAGATAAACCCTGGCTTTGCCATCATCTCATTCATGTTAAAGGCCGCACAGACAAAGAAGAAAGATCTTCCTTACGGTGGTTTGATAACCACTATCATAAGAAGGTGGGCATAACTCCTCAAGATAAGCCTCTTCGGATGGAATACTATGACAAGAGTTAGTTCCAACATAAAAACCTCCATTAAGACTTTGGCAGCAAGAGGTGTTTCTGTCCATTACCCGGTCAAAAAGCTAAGATTGCCAAGAGGGTTTGCGAAGCTGAAGCAGAAAGAGACAAGGAATCGAGCTACTGTAAGTGATAAATAGTTTAATTAAGTACAACTTAATATATATAATTTTAATATCCATTTAATTTTGATCAATATTGATTTACAGGTACCGGCAGTAATTGGAAGGTTAGGTTGAGCAAGTACTTCAATTGTATGTGTGCGGATATGACCGAGATGCACAATATGTTTACCCACACTCATTCCCAGCATGTCGTGTTCCTGGAAGCCCAGGGCCTCCATTTGGAATTGAGCGACGATGATGAGTTGCCTAACTTAGAGTCGGTCTTCTCCGAGATTGAAGATGAGTATGTGATCATGGCATGGTGATGTGTCCATTTTATATGCATAATTTAGTACTATATAATGTCGCTTTTGTGCTCTTTTATTATCAAGAGCTTGTGTTTTACCTTGAAATTCTCTTAGGAGGGGTAAGATCAACTTTACGCTCTTTTACCCCTTCTAAGTGGATTTTGTGTGACAAGGGAAGAACACGGAGGCAATGAAGACCGGAGACCATTGAAGACTACACTTTCGAAGACTTTTGAAGACTTGATTTGAAGACATGAAGACTGGAGGCCATTGAAGACCATTTTTGGAGCCATTGAAGACTTGGAGATTGAGAGGAATAACTATGAAGATGACCGCATGCCACAAGAAGAAGAAAAAGACACAACACAAAATTCTAGCACCCGTCGTGAGTCACGATGGCCTCGTCGCAAGACCGTCACGAGACCATCGTGAGTTACGATGAGCCATCGAGAGTTGCGAGACCATCGCGAGTCGCGACGAGCCATCGCGAGTTACGACCGACGGGTGGCCAGAATTTCACCATATCTTCTTTGTACTATAAATACCACTCTCTTTCCTCTCATTCATACCTTTCTTTTGCTGCGATTTGAGTACTCTTCCAAACCCTTTTTCTTCCATTTTTCATCCTTGAATTCTCTTTTTTTTTATGATTAGTTGTTTAGCATTGATTAGCATGAACTCTTGTAGCTAATCTATCTCTTGGGAGCAATTGACTAAGGCTTCCAAGCCCATGTCTTAAGAACAATTTGTAGCTTATTTATTGCTCTTACTATTGTGCATTTATGGAGCATTGAATGTGTTTGTTGATATCATTAATGTTGTTGAAAGCTTGAGTATAAGAAATACTTGTATGAATTGCTTTCTAGGGTTTGGGGGGAAGTGGGTTGATTTCCCCCCTTTTCTTGTTAGGAATCTATGAGTATGATTTAGAGCTTTTGATTGTGTTGATGGATTGATGATTGCTAGGTGAATATGATAATGTTGAACTCCTTGTCATGTTTATCGCTTGTAGAAAATGAGAGAAGTCTATGAATGTTGATCGTTCTTGACCAATCTTGTGTAAATGCATAAATCGGTTAAATGCTTAGACACGGTGTACTATTTATAAGTGTTTCCAAGATTGTTGATTCTTCATGCTAAATGCCATCAATGGGATACCTTGAGTCGTGTTTCGACTACAGGAGTCATTGGTGAGGTTTGACAAGAGATGTCGAATTCACTCTTGCAAACTACTATCTAAGAAGGATAGAAGTTTAGCCTTCACAACAAGTAGTGAAAGTAGTAAATAAGTTGCATGTTAAATGATGGATAAGAGGTTTGGAAGTGGAAGTCAATTGCGCCCAAGGTTCCGTAAATTGTTATTTTCATCCAATCTTTAGTTGTATTGCATGATTAACATCGTTCTCTTGCTTTGCTAGTTATTGTACTTTAATTTGTTAACTTAGGATCAAACCAACCAACCCCCCCCCCCTTGTTTACATGCTTTTATATGTATCTATGTATGTAATTGCTTAGTATGTTTTCTCCTATATATGTTTAAAACACTTGAAAAGATCCCTTTTCTCGTGGATGACCCCGACTTGCCATTATCTACTTAATTGTAGATAGGAAGCATTTAGGGCTTAAAAGTATTAACTTTGAGAGGTACGGTGATGACCTCCCAAATTTTAGCGCCGCTACCGGGGAAGAGGCGTTTATTTTTAAGTGTTTAGGCATATTATGTGTGATTATTTTCTATTTGTAAATATTTGTTAGTTTGGTTTTATTTTGATTTCTTAGTTGATTTGCCATTTTCGCTTGGCTTGGAGACGTATTGTTCGAGTTCTTGGTGTATGGTTCGCACGCTATCCTCTTCACAAGAACCCTTACACTACGACCCCAAGTTGGAGTTGAATTTGAGATGGGCTAGGAGGCTTTCTTTGGAAAGTGTGAATAACACCCCGCCTAGTGACCATTTTGCAGATACATCTTCATCAATGGAACATCTAATCGAGCACGAAGATGAGCATCCGAGAGGGGAACCTCGCCATCCTCTTTTCCCCCAAAGAGAGATCCCCTTGGGGTAACCCTTATTGAGAGACGTCATTGCTCCCAACCTCGATCAACAACCAATGTGTATTAAGTACCCCGTGGTTGGACCAAATGGGCTTTTTGAGCTAAAGACCGGGTTTATCAACATGCTACCCACCTTCCTTGGTAGGCAAGGGGAGAATGCTAACAAGCACCTCACCAAGTTTCACTTCTTGTGTGGTGGTACGGTCCCCCATAGAGTGGATGAAGATTTTTATAAATTGAAGGCATTCACTTTCACACTGAGGGATGGTGCAAGAGATTGGCTCCACTACCTACCGCCCAAGAGCATCAAGAGTTAGCTTGATATGAAAACAAAGTTTCTAGCCAAGTACTTCCCAGCCTCGAGGTCCGCCGCCTTGAAGAAGGACATAAGCAACATCCTTCAGTGGCATGAAGAGTCTCTCTTCGACTATTGGGACAGGTTCAAGAAGCTTCTTGCAAGTTGCCCCTACCATGGTTATTCGGAGGGAGATTTGGTGTATTACTTCTATAATGGGCTTCTTGATGAGGACTAAAGTTTGGTTAGAAGTTCTTGTGGCGGCACCCTCAGCAACAAAACTTCCTCTGAGGCTATGCAATTGTATGAAGAGCTAGCGAAAGAGTCGAGAAACTTTAGCTCAAGGGCCGATTTGAGAAGGAGAAACCCGATGCCCGCGAGTGACTTTTCCTATAGTGGGAAACTAGAGGATCAAGTCTTGGCCCTCACATCCATGGGGAAAACTTTGGTGACAAATCCCGGAGGAAATGCGCCACATGTTAAATCATGTGAAATTTGCTACTTGGCGCATCCTACGGACACTTGCCCCACTTTGCAAGAAGACTACATTGAAGAGGTGAGTGCCATGGGGTATCACGGGAATCAAGGATACCAAGGCAACCAAGGGTATCAAGGTGGTCAAGGCTACCAAGGTCACCAAGGCTACCAAGGATATCAAGGGTACCAAAACCGGCCATACAATTCGGGGAATCGTGATAACCCGAACCTCTGGTATGGAAACCCTCAAGGAAGCCAAAACTCTCAACCATACCGGCCTCCTCAACAACAATATAGGCCACCTCAACAACAATTCCAAAGGCTCCAAGACAAACCCCGAGACCAAGGGAAGGGCTCGGGGATATCCAAGAATAAGGTGTTGCAAGCCATTCACCGGTTGGGCATGAGCGCGGAAAAGAGCGAGAAATTCCAAAATGAGGCCAAAGTAAGAATCAAGAACTTGGAAACCCAAGTGAGATAAATAGCCCAAATGGTGAACCGGATGGAAGCCCAGGAAAAGGGTAAACTACCCTCCCAACCGGAAATCAATCCTAGGCAAAATGCAAGTGCTATCGCTTTGAGAAGTGGTAGAGAGGTCGGTGCTTCACCGGATAATGAAATTGTTGAAGAGGAGCCCAGGAGAATTGAGGTGTTTGAAAAAGGAGTTGAGAAGGAGGAAGTCCAAGAGAAGAAGACCGAAGAGTTAGCCAACAAGGGCAAGGAAGAAGAAATCGAGTTAGAGACATTGCCACCAAGACCAAAGTCAACCTCTATCCTGGAACCCTCATCTCCTCCACACAAAAGAGAAAAGATGGTGGAGATCCCTCCAAATGTGCCGGAACCCCCGTTTCCGGAAGCCTTGAAAGACAAAAGGAGGCAGGAGGACAACAAGGACATCTACAAAGTCTTTCGTAGATGTGAGGTAAACATTCCACTCTTGAATGCCATTGAACAAATTCCTAGATATGCTAAATTTCTTAAGGAATTGTGTGTTGTGAATAGAAAACAAAGGGCCAAGAATAAGTTGAAAAATGGAAAAAGTGAGCATGTTTCCTCCTTGTGTCAAAAAGAACTACCTCCTAAATGTAGTGATCCCGGTATGTTCACGATCCTGTGCATAATAGGAAATACGCATTTTGAAAAAGCTATGCTTGATTTAGGTGCACCAATAAATGTGATTCCTTACTCTCTGTATGAAAATCTCAACTTGGGTACATTGCACAAAACCGGGGTGGTAATCTAATTGGCCGATCGTTCTAGTGCATACCCTAAGGGTATTGTTGAGGATGTGTTGGTTAAGGTGGATTCCTTAGTTTTCCCCGCTGATGTTTATGTCCTTGTCATGGAGCATGATCAACATGCCGCCCCGATTTTGTTAGGGATACCATTTTTGAAAACATCTAGGACAATGATTGATGTGCATAAAGGTACCCTCACCATGGAGTTTGATGGAATAAAAGTAGAGTTTAACATAAATGACTCTATGAAGTATCCTAGTGAAGAACATGCTTGCCATACCCTAGATGTTGTTGAAGAAGTTGTGCAAGATGTTTTCGAACTAAGTGGTGAAGATTCTTTGTTAGTTACTTTGCAATGTGATGTTAATGATGCCCACAATGTATACTCTATGAGCACTAACTTGAAGGAAAGCTTTGAGGATTTGAACTTGCTTGAAGAAATGAGAATGAGTGTCTCAAAACCTCCTCCTCTACTCTTAGAGGAACCTGATTAACCGGAATTCCTCCCCTCACTTTTGAAAGCCCCGGTGCTTGACCATAAACCTTTGCCAAATGACCTCAAGTATGCATTTCTTGGGGAAGGGGAGACACTTCCGGTTATCATTTCGAGCAAGCTCATCAAGGAGAAAGAAGAAAAGTTGATGGTGGTGTTGCAGGAGAACAAGGAAGCAATTGGATGGACTATTGCCAACATCAAAGGCATAAGCCCATCCACTTGTATGCACAGAATCTTGTTGAAAGAAGATGCGAGACCCGTCCGATAACCCCAACGCCATTTGAACCCACCTATGATGGATGTGGTGAAGGTGGAAATCCTTAAGTTGCTTCGAGCGGGCATGATCTATCCAATCTCGGATAGCAAGTGGGTGAGCCCAACTCAGGTGGTACCCAAGAAGAGCAGGATGACGGTAGTCGAAAATGAGAAGGGTGAAATGGTGCCCACCCGAATTCAAAATGGGTGGCGCATTTGCATTGACTACCAGAGATTGAATGCGGAAACCCGAAAGGATCACTTCCCGTTGCCATTCATTGATCAAATGCTTGAGAGGTTAGCGAGCCATCCCTTCTATTGCTTTTTGGATGGGTACTCGGGGTATTTTCAAGTGGCTATTGCCCCGGAAGACCAAGAAAAGACCACCTTTACGTGCCCCTTTGGTACGTTTTCTTACCGACGCATGCCTTTCGGGTTGTGTAACACCCCCACAACTTTCCAAAGGTGTATGGTAAGCATTTTCTCAGAATTTGTTAAAACAAATTCGAGGTGTTTATGGATGATTTCACCATTCATGGTAATTCCTTTGACAACTGTTTAGCAAATTTAGCGCAAGTTCTTAAACGTTGGATTGATACTAATCTTGTGCTAAATTCTGAGAAATGTCATTTTATGGTAGAAAGAGACATTGTCTTAGGCCATGTTGTCTCCTCTAAGGGTATTGAGGTTGACAAGGCAAAGATAGACACAATTCAACTTTGCCTTATCCTACTAATGTGCGCGAAGTGCGCTCTTTTCTTGGCTATGCAGGATTCTATCGCCGATTCATCAAGGACTTCTCGAAGATAGCATCTCTTCTATGCAAATTGTTGCAAAAGGAAGTGGAATTTGTGATGGATGAGGGGTGTAAAGGGGCCTTCGATACATTGAAGGGAAGGTTAGTCTCGACCCCTATCATACAACCCCTGGATTGGTCGTTGCCCTTTGAGATTATATGTGATGCTAGTGATTACGCCGTTGGAGCAGTTCTTGGTCAAAAGGTGGGGAGAGTGCCTCACGTCATCTACTATGCATCAATGTCTCTCAATGAGGCCCAGAGAAACTATTCCACCACCGAGAAGGAGTTGCTCGCAGTGGTATTTTCTTTAGAAAAAATTTGATCTTACTAGCTTGGTACCAAAGTTATTGTGTACACTGACCAGGCAGCGCTTCTTCATCTAATGACGAAGAAAGATGCCAAGCCGAGAGTGATTAGGTGGATCCTGCTTTTGAGCAAATTTGAGTTGGAGGTGCGAGACAAGAAGGGTGCGGAAAACCTTGTGGCCGATCATTTTAGTCGGTTGACTCCGAGCGAAGACATTGAGGTAAACCCAGCAATGAAGGAGCAACTACGGGATGAATTCCCCGATGAACAATTGTTCACCATTAGGGATCTCCAACCGTGGTATGCCGACATTGTAAATTTTCTTGTTGCCGGTAAATTCCCTCCTCATTTTTCTAAGGCCCAAAAGGATTAATTAAACAGTGATTCTAAGTATTATGTGTGGGATGATCCCTTTTTGTGGAGACATTGTGCAGATCAAATTGTTAGGAGATGTGTCCCTGATAGTGAAATACACTCAATTCTTGAATTTTGTCATTCTCATGCATGTGGCGGTCATTTTGGAGCAAAGAGGACCGCTAGGAAAGTTTTAGAGAGTGGGTTTTATTGGCCTACATTGAATAAGCATCCATACACCTTTTGTAAATCTTGTGATGAATGCCAGAGAGTAGGAAATATCTCCACTAGGAATGAAATGGCCCAAAGACCTATTTTGTATTGTGAAATCTTTGATGTTTGGGGTATTGACTTTCTGGGGCCTTTCCCTAGTTCTTATGGCTTTACGTACATTCTTCTTGCTGTTGATTATGTGTCGAAGAGGGTTGAAGCAAAACCCACTAGGACTGACGATTCTAAAGTGGTTGCAAAATTCTTGAAAGATAACATCTTTTCTAGGTTTGGGGTACACCAAGCCTTGATTAGTGACCGTGGCACCCATTTTTGCAATCGAACCATAGCAGCACTCATGAAGAAGTATGGCGTCACTCACAATAAATCTCCCACCTATCACCCATAAACCAACGGGCAAGCCAAAGTTTCCAATCGGAAAATCAAGTCCATCCTTCAAAAAATGGTTAACCCTAACCGGAAGGATTGGAGTTCTCGGTTGAATGATGCCTTGTGGGCTTATATGACGGCTTACAAGACACCAATCAGTATGTCCCCATACCAATTAGTGTTTGGTAAGCCCTGTCATCTACCGGTGGAAATTCAGCACAAGGCTTACTGGGCAGTCAAAGAATTTAATCTCGATGTAGATGAGGCCGGCTTGCATAGGAAGTTACAATTGGATGAATTGGATGAGATCCGGAGAGAGTCCTATGAGAACGCCGAGATCTACAAAGAGAAGACAAAGGTGTGGCACGACAAGATGATCATCAGGAAGGACTTTGACGTTGGTCAAAAGGTCCTCCTATTTCAATCTCGCCTTCGCCTATTCCCAGGTAAGTTAAGGTCCCGATGGATCAGTCCTTTTGAGGTGGTTAAGGTATTCCCGCATGGTGCGGTGGAGATTCTAGATCGAGCTAAGTCCAATACCTTCAAGGTTAATGGACAACGTTTGAAACCTTACCACGAGACTTTTGTACCGGAAAAAGAGAGGACGTTGATCTCCTCGATCTGGTTTGTGAGTAAGCTCCAAGGAGGGAAGTGAGTCGTGCCAACGACGTTAAATAAACTTGGTTTTGATCATCCGGATCGTCATTCGTGACTTTCTATTGATGTTGTTTAGTTTTGAACTTTTATTCTTAAGCTTCATTGTTTTGCTTTATGATTTTCACAGGTTTTCTTCCATGATTTTGTAGCAATTTTTAAGCCAAGGCATTGAACTTTGGAAGGGGGAAATACTTGGATTCGAGAAGGAAGGACTTGGACAAGAGAAGGAAGCAGAAAAATTTTCTAAGTACCACTCGCGACGGGCTCAAAAATGTTTTGTGAAAAATTGGACCCTCAGATCCAACTTTCCGCGAGTCGCGATGACATCGCGAGGCCTCGTCGTGAGTCGCGACGGGCTCAGAATATTTTGGGCAAAAATCAGCCCTCGGATCCAACTTTCCGCGAGTTGCGATGACCTCCCGAGGCTTCGTCGCTTCGTCGCGAGTCGCGACGAACACGTCGTGAGTCGCGATGGTCATGAAAATTAGATTTAAATAGCAGGTTGAATCTGTTTTTCTTCCCAAATCTTTTAAACTTTCTTTCCTCTTCCCATCCGCCCTTCCCTCTACCCTTGTCGCCATCACCCTCGCTGCCGCCGCCAATACCCACTTCATTCCTTCCCAATCTCCACCCACGAAATTGCCCTTTCCATTTTGAAGAACACAAACCCTAGCATTTGGGGGTTTTGTAACTTTGGGCAATTCGAATCCAAATTGATAGTGGGCTTCCATTTTTCTTCGTCCTGGGCGTCTTAGTAGTACACTTCTTCACTCTATTGAGCCTTGATTGTGATTATGAATGTATATTCTACTGATTGGATATTGTGTAGATTGTGTGCTATGCCTTAGGAAATTAAATCATTGGATCTTGGTTTATTGTGGTGAATATGTTGTGCTTGTAGTTTTATTTGATGGGTATTGTGTGCATATTTTGCAATTGCGGTGTAGACTGTATATTTTCTAGTGCGGTGTAGACTGTATATTTTCTAGGGCAGTTTTGACTGTATTATGCCTGTTTAGTTTTGGAATGTGTGCATTCGTGTTACTTTAGCTGATAGTAGATGGTGACTTATACTGAATTTGAGGCATATTAGCCCTTGATTAAACATAGTTGTTATTGGGATAATGTGTTGTTGTGCTTTGCAAGGTTATATTGTTTAGAGTAGTTTGGCCATGGATGTAGATGTTGACATTGTGAATGTACTAATGATGGCTAAACTAGTTGATGCATAACTGTGATTTTGAAATATAGCATATTCATTTCAACTATGTGAGAACTTCATGGATTTGATGATATGGGCTTGTTGGACATAATGTAGATTGTATATGCAATTGCAAGTGAGACTTGAACTAGTTGAGTTGATTTTGATTTGGCCAGTGATGATGAACTAGTTTAAGATTGGTTATAGATTTTCCATATTGCATATACATATATCCCTTTGCGTTTGACTTGTTTGTTGTGATTGATAGATATGGCCCCCAAGAAAAGATCTAAGGCTCCCCCACGAGATGAGCACACCGCCGCTCCACCTCCACCTCCTTCACCGACTCCGGAACGGGACCTATACCTTCCCCTACGGATAGGTACATGGGTTTGAACCGGATCACCGGGTCCTATGCGGAGAGATGGGAGGCCCTAGAGAAGCGCCAGCTTAAAGTGACCAATTTTGTTGATGTGCCTATATTGGATGTCCTTGGCCTCACGCGGCCTGTGAAATGCCTCCTCGCCAAAGGGGGAATGGAAAGATTTATGAGTAAAAGTGCGCCCTCTTACCGGAGGTACTGTTTGGAGTTCTTGTCCACAGTCTGTATGAGCAGCATGAGGGGTGATCAACTATGTGAGAGGTACATTGCCTTTCACCTAGATGACCTATCTTGGCAACTGACAATCTCACGGATTGAGGAGGCCTTTGGTTTTGGCACCGCCGAGATACGGAACAGACTGGACTCACGGGCCCAAGAGCGGTCAATTGAGGACGACATGCAGTTTTGGAATGTCATTAATATGAGGCCGAAGAACTCCCATGACAAGAGTAGCGCCATTATCCACCCTGCACTCCGCTATGTTCACCGACTCTTGGCTGGCACAGTCCTTTGCTCTGCGGAGCCAACGAATGTGCCAGAAAATAACATTCACTTCCTGTGGCACTTGACGGGTGAGGGGCTAGGATATGGGCTGTGGGCAGAGCTGTGGATGAAGAGGATTGTGGAAGTGGCAGGAAAGGCCAAGGGGAAGGTCATGGTCGGAGGGATGATAGGCCTTCTAGCAGAGTACTTGGGATTAGTCCCTCCGGCCGGCTTTCCACGTTTAGGGAGGCGGACGTCTTATCTGATCACCATTGAGCGGCTAGTTCAATTTGAGATGCTCAGTGTCACACGGACCACGGGGCTCTTTCATTGGTTATACGGTTCGAGGAAGGTCACATTCATGGCACTTCCTCAGCAGAGCAAGACGAAGCTAGAGTTCGACACACCTCTGGGAGATTTGAAAATCTCCCCAGACTCCTCATGTACAGTTGAGTTCCAGCGCGAGCTCCGCGACCTCGGGCCAGCCCCTGTCCAGCGCGACGATAGCACCCTACCTTTCTCGAAGCAGCAGTAGCAGCACTACTCTACACAGCCTCCACCACAGACGGATCCCATGCAGGAGGATGATGCTCCACCTCACTACTCCCAGCCTCTACTAGACTTCTATGAGCGGATGATGCAGACCATGCACGATGGTTTCCACCGGCAGGACAGCATGATTCTGGAGCACAATGTCTTTGTCTCCTAGGCTTTGATTGATATGGATGAGAAGATTGACCACTTGTCAACTCACATCCATGAGTTGCAGTCCCACTTGGGCGGTGCATCAGGCCCCGATCCGAGAGCAGAGAGGCGAAGAGTGAGGAGGCAGAGGAGCACAGAGTGGCTAGCACAGTATCAGTAGCGCTACTTCGGCGGTGGCCCGTCCTCATCACAGCATTGATTGTGTGAGCACCACATTTTTACCCTTTCCATACTTCGCCTTGTACGATTTTTCCCTAGTCTACATTGAGGGAAATGTAGTGTTCTAAGTATAGGAGGGGTATCTACTATTGTTAGATTATTAGGGTTGGAGACACTTTTGCACAACTCTTTTTTTTTATTTTGGATATTTTTCTCCCTTTTGTTTTGGGATGTTTTGCTTTTGATATACTTGGATAATGTTGGTTTTGATACTTTTCTTAACCTTCACATTTGGAAAGAAATTTTCTACTTTTTGGATTGGAGACATGTGAAAAATAATTGATAAAAAAAGAGAAATAGAAAAAGAAGAAAAAAAAGTATCCCGCTAAGTTGAAAACCCGAGAGGGAAACTTAGGTAACATTGGGGGCCCGGATAGGTCGAAAACCCGAAAGGGCGGCCTAGGAAAAAATGAGAGGCTAAATGTGCGGAAAAAGGTGAGATGTGAACCAGAGAAACATGATGTGTGGCTAGGATGGAAACCCGAAAGGGCTCCTAGGAAAAATGAGGGAAAGCGAGAGAAATTGAAAAAAAAAACATTAAGTGTTTACTCATTTGCCGGCGATGGAGTCATAAGGTTGCGGTGACCACACGGATGGATCGGGTAGCTTCACATCTTGAGAACCTTTTGGGAATGGATAATTTAGCGGGAAAAGACGGAGTAATTTATGAAATTCTTTATCATTAATATTCTTCGTTTTTAGGTTGATGTATTGATGTAAAGTGGAGCATGTGTTTTGAACTTTATACATACTTTTGGCTTCATCTTTTATCATTGGATTTCGGATTATCAATTCGGGATTTGGAGATGTCTTAGGGAAATCAATGAATTGATAGGATGATATGGTTTGGGTAGATTTAGGAATAGGGGTTGTGGGAAACTTCTCATTTGACTTTAACATTGGGATGTGTGATATTGAGAGTTTTGTGAGGTATTGATTTGGGGGATTAGTAGTTAGGATGTGGATATATCATTTCCCTCATATGCTTGAATCTTTTCTTACTCGAGGGCGAGTAAGGTTCAAGTGTGGGGAGGCTTGATGTGTCCATTTTATATGCATAATTTAGTACTATTTAGGGTCACTTTTGTGCTCTTTTATTATCGAGAGCTTGTGTTTTACCTTGAAATTCTCTTAGGAGGGGTAAGAGCAACTTTATGCTCTTTTACATCTTCTAAGTGGATTTTGTGTGACAAGGGAAGAACACGGAGGCAATGAAGACCGGAGGCAATTGAAGACTACACTTTGGAAGAGTTGCTTCGAAGACATGAAGATCGGAGGCCATTGAAGGCCATTTTTGGAGCCATTGAAGACTTGGAGATTGAGAGGAATAACTATGAAGATGACTGCATGCCACAAGAAGAAGAAAAAGACACAATGCAAAATTATGGCACCCGTCGCGAGTCGCAATGGCCTCGTCGCGAGACCGTCGGGAGTCACAACGAGCCGTCGGGAGTTGCGAGACCGTCGCGAGTCGCGATGAGCCGTCGCGAGTTGCGACCGACGGGTGGCCAGAATTTCACCTTATTTCTTTGTACTATAAATACCACTCTCGTTCCTCTCATTCATACCTTTCTTCTGCTGTGATTTCAGTACTGTTCCAAACCCTTTTTCTTCCATTTTTCATCCTTGAATTCTCTTGTTTTATGATTAGTTGTTTAGCATTGATTAGCATGAACTCTTGTAGCTAATCTATCTCTTGGGAGCAATTGACTAAGGCTTCCAAGCCCATGTCTTAAGAACAATTTGTAGCTTATTTATTGCTCTTACTATTGTGTATTTATGGAGCATTGAATGTGTTTGTTGATATCATTAATGTTGTTGAAAGCTTGAGTATAAGAAATACTTGTATGAATTGCTTGATAGGGTTTGGGGGGAAGTGGGTTGATTTCCCCCCTTTTCTTGTTAGGAATCTATGAGTATGATTTAGAGCTTTTGATTGTGTTGATGGATTGATGATTGCTAAGTGAATATGATAATGTTGAACTCTTTGTCATGTTTATCGCTTGTAGAAAATGAGAGAAGTCTATGAATGTTGATCGTTCTTGACCAATCTTGTGTAAATGCACAAATCAGTTAAATGCTTAGACACGGTGTAGTGTTTATAAGTGTTGCCGAGCTTGTTGATTCTTCGTGCTAAATGCCATCAATGGGATACCTTGAGTCGTGTTTCAACTACGGGAGTCATTGGTGAGGTTTGACAAGAGATGTCGAATTCACTCTTGTAAACTACTATCTAAGAAAGATAGAAGTTTTGCCTTCACAACAAGTGGTGAAAGTAGTAAATAAGTTGCATGTACAATGATGGATAAGAGGTTTGGAAGTGGAAGTCAATTGCGCCCAAGGTTCCGTAAATTGTTATTTTCATCCTATCTTTAGTTGTATTGCATGATTAACATCGTTCTCTTTCTTTGCTAGTTGTTGTACTTTAATTTGTTAACTTAGGATCAAACCAACTAAACCCCCCCCCCCCCCTAGTTTACATGCTTTTATATGTATCTATGTATGTAAGTGCTTAGTATGTTTTCTCCTATATATGTTTAAAACACTTGAAAATATCCCTCTTCTCATGGACGACCCCGACTTGCCATTATCTACTTAATTGTAGATAGGAAGCATTTAGAGCTTAAAAGTATTAACTTTGAGAGGTACGGCGACGACCTCCCACATGGATGACGGGAATGTGGGTCAAGGCGTTGAAGAAAACATTGTGGGCCAAGACGATAGTGGACTCTAGCATTGATAGAAAGCTTGGCTAGAAGTAATTGGATAGTGTATGTATGTTTTGTGGTTGTCGGAATGTTTAGTCTTACCTTTGGATATTGTTGACAATGTGCAACTTTTATTTTCGTTTAAAGTGTTGAATTTTGTATGTTGAAAGTGTGGAATGCATTAATTTTAAAATGTATTGTTTAAATGGCATTCTGTTAAATGTTAGACAAATTTAATTAGTGACCGAAACGGTGAGCTTCTAAGGTGAATTTCTTGTTAACTCTTTAATTTACATAAACACCAGATGTATGTCTTTACATTGCTTTCTTGGACTGGACATGTTTACGAGCGCGAAAACAATTCCTCTCATTAATCCTTGTAGTAACTACTAACTTTCCAAACTTGGAAAGTTAGTTTCCGAGCTCGTGTCACATTTTCGACCCACTTTTGGAAAAAAAACAAGGCGCGCATTTCTTTCAAGAAAAAATATTTCGAAGTTCGGAAACTCGTTGTGACCCTTAAATAAAGGGACGAATTGGACTTTTTGAACTTGGAAAGTTCTATGTATATAAAAAAACAGGGCATCAAACATAATTTCATCAATTGACCCCAAATATCTAAACCCTAGCCTACTTACGAAATCGCAGACGACCCTCAGTTCTTCCATTCTTGCCAATCCCATGAAGATTTGGCATGGCTAGGGAAGGTTCAACCCACGGAATGTCTAGATCTCGTTCAACCGGCCACAACCCCGGCTTCGATAATAGAAGTTTTGTTTCTCAATTTTCTAAAAATTGATATGATGCATTACGTGAGAAGGGAAAGTTATTAAATACATATATTGTCGACTTTGATGAGTACTTAGCTATAGGGTTGGCCGATCCCCTAAAACCATTTAGTGAACAACATGTTGATAATTTGATTTCATGTAATGAAAAAGCATATTTTTATTTGACTTGCCAATTTTATGCTAATTAGCGAGAAGTGGGGAATGGGGATTATGGCACTAGGTTTGGGGGAATTGACATCCCCCTTAGCCAATAGATTATTAATAAGATATTAGTCTTCCCATACTTACACCTGGAATTTGTTTTTTCTGGAGGATCTAGATGGTTTGTTGGATGATTGCTACCATTAAGAAAAGTGACCTCTAGAAGTTGATTACCCCTACATTGACCATGTTGAGTGTAGTGTGAGGTACTTCAACCGCGATAGATTAGATTTAGGAAAACCCGAGACCTTTGATCTAAGGTTTTTGCTCGTAGACCAACGTATTACATATGAGATCATTAATAAGAGTTTGGTCCCCTCGGGAGGAAACTTGACATGGCCTAATTAACCAACCCTTATGCTATTTTTTTTAAATAATTGAGGGTAGAAAAATAAACCCCAGGGCGGCTATTTTTAGGCATATGTTGCATTTTGCAACGTCGAAGAAGGTGTTGACTCCCCTATCGTATGGGAGTTTAATAACTCGGATTTTGAAGAGTGTTGAGGGGTTGATTTTAGAAGGGAAGTAAAAAAGGCATGAAGTATTATGACAAGACATACTTCAAGAACACCGTTTGGGTGTTGCACAATCGTAAGTAGTATTATAAGCCCACGAAAGATCCCGAGGTGAGCAAGAGGCCACGAATTGAGGAAGGTTACTCACAAATGAGTTGCGAGGATTTAGTTCATATACATGTTTTCTTCATTGTTTACATAATTCATATGTTTGTCGATATACTTTGTAGGTACTGAAAAGTCATACTTCAAAGGCTTAAAGGATTTCTACAAATAGATGCGCAAGGAATTTTGTGCAATGGAGGCAAAGATTAGGTTCATGGAAAAGTCTCAGCAAGCTTATGAGCGCCACCACACATCAAGCTCCTGACAATGACTCGACTGATCAACTTCAACTAGAGACATTGAAGATGTCAATGAATGAAATTCAAGGTAATGTCAATACTAGAAGCATGTGAAATATCCAAGGTGCATCAACGAAAAAAAACATGAACTACACTTAATATCGAACAACTTACTACTAATGCTTACTTTTCTTGATCAACACCTTCTTTGACTTCCGCTTCCTATCTGTGATCTTCCCCTTACCATCAATCCATGTTTCTACATCATGGTAACTACAGCCTAGGAAACTGTAAAGACTTTGATCATCCTCCTTGAGCAACATAACTTCTTCAGATCCACAACTCGTTGTATGGCATCCAAATCCAATTACTTCCTCTCACTCATTTTATTCAACAAAAGCATGTTTCCCTTCGACAAAAATCTCCCACCTAGGGTCAACAGGATCCATGACATAGAAAACATGGTGCACTTGAGACACCAATATGAAAGGATTGCTCTTCCATCCAACTCGACTTATATCGACAAGGGTAAAGCCCAAATCCTCGATGCACTACTCATGGTTAATATCGACCCAGTGACATTTAAACACCAGGACACGCATACAGACATAGTCAGGCTCCCAAATTTTAAAAATCGTGCCAAAGTAGAACTTTAGAGCATACATAGAATTTCATCACCACCACTTCCAACGTGCAATGCTTCAGAGACAAGAGACACTCCACTATTTTGAGTGACACTCTTATCATCCATTGATTTTGGGGAAAATGTAAAACCATTGAAGTCATAGCCTTTGTAAGAAAGAATGGTTCCCAATGGTCTGCGAGCCAACCATTTAACTTTCGTTGGATGTTCGCTGACACCTACGTGATCCCGCAACCATGATGCAAATGTCGAAGTGTGCAATTGGAGGACATGAGCCTCATTGAAATTAGGGTACCTGACTTGTATGGCATCCATATAAATTTTGATGTATGGAATTACATCCTCTTGGCTGCGCAAAACATAAAGATCGGTGGCACATAAATCTTCCGCTCTAGGGCTAAATAATTTTCCCTGTCTAACCCCTAAACCTTCCAACCTCCCTTCATGTCTACCAATTAGAACCCCAGTAGATTCAACTTGCTTCATATAATAAGTGCAAAACTCAATGGCCTCTTCTGTCACGTATCACTACACAATACTAGCATCTGGCCTATACCAATTTTTCACAAAGTGCTTGAATATTTTCACGGACTTCTTGAATGGGTTCATCCATCTTAGAAAAACCTAACCACATAGCTTTATCTCCTGCACCAAATGGACGATCAAGTGGACCATAATGTCAAAAAATTGGGGAGGGAAACACATTTCCATACAGCACAGAACTTAAAAAATCATTACTTTCAACCTATCCAACTTTGATACGCTAATACTTTTGCAAAAAAATGGATTTGAAAAATAAACAGAGCATTGTAATGCACAATCTTACATGAGAAGGAAATGTAGATTGAATTACAATGACATTCAATTCCTACATTAGGTTGTGACAATCATGTGACTTCAACCCACCCAACCTCAACTCCTTGACTGACACACAACTACTAATGTTGGACGAGTATGCACTGGGTACTTTCACACTACTAAGGGTCTCAAAAAAATATTTCTTCTCTGACTGCGACATTGGATAGCAAGCAGCGGGCAAATAACAATCATCACATGTACTCACTGGCCCGAGATTCTTCCTAATACCCAACTCAACCAAATCTAGCCTAGCCTTCAATCCATATTTTGTCCTCCCAGGGGTATTTAACAACGTCCCAACCAAAGAATCACAAACATTCTTCTCAATGTGTATAACGTCAAAACAATGTCTAACTTCCAAATGCTCCCGATAAGGTAGGTTAAAAAATTGAGCATTTCTTCCAACTTCCTTCAACGGCAGCTTTTCTTTTCTTCTTGCTGAAGTCAGTGGGAAAATTCTTAACACTCTCATAAATATGTGTACCTGAGTGTGGCACCGGTGCAACCTGTGCCTCAACTTTCCCATTGAACCATTTTTTGGCCAATTTTCATGGGTGTCCCTCGGGAAAAAACTACATGTGTCCCTGGTAAACGGTCTTACAACCATGTTTTTTTTACTGCATATAACCTATCGTGCATTGAATTACCCTCGGGAATAAAATCCCTGAAAACCTCGACAGCCTCGGTTATCGACTTGTCTGTCCATCCAAAATTTTCCTTCAAGTTCATTATCTGCAGAGTCGCACTCAAAACCGAGTTTTTTGAACCATTGTACAAAGGTTCTCCCTTGTCTTCAATCAAAGCTTGTAAAGACTCTAGTTTACCTTTAAACTCCCTTGCAATATCTTCCACCATTTCGTCAAACTCCACCTTATCATCTAATTCATCACCCACCATCGTGCCCTCCAATTCATTTGAATGAGAGGCTCCCACAACTTCCTCATGACATACCCAACGAGTGTAGCTAGTTTTGAACCCTCTCATTATGAGATGTTCCCGCAACTACTTCCTCCCTAAACACGCATCTTTTCTACAATCCTTACACGGGCATCGTGCCCGTGAAGAACCACTTTTAGAAGCATGTTCAAATGCAAACGAAATAATGATTCAACCAATGGCATGTACTCGGGATTTCCTAAGATCATTACCAATTAGTTTATCTTGATCCACTATCCTAAAAGTTAATTAAAATGCAACACATGAGGATCCATTTAACAATAATCATAAACCTAGCTAATCTCAAACCATAATCGTAAATATGGATGTATATAAGGCATTAAACAAACATTATATTATTCAAGAAAATCATTAATTGGATAGTTGGATAAAACTAACCTTCTCCGGTGCCAAATGATGAATTTCAAGCACATAACATTTTCTTCAACAATGGGTAACGAATAAATGAGCTTCTTCTTCAAAGTTTTAGGATTTTGTGGCATTTAATGGAAATGGGTGTGTGTTTTTTGTAAAATATACAAGGTCATTCCAAACTCGGAAACTTTGTCTCGTATTGATTAAGACGCGATTAAACAATTTCCAAACTCGGAATAAGGACACGAGGAATTTATGAGTTCGGAATATGTTTCTCCTCTTTGTAGTATGGAAACCCCGTGTTTTCCGAGATCGAAAACTCGTTCGTTCCTAGTTTCTGAATTCGTAAAGTATCATTTTTAAGGACAGTTAGTCATAACCGCCTTTAGTTAGAGATAAATAAAGGAAGTTATGTCTTGAACCACCTTTAATTAGCCCTAATTAAAGGCGGTTTTTGAAAAACTCCCTTAAATCGACCCAAAGCCGCCTTAAATTTAAACTGAGGGACCCGAGTGGATGTTTCCAGGTTCAGAAATGTCAAATTGGGGCAATTTTTGGCGAACCGCCTTCCTTGCTGCCTTTAATAAGAGGCTCTCTACTAGTGACTCAACGGTTTTGAATTCATGAATTGACAACTCGAGGGTTGATTCATGAATTGAATAATTCAAGTGTTTGGTTCATGAATTGAGGGACTCTTGAGCTGCACTTGAATTATTATAAATAAAGGGATAGTTAGAGTGACACGGAGTGAGTTGTAAGACATCTATTTTGGCACAAAATTCACCCCTAATAAAATTGTGTTTGTTCGAGGAAGTAGCAAACACGTTTGGTGAACCACGTTAAATGTTTCTTTTTTCTTTTTGTTATGTTGATTGTAATTTTCCGACTGGCAGTGGGAAAAAAAAAACATGTCTTTACAAACAAGATAAATTGAAATAGTATAACTGTTTTGTTGGTTAAATTGAAGGTGGTTGAGAAGGCCCGCCAACAACTGGAAGGTTTGGCCAACTTCCAAACGTACGAGACTTGCGTTTCAGTTTTCTCTGTTTGGTAGGGAGTTGTTGTCCCTGATGTCTTATTCTAACGCAGCTACACTATCACTATATTCGATTGGCACACGTTCTTAATTTTGTTATTTGTTTTGTTGTTGGGTGTATCTCAGTCCCACCAATGTTTTACCTTAGCTTCCAAGTTCAGAAATTCATGTTGCTGCTCGCACCAAACTTCAATTTTTTGATATGGTTCATTTTCGATTGGGTACAGCGTTATTTGCTTCAGATACGAAGGAGGTATCACTGTTTTTTATGGTCTTTTAGTTGATGATCATCGAAGGAGAAATGGGGAAGAATACGAATTTGGATGTTTCTTATGGGGTGAAGGAATATCAATCTAGATATTCACAAATGCACAAGTGGGATAGAGTTAGAAATGGTTCTGGGAAATTTGGTAGTTGTAAGGGAATTTATACTAGTAAAAAGTACATATGGTCTGTTCATAGGCATGTTAGAGTGATTCTTCTGACATTTTTGTTCGTTGGATCTCTTTTGGTATTTGATTCCCTTTTCTTTTCCCTTTTGGATGCTATAATCTTCAAGAACTTTTCCACCACCGGTAGACCAACCATGAATGAGGTATGGTTTTGAGGCAAAAAAAATGTCATAATTTGGATGTGATATGATTCTTTGTTTCAAAATTGTTGTGGACAAGTTCACATAGGTGCTGCAAAATTTAGTCTTTTACACTGATGATATGAACTGTATCTCTACAAATAACTTTCTGAACTTATATGATCAACAAAATCATAGTTGAGGCATATGATGCAATTATATCTGGAGTTTTCTTGTTGAAGGAAGTAAGGATCTTCGACCTTAAATTTTGCTTGCATGATCGTAGGAAAGAGTCACGACATACATGCATGAGGAGCGAGAACCTATACAGATGTATGATCGAATTCTGCACCTGGCTTCGAGTTCTCTTGCTGAGGTTTGCTTCTTGTGCACTATGAGTTACTTAAACTCCTCTTTGTGATCTTTATTTTTGAGCATAGTTTGTGCCAATATGCTTTAATCTTTATTTTCTGAATAAGTCTGGCCATTACTTCTATTATTCTAACAAAAAATATTTTGCAGAGGGAGTTTGATGAAGGTGGTACGCGATTTTGGAGAGCTTTGTTTCCGCAGGCATCTTTGTGGCGACCTTGTGCTGATAAGAGGAGTCCAATTGGTAAATTTTTCCGGTTTCAGCCTAATAAGACACTGTTAGTGTACATCTTTGTTTGATGTTTATTTTTCCTTAATTCTGAAGTTTATCTGACAGTGGATGCTTTTTTTGTCAGGGCAGAGAAATTTGGTAATAATTCCGGGTTCATCATAGTCAGTGCAAACGGAGGCCTAAATCAGCAACGAGTTGCTGTAAGCATGTTGATGTTTTTACGAATTTTTGTCTCTAAAAACTCATGCTAAGCATGTCCTGTATGTTGTCTAGCCAATTAAACATTTGAAGAAGTCTTTCAAGATCCAAATGAACTTTGTTTTGGTGTTCTGAGAGAAGCATTTGTTGTTTAGCATTAGCTTAAAGAGCCTAAATGTACTATATTATGCAGCTTTGCGTGCTAAAATGTGTTTTTGTGCGCAGGTCTGCAATGCTGTTGCTGTTGCATCACTGCTGAATGCAACTTTAGTCATTCCCAAATTCCTTTACAGCAATGTTTGGAATGATCCCAGGTGGCTGTGTTTTACACTGTGATATGGTCCAAAATTTTATCTATTTTGGGGAACTAGAAAATGAAATGATGAAAATTTCCGTATTGCTGCAGC
This sequence comes from Rubia yunnanensis, assembly GCA_037428765.1. NCBI lineage: Eukaryota > Viridiplantae > Streptophyta > Magnoliopsida > Gentianales > Rubiaceae > Rubia > Rubia yunnanensis. The sequence goes on along the minus strand of CM075061.1, from coordinate 41,408,107 downwards.
CAATTTGGTGACATTTATCAAGAGGATCACTTCATAAACATCCTACACGATGAGATAGAAATCGTTAAGGAAATTCCGCGTCACTTGCAATCACTAGATTTTGAAGCAATTGGCAGTCAAGTATGCTACAAGCTCTGTGTGTGCGTGTGCGTGTGTCAATAGTTCAGCATTCATCTTCCCTTTTTTATCAGGTAACAGATGCTGATCTTTCGAAAGAGGCAACACCTCAAGAGTATGTTGACAAAATACTTCCTCTTCTGTTAAGCAATGGAGTTGTTCACTTCCTTGGATTCGGGAACAGGCTTGGATTCGATCCCATGCCCATTGAACTCCAGGTTGGGAACTTGAAAGTAAGCAAATCAGGAGCGAATAGCTTCCTGCGTTCATAACACATTCTTTTGAATTTGCAGAGAGTAAGGTGCAAATGCAACTTTCATGCCTTAAAGTACGCGCCAAAAATTCAGAAGGCGGGTTCTTTGTTGATTAGGCGTATAAGAAAGCACGATTTTGCAAGGAGCAGGCTTGATAAGCAGCTTCTAGGAAGCTTCATTCAGGAGGCATCACCTTCAAAGGAAAACCTCACCTTGGAGATCCCTTCAAAGTACATTGCCTTACATATGAGGTTTGAGATTGACATGGTGGCATATTCCATGTGTGAGTTTGGTGGCGGCGAAAATGAGAGAAGAGAACTTCAAGAATACAGAGAAGTCCATTTCCCTCTCATGATGCAGCGCTTGAGGAATTCCAAGTATGCTCTGAAAAGCCATTATGAGAATGCATTTTTCAGTATCTTGATTGTCTCCCTGATGTTCACTGGTGTTTTTATGCCTCGCAGTCCCTCGCTGGAGGAGCTAAGGAAACTTGGAAGATGTCCATTGACACCAGAAGAAGCGGCCCTTGTTCTCGCTGCGCTTAGGTTCAAGAATGACACTTATGTCTACCTCGCTGGTTCAGAGATATATGGTGGAGCGTCGAGGATGAATCCCTTCATCAGCCTCTACCCCAATGTGGTCACAAAGGAAGATCTTCTCTCACCTAGTGAACTTGCACCCTTTAGGAATTTCTCTTCTCAAGTAAGTCCCCCCTTATGTAATGATTGCATCAAGAAAATATCTCTATGTACATTTAGAGCTCACTTAAAGTGCCATAATTGCAGCTCGCAGCATTGGACTTCATCGCTTGCGCAACTGCTGATGTGTTTGCCATAACTGACTCAGGTAGCCAGTTGTCCTCCCTGGTGTCTGGTTTCAGAACATATTACGGGGGTGGCAACGCTCCGACTTTGACCCCGCTTAAGCAGAGGCTTGCTGCCATTTTGTCGCGAAACAGCACTGTAAAATGGACAAGTTTTGAGAAAAAAGTGCAGAAGATGATTGAGGAAAGCCAAAGGGTTCGCCAGAGGGGTTTCCATCGCAGCGTTTATAGACATCCCCGCTGCAGAGGATGCATGTGCAAGTACAATTGATTATGTTTTTTCCGGTTTACCATACTTCTAGCTTGAATCTTATCTTCACTGAAATGAGCTAGATGTGTAGCAGCATTCTGCTAGATGTGTAGCAGCATTCTGCTAGATGTGTAGCAGCATTCTGCCAGATGTGTAGCAGCATTCTGCTAGATGTGTAGCAGCATTCTGCTAGATGAATTTTCAAGGACACGAGAAGCAAATTGGTTTTATTGTATTAATGTTGAATAGCAAAGCACGCGCAGCATATCATTCGACACATTAATGAAAACAGAATGGCAGAAAAGGCAAATCTGTCTTTCTCTAATGACTCAAATTGCCACATCTATATGCTATTCCCTTCATGAGGACTTCTGAAAGAAAAGTTCTTTCTTGGCACAGAAAAAAATAACCTTTCTAACTTCACATCCCGTTCATGTCTAGCTGTTTGTGGTTCATGATGGTGGGAAAAAGCGATTGAGATTGAATGGGAGAGTGTAAAATTCTTCATTCCGACTGTCTCCTTTAAATGTTCTGAATTTAACCCACCATGGCATTCCCCTATCCTTGGCACTGTCTTTGTAGTCAAGGGTGTTGTCCAGAAATACCGCGACGATTAAGGCAACCGTAGGAGATGACAAGAAGATGGTGTTGAGAAAATCATTGAACTGCAGCCAAAAGAAAGGTATATTCAACACAAAGCTGTCATTTCGAACTGATGTTTGTTTTAGCCTAAATGTTTGAAGATGTTTCTGCATTCTTAGCAAAAGTTTTTTTGTAATTCAATTTTCCAGGACAGTTTCAATTTTCTAGTGCCCCTTCAGTTCAAGTAATGAAAAGGCCAGAGAGAGAGAGAGACTTACCCATCCAGCTTTTGTATGTGCTGGACCATGAAAAGCACCTATGGTGTATTCCCTGAAGTATTCAGGAATGGATAATCCAAGGAAGAGCGATACGCCCACAATAAAAAGGCTCCTCATTGAATTCATGTTTGTAAATTGCATAAACGACAGCCCCACTGAAGCTGAAAACAAACATTACAACGTTTGTCAAGCACCGAGGAGGAATTAATAGAAGAACTTGATCAAACAGATAGAGGTGGTTGTGGTTCTTACCAACAAGGCCAAACATGACACAATACAAAGCAGCAAATATTGTGAAAGGTATCGATGCAAATAGTGCTCCAATATTTCCTGCATGTGATTTTAACACAACATGTGAGTTGAAGCATAAAGCAGTTAGAACAGAAATTTTACGCGAGGCGAGGCCTTATTGGTACAAACCTATCAGTGAGAAAAAGATCATAAAACCGGCAGATATCTGGATGACTCTACGGCTACCAACACGAGTGCTTCCAAGGAGCCCCACGTTTTCCCTGTGGGGATATCAAACTGAACAAGTTAGCCACATCCAATTAACTGATTCTGGAAGATGGTAATCACATTGACAAAGATTTGCACTTACACGGAGACAGTAGATCCAGTAGCTGTCCCGAATAGTCCACTCAACAAGATTCCAATTCCCTATACAATATAGAGATTTTGTTGGATTCATAGGTAACATTTAGAAGCTAAACATATGAGGTACATAACTGGTTTTAAAGATTATGAGAGGTTCAACACATTCTATGTATATTTTTTCATGAGTTTTATAAAAATTTGAGTGAATCAACTCAGCAGTCCAAAGTAACAACCTGCCAGCCAATTCCACGGCTAAGTACATGAGCAGGTGGTGGTGTAGCACTTGCTAATCGAGAAGCAGCCTTGTACGCTCCAGTTGACTGCCAAACAAGATTTAGCTTTGAAGATAATTCAAACAGATAAACAAGCAGAAGTTCTTGGAAATTGATTAGCTCCCGCACCTCAATCATGGACACTAGCACAGCGGCCATCATCCCAAAAGCATGACCAGCATCAAATGTAGGTGCACCCCATTGAAGTGGATATGGGATCTTATTCCTGCATTGACAGACAATTTAACACATTAGTACTCTCTGCATCCAATAAAAAATGTAAGTGTCATTTAGTTTATGCAAATGTTCTATGGTACAAGGTCAAGCAGAAACTAACCAACGTGCAGATGATATTAGGTTCGCTCTATCCGTGCGACAGTTTCTTTGTGTTAAGTCAGGTCGGTTTCTGTAGGCACCACTGGCTGTCAAAAGATGCGCATAAGCCCAGATTACGGTAATTGAGATGATAACAGCGAACCGCTCCAGTACTGGCAGTTGTCTTGTCTGGAAACGTTTCAAGTACTGAGCCAAGGAAAGAATGAACAGTAAGATATCACTCAAATACAGAAACTTTCTAATGGAAAAAAAAAGTGGCAATATGTGTTATAAAAAATTAGTAATATACTTGGTCAACAGGTTTGCCTTGAGGAGGAAATTAAAGCCATTTCATTTGCCAAACTAGAGACCCAATAAAAAACACACAAGGACGGCTTCTTCTGATGCCATTGTTCCACTTGAAGATGCAGACTTGAAGAATTTAATACTTTTCACGGATTGCAAATGTTATCAATTTTTACTACATATATCATCACTCATTAGTTGTCAAACGAATTTTGACCACACATGTTGACATTAGAGATGTTAAAAAACATAAACGTGATTGACAAAAGCATATTCGAAACAGAACTTTCAAGTGCAACAGAGGGGATGTTATAATGTGAACGAAAGGCATGAGATGAAGTTGGCATGCTATGTTGTCAAAAAAAGAAATTGGCATCATGGCATGCTGTAGGTGCAACAAAATAAAGATCTTAAATATATCAACCAGAAAATTAGTTAGGGAACTTCTTTCTTCTCTGTTCAGTATCTAATTTGGACTTAAATCTTAGGCAAAATTTGTGATTTGTTGCCAAGTTGAGGCAGAAAATGTACACTTAACCTGAGAGAAGGCAACAAATAAGATGAACATGGGAACGCCAATCTCTACACACTTTCCAGCCTGATACAAGTGCATAAGTGCAACACAGCTACTAGTTAGAGCATATTCAACCATCAAGAAACCATTCCAAACATTGTAAAACTTCAACATAACTTACCAATGGGAAGCCTTTATCAAACAGACCGAATCCCACCAATGATATCACAGGAACCATTCCAAGTGGGCTGAAAAACCTGCCATTGCAAAAACTCCAGTCCAGATTATACATGCAACAAAAAATGGTTCTCTTATGAGTGCCACCAAAAGGAAGAGGGATTATACGTACCTAGAACAAATAGCCCAGAGTTGGCTATAACCAAGAATAATCTGCACACTTGAGGCCACGATCAGTGCACCTTGTATTGCTCTCATGGTATTGAGAAATCTCTGTAAATATGAAAAGAGTTAACCATCATTAAATTTACATAAAAAAATTATCAGAACTAATTACCACAAATTAGGTTCTTGTTTTGACTTACAGATTGAGGATCAGTGATTCCAGCCAATGAAGGGTCGTGAATTATAGAAACTATGGGCACCATAAACGCCCAAGACCCTCCAACAACAGTAGGCAATCGTGTCCCGAACAACGTTTGCAGAAGCGTATTGATGCCTTGAACTAAGAGTAGAGTTTGCACTACTCTAACCTTATCATGCTGATCAAAAGGCAAGCAAAAACAGAAGCGAAATCAACAACATTATATATTTCTTGGTGGTTTAAAAAAAGACCAATTACACAAGTTCAGTGCTTTCCATCAAATAATCGAAATGAAGTTGCAAGACAATGTCTGAATTCAGGGAAACCATCCAAATGCATAAAAAGATAATAACAGCGAAGTAGAGACCTGAAAACATGTTTCTGAAAGCAGTTGCCTAAATAGATTTTATATATATATATATATATATATATATATATATATATATATATAAAGGGTACTTTAAACTATTTACTCGATTTCAGAAACAAAAAATCACACAAGTTCAGTGCTTTCTATCAAACAAATTAAATGAAAGTGAACTTACATCATCTCCACCCATGAGAGGAACAAGAAATGATGGAATCATGACTGCTGTCCCTAATGACAAGATGTAATGCTGAAAACCCAAGGCTACTGATTCCCCTGTAATTCCATGCAAAACATTATCATGAACACATATCCAGATTAATACGCCCTTAAAATACACCAAACAATAAAAGAGTTTTACCCCAAGAAGGATTTGAATCAATGCAGTACTCTAATCCTTGAAGTTGGTCCATAGGAGGATGGCTTATTTCTTCAGGTTTTGGAGCCGCCATTGCTGATTGCTACACTTAACAAAATATATATATTCTCTTCAAAACCTTAATCCCTTTCCCTTTCCCTTTCAATTCAAAATACAAATGGGATTTCACCAAATGAACGCTACTCAACAAAAAGGAGAAAAAAGGAGCGTCTTCTTCTAATTCCACCCTATACCACAAATGGGATTTTACCTCAAGAACAAACCAGGTAAAAGGGGGAAACAACGAAAGCTGAAACAAACAATCAAAGGTGAAAAGGAGCAAATATCACGTATCACTCTATGCGTTTTCACTTGGTTATTTTTCAGTCACTAAATGGATACAAATACAACGCTCAGCTCCTTAAGCTCTTTCTGTCCTAATGACAAAGGGGATTAGAGCAAAAGAATGAACCAATGAAGAAATGAATCAATGGAATGAGAAAGCAAAAGAAAAGAAAAGCTGAGACAATAGGAAAAAGGGGTAAAGAAAAAGGCACAAAAAGTGTAGGATGACGATCCATTTAATTAAGGTACTTACTTATAGGTTGAAAATTATGCAGAGAGAGGTGAAAGTGAAGCACTTGCAAGCCACTTTGAGAGATTTTTACAACTTGCTCAGTACAAATCTTATAAAAACCTTTTTTATAAGAGGTTTTTGGTTTTTTGTTGTTTTTTTGTTTGTCTCTCTGTCGTTAATCTTATTCTTGACTATGAGATGAATATATATGATGAGTGTTCCGTTACATTTGACCGTGCTGCCAATTTTGGCCCTGAAGGCAATGCCAAAACTTATTTGACCGTTGAGCTTGTGGTGGGAACAATGCACTTTGAAGGTATATTTATTGAAGATGGATTGCATTTAAACTTCACACTCTACCCCACCGACCACCACCCACCTATCCAAATTCTTGAGACTTGTAGAATCCCTAATTTGGGGACTAAAAAGGTGTGGTTAATTTGAAGAGTGAAAAAGCTAGTCTTTACAGTAAAATACACAAGAAATATATCATATAATAGGGTGTTCCTATATCACACCATGTATTTTACTAGTTTACGCCCTAATACGTATATACATGTATAACACTAATTTAAAATTTTCAAAATAAAACAAAAATCAAAAACAAAAAGTTTAAAAAAATTGAAGCCACCACCGTCGTCGATGCTGTGCGCCACCACCGTCGCCGCTGACGCTGTGCGCCACCACCGCCACCGCCACCGCCGTCGTGTGCCACCGTTGTCGCTGCCGTTCTCTGGCGGTCTCAGGCGCTGCCGTGCGCCACCACTTTCTTCTATTCTTCTTCGTCTTCTCCGGCGGTCTTCGCCGTGCGCCACCATCACCACCGTGCCTCCTTCTTCCTCAGCTCCACCCGACGTCCCTCATCTTCCCCAGCTCATCCCGCCGCCTTCCCTCTTCCCCAGCAAAACCCTAGCCCCACCGCCGTCCCTCCTTCTCCTTCGCCCCGTCGAGCAAAACCCTAGCCCCGCCGTCCTTCGTCCCCGTCGAGCGAAACCCTAGCCTCGCCGTCCTCCTTCTCCTTCGTCCCCGTCGAGCAAAACCCAGCCCGAGAGGAGAACGGCGGAGAAGCGGGAGAGGAGAAAGGCTTCTGAAGCGACGAGAAGCAGCGGCAGAGAAGCGGGAAGTGGCGGAGCGCGGAGGAGAACCGGGCGGAGGAGAGTAGAATGGGAGAAGGAGAAGGAGAGCGGGAGAAGGAGAATGAGAGGAGAACGGGAGGAGGAGGAGAAGGAGAAGGAGAAGGAGAAGGAGAGCAGAGGAGAACGGGAGAAGAAGGAGAAGGAGAGCAGAGGAGAACGGGAGGAGAAGGAGAAGGAGATGGAGTCTCCGAGGAAGAAGAAGAGGGAAACGGAGAAGGAGAAGAAGAAGAAGAGGGAAACGGAGAAGGAGAAGAAGAAGAAGAAGAGGGAAACGGAGAAGGAGAAGAAGAAGAAGAAGAGCCGAAGAAGAAGAAAAAGAGATGAGGAGGAGGAGGTGGCGCACGGCGGAGACCGCCGGAGAAGACGAACAAGAAGAGAAGAAGGTGGTGGCGCACGGAGCAGGAGGCGGTGGCAACGGAGCACGGTGGCAGAGGAGGAGCACGGCGGCGGCGGCGGCTGTATTAATTAAATAAATAAAAATTTTTATTTAATAATAAATAAATAAATTTAAATTAAATTAAAAATACATATTGTGTATTAAATAGTATAAATACAGGGCATGATATAGCAATTCACATATAATATGGATGTGGGAAAGGAGCCTGCATGGGAGACTGTGAAATGTTAGGGTGATTTGTTTTTAACTTTTATTTGGTTCCTAACATATGATGAACTATCATCCTTTGGTCCCCAAGAGCAAAATCACGTTTGGTCAGTATTCCATATTTTGAAAACAATTGTTTTGGTACCCAAAGCGGTTTTCGAGCTGGTTTCTGGCTAAACAGGTCACGTGATTTGCATGTGCCATTTTACTCCAATTTGACCAAGGGTAAAATAGTAATTTTAAATAGTAATTTTTATTTTTTAAAAATTTACCCTTTTTCATATTTTATCCTAACTCATATCCTCATCCTAACTTTCCAAATCAATTCATTTCTTCCCCCAATTTAGAAACCCTAATTCCCAAAACCTCTTAACTCCTCCTGTCCTACTGGTTGTGCCCATCTTCCCGTCTTATGTGAGCGGCTTCGTAACGGTTGGATGACCAGTGCTGGCGAATCGAGACGCCAGCGTGGATATTCACGATGGAACCCTAGGTGAGAAAAAAAACTTTGATTAATTTTATGTGCTTACCTAGTGCAACCAAGGCTGGGGAATTTTTTCAAAAACACGAATGGTGATGAATTCGATTGTGTTAATATAGGTGACAATGGAGGAAGACAAGATGCTGGTTATGTGAGAACATGGAAGGTTTTTTGGTGGCAGTAATGGAGCTCCTAACTATGGTAAGTGTTTCTAATATGTATGGGCTGAGAATATTGATGGTAATTGAAGAATGATGGTAGTCCCCTGTGGTTGTTGGGTAGTAAATAAATGTGTTTCTATTTTTGAATGGGGTGCTCCCCTTTTTTATGCTAATTGATAACTTTTACTTAGAATAGGATAGTGTTTGGTCCACCGTTGGTGATAACATGAGATTCTCATTTGTTTGTTTTATTAATTTAGATTTAGATCTGCAAGATTATGTGGGCCCTATTAGGTAGGTTTAAAATTTAAATTAGGAAGGGTTGAGTTGCGTTTTATATTAATAAAGTGTTGTTTCCATTTCGGCTCTTGGTTGCAATCTTTTCTCGGTTAGAATACACTGTCATGGGTACATGACCTGGGACCCCTTTTCCAATGTATATTGGTGGCAGTGTTTATATGGCTGATTTCATTGATGGTGATGATTTCAGTTTGGGTCTGCTGGATTCTACTTATCATTATTTTGGTTATAGGGGATGGTTATGTGGAGTCTATTTGGACAGGGGGGTTAGTTTCAGTGCAGTAGATATGGACAAGTTGATACTGTTTCTTGAACAATCGAAGGAAATTGTATCTATATGGGTAAAGAATGGAGTGGTGGATGTGTATTTCTTTGGTCTGTATTGGAATCATCTATGTTGGCATTCTGGTGAGGAAATATTGTAGATGATAACAGGTTGGTTGGGAAGAATGGGGACAAGGATGTTTGGGCAGAAAGAGGGCAGAGAAAGTTGTTAGACATAGAGCTCCTAAAAGGCGTAAGAATGAGGATTCTGTGAGATACTACCAGAATGTTTCTAGGTCAATGAGGCTGCAACGCAGAATGGTGAAAAAAAGTGGGTAGTATGTTAATCCTAGTACTAGAAAGGGGGAGCCATTGAGGGAGGTTGAAGGGGTAATAATAGTTGATGAACCAGAAAGCATGGATGATGAGGGTCCTAGCACACAGATTTCTCAACAAGTTTCAACTAGTGATTTTATGGCTGATTTTGATGTTGATGAAGATGTGAGGATGGCTAATTTTGTGGTTGAGATGGTGGCTAGGAGGGAGGCTGAAACGGTGGATGGGAAGGTGGCTGATATGTTGGATGAGAAGGTGGTTAAGAAGGTGGATGACATAGTGGCTACTAGGGTGGATGACATGATGGCTGAGAAGGTTGTTGTGGACATCAGTGAAGAAGATGTTAGTGAAAAGTGCTCATAAAGATGAGAGTGCAGTGCCGAGAAAAATGAAAAAGAAAAAGAGTGCAAAGAAGAGAATTGGACATTTGAAAAGGAAGAGAAAAGACATAGAAATAGCTCCCACGGTTGAGCCTGTGAAGAAGAATGATGAAGTTGGGAAATTCCAAAACCAGGATTATGTGATGGATGATGATGATCACTTAGAGCAAAGGAGAAGGAAAAAACTGGAGTTCACTTCTAGGGAAGATGGATGGTAATGTCCAGGGGGACAAGAAAGTTGAACATTGGGTAATACGGGTGATGCAGATTCAATTGAAGGAATTAGTGATAGAGATCAAAATAGCCAGACCAGCGATGATGGTGACCAGGATGTTGGGAAAAAAAGGGTCAGGGTTCACAAAAGATTTGTGATGCCCAATGGGTCTGATGACGTTCAGTTCCAGGTTGGTCATGAGTTTGTGAATAAGGATGAGTTCAGATTAGCCTGCAAACACCACATAACTGTTTGTAATAGGAGGATTAGGTTTAAGAGAAACAATTCAAGGATGTGCACTGTAATATGTGCAACAAACATGGGCAAATGCAGTTGGATGGCCTCAATCAACTCCAGGAAGAAGAAAAAACCTGGGAGCTAACTTCACTGGTCATAGCACATTCATGCAGTCCTATCTTCATGGGTGTGTCAGCTATAAATACTTAAGTCAAAGGTACAAGGCAAACTTGAATATTAAGACCAATATGAAGATATCAGAGCTTGTTCAGAAAGTGCATAATGACCTTAGGATCAAAATATCTAGAGATGTTGCGTTTAAGGCAAAGAAGAGAGCAATTGATGAGATCGTGGGAGACTACAAGAAGCAGTATGTCATGATGAAGGATTACTGCAATAAGCTCCTCGGAGTCAACCCAAATTCCACGGTGATCATGCAGACAACTAAAGATGATTGTGGAAATGAATAATTTTGGAGAATTTATATCTGTTTTGATGCTTGTAAGAAGGGGTTTAAATCTGGTTGCAAAATTTTGATAGGGATGGATGGATGCCATTTGACAGGGCCTCATAAGGGGATCTTATTGGCAGCAATTGGGGTTGACGACAACAATCAGATATATCATGTCGCTTTTTCCGTGGTTGAGATTGAGAATAAAATTTTGTGGTTGTGGTTCTTGAGCCTTCTACAGCAAGATATCGACATTAAAAATGACCTTGGATGGACTTTGCTGTCAGACAAGCAAAATGTATTGACATAAACGAGTTAATTTATTCACTTTATTATATTCTTGGATATTATATGGATATTATACGATTGTGATATTATTGGATATTATATGAATTTGTTATGGAAATTTGACTGGGTTTGATGGGATGATGATATTATTGCTGTTTTGGTGTCTGATTTAGTTATGGAAATTTAATTGATTTTTATGGGATTGGAGATTATGATATCATGCTGGTTTTAGATTTGGACTAGCTGTGATACAGCATGATTTTGTCACTGGTGTTGGGTATAGCCTGATTTATGTCCATTTTTCTCCCTATCAAAATAAGGAATTGCAGCTGCTATGAAGCAGTTATTGCTAGATGTTGAACACAGGGTCTGTACATGGCATATGTACAAGAACGTCAAGGGTAATATTCCTGTTTTGAATTGAAGGAATTGATTTGGGTTGTAGCCAAATGTACCAATCCTGCACAGTTTACGAGTCATATGAATGAGATAAGGGAGCGAGATGCTGGTGCTTTGAAGTGGCTGGAAGAGAGAACAAATATGAGGGAGTGGTCTAGGGCTTTCTTCAACACAAAATCAAAGTGTGACATTCTGGTGAACAACATCTGTGAGAATTTCAACAAAGTAATATTACACACAAAGGATAAGCCTCTTCTCACAATGCTCGAGGCACTCAGATTCTATTTCATGGATTGACTACAAAAGAAGTGTGATTTGATTAGTAGGATGTGTTGTCAGTTTGGGCCGAAGATAGTGGTGAAGCTTGAAGTTAACCAGCATGTCTCTAATAGGTGTTTTGCTACTCCATGTGGGGATATGGAGTTTCAGGTTAGATGTGTCTATGGGGGGAAGTTATGCGGTGAATTTAAGGACAAGTTCTTGTGGTTGCATAAAATGGGACCTCACTGGAATACCTTGCCCTCATGCCATTGCTGCTATTGGTTTGGTGAAGGAAGAAACAGCAGCATTCATACATGCTTCCTACTCCATGCTTATTTATGCAAGTGCATATAGCCATGTCATTCATCCTATTAATGGTCTGGAGTTGTGGGTTAAGAGTGATGGAACTAGTTTGCTACCCTCTCCCTGGGACATAATATTCCCAGGAATACCAGCAAAGTAAAGGAAAAAAAATCTACGAATGAATTCTCAAGCAAGAAAAAGGTAAGAAAGAAGGGGCAGTAGAGAGTGTATCAAGGGTTGGGAGGATGAAGCCATACAACTATTCCTTGTGTCAGCAGGTTAGGCATACAAAGCTTAGGTGTCCAACCAATGCAGCACAAGCTGAACACACTGTACCAGCAAAAACCCCTACAAAAGCAGCCGAGCCATCAAGTTTAGAACCACCAAAATGGAAGTTACTTTCATCACTTACAGCTTATGAATCTTTTGGTATATGTTGAAGTTTGCTTCAATAAGTTTTTTTCTTGTTCATGGATCTTTTCTGAATCTTTTCATGTTTATAGCTAAGACGAGGTCAACAATCACAACCTGCTCAACCTTGTACAAGTACGGATCAGGGGTCATCTTCTAAACCACCTGGGGTGAAGGTAAATATAAATTATGGTCTACAAATTCTAGTATATATCAAATGTGATTATGGTATATTGATATGCTATTAATCTATTCACTTATTTTTATTGCAACACATATGCAAAACGAGTTTACAAGTGTGGTGCTTGCCACCAAGTTGGACACACAAAGCTCACCTATAATGAATGGCATTTTCCAGAGGATCACTGAAGCATTGATCTACTGCTCAGCTAATGTTTTTGTTTGGATGAAGGATTGCTAGTAGTTTAGCTTTTTGTTTGGCAGATGAATTGCCCAGTACATTATTTTATTGTCTAGCCTCGGTATGGAACCTTACTGCTGTTTGGAATGGTTACCTTGTCAACCTTTATTTTTTCTTTTCTGGGTTTCGTCCAAAGCCTTTTAATTATGACGTGTTTGAAGGTTAGACGACATTTGATTTTGTTGGCATCAAACAAATTATGCAAAACCAATTTCATGAATACCTCTGTGTTCACTTGTATTGATGTTCAAACAATGATTATTGATGCAGATTGAGATTTGTAATGTTCATTTGGATATCCAATTGCTTCACCATTCCCCTCGTGGATTCAAATTTGTATTGTTCATTTGGCCATCCCATTTCATCACCAATCCCCTCACCAATACAGCACATAATCCATGTACTATTTATTTCCTACAATCTTTCTTCCAAGATTAAAACAAACTCAAACAATCACCACTAATCAAGAATTAATCAAACTAGTCTTCATCACAATCCCTTAAACGTTACAGAATAGCAAGCGGTCACCACAAACATAAATTAGGCCAATGTAAACATGAACTAATGATCAATTAGCCTATTACATTCATGAACTCAAATCTAACTCCCAGCAAAACGATACAAAACCTAAGAGGGACAATAAAGTTAAACCCTAAAATTCTGAACAATGAAAACAAGATTGATTCTTAATCAACCAATTAAGACTGATTAGCATCAATGGAAGAAAGATGGAAATGAAGAAACAAACCAACCGAGAGTTCTTCACCTTTCTGGGAATTTTCCTTTCCAGTTCAAACTCCCTTTTTAAATCAGTAATTTGTTCACGCTCCCTTTGAAGCTCAGATTTGAGATCGGCAACGTCGCTGACCAACTTCGTCGTGCATTCCTCCAACTCAAGCTTCCTCTCCCGAATCCCTTCAATAATCTTGGTCGTAATCTCACATTCTCAGCAACTCTCGTCGCACCATCTGAAAAATTACACCCACCATGCCTAAGTGGACATCCATAGAACTTCCGCCCTTGATTTTTTGGCATGTTGGCGGTATAAATCCAGCTACAGCGACGACATGTGTATTTCAAGAACGCTCCGACGTACAAACCAGAGGAGACGCTAGAAGTCAACATAATTTTTTATCGGATTGGGTTTGAAGATTTGCTCACGATCGTTTTCCAAAGGTGTATTCGTATGTATATATATATATGTGTGTGTGTGTGTGTATGTGTGTGTGTGTGTGTATGTGTGTGTGTGTGTTTGTGAGTATATATGTAATATATAATATGGGTTAACTTTTATGGGAAACAAAAAATTGAAAATTAATGTTTTGTTAAAAAATTACTATTTTGCCCCTAGCAAAATCAGAGCAAATTGGGATGTGTGAGTCATGTGCCGGGACTTGCCAGAAAACCGCTTGGAAATCGATTTGGGGACCAAAATGTTTTTTCCAAAATGTTGATTACTGAACAAACGTGGATTTGCTCTTGGGGACCAAAAGATACATGAGATGCTATGTTAGGGACCAAACAAACAATTTAGTCTTTTTTTTCATTTTTTTTGTTTATCATTGCTAATTATAAAAAGATTTGGAGTCCGTCTCTTGAAAGACGGTCTTTCCATAAAAGATTAAAGTGCAAATTAGAAGAAATGAAGGTAAACTTTTTGGGTTACATAAATCGGGTTGTAAACTTTATAAATACTACACGTTGCATAATAAATTTTTAATATTGTAACTAAGACCTTTTACCTTTTATTATTATAATTGAACCTCATTATTCCATAAGGTTATAGGCACTCCTTTTTTCATTAATCCCTATATATATATATATACAACATGATATTATAAATTTATTTTTTGGATTTATGATAAATAAAATGAGTAGACGAAGATAAATTCAAAAGGAAAAAGAATATGATGAATAGATTTAATTGAAGAACTATTACAACAGAAGAAAGTGTGTAAATATTAAAAAAGAATGTAAAGTGCATTTATGCCCCCAGATTCTTATTTAGTGCGGATATACTCCCATTTTTTCGAAAGTTCACATATACCTTGAATTAGCTATGACTTAACTATAGCCTGGGACCAGCTCTGACTCTAACTTTTCCGGCATTGATCTAATTTGAAATTACCAAATTAACCTTTGTTGTTGGGTAAAAAATTTGATGCTGGGAATTGAAGATTTGCATCAGCGGTGACTCGACCAACCGAGTTGAACCTCATAAGAAAATCACAATCCACCAGCTGGAAACTTGCTTCGTTGGTGATTAACACAAGCTGAGCTCTGGCTAATGTTGGTTTGTTGTCACCGATGACTTTCTCGGTAGGAGCTCCTTCTTCTCCTCAGCCAGACCACCGACCACCTCCATCACTACCACTTTTCATTCCTACCAAACTCTGTGACCAAAAACATAATCATTCCTTCAGAACCACTATTCCCCTCCCTCTGTTGCCAGGGTCGGCCCTAACTATTTAGAGGACTGAAGCAAATTAAAAATATAGGCCCCATATATAGTATTTAGGGTGTCTAATATTTGTAAAATGGGGTTCGCATGAAAATAAAAAAGAAAATTGATGAAGCGACTAATTAAAACATAAAATATTTACTATTATATATATATATATATATACAAGCAGTTGATTCTTTTTCTTAAAATGAGGCCCCTGTATAATGGTCGAGCATGTCCCCATAGAACACTACCTCCGCCAACCCACCTGCCCACCCCCCTACCACCTGGCCCAAACCCCAGCCCACTAGCCCCCGTCTCACCCAAATCCCAGCCCACATGTAGCTTCCTCAGCCAAATTTTAGCCCATGTACTGCCACCCCTGCCTCCACCGAATCCCAGCCCACTCACTTCCACCTCCGCCTCAACCAAATCCCAGCCCAGTACCACCACCTCTGCCTCTACCAAACCCCAACCCATCTGTTACCTGAGCTAAACCCTAACCCACGCCCCTTAACCTCCACCTCCACCTCCACCAAACCATGGGCCATTCATCGCCGCCTCAGCCAAACTCTAGCCCACCCAATGTCGCCTTCACCAAGCCCCAAACTACCCATTGCCCCCTCCCAAAACACTGAACACACAATTTAAACACGCCTAGAACACACAAACATTCAAAAAATGCAAAAACACACAGTAACCTTCGATCCACCATCACCCAACCATAAAAACATAACCAACCAACTCACTGGCGTTGTCTTAGTGGCATCAATAGCGTCGTCGTTTGCTGCGAAACACTAGATTAACGCCGGGAAAGATTGGAAGTTCTGTGGGGTTTTTCTAGTTCCACATGCACGTGAATTGGATGAAGAACCCACTAGTCTTATCGACGAAAATGGCATGGTGATTTGAGATTTTAGGAAATTTGGGGGATTTGTGGATTTAGGGTGGAAGTGCTTAAAGAAAATGGCATGGTGATTTGGGATTTTAGAGAGGTATAACGGTTATTTCAATTGAATCCGGAACTACAAGAAATAGAACCTTTTACCTCGGTTCTACAACACTTTTTACCACAGTTTTTAGTCCCAAAAAACCTGAGGTAAATACTGGCATAGTAAAAATTATACTTAAGTACTTTTTACCTCAATTTTAGATCGATGTGGGGAGGTATTGTGACCGACGTCAGCAACTACAAGAAGGCAGACTGTGGGAGACCATTGTTACAACTTTGTTCAGGCAAACATAGGTTTGAATGAGAGCGACATCGCAAGCACGTTTAACAAACGTTGCGCATTGTGGGGCAGTCATGTCCTATACATGTTGATGTTGAACTATGGCCAATATAACATCGTTTTGAGAGGCTGATATCGCATACAATTTACTGACGCTGGTTTATGCGATGGCAGTTACATGTGGTCATTGTACCAGCTTGTGTAACATCGCTTCCTCATCAAAGAGACATCGATTGTCGTCAAATATTATAATATTTTATGTTCAATGACACAAACAATCGTCCATCACTAGTTGTTACATGTTATTTAATATCCGATAACTCATGTAAAAGTTAAATGTCATACAACAATCAATTATTGTTTAATTAATATGGAATGGAATCACATGATAGAACCCACATAACTGTCACATATATTACAAATATATGATACAAACTATAAAATGCATAACGCCGATATGAAATTAACATTATTGGTATTCAACCTCCGTTGTCTACGTTGCAAGCATTAACGTTGTCAGGGCAACTAGTGAAATGAAAAGTTCATTCCTCTACATGCTGAAAGTCCATCAATAACTCACTTTGTCATATTACAACCAATCAATAGGAAACAAAATTTATGTTGGAAATTTGCAGTCCCAAAATGAAATACACACAATATAGTCATATGTAGATGACATTAATCTCAACCCGAAAAACGTAACTAACCTACATGGGTGCGATGTCAGTCATTCTGGATATTGATATCGCACAAGATGATGTGAAAATTGACATCGGACATTCATAGTTTTCAAGCACTTTTTTTCCTCTTAGAATGAACCCTAATCTATGTCTAATGCTACTTATCATTTGTACATGACATTATTTTGCCAAAATCTACACTAGCCAGTAGCTAACATGTACCATAAACATGCAATATGCAACATTTCTTAGACATGTGCGATGTCGGTCATTGTTCGGCAACATATCGTAAGGCCCAGTGGATTGAGGCCGACGTTGCACATTCAAACTTTGTTCTTAGAAAAATGTAATTATTTTCCAGAATCAGCCCTAATCTAAGCCTCTTTTCTCACTACTTACAAACATGGAATTATTTTTGACAACACAAACACTATACACTATATATCACGTAACACAGTCATCATACTTCATGAAATATTCAATCTTTGTTCTATAAAAAGAATAAAAAGAACAAAATCACTAATAAAATTACAAAATGAACGTGGAATAGATGGAAACAACCTTAATTAATTTGTACCCAAAAATTTTCCATCCTCTAGCACTTGTGGATGTTTGAGAGGAGCAATTTGATTGAGCACTTGAATTGTTGTAATGGTGTGAATGGAAAGAATCTTGGGAGTTGGTTTTGGTGGAAGCATTTTTGAGATGTGAAATGGATGTAGTTGCTGATTAAAATTGAGATAAAATAGGGTTGGTGGGGGGGATTTAACTTAAATTTTTAGCTTAAGTTTTTGGTTCCCGCTATAAATTTTTGGGTAATCGATGTCGGGAAAAGTTCTTGCACGTTGCATACACGGGCCATTGCGTAATTTCTGAAAAGTGTCGTCAAATACTCCCTTTGAAGATTTTGGGCCCTTCCATTGACTCGATGACCAAATTGGAACAACATGGTCATGTCAATGTGAATTATATAAGGGTATCTCCAATTTAGCATTCCAACTTCTCTCACTTTCTTGGAGGGACCTAAGTGCAAAAAGTAAAAGTTCACTGGTTCTGCCAAAATCGATTCTGATCGAACTAGAAGGGATATTTTCTATCCCAGTCAAACTTGTAATCCCCGAGAGTGATAAAGAAGCTGGATGGATCTCACAGATACTTCCACAAGTTCCTTTTATTAACCTTTGTATACTTAAAAGTAATCATCTGCAATTTATTCTAGACCACAGACTAGTGCTTGTCAAAAATTGATGGACAATGTTTTATTATCTTTTTATTTCAAAAAAAAATCTAAGAATATGTAATTCTATGTGGTCAAGATTATTGTTCTCATAACGCTCATCATAAGGGTATTACTGGAATACTAATAAAAATGATCAAATACTACCTCCCCGCACATCCCTATTAAACAGTACGCATAATTTCCACATCAAACATTTGTCCTTATGTTTGGGTGCAAAGTTTTTCTGAAGCGTAGGGTACATTCAAGGAAGTTTTAGCCACACGATAATTTCCAAAAAGTGTCATCAAATACTCCCTATGAAGATTTCAGACCCTTCTATTGACCCGTTGTGTCTCAAGCGGAACAATATGATCGTGACAATGTGAATTACATAAGGGTATCCCCAATTTCTCATTACTACTTCTCCCACTTTCTTGGTGGGAACTAAGTGAAAAAAGTAAAAAGTTCATCGGTTGCACCAAAATTGATTGCGATCAAACCGTAAGTTAATTAAGTTCATGAACATTTTAAAATTTCAATTTGTGTTTCCTAATATACTATTAACTGTTATGAAAGTGACTTTTGTTCATTTTGGTCAAACGTGGGCCCATTTGTGATGCTAGTGGGCTGAAATTGTTAGGCCCACATTCAAATAAGCCGACGTCGGTCAAAATTCGATTGCTAGTCGGCAAAGCCATGTGGCATACAACATCGTACATGTCAAGGAGGAATTCACAAGAATTCAAAATAACGTCATTCCAAAATGTCTATATACATTGAGTACACCTAATAATTAGTTCAAACTTTAACTTTCAAGTTTCCCTTGAATTCCAACAGTCCCCCACCCCTTCATCTCTTCTCTTGTCAAAGGTATGTTTTTCAATTCTTCAGCTCATTTCTTTTTGTATTTGTTTCTTGAAATTGTTCTATCTATTGTGTGTTAATGTGTTTGCTGGTATGTTTTTGGTTTCTGGTTTGTATGGAATAATTATAGTGTGAACTTTCCTTATATGTCAACCTGGGTATGTTTTGGTATGTTTTTGGACAATTTTGTGTCATTTTCTGTTTTCCAAGAAAGAATTTTTGGGGTTCATGCAATTTTGGTTGTAACTGCTAGGGTTAAATGCGACTACAGTCACCCATCAGTTAACCTTTGTTTGATGCGATGGTAGTGCAACGTCGTTCATTCATAGTTATGCTTGTATTTGTTTTGAATGAGATGTCGCACATGTGCCGGTTTGCCTATCAGTATTAGCAACATGTTACCGACATTGCATACATGCATTTGCAGCATACTGCTTGCTTTTAAATTTTAAATGCGATCGGGATTGTCTATCGGTTACCATGTTCGGTCTAAATTACTGTTGTGCTATATCGCGCATACATGTCAGCCATGCCATGGTTTTGGACCGACATGTATGTGCGACACATGTCAAATGTCGTACTCATCAAGTTTCAAGGGCTTTTTGCCCTCTTATATTATTTAGGAGTAATGGTTGGCGAGGGATCCTTCAATCGCCCATTTTTCCATGTTAGCGACTTATTTTACATATATTTACATTTTTATTTATGAGCTACATTTATCTTGTGTGTTTACTTTTATATATATATATATATATATATATATATATTCACAATTGATGATATTTCATTATTCATTGTTTCTTTGCAGCTCATCACTCAATGGATCACCACCCTAGAGCCTTTCTCATTCGATCTTGAACCCTATACAATGTGTCCTTATAACTCTAGATTCAGCTGCACCCTCAAGTAGCAAAACATCGGGACTAACCCCACTTTGATAAGGCCCATCGTGCAGAATGCATGTAATTATTTGCATGTAATTGTTTCTCGAGAAGAGACGGGAAACATGCTCAATATCATTTGATTGAATTGAATAGTTGACCCAGCCCCTTGTTGTTTATTGCATGTATGTTTATAATAACTGTTATTTTTTGTGTCGGGTAAATCCCGAGAGACATGGTACCACTCCTACCAAGTCGCAAAACCCCAGTTGTACTGAGGTGCTGACAGGCGGGCGGTCGTCGCGCCCGCCGTGCAAAAGATAATTTATAAGCCCTTTTTGCTTACTTTCTACAACTAGGTAGATAGCGGCAAATCGGGGTCGTCCAAAGAGAAGAGGGATCTTCCTAAGCGTCTAAGCACAAAACGGTCGATATTAGGCTAGGAGTGACTATATTTACACACACTTAAAAGCAAGTAAATGGGGGGGGTTGGTTGGTTGGTTGCTCCTAAGTTACGAAAGTAAAAAGACAAGATAACTAGCAAGGTCAAGTGACTATGCTAATCATCAAACAAAACTAAGAAAAGGGGTTTTAAACTACAAAGATAAAATGCCTTGGGGGCAACGGATATCCACTTCCACATCTAATGTAGTTCATCGAATCATTCACACATTCCATCATATAGCATTCAGGACCCAACACTCACACACCCATCTAGCAAGTACCACAACACACACATCACAAGGAGTTCTAAGTTCATGCTCATAGATCTTCATGCAAAGGCGCTACGGAATTCGTCACGTTCCTACACCTAAACAATTCAACCACACAAGCACTACCTATGCTCAAACAACTCATGGCACACATGCAGTGAAACACACCGTCAAGAATACATAAACGCCAAATAACAAATGCTTCAAGAATGAATTTAAATCATCTATTCAATACTTCAACTACTTGTCGTGGAGACTAAACTCCTATCCTTCTTAGTTCGTAGTTTGCGAGAGTGAGTTCCACATCTCTCGTCAAACCTCACCAATGACTCCCGAGTCGCGACCATGACTCAAGGTGTCATTGGTGGCATTTAGCACGAAGGACCAACAAGCTTGGCAATGCCTATGACCACTACACCGTGACTAAGCATTTAACCAATTCATGCAATTACACGAGATTAGTCAAGAGCGACCACTCATAGACCACGAGCATATAACTCTTCTCGTTTGCTACACAAACGAACATGACGAAGAGTTCAACATCAATCACATTCGTCTAGCACATTATCAATCCATCAACACAATCAAAAGCTCTAAATCATACTCTCACATTACTAACAAGAACAGGGGGGAAATTAACCCAAATCCCCCAAACCCTAGCTAGCAATTCATCCAAGCATTTCATATCATCAAGCTCTCAACAACATTAATAGAATCAACAATTAACATTCAAAGCACAATAAAAGCACAATAGCAAAAACACCAAATAGATAGATAAAAATGAGTTCTTGCTACAGAGATAATGGAAGCTTCAATCCTTTGCTCCCAAGAACAAAACTACTCTAGAACAACAAAAGAAATAATTAAACTAAGAAAAAGCTAAGAAAAGAAAGAAGAGAAAAACCTAGGTTTTCGCCCAAAAACCAGAGAGAAAACGGGCTGGAAAAGCTTGGAGAAGAGGAGGAAAGAGAGGGTATTTATAGTGCAAAGAAAATAAAATAGATTTCTGGCCGCCTTTTGGTCGCGAGTCGCGACGAGTTCGTCGCGACTCGCGACGGTGTTGGTCGCGACTCGCGATGGTGTCGCGACGGGGGCCAGCACTTTGCATTGTTTCTTTGTCTTCTTCATAGTCATCCCTCTCAATCTTCAAGTCTTCAACAGCCCCAAAATGGTCTTCAACGACGACGGTGTTCATGTCTTCGAAAAAGTCTTCGAAGGTATAGTCTTCAATGTCTTCCGGTCTTCGTTGCCTCCGTGTTCTTCCCTCGTCACACAAAATCCACTTAGAAGAGGTAAAAGAGTACAAAGTTGCTTTTGCCTCTCCTAAGTGAATTTCAAGGTAAAACACAAGCTCTCGATAATAAAAGAGCACAAAAGTGATCCTAAATACTACTAAATAATGCATCTAAAATGGACACATCAAACCTCCCCACACTTAAACCTTACTCGCCCTCGAGTAAGAAAAGATTCAAGCATACGGAGGAAATGGCATATCCACATCCTAAAACCCCTAAAATAACCACACAAAATGGACATATCAAATATCCCCACACTTAGACCTTACTCGCCCTCGAGTAAGAAAAGAACCAAGCACACGGAGTAAATGATATATCCAAAACCTAAACTAATCCCCCAATCAAAGCCTCACAAAAACTCTCAATATCAAAAATCCCAAAATAAAAGCTCACATGAGAATTTTTTCACACACACATCCCCAATCCTAAATCTAACCAAACCTACCACTTATCAATTCACTACCCATAAAAATATTTCAAAGCCCCGAATTGATATTCCCAAAGTCCAATGACACAAGATGAAGTTAAAACCATTAAAGAGGTTTAAGCACATACTACACCGAATGCCAATATATCAACCAAAATCCAATGACATAAAATGAAGCTAAAACCATATAAGAGTTTCAAACACATGCTTCACTAAATGCCAATATATCAACCAAAAATGAAGTATAAAGAGATCAAGAAATTCATAACCATACTTCGTTTCCTAACCCACTAAGCTACCCAAACCCAAGAGGTCTATAGATGTTGAGCTACCCAATCCATCCGTGTGACAACCGCAACCTTATGACTCCAACGCCGGCAAATGAGTGAAATCATATCATTCTTCAATTTCTCTCAATTCTCTCATTTTGCCTAGGAGCTCTGTCGAGTTTTCATCCTAGCCACACATCATGTTTCTTTAGCTCACATCTCACCTTTTTCCGCACATTTTAGCCTCTCATTTTTGCCTAGGCCGCCCTTTAAGGGTTTTCGACCTATGCGGGCCCCCAATGTTGTCTAAGTTGCCCTCTCGGGTTTTCAACCTAGCGGGTTTTCTTTTTTTTTCTTTTTTTTTTTGTTTTTCTATTTTTTTTCTTTTTGTTTTTCTATATATATTTTTTTTCATCATGTTTTTCCAATGAAAAGTAGCAAAAAGCATTCCAAAACAAGCTAGCATGCATGTGAATCCTCTAACCCCTCCCCACACTTAAAACATTAAATTGCCCTCAATGTAAACAGATAAGGCAAGAACAATAACAATCAAGGTAAGGGGGTAGAGTGACACCCGTGTCTCCGCAATTCGCCGGTGATATGGCACAATCCAAGCACTTGTATGGTCCCGAAATCGGTTTCGGAACCGGAAGGGGGAGCAAAGATGCCGTAGAAGAACTCACCCCTCGAGAAAAGCATTGTCTCCATGGCGCCGTTTGATCAAGACTAACACCACGAAGAACACATTAAACTCACAAGTACATAAGGATATATAATACTAGGTTTAGCATCAAGAGTTAATAACCATAGTATTTTCAAAGAACAACCAAATCACACTCAACCAACACTATAAGAATAATCATGAAAAATATCCAACATATATTGACATGTATACAAGCATCATTATAGGATATGCACTTACGATCACAATGATGTAGTCGGCATACTACAATCAACAAATGTACTATAAAGATGCAAGAATGTTCATATGTCAACATATGTAGGATGGTGGAGGAATGAGTGGGTATGTGGTGGTTCTTGGGAGTGTTGGGTGGAGAAGAAGGTAGGATCATGCAATGTTTAAAATCATTTGGAAACTTGGAAGCTTGGAAATTTGAAATCCAGGCTCAAAAAAATTTCAACAGTTACTGAGCACGTCGCGACTCGCGACGAGCCTCGCGAAGTCATCGCGACTCGCGGAAAGTTGAGTCCGAGAGCTCAAAATTTTCTGAGCTCGTCGCGACTCGCGACGAAGTGTGTCGCGACTCGCGATGAGCCTCGCAAAGTCATCGCGACTCGCGGAAAGGTGAGTCTGAGAGCTCAAAATTTTCTGAGCTCGTCGCAACTCGCGATGAAGTGTGTCGCGACTCGCGACGAGCCTCGCGACTCACGGAAAGGTGAGTCCGAGAGCTCAAAATTTTCTGAGCTCGTCGCGACTCGCGACGAAGTGTGTCGCGACGAGCCTCGCGAAGTCATCGCAACTCGCGGAAAGTTGGCGCTGGGAGTGATTTTTCTCCCCTGTTCGTCGCGACTCGCGACGAAACCCATCGCGACTCGCGACGGCAGGGTATCCCAGGCTTAAAATTTTTCTTTTGCTTACCAACTGTCCAAGCTTTCTTCCCTCGTTCATTGATCTCGTTCCTTCATCTCCTTCATTGCAATGCACTTCACTTTGCTACAAAATCACAGAAAAACAAGCCATAAAAAGAACAAAACAAAACAACAAAAAACTAAGAAACAAAAACTAAAAGAAACAAAAACTAAAAGAAATGCCGAATTTATTTAACGTCGTCGGCACGACGAAGCTCCGTATGTTTAAGGTCGTCGGCACGACCCTAATGTTATCCGTATGGTGAAGGCTTGAAGCTCTTCACCATGAGCATCCAAAATAAGAGAGGTGGGGGCACAAAACTTTCAAGAGGAAAGTCTTGTGGAGGTGGAGATGGTTCAAAGGGAATTAAGTGGTTAGGGACCTTGGGATAAACTTTTGGCTCCTCTCTTGTTTCCCTCAGAACTTTCGAAAATATTAGAGTTGGTTCACTAGGTGGGAGAAGGGGTGACAATGCTAATGGATGTAGCACTATCACCTCTTCCTCCATTTTTCTATCCTCTACAACCAACTCCTCATCCCTTTCAAACTCAAAATCATTTTTATTGGTGACCTCACTCACCGAATCATCGAGTTCAAGTTGGGATGGTGTGTTTTTGGAATCACGAGCTTCCATGCGGGCCAATACCTCTAATATGTTCCTCACATGCCCCTCAATGGCCTCAACACTAGAGGAGAGCTGGGTATCCGGCTCCTCACTAGTAAAGGATTTCAAGTTTGCTATCCTATTTAAGACATCCTCACGTGTCAAACTTGAACTTCCTTGTTGGTCTTGGTTTTGGGGTATGGTATAGGGTGGTGATGGCCAACTAGGTTGCTCGTAATATTGGTTTTCCGGCTCATTCTCATACCACAAATCCGGACTACCACTCCATTCCGGATTGTAAGAGTTGTGGTATGGATAGCATTCATGAGCTTCTTGCCCTTGAAAACCAATATCTCCTACCTCTTGATAGCACTCGTCATAGTACCCATGGTTTTGGAAACCAAGGGTTCTTTCTCGGTCATCGTGCTGTTCCCACAACAAAGGGCAAGATTCGGTAGGATGGTCGGAATGACACATCCTACAAAACCTTGCTTGTTGAGCCTCTCTTCTCATCATGAGTTCCCTCAAGGTGAGACGCTCTATTAAAAAAAAAATTTCAAAAGTTTGGAATCATAGTGCAAGGATTCTCGATAAAATAAATTACCAAGAACTCAAGCAATACCTACTCCGAACAAAAACAACCACCAAGTAGTGGAAAATAAAAACAACTAGCCATTACACAACCAAATACACCTAAATACTTAAGAATAAACGCCTCTTCCCCGGCAACGGCGCCATTTTGACAGGCGGGCGGTGGTCGCGCCCGCCGTGCAAAAGATAATTTATAAGCCCTTTTTGCTTACTTTCTACAACTAGGTAGATATCGGCAAATCGGGGTCGTCCAAAGAGAAGAGGGATCTTCCTAAGCGTCTAAGCACAAAACGGTCGATATTAGGCTAGGAGTGACTATATTTACACACACTTAAAAGCAAGTAAATGGGGGGGGGTTGGTTGGTTGGTTGTTCCTAAGTTACGAAAGTAAAAAGACAAGATAACTAGCAAGGTCAAGTGACTATGCTAATCATCAAACAAAACTAAGAAAGGGGGTTTTAAACTACAAAGATAAAATGCCTTGGGGGCAACGGATATCCACTTCCACATCTAATGTAGTTCATCGAATCATTCACACATTCCATCATATAGCATTCAGGACCCAACACTCACACACCCATCTAGCAAGTACCACAACACACACATCACAAGGAGTTCTAAGTTCTCATAGATCTTCATGCAAAGGCGCTACGGAATTCGTCACGTTCCTACACCTAAACAATTCAACCACACAAGCACTACCTATGCTCAAACAACTCATGGCACACATGCAGTGAAACACACCGTCAAGAATACATAAACGCCAAATAACAAATGCTTCAAGAATGAATTTAAATCATCTATTCAATACTTCAACTACTTGTCGTGGAGACTAAACTCCTAACCTTCTTAGTTCGTAGTTTGCGAGAGTGAGTTCCACATCTCTCGTCAAACCTCACCAATGACTCCCGAGTCGCGACCACGACTCAAGGTGTCATTGGTGGCATTTAGCACGAAGGACCAACAAGCTTGGCAATGCCTATGACCACTACACCGTGACTAAGCATTTAACCAATTCATGCAATTACACGAGATTAGTCAAGAGCGACCACTCATAGACCACGAGCATATAACTCTTCTCGTTTGCTACACAAACGAACATGATGAAGAGTTCAACATCAATCACATTCGTCTAGCACATTATCAATCCATCAACACAATCAAAAGCTCTAAATCATACTCTCACATTACTAACAAGAATAGGGGGGAAATTAACCCAAATCTCCCAAACCCTAGCTAGCAATTCATCCAAGCATTTCATATCATCAAGCTCCAACAACATTAATAGAATCAACAATTAACATTCAAAGCACAATAAAAGCACAATAGCAAAAACACCAAATAGATAGATAGAAATGAGTTCTTGCTACAGAGATAATGGAAGCTTCAATCCTTTGCTCCCAAGAACAAAACTACTCTAGAACAACAAAAGAAATAATTAAACTAAGAAAAAGCTAAGAAAAGAAAGAAGAGAAAAACCTAGGTTTTCGCCCAAAAACCAGAGAGAAAACGGGCTGGAAAAGCTTGGAGAAGAGGAGGAAAGAGAGGGTATTTATAGTGCAAAGAAAATAAAATAGATTTCTGGCCGCCTTTTGGTCGCGACTCGCGACAAGTTCGTCGCGACTCGCGATGGTGTTGGTCGCGACTCGCGACGGTGTTGGTCGCGACTCGCGATGGTGTCGCGACGGGGGCCAGCACTTTGCATTGTTTCTTTGTCTTCTTCATAGTCATCCCTCTTAATCTTCAAGTCTTCAACAGCCCCAAAATGGTCTTCAACGACGACGGTGTTCATGTCTTCGAAAAAGTCTTCGAAGGTATAGTCTTCAATGTCTTCCGGTCTTCGTTGCCTCCGTGTTCTTCCCTCGTCACACAAAATCCACTTAGAAGAGGTAAAAGAGTACAAAGTTGCTTTTGCCTCTCCTAAGTGAATTTCAAGGTAAAACACAAGCTCTCGATAATAAAAGAGCACAAAAGTGATCCTAAATACTACTAAATAATGCATCTAAAATGGACACATCAGGTGCTACAGGAGAGAGTGACGTATGAACTACTCGGGGGGTGGGGGTGTGGGGGTGGGGGTGGGGGTGTGGGGGGGGGGGGGGGGGAGACCAAGGCCATGTCCCCAAAGGATTTTTCTCAGTTTCTTGCCAGCAACAGCTTATGCATTAGAGAAACCTTATTCTTAGAGCTCATAGAAAGTGGGGGACCCATTATCTTCATGGTCATCATAATCAGTCTTAATTGATTTGATTAGAATATGTGTTTTGTTGGAACAAAAACATTTCTATTCAAATGTATGTACTCCCCTTGTTTTCTTAATGTTGGCACACTTACCATATTTGTACATCATTCTTAACCACTCATTAAACTTTTTACTATCTTCACTCAATTTCCTCCACACATTTCAACGTACAAAAAAAACACCACCTAAACCTATGGTGCCAAACATAGTGAAACGGAGGGAGTACTTGTAAGGATATTTTTATGGTTACTGATTTTTGAATAATTTAAGTACCATTTTTATGATGTGCTGAGGTGCTACAGGAGAGAATGACGTATGAACTACTCGGGGGGTGGGGGGGGGGAGCAGGAAGACCAAGGTCCTGTCCCCAAAGGGGTTTTCAACTATACCATTCAAAAAGAGTTTCTACACTTATTTTTAAAACATTTAAAAATACTTTGTAGACCAAAGTCAATCATTTTCAAACAAGTTTAACCGTTATAAGTTTTAGAGTTTAACATAACACCAACGTCATTCATCCATCACATGTCGGTAAAAACGACATAAGATGCGAAGTCAGCAATTCTTATGAATCAACATATCTGACATCACACATCATTCAATAAGAAAATTTACTTCATTTTTAAAACCTTTTACTTAGTTAAAAATGACCGAGTTAAGAAATCTATCAATTACATTGGCTATTTTTTACCCGGGGTAAAAAATACTTTTTACTTCAAAAAAAATAACCGAGGTAAAATAACTTTTTACTTCAATTATTTGACCTTAGCTAGTAAATCAAGGTAAAAAATATGGATTAAAAGGTCTAGTTGAGTTTCTTGTACTGGGACAATGACCAATGTTTATCGAATTTTCAGGTGACACCAGGGGCCTGTGTGCACTTTTAAAAAAATTGGAGGAATATATACACACTAAATAAATAACTAGGGCGTATAAATGCACTTTACTGTAAAAATGATGAATCGTCAAATATAGTGGAGCCAGAAAATAAATCACACACGTATCTTGTACTTGGTGGGATGCAATGAAGCTCTCACATGTAAACTGAAATCATCTTACAAGAAATAATAGATAGGAAAGACTTGAACTCTACACTCTTGACCTAGATTCAACAGCTTTAGTGATAGCTAAAGTTAGATGGAGCTCTTAGAAAAAATAATTATACAAACAAATTCAAGTAAAACTTGTCCTTTTTTAATTTATAGTTAAAGTTATTTATGTAAAAAACTAGTTATGACTAGTGCAATATTAACTAAGTTTTGTCGTTGCTCTGTGTGATAAACGGTGCGAAATAGCCAAAACGCCGAGTTTTCCTGTCGTTTTACTCTTCTTTCTGTTTCCCTTCTCATTTCACCGATAACGGTCACTGACCGATTCACCACCGCCGCTATGGCGGCTCCAATGCCGGAACGTGAAGGGGGAATATCCTTCCTCCAGGCTCTCGCAAATCGGCCTCCACCACTTCGTGACTCCCTTCCTTCGAACCCAGAGATCGTCCCCAAGACACAATACAAAGGGGAGATAGCCTGTTTGGTAAACCGAAGAGATGCTAACATACTCGCCTCACACTACCAAAATGCTCTCGTGGGTAAATTTGCCCGAGGCAAACCTTTCATGGCGCAGCTCAACGACTCTTTCAGTTCGGTTGGTTTCAAGGGCAAATTCCAAATTGGCTCAATTGACTTCCGACATGTGCTCATCCGTTTCCAAGAGAAGGAGGATTACCAGAGGTTCTGGCTGAAGGGGCAGTGGAGTTTTAATCGTGCTCAGATGAAGGTGTTCAAATGGACGCCAGATTTCTCCCCTGAAGCGGAATCATCTATTGTTCCGGTATGGGTATCTATCCCTCATGTTCCTGTCTATTTTTACAACACAGCTATGCTGACAATCATAGGAAACCAAATTGGGAATTTCATAAAAGTTGACGCTGCAACTGCGGCTCTGTCAAGGCCATCATGTGTCAAAATGTGTGTGGAAATAGACCTTAAGAAAAAACTGCCTTTATTCATCAGAGTTGGAATAGAGGAAGATGGAAATGAATACAATGTTGTCAAACTCCCGTTAGAATTTGAGGACATTCCTCCTTATTGCAATCACTGTAAAACTATAGGGCATGATGACATAGCTTGTATCTATTTGCATCCAGAACAAATCTAACTATATCATCAAAATAAGTCCTCTCCTCAGTCCTGATATTATTTCTCTTATGCAGGAAGCTAAGCTATTTCCACATAGGGAAGATAGACTGATATGGAAACCGGGCATTAGTGGTGATTTCTCCTTCAAATCGACATATTCCATGCTCAGCAACAATCCAGGTTCATATGTATCTGTCAAACATTTTTGGAACCATAGAATTGAAAAGAAGGTCTCAGTTTTCATGTGGAAGATGACAAATTCCTTTTTACCTTTTGACAATATCCTTAGAAAATTGAGATTCTCTCTATCTTCTAAATGTTGTATGTGCAATGTTCAGGAAGACTCTTTAGATCACTTCTTTAATCATTGTGACTTTGCTGTGAATGTTTGGACAATTGTTCACCAGTTTATGGGAATTAGTGATAGAAATTTTACATCCGTATGGGAGAGACTGTCTTACTATATTACTATCCCTGCTCTAAGCTCTCTTCAATCCACAATGATCAAAACGGCAACTGTAATCACTTGTTGGAACTTGTGGAAGATAAGAAATAAATTCATTTTCAAGTCTATAAGACCTTCTCTGGCTCTGGTTCTTGCGCAGATTAGGGATCAGATTTTTTACTCTTTCTGTTGCAGTCCGGTCTTCATTACATCTGAATTTGACTCCAGTATTGCTCAACACTCTTTCCTGCCACTGATCCAAAGGCCTCCAAAGCCAAAAAGTTTGAAAATTTCATGGCAGAGGCCTTCCTATGGGTTTAAAATTAATGTTGATGCTTCTTGGTGCTGCAATACTAACATGTGTGGGATTGGTATGATAACTAGAGATTGTAGGGGTGGTTTCAATAGGGCTTTCACAGAATATGATAATGCTACATCCCCTCTAGAGGCAGAAATAAAGGCAATCAAGTTTGCTATTCAGAAAGCTAATCTTTGCTCCTCACCTGTGTTAATAGAATCTGATTGTCTGAATGCTATTAATTTTGTAAAAAATCCTTGTAGGGCACATTGGAAAGTGTTCTCTCTATCTGATGAGACTCATCAATCTTTGGGTGCTATACAGTTAGTTCACACTTATAGAGAGGCAAATCTTATGGCACACTCACTTACAAAAGAATGTCTGCTGCATAGATCTAATTCTGTTTTGCAGGGCTTCCCAGAACTCTCAAACACGATCCAAGGGCTAATCAGACTTGATCAGATGGGTACTCCGTCCTTACGAATTATTTAGCTCGGATACTACTGATCTCTTTTCTTTCTGTACAGGTACATTTAATTGACTGTGGAACACTACCGTTCAGCTTGCACCATTGAAGGCTTAAACTGATCCTCATCTTGGTGAGATAAAATGGAAAAAGCAAATGGAAATCTGTGGATGACTATGTACAAACTCGGATTCACTACTCTCACGGCAGTACTGACGATTTTGATCATCAATGCTGATTCTTGGGACATCCCTAGCTGCCGTATCTGATGCTATGAAGTTAGGAAATGATATGCTTCTAAACTATGGGAAGTTTTTGAACTGCCTTGTGTCTCTTTAATTAGATTCACTAACAAGTTTGATTACTTAGTCTATAGTTTTTAGCTTGTAATCCTCTTTCTACATCCTAAACTCTAGATAGGTTTTGAAGGTAACAAGTATTGCCTTAGGAGCAGATTGCCTGTTGTATAGTACTACTTAGACGCACTTCATCTTTTTCATTTCATGTGCATTTTCTCTCTTTTTCTGGCCAGGGAACGCCAATTGAAATTCCCCCATCTAGGATGGTTTAACCTTAAAAAAAACAATATTAACTAAGAAATTGTTACTAGCAATAAAAAAGGGAATTTATGATTTTTTTAAAACACTCATTATCCACCTTACTCCCTCTATCCCAACTCAATTTGTAGAGAGAGAAAGAGGGGTGGTATTTTTGTACAGTGATAAAGTCAGAAAAAGCTGACTTGAAATGATAAAAAGTTGATGGGTAACAGTGACTGCTCAATGTTAATTATAAAAATTACACACTAATATTGCTATCCAAATTTACAAAAATTTCCCCTAATTTGTTACAAATCAAATTAAAAGAACTACATTTTGGCTTCTAAACCTCCAGTTCATCTTCTTCGGCCGGAGACCTCCAGCTCATCTTCTTTAGCCGGAGAGATACACAGATCTGAAAAAAAACAGAGCAAATTATCAAATCGAAAAATAGAGCAAAAACCTCAACTTAAAAGCAAACAGAGTAAACCGAGCAAACAGAGCAAAAGCAAGCAAACAGAACCAACGAAACAAAAACAAAGCAAAAATGAAGCAAAAACAAAGCAAAAAAAAACTTAATTTCAGAGCAAACGAAGCAAAAACAGAGCAAAAACCACAACTTAAAGCCCTTTGTTTTTTTTTTTAAATCAAAGTATGTTTGTACATGAGTTCGGCAAAAAAAACCGAAGAAGTGATACAAAGAAGTGCATCGACCCCTATAAACAGTAAACAAAGTGCTGTAATGAAAGTAGAAGTCACGATCCTAGGGAGAGAATCTCCACCCCTCGTGTGAATTCTCTCCCTTGGCCAGGCAACTTATACATGAAGGTGAATGGAAACATATAAGCTCAAAGGTAAGAGGAATGGCAATCAGGCTGAAAGCTATTCTACTAATGTAATTTCCAAATGCCAAAGATTAGGATATGGCCACTTGTGTCATTAGTGCGATATCAAAGATGTTGCTGCCCCAGCAAGCAAACCATCTTCTGGAGTCTGATCTTCCACTCGGGCATCCAGGTATGCGACATCTCTTGGAGTCTGAGTCTCTGTATTTGTCTACTTCATGTTATAGATCAGTTATCTGCCTCTCAAAGTTGGAAAATTGATGAACATCAGAGCCAGACATGGCAACTCAGAGCAGATGCAGAAGTGCTTCATTACTTTCAGTCCTGCACAAGTCCTGCACAAGCAAACAGCAAGTCATAAGGCAGTATCTGTTCCTAATTTATATCTGCTTAGTGCTTCTGAGATGGGGTACATTATCTCTATCCAAAATTATAAGCCCTCTGATCTCAGGGGAAACATTAGTAAGATTGAGACTTTGGTTGTTCTGAAAGTGATGTTTAGAGATAGCATGAGCCACTGCATTACCCTCCCTATAGACATGTTTTAGTACCGCTGAGCCAATCAAGGATTTAGCCTTAAAAACCAGCTGAAAGAGTTCCCATTTTGCAGTATAAGGATTACTGATCATCTGTACCGCCAATTTTGAATCAGATTCAATGATAAAGTTATGATCAAGGTGGTTAAAGGTGTAGCAAGCATGCAATATGGCTTCAATTTCTGCGTGTAAAGGAGATACACTAGCAATTGAAGTTGAGCTAATACAAATAGGCTGACCGAGGCTATTCCTGGCAATAAGACCAACCGAAGCATTACCAGAGCTCCAGGAGGCATCCACATTTATTTTAGTACAACCAGGTTCAGGCTTAATCCAATATACTTTCTTAAAATTTGGCTTTGGGGGAGGTCTCAATAGCGGGATTAGATGCTTAAAGTCTGGAGGGATTGAGTGTGTTGATAATATACTAGGCTTACATTTACTCAGTGTCAATCTGATCAGTTCATCAACCTCCCTACAGATATTATCCACAGAGAATGGCTTGTGATCATATAGAAAGCTGTTTCTAGCTTTCCATAAGCACCAGCAGGTCAGAGATGGAAGTATCATGCAGTAAACTTGATAAAACTGAGGTAAATCTTGACAGCTCCAGAATAGAAAGAATCTCTGGGGTATCGAGTGTTGGTCATTAAGATTGAAATGAATGGATGCAGTCAAGGAAGACCAAACTTTCTTTGCTAATGGACAAGTGATAAAATAATGTTGGATAGAGTCTGAATAACAGCAAGCTGGACACTTGGAAGCTAAACTAAAACCACATGTAATCAGTATTTCGTCAAAGGGAAGAAAGGCATGTAGCAGTTTCCATACAAAAATTGAAATCTTTTTGAGAAAGAGGGAGTTCCATAGATATTTAGTTACAGGGAAGTTACCTGATAGTTGAACGAGTGCCCTACAGGGAACTTAAAGCCCTTTGTTGATAACACTTTACTATAGCTGATCTATTAAAACCCAGACCCGAATCAACAAATCAAATAAAAACCAAACCTAAACAACTTTAAAAATGGGCCAAACAAGGGATTCAAAACCTGAAAAAGACCTATCATTCGAACAGATCTGGAAAACCTGAATCCAAATATCCATTAAAAATAAAAAAAACAACCCACAAATCATGTAAAAACTAGAAAATCAAGAAAAAAAATCGTGAATGAATAAGGTAATTTATAAAAAAAAACACCAACATCATACGAATTTAAAGTCAATGTGGTACTCCGTTCGAAACCCGTTCGGAATCAACAACAAACAACAACAAAAAAGACACGAGAAGATTGACAGGATTATAGATCTGAAAATAAATTCACGAGAGGGAGAAGAAGAGGAAGAAAGAGAGTAAGAAAGGAAAAGAGGAAGAGAGAGAGGGGAGAGTGGGAAATGAGGAGATACTGTGGCTTTTGTGCAAATGGAAAATAAAGCCTAATCTTTTCTTTAAACCCTAAATAAAGCTCAAATCCATTTGAAATTTCAGCCAATTTAAATGGCGAACTAGGAATTCTAGGTCAAGTCAACAAGCCCAAATTTAATTAAAATTTGAAATTGCAATTTAAGTTGGGACAACCCAAAATAGAAAGTGTGTATTTTGAGATGGGATGGAGGGAGTACACAAGATGAATTTGCAGCCATACAAGCAGCAATGCTACAATCAATTAAACAACATACAACACATGTTGTTATTCACTCTAATTTGTAAAAATGCTCTAAGATATCCCCAATACTATCCGAGATTGCATTAGATGTGGAACCATTAATCAAGGACAATTAAGTTTTAGCAATAGTTTTCACAAAATTGCATATTGTAATTAATTAGTAGGATATATG
The DNA here is from genome assembly GCA_037428765.1 of Rubia yunnanensis. Taxonomy (NCBI): domain Eukaryota; kingdom Viridiplantae; phylum Streptophyta; class Magnoliopsida; order Gentianales; family Rubiaceae; genus Rubia; species Rubia yunnanensis. The sequence continues at coordinate 41,373,155 of CM075061.1, read as the reverse complement.
TAATAGGTGATATTAAGGAATTAAAATATTACTTTTAATTGTAATTATATTCTATTATCTTTTCTTAGCTTATATAGGTATTCTATACCACTATATAATGTACCATAAGATCATAAATACAAATAAAAATTATTACCCTTATTTTCTACATGGTATCATAGCCTGAAAAAATCCTGAAACCCTAAGAAAACATTCTGCTGCCTATCAGAGCCACTGCCGCCACTGTCAAGCAGCACGTCGATCTACACGCAGCCGCCGTCATCGGCTTTGTTCCACCGCTCATCAGTCGCCACAGCCACCGCCTGGCCATGGTAATCCTTGCACCAACTTTCAATACCACAGCAACCCACCTCTAGCACCGGTTTTTTATGTTCTAGCACCGGTTTTTTCGTAAAAAAAAATCGGTGCCTAAGTAATCGGTGCTAAATTAGCACCGGTTTTTTTGTTAGCACCGGTTTTTCAACCGGTGCTAAATTAGCACCGGTTTTTCTTTTGTTAGCACCGATTTTTCAACCGGTGCTAAATTAGCACCGGTTTTTTTTGTTGAGTGGGTCTCCTGACAGGCGGCCTGTCCATAAGCTTATGGATAGGCCACTTATTTTTTACCTTATACACTGCATTTATTAAATTACATACAAAATTTAAAATTTTTGAAAATATTTTTTTATATGATATATTTTTATATTTTCACCTTCAAATACATATTATTACTTGTTTTAACTTGTAAAATGCAATCTTTAAATTTTATAAAAAATCACAACATTTAAGACAAATGCCCCTGAGAACTGTCCATAAGCTTATGGAAATGCCGTCTTTCCTGAGACCTACTCATTTTTGTTAGCACCGGTTTTTTAACCGTGCTAATTTAGCACCGGCTTTTTTGTTAGCACCGGTTAAAAAACCGGTGCTAATTTATTAACGACGTTGAAAAAAATCCCTTCTTCTGAAAGCTGCAGCGCGCTGCCGCTTTCAGAGAAAGGGAAAAAACTCAAAATTAACAATTTTATTCCAAATTAATTTAATAATAAAATCAACTTCACAAAATTAATAATTTATTTCCACATTAACGTAATTTATTTCGATCTATTCGGTTCGGGTTATTCAATTTTTTTCCTAAAAAATCAAAAACCAAATCCGACCCGAATTATTCAATTAACCCAAATTATCCAAACCGAATTCTAAATTTGAATTCGGTTTCAAACCGAATTCTAAATTTGAATTCGGTTTGAAACCGAATTCTAAATTTGAATTCGGTTTGAAACCGAATTCTAAATTTGAATTCGGTTTGAAACCGAATTCTAAATTTGAATTCGGTTTGAAACCGAATTCTAAATTTGAATTCGGTTTGAAACCGAATTCTAAATTTGAATTCGGTTTGAAACCGAATTCTAAATTTGAATTCGGTTTGAAACCGAATTCTAAATTTGAATTCGGTTTGAAACCGAATTCTAAATTTGAATTCGGTTTGAAACCGAATTCTAAATTTGAATTCGGTTTGAAACCGAATTCTAAATTTGAATTCGGTTTGAAACCGAATTCTAAATTTGAATTCGGTTTGAAACCGAATTCTAAATTTGAATTCGGTTTGAAACCGAATTCTACCGAATAAACCAAATTGTTTCCAATCTTAATCAAATTGAATTCAATTCAATCAATTTTTTGGCCCACAACAATTATGGGCCAAACTAAAAAACAAATAAACATGTTTAAATTTTAACTTTAAATTAACAATTACAGCCCAAAAATTCAAGGCCAAATAATTTGTCATTTATGGCCCAATTGCATCTAATGTTTTGCCTTAGAAAGAATGGAGGAGTTCCCTAGTATTTATAGTTGAAATTTGAAGGCTAAGTCTCCACCACTTCCAATGTGGGACTAATGTAGTAAGGCTAAGTCTAAAGCCTTTGCTGCCTTGCTTCTTGACTTATGTTCCATTTCATGTTCCATTTTCCATTTCATGCTTCTCTACGGCTTCAATTTCATGTTCCATTTTCCACCTTTTCTTCCATTATTATTATTTATTTGTTGAATTTATTATGAGTCTGTCTCTTGAAAGACGGTATTTTCATAAGTCATAGAAATATTATGGTTTAAAATGCAAATTAGAATAAATGAAGATAAAATTTATGGGTTGAATGAATCAGGTTATAAACTTTATAACTACTACATGTTGCATAATAAAATTTTGATATTGCAACTAAGATATTTTACTTTGTATTATTATAATTAAACCCTGTTTTTCCATAAGCCTACGGAATAATGGAAAGACGGTATTTTCCAAAAAATTTCCATTTATTATTACATTATTTAATTTGAGGAGTATTTCGTGACTGAGGATTATTTAATACCATTTGATCTCAAATCCTTTTCAATTATTATTATTACCCTATTAATTTGACTTATGTTTTTACCTTTTCCATACATGATGAATGTGTTTATAATATATTTTTATGATTTCTTTCTCTTCTATTTATATAAGTAATTTAAATACATTTAGAGGGTAAAACAAAAATTCCACTAATAAATTAAACAATGCTAGATTTAAAGGCTCCGGCAGCGGAGGGTGGCAGCGCCAGTGGTAGAGGATCCTCCTCAACCCGTTCAGCTCGGCAACGAGCAAGGACATGCTAATAACAATAAAAAATCAATTAAACGGTGAAAAGATGATGGAATCATCACGTCAAGACTGCAAATCAAAGATTAAAACGAGAAAAAAAACAAGTAAAGTGACGAACCTAGGATTTCATAGCAACGGAGTGTAGCAAATCGGAACAGAGGGGAGCAACATAGCGGAGCATATCTGAACAGGTCGGAGCATATCTCAACTCGTTCAGTTCGAGAATGAGCAAGGACCTGCAAGTAACAATAAAAAATCAATTAAACAGTGAAAATATGTCGAAATCACCACGTTGGGACAACAAATCAAAGATTAAAATTAGAAAATGAGAAAAAAAAACAAGTAAAGAGACGAACCTAGGGTTTCATAGAAGAGTGAAGCAACGGATGGAGCAAATCGGAGCACAGAAGAGCATATCTGAGCAGATTGGAGTGGGGTGGACCGTGGAAGAGAAAACGAAGGAGGAGCGGAGCTACGGAGGAGAAGCGGCGAAGGAAAAATGGAGGAAGAGCAGAGGACGAATAGAGAACGGTTGGTGAATTGGGGAAGAAAGATGTATTATTATTCTAATATAATTACATAGAAGTCCCTACCCCTTTTCTTATTTTAATATAGACCTCAGTCTCACCATAATTTTGGGTGAGACCGTTTCACCCAAGTCTTTGTAATTTATTATATACTAGTTAAAGTAAGGCTTAACCATTGATTAGTTAAAGTCAACTTTGTTATTAGTGTTTATATATTGAAAGTCAAGTAAAGTTTGACCATTGATTAGTTAAAGTCAGCTTAGTCACTAGTTTTTATATATAGAAAGTCAAGTAAGGTTTAACCGTTAATTAGACAAAGTCAAACATTTTTATTAGTATTTATTATATACTAATTCAAATAAAGTTTGACCGTTAATTAGTTAAAGTCAACTTTACTATTAGTGTTTATATATTGAAAGTCAAGTATAGTTTGACCGTTGATTAGTTAAAGTCAGCTTAGTCACAGGTTTTTATATATAGAAAGTCAAGTAAGGTTTAACCGTTAATTAGACAAAGTCAAACATTTTTATTAGTATTTATTATATACTAATTCAAATAAAGTTTGACCGTTAATTAGTTAAAGTCAACTTTATTATTAGTGTTTATATATTGAAAGTCAAGTATAGTTTGACCGTTGATTAGTCAAAGTTAGCCTAGTTATTAGTGTTGGGAAAGTCTCAGGAAAGGTGGCCTTTCCATGAGCTTATGGACAGTCCTCAGAGATACTTGCCTAAAATGTTATAATTTTTTTATAAAATTTAAATATTGCATTTTATAAGATAAAACAAGTAATAATATGTATTTGAAGGTGAAAATATAAAAATATATAATCTAACAAAATTTCAAAATTTTTAAATTTTGTATGTAATTTAAGAAATGCAGTGTATAAGGTAAGAAATAAGTGACTTGTCCATATCATGGACAAATACCAAGATGGATACATGCAGAAGACACTGGGATTGAAGGGCAAAATAACTAGAGGACCATGGCATTTCGACTGGTATGGCGGTTCAAGTGTTGGAGGCTTTCGAGAGCTCGAGTCGGCACTCGAGTCCTGGAGGCATTCGAGTCCTCGAGGGGTATGGTAGAGGTTCGAGGGGTTGGGTGGCGGTTTTATGGGGGCAAAATGACTCGAGGGCCATGGCAGTTCGAGGGGAGATTTCGAGTGGTGGAGGTCTCCGAGTGCTCGAGGAGGCTTTCGATTTCTCGAGGCTTTCCCGTCCTCGAGGCATTCGAGTCTTCGAGGCATTCAAGTACTGGAGGTATTCGAGTCCTAGAGGCATTTGAGTCATGGAGGCGTCTGAGTCATGCGGTCGTCCGAGTCCTCGAGGAGGCCTCCGATTTCTGGAGTCCTCGAGGAAATTTTTTTTTGGCGATTTCTTTGGCGGGAAAATTCCAAACCGGTGTTATTTTTTCCAAAACCGGTGCTAAAATTTTCAAAATCGGTGCTATTTTAAAATTTTGGGCTATTTTATTGGCGGGAAAACAATTATAGAAAATTTTTAGCACCGGTTTTAGGTGCTATTTTTTTAAAAAAATTGGTGCTAAGTTTTAATTTTTAGCACCGGTTTTTAAACCGGTGCTATTTTTTTGCAAAACCCGGTGCTATTCCTTAATTTTTAGCACCAGTTTTTTAAACTGGTGCTATTGTTTACTAAAACCGGTGCTATTTTGAATTTGTTGGTGGGAAGATAGAATTTTACAAATATTTAGCACCGATTTTTAGAATCCCGGTGCTAATATTTTCAAAACCGGTGCTATTTTAAAAAATTTTGCTATTTCTTTAGCGGGAGAATGAGTCTCGAAAATTTTTAGCACCGGTTTTTTTAAATCGGTGCTATTTTTTACAAAAACCGGTGCTAAGTTTTAATTTTTAGCACCGGTTTTAAAAACCGGTGCTATTTGTTTTGCAAAACCGGTGCTATTATTTAATTATTAGCACCGGATTTTAAAACCGGTGCTATTTTTTACTACAACCGGTGCTATTTTGAATTTTTTGGCGGGAAGATAGAATTTTACAAATATTTAGCACCGGTTTTTAGTACCCCGGTGCTAATATTTTCAAAACCAGTGCTATTTTAATTTTTTGGCTATTTCTTTTGCGGGAAAAATAAAATTTTCTAATTTTTAGCACCAGTTTTTAAAAACCAGTGCTAATTGTTTCCAAAACCGGTGCTATTGTAAAATTTTGCACCGGTTTTCAAAAAACCGGTGTTAAAATTAAAAAATCGGTGTTAAAAATTAAAAAACCGGTGCTAAAAAACTGGTGCTAGAGATCGGTCTCTGTGGTAGTGTTTCCTTATCTGACCGGTCCGTGCATTAAGCCACACTCGCCGATCTCGAAGCTCACGCGCCACCGCGTTTCCTTCACGCACTACCACCGATATGATAAGCCACCGGTTGCTACACCTGCTTCTGATCCGTACCTGATTTTGCACGTGTCTGTCTCTGAAGAACATGCTCGTATTAATGCTACACCTGAGGTTCCGAAGGTTCCAGAATAAGTGGTTATGATGTAATTGCGAGATTACTGAAGTAGTTGCAGTTGCAATTTGGCCCTCGGACTACTGTACTTATTGGTCGTTTGTCGACAGATAATTACTTTATTGGTTCTCGCGATGGTCCTAGTTTGGTTATTATACTGAACATACTAAAAGGTCAAGAAAATTACATTGAATGGTCTGACACGATATGTTGTGTGTTCCTTGCTAAGAACAAGATTGGGTTCATTGATGGATCCATTACAAAACCCCAGGATGGTCATCCTAATGCTGCTGATTGGCCTGGGGTTAATGCTACTCTTGTCTTCTGGATCTTGTAAACCCTGGATCTGGTGTTGAAATCTTCTACAAGCTCATTTGCTACAGTTAAGGAACTATGGGATTACTTGAAGGCACGATTTATTCTTGGTGATGGTATGAAGATTTGGCAAATGCAAGAGGCTATTCAGAGTTGCAGGCAGAACGGCCAGCCCATCAACATTTACTTTAGCAAACTGAAGAAGCCGTTTGCAGATTACCACTGCATGCGGCCTCCCCTAGTTTGTGACTGTGAAGATAGCAAGACACTATTCCATTGCAATCTTTCTGCCAGAGTCTTCCAAGAGAGAAAGAGAGAGAAGGATTTGATCTATAAATTCATCTCTGGTCTCGACGAAGATTTTCACACCTTGTTATCACATATCATGAGCATTGATCCGATGTCATCTGTCATGAAAGTGTATGCCCTTGTTACCCAAGAGGAGAATCATCGAGCTGTCATCCAAGCTCGTGAGCCTTCTTCTAACTCCATGGCGTATGTTGTACGACGGCCACCACCTACAAGTTCTTCGCCAGTTGTTCTTTCTGCATCTGACGGCAAGAATCTTATTTGTACACATTGTTATCGTAAGGATCACTGACAAAGATTCCTCTTTCCAGATCATTGTTGTACCAAATTGGTTCAAGAAGTTAAGCGAGAAAGCTAGCGTAGCCAGGAGGAAGCCAGCCTTCGGCCGGCTGCTGCCACTATGAACGGAGGATCCACCAGGGCTCTTCCACTCCCTTTGTCGTTTGCCCACCGCCGCCATGTCGCTTCCTAGCCTAGCAGCGGCGGCTTCCCCTGGCTGCGTCCTTACCAGGCCTAATTTTTCCCCTGCTCTATCTGATGACCAATGGAGCACGACCATGCATTTATTTAATCAGTTTAATTCTCTTACTAACAATGGGTCAGGTAAGTCTACTTTTCCTTTAATACTTGATTTGGGAGCCTCATATCCCATAACTAGTGATAAGAGTTCTCACACTGATATTACTACTGCTATTAACACTGTTAATGTTAATCTGCCTGATGGCTCTGTGTCATCTACTACCCAATATGCTTCTATTTGCTTTGGTGTTGTTACTCTTACTCATGTGCTATATATACCTACTTTGATGTGCAACCTATTATCATGCTCTAGATTGTTATCTGCCTTAAAATGTTTAGCTTTGTTTACCAAAAATTATTGCATTTCATAGAAAATCAGTACGAGGAAAGTGATAGGCATGGGTGAACAGAAAGGAGGGATGTTTTAGTTTCGTCTGTTCAATACTCGTGATCATCCTCCTATCCCGTAGTCTTTTCCAACAGTTGCTACTGTGTCTTCTTCTGATTTATGGCATCAGCATCTTGGTAATCCTTCCTCTATGGTGTTGTCTTCTATTTCTTCTATTGATTTTAGCATTAATAAGGCTTATGTTCCTTTCTCTATATGTTATAGAGAAAAACATACTAGACATAGTTTTCCACTGAGTTCTACAAATGCTACTGCATTATTTCAATTAATACTATATGATGTTTGGGGTCCTTATAGAACACCATCTTCTAGTGGTAAATTTTATTTTTTAACTATAGTTGATTATTCTCGAGCTGTTTAGGTCTATTTATTAGTGGTTAAGTCAGAAGTAGCTTCTAGATTTTTGGAATTTTTGCCTTGGTTTAGAACCAATGGGGCCTAACCATACTGCATGTTCAGGTTGATAACGAGACTAAATTTTTGCCTTTGAGATCTCATTTTGCTGCATCTAGGATCATTTTTAGACATCTATGGTTGATACACTACACCAGAATGGTCGAGTTGAAAGAAAGCATCGCTATTTACTCAATGTGGCACGTGTTTTACAGTTTCAAGCCTGTCTTCCAGTTGATTTTTGGGAAAAGTGTGTTCTTACTGCTGCTTATCTGATTAACCGAACATCGACGAAGCATCACAATGGTCGTACTCCCTTTGAGTTGCTCTATGGGAAAGCTTCAAATTACTCATCCTTGAGGGTTTTTGGATGCTTGTGTTTTGCTTCTCATGTGCCCAGATATCGTGACAAGTTTGTACCAAGAAGTCGGCGTTGTTTATTTCTTGGTTACCCCGTCGGAAAGAAAGACTATCGCCTTTTTGACCTAGATTCCCGTGTAATCTTTACCAGTTGGGATTCAAATATTTTTGAAGACCAGTTCCCGTATTTTGCAACTTCTACATCGGCCTCATCAGAACACCCTGGCAGTGCCAACAACTAACCGTCGGCCTCCTTATTGTCGATGCCGAAGTTGCACAGGCCATTGTCGCTGGCCACTACCAGACATCTACCTCATGCCGCCACCGACCCTATGCCTCCAGCCACCGCCAAACCCTATACCTCTGGCCGCCGCTGGTCACCCCACACGGACGCTGCCGGTTGTCCAATGATAGTCACTGCTAGTCCTCCATCGCCGGATGTCGTCGGTCCTCCATTGCCAGCTGTCGTCGATCTCCTGTCGATGGCTCATCTACACCGGCCGGTGGTGGCACTGGCCCACCGGCACTCATTGGCCCATCCCCGGTGGACATGGTTTCGTTGCCGGATCCCAACAAAGGCCTCCAGACTCCACTTTTGTCCTAGCCAGAAGTTGTGTCGCCAAGAACACCGCCACCTCACGAGCCACCGACAACAAAGTATTCCGCCGTTGAGTTTCCACCTATCAGACAAAGTTTTCGTGCTCGCCGACCTCCTCCTTATTTGGAAGATTATGATTTTGATGATTATGCATGTGCTCTTACTGCTAAAGACATCCCATACTGCTACGTTCACTCATGTGTCATCACTATCCTCAGGTGTTCTCTATCCTCTTACTGATTATGTAAATTGTGATAAATTTTCTATTATGCATTCTAGATTTTTGGGTGCAGTAACATCTAGTGCAGATCCCACCACTTATTCCAAGGCATCGCATCATGCTCACTGGCGAGATGCTATGACTGAAAACATTATTGCGCTTGAGCGCAATCGGACTTGGACTTTGGCCCCACTGCCTCTGGATAAGAAGGCGATAGGTTGCAAATGATTTTACTGGACAAAGTTTAAGTAAGATGGTACTATTGAACGTCATAAGGCAAGCCTAGTTGTTCTCGGGAATCGCTAGGTTGAAGGGATTGATTATACTGAGATATTTTCTCTGGTTACAAAGATGAGTTATGTTCGTCTATTCTTATATGTTGCAGTCATTCGTGGTTAGGAACTGCATCATATGGATGTCCATATTGCTTTCCTGCATGGTGATTTGCATGAAGAGGTTTTTATTTGACCCCCACCGGGCTTTGCCGCACCCAATGGTCAGGTATGTGGCCTTCAGAAATCTCTTTATGGTCTTCACCAGGCTCCTAGAAATTGGTTTGCCAAATTGGCTTAGGCTTTACGAGCATTTGGTTTTGCTCAGAGGAAGGCAGATTACTCTTTGTTTGTCTTTCTCGTGAATCGGTTTCTTTGAATGTTCTGGTTTATATGGATGATTTGGTTATTGTTGGTAGCTCTTCTGCACTCACTTCTGAGTTCAAGAAACACTTAAGTTCGAGTACACACACTTGGTTCACTTAAGTATTTCTTGGGCATAGAGATTTCTAGAAGACCGGAGGGGATGTTTCTTTTGCAAAGGAAATATGCCTTGGACATTTTATCTGATAAAGGTTTATATGCTTCTAAACCGATTGACTTTCCAGAGGAGCAACAGCATGATCTGGTGCATGTTGAAGGTCCGCCTTACCATGATCCCGAGTAGTACAGGCGTCTGGTTGGGCACCAGATGTACCTGACTATCACACGTCCTGAGCTTGGTTATTCGGTTCATACACTTGCTCAATTCATGAAGTGTGTGCTTTTTCCTCACTGGCAAACTGCAGTTCGTGTGTTGCACTACCTGAAGAGTCATCCTGGTCAAGGTTTATTTCTCTCTTCCAATAGTGCGTTACAGTTGAATGCTTACTGTGATTCAGATTGAGCTGCATGCACAATTACCCGGCGTTCCCTTTTTGGATATTTTGTGATGATTGGTGATTCTCCACTTTCTTGGAAGACCAAGAAGCAACCTACGGTTTCTCGGTCTTCTGCTGAAGCGGAGTGTCGTGTTATGGCTGTTACCTGTTGTGAGTTGTTATGGCTTAAGTCTTTACTCAAAGACTTAGGGGTTAAGCACACTTCTCCTATGCGACTATTTTGTGATAGTCAATATGCTTTTCATATTGCGGCTAATCCAGTGTTCCATGAGCACACAAAGCACATTGAAGTTGATTGTCATTTTGTCCAGGATTTCGTTCAATCTGGCACTATGGTTACTCAGCATATTCGCATGTTAGACCAACCTATGGATTTGTTCACTAAGGCTCTCGGGCATAACCTGTTTCATTCCATGCTTGGCAAGTTGGGCATTTCTGATCCCCAAGCTCTAACTTAAGGAAGAGTATTAAGGAATTAAAATATTACTTGTAATTATATTTTATTATATTTTCTTAACTTGTATAGGTATTCTGTACCACTATATAATGTACCGTGAGATAGGAATACAACCATAGAGTATTGCTTTATTTTCTACAGGTGCTTATAATGTGTAATCCTTTTTCACTGATTAATGAACTCTTTTTCGAGGAAAATTTTGTTGATTCTAAATATTGGAATGAGCGTCTTTAATTGAATCTTTGACCAAGGTAACGGCATTTTAGAAATGTTTGTATACATTATCACATTCTTTTGGAGATAATAATAATTTATATATCCAATTTTAAGTGAAATTATAGGTTTTATTCCTTTTTATTACTATTTTTCTAAAAAAATTTATATTATTATAAAAAAAATTTAATTGGTGTATTAACCGAATTAAAAATGTTTTAATGAAGTTAATGGACCAATTAATGGTTACCAATTTTTTTTAACTATAATTTAACATTTTTGTGGTTAAACAAATATTTTTTAAAATTTTCCTTCTTCCAATTTTTTCTCCACTACCTTTTCCACCATGTTTCAAACACTACCAACCCAATCATACTTACTCGCTATCTCTTTTGTTGTCCCTATTTTCTACGTGCGCTGTTTCCTAGAGGTGACACTATCACTTTTAGGAAGGTTGCTAAATATTGTCTCACTTAAACTGACTAATACTATGTGGGGATCAATTGAAAATATTTCATAATAATGTGAAAATGATTTGGGAATAGTTTATAAAAAAATGAATGAAACATGTAATTTTGACTAAAAGTAGTTTTTTTTTTCTCCCGTTGAAACCCCCTCAACAAGAGAGGGAGAGCTTATATGAGGTGCTTTAAATCTTAAAGAATGAAATGACAATATTATGAGTATGTATTACAAATAAAGCTCAAATCATGACTTTTGTAAAGTGTTCAAATCTATTAGCCTCCACCCCGTATTGACCAAAGTTTGGCCGGAATTTATAATTTCATGACTTTGGTAGATAATTCTATAATGCGGCATACAAAAATTACTAATAGAAACAAAATGTTTTTATTAGTAATAATTGTGCACAAGTTATAAAAATGAGTGGACCAAAAGGTTGCCGAGGTTGCATTGAGACACATTTGAATGCACTTGTGCTGGAAAAAGCCGAGGTCCTGTATAATCAAATGGATGAAGAGCATTTAAGGGCAAAAATTCATGAACAGGTTGTATGAACAAAATTGGTGAAGAACGGAGACAGATGAAATGGCCAATCCAGGTTTCCAACCAACAACCAAATATGAGTAGCAGGTTTTCTAGCACTTCATTGACATGATCTAATAATGCATATAGGGAAGTTAAATTTCAAAAGCAGCAGCCTCCATGAACTAAAGCAGCAACGATATAATTCCTATATCAGCAGCATCAATTCTAATTATGCAATGGTAATCTAACATCTGGCATGTCCATCCTATCCAAATGCATAAGTCCTCTTATTTTTTGTGGAAGATTCGGTAAAGTCAAGTGGTTTCATTGAATATTTTAATTGGCAATTTGTGAACATATTTGAAAATGAAAATCTTTCCATGTTGGAGCATGCGAACAAGCCACAGTTACGCGTATAGAGTCAAACGGAAGAAGATCAGAATATTATGGTATTTGTGATTTATGGAAATCTGAATATTCTGCAATATGTTAGGCGATGGTAGAAGCATATTTGGTTTATGGAAAATCCCTACAAATATGGTATTGAGGTTATCGAATATATGAGAGATATTGTGATAAGGAAAATCCCTTTATTTTTGGGATTTAGATATGCTTCAGAGGAAGATAAAGAATAGGAATATTATGGAGATAATCATGGAGAGTTCCGATCTGCACATGGCTTTAAAAGGAACATCACGGCTGCATTAAACTCATGATTTAAACTGAGAAAATTGGCACACAGATTTTCATCTTTCCGAGAGTCTTGCAAAGAGCCAGATCTATATGTTCCAACATATGAGACATGCCGTTCAAAGTTCAGAATCGTATGCCTTAATTCCTCGGGAGGAGGAGATCCAGCGTCGACGAGTTTCGAGGTCAGAGGGAGTCTGATCAAGGCGGATCGGTAGCTAGGAGAGCTAACAGAACTCACACGTTTGATTAGTAAAGATAAGTATTTTGTATCGTGTACTTTGTACTGTATCTTTCTGATTAATGGATTCATTCTGAATTGGGTTGCAGATGTAGGTGAATTTCACCGATCTGCGTAACCAAGTCTTGTGTCTTTTATGCTTTACTTTATTGTATACTTGGTTAGATAGGTTATGTTGGAACATAGTAGTATTAATTAAGAAAATTTGGTAAAACCAAATTTCATTTGGTATCAGAGCTTATTCACTTATTTTTCCCTAGGTTGTGTCAAGGAAAGTGTGATTCGGTTTTACCATGGCGACCAAAGAAGGAGTTTCGGTGTCTCGGCCACCTCTACTGGAAGGCAACAACTACAATTATTGGAAGGCACACATAAGAGTTTTCAACAACTCACTAGATGAACTTTCTTTGCACTATGTTGAAAACGAGTGGAACCACCCTACGGAGGATGCTGATACAAGCTCTAAGGCGAAAGAAGGAGAGTCAAGTCAAAGGGAGCAGAAACTCAAAGACAAATCTACTTGGTCTCCGGTTGAACTCAAGGCCTCATTGGAAAATTCAAAAGCATTAAATGCTATCTTCACCGTAGTTGATGAAAATCAGTTCAAACTCATCTCTACATGTCATCAAGCCAAGAAAGCATGGGATATTCTGCAAACTATTCATGAAGGAACTAGTCGAGTTCGAGAATCTAAATTACAGATGTTGGCTATAAAGTTCGAGGAACTCAAGATGGAGGTAGATAACACTATAACATCTCCAACATAGTATATGAACTCGGAAAAGTCTACACAGAGGCGAAATTAGTGAAAAGACATTAAATCACTTCCTAAAAAGTTTGTAATGAAGGTTGCAGCAATAGAAGAAGCAAGAGATGTAGCCACCATGAGCTTAGATGAATTAATGGGATCATTACATACTTATGTGATGACATTCCAACACACTACAAAAAGGGTCCAAAAGGAGTTGGCGTTCAAAACATCGTCATCAAAGGATGTTCACGAATCTAACAGTGATGATGAATTTGAAAAACTTGCACTTATCACGAAAAACTTCTCTAGAATGCTGAAGAAAATAGTAAACAAGAACTCTCAGGAAAGGTTTGGAGGAAATAGAATAAGGCCACAAGAATTTGGAACTAATCGTGGGACAAGGTTTGAACAAGGAAATCAACAGTTTTCCAGAAATTAAAGTGGTGAACCAAAACAGCCTGGACGAATTCAATGCAGAGAATGTGAAGGATATGGTCATATTCAGGATGAATGTGCAAATGCCTGGAAGAAACAAGGAAAATAATATGTCACCTCTTGGAGTGAGATGAAGAGGACAAGAAATATGAAGAGGAACTTACAAGTAACTAGGTGGCGTTTGGAGCAAAAATCCATGATGCATCGGAAGATGGATGTTCCAACACATCAGATAGAGTCGAAGCTATATGTTCCAACATAGACTCATATGAGGTGTATAGTGATCATGATGGACTTGCTATAAGTGATGAAGAAATCTACGGTACATACGAAAACATGTATGCTATATAGCTCCAAGTAGTTGATACATACAAAGTGCTGAAGGAAGAAAAACCTCATCTGGCGGAGATAGAAAATGAGTTGCGTATGGAAGTTGCTGAACTCAGAAAGGACAGTGAAGAGTTGAATGTGAAGCTTATTTTGGCAACCAAGAGAGCTGAGACATCTGAAGCTGCAATTACTAAGCTGAACTCCAAAAAGCAAAACTCAATGATATTCTGGTAATAGGAAAGAGCTTTGGAGATCGACACGGAATTGGGTATGACAACCCATCAAAGAGCACCATCACGCTCAAGTCTAAGACTCGAGAGATACCTAAGAGCATAGTAACGCTCAAGTCAAAGATCTGAGAGATAAAAAGGAAGTTTGGCAAGCTTGATCAACTGAAACCTCGCATATGCATCTACTTCTCACAACAAGGGCACGCAGAGGAACAATGCTAGAAACTACTCAGAGACATCATGGCAAGACGTCAACTCTCGGTATGTTCCAACATAGACGATGTCCAGAAATCAAAGATGGTCAGAAAGGTATGGGTTGTCAAAAGCTCTAGTACGTGCCGTGTTGCACATACATCTCTTATAGCACATTCCAAAGATTCGTGGTACTTTGATAATGGATGTTCTCGCCACATGAGACACACCAAGGAACTTCCTCACAAATATCACACCTTACGATGGTGGTTTTTTCACTTTCATAGATGGAAATAAAAGTAGAGTGGTTGGAAAAGGTAAACTATAAATTGAAGGATTCCTAGTATTCCCCAGTGTTTTGTTTGTTGAAAACTTAAAGGCCAATCTGCTAAGCATAAGTCAACTATGTGACGACAATATGACTGTGGAATTTCAGAAAGACAAATTTATAGTGAAATGTGGAGGAGCCAAAGTCCTTTCAGGCATTCGATCATCAGATAATTGCTATCTGCTGGAACAAGAAGTGAGGTGTATGATCTCTAAACAAGATGAAGGATTTCTGTGGCACAGGAAGCTTGCAAGATGAAATTTTCTGTGAACCATGTCAATAAGGTAAAAAATTTCGATCTCCCCACTCTTCAGTCCAATATATAACCACCTCAAGAAATATGGAATTATTGCATATGGATTTGATGGGTCCAGTCAATACACCTAGCATAGGTGGCAAGAAATATATATTTTTTATGTGCTGATGATTTCTCTAGATTTACGTGGGTAACGTTTCTAAAATAAAAATATGATACTGTGTAAGTGTTTAGAAGTAATGTGATAAAATTACAGACTGAAAAAGAAGTCCAATCGGGAAGATTTTTCGAATTTGTAGTGATCATAGTAGAGAATTTGAAAATTCTCAATTAAGTGACTTATGTAATAAGCTCAGAATTCAACATGAGTTTTCTGCACCCCTAAGCAAATGGTGTTGTAGAATGGAAAAAGAGAATTATGCAGGAGATGGCTCAAGTTATGTTAGCCGAGAAAGAAATTCATAAAAAATGGTGGGCAGAAGCCATTTACAGAGCTTGCTATACAATCAATCATGTGTATCTGCGTCCATTCATAAGCATATCGTCTTACGAGATTTGGAAGGGCAGGAAACTAAATGTCTCATACTTTCAAGTGTTTGGAAGCAAGTGCTATATCCTCAGAGATAGAGAGCAATTGGGAAAATTCGACAATCGCAGTGATATTGGAATCTTTCTTGGTTATTCTGTGAACAGCCGGGCATATCGTGTTTACAACCTACGGCCAAAACATCTCATGGAATCCATAAACGTTTTTGGGAATGATTCTGAAGAAGGACAAGGTTCAAATGTTGTAGAAGATGAACCCGATAAAAACCATGTTCCAACATAGCCGACTCAACCTAACAAGCCAGATCCATCGCATGTTGGAAAATCTGAGCAGACTCATTACCCTGCTGAACTAGATGATACAAAGAATGTTGGAACATCTTCCCCCACTGCCTTATCCTATGTTCCAACATAGGATCAAACTGAACCAATGACACGGATTACTCGATCAGTTCTTCGGGTTGATTACAGAAAGTTGGCGGGATTACAATGCTTCATCTCTCTCATTGAACCCAAGAACTACAAGGAGGCATTACTAGACGAATAATGGATTGCTGCAATGCAAGAAGAACTCAGTCAGTTTGCACGTAATAATGTACGGTGTCTCACTCCTCACCCTAAAAGTGTAAAAGTATTGGCACAAAATGGATCTTCAAGAAAAATTATGATGCTGATGGACAAATTACTCGAAACAAAGACAGACTGGTAGCTTAAGGATATACACAAGTTGAAGGAGTCAACTTTGATGAGACATTCACACCAGTTGTTAGGTTAAAGTCAATTTGGATTTTACTTGCTATTTCCTACTCTATGAACTTTACTCTGTATCAAATGGATGTCAAGAGTGCGTTTCTAAATGGTGTGGTAACTGAAAAGGTATATGTGGAACAACCTAAAGGATTTGAGGATCCTCACTACCCACATCATGTGTATTGCCTCAAGAAGGCTTTATATCGCTTAAAGCAAGCACCAAGGGCATGGTATGAACAACTTACTAACTTTCTTCTTAAAAAAGGTTATCATCGAGGGGAGTATATTGCACTTTATTTGTGCTTGAAAAGTCATCAAAAAAATCTGATTTCTCAGATTTATGTTGATGATATAGTATTCGGCTCTACTTCACCATCTACGGTACATGACTTCGTCACTATTATGCAGGCTGAATTTGAGATGGGCATGGTTGGAGAACTCACATATTTCCTAGGACTGCAAGTTAAGCAAGGAAAAAATGGCATGTTCATAAATCAGAGTAAGTATACCCTGAATTTAGTGAAGAGATTCAGTTTAAGCAATGTCCGAGCAGTTCGAATACCTATGGGGGTTTCCGACAAACTGGTAAAGGATGAAAAAGGAGTCGCAGTTGATTAGAAGTTATACAGAGGCATGATTGGGAGTCTATTGTATTTGAAAGCGAGTAGACCAGGTATATGTTTCAGTGTAGGAATATGTGCAAGATTTCAGGCTGATCCAAAGGAATCTCATATGACTGCAGTCAAAAGAGTTATTCGATATGTAAGTGGGACTTATGAGTATGGTGTCTAGTATTCAAAGAATCAAGATTCTGATCTAATTGGGTACAGTGATTTTGACTGGGCTGGTAATGCTGATGATCGTAAAAGCACTACAGGTGGATATTTTTTCATTGGTACGAATTTAGTTTCTTGGTAAAGTAAGAAACAAAATTCGATCTCTTTGTCTACTGCGGAAGCTGAACATCTTGCTGCTGGAAGTTGTTGTGCACAACTCTTATGGATGAAGAAAATGATGAATGACTATGGAATTCATCAAGGGTCTTTGAAGATTTTATGTAACAACACAAGTGCTATTGATATTTCTAAAAATCCTGTCCGGCACTCTCAAACTAAGCATATAGACATCATGCATAATTTTATTAGAGATCTTGTAGAAAGGAAGGAAGTTGTGGTAGCCTATGTTCCAATATTTGAGCAATTTACAGATATTTTTACAAAACCATTGGACACTGCCACATTTGAAATTCTCAGACAACACTTAGGTGTTTGTCAGATTTAAGGTAATCCTTACCTTTATTTGTCTGTAAATAATTTTTTTTCTGGGTTTTTTTAGGAAAATTGAGAAAAAAATGTTTTTAAAAAGAGAGGAAGAAGAAGCTACCAAAATTGGAGTTATGGTATGTTGAAAAAAAACTACCAAAATTGGAGTTATGGTATGTTGGAAGTTCAAGAAGGCTTGTCTTGTGTTGACAAGAGAAAAAAGTAAAATCATTACTTTTCTTGGAAAGGTAAAACGTTCTTTTGCGGAGTGAAAAATTTGTATTTGTTCAAAATTGTCTCCAGCTCTCCATATCCCACTCTTTTCGGCATACACTCCCACAATTCTTGTTGTTTTTGGATTTTTGTTGCCAAAATTTTCCATACATCTTGAGAAGATCTTCTCTTCCTGATGTGTCCATTTTATATGCATAATTTAGTACTATTTTGGGTCACTTTTGTACTCTTTTATTATCGAGAGTTTGTGTTTTACCTTGAAATTCTCTTGGGGGGTAAGAGCAACTTTATGCTCTTTTACCTCTTCTAAGCGGATTTTGTGTGACAAGGGAAGAACACGGAGGCAATGAAGACCGGAGGCCATTGAAGACCACACTTTCGAAGACTTTTGAAGACTTGCTTCGAAGACATGAAGACCGGAGGCCATTAAAGACCATTTTTGGAGCCATTGAAGACTTGGAGATTGAGAGGAATGACTATGAAGATGACTACATGCCACAAGAAGAAGAAAAAGACACGATGCAAAATTCTGGCACCCGTCGTGAGTTGCGATGGCCTCGTCACGAGACCATCACGAGTAGCAATGGTCCGTCGCGAGTCGCAACCAACGTGTGGCCAGAATTTCACCTTATCTTCTTTGTACTATAAATAACACTCTCTTTCCTCTCATTCAGACCCTTCTTCTGCTGCAATTTCAGTACTGTTTCAAACCCTTTTTCTTCCATTTTTCCTCCTTGAATTCTCTTGTTTTTATGATTAGTTGTTTGCATTGATTAGCATGAACTCTTGTAGCTAATCTATCTCTTGGGAGCAATTGACTAAGGCTTCCAAGCCCATGTCTTAAGAACAATTTGTAGCTTATTTATTGCTTTTACTATTGTGCATTTATGGAGCATTGAATGTGTTTGTTGCTATCATTAATGTTGTTCAAAGCTTGAGTATATGAAATACTTGTATGAATTACTTGCTAGGGTTTGGGGGAAGTGGGTTGATTTCCCCCCTTTCTTGATAGGAATTTATGAGTATGAGTTAGAGTTTTTAATTGTGTTGATGGATTGATAATTGCTAGGTGAATATGATAATGTTGAACTCGTCATGTTTGTCGCTTGTAGAAAATGAGAGAAGTCTATGAATGTTGATCGTTCTTGACCAATCTTGTGTAAATGCATAAATCAGTTAAATGCTTAGACACGGTGTAGTGTTTATAAGTGCTGCCGAGCTTGTTGATTCTTCGTGCTAAATGCCATCAATGGGATACCTTGAGTCGTGTTTCGACTACGGGAGTCATTGGTGAGGTTTGACAAGAGATGTCGAATTCACTCTTGCAAACTACTATCTAAGAAGGATAGAAGTTTAGTCTTCACAACAAGTAGTGAAAGTAGTAAATAAGTTGCATGTTCAATGATGGATAAGAGGTTTGGAAGTGGAAGTCAATTGCGCCCAAGGTTCCGTAAATTGTTATTTTCATCCTATCTTTAGTTGTACTACATGATTAGCATTGTTCTCTTGCTTTGCTAGTTGTTGTACTTTAATTTGTTAACTTAGGACCAAACCAACCAACCCCCCCCTGTTTACATGCTTTTATAAGTATCTATGTATGTAAGTGTTTAGTATGTTTTCTCCTATATATGTTTAAAACACTTGAAGAGATCCCCCTTCTCGTGGATGACCCCGACTTGCCATTATCTACTTAATTGTAGATAGGAAGCATTTAGGGCTTAAAAGTATTAACTTTGAGAGGTACGGCGATGACCTCCCACTTCCACAACCATCCTCTACCAAAAAAATGTCTTCAAGCCCTAAATCTCTAGTGGTTGAGAGCGAGACTTGAGAAATTCCTCAACCTCCAGAGAATGACAATGTTGAGCAGAGGGAAAAAAATGTGGAAGCAGACCAAACCTGTGATGGCGTACAAAGTGAAGAACTCAGAGGCAAAGGGAAATGTCCATATTAAAAGGTAACATGCCCGAATCCTCCTACTCACAAGTTGCATGGAATGGAATTTAAAACTATCGATGATATTTTTGAGTGGCTTGAAGCCAATAGAAGTATAGTAGATTTGCCTAAATTTAAGAAGTTAGAAGGGGAATTTCTTAATGTTAATGTCAAGGAACTATTGTTTGGTGATACTGGTGATCTGAAGGATGTTGAGAATTATGAAGTCAAATTATCGAGGGGGAAATATGGAGTTTACAACGGGAAGGATAGGTTTCATGTATACTCTTTGATTCCCGGCCCTAGTAATGTTAAGATTGAAAAGATAGGTGATGATGGGGCTGAGGGACTGGAGGTAGTCAAGTCCACTGATAGGATTTCGGTAGGATTTTATGATGCCAGAGGATAAATGAGTTGAGAAAACTGGTGATAATAGAGATTACCGACAGTGAAGAGGAAACGGTGTTGGGTATGTTCCTACACAGAGGGGAGTCAGAAAAGGCTGAAGATATGGAGATTGATGATATGGACATTGGAGGTCAAGACCAGTTTGATGTCACTGGTAATGCTTATGATGATGTTGAGTATTCAGACGGAGGTCAGACTGGAGGATTTGATCTGAGGCAAGATGAATCAGGTAAGGATCAGTACATGGCTGAGACAGCTGAGCAGGAAAATGATGGAAAATTTGAGTATGTTCCAACACGGGAACCTGAGTTGAACTACTCCAACAATGAAGTATTGGATGAATTCTTCCAAGCTGGAAAGGGTAAGAGGAAGATGCCTGCTACTGAGGACTCCCCACCAACCAAGAAATCCAAGAACACCCACACTGCTCCCAGGAAGAAGGTGTTGCCACCTCCTTCTGTAAGTGAAGCATTGTCATTTTATTAGTTTGATGTAAATTATAAGGAGATGGGAGAGGTATTTGCTGAAAGGAAGATAATCTCTAAGAGACCAGTAGATCTAGATGCATATAGGGCTAGGCTTTTCTAATTTTCTGGAAGTAATTGGGATGAAAAGGGCTACTACGATACACCTTCAGTACAAAAAGTAGGTGGTCACTGAAGTATATTCCAACCTGATGGCTGGGAACTTGGAGGTTGATTCCCCATGGTTTGAGAGGGTATATGTTTGAAGGAAGATTATTGATTTTTCTGCTGCCGGGATGAACAAAATTTTGGGGTTGAAAAACCCAGACTTTGAGGGAGTTTTTCCAGACAACTTAGATGTGTCTGATGACAAGATTCTAGAGGTAGTCTCAAGAGGGTACAAGACAGAATGGCCCGAGACAGGATACTCACATGCTTCCTGCCTATCCTCTAGGTTTTTTGGTCTATATCAGGTAGCTGTGAACTGCTGGATGCCATCTTCCAATACTAAAACTTTGATAAGAGAAATGGAAAAATGTTGTACTGTGTTGGAACACAGAAACCAGTTAATCTGGGATTATTTATCTAGTAGAATCTAGTTAGGCAAGCCACTACACTAAAGGCTAAGCATGCTCTGGTGTAACTCTGTCTGATATCTGCATTGGCTAAGAGTGCTAAGGTGAAGGGAAAAGCAAAGGATGTGATTATCGACACGGAATTTCTCTGTCCCAGCAAGAAGACTTTTGGTATGCGCCAAGTTCATGATCTGCCATGGAACCCAGAAGCTACTACTTCTGCAGATGCTAAAAAGAGGGCCAAGTTAGTGGTGCTCAATGCACGGTTGAGGGCTATAGCCATCCAAATTGCAGCTCTTGAAGCAGAGAAGGCAAGACTTAAGGGGGAGAAAGCTGAGCTGGAGGCACAAGATGTTGCTCCTGAATAGGATTGCTGATCGAACAACATCTATGTTCCAACATAGATCCCATGTTATGTTCAGGGGGAGCTGGTTTTCTTTTTTTTTTTTGATATGCTTCTGAAGCAGATAATGAATAGGAATATTATGGAGATAATCATGAAGAGTTCCGATCTTCACATGGCTTTAAAAGGGGACATCACGGCTGCATTAAACTCACGATTTTAACTAAGAAAATTGGCACACAGATTTTCATCTTTCCGAGAGTCATGCAAAGAGCCAGATCCATATGTTACAACATACATGACCTGCCATTCAAAGTTCAAAATTGTATGCCTTAATTCCTCGAGAGGAGATCCAATGTCGACGGGTTTTGAGGTCAGAGGGAGTCTGATCAAGGCGGATCGGTAGCTAGGGGAGCTAGCAGAATTCACAAGTTTGATTAGTAAAGATAAGCATTTTGTATGGTGTACTTTGTACTATATCTTTCTTATTAGTGGATTCATTCTAAACTGGGTCATGCCCTGTAGATGTAGGTAAATTTCACCGAATTGCGTAACCAAGTCTTGTGCCTTTTATGCTTTACTTTATTGCATACTTGGTTAGGTAGGTTATGTTGGAACATACTAGTAATAATTAAGAAAATTTGGTAAAACCAAATTTCATATTCATATTCCACGTATGAATTAGAAGTAAAATGCTTCACAATTGAATCAGCTACATGATTTGCTTCTCTAAAAATATTGTTCAGGAAATTATTACCAAGTTCATGACACTACAAGAAAATGAACATAGTACTTCACCCTTTTTACTTCGGTTTTTAGGCTTAGCTAAACAAATTGAGGTAAAAAGTTCTTTTTCCTCAGTTTTTTTTACCTCATTTTTTTAAGTAAAGATATTAATTACCTCGGTTATAAAAAATCTGGGGTAAAATTTTGGTTTTTTATATCGATCATAATTTTAACTGAAGTAAAAGGTTTTAAAACAAGGTAAATAATGTTACTGATGTTTGTACGACATTGCATTCATGTAATAAACTTATCGCCGAAATCGCGTGTTATGTCGATGTCACCGACGGAGGTTGAGATGGATGACTGATGTCGCATAAAATAAAATAAAGAACATTTAGAAGTTACATTTGAGAAGGAATAACGGGGAGTTTTGTTATGAAAAAAATTAATAAGGTCTGTTTTGTTATGTTACAATTGAAAATGGTTGTATAATTAATAGGGAAACCCACAACCACTATGAAAACATTTTGAATGGGACGGTTGGAAATATTTTTCAAAATTACGCACATATAATTACATATTGTTCAAAAAAGGTAGTCTAATTATTAGAAACATCATATTCACCAAAACCTCCTTACAATTCAATTAATACAAAATAATTCGAATATAAATTAAACATGTCTAAGTACCATTATTAGAATACCCATGACAAGAAAATCAAGCCTCTCTCATTATGATAACCTTGAAGATAATCAGCCTCCCAGCTTCTATGATCTTGAAGAACAATGTGTCCCTAATGCGCAGGTTGTTGTCGGAAAAGAACTTGGAAAAATCTTGTGGGGACGGGACCTTGATCTTCCCTTGGCCCGAGTAGGTTATGCGCCACTCTTTCCCATACCACCTTATCACGACGAGGGTCTTTGCCTTCAGCAGAATTGGTACAATTTCAATCGAGGTGTACTAATCAGAAAAAAATATTTCATCATGAACAAATATATGCAATTATAAACAAATACCATTAATAGAAAATAAAATAATGTAGCAATTTTAATTATTGGCAAGTGTCAGTCCTTACCAAAGTTAGGTTCTTCCCAAATATTTGCTGCTTCAAGGTGCAGTGGAAACGCGGATTTTCCAGAGCCATTATATGGTCTTCGATGTTGAAGACAACCGGTTCAAGGTTTCTCTTTTGTACGGAGAACTGTATAATTAATACAAATTAAAATTAATTTAGATACAGTATTGTGCATATGTATTAGTAAATATATTATGTGAAATGGTAAAATACCTCGAAAAATGGGCGCCTAGAGGATCCTTCACCAGCCATCAGACCTGTATATTGAAGTGAACAATATATAAGATAAACTTGTGAAGTTGGTACTGTGTCGCATGAACATATCGGCTTGAATCAATGCAGCGTCGACATGATCTAGCCAGGTCGCTCGCAGCGTCAACATAATTTAGCCAGGTCACCGCTTACTCGACAAGACCGATATCGTAATGGATGATAAACCAAGGCTGCAAAAATGAACATTAAGTTAGTTAAAATGCCAACATGCGAAGTTGCTAAGACATCGGTAATATCGATGTATAAATACATACAACTATGACAGCTAATGCAACAACTTCAGATAAGAATGTGCAACGTCGCATTCATAAATCAAATGATGTGCCCAGGAGACCGATTTCATATGGGTTGATGAAAGCAATGGAAAAACTACAGAAACCCAGCAACAAAACATGCATCAAGGAGACAAAATTACATTAAAACATCCTAACATAAACAAGAACAACGTAACCTAGGTTCACATGTGCGAAAACTTCTCACTCTAACAATTTTGAGTAAGAACTAGATAACCAAACAAAAACTCATACAAAAAGCATAGATTAATTTAACATGGTGAGGTAACAATTACGAAAACTTAGGCACTACATGAATAGAAATTCATACCTTTGTAAGAGGAGAAGAGGAAAGGGGTGGAGAGACTCTTGGTATTCGGGGGAAGCCTGGAAATGAGGAGCTTAAAATGATTCTGGGAGACCATTTATTTATATTCGTTTTGAAACAATGTCATTTTGGGACCTTGTATTGTCTGCAACGGTAAGTGCAAACTTGTACCGTTGTCGCTAAAGTCGACAGACCACCGCAACATCGTTGTATTACAAATGAGCTCCATACATAATGTATAATAGGTAAACTCCATTGATAGGCTCTATGTATTATAGATGGGTTGTGTAAATAATATAACTCGAAGATTGCAAATTCGTTGCACAGTTGCTATATCCGACATTATTAACGACAGGTTACCGATATCGACAAATGCGATTACGACCCAAAACCATTTCCAGCCCACTAGCATTTCCAATGAGCCCGTATTTGACCAAAAAACATATAATTGACCTTAACAAACGCTCTATAGTATATTAGAAATACTTATTGAATTTTATAATTGTCTATAAATATGATTAATGTTCATTTCGATCGTAAGCGATTTTACCTCCAGGTAATGTTTTAAATTTTTAAACTTAATTAGGTCCCTTCACAAATGTGGGAGATGTGGAAATGAAAATTTAGAGATACCCTAATCTAATTCACAATGTCGTGACGAAGATGTTCCGATTTAGGCATGACCGGATGAATAGGAAAGGGTATTCAAATTCATTTGTATTAGTGTTTCCATTGATACCCTTAGGATAGGCATTGTTGGAATGATGATTTCCACCACATAGAATCAAATTAAATTCCTTATTCTAGGGTTCTCATGAAAATATAATATAATAAAATTGCGTCCATCAAATTTTAGAAAGCACTAGTACGTGATCTAGAGTAAATTATAGACAGTTACTCATAAGTAGACAACAGTTATTTGGTAGATGTTGACTGGGGAATGTCTCCATGGGATCATGCATGTTATGTAATCATTCTCGATGATTATAAGTTTGAATGGGGATGGGAAATAAGGTTCTTTCCAGCACGTTTCGAATTGATTTTACCTCCATAGTTTGCGATTTTATCCCCACAGGTCATGTTTTAAATTTTTGAATTTAATTAGGTCCATTCGCGAATGTGGGATATGTGGAAATTCAAATTTAGAGATACCCTATTCTAATTCACAATGTTGTGACAAAAATGTTCCGATTAGGCATGACCAAATGAATGGACCGGGGTATTCAAATTCATTTGTATTAGTATTTCCATTTATACCCTCAGGATAAGCATTATCGGAACGATGATTTCCACCACATATAATCAAATGAAATTCCTTATTCTAAGGTTCTTATGAAAATAAAATATAATAGAATCACGTCCATCAAATTTTGGACAGCTCTAGTACGTGATGTAGAGTAAATTATAGACGATTAATTATAATTAAACAAAGGTCATTTGGTAAATGTTGACTGGGAGAAGCCTCCATGGGATCATGCATGTTATGTAATCATTCTTGATGATTATAAGTTTGACTGGGGATGGAAAATAAGGTCCCTTCCGGCACATTTCGAATCGATTTTACCTCCATGGTTCACGATTTTACCCTCACAAGTCAAGTTTTTAATTTTGGAACTTAATTAGGTCCCTCCACAAATGTTGGAGATGTGGAAATGCAAATTTAGAGATACCCTAATCTAATTCACAATGACGTGACAAAGATGTTCCGATTTAAGCATGACCGAATGAATGGAACGTGGTATTAAAATTCATTTGTATTAGTATATCCATTCATACCCTTAGGATAAGCGTTATCGTAACAATAATTTACACCACATAAAATCAAATGAAATTCCTTATTATAGGATTCTTATGAAATTTTACGACACTTTTCTAAAAATACCAATTTGCCCCCGTTTGCAAAGTTGCGGGTATGTCGCCAAAAATGGATCCATGATCGAATACATACCGACGTCGGTCCCAATGAAATTTCCAGCTGGAAACCAAATTTTCAGGCAAAATTTTGAAGAAAAATTTCCCCCCACCAAAATTTCAAGTCATTAAAACCAGCACCATTACCCATTTTTCAGCTATACCACACTTTTTCCAAACCCTAGCTACAACACACCATCTTCTCCATCCACACCTTTAATACGACAATTCAAGAGCTCAATCAATTTGTTTTTCCCACATATGAACAAAGGCCCGATGATGGAGCACCTCCGGGTTCAAATTAGTTGAGGTAGTTTTCCATACATTCAATGTTAGTTTAGCAATTTAATTACTATACCTTGGCATACTATTTTCTCATAGATCAAAGCTTGTATATTTTCATAATGTATGATTATTGTGTTACATGTTACATAGTGTATTTTTTCCACTGATGATGCCATGTTTGCAGGGAATGACAAAAAATGCTTAGATTAGGGTTGATTGTGTACAATAATTACTAATTCATATGAACACAATATGAATGTGTGACATCGGTATAAGTCTATTGGCCTCCACGATGTAAATCTGAATTCACACTGACGTCGCACATGTCAATGAAAACCATGAAATTAGTTGAATGTGCGACTTCACACTTAGGCCGGCCTTAACGATATCAATTACTGTAATATGCGATGTTGTTTCTAACCATTTCCATTCTTTTCCAAGTTGACATTCACGTCGTCTAAGTTTGACGTTATTAAGTGTATTTTAATGTAGTGTTTGCCCAATTCTAACTTAATTTTTGTTTGTTGTGTATTCAGTGTAATAGGACAACGAGAGTTATGAGTGGACTGTAGATGGATGACTTGTCATTTCACTAGTTGCCTTGATGGTGTTTTTGCCTTACAACACAGTCAATTTATAGGTTCAATACATTTAATGTTTATGAGCAACCTTATGTATTATTATATACTGTAACATGTATTTGTAATATATGCTATAGCTAGGGTTTAGGGTGTCATTGTTAATTTTCCCATATATTTTTAATGAGAGTAGATTGTTGTATGATGTTTAACCATTAATAGAGTACTCCAATACTAAACATGTAATGGGTATCGACTAACACTGTTTTTTCCATCAAATATTAAATATAATATTTTATCAAAATGTCCTCTCCACAAATCTTTCACAATGCCGCACATACCGGTACACATTCGACGCAAAAGCGATTTGGCATATGGAACCGGTGTGTAATTTTTTTCTTGCAACTTTGCCAATGCAAAATGATGTCGTAATGTTCGTTGTTCCATGTCAGCGTGGACACGTCATCGTCCCTCCCAATCCGCAATGTTGCAGTTATCTAGAGCGATGCCGACTAGAACGACATTGTAGAGATTCCTCTATGACCTCGTGTCTTGTTGGTATAGCCAACGTTGATCATCTGACATCTTGACATCGATCAAAACGATATTGCAGATACTGTATCCTCTCGTCGGTCTTAATACTAAAAACCAACGGTGCATATACAGTCTGCCGACGTTGGTACAAAATCGAGGTAAAAAAGTACCTTTTACCTCGATTTCGAACCGAGGTAAAATGTAATATTTTTACTTCACCCACATTTACTTTGGTTTTTCAGGGCAAAAGAATCGAGGTAAAAAGACCTGAAAAATTGAGGTAATAGGTGCTATTTGTAGTAGTATGATGAACTGAAAAAACTAGATCATAGAATTTCCAATAGGAAGTAGAAGGGGTGTTAATCATTTGGACAACAATGCTACAATCATATTCAAACTGAATAGGTATATGAAAATTAGAGGCCAAATTAATCCCTGCTCTTCTAGCTAACACCTCAGCATGAAAAGAAGATGCAACTATAGTGATAACATTCCTAGTAGCAACAAAGCTACCCCTGTGATCTCTAATAATTAAATCTAGAGAAGCCTTTTTGATTGTACCATTTGAGGCTGCGTCAACATTGCTTTTTAGATGATCCAATCCAGGTTTTACCATTTTATCCAATCTAGGTTTTGACTGAAAGTAGGTACCGAAATGTCATTTTCTCCATTCTTGTAATGAGTTTTCACTACAATAAAATGCATATTTTTTTTCATCATTTTCATTCAGATTTTTTTAAAATGCTGAAAATTGAGGTGAAATGTTTCGTTACCTTGGTTTTTTTTTCTTCAAAAAACACGATTAAGTTTATTTTTTTACCTTGGATATTTTAAATCAAGGTAAATATTTGTCCTTTTACTTCGATGTTCTCCAAATTGAGGTTAATAAAATAAAATTACCTACATCTGAACGGTCTCGGTGTCCTTGTGTTTGCGCTGAGAGGGCACTTATGTCTACCGTACCACCCCGTAACCTAGTTGAAGAACTTCCAAAACCACTATTCAAGAGTTTCGCCGACAATGTTATCCTTTTTTTCCCTACTTAAGTCCAAAAAATCCTGGGCTTCACCTCACAATAGTTTTTCTTCATGCACATACTAGCGGGCTTCACAAATGATGTTTCAACATTATTCCTCACCTCGGCTCCATGTTCGCTAATCTCCCTCTCCAATCCTGTTCAAAATCATAAAGCACAACCATACGTCAGATTTTGATACCTAGGAATGACTAAAACACTTTCAGTATTAAAAACTAAACTTACGCTAAGCCTGAATATTCTCAGAACATCCTACAAGGTATGTAATCTGGACTTGCGTCTCCATCAACTGGAGTAATTCCTTCAAATTGCTCAAAGTCAATGGGTCATCACATAATCGGTGAGTGCCTAACCTAAACTGGGAATATCTACAGTATCCAAAACAAACACATATGCCCCTAGAACACCACAAACTACAGTCCTCATGGGAATAATCCCTGATGAATAAACATACAACATATAAACACAAAACACGCTCAAAGCTAATTCTCTGAACACTCAACACAAAGATGCAACATACAACCATCACTGAGAGATTGTTCTTATAACAATTCCTTTTATAGACATAACTTGACCTCGAGAAAATAAACTCATGTTATTTTTAAAAAATGAAAGACTATGTCCCCCTACCTCTTAAAAATATGATTCAACCTTGGGAAATAAGTGCACTTTCAGTTTTAAACACAATCTACGGTTGAAGACATTTAGAATTAATTATATCAGACATCTAGCCTAAATAAGTTCACTTTTCAGTAACTTGCTCTTTTTGGTTATTTCTAGGATTATGAAGTTTTATTGTTCAGACACCTACCATTTGTGTTAAATTGAATCCTTTAAATTGATATGGTAAATCATCTTTATTTCCTTGAGTTATTGCATGCATGATAGTAATTCTAATACCAGTTACAAGCTCAAGGTGATGGGTAATGACTACTCACTTATAGAGTTTGTATTTATCAATAATAAGTTTAGTAACAGTTGTATCTTACCTGCAACGTGATAATTAATGTATTTTGCGCCTCGAAGAAGCTATCATCGAAACCCAACCCTGAACCCTGAGATTGAGAATGATGTTATCCCAAATCACACAGATGCTAACCCGAATCCAAATGACTAGAATCCAGGGACGGATTCGAAATCTCAGCTAGCTAGAACAATTAACTAGATGACTACTATCATTAAAAGGATGGAGCAATGCCAAGGGCAAGGAGAAGATCAAGCATTGACACAATCTTGAAGTTTAAACCCCCCCAACCTATGTTTAATGGAGAGCCACGTGATGAGAAAGCTAAGGCCTGGTTGGGAAAGATCACTGACATTGTGGAAGTTCTAAGGTATTTGAAGAGCGAAAGGTGGATTTTGCATCATTTTGTTTGGAGCTAGCTGCAAAATATAGGTGGTGTGTGATACAAAAGAAATGGGCAACAGAGGGTATTATTCAAAGTTGAGAGAATTTTTTGACATATTTTTGAAGTAAGTATACACCAACAGTTTTGGTAGAAAAGAAGGAAACTGATTTTATTAACCTTAAGGAAGTAGGCAATATTGTGGCGGCATACAAGGCAGAATTTGCTAAATTATCCAAATACACTATTGAGATGGTCAATATGGATATTAACTGGAAGAAACATTTTTTTGGAAGGTCTTAAGGAGGATATTAGGAATGCACCAACAACATGTGACCTAGTAAGCAAGGCAATTGAACTTGAGAAGGCACACAGAATTGAAGATACTCATAATGAACTTTCTGCTTACTAGGTGTGCCGTAGGGAGGGAATAAGTAATACTCTTCGACCAAGTAGAGGTGTACAGAAAGATGTGACTAATTAGAGAAGACCAGGAGGTGTTAACCTGAGCAGAGCTACTAGGGTTCCCATTAAGTATAACTTTTGTAAAAGGCCAAACCATACAAAGAATGCATGTCGGTATAAGCTTCATCAATGTTTGGGATGTGGTAGTAATGATCATTAAATTTATGATTTTCCCTCATGACGTGACCAACTAAGAATATTGCTAACCCCAGAGGAAGGGGGCTCTTAGATACAAATGACTAATGGAGGAAAACCAAAGGCTCCTGCTCTAGTATTTGCAATTGAATGAACGGAAGCTGGGCCATCAAGAGAAGTGATAGAAGGTACCATTACAATACTTGAATGCTTAGCTAAAGTATTTTTTATGCTAATTCAACTCATTCCTACATTGCATGTCATTTTGTGCATTAAGGAGTGATAGCTCAAACAAAATTACCTTATGTTTTAGAAGTTAGTATTCCTATTGCTAGTGTAGTATTGCGTACTGACACTAGGATTGGAAATACAAGGAGAAAAATATCTTGCGAATATTTTGGAATTAGAACTATGGAGTTACGATGCCATATGGACTGGTTGTCTAAGTATTATGGATTTTTGAACTATAGAAGTAAAACTTTGAAAATATGCTTACCAGAGAAAACTGAAGTGGAGATAAAACTGAAGTGGAGATAAAACTGGTGAGTAGGTTGACATCGACGTGTTAATATCAGGATTAAAAGCAAGAAAATTTATTTTTTAAAAAAGCACAAGGATATTGTAATGATTAACAAGCCTAAGGATAAATTACAAGTAGATGAGATATATGTGGTTAGAGACTTGTCGGTTGTGTTCCCTTAAGAATTAACCACTCTTCCCTTGGAAAGTGAATTAGATTTTATGCTCGAACTCCCTACAGAATGGCTCCTGCAGAGCTGGGGGAGTTAAAATTTCAGTTAAAAGACTTGTTATTACAGGGATACATCTGACCGAGCACCTCACCTGGAGAAGCTCTAGTTTTATTTGTAAAAATAAGAAAGAATTGAGACTATGTTTTAATTACCGGGGACTATAAAATTTGACTTTCAAGAGCTGATAACTATTACCCCCTAATTGATGTGTTATTTGACCAATTAAGAGGAGAAAGGGTATTCTCAATACTTTACCTCCGACAGGGATATTACTAGCTACGTATTAAAGCTGAGGATATACCAAAAACAGCTTTTAACACCAGAAGTGGTCATTATGAATTTTGTGTGATGTCTTTCAAGCTGACTAATGCACCGACAACATTCATGGATCTGATGCACTGAGTGTTTTAGTTGTACTCAAATTTTTTTCGTGGTAATCTTTATTTATAATATCTTGGTATACTCCAAATCAACTGAAGAACATCAGGAACATCAATTGGAAAAGCTGCAGGAACATCCCCTGAGATTAGTCTTACAAAAGCTGCAAGAACATTAGTAGTGTGCAAAGTTTAGCAAGTATGAATTTTGGTTAGGTAAAGAGGCATTTTTCGGGCACATTATACCACATGGAGGAATTGCAGTGGATCCTGCTAGCAGGTCGTTGCTGTACCTCTCAAAGTTATAATTTATAAGCCCTTTATGCTTACTAAATGCGATTAAGTAGATAGTGGTAAATTGGGGTTGTCCACGAAGAAGAGGGATTTTCTTATGCATTTAGACATATAAGGTTCATATTAGGCTAGAAGTAGATATATATAGATATGTAAAAGCAAGTAAAAAGGGGGGGGGGGGGGGTTGGTTGGTTGTGGTCCTAAGTTATGAAATTAAAAGATAAACTAACTAGCAAAGTTAAGTAACTATTCTAATCATCAAACAAACTAAGAAAAAAGGGTAAAAACTACAAAACATAAAGCCTTGGGAGAAATTAATATCCACTTCCAAACCTAATGTAGATCATTAAACCATTCACTCATTCTATGACATTTGTTACCTATGGAGAATGCTAAAACTTCTCATTCGAAGATCAACATTCATTCCTTCTTAATAGTAATTTGCAAAGACAAACAACGACCATTTGCAAACCTCATTGATAATCACTCTAGGCAAACCACACCATAATGGTATTTCATCAACAACATTATACATGAAGGACCATAGATTTGATAACAACAAGCCTTCTACCAAAGAATAGCCATTTAACCAAACATAGCATTCATTAGGCTAAACCTAGAACAAACCACATTCAAGATTCAACCTTGCGTTGCATCTATAGGATAAACATGAGAACAATCCACATTAACATCTTTATCTAGCAAGAATCACAACACATTATGCACAAGAAATTCTAATTCCATGTTCTTGGATTCTCATGTCAAAGAGCTAAGAAATTTGCAACTTTTCTAACACCCTAACACTTCAATCATACAAACACTTCATATACTCAGACAACCCATAGCATAAATGAAGTAAAACATCACATTTAACAACATGAATGCTAAATAACAAATGCTTCAAGAAAGAGGGAAATAGGGGTTCTTACTACATAGGTGTGGAAGCTTCAATCAATTGCTCCCAAGTACAAAACTAAGATAGATAATCAAAACCCATAACATAGAACAAAGATCTACAAAGAAAGAAGAAGAAATGGAAGAAAATGGTGAAAAACAAGGGTTTTGGAGCCCCCAAGTCGGGCTTTGAGGGTTGGGGAAGAAGGGGGTTAAACGCTATTTATAGTACAAGAAAAAAGGGAGTAAAAAGCAAGTTGCAGGGAAATTATCGCGAGTTGCGATGCCTCCATCGTGAGTCGCGACCAGATCAGGAAATTGTGAGCTCTCAGCTCAACATTTGGCGAGTCGCGACACACACTTCGTGACTCGCGATGGAAAAAAATCCCTTTTTTTTTTGCTTCCTCCGGGTGAACCGTTGATCCGTTTTGGGAGTTCTTGTAGTCGATTTTATAGTACTCGAGAAGAGGAATCCAATGGTACCACTCTTGGAGGCTGATTCTTCTCGAAAAATTCTCATAAATCTGTTTCAAAACATAGATCATTCTTCACCCTTTGCTTTGCTCTCCTTTCTTTACTTTATCTTCTACCACTTTGTGAGTGGTCTTCCATCTTCTACCATCCTTTCAATGGCCTTCACTAAACCACTCCTAAGTTCTCACAAGCAATCTACAAATTAAGCTTACAAAAAGGAATCTAGATGCTCATAAGAGCCAAAAATCCACTAGACTAAACACAGCTTACAAAATGAAGGATTTAGATGTAAAAATCAAAAATGGTGATCTAAACCCTTTATCATGTAAACCTACCTAAATCTAGCAATCTTACAACAAAAATATGATAAAAGAGTGTTAAATGCTTTGGAAAATATATGTATTTGACGTCTCATCACCTGCAGAGGTGGAGACAATCACGAATTGAAAGACTCCAGAAAATTCGATGGATGTTAGAAGCTTTTTGCGATTAGCTGGTTATTATCGGAGGTTTATTCAAGACTTTTCAAGGATACCCAATCCAATGACGCGACTTACGCTAAAGCAAGTTAAATTTATATGGGATAGTAAGTCCAATACGAGTTTCCAATATTTGTTGAAGAGGTCGATCATTATGGAAACATACTTGCAGGTTTTACCGAAGAAAACTACACAATTTGAATTGCAAGGAAGAGGTGGATTTTAAAATTTTAACTAAACCATTTGATATGATTTTAAAGAAATTTTTGCAAAGAAAATTTATTTTACTTACTTAACTAGGTATTTAAATTGATTCTTCATTTATTTAAATGCCATTTATTGAATTGCATAAAATTGTTACAAAACATTGAATTTGAATTTTATTTACTGGTTTCTTTATTTTGGTTAATCTTTTTATTTGCTTGCTCCACCAAATTATCCTAATATGGTTATATATAAAGTCATGTCTCATAAAGACACTTTCCTCGAAGCCACAAGTTACATGTGTCAATTACAAATATGAGTTGTTACCCAATGGAACGTGGTATAAAATGATTACTTTACACATCATTATCCTTGCATACAAATCTTCCCCTCGATCTCCGAGATACATATCATTCCCCAAGGGTAAAAGGATACCAATCACCTTGCTAAAATAGAACAGGACTCGCGAAATCACCAAGATTATATATATATATATATATATATATATATATTTCACCTGTGAAGTCATCCATAGCTCTACACCAACACCTCTTAGCCAATCCCATAATGTACATTCTACCTTCAAGATATAAAAACTATACATCCATCGGCTAACCCAAGAGCTGCAAGCACCACACTTTATCAGACTCCGTGGCTGGGGGGCTTATGATATATATACGTAGCTTGCCGAAACCAAAACTTAAAGCCCATGAAGTCTCTGCCGGTTTGCCTCATTGATAGAGCTAATTGTTTCTAGTCCATGAACAAGCTATTAAAGCCCAAAGGGAACGCACAAACACCACCCCCAATGAAATCCT
Source organism: Rubia yunnanensis (assembly GCA_037428765.1). NCBI lineage: Eukaryota > Viridiplantae > Streptophyta > Magnoliopsida > Gentianales > Rubiaceae > Rubia > Rubia yunnanensis. The sequence goes on along the minus strand of CM075061.1, from coordinate 41,338,368 downwards.
TCCACTAAGTCACAATCCAGTAATGAAGGGAGACACGATACAGACCATGATGTCACAACCAAGAGCCTATAAAGAGAGAAGAGATCACCGGAAAAGGTAAACCGATTTTTGGCACACTAATAAAGATCCTTAGACTAACCTGAGCATCAGAGCTTTTCCTTGGGGACTTGGGAGGTCATCCTCGTACCTCTCAAAGTTATACTTTGTAAGCTCTATATGCTTACTAAATACAATTAAGTAGATAGTGGCAAATCAGGGTCGTCCATGAAGAAGAGGAATTTTCTTAAGCGTTTAAACATATAAGGTTTATATTAGGCTAGAAGAAGATATATATAAGCAAGTAAATGGGGGGGGGGGGGGTTGGTTGGTTTTTCTAAGTTATGAAATTAAAAGACAAACTAACTAGCAAAGTTAAGTAACTATGCTAATCATCAATCAAACTAAGAAAATGGGGTAAAAACTACAAAAGATAAAGCCTTGGGGGCAATTGATATCAACTTCCAAACCTCATGTAGATCATTGAACCATTCACTCATTCAATCACATTTGTTACCTATGAGAAATGTTATCACTTCTCATTCAAAGATCAACATTCATTCCTTCTTAATAGTAATTTGCAAAGACAAACAACAACCATTTGCAAACCTCGTTGACAATCACTGTAAGCAAACCACACCATAGAGGTATTTCATCAATGGCATTTCACACAAAGGACCATATTTGATAACAACAAGTCTTCTACCAAAGACATAGTCATTTAACCAAACGTAACATTCATTAGGCTAAACCTAGAACAAACCACATTCAAGATTCAACCTTTCATTGCATCTATAGGATAAATATGAGAACAGTCCATATTAGCATACTTATCTAGCAAGAATCACAACACATTATGCACGAGAAGGTCTGAGTCCATGTTCTTGGATTTTCATGCCAAAGATCTAAGGAATTTGTCACTTTCCTAATACTCTAACACTTTAATCATACAAACACTTCCTATTCTCAAGCACCTTGTGGCATAAATGAAGTAAACATAGCATTAAGAACACATGAATGCTAAATAACAAAGGCTTCAAGAACGAGTGAACCAATCTATTAATTGATTTAACTACTTGTTGTGAAGATAAATCTTCTATCATTCTTAGATAGTAGTTTGCAAGAGTGAATTAGACATCTCTTAGTGAATTCAAACCTGTCCCATGACTCCCTTAGTCAAAACATGACTAAACGTATCCCATTGATGGCATTGAGCACGAAGAATCAACAAGCTTGGAAACACTTATAAACACTACACTATGTCTAAGCATTTAACCAATTCATGCATTTACACAAGATTATTCAAGAACGATCGACATTCATAGACTTATCTCATTTGCTACCTAAAACAAACATGACAACGGGCTCAACATCATCACATTCAAATAGCAATTATCAACACATCAACATCATTTAGAAACTTTAACTCATGCTCTTGGATTCCACATTAAAAGAGGGGATTATTAGCTCCTTTCTCCCAACCCTAACAAGCAATCATACAAGCAATTCATATACTCAAACTTCCAGTAACACTAATGCCATTAGCAATCAACATTCAAAGCTCAATAAATCCACAATAGAGAAAGCAATAGATAGATAGAAATGATTCTCAAAACATTAGCAAGGAAGTCTCAATCAGTTGCTCCCAAATACAAAACTAAGCTAGATAATAAAAACCCGTAACATAGAACAAAGATTTACAAAGAAAGAAGAAGAAATGGAAGAAAATGGTGAAAAACTAGGGTTTTGGAGCTATTTTTAGTAGGGGGTGAAAAGCTAGGATTTTGGGGAAGAAGGGGGTGAAAAGCTATTTATAGTACAAGAAAAAGGGAGTAAAAAGCAAGTTACAGGGAAATTATCACGAATCGTGACGCCTTCATCGCGAGTCGCGACCAGATCAGAAAATTGTGAGCTCTCAGGTCAACATTTCGCGATTCGTGACACACTTGTCGCGAGTTGCGACGGAAAAAAATCCCTTTTTGTTTTGTTTCCTCCGGGTGAACCGTTGATCCGTTTTGGGAGTTCTTGTAGTCGATTTTGTAGTACTCGAGAAGAGAAATCTAATGGTACCACCCTTGGAGGATGATTCATCTCGAAAAATTCTCATAAATCTGCTTCAAAACATAGATCATTCTTCACCCTTTGCTTTCCTCTCATTTCTTCACTTTATCTTCTACCACTTTGTGATTGGCCTTCCATCTTCTACCTTCCTTTCGAATGGCCTTCACTAAACCACTCCTAAGTGCTCACAAGAAATGTACAAATTAAGCTTACAAAAAGGAATCCATAACCTCATAAGGACCAAAAAGCCATTCGACTAAACCTAGATTACAAAATGAAGGATTTAGATATAAAAACAAAAAATGACTATCTAAACCCCTTATCATGTAAACCTACATAAATCTAGAAATATTACAACAAAAATATGACAAAAGAGATATTAAATGCTTTGAAAAATACATACATTTGACGTCTCATCAGGATTTCCCCAGTGATTCTCTTGTAGGCACTTGACTAGTGGAGCTCCTTTGACCGAACCCGGCATTATTCTTCACCTGGAAAGAACCTCTGCATCATAAACCTACATAGATAGATCGATTTCAAAAGGTTTGACCTTTAAGTACTCATGTTAGCTAAGTCAACTGTGATTCAAATTCTATTGTAAACCTACTTAGATATATCAATGCCAAAAGGTTCAACCTTTATTTACTCATGTTAGCTAGGTCAAACTTGGATCAACTTCCATCGTAAAGCTACAAAGATAGATCAATGCTAAAAGGTTTTACCTTTAACTACTCATGTTAGCTAGGTCCACCTTGGCTTGACTTCCATTGTAAACCAACATAGAAAGATCGATGCAAAAAGGTTCGACCTTTAAATACTCATGTTTGCTAGGTAAAACTACATAGATATATCTATGCCAAAACGATTGACCTTTAAGTACTTGTGTTAGGAAGGTCGAATGTGGCTCAACTTCCATTGTAAACCTACACAGATAGATTGATGGAAAACGATTTGACCTTTAAGTACTCGTGTTAGCTAGATCAACTATGACTCCACTTCTATTATAAACCTACATAGATAGATCGATTTCAAAAGTTTTGACCTTTATGTACTCGTGTTAGCTAGTTAACTGTGGCTCGACTTTCATTGTAAACATACATAGATACAGGGTCATCTCAGAAAATTTAGAGACCCCGTGTTAGGTAAAAAATGAAGCTCTAAAAAATTATTTTATTATTAAAATATTGAACAAATAACTCTAAGTGGTTATTTTACATTTAACAGTTAAAACATTATTCTGAGGTCCCAATATTTTGCAGTGAAGCCATGAAATAAGTAAAGTTTAATTCGGTTACAATGCCGCGAAACATGAGAACGGTCTATCAAGTATTAAAATTAATCTAATTCATATTCAAATTTTTGTGGGATTTAGAACTATACATAACTAAGAATAGTTTGTACGTATTCCCCAGGTATGATATAATTTGGTTGTAAAGTTTACCTGAATTATATTACATATTAACGGTAAAATATATTTTTCGGGGTCCATTAGGAGAAAGTAATATATTGGGATACAATGTTTATTATATTCCAATAATATTTTTGTTAACCAACCAGTAATTTACATGTTTGAAAATAAAAGATAACTACTAGTTCAAAATTCATAATTTTAGAGATTAACAGTCACAGTAATTCTTAATAATAGGTATATGTGGAAGATACACGTGTAAATTACTATATACGGATACATTACGATTATCACAAAAACAACTTACACAATTATTTACGGTAATTTTCCCAAAACTTCGAACATCATATTCCTAGACTACCCTAATCCCCAAGACATAAAAATCTCTCACACTCTCACATCCCAAAGCCTAAGATAATCTAAACAACCAACAAACCATAACAAAAGTGAGGTATACATATAATGCCAAACTAACTTACTCTACCGAAAAAGCCACCCAATAGACACATCAAGAGAAGCATAAAATTTTTCAATTTCTCCCATTTTTCTCATTTTGCCTATAAGCCCTCTCGGGTTTTCATCCTAGCTTGACACATTTTTCTTTTTCAATGCTCACCCTCACTTTTTTCCACACCATTTGGCCTCTCAATTTTGTATAGGTCTCCCTTTCGGGTTTTCAACCTATCTGGGCCTCCCACTTTTGCCTAAGTTGCCCTCTCGGGTTTTTAACTTAGAAGGATTTTTTTTTTACATTTTTTTTCAAACAAAACAAATCAAAGTGTATCATATGCACACTAAAATACAATACAAAGAGATATATTCCTATTTACCTCCCCACACTTGAAATACACATTGTCCTCAATGTGAAAAGGACAAGATAAAGAAATAAGGGAGAAAGAAATACTCACAACTAGGACTTTGAAGGTCCTTCCCGGTGATGGCAATGCTTACTTTTGAATGAATGTTCTCCCTCCATGTTCTCCAACTCCGCCCAATATGAAACTTCAATCCTTCAACTACGAAGCCACAACAACTATGCAAATCCCGATCAACACTCACAAAAGACAACTAGTAGTACTCCTTGATGGTAGTTTTGGTATTGGTTTTTTTTGTGGTAGATTGTGGTGGTATTCTTGTGGTTATTGGTAAGGTTTTGAGGACATGGTTGGCGATTTTTTTTTTCAAGAAAATTTTTTTTAATCTAACTTAGAAGCTCGGGTTGCCTCCCGAGAAGCTCCGTATTTTTAAGGTCGTCGGCACAACCCTAATGTTATCCATATGGTGAAAGTTTTAACCCCTTCACCATGAGCATCCAAAAATAGAGAGGTGGGGGTACAAAACTTTGAAAAGGAAAGTTTTGTGGAGGTGGAGATGGTTTAAAAGGAGTTGGGTGGTTAGGAGGCTTGGGATTGTCTTTTGGCTCCTCTCTTATCTCCCTCAAAACTTCCGAAAATGGTGGAGTTAGTTCACTAGGTGGGGGTAGGGGTGACGATGCTAATGAATGTAGTACAATCACCTCAAGGTGAGATGTTCCTTTTTTTATTTTTCAAAAGTCCGGAATCATATTGCAAGGATTCTCAATAAAAAATTAAAAAAAACAAAAAGCATTTCCTACTCCGAACAAAAACAACCAAAAAGACGTGGAAAATAAAAACAACTAGCTAATATGCAACCAAATATGCCCAAACATTTTTTTAAAATGCCTCTTCCCCGGCAGTGGTGCCAAAATTTGGGAGGTTGTCGCCGTACCTCTCAAAGTTATAATTTATAAACCCTATATGCTTACTAAATACAATTAAGTAGATAGGGGCAAATTGGGGTCGTCCACGAAGAAAATGGATTTTCTTAAGCGTTTAAACATATAAGGTTCATATCAGGCTAGAAGAAGATATATATAGATATATAAAAGTAAGTAAATGTGGGTGGGTGGGGGGGGTTTGGTTGGTTTTCCTAAGTTATGAAATTAAAAGACAAACTAACTAGCAAAGTTAAGTAACTATGCAAATCTATGATAAAAGTTAACTATGCTAACTAGCAAAGTTAAGTAACTATGCTAATCTATGCAAAGTTAATTGTGGCTCGACTTCTATTGTAAACCTACATAGATTAATCTATGCTAAAAGGTTCAACCTTTAAGTGCTCGTGTTATCTAGGTCAACCGGGGCTCGACTTCCATTGTGAACCTACAAGATAGAATGATGCCAAAAGGTTCAACCTTCAATTACTCATGTTAGCTAGGTCTACCGTGGCTCAAATCCATTGTAAACCTATATAGATAAATGGATGCCAAAAGGTTTGAACTTTAATTACTCGTGTTAGCTATGTCCATTGTGGCTCAACTTCCATTGTAAACCTACATCGATAGAACAATGACAAAAGGTTCGACCTTTAAGTACTCGCGTTAGCTAGGTCAACTGTGACTTGACTTCCATTGTAAATCTACAATGATATATTGGTGCCAAAAGTTTGACCTTTAATTACTCGTGTTATCTAGGTCAACCATGCACCAGCTTCCATTGTAAACCTACATATATAGATCGATGTTATAAGGTTTGACCTTTAAGTACTCGATTTTGCTATTAAGGTCAACAATGTCTCGACTTCCGTTGTAAACCTACATACATAGATTGATGCCAAAATGCTCGACCTTTAATTACTTGTGTTATCTAGGTCCACCATGGCTCGAATTCTATTGTAAACCTATATAGATAGATCAAAGCTAAGTGATTCAAACTTTAATTACTCATTTTTGCTTGGTCCACCGTGGCTCGACTTTTATCGTAAACCTACATCGATAGATTGACGCCAGAAGCTACGACCTTTAAGTATTCATGTTAACTAGGTCAACCGTGACTCAACATCCATTGTAAATCTACATAGATAAATCGATGGTAAAATGTTCGACATTTACATACTTGTGTAGCTAGGTCAACTACGGCTCGACTTCCCTTGAAAAATTACATAGATAGATTGGTGCCAAAAGGTTCGACCTTTAATTATTTATGTTAGCTAGGTACACTATGGCTTGAGTCCCATAGTAAACCTACATAGATAAATCGATACTAAAATGTTCGGCCTTTAATAACCTGTGTTAAGTCAATCATGGCTCGAATTTAAATATAAAGTCTAGATTGACCTACTTAAATATTTGTTTTTCCATAGTGGGAGAATAATAATTAACGTCATAAATAGAGTAGGCCTCATTTGGTGGGCCAATTAATTTACTGATGGGCCAAAAAAAGTAATTTCTCCGACTAATTATTATCGACATAGATCATACAATTACATCCTCTCAGTATGACCAACAAGATGACCGACGTCGCACATACATGATAGATTTTACAATAACTCAAAACGACGTCATTTTCTGACATTTTTATATATATACACATATATATACATATATATAGGTCAACTTTGAATGTGTTCTAACTCTTTGTATTTCCCACCTTTATAAAATTTACATCCCGTTCCTGTTCCCCTCATTCGTCTTCCTCACAAATTTCAACATGTGTGCATTATAAACAATCTATTTGAATCTGAACTTTGTTTTTGTTACTGTAGTTATAATTTGTGTGAAATTGTAGTTATAATTTGTGTGAAATTGTAGTTATACTCCACATTGTGAATTTTGTTTCTTTAGTGGATACCTGTAATCCATAAATTATTCCATGATATTTTCCTACCATTTGTAATAATTATTCATTGGAAAATGTATGAAGTTAGACTGTGATTCAACAATATATACAACATTATAATATTAAGTAGGTCTCATAGCAGGTGGCATGTCCTTGAGTTATATACAGTGCATTGTGTTTTTTTTACTTATACAATGTATTTCTCATATGAGTTAAGTGCTAAATTAATCCAATGTTTGGGTCGAAAGTGCCAATCTAACCCTCTATAATCTGAAAGTGCAAATCTAACCTAATTATTTGGTCGAAAATGTGAAACCCCGACCGTAATGAAGTCAGTTTGCATGTAATAGCTAGGTTTTAACCAGAAATTTTAATCTCTTATCTACTTCCTTCGATTATTTTCAGTTATTACTCAAAACCCTATGGAAAAAAATAATAATAACAAAAGATAAAATAGAATTGGATAAATAAATAAACAAATAAATAATATTAATCATGATAAAATATTGAAATAAATTTTATAACTTTTCTAATCTCTTATTAAATTGCATACTTATCATAATTATATATATTAATAAATATTTAGATGTAATTAATTACAAATAAGAATAAAATAAATAATTAATATCTATTAAAATTGGTATGTCACTCTCTATTATGTATCGATAATTTAAATTTATAAATTATTTCCTATCCATTAATTTTTTATATGTGAGTATTTATGTCAACATTATCAACGAAATAATATATAGATGTCGAGCATTAAAATAAAAAATATATATATATATATATATAGATGTCGAGCATTAAAATATTAAACTCAAATAATAATAATTTAATAAATTATCATTTCTAATATTTTTAAAAATTTCAGAGAATAGAATTGTATTTATAATTTATATATACTTAATTATAAATATTTAAAATTAAAAGAAAAATAAAATAAAATTACAAGGAAGGGATAGAGAAGCTGAATTTCGCATTTAAAAGAAGAAAAAAAAATGAAAAAAAGGGTAATATCAGAAGGTGAAATTCGGCAAGGTGCAAGTGGACATGCAAACTTATCCAAATGAAGATTAGAGGGATAAAATTTGGTGTCATGTGTCAGTACACCAATGTCTCCTATCATGCCATCATCATATATAAATAGCAATCACCTTATAAACCAACCTAAGCCTCACCAAATTTACATAAGCCTTAAACCATTTTCCTTACCAAATAAGAACAGGGATTGAGTGATAGCATGGGAACAGAGGTTGTGCCAAGTTCAAACCACAAAACCACGTCCAATTGAAGTGAGTGTTTCATCGCCCTACCACGAATTGAATTAAAATTTAGTATTATATATTATTTTATGCCTGTCAAATTTAAATGTGTTAGATTTGAATTTTATATGTTATATGACATGTGTAATAATGTTACATTATATTCATGCATATTATTTGGTTTCATACTAATTAAGCACGATGTGTACTTTATCACACTATGCTTAATTATTGTGATAATAAGTGAATTAATTGCCCTGATATTTTTATGTGGATGACCGGCTTGTATTTTTATCTTGCCGTGTCAAATTTGGATTATATGATGATACTTGATTACTTGTCTGTGTTTACTGGGGTCCCCAGCGCCATTGGTCGTTCATTCAAAATCCGCGGAGAATGGTATAGACCAGACCGTACGACTAGAACAACTACCCGCGGAGTTTCTAGTATGCTAGCATAGCCATCTATTTCTGATACGAGCTCGTAATTGAACATCTGATTGGGTGTGGTTGGCGAGAATGAATTCTTGATTGGTAATCTTCAGGCTCTACTGTAAAGGTTACGTATGGCATGTTAGTCAGAGTTTTCATAAAGGCACTTGACTACAACTTGGGAGTAACCACCCCTATCCTTTTACTATGTGCTAGGTTTTATGTGGCTATCTGCTTTATGTGACCACTAAATTTAACTTGGTAAATATTGGCGATGGAACCTCACTAAGCAAGGAGCTTACCCTAGTTTAAATAACCCTCCTAGGTGTACATGAACCGTAAGAGAGAAGTGCACTGGTGTCTTTACATCTTTTGAGGAAGGATCCTGGGTGGACCTTTGGAATCTTTTGGTTAGATTGTAAAATAGTTATGTAAAATATTAACGTGAACTGATCCTTACCGGATCCTGTAGAACTTTTGTCTGTAAATTTTAGTTAAAAATCTTGTTTAATATGTGTATTGATACTTCCACTGTAATAGTAAGTTAGGTTTTGAATTTTTCTAATTTTTTTCCGCATAAACTTTATTTGCTCGTTACTGCTTTTGATTAATCCAACTCGTGGGATTCTCGGTGGTGCGCTTGAATCCAACCCGATACTTGTGTTGAGCAGGTTGGTCGCGGGTTTGGGGTGTTACAGAAAGTTTCAATCTAACTCTAGCAACTGAATTGTGGCAGAAATTATTTAAAATTATTGTTATACCCATTTGGAAAATATATCTAAATTTGGAAAATGGGAAAAATAATATTACCCTTCTTCTTCTTCTTCTTCTTCTTCTTCATCTCCGCTGATGTGTGTTATATTGTGTTCATATTTTGTGAGATTATTATGATTTTTTTGAGATCTAATTTTCACTTTAGGTGTTTTTGGTGCAGTAATTCATGGATTGTGAAGAATTGAGAGGGAGTTATACATTGTACTCTTTTTCCTTAACCAATGGTTTTTCCCATTGGATTTTCCCGGTTAAGGTTTTTAATGAGACGATGTGCTTCAATGGAAAATGTTCTTATTTTATAAGACATTTTTCTAGAGATGAAGTGAAGGAGGCAAAAGCAGAATTGATAAAATTATGGGACAAAAGTGAGCTGTTGAAGAGATGTTGATTTGAAGAATTAAAAATATTCACTTCCCATAGTAATAAGGATTTGTTATCTTTTTTCAATTTAAATTCATTAATCTTAAGAATTAGTTATTTAGTTAATTAGAGATAGAATGGGTTTTGTTACTCCCTCTATCCCATTTCAAGTTGCACATTTTGACTTTATGCAATTAACTCAAGAAATGTTTGATCCTTAATATCTTTTATTATGGATGATACAAACAAATAAAATTTGATATTTTGAAAATATATATTGTAACGAATCTAACAAGGTTTTATTCAAAAATATATATACTTATATACTAATTCAATTTTATGGTCAAAGTTAAGAAGTTTGACTAAATGAATAGTTAAATTGAAGTTTGAAATGGGACAGAGGGAGTATATTTTATCTTTTTCTTCTGTGATAAGAACATGGATTTAGTTTATGATGATGGTCACACCTAGTAAAGGCCCAGAAAGCATATTGGGCCCTTTTCGGCCCAATACGGGTATTATAAGAAATGATAATCAGTGTCCGCATTTGTTGGAAATTAAGAGCTATAATTGAGGACAAATATTATTATTATTCATTATTATTCATTCACACTTTTACACGCATTCGAGCATTATTCTAAATTAAGCATCGCAGAGTTTTCCCCTAGGACCTCCTGAGGCTTGTTGTCTTGCAGATCTCGACCAAAGGACTCAACGGAGCAATTTGATCAGTTTCCAGATGCTTCAATTGGCACGCCCAGTGGGACCGATTTAGTCAAATTGGAGTCTTTTGGTTTATGTCCACTTCTACGACTACTCGGAGAAGTGAGGTTAAGATTGAAGGGAACAGGTTCCACTGACAAGATAAAATCACTGTATCTAGGAAGAAGAAGAAGAATGGTTAACCCTTTGGTGCCCCAGAATGCTGAACATGAAATGGTGCAAGTCTCGACAAGTGATTCGAGAGCATTACAGGTCTCGACTAGTGGGCAGGAGGAAATGCAAGGCTCTATCTAGCTTATTCCATAAACAGTTGTGGCCCCTCGAGATGTAGTCGGACCTTCGAGGCCTCCAGAGGATAATGTGGGACAGGTTGCAGGGGTTACGAATCCTGCACAAAATATGCCAGCTGGTTCGTATGACGAAAGAGATGGCCGTTTCATGGAAGCTTCTGGTGATTCCCATATCGAGGCCTATGAATGGGTTGTTCAAGAGAATCAAGATATGGGAATGGGTTGTTCACATCTAGATCTAGCGTAAGTAGCTCAAATGCTAGAAGCTGCAGGATATCGGGTTAAACCTCTCTCGGTACCTATGGGTGTATCGAGAGATGCGATATCTTCGACGGTCATGGAGATACCTTCGAGTAATGTTTCCTAACTCATGATGGCATTCCCCTATTTTGGATATGCTCGAGAGGGGCATCAGGCGCAACCTCACCATTTTCTTCCAAAATATCCACCAGGGATGGTATATTCCATCCCCACCTAGATGCTGATAGCTTCGACAGTCATGTTTCCCAGAAAAAAGGTGGGATATGGACTTCACAGATATGGTAGCACAGGAATACCAAGCTACTCTACTAGTCAAGGATTGTATGGTCCTTATGGACAGCCTCACGTGAGTTCAAGGGCGATGCAGTCTTGGATGAATCCTGGGTATATGGGTCAGCAGCCCATATATCAAATGCCATATGGAGATACAAATAGAGAATTTAATTTACCTGGAGAGCAGCGAGGGCCAGCAAGAGATACCAGAGATTCACTGAAGAGAGCTTGGCCAAGCAGTAGGATCATCCTTCACTCTATTGATAACAAGGGTACGATACCCCCATAGATGTTTCCTACCTAAAGCGGAGAATCAGACCCTCAAGAATTCATTACGACATTACTCCATTTATTGAATTTGGGGTATTTCGATGAAAATTGGACATGCAAGTTAGTGGGGAGTTACCTTCGACAGAAAGCTCAAGAGTGGTATAATAATTTTCCGAGAGGTTCTTTACATTCTTATTGAGACTTCAGTGCAGCGTTATTGAGCTGATATGCCCAAAAGAAGAAATTTACTAAAACTCTATTGGAGTTGAATCAGACCAAACATAATCCAGGGTAGACGACAAAGGCTTTTTATCATCGTTATGTGGATGAAAGTTTGGGAGTGGTGGAGACCACGGAGAATGAAGTAATCCAAGGATACTTGCTGAGGATGCGAGATTTAGAGTTGTACAAGAGCATAAAAAACCAATGTCCCTCGAACACTACAGAAACTTTAAGAAGTCATCGAGTTGTATTCAAAAGTTGAAGAGGCCACAAGGGGAAAAAGGGAAAGCATGATTGATAAGCCAAGAAGGAGTAACGAACCATGGGGAAAGAAACCAATGGAAGTAGTAAGGCCCAGTTTTTAGAGGTATATACCCATGAATAGGCCACCATAAAAAAATTCTAAGTATTTATTGATGGATACTTAGGCAACCCCAACCAATGAAGAACACGCCTACAACAATGGGTGGGAGATATATTGTGATTTTCATAGGTATTTTAGCCATGATACGAATGAATGTACTCATTTAAATATGAAAATTGAGAGGTGCAAGAGGGAATGGTGGTTTCAAGGTCCTGGACCTAGGCAAGAAAATCATGGCCAGCCTCCTAGACCTAGAAATGATTGACAACCATACAGAAGAAATTATCAAAATAATGGAGGCAGATTGGATAGGAGACCTTAAGGCCAAGAGCCTCGAGATAAAGAGCAAGGAAGAAGGGGTGGAGGTCCACGAGAATAGCAAACTGGAAATCAAGAGAATAGGAACGGTGAAAATCCTCCAATCAGAAAGGTGATTAATATGATAAGTGGAGTTGTGGGTGAAAGGTCTTCAAATACAATTATGATGGTTGATTCTTGCAAAGCACCTATGAAAGAGCCAAGGCATAAGAGATTCCGACCCGATGAAACAAAAACTTTCTCAGAAGCAGAGGCGGTTCCAAATCAGACCCCACATATGAACCTATGGTGGTCTCGGCCGTAATTGGGACTTCCTTGGTGAAAATGGTCTTAATTAATGATGGGAGCAGAGTTGAGATAATGTTTGTTGATTGTTTCGATCAGCTGGACATAGGACAAAACTAGTCGGTCTGGATATCGGAAGAAGATATAGGGGTAAAAATAGACTTTAATCTTGCAGTTTTTTATGCATACTCCCCTTATAATGTGATTCTTGGGAAGCCATGGATGTGTCAAGCTCGGGCAGTATGGTTCCCATATCATTTGATGATGGAATTTACGATAAGCAAGGGGACAGCTTCAATTTGGGTAGACCAGTCAGTAGCTAAAAGTTGTAACCTCACAGCAGTAAGAGAGGCAAGAAAGATGAGAGATGTAGCCTCAGTACATGGGGGAGTTAGCCTCGTAGAAACTGAGCACATGTTTATTCGAGATAGGGGGACAGTGTTTGTAGAAAATTTCATGCAGAGAACATGAAAAGGGAGTTGAGAAGTTTTATGGGTTAATGCGATGATGTATTTTCATGGAGTACCTTAGATCTCACAGGGGTACCTTCAAAGTTAGCAGTTCATAAGTTGAATATTGATCCAACAGTTAATCCTATTAAACAGGAGAGAAGGATATTCGAACCCGAAAGGGTAGAGGCTATCAAGGCAGAAGTAGAAAAGTTGGTAAAGGCAGAAGTAGTTGAGGAGGTATTTTATTTGGAGTGGCTGGCCAACCCGGTATTGATCCCGAAACATGATGGAATTTGGTTAAGGTGCATATACTTCACTATTTTGAACAAATGTTATCCTAAGGGTAGTTACTTGTTACCCCACATCGACAAGTTAGTGGAAGCTATTGCAGGGTATTAGATGTTAACTTTCTTTGACGCTCATAAGGGCTACCATCAGATACTGATTGCAGAGGAAGATAAGGAAAAACTTTGTTCATAATGGATGTGGGCACATATTGTTATATGAAGATGCCATTTGGCTTGAAGAATGCAGGGGCGACATATCAAAGGTTGGTAGATAAGGTTTTCAGAAAGTAGATTGGCTATAATATGAAAATATATATGGATGCTATGGTGGTAAAAAAATAGGGGTTATGAGGAATTCTTAACAGATTTGAAGGAAACCTCTGAGAGGCTTAGAGATGAAAATTTGGAACTGAATCCAGCCAAATGTGTGATTGGAGTATGAGTGGGAAATTCCTTGGGTTTATGGTGTCTGAGAGGGGCATTGTTGTCAATTTGGAAAAGGTTGAGGCTATGATCAGGGTGAAAAGTCCACAAAATGTGAAAGATGTGCAGAAGCTTACAGAATGCTTGGAAGCTCTGAATCGATTTCTCTCAAAGGGGGCTGAGAAACATTTAGCCTTTTTGACGTACTTAGAAAGGCAAAGATTTTTGAGTGGATGGATAAATGTGAGCAAGAATTTCAGTAGCTGAAGGAACACCTTCGAATATTACAGACCCTTATGAAACCAGAAAAAAGGTGAGGTCATTTTCTTATACATTTCTGCTTCGTCGATGGCCATCAGTACAGTGCTGGTGAAGGAAAAGGAAAAGTAGTAGTACCTCATATATTTTGTGAGTCGAGCCTTACATGAGCTACAAACGAGGTATATAGACCTCAAGAGGTTAATTATGACATTGGTACATGCCGCACGGAGGTTGTGGCCTTATTTCCAAGGACATACGATTATCCTGCTTATGAATCACCCCCTTAGGCAAGTTCTTTTAAAATTAGATGTGTTGGGAAGGATGATGAATTGGCCCTTGGAGTTGGGGGGATGATGAATTGGCCCTTTAGCACAGAGCTGCGATCAAAGGACAAGCCCTGGAGGATTTTATAGTGGAAACCAGGGGAGGCATGAAAGAAAGAAGTTTGGAAACTGTACATTGATGGTTCTTCACACTCGAGGGGAGTGGAGCAGGAGTGTTCCTCGCCAACCCTGAGGGTAAAGATTACCCATATCCATTGCACTTTGCATTCAAGGCTATGAACAATGAGGTTGAATATGAAGCCATGATTACTAAATTGTGACTGGCTATTGAATTAAAGGTGGAAGACTTAGAAATCTTAAGTGATTCTCAAATCGTGGTTCAGCAAGTTAATGGAGAGTGTGAGGCCAAAGAATGCAATTTGTCGAGATATTTAGAGGTGGTAAAACCTCTACTAATGAATTTTAAGACCTATGTCCTGAAATAGGTGCCGGGGGAAGAAAATCATAAAGCATATGCCTTAAGTAAAATGGCTTTGTCAGACTTGGGAGCTAAGCCTCGAGGGCAGTTGCTCATTGAGACCCTGAAGAGTCTATGTTTTGAGGAACAGTCGCTAATGGCTATCAAGGAGGAAAACACATGGATGAATCCTCAAAGAAGGGTAGACATGTAATTCTTGTATCTATTCGAGAATAGCATTAGAAGCTTCCCTCTGACCATCGGTCCACTTCGACTCTACCTTGTGTTCTATAATCCAATGATGAGAAGCTTTAAGAAGAAATCTTGGTTAGGATTCATTATCGATGAGTTTTGGGCAAGCAACACCATGAAACAGGCTGTGAGCTCAAAGAAGGGTAGACATGTCATTCTTCGAGGATGAATCCTTGAAGAAGGGCAGGCATGTAATTCTTCTATCTATTCGAGAATAGCATTAGAAGCTTCCCTCTGACCATCGGTCCCCTTCGACTCTACCTTGTGTTCTATAATCCAATGATGGGAAGCTTTAAGAAGAAATATTGGTTAGGATTCATTATCGATGAGGTTTGGGCAAGCAACACCATAAAATAGGATGTGAGCTCAAAGACTTTGATTGTAAAGATGAACCTTTTCCTCCAACTCTATAATTCTTTCCACCAAAGTCTTGTTTTCTGCCGATAGTCAATTATTCTCAACAAGAACCTATTCAACTATCGAGGGGCCCTCATCAACAATAGTACTTTCTCTCGAATGAGCCTCGATTAGTCTTGGAATTTCATCTAAAACCACTTTGTGGAGTTGCACAATCTCTCCCACCTGGGACATAAGCATATGAACTTCACCTCGGCTAGCTATGAGATGGCCCTCAAGGATAGGCATCCTACATCAGCGAGACACCTCTTAAGGGATCCAAATATACTGATTATATGGCACACTATTTCTTAGTAATCCACTTCATAGGGATCACAACTTTTAACAACCTCGAGGGGTACACCGCCATTGTATTTCCTATGCTCGAGGTACCTCAAGAGGTCTTTAAAGGCAGGATGGTCACCACTTTTCCAAGCCTTTAGATCCCTTTTTGTGGAATCTAATTCTTTCTTGATGGAGTCTAGTTCTACTGTCAAGTTGGAGACATCCTTCTCGAGGCTTACTATGGAGGGGTGAGTTTTATTTTTCCATGATATTAACTCCTGGGAGCATTTCTCCAAGACCAACATGATTTTCACTAAATCACCCCTAGTGTTACTAAGCTTCGCTTGGGTCTTGGTAAAACCCTCGCAAACGGATTGAAATTGCCTTCGTAGTGCGTTATGCTACGAAGATGAAAGATAGACATGAAATTAAAATAGGGAAATACCTATTTATAGAAGAAATTGGAAATTACATTAAAACAGCCAACAAGGCAAGTTACATTAGTTTCCTACATTATGAGGCCCCCCTTGACTACAGTCCCTGCAGTAGATCCAGCTTCGACATCAGCCTCTTTGGCTTCTTTGTTGGCATCAGGGATAGCATGAATCTCCTCGGCGGAGTAATACTTACATGGGGCTTTCATAAGATTCAGGATTGATAAGCTTAGACTACCCTTGTAGGCAGCCTCGTCCCACATCTAATTGATAACCTTCACACCCTTAGAGCTGGCAAGATCCTTTAAGCGCTTGACATTATCTTCAGACAGAGAATAAGCCATATTTTGTAGAATAACTTCCTCAATTAGGATATTACACCCAATGCCCTTGGCCATGTTAAGGAGATCGATGAAGAGCTTAAACATCTCTCGACTTTGGAGGACCTTATCTTTGAAAGCCTCCAGTAGAAGAACTTAGGACTCAGGGTCTTGAGCTTTCTTATCATCCTCCACAGTAGCATTTTTCTCGAGGATAATGCACCTATTTTTAGCCTCGAGGTTGGTGAATTTTTTCTTCGAGGCCTCAAGTTCCCTCTTCAGCGAGTTAATCTCGTTGTCCTTTTCTTCCTAAACAGAGGCATGGCAGGAACCCAGGCCTCAAAGAAGGGAGGAGAGAGAAGAGGACGCCAGGTCAAGGTTTTTAACCACTTTAGAGATGATAAGAGGTTTAGGAAAACTAAATGCACAAAAAAAGAGAAGAGATTATTTTGTGCTATAGGAAAACTAACCTGAGGATCTTCAGTAAAAGGACCAAGAACATCCATCCCTAAGACTGAAAGGCTCGAGGGGGTGGAAAAATGTTAGCCCCGGTCAGGAGGACTTGAGTAGAAGGATCTTGAGGAACCTTATCCTGAGAACTCTTTTGACAGGACTCCTTCGATGATGAACTGCCCTCAAACTTCCTTTTAATTGGCGTCATCTTAGAAGTAGCCATTTTATGGGAAGTAGGGGGGAATAGCCTTTGAAGGGTTATTTCTACCCCCTTTATTAATCATGGCGGTACTTAAAATCCTGCCCATTGAAAACGATGAAAGGAAAGTTAGAAAAAAACAAAAAAAAAAAGGCATAATAGTACAAGAATAGGTAGTAAAACATTAAAACACCTTAAAAAACGTTCGAATATTCAAAATAATCAACGAATACTTTGAGAGGGAGCTTTGTAGTGGATTATTCAAGAGAACTTTGGGGTCTATCTTCTTCTATAATGAGTCTCTTTCGGTTCTTGCTTACCCTAGTCTCACTATCGAGGGCCAAATGTTGTAGCCTCGATAATTTCTTCTTCTTGGCTAGCTCGTAGATATATTCTCGATAAAATTCACTTGGTCAAATCTGTCCCTGAGTCAAGTTTTTCAGATTGGAATAATCATAATAAGAAAGAGACAAGGCTAATAGACGATTTTGGCCATCTTCGAGGCGAGCGGGATAAACAAACCTTTCTAGCAACTGGGTCTCGACACTAACGTCTGGATTCCACCAGGGATCTTCGAGGCGAGCGGGACAAACAAGCCAAGCTTTTCTAGCAACTGGGTCTCGACACTAACGTCTGGATTCCACCAGGGGACCTTATATATGATACTATTGAAGGTGGGCCCTTTCTCATTATCTCTCCACTTATCTGAGTTAGTGGGGACATTAAAACACTTTTGTTTCCTCTGCCTGTTAAAAACTATGATATATTTTCATAGGTCTTGCCACTAACAGTAACACTATACAGAGAAGAAAACAACTTATACTTGGGCTCTATATCGAGTTTATGGCACTACGTTCTATAGAACATAATAGTTACCACGACATTTGGATGGACCTGGGCAAGGCTCACATGGAAATCCTTAAGGAGTCTCAAGAATATCACAGGAAATTGGAAGCACAGCCCTGCTCAAAGATGCTTCAAAAATATGACCGGCCTCCCCCTCATGAGGGTTTTCTGGACACCCCGTTGTTCCTAATAACTTCAGGTCAACATCTGGAGGGATCATCTGGCCAGAAGGCAGCGACTGTAAAATCCTCGATATTGACCTGGACTCATCGTGGGCTAGGCTCTTGAATTTCTTCCTTCGCATGGGGCTTTCGAATGTTTCCTTCCTCAATCTCAGGAGTAAGGGATATTTCTTTATGAATATTCCTGATGAGGGATAATCTCTGAATATATCCTTTTCCCATGCTCGTAGTCCAAGCACTAGGATATCCCTCTTGGGGTATATTGGTAATGAGAATGTAATTGGTGTGACAAATGTCATCGACATATGGGCTGGAATCTTGGAAAAAATGCTCAGAATTGCTAAGCGTGGCAACGGAATCCATCTTTTCAGGCAACTCAACTTCGAACCTCTCTGACCTGACCACACTGAGGTGCTCCATCCCACAGAATTTCTCACCGGAGATAGCCATAATAAAGTAGAATAAAGAAAAAGGAAGGATGAAAGTCAGGAAAACCTATTGGCAGAAGAAGAAAAGATGAATGTGAAGTCAATAAATGGATGAAGAGTAGGGCACTGAATTCTTAAAATACCTGCAAATAAAGTGAAGAGAAATGGGTAGTTAAGAAGCCTAAAGCAGTGGCCAAGATAATAATTGCCTTAGGAAAACACAAAATTTGAAAAGGGGTGAGAATATTATCATACCTTTTTAGAAACCACCGCCGCTCAAGCGCTTTTTTGCATAATCAGTTGGAACGCGGGCCTTGTCGAATTTTGTCAATAATTAAATAATTTGAAAACTAAATGTCACCCTGAGGCTCGAGATGATTACCCAAGGGTATAGTGAATCTAAGGATTCCATAACCCCTAGGTTTGATATCTCGATGATCTTCGAGGGCCTTTGGAAATATATGTATCACGAATCTAAAGATTCGAGAATAAGAGCGTGATGCCTCGAAGTTTCACAGCCTCAAGAGTATATTAATTTTTCTGGGGGCTCTTGATGATGGTCAAACCTAGTGAAGGCCCAGAAAGCATATAGGGCATGTTTCGGCCCAATATGGGTATTAGAAGAAAAGATAATCAATGACTGCATTTATTGAAAATTAAGAGTTATAAATAAGAATAAATACTATTAAATTATACAGTATAAATACTAGGTACGTATTCATTATTTTATTCATTCACACTTTTATACGTATTCGAGCATTATTCTAACTTAAGCATCAATGAGTTTTCCCTTGAGACCCCCCGGGACTTGTTCTCTTGCAGATTTCGACCAAATAACTCAACGGAGCAGATTGATCACTTTCCAGACGGATCAGTTTAGTTTCCCTTTTGTTTAATTAGCAGCCGAGCCGAGGTATATAAATACCCCTATGGTTGCAGCAAAGATATATAAACATTAGTTTTAGTAGCATATTCTTGGTACTTTCAGGTTTTATTTTGTTCGGTTTGGTACCTGAAGCTAACCTACTGGAAGCTATTACGTTGGAATTTTGATGGGATTAAGCAATCTTTGCGTTTGTTTACATTGATTTCCGTGCGATCAAGCATCCAGAAGTGTTGCGGTTTGGTTTTTTATTTTCGTTATTATTTTATAAGGTTATTTACGTTCATATATTATATTTTATATATGATTAGTTTAATTATTATGAGTAGCTAGTTTATATTGGCATGGAATGCCAAACATTGTTTTATGAATCGTGAGATCTAATTATTAAATAATTGATTATTATTGTTCTTAATTGTTCTTACTTCAATTTTATTCTTGATATGTTTAATTCTGATCAACTTGAATATTATTAGAATAATGTTATCTAATTCCACTAATACGTAATCATTGGAAAGGTTAGTAAGTGGCGAGTTCTTGTGAAAAATGATAACTAGCTAAGACAGTAATAGCAAGATGGGGAACAATTAAGTGTGCGATACTACTTGCGAATAGTTGGGTAATTGTTGTATCGGGTTATTTTCATTCTTAACGCTATTGAGGTGTGTATCTGGTTTAGCGAATACTTTCCGAGCGCATCTTGGTAAGAGAAATAATTGGTTAATTATAATTGGTCAATTGTCGACAAGGTAAGAAAGAATTGGGAGGGTTCAACAAATACTTACCGTCTTATAACTGATAGATGCATATGATTGATTTATCTTTACGCTGATGATCGATGTTTAACTGATATGACATATTCCGAGCTGATTACCTTGTTCATATATATTCAGATTTTATATTTGTTAGTTGCATTGTTATTTCATAGTTTATATTTGTTAGTTGGCATCATTAGTTAGAAAAATCCTGAAAATTAAGGTTTGATGGCTACACCAAAATTCTCTATATTAGTAGGTATTATTTATAGTTATTGCTTTGTTCCTCGTAGGATTGACTTTGCTTGCAACCGTGCTAATTTCATCATTAGAGTTTGAAGATTATTTTGGTGAAACGACATTCACCATCTGCAAATTCTTCTTCACCTTCTCCGCAAATTCTTTTTCACCTTTGGTGGCATATGTAGCACAACCCTAACTTAGCTTTGGTACTACGACAGCAAGTCGTGATGTCGTTTGCAGCAGAGAAGGTGGTAGAGGCACCTTCTCCACTCTCAGTGCAACGTCATCCAGTCGGAGCGGAGCAGTGGTGCTCAAGCTTAGCGTGACGTTGTTCAGTCATAGCGGCGGTTTTTTTATTTGGTGAAGACAAAGACGAAGCAAGATGAAAGCAGGGGATTTTGAGGGTTTTATGCTTTGGGGTGGTTTTCGAGATGAAGTGACGTCGTTCGTTCGGAGAGGTGGTTTTTTATTTATTTTGTGGAAGCAGGGGTCTCCAGGGGGGTTTATGATGGTGGCGACAACGATGTCAATGTGGCTAGGGTTTTTGATTTGGTGGCGGGTGGTGGCGGGATAGTGACAAGTGGCGAGATGAAGACGAAGCTGGGATGGGCCTGAGCGCACGGGATTTTCTAAGCAGTTGGTGAGTGGTGGAGTAGAGGTGGCTAGGGTTTCTGATTTGGTAGTGGGATGGTTATGAGCGCTGGAGGGTTTATGATTTAATGGTGGGATGGTGGCGGGCGGTGGAAGATAGGTTAGGCAATGGCGAGATGGTGGTGGGCGGTGGCGAGATGGTGGCCGGTGGTGGTGGTGTTGTGGGAGCGGCGACGGTGGGTAAAGGTAAAATAGTCCACACAAATTCAGTTTTAAGCCAAGGGGTATTTTTATCTTTTCAGATTATGTCAATGCCCGAATTCATTCAATCAACGCTACAATAGTGTAATTTGAGTTTATCGGCACAGTTGCTCAAAAATTTAAGGTTATATAGAATCACACTTTCTGATTTACAGGGATAGATGTCACTTTCAAAAGATAGGGTTAGATTTGTATTTTTCTCTGAATTTAAATTAAACATTAAAAGTTTAAATTTAAATAAAGTATTTTTAAAGTAAAATATTCTGCTTTATATATATTTCTTATGTTTTCATATGCAAGCACACCATAGTGTATGTTTTAACGTCTTATAAAAAATTGTCGTTTTCATACTGTTTTCTCTTTCTTTTCTTCTTCTTTCATCTCCGCCAACTGATAACGGTCACCTTCCCACCGCCGCGATGGCGGCTTTCCCGTCTGGTATCCACGGGGGTTCTAAATCTTTCCTTCAGGCTTTGGCCAACCGCCCTCCACCTCTTCACGATTGCCTTCCGTCGAATCCAGAGATCATTCCTAAGACTCGGTATAAAGGAGAAATCGCTTGCCTTGTCAGTCGTAAAGACGCGGAAATTCTCTCCTCTCATTATCGGAATGCTTTGATCGGTAAGTTTGCCAGGGGTAAACCATCCATGGTCCAACTAAATGAATCTTTCAATTCTGTAGGTTTCAAGGGCAAGTTCCAGATTGGTTCGATAGATTTCCACCATGTCCTCATACGCTTCCAGGAGAAAGAAGACTATCAGAGGTTTTGGCTCAAGGGACAATGAAGCTTCAACAATGCCCAAATGAAGGTACTGAAATGGACTTCTGACTTCTCGCCGGAGGCAGAATCGTCCATTGTCCCGGTATGGGTCTCAATTCCACATGTTCCTGTTTATTTCTACAATTCTGCTATGCTAGAGATCATGGGAAATCAAATTGGCAATTTCATTAAACTCGATGCTGCCACAGAGGCCTTGTCTAGGCCTTCTTGTGTTAAAATGTGTGTGGAAATTGATTTGAAAAAAAAACTCCCATCTTCTATTAGAGTTGGAATTGAAGAGAATGGAAATGAATTTAATGTAATTAAACTCCCCCTAGAATTTGAGGATATCACACCCTACTGTTTCCATTGCAAATGTATAGGGCATGAGGATAACTACTGCATATATCTACATCCTGAGCTTAAAAGATCTTGGACTCAGAATACTGGTAAGCCTAATAACCATACTGAGCCTCAGCTAAAGAACACTGCTGGGCAGGTAAATGAGAATTTAAATATGAATCAGGCTGGAAATTTAAGGGCTGGGAGCTCAGGGGTCTCAATTATAGAAAAGCAGAAAAACTTTCAAGCCCAGAAGTTCATCTATGTCCCAAAAAAACAGTCGATCCCAGTTTCTGAACTAGAACCTGATATTCCTATCCAAATTGACATTGACTCTCCTGAGTTGGTCCCTAGGATTTCTGAGGAGTGTACTGATCAACAACAAGTGGTGTCACATAATGAAGTAGAACCTATTTCCTGTAAAATCCACAGAGATATCTCTGACATAGAGAATGAGCACAAACTACAGTCCCCTGTATCTGAGGCTCAAAAGATTTTTTCCTCCCCTCAAGTGCCTTTTACTAGTCCCGGTACATCAGAAAAACTGACCAGGCATATACGATCGGCTCCAACTACTCGTACAACAGTTTTTGCAAAGGATGATCTACCTAGTAAAAGGGGAAGATCTTTCTCTCCTTTAAGTTCTATTATAGCTGCAAAAAACTTTATCTTTTCTCAGCAGAAACACAGGGCTAATAGATTCCTTCCTCTGGCTGAAGATGAAACATCATGTGATGAGGTCACTAATTCTGAATATCCAGCTAATGAAGTAGGTTCTCCCTTGCTGACATCAGTCCAAGATGATGATGATGACCAGGTACTTAGTAGTGGTGTTTTGCCTACTGCTCTTACTAAGCAAAAGAAAGGTAAGTCTGTAGCAAACAATAACAATGAATCCTTTTTTGCACAAAAAAACACTATTATGACTAGATCAAAAAGCACCTCTAATGTTTCCCTATGAGTAACACAAATCTAAAGATTAAAATGCTGGTTTGGAACATTAGGGGTATGGACACTTCTATGTTAAGGCTCTCTAATCTCATTCATAGGCACAAATTGGAACTCATTTGCTTAATTGAACCAAAACATGATAACCTTCAGTGTGAGTTATATAGACAAAGGCTTCATTTTGATAACTGCTTCTCTGCAACAAATGGTCAGATATGGATTTTTTGGTCTTCAAGTATTACTCTGTCAGTTCATTGTGATAATCTCCAATTTCTTGGTGCTAACCTAACTAGTTCTAATCTCAGTAAACCAATGGATGTCTTTTTCATATATGGACTTCGAACTAGATCAGGTAGAAAATCACTTTGGTCAGATCTCAGTTTATATAATCATGTTGAATCCCTTTTTATTGGAGATTTTAATGCCATTACATCAATAAATGAATATAAAGGTCCATCTACTCCAAAACTTGGGAGTTTGAGGGATTTTAATGACTTTATTAATGGTATGGCTTTAGAAGAAATTAATACGGTTGGGAACCTGTTTACTTGGTCTAATAACCGATTAAGATCACCCACTGTTAAAAGACTTGATAGAGGATTGTGCACTTCAGCTTGGTCAACTTCTTTTCCTTCATCTTCAATACAGATTCTGAATAGGGTTAGCTCTGATCATAATCCTTTGCTGTTGACTGTAGGTAGTGATAATCCCTCCAATCCTAGGCCTTTTAGGTTTTTAAATACATGGTATAAAAGGAAAGAGCTGAATGATGTAATAAAAGATAATTGGGATGCTCCTTTGCATAATTCAGGAATGCTAGCTTTCTATCTAAAACTGGTCAGACTCAAGAAGGCTTTAAAATTTTGGAACAAAGACCATTTCGGAAATATTAATGACAATGTCTTACAAGCCGAATTGGCTGTGAGGGATCAGGAGACATTATGTGATCAAACTAATTCTCTGGCTGAATTAGTTAAGCTCAGGGAGGCTAAAGCTAGGTTAGTTAAGGCTATGTCTGAGCAAAAATTTTTTTGGAAACACAAGACAAAGGTAAAATGGCTGCAAGAAGGGGACAATAATACATCTTTTTTCCATAGATCTGTCAAAGAAAGGAACAATAGATTAAAGATCACAAAAATTAAAGGAATTAATGGACAGTGGTTAGAAAATATTCAGGATATTGAGATGGAAGCCATAAATTATTTTCAGAATCTTCTGAGGGAGGATTACCCTCCTGAAAACTCACTTTTTCAGTTTCACTTTCTAAATCATATCCCGAACCTGGTTACTCAGGAAGATAATGAAAAATTGTTGCAACCGGTTACATTTGATGAGCTTAAAGGGATAGTCTTCAGTCTTAATAAATCCAGCAGCCCAGGTCCGGATGGCTTCTCAGCCAAGTTTTACATAAAATCCTGGGACATTATAGCTAATGATCTTCTTTCTGCTGTTCAGGATTTTTTGTCTCCTTCTAACTTGCCCAGGGGTATTGGAAGTACATGGATCACCATAATTCCAAAGAAAAAAACCCCAATATCTTTTGATGACTATAGACCTATAAGCCTCTCCAATGTGATTAACAAGATTTGTTCCAAAGTGCTTATGGAAAGGCTTAAGTCTATTATGCCTAAGATAATTTCTCCTAATCAAACAGCTTTTCTTCATGGACGTGATATCTCAGATAATGTAATTTATCTTCAGGAAATGGTAAGGTTGCTTAATAGGAAAAGGAGAGATCCTAATTGTATAGTTAAACTAGATCTTAAAAAGGCTTTTGATAGAGTTAGATGGTCCTTCTTATACAAAGTCTTGGCTAAATTTGGTTTCCATGCAAAATTTATTTTCTCTGTCATGAAAAATCAATCCCAGGCTTGGTTTTCTGTTCTAATTAATGGTAGACCGGTGGGATTTTTTCAATCCACTAGGGGCATTAAGCAGGGGGATCCATTATCACCTTTCTTGTTTAATATCTTCTCTGAATCCTTTTCAAGGAGTCTGTCCTTCATATTTGCTAGTGGTAAGCTGTCATACTTCGATCTACCAGGTAATCCTCCAAGAATTTCTCACTTATCTTATGCGGATGATACTGTTATTTTCTTTAAAGCAACTAAGCTAACTTTAGTTAGATTAAAAGCTTTCTTGTCCACCTTTGAGGAAGTCACAGGTCAATCTATTAACTATAATAAGAGTGATATCTACATTGGTAAGCATGCTTCGGTTCAAAAGGTTCACCACATTAAAAGGATCTTAGGAATGAAAATTGGATCTTTTCCTTTTTCATACCTGGGAGTTCCAATTTTCACTGGTGCTGCAAAAAAGATATATTTTCAACCTCTTTTTGAGCTGATTGATAGTAAGATTAGTAACTGGAAAAATAGATGGATATCCATGGGTAGAAAATTTATTCTGATTGAGTCTTGTATCTATGCCATCCCACAGCATATTTGGCAGGTTTTAAACCCAAAAAAACTGATTATCTCCATCATTGAGAAAAAACTTAGCAAGTTCTTTTGGGGTGAGACTGATCTAAAATCTAAAAGATCATGGAGAAAATGGAAAGATCTCTGTCTTCCTACTGAGCAAAATGGCTTAGGTTTTAGGTCTATATCTACCATAATTAAAACATGTTCGGTTAAATTGTGGTGGAAGTTTCAAATGGCTGAGGCTCTGTGGACTCATCTTCTAGCAGCCCTCCCTCCTTCACATAGGACATCCCCAAACTGGAAGAGGATTTGCTCAGTCAGTTTTTGGGCAGAAGCTAATTCCAGAGTTATTATAGGGAGAGGGGACTATAACTTTTGGACTGCAAATTGGCTTGATGCTGGTCTCCTTACTGATATGTGTGATCAGAATAGGGTGGATATTGATGGGGACTGTACAGTTTCTCATTTTATATCCAACAAAGCTATTCTCATCACAAAAATTGAACCATTCCTGTCAGCTAACATTATTTCCCTCTTGCAGGATTCAAAGCTTACTCCTCATAGAGCTGATAGGCTAATATGGAAACCAGGTATCCATGGGAATTTCTCTTTCAAGGAAACATACATTTCTCTATGTAACTACACAGGTAGTATATCCTCCTCTCACCATTTTTGGAACTCTAGATTTGAAAAGAAAATCTCAGTTTTTATGTGGAAAGTGACTAACTCTTTGTTGCCTTTTGATAATATCCTTAGAAAACTAAGATTTTGTCTAGCCTCTAAGTGTTGTTTGTGCAATAAACAGGAAGACTCTTTAGAGCATCTTTTTAATTCATGTGAATTCTCATTGACTGTATGATATACTGTTCATCAGTTTATGGGGATTAGAGATAGGGCTTTTCCATCTGTTTGGGACAGATTATCCTGCTACCTAACCCTTCCAACTCTTTCTTCTTTACATTCTCTTATAGTTCGCACTGCAGCTATTTTCACATTCTGGAATCTGTGGAAGATGAGGAATAGAACTTTATTTGACTCCTTAAGGCCTTCATCTACCTTAGTGCTTCATCAGATTAGAGATCAGATTTTTTACTCCTTCTGTGCTAAACCTGTTTATATATCCTCCCCCTTTGATTTCGGTATTGCAGACCACTCTTTCCTACCTCTTCTCAAATGTCCACCAAAGCCACAAATCTGGAAAATTGCTTGGGATAGGCCAAAATCTGGTTTTAAGATTAACGTAGATGCTTCTTGGTGCTGCAACACTAGTACGTGTGGGATCGGAATGAGTATTAGGGATAGTAAAGGTGGTTTTATAGGAGCTTACACATTATTCTCTAATGCTAATTCCTCTTTGGAAGCTGAATTGAAGGCTATTCGGTTTGCAATACAGCATTCCTCTGATTTGCCTTCACCTCTGTGCATTGAATCTGACTGCCTCAGTGCAGTGCTTTTTGCTAATGATCCACATAGATCTCACTGGAAATGTTTCTGCTTAGCTGATGAGATTAATCACTCCTTGAAAGATATCAAACTTGTGCATATTTATAGACAGGCTAACTTGGTGGCTCATACTCTTGCAAAGAAATGTCGACAGCTTAAGTGTAATGAATCTTTTTAGTCAATTTCTGTGCTACCTAACTCAGTGCAAGGCTTGATTAGACTAGATCAAATCGGGACCCCTTCTATTCAGATAGTTAACTAGGTCGGATGCTACTGATTTTATATTCCATACTTGTAGGTTGGGGACATGCTGCCATCAAATTATTTCTCTGGGGTCTCCATCTTTTGGAGTTCCACAGTGTGACAACAAGAGCTCTTCCCAGGGTTGAGTTTTTTGCTCAGGATGGACTGATCAGGATGATGACATGAACTTAACAAGATGGGATGTTTTTTGTTCACCCATTGTCTATTGATTCCTCACTTAGAAGAGGATTATCATGGTTTAGGCTATGAGGAAGTCTCTGACTGTCTTGTGCTTCGTTGATTCGACTCACTAACAAGTTCGATGATTCTCTTCATAGCCTAATAATCCACGTTCCTCCTCTATAGCTCTCTCGTATTTCATTATTCCTTTGGAAGCAATTATTATTGCTTCAAAAGCAGAATGTTCACTCATGTATAGACATCTAAGCCTCGGCTTCCTTTTCCAATGTTTTGTTCTTATTTACGGGCTAGGGAAGGCCTAATATAATTTCCCCCATCTCCGGATGGTATTCAAAAAAAAATGTCTTATAAAATAGTGATTAAAATTTGAACGTATAATTTTTAAGTTAAAAATTAAAGTAATCTATACATAAATTTATGAACATGCCACCCCTATTAACATATTTCACATGTAACAATGACACTCTAATTCTACATAGAACGACTCTAATTTGGTACTCCTTCTATCCCAATTCAAGGTGTACAATTTGACTTTCAACACTTGAGTGAAAAAATGTTTGATCCTTAATATCTTTTATTAAGGAAAATTAAAACTTGTAAAAAGTTGATATTATGAAAATGTATGTTATAATGAATCTAACAATGTATCACTCAATAATATTTATGCTTATACACTTATTCAATTTTAAGGTGTAAGTTAAGAAATTTTGACTAAATGAATAATCAGTTTGAAATAGAACAGACGAAGTAATAATGTAAAAAAAAGTATGGTTGCGTTGGCATTTTTTATTTTTTACTTTAGTAAGAGAGACTCTTTTGCTAACAAACATAATAAAAAATCATCAAAATGGAATATACTCCAACCCCTTTGAATATTAAATATAAATTTTGTTGATATTAAATTTATAATAATATTTTTTATTCAACTCATTAAAATATATTTTTAAGAGAAAGTTTCAAGAAAGACGGCATGTCCATAAGCTTATGGACATGGCAGGGTCCTGCTTGAAATTAATAAAATTTGGTTAATTTTCGCAGGCCAAGCCTTTAGTTCAGATTTCAGATCCAAAAATTATACGTTAATTTAGAACCCTGGGCGCCACATTCCACCTCCTTCAGACGCCACCTCTTTCCTCCTCCTCATCGTCAACGCCGCCTTCCTCTCCTTCTTGATGTCACGTTCTCCTTCTCCTCCTTGATGTCACGTTCTCCTTCTCTCCCTGGTGCCATCTCACTCCTCCTTCTCTTCGGTTCCATCATCCTCTCTCTCAGGAGATTTCTTTGGCAATAACTGCAGCTTGAAGATCTGAGCAGTAGGCGGTGGCCTGTGTTAAAAGCCTTAAAGGCTTCAGTAAGCATGTACATGATTTTAGAATCTATGTTTGCATTCAAAGTTCTACTACTACGACGAGGTTTAATGTCAAATGATTCTGAGGCATGTAGGAAAAGTCAACCATGCAAGATTGTAGAAATTGTGGTGTATGTTAACGTCATTGGATATGCTTTTTTACTATGAAAAAATATTATTTTACTTCCTTTTGAATTGGTGGTCTTTTACACTTTATGAAATTACGAGGTGCATTAGTTTGCTCCTCGTGTGTACATGTTAGTTGTACAGTGAATGCCTTTTTTTCTTCTCTTTTTGCTGATTGTTCATTTTGAATTCCAAGCTGCATCTGTTTACTTATATGTGGTGAGCGTTGTTTTACTTGACAAATAACCTGCAAACTCTGATTAATATTAATTAGTATACCGGTAAGTAGAGTCGATCCCACGAGGAGCAAAAAAAATAATTTATAATTATTCTTCCTATTAATTTCGAAAACCTTTTTGCAGATGCCACCACGCCTTAAATTCAAGAGTTTTTCTAACACTAAAAATGCAAATGATTAATCTAAAAATGAGAGATAAATCTATATGTGAATGAATGATATTGGCTAAGAATAACTCATGCTAGTTAATATCGATCAGAGGCGCAATAATGAATCAATTCTTACACATCTATCGGTTATAGGAAAGTAGGTACGCTTAACCTCCCCAATTCTTTCTTACTTCATCGACAGTTAATCAATTATAATCAAATAACAGTTTCCCATACCAAATTGGCCCAAGAAAGTATTTGCTAAACCAGAACACATTTTTATAGCATTAAGAAATATAAGAAACCAAAGTAAAAGCAAATAGTAATGCCCACTCATTTATTCTCTATCTTGCTATTACAATCTTAGCTAGTAGCTGTTTTTCACAAGATTGTGCCACTTACTAATCCCATACAACAATTATGTATTGGTGGAAATTAGATAACAGTATTCTAAAAACGTGCAAGTTGTTCAGACTTAAACATATTAGAAATAAATCAACAAAAAACAATCAACAAAATGCACGAATCAATTATAAAGAAATTAGGCCTCACAATTTATAAACTAACATTTGTTATTCTCTACTGATATCATTCACATGTAGATTTATCTCTCATTTTTAGATTAATAATTTGCATTTTTAATGTTAGAAAAACTCTTGAATGTAAGGCGTGTTGGCATCAGCAAAAAGGTTTTCAAAACTAGTAGGAAGAATAATTATAAATTATTGTGTTTGCTACTTGGGGATCAACTCTTCTTATTGGTATACTAATTAATATTAATCAAAGTTTCCAGGTTATTTCGCGAGTAAAACGACGCTTACCAAATTGGCCCTGCTGCCTGGGAGCAGTAATTCAATTATTTTAAACTTTTTCCTAGTAATCTGTGTGCTTGGTTTATGAGGAGATCATCGAGGCCGAATTTAATATTCGACCCAGAAGTTGAGAAAATAGCCAAGCTGAACAGAAACAGAACAAAGGCGTGGAAAGCTATTTCTGTCGAGACCCTTCGGTTTGGTGAAACTGGGCCCATTACGATTTCAGCAACCACCTCTGATTTGGGAACAGATATCGAGATGGACAGAGCTGGATGAAATTAGAATCCTAGGCAGAACTAAAATAGTCCATACATATGGGAACTTACTGGTCATAGTGAGGAAGATCCCTCACCCACATTCAGCTGCCAAAGACCGAGAATCCAATTGAGATCAAGTTGGCATTCTAGAATCTCCTTCCGAAGTTCCATGGGAGAAGCACCGAAGACCCTTACAATTTTCAGAGTGAATTTGTGAAAATTTTTAAGGTGCATAAGAGGTCATCCAATGTTACTGAAGAGCAATTCAAATGGGTGGCATTTCCCTTCAGTTTGGCAGGAGCAGCCATTAGTGGTTTTCAAACCTGCCACCGAACTCCATTTCAACAGGGGCTAAATTGAAGAAATTATTCTTGGAGTACTATTTTCCAGCCACAAGAACATATGATTTGAAGAAGGGGATCACAAGTATCAAGTAGGAGTATGACAAACCATTGAGTATTTATTGGCTGAGGTTGAGGAAGTTGGTGGATAGGTTGCCTAATCATCGAATGGCGGAAGGCCAATTGCTCAAGTGGATTTATCAAGGGATAATAGCTAGCAACAAGGACTTGGTGAATTCTTCCAGTAGTGATGAAATTTCTCACCTTCGAGTGAATGTGGATAGAGAGATCAAAAAATGGTTGGTGGATTCCAAGAAGGAGTACGATCAATAGGAGGTCCGTATCTTGAAGAAGGTGGCACAGACATCCACTCCCGAACAAGATGAGATTAAGGAGAGGATGGAAAGGATGGAGAATATTCTATCCAAGTTTGTTGGTAAGGTTGGGGTTGTACAAGAAAGGCCTTGCGATATGTGTTGAGCAGCCAACCATATGACATTGTAATGCATTCTTATTATGCAGGAGATACATGTCTAAGAAAATGCTATGGGGAATTATAATGAGACAAAAAATAAGGTGATTCATACCTCCACACCTCCAATCCAAGGTATAGGTATCACCCAAATTTTGGTTGGAGAGAACAAGGTCCCCTACCGCAACAGCCTGCACATCACCATCAGCCATATGCTCCACCAATGAAACGAGAAGCCCCAGTTTTTCCCCAACCTTTGCAGGGTAGTCGAGGAAAATCTATGAATGATAAGCCAGAAACACTGAAGGACATGATGCAGAAGCAACAACAGAGTTCTCAGAAGACCAAAGTAACCTTGGAGGAGAATACGCGAAAAATCTCCCATCTGTCAAATTTTTTGAATGAACTTAGGATTAAACAGCCTAGATTTTTCTCTCATGTCCAATTGAACCCTCATGAGAGGGAAAATCAGGTCACACTCAGAAGTTGAAAGGTAGTTGGTGCGCTGCTATTGAAATCTGCAAGTAATGAAGCGAAGGAGGTCACTGACGGAGGGTCCTGTTTGTCCAAACTGAACCCTACGGCAGAAATTCAGAATCAAGAAACGGAGGAAACGGCAATGAAACCATCATAAAATCTACAAATACTAAGTATCTTTAAACCAGAGATAAAGGTAAATCTAAGGTACCAACTGAGGTAAGTAAGAGGTTGAGTTTACATGATCCTTCAATTAAAATTTTACCTCCCTTCCCTCGTAGATTGGAAAAAAAAGGAAGATCCTATGGATCTTGTATCAATTTTTGGGAAAATGGATGTTAACCTTCCTTGCAAGTCATAAAGTTACCACCCGTTAGAAAGTTCTTGAAAGATTTCATTGAAGGAAAGCCGAAGGATTTGAACAAAATAATAATGGGTGAATTGATGTGTGCAGTAATTCAAAAGAAAGTGTCACCCAAGTGCAAGGGCCCAGGTATGTTTTCCTTACCTCTTTAGATTGGAGATAAGGAAATTGATGCTTCCATGTGTGATTTAGAAACTTCTATAAATTTGATGCCATTGTCTATATATCCACCTTTAAATGGAGTAGAAATTGTAAACACTGGAATAGTAATTCAGTTGGCAGATAGATCTTGTGTGATTCCTGAAGGGTTGTTGGAGAATGTACTTGTGAGAGTCAATAATTTTGTGTACCATGCATATTTTTATGTGGTAAAAATGAACCATTCTAGTGGTGAGGGAACAACGTGAGTATTGTTGGGTCATCCATTTCTGAGAACTGTTAATACTATCATTAATGTGGGAAAGGGTACTATTTGTCTTGATTATTATGGTGAAAAGTATACTTTCAATATTTATGAGACCATGAAAATTCCAATAGATGCTGAGAATGAATTTTCCATTGATCTCATTGAATCTCTTCTCCAAGAACATCTTGAGACTGAAATTTTGCACGAAAGAATGGACATTCAATTTCCAACATGTACGAAAGAATGGACATTCAATTTCCAACATGTTCGGAAGAGATAGACATTCAAGGCTTGAGCGACAAGGACATCAGTGAGTTCTGTGCTCAATGTATTCTCAAAAAGTGGTGTTCAATATTGGTGTAGACCCCGAACGGGCTAGCTCATCACGGTCCAATATGGAAGTTTGGAAAAAAAATCTGAAATACAGATAGGGTTCAGCTGACCAAACCAAACCCAACTGACAGACCAGTTCCATTGAACGTGAAGGCCCTAATTTTGGAGTTAAAGACCTTGCCCCTGAATCTGAAGTATGTCTATCTTGGTGATAATGATATTCTCCTAGTAATAGTCAGTATGGAGTTATCCATGTCTCAAGAAGAGATATTAATCACCTTGTTAGAAAGATACAAGAAGGCCATTGGGTGGACATTGATGGACATTACGGGAATCAATCTAGATATTGGTATGCACCACATTCTATTAGAGGATGATGCCAAACCTACACGAAAGGTTCAGACGAAGCTCAACCCCAACATGAGAGAGGTGGTACTCAAGGAGATATTGAATCTACTCTCACTTGGGATCATATACCCCATTTCTGACAACAACTGGGTGAGTCCCGTTCATGTAGTGCCAAAGAAGTTGGTTTACAAGTGGTGAAAAATGACAAGGGTGAGATGGTAT
This sequence comes from Rubia yunnanensis, assembly GCA_037428765.1. Lineage (NCBI taxonomy): Eukaryota > Viridiplantae > Streptophyta > Magnoliopsida > Gentianales > Rubiaceae > Rubia > Rubia yunnanensis. The sequence continues at coordinate 41,304,438 of CM075061.1, read as the reverse complement.
GTACAAGGTTGTTCACTGGGTGGAGGATGTGTATTGACTACCGGAAGTTAAATGTTGCCACTCGCAATGATCACTTTCCACTTCCTTTCATTGATCAGATGTGGGAAAGACTTGCGGGAAACAGCTTCTTGTAATTTTTAAATAGGTATAGCGGCTATTTTCAAATTTGTTTGAACCCCAAGGACCAAGAGTTGACCATATTTACTTGTCTCTTTGGCACTTATGCTTACAGACAAATGCTCTTTGGTTTATGCAACGCCTCAGAAACCTTCCAGCATTGTATGATGAGTATCTTCTCTAATTTGATTGAGACAAGTATTGAGGTGTCCATGGACAATTTTAGCGTCTATGGTGACTCATATGATGTGTGTTTAAGTAATTTTGAGGAGGTCTTAATTTGTTGTGTGAAGAGGAACCATGTTCTTAATTTTGAGAAGTGTTATTTCATGGTGAAGGGGGCATAGTCTTGGGACATGTGATCTCGGAGAAAGGAATTCAAGTGGATAAGGCCAAGGTGGAAGCCATAAATCAGCTACCATATCCTTCTAATGTTTGTGAGGTTCGTGGATTCTTGGGGCATGTAGGGTTTTATCGAAGATTCATCAAAGACTTCGCCAAGATTATGCAACCATTGGCAAAAATCCTCCATGATGATGTTCCTTTCAAGATGACTGAAGATCGCAAGAAATCATATGATTTGTTGAAGAAAAAATTAATCTCAGTCCCAATCATGCAGCCACCAAACTGGGACCTTCTATTTGAGTTGACGTGCGACACAAGCGATTATGTGGCCGGCATAGTCTTGGGGAAGAAAGTAGGGAAGGAGAGCCATGTGATTCATTATGCATCAAAGACATTTAATTTGGCACAAAGTAATTACACTACCACTGAGAAGTAGTTGCTGGCCATTGTCTTTGCTTTGGATAAATTTATATCTTATTTACTTGGCTCTAAAATTATTATTTATATTGATTATTCTGCTTTGAGATACTTTTTTACTAAGAAGGATTCTAAGCCTCAATTGATCCGTTGGTTTCCATTGTTGCAGGAATTTGATTTTGAGATTAGAGATAAGAAAGGTGCAGAAAATCATGTAAGCTGATCATCTGAGCTGTTTGATCAAGCCTGAAGATGAAATTCCCATTCAAGAGTCATTTTCCGAAGAACACTAGTACGCTGCGACATGGTTCGGTTTGGCCAAACGGAACAAGACTCCAGTACTAAATTCATGTAATTGAATAAGGATCATTGATATGCGGATATCGTAAATTTTATTACCACTGGAGATATGCCACACAGACAGAGGCGTGCCCAAAAGTTAAAATTGAAAAGTGTTTGCAAGAATTACATTTGGGATGAGCCATATTTTTGGAAGATTGGTTCTGGCCAGATTATTCGACGCTGCATTCCCAATGATGAGCAAGCTACCATTCCCCTACATTGTCACTCTTATGCATGTGGTAGACATATTTGGCCTAAACGTACTGCTGGTAAGGTGCTTACCTGTGGTTTCTTTTGGTTAATTTTTCATAAGGATGCTTACACATTTTGTAAGAATTGTGAAAGATGCCAAATGACAGGAAATATTTCTCAATGTGATAAAATGCCACAAATTCCTGAAACTGTTTGTGAAATATTTGATGTGTGTGAAATGTGTGAATCTGTATGGGCCTAAGTGCCTAATATGGCCGACCATCTGACCGTGGCATTACCCTCTTGGTATTGCCCTTTGGGCCGGCCTAAGTTGGGAGTACTTGCTTCACAAGGAAGCAAAACAATTGCCCTACTTGCCTACCTATACAAAGGCTAAAGTTCCCTACACACTCTATTCATTCCTAATTCTACTCTTGTAATCAATTTGCTGACTTGGCCATTAAAGACTCTTCCCCCAAAAACCTCTGGGGGCTTTGTCTTGTAGATTTCGATCACGTACGGTGGGGTAGCGGTGGCGGTAAATTGGGGTGCATCAAGTTGGCACAACCGGCGGGACCGTTTGTTATATTTGCATTAGCATTGTTGTTTATGTAAACATCAACGAAAAGCGCCTTCCGTATGAGTTAACGGCTAAATAAAAAAGCTTTAGGCACTGGAAAGAAGTACAACCCCCTTACCAGAAAAGAAGAATGCGTAGGTCCAATACGAAATCGTACCCCACCCCCTATACTACCGGTAACAAGCCACTGGAAGTTAACCATGGAAGTTAGCATCGATCCTTGGGTAGGAGGTGTAGAATCCCCTATTTCACAAGCCAGGCGTGTCAACCCAGGGAGAACGACCTGCAATTTACGGAGACTACGACGAATTCACAAATAGAAATTACGAGAGGGGATGCTTGAGCAGCAAGGGGAACGAATAAAGTGGGTCCCCCATCGCAGCAAGATCTAGCATTGTAGGCTCAGGCCCTCGGATCGGCTGGCTATCAGGTAGAGCCACCAATGCTCTACCAAAGGATGGTCCGGGAGCTAGTGGGGCCCCTTGCTTCTATGCCCCTGGTGGTGCAGCTTAGGTTCCAATAGCAGACCATTCTAGGAGTATCTCATCAAGCAAACGTTGGAGCCCTTACGTTGCCTCAACCAATGTTCCCGGCCATGACCCAAATGACGATAAAATTTGCGTCTATTTTGATGCCTCCTATTTTGAGCCAAACCATTCCTTATTTGATGGTTGGGCCGATGGGTTTCTTCCCGGGGTTCGAGAGCTAGATGTACTCAGGGCCCCGACTGAAGGTTCCGCCCTACGACCCTTACTGGCTAGAGCTGTATTACAACTCGGCGGTGGAAGAATCCTGCTCGGGATAATGGCTTTAAACCAGACCCTTAGATTTGATGCTCCATTCTAGCCGAGTCTGTATGAGGATCTACGAATGGGAGCAGGATCGAGTGTTTTCTTGATAAGAGAGCTTTATAGGTTGATCGGGCCTTTGGGATAAATCGCAACCACCCCTTTCAATCTTGCGATAGTAGCCACTCGATAGCCCAGTGACGTTAAACCACCCAAAGGACTCCCCACATACAGTGAAGATTTAGACCAGAAAGAGTTCCTGCAGACGTTCCTCGGCCTGATGAATTCGAGGGATTTTAATGAGCAGCTAACATGCAAGCTGGTTGGAAGCTACCTACAAGGAAAAACACAAGAATGGTTCAACAAGATAGACATGGGGTTATTACATTCATATAGAGACTTCAGAAGAGCCCTTTTTGGGACAGTTCTTCCAAAAGAAAAGGTTTACAAAAACCTTGATCGAGCTCTACTAGAATAAGCAGAGACCAGGTGAGTCGACAGAGGTGTTTTACCATCGGTATGAGGATAGGAGTCTTACACTGATTAATGGAACGAAGGATGGGGTGATCCTTAGGTACAAGAATAGGATGTCTAACCTCGACTTGTACAAAAAGCTGGTATTGAAAAAGCCAGAAACCTTGCAACAGTTGCAGAAAATCATGGAACAATATTCGAAGATTGATGAAGCCACGAAGAGGAAATGGGATGGGGGTAGATGGGCTAAAAATGGGCCTAAAAAATCTGAGTTATGATCGAAAAGGTCTGACCCCTCGAAGAAAGGTTTAGAGGGCTTCCTCGCCTTGACCAAGTCCCTAATGGAGATACACTCCATCCTGAAAGGGATGTTTTGGAACCCCCTCCCAAAAGAGACTACCCTGGGAAAAGGGATTCACCCATTTTTTGTGACCATCACAAAGAACGAGGTCACGACACAAAAGAATGCACTCACTTGGAGCAAGAATTTGAAAGATGTGCAAGAGAGGGTTTACTCCCTGACTGCGTCGAGGGACCGAGAGGAGAATCCTCCTCGAGGGGACAACAAAAATGCCGTTGGAAAGGCAAGAAAAGAACCAATTGGTTGGTAGAGAACATCATGCAAATGATGGAGAGCAAGTCGGAAACCAAGCAGGGGTCCGACTCAATGTCGAGGCTCGGTCAGATAGAAACCGTATGGATGGGACAAATTGGGTGATCAAATGCATCAATGATACCACTCACAACAAGGAATAAGCTAAAAGACTCTTGGATGATTACGTCGACATGTTATAGTGGGACACCTTTGACCTTACAGGGGTACCTAAATAACTGATTGTCCATGGATTGAATGTGGATCCCTCCTTGAAGCCAATAAAGAAAAAGTGGAGATCATTCGCTCCCGAAAGGGTGGAGGCCATATAAGAAGAAGGTAAAAAATGGCTTCGAGTAGAGGCTATCGAAGAGGTATTCTACCCCAAGTGGATAGCAAATTTGGTGATGGTCCCTAAGCATGATGGGGCTTGGAGAATGTGCATAGACTTCACGGATCTTAACAAATGTTACCCTAAGGATAGTTATCCCCTACCCTCCATTGATGTGGTCAAAACCATAGCAGGGTACGAGGTGTTAGCCTTCTTCGATGCTCATAAGGGCTATCACCAAACACTCATGGTAGAGGAGGATAAGCAGAAAACATCCTTCATAACAGATGTGGGAACATTTTGCTACAGCAAATGCTATTCGGCTTAAAAATGCAAGGGCCACCTACCAAAGGCTGGTCGACAAGCTCTTCAAAAAATAGATCAGCCGAATCATTGAAGTATACGTTGATGACATGGTGGTTAAAAGCAGAAGCTTTGACAAGTTTTTACTGGACCTCAAAGAAACCTTCAAAAAGCTCTGAGAAGCCAATTTGAAGCTAACCAGCTTTATGAGTAATTGGAGTCGGAGCCGGTAAATTTCTGGGATTCATGGTTTCAAAGAGGGGGATCGATGTCAATCTAGAGAAAATTAAAGCTTTGATCAACATGAAGCCCCCCCTAGAGAGTCAAAGCCATCCAAAGACTTACAGGATTGTTGGAAGCACTCGACCGACCCCTTTCGAAGGGGGCCAAAAAACACTTTTCATTCTTTGACGTACAAAAAGCAAAGAAATTTGAATGGACGCTGATATTGGCCCTTGTTCATGTTGCATGATGTCTCCAGATGTATTTCCAAAGCCATATGATTATCCTGCCCACCAGCCATCCAATCAGGCAGGTGCTATTAAAGCCGGAGGCCTCAGGAAGAATGATGAAATGGGTAATCAAACTGGGTGATCATGACATACAGTTCCTCCAAAGAACAACAATCAAAGGCCAAGTATTTGCGGACTTCATTGTAGAAACTACTGAACTAATAGTGGTCAAAAATGAAAATGAACCCGAAGAGACATGGCAGTTGTACGTCGATGGGTCATCTCACTCCGGAGGCAGTGGGGCCAGAGTTTTACTCACACGCCCCAAATAGAATTACTATCATTACGCCCTACACTTTTACTTCAAGGCCATGAACAATGAAGCGGAATATAAAGCGCTGATCACAGGCCTCCGAATTGCCAAATACATGGGAGTTCGAAGGCTAGAAATTTTTAGTGATTACCAAATCGTGGTCCTCCAAGTCAAGGGGGAATATGAGGTTAGGGAGAGAAGTTTACAACATTATTTGGAAGTGGTGAAGCTCCTCCTTGAATATTTCCACCATTATTCCCTCACTCAAGTCCCTCGAGAGAAAAATCACAAGGCGAATACCCTGAGAAAATTGGCCTCGTCGGACCTGGACTTACCATCACTGGGGCACTTAATGGTGGAGACGCTGAGTAAGAGTAGATTTGAGAAGGAAGCAACAGTGATGGTAGTGGAAGAGGAAAAGTCATGGATGACGCCCATTAATAGCTACCTTCGAGATGGAACTCCCCCGGAAGAATCGAAGCAAGGAAGGTTAAGCTAAAGGCACCTCAATATATGATCCACAAAGATGTCCTTTATCGCCGAGGCCACCTCCAATCACTCCTCCGATGTGTAGCGCCTCATGAAGCTGACTACCTGATCCGGCAAAACCCAAGAAAGGGCCTGCATAAGTCACCAAGGGGCTGGATCAATAGCTAAAAAGCTCCTCCTTGCTAGATATTATTGGAAAACAAATGTTTGATGAGGTAAACAAACACATCCAGTCCTGCCACCAGTGTCAAAGGCATGGCCCAATCACGCATATCCCTTAGGAAGAAATGATGAATATCAACAGTTTTTAGCTATTCGAAAAATGGGGGATCGACCTGGTAGGTCCTTTTCTGGAGGCCATAGGCCACTTTTGATACTTGATCATGGCAATAAACTACTTTACAAAGTGGGTCAAAGTTGAAGCCCTGACCAGCGTAAAAGGGAAAGCAGTGATTGGGTTTTGTTGGAAGAATATCATATGCCAATTCGGGATTCCTCGAACGATCATAAGTGACAATGGCAATCAATTCATCAATGACCCATTCAAAAGCTGGTGTATGGAGTACAAGATCCGCCAAAGGGTCACCATTGTTTACCAACCCCAAGCTAATGGGCAGGTGGAGGTCGCTAATCAAACCCTTGCCAACAACATTCGATCGAGGCTCAAATAGGTAGGAGGGAACTGGATCAATGAGTTACCTATTGTACTTTGTTCATTCCAAACAACGAAGTCATCTACCACGGACGAAACCCCATATGTCCTGGTCTATGGTTTGGAGGCTGTCATTCCAGTGGAGATAAAGATGCCTACCTTTTAGAGATAAATATTCCTACCTTTCAAAACCCCGTAAGCAGTGGACAGCATGAGGACAATGACGAGTAGTACCGCTTGGACTTGGACCTTCTCAAAGAGAGAATAGAGAAAGAAAACCTCCTTGGAGTCAGGGTCAAGGAAAGGTTTAAGCGGTATCATGATCAGAGGGTCCAAAAGGTCCAGTTTTTCCCAGAAGACCTCGTAATGATGAGAAAAGAGAAAATCCGTAGAGAGCTGGACGGGAAGGTGTAAGGAAACTGTGAAAAACCTTACCGAGTCGTAGAAGCCAGCCCGGGAGGTAGCTATGTGTTAGAAACCCACCAAGATGAACCGATTCCATGCAGATGGAACGTTTCCAACCTTATGAGGTATTATTCCCCCAAATCCCAATAGACTTTTGGAGGTCAAAAAAGGGCCTGCCTCAAAGTACCCTTGGGTCGGAGGACACCCTCGACAAAGTAGTGTTGTGAGTTGATAGGATCCCTCTATCTTTGATATTTTTGTATGGAAACATGTCTCATACAATTAGTTCTTGTTCTGGAGAATATAAACACACATTCTCATGGGGGAGGGGACAAAAGTTCCCCATTCTCATAAAATTGGAGTAATTTATATTTGAAGGGCCAACAAAGCCTCTGAATGTGCAACAAGGGCCCAAGGCACATACCTTGTAAAATATTGAAGGGCTAACAAAGCCCCTAGAATGCGCAACAAGCTCTCAAGGAACATACCTTGTAAAATATTCAAAGGGCCAACAAAGCCCATCGAACGCGCCACAAGCACCCAAGGCACAGACCTTGTAAAATATTTGAAGGGCCAACAAAGCCTCTCGAACCCGCAACAAGTGCCCAAGGCACAGACCTTGTAAAATATTTGAAGAACCAACAAATCCCATCAAATACGCAACTAGTGCCCAAGGCACAGACCTTGTCAAATTCTTGAAGGGCCAACATAGCCCTTCAAACATTTTAGTACAAAGAGTCCCCTTGAAAGCGCAATAAACACTCAAGGCACAGACCTTGTAAATGGCTCAAAAAATGGAACAACCTGCTGAACAACGAGTTGGGAAAAAAAAGGTTGAGAAAGTCTGCTTAGTTAGAAGGGTTATTGTCCTTTATGAAAATTAAAATGCTATGAAAAATAACAAGGAGAAAAAAGTATTATTTCAATAATACGAGGCCATAACGGCTTATCAGTATATAGATATAGTTACAAAAATTATTCACATACAGCTAGAAAAACTTCTATGATGCCCATGCTAGCTGCCCCCAGTCGTCGAACAAAATTCGAGGGTCCAGAAACCTACCGCCTCAATATTCCTACCAAAGGCTCATCTTCATCTTTGAAGGGGCATGCTCATCCTCGGCCAGCAACATTACCTCCCCTTAAAGATAAAGAACCACTCTATCAGCTAGAAGCATCGATTGGGTTGCCTGTCGGGATAACCCTCGAGTTCAAAGTCATGGGGATGAGGGGCTTTGGTCGGTTTCGAAGCCTCACTTCTTCTGAGAGCAGTGTGGGAGCTTGAAGCTCCACTCCGGTTCCTTCTTCGCAATTTAGCGAGCCACATTGGTGCTTCTTCATAAGCTTCACGGTACTTGGGATTCCTAATGATATGTTTTCGATCTATAATATTGATGGTATCTTGAAGGAAAACTTCAAAATCCTCAACTAGTGGAGCTTCGACCGTCCCAAGTCGAAGCCCGTACGCCTGAAGTTTATTGGCAGTTACTTTGAACGTCTCGTACAATTCAATGAGTTCCTTGTCAACTTTTTCCTTACCTCTATAGGTAGCCCCAATAATGGCTTAATTTTCCCTGATGGTCCGCTCTAAAAGGCAGGAATCAGATCTCGTCGATATTTTCCATTCTCCTATTTCCACTCCTCCAGTTTGGCGGTGTTAGTCACCAAGGCCGCTTGATCCACCTCTACATTTTCTTGTGCCACTAGAGCCTCAAGCCAGTAATGCGCGATGGTCTTGTTAGGCTTAGAAGATTATACCCCCCAGTAGCTTTGAAAGCTTTAGCGGAGGTGATGCATTTAGGCATTGAAGTGAATCGTACCCTAGTGGTAATCTCTTCGAGAACCTCATTGTACCAAGCTTTGAGAGAATGGAAATCTCCCTAAATATTTTCCTTTGCCATGGCCAGGGAATCCATTTCTTCTCGCGAACGACTCAAGGCATCGAGGAGTTCTTTTTGTCTCTCTTGGAGTCCATTTTCCACATGCTAAGTACTTTGTGTGCTGCTTGAAGTTCCTCTTCAAGCTGGATAGACTTGTACCAGAATTAGGATTCTTCCATTCGATGCTCTCATGCCAATTCTTCAATATAGTGGTACCATTCTTTCATAACTTGAAAAAAGAAGTCGAAAGAAGTACCCCTTTGGAAGTGACAAAAATTAGGAAAAACAAAAGTAAGAGAAATGAAAATCTTTCATTAAGTCAAGAATAAGAAATACATTCGAGGCCCTAGGAAAGTAGTTCATACATTTTTCCTATGCTAGGGTTTTCCTGGCTAGAGCTCGAATGAGACGGACCATCCCTATGTTGGGACTTCATGAGGGGGTCAGGCTCGGCCCACTTTTTTGCTTCATCCACCTCCAGATGGTGGATCTTCTTCACCAAAAAGAACTTGTCAGAGCTCTTCAGATAGTTGAGAAATGGGAATTTAATACCTCTGTCTTGGACAGATTTCCACCAAATGTGGTTTAGTTACTCCGGCTTTGTGTTGTTCTTGTGAACATCCAACATGGATGCATACTCGGAGGGGAGCTCTATGCAGATGTATCGGCTAGGTTGTTTTGAGTGAGCCCCACAGAAACTGAAGACATGGATGAAAAGAAGTCTTGGAACCCTAGATTTTTCTCAAGTTTATTGGTATAGGCCTGGAGAACAAAGTTGGACCAGCTTAGCATTCTCACTGGCAAGAGTCCTATTAGTCGCTTGGACATATGACAGCTTTGTCTCGAGCTCTTTTAGGTGAGCATCCTTATCGGCACTTAGTTTCTTCACCCTCTCCAGCTCCTCCTTGTGTTTATGGGTTATCTTTGAACGTTCTCCAACTCCTCCTTGAAGATCATAGGTAACCTTACTTAGCTCTCCCTCGAGCTCATTGAATTTAACAGTGGCTACTTCGGATCCTTAGCCTTGGCCACAAAGATCTGGTCAACAGAGTCCAGAGTAGTTAAGAGAGTAGGCCCCTACAAAAAGAATCCAAGGAGGAATCCATCGTGCCCCGAGGGTTGGAGTTACCCTCCCCCGGACGATGGCTAATTTGGGACTCAGTATTCTTGAAGTTTCTGCCCTGAATGTCAATGAGGGGGTTCCACTGTGGCTCGGAGGAAGCCCTCTAGTAGGTCTCCTCAAACACCACCTTGACCTCTTCTTCATTTCCTAGACCAAGCATAGTGGAAAAATCCACTGAATAAGACAAGAAAAAACATAAATTAGTCTAAAAAAAGAAGGAAGAAGAAGAAGAAGAGAGAAACACACCAACGAGGACAAAACTCAAAGCAATCAAAAAACAACACAAGTACAAAACTCCTTCGAATGGTGGGGAGAAACTCCTAATAGGGGCCTCTTCAGCATTGCTTTCTTGAACGGGCTCCGACTCAGTTTCAATAGTTTTCGAAACTGGCTCAGCGGGTTTTTGAACTATCAACCGTAGTTTTCTTTTTCTTTGATTTCTTTGAAACCCCTTCATCACCAGTTGAATGGGCCTTACTCTTCGTCTTCTTCTTCCTAGGCTGGTCAACCTCAACGACCTTCTTAGTTCCCTTTCCCGAAGGGGCTTTTGAAGATTCCACCGGACAGGGAGGTCTTATCAGGACCAATTTCTGGCTGTAAATCTAATTGTATACCTCCTCCGGCCAGAAAAAATAAAAATTCCTCAAATTTTTGAGGGGATCACTTAGAAACTTATCTCCATCAGCTACCACACTTTCCGGAGCGACATAGGTTGCAGCAGTTTTGAAGGTCGGTTTCATATTCTAGTTGGGTACATAGTACTCCTCGGCCTCCTGCTCGAAGGTGTATATGGGGGTCTTGTGCACCCTTTGCAATTTGAAGAGACTTTCACGGGGTGGTCCGAGAACCTATTACTAAGAATTACGATCCCCCCAAGTTTTGTATCCCTACCTCCGGCTATGTGAACAACGGGTCTGCTAGCGGAGAGGTAATAGGGGAATCTAAACAACTCATACCAAGGGGTAATACCCAGACTGTTGCATCGAGTCATGAACGCTATCACAAGGAGTATGATGTTTGACTATAGTTGTTCCATATTCACCTGGTTCTCCTCGAGAAGATGAGAGAGGATATGGGGTAAGAGAAAGCACAACTCAAACCGAAGATAGCTCTTGTAGACTGCACAATGATCGGACCTCGTATCCCTAGGATTTTCATCCTTTTGAATGACCTCCAATCATAAATCCTCCAGAAGCTTCACCCACATAAGCAATATAGATAGCATCCGGGAGATTTTTGGTGCAATCGACTAGGCACTCTCGAGGACCGGGTTAGAAATTTTGCAAAGAAGAAGGGACGACCCTCCTTACCCTTCTGAACTTTCACCCAACTCGAAACCCTAGGCCTTAATGAGACCCACTTACGGCAGTAGCTCTTGGGCTGTGCAAAACAACCAACGCGGCTCCCTCCGGCCTCTAAGTCAGCTAAAGGAAGCCGACGACTGAGGAAGGGAACACACTGGAGTCTTGGAAGCGAGAACTTTCCACACTGCTGGCAGAGAGCATGGATGGAAAGCAAGCCGGAATGGAGTTCTTCCCCCATTCACCGTGTTTGTGACATCTCAAAAAGGCAAAAATGAAAGGTCAGAAGATAGGAGACTCACTGTTGTTGGCCGGAAATGGACCTGAGCTCTCTGGAAACTTAAATAGAGAGGAATCACCAAGGAACTTCTCTGAGAGAAAAGGGGGTTTCTAAAATTTGAAAATGATGTGGGGAAAAGATTAAGTAAGAGCAGTGAAAGCTAGTATATATAGAGGGAATACAAGTAATCATTACCTTGGGCCGCCACACAAAAAGGTAAGTACGTGGGTAAATGAGCCGCGTAGGGGTGAAATCTAAGGCATTTATGGGGGAAAATAGCACGTGTGGAACCCAACATGAGGTTCACACTCCTAGAGATAAGAGAAAATGCCACATTTTTGTAACTTTTCCACTTCCCGCCTTAGATTCTAACTCTTCGGATTCTAACACAGATTAGAAGGCTGAAGATTGAATCTACTATTCCTGAATGCATGGATTCAAACCCCTCAAATTTGGACACATATTATAAGGCCAAATATCAAATCACATGTTCCTGAATGAATGGATTCGAACCCCTTGGATTCTAGAAAAGATTAGAAGACCGAAGCTCGAATCTCTTATGCTTAAACATATGAATTCAGACGACCCCAAATTCTGACTCAAATCAGAAAGTCAAAGTCTAAATCCCTTATCCCTAGCTACTGAGATTCGAACGACCTTGAAATCTAACACAGATTAGAAATCTAAAGGTCGTGCCCTCTATGGGTAAAACACTGGGATTTGTATAGTCTCAGACTCTAGCATAGATTAGAAGTTTGGAGTTTGAATATCCCTCTTCTTTCTTACATATTAGGATTTGAACGCTCTTAGACCCCAACATATATTGGAAGGCCTAAGGTCAAATATCATGTCCCTAAAAGAAAAGATTCGAACGCCCTTATTTTCTAACACAGATTAGAAGACGAAGAGCCGAATCCTCTACTTCTGCCCATGGGACTCGAAGGTTCTCGGTTCTTAACATAGATTAGAGAGCCCAGGATCAAACCCCTTGCTAAGAATTGTAGGAGCCCAAAGGCCCTTGGGAATTAAAAGAGACCAAATCTAGGCCCTTGGGCTCTAACACAGACTAGAAAGCCGAGGGTCAGACCCCTGACACATTAATCCGCTCGAAGAACAGGTCTGAGGCTAAGCTGGAATAGACCTCCAATGCATCGTAGGGGCACCAGAATCGAGTCCCTAGAGTGTCAAAGGATCTCGCAGGATAAATCCTCGCCTAACAGTCAATTTGGAGTAGTTGATTTATTGGTCCTTTTCCGAGGTCTTTTGGGAGTGTTTACATCTTATTAACAGTTGATTATGTGTCAAAATGGGTGGAAGCTAAAGCCACTCGTACTAATGATGCTCAACTTTTTGGAATTTTCTTGAAATCAATAATATTCTGCCGGCTTGGAGAGCCATGAGCAATCATTAGCGACCAAGGAACTCACTTCAAGAATCGTACCATCGAATCTCTTATGAAGAAGTATGAAGTTCACCATCGGATCACTACCACTTACCATCCTCAATCCAATAGCCAAGCATAGGTGTCGAACAGATAGATCAAGCAAATCCTAGAGAAGACAGTAAATCCTTCGAGGAAGGATTGAAGCAAGTGTTTGGAGGGTGCTCTTTGGGCTTACCGTACTGCATTCAAAACACCAGTAGGGATGTCCCCATATCACCTTGTTTTTGGAAAGATGTGCCACCTACCAGTCGAGCTTGAGCATAGAGCTGTGAAGCAATTGAATATGGAACCTCTCAAGTGTGAGGGGAAGAGGAGATTCCAACTTCAGGAACTGGAGTGGCATGACAATGTGGCATGACAAGAATCTGATAACCAAGAAGATCGTGGTCGGGTAGAGAGTCTTACTTTTTCATTCCAAGCTACGTCTAATGCCCAAAATACTCAAATCTAGATGGATAGGTCTGTTTGTGGTGTCTTCGGTTTGGACAAACGGGGCGGTCAAAAATAAAGTTTCGAGACTATTAAGGTATTCATGGTTAATGATCACCACCTCAACCCGTATCACGGCTCCTCTAAGGTAGAAATGGTGGGAGAAATTCCACTACATATCACCCGACTCAATTGACGGCATCCAAAGTCTGCCCAAAACTATAAATGACAGCACTACTGGGAGGCAACCCAGTTTTCTTTGTTTTAGTTGGTTTATTCAAAAATAAAAATTCCAAAAAAAATTAAATATACAAAATTACAATTTCTTTAGAAAATCCACAAAAAGAAGAAAAAAAATTGATTGTGCATTTTGTTATAACTTTTTAAATTTTCTTGTAGGGAGAAGGCAAAGATGACAATTTCTTCAAGAGAAATATAAGTTTGGGTTGAATTAATAAAAGTTAAATATGCAAATATAACCCTATATAATTGAGAAAGTACAAATATAATCCTGAGATAATTTTTAGTGCAAATATAACCCTAACTACTTTACATAAGTGCAAATATAACTCTACGGGGTCGTTTGGTTCAACCAGGGGAAGGGGAATGGAATCAGGACAGGGAAAGAAAAAGAAAGGAAAAGAATGATATTGGATTTCTCAAACTGTTTGGTTCAACAATGGAAAGGGAATCAAGTTCTCATTCATTTCCTTTGTACATGTTTGGTTCAAGAAGGTGAATTCTAATACACTTCAGTTTAAAAACCCGTGGTCATGTATAAGTTAATCAAGTAAACTATATTAAAAATGGGAACTAAATTAATCAATCAAAATAATAAATTAAATTATTTATATAATAAATAATATATTTATATTAAAATATTGTAATTGTTATTTATAGTATAAATTATGATATCACGACGACTGAATAACGCTCTCTTCTGACTAAAAGAAACGCTCTCTTCTGGAAACTGTCTTTGCTCGCTTTTCCCGCCGATAACGGCTACCTTGCCGGCAACGGCTAATTCTCCGTCCGCTTGGGCTTCGTCGGTCACCCAATCGGCGAAGCCGACAGTGATGGCGACTCCCTGTGCCAACCAAATCCCCCCCAAAACCTTCGCTTCTGTTCTCCAAAGCAAAGCTCCGCCCCTGCTGAAAACTTTACCCAACAATCCAGAGCTTATTCCTAAATCTCAACACCTAGGAGAACCCTCGTGTCTATACTCAGATGACCAGATAGCTACCCTCTCAGCCCATTACGCAAATGCTCTGGTTGGAAAGTTTACAAGGGGCAGACTCTCTATGGAACAATTGGAGCAAGCTTTCAAAACTGTGGGATTTGAAGGTAAGTATCAGCTTGGTTCTTTGGATTATAAACACGTTTTGATAAGATTTGAGCACATAAATGACTACCAGAGATGTTGGATGAAATGTATTTGGAATCTGAATGGTGTCCTTCTTAAAATGCTGAAATGGACCCCTGATTTTTCAACCCATAGAGAATCTCCTATAGTCCCTATCTGGTGTACTATCAAAGAGGTGCCATTGTACTACTATAATTCATCTTCTATTGAGGCTATTGGAAACAGTATAGGAAGTTTCATTAAAAATGATCTAGCAACAGAAATGTTAACAAGACCTTCTGCAATCAAATTTTGTGTTGAAATAGATATCCAAAAACCTCTGAGTAGCTTTATAAGGTTAGGTTCAGTGACCAACAATAGGAAATACCAAATTGAATATGAGGACATACCACTCTACTGTGCTCACTGTGCAAAATTAGGTCATTCCCTATCCCAGTGCAAGTCCAACTCCCTGGTTAACAATGAAAGAACTCAGGAGCCTATTTTTGAACAGGACTTACCTCAGCTTCAATGGCAGGCAACAGGTAAAAAATTTGATAAAGCTCCCCTAATCCTAGATTCTGTGGAAGAACAACATCCTCAAGATGATAATCTGGAGATAGCTTCCACTGGACAACTCAGTAAAATGACTAATCCAAACTTGATAGTCAATCAGGGTGCTAGTTCATATGATACTAATAAGTCTGTTCATAGTTTGGATAACTCAATATCAAGGCTGTTAAATGATACTGCTACCTCTAAACCCATATTCTCGAATTTTGCTAAAGATGATATGCAGATTGGCTCCTCTACCCTCCCTTTGTATAGTCCTGGCTATAAAAACACCTACTCCCAGCCAGGGAAGATGGCAAACAGGTTTTCAATTTTGCAGGTTCCTGAAAACACTAAGGAGAAGGATGTGCAGGCTGAGGCTGAGGCTACCAGGCCTATAAATGAGATCATGACTGAGGAGATACACCCTAACACCCCTTCAGGTAACATCCAAGGTAAGGCCAAAGCTAAAAAGAATAACTACCTAAGTCAGATCAACAAAATGATGCTCAGATCATCTACAAAAAGTAGTAAATCAGGTGAACAATGATAGGAAACCAAATTGTTAATTTCTTAGTGTGGAATCTGAGGGGAATGGACTCTTCTCTGTTAAGGCTATCTAATTTATGCAAGGTTAAGAAAATTCAATTGTTATGTATTATTGAACCTATGCATAATAATTCACAATGTGAAGACTACATGAAAAAATTATCTTTCTCCCAGAATTTGACACTGTCGAATGGTAAAATATGGCTTATGTGGTCTAACAACTTATCTGTCTCCATAATATCCACTCATGAACAGTTCATGCATGTATCCATTGCTCATCAGTTTACAAATTTGATAATGGATGCTGTTTTTGTCTATGCTCTAAGGGATAGAGAAGGTAGGAAGATTTTATGGACAGAGCTTAGCTCTATCCCTAAGGGTGATACTATCTTTATGGGTGATTTCAATGCAATTACTTCATTAACTGAATACAAAGGTCCAAGTTCTCCTGCTTTAGGCAGTATTAGGGATTTTAGCTCATGGATTAACTCTAATGCCATCCAGGAAATTAATACAGTAGGAAACTTATTTACATGGTGTAATTCTGTGCACTTTGTCTTGGATCTCTAAATTTCCATCTTCATCGATCCAAATTCTAAATAGACAAACATCGGACCATGCTCCTCTTTTTCTTCAGATCTCTAACCTGACCTCCTCGCACCCGAAGCCTTTTAGATTTATTGATGCTTGGTTTCAGCGGGAAGAATTCATTTCAGTGATAAAAAATAGTTGGGACTCTCCTATTGGTGGAACTGGTATGCTAAGATTCTATCTCAAACTGATTAGACTTAAGAAAACTGTAAAAAATTGGAACAGAGAGGTATTTGGTAACATTGATTTAAATGTCAAAAAAGCTGAGGAAGACTTAAGAGCACAAGAGGTGATTTATGACTTGAATCCCTCAGTATCTGAGCGTATCAAACTGAATGGAAAAAATGCTGTATTGCTGAAGGTTTTAAAGGAAAAAGAAAAATACTGGAAACAGAAGGCTAGATTAAGATGGCATAAGCTTGGGGATAATAACACATCCTTTTTTCATAAGGTAGTGCAGGAGCGAAATAGTAAACTTCAGATAAGTAAAATAAAAAATAGAGCTGGGCAATGGATAAATTCTGAAGCAGATATTCAAAATGAAGCTATACACTATTTCTCTGAGTTACTTAATGAATCTGATCTGACCACGGATGATACCTATTTCTCTCATTTTTTAAGCCAGATCCCGGTTCTTATAGGAGATAATCATAATCATGCTCTTGGTAACCCTGTATCAGAACTAGAACTTGAATCTGTCATTAGGAGTTTAAATAAAACAAGTAGTCCTGGGCCAGATGGATTTTCTCCAAAGTTTTTTATAAAAAGCTGGTCTATAATAAAAATAGACCTAATGGATGCTGTCAATGACTTTATTTCTGGTGCTGATATTCCTAAGGGTATTTCCAGCACCTGGATTACCCTCATACCAAAGAAACCAACTCCAAGTTCATTTGATGACTTTAGACCAATTAGCTTGTCAAATGTTTTGAATAAGATCTGCTCTAAAGTTCTAAATGAGAGACTTAAACCTTACATGGACATCTTGATATCCCCTAACCAAACTGCATTCATGAAGAATAGGGATATATCAGATAACATTCTGTATTTAAATGAAATGATCAGATTTTTGGACAAGAAATATAGAACCCCAAATTGCATGCTGAAATTGGACCTTAGGAAAGCTTTTGACAGAGTTAGATGGAAATTTTTAGAGCATATTTTGATGAAGTTTGGTTTTAATGGGAATTTTTTAAGGGCAGTCATGAATAACCTGTCACAAGCACACTTTTTAGTTTTACTCAATGGAAATCCAGTAGGATTTTTTAAGGCAACAAGGGGAATCAAACAAGGTGATCCTCTATCTCCCTCTCTCTTTAATTTATTTTCTGAGGCTTTCTCTAGAAGCTTAACTTATATTTTTCACAATAGAAGTTTATCTTCATATCAAATTCCTGGTTCAATTACTGCTGTTTCTCATTTGATGTATGCGGATGATACGATAATATTTATGCAAGCATCTAAGGCTAACCTTATTAAAATCAAAGCTTTTCTGGAAGTTTTTGAGTATACCTCAGGCCAAAAGTTTAATTTTCAGAAATCGGATTTTTATCTTAGCAGTAAGGCTACTCTAACTAGGAATAACCAGGTGAAAGCAATTCTGAAAATGAAGAAAGGCTCTTTTCCATTTAAATACCTAGGATGTCCCATTTTTAAGGGTAGGGTTTTAAATAGATATTTTTTTCCCATCTTAGCTAATGTTGATCTTAAGCTTCAAAATTGGAAAAATAAATGGCTAAGTTCTGGGGGGAAAATGACCTTAATTCAATCAGTATTATACTCTATCCCTCAGCATATATGGATGGTAACTAAACCCCCTAAAGGGATCATTAAAGCTTTTGAGAAAAAAATGGCTCACTTCTTTTGGGGAGAATCAGATGGGAAAAAAAACAAGATTTGGAAAAAATGGTCTCAAATTGCTAAACCAACAAAGATGGGAGGATTAGGGTTCAGATCTGTTCAAGCAATTGTAGATTCCTGTTCGGCTAAACTGTGGTGGAAGAGCCAATTAGGGGTTTCACTGTGGGCTAAGCTATTATGGTCACTTCCTCCTTCCCATAAAAATTCTGCAACTTGGAAGAGAATATGTTACATTAATTCATTTGCAGAAAACAATTCGTATGTCATTTATGGAGTTGGAAAGTGTGATTTCTTATCTGCAAACTGGTGCCCTCAGGGACCATTGATGAGTCAGATACCAGAAAGTACACAGATTCTGTTTGCTGGTCTTTCAGTGGCTGATTTTATAGCCAATAAAGCAAATATTCTGAGTCAAATTTCATCTTTTCTGGACAATGATACTGTGCTATTTTTACAGGGTGCAGAGTTGAACCTTGAGAGAGAGGATAGGATGATTTGGAAGCCTGAACCTTCGGGTAATTTTACGTTTAAGTCTGCATATAGGGCACTCGTTCAACTATCAGGTAATTTCCCTGTAACCAAATATATTTGGAACTCCCTCCTTCTCAAAAAGATTTCAATTTTTATATAGAAACTGCTACATGCCTTTCTTCCCTTTGATGAAATACTGATTACATGTGGTTTTAGTTTAGCTTCCAAGTGTCCAGCTTGCTGTGATTTAGACTCTATCCATCATTATTTTATCACTTGTCCATTAGCTAAGAAAGTTTGGACTTCCTTGACTGCATCCATTCATTTCAATCTTAATGATCAACACTCGATACCCCAGAGATTCTTTCTATTCTGGAGCTGTCAAGATTTACCTCAGTTCTATCAAGTTTATTGCATGATACTTCCATCTCTGATCTGCTGGTGCTTATGGAAAGCTAGAAACAGCTTTCTATATGATCATAAGCCATTCTCTGTGGATAATATCTGTAGGGAGGTTGATGAACTGATCAGATTGACACTGAATAAGTGTAAGCCTAGTATATTATCTACACACTCAATCCCTCCAGCCTTTAAACATCTAGTCCCGCTCTTGAGACCTCCCCCAAAGCCAAATTTGAAGAAAGTATATTGGATTAAGCCTGAACCTGGTTGTATTAAAATCAATGTGGATGCCTCCTGGAGCTCTGGTAATGCTTCGGTTGGTCTTATTGCCAGGAATAGCCTCGGTCACCCTATCTGTATTAGCTCTACTTCAATTGCTAGTGTATCTCCTTTACACGCAGAAATTGAAGCGATATTGTATGCTTGCTACACCTTTAACCACCTTGATCATAATTTCATCATTGAATCTGATTCAAAATTGGCGGTACAGATGATCAGTAATCCTTATACTGCAAAATGGGAACTCTTTCAGCTAGTTTTTAAGGCTAAATCCTTGATTGGCTCAGCGGTACTAAAACATGTCTATAGGGAGGGTAATGCAGTGGCTCATGCTATCTCTAAACATCACTTTCAGAACAACCAAAGTCTCAATCTTGCTAATGTTTCCCCTGAGATCAGAGGGCTTATAATTTTGGATAGAGATAATGTACCTCATCTCAGAAACACTAAGTAGATATAAAGTAGGAACAGATACTGGCTTATGATTTGCTGTTGCTTGTGCAGGACTTGTATGAAGCACTACTGAATCTGCTCTGTGTTGCCATGTCTGGCTCTGATGTTCTTCAATTTTCCAACTTAGAGAGGCTGAAAACTGATCTATTACATGAAGTAGACAACTACAGTGACTCAGACTCCAGGAGGCTGCATATCTGGGCGCCTGAGGGAAGATCAGACTCAAGGAGAGGTTTTGCTTGCTGGGGCAGCAACATCTTTGATATTGCACTGAAGACACAAGTGGCCATATCCTAATCTTTGGCATTTGGAAATTTCATCAGTAGGATAGCTTTCTTCCTCTTTCCTTTGAGCTTATAAGTTTCCATTCACCTTCATGTATAAGTTGCCTGGCCAAGGGAGAGAATTCACACGAGGGGTGTAGATTCTCTCCCTAGGATCGCGACTTCTACTTCCATTACAGTACTTTGTTTACTGGTTATAGGGGTCGATGCACTTTTTTGTATCACTTCTTCGGTTTTCTTGCCGAACTCATGTACAAACATACTTTGATTTCTTTTGATATAGGGCTTGGGGAACCTAATAAAGAACTCCCCCACCTTCGGGTGTTTTATTAAAAAAAAAAAAAGTATAAATTATGATATAATATTATTTTTTAATGAAAATTATAATACTATTAATTTTATTAATATTCATACGGCTCAAAAGGTAAATCTATTATATTACTTTTTAACGTATGATTTAAATTTTTGTATCGTAAATTTATTTAAGTTAGAGTATACAGTATACTACTGCTTAATTTATTCCTATTTATATTATATAATTATTAAATAATAGTATTTATATAAAAATAATATATTTATTATAAAATAATATAACTATTCTTAAAAGTATAAAGTTAAGAATAATAAAAAAATTTAACTAAAAATCAGTTATATAAAAAATAAATTTTTATTTAAATTTGACTCATATGCAACTCATAAAATAATTTTATAATATTTTTATTGAAATAATAATCATAATATTGTAATTTTTAATTTGATAATAAATATAAATTATAACTCAATTACGATTTATAAAATAGTAATATTCATATAAAATAATATCATTTTTATTTGTAATATAAAAGAATAAACTATTTATATATATAAGAAAATAATATAACTATTATATATAGTATAAATATGAAATAATTTTATTTATTATTTATTATTAAATTTTAGTATATAAGAAAACTATAGTAGTATAGTTTTAGTAATATTCAGCCCATATACAACTCAAAAATGTTTATAATACTATTTTTTCATCAGTGTTAATAATTTTCTTTGTATATAATAAATTTAAGGAAAAATATAGTAATACTATTTAATTAATATATTCTCTTAAAATATAGCAATACACATAATTCATTTATATATTCTCTTAAAATTAATATATTCTCTTAATATTCTGCTCAATTCATTTTTGTACGAGACTAAAATCTTAAATAATAGTAAACATGTTATATATTTTCCAAGCATCTTCACTGTTTAAGAAATCGGAACGTTTACAGGTGGAAAAATGGTTTTTTATTCTTGCAAATGAAACCTGAAATATAGGAAATCTGATTCTCAGGGTGAGGGTAGAGAATCATCATTCACCGAATTGATTGAATCCCAAACCCTAAAAAAGGGAAAGGGAATCATTAAAAATACCAACCAAACATTAACTAACGGATTGATTAGGCTTTATTCCCTTTTCCCCATCTCAATTCCCTCAAACCAAACAGCCCCTAAAGGCTATATTCCGATGTTGACTAGCCATTTCTGGTCATTAACCAACTAAAATGACCAAAATGCTCTTTGGACTAAATACAAAATCTGAAAATGACAAAAATAGCCTCTGCCTACCACCGCTCCACCTCCACCGCCAGGCCACCACCTCTAGGGCTTCCTCCAGCCACCAATCCACCACCCCAGTGCCACCACTACCACCATCCCGCGTCACCACTACCACCATTTCCCGTCACCACTACCACCATCCCCCACCTCCCTCTGTCATCAACCAAAACCCCAACCCTCTAGCGCCACCACGAACACCAAATCAAGCCGGCCACCACAAACTCTACACCTATGCCAACACCAAACCCACCACCAACTGAGCCCCGCTAGCCTAAACCCACTCCACTATCCAACCACCACTCAACCATCCAAACAATACCCATCCACGAGCTCCAACGAATGAAGGTCATCCGCTCAAATCTGGGTTCGCCCGCATCACCAGCAAGAACCACAATGGTCGAACATGGTTATTCACGATGGTGTTTTTTTATAAATGTTGGCGCCAATTTGGTTGGATTCAGATCAAAATTCTGTGGTTGGAGATTGGAGAGTTTAGGAGAGAATCTGTTGTGGTGGTACACGGCAGGAACATGTTTTGAGGTGTGGACATCGGTGCTCGATGGTTGCGCCACCACCATCCATCCCAGATCACGCCACCACCACCCGCCAGTTCCCCATAGCCTCACGCCAACACCCACGGGTGTACCCCAGTGGTTGGGACATGGGTGGGTAAGCCAATAATCCCAAGTTCGATCCTCGGCAGCGGCAGTGTGGGGAGTTCTTGCTTTGCAAGGCTCCCTTGTGCGCACCGAGGCAATGCCAAGCCCATGGGTCCTGGTGCTGGGCTACCGTGATTTACCTCTCATACGATGGCCTGGGTGTGGGCTGGTATGGGCCGCTGAGGGCGAGCGGATTGATCCCCATAGCCTCACGCCACCATCCGCTACCATTTTCGGTGCCACTCAGCCAAGTGTCGGAAAATCGAGACACAGCACACTCCTCTCGCTTTTAGATTTGCGATGCGCACAAGACAATATTTCCCCACTTCTATTCCATCTCATTTAACATCTTCCGCAAAATTACTGTCTCAGCATATTACTTTGCTAGCAAAGCTCCGACCTAAACCCTAGCTAGCTCAGGCAATTTCAATTACTCATCGTATACAACATTGGAGCTGATTCCGCTACGGCGGCGGACAGGTGAGTGATTGAGGATGTTGAAATTTGCGTGAACGAGTGTATGAAGCTATGAGAATTGAAGAAACCTTGTTGAAGAAAGACGTCGGGCGATGGAGATGAAGTAGTCGGAGAAGATCTAGAGGGATTAGAAGTTTCAGAGGGATTAGAAGTTGCTTCAGAGATGGTCTAGAGAAGAAGCAATTAGGTTAGAAGTTTTGGGGTCAAAATAGTAAAATTTATTTGTTTATTATTTTTTCTCAGAGGGGTAAAATTGATTTTTTACCCAATTTCGGTCTTAATCCGTCGGAAAAGGTTCTATTTGCACATAACCTAAATATCTAGGGTTATCTTTGCACTTTCAGTTATCGCAGAATAATATCGACACTTTCATCAATTATATAGGGTTATACATGCACTTTGCTCTTAATAAAATGGTTGGATAAGTGATTGGAATGGTTTTGGGCTGATTATGAGGTCCAACTCGCCAAGGGTTTTGGGCAACTAGCTTGGGGCTGAAATTAAAACATAATCAAAGATATGGATCCAAGGGAAATTTCTAAAACTTGAAACCCTAGCATTTTCCCACCATCCGCCCTACTCCTGCCCCCTAACACGCGCCTCCTCATCTCCACCAGCTTCCGCTGCCATCTTACCCTGCACCCAAAAAACACCCATGGCCCACTCCAAGAACCCAATGCTCTACTTGAACGGAGCCGCAACCTCTAGACAGAAAATCCTGGCGTCTAAGGCCGCGGTGGCGCCACCTCCAGCTTCCTGTACGCAACTCCGGCTCCGCCCAACTCACCCAATTTTTTTTAAAAAAAACTACAAATATAACTCTTAACAACTTAATCTCATCCAAAAAATAAAAAAAAAATCAACTTAGGAAAAAAAAGACACTATAAATATCAATTCATATTACTAAAACCTCAGTTAGAAAAATGAAAAATATTAATTTGAGAAATTTTTTTAAAACTACAAATATCAATTCATATTACCCAAAAAAATTACATAACCTTAACTCATATCAATTAAATCTCACCCGAATAATGAAAAACATCAGTATAAGAGGGAAAAAAAGTTACAAAAAAAATCAACAAAAAACTACAATACCTCAAGAATAAAAATTCTTTAAAAAAAGAGATTTGAACTGTGGTCATTAACCTCAAAGCCTTAAGCAGTAACCTGTACACCAAAGACTCTTATTCAACATATACTCAGTCAAACAATAATAAACCTCAACATCTAAATACAGACATAAATTTTTCAAAAATAGATGTCATAGCAAGACTCAAACTCCAAACTTCTAACCTCATCAAAAAGAGTAATAACCATTACACTACATGACACTAATTGATCATGTAATCAGTCAAAAAATAAATAAAACTCAACATATCTTTAAATAAAATAAAAGAGAGAGTTCGGATGCTTAACTTTTTCCTTTTTAAAAAAATTAAACAATCAATTCATGGGTTTAAGGTACTTTAGCACTCAGCTAGCTTGTAGACTTGCGTGGTTAACCTTTAAAAAGTACAAAGAATATACATTAGTTGTTGCCTTTTACTCTTAAAGGCAGTGGTGGAGCGGGACCAGGGTGCCCTGTCACTATCAAAATTTTCTTTATTATTAGTATTTGTATTTTTCTTATATTTTATTTGTTTTTGTATGATAAAAAAAGACTGTGGTCCCCAAATTAATACTTACCGTAAAATGTAGGTAGAATATTGAAGAAATGTGATACTCAAATTTAGATTATTTGTTTTTAATTGTAAAGTCTAACAAGAAGTAGACTTCTTTTCTATCTAATTTTATCTTTAGTATTTATCCAAGTTATAATTAAAAAATATTTTAACTGAAATAAATTTTATCTTTAATTATCTATCCAATTAAGATTTGTACTCAAGTATACGCATGTTTTTGTCATGTCCAAGTTATACGTATAAATATTAAAGGTAAGAAAAACTTGTATAATTTTAATTCCAACTATTTTCTATTAATGGGACATAATACTAATCTTTATCGGATAAAAGTTTAAGAAATAATGCTGAAAGGCAAAACCAGAGTATAAAAAAGGTATATGAAAGTTTCATTAAATAGAAATTATATGATTCAAATTAGGATTTATAGACTATTCTGCCTTGTCTTGATTCTTCGGGCATTTACTGTACGAGCTTTTTTCAACCATGAAAATTGTGAAAACATGTCTCCGCAATCGTTTGGAAAATGATTTTCTGCGAGATTATTTATTGTTTTTATTGAAAAGGATATTGCAGAGATATTTAACATTGATTCGATCATCAATACTTTTTATATGTATCAAAGAGAGAAGATCACAACTTAAATAAAAAATAAGAAGGTCGTTCATTTCAAAAGTATCAATTTGTATTTTATTTAGCACTAGTTTATCTTTAGTATTTAATTTATTTTTTTTAAAATGAAATAATCTACTATGATTTGATATTTTAAGGTCGATTCAATTTTTTTTTATAAACTTTAGGTCCCCTAAATTCCCGATTCTGCCCCTGCTTAAAGGAATTCTGATTACCAATTAATCTGGATTCCTTCATTGAAAAAGCCACTGCTTCTCCCTCATTTGTAATTAGTAGTAAACCGATTGACCTACCAGGCAACGACATTTTCAGATATTTTGTTGTTATTTCAAACTACAAATGATCGTACTTCCTTTTTCCCATCCAATTTTACACACTTTTCTTTTAGCGTTGTCCCAAGTAATTGTGTACACTTTTCAGTTTAATAAAGATTTAATATGTCAAAAGACATACTTATCCTTCAAAAATTAAAATTTTAAGCAGAAATCCTTGTTACTCTCAAATTCTCCAATTTTCTAATCCCAAACCCATTACTCCATCATCGTTGTAGGCTTCATGTCTCTGTATCAGAAACCATCAATTTTCAAACATTCTACACATTGTCTTGAAAAAGGTTCAGACGGACTAACGTTGAGGTTGAAACCGTTTAGTATGAAGAAGAAAAGTCTGAAGAAGAAATATACTCCATCCATTTCACTAAGAGTGACATATTAGGTTTAGCCTCTTGGATTAATGTGTAAAAAATGAGAGGTTGAAATTGATTGTAAAAAATAAAAAAGTAGAATGAGTGAATGAGATGGTAGGAATCTTGCCAAAAATAGAAAGTGTATCATTTAAAAAAATATTCCAATAAAGCAAGTGTGTCACTTTTAATGAAACGGAGGAAGTATTAGACATCTCACATCCCTAAAATTTAGGCCATGGGCAGTGGTAGAGACCGCTACCGGTCTCTTACCAATTAAATATATTATTATTTTTCTTCTCTCTCTTCCACCTCAGCTTAAGAGACCACTTAAGAGACAACCCTTTTTTTTCTCCACAATGGTTAAGAAACCACTATATACTATTCATGGAACCCACTTGATTTTCTCTATCCTACTCATTAATTTGACCATTAAATATTATTTTAAATAAATTTATCCAAAAAAATAAGTTGAATATAAAATTTAATATAATTATTAAACTGAAATTAAAAATAAATAATAAGATAATTCTATATTTTTAAAATTATATAAAAATCATTAAAATTGCAAAAATCAATTATAACAACTATAAAAATTACAGAAAACACTAAATAAAATATTGATCTAGTCCGACAAATTATTATAATTTGAAAATAAAATTATATTAAAATTGGAATTCTTAAAAAATAAAAAAATTGGAAAAAAAATTTAAAAAATATGATTGGGACACGTGTCACTACCAGAATGGGACACGTGTCCCATTGGAAAAAATTCCAACGTCCACAGTACAAAAAACTGTTGCGGACACGTGGCCCAATCCCTGGGTGACACGTGTCCGCAACAAAAATTCAAAAAAAAATAGTGCGGCTGAGTGGGACACGTGACCCAATCAGCGGGCGACAAGTGTCCCACTCAGTAAAAAAATAGGCACACAAAATGGCCCATGTGCGGTGTCAGTGGCAATGGCCCATATGTGAACTCTTAACCGGTCTCTTAGGGCATGGGCAATGGTGATCTCTTAAAATTAAAAGACTGCTCAAGAGACTGAAAACCACCACAGTGGTGGTCTTTTGAGTGGTCAAAAATATCTGAGCACGTCGCGACTCGCGACGAAGTACATCGCGACTCGCGACGGTGCCTCGCGATGTCATCGCGACTCGCGGAAAGTTGGCGCTGGGAGTGAATTTTGCTCCCCTGTTCGTCGTGACTCGCGACGAAGCCCATCGCGACTCGCGACGGCAGGGTATCCCAGGCTTAAAATTTTTTCTTCTTCTTACCAACTGTCCAAGCTTTCTTCCCTCATTCGTTGATCTCGTTCCTTCATCTCCTTCATTGCAATGCACTTCACTTTGCTACAAAATCACAGAAAAACAAGCCATAAAAGGAACAAAACAAAACAACAACAAAAACTAAGAAACAAAGACTAAAACAAAAACAAAAACTAAAAGAAATGCCGAATTTATTTAACGTCGTCGGCACGACGAAGCTCCGTATGTTTAAGGTCGTCGGCACGACCCTAATGTTATCCGTATGGTGAAGGCTTGAAGCTCTTCACCATGAGCATCCAAAATAAGAGAGGTGGGGGCACAAAACTTTCAAGAGGAAAGTCTTGTGGAGGTGGAGATGGTTCAAAGGGAATTAAGTGGTTAGGGAGCTTGGGATAGTCTTTTGGCTCCTCTCTCGTTTCCCTCAAAACTTCCGAAAATATTAGAGTTGGTTCACTAGGTGGGAGAAGGGGTGACAATGCTAATGGATGTATCACTATCACCTCTTCCTCCATTTTTCTATCCTCTACAACCAACTCCTCATCCCTTTCAAACTCAAAATCATTACTATTGGTGACCTCACTCACCGAATCATCGAGTTCAAGTTGGGATGGTGTGTTTTCGGAATCACGAGCTTCCATGCGGGCCAATACCTCTAATATGTTCCTCACATGCCCCTCAATGGCCTCAACACTAGAGGAGAGCTGGGTATCCGGCTCCTCACTAGTAAAGGAGTTCAAGTTTGCTATCCTGAGCTTCTTGCCCTTGAAAACCAATATCTCCTACCTCTTGATAGCACTCTTCATAGTACCCATGGTTTTGGAAACCAAGGGTTCTTTCTCGGTTATCGTGCTGTTCCCACAACAAAGGGCAAGATTCGGTAGGATGGTCGGAATGACACATCCTACAAAACCTTGCTTGTTGAGCCTCTCTTCTCATCATGAGTTCCCTCAAGGTGAGACGCTCCATTAAAAATTTTTTTTTTTTCAAAAGTTCGGAATCATAGTGCAAGGGTTCTCGATAAAATAAATCACCAAGAACTCAAGCAATACCTACTCCGAACAAAAACAACCACCAAGTAGTGGAAAATAAAAACAACTAGCTAATACACAACCAAATACACCTAAATACTTAAGAATAAACGCCTCTTCCCCGGCAACGGTGCCATTTTGACGGGCGGGCGGTCGTCGCGCCCGCCGTGCAAAAGATAATTTATAAGCCCTTTTTGCTTACTTTCTACAACTAGGTAGATAGCGGCAAATCGGGGTCGTCCAAAGAGAAGAGGGATCTTCCTAAGCGTCTAAGCACACAATGGTTGATACTAGGCTAGGAGTAAATATATATACACACACATAAAAGCAAGTAAAAGGGGGGGGGGGGGTTGGTTGGTTGGTTTCCTAAGTTAACAAAGATAAAAAGACAAGATAACTAGCAAGGTCAAGTGACTATGCTAATCATCAAACAAAACTAAAGAAAAGGGGTTTTAAAACTACAAAGATAAAATGCCTTGGGGGCAACGGATATCCACTTCCACATCTAATGTAGTTCATCGAATCATTCACACATTCCATCATATAGCATTCAGGACCCAACACTCACACACCCATCTAGCAAGTACCACAACACACACATCACAAGGAGTTCTAAGTTCATGCTCATAGATCTTCATGCAAAGGCGCTACGGAATTCGTCACGTTCCTACACCTAAACAATTCAACCACACAAGCACTACCTATGCTCAAACAACTCATGGCACACATGCAGTGAAACACACCGTCAAGAATACATAAACGCCAAATAACAAATGCTTCAAGAATGAATTTAAATCATCTATTCAATACTTCAACTACTTGTCGTGGAGACTAAACTCCTATCCTTCTTAGTTCGTAGTTTGCGAGAGTGAGTTCCACATCTCTCGTCAAACCTCACCAATGACTCCCGAGTCAAAACCACGACTCAAGGTGTCATTGGTGGCATTTAGCACGAAGGACCAACAAGCTTGGCAATGCCTATGACCACTACACCGTGACTAAGCATTTAACCAATTCATGCAATTACACGAGATTAGTCAAGAGCGACCACTCATAGACCACGAGCATATAACTCTTCTCGTTTGCTACACAAACGAACATGACGAAGAGTTCAACATCAATCACATTCGTCTAGCACATTATCAATCCATCAACACAATCAAAAGCTCTAAATCATACTCTCACATTACTAACAAGAACAGGGGGGAAATTAACCCAAATCCCCCAAACCCTAGCTAGCAATTCATCCAAGCATTTCATATCATCAAGCTCTCAACAACATTAATAGAATCAACAATTAACATTCAAAGCACAATAAAAGCACAATAGCAAAAACACCAAATAGATAGATAGAAATGGTTCTCAATACATAGAAGTGGAAGCTTCAATCCATAGCTCCCAAGTACAAGAACTACTCTAGAACAACAAAAGACATAATTAAACTAAGAAAAAGCTAAGAAAAGAAAGAAGAGAAAAACCTAGGTTTTCACCCAAAAACCAGAGAGAAAACGGGCTGGAAGAGCTTGGAGAAGAGGAGGAAAGAGAGGGTATTTATAGTGCAAAGAAAATAAAATAGATTTCTGGCCGCCTTTGGGTCGCGACTCGCGACGGTGTTGGTCGCGACTCGCGATGGTGTCGCGACGGGGTCGCGACGGGAGCCAGAGTTTTGCATTGTTTCTTTGTCTTCTTCATAGCCATCCCTCTCAATCTTCAAGTCTTCAACGACTCCAAAAATGGTCTTCAACGGCCTCCGGTCTTCATGTCTTCGAAGTGAGTATCCAAAAGTCTTCGAAAGTATAGTCTTCAATGTCTTCCGATCTTCGTTGCTTCCGTGTTCTTCCCTTGTCACACAAAATCCACTTAGAAGAGGTAAAAGAGCATAAAGTTGCTTTTACCTCTCCTAAGAGAATTTCAAGGTAAAACACAAGCTCTCAATAATAAAAGAGCATAAAAGTGATCCTAAATACTACTAAATAAAGCATATAAAATGGACACATCAAGACCACTTAAGAGACCACTACTGTAGTGATTTTCGATCTCTTAAATAATCTTTTAATTTTAAGAGACCACCACTGCCATGCCCTTAGAGTTGGGTTCTCTTCCTAGAGGATTCCCTGGGAGAGAGAGTAACTACTATTCTCACATTATACACATGACATAGATCTGATAGGAACACATATTCATCCAATTAAGTGTGGTCATGCTACATCCATTCGACTATACTAATCATCGAGAGCTATCGTATTTTACTGTACATGTGGGCGAATTTGTGTGCGAAACACACACTAATACTGTGCTTCCTCTTCTTCACCTCAATTCTTTACCACCAACGGCTATATCCCTCCTCTAGTCTGAAAAGTCTCGTCAGTTGTTACCAGGGGGCAGACCATGGCGTCACCGGCGCCTCCTCCGCCACTAGATCCTACCCACCCTATTCCCCCCAACCCACAAAAGCTTCCTTCAAGCGCTTAACACCAAACAATCGCCACTCCTCTCGTCACTCCCCGACACCCCAAACTTACATCCTATCACGGAATTCAAAGGCAAAATCGCCTACATTCTCCCACCTGAAGAAGGAGAATTACTAGCCTCGCATTACCAGAACGCCCTTGTTGGGAAATTTATTCGTGGGAAACCCCCAATGGATACCTTGCTACAGGCCTTCAAATCCATAGGTTTTAAATCCAAATTTCAGCTTGGCTCAATAGATTACCGACATGTTCTTATCCGATTTCAGGAAAGCGAGGACTATCAAAGATGTTGGATGAAAGGGCAATGGACAATCCAAGGATACACGATGAAAGTTCAGAAGTGGTCGCCGGAATTCTCACCATCGGTGGAATCCTCCATTGCCTGCCTCTACATTTTTATAACAATTCTGCAATAATAGGTATTAGCTCACAGATAGGTAGATTCCTTAAGATGGATGCTGCCACCAAAGCTCTTACCAGACCATCAGCTATAAAAGTCTGTGTGGAGATTGATTTGTTAACACAGCTTCCTAACACAATTGTGGTAGGAATAGGTAACAAGGTGGCTGAATACCCTATTGAATATGAAGACCTGCCACTCTACTGCTCTCACTGTAAAATTGTGGGCCATAATAACATAAAATGTAATCATTTGCACCCCGAGTTGAGGAAAACATCTCTGAAAAAACCAGAAGTACCTGAGGTATATGTACATAAGGAGAACAAAAGTTTAGAACCTCAGCCAAGAGAAGTAACTAATAAGGAAGGTTCTTCTGTACTAACTGCTTCACAAAAGGAGAAGGATTTTCAAAATCAAAAATCACTCTTAGTGCAGCATGAAAATACCAACAATTTCTTTAAGGTTAGTCATAAAAAGAGAAATGCTTCCTTTTACTCACTTGATGACATATCCAAGCCAATAACCACTTCATTCTGGAGAAAAAAGAGTCAGTTACCTGATATTCCTCAATCCCAAGGAAATGTTTTAAATGAAAATGTGGTAACTATCTCAAATGCTTTTAAATCATTAGATGACTTACAGGAAGATTTGGAAGAAGATGCAGTGGAGATATTTCATGAAACTGTGGAATCACAGGATGTAATTCCAACAATCATTCCTGATAAAAATGTAACCCCTGCACCTAACTCTCCTGTCTTTGAGATACTCCCAACAGGAGACACAGAGCAAATCATCACAGATGCCAACACAGATGTTAACATAGGGGATCTTAAACAACCTGGATCAGAGAAAGAGGATACCATGCAGATTAAGGTTAGCATTCCTGAACAGATGTCCACCCTTGTTAATATAGAAAAAAGTAATGGTAAGTCAGGTGACAAAGGTAAGACTTCAGCAAAGTCAGGGAGAAATCTAAGATCCTCACAGAAAGCCACCCCTAAAGTTTTTAAATGATAAAACACACCATAATAGGAAATATTTTGGTTTGGAATGTTAGGGGTATTGGAACATCTGTTGAAAGATTAAAGATTCTTAAGCTTAATCATAAGATTGATATTCTGTGTTTGATAGAACCATGGCAGGATAAACAAATGCTAACAGTATTAAAGCGTGAACTTGGATATTATAATGCTTTAGCTGCACAAACGGCCAAAATTTGGATTTTATGGGAACCAACTTTTAACATTACAAATCTAAGTGAGACAGATCAATTTGTTCAGGTTAACATAACTGATTCAGGTTCCTCTTTTAACTGGCACTGCTTCTTTATATATGCAAGTGTGCATAGACAATTGAGGGAGGACTTATGGAATGATCTAAAAGTGACAGGAAATACCCCCTCCATATATATAGGTGATTTTAATACTGTGCTATCTGTTTCTGAATACAAGGGCAGAAAGTCCACACCTAAAAAGAGTATGAAACAGTTTAAAGAATTCATTAACTCAAATGACTTGCATGATATTCCTACTGTGGGGAACTCCTACACCTGGAGTAACAATAGATTTAAGGAAAAATGCAAAGATTTAAGGTTTCAAAGGTTGGACAGGGGTTTAGCCTCCCCAGATTGGTTGGAGCTTTTCCCTAATAGCTCCATTCAAGTTTTAAATAGGCTGACTTCGGACCACGCCCCTTTATTCCTATCTGTTCAATCATCTGAAGAACAAGCCCCTAGACCATTTAGATACCAAGACATGTGGTCAAACAGACAGGAATTTCAGGATCTGGTAGCTACAAACTGGAAACTAGATTCCCCTTTCCTAGGAATGTATAGGCTGGTTTTTAAATTGAAGAGGCTAAAGATGGAAATTAAACAATGGAATAAAAAACATTTTGGTAATGTTTCACAGAATTTGGCACACTATGATAATGTGGTTAAAGAACTGGAAATCACCTTTCAGCAAACAAATGATGATCTAATCCTTAGTGAGTTAAATAAATCAAAACAGTTGCTTATGAGGGCTCAAAAAGAAAAGTTCATTTTCCTTAAGCAAAAAGCTAGGATTAACTAGTTTAAGTTTGGAGATGCTAACACAAGCTATTTCCACCACTCAGTTAGAGAAAGGAGAACCAAGACAAGAATCAGTAAGATTAAGGATGGAAAAGGAAATTGGATCTCTGATCCAGCTCTAATCAAAGAGGAAGCAGTAAGATTTTACAAAGAACTTTTTCATGAGGAAGTTTCACAAAAAAAGGGGACTTTTCTTAATCATTTCTTTCAGAAATACCTAGTGTAATTTCTGATCAGCAAAATGATCATCTTCTATCCCCTTTCCAACTTCAAGAACTTAAGGATGCAGTTTTTGACCTAAATAGATTTAGCTCACCTGGTCCTGATGGATATTCAGGAGCATTTTACACCACTTTTTGGGAAGTCATCAATGAAGATCTTCTTGATGCTGCTAATGACTTCCTTAAAAGTGGAAATATTCCTAAGGCTATCTCTAGTACTTGGTTAACATTAATACCCAAAAAGCCTATCCCTGTAACCTTCTCTGATTTCAGGCCCATAAGTTTATCTAACTTTGTGAACAAGGTATTTTCTAAGATGGTCATGGAAAGGATCAAACCACTAATGGCTTCTCTCATATCCCCTGAACAAAGTGCATTCATAAAAGGGAGGGATATATCTGATAACATAATTATGATGCAGGAAATGACTAGAAGATTAGTTAGGAAATCAAAAGCCCCAAACCTCATAGTTAAACTAGCCATGCAGAAGGCTTTTGATAGAGTATCATGGTCTTTTCTTAACTCAATCCTCTTGCAATTCGGATTCCATGGTGTATTTGTGCACAGAATAATGCAGAACATAGCTTCAGTTCATTTCTCAGTCTTAATAAATGGTGTAACTTCAGGATTCTTTGCATCAAACAGAGGCATTAAACAAGGGGATCCATTGTCTCCTTTTCTTTATAATATTTTGTCTGAGGCTTTTTCAAGAGGGTTAAAAAAATTGTTTCAGATAGGCTATTTACAGAATTTTAGTTTGCCCAGGAATTGTCCACTAATAACCCATCTTATGTATGCGGATGATACTGCTGTTTTTCTGAATGGTAATCACAAGAATCTGAAAAGATTTAAAAAATTCCTGCAAGCATATGAGCATACCTCGGGTCAGAAAGTAAACTTTGCTAAATCTAATTTTTTTGCTGATCCTAAAACATCTGTGGATAGATTGCAATCAGTTTCTAGGACCTTAGGTATGACAAGAGGCACCTTTCCTTTCAAATATCTAGGGACTCCTATTTTTGCTAGAAGGAATAAACAAGTACACTATTTCCCTGTGCTTGAGAGAATGGAAAATACTTTAAACAACTGGAAAAACAAGTGGTTAAGCTCAGCAGGAAAAATCATTCTCCTTAATCATTGTTTCCTCTCCATTCCAATACATCTGTTTGCAGTACTTAGTCCACCTAAAATAGTCTTAAGAAAAATGGAAAAGCTAGCTTCAGGACTTTTTTGGGGGCATAATGAGATCACAGGAAATAAAAAAAATGGCGCTCATGGAAAAAAATGAGTTTCCCCGTTCAAGAGAATGGTATAGGATTTAGAGATATTCAGGCAATAGTGGATGCCTTCTCTTGCAAACTCTGGTGGAAACTGCAACTCAATAAGTCTCAATGGACTCAACATCTGTGGTCTCTCCCAGAATCCTACAAGAATTCTCACACATGGCAAAGAATTTTTAAGGTAACAGAATTTGCAAATAGTTTAACAAGAGTTCTTTATGGAATTGGTTCTTGTTCCTTTTGGAATGCCAACTGGAAAGGTAGTGGAGCTCTGTTTTACGAATGGCCTGAAGGGATGGACATTCCATTTCCTGATATAACTTTGAGCTCCTTTGTTGCTAACAAAAATCATTATCTTCCAATATTGGAGCCTCAATTGGCTACCACTACTAACCTCGAGTAAATAGGTAAATAGTATAGACGGTGGAACCCACGGTAGAGCCCGAAGAGAGCCCTACCAAATACAAAACATAATCCAACCCTAGGCTAGAAACCTAGGGAAAAAGAAGCGGGGGGGGGGGGGGGGGAGGGGGACCTCCGGAATAGAGTTTTTCCGGCGACCTCCGATTGGAAAATCCAAAAAACCAACCTCCTAATTAACTTCACATCCTTCCTTGTGCGATTTTCGACCGAATTTAGCACCAAAAACAAGGAACTTAATCCACCAAATCCGAGCATGTGCCATCCGACCAAACAAATATCTTTCTCTTGCCGGAATCACGTTTTTCCAGCGGGTCATTTAAACCCGCCGGAATGGCATTTTTCCGGCGACCTCCAAACAAAAAATCCAAAAAAAATCCATCCTTCACAAAAAATCTGCTCCTCCATTCATCTAGATTTGAATATTATCATGAGATTGAAGCAACGAGGAAAATACCTAGGCCTACCGTCGTTAATGATTCCAATTAAACCAATTATCTCCAAACATCTGTCTTGAATCCGACTAATCCCAAGCCATCAACCCCATCGAACAATAACATTCAAACACCCAAAATCTTGAATCCCACATGAGTGTTCATTAGTCAAGAAAATAAATTTAAATTCTTGGCATGAAACATAGCAATCTGGTCGAATTTCCAATTTAAAGCACACAATCATGGACAGTGGCGCATCTGATCACATGAATGTCATCTCAACAGATCCATGAATTCTTCCAAATACTAATAAAAATTCATGCTTCAAATTCACCTCTACTCTCAATCCAACATGAACACCACATTGACTATCACCATAACCAAATAATCTTCCATACAAATCCGCACAGATTCATCATAAATAAACCACTCATCAATCATCCAGATTAGATCTATCAGCGAAATATTAAAACTTACTTGGAACAATGATAGATCTTCATCAACAACGCTCCATCCACAACTTCAAGATTGAAAAGTCTGATCTTCACCCAAAACCTCCAGATCCAAAGATCAAATCTTCAAATTCAAGCGCAAATCATACCTCGGAAGATGCCCGGCGAGGAATCCAACATTAATGTCGGATTCCTCGCCTGAAACTCTGAATCGTAGGAGAGAAACTGGAAGAAAATCGGCCCCGGGAAGTCCGGAGAAGGGCTGCGCCCTTTTTTCTCTCCAGAGAGAATTTTCTCTCCTTCGGATTTCCCACTACTAACCTAATTTTGCAGGAGGTGGTAATCACAAACACACATGCTGATAGACTGATCTGGACTCCTACACTGGATGGCAATTTCTCCACTAGCTCAGCTTACAAGAATCTCAGACAAAAAGGTACACAAATCAGACATCTTCATAAAATCTGGTCCCCTTTTATTCCTTCCAAAATGTCAGTTCTTCTTTGGAGAGCGCTTAATGGAATCCTACCATTTGATAACATATTATGCAAATATGGTTATTCCTTAGCCTCCAAATGTCCTTTGTGTAGGAATCATTCGGATACTTTAGATCACTTTTTTAACTCATGCCCCTCTTCAATTGAAATCTGGAATAGAATTAACACACTCATTCATCTTCACCATCCAGCCTTAGGAAGCTTTAGAAACAGGGTAGAATTTTATTTATCCATAAGAGCAGAATCCAAGATATCCTCTATTATGATTACTGCAGTCCTCTTAGTCACATCATGGTCCCTCTGGACCCATAGGAATAAGAGTATATTTGAGAATCAGGCCTTTTCGGTAGATTCATGCTTCCATAATACTAAGGACCTGATCAAGCTAATTTTTACTGCAAACCCATTGAGAGGCAATAAAGAAAAACACAAAGAATTAATCCAAGTAGGCCTTTTGTCTGATATACTACAAAAACAGAAAAGAGTCATTCTAGCTGTTGGATGGGAAAAGCCGGTTTCTGGTGCTAAACTTAACACTGATGCCACATGGAAAACTGGAGGTTTGTCTTCCTCTGCAGTGATAGTGAGGGATAGGAATGGAGAGGTGATTAAACTAAGTGTTCATGTTTTTCACTCAGAATCCCCACTACATGCAGAAATGGTAGGTATTCAAAAGGCATATCAGTTATGTACTGAACTTAATTTACAAGGCTGTGTGATTGAATCTGATTGCCTTTCAGCTGTGAAAGGAATCCAGGCACCTATGGTTAGTCCTTGGACAGTTTTTTCAATCT
Source organism: Rubia yunnanensis (assembly GCA_037428765.1). NCBI lineage: Eukaryota > Viridiplantae > Streptophyta > Magnoliopsida > Gentianales > Rubiaceae > Rubia > Rubia yunnanensis. Next base: position 41,267,343 of record CM075061.1, on the reverse strand, counting down.
GTAGTTCCTTGCATGAGTTGCATAAAGTTAATCCAATCACATTCATCCCAAGGGAGACTAATACAGCAGCTGACTTTTTGGCAAAATATGCTAATGAAAATAATTTGAATGGCGATATAAACATGGATATGGCTCCACCATTTTTCAAAGGCCTCATTGTGTTGGATAAAATTGGAATGCAAGGAATTCGTGTAGTTTCCTGATCTCTTATGGATGCTACCATCTGCTGCTATTTCTTGTTTTTTATCATTTGCTATGGATACTGCTGGTTTTCTCTATATTTCATGCAGGTAAGGTGCATCTCACCAACATAGGATAACTGATTCTAGATCAGACTGAGGAATCCCTTCAGGCTTGCTTTCTGGGATCTGTGGGAATTGCATAATACTACGGCTACACACGGTCTTTTTGGTTCGAAGCTAACACTTGGTAGATACTCCACATATGGGAGATAACTAACATCTCAACGGACACATCGTTGACAAATAGGAGTCTCGTATTTACGTTTCTTCGCCCTGTTCGCGATGCGTTCGGTTAGATGCTCTTGGTTAAGATAGATTAGAATTATCTTTCTCTTCAACTCTGGCTGGTTGATCACTTGCTTTTGGAAGCAATCTGTCTTGCTTTGGGGGCTATACTTAGCTCGGATTCATCTTACAGGATGACCTTTTGTAAATTTTTGTTGCACTTTACGAATTACAGGCTGATTTATTGGTCTGATTTATTGGTCTGGGGAGCCAATATATACCCCCCATCTAAGGATGGTTTTAAATTAAAAAAAAACATAGACCTGATAGATTCGGTAGTTTTACTGATTTCTTTGAACATCTCCAGTTTTCATTACTTGTACTCCCTCCGTACAACTTGTTTTTGCACTTTAATTTTTTTGTACGTTGTTTAAAATACATATTTAATTATTAATATTTTTATCTATATAAAATAATATTAAATAAAAATTTAATATTTATAAGGTAAAGTCTTAAAAAAGACGGTCTTTCAATAGGCTTATGAAAATACAGGGTTTAATTAGAATAATAAAAGATAAAAGGTCTTAGTTGTAATATTAAAAATTTAATATGCAACATGTAGTTATAAAATTTACAACCCGGTTCATACAACCCAAAAATGTCTTTTAGTCTGGATCTGTAGACAATAATATTTGAATAATACTGTTCCTATGTGCGATTTACGGTGCGATTAACACACAACACATTACTGTTCCTTTCCTCCAGCTCGCCACCTCCATTTCTGTCTGTAACGGTCATTTAATTTTCTTGGTAACTACTTGGACCGCTGATCATGGCGTCGCCGACGCCTCCTCCGGCCCCGGACCCTTCTCTCTTGAAGCCCCTAGCTACTCGTAGCTTCGCCCAAGCTCTCAATACAAAACAATCGCCTCTCCTAGCATCCCTCCCAGATACTCCAAACCTTCATCCGATTACAGAATTCAAGGGCAAGATTGCATACATACTCCCACCTGAAGAAGGAGAAATCCTTGCTTCGCACTATCAGAACGCCCTCGTCGGAAAGTTTATCCGAGGGAAACCACATATGGATTCACTTCAACAGGCATTCAAATCAATAGGCTTTAAATCGAGATTTCAGCTAGGCTCTATTGATTATCGACATGTTTTGATTCGGTTTCAGGATAATGAAGACTACCAAAGGTGTTGGATGAAGGGTCAGTGGTCAATTCAAGGCTACACAATGAAAGTGCAGAAATGGACATCAGATTTCTCTCCGTCTGTGGAATCCTCCATTGTACCGGTTTGGGTAACTTTTCATAAACTTCCGATTCATTTCTATAATAACTCTGCTATCATGGGTATAAGTAGTCAGGTAGGAAGGTTTCTTAAGATGGATGCTGCTACTATGGCATTATCCAGACCTTCAGCTATTAAAGTTTGCCTAGAAATTGATCTGTTAGCCCAGCTTCCCAAATCAATTATGGTAGGCATAGGAAACAAGGTGGCTGAATACCCAATAGAGTATGAGGACTTGCCTACATATTGTACTCATTGTAAAATAATTGGGCATAGCAATACAAACTGTAATTTTCTGCATCCCAACTTAAGGAAAATAACAAGTAAGAAGATAGAGAATCCTGCAAATAAGAACAAACTGAGGACAGATTCTCACCCAACAGAGGAAATAAACATCGAAGGTACATCTGCTCTTACAGTCTCACAAAAGGAAAATGATGTACAGAATCAAAACTTAATCACTGGATTCCAAAATGATAGTAACATTAACTTCTACAAGGTAAGTCACAAAAAACGTAATGGCCCTTTTTACTCATTAGATGATATATCTAAGCCAATAACCACATCAATATGGAGAAAAAAGGACCACCAGCTTGAACAAAAATCCATACCTGAAAAGGAAACTAACATAAACACTGTAACAATATCTAATGCCTTTCAATCCTTAGAGGATAGTGAGGAAGAGCAGGAAGGGGAGATTGGAGGAATTCTTCAAGTAACAATGGAATCACAGGAAGCACCTCTTGCCATTACTTCTGATGTTTCTACTAATAACATTATTTCTCCTGTGCCCCAAGAAGACATAGCACAACTGGTGACTATAGAGCAAGCACAAACAGGTTCTGCGGAGCATAGTACCAGTAACAAGGAAGGATTGAAAGAAACAACTACAACAAATCCTGATCCGAGCATTACGGAGAAAGAAGGTGAGCAGGCAAAGGTAAGTCCTTCAGATTTATCCGGGATTATTGGCCATAGTAATGAAAACTCAGGAGATAAAGGCAAAAATTCAGGAAAGACTAGTAGAAAACTTAGATCATCACAAAAAGCCAATCCCAAAATTTTTAAATGATAAAACACACCATAATAGGGAATGTACTGGTTTGGAATGTTAGGGGAGTTGGTACTTCAATTGACAGACTTAAAAATTTGAAACTTAAACACAAACTAGACATAATGTGTCTGATAGAACCATGGCAAGAAAACCAGAGGATAACAAAATTTAAAAATGATTTGGGATTCCACAATGCTTACTGTGCCCACAGTGCTAAAATATGGCTATTCTGGAACCAGGCTTTTAGCATCACCGTTCTAAGTGAGACTGATCAGTATGTACAAGCTAATATAATTGATTCCTTATCTTCTCTGAGCTGGAACTGTGTATTTATCTATGCAAGTGTACATAGACAATTAAGAGAGTCATTGTGGAGTGATTTACTGGTAGCTAATCTTCCCCCTTCCATATACATTGGAGATTTTAACACTGTAGCTTCTGTTTCAGAGTATAAAGGGAGAAAGTCAACTCCAAAAAAGAGCATGATGCAATTTAACAAATTTTTAAGTGACTTGGATTTGCATGATATACCTACGGTAGGTAATTCTTTTACATTGACCAATAACAGGTATAAGGAAAGGTGCAAAGAGCTAATTTTCCAAAGGTTAGACCGGGGAATTTGCTCATTAGATTGGTTTGATAAATTTCCTAACAGCTCAATACATGTTCTTAAAAGACTGTCTTCGGATCATGCTCCCCTCCTCTTATCAGTACAATCATCAGAGGAACAAGTCCCCAGACCTTTTAGGTTTCAAGAGATGTGGACTGGTAGGCAGGATTTTTTAAGTCTAGTGGAAACTAACTGGAATCTGGACACTCCCTACAGAGGGATGTATAGGTTAATAAATAAACTGAAAAGACTCAAGATGGAAATAAAGCAGTGGAATACAACTCAATTTGGTAATGTTGACCAGAATCTGTCACTATATGAGCATAAGGTTAATGATTTAGAAATCTCATTTCAACAAAATCCTACTGAATCTACCCTGACAGATTTGAATAAATCTAAACAACTTTTAATGAGGGCTCAAAAAGATAAAATAACCTTTCTTAGGCAAAAAGCAAGGTTGAACTGGTTTAAATATGGTGATGCGAATACGAGTTATTTTCACCATTCAATTAGGGAAAGGAGGACTAAAACTAGAATTAGCAAGATTAGAGATGAGCAAGGAAATTGGACCTCTGATCCTACACAGATTAAAGAGGAGGCAGTGGGATATTATAAAGCTTTATTTAACATGGAAGAACCTCAGAAACAAGGAGCTTACATGAGTTATTTTCTAGCTGAAATACCAAGAGTAATAACTGAACAAGAGAATAATTTATTGTTGGCTCCTTTTCTGATACATGAGCTCAAATTTGCAGTTTTTGACCTAAACAAACATAGTTCCCCCGGACCTGATGGATTCACTGGTTTTTTCTATACCACCTTCTGGGAAATTGTTAAAACTGATTTACTTGAAGCTGCAAATGATTTTCTAACAAGTGGAAACATCCCAAAGGCAATTTCTAGCACTTGGCTAGCTCTCATCCCAAAAAAACCAATACCTGTTACTTTTTCTGACTTCAGACCAATTAGCCTTTCAAATTTTGTTAATAAGGTATTCTCTAAGATGATGTTGGAAAGGATTAAACCGCTTATGTCTCAACTTATATCCCCTGAACAAAGTGCTTTCATGAAAGGGAGGGATATTTCTGACAACATAATTATGATGCAAGAAATGACCAGAATGTTAACCAGGAAATCACAGAAGCAGAACTTAATCATTAAATTAGATATGCAGAAAGCTTTTGATAGAGTATCATGGTCTTTTCTTAACTCAATTCTCCTCAAATTTGGTTTTCATGGTATATTTGTTAACCGAGTTATGCAGAACATAGCTTCAGCCCATTTCTCAGTGCTAATTAATGGAGTAGCATCAGGTTTCTTTGCTTCAAACAGAGGAATAAAACAGGGAGATCCTCTTTCTCCATTACTGTTTAACATCTTATCTGAGGCATTCTCACGAGGACTTAAAAAACTGTTTAATTTGGGCTACTTGCAATTTTTCAGGTTACCTAAAACATGTCCACAGATTACTCATTTAATGTACGCTGATGATACTGCAGTTTTTCTTAGTGGAAACAAGAAACACCTGAAAAGATTTAAAAAATTTCTCTGTGCATTTGAGCAAACATCAGGACAAAAAGTAAAATTTTCCAAATCTAATTTCTATGTATCTCCAAACACATCAGTAGAAAGATCTCAGATCCTAAGTAGGAATTTAGGGATGGTTAGAGGAGTGTTTCCTTTTCAATATCTAGGGATCCCAATATTTACAGGAAGGAACACTCAGAGATACTACTACCCCATATTGGAGAGAATGGAAAAAAGCATTAATAACTGGAAAAACAGGTGGTTGAGTACTGGTGGTAAAATAATCCTAATAAACCGTTGTTTTCTTTCTATCCCAACTCACTTGTTTGCTGTACTAAGGCCTCCAAAGCTAGTAGTGAGGAAAATGGAAAGGATGGCTTCTGGAATGTTTTGGGGGACCTCAGATAGTACAGAGACCAGGAAAAAATGGAGAGCATGGAGAAAAATGAGTATTCCAGTACAAGAGAATGGGATAGGTTTTAGAGACATTCAAGCCATAGTTGAGGCATTTTCCTGTAAGCTATGGTGGAAGCTTCAAATGAACACTACACAATGGGCTCAGCATCTCTGGACTTTACCTGATTCTTACAAGAATTCCCAGGTATGGAAGAGAATATGCAACATAACTGAAAAAACTAATGGTTTGACTAGAGTTATTCATGGTAAAGGAAAATGTTCCTTCTGGAATTCAAATTGGTCAGGGGAAGGAGCTTTATACTACAAATGGCCTGATGATGTGGAAATACCATTCCCTGAAATCACACTAAGCTCCTTTATCCTGAATAAAGACTCTAATCTCCCTTTTCTGGAGCCACATTTGGCTACCAATATAGTCTCAATTTTGCAGGAAGTATCCATCAGGAACTCACATGAGGACAGACTGATATGGACATCTTCAGTGGACGGGAACTTTTCAGTTAGCTCGGCCTATAAGATTTTGAGGCTTCGGGGAACAAGCATCAGACATCTCCATAAGGTATGGGCAAATTTCATACCTGTTAAAATGTCAATACTAACCTGGAGAGCTTTGAATGGAATTTTGCCATTTGAAAATGTTTTGTGTAAGTTAGGTTTTTCACTAGCCTCTAAATGCCCTATATGCTCTAATCACTCAGACTCTATCAACCATTTCTTTAATTCCTGTTGTAAGGCTGCTGCAGTATGGAATAAAGTTAATTGCATGCTGAATCTGCATACACCTGAATTCAGGAGTTTTAGTCATTTAGTGGAATACTATCTCAACATTAGGGCAGGCTCTGTGATTCTGCATCAGGTGCATACTACTGCATTAATTGTCACAATCTGGTCTCTTTGGATTTTTAGGAACAAAAAACTCTATGATAATCATACTTTCTCAGTAGATGCATGCTTCCAGAATATAAAGGAACTGATTCTCATAATATTTACTGCAAATCCATTGAAAGGCAATCTGAATAAGCATAAGGAATTAATACAGGCTGGAATCATCCCTCAGATAACTCAGAAAAATAAGAAGGAAATCAAAGTTACTGCGGTTAGATGGGATAAACCAACAAGTGCTTATAAGATTAACACTGATGCTTCATGGGTAAAAGGAGGAAACTCATCTTGTGCAGTAATAGTTAGAGATTGGAGGGGAGAGGTTAAACATATGAGAGTCAAAACTTTTAAATCAGATTCTCCCCTACTTGCAGAGATGGAAGGCATTCAATTTGCATATCAGACATGTTTAGAACTTGAAATTAAGGGTAGTACTATAGAGACAGATTGCAAACCTGCAGTTAAAGCAATCCATGATCCTTACTCTGGTTCATGGAGATTTTTTTCTCTTAACTGTCAACTGAATTTGTTGCATGGAGACAACCCAATCAAATATGCTCCTAGGGAAGCTAATACTGTGGCTGATTATTTGGCAAAATTTGCAAGGGAGGATTCCCTAAATGGAGTCTTTAAAATTAGCAATGCCCCTTCTTTCCTTAAAGGCTTGATTATGCTAGACAAAATTGGAGTTCAGGGGGTAAGAATAAGAACTGTAAATGGGAACTCAGATTACACATAGGCTGGTATTTGTCTCTGGATATAATGCATATAAATGTTGTGGAATAGAGACTGCTGTCAGTTTTGCAGTTTTGCAGATATCCTGCCCAGGTTAGTTCTGAGCCACATCTGAAGCAAAGGAGGATTCACAGGAGAGGAAGCACTGTTTGAGCACAGGAGAAATTGATTTCTGAGCTACATCTGCAGCAAGGGAGGATCTCGATCATAGGAGAGGAGAGGAAGCACTGCTTGAACATAGGAGAAATCGAGGATGGCAACAAACAATGGACACTCAGGCAGTCTTACGTCTTACTCGGCTGAATAACATTGACTAATAAGGGTTTCGATTCTTCGCTTCCCTGACCATGTTCGTGTTATTCATGCTGGATGGACATAAGACTAGCAATCTGTAATTTCACATGTTCAGTTAGCTTAGATTTGACTAAACATAGCGCTTTTGGAAGCAATTTTCTATTTGCTTGGAGGGCTTCTTGGGCTCCTGGATCATCATGAATGATCTTTTGTAAACAACTCTACATGTAGCACCTTTTGGGTCTATTCCGTTTGGGTTCGGGGAGCCTAATAAATTCCTCCCATCTATCCGGATGGTTTAAAATTTAAAAAAAAAACCCAAAAATTTTATCTTCATTTCTTCTAATTTACACTTTAAACTTTGATATTTTCATGACTTATGGAAAAATCGTCTTTCAAGAGACGGACTCTATATATAAACTAATTGTTATAATGATCTAATAAATATCATATAGTTGAATATTATATAGAATAATATTATTATTTATTATCTATTTAAATATCCGTTCAGAGAATAATATGAAGAAAAAAACAAAAGTATGAAAACAATTAGGAAAAAGGGAGTATCAATAATTGTTGTTGTGGAACTTGTGGTCCATGACAAAGTGACTAGAAAAGGGCAAGAGAAAAAGAGTTTGCACGATCCTATTTATTTCCCTCATTACTATCAGCAGTCAGCACCTGCTAAGCTGAAAGCATTTATTACGGTATCTTCCTTTTAATTCCTTTTAAGTAAACATATTTATTTCAAATTTTACTATTACTACAAGGCGATCACTGCTCGCCCTCAGCAGGCCACATCAGTCGACACTACAGTCATTATGTGAGAGGTAAGTCACGGTAGCCCAGTACCGGGATCATTGGGCCGGCCCGTACTCGGTGCCCACCAGGAGCCTGCACCACCACTTGGCCTGAAGACCAAGCTTTAGGCAGGACATCCCACACGGTGGCTGTCGAGCCTCGAACCGTGAATTCCTCCAAGAGAACCCAACTCCCACTGAGGTACACCTGCGGGTGTTCAAATTTTACTCCTACTAGACTTTAGAAGGCCTGTTTTGTTTTCGCAGATTTATGTTGGTACCTCCTATCTCACGGTTAGTTTTCAAAATGTGTTCATTTGCAGAAATGGATCAACTGAAAATATCATATGATCATCTGAGATTCAATTAAATGAGAATAAAGAATCTCCGAGGAAAGACAAGAAATGGAATAAGCTGTTTATTAGAATACAATTCGTATTATATTTGTATTTTTGGTAAGAAATTATTAAATATCTTTCAGTTACAGTAGTTTGGCTTATTTCTTAAGCAATCTCTTATATAAATACATGTTGATATCATGACTGAAAATAAGTCATTTTTCTAGAATCATTATACAGTTTTACAAGGTATCAGTCTAAGCGATCTTCTCTCTCATTAATTTATTTTGGAGTAAGTTTCAGGAAATACGGTCTTTCCATAAGTTTATGGACGGCTCCCAGGGGCTTTTATCTTAAATGTTGTAATTTTTTAATAAAATTTAAATATTTCATTTTATGAGTTAAAACAAGTAATAATATGTATTTCAAGGTGCAAATATAAAAATATATGATATAAAAAAATATTTTTAAAAATTCTAAATTTTGTATGTAATTTAACAAATGCAGTGTATAAGGTAAAAAAATAAGTGGTCTGTCCATAAGCTTATGGACAGGTCACCTGTCAAGAGACCCACTTTTTTAAACCCTAAACCCTCCTGGCCATCGGCCGCCGCACACCTTAATCTATGGCCAACCTTTAGTGTCAGATCTTTCGTCATTCTGGTCATGAAGCTATAATGTTGACAACGTCTGAACACTACAGAGTATTTGGCTACTCATCCCCATCCGAACAGGTCCAACCAACCGCTCTGGGACAACCGCCAGCGCTACTAGACACCGCCGGCCACGCCTCACCAGGCCTATGTTGTGGTTGAGTCCAACCCGTCCTCCACGCTACATGATTATGCTTTGTTCTTTACCTCTGGCGCAACGAACTATGTCACCTCTGACCTCTCCAATCTCTATGCTCAATCTGATTCACCGGCAATGATGGCTTGCAGGTTGGCAATGGTACGTCACTTCCTGTTATACAATTGGGCTCATTTTTTCCCATCTTCTAACCAGCATGTTCATCTTTATAACATTTTATTTGTCCTTGACATGTGAAAGAATCTTCTTAGCGTTTCTCAAATAAGAACACTATAAGAAAAAAACACCTACTACTTTGCCCTTTGGGGCTAGGGCTTTAATCTTCCTGTTCCCCAAGTAGTTCATGTGTCACTCTATTCCATAGCACCTCAAGACAACTAGGGACTTGTCACTTGGTAGGCATGCTACCATGTCCATCAGGATGTAATGAATTAGAAACTATTAAAATACAATTACTGTATATTGCAATGATTAAAAAAATGTTAAATAAAAATCAAAATAGATGTAGGCCTTACCATTGTATGTTTAACCCCAAAGTACTTTTGTTTCAAGGTGCAACTGAAACATGTGTTATCCTATGGCATCGTGTGTTGGTAAAGAGGAAAGACCGTAGGCTCCGAGGACCTACGCTGCAAGGTAAACTGTAGAAAATGAATATAATTATATATATATATATATATATTAATAATTGTGAATAGAGAGTAACCAATTAATATAAATATGTAGCTCATATATATGTATCTTTGTATACTTAATATAAATTGCACTCACCTCAAAATTAGGCTGACACGATGAACCATTTCAAACCATGACTCATGAATTTTAAAATATCAGTACTAATTAGAACTTTTTATAGTAAACTGGGTCTATGGAGTTTGCACGGAATCTTGGAATGTGCCAGATCGGTCATGGTTCGCAACAGCTGCTGGTTGCAGATAGTTTAATGATCGACACATAAAAATGACGTCGAGTTGCTGTCGGTCTAACTGAACACCAAGACCAAAATTTTACCAACCTCACATTTAAATTGGAACCCTAAACCGAACATCACAACCGATGGCTTACTAACATGACATGTTAATATCGGTTAGCAGTCGATAACAAAAAGGAATAATCAATAGGTGACCTACGCCACATGCATAAAAAATTCCTATAAACATATTCATACGAACCATTGAATAATACTCACACAACAATCCAAAAATATAAAAATTAGAAAGATTGCACTGCCAGAGTAATTTAACATAAAGCATAAACTATGTTCACAAATTTTGATACTATACAACTTACAAAAACACAAATGTTTACAAGAACACATTGATCACACCTAAACAAAAAAATAATTGAACAATATAATACTTCAACAAGAATTTGTAACCATTGAGAAGACTTACATGTTGAATAAGGGAAGAAGAAGGGTTGGGAACCTTTGGAATTTGAGGGAAAGCTGAAAGCTTTTATATTTAAACTGATATATATATATAGACATTTTGAAAGGACGTCATTTCAAACTGTGAAAAAATCCACCACGAATGTGCGATGTCGGTCATCATGTCGGTAGGACTGATATTAGAAATATTGATGCTCGATGTTGGTCTTATTTATGATGGGCCTAACTTTGTTTTGGCCCACTAATATAACAAATCAGCTTGCTTTTGACAAAATAAGAAAATAGCAAATAAAAAAATAGAGTAGGTCTCCTGATAGGCGGCCTGTTCATAAGCTTATGGACAAAGAGGGGTCACTTTGCAAATAATGCAAACTTAAACAAAAATATCACGCAAAAGCACAAAACACAATTTTCACACACAAACACATAGTACTCTGTTCTTCTTCTCCGATAAGCTCTCAACAGTCCACCGGTGCATTTTTCGATCTTCTTGCCGGCGCATTTTTTATCTTCTCATCAACGACGCTTTTCCGATGTACTCCGACGATAACAACCAGCTCGATTCTGACTCTTTTTGTTCTCCAAAATCCTCTGAACGCCGATCAATTCTTCCTCATCAGTCCACCGACGTATTTTCAATTCCTCTCATCCAATCCGTTCACGGTGCCTTTCCGATTCCTCCGACAACAACAACTGTTATGATTCCGACGAAATTGAAAAACCAAATCTGTCGCTAGATCCTATTGAAGCAGATGAAATTTCAGCTGCTTTAATCGTAAAAACTACTGCTATCGAATCGGAATTTGCAAGAGAAAACACGATTCTAAATGCCAGGATTCAACTTCAAGCAGATGAAATTCAGTTGCAAGAAACTGAAATACTACTCAATTCCTATGAAGGTATGATTTTCTCTCATCATACTGAAATTCTAGTGTTCAAATGCAATTGATATGAATATAGTTGCTTTTTAAACTTCTTGACACTGAAATTCGAGTGCTATGAACATGTATGAACATGTGGTAACATTAGCAATATAAACTACACGCTGCACAGAAATTTAGTATAATTTATGCATTTGTCAACTTAAATCACGTATAGGTTACAAATAAACATGCATTATATTAAAATGAACAAAATACAAAAAATGCATTTGTCAATTCCAACTTTTGACAAACTTCTGAATTGTTTAGATTATAACATGTACAAAATACACTACACTTTGCATATGCTACATTACAAGTAGTATTTGTTATGCTTATCAGAATAGAGCTTACATTAGAAATTGTATTCTTTATTATTACAGGTACAATTTTCCAAATTTAAATGAAATTGATGCCACTGAAAATCTTACCGGCGTAAAAGAAAAAACATTGGAATCACTTCATGCTCTGTACAAGAAGCATACAAATGCTATTGGTTTCAGCTACAGGAAGGATTGCCAACGTCGAAACAGCAAAGGCCAGATTCGTGAAAAGTACTACAAGTGCTCTGTTGGAGGCCAATTGAAAAGATTAAAAACCAGCACTACCAGCCCTGTTCCTTGCATGGATAATGAAAATCATTCGGAAAAGAAGAAGAAGAGGAAGAGAAAGAACCTGATTACAAAAATAGGATGCCTAGCTGAAAATAGAGTGAAGCTAGAGCAGAATTATTACATTGTGGTACACCATAATACCGTATACAATCATGAGTTAACAAGACCAGCCTGACATTATCTTAGTAGGAGTGAATGGAGGATTACAGAAGACAAAGGAAAATCCATCAGAACAATGGAACAAGCAGGTTTAAGACCTACTGTAGGATATAAATACATGTCTTTTGAAGCTGGTGGAGAAGTAAATCTAGGGCATACGATGAAATACCACCTCAACTTTGTGTGTCGACTTCGGATGAAAGAAATAGAAAGTGGAGATGCTCAGAAACTTGTTGACACACTCATGGAAATCAATGACAAGGATAAATATTTCTTCTTCAAAGTTAAATTCGACGAGGAAACAAAACTATCAGCTGTGTTTTGGAGGGATTCAATGATGCTGGAGGACTACAAGCTCCATGGAGATGTCACCATATTTGACACTACATACAGAACAAACAAGTATAACTTCATTTGTGCGCCGATAGTTGGAATCAACAATCACTGGAAGATAACAATCTTTGCTTGTGCTTTTATAGCAAATGAGTTGGCTGATACTTTTGTGTGGCTCCTTAACACTTTCAAGAAATCAATGGAAGGAAGGGAACCTGTCACAATATTCACAGATTAATATCCTGCAATGGGCAAATCAATAAATTAGGTATGTTGTGAAAATTTGTAATTTACAGTTCTGAGCACTGGATATGCACTGTTAGACATTGCACCTCTTACCTTACAGTATGCATTACATATCTTAAAAGTTGCACTTGTTACTTTGGAAATCAGGTTTCCTGAAAATAGTGCAGCTACAAAAATTCCATTTCTTAGACCTGAAATTGAGTAGGGAATGTTAGCTTCTGCACGTGTCAGCTTACAATATGTATACTGATCAACATCTATTTCTTGTTGCAACTTCTAGGTCTTCCAAAACACAAAACACAGATTGTGCTTGTGACACATAAAACAAAATACAATACAACAATATGAGAGATTAAAGAAAGATGAATCCTTCAAAAGCGATCTAGACTACTGCATGAAAAGATGTTGTAATCCAACAGAATTTGAAGAAAAATGGACCTCCATGATCGCCACATACAAGCTCGAAACTAGCACATGGTTTCAACGCCTGTACGGCATCCGTGAAAAATGGAGCACGCTATTCAACAAGGATATTTTCTCAGCAGGCATCTTATTATCACTGCGAAGTGAAAGCACCAACCACGCACTATGCTTCAATGCAAACAAAACAACAACACTGAAACACTTCTATGAGCTCTTCAACCAAACAATTAGAAAGTGGAGGAGAGATGAAGCAGAAAAGGAAAATCCATGTACAAAAGAAAAGCCAAATTATGAAAACAAAGTAGGTATGTTCACATTTAAAAATATGTATTACTTACTCTAGAACATGAATTTGTTAACTTACAGTATGCATTTATTTCCCACTACTGGGCTTGTACAGGTTTGGTTAAATATGCTGCTCAGGTTTACACACTTGTATTGTACAAAGGATTCAAAAAGGAATTTTCCCTAGCAATGGCAACTAGGGTCAAGGAACTTTTCTCAGAACCACCGACAAAAAAAATGAGGTCAGCCTAGAACATGATGAATCCAAATACAAGACAATTGAGTACAAAACGAAGATGCGTTGGTTGAAGTACAATGCACATGCAAGTCCTTCGAGGTGTCAGGTATGCTGTGCTTTCACACTCTCAGGATATTGCACCTTCATTCCATCACAGAAATACCTGCAAAGTACATCCTCAAACGGTGGACAAAAAGGCCAAAACAAAAGTTTGGGACATGATTCTTAGCCAAGAAAAACAACAATCGGAAAGCATCAATGGCGTACTTTCACGGAGGAACCATATGTCCAGCAGATTCTACAATCTGGTTTTAAAGAGCGAAGGAAACTCAGAAGCTAGAAGCACTCTTCAAGAGATGTTTGACACTTGCTTAGTAAGAATAGAAGACTTGTTGGCGTAAAAAACAAATGCCATTGAACAATCAACCACAAGTAGCCAAAGCAACTCAACCATAACAAGTGCACCTAAGATATTGGATACAGCCCAAGTGAAGACAAAATGAAGAGGAAAAAGGCTAAAATCAGGCATGGAAAAGAAAAAACCAAGGAAGAAAACTACTAAATTCGGCACAAAAATACCAGATGTGAAGACACTTTAAAGAGTAGCATTGTTTAGGAAAGAAGTTGCATTTGTTTAGCTATATATTGTATTTGTTTTTTTAGGATCATACCATATGCCTAAGATTTTTTTTTACCTAATATTTTTATACATTCAATAACATACTATATTTTTTAGCTTACAACTATAAATTATCAAATTATAACTTGCATTTGTTTTGCTTGCCCAAGTACCAACCTTTGTTTCATAAAATGTTATTGATATGGAAACATTGACTACAAACTAACTGATATGTAATTACTTAGCTTACAACTGTAATTTATTAACCTATGAATTGCATTTGTTTTCCTATAAGCTCAGAAACCCAACACAATAAACCACGTAACATTACTAAAATGTAACTTGATATTCATAAGCATACAAATATTACTTCTTAACATTCAACATGCACTTGTTTCCCTAAAAATGACTTGTATTATATTTCACATAATTTTAGTGATACGAAAACCACTGAATACATGTATAACCACTTAGCTTACACATGTAGTTTATTAACCTACCAATTGCATTTGTTTTCCTATAAGCTCAGAAAATCAACACAATCAACCCCATCAAATAATTCAAAAATCAACTTGGAATTAAAAGCATACGAATAGTACTTATTAAAACTAGACATGCATTTGTTTCATAAAACCTGCAACCTTACAAACAAATCCTAAAATAGCATCTCAAATGCGCTCAACATATCACCCACAAAACAGTCAGTCACAAATCATCCAAATACACCTTCAACCTTAAAAATAACTCCTAAAACAGCGTCTCAATTGCACTTAACATACCACCAACAATCCAATCAGTCACAAAATAAGCTGATTACAAATCATCCAAAAATAATTCAAAGATGCTAAAGCTACAAATCTTCAAGTCTTTCAAATCCTTCAATCGCAAGGGAGAATGAAGGAATCAAAGAACGAGCTTTCCTCGTGTATTCTTCAACTATCTTATCAACCCACTCATGTGTGGCTGGGTCTTCCTTAATTTCTTGTGTTATTTTCACATGAACAACATCCTCATTTGCTGTGGTTGTTCCTTCTTCTTGAGGTTCTAATTGTGGCTGCAGTTGCGGCTGTGGTTGTGGTCGCACAATAGGGCTAGCATTTGCCCTCTCAAGGTTTTAAACCAACACACGTGTAATGACCTCCATGTCTCGTTTGAAAATGAGGCAAGCCCTATTCATAGGCTGACAGAGAAGAAAAAATATCAGTCCAATAAAAAAATCTAAAACTGTCTAAAAAGGAAATATGAATTACAAACTGCATTAGATTAACTAACATCTGCATTAGTTTTAAAACAACATGCAATAATTTTTAAAAACTATATAAAAAAGACAAAAAAAACATACATTGCTGGTAGATTTGTCAATGTCTTCATTGCTCATCACACCGTTAGTATTCGATAAGAAATAAATCCTGGCTCCTGAGCAATACATGCAGCAGTAGGTGTATGAAGCCCCTCGTGGCTATTACGAGTTCCCTTAGATTGCTGTTGGCTACTTATGTTATCTTTAACCCTCCCATCCTTTGTCAAAGGAAAACCAGCCACTACCATAACCCCCTTATCATAACCCATTTTTTTTCCAGATAATGAGCCCTGTCGAGCAAAGATTTGTTCGACCAATGCATGCATAAGGGAAGTATAGTAGGGTCAGGCTAACCTCTAAAAGAAAACATATAAATATAAGCTAGAAGCAATACAAACACATAACCACCAACACAAGACACGTCTCTTTTACCTGAATCAGATTTGAAGCTCCTAACACCCTCACAGAGATGATAAAGCACTAAGCCACACCAATCAAGACTCTTGATGGTCCCAACCTATTCTAAAGCACTAACCAGCTTAAAATCAACCAAGTTTCTAGTAGTTGGCGCCAAAAAAGTACACATGACATACATAGCAAAAAATCTCTTAAAGCGCTCACCACCATCACTTAGTCTACCCAGCTCCTCAAAAAGATTAACATGAGAAATATTTCCATATTTATTAGCACCCAACTCATCTCTCCATTTATTCCTAATGTCCACATCATTTGACAAACCCCTACCGTTATTCCTAACCAAACCAACGGCACAGTCTAGAATCCTTGGGATACAGAATATATCAAACACATCATCAGGTGTAATGATGTACCTTGAGCTTGATATTTCTTGCACACAGCCAACAGGATCATACCTAGAGCAAAAAATAAGAAGTCAGCCTAGAACAATTTGTAGTCAACAAAAAACAATATGAAATCAGCCCACATAACCAAACCTATCAACCAGCCAAGGCACAATTCCAATAGGAATGGATGAGATGTCAAACGCAAGAAGTCCACCAAAACCTATATCTTCCACATCAATCTTTTGGGCGGGAGTGAGCGAGGCAATTAACAATTTCTGCTTCGAAGGACAACAGCTGGTTGAGAATTTCTTAGCAAGCCTAAAATAAAATAAAATATGAAAAATGTAAGTTTATTTGAGACTGTGAATAACAAATAAACACTGAATCTTATCAAATGCAGCATCTTATGAATCAAGTACAGTTTATAACATATTAAAATACACTTACGTGTTACCCTCATCATCAGTACTTTGGACCACCTACTTCCTTTGACGGTTGCGCGGTTGTTTCGTAGCTCCTTCTTCATCAGCAACCATTTTTCCTGACCCTGAAGCTTCACCAGAATTACTGTCTGCTTTCCTCTTCAAACCATTTTTTTTCGCTACTTCAACAGCTTTCTTCACATTCTCAGCAGACTCCTTCAAACCATTTTTTTCGCTACTTCAATAACTTCCTTCACCTTCTCAGCAGACTACTTCAAAACCTCACCAGATTTCTTTTCCTTTACAGCACCTTTCTTCACAACAACCTTTTTAGTCTTGGTCTTCATCGCATTCTCAACAGGCAACTTTGCAGCAAGTTCTTCTACCTTTCTTTTATTCTGTCCAGTAGAGGTCTCACATTGTTTACCCTTCTCCTTGCTCAACATACGAGGTGACGACCTCTCCTTCTCTCCTTCAAATGAGACCACCACAGTAGGTCGAGCTTCAACACTCTCACCCAATTTCACATCAGCTTCACCACTCTCACTTTCCCTCTCACACGCTGCTGCAGCAGCTTGCGCTGCCTCCGCCTTCGCAACTGCACCCAAAATCCATTGATTTTCATTAATATAGCCTTTAATGATACTGTCCATACTGTCACTATCATCACTAGACCCACCTTCACCATTATTCTCAACATCCTTAGAGCAACCTTCACCAACAGGTACATCTTCCTCCCTAACAGATTCAGTCTCTTTCCTATTCAAATCAGTATCATTCTCATTAAAATATGCCTCAACTTCAACATCAATATCTGCTAAAACATCCTTCCCCTCAGCAAACCTAATAACTCAATCAACAACCTCAACACCACCACCTTCAACACCAACATTAGCATCAACCCCTTCAACACCAGAATTAACATTATCAATCATCATATCCAAAACGTCCCTAATATCTTTCTTCACTACCTTAGAACCCCCGGCTTCATCAACACCAGCTACTTCTCTACTCATTCGAACAATATCATTCAGCAGTGTGTCATAGTCAAATTCTTGACTTGATTCACCTTCACCCACAGCTGATACACCTTTCAACTGCTTAACACCCCACATTCATCAGTTTCTTATTTCCTGGCTTAGGAACGACAGGAACTGAAATCTGTGGAGTAGCACCACCACCAATTCTTGCAGACCTCCGTGCCAGTACCACTATGGCACAAAAAAATGAAAAACAAAAAACTGTTTAAGCACATATTTTAAAAACAAACATAATCACACAAATAAAATGCAACATGTAAAGAAAAAAAACCTCTAGAAGCATAAGCCTACTGAACCTTCTTCAGCTCATCTTGAAGAGAAGATCCATCTTTCTTTTTAGATTTTCTAACCACCTTTTTAGAAGCTAAACAACATAACATATTTGAATAAGTAAATGTATAAGCAAATAAGTAAATAAATATAAACAAAAATTACAATCACCTTCTTCTATCTCAGGTTCTTGACATTGAATAGTATCTTCACCTCCTTCAGGAACATCTAAAAATAATCATGTACCACACAGTAAGAAATTAACACATAAAGCATTCAAAAAAATGCATGCATACTTTGACAACCAATAAGCAACCTAATCTGGGAAAACAACAGTATAACTAACTAATGCATAGGCTATACTAATATATGCAACTTGTAATGAAACAAATGCATACATAGTCTGATAGTTAGTAAGCAACATAATCTGACATACACATTATAACTAACTTATGCATATAGTAAACTAACATAAGCAACTTGTAATGAAACAAAATACATACTAGCAAATCAGAAAGAATAACAATAACTAACTAACAATCAGTGGAACTCAAACACAGACTAAGTAACTAATACATAAGTTATATTAACATATGGAGATTCTAAGAAAACAAGTACACAATATAACAATGAGTCAACAAAAAAACAAGTAACTCAAAAAATAGAGTAACTAACTTAGACAAATGTTAGCCTAACATATGCAAATCATAAGAAAACAAATGCATATTATAAAACAGAGTCAAAACATGCGGATCTGACATACAAATCAGAAAAATAGGAGGACTAACTAATACAGCTGTTAACCTAACATATGCAACTCCTAAGAAAACAAATGCACATCATATCTGATAACATGCTGGGAAAAACAGAGCAACTAACTAGTGCATATCTTACAATAACAAATGCAACTTCTAAACAATCAAATGCATGTTATAAAAAGGACTCAAAACATACAGATCTAACTAACAAAAAAGTCAACAGCAACAACTCATATGCAGATTTGACTTACGAATAAAATTTAAAAAAAATCAACATCAACAAGACTGAAAAAACACATACACACACAACAAGAACAAAAAAAGCGCGAAACTCCAAATATTCAAAATGGAAAACAGGAAGAATACGAACCAGGAGAAGAAGAAGGCTGAGACAACTTCTCAGCTTTAGGAAGAATAGCTTTCCCCTTTGCCCTACCCATGACTAGGTCAAATACATAAAAAAACCCCACATCAGAATTGCGTACAACTATAAAGCAAAAATGGAAAAGAACAGCAACGGAATCTCAAAACCTAGAATATCAATCTTACCGAATTCAGGCAATTTCGGCACAAACTTGAACAACGCGATTCCGGTGAAATTTCATTAAGAACGAAGAGCGAAATTGAAAAAAAAAATTGGAGTACAGAGGAATTGAAGAACAAAGAGAGGAGAGGAGAGAGAGCAAAACACGCACGAATAATGAGGAGACTCCTAAACATGCAAGATAAATGATTACAGTTTCCAAAAATTTAACTGCTCAAAGCTGGTGACAAAAGGAAAATTAGGCATGGATGAAAATTAAAAACAGACAATCATCTTTAATTAATTATTATGTACCCCATTTTAAAAATAATTATAATATGAACCCCATTTTGCATATCAGTCCCTGGCATGTCCATGAGCTTATGGACAGACCGTTTTTTCTGAGACTTTCTCAAAAAATATTAGTGTACCTTTATCTCTTAGAATAGAAAATTAGCCTACTCTTCCATTCTTTTTCTCTTAATTTTCCTTTTCTTTTCTTTTTCTTTTAATTTTCATTACTTTTCTTTTGATTTTAATTTCCTTTTCCCTTCTCTTGTTCCTTTTCTCCTTCCTCGCCCCTTCCCCTTCCCACTTCCCTTTCTCTTCTGATCCCGGCATCCAATCTGACTAACCGCTTCCTTGAACTCCATGGTGAGGAGAGCGATGTTGTGTTTTGCAGTGACGATGGTGTTGGCGGTGGGTACATTAACCACTAGACACCCAAACTCAGTAGCTGCCTGGAGATTGACATTGTCAATCACGACCCTAGCTCTTCTAACCACCTTGAGCCGCCCCTTTTCCGCCTCAAAAACCTTGCATGTGACCTTTGTCCCACTCCATACAATGAGGGAATCGCAGAGGGAGATCTTGGCACAAAGCTCCTGTGGGGAGATATTTTAGGAGCAGTCGAGGTTCTTAAATTGTCAGAGTAGGTCCAGATCCGCTTCTCAAAGCTTCTCAAAGATGATAACGATGGGCTTGGGGCGGCGGGGATGGGCTCTATATCCCATGTCTTGGAGAAGGAGGTGCCATCAGATTCCACCGCTACGGTGGATATAGGATTGGGATGGGCAGAGAGATGAGGAGGAGGTGGTGGTCGTTGTGCAACGGGGCTCTGAAGTCTCCGGAAGGAATGGAGGAGGGGAAGGAGAGGGGGTTGTTGGTTCTTTGGGGAGAGAAAAGAAGGTTGAAGTTGTTAGCGGAGGAGGAAGCCATTTTTGGTTGGGTGTGGGAATGGGAAGGTTTCCACTGGGAAAGATGGTTAGACGGTGGGTGGGAGCCAGAAACGGGGTGGTGGAGTTGTCGGAAGGGGTAAGGAGTTGTGGCTGTCGTCGACAAGGGGAAGTAGGGTGGTGGAGGGGTGGATGCCGCAGCGAGGTGAAGTGGGGTGGTGGGGTGGTGGAGTTAGGGATATTGGCGGCGGTTAGGGTTTAGAGTGAGGAAGAGAGAAGGGGGAAAAGGGACGTGGACTGAAATGTGGACTAAGGAAAATGAAAATGGAGAAAGGGAAAAACAAAAAAGGAAAATTAAAAAAGAAAAATGACCATTTTATCCTTAAAATTGACTATTTGACCAAAAGCCAACGGTTTGACCTGACGGAAGAGCCACAATTCACCAGTTTTGTAAGTTCATGGGCCAAAAGTGTTGGAAAAACAATTGGAGGGCCAAAGGCGGATGATCGTGATAGTTCGAGTACCACATAAGTCGTTTGCTCTCTCTCTCTCTCTCTCTCTCTATATATATATGAAACGATGTCATTTTGATTCACGGGAAATTCGCCTCGAATGTGCAATGTAGTCGCCATTCGATTGGAATGAGAGGACTATAGACTGACGTCCGACGTTAGTTGGTGTCAGAGTCGGCCAAATTTGTTTTGGTCTAGTGCTATAACAAAATAGCAGATAAAATAAGCCTAACCAGATTTTTGGTATAAATAATTATCCCCTCCCGCCCCCCCCCCCTCCCGCGCACGTTACTGGAATATTTAATTTGGTCATTCTGGTTTCTAACAACAAGACTTAATTGACTTCCCTGCTCTATTTAAATTGTCCTAAGAGGATACTAGATAGAGCCTTTGGGCATCTATGTCAATTTACAAACGGAGTAAAGCCACGGTCGACCTAACAAAACTAAAGGTCAAAACTTTAGTCTATAATGAGAATTTACAAAAGAAGTCAAACCACGGTCGACCTAACAATACTAAAGGTCAAACCTTTCGACATTTATGTCAATTTTACGAATGAAGTAAAGCCACCGTCGACTTAACAAGACTGAAAGTCAAACCTTTGGGTATCTATGTCAATTTATGAATGAAGTCAAGCCACTATCGACCTAAGAAGGCTAAAGGTCCAACCTTTGGGCATCTATGCTAATTTACAAATGAAGTCAAACCACCACTGGCCTAACAGGACTAAAGGTAAAACCTTTGGGCATATATGTCAATTTACGAATGGAGTCAAGCAACTGTCCACCTAATAAGACTAAAGATCGAGCCTTTGGGCATCTACGTCAATATAAGAAAGAAGTCAACCGACGATCAACCTATTAAGACTAAAGGTTTAACCTTTGCTCTTCTATGTAAATTTACGAAAGAATTCAAGCCAAAATTGACCTACCAAGACTAAAGGTGGGAATCTATGTTAATTTAAGATAAAAGTCAACCAACAACCGACCTAACAAGACTAAAGGTCAAACCTTTAGTCTATAATGTAAATTTACGAAATTAGTCAAGCCACAATCGACCTAACAAGACTAAAGGTCAAACCTTTGGGTATCTTTGTCAATTAATAAAGAAGTCAACCAACGATCAACCTAACAAGACTAAAGGTCAAGCCTTTGAGCATATATGTAAATTTAAGAAAGAAGTAAACCAACAATCGACCTAACAAGACTAAAGGTCAAACCTTTTGGCATCTATGTCAATCTAAGAATGGAGTCAAGCTACAATCAACCTAACAAGTATAGAGATCAAACCTTTAGGCATCTAGTTAAATTTTGTGAAAGAAGTTAACCAACGGTCAACCTGACAAGACTACTTGTGCGACATCAAAACATATACCGCTAGAAATTGACAACCAACTGAAATGTCACCATGTTCACATGAACAACCTTATTGGGCCATCATGGGCTGCATAAAAACCCTGAGAAACTGACATGGCCATCGATGTCGGTAGAATTGACTGGCTACCTAGGTGTCACCAACTTTGTCTTGAATAGCCTTTTTGGGCCATGGCGTTGTTGGGCCATCATGGGCCGTAAAAACCCCAAGTTACCGACATCACCATCGATATCGGTTACCTATCAATTATTCCCCAAAGTTTTAGTGGGAAATAAAATTTTGAGGCCCACATTTCATTAGTGAGAAAAAAAATTTTGTGGCCCCAAATCAACTAAAATACCCAGTGATGCTACATAAAACCTGATTGAGCAGCCCGCCTATCCCTTCATGGTGACCTGCAAAACAAAGCCCTCAGGGCTTGCCCGGGGAGAGAGTCTCCGATGATAAAGTTAGCCCCAATATGAGTAATGTGGAATCATAGAACATAATAAGTAATAGGAGATATACATGAGCATACATACTCTAGCAACCCTAGGGTTTACATAGGATTACTCTACAACCCCATTGGGCAAAATATGCCCAATTTCCAATATTATTATTAGTATTAATTATTTTAACTTGTGAATCATTAATATTGGGCCACTGAGAACTATGTATTATCAAGGAACCCCCAAAAAATTAAAGGTCCTTTCGAGGTCTGAGAGGCTCTCGAGATAGGTTGATACCTAAGGAGCCTTCCGAGGGGACTCGTTTGAGAGATTTGAGGCTTCAGTTCTTGATGTGGCGTTTGGTTTTCTGAAATGAGTTTCATTGACTCGGAATGTTGAAAGACGTTTGTCGAGATCCACATTAAGTGTCAGATCAACAATATTGTTAATTATTCAATATGTTAAAAAATATATATTTAGTTTATTCAATATTATTAAATTATTGATAATTTCAAAAATATGTTAATTGTTAAAATTTAATTATTTAATTAATTTCAGGTTTTTTTACCTTGGCAAAAGGCGAAGATCCGCTCGCCCTCAGTGGCCCATACCAACCGACACCCCGGCCAATGTATGAGAGGTAAATCACGGTAGCCCAGCACCAGGACCAATGGGCTTGGTATGGACTCGGTGCGCACAAGGAAGCCTTGCAAAGCAAGAACTCCCCACACTGCCGCTGCCGAGTATCGAACCTGGGATCATTGGCTTACCCACCCATCTCCCAACCACTGGGGTACACCTCGCGCGGGTCGTCAATCCGCACAAGTGAAAGGAATAGCTAGTAACAAACAAGTAAACTATTTATACTAAGCACTTGGGAATCATTTAGCAACATGGTAGTTCTAATGCTTCAATCCTCAATTCATTCACATAAAAGACTTACAAAAGACCTATCGGTACTTTCACAACACATGGTGTGGCTAATGGCATACACTTCCCCATCCGTGTCACGGTGAGTGCACTTGCAACCCTCTATCGGCACCGCTATCGTAATTAGGGGAGTAAAACCTACAATTGTTGTAGGTCTGTTTCTCCCCCGTGCTATTACATCTCAGGGTTCCACCATGAATGCAACTGCTCCTCCCATGTCCTATATACGCTAGGCTCGAGGATCATAGGTACCTTATTTGTGATACTAGGGTTTCAATACAACACCTAGCTTGCTACTATTAGCTATCTCTACCTGCAACCTCTCGGACAACAGTTACAAAGTCAGCTAAGAATGGTATGATAGAAAATAGGTCAGAGCATTCTCGAATCCCCCGTGCACACACCCACGCGGACGTGTTCTCCCCTACCCAATCTAACATCCAGGTTTCTCTTCCCAATGGAGCATCAATAATTGCACCATGCATGAATATAGCCCAAAGTGTGTGCTTATGTGTGGTGTAGTATTCATGCATGTATAATATTCAAGAACAATCACAATAATATCATAAACACAAGGATATGGTGAATCTAATGAATCTCATAAAGAAAATAGAACATACAAAGTGCCAAGATGAATCCCTAGCAAAAAATCTACTCTACAAACGTTAGATCCATGGAAAATATTAGGTTAGATGCTATGGATCTAGAAAATAAGATGAAAGGAAAAAAGAAAAAGAAAAAGAAAAGAATAAGGAAGGAGAAGAAGAACTATCCTCCTCATTCTTTCTAAACTAGAGAGAGAATATGCTTTACATTATACCTACTTCTATTCTACTTAGGGTTTAGTAGAAAATTAAGGCTTATATATATAGTAGTAGGAGATTGTGCCTAAAAATAGGTCCAAAATAGGCCAAAAATAGCAAAACCCTAGGTTAGCCGCCAAGGTTCATGGACCGACACGGATGACACGGTCTATGAAGCATGCAAGCCCAGAGCGCCAGATCTGGAACGGTCCTTGAACATTCATAGCCGCAGTTCATGAAGC
Source organism: Rubia yunnanensis (assembly GCA_037428765.1). Taxonomy (NCBI): domain Eukaryota; kingdom Viridiplantae; phylum Streptophyta; class Magnoliopsida; order Gentianales; family Rubiaceae; genus Rubia; species Rubia yunnanensis. Next base: position 41,242,306 of record CM075061.1, on the reverse strand, counting down.
TTCTCTCGTCTCACGGCCTGTGAAGATTGTCACAGATTGCGAACAGTACACAGTTTTTGCTCAGAGTTTCTGCACAGTCCGTGAAGGTTTTCACGGACCACGAGTAGTTTGTGGTTTTTCTCAGAAATCTTCTCATGGTCTGTGAAGATTTAATAGACCAACACCTTACTTAGCCAAATTCTTCAACTCTTCATCCCTTGATCCACGGTCCAGGGTCTTTGTCACGGCCCGACGCTTGTGCTTTGTGAAGTTCTCGTGTAGGTCTTCATGGGTCCTATGGTGTCCCTCGTGTAGTGTGAGTGTGTACTTTATCATGGGCTGCCGGTGCTTGACCATGGGTGGTCCTTGACTGGCTGCTGGTGCTTCATCGACTGAATTTTGTTTGCTTTCCACAGGTGCACCATTAGTCTAAACTGGTAATCTAGAAGTTAATTTTGTAGTATTCAAGAAGAAGAATCCAATGGAACCAACCTTGAAGGCTAATTCTTCATGGATCATTTCCAGACTAAGGAAACACTCCTTGAACCATGATTCATCATTTTCTCATTTGGCCGTCTTGAACTCCGAAGCTGCCTATCTTTGGCTTCAATCTCCTTCTACCACGTATTGATGTTCGTGTCCTTCCTGTTCTACCATTCTAATATGAATGGCCTTCACCTCTTTTAACGTCCTTCTGAATGACCTTCAATCTTCTACCGCCCTTGCAAACAGCCTTCACATAGAATGTAACCAAAAAGTACCCACAGACGACCTACTAAAGATGATTTCAAGGAAGATCAAGGATCCCATGGATACAAGATGTCCATTAGTACCAACTAAGTCTACAAAACGTGGGATTTAGACAAGAAAACCAAACATGGCCGTCTAAACCCCTTTTCATGTAAACTCAACTAATTCTAGCAATCCACCAACTTAAAGTAACTAAAAACTATGTCAAATGCATTGGTTAAAGCATGCGTAATGGTGCAGATCAATCCCAAAGTACCTACGAATTTATAATAACTTTCACACTTCACGGGGGAGTCCCCCTCGTTCAAGTAAAAGGCATAGACTTTCTTAACTCGTAAGCCATCATGGCGCTCGCAGATATACAAGAAAGGCATCAACCTCCTCCACTTATAATCTATCTTTTTGGCACATTGATTAGCACTTGCTTCAATTTGGAAACTTTTGGCCTCGAGCTCTTGATAGGTCATTGAGGCCTTTCAAGTGATTTCAAGGGTTTAATCCCCGGGCGCTCTTATATGTGGGGGATTTCAACCCCGAGCACTCGATAGACCGCAGAGACCTTTTGAATGTTTTCAAGGGTTTAATTCCCGGGCGCTCATATATGTAGGGGATTTCAACCCCAAGCACACGACAGGCCGCAGAGAAATTTGAGTATTTACAAGGTTTTTATGCTTGAGTGCTTATACATGTAAATAGGATTTTGACCCCGAGCGCTCGATGGGCCACAAAGGCCTTTCAAGTACTTACAATTTTTTTGATTGAGCACTTATACATGTAAGTTGATTTTGAACATGAGCTCTCGACGGGCCGCGGAGGCCTTTCAAGTATTTAAATTTGTTTTTCTTGAGCACTTATGCATGTAAAGGGAATTTTGACCCCGAGCGCTCGACAGGCCGCATATGCCTTTCAAGTATTCACAAGTTTTTTTTTATTCTTGAGCGCTTATACATGTATTTCGACACCAGGCACTCGACAGGCCGCAGAGGCCTTTCAAGTATTTACAAGTTTTTATTCTTGAGCGCTTATACATGTAAAATGGATTTCGACCCCAAGCGCTCGACAGGCTGTAGAGGCCTTTCAAGTGTTTTCAAGTAGTTTTGAGGGAATCAGTAAGAGGCTTCAACCTCTTAGACCCATTTTATGAATATACTATTATTCGGTTGGTGTACTCAACATCAGCGGAACCAACAGAGAAACAAGGATGATGTTTTATCCCTTTGAGTAAATGATACAAGGTTGAGTTCACCAACCGAACAATAGTAGCTTCGTAGAAAGACTACCTTTGTTCGGTTAGTGAACTCAACATCAACGGAACCAACTGAGCAAACAAGGATGATGTTTTATCCCCTTTGAGTAAATAAAACGAGGTTTTTACCACTTCAAACGCTTTTACGGAGATAGTTCGGCTATGAACTCAACATTAGCGAGAGTACCTGAGTAACCTCAATCATTGGAAACTCAAATTTGCGTATTCATAATGTCAAATAGATCAACTCCGTCATTTTCTTCTTTTGAGGAGGTTTACTATATTCCTAACCATTTAAATTTCGCTTCTGAGTTCTTTTACTGAGAATTCCTCGTGGGGGAGTTGGAATGATGGTTGAGAGCGGGGCACCCTAAAACTTATGGCATCACCTGGTGGTTTCAACTCATGAGGTGCACCTTACTCCCTGATTGTTGGTCCCTTGTTGTAGCCTACAACAATTTTATGGGAAACTACTTCTTGGCTAGACATATAGAATGGGAATCCTTTGTCCGATAGTAACGTTTGTGGTGAGCGTGCTAAACCTCGGTCAAGGATCTCATTTATTTGGTACCGAGAAAATGTCCATGGATTTACAGCAGGGCTTTCCCTCGGGTGCGCTACCCCCCAATCAAAGGGTACTACTCATCGATAGTAAATGGTTCAACCTTTTAATTTTAATCCCTTGAGGCATTTTTAGATACATGTACAGGGTTCAACCTTTTTCATTTACAAATCACCATGGCATCTTTATATAAATGTAAGGAATTCGATCCTCTTATTTATAAATCTTCGTGACATCTTCAAAGGTGGCTTCGAGCCCCTTAATTTGTGAGCCATCGTGGTGTTTAACAAAGGTGTCTCTGAGCCCCTTAATTCGTAAGCCATCGTGGCCTTTAACAAAGGCGGCATCGGCCTCCTTAAGTGTAGGGGGCACCATACGATCTATAGCAATGTTTGTGTTGGGCACGCTAAACCCAGGTCGAGGATTTTCATGTCAAGTACGTGCATGGATTTTGATCCTTTAGCACTCATGTATGCGTGGGTTTTGACCCAAAGCACTTATCTGTATGCAAGGATATGATCCTTGAGCGCTTACGCATATGTGGGGTTTGACCCAAAGTGCTTGGCAGACCGTTAAGAACTTTCAAGTGTATACAAGGATATAATCCTTGAGTGCTTATGTATGCATGGGATTTGACCCAAAATGCTTGGTGGGCCACGGGGGCCCTTCAAGTGTATGAAATGATTTGATCCTTAAGCAATTATGCATATGGGGGGTTCGACCCCAAGCAGTTAATAGGCCACAGGGCCACTCAAGTATATGAAAATGTTTTATCCTTAAGTGCTTATGAATATGGGGGTTCGACCCCAAAGCACTTAGCGGGGGGACGCTCAAGTGTATGAAAGGGTATTATCCTTAAGCGCTTATGCATACGGGGGATTTGACCCCAAATGGTTGGCGAGCCACGGGGGCCGCTAAAGTGTATGAAAGGGTTTTATCCTTAAGCTATGAAAGGGTTTTATCCTTAAGCGCTTATGCATATAGGGGTTTCGACCCCAAAGCGCTTGACGGCCATAGCCCCTCGTCAAGTACAAATTTATGGAGGACCCCTCCACCCCTTTAGATGGGCTCCTTCCGCTTTAGCTTTTTTTAGCATGGGTAAGATAGATACCCCTTTTGTTATGCTGTACTTTTTATTTTGAATGTATGTAAGGAAGTTGTTCCTCTTATTTTTAAGCCATTGTGACATTTTGAATAACCTGAATAAAGTGCTAACTTTTTACTTTATTGAACGGGTAGTTGTGTATTTCTCAGGGGGCTTAACCCTTTCATCTTAGTTAGTTTTTATAACATTTCTCTAAGGGACTCAATCTCGTTGTGCTTATATGGCTGGTGTTTGCAAGGATTCAATCCCTAGGTGCTCATATATGTATGGGGATTTTGGCCCCAAGCGCTTGACAGGCCGCAGAGGCCTTTTAAGTGTTTACAAGGATTCGATCTATGAGTGCTCATACATATATGGGGATTTTGGCCCCAAGTGCTCGATAGGCCGCAGAGGCCTTTCAAGTATTTTCAAGGGTTTTTTACCCCTTAAGTGCTTAATTATAAGAAGGGGATTTCGATCTCAGGCGCTTAACAAGCCGCGAAGGCCCTTTGAGTATTTGTAAAGTTCTTTTTCCTTTAAGCGCTTAATCAGAAGAAGGGGATTTGGCCCCAAGCACTTAATAGGACGCTGAGGCTCTTATAGTATTTATAAGGGTTTTTATCCCTTAAGTTCTTAATCACAAGAAGGAGATTTTGGCCCTAAGCGCTTTACAGGCCACGGAGGCCTTTGAGTATTTATAAGAGTTTTTTATCCCTTAAGCTCTTAATCATAAGAAGGGGATTTTGGCCCCAAGCGCTTAAAAAGCCACGGAGGCCCTTCGAGTATTTATAAGGATTTTTTTATCCCTTAAGCGCTTAATCATAAGAAGGGGATTTTGGCCCCAAGCGCGTATAAGAGATTTTTTATCCCTTAAGTGTTTAATCATAAGCAAGGGTTTTCGGCCCCAAGCGCTTAACAGGCCGCAAAGGCCCTTCAAGTATTCATAAGGTTTTCACCCTTGGGTGCTTCAAGTATTTACAAGGTTTTTATCCTTGGGCGCTTCAAGGAGAATCATTTGACCTATAGTAGCATTTGCGGTGGGCGAACTATGCCCCGGTCCAGGATCTCATTAATTTGGTACCAATGAGGGTGTTCTTGGATTTACAACAGTGTTTTCCCTCTCCCCGGGGTGTGCTACCCCCAATAAAAGAGCACCACTCATTGGTAGTTTCTTGGTTGAACCTGTTTAACCAAAAGTCCTCTCGAGATAATAAGAGCAACATTAATATCAACAGTGTCAATATCGTAATCACAGAGTCAGACCTAGATTTTTAGGCCATATTTCCATCATATAAAGAAAATTATGGTACTAAGTACAGAGTCAGGCCTAGCCCTTTAAGTCATACCCAATATTATGACATATAATATGGGAAATAGAAGTAATAACATGTCAAACTCATAATATCAGCAACATATAGAGTTCAATTACTTCCCAAAGATCACAATACGAGTGAACATATTGCATGTTTTGATGGTTAGTTGTGACCCGAGGCCTTGCTTGAAGAAAGCTTTAAGCGCAAATAATTCAACGCACAATTGCTTAAATTTTTGTACCTATCCTTGTATGGCTAAGCAAAGAGACCAGTTACGTGATCACATAATTTTCACCGAGAAAAAATTCAAAGTAATTATTTATTGTCATTATTGCAATGGAGTAATTAATCACCATTATTTAATCTGAAAAAAATTGAAATAATGTTAACCTACCTATCTAACATAACCTGAAATTTGATTTTACCGAATTTTCTTAATTATTACTGCTATGTTCCAACATAACCTACCTATCTAACAAATTATGAAAGAAAGAAAAGCACAAAGACACAAGACTTGTGTGAACCTATCTAACCAAGTATGCAAAAAGGGAAAGCACAAAGAGACAAAACTTGGTTATGCAGTTCGGTGAAATCCACCTACATCTGCGGGACTTGGCTCAGTTCAAAATGAATCCACTAATTAGAAAGATATAGTACAAAGTACACCATACAAAATACTTAGCTTTACTAATTAAACGTGTGAATTCTGCTAGCTCCCCTAGCTACCGTTTCGCCTTGATTAGACTCCCTCTAACCTCAAAACTTGTCGACCCTGGATCTTCTTCTTCCAAGAAACTAAGGCATACTATTATGAATTTTGAACAGCAGATCATGTATGTTAATACATATAGATCTGGCTCTTGCAAGACTCTCAGAAAAATAGAAAATCTTTGTGCAAATTTTTGCAATTAAGTTTGTGAGTTTAATGCAGACGTGATGTCCCCTTTTAAAACCATGAGCAGATCAGAACTCTTCATGATTATCTCCACAATATTCCTATTCTTTATCTACTTCTGAAAGCATATCCAAATCCCATAAATAAAGAGATTTTCTTTATCACAATATATCTCATATATTCGATAAACTCAATACCATATTTGTAGGGATTTTTCATAAACCTAATATGCTTCTACCACCACGTAACATATTGCAGAATATTCAGATTTCCATAAATCATAAATACCATAATATTCTGTTCTTCTTCTTTAAGATCTTGTTAGTGTAACTATAGCTAATTTTCATGTTCCTACATGAAAACTTTTTCATTTCTAAATTTGTTCACAAATTGCCAATTAAAAATACTCAGAGAAAACGTCTTGACTTTACAATCTCCCCCTTTGGCATTTTGTGGACCCAACCATTTTGGAAAAAAGAACACAACGAAAAACTTCTAATTATTCACATAAGTCTTCCAGAAATCCACCTATGTTGGAACATATGTGAGATACTGAATCTGATCATAAAAAATACCATCCGAAAACCAGAATTCCAGAACACCGAAATAATATTCAGATTATATTCATCCAAAAAAATGATATCCAAAATCACCAAAAATTCTCCCCCTGGGGCCATGAATATACCAAAGGCAATAAACCACAGAAATAAACTTTAAAAAGATAATAAAACCAGCTCTCCCCAAAAGCATCCCGTGATCTTGTTCAGGAGCAGCTTCCCGTGCCTCCATCTGAGCCTTCTCCCCCTCAAGTTTGGCCTTCTATGCTACAAGAGCTGCAATTTAGATGGATATGGCCTCCAACCTTGCATTGAGCACCACTAACTTGGCCTTCTTTTCAGCATCTGCAGAAGTTGTAGCTTCAGGATTCCATGGCTGATCATGCATTTGTCGCATGCCAAAAGTCTTCTTGTTAGGTCGGAGAAACTCTGTATCAATGATGACATCATTTGCTTTGCCCTTCACCTTAGCACTCTTAGTTAATGCAGATATCAGACATGGGTATACCAGGACATATTTAGCCTTTGGAGCAGTGGCTTGCCTAACCAGACTCTGCTGGATAAATAATCCCAGGTTGACTAGTTTCTGTGTTCCAATACAGTACAACAGCTTCACCATTTCTCTTGTCAGAGTTGTGTGTTTCAAGATGGCATCCAACAGTTCACAACTACCTAATATAGACAAAAAGCCTAGAGGATATGTAGGAAGCATGTGAGTATCTTGTCTCAGGCTACTCTGCCTTGTATCCACCTAAAACTACCTCAAGAATCCTGTCATCAGACACATCCAAACTATCTGGAAAAACTCCCTCAAAATCTGGAGTTTTTAGCCCCAAAATTTTGTTTTATCTTGGCCGCCAAGAAATCAATAACTTTCCCCCTAACATACCCTATCATACCATGGGGAATCAACTTCCAAGTTTCCAGACATCAGGTTAGAATACAATTCAGTAACAACCTGCTTGTTAAACTGAAGTTGTACTATAGCAGCCCTTTTATCCCAATTATCTCCAAAAAGTCATAAAAACCACTAGCCCTATATGCCTCTAGACCTACTGGTCTCTCAGAGATTATCTTTCTCTCAGGAAACACCTCTTCCATCTCATCACAATTGATATCAAAGTATGAAGAGGACAATGCTTCACTTACCGGAGGAGGCGGTGTCAACTTCTTCTTATGAGTAGCTTGGGTTTTCTAGGATATTTTGGTTGGAGGGGAGTCCTCAGCAACAGGAATCTTCTTCTTATCCCTTGCAGATTGGAAGAATTCATCTAATACTTCATCGCTGGAGTAGTTCAATTCAGGTTCCTATGTTGGAACATACTCAGACTTTTCAACATCTTCTTCTCGCTCAGCTGTCTCTGCCCTCCCCTGTGTTCCAACATCCTTTACTTTGTCTGAATCATCTGGTCTTAAATCAAATCCTCCAGGCTGACCTCCATCTGAATACTCCATGTCATCATATGCATTACCAGTGATATCAACCTGGTCTTAACCTCCCATGTCCACATCATCAATCTCCATATCTTCAGTCCTCTCTGACTCTACCCTCTGTGTTGGAACATACCCAACACTATCTCCCTCTTCAATGCCTGTAATCTCTATGATCATAGAGTTTCTAAGTTTTTCCATCCTTTGGGCAGCCTTAGCATTATAAAATTATACGGGCATCCTATCTGTGGACTTAATCACCTCCAGTCCCTAAGCCTGATCATCACCTATATCCTCAATATTAACGTTACTAGGGCCAGAGATAGACGAGTATACATGAAACCTATCCTTCCCGCTATACACACTATATTTCCCTCTCAATAATCTAGTTTCATAATTTTCAATATCCTCCAGCTCACCAATGTCTCCAGAAAACAACTCTTTAGCATTTACACTCAGAAATTCGCCATCTAAAATTTTTAATTTAGACAGATCTACCGTGATTCTATTGGGTTCAACCCACTCAAAAATATCATCTATGGATTTAAATTCCATTCCATGCAACTTTAGAGTAGGGGGATCCGGACTTGTTACCTTTTGATATGGATATTTCCCATTGCCTTTGAGTTCTTCACTCTGGCCGCCATCACAGGTTGAGTCTACCTCCACGTTTTCTTCCCTCTGCTCGGCAATGTCATTCTCTAGAGGATGAGAAGTTTCTTGAGTCTCATTCTCAAGCATGGAAATTTTAGGGCTTGAAGACATTTTTTCGGTAGAGCTTCGTTATGAGAAAGAAGATCTTTGCTTTATCCTTTTCAAGTTATACACTCACAACAAATTTTGGCAACCATAATTCGAAAACACCAAGAAGTGTGGGAGTGTATGCCGAAAAGAGAGGGATACAGAGAGATGGAGACAATTTTGAACGAACACAAAATTTTCATTTTTTTACCTTTTATGTTGCGTAAAGCTTTTTACCTTTCCAAGAAAAGTAATGATTTCACTTTTCTCACTTGTCAACTCAAGACACACCTTCTTGAATTTCCAACATACAATAAATTCAATTTTGGTAGCTTTTTCTTTTTTGATTTTTTTTCTTGATTTTCCAAAAAAGACATAAGAAAAAAAACTATTTACAGATAAATAAAGGAAAAAAATACCTCAAATTTGACAAACACCTAAGTGTTGTCTAAGAATTTCAAATGTGGCAGTATCCAATAGTTTTGTAAAAATATCTGCAAATTGCTTAGATGTTGGAACAAAGACCATCACTACTTCCTTCCTTTCAACAAGATCTCAAATAAAATGATGCCTGATATCAATATGCTTGGTTCAAGAGTGCTGGACTGGATTTTTAGAAATACCAATAACATTTGTGTTGTCACATAAACTTTCAAAGGCCCTTGATGAATTCCATAGTTGTTCATCATTTGCTTCATCCACAATATTTGCGCACAACAACTTCCAGCAGCAAGATATTCAGCCTCCACAGTAGAAAAAGAGATCAAATTTTATTTCTTACTATACCAAGAAACTAGATTCGTACCAATGAAAAAACATCCACCTGTAGTGCTTTAATGATCATCAGCATTACTAGCCCATTCAGAATCACTGTACCCAATTAAATTAGAATCTTGATTCTTAGAATACCAGACACCATACTTAGAAGTCCAACTTACATATCGAATAACTCTTTTGACTATTGTTAAATGAGATTCCTTTGGGTCAGCCTGAAATCTTGCACATATTCCTACGCTGAAACATATATCTTGTCTACTTGCTGTCAAATACAATAGACTCCCAATCATGCCCCTGTATAACTTCTGATCAATTGCGACTCCTTTCTCATCATTTACCAGTTTGTCAGAAACCCCTATAGGTGTTTGAACTACTCGGGCATTGCTTAAGCTGAATCTCTTTACTAAATTCAGGGCATACTTACTCTGATTTATAAACAGGCCATTTTCCCCGCTTAACTTGCAGTCCTAAAAAATATGTGAGTTCTCCAACCATGCTCATCTCAAATTCATCCTGCATTATAGTGACAAAATTATGTACCATAGATGGTGAAATAGAGATGAATACTATATCATCAATATAAATTTGAGCAATCAAAATTTTTGATGCCTTTTGAAGAACAGATAAGGTGCGATCTACTCCCCCTCGACGATAACCTTTCTTAAGAAGAAAGTTAGTAAGTCGTTCATATTATGGTCTTGGTGCTTGCTTTAAGCCATATAAAGCCTTCTTGAGGCAAAACACATGATAACGGTAATGAGGATCCTCAAATCCTTTAGGTTGTTCCAAATATACTTCTTCATTTACCACACCATTTAGAAAAGCACTCTTGACATCCATTTGATATAGAGTGAAGTTCATAGAGCAGGAAATAGCAAGTAAAATTTGAATTGAATCTAACCTGGAAACTGGTGCGAATGTTTCATCAAAGTCGACTCCTTCAACTTGTGTATATCCCTGAGCAACCAATCTAGATTTTTTTCGAGTGATTTGTCCGTCAACATTAGATTTATTCTTGAAGATCAACTTTGTGCTGATAATATTTGCACCTCTAGGATGAAGCGTGAGATACCATACATCATTTTGTGCAAACTGACCAAGTTCTTGTTACACTGCTGCAATCCAGTATTCGTTCAGTAAAGCCTCCTTCTAGTTCTTGGGTTCACTGAGAGAGATGAAGCATTTTAATCCTTCTCACTTCCTGTAATCAACCCGAGGGATTGATAGAGTACTCCTTGTCATTGGTTGAGGTTGCTCTTGTGTTGGAACATAGGATAAGGAAGTGGGGGATGATGTTCCAACATACTCAATATCTTCTGATTCAGCAGGATAATCAATCTGCTCAGATGTTCCAACATGCGATGGGTGTGGCTTGTCAGGTTGACTATGTTGTGTTGGAACATGGTCTTTATCAGGTTTATCTTCTACAACATCTGAACCTTGTCATTCTTCAGAATTATCCACAATAACATTTATAGATTCCATGAGTGTGTTTGTCCAAAGGTTGTAAATACGATAAGCCCGGTTATTCACAGAATAACCAAGAAAGATTCCAATATAACTGCGATTGTCGAATTTCGCCAATTGCTATCTGGCTCTGAGAATGTAGCATTTGATTCCAAACACATGAAACTATGAGACATTTGGTTTCTTGCCCTTCCAAATCTTGTAAGGCGTTTTGCTTGTGAATGGACGCAGATATACTCGATTGATTGTATAGCAAGCCGTGTTAATGGCTTATGCCCACCAATTTTTATGAATTTCTTTCTCAGCTAACATGACTCGAGCCATCTCCTGAAGAGTTCTATTTTTCCATTCTACAAAACCATTCTGTTGAGGGGTGATTGGTGCAGAAAACCCATGTTGAATTCCAAGCTCATCACAGAAGTCACTGAATTGAGAGTTTTCAAATTTCCTACCATGATCACTACGAATTCGAACAATCTTTCTAACTGGACTTCCTTTTTCAGTCTGTAATTTTATCACAAGACTTCTAAACACTTCCACTATATCAGATTATTTTTTTAGAAAAGCTACCTACGTAAATCTGGAGAAATCATCAACACATACAAAGACATATTTTTTACCACCTATACTAGGAGTAATGACTGGACCCATAAAATTCATATGCAATAATTCCATATTTTTTGAGGTAGTTATATATTGAATTGAAGAGTAGGGAGATCGAATTTGTTTACCTTGTTGACATGGTTCACAGACAATTCTGCCTTTGCTTGTCAATATAAGCATACCTCGTACTGCCTCTGCATTTGCAATTTTTACCAAGGTTTTGTCATTGATGTGACCGAGTGCCACAGAAATCCTTCATCTTTTTTTATAGATCATACACTTCACTTCCTGTTCCAGCAAATATCAATTATCTGATGATCGAATGCCTGAAAGGACTTTGGCTTCTCCATTTTTCACTATACACTTGTCTTTATAAAATTTCACAGTCATATTGTCATCACACAGTTGACTTATGCTTAGCAAATTTGCCTTTAAGTCTTCATAAAAAAAAACACTGGTGAATACTGAGAATCCTTCAATTTTTAGTTCTCCTTTTCCAACTACTCTACTCTTTTTTCCATCGCTAAAGGTAACAAAACCACCATCATATGGTGTGATGTTTGTGAGGAATTCCTGAGTGCCAGTCATGTGGCAAGAACAACCACTATCAAAGTACCACAAATCTCTGGATGTGATATAAGAGAATTATGTGCAACAAGGTAAATACTAGAGCTTTTCACAACTCATACCTTTCTGACCATCTTTGATTTCTGGACCTCGTCTGTGCTGCAACAATCCAAGAGTTGACGTCCTGCCATGATGTCTTTGGGAAATTTTTGGCATTGTTCCTTTGTGTGCCCTTGATATGAGCAGTAGCTACAGTTGAGAGGTTTCCTTTGACAAGGCTTACTGAACTTTCTCTTTACCTCTCAAATCTTCGACTTGAGAGTTACTTTGTTCTTAGGTATCTCTCGAGTCTTTTACTTGAGCGTGACTGTGTTCTTAGGTGGGTTGTCATACCCAATTTCGTGTCGATCTCCAAAGCTCTTTCCCATAACCAGAATATCATCAAGTTTTGCTTTTCCAGAGTTCAGCTTGGTAATAGCAACTTTAGACGTCTCAGCTCTCTTGGTTGCTGAAATTAGCTTCACATTAAACTCACCATTCTCTTTTCTGAGTTCAGTAACTTCCACATGCAACTCCTTTTCTATTTCCGCCCGATGATGTTTTTCTTCTTTCAGTACTTTGTTTGTATCAACTTGGAGCTACATAGCATACATATTTTCGTATATACTGTAGATTTATTCATCACTTACAACAAGTCCATCATAATCACTAGACACCTCATACGAATCTATGTTGAAACATACAGCTTCGATTATATCTGATGTGTTGGAACATCCATCATCTGATGCATCATGAATTTTTGCTCCAAACGCCACATAGTTGCTTGTAAGTTCCTCTTAGTCTTTCTTATATTCTTCATCTTCACTCCATGAGGTGACATGATTTTCACTGCTTCTTCTGGGTATTTACACATTCAGCCTGAATATGACCATATCCTTCACATTCTCTGCATTGAATTCATCCAGGATATTTTGGTTCACCACTTTTATTTCTGGGAAACTGATGGTTTCCTTGTTCAAATCGTGCCCCACGATTATTTCCAAATTCTTGTGGCCTTGGTCTATTTCCACCAAACTTTTCCTACGATTTCTTGTTTACTACTTTCTTTAGCATTCTTGAGAAATTTTTTGTGATAAGTGCAAGTTTTTTAAATTCATCCTCATTGTCAGATTCGTGATTATCTTTTGATGATGATGATTTGAACGCCAACACATTTTGGACCCTTTTTGTAGTTTGTTGGAATGTCATCTCATAAGTCTATAATGAGCCAATTAATTCATCTAAGCTCATGGTGGCTACATCACTGGCTTCTTCTATTGCTACAACCTTCATTGCAAACCTTTTAAGAAGTGATCTCAAGGTCTTTTTCACCAAGTTTGCCTCTTTGTAGTCTTTTCCAAGTTGATACGCCATATTGGAGATGTCCCAGAGTTTTCCGTAGAATATAGCAATAGTGTCATCTTCCTCCATCTTGAGTTCCTCGAACTTTATAGCCAAAATCTGTAATTTAGATTCTCGAATTTGACTAGTTCCTTCATGAACAGTTTTCAGAATACCCCATGCTTTCTTGGCATGATGGTATATAGAGATGAGTTTCAGCTGATTTTCATCAATTTTCGTGAATATAGCATTTAATGCTTTCGAATTTTCCAGTGAGGCCTTCAGGTCATCAGAAAACCAATTAGATTTGTCTTTGAGTTTCTGCTTCCTTTGATTCGACTCTCCTTCTTTTGCCTTAGAGCTTGTTTCAGCATCTCCAGTAGTGTGATTCCACTAATGTTCAACATAGTGCAAAGCTAGTTCATCCAGTGAGTTGATGAAAACTCTCATTCGTGCCTTCCAATAATTGTAATTGTTGCCTTCCAGTAGAGGTGGTCGAGACACCGAAGCTCCTTCTTTGGTTACCAAGGTAAAACCGGATCACATTTTGCTTGACACAACCAAGGGAAAAATAAGTGACCGAACTCTGATACCAAATGAAATTTGGTTTTACTAAATTTTCTTAATTAATACTGTTCCAACATAACCTATCTAACCAAGTATTCAATAAAGTAAAGCATAAGACACAAGACTTGGTTACGCAATTCAGTGAAATTCACCTACATCTGTGGGGCCTGACCTAGTGATCCAGTTCAAAATGAATATACTAATCAGAAAGATACAGTACAAAGTATACCATAAAAAATACTTATCTTTAATAATTAAACATGTGAATTCTGCTAGTTCCCCCAGCTACTAATCTACCTTGATTAGACTCCCACCAACCTCGAAAATCGTCGACGCTGAATCTACTCTTCCTGAGGAATTAATGCATACGATTCTGAACTTTGAACAGTAGGTCATGTATGTTGGAAAATATAGATCTGTCTCTCGCAAGATTCACAGAAAAGATAGAAAATCTGTGTGAAGATTTTCACAATTAAGTTCGTGAGTTTAATGCAGATGAGAACACTTCATGTGCATATCATAATACTTCATGATTATCTACACAATATTCCTATTCCTTATCTGCTTCTGAAGTATATCCAAATACTATGAATAAAGAGATTTTCCTTATCATAATATATCTCATATATTCGATAAACTCAATACTGTATCTGTAGGGATTTTCCATAAATCTAATATGTTTCAACCACGGCCTAACATATTGCAGAATATTCATATTTCTATAAATCACAAATATTATAATATTATGTTCTTCTTCCGTAAGATCATGTTGGCGTAACTGTTGCTTGTTCGCATGTTCCAATATGAATTTTTTTTCATTTCTAAATTTATTCACAAATTATCAATTAAAAATACTCACAAAAAACCACATCACTTTGCAATTACTGTTGGCTCATCAGCTTTGACGGACTTTGAGGGTCATGATATCGAGCTCGAGGGATTCCGTCTGTGGTCAAGAAGCTGACCGGCGTTATGGAACTGCCAGCGATAGGAACTCAAGGAGCACACTAGATCCGAGGCTCTGGTGACATTGGTTTTTGTTTGATGGAGGAGTCCTCCCAATAATTGGCGCGTGGAATCACACGCCATAAAAATTTAGTGCGTGTGGATCCCATGCGGTGGGTGTTCTTCCTCAGCAAGACGCAATCTCATTGGACAGACTGCACTTTTTGGGCATCCCAAGATTTGCTGGCCCCCGAACCTCATCCGGGAAGATAAAAATGGGATCTGTAATGGACTTTCTAAAAAAATGGGATTTGTAATGATTGTACCCATTTTGACCATGAAAAAATGGGATCCGCAATGATTGTACCCATTTTGGCCATGAAAAAATGGGAATCTGTAATGGTTGTGCCCATTTTGAACCATCTGCTGACCCAGTTGATATTATCTCCATGTCAAAGCTCCAGGATTTAGTGGTTGGTGATATCAAAACCATTATATGGAGGAGAATTTGTGCGGATGTACATTACCGTGTCAGCGGTGAAGGGAACTAACTTCCCTCAGGTCTCATGGACGTGTCAATTTGATGCTATATAAAACTCAATTGATCAGCGCTGCCTATTCTTTTACTGTGGCCTGCAAAACAAAGCCCTCGAGTGTTGCTCGAGAGGAGAGTTTCTGATGATAAATACAATCCAATATGAGTAATGAGGGATCATAGAATATAATATGTAATAGGAGATATACCCGGATATATATACTCTAGCAACCATAAGGTTTACATTTGATTACTCTTCAACCCAGTGGGTCATTCGATTTGACCAAAGTCGGTTTTAATCATCATCGTTGGTCATATCATAAACCAACTGACATCGCACAAAAGTCGGTCCTAGTTTTAGCTAAATAACTCTTTACCTCAGTTTTGAACTGCAATAAAAGTGGACGTCTTACTCCGCCACTATTTACCTCGGATTTTATGAAAAAAAATTGAGGTAAAAAGTCCCCCAGAACTGGATTAGAAGTCATGTTTCTTGTAGTACAATAGTGCTTATGTGCTGTTTTTCCCTACTCATTGTAATGTGAAGGATCTGCAAGGTTGAATGCTTCTTACAGGAACTGTTGAAAGCTGTCTTTTTCATCTCAACCCACCAAAGAAACCTTTTAAAGAATCCTTACAGAGTTTCACACTCTTCAACAAGGGAATGCTAAATAAATTAGAGTGAAAATATACATCCTAACATTTTATAAACACTTATATTTGTATAAGTATAAATGACATATAAAATCCGAATATCCAACCTTGTATGAAAAAATAAAGGCAATGTCTTGAGAAAAATTGTATTTCCATGGGTGATGTGAGAGATCAGTCAGGGAATCTAGTCATCCTTTCCAAGAGCTTCTTTACCTGCAAGGTTTATCCCGAACGTGACTCCGGGATATGGGCTCCGACGATCAAGTCAGTAGTCTCCTTGTAGAATTGGAATTTCTAGAGATAGTCACGCTTACCCTAACTCTTCCAGAGCTTGTTGTATTTATAAATTGATATCCTTAGCGGTTCCTTGGTTTCCGTCAGTTGAGATTGTGGCCATGCCAAGATCCCACGTTCTTCATTCATGGCATTCGCGTTCGTTGCCTCTTCTGTGTTCTTCAACCCATGTATTCTGGCACAAGTGGAAGCTCCAAACCTATTTGCCCTTCACTTTGTGTTGAACACATTCACCTTACAGTGAAATAACATTGGGCTGGGCCTAGCGTCCATTGGTCTTTAGATTGCCGGGCTACATATAAACCATAAGCCCTCCTAGCTAAAGACTATAAGAAGCGAAGCGATGGTGCGGCTGTGTAGCTTAATCGCGAACCGATTTTGCTTATCCACAAAATGTTCTTCGTGTAACGCTACTTTCGTCAGCATTGCAAAGTGATGTTGTCTTTTTTGGCTATATATCTATTCTCGATCATTCTCCAACTTTTGAATTTTTGAATTTTGTGCTCCTCGTGGTAAGGCTATATTTGCAATGGTTTTTATTCTAAAGTCCGAGATTCGCTCCTCATTCTTCGGTATTCCAGTCCGCAATTTCCTGAGTTTCATTTTCACTGTATCTCTTAAATGAGGTAATGTGGCCCTCAATCAGTTGTGGTATGTTTTCATATACCGCCACCGTTTCGTTATAAGCAAAAGTCATTTTACTTTTTTGTCAAATTATCATCATTGTGCTT
This sequence comes from Rubia yunnanensis, assembly GCA_037428765.1. Classification (NCBI taxonomy): domain Eukaryota; kingdom Viridiplantae; phylum Streptophyta; class Magnoliopsida; order Gentianales; family Rubiaceae; genus Rubia; species Rubia yunnanensis. Next base: position 41,225,228 of record CM075061.1, on the reverse strand, counting down.
TCCTGAACTGTAAGTCTTCCTCAATTGCACCTTTTATTGCTTGTATTAAAGCATCCTTTGTCACTTTTGTTTCAGCTCCTCTTTTTCATTGTCCATGTTTTCGTTTCCTCTGAGCATTCATAGACTTTTTGTCTGTCACCCTCCTTCATCTCCTTCAAGAGTAAGTTTTGCTGTTAAATATTTTCCCATATCTTTGTTGTTTTCTCTGGGATTGATATATTGGAGCAATTTCTCCGATTCTGACGATTTTAGTGGTTTGTCCAACTAATTTACAATCATCTTCTATGGCCTACTTTTTGTAAAACCCTTTTCTAGGAGACTTGTTTATGTTGATCTTGACTTTAACTAAGATTTTTACCTCCAACATTTTGGATCCATATGTCTTCTTTTAGCCGTGGTATCTCTCCCGTAGAAGAAGCCGCCTCCGACAGGGATTTCGACCATGTTGCCGGATCCTCCACCATACCCAGTATCCTAACGAGTTCTTATGTAAATGATTTGAAGGATTTTTTACCTTTTCTATCTTCTTATAAGCTTCTTTCTCCTTCCAAATCTTAGTGTGTTCGTACTTACCCCCCTGGCTATATTTCATGCTACTTAGCGTATCTGAACTTTGGCCTTTATTTTCCTTTTTTCTGAACACAAAATTGAACTTCTTCGCTCATATAAAATTGCATTGTCCAAATTTCATCCTAAGGGCATCGCTATCATAATGGGTTATCTTCAGGTGGGTGAGAATGCAAACGTACCTTTCATAATTGATTCGTTTCGTAATTTCTATCACCTTTGAAAGGTAAAAAACACCATAGACGAATTAAACTTTTATCCCGTGATTTTTGAGGTTGAACTTGTGAGCGGTTTCCTCAGTAATGTTGGTGACTTGGGCAGGAGATACTTTTTAATAAAAGCAAAACAAATTCCTGATTCTAATGTACCTTCTTGGAACTACAAAGTTTCAAAATCTAAGCTTCCTAGTCTGAGTTTCCGTTATACTGAGGAAACGCCAATCGTGGCCACGCTTCGTGTGCATACCCAACATCTTTGCCACGCCGATTCTGATAGTGAAAGTGTTTTTTTGCTTACATTTTGATGTGTTTACTCTGTACTTTCTTATTCAGTGCATTATTATTTTCTCTATTTTGCGTGTGTTCATTTTGATCTATGATGTTCGTTTTGTGTCAGATTTAGATCTATCTAAAGGTGAGATTGACCCGATGCTCTTCAGTGAAGAAAAAGTGAATATGGCCGATGTTCAGGATAAAAGTGTTGCTAGTGGTGACACTTTGTCCCAGGATGTATACACTACATGCCCTAATGATAAGGGTAAGCAGACTGAAGGCAGGGAGACTAGCAATCGACACCCCGTTAATTTGCAGAAGGAGAAGAAGAACAAGAAGGATAGGGTCAGTGGGCATTCAGTACATTCTATTCCCCCCAAGAGGGGGTGTGTTAACCAAATCGGTTAGCAAATTATGGTGTGAACTGAGACCCTTCGGTGGAGGGGATAATCTCTGATATCTTATGCAACCTTTCTTTACCTGACACATTGGCGGTGGTAAGGCTGCAAATAAACTTTTATAATGTTCCTTATGTCTTAATCTGTTGTTCACAAAAACTGAATAACTTCGTCCCATGTGTTGTTGCCTTATAAGATCGGTGAAAGTCTTCAAATTGCAAGCAAGCAGCTATCCAAGTCCTCCCCCGTTGATGACTTACTGTAGGTACAAACTGCTGAAAACCAAGTGTTTAACACTGGAAAGTTCACTTAGAGCCGCTGAGGAGAAAGTGAAGTCTGCTGAGGAAAAGGCGAGCACTGCTGAGGAGTGTGCTGGGCTCGCAAAGGTGGAGACTACTGAGCTTCGTTCTCAGTTAAACGAAGCATGCACCAAGAGTCAACCTCCCCTCAATACCCCCCAGTGTTGGTAGATCTACTTTTCAAGACAAAGTCGTTCAATATATTTTTTGAAGATATTTCTAAAGTTTCTCGCACTGCCAGGTATTACGAGGCTGTGAAGAATCAGCAGCAGTGAAACCCAAGTTGTGATGGTAAGAGTTTGCTTCTTCTGAAGAAGTGCATTGATACCTTGGAGGATAAGAGAACTGATCTAAATCAGGACTTTATCCAGAAGATCACTGACGGGGGGCATCCGTACACTTTGCTTTCGCATCTTTCTAGCCTTCCCAGTCTTTCCTCTGGGGCTGAGCTAAGGGAATGTGAGATAGATCATTTCGAAGATCTCCTATTCAAGTCTAGAATTATTATTACAACTCATAATCCAAATGCCAGTGCGGCTAGTGCAAGCACTGAAACTTCTATCCAGTAGCCAAGCGAGGGGAATTCTACCCAGCAAGTAAAACTTAAGATGCCATTGCAATCGTTGCTCAGCTTCTGCCTAACTCTAACTCTGAAGTGAGTTGATTTTTAGTGTCTTTTGTTTATTGGATAGTTGGATTGTAATCTAAAAACATATTTTTATGTTTTTATGTACTGTTTGTGCGACTTTAGTTATGAAAGTTGACCTATTTGATGTCCCACATTTTCTTATCGCCCTTAGTTGTGTGCAAGGCTTCAATATTTTGATTAATCATATATTTCCAAAAAGATTTGATTTTATGGGACATAATGACCCTCTTTTTGAGTCTGTTATTTTTCTTTGTGCCACTCGATCCTTCATCAAAGAGTGTGCGGGGGTTGTTTCTTCTGATCTATTTACACGTATGGAATCACTTCCCTTGTGTATTTGTTGGCAACGTCCCATTCCTTCTTCATCTTCATCCTCATCCACAAGTTGCCCCTATAGTAATCTCATTCCCGATGGATATAATGTTGAATCGCTTAGCGAGGACATTGTTTGCAGTTTAGTCGATCTTGAGTCTGCTGGTACGTACATGCGATTGCTTAATCTTCCTGTTTATGTTCAAGAGTGGGCTCTATGTTTGGGTATTCATTTGAAGTATATGCTTCTGGGAATGAATGAACTAAAAAAATAAGTGGGGTGTAAATACAAAGGACAACCTGGATGCTTTGCGAGATTTACGCAGTATTCTAAGCGAGCAGAACGGTTTTATTCATCGTCAGTATCTGAACCTTGCAAAGATACTCTGCCAACAAGTAGAAGGTTAAGAGTATGTTGCGAGCAAGACTTGCTAAGCTCATCAGAAGATGCTGATTATTGATAAGCAATGTATTCGTATCGATGATTTGCTGGTAGAGCTTAAGAAAAAACAGGATGCATGTGATCACTTCTCAACTTCTATCGTTGGCTGGCAAAATAAATTTTACGAATAGCTTACCATAAACACACAGCTGCGAGGAGAAAATGAAGAACATTGAACTGAATGTAATCATCTTGATTCATATGTACACCAGGTGGAGCAAGCTTGTGCTGATTACAAGGATTAACTTCAAGCTCTTCCTTTGTCATCACACCGATCCACTAACCGTGGTGATTTGACTGTTAGATGTGGCGGGCAAAGAATTAAATTGTCTGATTATGTCTGATTGCATATTCATTTTCTTGAAGAGGAAGTTTGGAATTTAAATGCTAGAATGGAACAATATGAGGAAACCATTAAGGTTATGAGTATGCAGTTGGATCACGAGGAATTTGATCCTATAACTGACTTCAAGGCATATTATGCTAAGTATCTTGATCATATGGGGCGAAGGGGTATGACCCATCATCCTGCGTACTTACATATGAAATGGAAATATGAGCACTTAGTTAACGAGGAGCGTGAGGCAGAGGAAATCCATCTTAGAGCTGAGCACTGCCCTTACAGAGCTGAACATCATTCATGCAAAATTGATAGCCCTCCTTACGAGGCTGGGCATAGTCATTATCGTGGTGGTTCCTCTTCCTGTGGTCCATCATGACCATCCAGGTGTAGATAGTATGCATTTTTCTTCTATTTTGTCCTATAATGTCTTTGTTTCTGTTGTTGATGGTATGATCATCTATGTGTTCGTATACTCTTCGACTCCGTGACTAGTGTTACTTTTATAAAAAAAACTATTCTATTTTTTCGTTGTTGTATTTTTCCTTTGAGATTGGTTTATCATGAATTTGCAAGGTACCTAGGTTGTTTTAGTGTGTGTTTTGTAGGCATAGATGCCTTGTAGCAAGATCTATTGCTGGCTCTGTTAATGGTGCAAAGCCGCAAGATCTATTGCTTTCTTTTGTCGATGTATTTAGAGGCATTTTCCCTAAAAGCAAGATCTATAACTAGTGATTGTTTGACTTGCGAAGCTGCAAGATCTATTGCTTGCTTTTGTCTCTATATTTAGAGGCATGTTTTGATTAAAATCAAGATCTAATGCTTGCGAACATTTTGAATTACGAAGCTGCATAATTTAAAGTTTGCAAACCTCTGTAATTGTGCAAGATCCATAGCATTCTGTTTGTCAGAGTAAGTTTGAGTTTATAAAGTCTGAGTATCTTGATCTTAACATGTTACGAATGAACTGACTTCTAGCATTCACAAGTAAAGAGTGAGAGAAATGATCGTGGTCCAGCAAAGTGGTATTTTTATAATGAATGCGTACTCTCACGATAAATCGCGTTAGGGACACTGGAACAAAAACCACCATGGATAATATCATGGCTTCTATATATGTAGATGTTTGCTACTCTCATTCTAGATATAAAAATTCCTTAAGTTGATAACATGACATATGTTGGGGACACCAGTACCATTCAACCTTTCTAACTCGTAGCTATTAGATTGATGTTCCTTTGTAACCTAGTAAGGTCCTTCCCACTTTGGGCATAAATTTCCACGTTTTTCTACTAGGTTGGCTTTGTTTTTTCTCTACACTAGATCATCGATCTGGAACCATGATTCTTTCACTTTTTGATTGTGAACTCTATCCATAATTTCCTTGTATTTCGCTTCTGCAATTGTTGCCAAACTTCTCTTCTCTTCTAGTTCGTCCAGTTTGAGCCTCATCACCTCTGGCTTGTGTTTCTCCTCATAATCGGTTACTTGAAGACTTGAATGACCAATTTCTATTGGAATAACCGCCTCATGACCATAAAACAAACTATATGGGTCTTTCCCGTCGATTCCCGAATAGACGTTCTGTATTACCATAGCGTGTTTGGTAACTCATCTACCTATCCAGTTCGCTTCCATTCTAATCGCTTCTTGATTCCTTGAACGATAGTCCTTTTCGTTACTTCCACTTGGCCATTTGCTTGAGGGTGTGCAACAGACGTAAACTTCTAAAGAATCCCGAGCTTTGAGCCCCAGTCAGTAAACACTCTGGTTGTGAATTGCGTACCATTGTCCATGACAGTGGTATGTGGCACCCCAAAGTGACATACTATGTTTTTCCAGACAAACTTCCTTGTGACTTCCGCTGTGCCCTTTCCTAGTGGCTTTGCTTCCAACCACTTTGTGAAGTAGTCAATCGCTACACTTAGAAACTTAGCATTGCTTTCGTCCCTTAGGAATGGTCCAACCAAGTCAATCCCCCATTTATCAAATGGATATGCACCGTATATTCCTGTCAAATCTGCTTGTTGCTTATGTGACTATGAAGCGGTGATCTGGAAAATCATACACTTATGCACAAAGTTGTGTGCGTTGTTGAACATAGTCGACCAGTAGTATCCCACTCGGATGATCTTTTTTTCAATTGTTCTAGCTCCTTTATGTGTTCCACATAGGCCTTCATGTACTTTTAGAATCTCTGCTGCTTGTGTTGGTCCCACGCACTTTATCCATGAAGATAGGAAACCATTTTTGTATAAAATCCCATCTTCGCAGGTATAATTAGTAGAATGTAGCTCCAACTTCCTAGCCTGAATCTTATCTTCTGGTAACGTCATCTTGACGAAGAATTTTACTAGTGGGAACATCCAATTTACTTTATCTTCTTGGGTGGCTGACACAATGGTTGACACGGTGCTTCTGACCGGGATGACTTCTACAATGACATCACTCTGCTTACTAAAAGAGTTAAATCCTGCTGTTTCTAACTTACTCAGTGCGCCCACCTTTATGTTTTTGCTTCGTGGTACGTGTTGTATGTCAAAATATTCAAGCTGGGCTATGAGTTGCTGCACTTTCTTTAAGTATTTTTCCAATTTCTCTTCTCACACTTCAAAGTCCCCTCGCACTTGTTGGACAACAACTAGCGAATCGCTGGATACTCGTACGCTTCTGAATTTCATTCTGATGATGAGATCCAATCCATAAATCAAGGCTTCATATTCCGCTTCGTTGGTCATGAGAAATCGAACTGCAATGTGTATATGTGTATTCCTCCATCGGGGTCTACAAACATGAGTCCTGCTCCGCTCCACAGCCTTCCTTGCTAGATGCACCATCAATAAACAAGGTCTATGCAACTTTTTCCCACTTTGACTTGCCTCTATCAATCCTCAAGTTATGATACATGTTCGCTCTTTGTTCTTCTTCGCTTGTCATTTCTGCAATGAAGTCTGCTAAGGCATGAGCATTGATCGCCTTCCTAGGTTGGAATTGAATTTCAAATTGGCCTAATTCCAAAGCCCACTTTGTTAATCTTCCTGATGACTCAGGTTTACTAAGCACGTTCTTGATTGGGAAGCCTGTATACACTATGATGCGATGAGCATGAAAATATGTTCGCAGTCTTTGTGCTGAGTACACCAAGGCCAAAGTCAGCTTTTCCATTGTCATATACATCTTCTCTACTCTTTGCAATATACTGGTTATATAGTAAACTGGCATTTGTTTCTGATCTTCAAAACGAAACAAGACAGAGCTGACCGCGTTCTGTGAGATTGCTAAATATAAACACAATGTTTCCCTAGGGGCAGGGGACTTTAGCGTTTGCAGTGTTAAAAACTGTTCTTTTAAGTCATCATATGCTATCTGGCACTCTTGACTCCAACTAAACTTTTTAGCTCTCTTTAGAACTTCGAACAGTGGAAAGTGCTTATCTGCTACCTCAGAGACGAACTTGCTAAGCGCTGCCAGAGACCCCATTAGAACTTGCACTTGCTTGACCATTCGCGGCTGAGGAAGGTTGATTATAGCTTGGACCTTTTCTGGATTGGCCTTGAATCCCTTTGAGGACACTTTGTATCCTAATACTTTCCCTGTGGTCACTCCAAATACACATTTCTTGGGGTTGAGCTTCATTCTTATGGCACTTAGTGTGTCCAGAGTCTTTTGTAGATTCATCGCGAAGCTGTCCACCATCCTGCTTTTGATGACCATGTCATCAATAAACACCTCAACATTTCACCCTATTTGATTACGAAAAGTGTTATTCACTACACGTTGGTATGTTGCCCCTTGCGTTCTTCAGTCAAAAGTCCCAAAGCTCGTTATGAAAGCCATTTTCTCTGCATCTTCCAAGTTCATCAATATCTGATGGTAAGCATTGTACACATCTAAAAATTCTAGCACCTGATAGCCTGAAATTACCTTAACTAGCTGATCAATTTTAGGTAGGGGATAACAGTCCTTAGGGCATGCCTTATTTAAATCCATGAAATTAATGCACATCCTCCATCTGGCGGTAGAATTTCTTACCATTACTATATTTACGAGCCAACTTGGATATATGACCTCTCTCACTATGCTGGCTTTGAGTAATGTAGTAACCTTTTCTTCAATTATTTCTGCCTATCGTTAGCAACGCAGCGGTGTTTCTGATTAACCGGTTTGATTGCATCACCGATATTCTAAAAGTGTGTTATGATGCATGGGTCCACTTCTCCAATGTTATGAATACTCCATGCGAATGCGTCCCTGCATTTTCACAGGATTTGTATCATTTTCTTCACCGAGGAGGTATTTTCCAATTCTTACACAGCTTGAGGTGTCTTTGCTATCCAGGCTTACTAGCTCTGTTTCTTCCCCCATGTTCGCTGTTGGTTTCGGCTGATATGGTGTTCCACCATTTGAGATTTTGTTAACCATCTTCGCTTTTTCTCCCACTTGTCATACCTTCATTGCGATGACCATGCATTGCCTCTCCGTTTGCTAGTTTCCTCTTATGGCTTCATTTAGAGCCGGTGTTGGGAATTTCATGACCAGATGGTAAGGGGACCATATGGATTTTTCTCTATTCATCCATGGTCTTCCGATTATAGCGTTAAACATGCTTGGGGCATCCATGACTACAAAGTCACACAGGATTGTGCAGTTCTTTCCACATTCACCAATAGTGACAAGTAGTTGTCTAATTCCCAAAGGCATTTCTAATCTCCCTGTGAACCCAACAAGTGAGGATGTGAGTTTTTGTGGTCCATCCACTTGAACCTCAGTCCGTCAAAGCAATCTATAAATAATATCTCAACCGCGCTTCCATCATCTATAGACACTCTGTGTACAGTAGCATTTCCATTTTTGCTATGATAACCATAGGGTTGTTGTGAGGTGAAGCATTTGGTACTGCATCCTCTTCACTAAAAGTAATCGCCTCATCCAAGCAGAGCCTTTTGTTAACAGGTTCTTGCGGGGGAGAATATTGTGCCTTAGCTTTCCACGTATTGTTGGACAATGATTCCATAGATCCATGTATGGACAAGATTACTATTTTCGACCGTTCATTGCCTTCAGCTTCCTTGTAGTCAATTGTCACAGTCATCTTTTAATTCTTTGGCAGTGTAGATGCTGTCCCCTGATTCTTGCTAGGGTGTTCATTGTTTTGCTATTTTTTCCATACTGACTTCCTCCTTCCTTTCTGTATTGACTTAAGAAGTAATTCTTTAAGTTTTCTTCAATTTGTCTTCTCAGGTCTCTACAGTACTCGATATCATGTCCATGGTCCTTGTGAAAAGCACAATAATATTCCCTGGATCATTTTTATGGTGGTGCTAGCATAGGTACTGGTTCTCGAAATAGATCCTTGTGTGCTTGCCATATCTCTTTCCTTGGTCTTATCAAGGGTGTTTCTTGAAATATCACAATTTGTGAACTTGGTTCTCTTGCTTTTAAAGAGACACTTCCCTTTCCCTTCTTTATAAATCCCTTATGTAAATCTTTTATCATTCGCTTCTCGCCTCGCTGTCGCTCTATCTTACAATTGTTTGCCACTTCCATTCGCACATGTTGTTCAATCATTCTATATAGCTCCCTCAGGTTCTCACGCATATTCTTCGTCAATTCTTTGTAGAATTCTCATGATCGCATGCCTCCTGTGAATGCCCCCAAAGAAGACTGGAAAGAAAAGTCATGAACCTGTAAGCTTTTTATAACAAAGAGATTATGATATTCTTCTAGGCTTTTGTCACTTCGCTGGGCTATGTTATTGAGATCTGCGATCATCTTGGTGAAGTTTTTCTTTTGGTAGAAATGGCCCAAGAACAAGTATGACAACTATGCCCAAGATTTGATACTTCCATTTGGAAGGTCTTCGTACCAAGTGATCGTCAGTCCTGCCAGAAAGATAGGAAATGACTTGTAAACTAATTCAATGTTTGCATCGAGAAACCTCATGCTATTTCTGTTTGAGTGCAGAAACTCTTTTGGGCACGTTGTCCCGTTGTAGATTTTAACATGCAGAGGAATGTTTAAGTCCTTTGGAATTTTAAATTCACGCAAGTACGGAGCTGAGGCAATTTATATGGTCAAACTTCCACAAAAATGTCACGCGATTCCTCTTCGTAGTTAAGGTTTTCATGCTCTTGATTTATTCTTTTTATGGTTTTGTGGGCTTTTGTTTGAGCATGTTCAGAAACTGATCATAAAGGATTTCTCTGTTCTCTTCTAGGAATGCCGCAAACGCCATTTTTTCCTTATCATGGTTATTGTTCGAAGACTCTGCTTCCTCCTTTGTTTCCTCCTTGTTGTATTCTTTTTCCTTACTTGGGGTACGTTCCTGATCATGATGTATTTCTCTATCACGTCCCAGTTTTTAAATAAATTTTTGAAGAGCCAAGAACACATGATGTAAAACTTAAATTCATGCTAAGCAAGAAAATTTGAAAAAGTAATATTCTAAACTAGTGAAAAAAAGGATTCCATCCATATGATGATGTTAGGGGGGAAAAAGTAAATATGTCCGAAATCAAATACACGTTGAAATAGACTAGTTTTGCTGAAGTATTGAATTGTTTGGATGACACATTCACCCAAGCTTCACACCATGTGTCACCAATGTCTGTTATCTCCTTGCCATTGTACGCTCCTCTTGCCAGGGGAAATCTCTATTGTGTACAAAATAACTCAATGATTAATTACGTGAAAATAAAAGTAAGAATAAGAAATGTTTAATTTTTAATGTGCCAACTAACCTCTAAAACAAAATCCATAGAGGTAATGTGCAGCCGTAGTTCTTCCATTAATTTTGTTCACAGTACAATTTGTCGAAGAAAATAATTTAAAATGTCGAAGTGATGCATTGTTTAAGTACCAAGGAAACATGGTGTGTATAACTATGATTTAACTATGTATTTAACATTAACTATATTCTAATGTTAAACACACCATGCTAAACACTTAATGATAAACACAACATTTCATAATGGAAGAAGCATTACTTAGTTAAAAGGCACTACATGAATAGAGAGCAACCAATACACCATAGGAAAAAAATCAAGATTCATCACAAACTAGGCATAAAGATGAACTTCAAATCATCAAAACAAGTAAAAGTTTTGCATGCAATACCCTGTAACTAAGTTTCTTCCATTAAGTTTGTGCACAAAATGATTTGTCCAAGAAAAAAAAAATTCAAAATGTCAAAAATGATGTTGTGTTTAAGCACCAAGGAAACATAACATGTATAACTATGTTGACTATGTATTTAACAGTAACTATATTTTAATGTTAAATACGCCATGTTAAACACTTAATGTTAAACACACCATGTTTACTTGGTTCTCATTGACTGCAACATCTCCACATTTTAAGCCTAAACTTAAATCATCACAATAAGAAAAAGAGACTTATAAACCTTAATCTAATTCATCATAGAATAAAAAACATTGTAGTTGTTCGAGGTAGTTCAAACTATACCATAAGCACTTCAACATCCCACAGTCAACTATATATCTCATTAATTTTAGAAAAAAACCTTCACCATCGGACATGCTCCATTAAATCTTACATGTTCTATGACAAACACTACAACATCACACAATCAACTATATCACATTCATTTTAGAAAAACCTTCACTATCGTACACGTTCCATTAAATATCACACGTTCTATGACAAACACTACAACATCACATTTTAAGACAAGCACCTAAACATCAAACCATACTCCACTATACAATAGCTCACACGTTTTAGGACAAACACCTAAACATGAAATCACACTCCACTATATGTCAAACATTTTAGGACGAATGCATAAAAATCACATAATAAACTATGTATATATCTCATGCACTTTGGATTTGAATCACAAAATGAGAAAAATCTCACACACCCCAAAAATCACCAAAATGAAAAAATCCCACACACCCTTTTAATGAAAAAAGGAACAAAATCCAACACAAACAGTACCAACACGAAGAGGATGTTGCACTTCAGGGATGGTCTGCCACAGGGAGAATGGAGTGGGGGTCATCATTGTCGGTGTCGAGGCCTTCAAGGCGGGGTTCGCTGCGGTGGATATGGAGAGGTGGTAAAGGAGGAGGGAGAGGGTAGATAATGGGAGGACAATGAGGGAAGGTTAGATTTAGAGTTTGAGATTACTTTTTATAGATAATGTTTTAATGGTGAGATTAAATCAACAAAAGAAATCAATGGTTCAGATGAAACCAAGTTGATCCCTTTTAACATTATTTTTACCAGTGCTCTTTCATCCAAAAAAACTGGTGCTAAATATTGATAAAGCAACTGATTGATGTTGCCTTCGTATTTTTTTCCAACCCGAGATCAGAATTATGAAATTTTATCTAAGTTTAGAGCACCAGTTGGTAAACCGGTGCTGGTTTAGGGAAACTAATGCCATTATAAAAATAAAGCCCTACGTGGAGCTGCTTAATCCCGATGCGCGATTATTCTCCCATGACCGGTTTATAATATCGATGCCTAAGGAATTCACAAACCGGTGCCAAAACGTAATTGACAAAAATTTGAATTTTCCACCCAGGAATAGACCGATATTTTTGGCTTTTCCAACCATAAAAACCTTAGCACTGGTTCTTCAACACACCTAACCGGTGCTGGTTGTCATTTCTACTATTTTTGCAATATTGAATTTATGTCCATCTCTTGGGGTATAGTCTTGTCCATTGTTTTTTATATGGAATTGGACTCAAGGATATTCAATTCAACATTCAATAGATCTCGTGTTTTGAAATTGTGTCTGATGGATACCCAAAAACCCTCTGATCAGAACTTTGTTAAAATAACAATGTTGCCCAAAACTAAACTACACCTTCTTTTTTGTAGCCAAATAACCCCATATTGTGTATTGTTGGGTTAATATATGTTCTAAAATAGAATTTCATTTTTAATAGAATTTGGTAAAGCGCTAGTATATGTCATAGAGGATCTTACTCTTAACTTAAAAGTTAGGAAGTCCCAACGGGGATTTTATTTGTGAGTTATTTTCACCAAATATGAAACATTTTTTTTGATTCGTTCTAGGAATTGACATTTGGGTTCCTTAATGTAGGATTGCATCAGAGCAGAATTGAATTTGGACCTTCGAGTGAAGTTTTTACCTTTTGCACTTAGGTTCCTTCAAATATCTTGCAATTGGCAAAACCTGAAATTGGCAATTCAATAGTGCAATTGAGTATTGTATGATTATAAATACGTGATTATGACTTGATTGGGTAAATGGAACATCCACAAAATTGATCATAGAAAATAAGTGCAATATTTTCAGAAATTGCAGTGTTGCCCAAAACTAAGTTTCACCTTAAGCATTGATTTGAAACACTTGATTATTGTTTTTCTATCCTAATAAATAATGAATTCTAAATAATGTAATTTTTATTGTATAAATTGCAAAGCAGTAGTACATGTCCTAGACTAAATTGTGAAAAAATGTTTGGAAATATTAACGGAAACTCATATTTCTTTAACCTTATAAATTCAATTTAAAAGTATGATAATCCTTAAAGTAGTTGATAATGTTATATTTCATCTGCAAAATAACATAAAATTGCTCCAAACCACCACAAATAAAATAATTTGTCAAAAAATCATAGTAATAGGACAATGAGGATCGAAATTCATGAATAATATATAGCAAATGGCTCTTCATCCAACATTTGTGAATCTTTTGAGATGGTCTCAATGTCGCTCTGCCCAACTCCCAGGCCTGGATATGTAGGGGAAGATCCAACTGCTTTCATGGCGTTTGAGAACTTGTATGAAAAACCTTACCCATGTATTCGCACCAAGACCTTTTTATATTTTGATTCAGTCATCAAACTTTGTACACCCACCTCCAACGCCGTGACTCTAGATTCCAAAGAAGGACCCAGACTGTCCTGGGAATTTTGAAGAAAGAGTCTACTGTAATCTTACCCATTGGTTGCCCGTATATGTCGTGCAGATAGTGGGGGGACACCTACTTTGGTGCACAGTTTGAAGATTTAGCTGCAGAAATCGTAACAACCTGTTCACCTCGCTCACTATTTGCCTACCTACATTCATTTACAGTTTTTTAATGGCATAAAGATGTGTCAGCCTCGTACTGTGAACTTCAGTGTTCAGTCTAATGGGGGTCAATTCTAGATGCTACGAAGTGGTACCATCCATACATCTCGGGCGTGAGGAGCTACTTTGTAATCTCTGTCCAACCCGATTTCACAAGAGACTCGACATCGGTTCATACCCTAGTTACCATCCTCGCGATCTCCCATCCGGTGGGATCATCAAAATCCCAACCCTCATCGTTCTTGTAGTAGAATGCAAGAAATTCATCCTCCTCGGGGGGAACAGTTGGCAACTCGTACAAATCATTTATGGATTCATCAGTCAATTTCACCCTTTTCCCATAATAGGACGGCTCATCCCACCTTGGACCATACCAAAATTTAGCATAGAACTCACTCACTATGCTGAGGTTGAACATTGGAGGCGTGTCACACAATTTCTCCCACCCAAGTGCCAGGATAGTTTCTTGAAGGGGGGGGGGGAATTTTTTATTCCCCTCTCCGAAAAATGTTTCCTTGTTCTATACGTTTGTTCAATTAATTTCACCTATTCCAAAATGAACATGTTCACCTATTGTTGAATATTTGATTGCATCTCCGGAGAGGAAGGGGATGCATTGTGTGACCCCTTGTAGGGATTTTTTGGTGTCACATCCTACAATGTCCACCCAGGCATTCCTACAAACACATTCCATGCAACAAAAAACTATAGAATACTAGTTTTCTAGAACATAAACAAACCCTCAATGGGAGTCAGTCAAATCTGATATATAGATATATGTATTTATTACACATTAATGCTATGTACATGATTGCAACATCGAAAAAAGTTGTAGAGCAAAGTGAACCAACATCGAACAAAGTTTTTATATTTCCAAAACCATTGGGTTCATGATAAATAATCTTGTAGAATGAAGAGCAATGTTTGAAAGAGAACTCACATTAATCCTTCATAGAGCTTGGGAGTATGAACCGATGGGGAAGATAGGTTAGATTTCCTCTCCAAGAATTAGAAATGGAAGAAGGAGTCATCATTGATCTATATTTGTTTTTGCAACTTAAAGTAATTAGCACCGGTATGAAGCTTATAAACTGGTGCAAGAAATAGAACAAGCAGCTGCCTGAGGCTACTTTGAATTAATTTTTTGTGCTATTTTTCCAAACCAGAGAGAAAACTTGTGAACTTTATTCTAAGTATCCAGGACCGGTATCAAAATCGGGGCTGAATTGTAAAAAATTGGTGCCTAGAAAAGGAAAAAAAAGCTGCCTATGGCTGCTATTCTTGATTTTTTAAATCCTTTTTCCAATCCGAGAGTTAATTCAAATAATTTATTCTAAATATACAACACCAGTCTAAATTCTGGTGCTATGTAAACAAAAACCGGTACTCTACATGCAACAAAGCACATACTCTATTTTCCAGCACCAAAAAATACCCGCTAACATGACTATTTTCAGCACCGGTTTAGTGTTTCAGCTAAACCAGTGTTGAATACACAAAATAATTTCCTTCTCCCAAATGGGTCCCATTTTCCAGGCACCGGTTATATGGATACCAATGCTAAAAATTAACATAGGCACTGGCATACTGATTTGTACCAGTGCTATTAGTCTTCTTTCTTTTTGGAGCCAAATACACTGTTGCGCAGCTGGAACCTTGTTCTAGTACCGGTTTTGTGTACACCCATCGCCGGAATTGATGTTAGTTCTCATGTATGACATCAGTTTGAGACACCAATTTCAAAATTCATGTGTTCATAAAAAATTAGCACCGGTTTTGTTCAATTTTGCCTTCATACCGGTGTCGTATATAAACTCAGCATCGGTTCTTGAGGCCTCCAAGAAAAGTACCGGTGCCTAAATACCTTTTTTCCAGTAGTGAATAGATCTAGGAGATGAGATGATAGAAAAAACATACAATAGTCATTCACCACATCTAAACACTTCAAAGTATGACCCAGAAAAAAATTATTTTTTCTTCACAAAAATCTAACCGAAACCCAAAATATATTTTTCTTCAAAATATGGTTATGAGAAGCACCACTTAAAAAAAACATTTGAAGCAAAAGAAATAAAAAAATGCACAAGAGAAATAATAGTAAAAGAGGCGTTTCGATGGAGAAAAAGAAGAGAAGAAAATGACTTCCTAAATTTTTGGAGAGATGAAGTGAGAGAAAAATGATATGAATCTCCTTGTGAACACTTTGGATTGCGGAATTTTAGATCTTTAACTAAACGAGGGATTTTCCAAAACCTAGTATAGCTGCACGAATTGATCAAAATTAACCCTCGGGATCTTGAGCAACTCGAAATTTGTAACCCTAACTAGCCCGTGGGATTCATTCACAAATTGATGGTATTGATACTTAATTAACCCGCAAGATTAAGCAACAATGAAGAAAACTCACAAGCAATGAGTATAACTCAAAATTTATATAATTAATTGATAAAAGTGTGTCTAAAACTCGAGAACACCTCCCCTATTTATAGGGTTGAAATCTGTCAAACCCTAATTCCAATCAGAATGGGATTTGGTAACTTCTGTCAGAAACTAAATTAACTTATGGAAGTTTTAAGAAGCTAAAACCATATCTAACTAAAATATCTAAAATTACCTGAATATGGCCGAATTCTTCCAAGCTAAGCATTGGATGAATATTGCTCTAATCTTACCAAAAACTAATTCTAATCAAAATAAAACTGAATATTTAAAAACCCTAATGGATTGGTTCGACATTAAGCTCTTCAAATCCCACATGGCCGAACTTAATCTGTAAAATTCAAAATGAAATAATTTTACAATAGTTTACAAAGATCACACTACCTCATTAAAACCCAGTGGGAAAAAAGAGTATGCGTTCTTCATGACATCTTTAATTCCTCGACAGCCTTGAACAATAAATCCAATATTTTGATGATGACTTCTTCTTCAATTATTCATCAGGAATTTGATCCATCAAAGCATATAAAGAAGTATCTCTAAGTTTTGTCCTTGACCTAGTCATAGGTCCTGCCATGTCACTTAGAGGATCCCGAACATAACCTTTTAATGTTTGATCAAGTTGTGGAATGTCTTCATCTATGGTGGTAATAGTCTTGGCATCTCCATCATTCCCTCCGTGGTCGAAAGGTTTTGCCCTAAAAACTGAATCATCTTCAAAGGTAAATGGACATAAATCAGCAACATTGAAAGTAGTACTAACACCATAGTCTTCTGGAAAAGTGATCTCGTAAGCATTGTCATTCACACGTGCAAGAAATTTAAAAAAGACCATCACCACTCAGACTCAACTTTGATTTTCAAGCATTTGGAAACCTCTTTTTTTGAAAATACACCCATACCCAACCTCCTTCTTGAAAATACATAACTATGCGACCCTGATTGGCTCCGTTAGCATTATGTGCATTTTTCTATTAAATTATCAAGCGCATCTTTTCATGTAACTGCATAACAAAATCAACCTTCTTCTCTCCATCAAGGTTTCTAACCTGTTTAAAATTCAAAGGAATTATATCAAGAGGTGTAGTAGGTAGAAAATCATAAACCATTTCAAATGGAGGTAAACAATTAGTAGAATGAACAGTGCAATTATAAGCAAACTCTGCCATCAGAATGCACTCTTCCCAATTCTTCAAGTTCTTCAAAACTAGAGCACGCAGAAGAGTGCCTAGTGTTCTATTTGTAACCTCTGTTTGTCAATCAGTTTGAGGACTGCTAGTAGTAGAATATAGCAACTTTGTCCCTAACTTGTGCCACAAGGTATTCCAAAAGTAGGATAAAATTTTAATATCACGATCAGAGACAATGGCCGTAGGAATGCCATGGAGCCGAACCACTTCTTTTAGATATAAATAAGCAACATGCTTTGCATCATATATCTTCCTACAAGGAATATAGTGTGTCATCTTTGAAAATCGATCAACAACCACATGACAGAATTATTACCTGATTGGGATCGTGGTAAACCGAGGACAAAATCCATGGAAATATCAACCCAAGGATGTACTAAGGGCGTGTATAACCCATGAGACTTAGTTTTTGACTTTGCCTTCAAGCAATCAATATAATTCCTACAAATCATATCAGCAGAAAGTGCCATTTTCAGCCAGAATCAGTGTTCTCGCAACAAATTAAAAGTTTTAAGTGCACCAAAAGGTCCCATTAAACTACCTGAATGAGACTCTCTAACATGTAATTCATGCATAGAATACTGAGGAACACATAACCTATTATTCATAAACAAGAAACCATCGTGCCACAAGAACTTCTCATAAGCACTATTTTTGCATGCATCATAAACAGATGAAAAATAAAAATCAGTCAGATATAAATCTCGTACGAATGAAAACCCTAACATAATTCATTCCAATTGTGTAAGTAAAACATGTCTATTACTCAAAGTATCAGCAAAACCATTCTCTTTACCCTTTTTGTATCACAGCACATAAGGAAAAACTTCAATAAAACTAGACCACTTAGTATGACTCTTATTCAACTTCATCTAACTCTTCAAATATTTAAATGACTCATGATCACTATGAATGACAAATTATTTATGCAATAAATAATGTTTCCAAGTTTCTAATGCATGCACAATTGCATAAAAGTTTTTATCATAAACATGATAGTTAAGAGCACCGCCCTTTAACTTCTCACTAATATAAGCTATAAGTTTATTCTCTTGCATCAAAACAGCACCAATACTAACACCAGAAGCATCACAATGAATCTCAAAAGTACCATTAAAATCAGGTAGAGCAATAACATGAGCATTACATAATCGTACTTCCAGTTCACTAAATGCATTCTCTTAACTTTCACCCCCAAACAAATTTCACATCCTTTTTAACTAGTTCATTTAGAGGTGCAGAAATAGATGAAAAATCACACACAACCCATCTATAAAAACCAGCTAAAAATGAACAGAACGTACCTGATTAGCGTTGGTAGGTCTCGACCAACTCTTAATGGCCTCAATTTTTATTCTTCAACTTTTATGCTCTCCTTAGAGACCACAAACCGATAAATGCCACCTCCGAAGCACAAAAATTTCACTTCTTGATGTTTGCATACAAACAAGACTCACGGAGTGCAACACAAACCATTTTAACATGCTCAATATGTTCATTAGCCAACTTAGAATAGATTAATATATCATCAAAATAGACCACAACAGATCGACCAATAATCTTTCTCAAGACATGATTCATCAACCACATAAAAGTACTAGGTGCCTTAGTTAAACTGAAAGGCATAACAATCCATTCATACAACCCAAACTTAGTCTTAAATGTAGTTTTCTATTCACCCCTCTCCCTTATGTGAATCTGATAATAATCCCGAGTCAAATCAATCTTAGTATAAATCACATATCCATGCAAATCTCCTAGCATATCATCTAATATAGGGATATAATGGCGATACTTAATGGTAATCTTGTTGATAGCACGACAATCAATGCACATGCACCAAGTTTTATCCTTCTTAGGAACTAAAATGACAGGCAAAACACAAGGACTTAAAGATTCACGCACATATCCTTTTTGAAGTAATCCTTAACTTATCGTTGTAGTTCCTTTGTCTCCTCATGGTTTTCTTTATACGCCTAGAGGCTTGGAATAACCGAATTCATAAGTAAGTCAATCTGGTGTTCAATACCTCTCAATGGCTCGATGGTGGTAAGCTGTGAGGTAAAACTTCCAGAAAAGCGTCCTCAAATTCTTGTAACATCACAGCAAACTGTGGAGGAATATGTATAGGAATATCATCCTTGGCAAAGTAGATCTCTTTAAAATGGAGGATGAACACATAAGAATGATTAGAAAAGGAAAGATTCACATCCTTGATCGAAGCATAAAATGATCTACCATAATTAATAGGAAGTACATGTCTCATCATGTAAATAGATGGTAAAGGACTAAGATGTGAAGATAGAATTTTACGCGACTTATCAGAATCATTCAATGACTTACATGGCTTACTTGGATCTGCCATCCCTGATTTTCGGTCGAATTTATTAGGGTTTTTTTCCTACTCTTTTCAGCTCTTGGCCGATCTCCCTCAAACTCCGGCTAGGGTTTTGTTTGCCCCCCTGAGGATTAGTCGTAAACTTTTCTTTGTCGATTTTTATGTGCCTGTGAGCCTCAAGGATTTCCACTAGAGATAATAGAGTCAAAGTATACCTGGTTCTATCCTTAATCACAATTATTTTTGTTAGTGTAACCATCATGCATAGATTTACGATCAAACTTCCTAGGTATCCCAAACAAATTATGACTAGCTTTCATAGGTATAACATCACACAATATAGAATCATGATATTTTAAGATCTTAAAGTTAATCATGTATTTTTTATTAACCCTAATCTCTCCACTCCCATTTAACCAAATCAGTTTATATGGTAATGGATAAGTAGTAAAATGTAAAGACAATGATTTAACAAGAAGATTAGAAACAATATTAGCACCAGAACTACCATCAATAATCAGTAAACAATTCCTATCTTTCACAAGACAAAGAGTATGGAAAATATTAATTCTATGTACCTCAGTTTCAGCCATTTGAGAGCTCAGGAGTCTCAATGACACAAGGTTACCTTGTGTTTCTGGATCTTGCTCACATTGATCATTTACGATGATCTCTTCATCTACCTGTTCTTCACCACTTTCATACAATGCTGACATATCAACATATTCTTCTTCTTCATCTTCTTCATCAATTGTTGTTAACACTCGATCATGAGGGTAGTTACTACAGACATGTCCTATTTCTTTACAATGAAAACAAGTAGGAGTATTAATAGAAACCGAATTTGACGAAGAAACAGTGGACTTACCTAGGATTTTTTTAGAGTAATGAGTTAATGGGGTCGTCCTTCTATCATTGGGATTATAAGTCAGACTCAAATAGGACTGCATTGAACCATGGCCACCCATGGTTGTCCCCGGGCCACAGTTGTAACTAGGGTTTCCCAAGTTAAACCCTAATTTCTGACTGGGAAATCCGAGTTATTACTTCCTTGGCCGCAGGGTACTCTCAATCAACCTTTATTTCACCAATAAATTTCCCTTTGATATATGATGTTGAAGCTTGAATGACATTTTTAAAGTCTCGCGCAAGCCTTCAATGAATTGATTTTTAATGAATGCCTCGTCTTCTTTCATCCTGACCCTTCTCATGGTCAACTAGAGATTTTGCCAGTATTCATCAATTGTCCGATTTCCTTGCTTCATATTGGCCAAATAAGAATATTTCTCATTCAAGTATGAAGGCGGAAAATGTTAATGGCAAAGCTCGGGCTTTAATCTCTCCCAGCTGGAGATAGGTTTCTTCCCGGCAATTTATCTCAACTTTCTTAGATTTTTCCACCAATTAACCAGATAATGAGTTAAGTGATATTGTACCACCTTGACTTTTTTCTTTCTCCCAATAATTGTTGAGATGAAACAGATTCTCAATGTGTCGTTCATAATCAAGATGCTTCACAGGATTGTGTTGATCATCAAATCGAGGGATGTCATACTTCAACCCCTTGATCTCCTAGATGTCTCAACCAGAGTCAGAATTCGAGCTGGAACCCGAGCCGACATCCTTTGAGAATGATGATTGTTGTGGCGATGCTTTCTAGAACACCATCGGTGTGATCGTATTTCTGAACCATCATCAGAATCTTCATGTGAACTATTATAATCATGAAATTAGCAGAACAATCCCTAAGATTCATCCCTTTTCCCCAATGATGGTGGCTTAGGCGGTGCCATGCTGTCAACCTTTCTCGCCAATCTTTGCAGCTTACTCATGAGTGCATTTATTGTGACAGCAAACCAATCTGGATTAGTGGGTTCATTAGGCTTGAATCGATGGCACACCCAGTTGTCAGGAGCCTCATCTCATGGATGCTCACCATATTTTCTATCAGAAGTGTTCGTTAAAGGTAAATTGTTAGGATTGCTAACAAGGGGGGTGAATGGATTATCGTCCGCCATCTCCGCTAAGCTGCTAAGAAAAATAAACGGTTAGCTTACTTTTCCAAAAATGATCCCAAGAGATATCAAAGATTAGTCTTAAAAAACAATCCACTGCGAAAGCATGCATTCAACCTATTTTTTCGTTTTCTCTCAATTTCTCTCATTTTTCCTAGGAGCCCTTTTGGGTTTTCATCCTAGCTTTAACACACAAATGGTACTCACTTCTCACCTTTTTCCACACGGCCTCTCATTTTTGCCTAGGCTTGTAAGCCTAGCCGGGCCTAGCCTCTCATTTTTACCTAGGTTTTTTGACTTATCCGGAATTTTTCTCATGTTACCTAAGTCGCCCTTTCGGGTTTTCGACTTGTCCAGGTTTTTTTCCCCATTTTTTCAAGTCTTCTAATTTTTTTGGTGTAACACAAAAATTCCCCAGTAGGCTTCATACTACAAAAGATAATAAAAAATCAAAATACACCACCAATTTCCCAAAACATCCTACCCCGTGCAAACTAGAAAGCCTAGCATAGCATGTCATGCCACCAAATGTTCATCCAAAATCATCCCTCAACAAACAAAAACCAACATAAACTAACTAGAAGAACAACTACCAAAGCAAATCATGAAATGCACCGAGAAAATCAAAGAATGAAAACTCCCTAAGTGCTCACTACTCCATCCCCACACTTTTGCCCATTGATGTGTCCATTTTATGTGTATAATTTAGTACTATTTTGGGTCACTTTTATGCTCTTTTATTATCGAGAGCTTGTGTTCTACCTTAAAATTCTCTTAGGAGGGGTAAGAGCAACTTTACGCTCTTTTACCTCTTCTAAGTGGATTTTGTGTGACAAGGGAAGAACACAGAGGCAATGAAGACCGGAGGCCATTGAAGATCACATTTTCGAAGACTTTTGAAGACTTGATTCAAAGACATGAAGACCGAAGGCCATTGAAGACCATTTTTGGAGACATTGAAGACTTGAAAAATGAGAGGAATTGCTATGAAGGTGATTGTATACCAAAAGAAGAAGAAAAGGAAACAAAGCAAAATTCTGGAACCCGTCACGAATCACGATAGCCTCATCGCGAGACTATCGCGAGTCGCGATGAGCCCGTCGCGAGTTGAGACCAACAGGTGGCTAGAATTACACCTTATCCTCTTTGTACTATAAATAGCACTCTCTTTCCTCTCATTTATAGACTTCATCATCTGCGTTTTTCGGTACTATTTAGAACCCTTTTCTTTCCATTTTCATCTTTGAATTCTCTTGTTTTATGATTAGTTGTTTAGCATTGATCAGCATGAACTCTTGTAGCTAATCTATTTCTTGGGAGCAATTGACTAAGGCTTCCAAGCTCGTGTCTTAAGAACAATTTGTAGCCTATTTATTACTCTTACTATTATGCATATATGGAGCATTGAATGTGTTTATTAATGTCATTAATGTTATTTAAAGCTTGAGTATATGAAGTACTTTTATGATATGCTTGTTAGGATTTGGGGGAAATGGGTTGATTTCCCTCTTTCTTGATAGGAATCCAAGAGTATGATTTAGAGCTTTTGATTGTGTTGATGGATTGATAATTTCTAGGTGAATGTGATAATGTTGAACTCTTTGTCATGTTTATTGCTTGTAGCAAATGAGATTAGTCTATTAATGTCGATCGTTCTTGACTAATCTTGTGTAAATGCATAAATTGGCTAAATGCTTAGACACGGTGTAGTGTTTATAAGTGTTGCCAAGCTTGTTGATTCTTCATGCTAAATGCTATCAATGTAATACCTTGAGTTGTGTTTCGACTACGGAAGTCATTGGTGAGATTTGACAAGAGATGTCGAATTCACTCTTGCAAACTACTATCTAAGAAGGATAGAAGTTTAGCCTTCACAACAAGTAGTGAAAGTAGTAAATAGGTTGCATGTTCAATGATGGATAAGAGGTTTGGAAGTGGAAGTCAATTGCGCTCAAGGTTCCGTCAATTGTTATTTTCATCTACTATTAGTTGTATTGCATGAATAGCATCGTTCTTACTTTGCTAGTTGTTGTATTTCAATTTGATAACTTAGGAACAAACCAACCAAAAACCCCCCATGTTTACATGCTTTATATATATATATATATATATATATATCTATGTATGTACATGTTTAGTATGTCTTCTCCTATATATGTTTAAACACTTGGAAAGATCCCTCTTCTCGTGGATGACCCCGACATGCCATTATCTACTTAATTGTAAATAGGAAGCAGCAGGAATTAAAAGTATTAACTTTGAGAGGTACGACGACGACCTCCCACCCATGCAAAGTGTTCAATGTATAAAAATTATAACAAAACATAAGTGAGGTAGGGAAAATAGGGATACTCACTCTCGCGGACCCAAAGGGCCTTCATCCTCGTGACTCGTGAATCTCCTATCCTTGTATTTGGTTGCTTGAAGTGTGGCCTCAATGCTATCCATCCTCGAGCTAAGATCTTCCACTGGTGAGCGCATTCCTCCTATCGCTTGGACTAGCTCTTGTACACTTGAATAGAGCTCGAAACCTTGTCTCCGAGTGAATGCAAGTGTTCAATGATGTCCGTAGATAAGTGAGAGCGACTAGGAGGTGCTATTGGAGTGGACTCACCTTTGGCCTCCTCAACATATATCTTTGGGTTGGCCATAACTCTATAGAACTCTCTCTCAAATTTCCGTTCCGGCAAATGAGTAGGTCGTCCAAGCTCGTATCATAGTCAATGGCGGTGCACCCCAGTCATGGAAGGATCATAAAGCTACACGTACTCGCTCCACCATAGAGCCATACATACCTACCCTTCGATGTCGTCAGTCCCACCATGGATGCCTTCGCTAACTTCTCTATGTTGTACCTTATACTCAATCTCCCTAAGTTAGCTAGAGCCCTTTGTGTGATCAGATGACCTAGATACTCTGAAAAAAGACCAACCATGCCTCCCATGGAGATTTTACCACTCTTCCTGTCTCCCATCGCCAAACATTCCTGCACACACCCCACCAAGTTTGGGAAAAAGTTACCCTTGGAGTCATTGCCCAAAGGCAATGAACATCCAAACTCGGGCATTGCGTTAGTTCACTGTGGTAAAAGACTCTCATAGCCAACAAATGATGAATATAACAGAACACTGGATGAACTACTACGGTACTCATGCACATGTTCTTCCGATCTATGCCCATCAGTTGCACCCAAAAGTGTCCAAGAAAGAAAGGTACTCGGCTCAACATGTAAGTGACTGGCTCGAGCAATCCTAGAGCCGCCAAGGTGTCCTTGCAAGCAAATATCATCTTCAAAATACTCCTCTTTAGCTCTCTCAAGTTCCTCCACCTCGGTCACAAATGTGGGGTTAGGAAGAATGGAATTCATTGGCTCGGGGTTTGCATCTTTCACTGATTTCTTCTTCTTCTCACCCCTAGTGGACTTGCCCTTCTCCGAGGCATTCTTCTTAGGTGGCATCCTAAAAAAATGAGAACAAGAGTAGTGATGTGATCATAAACAGAGCATGGCCTTCAATTCAATAAGACAACTTTTTCTCAAATAACCCAACCATTCATAACATGATAATCTAAGCATGTGGGCTATTCAAACAAGAACATTTCTCATCAAACAACAATCTCATGTAAGTTATCACCAACTCATTAATAAAATCATGCAATCAAGATTCACCCTCTCCCAAATCAGCCAACACTAAAGATCATATCTTTCAAGCATAATAGCACATAAATCCTCTCAATATCTTTTTCAACACAAGATTAAGCATACAAACTCAAACACATATCTCACAACACACTCATTCAAGATTCATGATCTAAATAACACAACTACAATGTCAAATAAAGCACCTAAACATAGAGTTCAATGGGTTACCTAAAATTTGAAGCTAGGATTTGTAAGACCCACAAAAGAAGAAGCAATAATAGCCAACTTTTGGAAGAAAAGCTTCACTTTTTTTAGTTACACCAAGAGTGTGTGAGAGTGAGTGTTTCTTGAGAAGAAAGAATGTGTCAAACGAGAGAATCAGGTGGAA
This sequence comes from Rubia yunnanensis, assembly GCA_037428765.1. Taxonomy (NCBI): domain Eukaryota; kingdom Viridiplantae; phylum Streptophyta; class Magnoliopsida; order Gentianales; family Rubiaceae; genus Rubia; species Rubia yunnanensis. The sequence goes on along the minus strand of CM075061.1, from coordinate 41,199,646 downwards.
AAATGACCTATGGAAATGGAATTCCATCCTAGGTGATTAGAGTGAGAGGTACCATTCGGATAAAAATGGAATTTTAAAATGCTCAATTTAGGGGACAATAGTACAAGCCAATTAATTCCAAGGGGTATTGGAAGTATTTGCAAAAATCCTAAGGAAATAGGAAATTCCAAAAAAAATGCAATTTTTAAGTTTGAGAATCAAAATTTCAAAAATTTTCATTATCAGAACAAAGAAAAAATGAAATTTTGGTTTTACACACAAATATGCCTGGCTAGAACCATAGGCTCGCACCAAACATCATGGCACGAAGCATCGCCTCTCGCCAAACTTTTGGCATGAGATAGAGTCTCACGCCAAGCACCCCAGCACAAGGCATGGCCTCGCACCAAGCACTTGGGCACAAAGCATAGCCTCATGCCAATTACTTGGGCACAAGGTATGCACCAATATTTTCTAATCCTTGGTTTTCCCTCTTTTTCTGAAAAACTATGTCACCCATCCAATTTAATTCCATTCAAGCAAAATCACAAGTCTCAAATTCAAATTTTCAAACCACCAAGAGTTTCATCTCAAAAATCCACATAGCAAAACAAGATTCATGCAAAAACTATCTACTCACTAATCAAAACACGAAAGTAAAAGAAACATCGTGTATTTATTGCCGTCCTCACAACTTATCTTTTTTCTCATACATTCTAATTAGAAGCACCTACATGTGGGTCTCTGGAATCTCCAATGGTGACTCCACCCCTGATGACATCATCGTGGAGAGGTCTCTACAATGAGCCATCCTTACCTTCGAACCTTTTTTCCGCCAATAGGAATGAATCTCCATGTTTTGCTATCATTGAGTCTGCGAATGTCATTTTGGGGATTGAGGGAAGTCGAGAAGGTTTTAAACTCTCAACCATCTTCCTTTCCCACTGCAAATTGGTTAGCATAGAAAAATAATCTAGCATTGACATATCATCCATTGCATCATTCAATTCATCGAAATCATCATCATTATCATCAACATGGGATTCATCTAAACATTCATGCTTATTTGTCACACAAGAAGATTTATCATTCTCATCACATAAGGTTACACCTTTGCACATCAAGGAAGACTGTTGAATCATGCCTAGATTTATAGATATCAAATTCCACTTTATCCATGCCATCTTCTAAAGTTAAGTTTCCTAAGAGGACATCGATTTTAGTCCTAGATGTTTTAAGAAAAAGTCTCCCCAAAAGTATTGGGGTGCACTTCTGTCGTGTGCCACGTCTAAGAAAGTTTTCCAGAAAAACCAATTTACCAACTTGCACCATCATATCCTTAACTAGTCAACGGGGACTAGCTTGGGAATGATCGGCAAGTTGGAAAATTACTCTAGCATCCCTAAGCTCACATATTTCCAGGCATTCATATAAGCTAAACGAGATAACATTAATGGTTATCCTCTAGGATATGGATGAGGTGGAGCTTGTCCTCCCCAGTATCCTTGAGGTTTGTTTTCCTCCCTCCATAAAAAATTGGGATGATCTCAATACCTCCGGTTGAATGAATTTACATAAAGGTCTGGCCTTTCATCTCTTTGGTTCCCTCAGAACCCTTGTGGTTGCCCCCTAGCAAATTGTGGTCTTTCCCGGTTGTTGTAGTCTATTTCCTTCACCTCTTGTAAATCATCTATGACTTCGAGGCACGCTTCAGAATTTTGGTTAAGGTTGTAAACTCTACACACTTGGACATGCACTTTTCCTTGCAAAAGCCCCTTCATTATAGAAGCAAGAGCTTGGACTTGCTCCTCTAGCTTGGGTGAGTGTGTGGGTTCATCGAAGACCTTCGCCCTTGACCTAGTACCAAATTTCCGCATACCATTTTCCATTTCTTCAAAGAGGGTCATTGCATTCTTAGGGCACTTGTTTTCTATCGAACCATTGCAAGCGGCATTCACCATTTGCATATCATCATCGCATAACCCCTAAAAGAAGTAATACACCAAATCTCCCTATGTGATTCATGTTAGTGCACACCAAATGGAAATCCAAAAGATGTTTGTTCGGATCCTCTCCTGTCAATCTATGAAATGTAGGAAGGCAATGGATCATGCCACTCCTTAGCTCACAACTCACATTGGCGGGTAAAGGCTGGAAGGTGATGCATAGAGGTTGATTCTCCAAGTTGGGTGTCATGAGCTCCCGTAGGGTGCGATTGTCTTCCGCCATTGCTAGCAGATCTTCTACTACTATTTCCTACCTTAGTTGAACTTGTGCCGTATTTCTTTGCCTTTTCTTCCTCCGACCACCTATGTTCTCAGTCGGATAGTGTAAGACGCCTAGATTAGTAACACGGGTGTGTACTATAAACTAGGGACAACAATACCATTTTGAATACAACATTAGCAAATAGATCAAAAGGTAAAAAAATAACTATAACAACAGCTCCAACCATGATTCAACAATATAAACAAACAAAATAAAAGCTAAACTAACTACTCTACTAATGTGTTATGCCTAAATTGATACCTAGACTGATAGCGTCTCTAGTAGCGGCGCCAAAATTTTGGCCTGCCTCCCCCTGGGTCGTTAAAAACCGTAGCTTAGAGTTAACCCGATTGGAGGAAGTGTGGTCAAAAGATAAGAATTTATATTTCTGCACCCTGTTCCTACTGCTATGCTATCTATAGGGTAGTTAGAGGTAAGCCCTGGGTTTGTCCGCAGAGATGCTAGGTCTAATGTATCAACTCAAACACAACATCGTACGTGTCATCAATCCGTACAAGTGAAAGGAATAGCTAGCAAAGAAAACATGCAAATAGGAGGGGGTTTTGGTTTTTCAATCTAACAACTGCAAAAGATGAAAAATAAAAACACTACTACAATATTAACTAAGAACATGGGGAAATGATTGAGTAACTTGGTTAATCTAATGCTTCCATCGTCAATTCATTCACATAGAGATCGAGGAAAACCTAATAGAGTGTCCATAACACGTGGTGTGGTTGATACATACACTTCTATGTCCCTGTCATGGCGGGTGCTCTCGCAACCCTCCTTCAATGCCGCCATCGTAATTAGTGGAGTACAACAAAGTCCTACCGTTGTTATGGGTTTATTTCTCCCCCATGTGATTACATCCCGGGCTTCCACCACAAATGCACTACTTCCCTCGAGTCCTATCAATTAGGCCCTAGGGTCATTAGCACCTTATCTATAATACTAGGGTTTCTTGTAACCCTACCTTACTACTATTTAGCTATTTCTACCCAGAACCTCTTGAACAACTTTACAAAGTTAGCTAAGACTGGCATGATTGTAAGTAGATCAGAGTGACCTCGAATCTCACGTGCACACACCCACGCGAACGCATTCTCCTTTACATATTCAAACAACCGGGTTTCTCTTTCCAAGAGGGCATCAATATTTGTGCCTAGCATGAATATAGCCCAAAGTGTGTGATTATATATGGTGTATTATTCATGCGTTCAAATTTAAAAGCAAATCACAATAATATCATGAACACAAAATTAAGATGAACTAAAGAATCTCAAAAAGCATATAGATTACCAAGTCATTACAATTTATCCCCAAGCTATGTAAACTACTCCTTTGACATGGAATTCAAATAAATATTTGAATTCCACATCTTAGGATCAAAGCAAAATAAAAATAAGAAAGAGATAAAGTTTTTCCTGGGGAGAGAGTCCCCAAACTACTCATGAAATTTAATGTACGGTATGATCTAATATGCAAACCTAGTAGACAAAGGTTCTATATAAAGTATGACCAAATAGAGTAAACCCTAACTCAAGCGCTGCCAGGCACGGGGCATGAGGACTGGCGTGGGTCTATTCATGAGCGTGTGGCACTGGTTCTGGGGTATGGCGTGGATCTTCATATCATGTGGGGCGTGAGGCTTTGCGTGGGCACGGGTTGTATCTAACTCCTGGCACGGGTCGTTTACTGTGAGGGCGCCGTCAGGGTGCTGAAAACTGAAGTCCTGATCCGCGCTCGTGACCGTTGGCGCATGCCGTGGTCAGAAAGGGTGCTTTGCTCAGAAACTTTGGTGCAGGCCGTGTGATTTCCCACACCCTGCATGCTGATCTTGGCATATTGAGTTTGGAATGATGTGGGATGGCAAAAATGAGACGTCCTATGCCTATACTTAGTCACGTGGAGCGTTCCTCACTTTGTACTGGCGGCCCGTGGCCTTTAGCACGGGATGCGCCACAGCCTCGCACAGGTCTTCTTGGCGCGGGTTATCTCCTTTGGCATGGGTTGTTGGTGCTAAACCATGCACAGCTCGTGCCGACCAGTTGGTGCCTTGGGGGGCTAAACTAGTTTCCTTTAGTATAGGATGACCGTTAGTCCAGTTTGAGAGCTCTAGTGGTCAATTTTGTAGTACACGAGAAGAAGAATCCAATGGAACTAGCCTTGAAGGATAATTATTCTTGGACCGTTCTTGGACTATCGGACCATGATTCACCATTTCTTCGTTGCCCACTTTGAACTTTGTTGCCACCTATTTGTGGCTTCAATCTTCTTCTACCACACATTGATGATTGTGGTCTTAATGTGAATGGCCTTTGTATCTACTACCATCCTTGCGAACGACCTTCAATATCTTCTACTACGAACAGCCTTCACATAGAATGTAAATAAAAATTACCAACAGGCGACCTACTAAAGATGATCACAATGAAGATCAAGGATCCTGTGGATACAAGATATCCATTAGTACCAGTTATTTCTACAAAAATGTGGCATTTAGACAATAAAACCAAACATGATCGTCTAAACCCCTTGTACCGTAAACTCAACCAATACTAGCAATCCACCAAGTAAAACTAACTAAAAAGTATGGAAAATGCATCGGTTAACGCATGCATAATGAAGCAGATCCTCCTCACTCTTAATTGGCTTTTATTTTCTTTTCTTCTTCCGATTAGGATTTTATTTCCTTTTCCTTTTTCAAATCGGACTTCTGATTAACCCTCGGGATCTTGGATTTCCAGGAATTCTTCATTGTAGGCTGATTCTTCTCGGATCATTTTAAGAACTTGGTCAAAACTCCAAGTCACAATTCATCATCTTCTTTGTCTTCCTTCTTTGACCCTTCTATCTTCTACCACGTTTTGTCTTATGGCCTTCATTAAACCAATCCAAAGTACTCATGAGCAATCTACCAATTATGCTCATAAGGACCAAATATCCATTAGACTAAACATAACTTACAAAATGAAGGATTTAGATATGAAAACTGAAAATGGTTATCTAATTCCCTTATGATGTAAACCTACCCAAATCTAGCAATCTTCTAACAAAATATGATAAAAGAGATGTTAAATGCTTTGGAAAGAGTAAATGACTTTTGTGGCCCTCAAACTATTGTCATCGTTCACCTTTGGCCCTCCATTTTTTTCCTCATATTTTTGGCCCCTGAACTTACAAAACTGGTGAATTGTAATTATTTTGTCCAATCAACTCATTAATGTATGGTCAAAGGGATAATTTTAGGGATAAAGCTGAAATTTTTTATTTTTCTTTTCTTTTTTATTTTATTTTTGTTTTTTTCTTTTACCTATTTTCTCTTTTTATTTTCCTACTGGCATTTTTTTATTTTGCGAGACTCAACCACCGACGAAGACGTTTACATCTGTGCCATCTTCGCCGGAGATGAAGGTTTGGTCGTTCGTTGCCGGAATTCTTCGTTGGAAACTGGGCAACCCTGGAGCCCAAGAACACCAGATGCTAAACTGAAATCTCACGAGTATATTGTTGCTCTAAAACCTCCAAATCAAGAAGACCCAAATGACCAGAAAATTCATACCCAGAAACCCTATGAACTCGAAGAACCCAAAATCATCCCGTTTGTGCCCAGAAATAAAATTTTCCGACAAAGACAAACCTAAAGCGTACCTAGAAAATTCCCAAAAAAGAAACACCTTTCCACAACTCTTCAACCTAATACTTCGAAGGCTAACGAATTGAGAATGACATACCTATATCTCCCAAAGCTGTGAATTGCATTGCTCGCCACCACTGTCGTCGTTGTCATCATCGGCAGCTCCCTGCATTCGTCCTTCTTCTGGTGCTTGCTGGAGAGCCGAAGGCGCTGCTCAGTTAGGGTTTGTAAGCTACGCTCTAGCTTCTCCATGCCTCGGGTTCACCGATGACTCTGTTTCTCTAAGTCATTACCGACATAGTAAACATTGGCAGAATAGTGAAGGGATCAACGCCGAGTGCCTCAGCGAGATCTACGGGTCCAGTGGAAATTTAGCACGTGGCGATGCCTCACTCATCTCCTCCGATTAGAAACAGGGATGGCGTATCTCCTCCGATTAGCCAAAGGAAACATGTGGTAGCGGTAACTCTGAGAGTGATGCGTCTTCGACCACCGATCAGTTCGTGGGCCTGAGTTCTTCTCAAACTAAACTGCAATTAAACTGTCCCTGGGATTCCATGGGTCAGCACTCTGATGCTTAAGTTAGTCCAAGTGTCCAAATATGATTAAGATAGAATGAATTATAAGTAAATGCGTACCTTGTATTTATACTTCATCTCCTAAATAACGTTCTCCTTAATTAGCGCCCTTAATTACCCACAAATGTGGTAATTATGTAGAGTATTGAATATTCCCCTAACCGGGCTACTATACCTTCAGCCCAATGGCCTTCTTGAGCTTAACCTCTATCAAGAGCCCCCCAGAAGAGCATGTTCTCGACCATAGAAAGCTAGAATTCCACGAAGGTCTTCGAGGTCTCGAATGCATGAGATAGTTCAAGGACTTTGAAGAATCAAAATGAACCTTGCACTTTGTTTATCCTGCCTTCGAGAGTGAGAACTTGGTTTTCTAATCAACTCAGTCATTTCAGATTTCAAAAGGGCACGTGCATGCTATACAACCGCGCGTGTGTCACTGCTCCCGAAACATCACGTTGTCAGAAGATAGAAGCGATTATCTTTCCATAACTTTATATTTTCAAAGTAGTAATAATTACCCATCACTTCAGCCCCTATAATTACTTCCTATCTGCTCTTCCTTATTCACTTTTCTCGTTTGCAGACATTTTCTTACAAGCATTCTTCCTGTATTTTTCTCTCGAACGATCCAATTTCCATCACCTTTCCCAGAAAATCAGTAAGTTCTTTCATATCTACTCTCATTCTAATCTTTTCATTTCCTGCCATTTCAATCATGGCCCGCTCCGACGAGGGTTCCATTTCTGAGAAACTTTCGGGTGAAATTAGGTCAGGAGAGACAGAAGTAGGTACAACGAAGAGAATCGCTAACGACCCAGGATGTACTCACATTGAAGAACTCTAGTACAATTCGGATGCGAAAGATGGCGTATCCGATCAAATTGCTATCATTCCTTGGGAAGAAAGGGTTTTCTCCATAATTGATATGCCTCCTCAAGATGCCGTTGAAAATTTGCTTCTAGGCATGGGCAAACCCTACATCAGGAGGTCCCCTACGAGCAGTAAGATTGGTTTTTATCCTTCTCCAAATCCAGAGCTTGAAGCCATAGAGTAGGAGGAAGATGAATCTCTTTTGAGGGAGAACACAATCCTCGGGGGGGAGGACGCACCCTCGAGAGCACCTCGGGTATCTTCTCTAGCTGTATCTTCTCAACAGAAGAAGAAAGGGACCTATCGAAGGTTAAGGCTAAAGAACTCAGGGAGGGAGCCCCCAGTTCCAGTAGTGGGGCCCGCATGTCAAAAACTTTAGACTCAATCCCTCGTGGTCAACGAATAGCCCCAGATGCCAATTTTCAACCCTTCCGAGAGGGTGATACCACCTATAACCTTCCCGAAGGAAGAGCGTTCATCTCTCTCAGACACCTTCGTTGCGGGCTCACCATTCCCTTTCCGCCAATTTTTTCCAAACTCCTAGAAAATTCCAAGTGAGCCCTGCACAAGTCCATCCCAATGTTTTGGTGATCATTATGATGTTCTTGACCAAGTGTGATGAGTTCGATATTAAACCTAGCTATAAGCTGCTTTAATTACTATACTCTGTGACCTATAGTGGGCATTCTACCGATATGATCGCCACATTTGTCAACCGAGAAGCACATCATAAGGTTTTTAGTGTTCCTGGCGATTCGAGTGACTGGAAAAGCTGGAAGAAAGGTATTTCATTCGATAGTAGGAGATATCAAGTCGATTCTCCCAAACCTGGGGAATATATCTGCCCAAATACCCTCGAGAGGGATAGGCGAAAACTGTTGTCCAGCTCCCTCGACTACAACCTCTTTAACAACCTTAACCACCCGGATTGGAGCCTTTGCATTCCCACCTAGAGTCTATGAAGAATATGTGTATAACATACTCCAGAAGGATACAAGAAATAGGAGAAGAGAAACTGAGGGCCCGAGAGATGGCCCTCCCCTCAAGACCATTGTTAGTGACTTTAGGCATTCGGGACCCTCCAAAGATGCCTTAATAGACATCTAGTTCTCCCATTTGTTGTGTTATTAGGTTTACCGCTATTGTCTGGCTCTCTCACTTTCCTTTTTCAGTGAGTCTCGCTAAGGGCTTAAAGAAGAAGAAGCCCTCGAAGCAGGGTCATGCTCATTCAAAGGGGATCATTGACTCCTCGAATCAGGCTGTTATTCTCTCGAATCCGGTGTCTCCCCTCTCAAACCCAGCCTCCCCTCCTGCAGCAGGCCTTGAAAGGCCTATATCAACCACTGGTGCTGAGCAGTCACCTCACACCAGGAACGTTCGCCAGAAGATAAGGGTGAACAACAATACTATCAATCCATCCTCACCAAGACCGCTCATGGGATCACATGGCAGTGAGGATATTCCTCAACAGTCTCTGCCACCTTCACATGATGCAACGTATGTATCCAGGATCGAGCATCACCTTTCATCGGTGGCATATAACCCTAAGGTTCTTTTCTATTTCCCCCCTCCCCCATTTTTTATACATTTAACTTTTTTAGCATCCCTCTTTTTTTATAACATCAATTAGAATTGAATTATTTTTTAGGCTTCCCAAATATTCTACAAGGCCACCGAGAGAATGGCGAAGGCCACCAAAAGAATGGAGGCCTTCATTTCCCTTTGCTCCGCTGACATCGGTACTCTCCGTGAGGATCTCAGCAAAAAGGATGCTGAGATTTTGCAGCTAAGGAAATCTCTTGAGGAGAAAGATAAGGTGCTTGAGAAGAAAGATAGACTGCTCAAGGAAAAGAATAGAGTGCTCGAGGAAAAGGATAGGGTGCTTGAAGAAAGAAAAAAGCTTCTAGAAGGGGGGAGGTGGGGTGTTGATGTCGAGAGGCGTTAATGGACACCAGAGAAGGACACCTTCGCGAAGAGGGTTCAAGATGCAGGGGATCTGGCCACATAAGTTCAACTGCTCAAGGCCTTAAAAAAAAACTGTTGAACAGCCCTGAGCTACTTCAACTTTTCTTGGACCTTCTGGGTGTGGCCAAGCAAATTGGCTGTAGTGAATTAGCCGAGGAATTTTTAAAGCCACAAGTGTCCGCCTTTCTATCTAAAGATCTGGCCAAGCAGGTGGACGAACTGGTTAATCCAGAGCTCAAAACCACTCTGGACATGAAGTGAGATGAGGCTATTAAGAACAACGACCTTCATTTTTCCCTTTTGGATTTCATCAAGTCCAAAGGGTAGTTCTTCAATGCTGAGGGGATTCGTGCGATCCCCCTTCCAGAGGCTACAGACGCCTCTCCTGAGTGGGATTCCACATCTGGCAGTGTGGAAGAAATGATTGTTTCCATATCAAAGGAAGATAATTCTAGGGTTGGTCCCTAATTGTAATTTTTTCTTAGGGCCCCTCAATCGTAACACTCCCCCCATTTATTTACTTTGAGTATCAATAAAAATACATTTTTTGTTGTAGCTTATTTCTTTTACCTTTGTTTTCTTTTCGTAGTATAATTCATTGAAAATGGTGTTAGAAGGCGCTTGTGAGGAGTTTTCGAGTGCCCAAAAAGAGCTGAATGAGACACACAAATAGCTACTGATCGCCCTTCAAGATGTTTCTAAGTGTAATCAAGAGAAGAATTCCTTGAAGGACAAGCTCCACCGACTCGAAGCTGAAATGAAGCCGTGGCAATCTAAAAACCATCCCACTTTTAAGGGGTTTGTTAAAGATTTCCTTAGCAAAGAATTTAATGGTACCTATCCCTTAGAAGTGGTCAAGGGTCGAGAACCTGGTGATGAAGAATTACAAGAACTAATGCGTCAAATTTATTTGAAGTTTGATTCTCTGAAGTCCTACCTTGCCACTGTGGCAAGGCTTCCAGCAGTGGAAGGGCGCCTAATCGGTTGCTTGGGCAAAAATCGTAGAATGGTAGCCCAAAGGGAATTACTTGTTGAAAAACCTCTATTAGCTCAATGCAGAGTGGCTAGCCTTGAAGAGTACTTGCTCGCTTAGAAGATAGCCATCGAGGATCCCCCTTCTTCAAGCGAACCTCCTGCCCCTTCTTCAAGCAAACCTCCTTCGGCCCCTCGAGGGAGCCCCCAAGGTGAAGATAGCTATTTGGTGGAATCTCTTTTATATGAGAATGCAAAAATTTTTGGGGAGATCGAGGCCTGGAAGATACAAGCTGTAAAAGTGGAGCCGTGTTTTGCTGAGTATAAGGGAAAAATTGCAGCACACGAAGTGAGCCTTTGTGCCCACATGCTTTCCCACAGTATTCCCTCCTCCTACTTAGCCAACAATGATCATCTACTAAATTTTCTACTTAAAACATCTCAGTACTAGATGGAGGAGGTTAATGTTCATGAAAAAGGGACTCCTCGGTAGAAAAAGGCTTTTGACCTCATTCTCAATTGGCTGGCAGAGCTGAAGGTAAAGGGATTCATCCCCTCGAGCTTTTGCTCTGTCCTTCGGTCACGAAATTCTTCCACTAAGGAGTTTGAACGACATCTTGTCCCTTTGAGAGAAATTACCCAAGTATCTTCCTCAAAACGACACAAAAGCGCTGGGTCATCCTCGAATGACCCATTTAAATCTTCCCCGAAAAAGTGAAGTAAGGCCGTCACCATTCTTGATCCTTTAGAATATCCTACAGAGGAACAAATGAAGAATATTCGAAGGTAAACCGGTATAAAAATTGAAGAACTCAAAGAAATAGAAGCAAACGTGAAGGAGCTAGGAAAATCTATCTCCACTGAAGAATTGTTTCAGGCGGGATTTCCTCCCGCTAAGTAAATATATGAATAAACTTAGATAGTTGCTTGTATCAATAATGTATTCCTAATATGTTTGTTGAGGTTTGAATAAATAACCAATATCTCTTATAGTTTACCTCTCGAATATGAACGCTCTGTACAAACTGCACAAATGATGTAACTAAGATTATAGCGAATCTTGGGCGCAATTGGTTTACATTTCTAGTCATCCTTTGATCATCGATTTATTATCCTATTTTCATGCATTAACCACATATTGTGGAGAACTGATCAACACCTTTGAAGTGTTGATATTCCTCACCTATCCTTGGTTATAGTTAGAGTGAGCGATCGACGTCACACAATAACCCTTACCCTCAGGTCACTCTAGGCGATCAACGTCATAGACTTCCCTGAGGATATCAATACACATGGAGACCCAATTCAACTACCACAATGTTCTACAAGTGACAAACACATAGATAACACAAGTATATATACTAATAACGACTACGAGGATCGTCCTTCATGCTAATCGTTATTAGTGAGCCACATTGATAATTAGTCAAACCCATTTGAATTCATGCTAAACCTAAGAAATTTCATCAATCAACAATTATAATTAGTTGTCACTCCTAATCATAATCTAGCATTGACCAACAATAATCACATTGATAAAAAGTCAAAGACTTCTGGGTTTGACAAAAAACCTAGCACATAATCAACCCACAATCTTCAACTAGTTGATCATCCTAATCTAAATCACACATTAATCAGACAAAAAAGAACAAAACATACTTGATAATCAAAGCACAAAATAGGATCAACCAAATCTCACAAATTTATTTTAGAAATGCTTACCAATTGCATCCAAGAGTGTATTTAGTAGAGATTATGAAAACCCACAACAAATCTACAAGAATTCATGAAAGAGATGCAAAAACTAAGAAAAGATGAAGAAAAACTAGGGCTTTTGAAGGGGAAATTCGGGTAGGATGAATCGGGAAGAGATAGGGTTTTGAGGCTGAAAAATGAAGATAATAGTAGCTAAAACCCATTGTTACAGGTTGCAATGAGGAGCGGCGGCCCGCAGGGGAGACGCTGCCTTCAACTGATTTCCATCAATGTAAGTGAACCGTTGATCCATTTTGAGAGTTTTTGTAGTCAATATTATAATGCTCGAGAAGAAAAATCCAATGGTACAACTCTTGTAGGATGATTCTTCTCAGGTCATTTTAAGAACTTGGTCCAAACTTCCATGTCACAATTCATCCTCTTCCTTGTAACCTTATGAACAGGCCACCTTTCAGGAGACATACTCTTCATTCTGATGTCACCATAATTTTGGGTGTTGCTATATCACGCCCTGTATTTTACTAGGTTACATCCCAATACGTATATACATGTATAATACTAATTTTAAAATTTCAAAATAAAACCAAAAAAAATCAAAAACTGCCACCGTCCACCATTGGTGCTGGAGCCACCATCGGCGCCAGAGAGCCTGAGCCACTGCCACCGCCAGTGCCAGAACCACCGCAGGAAAAGACGAACAAAATCACCACCACCGACGGTGCCGTTGGAACCACCACTACTAGAACCACGGACCAGGCGCTGCAGGTCTCGGAAAGACACCTCGAATAGGAGAGAAAATTCTCTCTGGAGAGAAAAAAGGGCGCAGCCTTTCTCCGGAATACCGGGGCCGATTTTCTTCCAGTTTCTCTCCTACGATTCAAAGTTTCCGACGAGGAATCCAACATTAATGTCGGATTCCTCGCCGGGCATCTTTTGAGGTATGATTTGTGCTTGAATTTGAAGATTTGATCTTTGGATCTGGAGGTTTTGGGTAAAGATCAGACTTTTTGACCTTGAAGTTGTTGATGGAGCATATTTGATGAAGATCTACCATTGTTCCAAGTAAGTTTTAATCTTTCGTTGATAGATCTAATCTAGATGATTGATGAGGGATTTGTTTATGATGAATCTGTGTGGATTTGTATGGATGATTATTTGTTTATGGTGGTTAGTCAATGTGATGTTCATGTATGATTGGGAGTAGAGATGAATTTGAAGCATGAATTTTTAGTATTTGGAAGAGTTCATGATGGATCTGTTGAGAGGGCATTCATGTGATCAGATGCCCCACTGTCTATGATTGTCTGCTTTAATTGGAACTTCGACCAGATTTCTATGTTTCATGCAAAGAATTTAAATTTATTTTCTTGACTGATGAACAATCATGTGGGATTCAAGATTTTGGGTGTTTGAATGTTATTGTTCGATGGGGTTGATGGTTTGGGATTAGTCGGATTCAAGACAGATGTTTGGAGTTAATTGGTTTAATTGGAATCATTAACGACCATAGGTCCAAGGCTTTCTCCTCGTTCAATCTCATGATAGTATTCAGATCTAGATGAATGGAGGAGTAGATTTTTCGTAAAGGATGGATTATTTGGATTATGATTGTTAGAATTTTCCGATCGGATTGGCCGGAAAATCACTTTTTCCGGCGAGTTATAATGCTTGTTATGCCTTGAAAAAATTTGGATTTCGTTTTGTCGTGCATTAACAGATCGGAAAAGCAACTGATAATTTTTTGATTTTGGAGATTGAAGTTTTGGATTTTCCGATTGGAAGTCACCGGAGAAACGCAATTTCGGCAAGGGAAAAGCACGAAACCGTCTCGATTCTCTGTCCCTAGACTCGGATTTCTATTGCTTCATGCTTGAGATGTTTCTTACGGCTGGAAAAGAGAACAAAGGAGTGTGGATATGGTTGTTTTTGCTCGCCGGAAAATCACGACTCCGGCGAGGGGAAGGTTAATTTTCGGCTGGATTTCACATACCACGGTTTGGGGGTATAAAATTCAGTATTCTAGGTGCTAAATCCGGTTGAAATTTCACTTGGAATAGTGCCCAGATTTGAGAGTTTTCATTGGTGAATTTTTGCAGATTTTGGCTTCTTTCCGGCGGCCGGACGGCGTCGGAAAATCGCAAAACCGGTGAGGATTTGGATCTGGGTGCTTGACCCGTTTTGTGCGCCGCCGGGTCAGAGTATCCGAGATAGGTAAAATGGGTTGGAGGCTGTTTAGGGTTTCAGCCCGACTGGTGGCGGCGCGGGTCAAATGACCCGCTAAGGATGCGGTCGGGTCAGCAAAACAAAACCCTAGGGCAAAGGCTGTTGGGTTGAGCTACTGGGCTGAAATATATAAATATCTTGGGCCAATGCTGGGCTGATTAAATAGAGGTTAGGCACGAAACGGGTCACGGTTATAACCCGACTTAACCCGGTCAAAGGCATCACTAAAGGCAGCTGCGGTCAAGTTGAAACCCTAGCTTAGGGTACTGGGCCAAGCGCTGGGCCGAAACTGGAGCTGCTGGGCCGAGTGAAGGGTGGGCCGAATTCAAGGGTTCTTGGGCCTAATTAAATGGAGTATTTTTCAGCTTACATGCATTATTCTTGGGCTGAATTTCCTTTATTTTTGGGCTCTAATTTGTGGATTATTGTGGAGTTTTGGCCTTCTCTTTGGGCTAAATTTGTATTTGGTGGATAATTGCATATTTTCCACTTGGAGGGTGGGAGAGCGGTTTTTCTACATTTGGTTGCTTGACCATAGGAGTTGGGTAGTGGGTTAATTAATTAGCGTACGTGAAATTAATTAACTCACTGCTAGTAGTTACTTGGAATTGACGGTCATTACGCGCTCTATGCTCGCGCTATACTTTTTGTGTTAAATTAGCATAAAGCTGTCCATTTGCTCAAAATGGAGTGGGCGATTACATAATCGCTAGGCTTGACACACGCCGTATAAGTTGTGTCCGTTCTCTCCATCCTTAGGAGGGCTACTTTTAGAGGGATTCACAAGAGCTATTGGCACTGCCTACGACACTCTTGCCCTCTAAATTAGCTTCGGTTCATATCACGAGAACGTTTGAAGGCCAATAACACCCCTCTATCCTCACCTTAGGGGTGTATATGGTAGAAGCTGCTCCTCCTTTGGCGGTCCTAGCTTCATTTGGATTCAGCAACACCAGCACACTATGGCGACCATTCAAGACCCGAGTACACCACACTCGGCTGCACTTTTTGTCTACCACTGGCGTCCTCTTTATTATTTTCTTAAAGACCCGAGACCCGAGACCCGAGTCTCGGCTGCGATGAAGTTTTCATATGAAGAGCAAGTACACATTTCTGGTTGCTATGTATAGGTCTAGATTCACACATCTGGACTTGCATTTATTTTTCCCTAGGCTTAGTACTTTCTAGCTTAGGGTTAGCATTTCTTTAAAAATAATTGGGGGGGGAGGGGGGTACTCAATTGGGTATCCCCCCCCCCCCCCCGGATCTTTTTCCCTAGGTTTTTAGCTTAGGGTTGGATTATGTTTTGTATTTGGTAGGGCTCTTTTAGGGCTCTACCTTGGGTTCCGCCATCTATATTATTTACCAATTTACATGGACCAGGCGCTGCTTGGTGCTATATCCCGGGCCAAGTTGGAGTTGTTCGAGCTCGATGGAGTCAAGGTTTATTTCAGGTTTTTCTTGGATTTCTTTTGGCAATAGCAACTCGGAATTCAGGATGAGGCAATAGGTTTAAGAGTATGGATTTACACTCTAATGCTCTTTCTCCTAAGCCTAGATTTTACTTATGAATTAACGGTTATTTATGCGCTCTATGCTCGCGCTACACTCTGTGTTAAATTAGCATAAAGCTGTCCATTTGCTCAAAATGGAGTGGGCAATTACATAATCGCCATGCTTGATGCACGCGGTATAAGTGTATCCATTCTCACATCTTCAGGAGGTTGATTCGACTGGGATTTACAAAGGTTAGAGGCACGGCCTCATTTATCTTTGCCCACCAAATCACTCTCGGTGCGTACAAGAGAATGCTTGAAGGCCAATAACATCCCTCTATCTCCACCTTAGGGATGTACATGGTAGAAGCAGATGTACATGGTAGAAGCAGATATCCAAGACCCGAGAAGGACTCTCGGCTGCATTAGGATATTCAAATCACTTGACGTTGGATTTCAGTACCATCATCAACATTCCAGCAACGACATTAACTCAAGACCCGAGTCTCACAATTCTCGCCTGCATTAAGGAATTCAAATGAAGATGGCCCCATTTGTTAGGGGTAGAAGCGGATTACTTGTTTATGGGTAGTGAGTTTGTTCTCACCCCATTTTTCTTGTGTTTTATAGCCTGTGTTTTGCCAGGTTGTTTTGTGCTCCCTTTGCTCGATCATCTTGCTTAGGGTTGGTAGTTATTTACTTGGACAAAAGGGGGGGGTGGGAGTGTTATCCTTCGGATTTTCACTCTCACATCCCTCCCTCCCTCTCTCTCAAATTTGCTCCTTCGGTTATCTACGTAACCTAAGGTTGGAATCTTTTGTATTTGGTAGGGCTCTTTCAGGGCTCTACCATGGGTTCCACCGTGGGTTCCACCGTCTATACTATTTACCTATTTACGTCGACGGAAAAAGGAGGAAGGACGCAGTCCTTCTCCGGAATACCAGGGCCAATTTTCTTCCAGTTTCTCTCCTACGATTCAGAGTTTCCGGCGAGGAATCCGACATTAATGTTGGATTCCTCGCCGGGCATCTTTCGATGTATGATTTGTGCTTGAATTTGAAGATTTGATCTTTGGATCTGGGGTTTTTGGGTGAAGATCAGACTTTTCGATCTTGAATTTGTTGATGGAGCGGATTAGATGAAGATCTACCATTGTTCCAAGTAAGTTTTAATCTTTCGTTGATAGATCTAATCTGGTGGATTGATGAGGGGTCTATTTATGATGAATCTGTGTGGATTTGTATGGATGATTATTTGTTTATAGTGGATAGTTAATGTGATGTTCATGTTGGATTGGAAATAAAGATGAATTTGAAGCATAAATTTTTTAGTATTTGGAAGTGTTCATGAAGGATTTGATGAGAGGGCATTCATGTGATCAGATGCGCCACTAACCATGATTGTTTGCTTTAATGGGAATTTCGACCAGATGCTATGTTTTATGCCAAGAATTTAAATTTATTTTCTTGACTGATGAACACTCATGTGGGATTCAAGATTATGGGTGTTTGAATGTTATTGTTCGATGGGGTTGATGGTTTGGGATTAGTCGGATTCAAGAAGGATGTTTGTAGATAATTGGTTGAATTTGAATCATCAACGACGGTAGGCCCAAGGTATTTTCCTCGTTATGATCTCATGATAATGTTCAGATCTCGATGAATGGAGGAGCATATTTTTCGTAAAGGATGGTTTATTTGGATGATGATTGTTAGAATTTTCCGATCGGGTTCGCCGGAAAAACACTTTTTCCGGCAAGTTATAATGCTTGTTATGCCTTGAAAAATTTGGATATCGTTTTGTTATGCATTATCCGATCGGAAAAGCAACTGGTAATTTTTGAATTTTGGAGGTTGGAGTTTCGGATTTTCCGATTGGAAGTCATTGGAAAAGCGCCATTCCGGCGGGGGTAAAGCATGAAATAGCCTCGATTCTCTATCCCTAGACTTGGATTTATATTTCATCATGCTTGAGATGCATCTCAACGCTGGAAAAGAGAACAATGGAGTGTTGATTTGGTTGTTTTTACCCGTCGGAAAAACACAAATCCGGCATGGATAATGGTACTTTTTCGGCCGGAAAACACATGTTCGGATTTGGAGGATGGAATTTTCTTGTTTTTGGTGCTGAATCCGGTCGGAATTTTCTTGTTTTTTGTGCTGAATCCGGTCGGAATTGCATGAGGGAAGAAGGCCCAGATTTGGATGGAATTTTTTGGCAAAATTTTTACGGATTCTGGCATAAATTTCCAGATTCCGGCGATTCCCCGATGCCGAAAAACCACGAGTCCGGCGAGGATCCAGTTCAGGCGCCGCCGGGTCATTGGACCCGAACAGGAAAAATGGGTCAAAGCCTAACTAGGGTTTCGACCCGATCAGTGGCGGTGCGGGTCATATGACCCGCTAAGGAGGCGACCGGGTCATCAAAACAAAACCCTAGCGGTTAGGATGTTGGGCCGAGCTGCTGGGCTAAAAGAATTAAAATTCCTGGGCCAAAGCTGGGCTGAAAAGGAGAATTGATTAAATAAATTATGGATAAGAAACGGGTCACCGTTATAACCCGGTTTCAACCCGGTCAATGGCAACACTAAAGGAGGCGGCTGCGGTGAAGTTAAAACCCTAGCTATAGGGTACTGGGCCGAATTTCTGGGCCAAAATGTGAAGCTGCTGGGCCGTTTTTAAAAACCAAGCGGGTGGGCCGAATTCAAGGGTTTCTGGGCCTAATTAAATTGGGAATTTTCAGCCTTTTCTTGGGCCGAATTTGCTTCAATTTTGGCCTCTAATTTGAGGTTTTTGTTGAGTTTTGGCCTTCTCTTTGGGCTAAAATTGTATTGGGGGGATAATTGCACATTTTCCCCTCGGAGGATGGGAGAGCAACCTTTCTACATTTGGTTGCACGACCATAGGAGTTGGGTAGTTGGATAATTAATTAGCGTACGAGAAATTAATTAATCCACTGCTAGTTGTTACTTGGACTTCATTACGCGCTCTATGCTCGCGCTACACTTTGTGTTAAATTAGCATACAACTGTCCATTTGCTCAAAATGGTGTGGGCGATTACATAATCGCCGGGCTTGATGTACGCCGTTTAAGTTGTGTCCGTTCTCTCCATCATTAGGGGGGCTATTGTTTAGAGGGATCCACAAGAGCTATTGGCACTGCCTACGACACTCTTGTCCTCTAACATAGCCTCGGTTCATACCACGAGAACGTTTGAAGGCCAATAACACCCCTCTTTCTTCACCTTAGGGGTGTATATGGTAGAAGCTGCTCCTCCTTTGGCGGTCCTAGCTTCATTCGGATTCAGCAACACCAGCACACCATGGCGACCATACACCACACTCGGCTGCGCTTTTTTGTCTACCACTGGCGTCTTCTTCATTATTTTCTTCAAGACCCGAGACCCGAGTCTCGGCTGCGATGAGGTTTTCATATGAAGAGCAAGTACACATTTCTGGTTGCTATGTATAGGTCTAGATTCACACATCTGGAGTTGCATTTATTTTCCCCTAGGCTTAGCATTCTCTAGCTTAGGGTTTGCATTTCTTTAAAAATTGGGGGGGGGGGGGTGGGGGGGTTTACCCATATGGGTATCCCCCCCCCCCCCGCATTTTTCCCTAGGTTTTAGCCTAGGGTTGGATTCTTTTTATATTTGATAGGGCTCTTTTAGGGCTCTATTGTGGGTCCCACCGTTTATACTATTTACCTATTTACACGGAAAAGGAGAACCGGAACCACCGGAAGAAGGAGAATCGGAACCACCAGAAGAATGAGAACCGGAAGAAGGAAAGAAAATGGGAGAGGGAAAGAGGAGAACTGGAAGAAAAAAAAATGAGAAAGGGAAGGAGGAGAACCGGAAGAAGTAAAGAAAACGGGAGAAGGAAGGAAGAGAACCAGCAGAAGAAAGAAAATGGGGAAGGGAAGGAGGAGAACCGGAAGAAGAAAGAAAACGGGAGAAGGAAGGAAGAGAACTGGACGATAAGAATCGGACCGAGGCGGAGCGACGAGAACGGGGCTGGGGAAAACGAGAGTCGCCAGGGGAGGAAAACGTGGGGAGGAAAATGAGATTTCCCAGAGGAGGAGAACGAGAATGGCGGGGATGGGGAAGGAGAACGGGGTTGGGGATGGGGAAGAACGGGGATGGGAAAGACGAACGGAGTCATTGGAGAAGATTAACGGAGTCGGCGGAGAAGACGAACCAGAGCCGGAGAAGACGAACGAAGCAGCCGAAGAAGACGAACCAACGTCGGAGAAGAAGAACCGGTGGCAAAGAGAAGGAACGAGAGCAGGAGAGTACGGTGGACGGTGGTGGTAAATAATACATTTTTATTTAATATTAATTTAAATATATTTAAATTATTTAATTAAATTAATATATATATATATATATATATTAAATAATATAAATACAAGAAATAATTAAGTAAAATACATGACGAAATATAGCGGTTAATTAATTTTTGGCCAAAAAGTAACTGATTGCAATGAGAAAGATGTTTACGAGGGTCGCTCTAAATTATTTATTTACTTATTATTTTTTGTGAAAAGCATTCATCCTTTCGCCCAAGGTGGTTTGGTCGTCAAATACACGCACAACAATGATTACCAACCACACGCACAAGGACCAAAGGAGAGGAGAAAAGGGGTTTGAAGTAAAAGACCCATCTGTTGCTTTTCCATGATTTTCACTTTTGTGCTAAAGACCGAAATACGGATATTATTATTTTCTTTGTCAAGCTGTAATTTAATTATTTATTTGATCGAAATTTTTTAATTTTGATGTTAAAATTAAATTAATTTATAAGTATAAATATAATTGTATACATTGCACTACTACTAGAATAACCTTTGCCAACACATTTTTTAACATACTTTTATGTTGGTGTAGTCAGTGGTTAAACCCGAAAATTTTGTTAGGGGAGGCTGAATGGTGGTGGACCGTGGCATTAGCGTCAGCTGCGGCGGCGGGACGGCGGCAGCGTCCGGCGTCAGGAGGCGGAGGCCTGATGGCGGTGGCGGGAGAGAGTTGAGCAGTGAGCTCCTGCTTTGGCCACTACTTCCTCTCTTCTTCTGTATTCGGATTTTGGCTGAAATGGTATTGGATTGGAAATTTGGCCCAATCCAATACATCTTAACACCCATTTATTGTTTTTATTTTTTTTCCTTATGACAAATGAAACGACGTCGTTTCACTAACTTGAAAACGACGTCATTTTACTAGGTCAGTTGCAAAAAAAAAAGAAGGTCGCGAAGCGGCCTTCTTCTTCGAGCTTCTCGCCACCATCGCCGAAAGATGGGGAAGCAAGGGCGGAAGACGCGGTGGACGCCGGCAATCGATTCCTTCTACCTACGGCCGACGATTTAGGTAGGGCTGGAGCTCTACCTCGCGTACCACTAGTTCCGCCACTGGGTGTAGTAATAGAGGGTATTATGACACTCTGTTTATTAAGAGAATTGAATTTTTGAGATTTGTGTGACTATAAAATAGATATAAACACAATACAAAATTTATATCTTAAAAAGGATATTTTGCGACAATACGTAAAAAGCATATCCCAACATTTTATAATTGTGTATAGATATTAATGGTGTAAAGACAACAATTTATGTAGCACGATTAAATCTCAACTAACATAATATAGTTAGATTTAAATAATATAGTTAGATTTAAGAAAAATAAAAATGTGGTATAAAACCTTATTACCACACTTTGTCATTTATGTATATTTACTTCTTGAAAATTAGAGTGCTCATGTGATCGTACTATTATTATATAAAAACATTTATTTGTTGAAAAAAAAAGCGTGGTTTAAAACTAATTACAACATTTTGTACGTAATTTCTAATTAAAAATAAAATAAAATTATGTTCAATTTCTTCATAAAATTAATTCATCGATTTAGTGAGTAATATAAAAATACGATATTCTAATTTTAATTTTTAAAATTTTATGTTTTTATAAAAAAATATGTTTATATAAAAAAAATATGTAGAACAATTTAATTAAAGTTGTTGATTTGATTGATTATTAAAATTGAAAAAGAAAATAATTAATTTCCATTAATAAATCAATGTCCCATATCTTCTTTTTTTTAATGTATTTTTATGTTACTAATTAAGATCATATTTATGTTCTTGAAAAAAAAATAGACAAAATGTCTCAGAAAATAATGGATGTGGAACTTATATCATAGAACAGAATGTCTCAGAAAATAATGGATGTGGAACTTATATCATAGAACAGAATGTCTTAGAAAATACAGTCTATTTATAAACTTATCAACAGCCCATTGTACCTTTATTTTAAATGTTGTATTTTTTTAAATAAAATTTAAATGTTTTATTTTAAAAGTTAAAATAAGAAATAATGTGTATTTAAATATAAAAATATAGAAAATATAGAATATAAAAATTATTTTAAAATTTTAAATTTAATATATGATTCAATAAATACAGTATATAAATAAAATTATACAATAAACCGTCTAAAACTTGTGGACACTAAAAAGACCCACTCAGTATAGAACCAGTGAATCAGATTCTGGGTACAATAATTACTCGATCTGGTTAGATGATGCCAAGATTCTATACCTCGCCATCCTATGGGCCAAAACGTAGTTCTTTCAGAAAGGATTAAAAAATGTTGGACCGAATACAATTTGCTTAAAGGACTGGAGAGGTTAAGTATAATCTCCACCACAAAAATGATTGATTCATGGTAAAATAAAATAACAGAGCAAAACACTAGGCAATTGACATAGATTCCAACATTTTCTACATTAGTTGCACAAAAATATGTATTTAATTTAAATCATGCCACAGGCTTGATGTACATCAGTTTATAAGCATCTGGCAACCTTGTCATAGAGATCCCGGGGCCAATTCTTGTTCAAATTACTTGCTAGGAAGTTTACAATCTGCACATTAAAGTGGAGTTCATAATGTACCAAATTTTAACAGTTAATTACAAAATTAAATCAAGAGAAGACTCAAGTTTCAATTGTAATCTATAGGCTGACAGGTTTCAAAATTCAAATTCATCGATCTGAATTATCAATTTTAAGACAAAACTTATGCCTAACCAATTATAACATCTTAAAGAAAGCAGACAATGGTTCAAGACAATATTGAAACTTAAGTTAGAATGATGAAGATATCAAGTATATATGTCATCTGCATGGCAAAGGTTCAGGGCATAAGGCAAAGGTTTACGATTCTAGCTTTTTGCCATTTCACTGAATTCGAAAACTCCATTCTCCAAATTCACGACAAGAGCAATTTCTTTGTTAGTATTGCAATGAACAACGCAGATTTAGAAAATATACATTTGATCCTCTCCTAATCAGAACATATCAAGTATATATGTCATCTTAAAAAAAAAAGGGTCAGGGTTCAGAGCATCAAGCTAATCAAAACATCAAAATAAACAAGGAGTAAGGATTAAAAGTACCTTCCTATACATGAAAAAACAACTCCATCCCAAAAGCTTCTATAGTTTCGTTTAGAAACATCCTCAGACTTCATCCTTTTTCTTTTTTTTTTTACCCGTAAAAAAGCATGAGATGAATGAAGGAATAAGGAGGCATCAAATTTATTTTCTACGGGATAGAATAAATGATAACCTTTTACTCGCACGAGCGGGAGCAGGACTTGTATCAACATTATCCCCTTCTACATTAGGACAAACCCATTCAACCTATGCATCTTCAGTGTCGAAACTTGGATTTCCTATATTGCTCTGAAGATAGGTTTCAACATACACAAGGGATTCCTTGTATTCATTTCTTGGAGATGTCGTTATGACGACATTCCAACCATTTTCATGTAGATCTTAAACATAAAATACATGGGAAGCTTGGTGAGCTAAAATGAAAGGCTCGGCATGACGCTTAATGTTGTTAAAGTTAACCAGGGTGACCCATCAGTATCTTGCTTTAGCTTACTTCCCTTGGATACCCAATCACACTCAAACAAAACTACTCTGTATTCCACGTAATCAAGCTCTATAATACTGTTTAACACTCCATAGTAATCCAAGTCCCCAACAACAGGATTATCGTCTCTTGTACTAGAGAAACTTGATGTTATTGCCTTTACAGTCACTCCACTATTTTGAGTTTTTGTCTCTAAATATCGAGTATGAAACCTAAATCCATTCACAACATGTTGTTTGGACCCTTAGCAAGACATTTCAAACCTCTTGCTTTTTGCTCATCCTCTGGCAGTTGCAAGTATTGAACCTAAAAACAAACAAAAACTCAAATCAAATGGATATATACGTCAAACTGTAAATTGTACGCTGTTATAAATTATCGTAAAATTACTCTTACCTGTTCGCAAAACCACTACTCTTACCTGTTCGCAAAACCACTCTGCGAATTCTTCATTATGAATTCGTTCAATAAGATAACATGCAGCACGTGGATGATTTTCTTCAACAATTCTATGATGGTGCCTACAATTTTTACAAACAGTATATGAGAAAATATAAAATCAATTCTTTTTAAAATACTGGATATTGAAATAGAGCGTCAGTAAAATTCTTACTCGATGTACGGCTTAACTTCCTAACAGTTGTACAACACATACTGATGCCTCTTCCTAACAGTGGAATCATCAAATCTATTAGGCGTTCCTTTTCCAAGGTAGTTTGCACCCATTGAAAATATATCCAATCCATCATCTCTTTTGTCACTGCGATCATCGTTCCTTGATACTAAATTAATTCTTGTATCACTGTACTCCGCTAAGTACATTGAGCAAAAGGCCAAACATTCTTGAGCTACATACCCTTGAGCAATTGACCCTTCTGGCTTACTGTTGTTTCATTCATATGATTTCAAAGTCACAAGGTACCTTCAAATTTTTTATAAATAAAATTAATAAAGAATGTATACATATCTATCATGTTAATATAAAATATATGATTCACATTTATGTTTTACCTTTCAATAGGATACATCCAACGATAATATACCGGGCCACTAAGGCTAACTTCAGTGGCCAAATGCATAGTGAGATGTACCATAACATAAAAAAAATGAAGGTGGAAAAATATGCTCCAGCTCTCAAAGAATTAGCACAATTTCCTTTTCCAAGTGTATCACATTGAGGGGATAAATTACTTTAGAGCACAGTTTCCTAAAGTAGCGAATCAGCTTTATCAAAGTAACATGTACCGATTTGGGTAAAGTTTTTCGGACAACAATAGGGAGTAACTGTTGCATCACAATATGATAATCATGACTCTTCATGCCAACGAGTTTTGGGGGTGACTGAACTCAATTAGAAATATTCTAAGCATAACCGTCTGGAACCTTAACATATTTCAAAATACTACAAAACATTTGCTTTCTTTTGCCTCCATTTTATAAATAGCAGGAGGCAAATTATACCCAGTACCAGACTCGTTTAATATAGGATAAAACTCTGGTCTGATCCCCATTTCTTTCAACTCAAGTCTTGAGCTAATCTTGTCTTTTGTGTGTGTATCCATTTCCAACAATGTCCCACAAATACTATCACATACATTTTTTTTCAATATGCATAAAGTCAAGATTGTGCCGCAAAATAGCATCTTTCCAATATGGAAAATCAAAAAAATAATCTTCTTCTACCAGTTAAAGGGTAAAACTGAATTGTTTTTCACTTTTTTTCTGAATATGAAGTCAATATCTTTCAAACATTCCAGCACCATATCACCGGATAGTTGAGGTGGATGCTTTCTTTTTTCCTTGGTTCCATCAAAATGCTTACTATCCTTTCAAAATTTATGATTTATAGGAAGAAACCTACGATGACCCATATAACAACACTTCTTACTTGCCTTCAACCTTTGAGAATGTGTGAATTCATGGCATATAGGACATGCTAAATAACCCTTCGTACTCCATCCTGGCAATTTTTCATACCCGGGAAAGTCACTTATTGTCCGCATTAAGTTTGCTCGTAACTCAAAATTTGCCTTCGCAGAAGCATTGTATGTATCAATACCATTTTCCCATAAATCTTTCAAATCTGCTATTAATGGCTGCATATAAATGTCAATGTTGTTCTTTGGAGTTGAATGGCCAGGAATCAGTAAAGAAAGCATAAAATAAGGCTCCTTCATACACATCCAAAGAGGTAAATTATATGACACTAATACGACGGGCCATGTACTATGTGTCACATTCTTATTACCGAATGGATTAAATCCATCAGAAGTCAATCCTAGTCTAACATTACGAGGCTCAGTTGCAAACTCTTGATGTTTGCTATCAAACGTTTGTCAAGCAGGGGAATCAGTCGGGTGCCTCATATATCCATCATTTGTACGACCTTTAGCATGCCACCGCATGAGCGATGCGGTTTTTGATGACATAAATTGCCTTTGTAGCCTTGGTTTAATTGGAAATTCCATAAAACCTTCTAAGTAACCTTCCTCTTCTCTCCAGTTGGATCCTTTTTTGTTTGTTCCCTCCTAGGTTCATTACATGTCCCGCATGAAGTTTTATGCTTATTATCTCCCCGGTATAATGTGCAATCATTGGCACATGCATCTATCTTTTTATAACCAAGCCCCAAATCCTTCAGTAATTTTTCACACTCATACCAAGACTTAGGAAGGTCGGTCATGGCTTCAAGAAATTCCTTATGTAATAAATCAAGCAGTGATGAGACGTCAAATGCATGTATTTTCCAAAGCATTTAGCATCTCTTTTGTTATATTTTTTATTGTAATATTTCTAGATTTAGGTAGGTTTACATGATAAGGGGTTTAGATAGTCATTTTTGTATTTTATATCTAAATCCTTCATTTTGTAACCTATGTTTAGTCTAATGGATTTTTGGTCCTTACGAGCATCTAGATTTCTTTTTGTAAGCTTAATTTGTAGATTGCTCGTGAGCACTTAGGAGTGGTTTAGTGAAGGTCATTTGAAAGGATAATAGAAGATGGAATGCCACTCACAAAGTGGTAGAAGATAAAGTGAAGAAAGGCGAGCAAAGCAAAGGGTAAAGAATGATCTATGTTTTGAAGCAAAGTTCTGAGAACTTTTCGAGAAGAATTAGCTTCAAAGGGTGGTACTATTGGATTCGTCATCTTGAGTACTATAAAGTTGACTACAAGAACTTCCAAAACAGATCAACGGTTCGCCCGGAGGAAGCAAAACAAAACGGGATTTATTTCCATCATGACTCATGAAAAGTTGACCTGAGAGCTCACATTTTTTCTGATCTGGTCGAGACTCATGACGGAGGCATTGCGACTCTTGATAATTACCCTGCAACTTGCTTTTTACTCCATTTTTTCTTGTACTATAAATAGCTTTTCACCCCCTTCTTCCCCAACTCTCAAAGCCCAACTTAGGGGGCTCTAAAACCCTAGTTTTTCACCATTTTCTTCCATTTCTTCTCTTTCTTTGTAGATCTTTGTTCTATGTTATGGATTTTGATTATCAAGATTAGTTCTGTACGTGGGAGCAATTGATTGAAACTTCCTTGCTAATGTCTTGAGAATCATTTCTATCTATCTATTGATTTCTCTATTGTGCATGTATTGGGATTTGAATGTGGATTGTTAATGGCATTAATGTTGTTGGAAGTTTGAGTATATGAATTGCTTGTATGATTTGTTAGGGTTGGGAGAAAGTAGCTAATTTTCCCCTCTTTTAATGTGGAATCCAAGAGCATGAGTTAGAGCTTCTAAATGATGTTGATGTGTTGATAATTGCTAGATGAATGTGATGATGTTGAACTCGTTGTCATTTTTGTTTTAGATAGCAAATGAGATAAGTCTATGAATGTCAATCGTTCTTGACTAATCTTGTGTAAATGCATGAATTGTTTAAATGCTTAGACACTGTGTAGTGTTTATAAGTGTTGCAGCTTGTTGATTCTTCGTGCTCAATGCCATCAATGAGATACTTTTAGTCGTGTTTCGACTAGAGAATTAATTGGTGAGGTTTGACAAGAGATGTTGAATTCAATCTTGCAAACTACTATCTAAGAAGGATTGAAGATTTATCTTCCCAACAAGTAGTTAAAGTAATGAATAGATTGTTTCACTCGTTCTTGAAGATTTTGTTATTTAGCATTCATGTGTTCTTAATTCTATGTTTTACTTCATTTATGCCATGGGGTGTTTGAGAATAGTAAGTGGTTGTATGATTAAAGTGTTAGGGTGTTAGGAAAGTGACAAATTCCTTAGCTCTTTGGCATGAAAATCCAAGAACATGGACTTAGAACTTCTCGTGCATAAATTGTTGTGATTCTTGCTAGATAAGTATGTTAATGTGGATTGTTCTCATATTTATCCTATATATGCAATGAAAGGTTGAATCTTGAATGTGGTTTGTTCTATGGTTAGCCTAATGAATGCTATGTTTGGTTAAATGACCATGTCTTTGGTAGAAGGCTTGTTGTTATTAAATCTATGATCTTTCGTGTGAAATGCCGTTGATGAAATACCTCTATGGTGTGGTTTTCTTAGAGTGATTGTCAACGAGGTTTGCAAATGGTCGTTGTTTGTCTTTGCAAATTACTATTAAGAAGGAATGAATGTTGCTATTTGAATGTTAGCCTAGCGGTTGAAGTCTAGTGCTACTACCATGAGGTCATGGGTTCAATTCCCACTAGGGCAAGAGGAGGGGAGAGATTTTATTGGGGGCTCATTTGAGTTATTACCCAATTTTTTTAAAAAAAATAAAAAAATATTTGAATGGGAAGTGATAACATTCCCCATAGGTAATAAATGTTATAGAATGAGTGAATGGTTCAATGATCTACATAAGGTTTGGAAGTAGATATCAATCGCCCCCAAGACTTTATCTTTTGTAGTTTTTACCCCCTTTTTCTTAGTTTGTTTGATGATTAGCATAGTTAACTTTTCTAGTTAATTTGTCTTTTAATTTCATAACTTAAGACCAAAACTAACAAAAACCCTCCATTTACTTGCTTATATATATATACACATATACATATATATATACACACACATATATATACACATATATATATATACACATATATATACACATATATATACATATATATACTTCTAGCCTATTACGAACCTTATATGTTTAAACACTTAAGAAAATCCCTCTTCTTCGTGGACGACCCGATTTGCCACTATCTACTTATTGTATTTAGTAAGCATAAAGGGCTTATCAATATTAACTTTGAAAGGTACGGCGATGACCTCCCAAGAAACATATAAAAATGTTCATTACTCCATCTACCTGAACATTTGATGTGCAAAATGTGTATGATCCACGAAAGTTTAGAAAATGACTCACATCATTCGTACAAGCTCTCCCTACTACCTTCAAGCAACTTGTAGAACTTACCAGCAACCCCTTTAGGAATGTCTCCATCCCCAATAGATCCTATCTTAATGTCTCCATCTACAGCTTGCTCAGGAATTCCAAAAATGTTGTGAATCAATCCTTCAATGTCATCGGCATCATTTCATTCCATACCAACAACAGGGGGATGTGTTACTAGTACTTGAATTATTTGACGGAATTTCACCATGTACTACCCATTGGTTATAACCAGAGATAAATCCTGTATAAAGTAAATGTTCTTGGACCTCGTTTCTATCCACCAATTTAGCTAGCTTGCAATCTTTGCATGTGCATAAAATCGTCCCATTGTTTTTTCTTCTTTGCAAAAGCAAATTTAACAAACTCCTCCATCCTGTAAATGTACTCTGAACTATATCTTGGTTTATCCATCCAAGACTTATCCATATTTAAAATAGAATCAAAGAACCGATATATAAACCTGAAAAACATGCTTAGAAATGAGGAAGGTTTCAGAGAAATATAATTAGGAAGGTTTCAGAACCAGTGGCCACCCCTAAAAATGCACTAGCAAGATCAGAATGCAAAATTTAGATGGCAAAGAACAAAATATGAGCCTAGAAGGCAAGAGAATATATAATACTCGCTCAGTATCTCTAAAAGCTGGCAAGAAAATTTAAGTAGTTTAGTTTTAATTCTATAAACTATTCTGTGTATCAAATAGCATGCGATTGTGACATTAATACAGTTTCTTTTATCCTAACATAAATGTGGTAACTGGTGTCCATTTCACTCTGCTCTGCTTCTAATTGTTTTAAGTCATAAAGCTCTGAACTTTACATGCTTGAGATGAAACAATATATCGCCAGTAGCATCCAAGAGGAAAGCTTTGGAAGGTATTAGCAAAATATTAGTGGGGTATAACTGTAATGGTGGATCTCCTTAGGAATTTCTTAATCTTTCAAAAAGACCCAGTGGTTGCTGTTACTTAATAACTACACAAATATACTACTTTTCTGGTTGAGGAAGTAGTTTTCTTTCTGATTTTGTTCTTTACAAAGCATCAAGCCGTTCCTTGACTCTTAATAAGTTGGTAAAAAATAAGGTCACATTTGATATCATTCATATTAATGGTAATGTAACAGAACAAGGAAACAAGTGTTTTCGTGGTTGATGAAAATAAGATATCAACAATTCAGCAAAACAAGCTACGCGAAGCTTGAAACAATGAGCTTCATTTTTTTTATTGATACCTTACTGTAACAATGAACTGACTTTTGTTATCCAGCAAAACAAGTCAGCAGACAAATTTTAGCAAACTGAGATGCTTATGAGGTGAAAAGTACACATACCTAAGGAGACAAACTATTGCAGCAATTCAACAGTTTGAAAACACGGCAGGGAATTTGAAGCCTTTATCAGCCTACAATTTTCCATAAAGTATTAAGAAACCAGTAATTATTAGCTGAGACATATTGAGTAAAACATTACACGTTTAAAGACTTCTAAGCTTGTCTTTCCCAAATGAAAAGTATAAATTTCTACACAGCATAAGACAGGCACTCGGATATCAATGAAATATGCTGACCAAACTACGAAATACGGTCATCAACTTTGTTCTCGAGTCAGATGGTGCCCCATGATGGAAAAACGAGAGTTTAAGCTGCTTCACTACTTACAAAATTTTTTAAAAAAACTACCTGAAAGGTCCCAATCTCAAACAGATATTCCATAGGATATGATTAGGAATTTATAAGTGGATATTCCATAGGATATGATTAGGAATTTATAAGTGGATATTCCATAGGATATGATTAGGAATTTATAAGTGGATATTCCATAGCTTCATATATAAACCAGATTCCCTGCAGTTCATTCTACACCAACCATTGCTCTCAGTAAACACTATAGTAGATATGAGCATAAAACATAGGAATATTTCTTACATGTCTAATTACGAAAAGAATATTGTCAATCTAAATGAAAGTCTAAATAGGATGTTGATTTTAAAAAAATACTAACTAGTAAATTACCAAATGTTTGGGCCTGTAGGAGTAGAATTTACGATGGTTGGGGTATGTTCGAATGTGCTCGCTCAAATGAGCTGAGCTGAAAAGACAAGAATGATATTAAGAATTACAGATAAAAGGAAATTTAAAAAGTTACTTAGTACACAATCTTCAAAAGGCATTAGAACATTTAAGGCATGCAGTATTGGAGAGATCTGCATCTGAATCTCTTCACTCATTAGTGAAGCAACTCGAAGAGAGTAATGATTCATTGCACAACGCATAATCTGAGGTTGTGAATCTTAAAGAAAAGATGGGGTTGTTTGAGATCTCTATGAAAAGGAAGAAAAAGGGACTTGGATGAAACAGAACGTCGTCTTGAAATGGCTACTGAAGCAGCTTCACTCTTGGAAAAGAAGGTTGAATTACTCACTTCCGAGATTGAATCCAAAGAGGAAGAGAAATTGCAGGCTTTGAACAATGAGAAACTTGCTGCTGCCAGTGTCCAGACTTTATTGGAGCTGTCCAGATTGCTCGATGAGGCTTTGACCAAGAAAGAAAGCAAAGAAAATGGCAACCTAACAGACAGTGAAAAATATTACGACATGCTACCAAAGGTGGTGGAATTCTCTGAACAGAACGGTGGTGGAAGTGATGATAAGCCAATGTTTTCACTCCCTAGTCCACCACAGTTTGATCATCATCATCATCAAGCTGAGGAAACCTGGAAAAAGTTGAGTGTAACATCACCGATGAGACAGTCAATCATAAGGAGAGCTCAAATGGAAAACGTACTGAAAAAGAAGATGATGATTCCATAGAAGCTGATTCGAAGATGTGGGAAAGCTACAAGGTTAGGGCAAAGGACTTCTCACCTGAGGCCGAGACTGAGGATGTACAGTCATCCTTTGAAGAAGATTTGGACTCGAAGGCTGATGGCAGTGAGGCTGCTACTGAGGTAGCTCTCTGTGAAACCCATGAGAATGGCGCAATCTCTCCTTCGAAGCAGCAGCAAAGTCAGAAGAAGAAGACGCCTTTGCTCGAGAAATTTGGAAACCTACTGAAGGCATCTAAGAAAGGCAGTAGCAACATTAACCAAAAGTAGAGAGTAACTCATTCTCCTCTGTAAAGATGAATATTGTTGTGTCCTGTGTGTGCTGTGCTGTGATATTTTATGTTTGATTGATTTGTAAGGATTCTTGTTCTTGCTGCTGTTAAGAATTTGTTTAGTTACAAAAAAAGAAAGTTCATTGCCAATCTGATGACACATGTTCGCTATATTCATCAGTTGATGTCTAAAGAATCCTGTCAAAACAACATATTTCTCCACACGGAGCCAATTTAGACTTAATATATTTCTCAGTTAACTCAACATATTCATCAGTTAACTCAATATATTCATCAGTTAGACTCAATATATTCATCAGTTAACATATTTCTCAGTTAGACTCAATATGTCCAGAGGAAAAGAATCTGTCCAACAAAAAGTGATAAGGATACAGATGCTGTCCATCGTAATCAAAGAGTAAATTACACAAACACATGGTGTGCATCATTAAAACAACTTACAATTGCTAAGAAATCATCTGATTTGTTCATTGAGATATTGTGCGAAGCAAATTACTGTCCGCTCCACCTGCGATCCGTCCTTCGAAGTTCAAATTCGAGCTCAAAAGGTCTCAAATTTTCAGATTGCTCGAAATTTAGACCCAATATTTTCGCTACATTCTTTCTAGGTTTGGCGCCAAGTCTCTTTTGTGAATTTCCATTTCCTTTCTGTTTTTACTTTTTCTTTCTCGTTTTCTTTTTTTAACCATTTATGTTTAGGCAAAGTCTTGGGAAAGACGATGGAAAGACGGGGTTTAACTAGAATAATAAAAGGTAAAAGGTCTTAGTTGCAATATTAAACTTTTAGTATGCAACATGTAGTAGTTATAAAATTTATAACCCGGTTCACGCAACCCGAAAATTTTATCTCCATTTCTTCTAATTTACACTTTAAACCTTGGTCTTTCCATAACTTATGGAAAGACCGTCTTTCAAGAGACGGACTCTGTTTATAAACCAAAATACACGTTTTCTCATTTTTAAAAAATATTTATATTTATGTTGTATGCTGTTTCTCTAATGAGTGCGTCACTTGAAAGACGGTCTTTCCATAAGTCATGGAAAGACCAAGGTTTAAAGTGTAAATTAGAAGAAATTAAGATAAAATTTTTGGGTTGCATGAACTGGGTTATAAATTTTATAACTACTACATGTTGCATACTAAATTTTTAATGTTGCAACTAAGACCTTTTACCATTTATTATTCAAATTAAACTCCGTCTTTCCATAAGCATATGGAAAGACCGTCTTTCCCAAGACTTTGCCTTCTCTAATTCCCTAATACGTAATATTGTTTATTTTTTAAAATATTGTATATTGTTTTTTGTTCTCGTGACCCTCAAAATAATGAGTGAGTCTCCTGACAGGCGGCCTGTCCATAATCTTATGGACAAGCCACTTATTTCTTACCTTATATACTGCATTTCTTAAATTACATACAAAATTTAAATTTTTTGAAAATATTATTTTATATGATATAATTTTATATTTTCACCTTCAAATACATATTATTACTTGTTTTAACTTATAAAATGCAATATTTAAATTTTATAAAAAATCACAACATTTAAGGCAAATGCCCCTAAGGACTGTCCATAAGCTTATGGAAAGGCCGCATTTCCTGAGACTTTCCCTAAAATAATTATATATGTACATGCATGCATATATACACATACATACATACACACACACACACATATATATACATATATATATATATACATATATATACATATTAGAGTCCATATCTTGAAATACGGTTTTTCCATAAGCTTGGAAATATAAGGAAATGTGCAATTAAAATTTGGGTTATAAATTATTTGAGTAAACTCAGACGCCTATGAGTTTGGGTTTGAATGTTACATATTTATAGTAAAACATATAATTTTTATGTTTTATTCATGGAATTTGAATATTCAATATGATCTTGCTTATTCATGGAATTTAAACATATAATCTTTTTTATTCATGTTTTATTTATATGTTTTCGATAAATACCTGATCTATGATACCCGATCGATTATTAGGGTGGTTCGAGTGATAGTATTAGTCGGCAATTTCTCATTATAACGAGTTTGATACTAAGTCAAATATGCTTATATTGTAGCTCACATATAATTGATCTGATACCCAATTTGTAATTAGAGTGGTTCGATTTATAGCTAGTCGGTAAATTTTCATTACAATTGGTTGGATACTAAGTCCAATATGCTTATTGTAGCTCACAACATTGATTGACGATACCCGATATGTTATTAGGGTGCTTTGAGTTATAGTACTAGTCAGTTATTTTTCATTATAAAGGGTTGGATATTGAGTCTGATATGCTTATTGTAGCTCAGATCACTGATCGACGATACCCAATTTATTAATAGGGTGGTTTGAGTTATATGGAGTCGGTAATTTTTCAATATAACGGGTTGGATATACTAAGTCCAATATGCTTATTGTAGCTCACATCACTGATTGACGATGCCCGATACGTTATTAAGGTGGTTCGAGTTATAGTACTAGTCGGTAATTTTTCATTATAAAGGGTTGGATACTAAGTCCGATATGCTTATTGTAGCTCAGATCACTGATCGACCATATTATTATAACGGGTTGGATACTATCGACTTCCGTATTATTATATTATTTGTGTTTATGAAACTACATACAACATATATTAGATAGGCAAACGAACTTCAGTGGCCCCTAAACTATTGTTGTCGTTCACTTTTTGCAATAATATGAAATGAGATTTGAATAATTTTAAATATGAATTCACAATGTCTTATTTTAGACAAACTAACCATTAGGCTAGATCATTTTATAAATATGAATTCACACAATTTTTTTCATTTATTTATAATAATGAGATATAACTTAAAAAACTATAAAAAATTATCACAATGTATAAATAATCTTAAGTTGTCCATATAACTTATTTAAATGGCATTTTTAAATAATTGATCTAATAGTTAGTCGGTCTAATAGGAGTAGGTTTGTTATGTGTATTTTTGATAAATAAATTGACACCAGAGTCACATAGTTAAAATTTAAGATTGTATTAAGTGTATACATTTAGAAGGAAAATATTATCTGTAATTAAACACTTTTAGCTAGACAAAATCATTATTTGATATTATTTAGTTAATAAATTCTGATTACGTAATGCAAAATTATGCTATAAGAAGGAGTAGGTTTTAGTAATCAAACACTTGGTTTTTCAGTGTAGTCCTTGTTTTTGCATCATAAAGTTTTTTCCGCCATACTCTCACATACAAGATTATGCATATTCCTCTCGATCGATCAGTTCCCCTTTTCTTCGCACAGAAACCACATGCCTCCACCTCTAACCCAAGGAAAAATAATTTAGCCCGCCCAAATTGTGTTTTCCGCTCAACTCCTCACAATTGGCGCCCAAATCTGATATCAATCACCTATAATCCTCCCCTTTTCTGACGGAATTCAACGGCAAATCTGCAACTTACCCCGAAACTGATGGACTATTTATATGAAACACAACATCGCATAGAGTATAAATATGAAGAAAGGCATTTTGTGTTAGTTCTTGGAGAGGTAATTCTCAAAATCAATTATCTATTAATCTGCTGATTGTTACCACTGCATTTTGCGATCCTATGACATGGGACCAAGTCGGTTATAATCGACTCTATCTTGGAGGTTATAATTGGGTACCAAAATTTTTATTCTCTCATTGATATTAATGTGTTTGTTTTTCCCCTAGTTTGTAATTAGCTACTAGAATGGTTTCAAATGTTAGGGGTTTAATTCCAATTTCATAAAGTTTCTGGTATTGGTGATTGACGATTGGACATGTAACTTGTGATTGTTGTGGTGGTGCAGTACAATACACATATTTAGTTTCCCATCACTGGCCTAGGATATTTTGATTAAACTGCAGCTATGTTTGAAAATTCATGGTATTGTACTGTAAACTCATGGTAAATTCATGGTTTGGAGTATGCTGTTATTTTGACTAAATGGAGTTTGCAAATGGGGATCAAAGCTGGGGAACAGTTCAAAATTTGCAGTTTTTCTATCACTTTTTCCATAAATTGCATATGGTTGTGTTTATTTCTTTTTCCAGTTATAAGGTTGTGCAACTTGTGTTTATTGGTGGAATGCTTTACTTTGTGTCATTTTTTCTACGGTTGCCAAAACAAGTTTTGAAATGGTGATAATATTAAGGATTTGTACTCTCGACATTATGTTGTTGTATGCAGTGGCAGAACTACCATGGCGCGTGGTAGGGCTCCAACCCCTGAGATTCCGGTGCCACGGTAGTAGTAGTGATAAGCGGTTGAAGCGCTTCCCGGCGGCGCGTTGGAGTTTTCCGGCGTAATACATGTTTTGCCGGCATAATCGATCGGGGAAGAAGGCCAGAGCAGGCCTTCATTTTTTGGCCCATAAAACATCAAAACAACGTCGTTTTGGCTCAAGTCAAACGACATTATTTTGATTAGTGCAGAAAAAAAAAGAAATCGAATTTGGGTATTTGTATTGGGCCAAAATCCAAAAAAGATGGCCCAAATACAAAACCCAATGGCCAAATATTGCAACAAAATGACAAACCCAAATTTGGTTTTTATTTGAAGTTTTGAACGTGAATTGAGAGGAGCATGCTGCCAGCCACTGCCAGCGTTCCTCAGCTCCGCCCGCCGCCACTGCCGCCGCCGCCGTCGTCCCACCACCGGCCAGACA
The DNA here is from genome assembly GCA_037428765.1 of Rubia yunnanensis. Lineage (NCBI taxonomy): Eukaryota > Viridiplantae > Streptophyta > Magnoliopsida > Gentianales > Rubiaceae > Rubia > Rubia yunnanensis. The sequence goes on along the minus strand of CM075061.1, from coordinate 41,162,824 downwards.
CTCTGGATGCCTGTCTGCCACCGTCCGTCCGTCGAGCCCTCCGTTTTCCTCTTCATCTAGTCTCCTATTTGTGTTTATGACTTCAAAGAGGTAATTTAATTTCAGGGTTTATTGTTTATGTTATTTTTTCCTTCAAAAAATTAATTTATATGAATATTATTTTAGATTGGATGTAGAATTGAAGTTATATGGTTGTATCAATTGAATTGCATATGTATAATTATAAATTATAAATTATAATTGTTTAATTTATTATTTATGTGAAATTGACGAGTATGGAATTAGGGATATTTGTTAAATTGAATTTAGATGAATATAATTTTACAAATTATTTTTATTATAATTTATTATTGTTTCATAATGCTTTTGAATTTTATAAGAATGAATTTAATTTACATATTTTCCCTATTTGATATTTAATACGTTATGGACAAATTTTTAATTCGAAGTAGAGGATTTCCATCTTCTAAGAGATCGAATGAACCTAATGAACAAAGGCACAATGAAGATGGAGAGGGTAGTAGTAGAAAATAATCTCGCGTAGAATTCAATCGGAATGATGTTATAAGTGATCCCAGACTACGTAAACCTATTGAAGAGATTGATGTTTCTAATAGAGATGAAGTGCCTAGAGAATATATATTAAGAGGCCCTTGCCAACCTAAGAATCATACTTTTCCCAAGACATTGTTCAATGTTGAATTTAGAAGTTTTCAAAAGTGTTGGTTTGATGAATTTGATTGGTTGGAGTATAGTGTTTCAAAGGATGCTGACTTTTGTTTTCCTTGCTATTTTTTAAAGAATTTAGCAAAGGAAACGGCATATACTGTGGATGGGATGAAAAATTGGAAGAATGCCGTAAGATTATTTAGGAAACATGCTACGAATGTGGATGAAAGTCATCATGGTGCAGCAATCAAATTGAGAAATTTTAGCCTTCAAAAGCAAAGTATCTTACATTGTTTCGAAGCTCATGTTATTGAATTAGAGAAGGCATACCGCACACGTTTAACTGCGGTTTTTGATGTGACAAGATACTTGTTAAAACAAGGTTTGACTTTTCGTGGTCATAATGAGGGTTGGGATTCCATCAACAAGGGTAAGTATCTTGAATTGGTTGATTGGTATTGCAAGAGAAGTGAAGATGTTGCTAAGGTAATGAATGAAAATGCTCCCGGAAATTGCAAGTTGACATCCCCCAAAGTTCAGAAACAACTCTCAAGTACTTGTACTGGTGAGGTAACTGATGCTATTATTAATGGCATTGGAGATAGTGTATTTTCTCTTCTTGTTGATGAGGCTAGAGATGCATCAATAAAAGAGAAAATTTGGGTTGTTCTGAGATATGTCAACAAGCAAGGATGCATTGTTGAGCGTTTTTTTGCTCTTCTGCATGTTTTCAATACTAAAGCTATTACTTTGATGGTGGCTCTTAAGCAACTGTTTGTAGATAAGAAATTGTTCTTGTCAAAGTTGAGAGGTCAAGGATATGATGGGGCTTCAAATATGCGAGGTAATTTTATGGATTGCAAGATTTGATATTGAAAGAAAACTCTTCTGCAAGGTATATTCATTGCTTCTCTCACCAAATTCAATTGGTTGTTTCTGTTGCATATAGTGCTCTATTTGTGGGTGAATTTTTTGGGTATCTTGTTAAAACAGTGAATCTAGTTGGAGGTTCATGGGTTAGAAAAGAGATGCTTGTGCAATTAGAACATACTAGACTTGTAGAGGCATTGGAGAGTGGGGAGAAAGTTAGTGGAAGAGGTAAAAATCAGGAAATGAGTTTGAGACGGCCTGGTAATACCTGTTGGGGATCACATTACACCATTATTCTTCGTTTTGAGGCTATGTGGTCTTCTATTATTCAAGTGCTTCTTAAAATCTGTGAGCATAGCAATTTAGATGAAAATGCCTCTACAGCAAAGGGTTTGATTGATAGAATGGAGAGCTATGAATTTATATTTTGTATGTTTTTGATGAAGTATTTGTTGGGAGCTATAAGTCAATTATCCCTTGCCTTGCAACAAAGAGATCAAAATATTTTGATGGCTGTGCGAATGATGAATAGAATGAAAACTGAATTGCAAGAATTCAGAGATGGTGGTTTTGATAAATTATTGAATGGAGTCAACACATTTTGTGTGAAGCATTAGATCACATTAGATGTGATAGAAGCACAACGGAATATTCATCAGCGTTCTAGGCGACGTGGAGGAATGTTGACCAATCATGATTTCTACCGTGTTGATATTTTTCTTCAGGTACTACTTTCATATTTTATATTTACATACTTTAATTTATTTTGTTTATATTATTTTATATGTATTATTTTATATTATTTTTTTATTTTTGATTATTTCAATACTAGACCGTTGATAGGATGATTCTAGAAATGAATCATCGATTTTCCGAAGCAAACTCAAAGTTACTCACTTGTATCGCATGCCTTGATCCGAGAGAAAGATTTTCCACGTTTGATGTTGGTAAGTTGCTTCGCCTAGCTAAACTCTATCCGGATGACTTCACCCTAATTGAGCGTGTTGAACTTGAGCAACAACTTAATTACTTCCTTAATGATGTGAGGATGATAATGCCTATTCAGACATCAATGATCTTGGAAGTGTTGCTCAACATATGGTTTGATCACGTAACAATGTAATCTACCCATTGGTATATCGTCTTATTGAGTTAGCATTAGTTCTACCAGTTGCAATAGCTTCAGTTGAGCGAATTTTTTCTGCCATGAAGGATATCAAGACCAATTTTTGTAATAGAATGGGAGATGAATGGTTGAATGATGTTATAACGGTGTATATTGAGAAAGATATTTTTGTTAAAATCGAGAATGAATCGATTATTCAACGTTATCAAGGTATGGAGTCCCGTAGGTATTTGTTGCCCCCACTTGTTCCTAGTTCTACTTCTAGTAATTCGAGTATTAGAAAGTAGTTATTTTAGCAATTTAGTGAACTTGTGAAAACCTTATTGTATCGTACTCGATTTATTAAATTATGTACTATTTAAAATATTTTTGAGTTAATTTTTTATAATTTAAATTTGAGTAGTATTGTTCAGCCCCACCTGGAAAAAAATCATGGTTTTGCCACTGGTTGTATGGTGATGATAATTAATCTGGTTCTTTTCATTTTTAGAATTGCCTCCGAAGGGACTCAAGGTTGATATCAAATGATCACGTACCTGGCTTGAGGGTGAGCAAGCAAGTGTAGGGAGTTCAATTCTGAATCCCAAAGGTCTGTACGAAACTGTAGGACGTCATAGTTTGTAAAATAGGGGTGTTCAAGACGATGTTGCACAAAAATTTCTTAATAGCAAGGGTGTACAACCAATCATGGATAGTTTTGGTCCTCATCCAATTCTGAATAGCAAGGGTTAGTATCCAATCTTTGTTTTGTTCTTATTTTTCTTGTTATTCACATTTTGTCACTAATGTAGTTAAGGGAGGAAGTGCTCGTGTCAACCAGTTGTTTGCCAACCATAATGAGGGCGCCAAATATAATGAAAGTGGATAAGTGAACAAGAAAAGACAGAGTATCCTTGACTTCACTAATACTATGACCATAGGTTATTAGTATTTCAAAAGTTTAATTGTTTCAAATTCATTTTCAGTCCCATTAGTTTCATACTAACATTTTTATTGCATGGGTGAAATTGACCAGCAAGTCAGCAACCAAAAGGTGGAAAATGATCATGATTCCCCAACAAATGGTAGTTTAAGGAAACTACACTAAATCATTCCAGTCAGACCACTGAGAACAATCCATATCTTCGTGAAAGTGATGTGTCAAAAGGTAAACTTTACTTATTATAAATTTATAGTTTCAACCAAATTTGTATTATAGGATTATGATCATAATTAAATAAAATCAATTTTGAGCCTAATTAATTCTAGATAAAATTTTTCCTTGTAGAGTTGGAGCTGACCATGAAGTCATTAACCAAAAGATGGCAAATGAAAATATTTCCCCAACAAATGATGGCTCAAAGAAAACTACACCAGATCATTCCGAACATACCACTGATAACACTTCACATGTTGACAAACACAATATGTCAAAAGGTAAATAATTCTAAATACATTGTTAGAAAATGGATGTTTCTAGCATTTCGTTTTGTATCACTAGTTTTGATTCTGGTTCCATTTCCAATGTGTTTAGTTTGTTAATTATTTGAGATGATGATGGCTGGTTTGCATTTACTAAGGAAACATATCAAGCAATTGATTATTTTCTTTTGTAAAACTTGAAATATTTAATCATGTATGGTCATAAATGTAGGAAACAAAAAGAGAGGAAAAACACATGCTACATATTTGGGACCGTGCATCTATTTTACCCCCAATCACTCTTGAAGTCAATGAGGATGGGGCTCCTATAGGAAAGGAGGCCGTTACCGTTGCTGAATGGTTGGGTACTGTGGCGAGAAATGGGCAATATTGTCCCCTTGATGTAGTTACTTGGCATAAGATGCCTGGACAAAAGAAAAAAGATGTGTTGGATCTCATTAAGGTTAGAAGATAAAAAAAAATAGTTGTGTGTATAATAACCTCATTTTCATTGTGCCATAATCTATTTACTTTCAATTGTTGTGCAAGCACAATTTGACATCACTCTCGTGGACGAGTCATTAGTTCTATCCTCAGTTGCTTCCAAGTGGAGATCGTATAAATCTGACCTTAAAACAAAGAACTGGTCTCCAAATCACACGGAATATAATCTTGAAGGTGATGGCATAATACAAGTATCTAGAGAGCAATGTTTAAGCTTTTGGAACATTGGAACAAAGAAGATACAATGGTGGGTCTTCAACATGTTATGTTTTTCTATTTTTAAAATTTCTCTAAATTTCATGACAAAGTGCCACAACTTTGGTCATTTTGATTTCCTACATGAACTGTGCTGGAAAAACAAAATAGCAAGATCAGAAAGATGTATGAGTCAAGCAACGGGGAAGCAGTCATTTGCTAATGTTTCTAACAAACTGGTAATATTTTATTTTATTATTTTAATGTTATGTTTATTATAAAAATCATTGTAATCTAAAACCAAATGAGCAGGAGGTGAAAACTGGTCACAAACCTTCTCATGCTGACTTGTTCTAGGCGTGCTATAGTAGGAAGAAGAATACTCCTGAGGATGTTTCGCAAGCTTGGGTTCGTTTTATTTTTATTATGATTTTTTAAATTTTCATTATTTGTCTTGGATATATATCGTATCCCTTAGTGTTTATATGTTTTAACTCTTTTTTTTTTCACTCGTAGACTAAAATGCAAGAGTTGAGAAATCAGCTTCCTAAGGGAGAAGAAGATATCATTGCTCCAAAGGATATTTATACTCAAGTACTTGGTGAGGACAAGCTAGGTCACGTTCGAATTTTAGGTTCTGGTGTTCCCCCCTGTGATGTATAGGGAAACCAACAAAGCAAACAATGTTAGCACAAAAGGAAAAAATAGTCAAAACTCTAAAGGAAAATGCAGATTTGCGTGCTCAACTACAAGTTGAACGAACTAATCCCATCAATCAAAACACTGCCCATTTGACTCGACAAATTTGGAGGTACATTATATATTATACATTTATATTTTAAATGTTTTGTTTTCCAAATAATCTCTTAGTATTATAACTTCAAGTTCATCGTTTCCGTATCTTGTAAATTTTTCGTAGGTTGCTACATTTGTATCTTTTAAAAGTTTCATGGACCCAACTAGAGAAGTTGCAAAGGGATATATTCATTGCGTGGATGCAACTAAGGAGGTTGGTGGACAAGTTTTGGGACCAGTTTTGTGTGAGGTACTTGTAATTGTGGTGCTACATGGTGAAGAACATCTTGTTCATCCTTTTGAATTCTGCTTTAAAATCGAAGAGACCATTGGAGTACCAATTGCTTGGCCAATCATGCTAGTACGCCGCCTATCTTTTAAGATAGGCCCGACGTTTGTTAGTCCAAACAATTTTTCTGTTAACTTCTAAGTGATTATTTATCATTTTTCTAAACATATATAGAATTCTTAGTATTTTTTTCACTGATCACTGTCTGGTTAATTGGTTGTACTTTGCATGTGGCATATTCTATTATGTACATGGGAACAAATATGAATTCTGAACACTTATATCATTTTTTTGTGTGCAGGTGACACACGCTCAACGGATTTGATAAATATTTGAAAACGATTCAGAAGATTCGCTGCATACTCTTTTAACTGAACATTTTTTTTTAATTTAGAAAATTATGTCTTTGAAGATGTTCATTATGATATTCATTTTATTTTATTGAATCAACATTGATTTATTTTAAATAATTTATCATTAATATGAATTGTTCATTTTAAAAAATATATAACGCATGTTTAATTGGTGAAAAATAACTTGAGATAATAAAGGTTATATGTTACATTTAAAAATGTTCTTAAAGGCTTACAATTGTCACAGTAATTTATTTATTTTATATGTAAAACAACATTATAATCTTGTTATGTATGCTTTCAAAGGTCACATTTCAAAGTGTTTTCATTTGTCACATAAAATAACGTTACAAAGTAAGATATTATTTAATTCATACTACATGTTACTTATGATAAGCAATGTACATATTTGAACATAGGTTAGTGTGCTTTATTTGTATAATTGTCACACATTTAAGTGTTTTCCTTTGTACTCAAATGAGACATCCTATTAATGTGTTATAAACACTTTTAATACAACACAAAATATTGTCCATTGTATATTATAATGTGATAATTGCATGTGTGGTTTTACCATTTTTGGTGACAGTCATAAACGTATCATCTAATGGGATCTATTGGGGCATTAAATTATTGTGCTAACATTGTCCAAGTAAAACACAAGTTGGTGTTGTATTACCTTATCTATCCCTACATCGTTGTGTGTCTGAACAAGATACCTATCCCCACAATATTCAATTTCAAAATTTCACTAACTTTTAAATGATAATTACATATCATCACACTTTTAAATATATATATAAGTACAATGTAACGTGTTACAATATTATATCTATCCCAACACTATTATATATATTTCAATAATTTAATTAAGATCTGAAAATACTTATCGTAACACTTTAGACCTATAATAACACCGGAAAAAGCCACACATTAAGAAAGTGTTGGGATACCAAAAACTGTTATTATATGTATATTTTCGTAACAATTTCAAGCGTCAACAAAGGCCCTTTTCCTAGTAGTGTTATTAGATTCGTTATAACAAATATTTTTAAAATATGAAATTTTCACAAGTTTAAATTATCCTTAATGAAAGATATTAATGATCCAACATTTTTCAAGTCAACTGTTAAAAGTCAAAAGGTGAAACTTGAAATGCGATAGAGGGAGTAGTAAGATAAATTTTTTTATGAGAGCATCTCGTATTAAGATCAATGATTAGTATTCAATTAAAATCTATGTGCAAATTGTTTTTGGGGTGTTGGGTACAAATGAGTGGAGAATTAATAGTATTGGGTTATAAGAATCACGTGGGTAAGAGAAATTTGCAAATCGATTTTTCACTACTACAAACTAAGGCAATACTCCCTTCGTCCCACTATAAATTGCTTGATTTCTTTTTCACAGTCTTCAATAAGCATATTTGACCGTGAATATATGTAGTTACCTATAATTGTGTCGCATAAAAAATTGATATTTAAAAAATAGATGTTAAGATGAATCTACCAAGATCTGACATGATATTTTTATTCTATGTAGATTAATATATATTTACAATCAAAATTCATAAAGTTTGACCCCCAAAAAGCAATTAAGCAATTTATAGTGGGACGGAGGGAGTATAACACTTTAAAATTGTTGCTTTGGGCGCTAAAAATACTTAGATAGATAAAATGCAACCTTTTTGCAAGTATTACCTTATGTGACGTTGCCACTAGTGTAGGGTGGGTGGATTAAAGGTGGTTTTATTGGACCAGAGAAGGTTTTTGTTTTGGTGCCTTCTCTGGTACTGCCTTTGATCATCACTGATCAAAGGCAATTCCGAGAACCGCCTTTGTTGGTAACCATAGAAGGCGGTTAATTTCCACCTTTACAAGGCCGATCGAACCACCTTTAATCTACTTCCAAACTCTGAAGTAACAGGAGCCCATCGTGTGATGCATATGTTTTTGGTACCGGAAGTGTATGCTGCTTCCGGTACTTGATGGAAATCGGGCACTATTATGAGGTTCCTGCATCGAGTGTCATATCAGTTCCTGTTTCCAAACTCGGAACCAACTGAAGCTTGTCAGATGGTCTGGTACTTTCGATACCGAAAGTTCTATATGCTTCCTAAATCAGGAGTCACTTCCGGTCCTAATCTGCTTTTTTGATTGAATATATTGTTTTTATTATAATAAGCTTCCGAGTTCGGATGTTGTGTCAGTCATTAATCTTCCGAGTTTGGAATGTATAATCATGTCTTCAGAAAATATGTCTAATGCACATGAATAACTTTCGAATCCAGAAGCGAATTCAACTGCAATGGTAAACAATTTCATTCATTGTTATAACCCAAATAATTGGATCCATCACAATACAATTTTTATTAATGATCATACACATTGTATTGGCTTATAAAAACGTATAGATAATGCTAGACAAGTAAGTATCTATACGTAGGAATAGATTTCACCTACATATCTATTCCAAAATGACATGTTAATGACTAATGTTACTCAACACTCAAAAACTCGATCAGAGTTTTAACAAAAATCTATAGATAAGGATAATCAAGCAGCTATCTATAGATAGGAATAAAAAACATGCAAATTCTATTCTTCAAAATACATTTCACGAGCGTTGGCAAATTTGCTAAGGTACCACATTCGGAGCTCCAAGAGTCATGGATCGTACACGAACTAGATGTCTTGCCTAACATTTTCTTGCACTATTCATGTCATCTTGTTAATACCGCTTAGAATCCTTTGGGAACATCTGTGCAAATTGTAAACACTAGTAGTTGTTATTTGGTACCTTTTTATATGAAGGTCAGGAGGCAAGTCTAGAAAAAATACTCACTTTATCAATTTCAAGGAAATCCAATCGTATTTTTTGACACACTCTGCTGCATATAACATTACGTAGCACCCACACTCCCAGGTCTGTGCTTGTTTCTTGTACTGATAGTTAGAGATAATTAGTACTATTTAATAACCAGCAACTTTAATTTAATTATAAATGTATATCAAATTTCATACCTTGATTTGTATTACACGTAAGGACGATGTCACATTTAGCCCATCAAATGCACTCTCCAACATATTAAGAATATATTTTGAAGGTTGAAAGTGCAACGGATCCATCCTATACACAAGCTTCTTCTACGGAACAATTAAAACTAATCTCCAATGATTACTACAACCAAACAAGTACTTAATTAAAAATATGTACTCAAACCCTAGATAGAAGGGCATGCAGGACAATATAAAATTGAAAACATCACCTCTCAATGTAAGGTGCAACGAATATTTTTTTCTAGCGTGCAATGTATTTTTGAACGTAACCAATCCGGTCTTGCTTCGAACACCCAATCCCCTGTGTCATCAGAGGACACAAGCATCCTACCCCACCCTTTCCTATTTGATTAGCAAAAAAATACATGTAACTTAGCCCTAGAATGATGAAGATTAGACAAGAATTAAATTGAAACGCAAACAATACACGATTGGAAAATTTTTGGAAATTTATCAATGCACTTACAATAGGAATGGGGACATGATTGTTTGGTTCACTTGGTCACACTTCCATAATTCCTTCAGATCACTCCTCAATGCAATTATGTCTCGATTTCTTCTAAAAACACCTTTATTTCCCAAAAATGTGTAGGTGGAGTTATGATGATGTGTGTTGAGCAAATTGCATAAAACCTAGATGAACTCCAGGGAACCCTTATGGACTTGTGGCTTTGCTATAGCAGACTTCTTGATGTTCATAATCTTTGGAAGTGTTTTGTTTGTCTCTTGCTGACTAGCCTTCAGATGATCGTCTTTTGTAGGATCGACGTATACTAGGCGTCGAGGACATAGAACAAAAATCCCTTCAGCGGTTCCTACCTTCTTATATATTTTTTCTGGCACTGGTAAGCTTGCATTTTGCACATAGCCTTTTTCCACCATCACCCTTTCCATTCCATTGGGGATTGGAATTGAATGGTAATTTTTCATAGACTCATAGAAAATACCATCCGCAACATGGAGTGGGTTTGCACTCTCACCCACCTGTATGAACAACTCACATAATTGGGAAACTTACATCATTTAGTTAATGAATAATTAAAATTTTCATGAAAAGCATTAAAAATGATTAAAATAATCAATTTAACTTTTTTTTGGGGTGGAAAAGATGTTTTGATCCGGAGTATCTTCAATCCTTGGTATTTGTTGCAATATGTTGTGGTTTACCATTACTTCACCTAGAGAGTGGTGAGATCCTCTAGAATGCGGTTCCCAATCGCTATCCAAATCATTCAAGTTGTCGGGAAATTGTAGTCTGGTGTGCTTCACCAATTTGCGAATTAAGATTTCTTGTTGTTCAATTTTCTTGTCTCTCATAATTGCCTCTTTCTGCAAAGTGTAAAGTCTCAAAGGTTTCGCCTTATGATATGAACGTACAATGCCAAAAGCCTGTCTTAGAGTCACGGAAGTGCCAATCCCTCGCGCGTGTCCTGGGTGGTTGGATTTTTGGATGGCCTCGCACAAAATATCATGCTTTTCGATTGGAATGAATGTACCAGCCTTCTCATCTTGTTTCAATTTAGCCTAGTTTAATTCAAAATAATAAATGCGGTAGTAAATAGCAAGATTCTATCTTCTTCATGTAAAAGATATTTTGAGTTTAAAATAGAATAAGCTAAAAAAAGTCTTACCACTTTTTCCGTGATTTGAATCGCCTATTTCTTCGTATATTCACCCATCTTGTTTCTTTGAGCTCTTAGGAATAGATCACACCGATCTATTTGTTCGACTTCTAATGTTACAACCGATTGCCGAGCTTCCTCCTCGTCCATGCCCCCTCCATTGCTAAGAAAACATCTTGTTCATATTTTTCCTTTATGATCTCTAATGCCGCCAAGGCATAACCACCGTGGCTCTTCCGATGGGGAGTTATGTTCATTTCCGCAAATATTTTTTTCTCATCTCTCGTACCCTACAAGTAACGTAGGAAGCCATGTGATATTTACACTAAAAAGCCATAATAAAATCACGTGATTTATAATGTACTAACATTTTTTTCATTTTCTAATGCTCTTCTTTTATGGATTTCCTAACTCTCTTGTTGAATATGCATGTAGGTAAGCCATGGATGGTCACCTTTTTTTGTTGAGTAGACATAATCTCTTGATAACGAGTACCTGTGTTCTCGCCAGCTTTTTGATAGCATGCTCATCATCCTCTTCCTTAGGTCATTCATGTCTGGCGCTTTGATTTCAAATGGTCTCCATGGTTTCAGGAGAATTCTAAGTCACTATAGGTTTATAGAATTTTGTTATTGTAAAACAAGGGATTAGAAAGGAAATGCAATCATGTACATAGATGTACCTTGCATTCCATCCAAAGGGTGGCTTTGTAATCCTTCAGCACATCGTGCCAACTATCGTAACGTATGTCAACCCTAGTCCATCCCACCTTCCCTACCCAACTATACCACTTTGCATGCTCCTTTGACAAGCAAATACCATTTGCGTTGAAAACCAAGGGGGTTAATTCCTTTGTTTCCATCATCCACTCTAGCGTTCTACAGTCTATTTTCATAATTCCTACAACTACGGGTCCCTCATCTTCCTCATCATCATCTACCATTGTTTCGGTGTTCCCACCTCCGGAAAAATCATGTTCTTCACGACTCCATTTCTTAGCCATTATCAAACTTCCAAAATCTAAAACCAACTAATTGAACACTTAAACTAGCATGACAAACCCAAATAATTTAACAAGTAACAAATAAATGATTAATCAATCAGGCATCATATCAAATATACTAACAACAAAACACATAGTTTTTTAACAACACAATATATCAATATGGATAAGCCTTGAACATTTGCACAATATTGAAGAATGGTGTATAAGATGACACATTTGCTTTCAAGGATGAAAAACCAACCTATAATCCATGTTTTAGATGATTTTTGTTTACCTCATACTGTAATCTTTAAAGCCCTTGTTTTTTCTATCCCTTGCCTCAGACATCTATTGAATATTGAGCACCTAGTGTAGGGTTTTGGTTTATCAACATAAAGGAAGGATCTATTTAAAGTTTTAATGGAAGAAGGTGGGAGAATTGAGTTTTGGTGGGTTTTTTGAGGGAAAATGCCCAAAAATAACACAGGTGAATAGTGATTAAAATATCATTTCAAACTGCCTTTAATGCCTTTTAGAGCTTTCCCGTGAATATTACTTCCGAGTCAGGAAGCTTGTCAGGGTTTATTTTTCCCATATATGAGTTACTTCTGGTTTCGGAAGTAACTCGGCCTTTCAATTTCGTAAGGGCCAACAAGCTTCCTCACTTAGAAGTTCTTTTACGTATATAAAAAAGGTTTCATTCATTTTCTAAAATCATTCCGCCAATTCCCAAAACCTAATCCCTCCTTCCGAAGTCGGACCCAAGGAAACCATCAATTTATAAGGGGAAACAAGTCGAGGATGAGGGGAACATGAAGGAAAAGCGGCCCCGGCAATGCTTCGACCCAGAGCCACAACCCGTTTGACGAGTCTGGGCGTTCTGACAAATTCTTCAACACGAGCGCAAAATGAAGGTATGTGGAATTCTTGAAAAAGCAGAAATTTTGTAATCCTAAAGTAGTTCAGAGTTTTAGAATACAAGACTTGTCGCTTGGTTATGTTCTAAGGTACTTTAAAAATCAAGGAATGGACAAATTGATGACGTTGGAGGATAGTGTGCACCCGGACGAGGTTGTCCAATATTATGCAAACTTAGGTAAAAAATTTGCAAATAGTGACTTGACTATGGTGAATAAAGTTAATTTTATGGTCACCAAGTACATCATCAATGCTCTTATAGGTAATGAGTATACCAACCCCTCTAAACTAAGGCCAAACAATCCCAATAGACCCCTTGCAATCTACCATACACATCAGTGGCTTGGTGCTACTGACTCGACACTGATATGCCTGGTTGAAATGGGAAAGAAATACTTTCACAGGGTAGAGGATACACTGGGTAGGGCTGATACTTATGATGTGGTTCAACTAACAGTCGAGCAGAGGCTAGTCTATGAGTGGATTTGCTCTAATGTTTTTCCGTCGAGAGGGCATGCTTGCCAGCAAACTATAGGAAATCTAATGTTGTTCTATTATGTGATGGAAGGATTTCTATCTAATCCTGGCTTTGTGATCACTAACTATATGTTGAAGGCTACGACTACAAAAAAGAAAGATCTCCCATATGGGGTGATTGATCACTGCATTGCTGAAGCAGTTTGGGGTCGTACTTGTAGATAGGTCACTTAGGTTAGATTTTTACAATGAAAGCTGGTTTGTGCACAAGAAATTGGAAGTGGGAAAAGATTTGAATTGGCGTCACAAGGTTATGGAGAGACCCGTGGCATCTTCTAAAGCCGCGAAGAGAGCTAGAGATACATATATGGAGCATTCCGAGTCATCACGTGAGTTCATTTCATTTTCTGTACAACACTTCGTTCAATTGCACTCTCTGTTAACACATCTTTCCCTAAATTTTGTCATTGTAGGTGGCTGAGTTGACTGGAAGAGCTGCGTGTCGAGGTACCTAGCGAGCATCTGAGGTGATGTTTGCAAGGCAAATGAAGGGCTGGGGTGCGTTAAAGCTCGTCATGCCAAGTTCATCTAGGCCACTGGGGTGCAGTTGGAACTATCTGACGACAAACCAATGCCAAAATTCACACCAGAATTCTCTGAGAGTGACCCCGATAACGAAGCCCCTAATGATGAAGATATTAATGTAGAGTTTGTCGCAATGTTTTGCAACAATAAGTTAAAAAATCATGAACTTTGATTTAAGAACTAGACATTTCTAACATTGTTATTCAAATAAAAGTATAAGTAATTATTGTAGTTAAGGATGTTAAACCTGGGATTAATTTTCAAATCTGTTGAATCAAACATGTTCTAATTATGTATGTTTACTCTGGCTAGTTTAGGTTCATGTAAGGCATTTCCAGACCTCGACGAATAAGCCAAATGACCACAGGCCACGACGTACTTCTGTATTGGGAAGTTATTCATGATAATGTAAATTATGGTTATGAATGAGTTACTAATTCAGAATTTAGTCGGACCAAATAGCACAACATATAGGGGATGGAAAACAATAGATCAGATGATATTCCAAAATTGGAAATATTACTTCCGAGATCAGGTGTCATTTCCATTCAAAACCTGTTGGATAGGCTATGCAACTAAGTAATTTTCACAATTTACTAATTTTTATCACCTCAATTTTCTTCCGAACTCGGAAGCATCCTTCCGAGATCAGGTGTCCTATCCGTTCCAAACCTGCTATCCATCTCACCTTTTGCAAAAAAAATTGACAAAAAAATCCTATATATTTAGCAAAATGCGCGACAATACTTCCTCACTTGGAAGCACACTTCCAATTTCAGCTGCCATTTCAGGTATAAACCTGATCACGCAGCTAAACATTAAAATTGTGTATTTTTTCAGTTTCTTGTTCGGAAGCATGTTTTTCAGCCTTTTAATAATCTATATCTGAACTACTTCCGAGCTCAGATATAAAAAAATGGGAAAAATCCCCAAATTAGTTCAATTACAAACCCTAGCTCCCTAAATTCTACTACTTCCGGTGCTGGAATTGATTCAAAATTTCCTCAATTGCATATTTCCTTGCAGATACAATGGCCTCATCACAACAAAGAGATATTGGGGGTAAGGTTCGAACCAAGAGCGGTGCTTCCAAAAAGGCCAGGGCTACTTCTGCTCAACGCGCTAGTTTCGTATCACGGGAGACCGACTTGAGGTACAACTACTTGCACACCAATGGTAAATTGTTTGATTGCTACATGCTAGACTTTAATGTGTACTCTAGAATAGGGCTAGCTGAACCTGTTCAATTCTTTTCGGAGCAATATGTAGAGAAATTGATGACTATGAATGAAGCTTCTCACTTTGATGAAGTGTGCCAATTTTACAGCAATTTCCATCAGAAAGAGGATGGTGAGTATGCAACTAAGGTCAACGGGTACATTATTGACCTATGTCTGTGGCTAATTAATGAATTTAGAGAGTGTTCACACAAAAGGCCAGAAAATGTGTTTCCCGATGACGTCATGAGACCTTTGAACTATGTTTACCATAGAGAAGCTTTTCCACTACATTTTGACAAGCCTTATGTTGATGTTATTGCCTGTAGAAAAAGGTATTTTGGTCACGACCCTTCCAATTTAGGGAATCCAGAGAGTTATGACACTAGTAAGCTGACCATAGACCAATTCATAGTGTCTGAAATGATAGCAAGATGTATTATACCCATTACCAGCTACCTAACCGAGCCTTGTTATGAAACTCTCATGATGATCTATTACATTATTGAGGGTAGGAAGATCAATCCAGGTGCCGCAATCTTCAATCACATGTTTTGCATTGCAACATAAAAAAAAATATCAAGAGCCTACCATGTGGTAATCTGATCACATTTATCCTAAAGAGCATACCCATGATGGAACTACATGTCAAGGAGAAGTAATGCAAGTGGTTTGACAAGCAACACTACACAAGGAAGAAGTGGATCTTGGTTTATGGCAAGTGAACTCATAAGCCAGATGAAGAACTGAACAAGAGGTCGAGAATTGAGCAAGGTACAAAACACATGTTTTTCAGTATATTCATTATTTTAAAAGGATTTCAAGCTATACAAACAGCTGACCCGCTTCAACTCGGGGTTATTAAAACTATAGCTTAGAAGTAACTTCTGAGCCGAGGTTGAGAAGGTCAAAGATAAGATTTATATTTTGCCCCCCGATCTTACTGCTACACTACCTAGAGGGTAGTTAGCGGAAATCCCTAGGTTTGTCCACAAAGATGCTAGGTCTAATGTATCTCCTCAAAACATAACCTTGTACGGGTCATCAATCCGCACGAATGAAAGGAATACCTAGTAAAGCAAATATGCAAGGGGGGATATTTTTTAAACTAACAACTACAAAACATGAAAAGTAAATAACATAACTAATTATTAAAGCTAGTTCATGGGGAAACCATTGAATGACTTTGTAAATATATTGCTCTATGCTTGATTATTTATCATAGAGATCTAAGTAAACCTAATAGTGTGTCCATAACACGTGGTGTGACCGATCACATACACTTCCTCATCCCTGTCATGACGGGTGCTCTCGCAACCCTCCATCGACTCCACCATCGTAATTAAGAGAGTACAACAAGGTCCAACTATTTTTGTAGGTATGATTCTCCCCCGTGAGATTACGTCTCGGTCTTCCACAACGAATGCAACTACTCCTCTTGGGTCCTATCACACTAGCCCCAAGGATCGTAGCCACATTATCTATGATACTAGGGTTTCTTGTAACCCTAGCTTGCTACTATCTAAGCTATCTCTACCTAGAACCCTTTAGATTTATTTACGAAGTCGGCTAAGACTGGTGCAATGGTATGTGGATCAGGGTGACCTCGAATCTCCCATGCACACACCCACGCAGACTCGTTCCCCTCCACCCATACAAACATCCAGGTTTTCCTTCCCAGCAAGGCATCGATATATGCATCTAGCATGAATATAGCCCAAAGTGTGTGCTTATATGTGTGGTGTGATATTCATGCATTAAAATGAAAAGCAAATCACAATAATATTATAAACACAAGATTAAGAAGAACTATAGAATCTCAAAAAGCATATAGAATTCACCAAGTCACTACAATTTATCCCCAAGCTATAGAAACGACTCCTTAGAAATGGAATTCAAATGAAGATTTGAATTCCACATCTTTTGGGATCAAAGCACAATAAAAGATGAACATATAAAGATACTAAGGAGAGAATCTCCTATCTACTCTTCTACAATGATATGAAGTATCTTAAAAAAAGACCAAGTCTTTCAAACCTAGTAGACTAAGGTTTTTATATAGTAGTAGGAGATTAGGCCTAAAAATAGGCCTAAAATTGGTAAACCCTAGCTCTGCTGCCACCCGGTGTGGGGGCATCACAGATAAAGTGGCCTGTGGCTATACTTGGCACGGAATGCAAGGCCTGGCATGGGTCGCGCCTCTCCATGCTATGGGGTGCTTGTTCTTGAGCTGGGCATGGATCTTTAACCATGGCACAGGATGCAGAGGTTGGCGTGGGTCGCGTCTGACACTGGTGAGGGCCGCGTCATCTCCTATGGGGCGCCATCAGGGTGTTGATCTTTGAGCTCCTGATCTGCACCCATGGCCGTTGGTGCAGGCTCTGGTCAGGTTTGGTGCATTGCTTTGAAGTTTGGCACGATCTGTGTATATTCCCATATCTCGTCAGCTGGTCTTGACAAAATGGACTTGGAACGGCGTAGGAGCGCCTGAAACGGGGCATCCCACACCCATAATTAGCCTCGTGGAGAGGTTCTTAACTTTTTGCTGTGAGCCATTGTGTCTGGCATAGG
Organism: Rubia yunnanensis; assembly: GCA_037428765.1. Lineage (NCBI taxonomy): Eukaryota > Viridiplantae > Streptophyta > Magnoliopsida > Gentianales > Rubiaceae > Rubia > Rubia yunnanensis. The sequence goes on along the minus strand of CM075061.1, from coordinate 41,145,191 downwards.
TTGCGCCACTGCCTCCCATTGGTTTACATGGCGCGAAGCATCTCCTCTGGCGTGGGCCGTTTGTGCTTAACCATGCACAGCCCACTCCATCCCGTTGGTGTTTTGGCTGGCTAAACTAGTCCAATTTGAGAGTTCTAGTAGTTGATTTTATAGTACTCGAGAAGAAAAATCCAATGAAACCATCCTTGAAGGATAATTCTTCTCAGATCATTCTTGGACTAAGGCATAAGTCATCGGACCACGATTCCCCATTTCTTCGTTGGCCACTATGAACTCCGTAACTGCCTATCTTTGGCTTCAATCTCCTTTTACCATGTATTGATTATCGTGGCCTTCATATACTTCCATTCTAATGGGAATGACCTTCGTCTCTACTACCTCTCTTGCGAACAACCTTCAATATCTTCTACAAATGGCCTTCACATAGAATGTGAACAAAAAGTACCCATGAGCGACCTACTGAGGATGATCACAAGGAAGATCAAGGAGCTCATGGATACAAGATGTCCATTAGTACCAATTCAGTTTACAAAATGTGGGATTTAGAGAAGAAAACCAAACATGGCTGTAAAAACTCATTGTCATGTAAACTCAACTAATACTAGCATTCCACCAAGTTAAAATAGCTAAAATGTATGTCAAACACATAGGTTAATGCACGCAAAATGAAGCAGATCAGACTCTCCACACTTAACCCTTTACTCACCCTCAAGCAAAATGCAGCTCCACCACCCCTGCCCTTCCCCTTCTCCATTTCCACCGCCCTCTCCATTACTGCTATTGTTCTCTCTCTATGTTTTCGACACCCTTCTCCTTCTCCATTTTCGCCACCTCACCCTTCTCCATCCCCAATTTCTCACTCTCCTCTAACCCAGCAAAGCTCAACCTTGCAAAAGTAGGGTTCTTCCTCTACACCCGCGACGGATAGGTCCGGGTCCTCCAAGAAATCGACGAAGCCGATTTCAGCTACATCCTCGAGTTCGACGCCATCTTGCCCATCTTAACCTTTGACTTCATCTCCAACATCGTGATTTCATTCAGCAAGGACACTAATGTCACCGTTCTCAATTAGTACAACGACACCATCTTCAGGTGGAAGGCGGCGGTTAATGTCATCGAGCTGGGATTCACCGCCACCATCTTCAGGTGGAAAACGATGGAATTGGGGAGGGGGAAGGCGGTGATATCAGAGGGCGGGGTGGCAGATTTTGGGGAAAGGTAATAAGAAAATGAAATTGAAAAGATAAAGGGAAAAAGGTAAAAGAGAAAAGATAAAAGAAAAAGTTAAAAGGAAAAGATACAAGAAAAATGGAAAATGTCAGTTTTGCCCTTAAAATTAACATGTTGACCATACCTTAACGGATTGACCTGACGAAAGTACCACAAGTTGCCAGTTTTGTTAGTGTCTAAAGTATGGAAAAATATTTGGAGGGCTAAAGGGGAACGATGGAGATAGTTCGAGGGTCACATAAGTTATATACTATAATATATAACACCTTAAAGAAGGAGAATGTCCTCGTATTGGTGTAAATAGTTAATAAGAACCCCTAAAAATTTTACTAAAATGTAGTGTCTAGTTAAAGATTCTGTTTCTTGAAAGATGGTCTTTCCATAAGTTACAGAAAAATCAGGGACTGCATTGCAATTTTAAGACAATAGGCAAGAAAAATTTGTGGGTTAATAAATAGGGGAAATCCGGATCGAAATTTGGATCATATGGATATGAGTTATTTCACGTGCCTATATAAGCTAAAACCTCAACCTTCTATTTTTTCTCTAATCCTTTCCTGCAGCTCTACCATTCTCCATCGTAGCTAATTCCCAAATCGTGATCTACAATTCTGCCATCTTCAAACCTCAAAATTCACTACGGGCACATCGACATCACTGATCGCCAGAAAACTTCGTAGATCGCCATTAATTATACGTTAAATTGCAACATAATGAATTCTAGAGGAAAAGGTGAAATTGTACGATTCATCAAAAATTGATAAGCATGATATTTATCTATTTAATTATGATTTTGTTTGCGATTCCAGTTTTGCATTGCAATATAATCTTAACATTTTATTAATTTGATTGAATCTCATTGTTAAGATGATCTTAACTGAATGAATTTAAGAAGAAATCGAAGAACATCTTATTGTTGCTGTTATCATACCTTCAGAAGGTATGAATGCCCACAAATTTGTCTCCCGTTTGATCCGCTATTAGATTCATTAAAATTAAAAGTTTCACACCCAAATAATATCTGTTAAATCATACGTACTACCTTTTTGTTGATAAAATATGAAGTTCTTTTGTTCATGAAATCAAAGAACATATTGTTGTTGCTGCTACCATGCACAAATTTGTCACCTTTTCAATACACTATTAGATTCATTACAAATTGAACGTTTCACACCCACAAAGATACATTTTAAATCATACAATGATACTTATTTGTTAATCAAACATGAAGTTTTTTTGTTCATGAAATATGAAATCGAAGAATATATTGTTGGTGCTGCTAATATACACAAATTCGTCTCCCTTTCGATCCACTATTAGATTCATTAAAAATTGAATGTTTCACACCTACAATGATACCTTTTAAATCATACATACTACCTTTTTGTTAATCAAATATGAAATTTTTTTGTTCATAAAATATAAAATCTCAGTACATGTTATTATTTGTATTGTATTTGAATGACATGTTCTTCATGTATTGAGTGATTTGGGGAGAAGATGCATCTTAGATGCATATGTCTTATTCATGGGTTGTTGATGACTTACTGATGAGCCCATTTTATATGGTTATTTTGGGACTTTTAGGATTCACTTTTTTACACTTTTATGCTCTAGATGTTGCATTTTGCCTTGAAATTCTCTAAGGAGATTTAAAAGCGACTTTTACGCTTATATTATTTTTCTAGAGGATTTTGTGTGACAAGACAGTTTGTTCAAGGACTTTGAAGACTTTGAAGATTACCTTTAAGGATTTAAAGATTTGAAGACTTGCAATTGAGCTTTTGAAGACTTGAAGAATTGAAGACAAGTAAAGAGAAGAGGAAAACTTGAGACAAAAAGAAAAAAGAAATCAAAGTGCTGGATTCTACACCCGTCACGAGTTGCAATGAGGCTGTCACGACTCACGTTGAATGGGTGGTCACACTTATTTCTTGATTTTTTTTGGCACTATAAATACTCCCTTATCCTCTCTCTCTTTCTTATGTTCTTCTTCTTCCCGTTTCTGGACTGAAAACCCTGGGTTCTCCTTTCTTTCTTTTCATAGTTTTTGTAGTTTAATCACGTGTTTTCTTTATCTAGGTTAGTTTTATACTTGGGAGCAATTGATTAAGGCTTCCAAGCCAATGTCTTAAGAATCCTATCTATATATTTAGTGTTTTTGCTACTGTGCATTTATTGAGCTTTGAATGTGAATTGTTAATGACATTAATGTGGTTGGAAGTTTGATTATATGAATTGCTTGTATGATTTCTTGTTAATGTTGGGAAAAAGTAGTTAAGTTTCCCTCTTTTGATATGGAATCCAAGAGCATGAGTTAGAGCTTCTAATGGTGTTTGTGTGTTGATAGTTGCTAGATCAATGTGATAATGTTGAACTCTTTGTCATGTTTGTTTATTGTAGAAAATAGGTGAGGTCTATGAACGTTGAACGTTCTCGACTAATGTTGTGTAAATGAATGAATTGATTTAATGCTTAGACACAGTATAGTGTTTAAAAGTGTTACCAAGCTTGTTGATTCTTTGCTCACACCATTAATGGGATACTTTCAGTTGTTTATCGACTAAAGGAGTCATTAGTGAGGTTTTTCAAGAGATGTCAAATTCACTCTTGCAAACTACTATTTAAGAAGGATAGAATATTTATCTTCACAAAAAGTAGTTAAAGTAATGAATAGGTTGTTTCACTCGTTCTTGAAGCTTTTGTTATTTAGCATTCATTTGTTCTTAATGCTATGCTTTCCTTCATTTATACCATGGGTTTTTTTGATAATAGGAAGTGTTTATATGATTGAAGTGTTAGGGTGTTAGAAAAGTTGCAAATTTCTTAGCTCTTTGGCAGGAAAACCCAAGAACATGGACTCAGAATTTCTCGTGCATAATGTTTTGTGATTCTTGCTAGATAAGTATTTTAATGTGAATTTTTCTGATATTGATCCTATAGATGCAATGAAAGGTGGAATCTTGAATGCGGTTTGTTCTAGGTTTAGCCTAAGGAATGCTATGTTTGGTTAAATGGTCATGTCTTTGGTAGAATGCTTGTTGTTATCAAATTTATGGTCCTTCATGTATAATGTCATTAATGAAATGCCTTTATGGTGTGGTTTTCCTAAAGTGATTATCAATGATGTTTGCAAAATGTCATTGTTTGCGGTTTGCATTTGCAAATTACAATTTAGAAGGAATGAATGTTGATCTTTAATCGGGAAGTAATAACATTCCCCATAGGTAAAAAATGTGAGAGAATGAGTGAATGGTTCAATGATCTACATGGGGTTTGGAAGTGGATATCAATTTCCCCCAAGACTTTGTCTTTTGTAGCTTTAAACCCCCTTTCTTAGTTTGTTTGTTGATCATCATAGTTACTTGACTTTGCTAGTTTTTTTTGTCTCTTAATTTCATAACATAGGACCAAAACCAACCCCCCCCCCCAAATTTACTTTCTTTTTTATATCTATATATACATCTACTTCTAGCCTAATATCAACCTTATACATTTAAACGCTTAAGGAAATCCCTCTTCTTTGTGGTTGACCTTGACTTGCCATCATTTACTTAGTTGTAGATGAGAATCATTTAGGGCTTGTAAATTTAACTTTGAGAGGTACGACGATGGCCTCCCCAATTTTGGCATCGCTGCCGGGAAGAGGCGCTTATTTTTAAGTTTTTGGCCATATTTGGTTGCATATTAGCAAGTTGTTTTTATTTTCCACTTCTTGGTGGTTGTTTTTGTTCGGAGTAGGTATTTCTTGAGTTCTTGGTGAATTTTTATTGAGAATCCTTACAATATGATTCAAACTTTTAAAAAATATTTTTTTTTTAAAAATGGAGTGTCTCACCTTTAGGGAACTCACGATAAGAAGAGAGGCTCAACAAGCAAGGTTTTATAGGATGTGTCATTCCGATCATCCTACTGAGTCTTTCTATATGTTGAGAGAGGAGCACTATGAGTGGAAAGAACCCTTGATTTCAAAAACCAAGGGTATGATGAAGAATGCCACAAAGAGGTAGGAGATGTTGGTTTTCAAGGGAAAAATCCTAAGAATGGTACTTATACCACAATTCTTATAATTCGGAGTGGAGTGGTAATCTGGATTGGTGTCTGAGAATGAGCCGGAAAACCAACAATACAAGAAATATATTTGACCTTCACCATCTTGCACCATATCCCAAAACCAAGCCCACCAAGAAAGTTCAAGGTTGACACGTGAGGAAGTCATGAATGCAATAGCAAACTTGAACAACTTGGCCAAGACTAGTGAGGAACCGGACATGCGGGTATCCTGTAGTGTTGAGGCTATTGAGGGGTATGTGAGGAATATATTTGAAGTAGTGTCCCGAATGGAAGCTCGTGATTCTAAAAATACACCAGGCCAAGTCGAACTCAAAGATTCGGTGAGTGAGGTCACCATTAGAAATGAGTTTGAGTTTGAAGGGAATGAGGAGTCGGTTGTGGAAGACAACGAAGTGGGGGAAGAGGTGATTGTGCTACATTTATTATTCTTTACATCATCACCCCTCCACCTAGTGAACCAACTCCACCACTTTTGGATGTTTTGAAGGAGATAAGAGAAGCGCCAAAAGACTATCCCAAGGCTCCTAACCACCCTACTCCTTTGAAACTAACTCCACCTCCACAATACTTTACTCTTGAAACTTTTGTACCCCCAACTCTCTACTTTTGGATGCTCATGGTGAAGGGGTTCAAGTATTCACCATATGAATAAAATTAGGGTTGTGTCGACAACCTTAAAAATACAGAGCTATGTCGTGCCGATGACGTAAATAAATTTGGATTTTATTTTGGTTTTTGTTGATTTTTTTGTCTTGTTCTTTCTACGGTGTATTTTTCTTTGATTTTTCAGCAAAGTGAAGTGCATTGGAGGAGATGAAGGAATAAGATCCACGAGAAAGGGAAGAAAGCTTGGAATGTTGGTAAGAAACGTTGTTCTAAGTGCTGGGAAACCTTGTCTATCGAGAGTCACAAATGATATGTCCCGAGTCACAAAAGATATGTTGCGAGTCACAAAGGATATGTTGCGAGTCACAAAGGATATGTTGCGAGTCACAATGAACCAGGGAGGAAAAATGAACTCCCAGCACCAGCTTGTCGCAAGTCGCGGCATGGGCATCACGAGTCGCGATGGAATCAGAACAATTTCTGAAAGAAGTGAGCTCGCATACCCAAGATATTGCAATTCGCGACATGGGCATCATGAGTCACAATGGAATCAGAACAAATTTTGAAAGAAGTGAGCTCGCAAACCCAAGATATTGTGAGTCACGATGGCTTTATCGTGAGTCGCGGCAAGGCACCGTGAGTCACAAAAGGGACTGTCGCGAGTCGCGATGGAGAAACCGGCTTTTCAACTGTGCTTAAACATTGCACAATCCTTTCTTCTTCTCCACCAAATACTACCAAGAACCACCACACCTTCACTCATTCCTCCACCATCTTACCTATATAGACATGAATATTCTTACATCTTTATAATGCCTTTGTTAATCGTAGTATGCCGACTACGTCATTGTGCTTTTGATTGCTCTATTCTTTAATGATGCTTGAATATTTTTACAATATATGTTATATATTTTTATTGGATAATTTCATAGTGGTTATTGCATGATGGATTGGTTGTTCTTTGAGAATACTATGGTTATTTAGTTTTGATACTAAACCTAGTATTACAAATCCTTATGTAATTGTGAGTTTGATGTTGTTCTCTGTGGTGTTAGCCTTGATCAAACGGCGCCAAGGAGATAACATTTTGCTCGAGGGGTGAGTTCTTCTACGGAACTTTTGCTTCCCCCCATCCCGCGGCTCCGAAACCAATTTCGAGACCAATTCTATAGAAATACATGGGATTGTGCCGTATCAACGATGACTATACAGAGAAACAGGAGTCACTCTGCCTCTTACCTTGAGTTTTATTGTTCTTTCCTTATATGTTTACATTGAGGGCAATGTAATCTTTTAAGTGCAGGGAGTGGTTAGAGGGCTCACATGCATGCAAACTTGATTTGGAATTATTTTTGCTACTTTTGATTTGAAAAACATGAGAAAAAGGAAGAAAAAAATTGAAAATTTTGAAAAAATGGAAAAGAAAAAATTTTTAAAAAGAAAACCCACTAAGTTGAAAATTCGAGAGGGAAACTTGGGCAACATTGGGGGCTCGGATAGTACAAAAACCTGAAAGGGCGGCCTCAGCAAAAATAAAGGACTAAATGTGGGTGAGATGTGAGCCAAAAGAAATATGATGTGTGGCTAGGATGAAAACCCGAAGGGGCTCCTAGGAAAAATGAGATAAAGTGAGAAAACAAAAGAAAAAGAAAATTTTGTTACTTTTCTACTCATTTTCCGGTGTTGGAGTCATAAGGTTGCAGTTGAAATATGATGGATCAGGTAGCCTAATATCTTAGGACTTGTTCGGATTGGGTAACTTAGCAGGTTCAAAATGAAGTATGGTTATGAAATTCTTGATTCTTTGTATACTTTGTTTTTAGGTTGATATATTGGTATAGGGTGAAGTATGTGTTTGAACCTTCTCTATGGTTTTGACTTCATTTTGTGCCATTGGATTTTGGTTGACATATTGGTATGAAGTAAAGTATGTTCTTGAATCTCCCATATGGTTTTAACTTCATTTTGTGCCATTGGACTTTGGGATTATCAATTCGGGACTTTGAAATGTTTTATGGGTAGTGAATTGATAAGTGGTAGGTTTGGTTAGATTTAGGAATTCGGGTTGTGTGTGAAAAATTCTCATTTGAGCTTTGATTTTGAGATTTATGATATTGAGAGTTTTTGTGAGACTTTGATTGAGGGAATATTAGTTTAGGATGTAGACATATGAATTCCTTTGTGTGCTTGAATCTTTTCTTACTCAAGGGCGAGTAAGGTTTAAGTGCGGGAAGGTTTGATGTGCCCATTTTATATAGTGATTTTGGGACTTTTAGGATTCAATTTTGTACACTTTTGTGCTCTAGTTGTGCCATTTTGCCTCGAAATTCTTTAAGGAGAGTTAAAAGCGACTTGTACACTTTTATTACTTTTCTAGAGGATTTTATGTGACAAGGCAATTTGTTTGAAGACTTTGAAGATTACCTTTGAAGATTCGAAGACTTGCATTTGAGCTTTTGAAAACTTGAAATGTTGAAGACAAGTAAAGAGAAGAGGAAGACTTGAGAGAAAAAGAAGAAAGAAATCAAAATGCTGGATTGGACACCCGTCGTGGGTCATGATAAAGTTGTCGCAACTCATGACAAAAGGGTGGCCAGACTTCTTTATAAATACTCACCTTATCCCCCCCCCCTCTCTCTCTTTTTCTTCTCTTCTTCTTCTTCACATTTCTGGACTGAAAACCCTCAGTTTTCCTTTCTTTCTTTTCTTAGTTTTTGTAGGTTAGTCATGTGTTTTCATTAGCTAGGTTAGTTTTATACTTGGGAGAAATTGATCAAGGGTTCCAAACCAATGTCTTGAGAATCCTATCTATCTATTTAGTGCTTTTGCTATTATGCCTTTATTGAGCCTTGAATGTGAATTGTTAATGGTATTAATGTTGTTAGAAGTTTAAGTATATCAATTGCTTGTATGATTGCTTGTTAAGGTTGGGAAAAAGTAGCTATGTTCCCCTCTTTTGATATGGAATCCAAGAGCATGAGCTAGAACTTCTAATGGTGTTAGTGTGTTAATAATTGCTAGATGGATGTGATAATGTTGAACTCTTTTTCATGTTTTTTTAATAGCAAATAGGAGAGGTCTATGAACGTTGAACATTCTTGACTTATCTTGTGTAAATGTATGAATTGGTTCAATGCTTTGACACGGTATAGTGTTTGTAAGTGTTACCAAGCTTATTGATTGTCCGTGCTCAACACCATTAATGGGATACTTTTAGCCATTTATCGACTAAAGGAGTCACTAGTGAGGTTTGTCAAGAGATTTCTAATTCACTCTTGCAAACTACTATCTAAGAAATATAGAAAATTTATCTTCACAAGAAGATGAATAGGTTGTTTCACTCGTTCTTGAAGCTTTTGCTATTTAGCATTCATGTGTTCTTAATGTTGTGTTTTACTTAATTAATGTCATGGGTTTTTTGAGAGTAGGAAGTGTTTGTATGATTGAAGTGTTAGGGTGTTAGGAAATTTGCAAATTTCTTAGCTCTTTGGCATGAAAATCCAAGAACATGGACTCATAATTTCTTGTGCATAATGTGTTGTGATTCTTGCTAGATAAGTATGTTAATGTGGATTGTTCTGATATTTATCCTATAGATACAATGAAAGTTGGAATCTTGAATGTGGTTTGTTCTAGGTTTAGTCTAATGAATGCTATGTTTGGTTATATGGACATGTCTTTGGTAAAAGGCTTGTTATCAAATATACGATCCTTCATGTATAATGCCATTGATGAAATACCTTTATGGTGTGGTTTACCTAAATTGATTATCAATGAGGTTTGCAAAAATGTCGTTGTTTGCATTTGTAATTTACAATCCAGAAGGAATGAATGTTGATCTTCAATTGGGAAGTGATAACCTTTGCCATAGGTAACAAATGTGATAGATTGAGTGAATGGTTCAATGATCTACACGAGGTTTGGAAGTAAATAATAATTTCCCCCAATGCTTTGTCTTTTATAGTTTTAAACCCCTTTTCTTAGTTTGTTTGATGAATAGCATAGTTACTTGACTTTGCTAGTTATTTTGTATTTTAATTTCATAACTTAGGACCAAAACCAACCAACCCCCTCCCCTTTTTACTTGCTTATATATAGATATATATACTTCTAGCCTAATATCAACTTATACATTTAAACGCTTAAGAAAATTCCTCTTCTTCGTGGATAACCCCGACTTTCCATCATCTACTTATTTGTAGATAGGAAGCATTTAGGGCTTATAAATTTAACTTTGAGAGGTACGGCTACGACCTCCCACTTACATGAGATTATTTTTCAATGAGGATGTTCTTATTTAAATGGTCTTCATGTTTGGATTATCATGTTTTGAATGTCCAAGCTATTTAAGTAAAATTTACTTGTTGAATGACAATGTGAGCCATGCCTTGTTTTGAAGATCACATTACCACTTTTTACCTCATTTTGTTAGGATGCCACCCAAAAGAAATACGTTGGAGAAGGGAAAATCCACTTGGTGAGAAGAGAAAGAAATTGGTTAATGGTGTAAACCATAAACTGGTAACTCCTACTCTTTGAAACCCCGCCACTTTGACCGATGAGTTTATGGAACTATCCAATATTTCCATGGCTGCAGCACGGAGGTTGGGAAATTTGAGAGAACTAAATAGGAGTATACTAGTGACCGGCTTTGCATGCAAGGACACCTTGGCAGCTCTAGGCTTACTTGAGCCCATGACCTATCTCTTAAGCCGAGTAGGTCTAGAGGGGTTCTTAGAAAAATATTCTAAGATGTACATCAGGTAGACCCTAGAGTTCCAAGCTACTCTTTGGTCAGTCACGAACAAGAATGTACACAAGGCTATCAAATTCAATCTTGATGACAAGGAGTACTGGCACAACACTTGGGACATCCGGTTACACAAAGCGCATTGGCCAACTTGGGACGATCGGGTACAAGGTATAATATCGAGAAGTGAGCCAAAGCATCCATGGTGGGACCTACGAAATCAGAGGGTAGATATGTATGGATTTATGGCAAAGCGAGCACTTGCAGTTTATGGTACTTTCACAGCCAGAGTGCACCGCCATCAACCATGACACATGCTTGGATTGCCTATTTATTGAGCTGGACCAACACTTTGAGAGAGAGTTTTATAGAGTCTTAGCCACCCCAGAGATAGATATTGAGGAGGCCGAAGGTGGGACATCTTTGAGAGCACATCATAGCCACTCTTGCCTATCCTCAAACATCATTGACCGATTGCAAGCACTTTGGAATCAACTTTTGAGCTTCACCCAAGTGTTACAAGAGGTGGTCCAAGCGATATGAGGAGTGAGGATGCAAGTGGAGGATCATAGTTCGAGGATGGATCGCATCGAGGGCACACTTCAAGCAACAACATACCTTGATATGAGCTTCACTAGTCACAATGAGGTGGAAAGCCCTTTAGGGCCGTAAGAGTGAGTGTCACTATTTCTTCCAACCTCACTTATGTTTTGACATGATTTTTGTTGCATTAGAGAGTATGCATTGGTTAAGTGTGGGGAAGATAGTAGTGAGCACTTTAGGAATTTTATTCTTGGATTTCCTTTGTTAATTTTCATTCTTTTGTTTGTATTTTTTCTTGATTGTTGGTGATTTTGTGTTTGGATTGTTGAGGGATGATTTTAGATTGATATTTGGTGGCATGGCATTCTATGCTAGGGTTTCTAGTTTGCATGAGGTAGGTTGTTTTAGCTATTGGTGGTGTATTTTTGTTTTGATCTTATTTCTTGTAGTATGAAGCCCACTTTTGGGGTGATTTGTGCTATACCAAAAAAAATTGAAAATGAAAAAAAAGAAAAAATACAAAAAACCCGGACAAGTAGAAAACCCCGAAAGGACAACTTGGGTAACATTGGGAAAAGCCCGGACAGGTCGAAAGACCTAGGTAAAAATGATAGGCTATGCCCAACTAGGCTTATGAGCCTAGGCATAAATGAGAGGCCGTGGGAAAAAAAGGTGAGAAGTGAGTACCCTTTGTGTGTTAAAGCTAGGATGAAAACCTGAAAGGGCTCCTAGGAAAAACGAGAGAAATTGAGAGAGAAAAAAAACTAGGTTGATGATAATTTTGAATCCTTGGTTGTAACTAGGTTGAGAATCACGACTATCCCTATGTTACAACCAGGTTGATGACTCTTGGATTTCCTTGGTGGATTGTTTTTGGGAGCCAACTCTTGGATTGCTTTAGGGATCATTTTTGGAAAAGTAATCTAGCTTTACACTTATCTTCTTGGCTTACCTTTTTCCACATTTTATTTTGGGTGGTTAGATTTCTTATGTTCTTTGGAGAGTGTGAGAGTTGTGAGATTCTTAATCTTTTGGGAGAAACAGGGTAATCCAACAGGGTAATCTTTTGCACACTATATCTTGCTTAATTCTTTGTCTTGTCTTTGTTAACTCGAGGACGAGTAAAGGGTTAAGTGTGGGGAGTCTAATTTGCTTCATTTTGTGTGTGTTAACCATTGCATCTGGCATAGTTTTTAGCATGTTTCGTTTGGCGGATTGCTAGTATTAGTTGAGTTTACATGACAAGGGGTTTAAACTACCATGTTTGGTTTTCTTGTCTAAATCCTGCATTTTATAGACTTAATTAGTACTAATGGACATCTTGCATGGGCTCTTAGATCTTCCATTTAATCATCTACATTGGGTCGCCTGTGGGTACTTTTTATTTAAATTCCATGTGAAGGCTGTTTGTAAGGGCGGTAGAAGACATTGAAGGCTATTTGCAAGAACGGTAGAAGAGATTAAAGGTCATTCACCTCTAGAATGGTAGTAGACGAAGGCCACAAACATTAATGTGGGGAAGAAGGATATTGGAGTCAAAGATAGGCGGAAACAGAGATCAAAGCGGCTAATGAAGAAGCGGGGAATCCTGGTCCAATGAGTTGTGCTGAGAATGATCCAAGAAGAATTAGCTTTCAAGGTTAATTTCCTTGGATTTTTCTTCTCGAGAAATACAAAATAAAATACTAGAACTCAATAATTGGACTAATGGTTCACCCATAGCAAAGAAAGCAAGTTCAGTCGGACAAAGTACCGCAGGTCAGTACAGGCCGTTCATTGTAAGACACCAGTGACCTGCGCCAAAGGAGGTGTCTCCCACCAACAGTTCCAACACATGGCAGTGGCACGATCTGCACCAAATCTCACAGTCTGCGCATCACAAGTTCAAGAATTTGCTAAAACAATAGCTTAGTATAGGCACAGACTATCCCATTCACGACGGCTTGTGTCATTCCAGGTTCTAGATACCAAGACCAGCCTACGTCCCACACCAAAGTCTGCCTACGTGCTAAGTTTTTGAGTGGAACGAGCCTCCAGACCACGCCCAGTGCCAAAGCCCCCACCCGGCACCAAACCCCTAAGAAAACCCTGCCTATAGGTAACGGCCCGTGCCAAGACTTGTGCCTCGTGGTTTAAAAGTTCCAAATCCAGCCTACAGACGGCAGTCCATGTCCATGTCCACGGTCTGTGTTAGACCCCATGTTGTGGCCTGTATTGTGGCCCGCATCAGATCCAGCACCCCATGCCAGACATGCGAGGTAGCCCATGCCAGATCTAGTGCCCCTCACTGGATGAAGGAGCACAGCCCGCACACATTCATGAAGTCCGCAATAAGTACACGGTGCGGCTGCGCCATCCGCGACGGCATGTGCTGGGCGGCGGCTGAACTAGGGTTTAAGCACTTTTGGATTATTTTGGGCCTATTTTTAGGCCCAATCCCCTTTTCCTATAAATGTGACCTTAGTATACTAGGTTAACATGTACAAAATATATTAGTTCATTAGGAGAGCACTTTTAGAGAGAGAAACACTTTCCCTCTTTTTTTCCTTTTTTTTCATGTTCATCCTAGATGTGGAATTCAAACTCATATTTGAATTCCATATCTATGGAGTAGTTTCCATAGCTTGGGGGTAATTTTAGTGCATGATTTAGTTTATGTTTTGTGAGATTCATTAGATTCATCCTAGTATTTGTGTTCATGATATTATTATGATTGTTCTTGAATTTTTGAAATGCATGAATAGTACACCACATTAAAACACACTTTGGGCTATATTCATGTATGGTGTAAATATTGATGCCCCATTGGGAAGAGAAACCTGGATGTTAGAATGGGTAAGGGAGTACTTTGCGTCTGCGTCGGTGTGTGCAGGGGAGATTCGAGTATTGCTCTGACTTACTTTCCATCGCACCAGTCTTAGCTGATTACGTAAAGTTTTCTGATAGGTTGCAGATAGAGAGAGTGAAAAAGTAGCAAGCTAGGATTGTAAGAGGCCCTAGTATCATAGATTAGGTGCTAACGACCTCTGGGCTTTGTTGATAAGACTCGAGGGAAGTAGTGCATTCATCGTGGAAGCCTAAAATGTAATCGTACGAGGGAACATTAGACCTAAAAATGGTTGGACCTTGTTGTACTCCCTTAATTATGATGGCAACATTGATGGAGGGTTGCGAGCGCACCCGATATGACAGGTACATGGAACTGTATTCCATCGGCCACACCACGTGTGATAAACACTCTATTAGGTTGTTTAGTAAATCTTACATGTGAATGAATCGAGGATCAAAACAATAGATTAATCATGTTGGAAAATGATTCCCCAAGTGCTTAGTGTAGTTAGATTACTTGTTGTTTGTCTTTATGCTTCGTAGTTGTTAATCTGAAAACCAACCCCCCATTGTGTTTGCATTTACCTACTATTTCTTTCACTCGTACGGATTGACGACCTGTACGAGGTTGTGTTTTTAGTTGATACTTGAGCCCTAGCATCTCTGAGGACAAACCCAGGGCTTATAGCTAAGTACCCTTTATGTAGCATAGCAGTTAGAACGGGTGTAGAATTATAAATTTTATCTTTGACCTTCTCAGCCTATGCTCAGGTTAATTAGCTATAATTAACAACCCCGGGTGGAGGTAGGTCAACATCTTCTAGTGTACATTAGAATACATTTTTCTGCATACAAAACCTAGTACAAAAATGTTAATCGTTATAAATTCTTTCAGAAGGTTTTGCAAAATATTGTCTCTAGAGTACTTCCCGTGCTCGGACATGGTCTCTTTTAATATGATTTCTGATTTTCTTTGGTAAGGTTGGAGAATTTTGAGCACTCTCATCCTCAATGAGTGCATCCCATATTCTTTCCATTTCGAGCAAATTCAAAACAAAATTAATCGTCAGGATCGGTATTGGGTAAGAAACCGGAAATATCGTAGGTTGGTGGGTTTGATGATTCTCCAAAGTGAAGATCATCATTATTGTTAGGGGAATTAGAGGAATACATGGTTGTGTAGAAATTGTGTAAATAGGAATTTGGGGTTGAAATGAAAGGTAAACGAATGTCCATTTTATATAAAACCATCAAGTGTGAAAACCCCATTAATTTTGTCTAGCGGAATCTTGAAATGATGAATTCAATCCACGTGAATAGATGGGACGTGTCCATGACAACCCAATTAATTTTGTCTAGCATAATCTTGAAATGATGAATTCAACCCACATGAACAGATGAGACGTGTCCATGACAGCCCCATTAATTTTGTCTAGCAGAATATTGAAATTATGAATTCAACCCCTGTGAATAGATTGGACATGTCCATGAAATCCCCATTAATTTTATCTAGCGGAATCTTTAAATTATGAATTCATTCAACCAATTATTACAACTAAAAAATTTAAAACAAAACATAGACAACTTAAATATCAATCTAGCCTAACCAATTATAACAAAAATTAATGACAAATGTATGGTCTAGTTTGACCAGTTATTACAATTAAACGATTACAATCAATTCTGACCATAGACTATCCCTATTAATTTTTATCGTAGTGCTACCTCTGTTGTGTCAAATCTCACTTTTCAATTAGATGAACTCCCATTGCGCTATGTTATACTCCATTTTCACTCTTTCACTATCCACAACCTTTTTCAGCATTTTAGTCGTTTCTTCGATTGCGGACACACACTGCATTCTTTGTGATTCTTTTGATTGTCCATCATCTGTTTTTCTTCATGTTGCCTCTCATTTCCCCCCTTTCCTTGCATTTGTCGGCTATCAACCAATAGGCCTTGATGGATATTGCATAGTTTGAGCATCTTCACTACTACGGGTCATTGAGGGCTCCCGGGGTGAATATTCTTCTCCATCAGTTTCCTTTGGGCCATAAATTTAGGATTCTGCCTGCACAATTCATAGCAATGAATGAATAAACATTGTTGGACATCACTTTCATATGCGAACAAGTTCATGGCCCCATGACTTTATATCTCCTTGGCTAGAGCCACTCCCGCTCCGACTATAATGGTGTGTGGTTTTACTCACATCCCACATATTTGTCAATATCGAGAAAAAGTCTTTGCTACCGAAACTTGCACGACTTCATTGACTGGGGTCATTTTACATAATGATTCACATCGATCATAATTTTAGACCAAAACACACCAACATTCTGACATGTGCCCACTACACAATTGGTGGAATGCTCCATTTGTTCTGGCTAACTTTCTTCTTCGTATCCTTATTCTCGGACACTCGTACAATTTTATCGCTTTCTTCACCTACATCATTTCCGAAACGAACAATCATTTTTTTGTCATTGTAAAACAAATGTCGAACATATACTAATTAAAATATGTTTATTTATTTTTAAAAAATGAACACATTAAATATACTAATTTTAATATACACAGTAAAATGAGAGGCAACATAAATGAATTAAATATACTATATTCTTAAAAATACTAATTTAATATACTAATTTAAATACTTTTATTCATTTAAATAATATAACAAAAACAATTTTTTACATATACTAATTTAAATAATTTTATCCATTTAAATAATATATCGAATATACTAATTTAAAAATATAACAGAAAAAAATAAATGGAATGTAGATTAATTTTAAACTAGATTATTCATAACTAAAATATAACACATTAAAATAGGTCTTACCATCCCAAACTTCGTGACTTCCAAATTGTCAGCCATGTCACTACAAAAATTTTGACTCGGTGAATCACGACATCCTCGGCTTAAATAGGCTCCTGATTCGTTCATAGCCTAAAGATGTTAAGAATGAAAGCTTTGACTTAAAAATTTGGGTGGGAATTTTACAATTACGCATTTGGATTTTGGGAAGAGTGGTTGAGGTTAGGAGAGTTCATGTATGCATTTTGGGAAGAGTGGTATTGATTTTTGAAATTCATGTATGAATGTTGGGAATTCATATATAAATTGGAAGGGATGTTTGGAGAATTTTCATAAAATGCCGAATTTGAAAATAATGGACGACAATTTATATTTTGTGACGAGTTTTTTGAATTTGAAATTACCTTATCTTTCCCGCTCGGCATTTTTCGTGAATCCATCACAAAACATGGAAACAATAGTGAAATAGGAGAAATATTTAGAAGATGAAAAAAATGAGGTAGAAATATTGGAATTGGAAGTTGTGTGATGAAATGGGTTATATGTATAAAAGTTGGGGAAGGGATGGAAAAAATATGAAATTTAATTTCTGAAAATTTTAAAAAATATGCTTTTTTTAAAAAAAAATAGCTGTTGGGATATGTGTCACCTGTTCATTGGGACACGTGTCTGATTTAAACTATGCATGTGAATATAGTTATTGCATGGGAACACGTGCGCCCTATGATTGGGCCATGTGTCCCTTGCATTTAAGTTAAATCAGGAAGGCTAAAACCAGCAGTTACAGACATGTGGCCCAATCAATGGGTAACATGTGTCCCCATCGGAAAATTTTTAAAAACTAGCCATTAGTGGGACACTTGGGCCAATGGCAGGCTGCCACGTGTCTAACGTGGGGATAAAAAATAAGCCGCGTGTGAGTGGCCCCATAGCCTGCTATGGGTTTAAAAAGTGGTCTCTTTCCAAGAGACCACAGAGTGGTTTCTTATTAAGAAACCACTCTAGAGACCACCATTGTGGAAATTTTTGGTCTCTAGAGCAGTTTCTTAAAATTAAGAGACCACCACTGCAAATGCTCTTAGGCACCTTCAGCAAAATGCTTGTACGCACTATGGAAAATTGAAGAAATACGCTCAATTCAAAAAGGTGTTTGATTGTTGCTTAACTGGGCATGTTAATCATGAAACATTTGAAGACACTTGGAAGACCATGATCACAACATATTGCTTAGAATACCACACACGGTTTCAACAACTATACCATATCCGTGAGAAATGGAGCCAAGCTTTGAACAAGGATTTTTTCCCTGCTAGAATTCTAGCATCACAAAGGAGTGAGAGTACCAATAATGCCATCATGTTCAATTCTAGTAAAACAACATCTCTCACTCAATTCTTGAGGATACATGAGAAACCTTTCAAGAAAGTGAGAAGCATAGAGAGTGAAACTGAACACAACTACGCTCGATCTGTCCCAGAGTATGTGCATGATATTCATGTTGGAATTTTAAAACATGTAGGCAAGGTCTATAGTATAAAACTGTATAGTAACTTCAAGAAGGAACTTGACGTCGCAATGGAAACAACAACAATGGAAAGCTACAACAGTGGTAATTTCAAACTGTTTGAAGTAAGTTGGGAGAAGGACCCAACAGTAATAGAATCAGTA
This sequence comes from Rubia yunnanensis, assembly GCA_037428765.1. NCBI lineage: Eukaryota > Viridiplantae > Streptophyta > Magnoliopsida > Gentianales > Rubiaceae > Rubia > Rubia yunnanensis. Next base: position 41,126,670 of record CM075061.1, on the reverse strand, counting down.
ATGTTAAAAAAACACAAATCAGTTGAGCTCAAATGTTCTTGCAAGGCGTTTGAAGAAACGGGTATGTTGTGCTAAATTGCTCTTCTCATAAACAATTATGGTTTGAGTAATAACTACTATTATTTTATAGACCCTCTAATATATGAGTCAGATGTTTCAACATGAAACAAGTATGTTGTGCTTTCATTGCATTAGAGTTTGGCACCTCCATTCCATTTTATGAATACCCCCCACAGTACATTATTACAAAATGGAAAAAGAATATGAAGAAATAGGCCTGGGATAAATAACTCAAGAAAGACATCGACTCGACAACGAAGAAATTGAAGAACACCATTCCATGGCACCATAAAATGGTAAGGAAATTCTACAACCTGATCTTGAAGAGTGAAGACAATGTAAATGCTAGAAGAGTTCTCGAATATGCACTAGGTAAGGAAACAAGCGCAATTAAGAAAATCTTATATATATAATCAAGTGCAACATAACAAAACAATGCCATCAGCGCATCAAGTTCACTCATAACAAACATACTTGATCCAAAGTATGTGGTGTATGTGTGGCCCAACATGAAAAGGGCTGAGAGTTGCAAAACTCGTCCCCATTATCCTGCCAAGCTTCGGTTCAAAACAAGGAATATGTAGACACAACAGACACAAGAATCACGAATCAAAACAGAAAACTTGGGCCATAAAAAGGGAATACACAACGAACACAAAGGCCATGACCGAAGAATGTGGTAGGAGTGGCGTGTCCACAATCTCAAATTCCTAAGAACAGGGAATTGGAAAGGGAATGAGCCTATAAATATAACAAGCTCCGCAGGAGCGAGGGTAAGTGCTACGATATAGAGAAATTCCATTTCTTGAAGAGATGACTAACTTGATCGTCGGAGGGGCTCTCCCGAATCACTTTCGGGGCTGTATTTGCAGGTGAAGGAATTGAAGCATCTGAACCAAGAAAAGGCTACCTGGATGGGCTACTACATCATTTGGCGCCGATTGTGGGGAATGGAATTTTTTTCCTTTCATTCTCAGGTTGCTCAGGTTAGCAATGGCGTTCACTTGGAGTGAAAAAAGCCACAACCATCAGTCACAAGAGCAAATGCTAGGAAAAAATAAGGGAACACACCACCAGCAACATTATAAACCTAGTAAAGAGAAAGGATTTAGTAAACAAGAAACAGAGGAGGAGGAAGAGGAGGCAGAATCTCCAAATTGTGATAAGGAAAAATGGGCATTCGCAGCATTCTTTGAAGCAAACAGGGAGGATCTGTATGATCAATTCTTGATGATTCTGAGGCAAAAACCCCTTAGGCCATAGAAAATGGAAAATTAAGAACACAAACGTCTCTGCTATGAAGAAGAGTTTCATGACATTGTCGCAGAAAATGAATGGATAAGTCTCCTTTCGCACCACATTTATGAGACTTCCGGATGCCTAAAGATTTCAAGCTTTCTCTACACGTTAAAGTCTATGATGGTACCACATATCCAAAAGAGTTCTTAAATTCATATAGATACACCATGAGATTCCAAGATTCGGACATAGAACTAGTTTGCAAAGTGTTTCCCATCTTTCTATCAAGCACTGCAATTATGTGGTACGAAGACCTTCCACACAGAAGTATCAAGTCTTGGGCACAACTGTTAAATTTATTTTTCGGACGTTTCTACCAAAAGAAGAAGTTCACTATAATGATTGGGGATCTCAACAATATAGCACAACAAAGTGATTTAAGCCTAGCGGAGTATCATAGTTAATTCGTCACACAGAGCCTACAAGTTTGAGATTTGTCATTTCAATCGTCATTAGGTTCTTTTACAGGGGCATGAGATCCAGAGAATTTTACAAGGAATTGAAGAAGAATATGCTAGACCCAAGGGAATTATAGAAAATGATTAAACGGCATGTGTGATCTTAAGAGGCAAACAATTGAAAGATAGAGAAGGAATGGGGTGAAAAGCAAACAATAGATGATTCCTAAAAAAACTGGCCGAAAAAAGGAAAAGTAAACACCACTTTCAGAAGAGGAGAGCCAGGCTCACAGGGTGCAGGGTTTGCCATTTCAAGATACGCGTCTAACGAAGACAAGGAAAGAAATATGGCTGGAAAATAAGGATCTATTTCGAGAACCAGCACCAATGATCGAACTGCCAGAAAAAAAATTCACGAGAGCTTTATTGTGTCTTTCACAAAGATCATGTCCATGACATAGAGTACTGCAGGGACCTAAGAAGACAGATTTAAGAAAGTCTGAGGAATGGAAACTTGGACCAATATAGAAAAGAAGCAACAAGTCAGTATGGGGACGCAAATGAGACACCGAACCTGTCTCCACAAAACCAAGGTACTGCGACGACAATGGGTAAGAATAAAAAAATAACGGTGGCTGTAGAGTACAATGACAATGTGGATAGCGAAGCACCAGAGACAATTAACTTCTCCGTACATGGTTCCACATAGTCGCTGCCCAATAACGCGTGGAAGTCCATAGAAAAGTACTCTCCTCCACAAGAACCAGTTGATAAAAGGTTCTGCCCAAATGAGTAATTACCTTCAACGAAGAGGATGTAGTACCCAATGCCTCACCGCACAACGATCCAATGGTCATCATAGCAAAAATCAGAAATGCAACTATCCACAGAGTTTTTGTAGATGATGGTAGTGCGGTCGAGATACTATTTATCGATTGCATCAAAAGGTTGGGCTTAAAGAGAACAGATTTTAAAAAAATCCACATCTTTGCTGGTCGAATTCCTAGGGTGAGTGGAAACGGCTCTTGGAAATATACAGTTACCTGTTACGATGGCAAAAGGCGGGAAAAATTGCACAATCATGTGTGACTTCATTGTTATAGATGCCCCAAGTACATTTAGTGACATAATTGGAAGATCTTGGATAAACATAGCTAAGGCAATATGGTCCCCTTATTACCTGGTAATGAAATTCCCAACCCAGCTGGAGTAGCAACAATTAGGGGAAACTAGCAAGCAGTCAGGCAATACACGGTTATAGCAATGAAGTAAGAAAGATAGGAGAAAAGGAAAAGATGGTTAACACTATTTCAGGAGGAGGCTTATTAGAACATTTGGATGAATCAATTGACCATGGTGAAGAAACAGAGTTAGCAAACCTAGATGCCAAAAATGACTCCAAATGCATAAAGATTGGAAAACATCTTCCAGCTGGAGAAAAGGTGAAGGTAATTTAATTCTTTCAAAGCCATAGGGATACGTTTGCATGGGATGTAGAGAACATGGGAGGAGTAAGCCCAAAAATTGCTAACCATTCATTGAATGTCAGTAAGTTAAGTAGAAACAACATTGCTTTGCTAGCGATAGACTAAAAGCGAAAAAAAGAGGCTACATTGCTGTTGGAAGCCAAAATAATAAGGGAAGTCATATACCCAACGTGGTTAGCGATCCCAATCATGGTGAAGAAGTCAGACGATGCTTGGAGGATGTGCATTGATTTCACAAACTTGAACAAAGAATTTCCAAAGGATTCCTATCCTCTTCCAATGACCGATCAACTGGTAGAAGCAATCTCAGGACACGAAGTCTTGGCTTTCTTGGATGCATACAAAGGATATCACCAAATGCTGATGAACCTGGACGATGAAGAGAAAATAACCTTCATAACAAGCTTCATAATGTTTTGTTATATGAAGATGACTTTTGGGCTAAAAAATGCGGAAGAAACATACAAGAGGGTGATTGACGCATTCAGAAACCAAGTAGGGAGAAATATTAAAGCATACGTTGACGATATGGTGATCAAAAGTAAGAAGGTAGAAAACTTCGCTAAAGACTTGAAAGGAACTTTGGACACTTTAAAGGACATAGGAATGAAACTGAACCCTAAAAAGTGTGTAATTGGAGTGGGGGCTGGAAATTTCTTGGGGTACAAGGTTTCCTTAAGGGGTATAGAGGCTAACCTAGACAAGATACAAGCCATAGTGGATCTCTCCCAACCGCGAACAGTTATAGAACTGCAAATCTTAATGGGATCATTGGCACCGCTCAGTTGTTCCGTATCAAAGGCTACGAAAAAGCACTTTTCACTCTTTGAATTGCTAAGAAAAGAAAGAAAATTTAGCTGGAGCGAAGACTGTCAGAGAGCATATGAGGGGTTAAAAGACTGCCTGTATTTGGAGAAACATTATAATTATACTTAGCAATCTCGCAAAATGATGTCAGCTCTGTGTTAGTTCGCTTGGAAGGACAGAGACATGTTCCAGTTTATTACATCAGTAGAATCCTGCAGAAGGCGGAGACAACTTACATACCTGTAGAAAAGCTAACCTTGGCTTTGGTCTATTCGGAGCGAAGATTGAGAACTTACTTTCATAGCCACAACATAGTAGTTTACACAGGGTTCCTAATTAAGAACATCCTCTCTAAACTCTAGTCTTCAGGCAGGTTCGCAAAATGGGCTCTGGAACTAGGTCAATTTGAAATGCAATTTCAACCTGGAACAGTATTCAAAGCTCAAGCATTGGCAGACTTCATTGAAAAGATGTCAAGTGAAGAAACACTAAGAGCAAGCATCCATCAGAGATTCACAATCGACAAAGGTAAGACAAAATGGAAACAGGTGGCTTGGACGTTGTTCATTAATGATGCATCAAGCAAGGAAGAATGTGGAGCAGGACTGCTTTGAGTGGACCCGAATGGGTGCGAACACAGAAACTGATTATGATTCTACTTCTTGCTTACCAACAATGAAGCAGAATACAAAGCTCTAATTTATGGATTAGATCTCACGATCAAGATGAAAGTAAGAAGTGTTCGGATATCTAGTGATTCCTTAATTGTAATCCAATAAGTGCGAGGTGACTATGAGGTACGAGAAGACCAGTTGATGAAATATTTGGTGAAGGTGCGACAGCTCATAGCCCAGCTTGAATATTTTGACATGAAACACGTCTCGGGATGCGAAAACACACAGGCAGACGTATTAAGCAAGCTAGCAACTGCAGGGTTTGATTCCCTTACTCAACAAAGGGATATCATCATGGAGGTTATCCCAGTTAGAAGCACCATATCAACGGCGGTGCTAAGAATCCAAGAAAATGAAGCAAGCTGGATGGCTCAGCTAATAGATTTCTTCGCAAAAGAGACGTTACTAGAAGATTAGGTGGAGGCTAGAAAGTTGGAATTGTGTTCCTCTAATTATGCATACAAAGATGGAACATTGCACAAAAAAGGATTCTTGTCCCCATGGATAAAATGTGTAGGGCCAACAAAGGCATTTGAGATCTTAAAAGAGGTTCATGAAAGCTTATGTGAAACGCACCAGGGAGCCAGGATGATAGCTAGAAAAATAATCAGAGCAGGGTACTACTGGCCGACTATGTTCAATGACGCAAAAAAAATATTCCGCAAGTATAGGAGTTTCCAAATTAACGCTTTGCTATCACATAAGCTGCAATCAACTTTGACAGGAATCTAGGGAGCCTGGCCATTTGAAAAGTCGTGGATAGACTTAGTGGGACCATTCCTAAGAGGAGAAAGCAACGCTAAGTTCCTCACTGTAGTGGTCGTTACTTCATAAATTGGGTCAAAGCTAAGCCATTAGAACGTGTCATAGCCGAAGCCACAAGGAAATTTGTATGGAAAAACATCGTGTGCCACTTCGGAGTACCGCATACCATTGTCACAGATAACGGAATAGAATTCACAAGTGTGGTGTTCATTGACTAGTGTTCGAAGCTCGGGATTACTCAGAATTTTATCTCTGTGGTACATCCTCAAGCCAATGGCCAAGTGGAAGTGACAAACATGACCATAGTTCAGGGGATACAGAAGCGATGAGAAGGAAAGTGAACAGGATAGGTGGATGAGCTTTCGAACACGCTATGGTCGAATAGAACAACCATCCGACAGCTAACGGGAAAAATGCCGTACACTTTGGTGTCGATCACGAAGAAATTATACCCTTAGAAATTGGAAATTCAAGTCTCAGGATAAGCAATTATAAGGAGATGGAAAATTTAGATGTGTTGAAGCTGGAACTGGAGGAGCAAAGAAACTTGGCAAGTATCATAAAATCTAAACATAAGGAAAGAGTAGAAAGAGTGTACAATCAGAATGTAAAGGAAATGCAATTTTAGATCAGTGATCTGGTGCTGAGAAAAATAAATTCTAGCCTCGCTGAAGAGCGAGGAAATCTATGCCTAAAGTGGGAAGGACCATACAAAGTCATGAAGGCTCATAAGTCCAACAACTATGAGTTAGAAAGAATGGATGGCACTGCAGTCCCGAACAAGTGGCATGTGACTAACTTAAGGAGGTTTTATGTCTAAAAGAAAAATAGAGAGCGACTACCTGTAAAGACACAAGGAAATTATCCTTGTTTTCCTTAAGTATCACAATTCCACTGCGATATGATCACCATCATACATATTTGATATAAAAACCACTTTGGTGGACCATGATTATGCTTTCTATTCTTCATATTATTTACCAAGACTTGACAAACAAAATTTAACAGTGGGCTATAGATCCCGCATTCTCGTCAACGCTTGCAAGCCTTAGATATTACAAGTAAAACAACCGCAAGTTATAGATCTTGCGAAATTGGAAATGCTTCTGAACTTTGGATCTTGCAACTTTGCAAATAAAACAAACGCAAGCTATAGATCTTGCTCAAATGTCAATGTTGGCAAGCTTTGGATCTTGCAACTTCATGAATCAAAATAATTGCAAGCCACATATCTTGAACAAGTGGCGATGCTTGCAAACTCTAGATTTGGAACTTTGCGAATCAAACAAACACAAGCTATGGATCTTGCTCAATTACCAAAGTTGGCAAGCTTTGGATCTTGCAGCTTCGTGGATTAAAAAAATTGCAAGCAATAGATCTTGCAACTTTGAAACATCAATAAAGCAACCAATATATTTAGCAACAAAGCAGAGATGCCCACAAAGCACAAGATCGTAGAAGATCGATAATGATAGAAAAACGTGGCAGTAAAACATATAGGAAACAATCGTTATCAGTACAAGACGATTCATGGACCCCAAAATCAACAAAAAATACAGACGATCATATCATCTATTGCAAAAAAGAAGACACACTATCTACACCTTGATAAGCCTTATGGTCCAGAAGTAGAGGAACCAACGCAATGACGATTAAGTTCAATTTCATATAGAGGGCGCTCGATTAAGTTCAAATTCCCTATATAAGAGATATAGCAATAACAAATGTCAGAGAATTTTGGGCTAGAATACCGAATAATGGGAAGCAAATCGCGAATTTCAAAAACAAAATCCCAACAAATGCTGCCTTGTCATGAGGAGCTCAAGATTCAAAATTTTAAAATTTGAAGAGCAATCAAAGATAAAATTATGGCCAACAAGACTACATCACTTCGCAAGGCTAAACGTAGCTTCTTCATCACGAACATTCTGTACAAGAGTAACACAATAATCACGAATCGTGGCAGAGAATGTGGGCCATGAAAAATTGTGCACAGCTAACACAAAGGCCACGAATGAGGAACGTGGTAGGAGTGGCGTGTCTACGATCTCAAATTCCTAAGAACGGGGAACTGCAAAGGGAATGAGCCTATAAATACAACAAGCTGTGTAGGAGCCAGGGTAAGCACTACGATATAGAGAAATTCCATTTCTTGAAGAGAGGACTGACTTGATCATAGGAGGTGCTCTTCCGGAATCACATTTGGGGCTGTATTTTTCGGTAAAGGAATTGAAGCAAGTGAATCAAGAAGAGGCTACCTGGATAGGCTACTACATCAGTATGCAAATAAAAAAGGAAGGTGTGCAAGAATCAAGTCGACATTAGAGAAAGGAAAACGATCTACAAATGATTTTGGTACTAGAACACCAAAACAACATCATTTGAATCACTTCAGCAACTTATTTATTTTACATTTCAAGTGTAATTTGAATCTAAAATTTCCTTTTTTGTCACTTTATAGATTGCATTCATAAAAATGTTTATTCTAAAATATTCATGTTTCTTGATAAAGAAGTAGTCATTCAACAAGCATTGCATGTATTATAATCAATGCACTAAAATGGTAAACTTATGAATCTTTCGCTATAAATTCTCAATGTTTTAAACTAAACATCTAATCTACAAAAATTAAAATCAGGTTGATAGCATGCTAAACTTCTAAATTATGAAACTCATGGTTAAGATGTATCACTATAAACATGTAATATTTTAACCTAAAATCCAACCTCCCACAAAAATAAGCAGATAACTTCGAAATTTTAAAACAAAGAACTAGAACAAAACAAACTTTTGAAATGTCCATTTTATAGTGAGCATGTATCACTATAAATCATCAACGTTTTAACATAACAATCCAACCAGTCATACCTAAAGTCAGATTGCCTCAAAGTAACAAAAGAGTATATGTTTTCATCCAAAACATACAACTTCTGGGAATATAAATCCAAAAACTATTGCTAAAAATTTTCAAATCACATATCAATGAGAAAAAAGTTCAAAACATGGCATTATCTAGCTACTTTCTTCTTAAAATCATTGATCTTCTTCATTACGCGTGCATTAACCGATGCATTTGGCATACTTTTTAGTTAGTTTGATTTGGTAGATTGGTAGTATTAGTTGAGTCTATGTGACGAGGGGTTTAGACAGCCATGTTTGGTTTTCCAGTGTAAATCCCTCGTTTCGTAGACTTAATTGGTACTAGTGGACATCTTGTATCCATGGGCTCCTTCATCTTCCTTGTGATTATCTTTAGCAGGTTGTCTGTGGGTACTTTTTGTTTACAGTCTATGTGAAGGTCATTCGTAAGGGTGGTAGAAGATATTGAAGACAGTTTGTAAGGACGGTAATAGAGACGAAGGCCATTCACAGTAGAATAGTACTAAATTAAGGCCATGATCATTAATACGTGGCAGAAGGAGATTGAAGCCAAAGATAGGTGGTATTGGAGTTTAAGGGGGCCAACGAAGAAATAGGGAATCGTGGTTCGATGAGTTGTGCTTAAGTCCGAAATAGGTCCAAGAAGAATTAGCCTTCAAGGATGGTTCCATTGGATTCTTCTTTTCGAGTACTATAAAATCAATTACTAAAACACTCAAATCGCACTGATGGTTCTCCCAGAGCAAAGTAAATAAGTTAAGCCAACCAAGGCACCAACAAGTTGGCGTGGGTTGTGCATGTTTTAGCACCAACGACCTGCGCCAAAGGAGCTGCCCTGCCTCAAGAAGACCAACGTGAGGCTATGGCACAACCGGCGCTAGAGGCCACAGGCCGCCAGCACCAAACGAGGAACCTGTCTACGCGGCTAAGTATGAGTGCGAGATATCCCATTTTTGGCATCCCACATCATTCCAAGATCAACAAGCCCAGACCAGCCAGCGGGGTGCTAGAAATCACATGGCCCAAAATTCCTGAGCAAACAGCCTTCCTGACCACGGCCCGTGCCAACGGCCACGGATGCAGATTAGGACCTCAGTTTTTAGCACCCTAACGGTGTCCTACAAGAGAAAACATGGCCCACGCCGGAGGTTAGACGTGACATGTGCAAAGCCTCATATGAAAATACGCACAATTCCTAAGATGTGGCACCCCACTACTAGATGTTTGCTAGTAGTCTATTTGGAAGGGAATTGCTGGCCCTAGTTTTTAGTACACGCTCGCACCACTAATCTAGGCATCTTACACTACTCAACTGAGAACACAAGTGGTCAGAGGAGAAGGAGGCAAAAAACTAGAGCACAAGTTCAACCGAAGCCAGAAGTAGTAGTAGAAGATCCACTAGCAATGACAGAAGGCAACCGCACCCCACGGGAGCTCATGGCACCCAACTTGGAGAATCAACCTCTATGCACCACCTTCCTGCCATTACCCGCCAATGTGAGTTGTGAGATAAAAAGTGGTATGATACATTACCTTCCTACATTTCATGGATTGGCGAGGGAGGACTCGAACAAACATCTTTCAGAGTTCCATTTAGTGTGCGTGAACATGAAGCCCCTGGGAGTGTCCAAAGATGACTACAGCCTAAGAGCCTTCCCATTCTCCCTTTAAACTAGTGCCAGGGATTGGCTCTACTACTTTCCATCGGGATGCATTGGATCTTGGATAGACATGAAGTGGAAGTTCTTAGAAAAATATTTTCCAGCATCCAATTCGGCTGGGTTGAAGAAGAAATTATCGAACATCACCCAAGGTGCTACGGAGAGTATGTATGATTATTGGGAACGCTTCAAGCGACTATTGGCAAGTTGTCCTTACCATCCATGCAAGGAGGGAGATTTGGTGTATTACTTCTTTGAGGGGTTGAACGATGAAGATATGTGGATGGTGAATGTCACTTTCAATGGATCTATAGTGAACAAGAGCCCCAAGGACACCATGGTCATCTTTGAAGAAATGGAAAATGGTATACAGAAATTTAGCACTAGGTTGAGGGTGAAGGTCTTGGATGAATCCACGCACTCACCTAAGTTGGATGAGCAAGTCCAAGCTCTTGCTTCCATGATCAAGGAGATTTTGCGAGGAAAAGTGCATCAAGTCCAAGTGTGTTGAGTTTGCAACCTTAACCACAATTTTGAAGCATGCCCTGAAGTTATAGATGATTTACAAGAGATGAAGGCAATTGACTACAACAACCGGGAAAGACTATAATTTTCTAGGGTGAAACCGTAAGGTTTCCGAGGGAACCAAGGAGATGCAAGGCAGAACCCTTATGCCAATTCATTCAACCTGAGGTATTGAGATCATCCTAATTTCTAATGGAGGGAGGACAACCAGCCTAAAGGATACCAAGGAGGACTAGCTCCACCTCAACCGTATCCTAAAGGTGAAGGTCCTTCCAACAATTGGGGAAGAAACATGAAATCTTCGCAGAGAGGACAAGGTGAGAGATTGAGGACCTTGGAAATAGAACTTTCTCAAGTATAAAAAATCTAAAATTCAAGTTGGCCAACTTGCCACCTCGGTAAGCCGACTTGAAGCCAAGGAGTCCGACAAACTACCTTCCTAACGGGAGGTCAATCCAAGGAATGTGGGTGCACTTAAATTAATATGTGGGAAGGAAGTTCATGAGATTGAGAAGAATATAATTCAAGAAGATGAAAAGATGGTGGAGGCTACCAAAGCACACTTCGAAGAGGAGGAGATTGTGGTCAATGAAGCACCCTCCAAGGAACTTCCACCACCCGAGGCACAAGTCACTATTCCACCTCCATTTCCAATTGCTTTGAGGGGACGACCATAGGTGGTGACCGGTGATGCAAACAGTTGAAAAGTCATCGAAAAGGTCAATGTAACCATCCATATCTTGGAATTAATTGAAAATGTGCCATCATGTGCTAAATTTCATAGAGTTGCATGCACAAAGAAAAGGCGTAGGCCAACTAAGAGGTTAGGATATTTGAAAATGGGAGGAGTCGCCGTTTTAAAACCATAAGAACTTACCTAAGAAATGCGATGATCCCAGAATGTTTTCCATCCCTATCTCTTTACATGGTAAACTTGTGGAACATGCCATGATAGATCTAGGTGCATCCATTAATGTTATTCCATTTAGTCTATATGAACTCCTAGAAATAGGTGAGCTTAGGGATACTAGAGTAATTTTCCAACATACCGATCATTCCCAAGCTAGTCCATGTAGACTAGTAAAGGATGTGATGGTGCGAGTTGGCAAATTGGTATTTTCAGAAAACTTTTATTTCTTAGACGTGGTGCACGACGGAAGTGCACTGCCAATACTTTTGCGGAGACCTTTTCTCAAAATATGTGGATTAAAATTGATGTCCACTTAGGAACCTTAACTCAAGAAGATGACATAGATAAAGTGGAATTTGATATCTATAAATATAGGAATAATTCGACAAAGTCTTCTTTGATGTGCAAAGGTGTAACCTTATGTGATGATCATGGTTAGTCTTCTTTTGTGACAAATGAGCATGAATGTTTGAATGAATCTCATGTTGATGATAATGATGATGATTCCGATGAATTGAATGATGCAATGGATGATATGTCTGTGCCAGAATGTTTTTCTATGCTAACCAATTTGCAGCAGGAAAGAGAGATGGTCGAGAGTTTAAAATCTCCTAGACCTCCCCCAGCCCCAAAGTAACATTCACGGACTCAATGATAGCAAGATATGGAGATTCATTCCTATTAGCAGACAGGAGGTTCAAAGGTAAGGATGGCTCGTTGTGGAGACCTCTCCACGACAATGTCATCGTGGGTGGAGTCACTGATGGCAATTCTAGAGACCCATGGGTAAGTGATTCTAACTAGAATGCACAAAAAAAAAGAAAATAAGTCGTGAGGACGACAATCAAAACTAAATGTTAATACTTTCAAACAAAATTGATGCATTCGAAAATTAAAATTAAGAACAAAGTATACCCTTGGTAAGAATTTTATTTTCTTAAAATGGTTAAAGATTAAATTGTGCGAAACTCGCAAAAATATAAAAAAATAATACCACAATAACTGATAAGGTAATGTTTAGGTGATGGAAAGATATGGGAACAGGGAAGGAGATGTGGAGTTTTGTGTGAAGAGGTGGTTCGTAATCAATCTCGTGGCACAAATTGGTATGTGTTCGCTTGCTTGTTGGAATGATGGTAGGATTTTTATGGTAAGTGATATAGAACCAGACCAGATTTCGTGCTCTGAGGGATTTTTCATTAGTTATGGTAACATTTTCCGGACATGTATGTAGTAAACGTAATATTTGGTTTACAAATGAAATCTAAAAGCACCTAATTTTATAAGGAACACTTCTTTCTATAACCCTTTATTGTTTAGAGTAGGCTAGACAAGAGTATAACATATTGAGCACCACAAATTTTGTCAACCCCTCCTAACATTAAATAATATGTCAATCACCAAATATGAAAATAAAAAACAACATATCAATGCCCCAATTATGAACTAAAATTGCCCTTTTTGGTCACTGGATGTAGAACACTCATCCTTCTTGCAAACGTAATCTAAAATAAACTTTAATAATATCAAAGAATGTTGAAGCATATGAAAATTAAAAAAAAATTTAAAAAAGCTACCCTTGTAAAAGAATTTTATTGTCTTAAAATGGTCTAAGGTCAAATTGTGTGAAACTTGTGCAGAAATAAAAAAATACTATAGTAATTTATAAGGTAATGTAAGGGTGATGGAAGGATAGGGGAACAGGGAAGGAGATGTGGTGTCTTTGTTGAATAGGTGCTTCGTAATCAATCTCGTGGCACACATTGGTATGCCTTCGCTTACATGTTGGAAGGTGGTAGAATTTTTTATGGTAAGTGATGTAGAACCGGAACTGATTTCGAACTCTGAAGGATTCTTCATGAGTTATGGTGATATATTTCGGACACGTTTGTAGTCGCTGTTATATTTGGTTTACCGATGAAATCTAAAAGCTCCTAATTTTATAATGAACACTACTTTCTATAACCCTTTGTAGTATAAAGTAGGCCATGCAAAAGTATATCATATTGAGCCATACAATTTTTATCAACCATTTTTAACATTTAATAATCTGTAAGTCACCAATTATGAAAATCAGAAACAACATATTTATACACTAATTTTGAACTAAAATTGCCCTTTTTGGTCACTGGATGTTGAACACTCATCCTTCCAGCAAAATAATAAAAAATAAATGTTAATATTTTCAAAGAAAATTGATGCATACCAAAATTAAAATTAAGAACAAAGTATACCCATGGTAAGAATTTTATTTTCTTAAAATGGTTTAAGATTAAATTGTGTGAAACTCATGCAAAAATAAAAACAAATAATGCCACAATAACTAATAAGGTAATGATTAGGTGATGGAAGGATATGGGAACATGGAATGAGATATGGAGTCTTGTGTGAAGAGGTGGTTTGTAATCAATCTTGTGGCACACATTGGTATGCATTCGCATACTTGTTGGAATGATGGTTGGATTTTTATGGTAAGTGCTATAGAACCGGTACTGATTTCGTGCTCTGAGGGATTTTTCATTAGTTATGGTAACATTTGCCGGACATGTATGTAGTCAATGTTATATTTAGTTTACCAATGAAATCTAAAATCTCCTAATTTCATAAGGAACACCTCTTTCTATAACCCTTGATTGTTTATAACAGGTTAGACAAGAGTATAACATATTGGGACCCGTTAATATTGTCAACCCCTCCTATCATTAAATAATCAGATAATCACCAATATGAAAATAAAAAACAACGTATCTATGCCCCAATTATGAACTAAAATTTCCCTTTTTAGTCACTGGATGTAGAACACTCATCCTTCTTGCAAACATAATCTAAACTAAACTTTAATATTATGAAAAAACGTTGAAGCAAATGAAAATTTTTAAAAAAAATTAAAAAAAGGATACCCTTGTAAAAGAATTTTATTTTCTTAAAATGGTTTAAGATCAAATTGTGTAAACCTCGTCCAGAAATAAAAAATAATACCATAGTAATTTATAAGGTAATGTAAGGGTGACGGAAGGATAGGGGAACAAGGAAGGAGATGTGGTGTCTTTGTTGAATAGGTGCTTCGTAATCAATCTCGTGGCACACATTAGTATGTGTTCACTAACTTGTTGGAATGATGGTAGAATTTTTAGAGTAAGTGATGTAGAACAGGAACTGATTTCGAGCTCTGAGGGATTCTTCATGAGTTATGGTGATATTGTTCGGACATGTTTGTAGTCACTGTTATATTTGGTTTACCAATGAAATCTAAAAGCTCCTAATTTTAAAATGAACGCTACTTTCTATGGCCCTTTGTAGTATAGAGTATGGCCCTTTGAACGCAAAAGTATAACATATTGAGCCATACAATTTTTATCAACCATTTTTAAAAATTAATAATCTGTAAGTCACCAATTATGAAAATCAGAAACAACATATTTATACACTAATTTTAAACTAAAATTTCCCCTTTTGGTCACTAGATGTAGAACGCTCATCCTTTTAGCAAGATAAGCAAAACAAAATGTTAATATTTTAAAAAGTTGATGCATACAAAAATTAAAATTAAGAACAAAGTATACCCTTGGTAAGAATATTATTTTCTTAAAATGGTTTAAGATTAAATTGTGCAAATCTCGTGCAAAAATAAAAACAAATAATACAAAAATAACTGTGTGGTGTTTCTTTTGCTTTTGTGTTTTGATTAGTGAATAGATAGTTTTTCAATGAATCTTTTTTTGCTCTATGGATTGTTGAGATAAAACACTTGTTGGTTTGGAAATTTGAGTTCGAGACTTGTGATTTTGTTGGAATGGAATTAAAATTGGATGGGTGACGCAATCTTTTGATAGAAGAGGGAAACCCCAAGGACTAAGGAAAAATATTGGTGGTTGCCTCGTGCTAAGATGCTTGGCGCGGGGCTATGCTTTGTGCCCAAGTGCTTGGCGCGAGGCTATGCTTTGTGCTGGGATGCTTGGCGTGAGGGTCTGTCTCTTGCCAAAAGTATGCCGTGAAGCTATGCTTTGTGCCATGATGTTTGGCACTAGTCTATTGTTCGCACCATGCAGATTTTGCGCGAAAAACCAAATTGTCAATTTTTTTTGTTCTGATAATGCAAAATTTTGAAATTCTTATTCCCAAACTTTTAAAATGAAAATTTTGGTTCAAGAATTTTGTAATTCCCTAATGCCTTAGGATTTTTTTAAATTCTTCCAATATCCCTTGGAATTAATTTCCTTGTACTATTGTCCCCTAAATTGAGCATTTTAAAGTTCATCCCTATCCTAATTGTACCTCTCACCCTAGTCACCTAGGCTGAAATTCTAATCGCATTGTACATTTCTCCATCTAAATATATCATTTGACACATTTTTTCTTCTCAATAAAGACTCACTCTCACACACTCATGGTGTAACTCAAGAAAGTGAAGCTTTTCTTCCAAAAGTTAGCAATTTTTTCTTCTTCTTTTGTGGGTCTTACAAATCCTAGCTTCAAGTTTCGGGTAACCCATAGAACTCTTTGTTTATATGCTTAATTTGACTTTGTGGTGGCGTTATTTAAAGCATGAATCTTGAATAAGTGTGTTTTGAGCTATGTGTTTGAGTTTGAATGCATGATCTTGTATTGAATAGAGGATGTTGGGGGGATTGATATGTTGTTATGCTTGAAAGATGTGACTTTCTTATGTTTAGTGATTTGGGAGAGAGTGAATCTTGATTGCACGATCTTATTGATGGGTTTGTAATAACTTACATGAGTTTGTTGTTTGATGAGGAATGTTCTTTTTAAATAGCCCACGTGCTTAGATTATCATATTATGAATGGTTGGGTTATTTGGGAGAATGTTGGTTTATTGAATTGTAGGCTATGCTTTATTTATGATCATATCACCACTCTCATCCTTCTTTTGTTAGGATGCCAAGGGCAAGTCCAATAGGGGTGAGGAGAGGAAGAAGTCTGCAAAGGGTGCAAACCCCGAGCCAACGACTTCTAGGGCTGCAGCCTGGAGGTAGAGAAACTTGAGGGAGCCGAAGAGGAGTATTTTGGAGATGGGGTTTGCTTGCAAGGACACCATGGCGGCTCTAGGTTTACTCGATCCGGTCACTTACATGTTGAGCCGAGTAGGTCTAGAGGGGTTTCTCGAGAAACACTCCAAGACGTACATTAGGTGAACCCTACAGTTCCTAGCTACTCTATGGCCAGTCATAGATGATGATGTACATAAGGCAATCAAATTCAACCTGGATGATAAGGAGTACAAGATGACCCACCAAGAGGTAGCGCGAGCCTTAAGGTGGAGGTATGGCAAGGATATCTAGAAAACACACCAACAAGGCTTACCTTTCTCTCTTGGATGCTTTTGGGTGCAACTGGAGGGCACAGATAGGAAGAACCTGTACAAGAGTACCGTTATAGTTCATCTGGCATTCTATTATGTTCACCATCAATTGGCTATAGGAATATTTTTCCACGGTGAACTAATGAATTTCTTGGGTTTGGATGTTCATTGCCTTGGGCAATGACTCTCAAGGGTAACTTTTACCCAAACTTGGTGGGGGTATTTTGTGCATGAATTTTTAGCAATGGGAAACAGGAAGAGTGGAAAAATCTCAATGGGGGGCATGCTTCATCTTTTAGTGGAATATCCAAGTCATTTGGTCACATAAAGGCTCTAACTAACTTAGGAAGATCCGGCACAAGGTACAATATGGAGAAGTTAGCAAAGGCATCTATGGTGAGACCTACGATATTGAAGGGTAGATATGTATGGTTTTTTGGCAGAGCGAGCACATGTAACTTTATAATCCTTCCACAACCGAGTGCACAACCATTAACCATGACATGAGCTTGGATGACCTACTCATTTCGCCGGACCAGGAAATTGAGAATGAGTTCTAAAGAGTTTTGGCCAACTCGAAGATAGATGTTGAGGAGGCTGAGGGCGAGTCCACTATGAGAGCACCTCCTAGTCGATCTAGCTTATCTATGGACATCATTGACCACTCGCATTCCCTTAGGGATAAGCTTTCAAGCTCTGCTCAAGTGTTCAGAAGGTAGTCCAAGTGATAGGAGGAATGCGCTCGCAAGTGGAAGATTTTAGTTTTAGGATGGATAGCATTGAGGTCACACTACAAGCAACTGGATACATGGATAGGAACTTCAAAAGTCACGGGGATGAAGGCCCTCCGAGGCTGCAAGAGTGAGTATCACTATTCTCCCTACCTAACTTATGTTTTGTTATGACTTTTGTGCATTGGAGACTTTACATTGTCAAAGTGTGGGGAGGGAGTAGTGAGCACTTAGAGAGTATTCATTCTTGGGTTTCCTTAGTGAATTTTAGGATTTGCTTTGTTAGTTTTTTTTCTTGGTAGTTGATGATGTTGGTGTGTTTGTTGAGGGATGATTTTGGATTGACATTTGGTGGCAGGACATGCTAAGCTAGGATTTCTAGTTTGCACGGGGTAGGATATTTTGGGAAATTGACTGGTATATTTTTGAGTTTTAACTAGCTTTTGTAGTATGAAGCCCACTTTTTTTGTGCTACACCAAAAAAATTGGAAAACTTGAAAAATGAAAAAAAAAATCAAAAACCTGGACAAGTCTAAAACCTAAAAGGGCAACTTGGGTAACATGAGGAAAAGCCCAGATAAGTCAAAAAATCTAGGTAAAAATGAGATGCTAGGCTTGGCTAGGCTTACGAACCTAGGAAAAAAATGAGAGGTCGTGTGGAAAAAGGTGAGAAGTGAGTACCCTTTGTGTGTTAAAGCTAAGATGAAAACTCATAAGGGTTTATAAGCAAGAGAAATTGAGAGAAAACAAAAAAAAACTAAGTTGAATACATGCTTCCACGGTGGATTGTTTTTTGAAGATGACTCTTTGATTGCTTTTGGGATCATTTCGGGAAAAGTAAGCTAGCTTGACACTTATCTTTTAGCTTACCTTTTTTCCACACTTTACTTTTGGGAGGTTTGATTACTTATGTTTTTCGGGGAGTGTGAGAGTTGTAAGATTCTTACTTTCTTGGGGGAAACAGGGTAATCTTGGAATAAGTTGAATACCTCGGTTAACTTATGCTTTCACGCTACTTTTCTCTTGATTCTTTATCTTGTTTTCTATTTACTCGAGGACGTGTAAAGGGTTAAGTGTGGGGAGTCTGATTTGCTTCATTACGCGTGAGTTAACCGATGCATTTGGCATACTTTTTAGTTAGCTTTACTTCGTGGATTGCTAGTTTTGGTTGAGTTTACGTGACAAGGGGTTTAGACTGCCATGTTTGGTTTCCTTATCTAAATCCCGCATTTTGTAGAATTAATTGGTACTAATGGACATCTTGTATCCACGGGCTCCTTGATCTTTCTTGTGATCATCTTTAGTAGGTTGCATGTGGGTACTTTTTGTTTACATTCTATGCGAAGGCCATTCGTAAGGGCGGTAGAAGATATTGAAGGTAGTTTGGAAGGACTGTGTAGAGACGAAGGCCATTCACATTAGAATGGTAGTAGACAAAGGCCACGATCATCAATGCGTGGTAGAAAGAGATTGAAGCCAAAGATAGGCGGCAACATAGTTCAAAGAGGCCAACGAAGAAATGGGAAATTGTGGTCCGATGAGTTGTGCTTAAGTCCAAGAACGGTCCAAGACTAATTATCCTTCAAGGCTAGTTCCATTGGATTCCTCTTCTTGAGTACTATAAAATCGACTACTAAATATCTCAAATCGGACTAAGGGTTCTCCCATAGCGAATGAAACTTGTTTAGTTGGCCAAGGCACCAACGGGTCAGTGCGGGCCGTGCATGGTTTGATAGCAACGACCCATAACAAAGGAGCTGCCCCATGCCAAGAAGACCAATGCAAGGCTATCGCAAAACCCATGCCAGAGGCCATGGGGTGCCAGCACAAAAGGAGGAACCCATCCACACGGCTAAGTATAGGCGCGGGACATCCCATATTTGGTGTCACGCGCCTACCAAGCTCAATACGCCAAGACCAACCAACGGGGTGTAGGAAATCACACAGCCCATCCCAAAAATCCTTAGCAAGCAGCCTTCCTGACCACAGTTTGTGCCAACAACACACAGGCATGGATTAGGACCTCAGTTTTAAGCACCATAACGGTGCCTCGCAAAAGATGACACGGCTCACGACAGGGGTTTGATGCAACCTGCCCAAAGCCTTGCACCCCAAATATGTGAAGATCTGCACCACGCCCTAGATCCGGTGCCCCACACACATAAAGGGACACGACCCGCGCCCATTCTCGCTCCCCGCGGCCCGTGCCAAGGACATGCCAAGGGTTGCATCATCCGAGACACCTCATGCCAGGGGGCAGTTAAGCTAGGGTTTACCCTATTTTGGTCTATTTTGGGCCTATTTTTAGGCCAAATATCCTACTACTATAAATAGAACCTTTGTCTACTAGGTTTATATATTTCACACATTAGATAGAGTAGATTTCAAGAGTAGTTTGGAGACTCTCTCCTAAGTAGAAACTTTATCTTTTTCTTCTTTTTATTTTGCTTTGATCCTAAGATGTGGAATTTAGATATTTATTTTAATTCCATATCATGGGCGTAGTTTCTATAGTTTGGGGATAAATTGTAGTGGCTTGGTCTAATCTACATATTTTTTTGAGATTCTTTAGTTCATCCTAATTTTTTGTTCATGATATTATTGTGATTTGTTCTTGATTTTAAATGCATGAATACTACACCACATGTAAGCACACACTTTGGGATACATTCATGTCTGGTGCAAATATCGATGCCCCCTTAGGAAGAGAACCTGGTTGTTTGAATGGGTAGAGGAGAACACGTCTGTATGGGTGTGTGCACTGGGGATTCGAGGTCACTCTGATCTACTTATCATCGTACCAATCTTAGCTGACTTCGTAAAATTGTCTAAGAGGTTACCAGTAGAGATAGCTAAATAGTAGCAAGCTAGGGTTACGAGAAACCCTAGTATCATAGATAAAGTGCCTACGACCCTTGGGCCTAATTGATAGGACTAGGGGGAAGTAGCGCATTCGTGGTGGAAGCCTGGATGTAATCACACGGGGGAGAAATGGACCTACAAAAGTGGTTGGACCTTGTTGTACTCCCCTAAATACGATGGCGGCATCGATGGAGGGTTGCGAGAGCTCCACCGTGACAGGGATGGGGAAGTGAATTCTATCGGCCACACCACGTAATATGGACACTCTATTAGATTTTCCTAGATCTCTATGCGAATGAATGAAGGATAGAAGGATTAGATTGAACAAGTTTATCAATGATTTCTCTAAGTGCTTAGTTTGATATTGTACTTGTGTTTTTACTTTTCATGTTTTGTAGTTGTTAGATTGAAATGCCACCCCCCCTATTTGCATGTTTACTTTACTGACTATTCTTTTCACTCGTACAGATGGACGACCCGTAAAAGGTTGTGTTAGAGTTGATACATTAGACCTAGCATCTCTGTGGACAAACCCAGGGCTTACCGCTAACTACCCTATAGGTAGCGTAGCAGTAGGAGCAGGGTGCAGGACTATAAATTTCTAGCTTTTGACCACATCGCCTCCACTCGGGTTAACTCTAAGCTATAGTTTTAACGACCCTGGGAGAGGTAGGTCAATCATTCCTCAAGTTATCAACCTGCTCCAAGATTACAAATCATCAAAAAATCTTGAGAGATGGGCTATTGCTCTGAATTAATGTCAGGAACACCCTGAACAACCATTGTTTTGTGCTTTGATAAATGTATTGATAATTTGGAAGTAACCACTTCCGTGTCCTTTCAAAACAAGGAAAATGCCTCACTATCAGCCTATTAGCAAGTACTTGGTCTGTCAAGGTGGTTACAAAGAGCCCAACTAGATTTGGGACCCATAATTGTAGAACGAGAAAATTAATTATGCGGGAGCTTTTAATAGAGTTTAAATTTGAGTCCTAACTTACTGTTACAACGTTAATTTACAAAAGGTAAAGTTTACTGTTTCATCCAAGGCAAACCTTACGTTTAGTTCTACTAAAAATTTATTCAAAACCCTAGCTCAAAAGAAGTAAAGGTTTCCCACTCATTACACCGTTCACACATTCTTGATCGATACACATGTTGGTTGTATTTAAACTAGGGTGAGCTCCTTAACTCGGTGAGGTTCATCGCAATTAACTACCAAATTGAATTTAATGATCATGTAAATCAAATAAACACATGTGTTCTAACACATAATAAAAGCATATTGGCGGTAACACTAGGTCGCGGTCAAGCCCCTATATGGGTACTGTGACTAACGAACAAAGCAGAGATCGAAAAGATTTTTAAAAATTACCCTATGTTTCAAATAAATTTCAATAAAATCAATTTTCATCAGCCAGACCCCAAAAATAATGTTCACTTATGAGCTCTTTTCGAAAAACAAGTGGTAATGCTAGCATACCAAACACCCCGTGCAGACGGTCTAGTCGTACGGTCTATCTATTGCCATCCCGTCGATTTCGACCAAACTACAATCACGTTAGGGACCAAAAATTTATCAAGTACACGTTTCATTCATGTAGCAAAGAGAAAGTAATTAAATAGACACAACAAGATAAATTACAGGCCAATCATACACATATATCAATCAAGTCGAGTTTGATGTGATAAAGTACATATCATCCTCTTTTTCGCAATGCACAATTTAAAATGGATAAAATGCTATGTGACATATCATGCATGACTATATAAAAAAATTAAATAGTCATACATAGCATGCAAATTTCATGTTAGATTCAATTCATGCAAGCGATGAAACACCCATCTTGTAAGTTTGGGTCAAAATCCACAAGAATTGGCCCAGGTTCCTTGGTCGAGCTCAGTTCTGTTAACGTAGTAAAATTATTAGTGTCAATTTCATATTTCAATAATATTCTTATATATTCATTTAATTTAATATCTCTTTCTTTATTTCATTTTCTTATTATTTTATGCACATTTGAAAAGGTGTTTCGTAAAGGATTTAAGTAGAGATTTTCCTCTCATTGAACAATATTTAATTCTTGGAAATTAGCTTCAGTCTTCTCATTCAAATCATATTTCACCCCTTTCAGGGTGAGGCGAAATAAGGGAGATGCTAATTTAGAGAAATCTCTAACAAAGCGCCTATGGTATCCTGCAAATCCTAGAAAAATCCAAATCTCCATGATATTTTTTTTGTGCTTTCCAATTTAACATCGCTTAAACCTTAGCAGGATCTACAAATATTCCTTCTTTATTAATTACATGCCCTAAAAAACTTAATCTAACTCAACCAAAACTCGAACAAGCAAAACTTGGCGGATAACTCATGTTCTTTCAACAACAGTATCACCTTTTTCACGTGGTTCACATGTTGTAAGTGAGATTTCGAGTAAACCAAATGCCATCCTTAAAAATGACAACAAACTAATCTAAATATGTCTGAAATACTCTATGAATGAGATCCATGAATGTGGCTGGTCCATTGGAAACACCAAATGGCATCACTAAAAACTTGTAATGTCCATATCGAGTATTGAAAGTCATCTTTGGCACATCATCTCTTTTCACCTACAATTTATAGTACCCCTATTGTAGATACAATTTGAAAAAATACAACTGCTCCCTGAAGTTAATCAAATAACTCTTCAATAATTGGGAGTGGGTACTTATTCTTAACAGTAAGGTCATTTAGGCCATGATAATGTATGCACATCAGCAGAAAGCCACCTTTCTTCTTAACGAACAACACGGGTGCTCCCCACGGAGATGTGCTTGGTTGAATGAATCCACAAGATAGTAAATCTTCCTGCTGCCCTTCCATATTTGGCAAATCTAACGGTGCCATATGACAAGGGATTCGAGAGACCAGACGGGCTTCTAATACCAAATAAATGGTAAACTCGATTTCTTGTTTCACAGGCAGACTTGCAAGTTCCTCTAGGAAGACCTCAGAGAAATCTAGGACCACGGGTATATCTTCTGCCTTTACTTGATTTGCTAGCTTATTTATAATATAAGCCAATACTCCCTTTACCTCCTTTTGAATTATTTTTTGAGCCTTGACACCGGCAATCATCAATGACGATGACCTTATTCGACTCACATCTATTTCAATTTCAGTTCCCCCATCCGACATAGCTTCACTACCTTTGTATGACAATTCAGTTGGGCATGATTTTTGGCTAACAAATCCATGCCTAGGATAACTTCATACCCTTTTAAGGGAAGGGCAATCAAATCTATCGGCAACTCTTGATTCCCTACCTTCACCCCCATAATCTTTATAAACACAATTGTCTATGATTTTAGTATCATTGTTTGGAGTACTAACCTCTAAATTGTAAGGAAATTTTTATATTATATTTATCATGCTTTCCAGAAGAGAATAACTAGCAAAAGAATGAGATGCACCAAGATCAATCAAAACTTTAGCTAGTTTACCAAGATAGGAAGAGTACCTTCAATAACCTCTGTTGAAGCTAGGGTTTAGCTATTCTCTAAAGCAAAAAATCAAGCTTGCACATTCATCTTACCACACCCAATAGTTATTTGAGCAGGTTTTTCCGTTGACATTTGCGAGCCTAACTGCATAGACGAAGATCCTTGGTTAATCATCTGACATTCTTGGATCTTCGGTTCAGTGCTCCCGCATTTGAAACTGTTATTCGCTTTATTCTAAAAAACCATTCTCTTCATGCCCTCCTTTTTCACAGTAAGTAGAATGGGTTCTAGGAGACCCTCTTTGACTGCCACCAGAACTTGAACTATGCTATCTAGTTAATGCCTGGGTTGAACTTATTCTAGAAGTCGCACTTCCACCACCAGTGGGACCTTGTGTACTTGTAATATATGTTTTTTGAGGTTTCACATTTGCCTGCCTTGCCTGATGAATTTCCCAAAGGAAATTATTTGTTTCTTCAACTCTACAAGATGATTCCACAGCAGAGACATAGCTGTTTTGATATGTCGTGGCTAACAAATCCTTCAATTCCAATTGCAGCCCTTGGGTGAACCTTATTTTCCACTCCTCATCAGTGGACACCAATTTCTCAGCAAACTTAGAAAATCTTTAGAATCTTGCTTCATATTCAGCCACTATCATCATGCCTTGCCTCTTTTCTTTCCCTTACAAGAGGTAGGATGTACTTCATCTTAAATTCCTTCTTAAATTTCTCCCACATTTGAGGGGTTTTCTCCATTTCCCACTTACTTTTTACACCATTTCATAAATCTCGAACTACTCCCTCTAATTGGAATATGGCAAAGTTCACCTTTCTCTCATTTGTGTGGCCTAAAGATCGAAATGTTTGGGAAAAGTTTGGGATGCATGTTATCATTTCGGTATGATACTTACTTCTTATACTTTATTCCGTTTTAGTTGTTAAACCTTATGTTTGATCTTTTGATTGAGCATAAAATTAGGACACGTTGACTAATTATTTTCTATCAATATAGAATACTCACATGGAAGGAGAGCAGTGCTGAGGTTCAGTTTCTTCACTCGAACCAAGACCTTCACCCACTGGGATGGAATGATTCACTAGTCAGGTTTCAAACCTTAGTGGGTGAAACTTTTAAAATCATTCTAAGGCCATATCTTTCATCTTCAGCCATCAATTTTGATCCCTTACAGGTGATCTGGATTGGCCATCTGGTTCAACCAATCTTCCAATCATTTCTGTAACCTGACTAGTGAATCATTCCATCCCAATGGGTGAAGGTCTTTGTTCGGATGAAGAAACTGAACCTCGGCTTGGCTCTCCTTCCATTTAAGTATTCTATATTGATGGAAAAAAAATTAGTCATCATTTTCTAATTTTATGCTCAATCAAAAGATCAAACATAAGGTTTAACAACAAAAAAATGAATAAAGTATAGGAAGTAAGTATCATACCAAAATGATAACATACTTATTACCAAATAAGGTTAAACAAAAGACACGATTTATATAAAAATTGTATTCTACATTAATATTCCAAACAAAATTTCAAACCTAATAAAAGTGGAGTCTTAATACAACATGTGATATCATCATACTATAAAAAACTGATATTCACATTTCCACTTCACAAAAGGCAAGAGTAGTGCTAAGTGGAGTCTTAATACAACATGCGATATCATCATATTATACAAAACTAAGATTCGCATTTCCACTTCACAAAAGGTAAGAGTAGTGCTAGAGGTATCTGGATTCTATTCTCAATCCACCCTTGATTCATCACATGAGCCACAATCTTCATTCTTTTTGGCATCTTGGGTTGCTTGAGTTATAAGTTCCCCTTGACTTATACCAATTCATGCTCCAACATCATCCAAAGCTAAAAACGCATGCTCCCAACTTTGCTCGGTTACGTGGTTACGGGTTTTCACCATATGCCTACGGAGCAGTCTCATGGAAGCTTGAGTCAGATTTTGATGATCTATAACTTCTTGCTCTCCTCATTTTAAAGCAAAAATCTTGTCTTCCTTTACTTTGATGAGTTTATCTCGCTTCAGGGTAGCAACATTTGCTCTGGCAGCTTCTTCATTAGCACAAATTTGTTGTTCCCATTAGGCATCCTTCATCATTTGCTCATGACTCTCCAGCTCAAAGATCCGGGACAAAAGATTCTTACGTTCCCAGACCAACAACTCCAAAGCCCAATTAGGGTAGGAGTGAGTCTCCCACCATCTTGGGATATCTAAAGGTCCCCTCCAAGGAGTGAGTATGATGTGTTTGTTTTATATGGTTATTTTGGGACTTTTTGGACTCATTTTTATACATTTTTTGCTCTAGATTTTGCATTTTTCCTTGAAATTCTCTTAGGAGAGTTAAGAGTGACCCCCACGCTCTTATTACTTTTCTAAGGATTTTTGTGTGATAATGCAATTGTTTGAATATTTGGAGATTTGAAGACCTTCTTTTGAGCTTTGAAGAGTTGAGGAATTGAAGACAAGTGAAGTGAAGAAAGAATTTAGACAAGAAAAGGAAAAAAAATTAAGATACTACATTTGGTCTCCTTCGTGAGTCGCGGCTGACGGATGGCCAAAATTACTAATTACTTTTCTTGTACTATAAAAGGAAAATCTTAGCCCCTTTCTTCATCTCTTCTTCTTCCCGAATTTTCCCCCTTTTAAAACCCTAGTTTTACATTTTTTTCCCATCTATTTTCAACTTTGGTTATGTTGAATTTGATTATGAACATTAGTATGAACTCTACTAGCTAATTCTAGTCTTGGGAGTAACTGATTGTAGCTTCCTTGCCCATGTCTTGAGAATCATTTTTACCTATTTAATGCTTTTTCTATTGTGCATTTATGAAGCTTTGATGCTGGTTATTGGTATTATTTATGTGATAGTTTACGATAGTTGCTTTGTCCTTTAAATTCATAGCTTAGATAACAAACCAAACCCCCCCCCCCCTTTAATTTATTTTTAATGTGTGTCTACACATATCTATATATATGCTTATATTCACTTTATATGCATGAATACTTAGGAAAATCCATCTTCATGGACGACCCCAATTTGCCACTATTTACTTAATTGTATTTAGGAAGCACTTTAGTTCTATAAATTATAACTTTGAAAGGTACGGGGATGACCTCCCAAATTTTGGTGCTACTGCTGAGGAAGAGGCGTTTAGTTTTAAGTGTTTGATCATATTATGTGTGAATATTGGCTAGTTGTGTAAATATGCGTTAGTTTGCTTTTGTTTGGTTTTTAGTTGATTTGTGTTTGGCTTGGTGACGTATTGTTCGATTTCTTGGTGTATGGTTTGTACGTGATCCTCTTCACCAGAACCCTACACTACGACCCCGAGTTAGAGTTAAACTTGAGAATATCTAGGAGGCTTTCTTTAGATAGTGTGAATAAAAGCCCTCCCATTGACCATTTTGGTGAACCTTCTACTTCCATAGAGCATCAAGACGATCATCTAGAAGATGGACCTCAACACCCTCACCTTCAAGGAGGAGGTGTTCCATTGAGTCAAATTCAATTGAGGGAGACTAGGGCTCCCAACCTTGAGCAACAACCTATGTGCATCACATATCTGGCGGTTGGGCCAAATGGGAATTTAAGCTAAAGTCCTAGTTGATACACTTGGTGCCTTCCTTTCTTGTAAGAAAAGGGGAGGACACCAACAAAAATCTCTCCAACTTTCATATGGTTTGTTGTGGTATGATTCCTGGAGCAGTGGATGAAGAGCATTACAAGTTGAAGGCCTTCCCATTTTCATTGAAAGATGCAGCAAGGGATTGGCCCTACTACTTTCCATCTGAGAGCATTAGCTCATGGATCAAGTTGAAGAGAAAGTTTCTTGCCAGGTACTTCCTGGCCTCAAAGTCCTCCACCATGAAAAAGGAGATTAGAAATATCCTCCAACGGCATGAAGAGTTGTTCTACGACTATTGGGAAAGGTTCAAGAAGTTTCTTTCAAGTTGTCCCTACCATGGCTATTTGGAGGGAAATTTGGTCTATTATTATTATAATAGTCTTCTTAATGAGGAGCATAGTTAAGTAAGGGGAGCTTGTGGTGGTTCCATTAGGAACAAGACTTTGGGAGCGGCTATGGAGCTCTATTAAGAGTTGGCCGAGCAATAGAGGACTTTTAGTTCGAGATCCAATTAGAGATGGGAAAATACGAATGCCACAAGTGCTCCCTCCAACAATGGAAAGCTCAAGGTGTAACTCCCCAAACCCAACGTTCAGTGTCGAGTTGGGTTTGAGCATGCTACCGAAAGGGCCGATATTAACGAGCAATTAAAGTTTATGCAGAAGCGATTTAAATAATTCAAAAACCTACTTTCCTATTACAATGAAAAGAATTTATTACAAATGTCAAATAAAAGTTTCTCTTAACCGTTATAACATCTAAGTTCATAAAAAAATCAAGTAGCCAGGGTCTTTCTCAAACGAAGTAAAGACAACAAGCACTCTTCTTTTACTGTTCTTCTTCACCTGAAAAAGGGTTATTTAACCAGGGTAAGCTCCTTGCTTGATGAGGTTCCATCACCAATATTTACCTGGTTGAGTTTTAGTGATCACAAAATAACAATTAACAATTAACAATTAGCCATGTATGTCCTAGTACATAGTAAAAAGGATACAGGTGGTTAATGCCGAGTTGTTGCTAAGTGCCTATATGGCAACTGTGACTAATATACACAACATAACCCAGTCTGTGATGCCCGAAGGCTATCAGTTCAAAATTCATTTTCCCATTCACGCTGGTGTTCAGTTACGAGCTCGTATCAGTCAGGTGATTATGCTAGCATACCAAACTCCATGTGTATCCAGTCTAATCAGACGGTCTAATTAGTACCATTCCTCACCGACTTCGACCAAACAACTATCGCATCGGGGCCCCCAAAATTCACAGACAGGTAATCAAGTAGCAGGTAATTCACGTTTGACACGGCAAGATAAAGTACAAGTCGGTCATCCACATAACATATCGGAGCAGTATATAATTCAAGTTGGACACAAAAAGATAAAGTACAAGCTGGTCGTTCACAGAAAAAATTATTGAAGCAGATCATAATTCGATTTCTTGATAATTGAACACAGTAATATATGCACTCAGTTTAACAGTCATTATATATCATCAATTTAAGTTTAACAGTCATGTCCCTTTATAATGGAGTGTGAGTACAAGTTCGAGTGGTAAGTGTTAATAGCTCGAGTGGTGAGGTTCAAGTGGTAAGTGGTTTGAGGGGTAACGTTCCTATGGTACTGGTTCGAGGGGTAAGGTTCAAATGGTACTGGTTCGAGGGGTAAGGTTCAAATGGTACTGGTTCGAGGGGTAAGGTTCCAATGGTACTGGTTAGAGGGGTAATGGTTTCAATAATACCGGTTCGAGGGGTAAGGTTCGAGTAGTA
Organism: Rubia yunnanensis; assembly: GCA_037428765.1. Taxonomy (NCBI): domain Eukaryota; kingdom Viridiplantae; phylum Streptophyta; class Magnoliopsida; order Gentianales; family Rubiaceae; genus Rubia; species Rubia yunnanensis. Next base: position 41,097,384 of record CM075061.1, on the reverse strand, counting down.
CTAATTCGGGGGTAAGGTTCGAGTGGTGAAGATTTCAGTAGTTTGAGGGGTGAAGTTTTCAGTGAGTTCGAGAGGTGAAGTTTTCTGTAGGTTCTAGAGGTAGTTTCAGTAGGGGTTCAAGGGCAGGGGTTTGAGGACAGGGGTTCGAGAGGTTATTGTTTAGCAGGGGTTCTAGAGGTAAGGGTTTGGCAGGGGTTCGAGGGCAGAGATTCGAAGGTAGAGGTTCAAGGACAGGGTTCGGGGATAGGGGTTCGAGAGGTTATTGTTTAGCAGGGGTTCGAGAGGTAAGGGTGTAGCAGGGGTTCGAGGGCAGAGGTTCAAGGGAAGAAGCAGAGGTTCGAGGGCAGAGCAGGGGTTCGAGGGAAGAGGACAGGGGTTCAAGGGCAAAGGTTCGAGGGTAGAAGCACGATTCGAGGGCAGAAGCAGAGGACGGGGATTCGAGGGCAGAGGCAGAGGTTCGAGGGCAGATTCAGAGGACAGGGGTTTGAAGGAAAAGATTCGAGGGCAGAGGACAGGGGTTCTAAGGCAAAGGTTCGAGGGCAGAAGAAGAGGTTCGAGGGTAGAGCAGGGGTTCGAGGGCAGAGCAGGGGTTCGAAGGCAGAGCAGGGGTTCGAGGGCAGCCTTTACCCATACAAGATAAATATATATTTTTTACTTCAATTCATGCTAAAGCAATGAAAAAACTCACATTGGTTAAAACCTGGGCTTGGACCAGTTCCGTTTCTTACTTTACTACTATTCACCACTGTTCTTTGGCAAGGGTTTTGCTTACTGCATGTAAAGGTAAGTGTTCGGGATCAAATATTTATACTTGGTGAAAACCTAGGATCTGACACCTACCAACCTGAAATTCTATCCTGTTATCCTACATCCACTTGCCCAAAAATTGACTTTGGAAAATTCTTTCATGTCCGTCGTTTATCTCCTCTTCCCAGCAATTCCATTTTCAGAAATTTCTTTGGATAATTTCTTTACGTCCGCCATTTCTTCTTCCCTTAGTTTTCCTTACTTGTCTATTCATTCACTTATTTATTTACTTATTGCTATTATATACATAATATGTATTATCATCTTCCTTGTACTTGCTCATTTATTTATTATACTTATTTATTTATTATTATTATTATTATATATTTATATATATATATATATATACACACACAAAGATATATATATATATATATATATATATATATATATATCTTCTTTGACAACACTAATTCTTAGCAATTAACTATCATTAGTCAATATATGTATAGTGGTATTATACCAGCTATAAACGGCCATATTCCCAACGGTAATATAACGGTTATAAATGGCTACATTTTATAGTATATATACATATATGTGAATTTATCCAAAATTTTCAAAACCATCTTTCCTTTTCTATCTTGCTGATAACATATCGAGTTTAATTTCAGTCTTTGTTGCAGTGCTTATCGCGGTACTGCATGTTAGTATTCTCACTGGAGATCTTACGCCGGAAGAATTTTGTTACTCTTTAGTAATGATTGGATTCATTTATTACCTTTTATTTTTCACAATCGTCATAAATTTTTGTATTTCTAATTACATTTAATAAATTATTTTATTTCTCTATTATACAGTAACATCAATAAATTGTTAGTTTTATAGACAATGTTCAACCATTACTGTTGGGGTTTTCACAATCTCCCCCCCTTAATGAATTTCGTCCCCAAAATTCCCATTTCCTGTGAACAACTCCGGGTAAGTACTCCTCATGTCTACTTCTAACTCCCAAGTTGCTTCTTCAACCTTATAACTTCTTCACAATACCAAAACCATAGGGATCTCTCTGGTTCGCAATGTCTTGATTTTTCGATCCAATATTTTTACGGGATTTTCCTCATACATCAGTCTTTCATTCACTTCTAAGTCTTCATGGTGTAGCACGTATTTAGGATCAGGGTGGTACTTCTTCAGAAGCAACACATGAAAAACATTGCGTAATTTCCCCAACTAGTTAGGTAGGTCAAGTCGATACGCTGTACTATCTCGAAAGGGCCAATGTACCGACGTGTGAGGGGCACCTTCAGAAACACCTGGTCACCCACTCCAAAATCCAAATCCTTCCTCCGATGGTCCGCGTAACTCTTTTGTTGACTTTGAGCCGTCTGTAGGCATTGCTTTATCAATTGGACCTTATCCACAGATTCCTCAATCCAGGGTATACTGGCCACTGTCAATATCTTTTTCTCTCCCACTTCGTCCCAAAAGAGGGGTGTCCGACACTTCCTTCCATAGAATATTTCATATGGAGCCATACCAATGGATGAATGATAACTACTGTTATATGTGAATTCTACCAAAGGTAAATGAGCGTCCCAACTTTCCCCAAAATCTATAACATGGCCTCGGAGCATGTCCTCAAAAGTATGAATTGTTCTCTCTGACTTCTCGCATGTCTGTGGATGGGCACTTTTACTAAAGTTCAATTTGGTTCCTAATGTGGCTTGCAGTTTCCTCCAGAAACGGGAAGTGAATCTTGGATCCCTATCAGACACAATAGTTACCGGTACCCCATGCAATCTAACGATTTCCCGGATGTATAAGACTGTCAGTCTTTCCAAGGAGTATTTAACATTGATTGGTAGGAAATGAACCAACTTGGTCAACCTATCAACCACCACCCATATTGCATCCAAATTCTTTGGTGTTTGAGGTATTCCTATCACAAAGTCCATCGTGATGTGATCCTATTTCCACTCGGGAATTTCCAGTGGTTGTAACAACCCTGATGGTTTCTGATGGTTTGCCTTAACCTGTTGGCACACCAAACAACGTGCCATATAGACCGCTATGTCCCTCCTCATATTATCCCAACAGTACCATTGTTTTAGGTCTCGGTACATTTTGGTTCCACCTGGGTGCACTGTATACTTGGATCGGTGAGCTTCCTCCAACACTCTTTGGGTGATTGCTGAATTTCAGGGTAGCCAAAACCTACCTCTATAGGTCAGCACTCCTTCACTGTCTACTTCAAAATCTGGCAACTTCCCTTCAGCAAAAAGCTTTTTCTTCTTTACCAATGATTCATCTGACTCTTCAGCTTTCTTAATCTCTGTGGGTAACTCAGCTTGTACCCTTAGATTGAAGAATACAAGTCGGTCAGGTTTGGTCTTGCATTTTTAATTCTCTGCTTGTGATAACATTTGTGCCTCCTTTATCCAGATATGCGCCAAATTCACCTTCTGGCTTAGTGCGTCTGCCACCATGTTCGCCTTGCCAGGATGATAGTTAATTACACAATCATAATCCCCAAAAAACTCCATCCACCGAAGTTGGCGCATATTCAGGTCCTTTTGGGAAAATAGGTACTTCAAGTTCTTATGATCTGACATTACTTCAAATGTGACTCCGTATAAGTAATGTCACCACTTCTTTAAGGTAAACACCACTGCAGCTAGCTCTAGGTAATGGGTGGGGTACTTCTTTTCATAAAGTTTCAACTTTCGAGATGCATAAGCAATCACGTGGCCCCTTTGCATCAATACGCACCCGAGACCATCTCCTGAAGCATCAGTATATGCTGTGAATCCATTTTTTCCCTCAGGTAGGGTAAGGATTGGGACAGTGGTCAGGCGTTTCTTCAATTCTTGAAAACTAGATTCAGTCTTCTCATTCCATTCGTACTTAACTCCCTTCTGAGTTAAGCAGAATAAAGGGGATGCTAGCTTAGAGAAGTCTTTAACGAAACGTCGATAATATCCTGCCAGTCCAAGAAAGCTCCGTACTTCTGTACTATTGTTCGGCACCCTCTAGTTTAGAATTGTCTAGACTTTAGAGGGGTCCATGTATATTCCTTCCTTACTAATCACGTGCCCTAAAAAGTTCACTTGGTTTAGCCAGAATTTACATTTGCTAAACTTGGCATACAACTTATGCTCCTTAAGCAGTTGTAATACCTTCCTTAGATGCCCTTCATGCTCTTGCTGAGATTTGGAATAGACTAGGATGTCTTTAATGAAAATGACAACAAACTCGTCTAGGTATGGCCGAAATATTCGGTGCATGAGGTCCATGAATGCCGCTGGTGCATTGGTCACTCTAAATGGCATTACTAGGAATTCGTAATGACCATATCAGGTATTAAAATCTGTCTTAGGTATGTCCTCCTTCTTCACTCGTAATTGGTAGTACCCTTGTCGCAAATCTAGTTTAGAAAATACAACTTCCCCTTGGAGTTGATCAAACAGCTCCTCTATAATGGGAAGAGGGTATTTATTCTTAATTATCACATTGTTCAAGCCTCGATAATCGATACACATCCAAAGAGAGCCATCTTTCTTCTTAACAAACAGTACCGGGGCTCCCCAAGGAGAGGTACTTAGTTGAACAAATCCTTAAGCCAATAAGTCTTTGAGTTGTAACTTCACCTCCTGTAGCTCTAACGGTGCCATACAATAAGGGATTTGAGAAATAGGTGTGGCTCCTAGTTCTAGATCAATAGTAGATTCAGTCTCTCTTTCAGGAGATAAACTTACTAGTTCTTCTGGAAATACCTCAGGGAAGTCTTGGACCATAATTATACCTTCTCCCTTTAACTGATCCCCTTGCTTATTTAAAATATAAGCCAGTATTCCAATTTCTCCCTTACAAATCATTCGTCGAGTTTTGACTCCCACCACAAGCAAGGAGGAAGATCTCTTCCTTCCTACATCTACTTTAATCGGAAGTTCCCCGGGTCGACATAGCTTAACTTCCTTCATATGACAATTTAACTAGGCGTGATTTTTAGCAAGCCAATCCATGCCAAGTATCACCTCATATCCCTTTAAAGGTAAAGCAATTAAGTCTATGGGCAACTCCCGACATCCCACATTCACCTCACAGTTTCTACATACACGTCCAATTAGGATTTTAATATCATTTGTGGGAGTGCTAATTCCAATTTATAGGGTAAGTTTTCTAATTTTTCTTCCATATTCTCAAGAAAGCAGTAACTAGCAAAAGAATGAAAAGCACCAGGATCAATCAAAACTTTATCTATTTTACCCAGGATAGGAAGGGTACCTTCAATGACTTCGGTTGAAACCGAGGTTTCACTATCTTCCATCGCGTATACATGTGCCTGCACTTTTGGTTGACTGCCCCTGTTTACTCCTCCCTTCTGAGCAGGTTTGGCGATCGATGCCTGGGATCCCACGGGTTGAGACAAGCGACTCGGCTGAGCTTGCGAGCATTCAGATATTCTATGTTCAGCACTTCCACACCGTAGACACTTGTTTGCCCTCTTCCAGCAATCCTTCTCATCATGGCCTCCCTTTCCATAGTACATGCAACATACTTGAGTCGTTCCTCTTAAGACAAAGCTCGAGCTCCTTGACGTGGTCGAGGGTCGGGATGTGTCTCCCCTAGGGACATTGTTTTGCTCAAAATTTACTCCCTGTGGATCGGGAATGTATATTGATTGGGACCACACATTCGTCCTTCTCGATTGGTGCATAGCTCATAAGGCATTCTTAGTTTCCTCTACTCTACAAGCGGATTTAATGACTGCAGCATAACTGTGCTGAAAGGTCGGGGCTTGGGCATCCTTCAATTCTAGCCTTAACCCTTGGATAAATATCCTCTTGCATTCCTCGTCTATCAAGACCATCTTCTCTGCAAATTTAGAGAGGCCAGAAAACTTTGCCTCATACTCAGTTATGCTCATCAGTCCTTGTTTCAAGTTTATAAACTCCACTTCTTTCCTTTCGATAACTATGGGTGGAATAAACTTCTTCTTAAACTCTCTTTTGAATTTCTCCCAGGTCCTGTGAGCCTCTTCCATGTCCCACTTCCTTTGTACTATGTTCCACCAATCTAGTGCGGTGCCTTCTAATTGAAATATAGTGAAAGTCACCTTACGTTCATCCATATATCCCAAGGATCGGAAGGTTTGAGTCATCGTTTCAATCCAATTTTTGGCGACTTCATCACCTGGGCCGCCGCTGAACTTGGGTGGATGAAACTTCTGGAATCGTTCCAAGGCTGCATCTTCGGTCTCTGGTATATGACTTCGATCCCTGGCTGGAGATCGAGCTCGACTGTCCCTCTCTATCATGCGGCTCAAGATTTCTGAGACTTGACTTGCGAATAATTCCATCCCAGCGGTTGGGAGATTCTGTCCCGCAGGTGAGTTTGAACTTTCTCCTTGATCCCTTTCCATTGTCTTACACTCAATAAGTTAGTTCCACGGATTGAACCAATCCTTATTTGATTACCTAGCAAAAGAATATAATTTCACAAATATTTTTATATTATCACAAAATTTTTACAGTAGTTGTTGTAAGATATTTACGATAAGTTTTATAGTCCTCTAGCGTCGTCTCCCGACATAAAAAATTGGGACTCATTTCTTATTTTAATGTTTATTCTACAAACGGTTAGTATCTTAGTTGTAAGGTTTTCCTCCAAAAGTCTGCTTGTAATTCTAATCGACCCTTGAATCCTTGGTGGAGTCACCTCCTTCTTCTTGCTCCGCTTTAGGGTATGCTTGGTCCATTAAATCATCTCGCAACACAGTGAGGGATTACTCCACCGTGCCTCGAGTCTCTATAATATACCTCCAACATGCTTCCGTTGGTTGTCGACGATAGGTGGTCAAACCTCCCTGTAGCTCCTGGGTATTTACCAGGACCAAGCCTACTTCTCAGATGGTTTCCTATCGTTCGGCATGCCATTGCCCGAGCTCCCTACATCTTGGTTCTTCGGTCGATGGTTTTTGGCGACCGTTGTGCTTGTCCTCGCTTCTTCTGTGTTTGCACGCAGGTGCTGTTCCCACATTGCATCATTCATCAACTGTCCATGGGTCTTGAGGCTAAAGACCATGTTAATTAATTCCGCTCATTCCATAATCAAAGCATGTACTACCCAATTTGGATAAGTGTGAGTTTCCATCCACTGAGAATCGTCAACAATTTTTCCCCAAGGAAAGAACGCCTACGGGAAGGCTCCGGTATATCTTTTTACCTCAATGACTTTTTAGAAAGTATTACTTGCGATTTCAACATTATTGTCCATCTATCAAAATAGCAAACTTTCTATTTTCATAATTTATACACAACTAACTCTCCTTGCTTTATTCATAATTCATTTAATTTCCTCTAGAATCTTTTATTAAGGTAAGTATGAGTTTTCCTTTACTTAGTTTGAGAATGCTCTGATACCACATCTGTAACACCCCGAACCCAACGTTCAGTGTCGGGTCGGGTTTGAGCATGCTACCGAAAGGGCCGATATTAATGAGCAATTAAAGTTTATGCGGAAGCGATTTAAATCATTCAAAAACCTACTTTACTATTACAATAAAAAGGATTTATTACAAATGTCAAATAAAATTTTGTCTTAACCGTTATAACATCTAAGTACATAAAAAAAGAATCAAGTAGCCATGGTCTTTCTCAAACAAAGTAAAGACAATAAGCATTTTTCTTTTACTGTTCTTCTTCACCTGAAAAGGGTTATTTAACTAGGGTAAGCTACTTGCTTAGTGAGGTTCCATCGCCAGTATTTACCCAGTTGAGTTTTAGTGATCATAGAATAACAATTAACAATTAGCCATGTATGTCCTAGCACATAGTAAAACGGATACGGGTGGTTAATGTCGAGTTGTTGCCAAGTGCCTATATGGCAACTATGACTAACATACACAACATAACCCAGTCTGTGATGCCCGAAGGCTATCAGTTCAGAATTCACTTTCTCATTCATGCCGTTGTTCAGTTACAAGCTCGTATCAGTCAGGTGGTTATGCCAGTATACCAAACTCCATGTGTAGCCGGTCTAATCAGACGGTCCGATCAGTACCATTCCCCGCCGACTTCGACCAAACTACAATCGTGTTGGGGGCCCCAAAATTCACAGACAGGTAATCAGGTAGCAGGTAATTCATGTTTGACATGGCAAGATAAAGTACAAGTCGGTCATTCACATAACATATCAGAGCAGTATATAATTCAAGTTGGACATGGCAAGATAAAGTACAAGCCGGTCGTTCATAGAAAAAATTATCGGAGCAGATCATAATTCAGTTTCTTGATAATTGAACACAGTAATATATGCACTCAGTTTAACAGTCATTATATATCATCAATTTAAGTTTAACAGGCATGTCCCTTTATAATGGAGTTTGACTACAAGTTCGAGTGTTAAGTGTTATTAGTTCAAGTGGTGAGGTTCGAGTGGTAAGTTGTTCGGGGGGTAAGGTTCCTATGTTACTGGTTCAAGGGGTAAGGTACCAATGGTACTGGTTTGAGGGGTAATGGTTTCGGTAATACCAGTTCGAGGGGTAAGGTTTGAGTAGTACTAATTTGGTGGTAAGGTTCGAGTGGTTAAGATTTCAGTAGTTTGAGGGGTGAAGTTTTCAGTGAGTTCAAGAGGTGAAGTTTTCTGTAGGTTTGAGAGGTAGTTTTAGTAGGGGTTCAAGGGTAGGGGTTTGAGAGGTTATTGTTTAGCAGGGGTTCAAGAGGTAAGGGTTTAGTAGGGGTTCGAGGGCAGAGATTAAAGGGTAGAGGTTCGAGGGCAGGGGTTCGAGGACAGGGGTTTGAGAGGTTATTGTTTAGCAGGGGTTCAAGAGGTAAGGGTTTAGCAGGGGTTCGAGGGCAGAGGCAGAGGTTCGAGGGCAGAAACAGAGGACAGGGGTTCGAGGGCAAAAGTTCGAGGGCAGAAGCAGAGGTTCGAGGACAGAAGCAGAGGATGGGGGTTCGAGGGCAGAGTAGAGGTTTGGGGGCAGAAGCAGAGGGAAAAGGTTCAAGGGCAAAGGTTTGAGAGCAGAAGCAGAGGTTCGAGGGCAGAGCAGGGGTTCGAGGGCAAAGTTTCAAGGGCAGCCTTTACCCATACAAGATAAATATATATATTTTACTTCAATTCATGCTAAGGCAATGAAAACACTCACCTTGGTTAAAACCTAGGCTTGGACCACTTTGGTTTCTTACTTTACTACTATTCACCACTGTTCTTTGGCAAGAGTTTTGCTTACTGCGTGTGAAGGTAAGCGTTGGGGATCAAATATTTATACTTGGTGAAAACCTAGGATCTGACACCTACCAACCTGAAATTCTATCCTGTTATCCTACATCCACTTGCACAAAAAATTACTTGGGAAAATTCTTTCACGTCCGCCATTCATCTCCTCTTCCCAGCAATTCCATTTGTCAAAATTACTTTGGATAATTTCTTTATGTCCGCCGTTCATCTCCTCTTCCCAGCAATTCCATTTGCCAAAATTACTTTGGATAATTTAATTACGTCTACTGTTTCTTCTTCCCTTAGTTTTCCTTACTTGTTTATTCATTCACTTATTTATTTACTTATTGCTATTATATATATAATATGTATTATCATCTTCCTTGTACTTTCTCATTTATTTATTACTTATTTATTTATTATATATATATATATATACAAACACAAAGATATATATATATATATATATATTTCTTCTTTGACAACACTAATTTTTTGCAATTAACTATAATTAGTCAATGACAAAGTCTTGTGCGAGACGGTCTCACAGCGAGACCGGGGTTAAATTATAAATAATATATACTTAATTTGGGATGGGGTATTAATTATAGTTTTCATATTGTTAGGGATTAAATTGTAATTACGGTAAATATGAGCATACATTTACTGTATCTCTTCCTCTTCCTCTCATTCTTTACCTTTTGTTTTTCTCTCTCGAAAACCACTTCTGTTTTCTGTCGTCCTTCTCTTTTTTCCTCTTTTCTGGCGACCTAGGTTTTCTTTTTCCGTTGCAGTTTCTGTACTTTCTTCTATTTTTGTTGCTTAATACGCATTATATTGTGTTTTGACGTGAGTGTAATCGGTTGTTGTGGTCCGATTTTTGGAGTTTCTTGCAATTTTGCTTGATAATCGGTTCGGCTCTTCATCAGGTAACTCGGACGACTTAGATTTGTTGTTCTAGCTGATAATCTTTGTTTTTTAGTCGTTTTATTGTATGGTAAGCTTTTTTTTGTTGAGCTCTGAGGTTTCTGTACTTTTTTTTACGATTATTACTCTATTCTATTTTGAGGTTGTTATCGTAAATGAAGACGATATTGCAAAGCTGAATGTTTTTACATGCATGTTGTTTATTAAGTTTTCATTGATGTCGATCTTTTTTAACTCTATTATTTTTCATGTTTATTGTTTTGTAGATGTCAAAGAAAGGAGATGTTGTTGGTTCCGGTTGTATAGACGATGCTGTGATTAAAATTGCAAAATCATACTCCCAGCCTTCCATTTCTTCGAAGGCTGCTGTAAAGCAGAAGAGGAAGACTTCTTCCCAGGGTTTGTTGCTTTTTTTAATTTGTTTGGCGGGAATATTTGAATTTATTACTATATTTGTTCATTTTTTGTTGTCTAGGGTTTTACATGATGTTTTAATGTTTGATTATGATGTTTCAAGGTTTTCATTTGACTTTATTTTCTATTTATGAGATGTTTCTATTGGAAAGTTGTTATGTATGTTGTTCTTATTATATGTGTGTTTTACTGTCAATATTGTATGATTTTTAAATTACAGTGATTCTATCATAATTTTCAGTAAGAGTGATGATGTACGTATATCAGTTGATGTTTTCATTATATATTTTTTTATTTGATGCTTTACAGTTCTGATTTGATGATACAAGTATTCCATTTGACTTTACTGTTCTTGTACTAATGTTTCTTTGCACTGTTTGGTTTTATGTGTTATGATGATGCTAGTGTTTATTAGTTTGATGATACAAGTATTCCATTTGACTTTACTAGTTCTGATGCTTTACAGTTCTGATTTGAAGTATATCAGTTGATGTTTTCATTATATATGTTTTTATTTGATGCTTTACAGTTCTGATTTGATGATACAAGTATTCCATTTGACTTTACTAGTTCTGATGCTTTACAGTTCTGATTTGAAGTATATCAGTTGATGTTTTCATTATATATGTTTTTATTTGATGCTTTACAGTTCTGATTTGATGATACAAGTATTCCATTTGACTTTACTAGTTCTGATGCTTTACAGTTCTGATTTGAAGTATATCAGTTGATGTTTTCATTATATATGTTATTTATGCTATAAATATTTTTCCTTTTGTGTTAGATTGTGGTGTTCCTGTACGAAAATCTGATAGGATTCGTGGTTTGACGACACCTACATTTAGTGCAGGTATATGTTTATCTGTATAATTTTGTTGTATGTTGTAAATTTTTATTAATATTTTAGTTTTCCTCCAGCTTTGAATCCAAGGAATGTTAAAAAGAAGAAAGTTGCTGAGGTGTCCATTCCATCATCTCCAGTTCCTGATTCATCCATTCCTAAAGAAAATGTCCGGAAGAGGTGCGTAAAACAAGCTGCTGTTAAACGAGTCAAATTGATTAGCGGTAAGGGTAAGGTTCTTGCTGATCGTGATAGCTATTCTGATGCTGAAGGTATTATTCAAATTATAATATTATGTTTTATTATGTGCTTTGATACTATCTATTTTAAATTTTTCATGATGTTTTATGTTTTTTAGGAGAGGGTGCCAGTAAGATTCATTCCAGCCAACTTGCTGTTGTTTTAGCTGAGAACGCAACTGGTAATATTTATAATTTTGATTTATTTTTCATTTTATATTTTATGAATTTCTCTGTACCATTTAAAAATATGGTTTGATGTTTCATATAATTCAGATGAGGGTATCAGGCAAGGTTATTCTGAGTCTGGAAAAAACTCTGGTAAAAAAGGTAAACATTATTTTTCTCTAATACTTCTTTTTCTGATTTTTTATTTTTTATTCATTACTCTTTACCCTTTACCAATATGGTTTGATGTTTTATGTAATTCAGGTTATCGTGTCAGTTTAGTATCTGCTGGGGCTGGAAAAAACTCTGCTAAAAAAGGTAAACATTATTTTTCTCTAATACTTCTTTTCCTGATTTTTGATTTTTTATTCATTACTCTTTACCCTTTACCAATATGGTTTGATGTTTTATGTAATTCAGGTGATCGTGTCAGTTTAGCATCTGCTGGGGCTGGAAAAAACTCTGCTAAAAAAGGTAAACATTATTTTTCTCTAATACTTCTTTTTCTGATTTTTGATTTTTTATTCATTACTCTTTACCCTTTACCAATATGGTTTGATGTTTATGTAATTCAGGTGATCGTGTCAGTTTAGCATCTGCTGGGGCTGGAAAAAATTCTGCTAAAAAAGGTAAACATATTTTTTAATACTTCTTTTCTGATTTTGATTTTTAATCCATTACTCTTTACCCTTTACCAATATGGTTTGTTGTTTATGTAATTCAGGTGATGGTGTTAGTCAAGGTTCTGCTCTGGCTGGAAAAAAATCTGCTAAAAAGGGTAAAGATAGTTTTCCTTTCAAATTCTTCTTTTTTCTTATTTTTATTTATTTATTAATTACTCTATACCATTTACCACCATGGTTGTATGATTCACATTATTCAGATGAGGGTGTCAGCCATGTTTTTTCTTCTAACCTTGGAAAAAAATCTGCTAAAAAGGGTAAAATAGTTTTCCTTTCCAATACTTTCATACTTTTGATTTTTATTATTTATTATCCTTTACCAAATAGGACTATGTTTTGATGTTTTAGCTTCTGATTTGCCTGGAAAAAAATCTGCTACAAAAGGTACAATATTTCTGATTGTTTATGTTTCAGTTATTACCTTTTACCTTTTATTACTATGGTTTGATGTTTTATATGTTTCAGGTGATGCAGTAAGTCTAGATGCTGGAGTTGCTGATATCCTATCTGGTAAATCATATGTTTTAAACTTGCTGTTTTAAATTTTCAATTCATATGATATTTTTTTGTTACCCTTTATTTGACTGTATTTAATATTTTTGTTTGCAGAGGAGATCTTCAGTACTGCTCCTTCTCAATCTCAAGGACTTGATGCTACCATTGATGAAATTGGTCATGCAGATTAGGCTAGTGGTGATGATGATAAAATGGAGACAAGTGATGGCTCAGAATCTGATGACAGTTTTGACGATGAAGGTGAGAAGCCAAATGATGTTGAGTAAGATGGAGAGGCTGAAGAGGAATCTGAGAAGGAAGGAGGGGATGAAAGTGAAGACAGTTCTGATGAAGGTGAAGAATCTGACAAGGGGGAGGATTCTGATAATGTTGTTGATGTTTCAGAACAAGTTGGTGATGATATTGGTAGTAAGTCTGATAGTGAGGAGGATTCTGACAATGGTGATGAGAATAAATTAGTGAGTGGGGAGAAACATGATGATTCTGATGAAAATGAGGATGATGATGAAGATAGATGTGATGTGAAGGAGGATGAATCTGATGATTCTGATGAAGTGTTTGATGATGCTGATGGAGAGTCTGATGATTCAGATGAGGAAGGTGCCAAAAGTGTTACTGTATGTAAAACAGCTTCTGTTGGTAAAGGGAAATCTGTTGTGAAGAAGAATGTTAGAGAGAAGAGTGGGGGAGTTGTGAAGTCGAAAAATCTAAAGGATGTCAATGATTCATCCAGGTATGCATTAATGACTAACAGTTTTATGATATGTTTCATATTTCGGTGTTGCTTATCATTTCTTTAATTTTTTTGCAGCTCGAAAAGGGGCTACTCTACGAGGTGTAGCCCTGGTAAGATTGTAAAGCTTGTGAAATCATTGACTGATGGGCAGATCAGGTCAGTTATTGATATAGGATTTGAAGGATTATTGAAGATAAATTTTGGTGTCTTGCCCAAAAATGTGATTCAATATCGGATATCTAACTTCAACCCAATTAGTCGCTTGCAGCGAATAGGTAGTGATAAGTATTATATAACCAGGGATGATGTTTATGATTCCATGTGTCTGCCTATAAGTGATGTTGAGGTTGTAGAGGTTAATAACCCGGGTAAGGGGCAGAATAGGGATATGGAGTTGAGGCTTAAGTGGAAGATGGATTTAGGGGCTGATAAACATGACAATATTCCTTGTGATAGGTTGCTATGTAAGATGTCATTATTGACTGAGGGAGGTGATTTTTTTAAGAAGTATTTTCTGATGTATGTGTTGTGTACTTTCCTTGCTCCCACATCTAGAAGTACTGTTGATTTTAAGCTTTTGAGGGTTGTGGAAAGTGTGAATGAAATCAGGAATATGGATTGGTGTTCGTATGTGTTGAAAAAATTCTGTGATGTTGTTGAGAGGTACAACAAAGGTCCATTTGATGCTGTAAATGGTTGTGTATTTCTACCTTTGATGTGCTATCTTTATAGATTTCCATTTCAAGGAATCTCATTGCCTACTTCCCTCCCCTTAGTCCAACATTTTAATGACAGTAAGGTTAAGGTAATTTGTAAGTCCATAGTGAGTGCTGGGTTTGATGCTTGTGTGATGACCGGCAATGGTTTTCCTTTGACTTCAATAGGAAAATTAAAGTTAGGTTCAGGACCAGGCAATGGCACTGCCCGCAGTACCTCTTGCTTTGTAGTGTTGGAAATTCCTGACGATTTACCCACCGACAAAAAAATTCTTGCTGAAGCTCCTTCTGTAAGTTTTTTTGTTTATCTTATGTTTTTTGTTTTTTATATGATGTTTCAAATTATGAGTAATAAATTTTTTTTTGTAGGATGTTGTTGAGCGCTCAATGCGATTTGCTAGGAATATTGAAATTGTTACCAGATCCTATGTGGCTGAGATGATGAAGCTTGGTGAAAAAGCTCCAGCTACTGCGCAAGATAATGTTCCTCCAGTTCATATTCCTATTTGTTCACAGGATTATTTTTCTGATGGTTTTTTTATCATATTGAAGAAATCATTAAGAAGTCGGTGAAGAAGTGCACTCCTAAAGTTCCAATATTGAAGACTGGACCTGAACCATCTTTTAGTCTTGGGATTGAGAGCTTGGAAGATATTGGACGAGTTGCAGGTTCTTCTACTGTTGCACGTGAAAAGAAGGGGTCTACAGTTGCTCAGAAGAAGGGAGGACAAGTGGGAAAGTCATCAAAGGGATTGAAGAAGAAATAATTCTTTTTTAATGATATGATGAACTTGTATTTGAGAATGATGTTTTTAAGTACTACTGTTGGATGGTTTTTAGCATTGTTGTGTTTGGATGGTTTTTGGATGTGATGAACTTAAGTTTGTGGATGATGTTTCAAGTATTTTGGATTGTTGGTTAGGTGATTATCATAATTCTTGTTTGAATTTGACATTTTAAAGTAATGCAGTGATATTTCATGAGTAGGTCTTGATGTTTTATGGTGTTGATAGTAAATCTTATTTTTATGCTTTATTCGTAGAGTTTTTTTTACATAATGATTATGTTTGAAAGATTATGTTTTAAAATTAGGTTCTCACATTTTAGGTGTTGTCTAGTTTATTTATAAAAAAATGTGACATATTTCTAGTTGTAACTTTTGGTATATGTAAAAATCCAGTAAACTTTAAATGCTCATTACATATCTGTAAGTTATCACACATTTAAGTTAAAAGATCACGTTCCTGCAAATTAAATTTCAGTACTCAAACAAGAAACTTATAGAGACTAGTAAACTCTAGAATGATTTCCATAATAAAAGCATATGTATTCTACTAAGTTGAGCAGTTATTTTAATTCAATGTCCTCACTTTTGAAAAATGTAACATCAAATGAAAGTCTTAAAATGTCAAATGAAAGTATTGAAACATCAAATTTGTTCTGCAATTTCAGAATTCACCCTTCATCAACTTTGGTCTTCCCTAATTCAGATGATTTGGGCTTTTGGAGTCTTTGACCCAAATTCCTTCTTTTGTGGCTTCTTCCTTTCTAGCTTTCCTTTCAACCTCTTACTTCTTCCCTTTGTTTTTGCTCTTTTTGGATCTAGGACTTCGGGAGCACTTTTTGTTGGTGAGTCTTTGGCATTGTTTGTTGCTGAATGTTCAGTTTTGTCTTGATCTTTAAATGAAAGCAGCGGACCTACTGTAGTCGAATACCTGTTCAAACCACCCTCAAGTGTTCTACGAGTATCTTTGTCATCTTCACATTTCAACACTAAATTGTAGTATTTTCTTAGCATCTCATGGCGCCATGGTATCTTACCTTTCATCTCATTGTAGTTTTCACAATTTTGTGTTGATGCACCTCCAAGTACTCGGTTCCATATTTCCTTCTTTTCCATCTTTGTTCATCTCTTTAGTATATAATCTTCAGGTATTGTTGTGATGTTGCGCAAGTGGAGCACACGAAGGCTGTGGAAGCACAACATCCCAACTTCTTCAAAGTATTTACATGAACACTTGATCTCCACTTTACCATCCCTGAGTGTATAATAAACCTTCTCTACCTTTGTTTCATTAGTTTCTGGGCTGACTTTGTAAATATCTTCATAGCCAATGTTGAATATTTTCTCCACTTTACTCGTCATTGCTAACTTCCACTCTATTTTGAAGTCCTTGAAAATTTTAAGAGTGTATATCTCCCCAGCTTGCTTCAGTAATCCAGGCCCTTCTACAGCTGCTCTTGGTTTTCCTATTGAACCGTTGTATTCCCTGCTTGTCTCTGTGCTTCTCCAACTTTTGACAGTTTTTCCAAATATTTCAAAAAACTGTGTCAAGTTGGTTGTTTTTGAAGCAGTGAAGCTGATTGCTTTGTTGGTACTTTCACTACGTTGTGATGACAAAGTTCCAGCTGAGAAGAAATCCTTGCTTAGTGCAGTGCACCATTTATCTCGGAGTTCGTGCAAGCGCTTGAACCAATCTTTTTCTTGCAGCTGGTAGGTTTCTATCATGGAATTCCAGCATTTTTCAAATTCTTCTTCATTTGCACAACCTTTCAAACAGTGGTCGAATGTCATTCCAAATTCTTCATCACTTTTTACTTTACATTAATGACTAATTGCATTCTGTTTCAGATGCCACAAACAAGGTCTATGTTTTGTTTCTTTGAATACCTACGAAACAACAATTTCAGTAAATGCATCATCAAATTGTTTCTTAAAAAGGTCATATGCTGCTAATGTATCATCAATTATAAATGTAGGATGCTCATGTTGCAGTGTCAAACCAAGAGAAATTGTATACATGTCCATGATGAGTTCTCAGATGTTCTAAAATAGGTTATGGTGATGATTTAAAAATTAAATTATTGATGACACAAGTAAGATAATTAGAAGCATGGTTCTAAAATATATATTTAGAACATCAACTGTATAACATTACAGGTTAGACCTTTTTGATGAAACATCAACTAAATAATATAATAAGTTACACTGGTTCAAAACTTCAACTGAAGGAATATTTAAAACATCATAATAAATATTTAAAAGGTTAAACACATAACTTGAACCAATAATCGTCAGATAGAGTTTAGAAATACCTTTTTAATTGCCTTTGCCATTGCCAAATCCTGGTCAGTGAATATAGTCACTGGTTGTTTTCCCCCCATTGATTTTTTAAATACCTCCAGCAGCCATACAAAAGTTTTAGCCTTTTTGTCTCCAATAAAAGCACACCCAAACATTGCATTGTTCCAGTGATTGTTTATCCTGACAATCGGAGCACAAATGAGATTATACTTGCTTGTCTGATAAGTGGTGTCAAAAATCACAACATCACCATATAACATGTAATCTTCTTTCATCATCGAGTCTCTCCAAAAGAGTGCAGTTAGTTTTCCTTCATCATCCAGCTTGACTCTAAAAAAGTAGTCTTCCTCGGTAGCAGCAATCTGATAAAGATCATCTATGACATTTTGAGCATCCCCTCCTTCTATAGTGTCCATTATGTACCTATTCACATAATTAATGTGATCTCTCGTAGTGTGCCCAACATTTTCTTCTCCTTGGGCAGCACATGCTAAATATTTGTAACTTGCTGCTGGTTCGAGACCTGCCTTTTCCATTGCTTCGATTGCTCTTACTTTCTCATTTTCGATTCTTCTTTCACTACGTTACAGGTACTGCCATTCTGATCTTGTGCACTCATGGTTATGCTCTACAAAGTGGTGCTTGATTTCATAGAACTTTTCATCAACAAGCTTGATCCTGATCTGAGCTTTGCATCCTGTTCTTATCACTGGAAAATCTTTTGATTTTCTTTTTCTCTTCCTTTCTGGTTGTAGAGTAGGTGTGGTTTTAGTTCTTGAAATGGACTTTCCTTCACGTGAGCATGTGAAATATTTTTCTCTAATTACTCCTTGGTTTGACTGCCTTGTTGTTGACTTCCTTACACAAAATCCAAGCACAGTTGCATGTGCTCGATACAATTTTTCAACCTCTTCCCAAGTTCTTGCTCTCACTCCTTGCAAACACTCACTTGCATCTATCTCCAATAGATTAGGAAAATCATCTGGCAGATCTGTCATTTAAATCAAACATCACTCAGCTTGTTTATAAAAATAATATATTAATTCTATCAGTTTCAGTAACAGTTGACATCGGGTGCCGAAACATCAAACACTTTTATTAAAACATCAATATATATGATAGAAACATCACATACCAGTATATGCAGGTCAGTTTCTGAATTAGGTGCAGAAGCATCAAACATTTTTCTTAAAACATCAATCCATATAGTAGAAACATCACATGTCAGTATATGCATGTATGTATTTGAATTAGAATTCCAAGATTTGTTACCCATGCTAGAACTGAGCATTTAGTTTTATCAATGAGCATAATGAAATCACTCATTCTATTTATAGTATGATACACTAGTTACAGCAGCCAGTATTCAATAACAATTGGCACCAGATAAACAAGTATCAGCCACTTTCATTAACACATCAATCTCTATATCAGTAACATCACATAGTAGTTTATTGTGGTTAACTTAATACAGATCTAGAACATTATTTTACATACTGGTACCAAACATCAATTTTGAACATTAAAACACTCTGAAGGTTTTTGAGCTGAAAGATCAGTCTGCATCAAAATATTCACAAGCTTTATGAGCTGAAACATTCGCAAGCAGATTAAATCAGGTTTTATATGATGATTCCAGTTTTTCATACTCACCTTTTACAGAATTTTTTTCGATTTCATTGATTGTGTCATTCACCACAATAAGCTGTTGTTCATTGTTCAAAAGGCTTGTCGATGAAGTTTCGGTTTTGCTATCATCTTCTTCGCACATCAATTGATGGTCCGATCTGCAAAATAAATGAAATTTTACATAATCTGATTGTACAATGTTCAACGAACTGATTTGATTATGTAGTTTTGAATAACAAACCTGATTTCTTGTTGATCGTCGTTGTTCATTGTTATTCGCAGAAGTTGGGGATTTGATCTTTGAAGGTTTGGGATCGATGGATTGCAGTGGTTGAGATCGATTGAAATTGTGAGAATGTTTTGGAATTTGCAGGTTTCTTCTCAGATATCTTCTCAGATTGTGTCAAACCCGTGTTTCTTCTCAAAATTCTTTCCATGTTTTTTATATTTGCTGGTTAGTCCTCCTATTTTTTTGCGCATTTTGAATGGGCACCAAAAATAAAATAATTATGCAAGGATTCCCAATTTTTTTTGTATTTTACCTTAAATTACTGTAAGTCCCTGGTCTTACGGTAAGACGGTCTCGCAGGAGACGGACACTTAGTCAATATATGCATAGTGGTAATATACCGGCTATAAACGGCCATATTCCCAATGGTAATATAACGGTTATAAACGGCTACATTTTATAGTATATATATATGTATGTATGTATGTGTGTGTGTGAATTTATCTGACATTTTCAAAACCACCTTTCCTCTTCTATCTTGTTGATAACATGTCGAGACTTATTTCAGTCTTTGCTGTAGTACTTATCGTGGTACTGCATGTTAGTATTCTCACTGGAGATCTTACGCCGGAAGAATTTTGTTACTCTTCAGTGATGATTGGATTCATTTATTACCTTTTATTTTTCACAATCGTCACAATTTTTTGTATTTCTAATTACATTTAATAAATTATTTTATTTCCCTATTATACAGTTACAACAATAAATTTTTAGTTTTGTAGACAATGTTCAACCATTACGGTTGAGGTATTCACACAAGGACCAAGTTTCAGCACTTACTTCCATGGTAAAAGCTTTGATGACAAAGTCCAAAAACACACTACATGTGAAGTCCTGCAAGATTTGTTCTTCAACACACCCTATAGATGCGTGTTTGGGTTTTCAAAATGGTTATATAGCGGAGGTGAATTCCGTAGGCTTTCAAAGAGTCCAAGGATATGAAGGAAATCAATGCTATCAAGGAAGTCAAAGCTACCTAAATTGGCCTTATAATGCAGGTAATCGAGATCACCCAAATCTCCCGTATGGAAATGCTCAGGGAGGGCAAAATTCCCAACAATACTACCCTCAACAACAACGGCCTTCGAAGAAAAATTTACCAAGGCTCCAAGACAAGCCCTATAATCAAGGCAAGATTTTGAGGTTGTCAAAAGATGAAGTAATACAAGCCATTAGGAGATTTAGCTTATGTGGGGAGAAGGCCGAGAAGTTTCAAGAGATCATTGAATCAAGCATCAAGAAATTAGAGACTCAAGTGAGTCAAATGGCTCAAATCTTGAATCAGATGGAGACAAGAGAAAAGGGAAAACTTTCTTCCCAACAGAGCTTAACCCTCAACAAAATGAGAGTGCCGTCTCATTGGGGAGTGGCAAGGAGGTGTAGAAACCCAAGGGAAGAGTTGTTGTTGAGTGTGTGCTCTAGAAAGAGGAATATCTTTAGAAGGAGGCCGAGGAGTTGGCCAAAGAGAAGGTGAGCAAGGGGAAGGAAATTTAGGAGGAGACTATAGTTCTGAGGTCGAGATCAAACCCCAAAATCTCATCCCCTCCTTACAAGAGACCCAAAGTGGTAGACATTCCTATCTATGTGCTGGGACCACCATTTCTGGAGGATTTGGAGGATAGGAGAGAGAAGGATGATAACAAGGACATCTACAAAATCTTTTGTAGAGGCGAGGTAAACATTCCACTATTGAATGCCATAAGTCAAATTCCTAGGTATGCTAAATTTCTTGAGGAATTGTGTGCCATGAATAGGAAACAAAAAATGAAGAGTAAGAGTGGAAAGAGTGAGCATGTCTCTGCCATGTTTAATGATGAATTTCATCCTAAATGTGATGATCCAGGAATGTTTACCATCCTTTGTGTGATAAGAGGAAAATGTGTTTAAAAAGCCATAATATACTTAGGTGCTTAAATGAATGCGATCACATATTCTTTGTATGAGAGTTTGAATCTTGGCACCTTGCTCAAAATTGGGATTGTTATCCAGCTAGCCGACCACTCTAGCACAAACCCAAAAGGTATTGTGAAAAATGTGTTGGTGAAAGTGGACTCTTGACATTCCCTACCAATTTTTATGCCCTTCATATGGAGAGTGGTAATCATGCCACACCTATTCTCCTGGGTAGGCCATTTTGAAATAATTTGAGGACAATCATTGATGTGCATAAGGGAACATTAACCATGGAATTTAATGGCCAGAAAGTAGAAGTTGACACTAACAGTTCTATTGACTATCCTAGTAGATACCACTCCTGCCAAGCTATTGATGTTGTTAATGATATAGAGCAAGATGTATTTGATCTGAATGATGGCATTCCCTTGAATGTTCCTTAGATGACGATTTTAATTATTCTTCTATTGAAAATGTTGTTATTAATAACTTGAAAGAAAGAAAAAATGATGAGGACTCTCTTAGGAAAACAACATCCAACACCCTTTGTGTGTCTATGGGAAATCCAACAAAAGTGAGTTTTCCCTCCTTCTCATGTGAAGACTATGGTGGTAGAGTGCAAACCACCACCTAAAGTTCTTAAATGTTCATCTCTTGGAGAAGGAGAGAAACCCCCAATCACTCATTCAATTGAGATTACCGTGGAACAAAAAGGGGAATTGTTGGCCATGTTGAAGAAGCCCTAGGTTATGTGCGCCAAGTTTTGTTGGGGGTGATGTGGATCTCAAAAGTTTTGTTCAAAATCGAGGAAAAGAGACTGATCTCCACTGTTCATTTTTTTAATAAATCTGATTAGGGGAGTAAGTCATATCGATGACGTTAAATAAAATTTAATCATCCGGATTGTCCTTTGTAACTCTATGTCGATGTTTCCATTTTATTTTTGTTATTGTTTTTCATTATTTTGTCTTTTTTCTTTTCATGGTTTCTTTTCCATAAGTTTGTAGCAAAGTGAAGTGCATTGCATTGGATAGATAAAGGAATGAAAGCCATGAGAAAGGAAGGAAAGCTTGGAAAGTTGGTAACTGAAACTTTTTTCTAAGTATTGGGTAACCCTGTATGTCGTGAGTCACGAAGAATAGGGGAATTTAATAACTCCTAGTCAATGTTTGTCATGAGTCGCGGCAAACCAGAAACTTGTTGGCAAAATGTGAACTCCCAGATCCAATCTATTGCACGTTGCAAAGATCTTGTTGCTAGTCACGGCAGATCCTCGTGAGTCATGACGATTCTGTCGCGATCGTGACCACACTCAGGATTTCTTTTTGAAAAATGCCAACTCTCAGGACCTTTTTTTGTGAGCCACGATAGTCTAGTCGCAAGTCACGACCATACTCAGAAGTTTTTCTAAAAATGTGAACTCCCAGTTGTAACTTTCTGCAAGTAACGAAGATTTTGTCCTGAGTCGCGACAAATCCTCAAAAGTCACAAAACATATGTTGCTATCGTGACCAAAATCTGAAAATTTTCTAAAAATTTGCAACTCTCTGGTCTATTGTGTAACGAGTCGCGATAATCATGTTGCGTGTCACGACAGAGGTTGACTTCTGGGGCCACTTTGACTTCTTCGTCGCGAGTTGCGACGCCGTTCAAACTTCAAAATAAAAATGGGCAGAAACTCGTAAGCCTTCACTTTTATTCCCATTCCTCCGTCGCCTTTCTCCCTGAGATCACTGTCCCCCCACCATTTATCCACCAATCCAGCCACAATTTACCCCAATATCACCGAAACCCATCCTATTTCCATCACCACGTCCTCTCCTCACCACAAATGCAATCGAATTCCCCACAAATCCAAGAATCCAAAAAACTGTAAGATTTGGGGATTTTTCAAGAGCTCATTGTTAGTGGGCTTTCAATTTCCACTCTCCTCTACTCACATTTGGTACAATTCTCAATTTCATACACTTGAATTGTCAATTTTGGGTGGTTTTGATGATTGTGAAATTTATGAATATAATGTGATATGCTTGTGTTCATTGTGTGGATTTTGAATATTGAGATTGTGAATATAGCTTGATATTGATGTATGATTGAGTGATATTGCTTATGCTAGTGTAGGTTTATCCAAGAATGTGACAATTGTGGAATTGTATAGTTATGAAAAAATTTAGTGTTCTTGGCTACAACCTTGTTCTTAGGAAATGCATAAGTAGTATTTGGACAATTTGTTATAAATGGTCAAGTATCGTGGGAATGAAACATAGGTGTGATGGATGAATTATCTTGATTTGCATGAGTACATTTTTACTTGTTGTGACCATTTAGCGCTCTTGCATTGTTATAGTTACATTGTGTTAATTGGAGTGTTCTGACTACATTACTGTGACTGTGATGGATATATTCTATAATGATGCTTGCTCCTTTTTTCCCCATGGATACTTTTGTGAGATAATTTTATAGTGGTGATTGCATGATTATATCTCCTTATGTCCTTGTGAATTTGACGTTGTTTTCTGTGGTGATAGTTATAGCACCAAAGATACAATGTAATGCTCGAAGTGCAAGTTCCTCTGCTCCACGTCTTCCTTCATCTCTAGAGCTAGCCCTGGTGCCAACTCTGGACACATTTATGGGTTTACACCGAATCACCAACAAATATGCAGAGAGATAGGAGAGGTTGGTTATATGGAAGATACAAGAGACCAACTTTGTCGATGTGGGAGCCTTAGAGACACTCAGATTGAGGGAGCCGGTCCATTGCCTTCTCACCAAAGGAGTCTTAGGAGGTTTCATAATCCGTGGCTCACCAACTTACAAGAGATACACCCTAGAATTCCTCTCCACAGTGAGGGTGTATAGTTTGAGGAGAAAGCAGCCTTGCAAGAGGTTCATCAGGTTTCATTTCAATGACATATCCGGTGAGATAAATCTCTCAGATATTGAGGCAGCATTTGGTTGGGACATGGTGGACATTAGAGCGCATTTTGATCTAGAGGCCCTGACCTGCAATATTTATGATAATGTAGATTTCTGGTACACCATTACGAGGAGAGTTCAGGATGTGAGGGATAAAAGTAACATCATCATCCACCCCGCTCTCAGCTTTGTGCATCGCTTCTTGACGGGCACATTGTTCCGCTACCTATGGCACCTTATGAGCGAGGGCATAAGCTACGGGAAGTGGTCTGAGTTGTGGGTTGAGAGAGTTATTGGAGTGGTGGAGAAGGCGAAAGGTGAGATATCGATGGGAGGCATGATCACCCTCCTTGCAAAGAACTTGCAGATCACCACTCCTCCAGGTCTTCAGCATCTGGGTAAGGCTGATTCATACATCATCACTCTGTCACGAATGAAGAATTACCACCTTATCAAGGTTATATCTATGCAGGGTGCGTACCACTTGTTGAATGGAAAGAGCGAGATCACCTTCATGAAGCTTTCTCACTCTCGACGGACTAAGTTGAAGGTCGATACACGCATTGCCGATATAGCGATAGAGCCAGATGTTTTGTACTGGGATGATTTTGAGAGGGAGCTTCAGACTGCCTCTGATGCCAGTCTAGACCAGGAAGGGTGCTCTTTCTTTCCATCCTACTGCACCATCGTCCTTTACATAGAAGCGGGATGTACACATGCATGGTGCAGATTCTCCCCCTCTGCATCAGGCTGAGCCCATGCGTTATGAGTTCCCTCAGCCTTCCCCAAACTTCTATAGTCTACTTTTGCACACAATCGAGTCTGAATTTTGCAGACAGAACGAGCACAATCTTTTTATATCCCAGAGCCTGATGGACATGGATGAGGAGATTGATAATATTTCCTCCCATGTCTATCACATGCAAATGCGGATAGGTGGCATTCAGGTCCCAGGGCCCAAGCCGGAGAGGCATCGGGAAAAGTTCAAGAGGAATGAGGAGTGGATTTCACAGTATGAATGGCGCTACCTCGATGATGGTGGCTCTTCACCCCACTCTTGATTGTGAGTCATTTTCATTTCCCACTTTGATTTTTATCATTTTTACCTTTTATGTTTACATTGAGCGCATTTTAATGTACTTGATTGTGAGTCATTTCCATTTCCCACTTTGATTTTTATCATTTTTACCTTTTATGTTTACATTGAGCGCAGTGTAATGTTTTAAGTGTGGGGAGGGGTTGAATGACTTGCATGCTTGTAATCTTGATCTTGGATGCTTTTTGCTACTTTTGAATGGAAAAACATGAGAGAAAAATTTGAATATTTTTTAAAAAAATAGAAAATGAAAAAAAAGCAAGCCCGCTAAGTTGAAAACCCAAGAGGGCAATTTAGGCAACATTGGGGGACGGATAGGTTGAAAACCTGAAAGGGCATCCTAAGTAAAAATGAGAGGCTAAATGTGGGTGAGATGTGAGCCAAAGAAACATGATGTGTGGTTAGGATGAAAACCCGAAAGGGCTCCTAAGAAAAATGAGAGAAAGAGAGAAAAGAAAACAAAAAGGGAAAAATGTTACAATCTACACATTTGTCGGTGTTTGAGTCTTAAGTTAGCGGTGGACATATGGAAGAATCTAGTAGCTTGACATCATATGACTTCTTGGGATTGGGTGACTTAGCGGGAAAACGAAGTAGGGTTATAACTTCTTGATTTTTTATGTACTTTATTTTGGGTTGATATATTAGTATGAAGTGGAGTGTGTGCTTGAGCCTTAGATATGGTTTTAACTTCATTTTATGCCATTGGACTTTGGAATGATCAATTTAGGATTTGGATATGTTTTATGGGTAGTAATGAATTGAGAGGTTGTAGGTTTTGGTAGATTTAGGAATTGGGGTTGTGTGAAAAATTCGTATTTGATCTTGATCTTTGATTTTGGGATTTATGATATTGAGAATTTTTGTGAGGTATTGATTGGGGGAAGGGGGAATATTAGTGTTAGGGGGTGAATATGTGAATCTCTGAGTTATTGAATTTTTTCTTACTCGAGGACGAGTAACTTTCAAGTGTGGGGAGATTTGATGTGTTCATTTTATATGGATAATTTGGGACTTTTTGAACTCACTTTTGTGCTCTAGATTTTGCATTTTTCCTTGAAATTATCTTAGAAGAGTTAAGAGCGACCTTTGCGCTTCTATTAATTTTCTAGAGAATTTTTTGTGACAAGGCAATTGTATGAAAATTTGGATATTTGACGAATTTCTTTTGAGCTTTGAAGACGTGAGGAATCTAAGAGAAGTGAAGTGAAGAGAAATACTTAAGACAAGAAAAATAAAGTAATGAAGATGCAACATTTGGTCTATGTCGCGAATTGCGACAAATGGATGGCCAGAATTACTTGCTACTTTTCTTATACTATAAGGCAAATCTTATCCTCTCTCTTAATATCTTATTCTTCCCAACTTTTCCCCATTTGAAACCCTAGTTTTACCTTGTTTTTCATCTATTTTCATCTTTGATTATGTTGGATTTAATTATATAAATTAGTATGAACTCTAGTAGCTAATTCTAGTCTTAGGAGCAATTGATTGTATCTTCCTTGTCCATGTCTTGAGAATCATTTCTACCTATTTAATTCTTTTTCAATTGTGCATTTATGAAGCTTTGATGTTGTTTATTGGTATCATTTAGGTGATTTGAAGTGTGATGATATGAAATGCTTGTATGATACTTGTTAGGAGTTGATAAAAGTAGCTAATTTCTCCTGTTTTTACTTGGAATCCCAAGAGCATGATTTAGGGCTTCTATTTGGGTTTATAGTATTATAATTTCTTGATAAATAGGATGATGTTGAAACCTTTGTCATTTTTATTTTAATGTTGCAAGTAGGAGAAGTTATTTAATGTTGCACATTATTGGCAAGTCTTAGTAAATGAATGAATTGGCTCAATACTTAAGACATTTTGTTTACTGTTTATAAGTGTTATTAAGCTTGTTGATTTTTCGTACGTAATATCATTAAGGATATATCTTTAGTCATTTCTCAACTAAAGGGATCATTAGTGAGGTTTACAAGGGATGTTGAATTCACGCTTGTAAACTACCATCAAAGAAGAGTGGAAGATTTATCTTCACAATCAGTCAAAGTAGTAAATAAGTTATGTATTCAAGGATCGATAAGAGGCTTGGAAGTGAAAATAAATTGCACCTAAGGTCCCATACTTTGTGTTAAATTCACTCTTTGTAGTTTGTTTCATGTTTAGCTTGATTTCTAGTTTACGATAGTTGCTTTGTCCTTTAAATTCATAACTTAGAAAAACCAACCAAAAATCCCCCTCTTTAACTGCTTATATATATATATACATATATGTATGTATACATATATGTATACATATATATACATATAGGGAGGGGTTCTATGCACTCCCTTATGTTAACTCAAATCTACACTCAAAAATCCTGACCGTAGGATCACATCAGATCAAACCTCTTTTATTTATTCCATTGGTTTGATCTGATGTGATCCTACGGTCAGGATTTTAAGTGTAGATTTGAGTTAATATAAGGGAGTGCATAGAACCCCTCCCATACATATATATACATATATATATATATATATTTATATATGTGTGTGTGTGCTTATATCCACTTTATATGCATGAATCCTTAGGAAAATATCTCTTCTTCGTGGACGACCCTGATTTTCCACTATCTACTTAATTGTATTTAGGAAGCACTTTAGGGCTATAAATTGTAACTTTGAGAGATATAGTGATGACCTCCCATAATACCTCTGGTTGTGCTCTTATATGCCGCATCACTTCTATGGGTTCGTGGAAGTTGTTGCTCGGTGATCTCTCACTACAATCTATCTATCAAAACAAAATGTTAGTTTGATAGACTAGGTTTAACCATGGATCAAATCTAACTATTTACTTTTAAATGTTAAGTAAATGTGGAGTATTTTATTAATTTAAGTTTTGATTTTCCTTTACTTGATTTGAGGAAGCGCTAATACCACATCCGTAACACTCCTGCCTTAACCAACTTACTTATTCGCAAGTACTTAGTCGGTCAATGTGGTTACCAAGAGCCCAACTAGAGTTGGGACCCTTAATAGTAAAAAAAATGCACAAGCGTTTAATAGAATTTAAATTTGAGTCCTAACTTACTATTACAACGTTAATTTACAAAAGGTCAAGTTTACAGTTTTAGCTAGGTAAATCTTATGTTTAGTTCTACTATAAATTTATTCAAAACCCTAGCTCAAAAGAAGTAGTCTTCCCATTCGTTACAATTGTTCACACATTCTCGATCGACACACGTGTTGGTTGTATTTCAACTAGAGTGAGCTCCTTAGCTCGATGAGGTTCATTGCAATTAACAACCAGATTGAATTTAAAGATCACGTAAATCAAATAATCATATATATCCATATAATAAAAGGATACAGGCGTTTACACTAGGCCATAGGTAAGCCCTTCTATGGGTACTATGACAAACAAACAAAGCATAGACCGAAAAGATTTTTAAAAAATTCCCGAAGGCCATGTGTTTCAAATCAATTTCAATAAAATCATATTTTTATCAGTCGCGCCCCAAATATCATGTACACTTATGAGCTCGTTTCGGAAAACAAGTGGTAATGCTAGTATACCAAACACCGCATGCAGATGGTCTAGTTGTACGGTTTGGCCCTTGTCGTTCCCGTCGATTTTGACCAAACTACAATCACATCGAGGACCCCAAATTTATCAAGTACACGTTTCATTCAAGCAGCAAAGAGCAAGTACTCAAATAGACAAATCAAGATAAGTACAAGCCGATCATACACTTATATCAATCAAGTTGAGTTTGATGTGATAAATTACACATCATCCTCTTTTTCACACTGCACCATTTAAAATGGATGAAATACTATGTGACATATCATGCATGACATAATTTACTCAAGTAGCATAAAAAATCAAATAGTCATACATAGGATGAAATTCCTGGTTAGACTCAACATATGTAAGCGATAAAACACTCATCTTATAAGTTTGAGTCAAAATTCACGGGAATTGGTTCAGGTACCTTGGTCTAGTTCAGTTCTGTTAACGTAGTAAATTTATTTGTGTCAATTGCATGCTTCAATAATATTCTTATATATTACTTTATTTTAAGATTTCTTTCTTATTTCATTTTCTTATTATTTTATATATATTTGAAAAGGTGATTGGTAAAGGATTTAAGTATAGATTTTCCTCGTCAAACAATGGCTCTGTTAGGCAATCAGCTGTAGGCGGTTGGCGGTTGGCTGTTTTAATAAGATGGTTTGATCAGCGGTTTATGCTAGTTATTTGTGTTAGATGTTTAACCATTAGTTTTTTTCAAAAGTGTTTAGCAAATGTAATTGTTGGCTGTTAGCGGTTTTATGAAAAATGACATTCAAGGACATAACGACCATTCATTATTTATAAACATATTTTACATGTTTATTTTTGTTTTTTTTCATTAATATTAATATGATTTATTTTAATTATTAAACATATTCACTAATATTGAAAACAATATATTTACTAATTTATTTAAACTATTATTCATTATGAGCATTAATATAAGAGAATAAACATAAACTATATAGTTGACTTATTTTCATTAAATGTAAGAAATTTTAATTATATTTAAAATGTAAATATTGATACAAAGTTAAAAATATTTAAATATTATAATTTATATAATTATTTAAAATATAAATTATTAATATATATTAGTAGTATTTTTTTAAAATTAAATCATCCTAAGATGGAGAAAATTATATTAGGCCTTCCCAAGCCGTAAAATAACAAAAACTGAAAGGTAAAGAAAGAGAGAAGCCATTGGCTTAGTTGATATGTACATTTGTGACCCATAGGCTCATTGAAGCAACAATTTTTGCTTCCAAAATGAATAAAAGAGTATAGCTAATTGTGGGAGGATTACTAAAACTCTTAGTTGAAAATGGAGATCATCGAACTTATTAGTGGATCGTAATGACGAAACACTGGTCAGTCAAAATCACCCCATCTAAACTAAGAAGCTTATCCCCTACAAAGATAAACAGTGGAAAGCAAAGCTTCGAGATCCAAAAAAAAGTTCCATCAAGCAACTCATCACTGTAACCGAGAGCAGCCATGAAGCATCTAGTAGCATCCCTCAAGCATCAAGCAAATGAAACAAACCAGCAATGAAGGACAATTAACCTGCAAATAACAATGGTAATCAGTAGCATCCATTCAATTTACCATTCGTATAGAAGGTGTACCTATTTGGTCCAATCTAATTAGACCCTGTATAGCATTGGATAACCTATGGAACCTAAACATAGAGGAGCCAGTCTTGGTTTTTAGACAAACTTTGGCCAGAGAATCTGCTACCAAATTAGCTTGTCTCTAAACATGAACTAGGTTGGTTACACCCAAGAGTTGGTTGATTTCATCCGTTAATGTGAACAGTTGCCAAGGTGCATTTAGGGGTTCCATACTACATTTAACAGCATTGAGACAATCTGATTCCAAGCAAATGGGAGGAGAAAAACCTGCATATTTATCTAAGGCAAACAGAATAGCCTTCAGTTCTGCCTCCAGAGGTGAACAGGCAGATGTGAAAAACGTATGCGCAGCAATAAAACTACCCCTACTATCTCTAATGATTATACCAATTCCACTCATGTTAGAAAGACTACACCAAGCAGCATCAACATTAATTTTATAACCCGTGCGTGGCTTTGTCCAAGCAATTTTGAAAATTTTTGGTTTCGAAGATTGTTTGATCAAGGGGAGAAAGGAATGCTCTGCAATGCCCAAGTCTATTTTTGAGGCTATAAAAACAGGTTTAGCAGTGAACATATAAAAATTTTGATCCCTTATGTGATTTAAAACTAAACCCATTACTAAAATGGCCTTATCATATAAACATTTGTTCCTCATTTTTCACAAATTCCAGCATGTTATTACAGCTGCAGATCTAATAATTACTGAATGTAATGAGCTCAGGCCAGGATAAGTGAGGTAAAAAGAAAGTCTATCCCATATAGATATGAATTCCCTATCCCTAATCCCCATGAATGGGTGAATCGATTTCCAAACTTGCAAAGCAAAGTTACACGAATTTAAAAAGTGGTCCAGGGAGTCTTCATGTATATGACACATGCAACATTTGGAAGGCATGGAAAATCTCAGGTTGCGCAGGACATTATCAAATGGTAAGAAAGAGTTCATCAATTTCCATATAAAGACAGAGACCTTTTTCTCAGTTCTAGAACTCCAAAAATGTTTAAAAGAATCAACAGTACCTCTTTGATTTCTGAGCAAAAGGTAGGTCGATTTGAAAGAGAACTCTCCCTTGATACCTGGTTTTCAAATAAGTCTGTCCTTCCTATGCATTGATAGCCTTGCTTCCTGTAAAAGAGAGATAACATGAGGAGTTAGAAATGGTGATATCTTTGGACTATATTAGTAGTAGTTCGTACTAGAAATGTATATTAGTATTAGTAAATTACATAAATCTAATGAGGTAAATTTTTTAAGTTAAAAATTCTCTATATACACTCATCAAACTAGTTCTCCTATCGACAATTAGATTGAGTAAAGAATAAATATTGAAATAAGAGGAAAAATAAAATCGAATTACATTAAAATTTAACCGTGAAAAAAATTAAAATCCAAAAAAATATCGATGAAAATTTTAAATTTAAATCCCAAAACACATAAAACGATGTCGTATTGAAATTTTAAAACACATAAAATAATGTTGTATGTTAATGGTGTAAAGAAAGGTTAAAAGGTAGAAGGATAAAAAAGTAATTGTTAAAGGCAAAAGTCAAACACTAAGCAAAAACGCTACTAAGATTAGTGTTTCTTATTTGGTGGAAATGCTATGTGAAAAAGACAAGTAACCAAACACTTTTTTTTGTATTCATTGGCAGTTTGACCAAGTGAAAACACCAATAGCCAAAAGCCAATCAAAACGTCAGTAAAAACGCCAATGCCAAACGAAGCCAATATTTAAGTTAGAATAAACGAATTAATGAACTAATATTTTTCATTGAGATGTATGTATTTACTTTTTCTTTGTTATATGTGATATAATTATTATTATTTAATTTATTTATTTGGTTTATTTCAAGTTTTGATCAATAATAATTATTATTAGTTTCCTTCTAATATGTTATCTTTTCAAAATCTTTTAAATTTTGAAGGTAGAATACATGATGTATTAAAATTAAAATTATATGTATGTGTGTGTCGATTTGAGTGTTACACGTATGTAATAAGTTCGATTTAAAATTAATAATTAGTTTCTTTTCGGTTTGATTTATGGTGTACATTTTTTTTGAAACTCGGTAAAACTTCCATTCCTTTTCAAAATATGCACAACCCCGTGTTACAAAGGCCCTATATTAGTCAAAATCTATCATAAGTTAAGCACATAACGCTTTCAACTTTGGTTTAACCCAAGCTCTATATACCACACACTCTATAATTTTACTTATAGTGTTTTTGCTCCCCTGTTTATGGAAGCACACTTCATTTCCCCTCTCCAAATCCAGTAAATTGTTTCTGCTGCTGCCATTTTCAAGAGATGGACTTTCCTTCCTTTGCCTCAATATTTTTTCACCAGCCATGCTATCTCCCCATCCCACGTACCAGGTTCCCTCGCCATCTTCAGCCATCGCAATAGGTCCCTCCATGTTTTCTTCCTTTCAGAGCAAGCAAAGAACATGTGTTGCATCGTTTCCTCCCTATCGCAGAAACTGCATTTTCTGTTTGTGCCTATGCCGAACTTGGTCAATCTGTCCTTCGTAGCCAGCCTCTGAAAGTAGCACATCCAGAGAGTGAATTTTGCATGTGGCCTTGCATAGTTGTTGTAGAGTTTTCTCCAGGCCATATCTGGTTGCTCCTGCTTCAGTTCTTCATAAACACTCCTGATGCTGAACTTTTTGAGCCTTTCTTGCTTCTGCCACGCCTCCATGTTCAATACCATGTCCCTGCATTTCCCTAGACTTTTGATAATCCATGATGCATTGGTTGGGATCTTAACACTCAGTCACCTAGTCCCCCAGCTTTCCTCCTTCCACATATTCTTCCCTAAGCCACAGGTGACTTTCTAGAAATCGTCTCCCCTCCACGCCAAAGGTAGGTACGGCATAGGGCCTCTATGTGTTTAACTACTACTTTCGGCAAAGGGAACACTTGTAGCCAGTAATTAACAACATAGAAGATCACACTTTTAATCAACTATTGTCTACCCGAGTAACTCAACAGCTTAGCACTCCAGGGTTTAATTCGTTCAATTATTTCTCAATCAAGGGATGGCACATATGGATTGTTAACTTTCTACTAGCTAAAGGGATGCCAAGATACCTGAATGGATGTTTCCCTTCTGTAAATCCTGTCAGTTCCAGTATCCTCCTTCTCTGGTCCTGTGCCACATTTCCAAAGTACATGTTGCATTTGTTCCTGTTGATCCTGAGCCCAGTGGAGTACTCAAATTTCTGGTACGCCCCCATCAAAACATTGACAGAATCAGCCTCTCCCTTTGATAGTAGCAGTACATCATCCACAAAGTTGATGTTGTTCAACTGCAGAAGTTCACAGTTCGGATGGAATTTAAACCCAGCCTTTTTTCTGCAATCATGTAAGCACCTTGTCATATATTCCATAACAAGTACGAATAACAGTGGCAAGAAGGGGTCTCCCTGCCTTAGTCCCCTCTTTGCCTAGATAAACCTGGTAGTTTGCCCATTGGCATTGTATCAGTATGACACTGTTTTCACACCCACCATGGCCCATCTCACAAATTTCTCAGGTATTCCTATCTCCTTTATAATAGCCTCAAGTGCTCCCCATTTGACGGTGTCGAATGCTTTCTGTATATCCATCTGTATAGCACATTTTGGGGTTCCTCCCTCTCTGTTGTATCCTCTAAGAAATTCATATACCACCATGATATGGCTGTGAATACTTCTCCCGAGAACAAAGGCAGCCTGGTTACTTTGCACTACTTCTCCAATTACCTTGCTCAGCCAATTCGTCATTACTTTGGATATCACCTTCTATATTGTTGACACATAAGATATGGGCTTGTAAACCTTCACCTTGATTGCCGTGGGACTTTTCGGAATGAGGGTCACTAATGTGCTATTTGCAGCTCTGTATATCTTTCCCATTTCAAAAAAATCCATCACTGCTTCAATGAAATCATCCTTCACCACTCACCAGTTTACTTTGAAGAATCTTGCATTAAACCCATCACAACCCGGTGTTTTCATGTCACCTATACCCTTCAAGGCTTCATATATCTCCTTCTCCTTAACCTCCTCAATCAGTTTCCTTCTGTCTTTATTATTCAATGTTTTTCCATTTCTCATGATCTCCACATCAATGCCTTCAGATCTGGTACTTGTCCTGCCAATCAAATTCTTGTAGAAATTGAGTATCTCTGTTTCTATTTCCTCATATTCAGTGGTCACACTTCCATCTTGTTTTTCAATTTTCAGTAAACCTGTTGCCTTGTTCTTTCACTTCACCGATGTATGGAAATACAAGTTGTTCCCATCACCCAAGCGTAGCCAATCTATCTTTGATTTCTGTTTTGCTATATTCTTATCTAGTCCACTCCACTTGTAGACTTCTTCTATATAGTTTATAACCCTCAGTACTTTCTCCTTATCCAGTCTCAGTCATCAAGTTTCTCTGGGCTTCACTTAACTCTTCTCTAGACTGCTCCAGCTTTCTTTTCACAGCACCAACCTGCTTTATAACCGATTTTAAGTCCTGCAACAGCCTCAATAACTTCATCCATACCACGTACATAGGCCTACCATTTACATGTTTCTCCCAGCTTTCCTTAATAGTTTTCAGAACTTCCTCCCTTGTCTTCAAGCAGCTTCACCCTGAGTAACGCATGGTCTGAGATTCCCGCCTCTATAATTTTTACTACGGACTCAGGAAATCTCAGAAACCATTGTGAATTCCCCATTCCGTGATCAATTATTGAATATATGATTCCTCCCACCTGTCTATTTGACCATGTGTAGAAGTCTCCCGTTGATATGCATTCACTCAGACCAACAGTCATAATCATTTGTTCAAGTTTCCAATACTCACTAGCCTGCACATCATTGCCTCCCATTCTATCATTTATACCGAGGACATTGTTGAAATCCCCTAATAAAAACCAAGGCCCTGTAATCAGTTTCTAAGATTTTTCAATATCCTTCCTGAGTACCTTTCTCACCTTTAACTGATTCCGAGCATAGATAGCAGTCAACCAACATAACAATTTCCCCCACTACTATCACTTACTTCACACATTAGCATTTGATCAGTCATTTCCCTCTTTAGTACTCTAACTCTTTTATCATCCCATAACAACCATATTCTACCATTAGGGTGGGCCTCATAGTTATCCATAAACTGCCACCTGTTTTTAAAACATTTCATGACTTCATTCATGTTTTCTCTTTTAACTCTAGTTTCTACTATAACAGCAGTGATAAAATTCATACCAGAAAGATGGGAGTAAATCTCTCTCTACTTCGCTGTATTATTTAACCTCCTCACATTCCATGAGATAATCATGGAACATGGTCGAAGCCCTCTGGAGAATCAGTCAAAATTCCCAAAGCTGCCTCCAGTCCCATCAAACCTTGTCTGTTACATTCTCCCTGTGTGAGAACCATGCCCTCCTTTTTTTCCCCCATGTTCCTTGGTGCCACCACCTTCTAGGCATTTCCTTCACCACTGCTCACAGTCTGCTGTGCCACCACCTTGATCACTGCCTGCTATTTACCCTTAGCCTGACTCTCCATCCCTTCAACTGGTGATGTTCTTTTCTTGTCCTGCCACACTTGAACCTGTTTCTTCTTTTCTCCCTCACTGTTACACCTATGCCCTCCCATTTGGCATTTGTCACAGAACATTGGCCTCCCTTCAATTTCAATTGACTGTTGGATTTTCAATAATCTAAATGATAATGTTATGGATTATTGATAGTATCGTTTATATTCTAATCTAATTTGGGAGTGTATTTTATAAAATATATTTCCTATATTAACATTGTCTTTGCATGTGATAAATTATTATAAATAAGTGATGGTGGATACATGTATCATGCATGTTATAAACTCTTAATGATAAATATTTTTGAATAAATTTCATCCAATATTCTACGGTTATATAATTGTTTATTTATTCTTGAAAGATTATTCTGTAAATGGTATTTTTACTCTTGTCTAATACACAAATCGGATTTTCAATAACAATCAATTTCGTATGGTAAAAGTAAATGTATAAATTTAATATCCACAGTCTGTGAGATGTATATTTATAAATTTTTATTTTTACCATTGAAAATATCCTACAAGTTGTAAATCCTTAATAAAATCATATGTTTTTAATAAAATCGTATCTCAAATCTTAGAATCATATTGCATGTTATAAAATATGGTTTTTATATTCAAATCATGTTTCATGTGAAGGATTGTTTGCAATGGATGATAAACCGTATATATTATATCAATTTAAGAATGTATTTTTTTAAAATTCACAAAATTTGTTTAATGTGGTCTTGCATGTAGCTTTAGAAGTTGGAGTGTATAGCTTCGTACCTTCGTCGGATATCTCCTTCCTTTTTATTTATAGAAGGGCCTCCTCACACTCCAAATATTGAGATTTCCTTAAGTCTAACCATTTTTCAACATTAGATGATATTTATTTTGTAGAAGAAAAGAAAAATTGGAAAGAACAAAAAGAAATGAAAAACAATTCATGTTCTTTTACCTTTGTACTGAACAAAGATCGAATACTTCCTTTCAAAGGTGGATGATTGTGATAGGCTTGGAAATGATATTATAGATGAATAAGGTTTTGAATATTGATTTTTCATTGTTTGTACGGGATGAGTGTTTTAAGTTTGGATAAAGAATTAGGATATGAGTTTGCATTTGGTTGAAGGATGTGAATTAAGAAATATGTGTCTAAGTTTGGAAGGAGAATTGGAATATGGCATGGGCTTGCGGAGTCATTGCACAACATAATTAACCTAATGTTTTGATGTTCGATTCATTCACATGCAAGATTTACTAAGCAACCTAATATTATGTTCACAACACGTAGTGTGGCCGATGGCATACACTTTCTCATACCTGTCACGTTGGGTGCACTCGCAACCCTCCATAGACGTTGCCATCATAATTAGGGGAGTACAACAAGGTCCGACCATTGTTGTAGGTATGTTCCTCCCACGTGCAATTATGTCTCGGGATTCCACCATGAATGCACAACTTCCCTAGGGTCCAATCAGCTAGGCTTAAGGGTCGTTGGCACCTTATCTATGATCTAAGGTCTTTCACCCCCTAGTTTGCTACGTTTTTTGCTATCTCTACCCGTAACCCATCGAAAAACTTTACGTAATCAGCTAAGACTGGTGCAATGCCAAATAAGTTAGAGCTGTAACTTGGGTCTCTCATGCACATGCTCACGTAGACGCAACATACTCCCTTACCTATTCTAACATCCAGGTTTCTCTTCCCAAGGCAGCATCAATAAATGCACCATACATTAATACACAAAAAAATGTGTGCTAGTATGTGGTGTAATATTCATGCATTTAGAACATTCAAGAACAGTCATAATAATATCATGAAGGCATATAATATGATGAATCTAAAGAATCTCACATAAACATAAAGGTTAAATCATGCGCTACAATTATCTCCAAGCTATGGAAACTACTCCATAGACATGGAATTCAAATATAGATTGAATTCCACATCTAGGATGAAATCGGAAAAAAATAAAGAAAAAGGAAAAGGAGAGAGTGTTTCTCCCTCTCTAAGAGCTCTCCTAATGATTTAATCCACTTTATACATGTTTAACCTAGTAGACTAAGGTTATATATTTAGTAGAAGGAGATTGGGCTTAAACATAGGCCCAAAATAGGCCATAAATGCTAAATTAGGTAAAACACAACATTAATGGCAAAATAAATGATCTCCAATAAATGTTCATAAATGAGCAAATATAGAATCTTACTTCATAAGTTGGAAGCTTCAATCAATTGCTCCCAAGAACTAGATTTAGCTACAAGAGTTCATACTAATTAATGATAACAAACCAAACATAATAAAAGAGAATTTAAATTTGAAAATGGTAGAAACTAGGGTTAGAACAGTATCAAAAATGCAGGAAGAAGAAGGTTCTAAATGAGAGGAAAGAGAGTGCTATTTATAGTACAAAAAGGATAAGGTTAGGTTCTGGCCACCCGTCCGTCGCGACTCGCGGCGGGTGTCAGAACTTAACCTTGTTTTCTTTTCTTCTTCTTGTGGTGAACACTTATCTTCACAATGATTCCTCTCATTTTCCAAGTCTTCAACTCTTTGAAGAAAGTCTTCAAAAATGGTCTTCAATGGCCTCCGGTCTTCAAGTCTTCGTGTCTTCGAAGCAAGTCTACAAAGTCTTTGAAAAGTGATCTTTTAATGGCCTCCGGTCTTCAAGCCTTCATGTTCTTCCTTTGTCACACAAAATTCCCTAAGAAGAGGTAAAAGAGTGTAAAGTTGCTCTTACCTCTCCTAAGAGAATTTAAAGGTAAAACACAAGCTCTTGATAATAAGAGAGCACAACAGTGATCCCAAAAAGTACTAAATTATGCACATAAAATGGACATATCAAACCTCCCCACTCTTAAACCTTACTCACTCCGAGTAAGAAAAGATCCAAGCATACGAAGGAAATGACGTATCCACATCCTAACTACTATTCCCCCAAGTCAATACCTCACAAAACTCTCACTATCACACATCCCAATGTTAAGGTCAAATGAGAAGTTTCCCACAACCTCCATTCCTAAATCTACCCAAACCATATCAACCTATCAATTCATTTCTATCTCTAAAACATTTCCATATCTCAAATTGACAATCCCAAATCCAATGGTATAAGATTAAGCTAAAGACATGTATAAGGTTCAAAACACATGCTCCACTTTATATCAATGTATCAACCTAAAAATGAAGTATATCAACGATCAAGAATTTCATAACTTACTTCGTCTTCTCCCGCTAAATTTTCCACTCCCAAGAGGTCCTCAAGATGTCAAGCTACCCGATTCATCCGTATGGCCACCGCAACCTTATAACTCCAACGCCGGCGAATGAGTGAACACTTAACATTTTTCAATTTCTCTCATTTTCTGTCATTTTTCTTAGGAGCCCTTTCGAGTTTTCATCCTAGCCACATGTCATGTTTCTTCGGCTCACATCTCACCTTTTTCCACACATTTAGCCTCTCATTTTTGCCTAGGTCATTCTCTCAGGTTTTTGACCTATCTGGGCCCCTAATGTTGCCTAAGATTTCCTCTCGGGTTTTCAACTTAGCAGGATTCTTTTTAATTAATTTTTTTCTTTTTTTTCTTTTTCTATTTTATTTTTCAAACTTTTTCATGTTTCTCCAACCCAAAAAGTAGCAAAATGCTTTTCAAATGTTAAAGCTAAGAAAGTGTCAAAGCCAACATTCACCACGTACATCAAAAGAAAAAAACATCCCAAAATAAAAGGGAAAAATATCCAAAACAAAACAAAAGAATTATCCAAAAGTAGCAAAGTCTTCAAAGTATCTCCAACCCCAACCGTGCAATCAGTAGATACCCCTCCCCACATTTAGAACACTACATTGCCCTCAATGTAGACAATAGGGCCAAAGAGTACAAAGAAAAGTATGAAAAGGGTAAGGATATGGTGCTTACAAACCACTGATGTGAGGAAGAAGGACCACCGCCAAAATTGCACTACTTATAATGAGCAAGCCAATCTGTGCTCCTCTGCCTCCTAGCTCTACACCTCTCTACTCCCAGATTGGGGCCTGAGACACCGCCTGCCTGGGACTGCATCTCATGGATGCGAGCTGATATGTGATCGATCTTCTTATCTATGTCAATCAAAGTCTGGGAGACATTCACGTTGTGCTCCAATATCATGTTGTCCTGCGGTGAAATCCTTCCTGCATGGTCTTCATCATCCGCTCATAAATATCCGGTGGAGGCTAGGAGTAGTGAGGTGGCACATCGTCCTCCGTCCTCCTGCATCTGCTCGGTCTCTAGTGGAGGCTGCAGGAAGTGCTGCTGCTGTCGGATGGAGAAAGATAGGCTGCTATCATCGCGCTGGACATGGGCTGGACCAAGGTCATAGAGCTCGCGCTGGAAGTCCTCTCTGCACGAGGAGTCGGGTGAAATTGCCAAGTCGCTTGGAGGTGTATCAAATTCCAGCTTCGTCTTGTTGGGCTGAGGAAGTCCCATAAATGTGACCTTCCTGGCACCATACAACCAATGGAATACCCCTATGGTCCGGTTGGCACTAAGTATCTCAAATCAAACCAACCTCTCAGCAGTGATGAGGTAAGTGCGCCTCCCTAAGCGCGGAAAGTCAGCCGGAGGAACTAATCCTAGGTACTTCGCCTAGAGACCTATCATACCTCCAACCATAATCTTCCCCTTTGACTTTCCTGCCACCTCTATAATTCTCTTTATCCATAGCTCAACCCATAACCCATATCCTGGTCCCTCACTCATTAAGTGCCACATAAAGTTAATGTCATTGTCTTGCACATTTTTCGGCTCCGCAGAGCAAAGTACTGTGCCAGCCAACAGTCGGTGCACATAACGGAGTGCAGGGTGGATGATGACACTACTCTTGTCATGGGAGTTCTTTGGCCTCATGTTGATTACATTCCAAAATTGTATGTCATCCTCGATCAATCGCTCCTGAGTCTGTGGGTCCAACTGGCCTTTATCTCTGTAGTGTTCCATCCAAACGCCTCCTCAATCTGTGAGATGGTCATCTGCCAAGATATATCATCCAAGTGGAAAGAGATGTACCTCTCACATGGTTGATTATCTCTAATGCTGCATATCCTGACCGTGAACAGGAACTCTAGCGTGTCTCTCCGGTAAGAGGGTGCACTCCTGCTCATGAATCCTTCCATCCCCCCTTTGGCAACGAGGCATCAAACAGGCTGGGTGAGCTTAAGAGCATCCAGCGTGGGTACATCTACAAAGCTTGTCTCCTTGAGCGCCAGGGCCTCCCACCTCTTAGCATAAGACCCGGTGATCTGGGTCAATTTCAGAGCCGGTGGTGGAGGTGGAGGTGGAGCGGCGGTGAGCCCACCTCGGGGAGGAGCCCTGGGTCTCTTTGTAGGGGTCATATCTAACAACTACAACAAACAAGTCAAACGCACGTGAATATGTGTATATGCAATATTGAAAATTCATACTCAACCTTAAACTAGTTTTTGTCAATCATCATAAGCCAAATCAAGTCCAAGCCAACTAGTTCAAGTCCTAATCACAATTGCACATACAATCCATATTATGTCCAACATGCCCATATTCTCAAGTTCACGAAGTTCTCACATAGTTGAAATCTAATATGCTATATCTCAAAATCACAGTCATGCCTAACTAGTTTAGCCACCATTAGTACATTCCTAATGTCAACATGTCCCATGAGCAAAATAACATTGCAAATCACTATAACGTTTTATCCAAATAACAACTATGTTTAATCAAGGGCCAACATGCCACATATCGAGCATAAACCACAATTCATTCTCAACCAAAGCAACACTAATAGCGCAATGCAAGAACAAGACCATACAAGCAACTCAATAAACTCAAAGCGATTATTAATGTTATCCTACATCCAACTAAGCCGTAAACACAAAATATTCACACAATCCCCATCAAATCAAATTGCAAGACCAATATATTCACAAAAATCAATCAAGTTCCAATAATATAATTTCCTAAGGCATCACACATAATCTACACAATATCCAATAAATAGAGTATACAATCAAAACCACAATTGAAGTTCAATAAAGTGAAGAAA
The DNA here is from genome assembly GCA_037428765.1 of Rubia yunnanensis. Taxonomy (NCBI): domain Eukaryota; kingdom Viridiplantae; phylum Streptophyta; class Magnoliopsida; order Gentianales; family Rubiaceae; genus Rubia; species Rubia yunnanensis. The sequence continues at coordinate 41,055,452 of CM075061.1, read as the reverse complement.
TGTACCACTTAAATGCCTAGGACGAGAAAGGAATGAAGCTCACAAGAAATTTGAAGTTTAATTTCCAAATATCAAAAAAAAACCCCAAATTCTAGGGTTTTGTGTTCTTCAACAATTTTAGGGTGATTTTGGAAGATGGTATGGGGTATGGAGCGGCAGCGGTGAGCAGTGTTGAGCGGTGTTGAGCAACGGTGAGTTGGTAGTCGGAGAAGGTGAAGGGAAAGTAGGAGGGTGGAGGAAAAAGGGCGAAGAAGTGTGGGAGGAATGGGGGAAGACTCTGGTGTTTGCCCATTTTTTAAAATAGGTCTGCACGTTCGTCGCAACTCACGACGGGTAGGTCGACGGGTGACTTAAGTCAATGTTTATGTCACGACTCGTGACCACTTTGTCACGACTCATGATGGTCCATCGCGACTCGCGACGAGGCCATTGTGACTCAAAAAAAGTGTAGGCCGGGAGCTCTATTTTCATCCAAAATTTCTAATTTGGTCGTGACTCGCAACGAGGCCGTCATGACTCGAGACGTGGAGCCTGAGAGATCCATTTTTCAGCCAAATTTTCTGATCTGGTCGTGACTCACGATGGTCTGTCGCAACTCGTAACAAGGCCATTGCGAATCGCGAAAAGTGAAGGCTGAAACAAAAAATGAGAACAAAATTTTCTGGGCACGTCGCGACTCGCGACGAGGTACCCACCTGGTACTTCAAAAGTTTTTTTGCTTTCAACTTTTGTCCAAGTCTTTCCCTCTTGACTCTAAGAATTTCTCCCTTCAAACTTCCAATCCCTTGGTTTTGAATCGCTATAAAATCATGGAAAAACAACCCATGAAAAGCATAAAGCAAAAACAGTGAAACTAATGACAAAATCCAAAACCAAGCCACATCAATAGAAGGCCACGAATGACGATTTGGATGATCAAAACCAAGTTTATTTAACGTCGTTGGCATGACTTACTCCCCTTCCTTGGAGTTTACTCACAAACTGGATCAATGAGATCAACATCCTCTCCCTTTTCCGGCACAAAATTCTCGTGGAAAGGTTTCAAACATTGTCTATTGACCTTGAATGTATTAGACTTAGCTCGATCTAGAATCTCCACTGTGCCATGCAGGAATACCTTCACCACCTCAAAAGAACCGATCCATCGAGCCCTCAACTTACCTGGGAATAGGCGAAGGCGAGATTGGAATAGGAGGACTTTTTGACCAAAGCCAAATTCCTTCCTAATGATCATCTTGTCGTGCCACACCTTTATCTTCTCTTTATAGATTTCGGCATTCTCATAGGGCTCCCTCCGGATCTCATCTAGTTCATCCAATTGTAACTTCCTATGCAAGGCGGCCTTATCTATATCAAGATTAAATTCTTTGACCGCCCAGTAAGCCTTATGTTGAATTTTCACTAGTAGGTGACAGGGCTTACCAAACACTAATCGGTTCGGTAACATACCGATTGGTGTCTTGTAAATTGTACTATACGCCCACAAGGCATCATTCAACCGAGAACTCCAATCCTTTCGGTTAGGGTTAACCATTTTTTTAAGGATGGACTTGATTTCTTGATTGGAAACTTTGGCTTGCCCATTGGTTTGTGGGTGATAGGCGGTGGATGTCTTGTGAGTAACACCATACTTCTTCAAGAGTGCTTCTATGGTCCAATTGCAAAAATGGGTGCCACGGTCACTAATCAAGGCTCGGGGTACCCCAAACCTAGAGAAGATGATATCTTTCTGGAATTCTGCAACCACTTTAGAATCGTTAGTCCTAGTGGGTTTTTGCTTCAACCCACTTCGACACATAATCAATGGCAAGAAGAATATATGTAAAGCCATAAGAACAAGGGAAAGTCCCAATGAAGTCAATACCCCAAACATCAAAGATTTCACAATATAGCATAGCTTTTTGGGGCATCTCATTTCTGGATGAGATATTTCCTACTCTTTGGCACTTGTCACAAGCCTTACAAAATATGTATGCATGTTTATTCAAAGTAAGCCAATAAAAACCACTTTCCAAGACTTTCCTAGCGGTCCTTTTAGCTCCAAAATGACCACTGCAAGCATGAGAATGACAAAAGGTGAGAATTGAATGCACTTCATTATTGGGGAGGCATCTCCTAACAACTTGGTATACACAATGTTTCCACAAAAAAGGATCATTCCACACATAATATTTAGCATCGCTTTTTAGCTTATCTTTCTATGCTTTAGAAAAGTGAGGAGGAAATTTACCAGAGACATGAAAGTTCACAATATCAGCATACCACAGTTGGAGGTCCCTGATAGCAAACAATTGTTCATTGGGGAACTCTTCCCGTAATTGCTCCTTCATTAATATATTTACCTCCTTATCTTGGCAGGGTGCCAACCGGCTCAGGTGATCAGCCACGACGTTGTCTGTGCCCTTCTTGTCTTGAACCTCCAACTCAAATTCACTCAGGAGCAAGATCAACCTAATCAATCTTGGCATGGCCTCTTTCTTCGTCATTAGATGATAAAGTGCTGCATGGTCAGTGTACACAATAACTTTTGTGCCAAGCAAGTAAGATCAAAATTTTTCCTAAGAAAATACCACTGCTAGCAACTCCTTTTCTGTGGTGGAATAGTTTCTTTGGGCATCATTGAGAGACGTGGATGCATAGTAGATGGCGTGAGGCGCTCTCCCTCACCCTTTGACCAAGCACCACTCCAATGGTGTAATCACTAGCATCGCACATAATCTCAAATGGCAACGACCAATCTGGGGGTTGTATAATAGGGGCCGAAACTAACCTTCCTTTCAATGTATCGAAGGCCCCTTTACAACCCTCATCCATCACAAATTCCACCTCTTTTTACAACAAATTTCATAAAGGATATGCTATCTTCGAGAAGTCCTTGATGAACCGGCGATAGAATCCTGCATGGCCAAGAAAATAGTGCACTTCGTGCACATTAGTAGGATAAGGAAAAGTTTGAATTGTTTCTATCTTTGCCTTGTCAACCTAAATACCCTTAGAGAAGACAACATATCCTAAGACAATGCCTAGCTCTACCATAAAATGACACTTCTCAGAATTTAACACAAGATTAGTATCAATGCAACGTTTAAGAACTTGTGCCAAATTTTCCAAACAGTTGTCAAAATAATTACCATGAATGGTGAAATCATCCATGAAAACCTCGACAAAGTTTTCAAAAACTTCTGAGAAAATGCTTACCATACACCTTTGGAAAGTTGCGGGAGAGTTACATAACCCAAAAGGCATATGCCGGTAGGAAAATGTACCAAAGGGGTACATGAAGGTGGTCTTTTCTTGGTCTTCCGGGGCGATAGCCACTTGAAAATACCCCGAGTACCCATCCAAAAATAAATAGAAAGGGTGGCTTGCTAACCTTCCGAGCATTTAATCAATGAATGGCAATGGGAAGTGGTCCTTTTGGGTCTCTGCATTTAGCCTCTGGTAGTCAATACAAATGCGCCACCCGTTTTGAACTTGAGTGGGTACCATTTCACCCTTCTCATTTTTTACTACCGTCACCCCACTCTTCTTGGGTACCACTTGAGTTGGACTCACCCACTTGCTATCCGAGATTGGATAGATCATGCCCGCTTAGAGTAACTTAAGGATTTCCGCCTTTACCACCTCCATCATAAGCGGGTTTAAAAGGCATTGGGGTTGTTGCATGAGTCTTCAATCTTCTTCCAACAAAATTCTATGCATGCAAGTGGATGAACTTATGCCTTTGATTTCGGAAATAGTCCATCTAATTGCTTCCTTGTTCTCCCGTAACACCACCATTAACTTTTTTTCTTGCTCCTTGGTGAGCTTGCTTGAAATGATAACCAGAAGCGTCTCCCCTTCCCCAAGAAATGCATACTTGGGGTCACTTGGTAACTGTTTAAGCTTAATCACCAGAGCTTTCATAAGTGATGGGAGGAATCCAGTTCCTCGGGTTCCTCTAATACTAGAGGGTCGGGACTTTGCACAACTTTCTCAAGAATGCTTAACTCCTCAATGCTTTCCTTCAAGTTAGTACTCATGGAATATGCAAGACATGCATTTTTAACATCATTTTCCAAAGTAACTAACAAGGAATCATCACCACTCAATTCAAAAACAGCTTGCACAATGTTATCAACAAAATCAATAGCATGGAAAGAATACTCTTCATAAGGATACTTCATAGAGTCGTTTATGTTAAACTCTACTTTAATCCCATCAAATTCCATGGTGAAGGTACCATTATGCACATCAATGATGGTCCTACAGGTCTTCAAAAATGGACTCCCCAACAAGATTGGGACGGCATGTTTATCATGCTCCATGTCTTAGACATAAATATTTGTGAGGAATATTAAGGAATCCACCCTAACCAACACATCATCGACGATACCCTTAGGGTACGCACTAGAACGGTCGGCTAGTTGGATCACCGCCCCGATTTTGTGCAGAGTACCAAGTTGAGGCTTTCATACAAAGAGTAAGGAATCACATTTATTGATGCACCTAAGTCAAGCATTGCCTTTTCAAAATGTGTATTTCCTATCATGCAAGGAATCGTGAACATGTCGGGATATCTACATTTAGGGGGTAACTCCCTTTGGCACAAAGCAGATGTTCACTTCTCCCATTTTTAAGCTTGTTCTTCAGTATTTGTTTCCTATTTACTACACATAATTCCTTCAAAAATTTTGCATAGCTAGGAATTTGTTCAATCGCATTCAAAAGAGGGATATTTACCTCACATCTACGAAAGACTTCGTAGATGTCCTTGTTGGATTCCTTCCTTCGTTTGTCTTTTAGAGGTAAATACGGTTAATAGTATAGATGGTGGGACCCACAGCAGAGCCCTAAAAGAGCCCTACCAAATACAAAAAGAATCCAACCCTAGGTTACATAATGAACCTAGGGAGTAAAGTCCGAGAGGGGGGGAGTGAAACCCAAAAGGCAACACTCCCCCCCCCCTTCTAAGTAAAGAACTACCAACCCTGAGGAAGATGAATCAAGCTAAGGGAGACAAAACAAGTCCCTTTGATAGGACCTAAAACGACAACCTGGAAAGAAAACAGGCTAGAAAATACTAAATGAATGGGATGAGAACAAACTCACTACCCATAAACAAGTAATCTGCTTCTACCCCTAACAAACGGGGCCTTCTTCATTTAGATTCCATAATTCAGCCGAGAGTTGTAATACTCGAGTCTTGAGAAAATGTTGTTGCCGAAATCCTGGTGAAGTAACAAATAATCCAAAGTCAATTTAAAATTTGGAATTCCTATTACAGCCGAGAGTGTCTCGGGTCTTGGATGTCTCATAAAGAGTGAATCCGATGGCCAAAGTTGCACCATAATGGCACGAGTGGATATCTATTTCTACCATTTACATCCCTAAGGTGGAGAAAGAGGGATGTTATTGGCCTTCAAACATTCTCTTGAGGACACCGAGAATAATAGAGTGGGCAAAGATGTGCTAAGGTCGTGCCTGAATAATCCTAAAGATGAGAGAAAGGATACACTTATACCGCGTGCATAGCATGGCGATTATGTAATCGCCCACTCCATTTTGAGCACATGGACAGCTTTAATGCCAATTTAACACAAAGTGTAGCACGGGCATAGAGCGCATAAATAACCATTAAATCATAAGTAAAATCTAGGCTTAGGAGAAAAAGCATCAGAGCAAAGTCCTTACTCTAAAACCTATTGCCTCAACCTGAAATCCGAGTTGCATTGGCCAGAAAAAATCCGAGAAAAATCCTTGATTCCATCGGACTCCAGCAACTTCCTATTGGCATGGAAATAGCACCATTCGGTATGCTAAACAAAATTCCAGCGCCCAGCAGAGCCTAGTGTTGGTGCCTAGAACCAGTGCCAAGTGCCCATAATCCAGCTCCAGGGCATCTGGAAAAACTACATCCAACGCCCAGTCCCCAAATTAACCTCTCCTTCAGCTAAGTGCCCAGTTCCTGAACTCCATCACTGAGAGCGCCAGCACCCAGTGTTGCACCTGGCGCCCAGTACGTAGAGCCAAAACACCCTCACCCAGCAACCATCTATCAAACTGCCCCCAACATCCAACGCCCAACACTCGAGCAGCAGCGCACAAGACAATGGACCAGCGCCCATGTACCAGCGCCAGAAACCAACAGCCAAGCATCTTGATCATACATCTAGTCAAACATAAGGGACTAAAACATATGCTCATCTGGAAACAAGCGATTAATCACCATGTAACAATCCTTCATGACAATTTTTACCACTCGATCAGCACTTGGTTGAGCACCATTCATCACAACACTATTCCTTTCCCTCCATAGACGATAAACCATGGTAATCAAAGCTAGAATTCCAAACTTCTTTCTAACTTTAGAACTCTTTATTTGCCTCTTAACCCACGTCATGGAGCTTGCAATTGTGTTTGTTCGTCTCCTTAACCCAATCCAATTCCTTATACGCCCCCATACAACTTCCGAAAATTCACACTTGAAAAAAAAATTTCATTCGTCTCCTCTTCAAGATGAAATAAGGAACATATTTTCTCCATGCTATCTCCCTCCTCCGATCGATGCTTATCCTTGTTATGTAGTTTCCGAATTGCCGCCAACCATGCAATAAAAGAGAATTTGGGGGGCATAAAACCATGCCAAATGCTATTAAAAACCTTCTCTTCTGAACGACCATTAACATACAGATTCGGATACTTATGCCAATGCATAAAGAAATAAGCCACACTTGTAAATTTCCTCGAACTAGCCCAAGAACCAAGATGATCCTTTAATTCTTGTATATCTCCACAAAACATATCACTCAATTCATCCCTTAGCTTACAAAGATCACCAAAATAGCTCAAAAATCTCTCCCCCAGTCGACCATTCGAAATCCTCGGATTTAAGCTCCAGAAGTCCTCTCCTTGGAGATAGAATTAATGAATCCATTTGACCCACAAGCTGTCCTTCTTCATATGAATATCCCATAACCTCTGGGCCATCGAGGAATGATTCCATGTAACAAAATCCCTCAAACCAAGACCCCCAAAAGACTTAGGGGCGCATAGCTTTTTCCATGCAACCTTACCCTTATGCTTGCCTCCCCATAAGAAGTGTTTGCATTTTTGCTCAAGGGCATCCATAACTGTAGTCTGTATGATAAAATTCTTAATCCAGAATCCAGCAATACTTCCAACAATCGAATGAACAAGTTCCAACTTTCCGACATAGGAGAGAGTGTGACCCTTCCATTGGCAATCTCCAAATCAACCTTTCCAAGTAGGGTTCCAAACTGAGTGACCTTCAACTTGCTAGAATCAAGTGGCACCCCTAGATACCTTACTAGAAATGTAGACCATGGAATACCTCTGAAACTCAAATCCTCCTTCAAACCGACTCCAAAGAACTTGGATTTGGCCGCATTGACTCCAAAGAACTTCGTTTGTCTTTTAGACTTAAATAGGTAAATAGTATAGATGCTGGAACCCATAGTAGAGCCCTAAAAGAGCCCTACCAAATGCAAAACATAATCCAACCCTAAGCTAAAAACCTAGGGAAAAAGATGCGGGGGGGGGGGGGGGGGGGGGGGGGGGGATACCCAATTGAGTGCCCCCCCCCCAAATTATTTTTAAAGTAATGCTAACCCTAAGCTAGAAAGTACTAAGCCTAGGGAAAAATAACTGCAAGTCCGGATGTGTGAATCTGGACCTATACATAGCAACCAGAAATGTGTACTGGCTCTTCATATGAAAACCTCATCGCAGCCGAGACTCGGGTCTCAGGTCTTGAGGAAAATAGTGAAGAGGATGCCAGTGGTAGACTAAAAGTGCAGCCGAGTGTGGTGTACTCGGGTCTTGAATGGTTGCCATGGTGTGCTGGTGTTGCTAAATCCGAATGAAGCTAGGACCGCCAAAGGAGGAGCAGCTTCTACCATATACACCCCTAAGGTGAGGATAGAGGGGTGTTATTGGCCTTCAAACGTTCTCGTGATATGAACCGAGGCTAATTTAGAGGGCAAGAGTGTCGTAGGCAGTGCCAATAGCTCTTGTGAATCCCTCTAAAAGTATCCCTCCTAAGGGTGGAGAGAACGGACACAACTTATACGGCGTGCGTCAAGCCTGGCGATTCTATAATCGCCCACTCCATTTTGAGCAAATGGACAGCTATATGCTAATTTAACACAAAAGTGTAGCGCGAGCATAGAGCGCAAAATAACCGTCAAGTCCAAGTAACAACTAGCAGTGGATTAATTAAGTTTACATACGCTAATTAATTAACCCACTACCCAACTCCTATGGTCGTGCAACCAAATGTAGAAAGGATGCTCTCCGACCCTCCGAGGGAAAATATGCAATTATCAACCCAATACAATTTTAGCCCAAAGAGAAAGATAAACCTCAACAAAAATCACCAATTAGAGCCCAAAAAATGAAGAAAATTCAGCCCAAGAGTAGGCTGAAAATTCCCAATTTAATTAGGCCCAAGAACCCTTGAATTCGGCCCACCCACTTGATTTATTCACTCGGCCCAGCAGCTCCATTTTTGGCCCAGCGCTCGGCCCAGTACCCAATAGCTAGGGTTTCAATTTGACCGCAGCACCTCCTTTAATGTTGCCATTGACCGGGTTAAAAATCGGGTTATAAGCTTGTTTTGACTGCAGCACCTCCTTCTATTATCATTTCGGCCCAGTAGCATCGAATTCGGCCCAGCAGAGCCTTTTATTACGGCCCAGCTGCTTGGCCAGCCTTCCATCCGCGTGACCCGGTCTCCATACCCGGTTTGCAACCGGCCCACCAGCTGAATAAACGGCCCAACAGCCTTGGCCCAGTAGCTAGGGTTTAAGCCCTTGCTCCGAATTCCTTCCTTAACGGGTCATATGACCCGGCCACCACCCAATGGGTCAAAACCCTAAAAAGATTCAGACCCGGTTCACCTTGTTCGGATTTTTTGACCCGACGGCGCACACGGCCGGGTCGAGCACCCAGATCCAAAATCCTGCCGGACTCGCATTTTTTCGGTGATGAAGAACGGCCGGAAACTAGGAAAAGTCACCGGAATCCCAAAAATTTTTTGCAAAACTTTCCACCCAAATCTGGGCTTTCTTCCCACGGGTAATTTCGACCGGATGTAGCATAAAAACACGGAAATTCCTTCCTCCAAACCAAGCAAATGCATTCCGGCAAAACACTTACCTTGCCGGAATCCGGAAAAATGTGGCCGAAAATTCCACCCAAATCTGGGCACCTATCCCACGCGCAATGCTGACCGGATATAGCACCGAAATCATGGAAATTCCTTTCTCCAAACCAAGCAAAGCGTTCCGGCCGAACATGTACCTTTCTTCTTGACGGGATCGCATTTTTTCCGACGGGCAAAAACAACCAAATCAATACCCATTTTTTCACTATTCCATCCTTAATAAGCATATCTGAGTCAAGGAACAGAGAATCGAGGCTAATTAATGGTGTACACTTGCCAGAATAGTGTTTTCCGGCGACGTCCGATCGGAAAACCAAAAATCCAACCTCCAAAACCGAAATTCACCAAACACGTCCGAATCCTTCCAACCATTATCATCCAAATAATCCATCCGTCATGAAAAATCTGCTCCTCCATTCATCTAGATCTGAACATTATCATGAGATTGAAATAACGTGGAAAATACCTTGGGCCTATCATCGTTGATGATTCCAATTAAACCTATTCTCTCCAAACATCTGTCTTGAATCCGACTAATCCCAAACCATCAACCCCATCAAACAATAACATTCAAACATCCAAAATCTTGAATCTCACACGAGTGTTCATCAGTCAAGAAAATAAATGTAAATTCTTGGCATGAAACATAGCAATCTGGTCAGAGTTCCAATTAAAGCAAACAATCATGGACTGTGGGGATCACATGAATGCCTTCTCAACAGATCCATCATGAACTCTTCCAAATACTAAAAAAATTCATGCTTCAAATTCATCTCTACTCTCAATCCAACATGAACATCACATTGACTATCCACCATTAACATATAATCTTCCATACAAACCCACACAGATTCATCATAAACAAACCCCTCATCAATCATCCAGATTAGATCTATCAACGAAAGATTAAAACTTACTTGGAACAATGATAGATCTTCATCATAGACGCTCCATGAACAACTTCAAGATCGAAAAGTCTGATCTTCACCCAAAACCTCCAGATCCAAAGATCAAATCTTCAAATTCAAGCACAAATCATACCTCGAAAGATGCCCGGCGAGGAATCCAATATTAATGTCGGATTCCTCGCCGAAAACTCTGAATCGTAGGAGAGAAACTGGAAGAAAATCGGCCCCGGTAGTTCGGAGAAGGGCTACGCCCTTTTTTCTCTCCAGAGAGAATTTTCTCTCCTATCTTTTAGACGTAAATAGGTAAATAGTATAGACGGTGGAACCTGCAGTGAGGCCCAAAAAGGACCCCACCAAATACAAAAAGAGTCCAACCTTAGGTTACGTAAGTAAACTTAAGGAGTATATCCGCTAAAGAGATAGGGGGATGGGAGAGTGCAAAACCCAAGGGTTAGCATTCCCCCATCCCCCCTTTTGCTAAGTAAAGAACTACCAACCCTAAGCAAATAAAGCAAAGGGAGAAACAACACAACCTGGAAAAACACAGGCTATAAAACCCGAGAAAATGGGGTGAGAACAAACTCACTACCCATGATCAAATAATCTGCTTCTACCCCTAACAAATGGGGCATTCTTCATTTGAATTCCATAATGCAGCCGAGGTTTGTGTCACTCGGGTCTTGAAGTGATAACGTAGCTGGAACGGCAATGAAGGTACTATAATCCAAAGACTGTATAGATGGAAACTCCTAGTGCAGCCGAGGGTGTCTCGGGTCTTGGATGTCTCATGTAATTGAAGCCGTCTTCAAGTGGCACCGGTCTGGCCCGAATGAGGATCAGCTTCTACCATTTACATCCCTAAGATGAAGAAAGAGGGATGTTATTGGCCTTCTAGCATTCTCTTTTTGGCACCGAAGTTGATCCTATGGGCAAATGTTAATGAGGCCGTGCCTCCAACCTTTGTAAGTCCCAGTCAAATCAACCTCCTGAGGATGTGAGAATGGATGCACTTGTATCGCGTGCACCAAGCGTGGCGAGTATGTACTCGCCCACTCCATTTTGAGCAAATGGACAGCTATATGCTAATTTAACACAGAGTGTAGCGCGAGCATAAAGCGCAAAAGTAACCGTTAATTCAATAGTAAAAAACTAGGCTTAGGAGAAAGAGCATCGGAGTGTAAATCCTTACTCTAAAACCTATTGCCTACTCCGAAAAGTCGAGCTGCCATAGCAAGTTGAAATCCAAGAAAACCGTAGGAATTCTTGACTCCATCAAGCCCAAAGCAACTCTCCCCTGGCGCTGGAAATCACACCAACCGGCCTACAAAATGTCCAATTCCAGCGCCAAGAGAACCTAGTCGTGGTGCCGATGTCCAGCATCCAGTCGGCTGAAGAACATCCCAGCAAATTGCGAAATCCAGCGCAAGCCTGACGCCCAGCACAGCGCCAAGATTGAAGCACCGTGACCCGCAACGATGAGCACCCAGTGCTAAACTGCAAGCACCCATCAGCCTCCCAACAGCCTCTCCATCTAGAACAAGTGTTCGTCCGGAAATAGTCTATTCATCACCATGTAGCAATCTTTCATGATGGTTTTTTCCACCCTGTCAGCACTTGGTTGATCTCCGTCCATTACCACATTGTTCCGTTCCCTCCAAAGGCGATAGACCGTGGTGATTAAGGCAAGAATACCAAACTTCTTACGCATTTTTGAGCCCTTAATTTGCCTCTTAACCCAGGTCATGGAACTTGAAATTGAATTCGTTCTTCTCCTTAAACCGATCCAAGTCCGGATACGCCCCCAAACAACCTCAGACAACTCACACTTGAAAAACAAATGTTCGTTTGTCTCCTCTTCCAGATGGCATAAGGAACATATCTTCTCCATGATATCCCCTTCCTTCATTCGATGCTTATCTTTGGTATGAAGTCTCTGAATGGCCGCCAACCAAGTGATAAATGAGAATTTCGGTGAAACAAACCCACGCCAAATACTATTAAAGACCTTCTCACAGGGTCGACCAATATCATAAACACCCGGGTACTTCTGGCGATGCATATAAAGATAAGCCGCACTAGTAAACTTCCCAGAACCAGTCCATACGCCGAGATGGGCGATTACCTCTTGTACATCGCCATTAAACATTGCGCACAATTCATCCCTGAGTTTACAGAGATCACCAATGTAGCTCGAATATCTCTCTCCCAATCTACCATTTGCGATCCTCGGATTTAATCTCCAAAAGTCCTCTCCCTGAAGGTAATACGAGTGAATCCATTTGACCCAAAGACTATCCTTCTTCATATGAATATCCCATAGCCTTTTAGTCATTGAAGCCCGATTCCACGTAATAAAGTCTCTCAAACCGAGGCCTCCAAAAGACTTTGGCGCACAGAGTTTCTTCCATGCAACCTTTGCCTTATGCTTACCTCCCCATAGGAATCGTTTACATTTCTGTTCGAGAGCATCCATGACCGTAGTTTGTAAAACAAAATTCTGGATCCAGAATCCCGCAATACCTCCAACAATTGATCTCACAAGCTCCAATTTGCCTGCATATGAAAGGGTATGACCCTTCCATTTAGCTATTTCCGAATCTACCTTTCCCAATAGAGTACCAAGTTGTGTCACTTTCAACCTGCTGGAATCAAGTGGCACGCCTAGGTATCGAATAGGAAAAGTCGCCCAAGGAATACCTGTGAAGCTCAAATCCTCCTTTATGCCAACTCCAAAGAACTTCGACTTTGCAGCATTGATTCCCAATCCCGAAGTGCGCTCAAACTCATTCAAGGCATCCATGAGTATGTGTACTGAACTCGTGTTAGCCTTAGAGAAGAGCATGAGATCATCTGCAAAAGCCAAATGCATGATCCGAAGAGTCTCGCATCTCGGATGGAAGGTAAAATGCCTAGATGCCGTCCTCCTTTTCAGCAATCTCAAGAAATATTCCATGCAGATCACAAACAAGTGAGGCGACAAAGGGTCACCCTGACGAATACCCCTTTGTCCCTGAAAGTGATCACACAGTTTACCATTTACTGCAATCGAGAATGAAGAAGTGCGCACACAGGTCATGATTCTATCAGTTAGCCTTTTCGAAAATCCCAGTCCAAGCAGAACTTCTTCCAGGAAATCCCAAGAGACCGTATCAAAAGCTTTTTGCAGATCCACCATAATCATGCATCTAGGAGAGTTGCGAACTCTTCCATATCCCTGAACAAATTCCTGCGCTAACATGACATTGTCCGAGATATTTCTTCCCTTCACGAATGCCTCCTGGCAAGGATCAATGATCCCAGGTAAAATACCTTCAAGCCTGTTCGCTATAATTTTTGTAATAACTTTATAGACCACATTACAGCACGCTATTGGTCTAAAGTCACTAACTCTCAGGTTATCCGGCTTCTTCGGTGTCAATGCCACCGAAGTGTGATTAAGCTGCGCCAAAATATCACCTGTCTGAAAGAATTCAAGTACTGCAGCCGTAACTTCCTCGCCCACAGTGTTCCACTGCTTCTTAAAGAATCCTGCCGTATAGCCATCTGGGCCCGGAGACTTATCATCCGCCATTGCAAATAGCGCCTTCTTGACTTCAATACTCGCCACCTCCTGATTTAGATAGGCCCTATCAACATCCGTAAGCTTATTACCCGCATCAAATGTACTCGGATCCGTGAGAACTCTGTCCCTCTTCGTACCAAATAAACCTTTGTAGAAATCAGCAAATAGCTCTCCCTTGCGACTATTAGAAGTTACAATCCGATTGTCACTATCAATAATTGCAGGGATGCCTCCTCCTTTTCGTGCAGAGACCATAGAATGAAAATACTGTGATCCCTTATCCGCCTGAGTGATATGATTTATTCTTCCCTTTTGCGCAAGAAAAGAAGACTCCGCCAGATAGTACAACATAGCTTGCTTCTTCAATTTACGCAATGCCGCAACATCATCATCTGAAGCATCCTTAGCATCAAATTCATCAAGAGCTTTGTTGTACTCCGCATCCGCAAACTTTGCCTTTTCGGAAATATGCTGAAAATTGAGTTTACCCAATTCCCTCAATGGGTTCTTCATACGAAATAATTTCCTGGTCACCGAAAACTGCTTGGTCCCTTCAACCGATGGACTCCAATAATCTTCTACAATTTGTCCACAATTCGGATGACCCAACCACATTTTCTGAAAGTAAAAAGGCCTTCCTTTTCCAACAATCTCTTGCGACATATCTACCACCATGGGAGAGTGGTCGGATTGTGCTGAAATTGGCAGAAAAGTTGTGCGACAAGCAGTATCCTCCCAACCGTGATTTAAGAGCACCCTATCCAGCTTCCTCCAAATTTTCCAGTCTGCACTATGCCATGTTAAGTGCTCACCAATGGAAGGCGCATCCCTTAACCCACACTTAGTACAAACATCCTGAAACTCCTTCATTGGGTACAAACTGGGGACAGTAGTTCCATAATGATCATCAACGCTAAGGATGGCATTGAAATCACCAAGAACCATCCAAGGAGAGTTCATATTAACACCAAAAGACTTCAAATCCTCCCATAGTGGTAAACGCGCCAAACGCCCCTCACTATGTCCATAAACAAATAAACAGAAAAACTCAATGCCAGAAGAAAGATTACGAACTTTGAGGTGAATACATTGTGGCGATTTCCCAAGAACATCCACCAAGAAGCCCTTCGGATCCCAGATAATGAGTATCCTCGAGTTCTGCCACAGCTCAAAATTGTGCGTAAACTTCCAACCCTTAAAACTCTTCAAGAAAATTTTCAAAACCTTATCCTCCATTTTAGTTTCCAACAAGCCACAAATTCCTACCCTATTAGCAGAGATGATATTTTTCACCCACCTCCTTCTTACAGGGGCTGAGAGACCCCTGACATTCATTGATACAGCATTCGTTGGGAAACTGAGGTCCCTTTAGGCTTCGGACCGCCGCCTTCCGTACTTTGATTACCAGAACTACCAGAGTTGCTCCTCGCAGCCGTTAGCACGCGTTGGAATGGCTTCTGGATACCCTTCCCGTACTCATCTATTCTTGTTCGACTCTTGCTCCGAGACCTAGTCAAAGCCCCTAAAGCAGGGGGAGGTCTACTCTTACTCTTACTTCTATGGACCCTTGGAATCTTCGAGCCTCCAGCGTCAGGATGAACCATTTGTTTGGGCAATTTTCCAGCACCTTCCATCGGATTATCATTATCTCCAAATACTTGTTGCTGCCGATCGAAAACTGGTGGCGTTGGAATGGCCGAATGCACGGCATGACCTTTGCTGGATTTCGCGCGTTCAACGCTCCTACCGCGTGCTGCCTGAATGCTCCTGCCGCGCGCTGCCTGGGCGCTACTGCCGGATCCTACGGCATGACCAACTGTGCCAGTGCTTGCATTTGTAGCGCCGGTGCTTACAATTCCCGCACCAGTGCTTGCAGCTCTAGGCTTTGGGGGAGCACCCAGCTGCGCTGGCAGCGCAACAATTGGCCGAGTATCCTCATCCTGAATGACTCCGATAGTAATACCATGCCCTTTTTTTGTACTTCCTGCTTTCTCGATGCTCTTGACGATGCTTTCAACCACTTTTCCCTTCCCTTTTCTTCGTCTCTCTACCTCCTCATTGTCCGAAGAGGCATCCTCAATAGTAACCTGTTCTCTTCCTCCAACCTGTTCACCTATCTTTTAGAGCTTCTAGGAATGTTGGTGCCAAAATTTGGTATGTCGTCACCATACCTCTCAAAGTTAATAATTTTAAGCATTAATGCTTCCTATCCACAATTAAGTAGATAATGGAAAGTCGAGGTCATCCACGAGAAGAGGGATCTTTTCAAGTGTTTAAACATATATAGTAGAAAACATACTAGGCATGTACATACATAGGTACATATAAAAGCATGTAAAGAAAATGGGGTTTGGTTGGTTTTGGTTCCTAAGTTATCAAATTGAAATACAACAACTATCAAAACAAGAGAACTAAGCTAATCATGCAATAAAACTAAAGATATGATGTAAATGATAATTAACGGAGCCTTTGGGAAAATCGACTTCCACTTCCAAACTTCCTATAGCTCATTGATTCATTCACTCATTCAATTACATTTATTGTCTATGGGGAATGTTATCACTTCTCAATCAAAGATCAACGTTCATTCCTCCTTAAGAGTAGTTTGCAAAGACAAACAACAACCATTTGCAAACCTCATTGATGATCACCAAAGACAAACAACATCATAAGGGTATTTCATCAATGGCATTTCACCCAAAGGACCATAGGTTTGATAACAACTAGTCTTCTACCAAAGACGTAGTCATTTAACCAAACAAGGCATTTATTAGGTTAAACTTAGAACAAAAAACATTCAAGGTTCAACCTTTCTTTGCATCTATATGACAAATATGAAAACAATCCACATTAACATACTCATCCACCAAGAATTACCACACATTATACACGAGAAGTTCTAAATCCATGCTTTTGGATTTCATATCAAATGAGTTAAGAAATTTTCAACTTTCCCAACAATCTAACATTTGAATCTTACAAACATTTCATATACTCAAACAGCTCATGGTATAAATGAGGTAAAACACAACATTAATGGCATAATAAATGCTCTCCAATAAATGTTCATAAATGAGGAAATATAGAATCTTACTACATATGTTTGGAAGCTTCAATCAATTGCTTCGAAGAACCAGATTTAGCTACAAGAGTTCATACTAATTAATGCTAACAAACCAAACATAATACAAGAAAATTAAAAGATGAAAAATGGTGGAAACTAAGGTTAGAACAGTACCAACAATGCAGGAAGAAGAAGGTTCTAAATGAGAGGAAAGAGAGTGCTATTTATAGTACAAAAAGGATAGGGTTAGGTTCTGGCCACCCGTTCGTCGCGACTCACGACGGGCGCCAGAACTTAACCTTGTTTTCTTTTCTTCTTCTTGTGGTGAACACTTATCTTCACAATGATTCCTCTCATTTTCTAATTCTTCAACTCTTTAAAGATAGTCTTCAAAGTCTTCAAACATGGTCTTCGATGGCCTCCGGTCTTCAAGTCTTCGTGTCTTCCAAGCAAGTCTTCAAAAAGTGATCTTTTAATGGCCTTCAATCTTCAAGCCTTCATGTTCTTCCTTTGTCACACAAAATCTCCTTAGAAGAGATAAAAGAGCGTAAAGTTGCTCTTACCTCCCCTAAGAGAATTTCAAGGTAAAACACAAGCTCTTGATAATAAGAGAGCACAAAAGTGACCCTGAAAAGTACTAAATTATGCACATCAAATGAACATATCACGGGGCGCTTGATCCAATGCGGGGATGTTGCAATAGGCTCTGGTGCGGACCATCTGCTATGGCACGGGCCGTGATCAGGAAGCATGGTTTGCTCAGACGTTTTACATTGACCGTGGGCTATGGCGTAGGGCACAGACATTAGAACAGGCCAACGGCTGGTCTTGGTGTCTTGATCTTGGAATGGCGTGAACCGTCATAAATGGGACGGTCTGCGCCTATACTTAGCCATTTTTGGGCAAACCTTTAAACTTAAGCTATGCGGACCATGGCATATGGTGCGGGTCGCACCATTGTTTCACGCTGGAACTATTGGAGGGGGGCTTCTCCTCTGGCGCAGGCCGTTGGTGCGAGGTCATGAATGGCCAGCGCTGATCCGCGGTACCTTGGCCACCTGAACTTGTTTCCCTTCCTACAGATGAGCCGTTAGCCCAATTTTTGAGTTGTAGTAGTCGATTTTGTAGCGCTCGAGAAGAAAAATCCAATGAAATCAGCTTTGAAAGATAATTCTTCTCAAATCATTCTTAAACTTTGGCACAACTCATCGGAACACGATTCCCTGTTTCTTCATTGTGCATTGATCTCTGTTGCTGCCTATTCTTGGCTCCAATCTCCTTCTACCATGCATTGATGTTCGTGGCCTTTGTCTACTACAATTCTAGAGGTGAATAGCCTTCAATATCTTCTACCATCCTTACGAACGGCCTTCAATATCTTCTATCGCCTTTACGAACGGCCTTCACACAGAATGTAACCAAAAACAACCCACAGGTAACCCACTAAAGATGATAAAATGGAAGTACTAGTAGCCCGTGGATACAAGATGTCCATTTGTACTAATTAAGTCTACAAAACTCATGATTTAAATGATAAAACCAAACATGGCCATCTAAACCCCTTGTCACGTAAACTCAACTAATACTAGCAATCCTCCCAACAAAACATGTTAAAAACTATGCTGGATGCAACAGTTAATGCACACAAAATGAAGCACATTAGACTCCACACACTTAACCATTTGCTCATCCTCGAGTAAACAAAGACAAGACAAAGAATTAAGTGAAATGTAGTGTGCAAAACATAAGTTAATTGAGGCATCCCAATTATTCCTAGATTACCCTGTTTCCCCAAAAAAGAGTAAGAATCTCACAACTCTCACACTCCCCAAAGAACATAAGCAATCTAACCACCAAAAATAAAATGTGTAAAAAGGTAAACCAAAAATATAAGTGTCAAGCTAGCTTACTTCTCCCAAAATGATCCCAAAGCAATCCAAGAGTTGTCTCCAAAAATAATCAACCAAGGAAATCCAAGAGTCGTCAATTTGGTTGTAACATAGGGATAATTCCTTTGAGTACTTAGTCAATAAAGTGGAGTAAACCGCTAGTGAAAATAGCAAATCACTGTAACTGTGTGCGAGTAACGTGCGATCTCACCAAAACGACTATTCTACCGTCGTTTTCCCCTGCTCTGTTTCGTTTCTTCTTCAATTTCCTCTGATAACGGCTATATTTTTCTTCATCGGTGTGTGATCTTTCCGCTGCTATGGCGGCTCCGCCGTCTGGTAGCGGTGGCCACGGAGGAGGGAAATCCTTTCTTCAGGCCCTCGCTAACCGCCCTCCGCCCCTACGCGATTCCCTCCCCTCAAACCCGGAGATTTTGCCCAAAGTCCAATTCAAAGGGGAGATCGCATGCCTTGTCACGCGCAAGGATGCCGAGACTCTAGCCTCCCACTACAGCAACTCTCTGATAGGTAAGTTTGCCCGTGGAAAGCCGACGATGATCCAACTAAATAGTGCTTTCAATTCTGTAGGTTTCAAAGGCAAGTTCCAGATTGGCTCGATTGACTACCGTCACATTCTCATCCGATTCCACGAAAAGGAAGATTATCAACGATTCTGGCTCAAAGGACAGTGGTCCTTCAACAATGCCCAGATGAAGGTCCTTAAATGGACTCCTGATTTTTCACCGGAGGCAGAATCGTCGATTGTTCCGGTATGGGTATCAATTCCCCAAGTTCCAGTTTACTTTTATAACTCTTCCATGCTTGAGATTATTGGGAACCAAATTGGAAAATTTATCAAAGTTGATGCTGCTACTGAAGCACTGACTAGGCCTTCCTGTGTCAAAATGTGTGTGGAAGTTGACCTAAAAAACAAATTACCAACACATATTAGAGTGGGTATTGAAGAGGAAGGTAATGAATTCAATGTATGCAAATTACCCCTAGAATATGAGGATATCCCACCCTACTGTTTCCATTGCAAATGTATTGGTCATGAGGACAACTATTGTGTATATTTACACCCTGAACTTAAGAGAACTTGGACAAAAAAACCAGAGTTCAAAATACCTGAGGCTCATCAGATTAACCTATCTCAAGTAGAGTCTCTTAAAGCTGGGAGTTCTGGAATGTCTATTTTGGAAAAACAGAAAAACTCCCAAGCTCAGAAAATGATATATGTTCCTAAGAAAGTCCCTAATATTGAGCAGGACACTAATAAGACTAATCTCTCTGGTTCTGTTCCCCTATTGGCTCCTCATAGCTTACAGATTCCCGATCCTGTGACAAATGGCTCTGTTCCCCTAATGATTTCTGATCCTGTGACAAATGGTTCTGTGCCTTCTGGTTCTGTTCCCCTACTGGCTCCACAAACTACAATGATTCATGATGCTATGACAAATGATATGCTAGATCATAACACTAAGATTGATGCTATTAACTGTACTAATGAGATGCCATATTATGACATGAGCCAAATATTGATAATAGAACAAGACAAAGAGAACCATCATCTTAGTAAGGCAACAATGGTTCCCCCCCTCCCTCCCCCTCTGGAGATGACAGGAAAAAATAAGGTTTTAAATTCATGTACTATTCAAAATGATCTTGTAATCTCTGGAGAAGTTCTACCCTTGTATGGGGACACTTCCCCTGTTGCTCCTTCCTCTGGTTATAGTCCAATTAGGCAGCTAAACAAGATATCTCAATCTGATCCTACCAACCGTAGGAAAGCCTTTGCAAAGGATGATCTGTATGGTAAGCGAGGTAGATCTTTTTCTCCTTTTAATTCCATTATTGCTGCAAAAAACTTCATCTTTTCTCAACAGAAACATAAGCAAAATAGGTTCTCCCTCTTGGCTGATGAAGCATTGAATGAAGACCTACACATTATGGAAGATCCTTTACAAAGGGGCACACTGGAAGTAGTTTCATCCTCAGCCTCTCCAGGTACTATGGAGGACCTGAGCCATAAGGTTAGTCCCTCCACTACTCATCATGGTAAGGAAGGATCTGATAGTCCTCAAATGAAACAATTAAAAAAAGGTAAAGATTCCTTTTTCTCACAAAAAAACATTATAATGACCAGATCAAAAAGCTCCTCTAATGTTTCTCAATGAACTGTACATCCATCAAGCTTAAAATGTTGGTCTGGAATATTAGGGGCATGGATACATCCATACTTCGGCTTTGTAATCTTTCTCAAAGACATAATTTTGACCTTATCTGCCTAATAGAGCCTAAACATGATAACACTCAGTGTGAGTCATATAGACAGAGACTAAAATTTGATTTCTGTTTCTCTGCTAATAGTGGCCAAATCTGGTTATTCTGGTCATCAAATCTAATCCTAAGGGTTAATACAGATAACCTGCAATTTCTAGCAGTAAACTTGAGTAGTATAAAGCTTAATTGCCCAATGGATGCTTTCTTTATTTATGGACTTAGGACCAGAAATGGAAGATTACCCCTTTGGGCAGACCTTAGCTCTTATAGCCATTCTGAATCTCTATTTATAGGTGATTTTAATGCCATTTCTTCTATCACTGAGTATAAAGGCCCATCATCTCCAAATTTAGGTAGTATAAGGGATTTTAATGGCTTCATAAATGGTTTGGCTTTGGAAAACATCAACACCTCTGGTAATCTGTTTACTTGGTCAAATAATAGATTAAGATCTCCCACAATAAAAAGACTGGATAGAGGTTTGTGTACCCAATCTTGGTCTTCTTGTTTCCCTCAATCCTCTATCCAGATTCTAAATAGAGCAACCTCGGATCACAGTCCTATGCTATTAACTGTAGGAAGTGACTCTCCCTCTTGCCCAAAGCCTTTTAGATTTCTTGATACATGGTATAAGAGGAATGAGTTTAATGAAATCATCAAACAAAATTGGGAAATTCCTGTCAACAATACTGGAATGTTAGCCTTCTATCTTAAATTAATTAGACTTAAAAGGATTCTAAAAATCTGGAACAAAGAAAAATTTGGTAATATTCATGATAATGTGATCCAAGCTGAACTTGCAGTACAAACTCAAGAGTCTCTAGCTGATGTCTCAGATTCTTTGTCAGATCAGGTTAAGTTGAAAGAGGCTAGAGCTAGGTTAGTTTTGGCCCTATCTGAACAGAAAAATTTTTGGAAACACAAGGCTAAACTTAAATGGCTGCAAGAGGGAGATAACAACACTAGTTTCTACCATAACTCGGTTAAGGATAGAAATAATAGACTGAAAATAACAAAAATCAGGAGCAAAAATGGACTGTGGCTAGATAACCCTAATGATATTGAAATGGAGGCTATTAATTACTATCAGGAACTCCTGAGTGAAGAATCTGCAACTTTCAGCTCTCCTTTTCAATCTCATTTTCTTAATCATATCCCATCTCTAGTCACTGAGTCAGATAATGAAAAGTTACTAATGCCAGTCTCCCTGGATGAACTTAAACAGATTGTTTTCAGCCTGAATAAGTCTAGCAGTCCTGGTCCGGATGGTTTCACTGCTAAATTTTATATTAAATCTTGGAACATTATTGCTATAGACCTTCTTAGTGCTGTTCAGGACTTCCTATCTTCATCCATTATGCCTAGAGGTATAGGAAGCACATGGATTACTATTATCCCAAAGAAGAAAACACCAATCACCTTTGATGATTACAGGCCTATAAGTCTTTCTAATGTGATCAATAAGATTTGTTCTAAGGTGCTTATGGAGAGACTTAAAGCTATAATGCCTAAATTAATTTCCCCTAACCAAACAGCATTTCTTCAGGGTAGGGACATTTCAGATAATGTCATCTATCTACAAGAAATGGTAAGGCTGCTCAATAGGAAGAAAAGGGAACCTAATTGCATAATGAAATTAGATCTTAAAAAGGCTTTTGATAGGGTTAGATGGTCTTTCCTATATAAAGTCCTTGCTAAATTTGGTTTCCATCCAAAATTCATTTTTTCAGTTATGAAGAACCTGTCTCAAGCATGGTTTTCTGTTATTATTAATGGCAAGCCCTGTGGTTTTTTTCAATCTTCTAGGGGTATTAAGCAAGGGGATCCTCTTTCCCCTTTTCTATTTAATATTTTCTCTGAGTCTTTTTCTAGGAGTATGGACTACATATTCCAAACAGGTAAGCTCTCATCCTATGACCTGCCAGGTAATCCTCCTAAAATCTCACATCTTTCATATGCTGATGATACTGTCATTTTCTTTAAAGCTAATAACCTAACTTTGATAAGGTTAAAAGCTTTCTTATCTACCTTTGAAGAAGTCACTGGTCAATCTATTAACTATAATAAGAGTGATATTTTTATCAGTAAACATGCTACTGCTCAAAGGGTAAATCACATTAAGAGAATCATGGGAATGAAAATTGGCACTTTTCCATTCATGTATCTAGGTGTTCCAATCTTCTCTGGTGCTTTAAAGAAGATCTATTTTCAACCCCTTTTTGAGCAAATTGATAATAGGATTAACAATTGGAAAAATAGGTGGTTGTCTACAGGAGGTAAACTCATTTTAATTGAATCCTGTATCTATTCTATCCCCCAACATATCTGGCAAGTAATTAAGCCCACAAAACTGATTATCTCCACCATGGAAAAAAAACTGAGCAGATTCTTTTGGGGAGATAATGAACACAAACCAAAAAGAACATGGAGAAAGTGGACTGCATTATGTGCATCAACTGATCAAAATGGTTTGGGCTTTAGAAATATTAGAACTATTGTTAAAACTTGTTCAGTTAAGTTGTGGTGGAAATTCCAGATGGCAGATACATTATGGTCTCACTTGTTGGCTAACCTCCCTCCATCTTACAGAACATCTCCTAATTGGAAAAGAATCTGTTCAGTGCATCCTTGGGCTGAACCTAACTCAAGAGTAATAATTGGAAATGGGGAATGTAATTTCTGGAATTCCAATTGGTTGGGAACTGGAATGATCTCTGAATTATGTGATCAAAATAGCATAGCTATTGATGATAATTGCTCTGTTGCTGAGTTTATAGACAATAAACCTAGCTTTCTTCCTCTAATTCAACCATTCCTACCACCTCACATTACTCTTCTCTTGCAGGAATCAAGAACATGGCCACATAGACCTGACAGACTAAACTGGAAGCCAGGATCCAATGGTAATTTCTCATTCAAAGCCACTTATTTGTTACTATGTAACAACTCAGGTCAGTATGCTTCTCCAAGTCATTTCTGGAATTCCAGAATTGAGAAAAAAATATCTGTGTTCATGTGGAAAATGACAAATTCACTTCTTCCTTTTGATAATATTCTTCAACATCTAAGAATTAATCTGGCCTCTAAATGCTGTATGTGCAACTTACATGTGGATGATCTGGATCATTTTTTCAACTCCTGTGAGTTTGCTTTGAAAGTCTGGAAATATATTCATCAGTTTATGGGAATTAGAGACAGATTTTTTCATTCTGTGTGGGACAGATTATCTGTTTATTTATCCCTCCCCACTCTTTCTAAATTACACACCACCATTGTTAGAACAGCAGCAATCTACACATTCTGGAATTTATGGAAGATGAGAAATAGTTTCATTTTCGATTCAGTCAAGCCCTCTGCTTCCATAGTTCTTGACCGGATCAGAGATCAAATCTTCTACTCATTCTCTGCTAAACCAGTATACATATCTTCTCCATCTGATCTCAGCATTGCAAACCACTCTTATCTTCCTCTCATTAAGAGTCCCCCAAAGCCAAAAATCTGGAAAATTGCATGGATCAGGCCATCAACTGGTTTTAAAGTCAATGTAGATGCAGCTTGGTGTTGTAAGACAAATAAATGTGGCCTCAGCATGATCATAAGAGATTGTAGAGGGTGTTTTCATGAAGCATATACCTCTTTTACTGATGCAAAGTCTGCTCTTGAATCTGAACTAAAAGCTATTCTATTTGCTATTCAATTTTGTGACTCTTTGTCTAATGTCTGTATGGAATCAGACTGTCTTAATGCTGTGCTATATGCAAATGATCCATCAAAATCCCCTTGGCATCTGTTTAACTTAGTAGATGAGATCCATCTCTCTTTAAGGGATATACACATCATGCATATTTTCAGGGAAGCAAACCAGGTAGCACATTCTCTAGCAAAAACATGCTTCTCACAAAAATGTAACCTGGTTTTTTCACAATTTTCATTGCTTCCTAACCAAGTACAAGGATTAATTAGACTGGACCAAATGAACACTCCCTCTTTGAGAATTGATCACTAGTTGGAAGCTACTGTTTCTTTCCTGTTTTCCATTGCAGTTCAAAGGAATCGGATCTGGCTTCATGGAAACTGATCAAGCTTCATGGAATCAGGCCTTCTTGCTGTCATGTTGCTGGACTCAGATACTGAAGTTTTTTTGCCATAGATGTACATATGGATGGAATATTGCTACTTCCCTTCTTTTGCAAATACTTAGATTAGTTTCTCAACTATAGGCTAGTTTATAAGGAAGGTCTCTTCATTTATATGGGGAGGGTTTCGACTGCTCTGTGTTTCCTTTCGGACTCACTAATAAGTTCTGACCCTTTCCATCATCTATGAAGAGGTCCCCGACTTGATGTTTTCATATATCTTTCCTCTCATTCTTTTGGGGGCAACAAGTGTTGCTCCAAATTAGCCAGTGGCACTTTTGTATAGGCTACTACTGCTTCGGCTACTTTGTATTCTGTCTATTTTTTGGCTCGGGAAGGCCTAATAGAATTTCCCCCATCTAAGGATGGTTTTAACTAAAAAAAAAACATTGGGATAATTCCTGATTCTCGACCATAAGAGAAGAAATTTGTAATTAAGTACACCTTTGCACATAAGAGAAGATTTTTTTGAATCATGCCTAGATTTATAAATATCAAATTCACTATCTCCATCTCATCTTCCAGAGTTAAGGTTCCCAAGTGGACATCAATCTTAGTCCGTCGTGCGCCACATCTAGGACATAAAAGTCTGCCATAAAAATCAATTTTACAACTCACACCATCACATCCTTTACTAATCCATGGGAACTAGCTTGGGAATGACCGGCAAATTGGACAATTACTCTAGTATCCCTAAGCTCACCTGTTTCAAGGCATTCATATAGACTAAACGGGATAACATTAATGGATGCACCTAGATCTATCATGGAATGTTCCATAAGTTTACCATCTAAATAGATAGTAATATAAAACATTCCGGGGTCATCACATTTCTTAGCCAAATTTTTATGATTCAAAATGGTGACTCCCCCCATTTTTAAATTTTCTAACCTCTTAGTTGGCCTACTTCTTTTCTTTGTACATGCAACTTTAAGAAATTTAGCATATGATGGCACATGTTCAATCAATTCCAAGATAGGGATGGTTACCTCGACCTTTTTAAATATTTTTTTAATGTTCACATCATTGGTCGATCACCTTCAGTTTTCCCCTCAACGCATTTGGAAATGGAGGTGGGGTGGTAGTTTGGGCCTGAGGTGGTGGAAGCTCCTTAGAAGGTGCCTACTTGACCAATCTCCTCTTCTTCGAAATGTACCCTGGTAGCCTCCAACACCTTGTCATCCTCTTGCATAACCCTTTTCTCGGACTCACGGACTTCCTTCCCACTTCTCAATTTAAGTGCGCTCACATTCCTTGGATTGACCTCCGGTTGGGAAGGGATTTTTTCGGACTCCTTGGCTTCAAGTTGGCTTACCGAGGTGGAAAGTTGCCCGACTTAAACTTCAAGATTTTTTATACTCTAGTAGGCTCTATTACCAAGGTCTTCAATTTCTCACCTTGTAATCTCTGCAAAGACTCTATGTTTCTTACTCATTGATCGATGGCTTCTAAGATCTCTTCTTGATCCAACTTGTAGAGCGAGGTATGGTTGTTAGAAGGGCCTTCACCTCAAGGGTATGGTTAAGGAGGGGCTTGTCCACCCCAGTATCCTTGAGGTTGGTTATCCTCCCTCCATTGGAAATTTGGATGATCTCGATGCCTTAGGTAGAACAATCTTGCATAGGGATCAGGCCTTGTGTCTCCTTGGTTCCTCCGGAACCCTTGTGGTTGACCCCTAGAAAGTTGTGGCCTCTCCCGATTGTTGTACTCAGTGGCCTTCACTCTGTGCAAATCCTCTACTACCTCGGGACATTCTTCGGAGTTATGATTGAGGTTGTAAACTCCTCACACCTTGACTTGATACACTTTTCCTCACAAAAGCTCCTTCATCATAGAAGCAAGAGCTTGGACTTTCTCTTACAACTTGGGTGATTGTGCAGTGGGAGGTCATCGTTGTACCTCTCAAAGTTAATATTTATAAGCCCTAAATGCTTACTATCTACAACTAAGTAGATAGAGGCAAGTCGGGGTCGTCCACGAAGAAGAGGGATTTTCTCAAGCGTTTAAACGTAAATGGTTGATATTATGCTAGGAGTAGATATATATACACATATAAAAGCATGTAAAAGGGGGGGTTTGGTTGGTTGGTTGTCCTAAGTTATGAAAATTAAAAGACAAGATAACTAGCAAAATCAAGTAACTATGTTAATCACCAAACAAACTAAGAAAAAGGGTTTTAAAACTACAAAAACAAAGCCTTGGGGGAAATTGATATCCACTTCCGAACCTAATGTAGATCATTGAACCATTCAATCATCCTATCACAATTATTACCTATGGACAAAAGACCATAGATATGACAACATCTAGCCTTCTACCAAAGACATAGCCATTTAACCAAATATAGCACTCAGTAGGCTAAACCTAGAACAAACCACATTAAAGGTTCAACCTTTCATTGCATCTATAGGATAAATATGAGAACAATCCACATTAACATACTTATCTAGCAAGAATCACAACACATTATGCACAAGAAGTTCTAAGTTCATGTTCTTAGATTTTCATGCAAAGGAGCTAAGGAATTTGTCACTTTCCTAACTCCCTAACACTTAAGTCATACAAACACTTCCTATTCTCAAACAACCCATGCCATAAATGAAGTGAAACATAGCATTAAGAACACATGAATGCTAAATAACAAAGGCTTCAAGAATGAGTGAAACAATATATTCACTACTTCGACTACTTATTGTGAAGATAAATCTTCCATCCTTCTTAGATAGTAGTTTGCAAGAGTGAATTCGACATCTCTTGTCAAACCTCACCAATGACTCCCTTAGCCGAAACACGACTAAAAGTATCCCATTGATGGCATTGAGCACGAAGAACCAACAAGCTTGGAAATACTTATAAACACTACACCGTGTCTAAGAATTTAACCAACTCATGCATTTACACAAGATTAGTCAAGAATGATCGACATTCATACACTTCTCTCATTTTCTACCTAAAACAAACATGACAATGAGTTCGACGTCATCACATTCATCTAGCAATTATCAACACACCAGCATCATTAAGAAGCTCTAACTCATGCTCTTGGATTCCACATTAAAAGAGGGGAGAATTAGCTACTTTCTCCCAACCCTAACAAGTAATCATACAAGCAATTCATATACTCAAACCTCCAACAACATTAATGCCATTAACAATCCACATTCAAAGCTCAATAAATGCACAATAGAGAAAGCAATAGATAGTTAGAAATAATTCTCAAGACATTAGCAAGGAAGTTTCAATCGATTGCTCCCAAGTACAAAACTAAGCTAAATAATCAAAACCCATAACATAGAACAAATATCTACAGAGAAAGAAGAAGAAATGGAAGAAAATGGTGAAAACTAGGGTTTTGGAGCCCACAAGTCGGGCTTAGAGAGTTGGGGAAGAAGGGGGTTAAAAGCTATTTATAGTACAAGAAAAAAGGGAGTAAAACGCAAGTTGCAGGGCAGTTATCGCGAGTCGCGATAACTCTGTCGCGAGTCGTGACCAGATCGGGAAATTGTGAGCTCTCAGGTCTAGATTTCGTGAGTCGTGACACACTCGTCGCGAGTCGCGATGGAAAAAAAAGTCCCGTTTTGTTTTGCTTCCTCCGGGTGAACCGTTGATCCATTTTGGGAGTTCTAATAGTCGATTTTATAGTACTCGAGAAAAGGAATCCAATGGTACCTCTCTTGGAGGCTGATTCCTCTCGAAAAATTTTCAGAACTCTGCTTCAAAACATAGATCATTCTTCACCCTTTGCTTTGCTCTCCTTTCTTCACTTTATCTTCTACACTTTGTGAGTGGCCTTCCATCTTCTACCATCCTTTCGAATGGCCTTCACTAAACCAATCCTATGTGCTCATGAACAATCTACAAATTACGCTTACAAAAAGGAATCTAGATGCTTGTAAGGACCAAAAATCCATTAGACTAAACATAGGTTACAAAATGAAGGATTTAGATATAAAAACTGAAAATGGTCATCTAAACCCCTTATCATGTAAACCTACTAAATCTAGCAATCTTACAACAAAAATATGATAAAAGAGATGTTAAATACTTTGAAAAATATGTGCATTTGACGTCTCATCATGCGGGTTCATCCAAAACCTTAACCCTTGACCTTGTGCCAAATTGCCTCATACCATTAGCCATTTCTTCAAAGAGGGCCATTGCATCCTTAGGACTCTTGTTTGCTATTGAACCATTGCAAGCGGTGTTCACCATTCACATATCTTCATCGCACAACCCCTCAAATAAATAATACACCAAATCCCCCTCCTTGAAGGGGTTGTAGGGACAACTCACCAAAAGTCGCTTGAAGCGTTCCCAATAATTATAAAAGCCTTCGATATCCCCTGGGTGATGTTTGACAACTGTTTCTTTAGCCCCACCGACTTAGACGCCGAAAAATACTTCTATAAGAACCAATGCATCCCGATGCAAGTAATATAGCCAGTCTTTAGCTCCATCTTGAAGGGAAAATGGGAAGGCTCTCAAGTTCTAATCATCTTCAAAAACTCTCGGTGGTTTCATGTTCGTACACACCAAGTGAAACTCCAAAAGATGCTTGTTTGGGTCCTCCCCCGCCAATCCATGGAATGTAGGTAGGCAATGGATCATGCCACTTTTCACCTCACAACTAACATTGGCGGCTAATGACGAGAAGGTGATGCATAATGGCTGATTCTCCAGGTTGAGGGCCATAAGCTCCCGTAAGGTACGATTGTCTTCTGCCATCACTAGAGGATCTTCAACTAACGATGCTTGCCTCGGTTGAACTTCTGTCCTAGTCCTTTGTCTCCTTCTCCTTCGAACACATGTGTTCTCAGTTAGGTAGTGTAAGACACCTAGATTAGTGGTACGGGTGTGTACAATAAACTAGGGCTAGCAACACACTTCCAAATACAACACTAGCAAACAGATCAAAAGGTAACAAAGCAACTATAGCAACAGCTCAACAACCAAACTAACAACACAAAACTAAAACAATACTAAAAGGCAACTACTAACTAATTCAACTAACACGTTATGCTTAATTAATACTTGAGCTGGATAGCATCCCCAGTAGCGGCGCCAAAATTTGGGGTCACTAATTGTAGCTAATTAACCTGAGCGGACGCTGAGAGGTCAAAGATAAAACTATAGTTCTGCACCCTAATCTCACTGCTACGCTACCTAAAGGGTAGTTAGTGGAAAGCCCTGGGATTGTCCAGGAGATGCTAAGGCTCAAGTATCAACTAAAAATACAACCTCGTACGAGTCATCAATCCGTACGAGTGAAAGGAATAGCTATTAATTGCAAACAATGGGAGTTTGGATTTTCATAATTAAAAACTTCGATTCATAAAAGTAAAAAAGCACAAGTAATCTATAAAGCTAAGCACTCGGGGAATCATTGCTAGTTCTCCGATCCTCAATTCATTCACATGCAAGATTTACTAAGCAACCTAATATTGTGTTCACAACACATGGTGTGGCCGATGGCATACACTTCCCCGTACCTGTCACATCGGGTGCACTCGCAGCCCTCCATCAATGCCGCCATTATAATTAGGGGAGTACAACAAGGTCCGACCATTGTTGTACGTATTTTTCTCCCCCGTGCTATTACGTCCTGAGCTTCCACCACGAATGCACAACTTCCCCGGGGTCCTATCAACTAGGCCCAAGGGTCATTGGAACCTTATATATGATCTAGTGTCTCTCACACCCTATTTTGCTACTTTTTTGCGATCTCTACCCAGAACCTATCGGAAAAATTTACGTAATCAGCTAAGATTGGTGCGATGGAAAATAAGTTATGACTCGGACTCCTATGTACACACTAACACAGATGCAACGTACTCCCTTACCCATTCTAAAATCCTAGTTTCTCTTCCCAATGCAGCATCAATAAATGCACCATACATGAATACAGCCCAAAGTGTGTGCTGGTATGTGGTGTAATATTCATGCATTTAGAACATTCAAGAACAATCATAATAATATCATGAACCAATATAATAGGATAAATCTAATGAATCTCACATAAACATAAAGGTTAAATCATGCGCTACAATTATCCCCAAGATATGGAAACCACTCCATAAACATAGAATTCAAATATAGATTTGAATTCCACATCTAGGATGAACACGAAAAGAAAAGAAAGAGAAACGAAAAGGAGAGAGTGTTTCTCCCTCTCTGAGAGCTCTCCAAATGATATACTTTACTTTGTACATGTTTAACCTAGTAGAATAAGGTCATATATATAGGAAAAGGGGATTGGGATTTAAAATAGGCCAAAAATGCTAAAACCCTAGTTCAGCAGTCGCCTAGCGTAGACTGTCGCGGATGGCGCAGTCAGCGCCAAGTACTTTGTCACGGGAACCATCATCGCACGCGGCCATAGTTCTTCATAGGTGTGGGGTGCTTGATCTGGCACAGGGCCGTGGCGCAAAGCTATGGTGCGTACCGTCTACTATGGCGCGGGCCGTGGTCATGAAGTATGGTTTGCTCAAAAGTTTGGAGCGGGGCGCAGACTTTAGCATGGGCCAATGGCTGGTCTTGGCATCTTGATCTTGGAATGGCGCGGGCCATCGTAAATGGGAAGGTATGCGCCCATACTTAGCCATTTTGGGAAAACCTTCGAACTTGAGCTGCGCGGACCGTGGCGTATGATGCGGGTCATGATATTGCCTCGCACTAGAACTATTTCCGCGGGGCATCTCCTCTGGCGTGGGCTGTTGGTGTGAGGTTATGAACTGCCTGTGCTGACTTGTGGTACCTTGGCTGACTGAACTTGTTTCCTTTGCTACGGGTGAATCGTTAGTCCAATTTTTTAGTTCTAGTAGTTGACTTTTTAGTGCTTGAGAAGGCAAATCCAATGAACTCAACCTTGAAGGCTAATTCTTCTCGGATCGTTCTTATACTTTGGCACAACTCATCGGACCACGAGTCCTCGTTTCTTCATTGGCTGCTTTAATCTCCGTTGGTGCCTATTCTTGGCTCTAATCTCCTTCTACCATGCATTGATGTACGTGGCCTTCATCTACTACCATTCTATAGGTGAATGGCCTTCAATCTCTTCTACCATTCTTGTGAACAGCCTTCAATATCTTCTACCGCCCTTATGAATGGCCTTCACATAGAATGTAACCAAAAAGTACCCACGGGTGACCCACTAAAGATGATCAAATGGAAGATCTAGGAGCTCATGGATCCAAGATGTCCATTAGTACTAATTAAGTATACAAAATGCATAATTTAGACGATAAAACCAAACATAACCATCTAAACCCCTTGTCACATAAACTCAACTAATACTAGCAATCCGTCAAAAAAAACATGCCAAAAACTATGTCGGATGCAATGGTTAACGCATGCAAAATGAAGCACATCACTTATAAGAGGCAAACTTCCTAAATATATCCAACACCCTCATACAATTTTTAGAGAATATATCCACACCAATTTAGCTTGTTAATTCTGCTTACATCTTCAATAGCTCTTAAAAGCTTCATTTCAATAACATTGCTGAAACTCCTCACCTCCTTCTCTCAGCTCAAACATCACCTCATAAACTAGATCTAAAGGAATCTCCACATCCCCTTCAATCTTAAACTTTTCCCTCCATCATCCCCTCAATTCTAAGTCTAGTTTTTCACCCTTGTCCACATGACTGATTTCAACATCTTCATCAAAAATAGGCAAACCAAAGACATCAAACACATCATCCGGACAAAGAGTAACTTATCATAACCAACATTTCTCACACAAAAACCAGAATCAAAATTCTGAACCAGAAAAGGAACAATCTTAAGACGCAACTTACGAATACCAAGGTTCAACAGAGCACTAAAACCAAGAGCAAGAACATCAACTATGTGAGACTCCGAGAAAAAGGAAATCAAGTGCATAATAATGTCAGGTCTACAAGAAGACTTGAAACCTTCTCAACTCTACAATTCCAAACAACAACACATCAATAAAATGAAGGACTTTAGCTAAAAAGTTAACCTTGTTTTTTTAAAAAAAAAAAGTAAACTAGTTTATAAGAGAGCAAATGACTTCAATGGTCCCTTAACTATCACCATCGTCCACCTTTAGCCTCTTATCTTTTTTTCAAACACTTTTGACCCCTCAACTTACAAAACAGCTGAGTCGTGGCCACTCCGTCAGGTCAGCCCGTTAAATTCAGACAAAACATTAGTTTTAAGGGTAAAATAGAAATTTCTCAATTCCTTTTTATTTTTCTTTTCCATTTTCCTTTCATTTTATATTTCTAATTTCCTATTTCTATTTTATTTTTCCCACCCCCTTCCCCTTTCCCTTCTATTGCCCCACCACAACATATACCTCCGCTGCCACCAAATCATGCCAACTGCCTTTTAGAATTAGCACCGAGTACAAAAGTAGAACAACTATCTGGGTGGGATAGCCTTCCTCTTTCTTACCAGAGAGCTATATATACCTCTGTTAAAACATTATCTTCTATCGCAAAAGGTAGTATATATATATTATTCAAAAGAAGTGATGATTTCCAAGGTCCCCACTGCCTTGGCCTCATCTCACTCACCAGCCAGCGCGCTATGTCCATGTGTTTCTCTCGTGTCTGGCGATGCCTGTGATGGCCAATGTGAGTTCTGCTCCATCGAGTTCTACCTCAGAGTCATATGCAACAACGACCAAACCCTAGATGTCATGAGCCGCAAGCTCATCAACTCCGATCCATATGTTGTTCTCGTGGATAGGAGTTATATTTGTGAAGCTCCGTCGTGGACAAGAACTGAAGCTCAACGTCGGCTGGGGGGTTTGATTTGGTGGCGACGGAGTGTATAGGTTGTGGTGGAGCGACGAAAGGGAATAGGAAAGCGGAAGGGGATGGGAAAAATTAAAAAATATATATATAGGAAAATTGAAATAGAAAAAGAAAGGAAAATGGAAAAAGAAAAAGGAAATTGAGAAATAACTATTTTACCCTTAAAAGAGATAAGGAGTTGGACGATGCTGATAGTTAAGGGGGCCGACGATGTCATTTGCTCGTTATAATATAATATCTTCACTCACTAAAAGCAACAAATTATCATGTGATAGAATAAACAACAAATGTCTTAATACAAACAGTAAACCATTTAAATTAAATTAAAATTGTCATATGTAAATAATAAGTAACTGATAAAACTATGTTTATTATGTTAGACAATAATCACAACTAAAATAGATATTGTTTAAAACAAACAACACCGGTTTCATAGTAAAACCATAATGTTCAAAAAAAAATGAAAAACTTACTTTACTCCACCGCTGCCCACCAGCGTCACGATCTGTTGAACCTCATGATCTCTCTTTTTCAATCATGCATAACCATCAGCTTTCTTTGATGTCTTCTGAATAGCCTTCCTTAGACCAGTTTCTCTTGTCTTCTTCTTAGCTTTAGCAAACTATTTCTTCTCAGTTACAGCAACCTTCTTCTTCCCAGCTACAGCTTTCTCAGACACAACATTTTTGCTTACTCTTTTTTGCGCTTTCTCAGCTACAACTTTCTTCCTCAACTCTTTCTGAGTAGGTTCAATTGTGTCCTCAATAACCTTTTTCTTTCCAAACACTCTTCTCAACTGCAATCTTTTCCCCCACATCTTTCAAACTACTTCCAGCCACATCGGTCTTTCCCTTTTCAACTACTTACAAACTCTTTTCTTCAGAACAAGCTTGACCTTCCTAACCTGCCCATAACCGCCACCAAGGTCAGAACCCTCAGCACCCTCGATTTCACCAGCACCCTCAATAACCTTAAAATCATCATCACCCTCAACAAAATTCCCCCACATTATCACCAGAAGCCCCAACATCCAAACATGCAGCATCCACATCAGCAACTTCACTCTAGTGGGGTCCAAATCCTCCAACTTCATCAACTCTACCCCCAGCCTCTGACCTATCAGTATGCAATTTAGCGCACTTTTTTTAAACAACCCTCGTGTCAGTGATGCTAGGAGCAGTTCCGGGTTCCTCAATAACAACATCAACTGCATTCTTTCTCTTTCTAGGACGATCCAATGGAACAGCCGGTAAATTATTAATGTTTGAAGACTTGCGCACACCTATTTGTACATAACCAAAACAACACAATCATTAATAAATCAGACTAATAAACACAAAATTAATAACCAGACTGATCAAAGTAAAAATAATAAAATGGCATCCTTACAGATATAATAATGAACCACATTAGATAAACTGATACTGTAACATGCTAATAAAAAAAGGTTAAACAACCTTTCTATATAAAACGAAACTGTCACAAACCAATGAAGAATAACAAAAATTATTCATAATAAACACATAACCTTTTATAATAAATATGAATCCTATCAACTCAAAATAGTGTTGGACATAAGTAATTAAGAACAACAACAAAATCAAATTCAAAGCTAAAAACACAACACCTCTCAACTACATTTTACAAAATAAAAGAGCGGGAGACAACAACAAACATTACACACCAAAGCTATTAGCAATTTCACAATGAACTACAGATCTTCGAAAATTAAACCTACTAAATTGGGGAAAACATAAAAAGCGCTAACATCATCACACAAATAGAATCAAAAATCGGTTATAAGGAAAAATAAAGCATGTGCATTCAACATTTGACAACAAAAATAACTTTAACAGCAAAACTTCAACAAATAAACATCACCTTCACCATTCGCAACACCTTTAACGGATACATCCTTCCTTCTTACCTGTTCCGCTGCAATAATACGTAAGAAACATCAAATCTGAAGCCAAAACCCTAAAATGGGAAGATAAAATTTAAAAAATGAAACGGCAAACAAACTCAAAAGGTGAAAATTACATGCGGCGAATACAAACGAACATTGAAGCGACAAAATGAACGGCAAAATTTGAAAAAAAATCGAGATCAGAAGCGAAGAAACGAGAAAGTTTTGACGAAGAAGAGAAATTGTGGAGTCAAAAAATGAAAAGGCAGCAGTTAAAATGAAAATCTAATGAAAATGAAAAAAAGGGAAGGGTTATATATATAACGCGCATGACTTTCAATTTCCAGAATGAGTCTACTTAATCCCTAACTTCTTATATTTTAATTAAACTCCATCTTTTAATAAGCCTATAAAAAAAATATCTTTCCTACAACTTTATCCAAATTATAATAGTTAAAAGTCATATTGATACAATAAAAATATATATGTGAAATTTAAATGGTTAAATATTAAATTAAAGCACAAACAAATTTTCAAACATCAAAGTATGGATCAAAATGTGACACTAATATAGAAAAAGGTAAACATCAATACTAATAAAATTTAATACTCCCTCCGTCCCAAATTAAACTACACATTTCATAAAATGTCACTATTCACTGTCCAACTTTGACCACATATTTGAATAGATATATAAACAATAATATTATCATATGTTATATGGTTTGATTTTTCGTAACACGTAGTTTATGAAAAGTAACTTTTTTGTATGTCATAATTATACGTAATTAAACATATTAACGATTAGACAAGTTTCTTGATGAGCGTAAAATTCTCTCTCATACCATTTAATTTGGGACGGAGGGAGTAAATCAATTCACACTAATGAAACATCAAGGCATACATTGAACAAAAATACACATGAATCTTAAAACATCAAAGTGTGCATCATAACGTGACACTGACATAGAGAAGAAAAAAATAAAACATCAATATTAAAATTTTAACAATCAATTCACACCATTGAAAAATTAAGAATGCGTTACATAAAAATCTAATATTCAAAAATAAGAAACATCAATATTAATTTTTAAAACCACTTGCTGAAAAGCTAACACATTAATTTAAAAGAAATTATAATTTAAACTTTAAAATTAGGCAAACTCTTAGGAAAGACGGTTTTTTCATAGGCATATGGAAAGACGGTTTTTTCATAGGGATGTGGGAAAACGGAGTTGAATTAGAATTATAGAAGGATAAAATGTTTTGTTGCAATATTAAAGTTTATTATGTAACGTGTAGTAGTTATAAGTTTATGACCCGATTAATGCAACCCAAAAGACGAACTCTTAAAATTAAGATGGCAAATTATTTTAAACTAGTGCCAAAATAAGTAAAGTGTAAAATATTTAACATGAACACAAGATTTTACATTATAAGATCAAAATTTAGCCTTAAAATACAGTATTCTAGTGAAAAATGATTTTGAATGTAACGTCACAAGTTTTAGTTGAAATATCAAGTAATGAAAGTGAAACATCAAGTCTTGTTGTAAAAACTCTTGCATTGTACGAAAATTTGAAAAAATTGATCCGCAAATTTCTCTGACTCAGATTGTTGAACCCTGGGATTCTTATAACTAAACTTTCTTTAATTATATTTGGAGTTTCATCTCTAATTAAACTTCACGTTAATCTTTGGTGTCGCTATGAGACGGTTTTATACAGAACTGTTAGAGTTAGTCCCACATTGGTGGTTGATATATAAGATCATGGGTCACATCTATATAGTACCAATTAATTTTATGATAGAAGTTCATAATTCTAATATGGTATCAGATCCCTAGGTTGGCCCGTTACAACCCATGATTCTAATAAAAACAGTCTGTAATTTATAGGCCAACAAAAGGACCTGTACAAATTCATAAAAGAAAAGAAAATGATTTATACAGGAAGTAATATTCAGAAAATATTCACTTAATGTAAAATAAAATGCAGCTGTTGTAGGAAGTGGGAACCAAAAAATGCAGCTGTTGTAGGAAGTGGGAACCAAAAAATGCAGCTCTAACTTATGAGCATACGCATTAGGAATTGTAGTTACTAATAGTCAATGAAGATGCTGTTAGATGCTGTTAGATGCTGTTAGATGCTGTTATTGAGAAATGGAGAATTGTTTGGTTTTGGCGCCGAAAATGTGCTACCAATAGTCTCTGAGCTTTGAACATGGACTGCCCCTTTGTTTGACTAATAATTCAAAAGTTACACGGCTCCACTCATTTTCTATTATTCTTTAGAGAACTCCCATCATCAAACTAAATGCTTGACTCAAAAATAAAATCCAACAGCATACTCTTGTTCCCATTTGCTTTCTAAAAAAACTGGTGTAAGATATTTATCCTAGAAAAAAATTAATAAATAATCTCAACCTCTTAAAGTCTCCAAAAAGGTGACATATCTTTAACATGTTGGATGAACCGTACCCAACATGCTCAACTTCTTCGGGAACCAGGCGATCCTGAGGAGTTAATTGCTTCGGTGGATTTGGCGCCAATGAAAAGGATATGAATGCAAAGCTTAACAAAATATATATGTGAGCAAGTTCACCAAAACTGCCCTGAACCTTGTCATTCAGGCACTATTGGGAAGGAATGCAGGAGTAAAGAAAAGGAGATCAACTACAGATCACAAAATATACTTCATCATTATTTCATGGAATCTCGTTTCCTTCGTTGGTTTATCCCTGATCCTTAATGATTTCATCTATTGACTCTTAAGTCCATTTAAGATAAATCAGGATCTTTAACAGAAACTTCCACAAAATACACTTTCCATCAAGATATATTTCTAGTTTCTGCATAATATTTCATGTGAAGAAATTGATAGCACTTCAACATTGTGCATATCCAGTAAAGATACTGTTTAAGTATTCCTTTTACTACATTCACAATATGCCAACCCATACATTCGAAAGAACTTTTATGATGGCTCTATGAGGAGCTTTATTTTCCTCCTTCTTGGGGTATCTTATTTAAAAGATCGCCAGCCAACTTAAAGGCTCCCCCACAACGCTTGATCATTTCTAGCAATGATCTTGCAAATGTCTACATTGTGAATCACATTTCCCAAAGGATTCCTCATATGTTTTCTGTGCATCACGTAAGTGGTTTCGTTAATATACAAACCCAACATACTAAAAGTCCGTGTGTTCAATAATGAATCGAACACTAGATTCTTACCCATAAAATTTCTTTTAGGGCTTGATCCTTTCAACAATCAAAACACCTTCATGTATTGATCTTTTATCGTGAAAGTCTCTCTTATTCCTTCAACTCCCTTGGAATTAGAGATAACTAAACTTTCCGATCTCAATTAATCGTTCTTCCTCGCATGACCAATACCATAACCGATGCCGTATCAATCAATCGAGGATTCGATTAACTCTCACTAGGGCGCAGTGTGAGTTTACCAACTCCACACAATTTCATGCCCATTTTAAAGCCAAGCTTCAGTACAACTGTACTTTACTTTCAGACTACTCAAATCAAACTTGAGTGTCTTTATGCTCGAAACACATTCAAGTCCATTGCTCAACTCAAGTCTGAGTGCACTGCTCGACTTGATTTTGAGTTTACCCTTTTGGTTCGAGTTAAAGTGCTCCCGACTTGATCAACTTGATTCAAATCTCTCGTGGTTACTTTTTCACTTCAAGTACCTATCAAAATTCATATCGTCGTTGAACTTTTAGGTTTTCGTCTACCCCCCCCCCCCCCCCCATTGGGCTGGTTTTATTAAACATCCCCACACATGTTAAGTTTCTCAAAAACTCGTGTCTTGGGGTTCCTAGACCAAATGTCTTAGGATACTCATCTCAGAATTCTAAGGCTTTCCAACCAAAAATCTAGAGAATTGACCAAATGTCTTGGGATTCCATATCTCATGATTCTTAGATTTTTCAACCATAAATCAAGAGATTTGACCAAAAGTCTTGGGATTCCCATTCTCAGGATTCTTAGTTTTCACAACCAAATTCTTGAGATTTTTCCATCAATTCTTTGATTACAAATAATCAAAGGTTTTTAGCATAGTCATGATAACTCATGCTTTAGGGTTTATACCATG
Source organism: Rubia yunnanensis (assembly GCA_037428765.1). Classification (NCBI taxonomy): domain Eukaryota; kingdom Viridiplantae; phylum Streptophyta; class Magnoliopsida; order Gentianales; family Rubiaceae; genus Rubia; species Rubia yunnanensis. Next base: position 41,015,632 of record CM075061.1, on the reverse strand, counting down.
GTTCACAAGAACCAATACCCTAGACATAGTCGTAAACTAATGTCTTCATGTTCACATTTTTCAGGTCATACAAAATAACCAGAATATGTTGAACTTCGAGCCCATATGCTCTATCTGTGCAATCTAACAATTGTCACTCGTGAGCCATATGCTCGTAAACGATCAATCAAGATAGCCAATTATTGGGACAAGCCTTCTCAAACTTTTCATTGCATCAAAAGGGCACTTTCCCAAACAATTAATATAATCATAGCATATAAAAGCATAACCCAATTTTAGACACAACATAGATCTAAAATTTTTGTATATGCAGCTAAATCAAGTCCCTAAATGAACGAGAATACATCATGGATCAAATAACCCAATGTCACATCCTTCATTCATGCACAAATATATTACACGCTTGCCGAGAGATGTCATGTTTAAGTGCAAATGAAGTTTACCATTTTATCGCATGCGATTCTCAGACCAAGCATATAAAAGTCATGAATCACTAGCAGCACATTCTCACACAAATATGGTTTAAACCTTTAACCAACATGAGCAGCCCACACAACCAAATTACTATACCATGCAAAATAGGTATTTCAACATTTGATTAAGTATTTAAACAAATACTATAACATTTTGAGGGCTTAGGAAATTTAAACATGTCTCATAATTTCCAAACATATGTACTGCTTTCATGTAATTGAATAATAATGTCTGATCCCATATTCTAAACTCATGGCATTTTTTTCCCGTAAATTTAATTCAATCTTTCATGCAAAGAATCAAATATGATTTCTACCATATCAACATTTAATCTCATAAGCATGAATATCATGGAATTAGCATATTTCCATAATTGCGCCATGTAATTTAACATACATGCTCAAGTCATTTTCCCACATAATTAAGGGATTAATATAACCAAATTCATTTACTATCAAATTCGATAGCCTTAGTGTACTGGACATATATGTACAAATATTATTCACATAACACTCTTTGTAACAAAGTCTTGTTCACATCCAGATTCACGCAAATGGTTATCAAATACAATCCAAGCAATATATGTATATATAGCATATGCCATGATTCACATTAATTAACGTGTATACGTACCATAGTTTGCAAAACCGTGGTTACACTCTTGATTCTTTCATGTTGCCAAGCAAATCCTGCTGTATCTTCATGCCTAGTTTCCCTTCCATAAGAGATATACAACCGTGTATACTCGGATTCACCAATGCGTACATACAAAAGATTTCCATCGTTAAATATATGTACAAATCGTAGTATAATATTTTAAATAATTCTACATAACAAATTGCTCAATATGATTTTGTTGTAAATAACCAAAACCATTAGCATGCATATTTTTGCAAACATACAATTTTCATAAAGCATGCAATCACTGCTTTTCAATGCGTATGTGTGGCATGCAAAATATGTGGACACCATATAGATTAATCAATCAAATCCGTGTATCACATAAATTAATTAAGGCATGCATATAGTTTCTCAGCATGAAAAATTTACACACGTAATCATGCTATCATTTAATATGGCAATACATTGTTTATAGTTTCCAAACAAATATGGTAAACAGTTTCGAAGAAAGCAATATGCAATTTTGCATGCCATGTCCGTATGCAGAATATTTTGTTTGCAAATTTTTGGAATCAATATAATTCAACAAAAGGTCATTCGTTTCAAGACTGTTGGACATATATTGATTTTATCATGCAAAAATTAAATATCAAAATTGAACGAGCAATTAATATATGCAAGAATAATAGACTTTTATTAATTATTCAAGCATACAATCGAAAAGCTTAAATTATAAATAATCAAAGCATAAATCATGTTTCAAGTAATCACAAATTGATGGAGTCACGAGTAACACTCGCTGCCCTTGAAACGAATGAGTCCCGTCGTGGACATCGTTCCCTAGGATAAAACCATCGAAGGTAACAATTAACAAGTAAGAGTTACCTCGGATTCACGCAAGGCCCGAAGGACTATCACCTCGACAGAGCATCAACTGGAAACTTCGAGAAAGACAGAAAGAAGACTCAAGTTTAGATTATGGAGGGACTTGAGAAATGGTGTGAATTTTCTGACTGACTTAGAGGCTCTATTTATACTACTCTAAGAGACCCTAATCATGGAAACATGATATTCTGATTTTCTGTAATTAGAGAAGAATATTCTCCGATCACCAACTCACCAAATCCGAGACATTCCATGAATACTCGAATCATATCTGCTGGAAAAGGAAGAAATATTTGTACAAATATTCTTCATCATATTAAACATGGTAAACCGCATATTTATTTAAGACAATATATCTCACAAAATATGGAAGTATTTTGTTCTTATCTCTTAAGAATTACACACAAGTAATTCCATATATACTATGCGGTTGGGCCTTCATAAGACTTCCATGCTATCCATATGCATTTTGGACAGTCCAGAGAAAATTACCTGGGCCAATTTTCGCCCATTTTTTTCCTCTTTCAAGAGTGAAATTAAAACTTTCATATCTCATTCACCCTTGATCCGTTTTGAGAGTTTAAATAGTCGATTTTATAGTACTCGCGGAGGAGAACCCAAAAATGACATCCATTGACCCAAAATCCATTCGGGTCCCACTCTAAACGAAGCCCAAAAAGTTAACGAATTTCAACCTTTTAACCATCATTTTCCAACAATTTTTATTCATATAAATATTCAAATGTGGTCAAACTTTGATAGAGACACTAATGGAGAGACCTTTACTAAAGGCAGCAAGGGAAGGCAGCACTAGTAAAACTGCCTTTAATTTTGATTTCCAAATTCGGAAAGTTCGGATCGTTTCTCCTCTAAAATTTTTAAGGTGGTTATTTAGATGATTTAAGGAGGTTTTGCTTGAACTGCCTTTAATTAAAGGCGGTTCAAGGCATAACCGCCTTTAAATTTGATACTTTACGAACTCGGAAATGGAGAGCGATAGTATTTCCAAAATCGTAAACCCCATTATGTGGGCACTGCAAAGAAAATAAACGTTTTCCAAACTCATTTAATGCGTAGTGTCCTCTTTCCAAATTCGGAAAGTTATCAATCTTGTCTTTTGAAATTGGGTCAAGATTTTCGAGTTCGGAAACGACCATGTATAAAAAAACGCGGCCATTTCCATTAAATGCCACTAAACCCTAAAACTTAAAAGAGGAAGCTCATTCATTCAATGCCCATTATTCATTACCCATTGTGGTGCTTGAGAAATCATCAAATCGGATTGGAGAAGGTTAGTTTAATCCAAATTATCTTATTTTTCAATTACATGAAATAATTGAATGTGTATTTGATGCTTCTTATATATCCATATTTACAACTAGGTTTTGAGATGAACTGGGTTTATGTTTATTGTTGAATGGATCCTCGTGTGTTGAATATTAATTTATGTTTAGGAGAGTGGATCGAGATGAACTAATTGGTAATGATCGCAGAAAATCACCCGAGTACATGTCATTGGTTGAATCATTTGTTTCGTTTGCGTTTGAACATGCTTCTAAAAATGGTTCTTTGCGAGCAAGATGTCCTTGTAAGGATAAGACAATTTTCATTGCTCCATATATCGAGAGGCTATTTACTACATTCAATTATTTGACATTGTTTCTACAAATTTTAAATAATCAATCTTTTTTTCAGGGACCATTGGAGACTAATATTGATAGTACCCGCAAAGAAGCGAGTGTATTGGATGAATCCCCTCCACATCCAACCGTCGATGCATTCATTGAGATTTTGGACATTGTTTCTACAAATTTCAAATAATCAATCTTTTTTTCAGGGTCCATTGGAGACTAATATTGATAGTACCCGCAAAGAAGCGAGTGTATTGGATGGATCCCCTCCACATCCAACCGTCGATGCATTCATTGAGATTTTGAAATCTGCAGTGAATGAAAATAATGATCGAAGAATTGTTCATTTCATGTGGTCGAAATCTAGGTAGGTCTACCAGTATGTTCATTTCCAACATACTATCATTAATTATTTAGTGCAATATAGTTCATTTCCAACATACTATCCTTAATTACTTAGTGCAATATAGTTCATTTCCAACATACTATCCTTAATTATTTAGTGCAATATAGTTTTGATAATTTATGTTCCTTACATATAGTACAAGAAACAAGCTCAAACTTGGGAGTGCGGATATTATGTCATGGTGTACGCGTCCAAGTGCATAGACAAAGTCCAAGAACATGTACTTGAACTTGACAAGGTAATTGTACAAGTGTGTAGTGGTAATGTTTCTAAAAAGCCTTCACCATATAATTAATACTATATTGTTATAATACTGTATTGTTATTTTCATATTTTCAAAGATGATTGGAAACCCTAATCGCAAGAAGATATCAACAATGTGCGGAATTCATTGGCTAGCCATCTAATTCTCAATAGGTCACACACACTGGGAAATCCTAACAATGGTAGGGAAACTCAAGTTAGGTAAAAAAAACCTTAGAAATGTCGGAATAGATTTGTAGCGATTTCTATTCCTATCTATAGATTACTGCTTGTTGAGCATTATCTATAGATTTTTGTTTATGTGCAAAATACTATCATGTATTATTTTGGAATTGTGGTTGTGTATTGAGGTTGTTCTTTTGATGGTAATGTTAAAGAAACAAATTTTTACCATAAGACAAGAAAAGGTTTCCGAATTCAGAAATTAGGTGAGCCTATCATGCTCAATTTGCATAGGAAAGAAAAGCTTTTACGAACTCGAAAAAGCGAGACATATTCCGAGTTGGAAATACAGTTTACGAAGGAAACAAATTAGCTGAAAAATTGCTCTTCAGAAACTATACAGTTTGAGACCGGAAAATAGACAAGAGCTCGAAAATAGCTCTTCATTTAATAAAGGAAAAATTCAACTTTCGAAATTCAAAAACGATAATTGTTTTTGAATTTCAGAAAAGATACACATATTCTGAGTTCGAAATTGTTTCAACGGCACAGGGAAAGCCAAGAGTTTCCAAGCTCAAAAACAGTATTTACAATTCAAGTTCAGAATTGTTTCAAAGGCACACTAGAGAGCCTAGAGTTTCCAAGTTCGAAAACAAATTAAAGGCAATTCCAGGGTATAAATTAAAGGTTGTTTTTAACCTCCTTTGATTGCAATTTTAAAAGAGATTCTCACAACCGCCTTATTTTCTTATTAATTAAAGGCAGGGCCAGCAAAAGCACCTAAAAAATGACTTTAAAATGCCGATGGAACCGCCTTTAATAGCACATTCCTACACTAATGAAAATAGTGTCCAAAAATTAAGAAAGCAAATTCAGCTGGAACAAAAGGGAGTAAACAATGAACATCATTACAAAATATGCATTACTCCATAATTTACTTGCATCATATCTTTTCTTCTGCTACATATATAAATCACCCATTACAAACACTAAATACAAAGAGAGAAAAAGTGATGTATCAAACTCAAAAATCAAAAGGCTAATTACTATCCAATGTTATATTGAATATACCTACTACCCTATTCATACAACTCATACATTTTGCTGAAACTCGACTCTCTCCTAGGTAAACTGGGAATTTACAATAAGGGTCTGCTCATTAAATAACAGGTGGATCTGTCAAGAGAACCAGAAAAAGAGTCTTGGAAAAAGAGCGAATGGATTGGTGGGGATTGGGGGTGGAAGTCGCAAGGCTGGCTTCAAAGCAGGATGAGAACAATTAGAGGAGTCCAACCTTCTAGCTACCTTATTCTGTACTCAGCCGCGACATCATAGTGATGCCTATGTTCTGGCAGCCATGCTTGTGGAGTAGATGACATAAGCTATTTTGGTTACTCAACTCTCAGGTAGCGAAGCCTGAATTCATCCCGGTTGGATGCATAAGATGCAGACCTGCTTGCCTTCGTATGTGCTCGGGAACCAGCCTGTTTATAAGATCAGAAGAGGCTCCAGCCAACTGCATGAGATAGTTCAGTCAGCATTGAATATTTGAATCAACCACCACAGTTGCAATGGTATTTGCATACAAGGTAAGGCAAACCCACATAGTGGGACTGGGATTGGGTAATGTTGACTTTTTAGTTATTAGTTATATTAACTTCAGCAAATGGATGTTACTGCAATAGGTTTTATTAAGAAAAAATAACCACATAAAAGGATAAGAAAACTTAGTAAATTTGTCAGTTGGTCAAGTCAATTTGGATTACCTCACAAAAAGATGAATGATATTACACACGGTGAAGTATGAGAAATGAGAAAAAACATCAGCCAACAAGATTCAGATAAACAGCATCGTTAGTTTCATTGTGTAGGAGAAGACTTTCAGATTAATGGCAATTTAAGTACACCAAAAATATCAAATCCTGGGTTTTAAAAAGCGCAAAGTGCAGCGAAGCGCCAAGGGTAAAATTTACCGAAGCGCTGAGCACAAGCGCTCACTTTTCGGAAAAAAACGTTCCCAAATCATATACTAAGATTATTTCAATAATGACACAACATAGAACTTTGAAGAATAACACAATATCATAAAAGACAAATAAAACATTCAACACATTAATAACACAATCACTTCTGTCCGATTTCTGTCTTTTTTTTGGTTTAATCCATAAATAAATTATATAACCCTAATACTATTTATTTCAGCCTAAAACTTCAGCCCAAACTCCTTTCATTTAAGAAAAAAAAAGGCCCATTTCAGCACAAAAACGAAAAAGCGCGCTTCGCCAAAAGCGCTAAAAAGCGCTTGGAGTGCGCGCTTTTAGTTGGCGCTGGCACTTTTCAATACAAAGCGCTCACTTGAGCGCTTTTTTGTGCTTTAAGCACGCTTAAGCGCACTTTTTTAATCCCAGATCAAATCCATTAAAAATTTTAAGAGCAAGCTTTGTTGTGTTCAGGGCACTTGTTTTCAGAGGCAGTATATAAAATGTCCATTGCCTTTGGCACTATAATGGAAACCCAAGAAGCGTAAACATGGCACAATGGGCACCTGGGGCATCAGAACCACGAAACATTTAAGCTGAATTTGTAAATTAAAGAGGTACCTCTTGCTTAAAATTGAAGAGAGGAGGTAGCGGACGGCCATTTGGTAACCGAGCATTAGGTTCACGGAGTTCATCGAAAAAGGAATGTGCACATGCTTCCAGCTGCAATTAGACATTACTTAATGAAAAAATAAGTTTTTTCCCAAAATGAGGACTGGAATCATGCACCCTAGTGAATTAATAAGTATATAAATGCTAAAAATGGCTAGTTTGAAAATCTCTTGGCCAATGTTGATCTATACTTGCTGCATGAGAAAAATGGACAAAAGAGAACAATGATCACAAAAATAATGCAAAGTTCTCCACTACATTAGTGCTTTACATAAGAGGATCATCAAACTTATCAGAGAGGATACAAAACTCACTGCTGTGCAACGAAGACTTGGGGAGTACTGAAGAAGGCGTGATGCAAGATCTATTGCTTCTGGAGGCATTCTTTTGTGAAAAACCTATAATACAAGAGAAACCAACCAAACAGATGAGGAAAAGGACCAAAACTATGAGTGCCAAAATTGTAAAAATTTAAGTTAACTGTAGTGCTTTCTGCTGAAAAAATTGCCAGGCTCTCTAACAATAACTCAACTAGTCACACTATAATCCAGAAGTTTCACTGGTCCAAGGACAGCTCTATTGTCAATTACTTTGCTAACTACAGTGCAAATTTCCAAAAAGACCATAACTGTCCATTTTCTTCTCTGAATTATCCAAAAAGGCCTACATGTGACAATAAATTATTTTTGCTCCACCGTTTTCATTAAAAATCAATGACTGTTCACCTCTAGGGAGCTTCCATATACATTATTTTGATTGATATTCAAATTGAAAAGTCAATCTGACACCACCTCATGGCAAAAAGAACTCATTCTAAAAGGCATGTAGAGACATTAGATATCTCGTTCTACAGAAACAAATGGATCTTTAAGTTTTATTACTCTTGGCTTCACATAGTAGATAATCATCTTCTTTCTAGATTCGGGTTTTTTTTTTCTTGAGCCTAAACTGCACAACACTTAATCTCTCAATTCAACTCGACAGATTTGAAACCAAAATACTCATTCCAATGATTCAGAGCATGATGAGTTGAGATGAGAATTGGCAATTCAAAAGAACTAGTCCAGGGTTTCAGAACATGTTGGGACATTTTGGTATATAATATTACATATATAATGAAATCAGATGGGTATTGAAAGAAGGGGGGAAAAACTCACCTTGTGCCACGGGTGTGCCTTAATTTGAGGAAATCTAAAATCAGTGTAATTTGGATTCATACAACGAATTTCTTCTCGGGTCGGTGTACCAAGTACCTGCAGATCAACAAAATGAACCTAACACCAAGACAATGACTGTATCTTCTAGAAGCATCTCAGAAAAGCTGGCGTACCTTGATAATCTCCACCAGTTGATCAACGGCATTTTCTCCAGGAAATAGAGGCTGTAAGTAAATTGAATCAAGCACATAGTTTAATGCCAATGAAGAAAATGTTACAAGCCAAAAATTACAATTCAGAGAAACCAAGAACATTGAAACTGATAAAGACCTGTCCCAAAAGCAGCTCAGCAAGAACACAGCCAGCTGACCAGATATCAATAGATGTTGTATATTCTGTGGCACCAAATATAAGTTCTGGAGCCCGATAAAAGCGCGAGCAAATGTATGATATGTTTGCTTCACCCTTCACCTAAAGATCACAGAATAAAACATGAGAAAACTACTTTACATCCTGTAAAAGGTGTACATAACAGAATAAACAGGACCACTGTTGCTGCAAAAAAATACACAGATCGAAAAGAAACTGCATTATCATTGATACAAGAATCAAACTTTGTTCAACAAGCATTTGAATAATCTTCTGTTAGGTCAGAGTGAAAAGGGTTCAAAACCAGCTAGCAAAAGAGCTACGAAAAACACTTAAGCAAGAAGGTAAAGTCCCTAAAAAAACAAAGCCAAAGTTATAGAGCCAAATACATTCTTCAACAAGTCAATCTTTAGATTTCAATCAGAACTTTACTATTCCACCAAGAAAAGTGAAGTTAGGAGCATAATAGAAGTGATCCAGGAAAGATTTTGTTAATTACCAGCACTTTTGCACTGCCAAAATCACAAATTTTAACTTGATGGCTAAGTGGATCAACCTGCCAATTGCCAAAGAAAACAACACAGTAAGCGATCATATGCGAACAGAAGATGAAGAAGAGGAGGGAAGTAGCAAGCAAGCAAACTAAATTTATCATCTAGTAAGACCTACCAAAACATTTTGGGGCTTCAAGTCTCTATGACATACACCAGCAACAGAGTGCATATAAGCTAAACCTCTGAAAATCTGAAAAAAAGAATTCAAGAATTTAGGACACTATTGTGAAGTCAACACTGAATTTATTCATATCAAAGAAAAGGGTCTACATACTTGATAGGTGTAAAGTTTCACATAGATAAGTGGCATCCTCTGATTGTTGTTGCTATAATGCTTGATAACTCTATATATAGATTCAGGAACATATTCCATAACCAAATTGAGAAAGAGCTCATCATTGCTTGTGGTAGAGAAAAAGCAATGCTTTAGAGACACCACGTTTGGGTGATCCATCGTTCGCATCAACTGCAATTCACGATTCTTGTATCTTCTGTCCTGCAGAACCTTCTTTATAGCTACAGTCTCTCCAGTTTCCAAGCATTTTGCCTACAAAAGCACCAAGATTAGACCCCACATTATTGCAAGAAAAACATTCTAAGAATACTGATGTATAATATTCATGTACCTGAAATACAATCCCAAAAGATCCAGTTCCCACCACCCTCTCTGCCATATAACTGACTGTCTGCATAAAACACCAAGAGGAAGAAGAGGAGTCCAAATTTTCCATCTCAATATTAAAATTTTAAAATGCTAATAAGCTCAATAACAAGTACCATGTTCTACATGAATTACTCACATACAAAGACCACCAGGGTCACAGATATCAGTGTACATACAAAAAATTAACATAACTTCTCCGGAAAGACCACCATCTGAAATCCAACTATCCCACAGGAGAGCGGTGAGGGGAACAAGTTTCGTACCTGTTTAGGCTCTCCATTCTTGCCCCCAATGGTTGTAGAAATTATGTGACCGGTGACAGTGTCATGACCAGTGATCATAGGATCAGACATCTCCTGACAACAGCAAAAATTTACTTAACTATTAATAAGCCACCTTATCCATGTATCAGCATATATCAAATTCACTGTCAAATCCTATTCCATACAATATATCCACATATGAGAATTGAGTCGAAATAAGTAACACAGGCACATCAAAATGAGAAATATTATCATGCTAGGTTAGACTTCAGATAGAATTACAGTTTACAACATTTCCAAACAGAACCGTTTGGAATCAAAGTAGCAATACTCATTTCACTGCCACCGCACATCAACACTTCCAATCAAGCAAAAAACACTGAAAATAGACTAAAGTCTAACATTTTTCTCACATTTTTGTAAAAAGGGTTTTCTTCAACAAATTGAGACAAGACACTATTTTTACTGAACTTCAACAAAATTGAGGAAAGGGGCTTCTTTTTTCATGGTCATGAAACACATTTCTACATCAAGAATCGAGAATTTAACCAACAAAAATGAAAATCTCAGCCAGCAAAAAAAGGTATGCATTGAACAGAGATCTTCCACCAAAATTACAAGGAACGAATGTGAATCAAGAATCCCACCTTATCGTTAGCCATGATCCAGATCCGATGGGGAAGAACCAAGAATAATAAGAATTAAAAAAGGTGAAATAAATTGGGAATTTGTTTTATGGCCTAAAGCTCACAATTGTCGGTTGGAAGAAGAGAGAGAGGAGGACCCCATCACCCAAACACAACCCATGTGATTCCAGCTCGCTTCTTCTACTTGGGGATTTGGAGGGAGCGAAGTTTCAATATTACACAGATGCCCCAACATTGTCTTCTAATTATTCATACTCCACTACTTTATGGTTATGATGTGGGAGGTGGCCTACGTAAATTTATCTCTCCCATGCTCCCACTTTCTAAACAGCTAGCTTTTTAGTCAAATATTCTACTCCGGGTTTTTTAATGGTAATAAGTAGTACTCCGTCCCAGCCGAATCTGCACACTTTTTGGTCAACTTTCTCAAGACACGTTTGACCATAAATTTCAACTAGTATATAGATACCAATATCATCATGTGAGATATTGTTGGATTCTCTGCATGCTGTATTTTCTAAATATCAAATTTTAACACACCGTTAATATACGTAACTAAAGTTATCGTTGGTCAAATATGACCTGAGAAAGTTGACCAAAAGGTGTGCACATTCGGCTGGGACGGAGTAATACTTAGGTTTGACTGACACGGGAATTAGTACTATGAAATTACTCGCACTATCACCGGTGAAGGAGACCCTATTACAGATGATTATATCGGACAAGAGAATGCATTTTGAAGTATGTTTGGTAGTGCCAAAGACGGTTTCAAAAATCACCTTCTATTGGGTCATAAATAGGTTCCAAATTCGAGTATATTTTTTACCTTATAAAAAAAGGTTGAGGATTCCGGTAGCTCTTGAACTTCTCCGGCGGAGGAGCAACGACAAACAGCAAACATAACGATCTGCAAGCACTAAAACAATCAATAATGACATCAAAATTGGGCTTTCTGGATATCAAAAAGACAACAAACATTCAAAAAAACATTAAGATTTGTGCTTTGGTTCTTAAAAACAAATCTGGACTTTAACCCTAACATCTTCTCAGCCCTACGGTGGTGGAGGCGACGCCATAAAGAGGCTTCCCGGTGGTGGAGGCGATGCAGCAACAAACGAACCTTTTAAACCAGCAACAACAAACGTCGAGGCGGAGAAGAAATGCTTCAGCTGCGGAAGGCTTGGATGCGGTGGAGGGCTTCACCGGCGGAGGCAAGCAGCAAAGGCGGAAGACTTCATCAGCGAAAGGCAAGCGGCGTAGGAGGTGGGCTGGAGTGAGCGGGGGCGCCGGAGGGGGCTTCGACGGTGGAAGGCAAGCAGCGAAAGAGGCGGGTTGGAGCAAGTGGTGGTGCTGGAGATGTGACAGTGCAAAGCTTCACGACGGTGACGTGTGGTGTGGGGGGATCTCCAGCGGCGGAAGGATGAGAAAGGGAGAGGTTGATTGGAGAGAAATGGAGAAGAATGGGCTTTGTGGCGGAAATGAAAATGGGGAAAGAGGTCACCTGCGTGAAACGAAAGTTGAGAAGGCTCAGCGGCAGTAAGGCTAAGGAGGGTTTCGTGAAAAAATTACACTAAGGGTTGTTTATATATTGGGCCAAAAAAGATATCTCATTAAAGGCGGTTCTACACTAGAACCGCCTTTAATCAATTTTCATCAAAGGCAGAACTGTCTTTGACTGATTTAAAACCGCCCTTAAAATGAAATGTGTGACCTAAGAGAGAGTTCCAAACTTGGGGCTTGATTCAGATCCTAACTGAAGGCGGTTCCTGGTTCCTCGGAAACCGCCTTCTATCGCTGCTTTTAATAGGTATTCTTCCACTAGTGTATTACATTGTTGTTCTATTGAATTGTTGGACCGAATTCAGAGTATTCTCTCTATTTCAATGTATTTGTTAGTATAAATTTATATTTTTGGATTTAGAGAAACTCTCACATTAAACCGACTAATCGTTACATCAGATCTATGCAAATCCACTTTCTTAAAGTTTTGGGGTCATTCGGGGTTAGTTTTATAATTGACTAAATTATTTTTTTGGTCCCCTACAAATTATCTTATATCATCTTTTGGTCCTCATTTGCAAAACAACCCTTAGACGGTACCTAACAAATTCAAAATAATTTGTTTGGTCCCCAAAGGTGGTTTTCAAAGTAAGTCAATGTTAAAATTGGTCAAAATATGTAAAAGGACCATTGTACCCCCTAAGTTTAAATTTTTTTATAAAAAAATTCGTTGTCTTCTTCGCTGCCCCCACCATTGTTTGAATCTGGAACTCGCCGGAGCTCGCCGTTGTTGGAATCTGGAATGATTTCTTCTTCCTCCTCTTCGTTAGAGCTCACCGGCGATGAATCAGTACCCTGGCCGCGGGCTACTGATTTTTCTTCAAACAATTTCTTCTTCCTCCTCATCCTTCGCCTTCTTCGCGTCTCATTCCGTCGCAGGTTTCCTCGTGCTCGAGGGCTCAGGATGAAGTTGTCAAAATTCCCATATTTGGGCTCGAGGCAAGAGGTTCGAGGGCTCAGGGCAGGAGGTTCGAGGGCTCAGGGCAGGAGGTTCGAGGGCTCAGGGTAGGAGGTTTGAGGGTAATCAAGGCAGGAGGTTCAAGGGCTCAGGATGAAGTCGAAAATTCCAAAATTTAAAATTAGGATTTTTTAATTGAAATTTTTTTAATTAGTAAAATTACCATTATACCCCGTGACTATACCGAAAAACCATTTAGTTTTACCTGAAAACCACCTTTGAGGACCAAACAAATTTTTTTGAATTTGTTGAGTACCGTCTAAGGGTTGTTTTGCAAATGGGGACCAAAAGATGGTATAAGATACTTTGTAGGGGACCAAAAAAATAATTTAGTCTTTATCATTTTACCAACATTTTGGGGACTTCTCTGCAATAAAATTAAAAGAAGGTTGAATCTCATTTCTCTCTCATCTATCACAGTTCTCCCCAAATTCTCTCATCTGCAAAATCACCATAGCCAAATTCAGCATTGTCTAAACATTGCTACTCTCTTTCCGCCTCAATTTCAAGTCGATCTCTCACATCTAGTTGCTGAGAAAGATTTTCTCGCTGAAGATCTCTCCGTCTTGGAGATTATTAACCCGTCCTCGTCAAAAGAAGAAGAAAACTCCAACGATGAACGGTTTCTTCTTCACCACAAACAAGGCGAAAGCCGAAGATTCCGATGTTGATGAGGTCATATTCGTCGAATAAGACATTTTGTTGGTAGTTAGTACCTAGTGAAGAGAACAAGTGTTTTTGTGAATAATGGAATATCAGAAGAATGATTCAATTTGAAGTCAAATTGTCACTAGTGAAAAACAAGGTTGTCAACAAACGGTTATAGTGGTAGTAGGGCAGCGATAATGACAGGTTGTCTGTTGCATCGTGATGAGACGTCAAATGCATGTATTTTCCTAAGCATTTAACATCTATTTCTTCATCGTTTTGTTGTAAGATTGCTAGATTTAGGTAGGTTTGCATCATAAGGGGTTAGGATGACCGTTTTTGGTTTTCATATCTAAATCCTTCATTTTGTAACCTATACTTAGTCTAATGTATTTTTGGTCCTTACGAGCATCTAGATTCAGTTTTGTGAGCTTAATTTGTAGATTGCTCGTAAGCACTTCAGAGTGGTTTAGTAAAGGTCATTCGCAAGGATGGTAAAAGATTTAAGGCCACGAGTCAAAACATGGCAGGAGATAGAAGGGTCAAAGAAGGAAGACAAAGAAGCGGATGAATTGTGACCCTGAAATTGTGACCAAGTCTTATAATGATCCAAGAAGAACCAGCCTCCAAAGGTGGTATAATTGGATTTATCTTCTTGAGCACTATAAAATCAACTATAAGAACACCCAAATTGGATCAGTTTTTCACCCATAGCAATGCAAAGAAGTTGAAGAAAAAAAGGACCGACGAGTACACCCAAAGCAAAGGGGCAAAACAGCCCTCAGGAGCCAAACGCGTAAGCAGCGCACCATAGTGTGCGATCGCACACCTCTGCTACTTTTTTGACTTTTTATTGACCAAATTAGACTATAAATATCCCCCCTTCTTCCCCACTTCTCTAAGCCCAACTTTGGTGCTCCAAAACCCTAGTTTTTCATCCTTTTCATCCATTTCTTCTTCTTTCTTTGTAGATTTATTGTTCTATGTTATGGGTTTTGACTATCTAGGCTAGTTTTGTACTTGGAAGCAATTGATTGAAGCCTTTACACCTATGTAGTAAGAACCTATATTTCACTCTTTCTTGAAGCATTTGTTATTTATCATTCATGTGTTCTTAATGTTGTGTTTTACTTCATGTATACCATGGGTTGTTTGATAATATGAAATGTTTGTATGAGTGAAGTGTTAGGGTGTTAGGAAAATGACCAATTTCTTAGCTCATTTGACATGAAAATCCAAGAACATGGAATTAAAACTTCTTGTGAATAATGTGAAGTGAATCTTGCTAGATGAGTATGTTAATGTGGATTGTTCTCATATTTGTCCTATAGAAGCAATGAAAGGTAGAATCTTGAATGTGGTTTGATCTAGGTTTAATCTAATGAATGCTTTAGTTGGTTAATGGCTATGCGCTGGACACTTCAAGCATTACAACTAAATAAAACATGTCCAATATCTATAGGAAGCACTTGCGACAAAACTTTGTAAGAACCTCTAAATTATTCAGAATTTACTATATAATAAGTAGTAATGTATTGAAAATGACTAAAAGCATATGCTATTGAAGTATATTGTAATGTGAATGGGGAAATCATCAACCTCCAACCTAGTGTGTATATTTTCATCATGTTCCTCACACCTTGTAGCTTTCTTGGAGCGATCGGCTCATACCGCCATCATCTTGAAACATATGCTTCCTAGCAAACCTAACATACAACAAAAAAGAAGGGGATTTCTAAAGTTAGAATTTTATGTCAACATAAATAGGTTGCAAAGAGATGATGCGTAAAAATAATACTCAAATGAAAACCTACCTCTCATAGGAATTGTTGTTCTCATAATCCCATTGTGCCCATTGGATACTTGTTTTGAAGCTATGTCACTTGATGGTTCTTTTTGTAATTGTAAATTGTGCGAAATAAATCATATCTACAGAAACCCAATAAGATGAGTAGCATACATACAACAATGGTCCCCTCAATAATGATGCTAGGGTTTAAAACCTAAATATTCATAAAAGATGTAACAATGATATGCTAATGGAAAAATACATTAACGACACTTGGATCTCTAACATAGGCTGCTCCAATCACAAAACATTACAAAGTGGGCATTAAGAACTTACCTGAATTAACCTTAATTTCATATATGAACCTAAAGAGATAATTATGTTCATTTTCGTTGTGATTTTGAGTGTCTTCCCTTCATGATAAATCATTGTACTGAAATTGATTGTTGATGTGGGGAAGGGAAATTGTAATGGTGGAAGATAATTTTTTAGATGGAGTGGAAGGGTTAGGTTTAGGTCGCAATTGAGGGGTTACATAGATTTCAATTTTGAGTGGGGTTTGTGTGGTGGTAATACATCGTGCATTGACAAATAAAATAAAGTCCAATGATGCTTTGAAATCTGAACACATTACGATTAGTGTTACAAAATCGGAAGTTGTGTTAGGTTGATCCTTGATATAGAAACGACACCTGTTGCAATTTCCTGACAAAATCTCAAGAAAAAATAGTGATCTTCCCCAACACTTTCTTATTCCCAACATAGTTTCAAATTCCCCCCCCCCATAACACTCATAAAAACCAGGTTCAATCCCTAAAAATTGGAACGTTCTTCGATGGGTCATTCTTGGGATGCATCAAAATCAAAAAGGGGTCCGACCTCAAAGGTTTCTTTTGTGCCACAACTCAATCCGCCATTGGAAATGGTGGTGGAGCAAGAAAAGAGGCCCTAGTCCACAAGAAAATAAGAACACGACATGATCACTGATGTCTAAAAGGGACCAGAGCAAGCCCTAAGTTCTTCAACTAGGAGGCATCATGGGTATGCCGTAAATGCATGGCTACAAAGGTGTTAAAACCTGACCCCGTCTCTGATCTAAATTTTGATTACATATTAGACCATTTTTGTCCTTCGTATTTACTTAACTTGATAACAATGGATTATCCCACTCATCCCGATGAAATTGTTCAATTCTATGCTAATTTGGGGAAGCACGTCGATGACTCTAACTTAATCATAGTTAATGGAATTAGGGTCACTGTTAGTGAATTCACAATAAATGTTGTGTTAGAGTGCCCATGGACTAATCCTTGTTTATTGCATCACAACGTCCCCGATGGCCCTTATAAGGTATATCACCAATAATCGTGGCCTAGTAAGACTGAATCTCAACCCCTTTGTCTGGTAGAGATGGGATGTAAGTATTTTAGATTGTTAGGAGATAGGCCCAGCCAAGCCGATAAATATTACTTATCGGCGTTGAGTGTAGAGAAAATATTGGTTTTTGAGTGGTTGTGTATTAATGTACTACCTAGTGGAGGACATGCTTGTGAACCTACAATTGGAAGTTTAATTACTTTCTATTACGTAATGGAAAAAGAAAGCTTTCAATCTGGGGTTCACTATGTTCTCCTACATGAACCAAGCTACCAGGATGATAAAGAAGGAGTTTTCTTATGGTTTCTTGACCACTAAGATGATCCGAGAGAATGGAATCATGCCCAGTGACCGTTCATTGCCTTGCTAAATCTATGAAAAGAAGTGGTTTGACCTCAAATAATTGGAAGTGGATTTAGAAACCAACAAGTTGAGGGTGAAGGTCGTGCCGGCAAGAGCCGCGAAAAGTTCAAATAGGGCCAGGGATGCGGAGAATGATGCTTCTTCATCCTTAGAATCAGTAAGTTATGATGAAACAATATAAATCTGGTTTGTTGTGTGAATGTCATTATTGTATTGTATGTCATGAATATCTAGGGGCGACAAAGGGTTCATGCAGAAGGTCAAGAAAGTATTTTCATACTTCTTTAACCAAATGGAATCCCTTGAGATGGAGGTTGAGGATCTTAGGGCCGAACATGATGCATACCATCAGAGGAAAGAGATCGATACAGAGATAAGCAAAAATGAAGAGGAGGTTTCATTTGGACATGTTACATCATCCAATGGTGATGAAGGGGATGAGGAATCATCTGAGGATGATCTAATATTGTACCTTCGTTCACCTTAAAATTGTGGAGAAGGATAGTACATTGTCGACATTACCATTTTCTGTTTTTTATGTAATACGCTTGAATTTGAATTCATATGGTTCATCTAATAAGTAAATGTTGTTATTTAAGAGTATTTCAATGTTCTCGAACTTGGAGTACTTTTTGATAATTTTTTACTAAATTATTTTTTTTGCCCCCGACATAGCATCTTATACCATGGTTTGGTCCCCGACTGCAAAACAACCCTCGTTCAGTAAACCACAAATTCAGAACAATTTGTTTGGTCCCCAAACTTGATTTCGGGTGATTTTCTGGTAGACTAAATTATTTTTTTGTTCCCTAACATATGATCTTATACCATCTTTTGGTCTCCAAACCCACCTGAAAACCACCTTGAAAACCGCCTTGGGGACCAAACAAATCATTTTAAATTTGTGGGGTACTAAACAAGGGTTGTTTTGCAATCGGGGACCAAAACATGGTATAAGATGCTATTTCAGGGACCAAAAAATAATTTCACCCCATAAAATTCTTAGTTTGACTAAAGTTGAACCAATTTGGACTTGCACAATTTTCCGAAGATACTTCCAAGACTTGAATATGTAAACTTGGTCGATGTTGAAGAAAACATCAACAATTCCAAATCCGTAACTTAGTTGTTCTGAGACATGTAACCAATTCAGAATAGTAGTTGTTTAACTAATTATTTTTAATAACCAAATAAAATGAAGCATTAAGAGGTTTAGATATCATAACGTGTATAGAAGAAGTGTAATGATTTGCGGGGCCATTTTTCAAAATCGATGTTGGAATATTGTCAGTCACATTTTCAATAAATTTCTCTTTCAATGGCTAAAATTATATCGGATTAGATTTGACATAAACTCGAACCTAGTTTTGAGTCTAGCGCATGTTCCGAGCAAGAGTAGGCAAAGTAATAAATTTTGTTAAATTTAAAATATAGCACCCGGTCATAGTTCCAAAATTGTAAATAATTTTCGTGCTCACTAAAACAATGTTTCGAAAAACCTAGCAAAATTGGACTTTGGTCTCTATAAATAAACAAAACGGTGCACATTTACATATTCTAATATTCTATAAATCACCTGCATGTACCAGACATGTAACTCTATAATTATGTTCCACGTGAAGATTACGATGGTTGAAACCCGGTTGGTCAAAATGTAAATACGAAGGTGAAGAAGCAACCAACCAAGCAAAAGAAGGCTCTGTCGTTCGACACTTCAAGGTTTGTGTCACTCGGTGCCTTTGAGAGTGATTAATATTTCTTACAAAATGCTAGGCTATTAGATTCATATGCATTAGTAATAGTTGATAGCACGAGGCTGGAGTTGAATAGTGTAGGTTTATTATTTGGATTCCAAAATTGGGCAAAGCTTCTAGCCAGTGCCGATGCGGTGGACTTCGACGAAGTGTGTCAATTTTATGCAAATTTTTTTTTGGAGAAGCATGGAGAATATTTCTCTACAATGGCTGAGAGTTTGAGGTTGATCAATGAAAGATCAACAATATATTGGGTTGTCCCTACCGGGTATTGAGGACTATTATCTGGCGGTTAAAGATGTCCCTCTAAATTTTTATCATCGTTTGAACTGGACGGTACATGTTGACCCCCCATGTTGAATCCCATTAAGCATGGACAGTTGTACTTCAACATGTCCCAAATTGATCCTGACATAGCTGAGAGCTATAAACAAAAATATTTGACAGTAAAAAATTGCATTCTGTACGAGATGGTGACAAGGGTGTTGGTTCTAGTGGGAGGTCACATCTGCGAGCCATCGATCACTAGCATCCTATTTTTCTACTATTTTGTACATAAGGTGAATCCTGGCTACACCATTGTGCAACACATATTGTCATCATTTATTCATTCAAACAAGAAGGCTCTCAAGCTCCCGTATGGTTTGGTTATATCAAAATTCCTAAAGCAAGTTAAAGACTTTGCCTTTTGTAGTGCAGACGTACCCCCTAAAATGTACGACCAAAATTTCTTTGAGAGCAATAAGTGGAAATCCGTGGATGGAAAATAAACCACTAGCACCTCACCGGACCTGCTAACTGTATTGGAAAATAATCTAACTATATCACATTATTTTCCATCATAAATGGTAACTAAACAGTAAAACTACCAAGAAAATATAGTGGGTAGAGAAAAGGACAAAAGGGCACACATCTTATTAGCTTCCCCCATTACTCCTAGCCATGGCTCCAAGCTTGCAAAAATAAATTGGAGTATGACAAGCCACATATGGTAATCACGCCCTAAAAAGATACAAACAAACAAAACACCACAATTATGCAAAATGTAAATTAATAAAACCTATTAGGACCCGCTAACTGTATTGAAAAATGATCAAACAATATGACATTACATTCCATCATAAATGGTCACCTAAAATTAAAGTTACCATAAAAAGGGGGGAAAGAATGACAAAGGCACATGCATTTTATAAGTTTTTCCATTACTTTACGCCATGGTTCCAAGCTCGCAAAGATAAGTTAGGGTACAACAGGTCCACAATCGGCAACTGTTCCTTATAGAAACAAAAAAAAATCACCTCAATAATAGAAAAATAGCAAAACATATACATCACACACTTGGAAGCTAAAAAATCCAAATTTCACAAAAAGAAACAAGTCCAAACAAAAATTAGCAAATGGATCAAAACTAGCATTAAAGAACAAAAATCCTAAACCAAATGAAATCATCACCAATTATAGTAAAAAACTAGAGTAATTAAATAAAAATATCTAAAATTCTGCGTTCCAAATCGTACAATGGAATTACATTCCAATTTATCCATGCTCGAATATTGCACATTTTTACATGAGTTTAATTCAATAATTTTCTCTCATAATAAGAAATACTTATCTGGATCTTAAAGAAAAAAATGTATTCCCCTTGTTATCAAGTATTTTTGGATAAATAGACAATTTTGGAGAAAAGGGGAAAATGTGTACTAACGTGCATTTTTTGGGCAAAAATAGGCGTAACACAACCTGCACTGTCTAAGAAAAAATTGGTATATCATAAAGTACATTGTCGCAGAATAATTTGCCAAAACTCCTGAAGAATATTTAGCAGGAACACTAGCAAAACTGACATGTTTGACTTCCTTGTTGATCCCCTAGTAAACAAGGAATTAACGAGTTTGGTATAATATCTTGTACGTTTGATGAAGGGAGAAAAGGCAAAAACTGGTGATTAAGATGAGGTGCCTAAAACAAGTGTGATGTTAAAGGTTAGGAGCCTCCTACCACAACATGAATGACCAGGGGAAAAAAATTCACTAACACCTCACCAGACCCGCTAAATGTATTGAAAATGATCTAACTATATCACATTATATTCCATTATAAATGGTCACTTGACCATAAAGTTACCAAAATAACATGCAAAGAAAAGGACAAAAACACATACATCTTATCAGCTTCCCCACAACTTTACGCCATGGTTCCATGCTACCAAGGATAAATTAGAGTACAACAAGTCAAACAATCAGTATTCATGCCTTACAGAAACAAAAAAAAACCACAATTATATATAAAAAAAATAGCACAACATATACTTAACACACTCGGAAGCCAAAAAAAGTTGAATTTCACAAAAAGAAACAAGTCCAAACCAAAATTAGCTAATGGTTCAAAACTAGCATTGAAGAACAAAAATCCTAAACCAAACTAAATCATCACATACTATAGTCAAGAACTAGAGTAATTAAATAAAAAGATCTAAAATTCTGCATTCCAAATCGTAAAATGAAACTGTATTGTCGAAACTACATTCCAAATTATCCATGCTTGAATATTGCACATTATTTGACATGAGTTTTTATTCAATAGTATTACCTCTCATAGTAAGAAATACCTATTTGGACGTGAAAGCAAAAACTATACCTTGTGTTATATATTATTTTTGGATAGATAGATAATTTCAGAGAAAAAAGAAAAATGTATACTAGTGTGCATTGTTTGGGCAAATATAGGCATAACACAACATGCATTGTCTGAGAAGAAAAAAGGTATATCATAAAGTACATTGTTGCTGATTTGCAGTTTATTCTTAGAAAACATGCATTGTCTCAGAATAATGTACCCAAACACTTGAAGAAGTTTTAGAAGGAACACTTGCAAAACAGACATATCGATCTGGCTTCCTATTTTTATCCGCTAGTAAATAGGGAATGGTGAGTTTGGTAAAATATCTTGTACGTTAGATGAAGGGATAAAAGGGAAAAATATGACGTTTGATCTGAGGTGCCTAAAGCGATTGTGTTGTTAAAGCTTAGGAGCCTCATACTAAAACACGAATGATAAGAAAAAAAACACTAACACCTCATCGGACCCACTAACTGTATTGGAAAATAATCTAACTGTATCACATTATTTTCCATCATAAATGGTAACCAAATAGTAAAGATACCAAGAAAAAACAGTGGGTAAAGAAGAGGACAATAGTTGACACATCTCATCAGCTTCCACATTACTCTAAGGCATGGTTCCAAGCTTGCAAGGATAAATTGGAGTATGACAAGCCCACATATGGTAATCACACCCTAAAATGATACAAACAAACAAAACACCACAGTTATGCAATATGTTAGTTAATAAAACATAAAAGGACTCGCTAATTGTACTGAAAAATGATCAAACTATATCACATTACTTCCCATTATAAATGGTCTTCTTAAAATAAAGTTACCGGAAAAAAAGGGAAAGAAAAAGACAAAGCCGCATACATCATATCAACTTCCCTGCTAATTTACGCCATGGTTCCAAGCTTGCACTGATAAATTAGAGTACAACAGGCCCACAATTGAAAATTATTCCTTAGAGAAACAAAAAAAACCACAATCTTAGAAGAAATAGCAAAACATATACATTACACACTAGGAAGCTAAAAAAATCCGAATTTCACAAAAAGAAACAAGTCCAAACCAACAATTAGCAAATGGATCATAATCAACATTGGAGAAAAAAAATCCTAAACCAAATGAAATACTTACCAATTATAGTCAAGAAATAGAACAATAACTACATTATTGAAACTACATTCAAAATTATCCGTGCTCAAATATTGCACATTATTAGACATGAGTTTTTATTCAAAAATATCTCTCATAATAAGAAATACTTATTTGGATATTAAAATAATAACGTATTCCCCAAGTCATCAACTATTTTTGGAAAAATAGACAATTTCGGAGAAAGGGGAAAATGTATACTAACATCCATTCTATGGGGAAAATGGCATAATACAACGTAATTCATGCATTGTGTGGGGAAAATATAGGTATATCATAAATTACATTGTTGTTGATTTGCAACTTGTTCTCAGACACCGTGCATTGTCTTTTTTTTTCCCTTAAAACCATCCGAAGAAGGATGGGGGAAATTATATTAGGCCTTCCCAAGCCGTATAATAGGCCCAAAAGCTACACAAAAGTAAAAGGAGATGAAGCCGAGGCTTAGTTGAGATTTACATGAGTAAGCCATAAGCTCCTGAGGCAACACTTGTTACCTCCAAAATAATGTTTAAAGATGGAAGAAGAAAATTGAGGATAACAAAATTAGACTAAGGAGCAGGATCAACGAACTTGTTAGTGAATAGCAATAGCTAGACACAAAGCAGTCAGAATCACCCTCCAAAATCTAATGAGCTAGTCCTTCAGAAGTAAGTTCCACATGTACAACACTTGAGCAAGCCAGTAACTCCAACGGTATCCAGCTCGTTCGAACTTGTATCCTTAATCGAGCAGCGCGATGAATGTAGAAGTTATGTACCATATGAACCTGTAAAAATTCAATAGAAATCAGTAGCATCCGATCTAATGAACCATCCTTAAGGAAGGAGTACCAATTTGATCAAGCCTAATTAATCCTTGGACCGAGTTAGAAAGCATAGAGAATGTGGAAAAGGATAAGTCCTTCTGAGAATGAAGGCAGACTTTTGCGAGGGAATGTGCAACAAGGTTTGCCTGTCTATATGTGTGCACCAGTTTAAATTCACCCAAAGCTTAGTGAATCTCATCAGCTAAATTGAACATTTTCCAGTGAGCTGTAAGGGGGTCATTAGCAAACTGAATAGCACTAAGGCAATCAGATTCAATACAAACAGGTGAGGAGTAATCAGTTGTCATTTATAGAGCAAACTTAATTGCCTTTAGTTCAGCTTCAAGAGGGGAGAAAGCATGAGTATATTTAGTGTGTGCACCCCTGAAACAACCTCTACTATCTCTAATTATCATTCCTATTCCACTCATATTAGTATAACAGCACCATGAAGCATCAACATTAAAATTGAAACCTGAGCAGGGCCTTCTCCATGCAATTTTAAGAATTTTAGGCTTTGGAGAAGGTTTAATCAGAGGCAAGAAAGAATGTTCAGCAATACTCAAGTCAAAGGAGGAAACTATGAACACAGGTTTAGCAGTAAAAGTGAAAAAAATCTGGTCCCTTATTTGATTAAGTACTAAGTCTGGGAGAGGCTTGATAGAATCATATATAAATTTATTCCTCGTCTTCCACAGATTCCAACATGTAATTACAGCAGCAGTTCGGACAATGGTTGAGTGTAAGAAACTTAGGGTAGGGTAAGTAATATAGCATGATATTCTTTCCCATATAGATGGGAAAAGTCTATCCCTAATTCCCATAAACTGATGAACTGTTTTCCAAACTCTCACTGTGAAGCAACAGGAATTGAAAAAATGATCCAAAGAGTCTTCATGGGCATTGCACATACAACATTTGGAAGGTAAGCAAAATCTCAGTTTTCTTAGGATATTATCAAAAGGTAATAAAGAGTTAGTCAACTTCCACATAAAAACAGAGATTTTCTTATCAATTCTAGAATTCCAAAGATGTTGAATAGAGGCAATAGAACCTCTACTGTTACAGAGTAGAAGATAGGTGGATTTGAAAGAGAAATTACCTTTGATTCCAGGTTTCCATATTAGCCTATCATCTGTGTGTGTTGATAGTTTAGATTCTTGCAAAATAGAAACAACATCAGGTGGTAGAAAAGGAGAAATTTTGCTGATTAGAGTTGATTTATTTGAAATAAACTCGGAGACAGTACAGTCAACCGAAATGTCAACTAGATTCTGATCACAGAGGTCAGTAAGGGGACCTATATCAAGCCAGTTAGATGTCCAGAAATTACAGTCCCCCCTACCCACAATGACTCTAGAATTAGCTTCAGCCCATGTATTGATAGATCAGATCCTTTTCCAATTTGAAGAAGTTCTATATGAGGGAGGGAGGGAAGCAACGAAATTAGTCCACAGTGCCTCAGCTTTCTGGTATTTCCACCACAGTTTAACTGAGCATGTTTTAATGATGGTGGATATTGATCTAAAACCTAGACCGTTTTGATCAATTGGAAAGCAAAGAGCATCCCATTTTCTCCATGATCTTTTAGGGTTCAGATCAGTTACCCCCCAAAAGAAATTACTCAGTTTTTTTTCTATGGTATGAATGATCCCTTTTGTAGGTTTTAGAACTGACCAAATGTGCTGAGGTATGGAATAAATGCATGACTCAATAAGTGTTATTTTCCCACCAGCAGAGATCTATTTATTTTTCCAGTTACCTAACTTACTGTCAATCTGTTCCAGAAGGGGTTGGAAATAGATTCTTTTTGCCGCCCCAGTGAAAATAGGAACTCCAAAATATGTGAATGGAAAAACCCCAATTTTCATTCCCAAAATCCTTTTTATTTGGCAAACTTTTTGAACAGAAGCATGTTTCCCTATAAAGATGTCACTCTTAGTATAGTTAATCTTTTGGCCAGTGACTTCTTCAAAGGTAGACAGGAAAGCTTTAAATCTAATCAAGGTAAGCTTTGTAGCCTTTAAGAAAACAATAGTATCATCCGCATAAGATAGATGTGAAATTTTGAGAGAATTACCTGGAAGGTCGAAGTATGTCAACTTACCATTATGAAAAATAAAAGCCAAGCTCCTAGTAAAAGCTTTAGAGAAGATGTTAAACAAAAAAGGGGATAAAGGGTCACCCTGTTTAATACCCCGACTGGATTGAAAGAACCCCACTGGCTTACCGTTTATAAGAATGGAGAACCAGGCCTGGGACAAATTTTTCATGATGGAAAAAATAAATTTTGCATGGAATCCAAGCTTAGCTAAGACATTATATAAAAAAGACCACCTCACTCGGTCAAAAGCCTTTTTGAGGTCCAATTTAATTATGCAATTTGGTTCTCTACGTTTCCTATTCAGGAACCTTACCATTTCCTGCAAGTAAAGGACATTATCGGAGATGCCTCTACCATGAAGGAAAGCAGTTTGGTTAGGGGAAATAATTTTAGGCATTAGAGGCTTTAGTCTTTCCATTAGGAGTTTGGAACATATCTTGTTTATTACATTAGAAAGGCTAATAGGTCTATAATCATCAAAGGAGGTAGGGGTCAGGTTTTTAGGAATTATTGTGATCCATGTGCTACCAATACCCCTAGGGATGTTGTTAGCAGATAGAAAATCTTGAACAGCCGAAAGCAGATCATTAGCAATTATCTCCCAGGATTTTGTATGAAACTTAGCTGTAAAGCCATCTGGGCCGGGGCTACTAGATTTATTAAGATTCAGAACAATCCCTTTGAGCTCAGGCAATGAAACCGGTTGAATAAGTCTGTCATTATCCTCTTGATTGACCAGTTTAGGTATATGATTCAGAAAATGCGACTGGTAGAGAGAGCTGTCAGGGGAGCTATCATCATTTAAAAGATCCTGATAGTAGTGAATGGCTTCCATCTCAATATCATGTGTATTATCTAACCATTGACCATTTCTGCTCCTAACTTTTGTGATCTTCAACCTACAGTTTCTTTCCTTTACTGAATTATGAAAAAACCTAGTATTATTGTCCCCTTCCTTTAGCCATTTTATCTTTGCCTTATGTTTCCAGAAATTTTTCTGTTCTGCCAAGGCCCTTACTACCCTAGCTTTAGCTTCCTTAAGTTTAGCCAGATTAAACACAGAAGCATTCTGATAAAATAAGAGTTCTTGAGCTTCTAAAGCCATTTCTGCTTGTACCACATTATCTTCAATGTTTCCAAATTTTTCTTTGTTCCATATTTTTAGCTCCTTTTTCAATCTGACTAGGTTAAGATAGAAACCTAGCATTCCTGATTTATGGAGAGGAATATCCCAATTCCGTTTAATTACTTCACCGTGCATTGTCTCAAAATAATTTACCAAAACACTTGAAGAATATTTAGAAGGAAAACTTGCAAAATTGACATATATGGTTTCCTTGTTGAACCCTAAGTAAATAGGGAACTGATGAGTTTGGTATAACATCTTGTACTTTTGATGAAGGGATAAAAGGCAAAAATGGTAATTAAGATGAGGTGCCTAAAAAAAGTGTGTTGTTAAGGGTTAGGAGCCTCCTACTAAAAAATGAATGATCTAAAAAAATCACTAACGCCTCACCAGACCTGCTTGATCGCAAAGCACCATATAATAAGGATTGTTTGCTATCGTTATCAATCAGGGGTATTTCCATAATTATTTTTTACTTCCCTACTAAACTAAAACAACCTCGTCTTGACTTCCTTACCTCCCCCCCCCCCCCGTTTTCCTCCCAATAATTGATAGTAGTTCTCAATATACTATTTTCTTCACCATCTGATCAACGTGAGGACTAGTGGATGAGGTTGTTGTTGGATATTTTGTTGAGCCATTGCTAGGTTAGTTTTGGGTACTATACAAGGCATATGAATCAAAAGCTCGCCAATAAGTGGTTGTTCTGTGATTTGAAGTCCAGAACGATATTGCATCACATTTTTATGTTGTATTTCCTGCGAATTTGCTTGGCGAATTGATTGCTAGGACATTATTCTTGTTTTATTGATTGGAAATTTGCCCCAGGATTAGAGATTTATCGTATTACTCGAGTTTGAAGATTTTTGGAAATTTGAGATGTTGTTCTGTTTTGATTCTGGATAATTTAGAAGGAATTAGGTCCAACAAAGGATGTTTATCTACCCAAGAACTAATACTCGGGTATCCTATATAATATAATGGAATTAAGAAGATGTTGCCTGATGGTTTTTTATGTCAAAGGGCATTATTCATATTGTTGTCTTTTTTAGCTGACCTAAATGAAATTTTATGTTGATTTGATATGTTGCTCGTGTACGACTTGACCTCCCCTACATTGTTATTCATTTATTTGTTTAGGATTATTATGTTCATAGTGTTTTTCTTTATTTCTAGGCTGGTTCTAGGCAAGGATTGGAATGAGGTAGTGTATTTGTGTATGAGTTTATATGGATTATTTATAGGAATTATCATTTTAAAATCACAGGTTTATTCCAATGCCTTAGATTAATCTATGAGCTCTAAGGTAAACTTTGAATTTAGGATTTGGGGGAATATAATTGAACATATGGTACTCAATGCAGATTGAAGAGGATGTAGTGAAACAGAAGCTTACAAGCTCGAGCTAGAAAATTAGTCACAATGTTTATTGTGCTGAATGTGGAAGTTAGTTTATTGAAGACTCCCAAGCTGACGTTACATTTTGCTAATAAGGGTATTATGTGTTCCAAGCTTCTTTGATGCTCAAATCTTCTGGTTAGTTTCAGAAGTAAACTTAAATTTGGTTGTTCAGAGTTACAAAAACATGCTTTGTATTTATCGTATTATAATGGGCTACATGGTCACTCTACCGATTGAGAAAGTGATGGGAAAGACAGAGATGTCGATAAATTTATGGATGTAGTGCCAAAGAATAAAGCTGCTAATGTAGAAGAATGGACTTTAAAAGAGGGGGAGTGTATGTCTTCTGCTACCTTTTCTTTTGAATGTTGAGATTTTGGTTTTTTTAAAACATTATCACTAGCCATAGAGGTTTTGGAGAGCTTTTGAGTATCACTTTAGCAAAATTACGATTCCTTTTTGTTTCATATCATTTGAGTTTTATTTTCTTCATCATGGCTAACTTGTTATGCTTTGAAATAGTGACTCGCAAGGTGAGAATATGTTTGATTTCCGTCAATGGTGCTGTTTATTTGGTCCATTTTACTATTATGAATACAACACTGAGTCTTTCTCTAAACTATTTGAATTATAAATCAAGCTTGGCGAATTATAGTGCTTGTTTTTTAGGAATGTTTAATTTTAAAGCTTGAAATCTCTTGATGTATTGTGTAATATTTCTTGCAATAATATGATTAAATCGTCACACAATGCATTTTTATCTAAGTGATAAAAGTGTAGACATTCAAAAAATTTAAGTAATTCTGACATTAATTTTAGATGTAATCAGAGCAATGATTTAGAAAACGAAAAGTAAACCAGTTGGTGCTAAGTCCCGAGTATCTTTTACTTATTAGCTTTGTTGATATTTCATTTGGCTCTTCTTGTTTTTCCACTTAGTTTTATCATTTATCTATTTTTTTTCATTTATCTTGTTAAGTTATGTGATAATGAATTGAAGCATATATTATTTTTGTGTACATAAAGTTTTTTTTCTCTCTTTAAAGAAGGCTTATTTCCCTATTTGCAGTGGTAGAAGAAACTGACAAGAACATTGAGACATTGAAGATAATGAAACACAGAAAAGAGCTGGAGGCAGCTCGTGGTAACTGCATCAATATGATTTCACTTATCATGCCCCGTGTGATCATGTGTCCTATGTGAATGAGATGCTTGGTGATGAACATGGAACTGCGTCGAACATCAAGAATCGGGGGTAATCAACAAAGTGTCTTAGTTTCTACTACTTTCGCTCAGAAACATATGAAACTCTACAGAAAAGTGCCCCCAAATGGACTTGCGATTTACATTCGAACTATTGTGACTGATGGTGGGAAGGAGTAAACGGTCCCTATTGGTTTTAAGCCTTTCAAGCCTATCAATTCCTCACTATATCTGAGCGATAATCAGTTTCACATCAAAGCACTGAATGAACTTATGGAGTCTGATGAAAAGTTTGGGTTTATTGCTATGGATGGTAATGGCACCCTCTTTGAAATTTTTGAATGGTAATACTCGAGAGGTTTGTCACAAGTTTAGTGTTGATCTACTTGAGAAGCACAGGAGGGGAGTCCAGTCTGCACTACTATTTTCTCGTCTTTGTATGAAAAAAATCACCATAATTATGTGAGGAAAGCTATAAAGCTTTCAACCTAGTTATTTATAAATCTCACAACCAGCCAGCCTAACGTTCTTGGACTAATTCTTGCGAGACCAACAGGTTTCAAGATTGAGCTTAGTCAATCCGACATGTTTGATCCCAGACTTCATGCAAAGGTTTGGAATGTATTGGATTTCTAGTATGGAGGAGATGCAAGTTTCAACCATACAATTGAGTAGCCAGTTGAAATTCTATCGAATGTCAAGTTTATGTAGGAGAAAAAATTGATTGGCAAACACTTTGAGAAGATAAGTCAAGATACTGTAAAGTATGTTTATGGCGTGGAGGACACTTTGAAACCACTTGACATCAGGGCAGTTGAGATTCTGATTGTGTGAGAAAACCTAGATATTACTAGACATACATTGAAGAACATTGTAACCGGTGAAATCATAGTTTGGCACCTAAACAAGGAGCAGGAATCTAATCAGAGCCAATTTCGGGACACACCTACTAATGAATTTTTTGAGGTTGATGATAAGACACTGTTACTTGAATTGTTTGCTAATAAGTACATACGTACATCATTACTTGAATTGTTTGCTAATGAGTACAAATGATTTGATTGCTCTCTGAAGTTTGTCACCCACAAGTCGCCGGAGGTATCTAAGTTATGTAGAGGTTTTGGTGGAACCAGAGGATTTTTGCATTACCAATTTGATCTTTGTGCGTTGGATGGCTTGAGTGATGAAGGTGAATATTTTTGATGACTCTAAATGGCAATATCGATAACCTTATTTGAAGATGGTGTTGGGATAGAGCAATAAGCTGGCACCAGCGTGTAAGGGTTGTCGAAAGATCTTGGGGCACCGGCATGCGATGAAGGTCAGAGGTTCTTGAGACGAACTCTTATGCTTGAATGATTTGGACATAAAGGTAAGCTGACATATCTTTTCTCTTCTCACTCTTGTGCTTAGTCAAGATTGTGTCTCATGTCTATATTTGTATTACTAGTTATGTTTACTCACTCCTAATTGGGTGACCTTTGTTGTAGTTGTGAGAGAGCAATCAGCTAGCACCAACGCATAACTCTACAAAACTCTTGGGAAGCTTTTAATATGAAGGGTAAGCTTACATAATATATAAATATATAAATATATAAATATATATATATATATGTTTCATCTCACACGATAACATATACCTTCTTAAATTAAATTTTACTTTTAGT
Organism: Rubia yunnanensis; assembly: GCA_037428765.1. Classification (NCBI taxonomy): domain Eukaryota; kingdom Viridiplantae; phylum Streptophyta; class Magnoliopsida; order Gentianales; family Rubiaceae; genus Rubia; species Rubia yunnanensis. The sequence continues at coordinate 40,984,362 of CM075061.1, read as the reverse complement.
TCATGTTTGTATGTACACAATGTATAACACTGGTCACTTGTGCTTGGCATGACATTCTTTGTAACCATGAGAAATTTTGTTTTTAAATTTTTTTTTTGGTTGTGTATGGGCCAGATCAATCAGCTGGATGAACTAAGATCTTAATGTCTTAAGCAACTTTAAGGACTATAATTAATTTTTCAATTTTGATAATTACTATATGCAACTAAATATAATTAATTTTTCTTCTCACATTGTGTAATTTGCATGAATTTTTTGTTCTTATTTTCATACTCCATACCATGTATATTAACCTTTCTTCTTTTCATACCATGTACATGACTTGTTAAATAATGAAAATATTCTCAATTAACAAATCGATAATAATCTTTGTTCATAGCATATTAACTCCACACGTTGACTGTCATAACAAGTTAACTTTTCTTATTTGGGTGTGTATTTCAGGCTCACATAATAGATAAGAGTGAAATGATCACAACTTCCTTTGTTGGTAAAAAGACTGAAAAATTATTGGGTTTCATCGCTGAACAAGCAATGAACAAAATTACTAAGGTTTGATAAATTCATCACATAATTTGGTACATTACATATGTAATATATTTAGATCTACTTACCAATTTGATCTACACTTTTTTTTTTATTATTTAATAGGATTATATTGAGAGCCACAATAATGATATTGCAACTACTGAATATATAGTTCAAGTAAAAGTTGTTATGAAAGAATGTGGAATTGAACTGAATAACACCATTATATCTTTCAGAGACAATGCTTAAATTGAAGAAGAAGATGATGACATGTTAGATTTAGAAGATGAAGTTCTGATTAATCAAGTTTACAATGTATCGGAAGATTCAAAGACAAAATTTTAAACCATTATATTAATACTAATATCTTTTTCGTAAGCTAACAGTTTTTGTCTTTATTACAAAGTCAAAAATTGAAGAGGAAGAAATAAAGAGGTGTAACTTAATTTGATGTCAAGGCTTGAAAGTGAAGACGAAGAGCAATCAAAATTTTTTTTAAAAAGGAGGATAACATATGCTTAAAAATTTATTCATTGTCGAGAGGTTGATCTATATTACGTTATATTTCTCTATTTACTATCCTAAACAATTCAAGGAAGCAAACTTATGATTCAGTAAAAAAAAAATTCATTTTTATTGATTTGTTAGGTAATTTTGGGATTATACTTTCCGTAATAGTGAACTTGTTATTTCAATATTTTACATCATTTACTTGTATTATCAAGGACACGTTTTATTTCTCCACAATTTCAATGCTTATTTTATATTTTACTTCATATTCTTACTATATGTTAATTCTGAAAAGGTTATAATAATAAATATTTTAATTTCATACATTTTTTTAATAAATAAAAAAGTCTTGTTTAGACCGATTAACCGGTAAATGGAGTTAATTTAGAGTTTATGTAACTAATGGGGTGGTTTAATAAGTGTTTTAATTTATTGTAATGAAGTTCCTATAACTTTGAAATTTTAAAAAAAATGTATCATGTTGTATAAATAATTATAGTTTGACCCTAAAAGTTATTGAAATGAGGTTGTTCTTGATTGGTATAACCGTTAGCCAGTTCAACATAAGAGTCTCTTAATAAATTCTACCTAAATTGATTACTTTTACTTTATAATTCTTATAGTTACTATTACATGAAATATATTTTTGAGTATTGCAGCTGTGATATTCTCCTTATATGGTCCATTGAACTGATCGGAACTCTCCATGATTATATCCATAATATTCGTATTCCTTAGATGCTTCTGAAGTATATCTAATTCTCATAAATAAAGAGATTTTCCTTATCTCAATATATCCCATATATTCCATAAATCCGATTTCATATTTATCAGAATTTTCCATAAACCCATTATGGTTCTTACATCGCCTAATATAATATATTGCAGCGTATACAAACTTCCATAAATCACCATCATCACAATATACTATTTTCCGTAAAACCTTTTAGGCTCTAGCTGTACGTATATTCCAACATGGAATGTTTTTCTTTTCCAAATCAGTTCACAAATTGCCAATTAATTAATCAATGGAAACCACATGACTTTACAATCTCCCCCTTTGGCATTTTGTGGACCCAACCATTTTGGAAATAATAGCACAAAGAAAAACTTCCAATCTCACAATATAAGTCTTCAAGAAATCCACTTATGTTGGAACATATGCTAAGTACTGAATCTGAATCTGATTATATAAGAAATATCATAAGAAAACCAGAATTCCAGAACACAAAAATAATTCAGATTACAACACCATCAAATCACCAAAATAATATCCAAAATATTCTCCCCCCATGGCCATGAACATGCCAAAGATACTAAAAGCACAAAAAAACAGATCAATAAAATCTACTTCCCCTGAACTCTGCACCTGACCTATGTTGGAATATAGTCAGTTCATATCCTTCAATTCTGTTCAGGAGCAGGAGCCTGTGCTTCAATCAGAGCCTTCTTAGCCTCAATCTTGGCCATTTATGCTTCCAGAGCAGCAATCTGGATAGCAATGGCTCCCAAACTTGCATTCATAGCCACCAGCTTGGCCTTTATCTCACTGCTAGCAGAAGTAGATGCCTCTGGATTCCAAGGGAGATCATGCACCTACCTCATACCAAAGGTCTTCTTGTTGGGCCAAAGGTAATTAGTCTCCATAATCACATCTTTAGCCTTGGTCTTTACCTTTTCACTCCTAGCCAATGCAGAAATTAGACATGGATAAACCAATGCATGTTTGGCCTTAGGAGCAGTAGTTTGGCGCACAATGCTCTGATGTATGAGCAACCCCAGATTGATTGGTTTCTGTGTTCTAATATAGTACAATAATTTTGCCGTTTCTCTTATGAGGGCAGTGGTGTTGGTTGAGGGGATCCAACAATGCACAACTATCTGATAAAGGCAGGAAAAATCTCGAAAATCAACATGAAGCCCATGAGTACCCCGTAGCTGGCCACTGGATATTAATTCCTCCAGAAATATCTGCCAAGATCTGATCATCAGAAACTCCCAATTCCTCAGAAAATATCCCTTCAAATTCTGGAGCTTTTAACCCCATAAACTTATTTATCTTAGCAGCCAAAAAATTTATTATTCTTCCCCTCACATAGACCCTATCACACCAAAGAGAATTCTCCTCTAATTCCCACACATCAGGTTTGAATAAATTTCAGAAACCAACTGCTTGTTGTAATCTAAGTGCATAGTGACAACCTTCTTCAACCCAATCAATTCTAAAAAATTAGAAAATCCACTATCTCTATATTCAACTAGATCAACTGGCCTCTTGGAGATAATCTTCCTCTCAGCAAAATTTTTTCCTATCTCCATACAGTCATCATCAAAATAAATCTCAGAGAGAGCATTACTTATATGAGGTGTTGGAAGTACACTCTTCTTCCTTGGTGCAACTTGAGTCTTCTTTTGGATTTCTTGGCTGGTGGAGATGTCTTAGTTGCGGGCATCTTCCCCTTAGTCCTTCTGGTTTGGATGAACTCATCCAAAACCTCATCACTGGATTAAGTTAGATTTGGTTCCTGTGCTGAAACATGCTCAGTTTGTTCAACCTCCTCACCATCCTGCTCAATATCTGTAGCAACTCCACTCTGTGTTCCAACATTCCCCGACTCCTTTCTCCTTAGATTAAATCCACCTATCTTTCCTCCTTCTGAGTACTCCAGGTCATCATAAGCACTCCCAATGTAGTCATCAAAACACAACATTGGTAATCCCTAAAACAGGCTCATCAACCTCTATGTCTTCAGCAGTCTCTAACACTGCTCTCTGTGTTAAAACATTCCTAACACTCTTCTCTCCATCACTGTCTGACAGAACTATTAACAGAAGCCTTCTAAAGTCTTCCATTCTCCGGGTAGTATCCACATAATAAAATCCTAATGGCATTCGGTCAGTGGATTTTACCACCTCCAATTCTACTGCTGCAGACTCCTCAATCTCATTTATAACCATAGAACTCGAACCAGGGGCATAAGAATACACATGGAACATGTTCTTACAATTGTGCAAGCCATATGCACCTCTTAACAGTCTCGGTTTAAATTTTTCTCATCACCAAGATCCCTCATATCCACAGTCAACAATTCTTCAATATCTACATCTAAGAACTCCCCTTGCAATAGAAGTCCTATTTGCTTTCACCCAATCAAAAGGTTCATCCATAGACTCAAATTCTCTACCATGCAGACTAATGTGAGGGAAATTAGGACCAAGTACCTTTTGGTAGGGAGATTTTCCTTTGATTAGAGCCTCATTTTTCTTCTCTTTGCCTCCAAAGGTAATCTTGGGAAGTTGAGAATTGCCTTTGTTATTGTTTTTGGCCATGGAGGTTTTTGGGGAAGGAAGTCTTCTTGGCAGGAGGATAGTTAGAGCTGGAGATTTAGTGTTTCAACACTTCTTGAATTTTATAGGGAAGATTATCTATTTTCGCAAGAAAATCCCAAGTATATCGGCTAAAATATTTTTGCAGATAGCAATAAGAAGGGGAGTATCATAGCCAAAACTAGAGGGAAGATGGAGAGATAGAAATGTTTGAATCAAAAGTAAATTCTCCCTTAGTTACCTAATTAATCGTGCCTCCTTTTTCCTTTTCCAAGAATAACCATGATTGCCTTTCTCCCACTTGTCAACTCTTGTCACAACTCTTTGAACTTCCAACATACAACCATTTTCTTATTTCTATCTTTTTTGTGTTTTTCTAATTTTTCAATTACACAAAATAAAAACCAAGAAAAAAACTATAGCTAAATAAAAGCTATAAAGTAAGTACCTCAAATATGACAAACAACTAAGTGTTGTCTGAAGAGTTCGAACATTGCAGTGTCCAGCGATTTTGTGAAGATATCTACAAATTGCTCAGATGTTGGAACATAAGCAACCACCACTTCCTTCCTTTCAACAAGATCTCAAATAAATGGTGCCTTATGTTAATGTGCTTGGTTCGAGAGTGCTAGACTGGATTTTTTGAAATATCAATAGCACTTGTGTTATCACATAAGATCTTCAGAGGTCCTTGGTGAATTCAATAATGTTTCAGCATTTGTTTCATCCATAATAATTGTGCACAACAACTTCCAGCAGCAAGATATTTAGCTTAAACAGTACAGTGATATCAAATTTTGTTTCTTACTGTACTAAGAAACCAGATTTGTACCAATAAAAAAATAGCCTCCGGTAGTATTTTACGATCATCTGCATTACCAGCCCAATCAGAATCACTGTACCCAATCAGATCAGAGTCTTGATTCTTAGAGTATAAATCACCATACTCAGAAGTCTCACACAAAAATCGAGTAATCATTTTGAATGCAGTCAAATGAGTTTCCTTCAGATCAGCCTAAAATCTTGCACATATTCCTACGCTGAAACATATATCTGGTCTACTTGCAGTCAAATACAATAGACTCTCAATCATGCCCATGTATAGTTTCTGATCAACTCTGACCCCTTTCTCATCTTTCACCAATTTATTAGACACCTCATTGGTGTTCGGACTGCTCTAGAATTGCTTAGTTTGAATCTCTTCACTAAATTAAGGGCATACTTACTCTGATTTATAAATAGACCATTCTTTTATTACTTTACTTGAAGTCCGAGAAAGTATGTGAGCTCTCCAACATACTCATCTCAAACTCAGCCTGCATCCTGGTTAGGAAATCATGTACCATAGATGGTGAAGTAGAGCCAAACACAATATCATCAACATAGATTTGAGCAATAAGAATTTTCGATGATTTTTAAGCACAAATAAAGTGCGATCTTTTCCCCCTCAACGATAACCTTTCTGAATTAGAAATTTAGTAAGTCGTTCATACCATGCCCTAGGTGCTATTGAAACCATACAATGCTTTTTTGAAGCGATACACATGATGAGGGTAATGAAGATCCTTAAACACTTTGTTCAACATATACTTCTTTGTCAACCACACCATTCAGAATAGCCCTTTTGACATCTATCTGGTATAGAGTAAAATTCATAGTGTAGGCAATAGCAAGTAAAATTCAAATAGACTCTAACCTCACAAATGGTGCGAATGTTTCGTCAAAATCAAATTCTTAAACCTGAGTATATCCTTGAGCAACAAATCTTGCTTTATTTAAAGTGATTTGACCATCAGCATCAGATTTGTTCTTGAAAATCCACTTAGTGTCAATAGCGTTTACACCTTTAGGGTGAGGAGTGAGATACCATACACCATTGCGTGCAAATTGACCAAGTTTTTCTTGCATTTCCGAAATCCAATATTCATCAGGTAAAGCTTCCTTGCAGTTCTTGGGTTCAATAAGAGAGATGAAACATTGTAATCCGGCAAGTTCTCTGTAATTCACCTGAGGGATTGATCGAGTTCTCCTAATGCTTGGTTCTGGTTGGACATGTGTTAGAACATGCGATGGTGCAGTGAGGGACAATGTTCCAACATACTCGATTTCTTCACATTCATCAGGATTATCAGTCTGCTCTGATGTTCCAACATAGTCTGGCTCATCAGGTTGACTGCTCTGTGTTGGAACATGGTCTTGATCTGGTCCACCTTCTTTATCAATTGATACTTGTCAATTTTCAGAATCATCCACAATGACATTTATGGATTCCATGAGAGCATTTGTCCGAAGATTATAGACACGATAAGCCCAGCTATTTACAGAATAACCAAGAAAGATCCCATTATCACTACGATTGTCAAACTTTGCCAATTGTTCTCTATCTCGGAGAATGTAGCACTTGCTTCCAAACACATGAAAATATGAGACATTTAGCTTCCTGCCCTTCCAAATCTTGTATGAAGTTTTGCTTGTGAATGGACGAAGATACACACGATTGATAGTATAACAAGCTGTATTAATGTCTTATGCCGTCCATTTTTTGTGGATACGTTTCTCGGCTAGCATGACTCGAGCCATCTCCTGAAGAGTTTTGTTCTTTCTTTCTACAATGCTATTATGCTGGGGAGTGATTGGAGCAGATAATCATGTTGAACTCCAAGCTCATCACAAAAATCACTGAATTGAGAATTTTCAAATTCTCTGTCATGATCACTACAACATCTGACAATCTTTCCTACTGGAATTCCTTTCTCTGTCTACAGTTTTATCACCAAACTTCTAAACACATCCACGGTATTGGATTTTTCTTTTAGAAAGGCTACCCAAGTGTATCTAGAAAAATCATCAACACATACAAAGATATACTTCTTGCCACTCACACTAGGTGAATTGACTAGACCCATCAAATCCATATGCAGTAATTCCAAATTTCTTGAGGTAGTTATATACTGAACTGAAGAGTGGGGAGATCGAATTTGTTTACCTTGTTGACATGGTCTGCACACAATTCCATTTTTTTATAAGTGTAGGCATACCTCGCACAACCTTCATATTTGCAATTTTCACCAAGGGTTTGTAGTTGATATGCCCAAGCTTTCTGTGCCACAAGGTTCCTTCATCCTGTTAAGAGCTCAAACACTTCACTTCCTGTTCTAGCAAATAACAGTTGTCTGAGGACCGAATGCTTGAAAGGACTTTATCTTCGCCATGTTTGACTATGCATTTATCTTTCAATGCTCAACAGATTCACTTTTAGGTCTTCAATAAATAGAACACTTGTGAATACTTGGAATCCTTCAATATGCAGTTTACCCTTTCCAACAACCCGACTCTTCTTTCCATAGCCAAAAGTCACAAAACCACTATCATATGGTTTGATGTTTGTAAGAAATTTCTGATTTCCAGTTGTGTGTCGAGAACATCCACTATCAAAGTACCACGAGTGTCTAGAATGTGCTATAAGAGACGTATGAGCAACAAGGCAAGTACTAGTGCATTTAATAACCCATACATTTTTGACCATCCTTGATCGTTGGACATCATCTATGTTAGAACATGCTAATAGTTATCGTCTAGTCATGATATCCCTGAGCAGTTTTTAGCATTGTTCCTCTATATGACCTTGATACATGCAGTAGCTGCAAATGAGGGATTTCCTCTAGTGAGACTTAAACTTTCTGTTTATCTCTCGAATCTTTGACTTGAGAGTGATAGTGCTTCCTACTGGTTTGTCATACCTCATTCCTTGTCTATCTCCAAAGTTCTTTCCTATGGTCAGAATGCCATCCTGTTTTGCCTTTCTAGTGTTTAACTTATTAATAACTGCTTCGGTCATCTCAGCTCTCTTAGTTGTTGAGACTAGACTTGACTCCAGTTCTTTAATCTCTCTTCTGAGTTCAACTATTAAATCCAACAAGACCTTCTCCTGTGCGGAAAGTTGAATTTTCTCTTCCTTCAACACTTTGTTCGTATCAACAACTTTCAGCCACATGCCATACATTTTCTTGTATGACGTGTATATCTCCTCATCACTCACGTCTTATCCTTCATCATCACGAGAAGAGTTATCAGAACCTGTGTTGGAACATATAGCAACGTTTTTCTCTGACATGTTGGAACATACATCGTCATTTGATCCATTGAAAACTTTTGCTCCAAATGCCACATAATTGCTTGTAAGTTCCTCTTCGTCTTCCTCATCTTCTTTTTCTTCACTCCATGAGGTGACATATGATTTTCCTTGCTTCTTTCAAGTATTCACACATTCAGCCTGCATGTGACCATATCCTTCACATTCTCAACATTGTATTCTTCCAGGCTGCTTTTCTTCATCACTTTTATATCTAGAGATTTGCTGATTTCCTTGTTCCATCCAAGTTCCACGATTGCCAGAATCTTGAGGCAGAGGTCTATTTCCACTAGATCTCTCCTTTGATTTCTTATTTACCACTTTCTTTAGCATTCTTGAGAAATTTTTGGTGATAAGAGCTAGTTCTTCAATTCCATCATCACTGTCAAATTCATGGATAACCTTTGAAGATGAGGTTTTAAAGGCCAACTCCTTTTGGACTTTCTTTGCAGGCTATTGTAGTGTTATCTCATAAGTCTGTAGAGATCCCATTAGTTCGTCCAAAGTCATGGTGACCACGTTTCTTGCTTCTTGTATTGTTGTACCTTTCATAGCTAACCTTTTGGGAAGTGATCTCAAGGTCCTTTTCACCAATTTTTCTTCATTGTAAACTTTCCCAAGTTGATACGCCATGTTGGAAATATCTCTAAGTTTCCCATTAAATACAGCAAAAGTATCATCATCATCCATCCCTAGTTCCTCAAACTTTGTAGCCAACATCTGTAGTTTGGATTCACGTACATGACTTGTCCCTTCATGAACAGTTTGCAAGATATCCCAATCTTTCTTTGCCTGATGGCATGTTGAGATGAGTTTGAACTGTTCTTCATCCACCACCGTGAAAATAGCATTCAATGCCTTTGAATTTGCCAATGAAGCCTTCAATTCATCTGGAGACCAAGTGGACTTCTCTCTGAGTTTCTGCTTCTTTGAGCTTGATTCTGCTTCTTTCTCCTTTGAGCTAGTTTTGACGTCTTCAGTCGGAGGATTCCACTTAGTTTCAAAAAATCACCATGCTAGTTTATCCAGTGAGTTGATAAAGACTCTCATGCGTGTCTTCCAGTAATTGTAGTTAGTTCCTTCCAGCAGTGGTGGCTGAGACACCAAAGCTCCTTCTTTGGTTGCCATGGTAAAAATGGGTCAAACTTTCCTTGACACAACCAAGGTAAGAATAAGTGACTAGCTCTGATACCAAATGCAATTTGGTTTTACCAAATTATCTTAATTATTACTACTATGTTCCAACATAACCTATTTAACCAAGTATGCAGTAAAGTAAAAACTTAGAGACACGAGACTTGGTTACGCAGTTCAGTGAAATTCACCAACATTTACGGGGCCAGGCCCAGTTCAGAAAGAATCCACTAATTAGAAAGATACATTACAAAGTACACCATACAAATATACTTATATATCAAATTATGATGTGTGGATTTTGCAAGCTCTCCTTGCAACCGATCCACCTTGATCAGACTCCCTCTGACCTCGAAACTCATCGATGTTGGATCTCCTTCTCTCGAGGAATTAAGGTATACAATTCTGAACTTTGAACAACATGTTACACATGCTGGAACATATAAATGCTGGCTCTCACAGTACTCTCGAAAATATAGAAAATCCATGTGCGGATTTTTGCAATTAAGTTCGTGAGTATTGCATCAGTGATGTCTTCCTTATATAGTCCACTGAGCAGATCGGAACTCTCCATGATTATCTCCACAATATTCCTATTCCTTATATGCTTCTGAAGCATATCCAAATCCCATAAATAAAGGGATTTTCCTTATCTCAGTATATCTTATATATTCCATAAATCCAATTCCATGTTTATCAGGATTTTTCATAAACCCAGTATGCTTCTAACATCGCCTAAAATAATATATTGTAGTATGTACAAACTTCCACAAACCACAATCATTGCAATATACTACTTTTCTTAAAACCTTTTATGCACCAGCTTTACATATGTTCCAACATGGAACATTTTTCTTTTCAAAATCAGTTCACAAATTGCCAATTAATTAATCAATGCAAACCCCCTGACTTTACAATTTCCACTTTAAATATGAAACGTAAATACTACACTTTAATAAAAAAATTAATAAAAAATACCATGCGATGCGCGGTGGGACTCCACCTAGTATATTGAAAAATGATCTAACTATATCACATTATTTTCCATCATAAATGGTCACCTGATAATAAAGTTACCAAAAAAATAACAGGCAAAGAAAAGGACAAAACTGCATGCTTCTTATCAGTTTCCCCATTAATTAATGCCATGGTTCCAAGCTACCAAGGATAAATTAGAGTATAACAAGTCAACGGTCGGTAATCATGCCTTAAAGAAACAAAAAAATCACCACAATTATATAAAAAAAATAGCACAACACATACATCACACACTTAGAAGCTAAAAAAAGTTGAATTTCACAAAAAGAAACAAGTCCAAACCAAAATTAGGCAATGGTTCAAAACTAGCATTTAAGCAAAAAATTTCTAAACCAAACTAAATCATCACATATTATAGTAACGAACTAGAATAATTAAACAAAAAGATCTAAAATTTTGCGTTCCAAATCGCACAATGTAACTACATTGCCGAAACTACATTAAAAATTATCCATGCTCGAATATTACATGTTATTTGACATGAGTTGTTATTCAATAATATTTTCTCTCATAATAAGAAATAATTATTTGGTTATTAAAGCAAAAAATTATTCCCAATGTTATCAATTATTTTTGGAAAATAGAAAATTTCGGAGAAAAAGTGAAAATGTATAATAAAGTGCATTATTTGGGCAAAAATAGGCATAACACCTCATGCATTGTATGAAAAAAAATTAGTATATCATAAAGTACATTTTTTATTTGCAGTTTATTCCCAGACAACGTGCATCATTTCGGAATAATTTACCAAAACAGTTGAAGAATATTCAGAAGGAACACTTGCAAAAACTGATATATCTGGCTTCCCATTTGATCCCCTAGTAAATATGGAATTGATGAGTTTGGCTCTTGTACGTTTGTTGAAGGGATAAAAGGGAAAAATGACGATTCAGCTGAGGTGCCTAAAGTGACTATGTTGTTAAAGCTTAGGAGCCTTATACTAAAACACAAATGATAAGAAAAAAAAACCACTAACACCTCACCGGACCCACTAACTGTATTGGAAAAAAAACACTAGCACCTCACTGGACCCACTAACTGATTGGAAAATATCCCATTATTTTTCATCATAAATGGTAACCAAATAGTAAAGCTACCAAGAAAGTACAGTTGGTAAATTAAAGGACAAAAGCGCACACATCTTATCAGCTTCCCCATTAATCTGAGCCATTGTTCCAAGCTAGCAAGGATAAATTGGAGTATGACAAGCCCACACATGGAATCACGCCCTAAAAAGATACAAACAAGAAAAACACCACAGTTATACAAAAAATAAATCAGTAAAACCTCATAGGACCCGTTACCTGTATTGAAAAATGATCAAACTATATCACGTTACTTTCCATCATAAATGGTCACCTAAAAGTAAAGTTACAGGAAAAAATATAGGGAAAGAAAAGGTTAAAGGCGCATACATCTTATCAACTTCCCCATTACTTTATGTTACAGTTCCAAGCTCGTAAGGATAAATTAGAGGACAAAAGGTCCAGAATCGGTAACCATTCCTAAAAGAAAAAAAAAACCACAATCATGGAAGAAATAGCGAACATATACACCTGAACACACACCTGGAAGCTAAAAAAATCTGATTTTCACAAAAAGAAACCAGTCCAAACCAAAATTAGCAAATGTATCAGAACCAGCATTGAAGAATAAAAATCCTAAACCAAATGAAATCATCATCAATTATAGTTAAGAACAAGGGTAATAAAACAAAAACATCTAAATTTCTACTTGCCAAACCCTACAATTGAATTACATTGCTACATTCAAAATTATCCATGCTCGGATATTGCACATTATTACATATATGTTTTTATTCTATAATATTTTCATTCATAATAAGAAATACTTATTTTGATTTTAAAGAAAAAAATTATTCCGCATGGTATGAACTATTTTAGGATGTACTGACAATTTCGGAGAAAAGGGGGAAATGTTTACTAACGTGCATTTTTCGGGAAAAATAGGTTTCTAAAAAAAATTAATGACTCACTGCGGTGAGGGGGTATATATTAGGCTCCCCGAACCTTTCAGAATAAACGAAAAGATGGTCATATACAAACAATGTGCAACAACGTGGAAAGTCATGGAAAAAACCATGCACACTAAGTATATTACCAAATCTTAAGTCTCCAAACCCCTTGAAGACTAAAGACCCGACCCTAAACCCTAGTCAAGACATGATATGGCCTACCACTTTTCTACCTCCACACCCTAGTGTTAATAGAAAGATATGGCCTCTCATAGTAGTCCCTCGCATATCACTACCCCAGTAGAGACCCATTATAAATTCTTCATCTCTAGAAGTAACAACATCAATATGCACCATAGCTTCAGTGATGGCTTTGCCTCTATTTAAAACTGAATTCAGACACCAGTTGTTATGTATTTTCCAACTGAAATGGTCAAACACTGAGTTGATGTATCCATGTAGAAGATCTGCCTTGCTCCTCTACATAACCTATAAATGACTCAATACATACAACAGTAACTGATTCCAAATAGAGATGATAAATTCTAGCAAAAGTAATACCATACAAAACAAAGATATAGAAAAAAGCCCCTGAATCTGTTTAGGGAGATTTCTAAAGGAGAAAGAAGAGCTTACCCCTTTAGTACTTGCATCCTTAGCAATAGAGTCAGCGACACTATTCCCTATAGATGTGTGATATTGAAGCTTGAAGATGATCAAACTGATCCCATATTTCTCTAACAATAGATGTATACCTCCAGGAAATCCTAAATTCTCTTCTGATCATCTTAACAAACAGAAGGGAGTCACATTCAACTTGGAAGTTTGTTAAACCTTCCTGAGATGCTAGTTGTAAGCCTAGCTTAAGGCCTTTCATTTCAGCCTACAAAGAAGAACAATTTTCCAAAGCTTTTCCAGCTGCACTGATTAGAGTACCCGCAAAGTCTCTAACTACAGCACCAGCACCAGCACCAGAGTTTCCATTCCCAAGAACAGAGCCATCAATATTAAGTTTGTATGATTGAGGATACTTCCATTGAATAATCAATTCTTTCTTTTTATTCTTTCTACTTCCAGACTTTGAATAAAGGAAACAGGTAAGTTTGAATTCAAAGACCATTTGTATTTCAACTTATAAGCCTGAAAGATATCTTGAAATTGAATAAGGATTTTTTTCATCATGGTTTTTGTGTTTAGTTTAATGCTATCAAAATGAGACTTATTCCTTGCACACCATATAAGCCAAACCACAATGCATGGTATAATTTTGATCAGGCTTAAAAACTCATTAGATTAGTGTTTAACATTCCAGTAGAAGAAATATCCGTCCCAGAGTGTGTTGAAATATGTATTTTTAATTCCAAAGATCTTGTTTATTATGCTCGATAACCTATAAGTGAAAGGGCATGAATTTAAAACATGGTGAAGATCATCAGAGAATTCTCATAGAAACAACATTTTGAGGGTAGATGGAGATTGAAGTCTTCTAGAATGTCTAGTAATGCTAAAAGCCTATTAAGCAGCTTCCATTTGAATATACTTATCTTTTTAGGAAGCAGATCAGACAAGAGAAATATAAAAGATGGAATATCATCTTTTTTCTCTTTGAGTAGGTCATAAGTAAATTTATTGAAAAAGGCCATTTTCATAAGGTTTCCAGATCATCGAATCAGAATAATCAGGAAAATGAACAACTTTTTTCTGCAGAAAGAATATGACATGAGCAGGTAATCCTTGTTCAATGTTGTTTAGAAAATTAGATTGATTGTCAGAAAAATCTCTTATTGAAGCATCTGGACTTGGGTATGAAGAATCAGAATCCCAGAGAAGAGAAAGGGGACCAAAGTCTATCCAGTTAGCATTCCAAAAGGATACATCCTCAGTGCCTATTTGAATCAGTGAATTTTGGATAGCTAAATAAAAAATCTCTATGATCCTTTTCAATTTTTTAAAGTTTTTAAATGATTAGGATAAGACCACATGAATTGGGACCACAGAGAATTGCCTTTTGGCAGCTTTCACCATAATTTCAGAGAAAAGCTTTTTACAAGTTTGTGTAGATTCTTAAGGCCTAAGCCATTCTCAGACTTTGGAAAACACAATTTAGGAAAAAAATTCCACACATTTTTGTTCCCTGTTTCAAATCATTGACATTCCAGAAGAATTTAGAAAGAATAGAATGGATTTTGTCCAAGATACTGTTTGTGGGATTTATGATTGTTATCAGGTGGATTGGAATTGTAGATAAAACATGCTTGATCAGTATGAATTTTCCAGCCTGATTTAAGGATCGATTTTTCCATTTGAAAATTGTGGCAGAGATAGTATCTACTAAACCCTGATAGTAGATATTTTTGTTCCTTCCTAAAAAGATAGGACTGCCCAAATACTTGAAAGGAAAAGATCCTTCAAGCATCCCAGTTTGAGAGATGATTTCATTGTTAATTCTGGGGGTAGCAAATTTAGAGGAAGAAATTTAATTTTTCAAAGTTAATTTTTTCCCTGTGGCAAGTTCAAAAAAATTGAGAAACAGTAAAAAGGTTTTCAGACATTTTTTTTGTGTATTTTAAAAAGACAGTGGTGTCATCAGCAAAAGCTAGATGTGTGATACTCTTCATAGAGCCTGACAATCTGAAGTATTCAATATCTGCATATTGAAATAGGAAATTGAGATTTCTTGAAAATGCCTCAGCTAAAAGGATGAATAAGTAAGGAGAGAGTGGATCTCCTTGCTTAAGTCCTCTAGAGGGTTTGACAAAATCATTTGAAATACCATTAACCAGTAAGGAGAAATGAGATGCCTTAATGTTTCCCAAAATTAGATTTACTAAAGTAGCAGTAAACCCCATTTTCAGTAACAAACAGTTTAGAAAATACCAGGAAACCCTATCAAAAGCCTTCACCATATCCAATTTTAATACGGCATTAAAGCTTATGTTTTTGGAGTTAAGAAAATTTGTTAATTCTTGCATCAGTAATACATTATCAGCCAACTCCCTTCATCTACAAAGGCTGACTGTTCAGGAGAAATGAGGGAGGGCATGATAGGTTTTAATCTTTGACTGAGTAACTTTGAAAACAATTTATTTACAAAGTAACATAAGCTTATAGGCCTAAAATATTTGAATGGGCTGTAACTTCTTTTTTGGAAATTAAGGTTATCAGAGTAGAGGAAATTGCCCTAGGGATGAGATTACCATCCATAAAGTCAATCACTGCAAGGAGTAAATCATCCTTAATTATGTTCCATAATGTTTTGAAGAATTTTCCTGAAAAACCATAAGGACCTGGGGCAGAATCACTGTCCATAGATGTTAAAACATATGATTGTTCTTCTAAGGTGACATGTTTTGTCAGTTTAGAGTTCATTTCCTTAGTTACCATGGTTGCTACATTTTCTATCAGCCAGGATATATGAATACCATAATTATCAATGTTTTCCTCAGTTAATAATCTTGTAATGAAGTTTACAGCCTCATTGCCTATATCTTTTTGATCAATTAGCTAAACTCCATTAGAATCTTTAATTAATGCTATAAATTGCCTAGAATGTTTAGCCTTTACTGTGTTATGAAAGAATTTTGTATTTGAGTCCCCTTCCTCCAGCCATTTTATCCTCGATTTTTGTTTCCAGAAAGTTTCTTGTTAGGATAAGGTTAGGATCAGTTCATCTTTAGACTTATTATAGGCAATAAGATTAGCATCATTTTCCAATCTTTGTAAGTCCATTTTAGCTTTTTAGAAGATTTCTTCACAGGTCCGGACTTTATCAAAGATATTACCAAAAGTGTTTTTATTCCATATTTTTAAAGCTTGTTTAACATTTTTCAACTTAAAAAGAAAAATTTTCCATCCCTGAAAAGTTTGAAGAGATTTGCCAAGAGTCCTGAACAAGTTAATTGAAGGTTGGATGGTTAATCCAACAGTCCTAGAACTTAAATAATTTAGGTCCAGAGATCAACTGTTGAGATTGGATGTGAAGGATTAAAGGGGAATGATCTGATTGTTTCCTAGCAATCGCATTTATATGAGATGTAGGGAAGTCATCCAACCAAGAAGAGTTAGCCATACCTCTATCTAATCTTTTCCACACCCTACCTTTATGCCTCATACCAGTCCAAGTATATAGACTACATGCAGTTGGCAAATTGCTATACTGGCCAATGGATTTATAGTTTTTAAAATCTGCCATAACTTTAAGATCTGGTATGGACTGACATAAATATTTAGTTTGGTCCTCTATGACATTTAGGTCCCTTGTAACTAAATGTGGAATATCTTTAGATGATAATAATCCCACAAGTTAGCTTTTGCTTTCTGTGAATGCTTGGCATAAACAAAAGCAATATGATAATCCTTAAGGATTGTAGGATGACTCAGTTTGGCAAGAATATATTGTTTATGGGATTTGATGATGCCAACAATGATACACTCATCCCATAAAATCCAAATCTTACATTCTGGAATGGATTTTAAAAAAAAAAACTAAGTCAAAGGCCATTTTTGAAGATTGTGAATCTTCAAGTATTGGCTCAACTAAGGCTGTTAGAGAAATGTGATACCTGTTTTTAATGTCTTTCACCCTTACTTTAGAACTTTGATTCCCTATTCCTCTAATTTTCCAAATACAAAGGTTTAATACCATTAAATTAGTAGTGTTTGGAAGAAATTGGGATCTAGTTAACACCGTTTTGGGTGTTGAAGTATAATCGTTTCTATTATACTTTCTAGGCTGAGATTTTTGACCAACAGGATTTTCAATTGATGGTAACTTGAGCAGTGCATTAAACCTGTTTTGGGATGCTATCATGTCTAATTTAAAGGATCTTTGAGATGGAGTTGTATATGTCTCTGATGTATGTTCAGGATCAGAGTTGTATCCTGATCTAGTTAAACCATCTGAGATTTTATCTACATTAAACCTTATCCTCTTTTTAGATTTGGATTCAGAAGAGAGTAAAGGTGAGGTACCAACATTGATTTCAATGTAGCTTTCATTCTCATTATCTGTGATAATCATATTGTTCTCAGAGTTTCGTGTAACATTTATCTCAACTAACTCATCAGACATAGCAACAACATTAGTATGTGTATTAACATCAAGATTCTTATCAGTATTCTAAAAAGATATCAAAACAACTTGGTTACCAGTAGCATTAGTTAGCATGAGCATTATCAATCCCAGAAGATAGCAAAATAGCATGCTTACTAGTAGCCTTACCAGATACATCAACCAAATCAGATACTGTAAGGGTAAGCATTTTAGTAATAGGTGCAGAGATATTGTTAGAGGATTGATTAGTAGGCAACACTTTGAGAGTAAATTAAAATCTGCACACAGAATATTCAGAAAAGTTCCATAAAAAAACTTATTCTGAGATAATTCACGTTGTTTGAGAATAAACAGAATATCCACAATAATGTACTTCATTATATACATTTTTTTCTCTAACAATGCACATTTTTAAACATATTTTTCCCCTGAAACCCCCTGAACCATGACGAAACCCTACCACCACTCATACGCCATCACTTCTCTCATGACGGAGCCACCACCGTCATGGCGGAGCCACCGCCAACCTACTCCAATGTTCTGGGCAAGCCCAATCTCACTATGACTCCATCTGATCCCAGCCATAGAACTTCCTTCAATCCAAAACCCTCTATTGACCACTTGGGCGAGCCTGGTCTCTCTTTTCAATTGAAGAATGTGAAAGGCTTGAGGCCCCTTTGAAGCTCATGCTCATCAGAAAATTCTCGCGAAGTAAGCCTCAATTGAACAAACTTCGCCAAGATTTTCAAACGGATGGTTTCAAAAGCAACACTGATATTCACCTATTAGATAATCATCAAGTTCTAATTTCCTTTTCTTTATCTGATGGTTACTATAGGTGTTGGATCCACAAAGTATGGAACTTTGGGGCTTATTCACTCAGAATTTCTAAGTGGACCCCTAATTTTAACCCTAACAGTGATTCCCCAATAGTTCCCGTTTGGTTAGCTTTGTATGGTCTACCACAACAGTTCTTTAATCCTGATGTTATGCTTTCAGTTGGTAATATTATAGGAGTTCATGTGAAGGTACATAAAGCTACACTTAATATAACAAGACCCCATGTAGCAAAAGTTTGTGTTGAACTTGATATTACCATGCCTAGGACAAATAGGACATGGCTAGAATATAGGGGGGCTGGTTTTTGGCAATACATAGAATATGAAGGTGTTCCTGATTATTGCTTGAAATGTTTAAAACTAGGCGACATGAATACTAGCTGTAAATCTGAAACTTTGCAGGGTGTCACTGCTTGGAGGCCAACTGAGACCGATTCCAAAGCAAAGAAAAGAGGGGAAAAAGCCTCCTCATCAGGCATTAAACATTTTGATAAGATTAGTATCCCTACTCATAAGGTTTCCCATGTGACACAGGAAATCTAGAGACCTAAGGCTGCAAGCTTGAATAAAAAACATAGTTAGTCTGAGTTAGGTGATAAAAGTTCTGAAGAGGAAGCCTCTAGAACAGATCAGTAGTAAAGTAAAGCATTAAAGACACGAGACTTGGTTACGTAGTTCGGTGAAATCCACCTACATCTGCAGGGTCTGACCTAGTTCAGAATGAATCCACTAATCAGAAAGATACAGTACAAAGTACACCATAAAAAATACTTATCTTTACTAATCAAATGTATGAACTCTGTTAGTTCCCCTAGTTACCGATTCGCCTTGATCAGACTCCCTCTGACCTCGAAACTCATTGACTCTGGATCTCCTCCTCCCGAGGAATTAAGGCATACGATTCTGAACTTTCAATGGCAGGTCACTTATGTTGGAACATATAGATCTGGCTCTTTGCAAGACTCTCAAAAAGATGAAAATATGTGTGCAGATTTTCTCAGTTAAAATCACGGGTTTTAATGCAGCCGTGGTGTCCCATTTTAAAGCCATGAGCAGATCGAAACTCTCTATGATTATCTCCATAATATTCCTATTCCTTATCTGTTTCTGAAGCATATCCAAATCCCATAAATAAAGAAATTTTCCTTATCACAAAATCTCCCATATATTCGATAATATCAATTCCATATTTGTAGGGATTTTCAATAAACCAACTATGCTTCTACCACCACCTAGCATATTGTAGAATATTCAGATTTCCATAAATCACAAATACCATAATATTCAGATCTTCTTCTTTTCAATTCTGTAGGCGTAACTATAGCTGTCCGCATGTTCCAACATGGAAAGTGTTTCGTTTCCAAATATGTTCACAAATTGCCAATTAAAATATTCAATGAACACCACTTGACTTTACATTCACCTTTACAAGCACCTTCCATATATTACCTGCTCTTGAGTTGAAAGCAAGTAAAATCCTTACCCTTGAGGTAAAATTCTTGAAGACACTTGATCCAGTGATTATCATGTTTTTGTTGGATATCCCATACCTATTTACATAAAAAAGCTAGCCACCAGAGTCTGGGATCCTAGATACCAACACCCCTAAATCGAGTATCCATACATAATGTTTTCCAAGCCACCATAATGATTCTTTTTACTCCCGTTTGATGGCCCCATAAGAAATTCCAACATAATGCTTCAATGTCATCAAAAACATGTAAAAGGAGTTGAAATATCCCAACCCAGTAGCTAGCTAAGCCAAGTAGCACAGTGTTCATAACATGAACCTTTGCTGTATGTGAAGTGGTTCGGCTTTGCCATGTTCTCACCCTGGAGGCATTTTTTCAATCAATTTTTGGCAGTCAATGGCAGTCCAATTTTTCCTCATAAGAGGCATCCCCAAATATATAACTGGTAATTTCCCCAGCTGAATCAGTAATATATCAACCAAGGACTGGGCTGATGCTCCTTCTTCCTTTGAAAATAACACTTTAGACTTGTTTGTGTTAATAGCAAGGCCCGTAATATCCTTAAAACTTATTCTTCCTGGATATTTTCCATGGTTTTACTATTCTCCTTGCTAAACACTAAAAAGTCATCAACAAATAAGACAAACTATAGTTTCACTTTCTTACACTTGATGTGGTAATCCAATATATTGACGATCAAAATACGAGGCCAATAATCCAGTAAAAATATTCCATCATAATAGCAAAAGGCAAGGGAAACAAAGGGTCCCTTGTTTTTCCCCTTCTTGCTTTGAATGTCTGCGTGTAACCTCCATTGAAAGAGATACTAAATGATGGAGTCTCAACACATCGTTTGATTCAAGAGATAAAAGCCTCGGGGAAATTAAAATCCTGTAATAATCTGAATAGAAAATACCATTCAAGCATGTCAAATGCTTTTTGGATGCCAATCATTAAAAGACAGATATGCATGTGTCTGTTAGCCTTCCTACTATAGGAATTAAGTAATTCTCGTGTAAGGATATGTTATGAGTGATGACCTTGCCTTTCACAAAGCACCTTGATTCCCATGAATGAGATTTGGGAAAACACAAGCTAACCCAGAGCTAAGAATTTTTGTGGTGACTTTGTAAATTTTAGAACAACATGAGATGGGCCGATAATCGAATGCCATTTAAGGGTTATCAACCTTAGGGAGGAGAGTTATTAAAGTTCTTTTCAGTTCCAATGGTATGCTACCCCTATTAAGAAAATCTTGCACCACTCGGGCCACACTATCACCAATTCTTGGCCAAGTTACTTTGAAAAAATGGCTTGTAAAACCATAAAATCCGGGGATTTTGTTGGGCAATATATTCTGCAATGCCTGATAAACTTCTCCGGCAAAAATAGGGCAAATAAGTTTCAACTATTGGTCAAT
Organism: Rubia yunnanensis; assembly: GCA_037428765.1. Taxonomy (NCBI): domain Eukaryota; kingdom Viridiplantae; phylum Streptophyta; class Magnoliopsida; order Gentianales; family Rubiaceae; genus Rubia; species Rubia yunnanensis. The sequence goes on along the minus strand of CM075061.1, from coordinate 40,962,934 downwards.
ACTAAGTACCGCACCCTGAGCTACCACATTTTCATCCAACATCTTCAAATGAGTCTTAGAAATGCCTAATTGATCCATGAAAAAGTCCTTCAAGCGTTGTTCTACATGTTCTCTCCCATCTAGCTATTGACCTTTATAAATGCAGAGGATGTGTTTTTTAAATTGCTGAGTTTTCAACATCTTATAGAAAAAACCAGAGGGACGATCACCATATTGTAACAATTTTTGCCTCATCCTTTGCTAGACAACAATAACTTGGCCTTCTCCTGAATAGATTTTTCAAGTGACTGCAATCTTTCTTGGGTGTAGACTAAGTTCCCATTGAATCTTTTCCAACTCCTTATTTGCTAGGGCTGCTCTCTTCTAAATGTTGCTAAAATCTCTACGGTTAATACTTTTCAAAGTTTCTTGCAGAAGATTGAGATTAACATAAAGATTACATAACGTTGATACTGGTTGATCATTCCCAAATTTATCAATTGTAGATCGAAAAAGCGGGGAAAGACTCCACATATTATAATATTTGAAAGGTTTTTAAACCTTCTATTGTTGCTTCAATATCTGAACCAAAAGGGAATTATGGTCAGAAACCCCTTTAATAAGAAATAAACATCTTGACTCCACAAATGTATCTATCTTTGACATGATTAATAAATGATCTGTCCATCTTGCAATATATCCTTTGGTCCCCAACCCCTTGATTGCACCAAGAAAATAATGGGCCAACAGTCTTCCTATACAAAAGCTCACTTTGTTGAACTACTTCACTGAAATCAAGAATATCAATTGCGGTAATTTCACTGTCCCCCATTCGATCATCAAAAGTAAAAGGAGAATTAAAATCTCCTACAACTTTCCATAGGTCATTATGAGTTGCAAGGTTATTCATCTGGCCCTACAAAGTGCTTCTATCCTTTTGGCTCATTTATAACATACATAAAGAAATAACACCCGGCACATTTTGAGCTTTAAAAATGCAAGAAATATGAAGCCAATGGTCACAAATGGACAAAGCGTGAACATCATACAAGTCATTATGCCAAACCAAGAAAATACGTCTATGATTACCAGTAAGATTGTTAGTAACAAAAGACCACCCTAGGTGAATTCCATTTCAAACTTCAATCTCTTTTTGACTTTTCCCCTTTGATTCAAGCATACTTAAGAATTTGATCATATTTAAGAAACAAGAATCACTAACTAAATTCTGTCTACTCAAACTATTTACACCTCCACCATTTCAAATCAAAATGTTACTATTCATTATACTCGAGGAGGAAGGTATTTGGGCCTGTATTGACTAGTATAAAAAAAAATTCCAATTATTCCCTGGGACTTCTTACGTTGAATCACCTGTATACCTAGCAAAAGGAAAACTCCATCAAATTTACCAAGTATGTTAGGGACATGCAATTGTGTTGTTAGACCAAGGGAGCTCATATCCACATTGCCAAGTTCTAAACTACAAACATTAATATCCTCAGGAAAGGATCTTTCCAAAGAATCCAAACCCATATCGTTAATAGGTTTCTTTCTCGGCCTTGACACAAACTGTTCAGAATTGCCTAAAATAGGTCCATCTCTCACAACAATTGATTCTACAATAGATATCAAAACAAGTATATCACCCACAACAAGAATAATGTTTCCTGGTCTCAACTCATCTCGTTTCGAGTTGTGTGCCGTTGGTTTCACAACATATCTCTGTACACTCCTATGAGGTGCAGGTTTAGCTCTTTCATGTGTATCTAAATACTTTTTACAAGTCACTACACCATGGCCAAACATTGGGCAGTGATAACATTGGATTGGAGACCATTCAAAGTCTATTTTATGGCTTCGAACACAATCTTCTTCATCTATAAATTCAATGTGAGCGGACAAGGATTCAAGTATTTCTATTTCGAGTTAAACCCTACCAAACGACAAATGATCTTTGCACAAAGTTGCATTATCCAATAATAATGGGTTACCCAGAGGGCTCAAAATTTTTCTTAGGATCTCCGGGGTCTAAGAACATTGTATTATCTCGGTAACCTGACATGAAACAAACCAGCCCAATTGTTTGGAGCCGGCTGAGCCTTGTTCATTTCTCTGCCAGACTGCCCCTTCGTCTGAATTGCTTCAACCCCAAAATTAGACCCTCTTACCTGACCTTGAAACCCTATAGACAACCACAGATTATCATCGATAGGACCCTCTGTATATGGCATCGGAATGTTATCTCCACTCCCTGTAACCACCATTAGACTGATTGTAAATCCCACTGGAGTGGTACAGAACCCAAGGAGGTTGACGTAATCCCTTTCATAACGACACCATTCCATACAGTACCATCACCTAGGAGTGGGAATATCATATCTCCGAGTAGCCCTAATTTTTTCCCTACTCCTAGATCCTCCCATAGCTGGATGAGATCCACTAGAAAATGAAGAACAAGGATAAAAAAATTGAGAACCCAAAAGACTTGAAGAATAATTACCAAAGGACTAGAAGAATATCTAGAAGAAACACATGCAAAACAAACATATCCAGCCTCCTTGTTGATCTCCTAGTAAACATGGAATTGATGAGTTTAATTGAATATCTTGTACTTTGATGAAGGGAGAAAAGACACGTGGCAATTGAGCTCAAGTTCCTAAAGCGACTGTGATGTTTAAGCTTAGGATCCTCCTACTAAAACACGAATGATCAAAAAGAAATAAACTACTATCACCTCAATGAACCCGCTAACTGTATTTAAAAGTGATCTGACTATATCACATTATTTTCCATCATAAATGGTCACCTCACAATAAAGTTACCTGAAAAACAAGGGGAATGAAACAGACAAAAGTGAATACATCTTATCAGCTTGCCCCATTACTTTCTACCATAGTTCCAAACTTGCAAAGATAAATTAGAATGCAACAAGCCCACAATTGGTAATCGTATCTTAAAGAAACAAAAAAATCACCACAATTATATAAAAAAATAGCACAACATATATGTCACACAGTGAAACCTTTTTTGTTTATAGAAAAAACACCACATGTTATGCTACACCTACCTGTTTACTAATTTTAAAAAACCAATAATACAATATGAGTTTGGATTCGGTGAATCTCTCTATTAATACATTAATCTTGATGTTTCTAGACCTGACGATTCACTAAATGCTATAAAAACGTGGAATAAAAATAGTCCAGATGTTAACTATTACAACCGTCGAATACAAAACTGATATAAAAATTCAAATTCTAACTATTACAAAGCAGTTTCAACTAACATAAGGGACATCCGCTTTGTCTAATCTGATATGGCCTTGGATATGTGCTTTGGTAAAGCTGTAAAAACAAAAGATTTGCTAACTTTACCTGTACTTGCTAGCTTAGTTAAGGAATCAACAACAACATTGGATTCTCTGTGAATATAGCCCAACTTAAATGTTAATGTCTTCAATCTTCTTCTAATCTCTTAGACTTCATTGATACATGACCAGGGAGTTAGGATATCACCATTAATTATCTTGATGAGGAACTGTGAGTCACTCTCTATCTCTAGTGATTGTATTTGTTGCTGATCAGTTAATTCTATCTCATTTATAATTTTGAGCTTTAATTTGATTACTGAATCACATTTGAAAAAATGAATTGCTGCTTTCACCATTGTTCCTTTGAAGTCTTTTATGATCATTCATGTACCCGCATAACCATTTCTAAGTAAAGAACCATCCAAATATAATCTAAACGCTTCTGGGCATGACCATTTAACTGATGTTAGTTTAGTTTTGGTAGCCAATTTCCTACTGACCAAAAGTTTAGGCTAGCTTGAATGTAGATCCCAAAATTCTTTTACATTATGCTCAACCAGTATGTCATTGTACTGAGTTATGATGTTTCTTATCAAAAGATGTTTATCAAATTGTTCATTGTCATAAAGCAGCCTATTCCTGACGCACCAGATATTCCATACTGCAACACATGGGATAATTTTTATCAGGTCAGAATTCTGAGAGGGTTTTGCTTTGAAATTCCAATAAAATATGATTCTATTGCAAAACAAGTTGCAATTAGGAGAAGTGATGTTAAAAATTCTATCAATGTACTCCTAAATCTCCTTGATCACATTATAATTATCAAAAATATGGTGCAAATCATCAGATTTATCCTCACAAAAGTTAAATTTTCATGGTAAGTTAAAGGATAAATCCTCCAGTATATTTGGCAAAGATATTAATTTTTTTAACACTTTCCAGTTGAAAAAATTATCTTTTTTGTAAGCGGTTTTTTACCAGATATGCTTTAGGTTCGGAATAGATTGTTTCTTATCTCTGATTAATGCATATGCTGACTTAAGGGATATTCAGAATGGACCACTTAAAGTTAGCTTCTAGATCATTTTATTATCATAATTTTGCCAGATTATGTGATTTATTTTCAAGTGAAATTTAGTTTTACCAATTTTTCTAGTTCTTACTAGTGTGTTCCAACATACCTAGTTTAACCAAGTGTAAAAATAACTTAGAACATAAAAGACACACAACTTGGTTACGCAGTTCGGTGTAAATCACCTAGATCTGCGGGGCCTGGCCCAGTTCAGAATGAATCCACTAATTAGAAAGATAGTACAGAGTACAGCATACAAAATACTTATCTTTAACTAACTATGACGTGTGGACTCTGCTAGCTCCCCTAGCTACCGATCCGCCTTGATCAGACTCCCTCTGACCTCGAACTCAGTCGACGCTGGATCTCCTCCTCCCGAGGAATTAAGGTATTTGATTATGAACTTAGTGCAACAGGACAGTGTTGGAACACAGTGTATAGGCTCTTGCAATTTCGTAAGATCGCAAATCTGGATGCAGACTTTGCTCAATAAGATCGTTAATTTTGCAGCCGTGTTTGTCCCATATTTATATCCACGAATCAGATCTGAATATCCATGATTATCTCCACAATATTCCTATTCCAAATCTGATTGTTGAAGCATATCCAAATCCCATAAATAAAGGGATTTACCTTATCTCAAACTCTCCCATATATTCGAATAAAACTTCTCCATATAAGTAGGGATTTTTCCATAAATTCAAATATGCTTCTTACGCCCAGTATATAGCCAAATATACAGTTACCATAAATTCTAAAACACTTCAATATTTCGGCTTGAATTCCATCGAACTCTTTGGCGTGAATTCTGCAGCAGCACCATGTTCCAACATGGTCTTTAGATCAGTTCAAAAACAATTCACACAAAATTGCCAATAAAATAATTAATTGCAAATCCTTGACTTTACAATCTCCCCCTTTGGCATTTTTGTGGACCCATAATATTTTGGACTGCAACCACATACTCAACAACAGTCAATGACTAGAATACCGATCATAATACCAGAATTCAAATAATGAAAACCGAAATCCCAGAATTCCAGAAAATCCAGCAATTAGACAACCAAATAGAAAAACAAAACCAAATATCAAGAATGAAAATCAGAAATCCAAAATCCAAATTACTCCCCCTGGGCCACACATAGGCCAAAGGAACACCAAAATTAAAATCAGTCTTTTAAAAACTCCCCCTTAATCAACCTTCCAGCTTTGATTTTTCTTCTTCCAACCTTGCTTGTTCTGCTTGTAAGGCTGCAATCTGAATTCCTACAGCTCCAAGTCTAGCCTGTATTGCCATCAGACGAATCTTCTTGGCTGCAGTTGCTGATGAGGATGCTGATCCGGAAGCCTTCCACGGGAGATCATGCACATGTCTGAGTCCGAATGTCTTCTTGTTCGGCCGCAAGAACTCCGTGTCAACTATCACATCCATGGCCTTTCCCTTCACCTTTGCACTTTTAGCTAGTGCTGAGATCAGACATGGGTATATTACTGCGTCATTCACCTTCGGGGTTGTGGCCTGTCGCACCAAATGCTGCTGAATTAATAACCCAAGGTTGACTTCCTGCTGTGTTCCAACACAGTAGAGTAGCTTGGCCATTTCTCTGGTTAATGCCGTGGTGTTGCTAGATGGCAACCAGCAATGGACTGCAATCTGATACAATCCGAAGAACCTGGATGTCAAACATGATGCCTGAGAATATCCCACAGCCGGCCACTTTTCCTTATACCCTCCAGAAATCACAGCCAAAATTTCATCATCATTCAAATCTAAATCATCCGGAAATACTCCCCCTATGTCCGGAGTCTTGAGCCCAAACAACATATTTATCCTTGAAGCAGACAACTCTATAACCTTCCCCCGAACATAAACTCTTCCGAACCACTCAGATGAAATATCTAAATTTTCAGGCATGAGATTAGCATATACCTCAAGTACCACCTGTCGATTGAATTGCCTTTGAAGTGTGGCGGCCTTCGTCATCCCCATTGCCTTTAAGAAGCTGGTGAATCCGCTCTCCTGATAGGCCTTCAAGTCTAATGGTCGTTCAGCAATAAATTTCTTCTCGGAGAAGAATTTTTCCATCTCAGCTCCCTTCTCATCAAAGTAATCTGTCGAGAAAGCCTGGGAGATAGATGGTGGTGGCAAGACCTTCCTCTGAGTGTTATCACTTCTCTTCTTTCTCCTTTTTCCTGCCTCGGTATCCATGGGAGCGCTGGCCTTCCTTTTTCCTTTAGCCTTTTGGAAGAATTCATCCAGGACCTCGTCACTGGAGTAATTTAAATCTGGAGTGTCCTGTGTTGGAACACTGTCAGCTCTTTCAACCTGCTCTTCTTCTGAATCACTGCCCTGAACTGGTAGATCTTCATCAGCTCCTTCCATCTCCTGATTCCCTTCTTCATTAGACTGATCAGTGGCTCCATCATTCAACTCTTCTTGAACCTCATCACCTTGTGTACCCCCCAGATCAGCATCAGATTCGACCTCCATATTCACAGGTTCTTCTGAGTGTGTTGAAACACTCTCCTCATCATCAGATAGTTCAATAAACACAGGTTCCCTCAATTTATCCATCCTCTTTGCATTCACTTCATCATAAAATCCGACCTGTAACTTATCTCCATATTTTACTTTCTTTATCCCAACAGCCTGTTCCTCATTGACTTCTCTAATCCACACATAGCTATGAGGAATCATACGACAAAAAACATGAAACTTGTCTTTCCCTTTACCGTTTAGCTGACCGTACATCCCTCTCATGTACTTAACAGTTTTATACTCAATATCCCATACATCAGAAAAATGTCCGGACACAATTTCTTTAACCTTCACATGCAACACTTCTAATTCTTTATCAATGCTTCTAATTTTACTGAGATCAACATAGAATCGATTTGCTTGCAACCACTCAAAAATCTCATCAAAGGATCTGAATTTCATACCATTAATTTTTATCAAAGGAGGATCAGGACCGGATACCTTCCCAAACGGACCTCTGTTCTCAGATTCGTGAATTTCCTCATGGACATTGCCGTCCGATTCGACATTCTCTGTTCTTCCTCCATCACTGTCTGGCGCCGGTGCTACAAAACTTGGAGTGCTTGAGGTTGCCATTTTTTCTTTGGTGGCGGGAGTGAGAGAGAGGGAGAGCAAGAAGATATTTCGGCAATATTCTTGAGGTTTGGGTCGAGAGAGATGGAATTCGAAAAGAGTGTTAGAGTTTAAACCAAATTCCAACTCTTCATAAGCTTACCTCTTTTCCCGCGAAGATCCTTTTTAGATTTCCCAAAAGTTGTCATGATATCCTTTCCTCTTCTTGTCCCATCAATGAGTTATTCCTCATTTAACTTCCAACACCTTATTTAACTCTTCCTATTTTTGGTCAGCCTTTACTTCCTTCCAATTTTTTTCTTCTCCTTTTCTAATTTTTGACGTAAATAACAAACACAAACAAATTATTTACACGAAAAATTAATCAGAGATAAAAATTACCTCAGATTTGACAAACACCTAAGTGTTGTCGAAGGCTCTCGAAAGTGGTAGCATCAAGTGGCTTTGTAAATATATCGGCAAGCTGCTCGTGTGTTGGAACATAGGCCACTTCCACTTCTTTTCTTTCCACCAAATCTCGAATAAAATGATGCCTTATGTCAATATGTTTGGTTCTTGAGTGTTGAATTGGATTCTTCGAAATATCGATTGCACTTGTATTATCACATAAAATCTTTAGAGGGCCTTGATGAATTCCATAATCTTTCAGCATTTGATTCATCCATAATAATTGTGCACAACAACTCCCTGCTGCAAGATACTCTGCTTCTGCAGTAGATAGAGATATCGAGTTCTGTTTCTTGCTATACCAAGACACCAAATTTGTTCCAATAAAGAAACATCCGCCAGTGGTACTTTTTCGATCATCTGCATTACCAGCCCAATCAGAATCACTGTATCCTATCAACTCTGAATCTTGATTCTTTGAATACCAAACACCATATTCTGACGTTCCACTTACATATCTAATAATTCTCTTGACTGCAGTAAGATGAGATTCCTTAGGATCAGCCTGAAATCTAGCACATATTCCAACACTGAAACATATATCTGGTCTGCTAGCCGTGAGATATAACAAACTTCCGATCATGCCTCTATATAACTTTTGATCGACTGACACTCCTTTTTCATCTTTCACCAACTTATCAGAAACCCCCATAGGAGTTCGAACCGCACGAGCACTACTAAGTCCGAATTTCTTAATCAAGTTCAAGGCATACTTACTTTGATTGATGAATAGACCATTCCGTCCTTGTTTGACTTGTAACCCCAGAAAGTAAGTCAATTCTCCAACCATGCTCATTTCGAATTCAGACTGCATTGTGGTGACGAAATCCTGTACCATAGATGATGAAGTAGAGCCAAACACTATGTCATCGACATATATTTGAGCAATTAGAAACTTTGATGCCTTGTCAAGCACAAATAAAGTGTGATCTACTCCCCCTCGACGATAACCTTTTTGAAGCAAAAAGTTAGTAAGTCGTTCATACCATGCCCGAGGTGCCTGCTTTAAACCGTATAAGGCCTTCTTGAGACGATATACATGATGCAGATAATGTGGATCTTCAAAGCCTTTAGGTTGTTCCACATAAACTTCCTCATTCACCACTCCATTTAAAAAAGCACTCTTAACATCCATTTGATACAAAGTAAAGTTCAAAGAGCAGGCAATGGCTAGTAGAATACGGATAGATTCTAACCTGGCAACTGGTGCAAAGGTTTCATCAAAATCAACACCCTCCACTTGCGTATATCCTTGAGCAACAAGTCTGGCTTTGTTTCTGGTGACTAAGCCATCTGCATCGAACTTGTTCTTGAAGATCCATTTGGTGCCAATGACATTTATGCCTTCGGGGCGAGGAGTGAGATACCACACATCATTCCTGGTGAACTGACCGAGTTCATCTTGCATTGCAGCAATCCAGTATTCATCAAGTAAGGCTTCTTTATAATTCTTGGGCTCTATAAGAGATACAAAACAGTGTAAACCAGCCAGTCGTCGATAATCCACTCGAGGTACTGATCGAGTACTTCTCAAATTTGAGCCAGGTTGAATGTGTGGTGCAACACGGTCATCAGTAGGAGGTAGCAGTGTTGGAACATGGTCCTGTGTTGGAACATGGTCTGCTTCAGCAGAGTGAGGATTCTGGTGCTCATTCGGTTCTGACGGCTTTTCTGTGCCTGGAGTTTGAGACTGTGTTGAAACATGAGTGTTGGCGGATTCTTCCTCTACTGCTTCTGGAGGTCGCTCCTTTCCTGAATCATCCACAATGACATTTATGGATTCCATGAGAGTGTTAGTTCGATGATTGAAGACTCGGTAGGCACGACTGTTGATAGAATACCCTAGAAAAATTCCTGGATCACTCCGATCATCAAATTTTGCCAACTGTTCTCTGTCTCTGAGGATATAGCAAGTGCTTCCGAACACATGAAAATACGAAACATTTGGCTTCCTGCCTTTCCAGATCTCATAGGCTGTCTTATCAGTGAACGGTCGAAGATACACTCGATTGATTGTATAACACGCTGTATTGATCGCCTCTGCCCACCATTTCTTATGAACCTCCTTCTCTGCCAACATAACTCGCGCCATCTCCTGGAGAGTTCTATTCTTTCTTTCGACAATACCATTCTGTTGAGGAGTGATAGGAGCCGAAAACTCATGTTGAATCCCCAGTTCATTGCAGAAGGAACTGAATTGTTCATTTTCAAACTCTCTGCCATGATCACTTCGAATTCGGATTATCTTTCCTACAGGACTTCCTTTTTCAGTTTGTAGCTTTACTACAAGGCTACGAAATACCTCAATCGTATCAGATTTCTCTTTCAAGAAGGCTACCCATGTAAACCTGGAGAAGTCATCAACACATACAAAAATATATTTCTTTCCTCCTATGCTAGGTGTGTGCACTGGCCCCATTAAATCCATATGTAATAATTCCAGATTTCTAGAAGTAGTAATAAACTGAACTGAAGAATGAGGAGCACGAGTTTGTTTACCTTGCTGACATGGTCCGCACATGATTTCATCATTCCCGGTCAAGGTTGGCATTCCACGTACAACTTTTATGTTAGCAATTTTCACCAGTGTTTTATAGTTGATGTGTCCGAGTTTCCTGTGCCATAAAATTCCCTCATCCTGCTTTGAAAGCATGCATCGAACTTCTTGTTCCAAAAGATAACAATTATCTAAAGATCGTATTCCAGAAAGAACCCTGTTTTCTCTATGCTTCACTACACATTTGTCCTTTTGAAATTCGACTATCATGTTGTCATCGCACAGCTGGCTTATACTTAGCAAGTTTGCTTTTAGATCTTCAACAAATAATACACTTGTGAAGACAGAAAACCCTTCAATCTTTAATTTGCCCTTGCCAATTACTCTGCTTCTTTTTCCATCTCCAAAAGTTACATACCCGCCATCATATGGAGTAAGATTTGTAAGGTATTTTGAACTGCCAGTCATGTGGCGAGAGCAACCACTGTGATAGTACCATGAGTCACTGGAATATGCTGATAAAGAGGTGTGTGCGACCATAGACGTACTGGACCTTTTGATGACCCATATCTTCCTGATTCTTGTATGAGTATCGACTGTGTTGGAACACAGTTGTCTTCCCGACATTTGATCTCTGATCAGCTTTTTACACAGATGTTCAGCATGTCCCTGATACATGCAGTATCCGCAGATTAGAGGCTTTCTTTGAAACGGTTTCCCATACTTCCGTTTTACTTCTCGAATCCTTGCTTTGAGAGTTACTGGTTTTTCAAGCAACACAACCTCTGGTTCTTTCCTGTATCCAATTCCGTGTCTATCACCAAAGTTCTTTCCCATATCCAGAATGTCATCAAGTTTCGCTTTTCCGGAATTCAATTTTGAGATAGTTGCTTCAGACATCTCAGCCCTCTTGATTGCTGCTATCAATTTCTGACTCAGTTCTTCATTTTGTTTTCCAAGTTCTGCAACCGTGGACAGTAACTCCTTTTCGCTGTCACTCAGCTTCCTTTTTTCTTCAATCAGTTCTTTGTTTTTGTCTGCTACTTGAACCCACAAGGCATACATTTGTTCGTATGTGCTATATATCTCTTCATCACTTACAGAAAGATCATCTTCATCACTGCGAGCCTCGTCCAGATTCATATTGGTACTTACACCTTTCCCTTTGTTCAGTGTGTTGGAACACTGACTTTCTGAAATATCATGGACCTTTTCTCCAAAGGCTACATAATTACTGGTTAGTTCTTCCTCATCTTTTTCATTCTCTTCACCATCACTTCAAGAGGTAACATATTATCTTCCTTGTTTCTTTCGGGTGTTAGCACATTCGGCCTGAATATGACCAAACCCTTCACATTCTCTGCATTGTATTCTTCCAGCCTGTTTTGGTTCATTGTACGGATTTCTCCCAAACTGCATATTTCCTTGTTCAAACCTCAATCCACGATTGTTGTTCGAGTCTTGTTGCTTTTGTCTGTTTCCGCCAAACCTCTCCTGAGATTTCTTATTGACCACCTATTTTAGCATCTTTGAGAAATTCTTTGTAATAAGTGCCAGTTTTTCAAACTCATCACCGCTGTCAGACTCGTTACTTCCTTTGGCTGAAGAAACTTTAAACGCCAAATCCTTGGAAACCCCTTTTATAGGTTGCTGGAATGTCATCTCATATGTTTGCAGCAACCCCATTAGTTCATCTAAGCTTATGGTGGATACATCTCTTGCCTCCTCTATTGCTGCTACTTTCATTGCAAACCTTTTAGGTAGAGATCGCAAGGTTTTTTTCACCAGCTTGGTTTCTTTGTACACTTTTCCAAGTTGATAAGCCATGTTGGAGATATCTCTAAGCTTTCCATTGAATGTGGCAATGGTATCGTCCTCCTCCATTTTGAGTTCTTCAAACTTGGTAGCCAACATCTGTAGTTTGGATTCCCTCACTTTACTGGTTCCTTCATGAACCGTTTGTAGGATGTCCCATGCTCTCTTCGCTTGGTGGCAGGTAGATATAACCTTGAACTGGTTTTCATCTACTGCCGTGAATATTGCATTAAGTGCCTTTGAATTTGCTAGAGATTCTCTAAGATCACCTGGAGTCCATTTAGACTTGTCTTTGAGTTTTTGGCTTGACTCCCCATCCACATCCTTAGAGCTGGTAGCATCTTCTGTAGGATGATTCCATTCATTCTCAACATAAAACCACGCCAGTTCGTCCAGGGAATTAATAAACACCCTCATACGAGCCTTCCAATAGTTGTAGTTGTTTCCTTCTAACAGTGGTGGCCGAGAGATTGAAGCTCCTTCTCTTGTCATCATGGTAAAACCGGATCTCACTTTCCTTGAAACAACCAAGGGAACAATAAGTGACTCAGCTCTGATACCAAATGAAATTTAGTTTTACCAATTTTCCTAGTTCTTACTAGTGTGTTCCAACATACCTAGTTTAACCAAGTGTAAAAATAACTTAGAACATAAAAGACACACAACTTGGTTACGCAGTTCGGTGTAAATCACCTAGATCTGCGGGGCCTGGCCCAGTTCAGAATGAATCCACTAATTAGAAAGATAGTACAGAGTACAGCATACAAAATACTTATCTTTAACTAACTATGACGTGTGGACTCTGCTAGCTCCCCTAGCTACCGATCCGCCTTGATCAGACTCCCTCTGACCTCGAACTCAGTCGACGCTGGATCTCCTCCTCCCGAGGAATTAAGGTATTTGATTATGAACTTAGTGCAACAGGACAGTGTTGGAACACAGTGTATAGGCTCTTGCAATTTCGTAAGATCGCAAATCTGGATGCAGACTTTGCTCAATAAGATCGTTAATTTTGCAGCCGTGTTTGTCCCATATTTATATCCACGAATCAGATCTGAATATCCATGATTATCTCCACAATATTCCTATTCCAAATCTGATTGTTGAAGCATATCCAAATCCCATAAATAAAGGGATTTACCTTATCTCAAACTCTCCCATATATTCGAATAAAACTTCTCCATATAAGTAGGGATTTTTCCATAAATTCAAATATGCTTCTTACGCCCAGTATATAGCCAAATATACAGTTACCATAAATTCTAAAACACTTCAATATTTCAGCTTGAATTCCATCGAACTCTTTGGCGTGAATTCTGCAGCAGCACCATGTTCCAACATGGTCTTTAGATCAGTTCAAAAACAATTCACACAAAATTGCCAATAAAATAATTAATTGCAAATCCTTGACTTTACAATCTCCCCCTTTGGCATTTTTGTGGACCCATAATATTTTGGACTGCAACCACATACTCAACAACAGTCAATGACTAGAATACCGATCATAATACCAGAATTCAAATAATGAAAACCGAAATCCCAGAATTCCAGAAAATCCAGCAATTAGACAACCAAATAGAAAAACAAAACCAAATATCAAGAATGAAAATCAGAAATCCAAAATCCAAATTACTCCCCCTGGGCCACACATAGGCCAAAGGAACACCAAAATTAAAATCAGTCTTTTAAAAACTCCCCCTTAATCAACCTTCCAGCTTTGATTTTTCTTCTTCCAACCTTGCTTGTTCTGCTTGTAAGGCTGCAATCTGAATTCCTACAGCTCCAAGTCTAGCCTGTATTGCCATCAGACGAATCTTCTTGGCTGCAGTTGCTGATGAGGATGCTGATCCGGAAGCCTTCCACGGGAGATCATGCACATGTCTGAGTCCGAATGTCTTCTTGTTCGGCCGCAAGAACTCCGTGTCAACTATCACATCCATGGCCTTTCCCTTCACCTTTGCACTTTTAGCTAGTGCTGAGATCAGACATGGGTATATTACTGCGTCATTCACCTTCGGGGTTGTGGCCTGTCGCACCAAATGCTGCTGAATTAATAACCCAAGGTTGACTTCCTGCTGTGTTCCAACACAGTAGAGTAGCTTGGCCATTTCTCTGGTTAATGCCGTGGTGTTGCTAGATGGCAACCAGCAATGGACTGCAATCTGATACAATCCGAAGAACCTGGATGTCAAACATGATGCCTGAGAATATCCCACAGCCGGCCACTTTTCCTTATACCCTCCAGAAATCACAGCCAAAATTTCATCATCATTCAAATCTAAATCATCCGGAAATACTCCCCCTATGTCCGGAGTCTTGAGCCCAAACAACATATTTATCCTTGAAGCAGACAACTCTATAACCTTCCCCCGAACATAAACTCTTCCGAACCACTCAGATGAAATATCTAAATTTTCAGGCATGAGATTAGCATATACCTCAAGTACCACCTGTCGATTGAATTGCCTTTGAAGTGTGGCGGCCTTCGTCATCCCCATTGCCTTTAAGAAGCTGGTGAATCCGCTCTCCTGATAGGCCTTCAAGTCTAATGGTCGTTCAGCAATAAATTTCTTCTCGGAGAAGAATTTTTCCATCTCAGCTCCCTTCTCATCAAAGTAATCTGTCGAGAAAGCCTGGGAGATAGATGGTGGTGGCAAGACCTTCCTCTGAGTGTTATCACTTCTCTTCTTTCTCCTTTTTCCTGCCTCGGTATCCATGGGAGCGCTGGCCTTCCTTTTTCCTTTAGCCTTTTGGAAGAATTCATCCAGGACCTCGTCACTGGAGTAATTTAAATCTGGAGTGTCCTGTGTTGGAACACTGTCAGCTCTTTCAACCTGCTCTTCTTCTGAATCACTGCCCTGAACTGGTAGATCTTCATCAGCTCCTTCCATCTCCTGATTCCCTTCTTCATTAGACTGATCAGTGGCTCCATCATTCAACTCTTCTTGAACCTCATCACCTTGTGTACCCCCCAGATCAGCATCAGATTCGACCTCCATATTCACAGGTTCTTCTGAGTGTGTTGAAACACTCTCCTCATCATCAGATAGTTCAATAAACACAGGTTCCCTCAATTTATCCATCCTCTTTGCATTCACTTCATCATAAAATCCGACCTGTAACTTATCTCCATATTTTACTTTCTTTATCCCAACAGCCTGTTCCTCATTGACTTCTCTAATCCACACATAGCTATGAGGAATCATACGACAAAAAACATGAAACTTGTCTTTCCCTTTACCGTTTAGCTGACCGTACATCCCTCTCATGTACTTAACAGTTTTATACTCAATATCCCATACATCAGAAAAATGTCCGGACACAATTTCTTTAACCTTCACATGCAACACTTCTAATTCTTTATCAATGCTTCTAATTTTACTGAGATCAACATAGAATCGATTTGCTTGCAACCACTCAAAAATCTCATCAAAGGATCTGAATTTCATACCATTAATTTTTATCAAAGGAGGATCAGGACCGGATACCTTCCCAAACGGACCTCTGTTCTCAGATTCGTGAATTTCCTCATGGACATTGCCGTCCGATTCGACATTCTCTGTTCTTCCTCCATCACTGTCTGGCGCCGGTGCTACAAAACTTGGAGTGCTTGAGGTTGCCATTTTTTCTTTGGTGGCGGGAGTGAGAGAGAGGGAGAGCAAGAAGATATTTCGGCAATATTCTTGAGGTTTGGGTCGAGAGAGATGGAATTCGAAAAGAGTGTTAGAGTTTAAACCAAATTCCAACTCTTCATAAGCTTACCTCTTTTCCCGCGAAGATCCTTTTTAGATTTCCCAAAAGTTGTCATGATATCCTTTCCTCTTCTTGTCCCATCAATGAGTTATTCCTCATTTAACTTCCAACACCTTATTTAACTCTTCCTATTTTTGGTCAGCCTTTACTTCCTTCCAATTTTTTTCTTCTCCTTTTCTAATTTTTGACGTAAATAACAAACACAAACAAATTATTTACACGAAAAATTAATCAGAGATAAAAATTACCTCAGATTTGACAAACACCTAAGTGTTGTCGAAGGCTCTCGAAAGTGGTAGCATCAAGTGGCTTTGTAAATATATCGGCAAGCTGCTCGTGTGTTGGAACATAGGCCACTTCCACTTCTTTTCTTTCCACCAAATCTCGAATAAAATGATGCCTTATGTCAATATGTTTGGTTCTTGAGTGTTGAATTGGATTCTTCGAAATATCGATTGCACTTGTATTATCACATAAAATCTTTAGAGGGCCTTGATGAATTCCATAATCTTTCAGCATTTGATTCATCCATAATAATTGTGCACAACAACTCCCTGCTGCAAGATACTCTGCTTCTGCAGTAGATAGAGATATCGAGTTCTGTTTCTTGCTATACCAAGACACCAAATTTGTTCCAATAAAGAAACATCCGCCAGTGGTACTTTTTCGATCATCTGCATTACCAGCCCAATCAGAATCACTGTATCCTATCAACTCTGAATCTTGATTCTTTGAATACCAAACACCATATTCTGACGTTCCACTTACATATCTAATAATTCTCTTGACTGCAGTAAGATGAGATTCCTTAGGATCAGCCTGAAATCTAGCACATATTCCAACACTGAAACATATATCTGGTCTGCTAGCCGTGAGATATAACAAACTTCCGATCATGCCTCTATATAACTTTTGATCGACTGACACTCCTTTTTCATCTTTCACCAACTTATCAGAAACCCCCATAGGAGTTCGAACCGCACGAGCACTACTAAGTCCGAATTTCTTAATCAAGTTCAAGGCATACTTACTTTGATTGATGAATAGACCATTCCGTCCTTGTTTGACTTGTAACCCCAGAAAGTAAGTCAATTCTCCAACCATGCTCATTTCGAATTCAGACTGCATTGTGGTGACGAAATCCTGTACCATAGATGATGAAGTAGAGCCAAACACTATGTCATCGACATATATTTGAGCAATTAGAAACTTTGATGCCTTGTCAAGCACAAATAAAGTGTGATCTACTCCCCCTCGACGATAACCTTTTTGAAGCAAAAAGTTAGTAAGTCGTTCATACCATGCCCGAGGTGCCTGCTTTAAACCGTATAAGGCCTTCTTGAGACGATATACATGATGCAGATAATGTGGATCTTCAAAGCCTTTAGGTTGTTCCACATAAACTTCCTCATTCACCACTCCATTTAAAAAAGCACTCTTAACATCCATTTGATACAAAGTAAAGTTCAAAGAGCAGGCAATGGCTAGTAGAATACGGATAGATTCTAACCTGGCAACTGGTGCAAAGGTTTCATCAAAATCAACACCCTCCACTTGCGTATATCCTTGAGCAACAAGTCTGGCTTTGTTTCTGGTGACTAAGCCATCTGCATCGAACTTGTTCTTGAAGATCCATTTGGTGCCAATGACATTTATGCCTTCGGGGCGAGGAGTGAGATACCACACATCATTCCTGGTGAACTGACCGAGTTCATCTTGCATTGCAGCAATCCAGTATTCATCAAGTAAGGCTTCTTTATAATTCTTGGGCTCTATAAGAGATACAAAACAGTGTAAACCAGCCAGTCGTCGATAATCCACTCGAGGTACTGATCGAGTACTTCTCAAATTTGAGCCAGGTTGAATGTGTGGTGCAACACGGTCATCAGTAGGAGGTAGCAGTGTTGGAACATGGTCCTGTGTTGGAACATGGTCTGCTTCAGCAGAGTGAGGATTCTGGTGCTCATTCGGTTCTGACGGCTTTTCTGTGCCTGGAGTTTGAGACTGTGTTGAAACATGAGTGTTGGCGGATTCTTCCTCTACTGCTTCTGGAGGTCGCTCCTTTCCTGAATCATCCACAATGACATTTATGGATTCCATGAGAGTGTTAGTTCGATGATTGAAGACTCGGTAGGCACGACTGTTGATAGAATACCCTAGAAAAATTCCTGGATCACTCCGATCATCAAATTTTGCCAACTGTTCTCTGTCTCTGAGGATATAGCAAGTGCTTCCGAACACATGAAAATACGAAACATTTGGCTTCCTGCCTTTCCAGATCTCATAGGCTGTCTTATCAGTGAACGGTCGAAGATACACTCGATTGATTGTATAACACGCTGTATTGATCGCCTCTGCCCACCATTTCTTATGAACCTCCTTCTCTGCCAACATAACTCGCGCCATCTCCTGGAGAGTTCTATTCTTTCTTTCGACAATACCATTCTGTTGAGGAGTGATAGGAGCCGAAAACTCATGTTGAATCCCCAGTTCATTGCAGAAGGAACTGAATTGTTCATTTTCAAACTCTCTGCCATGATCACTTCGAATTCGGATTATCTTTCCTACAGGACTTCCTTTTTCAGTTTGTAGCTTTACTACAAGGCTACGAAATACCTCAATCGTATCAGATTTCTCTTTCAAGAAGGCTACCCATGTAAACCTGGAGAAGTCATCAACACATACAAAAATATATTTCTTTCCTCCTATGCTAGGTGTGTGCACTGGCCCCATTAAATCCATATGTAATAATTCCAGATTTCTAGAAGTAGTAATAAACTGAACTGAAGAATGAGGAGCACGTACCTTGCTGACATGGTCCGCACATGATTTCATCATTCCCGGTCAAGGTCGGCATTCCACGTACAGCTTTTATGTTAGCAATTTTCACCAGTGTTTTATAGTTGATGTGTCCGAGTTTCCTGTGCCATAAAATTCCCTCATCCTGCTTTGAAAGCATGCATCGAACTTCTTGTTCCAAAAGATAACAATTATCTGAAGATCGTATTCCAGAAAGAACCCTGTTTTCTCTATGCTTCACTACACATTTGTCCTTCTGAAATTCGACTATCATGTTGTCATCGCACAGCTGGCTTATACTTAGCAAGTTTGCTTTTAGATCTTCA
This sequence comes from Rubia yunnanensis, assembly GCA_037428765.1. NCBI lineage: Eukaryota > Viridiplantae > Streptophyta > Magnoliopsida > Gentianales > Rubiaceae > Rubia > Rubia yunnanensis. The sequence goes on along the minus strand of CM075061.1, from coordinate 40,943,818 downwards.
ACAAATAATACACTTGTGAAGACAGAAAACCCTTCAATCTTTAATTTGCCCTTGCCAATTACTCTGCTTCTTTCAGTGGCATTTTACTCAAACTCCTAAAATGGACCCCTGAATTTTCAATTCATAAGGAATCCCCTATAGTTCCTGTATGGTGCATAATTAGAGAGGTTCCCCTATACTACTATAACTCTGCCTCAATTGAATCTATTGGTAATAGTATTGGGAGTTTTATCAAAAATGACATGGCCACTGACATGCTTACAAGGCCCTCGGCCATTAAGCTAAGTGTTGAAATTGATTTGCAAAAACCACTATGTTCTCATATTCGTTTGGGCTCTGTCACAAACAACAAGAAATATCAAATTGAGTATGAGGATATCCCATTATACTGTGATCACTGCTCTAAGCTAGGTCATTCTATGACCCAATGTAGAATTTTTCCTCCTAATCACACTGTTAAACCTCAGGAAGAAATTAGGAAAACTAACCAGACCCTGTGGCAGCCAACTGGAAAAATATTTGATTCCCCCCTGATCCTTATGGATGAACAATCTGATCAAATTATCATGGAGACGGATAAGACCCTGGACTCTTTGGATATACCATCTTCTTCTCTAAACCCCCAATCCACTCCTAACATTGAGTCATCTCATTCACAGCCTCACAACACACCTGACAAATCCTCTGCTCCCAATTTTAATGACAGTATTGATAACTCCTTAAAGAAGCTACTTCATGACTCTGCTCACATAAATTTCACCCCGAGGATATATGCCAGTGATGATATGCGTTTGGGAAAACATACTTTATTTTTGGAACAACAAAAGTTTACTGCTAACTCCCCCCATAGTCGAGTGGGAAATAGGTTTGCTATTTTACAGGACCAGCCGGATGACCTAACTGGCATCCAGGAAGAAGTGGCAGAAGCTGAACACACCAGTACATATGCCATCTCTGCTTCTCCATCCAAACTGAGTCAGGATACAATGCAAGGTAAGTCCAGAGGTAAAAGGACTAACTACTTCTCCCACATAAACAAAATGATGCTTAGATCATCTACCAAAAGTAGTAAATCGAGTGAACAATGACTAATCCTCCCTCAGTAAATTTTTTAGTATGGAACATTAGGGGAATGGAATCATCAATGTTGAGACTAATTAATTTGATTAGACTTAAAAAAGATTCAGTTGCTATGCATCATTGAGCCTATGCATGATATCTCTAAATTTCACTCTTATAAGGAGAAGCTTCACTACCAAAATGGCATGACTCTTTTTAACAGTAAGATATGGATTATGTGGTCTAACTCTATCTCAGTCTCCTTACTAGCCTCCCATGAACAGTTTTTATATGTGCATATAGAGCATCTGTCCTTAAATTTTCATATGAATGCTGTCTTTGTGTATGCACTTAGAAATAGAGAAGGTAGGAAGACTCTTTGGGAAGATCTAGCTCCCATCTCTAATGGAGATACCATTTTTATTGGTGATTTCAACACTATCACCTCCCATTCTGAGTATAGGGGCCCAAGCACACCCTCCTTAGGCAGCATTAGGGATTTTAATGCATGGATAAATACCTCGGGTTTGCAGGAAATTAATATGGTTGGGAACTTATTCTCATGGTGCAACTCTAGACTTAGGAATCCCACATCCAAAAGGCTAGATAGAGGTTTATCTACTATCTCCTGGAACCTTAAGTTTCCCTCCTCCTCCATTCAGATTCTGAACAGGCAAACCTCTGATCACTCACCACTGTTACTGCAAATCTCTGATTTAACCATCACTAATCCTAAACCTTTTAGGTTCCTTAATGTATGGTTTAATCGTCAGGATTTTATCCCACTCATACAGGCAAATTGGGACAAACATTTGAATGTTAAGGGCCTGCTTGGTTTTTATCTCAAACTGATCAGACTTAAAAAAGAGATAAAAACATGGAACAGAGAGTGTTTTGGGAACATCGATACTAATCTGTTAAATGCTGAAGAAGCCCTTAGACTCCAGGAATCTAGATTTGATCTTAATCCCTCAGATACTGAGCTTATGGAATTAAATAGACATAAAGCTTTACTGTTACGAGCTCAAAAGGAAAAAGAAAAGCTTTGGAAACAAAAAAGCGAAGTTGAAATGGAATAAGTTAGGGGATAATAACACCCAATATTTTCATAAAGTGGTTCAAGAGAAAAATTGTAGACTTCAGATTAGTAAGATTAAAAATACAGAAGGTCAATGGCTTAACTCCCAAACTGATATAAACAATGAAGCCATTTCTTTTTTTACTGATCTGCTGCAGGAACCAAACACTGAACCTAATGATACATACTACCCACATTTTTTGAATCAAATACCTCATATCATTTCTGATGCTGATAATAATGATCTTTCTAAGCCTGCAACTGAATCTGAAGTAGAGTTTGTAATTAAAGGTTTGAATAAAAATAGCAGTCCTGGCCCTGATGGCTTTACACCTAAATTTTATCTAAAATGCTGGCCTATTATTAAAACTGATCTAGTGATGGCTGTTAATGATTTTCTAGATGGTTCTCCTCTGTCCAAAGGAATATCTAGTACTTGGATTACCTTAATTCCAAAAAAACCCACTCCCAGTTCATTTAATGACTTCAGACCTATCAGCTTGTCTAATGTAATAAATAAAGTATGCTCCAAGGTTCTAATGGAAAGGCTTAGACCACATATGGACAAACTGATCTCCCCTAATCAATCGGCTTTCATGAAAAATAGGGACATATCAGATAATATCATTTATCTTCAGGAAATGATTTGTTTTCTAAATAAGAAAGCTAGGACTCCTAACTGTATCCTGAAACTAGACTTGCAGAAAGCTTTTGACAGAGTGAACTGGCACTTCTTGAGAAACATATTGTTTAAATTTGGTTTTCAAGGAAAATTCTTGAATGCTGTTATGGCTAACCTTTCTCAAGCTTACTTTTCTATTCTTATCAATGGTAATCCTGTGGGTTTTTTTAGGGCAACAAGAGGGATTAAGCAAGGTGATCCCCTTTCCCCCTCTCTTTTTAATATTTTCTCTGAAGCTTTCTCTAGATCTTTATCTTTCATTTTTCAAAACAATAAACTTGCATACTACCAGATACCTTCTTCAATTACTGCAGCTACACATCTTATGTATGCAGATGACACCATTATTTTTATGCAAGCATCTAAATCTAATCTGGTTAGAACTAAGGCTTTTCTGGATGTTTTTGAATATACTTCTGGTCAGAAATTTAACTTCCATAAGTCTGATTTCTATATTAGTAACAGGACTTCACTTGGAAAAATAAATCAGATTAGGACTATTCTTAAAATGAAGCAAGGTTCCTTACCTTTTCAGTACCTAGGATGCCCAATCTTTACAGGTAGAACTCTCACTAGGTACTTCCAACCACTAATGGAGAAATATGATAAGAAACTTCATAACTGGAAAAATCTGTGGCTAAGTTCAGGAGGCAAATTAGTATTGATTCAAACTTGCTTGTACTCATTGCCTCAGCATCTTTGGAATGTGACTAAACCACCTAAATCAGTAATCAAGAACTTAGAAAAAAGACTCTCTAGGTTTCTCTGGGGTGAGACTGATGGAAAAAGAAACAAAGTTTGGAAAAAAATGGACTCACATAGCTACTCCAACTTCCAATTGTGGTTTAGGTTTTAGGTCAATCAGAGATATCTTAGAGGTATGCTCACTAAAGCTATGGTGGAAAAGTCAAACAGGCAACACATTATGGGCTAAATTGTTATGGTCACTTCCTGAGTCTCATAAAAAATCTGTTACATGGAAAAGGATTTGTTCAGTTAACCAGTTTGCTGAACAAAACTCCTTAATAATTCATGGTAAAGGGCTATGCAATTTCTGGACTTCAAATTGGTGCATAATTGGACCACTTACTTGTCATGTTCCTGAACATATTTCTGCTCCAGTTCTGCAACTCACTGTGTCTGATTTCATCAGGAATAAGTCTATCATTTTGCATCTGATTTCTCCTTATTTAGAAAATGATACTCTCTCCTTTCTACAGGAAGCCCAAATTGAAGAAACAAGAGATGACAGGCTTATCTGGAAACCAGATCCAATTGGTAATTTCACTTCCAAATCTACATATCATGCAATTACCGGCTCATCAGGTAACTCTCTGGTCTTCAAACTCCTATGGCATAGAGCTTTACCAAAAAAGATCTCTATTTTTGCTTGGAAGATGCTACAATCTCTACTTCCATTTGATAATGTGCTCATTACATGCGGCTTTAGTCTTGCCTCCAAATGTCCTTTCTGTAGACACAGAGATTCCCTTGAACATTTTTTCATCAAATGCCCCCTGGCCAAATCTGTATGGAGACACATGGCCTCTTTGGTCAATTTCTAACTACCTGAACCTCAAACCTTAGCTCAAACCTTCTACACCTTTTGGAACTGTAGTGATTTACCTAAGGCCTTCCAGCTACTTTGCTATATTATCCCTACCATCACTTGCTGGTGCCTTTGGAAATCTAGGAATAGATTTCTCTTTGATCAGATTCCTCCCTCTGCTGACTACACCTACAAGGAAGCTATAGACTTTATTAGGCTAGCTATGTTCTCTAACCCTACTTATCTGAAATCCACATGTAGCATGCCTCAGCTCATAAAGAATCTATTTCCGCATTTAAGACCTCCTCCGAAACTGATTATTAGACTTGTTTCCTGGGATAGACCACCACAACATTACACAAAGATTAATACTGATGCATCTTGGCTCCCGGACAGGGCCTCTGTTGGGGTAATTATTAGGGACTGCACTGGTTCACCTTCACTGATCAAATCGGTTCCCATCTCTGCAAACTCATCCTTGCTTGCTGAAATACTTGCAGTTAAAATTGCTTGCCAATCCTATATCAACTTGAATGCTTCGGTCGTCATTGAGTCTGATTCTCTATTAGCTGTCAAGATGATTTGTGAACCCTATACTGCTCATTGGACACTTTTTGATGTGGTTTATAAAGTTAATAAGCTTTTGAGTGGTGCTACACTTAAGTATGTTCCTAGGGAAGGAAATTTGGTTGCAGATGCAATAGCAAAATATCATCATACTGCACATAATATATCATTAGATCTCAACAATCTTCCTCTGCATATCCGAGGTCTTATTGCCCTTGACAAATCACAAACTCCCCAAATTAGGACTTCTTCACATGACTTGAGATAGGATTGATACTGCTGATGGCTATTTCTGCAGGTTAATTCTCCCTGTTTTTCAACTTGCTGTCTGATGCTCATTCCGGTTGGCCACTGATCGGCCACCTGATTGTGGACCTCTCCATTTTGTTCTATGATTTCCTGCTGCTGCTGCTGGTACTGTGCTATTGCTTCAGTGCTACTGCTGTTCGGCTGTGCCTTTTTAGAATACATGTTTTCAAACAGTTATTCTGTTAGTTGCCTGGCCAAAATGCGAATTAACACGGGGTGTGGAGATTCGTAGCTTTGGAAACGCAACTAACAAAACTGGACCGAAATTTCCGGTTTACGTACAGACTTTAGATTAGGCTCACTTTTGCGGGCAATGAGGTTGGCCTCTGTAAAATTTACTTTCTATACTCTGGTTCCTTTTGGCTTGGGGTACCAAATATATATTCCCCCACCCTCGGGTGTTCTCCATTAAAAAAAAGAGTTGTTTTGGCCACCTCTTTAATTCTGCGCCATGTTTTGGTGGTTTTGAGATTTTCAAGAGTAGTTCACATAAATTTAGACCATAATGATTTACCTTGCTGCATTTTCTAAAAGATGAAAATCATTGTGTATAGGTTTTTAAAACCTAACCCATTTTCTTCAATTGGATAGCACATTTTATAATATGACACACATATTATTTTGTTCAGATGTTGATTTGATTAGGATTCCATAAAAAAATAGCCATAAATTTATGAATACTTTCAATGATCTGTTTGGTTGTTTTAAGACTGTAATTAAGTGAAGAAGAATTGAGAAAAGAACATGTTTAATTAGTATTATCTTTCCAGGTGTTGATTTTTGCATTAGTTGAATTAAGCTTATTCAGGAAATACATTTTCTTATTTCTGCTAGTAAAAATTGGACATCCTAAATATTTAAAAGGCATTTTCTTGCAATCATTTTTTTATTCTGATTTGATTATAGTTTCTATCCTAATCGATGAATATTCTAAGAGATAGAATGAACATTTTTCATAGTTAACCTTTTGGCGAGTGGCCATTTAGTAGGATTTAAGGATACCTATTATGGTTTTGATTCTTGATTCTGAATATTCCATCAATATTGTTGTATCATCAGCAAAGGAGTGACGAGATACTATTAGCATTGATCTTTGGGATCTGAATGGTTTTAAATTTGAATACTCTAATAAAATTTTTAATTTTCTTGAAAAGACTTTCTGCCATTACAATAAAAAGCAGAGGAGATAGGGGATCTCCCTTCTTTAGAACTCTAGGGGCTTTAAAAAAATCATTTGGATTTCCATTAATTAGCACTGAAAAGAAAGAAGAATTTGTATTTTCCATTATTAGATCTACTATCATTTCTGAGAAGCCTATATGTTTTAAAAGTTTTGTTAAGAAATTACAAGAAACTATGTCAAAAGCTTTCATCATGTCTAGTATTATTATCATATTATTACATATGATAATAATACTAATTTCAATATTATTCCAAGAAACTATTGCTAATTTCTTGCATTGATTACACATTATCATCAAGTTCTCTGCTGAATATAAAAACTGATTGCTCAGGGATTATGAGTTTGTCCATCAAAGGTTTTAGTCTTCCAGAGATTACTTTAGAAGAGATTTTATTTGTTAAATTACGAAGACTATTGGTCCGTGATGTTTAAAAGTTAAGCACACAACTTTTTAGGCATTATAACTATTAGTGTGGAAGATATGGCTCTTGGCATAGATGTTAAGTTAAATAAATCATTTACTGCTTATAGAACATCCTCTTGTATGATGTGCCATATTTTCTTAAAGAAAAAACTAGTAAATCTATTCTCTTGCTACATCTTGACGATTATCTAGAAAATTGATCTTACTTAACCCTTTAAAGCCAGCTATTTGAAAATATTTCCTAACTTTTTCCATTGGAGGGCAACTACGAAAAAAATTACCCACAAATGTCCAAGTGAGCGGAGCTTCAAACTTATCACATTCAGCATCAGTGAAGTGAAGCCCAGGCTCACCGAGAGGTTCGATCATGGGTTCTGAATTGATTGTGGGTTAAGGGCTTTATGTAACTCACTGTACGAGGCTTGGACATAAGAAAGATGTGGTTTAGGATCAGACAGAGGCTCTGCTATCGAGGCATTGCCGAAGATTAGGGTAGCAATGATTAGATGATAATTACGGAGATTGCTTCAGAGCTTCGAAGAGAGAAGAGGATTTTTGAAAATTTCTTTACAACTGCAATCAAGAAAAAATCACACACCCGGAAGCTAAAAAAGTCAAAGTTCACAAAAACAAACAAGTCCAAAAGAAAAAGGATCAGAACCAACATCGAAGAAAAAAAATCCTAACCAAACTAAATCATAAAAAATTATACTCAAGAACTACATTAATGAAACAAATAGATCTAAAATTTTCTGTTCCAAACCGTACAATGGAACTACATTATCGAAACTACATTCCAAATTATCTATGCTCCAATATTGCATGTTATTAGACATATTTTTTTTATTCAATAATATTTTCTCTCATAATAAGAAATACTAATTTGGATTTTAAAGCAAAAATTTATTCCCCGTGTTATCGACTAATTTAGAAAATTGGAAAATTTAGGAGAGAAAAAGGGGAAAAGTATGCTAACCTGCATTCTTTGGGCGAAAATGGGCGTAACACAACGTGCATTGTCTGAGAGAAAATAGGTATATATTTTAAAGTAATACATTGTTTTTGAATTGCTGTTTATTCTTAGACAAGATGCATTTTCCAAAAGACATGAAGAATATTTAGAAAGAACACTTGCAAAATGGATATATCTGGCCTCTTTGTTGATCCCCCTAAAACAAGGAATTTATGAGTTTGGTAGACTATCTTGTACGCTTGATGAAGGGAGAAAAGGGAAAAAAAAGCGATTAAGCTTAGGTGCCTAAAGCGTCCGTGTTGTTAAAGCTTGGGAGCCTCCTACTAAAACACAAATGATTAGAAAAAAATAAATCACTAGCACCTCACCGGACCCGCTAGCACTATTCATTAAATATCTATATCACATTAATTTCCATCATAAATGGTAACTAGACAGTAAAACAACCAAGAAAAAACAGTGCGTAAAGAAAATGATAAAAGCACACATCTTATAGCATCCACAATGGTAGTGGAACTAAGAAGCACTTCTTAAGTGCAACATCATTAATTTGATAAATATTAGATAAGAACCAACTACAAATAATGAAATGGTATTTGGGAATAAATTCTTTAGTGCCACGTCACCATCTCTAATAAAAAACATTTAAACTTTTATTCATATTTTATTAATTACCAATATTATGCAAATTAAAATTATATTGTATTAACTATATAAATATAAAACAAAAATGTTCATTCTTTCATCCAAAATAATATTTAATATAAAATTTACATGATTTAAAATCATCAATATCAATATCAATGTGATAATATATTTTTTTAAGAAAAATTACACTTGATCCTTATTTCCAAAATATTTTTGAAATATATATTCAACGAAATATATTCCAAAACTAAAAAAACAACATTTATTATATGGCGTAGAAAGGAAATTGATGTATTTGATAATAATACAAAATAAGTCATGCCAAGTGTCCATCATTGATTGGTTGGCCATTTCACAAATAGTGAGATACTAACTCCTTAACTAAGGAGCATATCCTTATTAATGAGTGATTCTTAAAACTCCATAATGGTCATTCTTAAATAAAGAGTACTCCTTATTAAAAAAAAGTAGGGTTAAGGAGTCATCATTTTGGATGCTCTTATCAGCGTCCCCATTACTCTGAGCCATGGTTCAAAGCTTGCAAAGATAAATTGGAGTATGACGAGCCCACATATGGTAATCCCGCTCTAGAAAAATAAAAACAAACAAAACACCATAATTATACAAAAAATAAATCAATAACATCTCACAGAACTAGCTAACTATATTGAAAAATGATCAAACTATATCACGTTATTTTCCATCATAAATGGAACCTAACAATAAAGTTACCAAAATTACAACGGGTAGAGAAAAGGACAAAAATGCATACATCTTATCAGCTTCCCATTACTTTAGCCATGGTTCCAAGTTCGCAAGGATAAATTAGAGTATAAAAAGTAGACAATCGGTTATCCTGTCTTAAAGAAACAAAAAAAAATACAACAATTATATAAAAAAATAGCACAACGTATACATCACACACCCTGAATTTAAAAAACATCAAATTAAACAAAAACAAACAAGTCCAAACAAAAATGAGCAAATGGATCAGAAACAACATTGAAGAACAAAATTCATGAACCAAATTAAATCATCACAAATTGTAGTCAAGAACTAGAGTAATTAAACAAAAGTATAAAAAATTGCGTGTTCCAAATCGTACAATGGAGCTACATCGTCGAAACTACATTCCGCATTTTCCATGTTCAAATATTGCTCGTTATTAGACACATATTTTTAGAAATACTTATTTTAATTCTAAAGCTAAAATTTATTCCCCGTGTTCGATTTTTTTATATATAGAAAATGGACAATTTAAGAGAAAAGGGAAAATGTATACTAATGTGCATTCTTTAGGCAAAAATAGGCATAACACAACGTGCATTGCCTAATAAAAAGGTATATCTTAAAGTACATTGTTGTTGATTTGCTGCTTATTCTAAGACAAGATGAATTTTGCAAAAGACATGAATAATATTTAGAAGACACACTTGCAAAATGGACATATTTGGCATTCTTCTCGATCCCTTAGTAAACAGGGAATTGATGAGTTTGATAGAATACCTTGTGCGTTTGATGAAGGGAGAAAAGGGGGAAAATGACGATTGAGCTAAGGTGCTAAAGCGATTGTGCTGTTAAAGCTTAGGGGTCTCCTACTAAAACACGAATGATCCGAAAAAAAATTAAAGCACTAACACCCCACCAGACCCCCTAATTGTATTTATTAATGATCTAACTATATCAGATTATTTTCCATCGTAAATGGTAACTAGACAGTAATGCTACCAAGAAAAAATAGTGGGTAAAGAAAAGGACAAAATCGCACACATCTTATTAGATTCCCCATTACTATGAGTCATGGTTCCAAGCTTGCAAGGATAATTTGGAGTACGATGAGCCAACATATGGTAATCACGCCCTAAAAATCTAAAACAAACAAATCACCAGATTTATACAAAATATAAATTAATAACACCTTAGAGGACTCGCTAACTGTATTGAAATTTGATCACTCTATATTACGTTATTTTTCAGCATAAATGGTCACCTGACATTAAAGTTACAAAAAATACAAAGGGGAAAGAATGGACAAAAACACATACATCTTATCAGCTTCTCCATTACTTTACGCCATGGTTCTAAGCTCGCAAGGATAAAATTACAGTATAACAAATCAACAATCAGTAATCATGCCTTAAAGAAACAAAAAAAACCACCACACTTATATAAAAAAAATAGCACAACATATACATGACACACATAGAAGTTAAAAACATCCAATTTCCCACAAACAAACAAGTCCAAACAAAAATTAGCAAATGGATCAGAACCATCATTAAAGAATAAAAATCATAAACCAAACTAAATCATCACTAAGTGTAGTCAAGAACTTGAGTAATTGAACAAAAATATCTAAAATTATCGATTCCAAACCGTACAATGGAACTACATTGTCGATACTACATTTCAAATCATCCATGCTTGAATATTGCACGTTATTAGAATTGTGTTTTTATTAAATAATTTTTTTCTCATAATAAGAAATACTTATTTTGATTTTAAAGCCAAAATATATTCACCATATAATCAACTATTTCGTGAAAAATATACAAAATTGGAGAAAAGGGAAAATGTATACTAACACAACGCACATTGTCTTAGAAAAAATAGGTATATCATAAAGTACATTGTTGTTGATTTGATGTTTATTCTGAGATAATGTGTATGGTCTCAGAATAATTTACCAAAAAACTTGAAGAATATTTAGAAGGACTTGGCCTCCTTTTTGATCCCTTAGTAAACAGGAAATTAATGAGTTATGTAGAATATCTTATACATTTGATGAAGGGAGAACATGCAAAAAGTGGCGATTGAGCCGAGGTGCCTTAAAGTGACTGTGATGTTATAGCTTAGGAGCCTCCTACTGAAACACGAAGGATGAGGGAAAAAATCACTAACACCTCACCGAACCCGCTAAATGTATTGAAAATTATCAAACTATATCACATTTTCCCCCATCATAAATGGTCACCTGACATTAAAGTTACCAAAAAAAATAATAGGGGCAGCAAAGGTCAAAAGCGCATACGTCTTATCAGCTTCCCCATTACTTTACGTCATGGTTCCAAGCTTGCAAGGATAAATTATCATACAAGAAGTCTATAATCTGTAGTCGTGCCTTCAAAGAAAAAAATCATCACAATTTAATTTTTTTTAAAATAGAACAACATATACATCAAACACCCAGAAGCTGAAAACATCAAATTTCACAAAAAGAAACAAGTGTCCTAACCAAAATAAGCAATTGGATTAGAACCAGCATAGAAGAACAAAAATCCTAAACCAAACTAAATCATCAAAAAATATAGTCAAGAACTAGGAGTAATTAAACAAAAAGATCTAAAATTGTGTGCTCCAAACCATACAATGGAACTACACTGTCAAAGCTCATTCTAAATTATCCATGCTCAAATATTGCACGTTATTAGACTTGTGTTTTCGTTCAATAATATTTTCTATCATAATAAATAGTACTTATTGGTTTAAAAGCAAAAAAAAAAATTATTCACCGTGTCATCAACAATTTTTTTTAAAATAGACAATTTAGGAGAAAAAGAGAAAATGTATACTAAACGTGCATTCTTTGGGATAAAAAAGCGTAACACAACTTGCATTGTCTAAGAAAAAATGACTTGAAGAATATTTAGAAGGAACACTTGCAAAACTAACATATCTGGCATCCTTTTTGATCCCCTAGTAAACAAGGAATTGATGAGTTTGGTAGAATATTTTGTACATTTGATGAAGGGAGAAAAGAGAAAATGGCGATCAAGCTCTGGTGCCTAAAGCAGTTGTGCTGCTAAAACGTAGGATTCTTCTACTAAAAGACAAATGATCAGAAAAAAATCACTAACACCTTATCGGACCCGCTAACTGTATTTAAAAATGATCTTACTATATCATATTTTTTCCCATCATAAATGGTCACCTGATAGTAAAGTTACAAAAAAAACAACGGGGAATGAAACAAACAAATGTGCACACATCTTATTAGCTTTCCCATTAATTAACGCCATGGTTCCAAACTCGCAAGGATAAATTAGAGTAAAACAAGTCCCAATCGGTAATCATGCCCTATAGAAAAAATACCACAATTATATAAAAGATTGAAAAACATATACATCACTCACACCCAGAAGCTAGAAAAGTTGAATTTTACAAAAAGAAACAAGCCTTAATTAACCAAAATTAGAAAATGGATCAGATCAAGCATTGATGAACAAAAATACTAAACCAAACTAAATCATCACAAAATATAGTCAAGAACTAGAATAATTAAACAAAAATTTCTAAAATTCTATATTCCAAACTGTACAATGGAACTACATTCTTCAAACTACATTCCAAAATATCCATGCTTGAATATTGAACGTTATTAAACATGTGTTTTTATCCAGTTATGGTTTCTCTTGTAATAAGAAATACTTATTTGGACTTAAAGAAAAAATTCATTGATCCCTATGTAATCATCTATTTTTGAAGAAACAGACAATTGTGAAGAAAAAGGAAAAAATGTATACTAACGTGCATTCTTTTGGGAAAAATAGGCGTAACACAATGTGCATTGCCTGAGAAAAATAGGTATATCATAAATTACATTGTTGTTGACATGTTTATTCTGAGACAACATGCATTGTCTAAGAATAGTATACCAAAAGACTTGAAGAATGTTTATAAAACACTTACAAAACTGACATATTTGACCTTCTCTTTGATCCCCTAGTAAACAAGGAATTGATGAGTTTTGTAGAATATCTTGTACGTTTGATGACACTAGTGGAGAACAAGCTGATTAAAGACGGTTATACTAGACCAAGAAGTGACTTCTCTAGTTCCGTCTTTGATTGTAATCGATCAAAGATGGTTCAAAAATCGCTTAATTGGTATCTGATTTAAGAACTCAAAACTTGAATTTAAGGTATTAAAAAAAAGCTGCCAGAAACCAAATTAGGTTTTTGACAGCCTCCAATCAAATATGAAACTTTTAAAAAAATTTAGATCTGGACCAAATGAACAGGAGAAATGAATCAAGAAGCTTCTAAAAACCAAAAAAACAAACTAATCTGGTGGAGGCGGATCCCTTTCCTGATGGCGGTGGAGCCCTTCTTCCCGACGGTGTGTGGCACCCTTCTTCCTTTCTTCTCGATGCAACAACACGACGATGAACCCTTGGCAGCAAAACCCTTCTCCCCAATGGCAGGGGAGCCCATCTCCAGTGGCGACACGACAAGGCTCAGATCGGTGGGGACGAGAGCTGCGGGGCTCAAATTGGTGGAGGCAAGAACAACGAAGCTCATATCGGTGGAGGATATGGTGGAGGTCGACGCGAGGGTGATGGTGGAGACCAATGGTGGAGGCGATCGTGGAGGGAGGGGTGGACAGGGGGGTGAAGGTGGAGGAAAGGCTGGAAAACCTGAGGAGGAGATCTAAAGGCAGCTGAAAAACCTAAGGAGGAGAGGAGTAGTTAAAAGAAAATAAACTGAGTATGGAAAACTTAAGAGGAAAGGAGGTGGCTGATTTTGATTTATATATGGGGTCAAAAACCCAATAAAGCCACCCAATTAAAGGCACAACCGCCTTTGATCGATTTAAAACCATCTTTAAAATGAAAGGCATGACCTGGGAGGAAGTTCTGAGTTTGGAACCTGCTTCCGGCCCTAATCAAAGGTGGTTCCTAAGGAAGTGCCTTTGATTGATGCCTTTAATCAAACACTCTCCACTAGTGTGAAGGGAGAATAATAATTAAAAAATGGTGATTGAGATGAGTTGCCTAAAGTGACTGTGTTGTTTAAGATCAGAAGCCTCCTACCTAAAACACGAAAGATAAGAAAAAAAAACCCACTAACACCTCACCGGAGCCGCTAAGTGTATTAGAAAAATGATCTGATTATATCACATTATTTTCTATCATAAATGGTAACCAAACAGTAAAGTTACCAAAAAAACAGTGGATAAAGAAAAGGAAAAAAAGTGTAGACATCTCATCAGCTTCCCCATTACTCTTAGCCATCGTTCCCGGCTTACAAAGATAAATTGGAGTACGACATGACCACATATGGTATTCACGCCCTAAAAAAATTAAAACAAACAAAACACCACAATTACACAAAAATAAATCAATACCACCTCACATGACCCGCTTATTGTATTGAAAAAGTATGAAACTATATCACATTATTTTACTTCATAAACGGTCACCTAATAGTAAAGTTACCGAATAAACAACGGAGAAAGAAAAGGACAAAAGGCATTCTTATCAGCTTCCCCATTACTTTATGCCATGGTTCCAAGCTCCCAAGGATAAACTGGAGTATAACAAGTCGAAATTTGGTAAACATGCCTTAAAGAAACAAAAAAATCACCACAATTATATTTTAAAAATAGCTCAACATATACATCACACAACCGGAAACTAAGAACATTGAATTTCACAAAAATAAACAAGTAAAAAAAAAACTAGCAACTGGATCTAAAACAAGCACTGAAGAAACAATATCCTAAACCAAACTAAATCAGCACAAATCATAGTCTAGAACTAGAGTAATTTAACACAAAGATATAAAATTCTCTATTTCAAACCGAACAATAGAACTACATTGTCGAAACTACATTCCAATAATATTCACTCTCGAATATTGCACATTATTTGACTTGTGATTTGTTCAATAATATTTCCCCTCATAATAAGAAATACTTATTTGGATTATAAAGAAAAAATCAATTCTCCGCGTTATCAACTTTTTCTCGGAAAAGTAAAAAATTTAGGAGAAAAGGGAAAATATATACTAACGTACATTCTTTGGGAAAAAATGGGCGTAACACATTGTGCATTGTCAAACAAAAAATAGGTATATCATGAAGTACAACGTTGTTGATGTGCTTTTTATTCTTAGACAACAAGCATTATCTAAGAATAATTTACCAAAAGACTTGATGAATATTTAAAAGAAACACTTGCAAAACTGACTAATCTGGATTACTTTTGGTCCCGTAGTAAACATGAAACTGATGAGTCTAATAGAATATCTTTTATATTTGATAAAGGGAGAAAAATAAAAAAAATAGCGATTGAGCTGTGTTTCTTAAAATAACTATGTTGTTAAAGTTTAGGAGCATCCTACTAAAACACAAATGATAAGAAATAAATAAACCACTAACACCTCACTGGATCCTCTAACTGTATTTAAAAATTATCTAACTATATCACATTATTTTTCATCATAAATGGTAACAAAACAGTAAATCTGCCAACAAAAAATAGTGGGTAAAGAAAAGGACAAAAGTGCATACATTTTATCAACTTCCCCATTATTGAAAATGCATGCGAGAAATAGGAATATTGTAGCACCGGTATGGTTTTTAGGCTGTAGCACCGGTATAGAACCGGTGCTATTTGTACATAACAAAATTTTGGGCAATAGTGCAATTGCACTTAAGCATTATGCAATCATGTCCATTTCGGAGATGTTCCATTTATCCAATCAAGTCCAAATCTCATAGTTGTGAACTTGAATTATGAAATTTCAATATAGAATTGCCAATTTTGGTTTTCAACAATTCCAAGATTCTTGGAGGGACCTAAGTGCAAAAGGTAAAAAGTTCACTGGAATGTCCAAATTAAAATGCGCTCAAACGTAATGCTACATTATGAATCTGTAAAGTATATAGCAAGACTTAATCAAAAACTTTATGAATATATCTTCACAAAAACACTACCAATAATTCTCCCCGTTAGAACTTCCTAGTCATCTATAGTAAGATACTATAACATTTGCACTAGCGGTTTAAACATTTTCACTAAAAGTTACTTTTCTGTTTCAAAACTTCATTTAACCCATAGAAACCTAATATTAAATAAATTCAATCAAAAAATGACGGTGTAACACATTTTTGAGCAATAATACAATTTTAGCAAAGTTACGTACAGATCCATTTTGGGGACCCGTCATACACAAATTCCGAACACGGGAATGACATAATGCTTAATTGATTTCTTATGAATCCAATTACTTAACTTCGTTAAAAAAAAACAATCCAACGATACAATTTTGAAAGTATATAAATAGCACCAGTATTTCAGCACCACTTGAGAAGTTATAGCACCGGTAGCTTTACCGGTGTTTGACACTTAGAAAAATTTTTATCTCCATTCCTCTCCATTTCTAAAGAAAATTCTGAAGCAGCCTGAAGCAGTTGCGTTTACTAATTTGAGCACCGGGTCGACTACCTGAAGCACCGGTAACTATACCGGTGCTTAACATTTAGAATTTTTTTATCTCCATTCCTCCCTGTTTCAAAAAAAATCCAAAGCAGCCTGGGGTAGCTGCATTTACAAATATGAACACCTGGTCGACTACTTGTAGCACCGGTAACAATACCGATACTTGACACTTAGAAAATTTTTTTCCTGTTCTGTAAGTTATGAGTTCTTCATTCTAATTTAATTTTAACTGTTGTGCGTGATATTTGAATCTAGGACATACATACATCCTCCTTTGTTTTCATGCTAGTCTTCTTAAGGGATCATATTTGCATTGTTGAAGCCTCCAGATATTTCTTGTGTTTTCTTAACACACCTTTATTCATGCAGCTAGTTCACGAGAGAAGCTGCGAAAAGATGGGGTGGGGAAATATATAGAAGAGACACTACTGTAATTTATTATGATTACAAGGTTTGTTGATTCTTTCTGAAAGAATGGTTTGTTGGCTTTGTTTTCTTTGTTTAATGCTATTTGTTGATCGTTGCTATTCGATGTTTTCGTAGGGAAGTTTTGAATTTGGTATTCATTGGCTTCCTTAGGTTTCTTTGATTGGAATTATGTTTCTTTATGATGTATCTTATTCACTTATGTACTGCAATACTAGTAGGTGTAGCCTAGTGAAGTGCATGTGGTTGACGCTTGTTATGTTTAAGGTACACTAATAATGTAGGGAAAACAGTATGGGTAGTAGATGTTTAAACTTTGGAGATGTTACAGTCTACGGGCCTCCGGGGCAAGGAATGTTTGACATGGTTTGTTTAAACATTCTTTGCTTTAGTTGCCCGAGAACTTCTTAATTTTGACATTTTAAATACTAAGCATTGGTTAAAGGGCACTGCATATGTTGCCTTCGATTCATGTGTTGCCCTCTAACAGTGTACTGCTTATAGCATCTATAGAATTCTTCCATTTCAAATGTAGAGATTTTGTAGTCTTTCATTCCATTTGTAGAACTTGTTCATTTGTAGCATAGTTTGTGATTCCAAGGTGTGTTTAATATGGTTTGTTTAAACTGTGAAGATGTTACAGTCTACGGGCATTCGGAGCAAAAAGTGTTTGACATAGTTGGTTCAAACACTCCTTGCTTGAGTTACCCGAGAACTGCTTCATTTCGACATTTTAAATGACTAAGCATTAGTTAAAGGGCACTGCATAGGTTGCGTACGATTAATGTATTTCCCTCTAACTGTATAATGCTTATAGCATTTGTAGAACAAGCTTAATGAAAGAAGAATTAGTTTAATGGCACTGCAATTGCTTTCTATTCATGCAGTGCCCTCTAACTAAGTTATGCTTCTTCCATTCTGCAAAGATGCTACGACTTTAGTAGAACTCTTGTATTTCAAAGGTGGAACTTTTGTAGTGTGTAAGCCACGAAGAGGCATGGTGTGTTCATTGATAAGACATATGTAAACACACCATGCCTCTTTCAGTGTGCTTAAATGCTGCATCATTACGACATTGAAATTGTTATGTTCGACAACGATTAATTATTTTGTGCAGGATAGATATTTTCCCTGAAGCAAGGATATATATTGTTTTGTTGTACAACTTCGTAATTTAAATTGTGCAGAATTTGTTGGTGTTTTGTTGATTTGTAGTTGATGTTTAAACTGTGGAGATATTACAGTCTACGGGCCTCCAGAGCAAGGAGTGTTTAACATGGTTTTTTAAACACTCTTTGCTTCGGTTTCCCGAGAACTGCTTCATTTCGACATTTTAAATTACTAAGCATTAGTTACAGGGCATTGCATAGGTTGCCTTCGATTCTTGTGTTGCCCTCTAACTATGTAATTCTTATTCCATTATGAAAGTGTTAAAAAATGCATCATAATTAGTAACATGTTGATCATTTTGACTGAATAACGAACTATATTAAGGCTTAAAGGTATTTTTCCAGCCAGTGAGTTTAAAATCACTGGCTGTATTATTTTTGTTGCCCAAATTCTAGCACAAATATTTTGAACATTTCCAAACCGGTGCGTATGGTTGGGGGGGGGGGGGGTTAAAAATTGGGCACGGGGAAGTGAAATCCGGTGTTTGCTTAAATTTCTAGCACCGGTAACACATACCGGTGCAGGCATAAATTTCTAGCACCAGTAATACATACCGGTGCCTATGTACCACATTACTAGCACCGCTCACATACGCACCGGTATGAAAATTCATTAAATACCGGTGCCTATGGTGGGAAATTACCGGTGCCTATGGGGACATTCTCCACTAGTGTATGGAAATCATGCCCTAAAAAATTTAAAACAAAATAAACCACAATTACACACAAAAAAACCAATAACACCTCACAGGACTCGCTAACTATTTTAAACAATGATCAAACTACATCACATCTACATAAATGGTAATGTTACCAAAAAAACAATGGGGAAAGAATAGGACTAAAGCGCATACATCTTATAAGCTTCACCATTACTTTATGCCACGGTTCCAAGCTTGCATGGATAAATTAGAGTATAACAAGTCAAAAATCGGTAATCATACCTTATAGAAACAAAAAAATCACAACAATTACATTTAAAAAAACATAACCTATACATCACACACCCGGAAGCTAAAAACATCAAATTTCACAAAAATAGACAAGTCAAACAAAAATTAGCAAATGAATCTAAACAAGCATTGAAGAACAAAAATCCTAAACCAAACTAAATCACACAAATTATAGTCAAGAACTGGAGTAATTTAACAAAAAACATTTAAAATTCTCTGTTCCAAACCGTACAAAGGAACTGCAATGTTGAAACTAAATTTCAATTTATTCATTCTCAAATATTGCACGTTATTTGACTTGTGTTTTTATTCAACAATAATTTCTCTCATAATAAGAAATACTTATTTGGATTACAAAGACAAAATTTATTCCTCGTGTGATTAACTATTTTTGGAAAAATTGACAATTTAGGAGAAAAGGGGACAATGTATACTAACGTGCATTCTTCGGGAAAAAATAGGAATAACACATTTTGCACTTTTTGAGAAAAAAATAGGTATAATAAAAAGTACATTGTTGTTGATTTGCAATTTATTATCAGACAACGTGCATTGTCTCAGAATAATTTACAAAAAACTTGAAGAATATTTAAGAGGAACACTTTCGAAACTGGCCTACCTATATTACTTTTAATCCCCTAGTAAACTGGGATTTGATGAGTTTGATAGAATATCTTTTACGTTTGATAATATACGAGGTCAAAATATTATTTATTATAGTTTTCTTAATTTATTATTAAATTAGGGTTTTATGAGGATAACACTATACTCTTTTTTCCATTGATTTTTTTAGTGAGGTAGTTTGATCATTTTATTTTTATTCATTTAAGAATAAGGCTCATTAACTTAGCTATGTTGGCACTGGAAGAGTTAATTTTGGTCGTGCTTTATTTTACGGTTTAGAATATTCAGTTTTGATTTGATTAGAATTAGATTAGGTAAGTTTAGATAAGACATATTTTTTCAAGAATTCATCCAATATTTGGATTGGTCATCATTTATATTTAAATTAGGTATTGTAGTTAGATATGATTTTAGCTTCTTAAAACTACCATAAGTCATTCCAGTTTCTATTTGTACTGGCCGAATTATACCCTATAAATAGGGGAGGCCATTCATGATTTTACACACTTTTACCAATGAAATATATCAAATTTTGAGTTATACTCATTGCTTACGAGCTTTCTTCATTTTTCTTAATCCTAAGGGATAATTAAGTATTAATACTGTCGATTTGTGAACTAACCCCGCGGGCTAGTTAGGGTCACAATTCTCGAGCTGTTCAAGATCGCAAGGGCTAGTTTTGATTAGTTTGTGTGACTTCATTAGGGTTTACGAACCCCTCGTTTAGTTAAAGATCTAAAATTTTGTAATCTAGAGTTTTCGTAAGAAGATTCTTATCAGATTAAGTAGAGAAGGCAAAAAATGGTGATTGAGCTCAGGTGCCTATAACGACTGTGTTGTTAAAGCTTAGGAGTCTCCTACTAAAACACGAATGATAAAAAAACCCACTAACACCTCACCGGACATGCTAACTATATTTAAAAAAATGATCTAACTATATCACATTATTTTCCATCATAAATGATCACCTGACAGTAAAGTTACCAAAAAAAACAACAGGGAATGAAGCGGGTGCATACATCTTATCAACTTCCTCATTACATTATGTCATGGTTCCAAGCTCGCAAGGATATATTAGAGTATAGAAAGTCCAGAATCGGTAATCATGCCTTAGAGAAACAAAAAAAGCACCACACTTATATAACAAATAGCACAACATATACATCACACACCCGAAAACTAAAAGCATCAGATTATTCATGCTCAAATATTGCACGTTATTTGACTTGTATTTTGAATAAAATTGTCTCTCAAGATAATAAATACTTATTCGGATTTAAAAGCAAAAAATAAATTTCCCATGCTGTCAATTATGTTTTGGAAAAATAGAAATTTAGGAGAAAAAGGGAAAATGTATACTAACATGTATTCTTTGGGGGAAAAAATAGGCGTAACACAACGTGCATTGTCTGAGAAAAAAGGGTGGATCATAAAGTACATTTTTGTTGATATTCTATTTATTCTAAGACAAGCATTGCCTGAGAATAATTTACCAAAAGACTTGAAGAATAAGTAGAAGGAACACCTCCAAAACTGACATATTTGACCTCTTTGTTGATCCCCTACTAAACAACGAATTGATGAGTTTGGTAGAATATCTTTTACATTTGATGATGGGAGAAAAGGAAAAAAATGTTGATTGAGCACAGGTGCCTATATCGACTATGTTGTTAAAACTTAGGAACCTCCTACTAAAATACGAGTGATTAGAAAAAAAATCACTAAAACCTCACCTGACCCGCTAACTGTATATAATAATTTTCTAACTATATCACATTATTTTTCCATCCTAAATGGTCACCATGAGTTACCGAAAAAACGGGGATTGAAACGGACAAAGGTGCATACATCTTATCGGCTTCCCATTACTTTACACCATGGTTCCAAGATTGCGAGGATAAATTAGAGTTAAACAAGTCCACAATCGGTAGTCATGCCTTAAGGAAATAAAAAATTCACCATAGTTATATAAAAAATAGCACAACATATACATCACACACCTTAAAGCTAAAAAAGGTCAAATTTTACCAAAAGAAACAAGTCAAAAATTAAATTAGCAAATGGATTAGATACAACATTGAATAACAGAAATTCTAAACCAAACTAAATCATCACAAATAATAGTCAAGAACAAGAGTACTTAAACAAATAGATCTAAAATTCTCTTTTATAAACCGTACAATGGAACTACATTGTCAAAACTACATTACAAATTATCCATGCTTGAATATTGCATGTTATCAGACATGAGTTTTTATTCAATAATATTTTCTCTCATAATAAGAAATACTTATTTGGATTTTAAAGCAAAAATTTATTCCCCATGTTATCAACTATTTTTGAAAAAATAGACAATTTAGGAGAAAAAGGGAAAATGTATACTAATGTGCATTCTTTGGGCAAAATGGGTATAACAAAACGTGAATTATCAGAGAAAAGATAGGTATGTCTTAAAGTACATTGTTGTTGATTTGTATCTCTCCGCAATAGCTTAGAGCTATTGCACGGTGGTTGGAGTATCAGCTACCAATTTTTTGTACAATTTCTATTGGCCAATGTTGTTAAGGTATCCTGAGATAACAATGATATATGTCATGTCTATACCTTCTAGCTTCTTCTGTGAAACTCCTGTTACAAACCCTAGTTGACTCATTAGGTTCTGCCGAAGGTTCACCAGATTCTTTACTGTCTTAGCAAATTTATTTAGTTGCTAGAAGCATTCAAGTATGCTTTGATCGGAGGCATGGTAATCAATGAGATGTCCTCTTGGTAAGGACTCAAAACACTAGAGAGCTTTACATATGATGTACGGTCATACTAGCTTGGATCAGATGTTGGGAGGAATGTCTCGTGATACTATGACCTAGTGATAGGTCATTAGAAACTATCCGGGATTAGACACTTCGTTGCAGGTGGTGATGTTATCTAGGATATTCTGCACTAGGTTCTAAGAGTAATTTGATAAGAAATGGGTAATTGAGTCCCTGAGGAGCTCCATCGTTTATTCTGTATTAATAGACAATTTGTAATAAGTACGGAAAAAGTATTTACATCCTAAAATACAATATTGACTAGATCAATTTTTATCAATCATATCAATTACATTTACTAACACACCCTCGTAGTCGAAGCTGGAGCTGGGTGGATGCAAAGACTAGACAAAAAATCCAAGAACAGAGGAGATGAGAGCCCATTGGGGAAGATGTCGGCATATTGGTAAGCAGACAGAACATGAAGTACTTGAACCTGACCAAGAGCTAACTTTTTGTGAACAAAGTGCAAGTCGATCTCAACGTGTTTGGTGCACTGATGTTGCACTAGGTTTGATGAGAGATACACTGTAGAGATGTTGTCCCAGTAGACAAGTAGCTCGCTGGAGTGGGACATGAAGTTCACAAAGGAGATTTTGCAGCCAACGTGTTTTGGCCATTGCATTTGCAATGCCTCTATATTCAGCCGCTGCGTTATATGGTATGTTGATGCTTGGATGACCAGGTTATTAAATTGTCGCCAAAATAGACACAATACCTAGAAGTGGAACGAAGGGTTATCGGGACACCCAGCCCAATCGGCGTTGGAGTAGGTTGTGAGGGTCGAGGTCGATGACGGATGGAACTAGAGGCCAAGATTAGTGGTGCCTTGGACATATTTAATAATCCGCTTAAGAGCCTGGAAGTGGGGCTCTCTCGGATCATGCATGAAGAGACAAATTTGTTGCATAGCGTAGGCAATGTCCGACCTTGTAACAGTGAGATACTGTAGAGCACTGGAAAGACTTTGGTAAATAGATAGATCAGCTAGAGGTAGGCCAACTCTGGCTGCCAGCTTGGATTTGGTGTCCACGGGCGTGGAGGTTGGTTTGCATGTAGTCGTTTTGGCGCGATCGATGAATTCTAGAGCATACTTCTATTGCGAAAGAAATAAACACGACTGATTTCGTGTAACAGAGATGCCAAGGAAGTAGCTAAGAGGGCCAAGATCTGTCATGGCAAATTCCTGGTTGAGCATAGAGGTGAGCCAATGAAGAAGAACTGTGGAGGAGGCAGTAAGAATGATGTCATCCACGTATAAAAGCAAATAGGCGGTCTCTCCCCGAGAGCTGTATATGAGCATGGAGATGTCACCGTTACTGCTTCGAAAACCAATCTGGTGAAGGTAGGTGGAAAGTCGATGATACCAGGCACGGGGAGCCTGTTTCAATCCATATAGAGATTTGCGCAAGAGACACACATGATTTGGGCATTG
The DNA here is from genome assembly GCA_037428765.1 of Rubia yunnanensis. Taxonomy (NCBI): domain Eukaryota; kingdom Viridiplantae; phylum Streptophyta; class Magnoliopsida; order Gentianales; family Rubiaceae; genus Rubia; species Rubia yunnanensis. Next base: position 40,919,705 of record CM075061.1, on the reverse strand, counting down.
CCTATCAGTGAAATCAGGTGGTTGATGCATATACATAGTTTCCTCCAAGTTACCGTGCAAGAAAGCATTCTTGATGTTGAACTGGTGGATGGGCCAAGCTCGGGACAGAGCAATGCTGAGAATCAGACGAATAGTGGTTGGTTTCACGATAGGGCTGAAAGTCTCATCACAATCGACACCCACCTGTTGAGACTTGCCATTGACAACCAAGCGGGCCTTATGTCTCTCTAGCGTGCCGTCAGACCTATACTTATGCTTTAACAGCCACACACAACGAATAACATTAGCATCAGGCAGCCTTGAAACCAAGTCCCAAGTACCATTTTTAATAAGATCACTAAATTCATCTTTCATAGTGGCTTGCCAGTTCGAGTCCTGCAGGGCACATATCAGAGAGGTTAGGAGAGGGTATGTAGAAGAGAAGGATGGCGGACAATTGTATTTGGGATTCGGCTTATGTATCCTAGCTCGCAGACGAGTGGCCATGAAATGACAAGGAAAATGTGGTGGGATGCTAGGTATTGGATGTTTAGATGGTGAGGATGGAACTGGTGTTGGCGAAGAAACATGTCATGATTTGGTAGAGGTGAATGGAGCTTGTAGTGATAGTATTTGGAGGAAAATGCCAAGGAGAAGTGGTGATGGATCAAAGGATGGGATGGCAGAATCAGTCATGTTGATGTACTCATGTGGCTTGGCAAAGGAAAATGTCATCTCGTCAAACAAAATATGTCGGGAAATGAGAACTCGGTGTGAGCCAAGAACCAAGCATCGATAGCCCCTGTGATCTAAAGAGGGGTCAAGGTAGACACATGGGATTGATCAGGGAGCAAATTTGTGGGGAGCTGTGGCGGAAGTGTCGGGGTAACACAGGCAGCCGAAAGTGCGAAGATGGGAGTATGTGGGTCCACACTATAATAGAGTGTAGGTTGGTGTGTGGTTTTGTATGGCTTTGGAAGGCAGGTTGTTGTGAAGATATGTGGCAATATGAAGTGCTTCAACCTAGAAGCGATGTGGTAAAGAGGCATGTGTACAAAGGGTGCGGGTAATGTCATTAAGTGTGCGAAGTGCTCTCTCAGCTTTGCCATTCCGAGGAGAAGTTTGTGGGCAAGCAAAACACATTAACATGCCATGTAAGTCACAAAAGGTGCAGAAAGACTGGTTCACAAATTCACCACCCATGTCACATTGAAAAGTTTTGATATTAGTATGAAAATGTGTTTCGACCATGGTATGCAATTGCACCAATTTGGAGTTGCATCAGATTTGTGTTTGAGTGGATAAATCCAAATAAAGTTAGAAAAATCATCCAACAATAATAGATAATACTTGAAACCACTGATGCTAGAAACATGAGAAGTCCATATGACACTATGAATGATATCAAAGTGTTAAAAAGTAACAGTTTAGGAATTTGAAAAAGGAAGACGCGTGTGTTAAGCAATCTGACAAGATGAACAAATGGCAAAACATGTGGCTTTATTAAAAATAGAATCCCTGACTTCTAAGAAAACCCAAGATATGATCTCTTAGGTGACCTAAACGAGCATGCCAGGGTGGGGGTTGGGAAGCAAAAAAGCATAGACCTATGAGACAGTGGCCGGATATACAAATCCCCAAGACTATTACATCTCGTTTTGGTTTTTCCGGAAGTGAGGTCCTTTACAAATATTATCAATGGTAAATTTTCTAATAGAGACCAAAATTTTGATAATATTGGGAGTGTGTAAAGCATTTTTGAGATGAAAAGACGGGGATGTGTTTAAGGATGCAAAACTTTTACCAACTGGAATAGTACTTCCATTACCAACATAAAATATGTGATAAAGTGCTCGAATTAAAATAGGAACAAATGTTACCTTAGTTCGTGGTCATGTGAGAGGAAGCCCTGGTATCTATGTACCAATTTTCAGAAGGTTGATGAAGTGACATAGTGATGAAAGACGGGGATAAATCACCCGGGTACTGTTGTGTAGGGGCTTGTTGCTGCTGGGCTAGAGCTAAGTACTGCTGCCCATATAAAATCGGACCTGGGCCTGGGCCCAAGATGGAGCCCTTTGGCCCAAGGTGGCCCGTGTACTGGTCATTGGCCTAAAAGGCTTGACCTTGGCCCTGCAGTTGACTGAATTGCCCAGTTCTTATTCGACTCTGCGCTGGAGCAGTTGGGAACGGGCATGGAGGAGGAGCCCAGCCCGCCGGCCAGTAGGGTAACCCCGTCGGTGGGTACCACGGCGGATGGTCGGCGGAGCCTTGTCTATTGGCGTGGAGACCGGAGTGGAGCGACTGTCCACGGCCGTGACCACCACCGGAGGGCACCTTTCGTCCTCTGCCATGGTAGCGGCCACCTTGCCGCTGGTGGCCTTGGTCGGCGGCGATTGGTGCCACGCTTGGCCCGCCGCCGGAGAGGAGAGCATGTTCGCCATCTGTTGAGCGGTTCCGACAGGATTTCTCACGGGTGAGCATGCTTCGAGCTACAGAGGAGGGGAGCGGCGTCATTTGGCTGATTATACTGCCGACAGTGCCGTAGGCGGCGGAGAGTCCTTTAATTAATTGGAGGACGAGCCGCTGGTCACTAACTGAACTGTTGACATCTCCGAGTTGATTCGCCAGCGATTTGAGGTGCTGATAGTAGCCGGAAATAGAGGGAAAGGATTCTTGGCGAGCGATGATGAACTGACTTTCAAGGTCAGTGGCCCGAGCAGTGTGATTATCGTGGAAGATGTCTTTAACGCGGAGCAGGCTTCACGAGCAGTTGAACCAACCTGAGTCACGGTGAGAAGAAGGTCATTACTAATGGTGCCGTAGATCCAACCGAGAACAATGGCGTCTAATTGCTTCCATTTGGCTTCAGAGACATTGTCCGGATGAGGAGCGATGTAGTCCAAGACATTGTGTGCACGAGCTATGATTTGGAAGAGCTCGGCCTAGGTATGGTACTTAACTTTGTGGAGATCCATTACAAATGGTATATGATTACGAATGTTTGTAATTGATTGATCCGAGTGAAAACATGAGGTTGTATGTTGTACATGTGGTGTTGGGGGTGGTGGAAGAGTGGTTGTTGTCACTGTCAAAAGAGTTGGTTTTAGCGGAAGAGCAGGCCATCGCAGGAACGGAAGAAGGAAGGTATGAAGAAGGAAAGTGTTATTATGACTCTGATACCATGTAATTTGATAAGAAATGGGGTAACTGAGTCCCTAAGGAACTCCATCGTTTATTCTTGTACAATTTTTACAAGGTATAAATACGGAAAGTATTTACATCCTAAAATACAATATTAACTAGATCAATTTGTACCAATAATATAAATTACATTTAATAACACTAAGGAGTCGCCGGTATAAACAGCAAATAGACGGCCTACCACACCTCGTTGATCATACACTCTATCTTTTTATCGATAATGCTGAGATTACTATTTTTTACGGGACATCCATGCGTTACTGGAGTCATCTTGGGTAAAAACCCATCAAAGGTTATATGGTGTCGTTGCTGCATAAAGTGGGTATAACCAATCGTGCATAAAGTGGGTATAACCAGTCGTGACATAAAGTGGTGTCATTGCCCAAGCCAAAGGCCATATGGCAGGACCAGTGGATAGATCCGTCCTTGTTTATGTATCAGCACATCTCCTGATGTGTGAAGAAGTGGAGAGGTCCTCTATTTAACGATGGTCGATCGTTGCGGGGATTGCTCCATCAGATAAGAAGCCACCCCAAGGGCCAGGTTGTCTGAAACGAGGAGATTTGGGAAATAGTTTTCTGATTTGATATTCACGGAATGAGAGTGATTTAGACCCAAATATACATGAGTTGACTAGACTAACTAAATAAAGTACATAATCTATTACAATACAAACTCTATTACTCCCCCTCAAGTTGAAGCATGAAGATCGAGAATGCCCAACTTGGAACTAAGATGGATGAAAGTTGCCCGTCCTATTACTTTGGTGAAAATGTCCGCAGGCTGATCCGAAGTGGAAATATGATGAGTAGAAATGACACGCGAAGACACTGGATCATGAACAAGATGGCAGTCAATCTCTATGTGCTTGGTTCTCTCATGAAATACCGGATTGCCTGCAATGTGAAGGGCAGCCCGACTATCACAAAAGAGTCGAACCGGAGAAGAGTGGGAAACACAAGTGAGCGAAGAAGAGAATAGAGCAAAAGTATTTCACAGCAAGCATTGTCCATAGCTCGATGCTCGACCTCTGCTGAAGAACGCAAAACAGTGTGTTACTTCTTGGTCTTCCAAGAAACTGGCGAGACGCCTAAGGTGACAAAATTCCCTGCTATAGAACGTCGAGTGATGGGAAAAGTTGCCCAGTCAGAGCCGCAGTAGGCAGTCAGAGCCAAACTACTATCTCAAGAAAGAAATAGACCCTGTCCTGGACTGCCTTTAACATAGTGTAGAACCCTCAATGCTACAGACCAATGATCCACTTTTGGCTGCTGCATAAATTGCGAAAGAGTATGAACTGCAAAATTAAGCTCAGGCCTAGTGATAGTAAGATGGACCAAATTTCCAATAAGGCGACGATACTACTCAGGGTGATCATAATTCGGACCAGAAGCTTTGGCATGGGCCTGCGTTGGATCCATAGGCGACGTAATGGGCTTGCAGCCAAGCAGACCAGCTTCGGCCACCACCTCCAATGCGTACTTGCGCTGAGAGATAAATATTCCTGATGGATTTCACGCAACTTCCAGTCCGAGAAAATACTTAAGAATCCCGAGATCCTTCATATGAAAGCATGCCGACAAGTACTGCTTAAAAGTAGATATAGCAGTGGAACTATCTCCAGCAATAATGAAATCATCGACATACACCAAAACATGAAGAGTGTGACCAGAATGGGTAAGGCTGAACAATGAGAAATCTGCATAGGACTGTCGAAACCCATACTGGCGAAGAGCACGTGCAAGCTTAGAAAACTAGTTTCTAGCAGCCTGCCTGAGACCATACAAGGACTTGTGTAGGCGACATACCTGACCAGGAAGTGCCTTGGAGTAGCCTGGTGGTGGAGTCATAAATACAAGCTCGTCCAAGTCGCCATGTAGAAAAGCATTATGGACATCCATTTGGTGTAGTTCTCAATTTCGTACAGTAGCAACAGAAAGAAATGTACGAACTGCTACCATCTTGGCAACTGGAGCTAAAGTCTCATTGAAGTCAATGCCTTCAACCAGGCGATTCCCCAACACAACAAGACGGGCCTTATAGCATTCAATATCGCCATTAGAATTGTACTTGATGCGACACACCCATTTACAACCAATTGGCTTCTTGCCCGGAGGAAGAGCTGTGAGAGACCAAGTACCATTTCTCTCGAAGGCCTCAAGTTCGGCGTGCATGTCATCACGCCAAGGAGTTTGTTGTATGGCCTCCGAGAATAGAACTGGTTCATGGCCTGAGGTGACTGCTGCTAAGAACTGAGCATGAGCCGGAGCAAACTTAGTTGAGGAGACAAAGCTGGTAATCGGATATGTAGTGGAAAAGACAATCGATTAAGAATCATCATGACACATGGAATTGAAAACAAAGTTCTTTAGTAAAACATTGGGTTGATGCTTGTGCGAGTTGCACCGAACGTCCAAAATAACCTCTTCGGCTGGAGAGCTGACCGCAGCAGGCTGCGATGAGCAGTCACTGGTTGGCGCGAGCTCGGCTGCAGATGGGGGCAGCGCTGGCTGAACGGCTGTGGACGAGCTGCAAAGGTCCATAGAGATGCTCCCCCTGACCGTGGAGAGGGGAAAATTGGCAAAGAACTCCCCTTTTTCGCGGGGGGGGGGGGGGGGGTGAAGTATCTGGATTGTCGAAAACAGTCGGATGAGGGTCAATCTGCGTCGAAGTAGTCAACAAAGAAGTGGATGGAACCTGAAATGGAAATATATCTTCAAAGAACACAACTTCTCTGGAAAAGAAAAACTTTTCCGATTCAAGATTATATAGACGCCAGCCTTGCCTTCAACTTGGATAACCCATGAAGACACATTTACGACTTCGAGCAGCAAACTTGTTCGTGGGCCGGGGAAGAGTGGGGGAGAAGCAGAGACAGCCAAATACCCAAATATCTAAGTACTCTGGATCTCTTTGTAAAATAAAATGAGAAGGAGTCTAATTTTGAAGAACCGCCATAGGAGTTCGATTGATCAGATAGCATGCTGTAAGGACACATTCACCCCAAAACTTGATTGGAAGAGCAACTTGAAACCACAAAGTACGTACCACATTTAGGAGATGGCGATGCTTGCGTTCCACTCTGCCATTTTGTTGAGGTGTGTAAGCGAATGAAGTCTCATGAATAATACCGTGGGAAGAAAAGTAATCCTTAAGACCAAAAAATCCAATACCATTGTCTGATCTAAAATGACAAATTGATGTCTGAAACTGAGTGGCAGTTAATGCACAAAAATCCATAACCAGTTTTGGAACCTCTAACTTGGACTTAATTAAATAAACCCATGTAACAAGAGAGTAATCATCAGCAATGGTAACAAAATAAGTAGCACCACAAGAAGAAGGAATTATGTATGGTCCCTAAATGTCACAATGAACAAGATCAAACAAGTGTGTGGCTTTATAATAAGTTAACTGAAAGGCAGCCCTTGTTTGTTTGGAATGAAAAAAAATATCACAAGGAGTAGCACTCCGTACATAATCACAAGAAACAGGTAAAGGCACTAAAACTGTAAATGAGGGATGCCCCAGTCTTCAATGCCACAACTCGGCCGAGGTCACCTTCTCGGACTTGGCTGCCGACCATGCACAGGCGGCTGTTGAGAAATGCCGCAACCAGTAAACTCCATTTCTATGCTCACCCACACCAATCACTATCTTCGTATCGCTTTCCTTAATTATAAGCAACTTTTTGGTCAGAAAGCAAAACAACGAGCATGTAGAAGAAACCTAGCAAAGGATAGGAGATTGCATTCCAATGTCAAAAGATACAGAACATGGTCAGTTCTGGCAGACTGAGAGAAAACCAAAGAACCTTCCTTGACTGCTAAAATAACATGGTTATCTGGAAGCTTAATAGGCACATGAGCAATATCGACAATATAATGTAGGATGGTAAGATTTCCAGTCATATGAAAAGAAGCACTCGTGTCGAGAATCCAGAGAGAGTGCTTACCAGTAGCATTAGAAGAAGGAGTGTTCATGGTTTTATACATCTACAACACGCCCTGCCACTGGCCGGGGCTGAGATTTAAGCCTCAAGTGGCGGACTCCGGGAGGGACATAACGCTGAAAACCTAAGTGGGGGCTTTCTGCTGTGCCGATAGAGCGACTATGGCTGGTGGACTGCCACGACCATGATCGGTGCCTGGGTTACGGATAACCAATTGATGAAAAAACCCTCAGGAACTCCATGGAGCTTCCAGCACTTGGAGATATCATACCCCTACTTTCCATAGTGAGAGCACACAAAACGACCTGCTAACAGGGCTGACCGATCAGGCGTAGAGAGAGACCGAGCGCGTGCCGATGAGGGTTACTTGGCTTGAGCCGCAAAAGCCATACCATCAGATTTGGTATCTCGTTCAAGCATGAGAGTCTTATGGCGTTCTTCTTGCTTAACTAAAGCATAAATGTGATTGATGGATGGGAGGTGTTCTTGTGCCATGATGCTAGAGCGAAGAGTTCTAAATGAGTCATCCAGCCCAAGAAGAAACAGATGAAGACGCTCAACATCGCGTTCTGCACGAAGTTTGGCCGTGATATCACAAGTACAATTTGCACAGAGACATGCTTGAAGGGGAACATATATCTGGACGTCATTCCAAATCTTCTTGAGAGCGCTATAATATGACAACAGTTTTCCCACCTTGGCAACAATTTTCCAAGTCTGAACGAAGCTAAAGAAGGCGCAGCTCGTTACCTATAGAGAATCGACGATGCAGTTCCTCCCAGAGCTCAAAAACAGTTTCTGGATAAGGGAAGGAAGATCTTAGAGATGAATCAATAGATTGTACAACCCATCCGATGAGCATGGAATTGACACTGTACCAGTCATCAAGATCAATAGGGGCAACATCATCCTGAGAGATGCGACCATCAATAAAACCTAGTTTACGTTTATCCTTGAGTGCGTTCTTCATCGAGGTTTCCACTCCTGATAGTTATCACCCTTGAGAACAACCAAACAGAGAGACAGGCCCGGGTGATCCGAAGGGTGAAGATAGGAGGAAGACGAATGATCAAGAGGTCGTTGCAGTGCCTGAGGACCATCATCACCATGGAAGCTCGAAGGTGGCGCTGGTGGTGGAGTGTCGCCGGTGGGTGGAGGCAGCGCCGGTATGTTGATGACGCTGTCTGAATCGCTCATAGTTGGGCGGTGAATGTGGACGGCGGTGGTGGTGAAAAAAATAGGGTTTCAAAGACTTAGCTCTGATACCATGAAATGAGGAGATTTGGAAAAGAGTTTTCTGATTTGATATTCATAGATTGAGAGGGATTTATACCCAAATATACATGAGTTGACTAGACTAACTAAGTAAAGTACTTAGTCTATTACAATATAAACTCTATCATTGTCCTATAGTGATTAAAGCATACTACAACTGTTGTATCATCGGCTTTTGCATTAGTTGCAACTGTTGTAATAATTATGCCTTTGTCTGCATATATATATATATATATTGTTGTGGTTGTATCGTCCATAGGACCTATGTAGGTACGAGTACTTGCACATGCATAAAGCATGGTATTCTCACATTAGTGAATTGCATCCCATCTATTGGTATATATGAGATGCAACTAGCATTTGGGTTTGGCTGAGAGTGAGCGATAATTTCAACATTTTTTTCCAGTTGCAGCAATAGAGTTACGACTTTCCTTTACGAATACAGTGTAGTCTGTCCTGTGCTGCTAGATGAATTCTTGTCTGATGACTTGTTCTCCTACATATCTAGTGATATTTTTATCTGCATTCCTGATGTCTCAAGATTCCTATGCCACATATATGGCCATACCTCTAGTTGTGATCAAATCAGCAGGTGGCACCATGATGGTTACATGGTCGATTGATGGATTTCTTGCGGGTGATGGGGATGACTGTCATTTTTTGATCAGTCAATAATGGAGGATCAGTCGTTGTAGGCGATTTAACCTTAGGCGGTGGACTGGTGCAAATTGGTGTGGTCTGCTGAAGTTGATCTTCTCCGTTAACTTGGATGGAACTAGCCTGTGAGTTACTTTTCAGCATGTTTATCTTTGACGGTGCCATCGGTTGTTGATGCGTGTCGAATCAGATATGATAGTTGAACCTTGATGTAATGCACCAAACCTGCAAAAGAGTAGTCGGGGGGGAATTGGATGACTAGAATGAATTACTACTTTGCCAGTTGGATTTCGGTCCATCAAAATGTGATGACATGGCCTTTGGCCCAAGTGAAAAATGATGACAGGGCCTTTGGTCAAGAGAAGAGTTTCAAGGTCTGGCCCTTACCACTTATCACATTTCTTATTGAAGTCATTATCCTTACAATTATTTAAATGATAAAAGAACTCACAAAAGTTCATGAAAATGATTCAGTTCTCATATGACCCATCAATTTGTTGCTAAAGTCAACTCAAAAAAGAATCTGATTCTAGTAGCTAGGTAAACAAAGAATTTGTCTAGGAAGAAATATGATTCTATTGGAGTGGTGCACTTGAAAGAATCTCATCAACAAAGTTCTTTCAAAATGCATGCAACAATATTTTGAGAGCTTTCTTTGATGATGCATGATTAATTCCGGTCGAATGCAATTGTGATGGTTTTGAAAAATGGCCATTTTTGTAGAGGACGTATTCTCCGAATGCGTCCTCTCTGTTTTATATATTTTTTTACTCTTCATTTAGAGGACACATTTAGCTTTATATATATATATATAAACCAAAATTTAGAGGACGCGTTCGCTGAATGCGTCCTCAATATATCTAATTTTTTTACCACCATGTGTCATTTCGGTTTTATTTTATTTTTTACCTGGTTTTATATAATTTTTTAACCTAATTTTATATTAATTGTTTTTTACCCCCAGTGATGAGGACGCATTCTCTGAATGCGTCCTCTCGGTTATAACAAATAATTAATCCAGCATTCTCTGAATGCGTTCTAAATTTAAAATGAATTTTTTAATCAGTCTTCTATCTGATTTTCCAATTTTTGTTTTTTATATATTCGTTGTCCCCAATAGCGCATCCTTAGACCGAAGATAATGGAAAAATGTGATTGTGGGTGTTGCAATTTTTTTAAAATAATCTTGAATATAGAGTAGGAATGAAATATTAAAAACTTCTGAAGTTACTACATTATTTGAATCGTAATTTGGAAAATTCTTTTTTTGTTAGAATTTTACACTTTTTCCAATGTTAACTAATATGAAAAACAAAAATGTAAATGTAGATGCATTTAATGTCTACGAAATTAGAGATGAAAATGAAAACCAAATAAACATGAATTGATTCAGAGATACAATATTCGAAGAACACGTGTCAAACAGATATGTACAAACATAATGAAATGAATACTCAACGGCATGTAATGTACTAATGACGCCCTCTACAAAGCTTTCCACCCGTTCCACATGGGGGATGATGTATGGTGCGGGATGTATGCCATGGAACAGTCATCTGAGTAGAAACATGTACGCTGTCATGCAGAGCTCTCTTTGTAAAATCCTTCTCCATATCATCGCCTGCGTCCTCATTCAAATCATGCTGGACATGTGGAATACTACTTGTATCTAATGGAGAAGTAGGTGACATGTACGCATGACTAGCAGTGGGAGTAAAATATGCAGTGAAATCAGCTGTAGTAGTGTCATAGTGTGAGGGTCCACCATGTGGTGGTCCAGCATTCGTTGGACTCGCATGCAGGGCCCGGCTTCAAATGAACCAATGTGATTGACCACCCTGTTGACCAGGTGGAGCTTGACGGTGGCTTCTGATTTCAATATATCTCACACCAATGGGAGGTTCCTTACAGTGAACATATGGCTGATAAAACTGCAGTTTGGAGGGCTCATGTGCATATTGTAGAGTACGTGTGGCAACACCATGTACCCCCCTGATAACGTCCGTGGAACGTGGGGGACATTCATCCAAATTAATATCTGACATAAGGCGCATCTCGGACATTGCCTGCAACAACATAAAAGAGATAAATATGTTAGATATTAAAAATTGAGGGAATCTAAAGTATTATTTGTTAATATTATTAGAAATTTAGGAAATACCATTGATGTGTCCATTTTATGTACATATTTTAGTACTTTTTGGGATCACTTTTGTGCTCTTTTGTTTTCAAGAATTTGTGTTTTACCTTGAAATTTTCTTAGGAGAGGTAAGAGTGACTTTCCGCTCGTTTACCTTTTTCTAAGTGTATTTTGATTGACAAAGGAAGAACATCGAGACTTGAAGACCGGAGACCATGGAAGATCACCTTTTGAAGACTTTGAAGATTTGAAGACTAGCTTTGAAGATTGAAGACAAAAAAAGAATCGAGGATTTGAAGGCAAGGCGACACAAGGGTGAAAATGGTCATTCCCGCCCAGGCGAACCCAATCCCTCCCGGGCGAGAGCCTGCTACACTTTTTCTTTTTGCTTTTCTTTTCCTCCCTCTTGTACTATAAAAGGAATTTTTGGCCACCCACTTCATACCTTATCCTTCTTGGCCGAAATTCCCCTTCTCCCAACCCTAGGTTCTTTATTTTTTTCCATATTTTCTCTCTTCATTTCTCTATGCATTTGTTTATAGATGTTAGTATGAACTCTTGTAGCTAAATCAAGTTCTTGGGAGCAATTGATTGAATCTTCCAAGCTTATGTAGTAAGATTCTATGTTTGCTCATTTATGAACATTTATTGGAGATGATTTGTTATGCCATTAAGGTTGTGTTTTACATCATTTATACCATGAGTTGTTTGAGTATATTAAATGTTTGTCAGATTGAAATGTTAGGGTGTTAGGAAAATTGCAAATTTCTTGACTCATTTGATATGAAAATTTAAGAGCATGGATTTAGAACTTCTTGTGTATAATGTGAGATAATTCTTGCTAGATGAGTATGTTAATGTGGTTTGTTCTCATATTTGTCATATAGATGCAAAGAAAGGTTGAACCTTGAATGTTGTTTGTTCTTAGTTTAATCTAATGAATGCTTTGTTTGGTTCAATGAATATGTCTTTGGTAGAAGGCTTGTTATTATCAAACCTATGGTCCTTTGGGTGAAATGCCATTGATGAAACACCCTTATGATGTTGTTTGTCTAGGGTGATCATCAATGAGGTTTGCAAATGGTCGTTGTTTGTTTTTGCAAACTACTCTTAAGAAGGAATGAATGTTGATCTTTGAATGAGAAATAATACATTCCCCATATGAGAAATGATACATTCCCCATAGACAATAAAATGTAATTGAATGAGTGAATGAATCAATGAGCTATATGAAGTTTGGAAGTGGAAATCTATTTCCCCCAGGGCTCCGTAAATTATCATTTACATCGCATCTTTAGTTGTATTGCATGATTAGCATAGTTCTCTTGCTTTGCTAGTTGTGGTATTTCAATTTGATAACTTAGGATCAAACCAACCAAACCCCCCCCCCCTTTGTTTACATGCTTATATATGTATGTATATGCCTAGTATGTCTTCTTCTATATATGTTTAAACACTTGAAAAGATCCCTCTTCTCGTGGATGACCCCGACTTGCTATCATCTACTTTATTGTAGATAGGAAGCAACATGGCTTAAAAGTATTAACTTTGAGAGGTACGACGATGACCTCCCAAATTTTGGCGTCGCTGCCGGGAAGAGGCATTTATTTTTAAGTGTTTGGGCATATTATGTGTGATTATATGCTATTTGTAAATATTTTTTAGTTTGATTTTATTTTGATTTCTTAGTTGATTTGCCATTTTCACTTGGCTTGGAGACGTATTGTTCGAGTTCTTGGTGTATGGTTCGCACACGATCCTCTTCACAAGAATCCCTACACCACAACCCCGAGTTTACGTTGAATTTGAGACGGGCTAGGAGGCTTTCTTTGGAAAGTATGAATAACACCCCTCCTAGTGACCATTTTGTGGATACATCTTCCTCTATGGAGCATCAAATTGAGCACGAATATGGGCTCCCTCCTCTCCAAGGGCGAGCTCCTCCTCTCTACCAAAGAGAGATTCCTTTGAGGAAAGCTTTGCTAAGAGACATCATGGCCCCCAAACTCAATCAACAACCGATATGCATCGAGTATCCCGTGGTTGGACCGAACGGACACTTTGAGCTAAAGACCGGGTTCATCAACATGCTACCCATCTTCCTTGGTAGGCAAGGGGAGAATGCCAACAAACACCTCACCGAATTTCACTTCTTGTGTGGTGGTACGGTCCCCATGGGGTGGGTGAAGATTTCTACAAGTTGAAGGCATTCCCGTTCATACTAAGGGATGGTGCAAGGGATTGGCTCCACTACCTACCGCCCAAGAGCATTAAGAGTTGGCTTCTTAAATGACACTTGCCCACTTTGCAAGAGGACTATGTTGAGGAGGTGAGAGCCATGGGATATCAAGGAAACCAAGGCTACCAAGGCAACCAAGGATATCAAGGTGGGCAAGGCTACCAAGGTCACCAAGGCTACTAAGGTTATCAAGGGTACCAAAATCGGCCGTACAATTCAGGAAATTGTGATAACCAGAACCTCCGGTATGGAAACCCTTAAGAAAGCCAAAACCCTCAACCCTATCGACCTCCTCAACAACAATATAGGCTACCTTAACAACAATTTCAAAGTCTCCAAGACAAACCTCGAGACCAAATGGAGAGCTCGGGGTTAACAAAGGATGAGGTGATGCAAGCCATTCACCCGTCAGGCATGTGTGCGGAGAATAGTGAAAAATTCCAAGATAAAGCCAAGACGAGCATCAAGAACTTGGAAACTAAAGTGAGCCAAATAGCTCAAGTGGTGAATCAGATGGAGGCCCAGGAAAAGGGTAAACTACCCTCCCAACCGGAGATCAACCCTCGACAAAATGTGAGTGCAATCTCATTGAGAAGTGGAGGGGAAGTGAAGGAGTCCTAGGAAAAGGTTTTTGTTGAGCGGATGGTTGAGAAAGAAGAAGACCATGAAAGGAAGGCCGAGGAGTTGGCCAAAGAAAGCAAAGAAAATGAAATTGAGGTGGAGACATTTGTGCCAAGATCGGGATCAAATCCTGAAACCTCATCCCTACCATACAAGAAGTCAAGAGGGGCGGAGATCCCTATCTATGCGCCGAAACCATCATTTCTGGAGGCATTAAAGGATAGGAGGAAACCAAAGACATCTACGAAGTCTTTCGTAGATGCGAGGTAAATATTCCACTCTTAAATGCTCTAAATCAAGTTCCTAGGTATGCAACATTTCTTAAAGAATTGTGTACCATCAATAGGAATCAACAATTGAAAATTAAGAAAAAGAGTGTGAAGAGTGAATATGTCTCCGTCGTGTTTGATGATGACATGCCACCTAAATGTGATGATCCAGGAATGTTTACAATCCCTTGTGAGATTGGAGGCAAATGTGTTAACAAGGCCATGTTAGACTTGTGTGCTTCAATCAATGTAATCCCATATTCCTTGTATGAAAGTCTAAATCTAGGCATTTTGCACAAAACCGGGGTTGTTATCCAACTAGCCGATCACTCTAGCACATACCCGAAACGTATTGTGAAGGATGTGTTGGTGAAAGTGGATTCTTTGACATTCCCCACGGACTTTTATGTTCTTGAAATGAGAGGTGACAATAGTTATAAGCCTATTCTTTTAGGAAGATCATTTCTAAAGACTTCAAGGACCATAATTGACGTGCATAAAGGAACATTGACCATGGAATTTAATGGGCGGAAGGTAGAATTTGACACTAATAGTTCTATTGATCATCCTAGTAGATACCATTCTTGCCAAGCCATTCATTTTATTGATGATAAAGAGCAAGATGTAATGAAGCACAAAGATGGTAGTTCCTTAAACATTGCCATAGATGATGGTTTGAGTGATGCTTTGATTTCAAATGTTGTTAGTACTAACTTGAAGGAAAACAACAATGGCAAATACACTCTTGGTAAAACAACATCCAACACGTTTCGTGCATCCACGGGTAAGCCAATAATGGTGGTTTTCCCTCCTTCTCTTGAGAAGACTTCGGTGGAAGAGTGCAAACCACCACCGAAAGCTCTTAAATGTTCACCCCTTGGAGAAGGAGGGAAACTCCCGAATGCTCACGTGCTTGAGATCACCATGGAACAAAAAGGTGAGTTATTGGAAATGTTGAGGGAACATGAAGAAACCCTTAGCTATTTGAAGAAGGTTTTATTGGGGGATGATGTGAATCCCGATTATTTTAACCCGGATCGGGGAAAGGGGACCGATCATCTCGGTTCATTTTGTGAGTAAGCTTCAAGAAGGGGAGTAAGTCGTGCCGACGACGTTAAATAAACTCAGTTTTGATCATCCGGATAGTCATTAGGGACATTTCGTCGATGTTATCGCAATTTATTTTTATTGTTATTTTTCATTGTTTTAATGATCACGGTTGTGTTTTCCATGATTTTGTAGCAAAATAGGTCGAGAATTGGAGAATCGACGACAATTTTGGAACGGAAAAATAAGCTTTGTTAAGGTTGAAAAAAAAACTGGGAGCAGGGGAGCTGGCCACGGGAAGCTGGAAGCTCTCCCACCCGGGCTGCCAAACTCCCGCCCGCACGACACGCAAGGGAAAATATCTGAAGCGGAGCTGGGACGTGCGCTGCCTGCGCGACTCGCGCGGGCAACGTCTGAAGCGATGCTGGGAGATACGCCGCGCATGCGAGGAGCGGCCCGCCCGCCCGAGCACTGTTCATGGGTTCACTGTTCATGACCAAAATTTTTTGCCTTTTCTCATTCCTTCTTCCTATTTTTCCTCTCTTCTCCATTTCCTCATTTCAAGAACTCTCCTAAATAACACATCTCCATCTTCCAAATTTCACCATTTTTTGTGGTGATGTGCTATATTGTCAATTGTTCGTTGGATTTTTGGAGCTTGGGGGAGTCGTCGCATCAATAGTTATAAGTTGTTTTTCCTTTGTCCTTATACTTGAAACGTATTACCTTAGGTGTTTTACATTGAGGGCAATGTATGATTTTAAGTGTGGGGAGGGGGGTTTAATGATTTACATGTACATAATTAGCTACTTTTGATTGGAAAACACAAAAAAAATGAAAAAATTCAATCCCGCTAAGTTGAAAATCCGGGAGGGTATCTTAGGCAACATTAGGGGCCCGGATAGGTCGAAAACCCGAGAGGGAGACCTAGGAAAAAATGAGAGGCTAAATGTGTGGAAAAGTGTGAGATTTAAGCCAAAAACGAAAACATGACGTGTGGCTAGGATAAAAACCTGAAAGGGCTCCTAGGTAAAATGAGAGAAAACGAGAGAAATTGAAAAATGTTAAGTGTTCACTCATTTTTCGGCGTTGGAGTCATAAGGTTGCGGTGTCCATATGGATGATCGGGTAGCTTGACATCTTGAGACCTCTTGGGATTGGGAAATTTAGCGGGGAAACGAAGTAAGTTATGAAATTCTTGATTGTTGATATACTTCATTTTTATGATGATATATTTGTATAAAGTGGAGTATGTGTTTGAACTTTATGTATGCTTTTAGCTTCAGCTTGTACCATTGGATTTAGGATTGTTAATTCGGGATTTGGAGATGTTTTAGGGATATCAATGAATTGATAGGTTCATATGGTTTGGGTAGATTTAGGAATGGGGGTTGTGGGAAACTTCTCATTTGATCTTAACGTTGGGATGTGTGATATTGAGAGTTTTGTGAGGTATTGACTTGGGGGAATAGTAGTTAGGATGTGGATACGTTAATTCCTTCGTGCACTTGGATCTTTTCTTACTCGAGGGCGAGTAAGGTTTAAGTGCGGGGAGGTTTGATGTGTCCATTTTATGTGCATATTTTAGTACTTTTTGGGATCACTTTTGTGCTCTTTTGTTATCAAGAATTTTTGTTTTACCTTGAAATTCTCTTAGGAGAGGTAAGAGCGACTTTCCGCTCTTTTACCTTTTTCTAAGTGTATTTTGTGTGACAAAGGAATAATATCAAGACTTGAAGACCGGAGACCATTGGAGATCAGCTTTTGAGGTTTTTGAAGATTTGAAGACTAGCTTTGAAGATTGAAGACAAAAAAAGAATCGAGGATTTGAAGGCAAGGTGACACAATGGTGAAAATGGCCATTCCCGCCCGGGCGAGGCCATTCCTGCCCGGCGGGAGCCTGCTACACTTTTTCTTTTTACTTTTCTTTAACTCCCTCTTGTACTATAAAAGGATTTTTTGGCCACCCACTTCATACCTTATCCTTAATGGCCGAAATTCCTCTTCTCCCAACCCTAGGTTCTTCATTTTTTCCCATATTTTCTCTCTTCATTTCTCTATGCATTTATTTATGGATGTTAGTATGAACTCTTGTAGCTAAATCTAGGTCTTGGGAGCAATTGATTGAAGCTTCCAATCTTATGTAGTAAGATTCTACGTTTGCTCATTTATGAACATTTATTGGAGAGGATTTATTATGTCAATAATGTTGTGTTTTACATCATTGATACCATTGGTTGTTTGTGTATATGAAATGTTTGTCAGATTGAAATGTTAGAGTGTTAGGAAAGTTGCAAATTTCTTGACTCATTTGATATTTAAATTTAAGAGCATGGATTTAGAACTTCTTGTGTATAATGTGAGGTAATTCTTGCTAGATGAGTATGTCAATATGATTTGTTCTCATATTTGTCATATAGATGCAAAGAAAGGTTGAACCTTGAATGTCGTTTGTTCTTAGTTTAATCTAATGAATGATTTGTTTGGTTCAATGACTATGACTTTGGTAGAAGACTTGTTATTATCAAACCTATAGTCCTTTGGGTGAAATGCCATTGATGAAACACCCTTATGATGTTGGTTGTCTAGGGTGATCATCAATGAGGTTTGCAAATGGTCGTTGTTTGTCTTTGCAAACTACTCTTAAGGAGGAATGAATGTTGATCTTTGAATGAGAAGTGATACATTCCCCATAGACAATAAATGTAATTGAATGAGTGAATGAATCAATGAGCTATATGAAGTTTGGAAGTGGAAATTGATTGCCCTCAAGGCTTCGTTCATTATCACTTACATCGTATCTTTAGTTGTATTGTATAACTAGTATAGTTCTCTTGCTTTGCTAGTTGTTGTATTTCAATTTTATAACTTAGGATCAAACCAACCAAAATCCCCCCCCCCCTTTGTTTACATGCTTATATATATATATATACCTAGTATGTCTTCTCTTATATATGTTTAAACATTTGAAAAGATCCCTCTTCTCGTGGACGACCCCGACTTGTCATCATCTACTTTATTGTAGATAGGAAGCAACATGGCTTAAAAGTATTAACTCGACCTCCCAACCATACACTCCATAGTAGCCCCGTCTCCATGAAAACCCTTCGTAACCGTTTGTGGTCGTATTGGCTGATCAATTAGGGTTGTTGTTCTGCAAAAATACCAATCCATGCTTGACCTCCCCCGACGGCCTCCAGTATGAAGCTATTTGTGTTCATCCTTGGTGACCAACTGCATGGGTATTGGTTGGATAAGGCCAAACTTCCTGAGAACACGATGAACATGATGGTACTTCATGACGTGCCAGCAAATGAGGTCAACACACAGTAGCCAGTTGTTGCTACCAGTTGTACAGTACTGTGGGAGTTGTTGCATGACATCCTCAGTGTATGACTACCAAATAAACTGACATAACAGACAAATGTTGTGGTTAGGAGAGAAAAACCTTTTTTTCCATTAGTTCAAAAAAAGGAAATCCGAATTACATTATACTTGATTTTCATGGAGAGATGTCAGCTGATCGCAGTACACTTTCAGTTTATGCATGGGTGATTGTGAGAAATCGTACCGGGCTCTCTACCAGTGAGGAACAAAATGAATAATATTAGCTATTCCTAGTAATTTCAATGATTTAAAATTTGTTTCCTTACTAATTGAATACGAACGTGGACCCAAGAGCACTCATGGTGACTGTCACTGGAAGTCGTCCGACAGGACGGATGATTAGTATTCGCTCTCATGCCCACAACTGACAATAAATAAACTATAATATAATATAATGTAAGAGGTCATTATGGACAGTATGTACAACTAACAAGTTTAACCAACAATGTTACCTGTAGTAAGACCAGTGGCCCGGATATGGATTTGACTTATGGGATTGCAGCGTCACATAAGCACCTGTACAAGTGTGCCAAAATGACACTCCCCAACTGTACTGATGTGCTCCATCTAAGTCCATCAATACCAATAAATAGAGCAGAGGGATCAGGTGCCCGGATGTGTCTGACATGAGCATTCCTCCGACCAGTAGTAGATGAAAATCCTAGCCTGCTGTTAACAATCTACCTCAGTAGCATCAAGAGGGAACGAACAGCGCAACAAGTTTCCCAACCAGCTAGCCCTTATTCGACCCCCTTTGATAGCACTCGTGTCTGGTGTAGCCCCCAGGTAGTAAGTGCACAACCTCTGTTAGTCATCTGTGTACTTGCTAGTGTTTACACTAGTGATTGCCATGCCATCGATCGGTAGACCCCATAGGATGCCCACATCCTGCAAAGTGATGGCAGCCTCCCCCATCTGTAGGTGAAATGTGTGCGTCTCTAGTCTCTAACGTTTGACTAAGGAAGTGATGAGGAATGGTCGATGTGAATTGGTGCGGAATCCAACAGTCCCTAGAATCCAGCTCCTCGCACATAGCGCATCGCTCGATTAGGGAACCCACCATTCCAACAAGCCCCATCGCACCGCCTCACCTACAGTGCCTCATCCTCCAAATTGCCGTTGTACAGAGCACATGCACGATAATCCCAGTGCAGGTAAAGAAAATCCTCATCAATGGGTCCTGGATGAAACATTGCGTATCCCTGGTGACAATCAGAATCACATGGAGAAATGATCAAAGGCAAGGCACCATAACTGCTATCATGTTGTCTCAGCCAATCCCAAGCAGATGGTTCGATACTCTCCAACTCTTCCTTGTACTCCCTCCACCTACTCTCCTTTCTGGGACGACCAAGCTGCCAAACCAGAGTCTTCAGATGCACATTCTTGAACTTCCCACACTCAACACTAAGGAAGTTGGACTGAAAATTCCTCAAGTAAAACCGGTGGTATCCTGCTGGCTCTATTCATTCATCCATATGTCTCATTGCATTCAAAATCCCATCATGACGATCCAATATAATAAAGATTGGCCTACTATCACCACCTACCACATGGAGTCACAATTTTTGCATGAACCAGTTCCAACTCTCATTATTCTCAGCATCAACTATTGCATAAGTAATGAGGAGTATGTAATCGTTCGCGTTGTGCATCACCGCAACTAGTATTGTGGCCTTGTATGCGCCTCTCAAATGAGTCTCATCCACACTAATCACCGGCTTGTAGTAGCGAAATGCATCGATAGCCTGACCAAATACCCATAACACAAACTTAAATTTCCTACACTCAGGACCGTGTATTCTATTAGGTACGTCTGCCCAATCAACAACGATGCTCAGATTGGCCCTGCTTAGCTCATCCATAAATGTTGGCAACATTTCAAAGGATTCCTCCCAAGTTGCGAATACCAAATCAATAGCCTTCTGGTGAGCATACCACGCATTCTTGTAGGAAAGAGTCACATTTAACTCTGTCTCCACATGCGCTTAGACATCCTACACCGTGTAAGAAGGATTCACGTCAATCTGGTGGCGAATGGAATGGTCGTTCATAAATGATGTCAGGTTAGTGTTACCACTCGATCGACCAGCACCAACACAACCATGACTACTTCCCCATTTGGTGATCTCCCACATCCCATGGGAAGCCTTTTTGTTGGCTCTAACTATCCAATGACAATTACCACTTCCTTCAACAACGTTCTTACATTTTGCATACCATGTACGTGACCTGCTCTCCATGACCCGGTGTTCCTTGTTCATCAAGCAACTCCACCTGGAAATATCCTCTACCAATTCTGGCTTACTCCAGAATTGCATACCCAATGCAACTTCACCATTCGCTTGAACATAACTAGGAAGTCCTTCACCACAATTAGTTGGGTCATAGCCATCCTCATTAGGGCCTCCATAATCCATAAAGTAGGCCTCTGTATTAGGATTCTCCATAAAAGATGGAACGTCGTGGATACATTGTTCGTGAACACCACTTGTTCATCATCGTTCCCTGGATTCGAATAAGTTGATAAGGAACGATCATCTTCACTTTCTTCTTTAAGTTCCATTTGCTCACCTTCATCATCGCTACCAACGTGTTCACCATGACCAACAACACGGTCGCCAATTTCACCCACATAATCATTATCGAAGATATTCAGCTACTCATGATGCATACCGCATATACCATCACTTGTGGACAGCTGAGCGCAATCGACGTGAACATACGCACTAGGTTGGCTCGACTCACCAAAGGCAAAAGGCTCTCCAAAACCTTGGCTGTGTACAAAGGGTGGTAATGTTGGCAAAGGTGTATAGTTCTTAATATTGCTCAACAACAACATGAACATACCCAAACTAACATCACCCACACGATCAATGGTGCTTGACATCTTCTCGATAATAATGTACAGATCAGCTGAGGACAAGGACATTTGATCAATAATGTTGAAGAAGGTCGTAGTAGACTCATCATCTTCCACATTATAACACCGATAGTATACAGACGAACCAATCAGCTCAGGACAACGATAATATATTTTCAACAGAAACCTCTCACTTGCAATGCCAAACCTTCTGAAAATTAAATCAACTAACTTGGAGTGCCTTAATCTCCGTTCGAAAGTGACGTTTTTCTCCAGTATAGGAGGATCATAATACACACCCACAGTCAAATCAAACTTAATCTGACCCCCTCTATACAAGTACACCATCAAAAATATTGTACAACTACATTCTACAAATATAGAACATATAATTCGATATTCGAAAACATGGTATTATTCATCAACTTGTATTCAACTCTTCAAACCCTAAACCATACAGTGTTCCACACAAATTAAATTGTTACTACCACTTCAATACAAAAATTAGTGAACAAATCACACATAATCGCGCTTCCTCATTCAACACTTTCATTGAATTAAACCGAACATAATCATTCAACACATTCATATCAACAAGATTTTTTCAAGTACCACACAAATTACACTAATACTACAAATTCAATAAAAAAAATATTAGTGAACAAATCACACATAATCATTCAACACATTCGTATAATCATGAATTTTCAGGTACCTCTCGGAGATTCAAAATTTTTGGTGGCGCGTGACTGTAACTCGCGGAGCTGCTGGAGGCGCGTGAGCTCCTCGCGCGGTCTTACTGGCGACGCGTGTGACACGTGTGGCATTTAGGCGGGTGCAGGAGAGTCGGCAACAGCCAGCCGGAGGTTTCAACTACAAATCCGGCAACAATTAACACCAAAACACAAATAAACGAAGCAGATCTGAACAAAGCGGAAAAGAAAAAACCAACCAAAGCTTGCGAAGGTACCAATCGAGGGATGAAGATGGGTAAGAACGAAACCTTGGTCCCGGAGATGGAGACGACGGTGGCCTGAGCAAGTGTGGGAGTGAAGATTCCGGCGGCGGAGGAAACAAGGAAGCCGTGTGTGTATGTTGTTTTAATGGAGAAACCGACGGAGAAAACAAAGTTGCTCACGAGCGCAGTATTTTAAACATGATGAAGTAGATGAGGACACAATCGATATAAAAAAACTGAAAATTTAGAGGACGCATTTGCCAAATGCGTCCTCAACAATTATGTAAAAAAAAGAAGGGAAAAGTCATGAGGACACATTTACCAAATGCATCCTCAATAATTCTGCAAAAAAAAAAAAGGTAAAATCATGAAGAGGAAATTGATGATAACGCATTTAGCAAATGCGTTCTCCACCCTTGCATCCAACATGATTTTGTAGCCACAACAGTTGAATTTTCTCTATTTTACCTGCGAGGAAAATTTTGACAGGATTTATTATCCCGAAGAAACAAAAAGCCATATAATTTGATGATCTTTATACATCGATCATTTGCCAAACATGTCTGCTTTAATATGTCCTAAAATATGGCCGAGGAATCCTCAGTTTTCTTGCCATTCATTCCAACGTACTGTTGAACAACCAGCACAGACGTTGTTGAAGGAAAATCCGATGATATGAGAAGATCCCCAATGGACCCCAGTTCAGGGTATTCACTCCAATCTTCCAATCCTGCCGTGAAGGGCGATGACATTCCAAATCCTCTCCCTACAACAAAAATGTCGAAATTTTCAGCAAAAGTTTTCAAGAGAGCCACCGTTTCCGCCCCGTTATTCGACTCCTTCTCCAAGTATTGCACAGACTCTTTCTCCATTGTTTTCTGTCTGAAATCATTGATCAACTCGTCGTCTTGCTGCTTTTCTGTTCCGATGTCCACTCTTACCGAGGGAGTCCCGTCTTGATTTTGTTCCGAATAGTTTGAACTGTGGTTATCTGGGACTAATCGAATAACCGTTAAACTTGCCTTTGGATTGCCTGCCATTCTTGATGCAAATGTCAGTGCCTCCCTATCATCTCTCCCACCAATGTAGATCATACCAATGCGAACGTTCTCATTCCCGCCTTCCATTTCTTTGCTTGAAAACAAGCTGAACCCGCGATCCACAAGAACGCAAACTGAACATGGCGAATTGGCCAAGATGTTATCGTTTATTTCCTTGTAAACGGGGTTCACATCCTCCATTCGGTTATGCACTGTCTGGCGCTTGTGGAACGGCAGGATCACGAGAGTGACACGCTTCTCCTCGGCTATGCTGCACACATCTTCATGCATCGTGGTGTAATCAGACATCGCGGTCAGGAGTTGAACCGAGACCATGTTCTTGTCTTCCTCAAGTTTCTGGAACGCTGCGATCATCTGGTCAGTCTGTCCATCGATTCTTTGGCTGCTTTGAGACCCGGCGCTGTAAGGGCCGTGCTCAATCAGCAAAGCGGTCGTGTGTTTCGCGAGGCGAATGAGCTGGAGAGCGAACAAACAAATGGGAGATCTTCTTGTGGCATTGGAGGCCTCCAGGAGAGCAGTGATTCCTGGTACACTGTGCAGTTCATGGATGCATGCAAGAACTCTCAGCTCTGCATCAGGTTTGAGTTTCTGAAGAGCCCTATGTTTGCTTGGTATGAAGAGCTTCTTCGGTCTGTAGAGAAAACCTAGTACAGGAGATGCTACAAATGTCAATACTGCAATAGGCAAAACCATCATATCATAACCGTTCGAATCCAGCGCCAGATGATCGCGGCCCCAGACCAAGGCGAGTGGCGCGACGATTCCTTTGGCATTCATAAGGACTCCAAGAGCTATCCCCTCTTTAAGAGGGATCTTGTAGAAGTGGGCCACAGCCAAAGTGGTGGTAATCTTTGGTAAGAATGACAGAAAAATCACTTGAAAAATTATCACACAATCCTTCACTCCATGAACCATAAGGAAACGAGCCCTCATTCCTGCACTGCAGAAATACAGTGGCAGCAATAGGTCCGACACAAACCCTTGCAGCACCATAAGGAAGCGTTGCCCAAGAGCCTCTTTCGGTATGATTAGCCCGAGCATGAATGCACCGTACATGGAGCTAAGCCCACATATGTCTGTCAACAAACCGCAGAACAAAACCATTGTCAGAGTAACACAAACTGTTGACTCACTGAACTCTTCCCCATCTTGGGTTTTCTTGATCACCCACAAGATGGCTGGACGGATCGCGTACCAGAGAAACACGGCTACCAAAACCGCCATCAGCAATGACAGGAAAAACATATCCCCACTGGCTGTAATCGTGGCACAGATTAGGAGGAGAATCCAGGATACAATGCCACTTACTAAAGCTGAAGACAGCCCTACTCTTCCGAATTCGGAGTGGAGAAGTTTGTGGTTTATGAGTAGATCTCCCACTGGTTGTAGGCCTGTAACTGAGAGGACAACGCCCCAAAACATGCATCCCAAAGCGAAGTCTTCCCGGTAGCTGGGGAAGCCGAAATAGTAAAATGCAGCCCCTATTATAAACGAGAACAAAGATCCTGATATGCCTATGCTCAGAGCTTTGTTTCCGACTCGAGTTAACGCGGTTAGGTCCATCTCCAATCCGAGGAAGAAGAGGTGGTAGAGCAGGCCTAAGTTCGCCACTGTCTCCATCATCATCCTCCGGGGAACAGCAAATATTGTTTCAAAAACAAAACTATTGACAGGTACGGCTAAGAAATGGGGTAAAATGGCTATTATCGATGGCCCCACTATAAGACCCGCCTGAAAAACAACATTCGTTAGATGCCTTCATTAGGCAGGAGAACAATTTGGAGGTAAAACCAAAATGATCATCGCCAATTTTCTGAAGTACTCAATTTTTTCTCTATACATTCCTTTCCTTCTTAATCTGCTATGAACACATTAGCGAGACAGATGAAGTATAACCTAAGATTTGCAAAACCCTAGCACATTGGTCATGATGCAGGATGCATGATGCATGACTTTTATCCTCATTTCCAAAAACGTAACACGAAAACATATGCGACAACACTCATATATATCTATTTATATGGAGAAACCGTAATTAAGCAAAACTCACCAAATACTCAGCTGCAAAACGAGGTTGGCGAAGAGGTCGGGCGAGGAGGAGAAGGATTCGGGTAACAGACGTGACGATAATGAGTTGCATGATGAACATAGGAAGTTTCTTGATTAAGGGATTGATGTCCGTCCACATTCCCTGATCCGTGGTTGCATTGATGAGGTAACATATCTGAGTCTGACCAGGCCTATGAGCAATGATGCCCTCCAAGCTAAATGTGGGAGGATTTGACAAGAAGTTTTGGTTAGGCATTTTGATCAGATGATTATCAACACAACCACTTCGATCCTCTCCGGCGAACAACGGCGGATTCAATTGTCTGAGCTGCTTCCTCTCGGCGTCCTTATGTGAAGGGCATGAAGAGGAAGACAGACTCAGCAAGGGCATGAAGAGGAAGACAGACTCAGCAAGGGAAAGTTTTAGGAAAGCTAAATCATTTCCATGTCTAGACGGTTCTCCATTTTGTTTGGGATGCAACTTTGATTTTTCTCTCTTTCCTTTGACACATTCTAATGTCACAACCTCCGGTGATAGAAATGAAATAGCCTATCAACATAACAAAAGTTATTTACGAATTCTAATTAATGTGTTAAAAACAACAATGTATACACACACCAACATTATGTCCAACAAATAAATTGACATATTTATTGTAAAAACATTCTACTATTTCCCAAACCCTAACTTTCATCAACAGTCTTCTTCTTCCGTGTCTTCCTTACACCATGTGAGATAGGGGGAACCTATTTTTATTGGATAAATTAAATTTCACAGCCACAAATTAGAACTATTGTAATACTTTTTTAACAACACTTATTAAACTGTTACAATAAATTATGAAGTGTTACTTAAACTTTTAAAAAATGTAAACTAAATCTTGAAAAGTATTACGCTACACCTAATGCAACATTACCTAAGGTAATACTCGTAAAAGTAATGCAATAGGTCAAAATTTACATTTTTAGAACCTAAATCAACACTAACAGTCAATGGAGATGTAAATCAATTAGAATCAGGATAAGAAATGAATACCCTTTCTGACTGATTTTGTATATATCATGTTCTATATTTGTTTAGGTATTGTATACCTTTTGTACTCACTATATATGAATACACACGACCACAATTATTTGTGGGTTTTACATTCTGTTATGGTATCAGTCAGGTTTCTCTAAACTTCTCTGATTTTTTTCAAAAGTTTTCATATTTTCTTTCTTGTGATTTCCGATCCCTGGCCACGCCTACCCGCCACCTCTTTTGCCGATCTCCGCTGCTGCACCCTGCTCCTTGGTGATCGCCGATCGGACTCACTTCCGGCCGACGCACCCGCCGTTTCTCCGCCTTTCACGCGTCACTGCCGTGAGCTTCACGCGCCACCAGATCCACCACCTGTTGTTCTGTCGCTGCTGCTCCATCCTCGTACGAAGGTTTAATTAGTCATCCACTTCCATTCTCAAGCTTACTGTATGTTTGGTGCGATTTGATTTCTCTTTTGTGTTGGGATCTATTACTACTTAACCCGATGGCGTCAATTATGCTTCCATCATTGATCAGATGCATCACCATCAAGCTTGATGGTTTCAACTATGCTCATTGGCGTACTTAAGTTATTTATGTTCTTCATACTGTCAATTTGATTGGTTTTGTTGATGAATCTACCAAGTTCCCTGACTCCCTGCAAGCTCGACTTCCAAAGAAGCTGATGACAAGGCTTCTGAGAAGGCCAAGGCTTGTGATGCTTGGATCCAGGATCAACTGGTCTAGGTTGCTCTTTTCTCATCCCTGTCACCTGCTGCAATGTCAGTAGCAGATGGTATGGTCACTGCTGCTCAGGTATTGGATGCTTTAGCTACAAAGTACCAGACACAATTCTTGTTCTCGTCGCCTTTTTTCTTTGTGTCATTTGTACGGCGTTCGTCAAGATGGCCATTCTGTTTAGGATTATTATTCTTATTTTAAGGACATTATCGATGAACTTCGTGTGCTCAAACATCCTCTCAATGATGAGGATGTTACTATTATTTTTTGTCATGGTTTGAACCAACAATTCTCTGAGTTTTCCAATTCTATCAATTTGAGAGATCCATTACCACCTTTATACACTATTGTTGTTGATGGTGAGGCTTTGGAGTTTCATCTCAAAGCTTATTCATCAACTTCTGGACCTGCACCTGCTTCTTTGTCTACTAGTCAGCAGGCGCCCGGACAGGCTAACCGTGGAAGGGAAGGTCGCGGTAACGGACGAGAAGTTGGTGGAGGTCGTGGTCGCAGTTGTGGTGGTGGCCTGAATCCATCGCCGACCGGCGGTCTTCCATCCACGCTGGGTGGCCATGGCGGTGGCACCTGCATCTGCCAGTGATGTCATCGTCCCGGTCATCTGGCTGAATTCTGCTACAAGCTTTCTCACGTTGGTCGCGATGATATTGCAAATACTGCGAACACAGCTCAACCACAGTACTATCAGTAAAATAATGCAACTCCGGATTGGTACATGGATTCTGGTGCTACCAATCACATGACTTTTTTTTGCATTCAACCTGGATAGCGTCGCTTCTTATAATGGTAATTGTCGTGTTTATTTTAGCAATGGTGCCTCTTTGCATATTTCCCATATTGGCAATTCCCGAATTTTCCGATTCCCTTACTTTATCTGATGTCTTGGTTGTTCCCCACATTACCAAGAATTTATTATCTATTGCCAAGTTGACCAGAGATCTAAATGTTGTTGTTTGTTTTGATGACAATGTTTTCACTATTCAGAACAAGGTTACTAAGGAGCTCGTGGGCCGAGGACACAGTGAGAGAGGTATCTACATTTTAGATTATGGTGCTGTTGCTTTAGTGTCTTTTGTTAATGCAAATACAATCAACGCCTCATTTGAGCTCTGGCATCGTCGTTTAGGACATGTTCCTTTTAATGTAATTTCTGCTTTAAGTAAGACTGGTAGTTTGTCATCACTAGTTTGCTGCCTAAGCCTCATTTGTGTTCTTCTTGTGAGATGGCTAAGGGTAAGTGCCTTTCTTTAAATGATAATTTAAAATGCGCACCACGCATACTTAATTTAGTTCATTATGACCCCTGAGGACCCTCACTTTGTTGTCTCCCGCGTCGAGAACCTTTATTATGTTTTTTTATTGATGATTTCTCTCGGTGTACCTGGTTATTTCCTCTACGACGAAAGTATGATTTTGTGGAGGCATAAATGCAATTTGAAGCTCTTGTTGAGAATCAGTTCTCTACCACCATCTAGGTATTTCAGAGTGATGGCGAAACCGAGTTTGTAGATTATCGCATATGGACTCATTTTGCGGCATTCATTATCAGCATCCTTACACTCCTGGGCAGAATGGTTGTGCAGAGAGGAAACATCGTCATATTACGGAGACAGGTTTGCCAATGCTCTTTCATTCTGGCCTTCATCATTCATTTTGGTATGATGCTTTCTGTATGGCGATCTACATCATCAACAGACTTCCTACTCCGGTTTTATCTGGTCAGTCTCCACTCTCTGTTATTTTTGGAACTACATCTGACTACTCCAATTTTCATCCATTTAGCTGTCAAGTTTTTTCCTTATTTAAGGCCCTATGATGTGCATAAAATGCCCCCTCGGAGTATGTATTGTATATTTTTGGGATAGAGTTCTCAGTACAAGGGTTATCGATGTCTTGATCTTCTTACAAAGAAGGAATACATCACTTGCCATGCTCGGTTTGATGAGTTGTTTCTTCCAGCTACCTGCACTGGCACTGTTACAGATTATTCATCACTGGATGTTTCTACTTTTTTGGAGCCTTTTTCGGTTCTATCAGAAGTGTTTAAGCCATTTTCTATAGCAGAACCACCCATTATTTTGGAAATTAAAGATTTTCAACTGTACCAAAATGTAGGGTTATTAAAAAAATTTCATTTGTTTACCACAAGATGACCAACAGCGTGTCCGACACCAGCCGTCACCTCCAGCACAGCCAACGATACCGCCGCCGCCAACTTACGTGTCGGCCACCTCAGCCGCGTGTCTACAACATGCACCACCTCTACAGCCGCCGATGCGTTCACCACATTCACTGGTCACCCCTGCTTCTCTAGTGCTATCATCATTTCCGCCTGCTGGGCCGCCACCATCTGCCTCAGGTTCCGTGCCTGCTGTTTCGACCTCCATACCTTCCTCAAGATCCGTGCCTTCTCTGGTTGCGGGTCCCTCCTCTCAGCATCCGATGACTACTTACCTGTGCACTGGTTCTCTTTAGTACAAGAATTTTTCTGAATATGATATTTCTAGTTTACTAAGTGCTTTATTTTTAAGCCTGAGCCTCAGAGTCATCGCTCGACTGTCAAGGATCTTGAATGAGTTGCTGATATAAACTCAGAGATCGATGCTTTGTGCACTTAACCAACATGGGATCTGGTTCCTTGTCCTTCCCATGCAAATGTTGTTGGTTCAAAATGGGTTTATCGGTTGAAGTATAAATCTAATGGCTCCCTTGACTGACACAAAGCAAGGTTAGTTGCTCAAGGTTTTTTGCAATTACCTAGTTTTGATTATGATCATACTTTTAGTCCAGTGGTGAAGGCCTCTATTGTTCGTACTGTTTTATCCACTGGTGTTCATTGCAATTGGCCATTGTGAGAGCTTGATGTGAAGAATGCCTTTTTAAATAGCATTCTAGAGTCTCCGGTTTACATGGAGAAGCCTGCTGGATTCAAAGACCCTATGCGTCCTGATTATGTTTATCGTCCACGTGCTTGGTTTCTACGTTTCAGTTCCTTTTTATTGGCCTGGGTTTTGTATGCAGTTTTTCAGACACCTCATTTTTTCCCTTACATGGTGCCTCTTTACTCTATTTATTGGTTTTATATTGATGAAATTATTCTTACTGGGAATGATGGTCATCTTATTCAAAAGTTTATTGATCGAGTTAATCAGGAGTTTAAGATTACCGATCTTGGCACTTTGCAGTATTTTTTTGGGATTGGAGGTTGTTCATACTTCTAGAGGCTTTTTCCTTCGTCAAGCCAGATATGCCAGAGACATTTTACTGCAAGCTGACCTGCAGGACTCTACGCATGTTTCTATTCCATTTGTGGCCTTTTCGCAACTATCTAGCTCTTTCGATAAGCCATTCGGAAACCCCACACTTTATCGTTCTTTGGTTGGTTCACTATAGTATCTATCGATCACACGTCCCGACTTGTCCTATGCTATGAATACGGTCAGTCAGTATGAGCAGGCTCATACTGATGACCATTATCAAGCTGTCACTTAGATTTTGCGCTATGTTCATGGTACACTCCACTATGGTCTTCCATTTTGCACAAACTCCTTTGCTTTACCAGTTTTAGGTTACTCTGATGCTGATTGGGCTTGTTGTATAGAGACTTGTAGGTCTACGTATGGTTATGTCATTTTCCTTGGTGGCAACCTGGTTTCTTGGAGTGCTAAGAAATAGCCTACAGTTTCTCGTTCAAGTTCAGAATCAGAGTACCGTGCTATGGAAAATACTGCTGCTGAGTTAGCTTGGTTGATGAATCTTCTTCGGGAATTACGTGTGACGTCGCTCGCCCCACCCATGTTGTGTGATAATAATAGTACTCTCTTCCTGGCTTAGAATCCTATTTCTCATAAGAGAGCTAAGCACAATTGATATTGACTATCATTTTGTGTGTGAGGTGGTGTCTTCTGGCAAGTTCAAGGTTGCTCATGTTTCTACTGACTTGCAGCTAGCTAACATCTTTATGAAGGGTCTATCCCATCCTCAGTTTGAGTTTCTATGTTCCAAGCTTTGCATTACAACCAGTCATACGGTTCGCTTGAGGGGGGGGGGTAATAGAGATGTAAATCAATTAGAATCAAGATAAGAAAGGAATAACCTTTCTGATTGGTTTTACTCACTATATATATGAATACACACAACCACAATTATTTGTGGGTTTTACATTCTATCAACAGTGTTCTATTTTATATTTTGATTTTGTTTTTCTAAAAATATTTATACCTGTATAATAAGTGTAAAGTTTTATCCCTTAATTATGGTTTATTCCACCTTGCACAAGTGTGGAGTTCATTATATCACTGTGTTTGTGATTCAGTGACACTACGATAAAAAAGTGATTTACTGACGAGATATCACTGCTACAACTTAGAGATATTGTAACACATTTGCTGCAACACTTTGTTAAAATGTTACAATTGATAGCTTAATTATGAAGTGTTACTTAAACCTTATCTAAATCTTGAAAAGTGTTACCCAAATCTTGAAACGTTTAGCGTTAGATGTAATGCAATATCACCTTAGGTAATACTTAATTGTAGAAGTGTTGCAATAAGTTCAACTATGTATTATTAGCACCTAAATTAAAACTTTCAAAGTGTTACATTATGTTTAGTTTATAGCCAGTAGGGTATCTTTTTCCATCACCGGAAAGTGTCACTAAATACACCATATTGTAACAAAACCATTCATCACTACATTTTGGTTTTTTTAGACAATTAAGTAGTACTTTATTGATTACAGACAATAGCATTACATTCGTGGTTTTGAAAACTAAGAAAATTTTCCATCGAGTGTTCTTGCCCTAAAACTATTTTGGGAACTTTCTGAAAATAGACATGGGTAAACTGCTAACTGAGCAGACTGATGCGGTGACAAAGCCTGCTGTTTCTACCGACGGTGACTCTACTAGATTGTTTAGTTTTCTGACAAGTAAGTGTGGCTGAGTCCGTCCAAACATTCATATAACGTAACCCAATCTCCTATGCTTTCTTCATCCCTTTCAAACACGCTTGTGCCTCTGCAGCTAGAGCTGATGAAGCTGGAAAATGAGTTGCCTCCATTGTGCCTTACCATTGAGACATTACGCTATTGTCTATGCAGCTGAGCCATGCTAGTGTTCTTTCCAAAATGCTCCATCAATTTTTAGGGTTGGTAAGATCTGCTGGTCATCCCAGCTATTGTCTTATTGGATTGAAGTTTCATTCGTACAGAAGTCGACATCCTCAATGTCCGAGTGTATATCTCGCCTACTGAATGATTCGGCATTATCATATGCCAATTGCACCCAGTTCATGGGTACTTGTACCTGGTTATGGAAAATCTTTGCGTTCCTTTACATCTATATTTTCCAAATGATATGGAAAGATAGTGCAATTGCATCCTCATCTGAAGTTGTAGATATCCAATCCCAAAACCATATGCAAAAATCGATGTTAGTGAGTCGGTCAAAGTTAAAACCTAGGACTAACACTATCCAAATCCTTTGTGCTTCATAACACCCGAAGAATAGGTGTGTAATGTCTTTCTCTGAGCCCTGATTTCATATTGTACACACCTGTTCTTGGATGATCCCTCGACGATATAAGTCTATTTTGTTGTAAGGGAATTATGAAGGATTTGCCACTTAAAAATGAGTAGTGTCCTAGGAGCGTGTATAGACCAGAATTTTCTCCAATTCCCAGTTGGTTACAGTTGGCCACCACGTTGTATTCCGTCCCGGGCTCTATATCCCGACTTGAGTGTATATTTCCCATCCTTCATCAATGGCCAAATAAGTTTGTCCTCTTCATCTCCTGGGAGTGGTTTATAAATTGCTTGAATTTTCCTGACTATCGATTGTGGAAAATTGTCTCCAGTAGAGAAGTACGCCACTATTATGGTCGTCCAAAAGTTGTGAAACTCTCATGCTTGTGTTTTTTATGGATTACCATGGCTGTTGCATACAATTCATGTGTTGAGCAATGATGAGATGTCAAATGCATTTATTTTCCGAAGCATTTAACATCTCTTTTGCTATTTTTTCATTGAAAGATTGCTAGATTTAGATAGTTTTACATAATAAAAAGTTTAGATAACCATTTTTGGTTTTCATATCTAAATCTTTCATTTTGTGACCTATTTTGAGTCTAATGGATTTTTTGTTCTTACGATCATCTAGATTCCTTTTTGTGAGCTTAATTTGTAAATTGCTCGTAAGCACTTCAGAGTAGTTTAGTGATGACCTTTTGCAATGATGTTAGAAGATTGAAGGCCACAAGTCAAAACGTGGTAGAAGATAGAAGAGTCGAAGAAGGAAGATAAAGAAGCAGATGAATTGTGAACCGAAAGTTTGAACCGAGTTGTTAGAATGATCCACGAATAACCATCCTCCAAGGGTGGCACCATTGGTTTTGTCTTCTCAAGTGCAATAAAATTGACTGCAAGAACATCCAAATTAGATCAGCGGTTCACCCATAGCAGTGCATACAAGTTGAAGAAAAGAGGGACCAACAGATGCACGACCCGTGCACCAAAATGCATTGCCCGTGCGTCCAAAATAAAGGGGCAAATCAAACCTTGGAAGCAAAATGCATGGCTCGCGATGGAGTGCGCGGGTGCGCAGGCCTGCTACTTTTTGTTTTTTTACTTTTCTTGACCAAATTAGACTATAAATAGGCCCCTTCTTTCCCTTCCCAGCCAAAATCAAGCATTTGTTCCTAGTAAAGACTAGGAGCATAGTAAGAAAGATACAAAGGATGACGAAGAGGAAGCAGAATATCCAAACACAAATCAAGAAAAAGAGAGGAGAGCGTTTGCAACATTCTTGGAAGCAGACAGAGAACATCTATACAATAAGTTCTTAGCCACTCTCAAGCCAAAATCCCTAAAAACTAGATAAAAAACAAGCCAAAAGCATGAGAGCCTTAATTACGAGGATAAGTTAAGAGATATAGTGGTAGACGACGATGCAGATAAGTCACTGTTAGCACCACATCTTCACAATTTCAAGATGCAAAATTACTTCAAGCTACCATTGCATGTTAAAATCTATGACGGGACAACAGGACCCAAGAAGTTTCTACATTCCTATCGCAACAACATGATATTTCGTGACGCATAAATCAAGTTAGTATGAAAGGTTTTCCCTATCTTCTTATCGGGAACAACGATTACATTGTATGAATACTTACCATGCGAAAGTATTAAGTCTTGAGCACATTTGACATATTTGTTTTTGGGCCGCTTCTATCTGAAGCAAAAATTTACCAAAACAATAGGAGACCTAAAAAATATGCTCAGCAAAGTAAGAAAGGTCTAGCAAAATACTGTAATAGGCTCGTCACTGAAAGTTTGCAGGTTTGCGATCTGTCGTTACAATCATCGTTAGGTGCATTTACAGGAGGCATGCAATCAAGAGAATTTTACATGGAGCTCACAAGGAACATGCCTAAAAACCCAAGGGAATTGCAAAAAATGATTAAACAATATGTACAAACTGAAGAAGCAAACAACAACAATATAGAGCGGGAGCGGGGTGAAAAGAGAATAATGGAAGATCCACAAAAAGGCTTTGTAAAAAAAAGGGGAAAGGGAATCCCTTTCAAAGGAAGAGAATTAGGAATAGAGGTCGTAACATTCCAAGAAACTCCTTTGATAAAGCTATGAAAATAAATATGGAAAGCAAATAAAGAGTTATTTCGTGAACGTGCACCAATGATAACACCTCCAGACAAAAGATCCAGAGAATACTATTATGCTTTCCACAAGGACCATGGGCATGACATAGAATATTGCAGAGACTTGAGAAGGAAAATTGAGGAGAATTTGAGGAATGGCTATCTAATCTAGTACAAGAAAGAAGATGGAGGAAGTCGGTACAATGAAGGCAAGGCATAGCAAACACATGGAGAAAATACCTAAAGATGACATCGGTAGTGGATTACGAAGAAGGCATAGCAAGTGAGGCCCCCAAAAGAGTAATCCTATCAAAACATGGATCAACTGAGTCTCTATTTAATAATTCTTGGAAATCCAAGGCTAGATATTCTCCAGCACAAGAGCCTGCTGATAAGACTTTTTGAACGGATGAGACAATCACATTTAGAGAACAGGATAAAGTTCCCAACGCTTCACCTCATAATGACCCGATGGTCATTATTGCTAAGATTAGAAATGCAATGGTTCACAGAGTATTCGTAGATGATGGGAGCGCGGTTGAAATCATATTTGCTAATTGCTTTGATAAGTTGAGGTTCAAGTGAACTGATCTAAAGAAGTCCACATCCTCTCTAGTAGGATTTACAGGACGAGCAGAGACACATTTGGGAAACATACATTTGCATGTTACCATAGGCAAAAATGATAGAAATTGTACTATCATGTGCAATTTCATGGTCATGGACACACCAAGTACATTTAATGCCATCATTGGTAGGCCCTTGAAGAACACAAAAAAGTTGATATGGTCCCCATACCACTTAGTGATGAAATTCTTGACTCCAGTAGGAATCGTAATAATAAGAGAAAACCAGAAAACAACCAAACAGTGCATGGTTATTACGATGAAAGCAGGGAAAAATGCGGAGCAGTAAAAAAAATGGTTAGCACTATCTTTGATAAAGGGTCGATCGAGGAATCGGAACCTCCAAAAGATTTAGGAGAAGAAACTGAGGTTGTTACTCTGGATGATGAAGACAACTCTAAGTGTGTCAAAATAGGAAACCATCTTCCAAACTCGGTGAAAGAAAGGATTATAGAAATCTTGCGAAGTCACAAAGAAACATTTGCAAGGAATGTACAGAACATGGGAGGAGTCAACCCAAGAATTTCTACCCATTTCAATCATATTAGCAATTCGATCAAACCAGTCAAGCAAAAGCAACTAAGTTTCACTAGTGACAGATAGAAAGCGATCGAAGAGAATGTGACAACATTGCTTTAGGCCCGCATTCTAAAGGAGGTAATCTACCCAAAGTGGTTAGCGAATCCAGTGATGGTAAAGAAGATAGACGTAGGATGGAGAATGTGCATAGACTTCACTAATCTAAATAAGGTATGCCCAAAAGATTGTTATCCTTTGCCTAAAATTAATCAGCTAGTGGAAGTATCAGGTTATAAAGTCTTAACTTTCTTGGATGTGTATAAGGGATATCACCAAATATTGATGAACCCAGAAGACGACGAAAAATTGGCCTTCATAACAAGCTTTGGAACATTTTTCTATGTGAAGATTCCGTTTGACCTGAAAAATGCAGGAGCAACATATCAGAGAGTAGTAAAAAATTGATGTGTCCATTTTATATACATATTTAGGGACTTTTTGGGATCACTTTTGTGCTCTTTTTTCATCTAGAGCTTGTGTTTAACCTTGAAATTCTCTTAGGAGGGGTAAGGGCGACTTTTATGCTCTTTTACCTTTTCTAAGTGGATTTTGTGTGACAAGGAAATAACATCAAAACTTGAAGACCCGAGGCCATTGAAGACCATCTTTTTAAGAATTTGAGGAAACTTGTTGTGAAGTGAAGGCTTGAAGACAAGAAGAAAAAGAACCATGTTTTGTTTCAGGGTGCCCGTTGCGACTCGCGATGAACCTGTCGTGAGTCGTGATGAACGGGTTGCCAGAAATCTATTTCCTTTTTATTTTACTATAAATAACACTTTATCTTCTCTCTCTCCCAACTTCTTCTCCAGCCCATTTTCCCCTCTTTTCAAACCCTAGTTTCTACAATTTTCATCTTTGTTTTAGCTTGATTAATGTTTGGATTGTTATTGTTAATTAGTATGGATTCTAGTAGCTAAGTAATTTCTTGGGAGCAATTGATTGAAGCTTCCAAGCCCTTGTAGTGAGATTCTTTTTGTTCATTTATGAACATTTATTGGGAAGCATTTATTGTGACATTTTTTTGAGAATACGAAGTGTTTGTATGGTTGAATTGTTTGGGTGTTAGGAAAGTGCACAATTTCTTAGCTCCTTTGACATGAAAATCCAAGAACATGGAATTAGAACTTCTTGTGCACAATGTGTTGTGATTCTTGCTAAATAAGTATGTTAGTATGGATTGTTCTCATATTTATCCTATAGATGCAAAGAAAGGTTGAACCTTGAATGTGGTTTGTTCTAGGGTTAGCCTAATAAATGCTTTGTTTGGTTGAATGACTATGTCTTTGGTAGAATGCTTGTTGTTATCAAATCTACGGCCCTTCGTGTGAAATGTCGTTGATGAAAAACCTTTAGGAGTTGTTTGTCTAAAGTGATTGTCAATAAGGTTTGCAAACTGTCATTGTTTGCGTTTGCAAATTACTAAGAAAGAATGAATGTTGCTCTTCAATTGGGAAGTGATAACATTCCCCATAGGCAATAAATGTCAATAAATGACTGAATAAACCTAGGATCTATAAGAGGTTTGGAAGTGAGGATTAATTACCCCCAAAGCTCCGTTAATTGTTGATTTAATCATCTTTTTAGTTGTTGTTGCATGATTAACATTGTTCTCTTGCTTTGCTAATTACTTGTCTTTCAATTTCACAATTTAGGAAAAAACCAACCCCCCCCACACACACATATACATTTGCTTACTTTTATATGTATGTGTATATCTATGCCTAGTATGTTTTCCGCTTTATATGTTTAAACACTTGAAAAGACCCCTCTTCTCGTGGACGACCCCAACTTGTCATTATCTACTTAATTGTAGATAAGAATCATTAGGGCTTAAAAATAGTAACTTTGAGAGGTAAGACGATGACCTCCAAATAATGTATTTCGCAATCAAACAAGACAAAATGTGGAAATATATGTTGATGACATGGTTATCGAAAATCAAAAGGATATGAAACTTCGCGCAAGACTTGAAAGAAACTTTAGATACGCCAAGTAAGATTGTTTTGAAGCTTAATTCCAAGAAATGGATAGCTGGAGTAGGAGCAGAAAAATCTTAGAATACATGGTATCCTCTAAAGGGATTAAGGCTATCCAGAAAAAATACAAGCGATAGTTGACGTTCCTCAACCATGAACAGTTAAGGAATGAAGGTCAAAAGTGTTAGGTGCTTAAGCGATTCACAGATAGTAGTCCAACAAGTACGGGGAGACTACGAAGTATGAGAAGAGCAGTTGATAACGTATTTAAGAAAAGTTCATCAGATCATTTCCTAACTCTAATACTTTGATTTTCAACATGTACCAAGAAGTGAAAATGCAAAGGTAGACACTTTGAGAAAATTGGCGACAACTAGATTTGATTCATTGATAGGACACAAGGATGTGAAAATGAAGGTCATTCTAGTCAGAAGTATGGTAATAACAATTATGTCAACGGTCTAGATAGAAAAAGAAAACTGGATGAAACTATTAAAATATTTCTTTGCAACAGAAAAGTTGCCAATAGACAAGATACAAGCCAAAAAGTTGGAATTGCGATATCACAACTACGTTTATAAAGGGGAAATCTTACACAAAAAGGGTTTCTTATCTCCATGGATGAAGTATATAGGACCATTGCAAGCAAGTGAAATCATGAAAGAAGTGCATGAAGGATTATATGGGACACATCAAGGGTCCCGAACAATCGCGAAAAAGATAATCCTGGCAGGTTACTATTGGCTAACTATGTTCAACGATGTGCATACACACCTGTTCCTGGATTATCTCTAAACGATTTAAGTTTGTTACCGTTGGAAGAGCATTATGAAGGATTCACCACATAAAAATGAGTAGTTTCCAGGGAGCGTGTATAGACCAGAACTTTCTCCAATTCCTAGCTGGTTACAGTTGGCCACCATATTGTATTCCATCCTTGGCTCTGTATCCCAACTTGACTGCATATTTCCCATCCTTCGTCAATGGACATATAAGTTTGTCCTCTTCATCCCCTTGGAGCGGTTAATAAATTGCTTGAATTTTCCTGACTATCGATTGTGGAAAGATTGTCTCCAGTAGAGGAGTAAGCCACTATTTTTTGTCGTCTAACAGTTGTGCCACTGTTTGTTGTCGTCCAACAGTTGTGCCACTGTCATGTTTGTGTTTTGATGGACCACCATGGCTACTGCTCCTAATTCATCTGTTGAGAAACCTAGAATCCAATCATCTGCTATGGAAATTTTATTTCCCTTCATGACTTCCCAATGTAGGTTCCCTCGAAGAAAATATATACCCCAAAGAATTGACTTCCAAGCCCAACGGTCTCTTATTTTCTACCGACACTGTAAAAATTTTGATTTTTTGTAGTATTTGGCTCTGAAAAGTGATACAAACAAGGATAGTTTGTCTGTGATGATGTCCCAAGCATGTTTGGCAAGTAATGTCTAGTTCATATTGAGAGTTGAATGGAGTCCCAAATAGGCCCGTCAAATGGGTCGGGTGACCCGTTGGATAACCGTTACCCATATGCTATTTTCACTTATTGGATAAGACTTATTGGATAATGACTCATTGGGTTAATGGATATAATTGGGTTGTAGTTATTGGATTTAGTTGGGTTGGATAATGGATTATCCTTTGGATAATTTTGGGTGGGTCGAGTTGGGTTGGGTAACGGGTGACC
Source organism: Rubia yunnanensis (assembly GCA_037428765.1). Classification (NCBI taxonomy): domain Eukaryota; kingdom Viridiplantae; phylum Streptophyta; class Magnoliopsida; order Gentianales; family Rubiaceae; genus Rubia; species Rubia yunnanensis. The sequence continues at coordinate 40,879,704 of CM075061.1, read as the reverse complement.
CATGGATAATTTCATATCATAAGATAACAAAATTTTCACAAGTTTGATTACAAATGATTTAATTTTTTCCTAACACATATAATCATTTTAGAAACAATCAAATTCTCGATTAATCATATTTATCGATTTCGGTTCATGTCTTAATCAATTTTAATTTGAACCAATTATAAATTGATAAAAGATCTTGACGAAAGAAGTAGAAGTAGTATTTAAGAAACTTTTACTAAATTTGAAAAATCTCCTCCATGAAATATGAAGATTTAAAAAAATATTTTCTTTTATTGAACATAAGAAAATAATAAATGAAATCCCCACATTTAGCCACTCGAATAAATATTTCCTCTTTTGTAGTTATGTACAATATTCAGCCTATATAAAAAAATGATTAGAGTTAATTGTAATTTTTCACTCCAAGTAAAATGTTACGTGACTTATCCATTTAAAGTTTAAATGGTTGAAAACACCAATTATCCATTAGGTATATACTGAATTATCCATTGGGTATATACTAATTATCCATTGGGTCTATACTAATTATCCATTGGTCTATACTAATTATCCATTGGGTCGAACTAAATGACCCATTGGGTATAGGTCATTTATTTGGGTGAAACGTGAATTACCCATCAAGTCCGTGTTCTTTCTCAGTTCTCATTTCCCAGTCTGCGTTTTGTTTCATCAATTCGCATTTTGTTCATCAATCGGCATGCGGTTTGTTCATCGATCGGTCTGCATTTTGTTCATATTCGAGTTCATAATATTATATTATGCAATATAATATTATGTACATTATATTATATTATAATTAATAAAAATAAAAAATATATAATATGTTGGCTTTGTAAACTCGACGAAACTAACGAACAATATTACTTGGGATCGAGCTCGAGCTCAAATACTGTACGAACTTGAATATTGTACGAACTCGAATACTGTACGAGATTGAGCTCGAATATTGTACAAACTTGAATACTGTACGAGATTGAACTCGAATACTGTACGAACTCGAATATTGTACGAGATTGAACTCGAATGCTGTACGAACTTGATTACTGTACCAGATTGAGCTCAAATATTGTACGAGATTGAAATCGAATATTGTACGAACTCGAATACTGTACAAGATTGAGCTTGAATATTGTACGAGATTGAACTCGAATACTGTACGAGATTGAACTCGAATACTGTACGAACTCGAATACTGTACGAGATTGAGCTCGAATATTCTACGAACTCGAATGTTGTATGAGATTGAACTCAAATATTGTACGGACACGAATACTGTATGAGATTGAGCTCGAATATTGTACGAACTCGAATATTGTACGAGATTGAACTCGAATATTGTATGAACTCGAAAACTGTACGAGATTGAGCTCGAATACTGTACGAGATGAAACTTGAATATTGTACGAACTCAAATGCTGTACGAGATTGAGTGCGGATTTTGTACGAACTCGAATATTGTACGAGATTGAGTGCGAATTTTGTACGAACTCGAATACTGTATGAGATAGAGTGCGGATTTTGTACGAACTTGAATACTGTACGAGATTGAATTCGAATACTGTACGAGATCGATTACTGTATGAACTCGAATATTGTTCGAGATTGAACTCGAATAATTTGTGAATTATAATTTGTATAATTTGTGAATTATAGTGAATATTTATGTTAAATATTACACATGCATTTAATTGGGTAATTTTGGATATTTATTGGGTATTTGTTATGTTCCTATTGAGTTAATATAATATGGAACCCATTGAGATCAAAATTTCTCATTAACATAATTATTCTCATCCCAAATCCTAAAAAATAATGATCATTTAATACATGATCTCATTGGATAATGACAACTTGTAACCCAAATCGATAGAAAATGTTTAATGATAACTTATTTGGTTAATTATATAATGATTTATTGGATAATGACTTATTGGATAATATATTTTAACCCATTGGGTCATATGAATATCTCATGGGTTATCCAATGGGTTATCGATTTAATGACTCAACTCATTTATGACTCAACCCATTATGACCCATATAATAAACGGGTTAATTGAATAATGACCCATTGGATAATGATCCATTGGGTTTGGATAATGAGTTTATCCAATTAACCCATTTGACGGGTAGTCCCAAACCTCCCTGATGGACAGGTTTACACATTGTTTCCCGAGAAGCCCAATGCATTCCTCTATCCTGAAGATCCCCCTTTCCATGTAAACCTGGCAGTTAATTTCTTGCAATACTGATTTGGGTATCTTGAGGGGATACAAAGGCATTGCAAAAATCACACGCTTCGCCAGTGTGAGGCTAAGTGAATTGGTCTTCCATTTGTCATATTTAGCTCGGATTTCGCAGACCAATTTGGCATATGTTGCATGTCTAGACTGTAGCAATTGTACTTCCATCCCTAAATATCTCTCACTGATACCTTTCTTGTAGATATTCAGAGTGTATCTGATGAAACTTTTCGCCTGGACAGAGGTGTTCTTATGATGACTTTTCAAAATTGATACCTGAGTATCGGGAAAAATCATCCAAGTTTTTCGCCAACTATCTTACTACAGATTGGGTGCACTCTATGAACAAAACACTGTCGTCGGCTACTCGGCTTACAACAGATTGATACCTTAGGAACGCTTCTACCCAGCCTGAGTCTTGCCTGTGACATATTATCCATTGATTGTTGCAATAAGATGGAGAAGAGTTGTTTGCATTTGATGAATCGGTAAGGTGACAAGGGACATACTTGTCTCTGCCTCCCTTATTGGCTTAAAAGTATCAGACTGCCATTGGTTCACCTATACTGACAATAAAACTGTATCAGTACACATTTGGATTAGCTTAATCCACTGTTTGGGCATTCCGATGTGTCTTAGTGCATCATATAAGAATTGCCAAGATACTATGTCATGTGCTTTGCTCATGTCTAGCTTTATGGAAGCCAGACCAGTCTTCTCCTTTGTCTTTTTTTTTTTCCAAAACCTGAAGCATTTCATAAGCCACGAGAACATTTTCACTTATTTTTCTTCTTTTGATGAAACCCTGATGTTCAATGTCAATGATGTCCCCTATGATGGTCCTCATTCTGTTGGTTAAAACCTTGGATATTATTTTGTACTTGACATTGCATAACGATATAGTATGAAATCTTCTACCCTTTGAGGATCCTTCTTCTGTGGGATGAGTATAATCCTAGTTTGATTCCAATCTTGTGGCATGACTCCGCTAGATAGAATTTCCATGATTTCTATGAGCTCATGCGCTAAAATAAAATATCATCACTAAATCATTGGCACCAATCTTTTCCACCATATATTAACCCTTTAGTGAAAACTTTAGTAATAAAAAATAACTTTGTCAAAATGCTAAACACAATTAGTGACGAAAATAGTTTTCATCAATAATAAGATAGTTTTTAGTGACAAAATTTCATTATGAAATATATTTCTTCACTATAAGGTCTTTTTACTGACAAGAAAATATCGTATTCATCGGTTACATAACTTTCTATACACTAATAACTAGGTCGAATTTATGTAATCAACTGTCACTATGTATTTAAATTTTTATAACTAATAACTATGTTGACTTTATGTAATCAATCATCATCTCGTACTTAATTTTTAATAAAAAATAAAAAATAAATTATGTAAACAATGTTAAAATAAAAAAATTACAAGTCTTAAAGAGGAAGGGGTTCCAAATAAAATTTATAGAAAGTTTAGTGAAGTGGGGAATTCCTTTTGGGTCAACATATCCTCCAAAATCAACACGAAACAACTCGGGTGTCTTAGACACCTACAAACAAGATCTCAGGGAGTTTTCGAGACTAAACTTCGACGCTCCAGTCAGTTTCCGATGAGACATGAAACACATATTTTCTTAGAGCATTTAACATGTGTTCTAGGTGTAAATGTATCTTTAAGGGGATTAAACCTTGTATTAGGCTAATTATCATAATCATTTTACATGATATTTTAAAGGGATTAAACATGATATTTTGATTGGTTTTAATCTAAACTGTAAATGGAGTCTATATGAAAACTGTCCTAGGTTGTTGTACAATAAGAAATTAATCAGGAAAACTGTCATAGTAATTCATTGGACATTGCATGTACATTTAAAATTAATGCAACACTTGTGTAGGACGGTCTCACCATAATTTAGGGTGAGACGGAAATTTATGTATGATTATCAATTTTCGCGAGTCCAATTTTGACGGATAATTTGATGCAAATGCAGCGACACGCGCATGGTTACTTACATCCGTGCGCGCTCGTGTGCTGTATAAATGCATGAGGTTTGATGAAATTCCAATAAAAAAGCGGCACCTACAACACATATGAAGGGCCTTAAACCAACTGACGTGGATTATATTTTGATTAAAATTCACAAAGTATAATATCTGGCCTGTTTACATGCATTCAATAAATTTTATTTTTTATTTTGTATTTGTTCTTTCACTATATATATTTAAAATAAACGTTATTAATCAAAATATCATTAAATATTAATTTAATTATTATTGTTATATAAATTATGATTATTTTAGTTTATAAGTTTAAGTCATTACTTTGCATGATTTAGGAATTAGTTTATTATTGTCCAACATAATTTTTTTTTGTAATAGAAAAAATTGTGTGATTCATAAAAAAATAAAAATATTTTAAGTGGTTATAAATATGATAATTTATTTTTGTAATATCAAAATTGTAGGACGGATATGCAATCCTTAAGTTCATGTTTATAATTTATTAGATCATAGTTTTAAAGTGTTAGGTCAGTAGTATAATTTTTTGGTAGTTAAAATTGTAAGATTAATAAACATTTTTAAAGTTCCCAGTTTTGTGTGTTTTAATCACGATCACAAAATTTAATGTTTACAATTAAAAAACATATAAATTAGTCCATATGATCATGTTGTTTGGTATTAACTTTAAAAACTTTTTTAGAATGTAATTTTCTATAAAATAATAATAAAATTTACAAGTAAATATATGTCTATATTAGTTCATATATTTTAGAATGTTTATTAATAGTTTAAAGATTTTGTTTAGAATTTAACTTTCTGTAAAATAATGACAAAAATTACTATAAGCATGCATACATTTGTTGATATGTTTAACATGTTTGTTAATGGTTTTAATTATTTTGTTTAGACTTTCATTTTCTTCAATATAATGATTTAGAATGCATATAATAGTTCAGATGTTTAGCATGTTTGTTAATGGTTTTGTTACATTTATTGGTTCATATTTTTAGAATGTTTGTTAATGTTTTTATAGAATTTGTTTTGTCTTTCCTTATGTACAAGATAATGATAGAACTTACAACTACCAAGTATTAATTAGTTCATATATTTAGAATATTTTCAATTATTTTAAAATTTTTGTTTAGTCTTTTATTTTCTGCAACCTATAATGATAGAATTACCATATATATGTATATATATATATATGTATATATATATATATGTATATATATATATATATTGTATATATATATATATATTGTTCATGCATTTAGAATGTTTGTCAGTATAATTAGTTTAGATTATCATTTTCCGCAATCTAAGGATATATGTTACAAGTATCAAATGTAATTATTAGTTCATCTATTAAAGATATTTGTTATCATTTTAATGATTTAATTTAAAATTTCATTTATAAGAATATAATTATAGAACTTAGTGCGCGAGCACACACATATATTATTTTTATCTATTTAGAATATTTTTTAATTATTTTAAATAATATTCAGTTCATATATTTAGAATATTTTTTAAATTGTTTTAAGGATTTTGTTCAGACTTTTCTCCCTAAAAAATTATAATGGAATTTATAACTAGTTAATGTATATATATCAGTTCATAAATTTAGAATATTTGAAAATTAATTTATATAATTAATAATTAATTAATATATTTAGAATATTTTTTAATTAATTTAAAGATTCAGCTCATATATTTAGGTTCATGTAATTAAACTTTCTTAATTTTTTTTTTTGAAGAATACGGACTGGAGCTTCAGCCCAAAGATAAAAAAATGCCAAAGAAAGTCCTGTATGAGCATAGAGTATTGCTCACGTGCATGCAGCATGTCAAACTTACAAATGGTTATTCAAGCATACTTTTATAATTGTCACTGTGCTCATGCAATGGTCATGGCTTATAACCCGGTCTTGATCGTTTTGATCCGTGAATTTTAATTAATTTTCTTTAAATTGCAATTAAGTCATGACAAAGTCTTGGGAAAGACCGTCTTTCCATAGACTTATGAAAAGACGGGTTTAATTATAAATATAGAAAGTCAGGGATCAAGTACCAAATATCCGGAAATTGGACCTCACGCACCGTATATATATACGGATGTTTTTTTGCTTCGTCCATTTTCATTTTAATTTCCGAAATTCTCTCTCTTCTCCTTCGTCCAAATCCTTCTTCTCCGTCAGGGTTTCCCATCGCGATTTCCATTGGAATTCACCGTAGCTTTTTGCCGAATCGGTGTTTCATTTTGTTCGCCACAGGTTATATGCTACTTTTGAGCTGATTTTTTTGCTTCGTTTTGGGTTTTTATGTTCGTAGTAGGTTTTCGATCGCGTTTTTCATCGGAATTCACCGTAGTTTTTTCCGAATCAGTGTTTCTTTTAGTTCGCCACAGGTTATATTCTACTTTTGAGCTGATTTTTGGCTTCGTTTTAGGTTTTTAAGTTCCTAGTTTAGGGTTTTTGTTTTGGATCTGATATATTTTGTGTGTTATTGCAGCGTAATGGTTAAGAGGAAGGAAGTTTCGGTCGACAGTGTTCATATTGATGAAGGTGATGTTTATTTTTCTATTTTTGCTCTTATTGTATGTTTTTGTTGTCAAATGTTGAATGATTTGCTTTATGTTGCCTTTTAACCAGTTTTTTGATTTTATTTGTGAGATGATTTTTGTATTTTTTACATGTTTTCCCCAATTTACTAGGTTTAGGGTTTATAAAATTTGTTAATAGTTTTGGTTTTTACTATTACAAGATCTGTTAATAGCTTTGGTGTTTACATGAATTTGTAAAGGTTACTGCAATTTTGTTGAAAAGTATCCCTTCATAGTGTGCATGATGCTATACTTTGCATAACTATTCTCATTCACTGGCTTAGCTACTCGTATTGTTGCCTTCCTTGGCATTTTGGTTTTTTCAAAGGAGTGATTGAAATAAATTCTTATTTAAACAGAAGCAGCATCATGCAATTTTATCTAAATCTTGTGAAACATGTAAACTTGTTTTGTTACCTAGCTAATGGTCACTAGATCGATCAATGTATGTACTCAGAGTATACATTTGCACTGTATAGTTGGTTGAGTTGCAATGTGTACATTTGAGCTTGTCTTCTTGCTTTGTGCATACTTCATGGTTTTGGGCAACTTTTCCAGAGCATTCTCTGTATTTCCCCTTTAGGAGTGATGAGTAAATTCTAAGAATATGGATTTTCTGCTACTAAATGAATTCCTTCCTCACTGATAGTGCACAATGTACATAAGGACTGAAAGTATAAAAAATGCATAATGAATGTTTCAACTTTCAGCTGTGAAGCTTTATTGTATTAAAACTATTTGCTCTTATTGAACAGAGTTTTATATTTAAAGTCCATGTTGGTTGACTGCATTGCGTGCCTTTCAAATCATTTGGCTTGTATAATGTACTCATGGCTTCTCTGTTGTTTCTCTTTTCATGAATGTTACTGTCTTCCCTTAATGTTGGATGCTTGTTTTGGTGTTTACATTATTTTTGTAAAGGTTGCTGATGCAATGTAGTCCCTGGTTTTTTTGGAATCTTCTGAAGTTGATTCAAGATTTGCATTTGTTTGATTTTAAAACTAAGAACTGACTTAGGTTTCTGTTTTCTTTTTAGTGTTTAAATTCATATGAGGCTTGGGTTTTTGTATTTTAAAAGGTTGTTATATTAGTATGTTACATTATCAGTTAATATTATAAGGTTCATTATCATATCTGTGATGTTGCTGTTTTATTATTATTACTGACTAGTTTGGTTTTGTACAAATAGGATTGCGCAAATCATCGCGCATCAGGAATTTATCCACTATGCCATTGGATCTTCCCAATAAGGGGAAGAATGCTGATGATTCTGATTTTGTCGCGGATATTGTGCTTAGTGAGAGACCTAAGAAGGTCAAGTTGGGTGTCAAGAAAAGAGTGGGTAGTGGAAAGCTAGCACAAATAACTGAGAAGAAGAAATTAATTGAAGCTGAGAAGGCACTTCAAGCTGAGAAGGCACTTCAAGCTGAGAAAAACCATGCGGCAATTGAAGCTGAGAAGAAGAAGGAAACCATTGAAGCTGAGAAGAAAAAGGCTGCAATTGAAGCTGAGAAGAAAAAGGCAGCAATTGAAGCTGAGAAGAAGGCAGCTATTGAAGCTGAGAAGACGAAGACAGCATTTGAAGCTGAGAAGAAGAAGGCGGGAGTTGAACCTGAGAAGAAGAAGAAGGTTGTTGAGAAGGCAATGAAAAAGAAGACTGATGGTGATGCAGGAGTCAAGAAGAGAGATCGGGAGGTTCAACAAGTTGTGACGCTAGTGGGCAGTGAGGGAGCAAAGTAAGTTTTTCATTTTTCAACATGATGCTTTTATGGTGAAACATGTGATTTTTGCCTTGAAACAGTTTCTGTTTTAGTTTTATAAATGTGTGTTATATTATTGAAGAACCTAACCTATACGTATTTTTCAACATGATGTTTTTATGGTGAAACATGTAATTTTTCCCTTGAATAGTTTCTGTTTTAGTTTTATAAATGTGTGTCATTTTATTAAAGAACCTAACCTATAGCTATTTTTCAACATGATGCTCTTATGGTGAAACATGTGATTTTTTGCCTTGAATAGTTTCTGTTTTAGTTTTATAAATATGTGTTATATTATTGAAGAACCTAACCTATACGTATTTTTCAACATGATGTTTTTATGGTGAAACATGTTATTTTTTCCTTGGATAGTTCCTGTTTTAGTTTTATGAATGTGTGTCATATTATTGAAGAACCTAACCTATACGTAATTTTCAACAAAATGCTTTTATGGTGAAACATGTGATTATTTTCCTTGAATAGTTCCTGTTTTAGTTTTATGAATGCGTGTCATATTATTGAAGAACCTAACCTATACGTATTTTTCAACATGATGCTTTTATGGTGAAACATGTGATTTTTGCCTTGGAATAGTTCCTGTTTTAGTTTTATAAATACGTGTCATATTATTGAAAAACCTAACCTATACGTAATTTTCAACATGATGTTTTTATGTTGAAACATGTCATTTTTGCCTTGAATAGTTCTTGATTTAGTTTTATGAATGCGTGTCATATTATTGAAGAACCTAACCTATACGTATTTTTCAACACGATGCTTTTATGGTGAAACATGTGATTTTTGCCTTGGAACAATTCCTGTTTTAGTTTTATGAATACGTGTCATATTATTGAAAAACCTAACCTATACGTATTTTTCAACATGATGCTTTTATGGTGAAACATGTGATTTTTACCTTGGAACAGTTCCTGATTTAGTTTTATGAATGCGTGTCATATTATTGAAGAACCTAACCCATACGTATTTTTCAACATGATGCTTTTATGGTGAAACATGTGATTTTTTCCTTGGAATAGTTCCTGATTTAGTTTTATGAATGCGTGTTATAGTTTAGTTTAATCGTTTTACTGTTTATATTGAAGTACTTGCTATTTATTCATGATGTGATTATATGTTGCTTTTAGTGAGTGAAGTTATTATTCTATAAAGCAGTGTACCTTTTTTTTTTTAAATAAGGTTAACTTTTTAGTTATAATATATCATGTTATTGATGTGTTGTTATTTGCAATTGTAGGGTTGAGAAGGTCTACAAGTCCTCTTGTAGACCAGACTTGATTAATGAGTTGAATGGCTTATTGTCCGAGTGTCAAATGGCTGATGTCCTCTCTTTAGGTTTTGGTAGCTTATTGGAGATTAATATCCGTAGGTTACCCCTAAAAATCGTTCCCTTTCTAGTGCAAAATTTTGATTCGGGCTTTTGTGTCCAATATATTGGTGCTGACAAGTATACCCTTTCCCCAGATGATGTATTTGATGATCTTGGATTGCCTATATCTGATGAGAAAGTGGTGGAAATCAGTCATGCGGGCAAGGGTCAAAAGCTAGATTTAGAATTGAGGGGACTATGGAAGGATATGTTTAAACTTGGAGAGAAAGATGAGATTCCATTAGATCTGGTTTTTGATTATATGATGGGGTTGAGGGATGGAGGCGAGGATTTTCAGCGTTGCTTTATCCTGTACTGTGTTGGGCACTTCCTTGCTCCTTGTAGGAGCAAGGGTATTGATATGAAGCTCTTTAGAGCTGTTGAAGATGTCAGTAGGATTAAAAAGATGAATTGGCGTGGGTATGTTCTTCAGAAATTGTGTGAGGGTGTGCAGAGATTTAAGAAGGTTTCTTCATATAAGGCAGTGAGTGGCTGCATGTACTTTCTCTTAATTCAATTTTTGCAGCGTGTGCCTTATCACGGTATGAAGGATTCTTTGGATGTACCCCTTCTTAAGCATTGGACTGATGAAAAGATAAAAAAAGGTGTGAGTGGCTGAATAAATGTGGTTATGAGCGAGCTGTAATACTGAAGGAAGTGTATCCTTTGACCGAGTGTGGTCGATTGAGAGCTGGTGGGTCAAAAGGTAGTCCGAGTCGCGTTCACAATGTTGCTGCTTCTGATAGACGAGTTCTGCGTTTCGATATTCCTCTTGGGGTTCCAACAGATTTAGATATTGCAGCCCTAAAAATGAATGTGAGTAAGGTGTTTCATTTGTGTTTTGTTTTATGTTGGTTTAATTGTATTTTAGTTAAATTATTTGTTGTTTTACAGGCTGCTAGTGAGGCATTTGCCTTATTTCTGAGGGATATGGAGGTGGTTAGTGCTAAACTATCTGAACGTTTGTTGAAAGCAGTACAACCAGCCCCTCGGGATGATCCTGACACTGATTCTGACCATCAGCTTAGCTCTCAAGACTTTTTTGAAGATCCTGCCACATTGAAACAGATTGATGAGTTGTGTGATGGTTTCAAGAAGAAAGTTGCTGATTCGATGCCTAGTTTTGACCTTCATATTGATGATTGACATTTACATTGTTTGAAAATATTTTGTAATAAGCTGGGGTGGATTTAGTTGTTGGGGCCAGAAATTGAATATTTTGGATGAAAACAAAATTTAAACTTTTAGCATGGATGACAGGTTCTCTGACTTTAAGCATGACAGGGTGGATGTTTATGTTAAAACAGTGACGGTTTACTGTGATACATGCTCACTTTAAAATGTTAGTGTCAGAAGTTTATTTTCAGAAGTTTATAGGCTCTCTGACTTTAAGCATGACAGGGTGGATGTTTTATGTTAAAACAGTGACAGTTTAATGTGATACATGCTCACTTTAAAATGTTAGTGTCAGAAGTTTATTTTCAGAAGTTTATAGGTTCTCTGACTTTAAGCATGACAGGGTGGATGTTTTATGTTAAAAAAGTGACTGTTTAATGTGATACATGCTCACTTTAAAATGTTAGTGTCAGAAGTTTATTTTCAGAAGTTTATAGGTTCTCTGACTTTAAGCATGACAGGGTGGATGTTAATGTTAAAACAGGGACGGTTTACTGTGATACATGCTCACTTTAAAATGTTAATGTCAGACTTGATATTTGGGTTAAAACATTGAGCCTTTATAGTGATAGATGTTCATTACGAAATGTATAATTGATATGATTTTTTAATACAGTATAATGTCGATTCTACGGTTGTAATGAAGGTTTTATCAAAAAACATTAATACTTTAGAATAAACTTTGTAATGAATGGTCTATAATGTGACTTAAAAAGAACCTCCGGGTTCTGAATTACACTCAAATGATATGCTGTTTTGGTGTTTTGGTACCAAACTCATTTGTAGATTGTTTGCCTTTCTTTAATGCCGACTTAATTCTTGCACGCCTTCCTTTTGTCTTTGCATACTTTGGATCGAGTTTGTTTGTTGTGACTAAACTTGATGCGCTGATAGCCTCATTTTGTTCGGTGGCACTTGATTCTGTAGACAAGATTTGCTGAATTTCGATTGTTTGTTTACCTAGTGCATCTTCGAGAACTCCTCTAGCATTTACACTGTCTTCACTCTTCAAGATCAGGTTGTAGAATTTCCTTGCCATTTCATGACGCCAAGGAATGGTGTTCTTCAATTCCTTTGTTGTCGAGTCTATGTCTTGCTTGAGGTATTTATCCCAAACCTGTTTCTTCACATTCTTTGTCCATCTTGTAGAAATGTACTGTGAGGGTATTCTGGAGATGGAATGGAGGTGAAAAACTCGAATGCAATGAAAGCACAACATACCTGTTTCAAGCGGTGAAGGGTGTACAATTATGTTAAAACAGTAATTGTTTGTACTAAAACCGTAATTGTTTACAAGCAGAATTTTTTATCAACTACATACCTGTTTCTTCAAAGGACTTGCAAGAACAGTTGAGCTCAATTGATGCTTGTGTTTCATTTAACATTACTGATTCTATTACTGTTGGGTGCTTCTCCCAACTTACTTCAAATAGTTAGAAATTGCCACCGTTGTAGATTTCCGCTATTGTTGTTGCCATTGCGATGTCGAATTCCTTCTTGAAGTCATTATATAGCTTCAGAGTGTAGACCTCGCCTGCATGTTTTAGAAGCCCAGCATGACTATCATGTGCTGATTTTGGTATGGATCGAGCGCAGTTGTGTTCGGCTGTGCTTTCTACGCTTCTCCATTTCTTGACAGTTTTCTCAAATATCTTCAAGAATTGAGTGAGAGATGTTGTTTTACTAGCATTGAACATGATGGCACTGTTGGTACTCTCACTCCTTTGTGATGCTAGAATTCCGGCTGAGAAAAAATCCTTGTTCAAAGTTGGGCACCATTTAGTGCGGATATTATATAGACGTTGAAACCAAGTGTGGTCTTCCAAGCCATATGTCTTGATCATGGTCTGCCAACTGTCTTCAAATTCTTCATGATTAACACACCCCGTTAAGCAACGATCAAATACCTTTTTGAATGGACCGTCTTTCTTCAATTCTCCATAGTGCGTATAAGCATTTTGCTGAAGGTGCCATATGCATAGTCGGTGTCTTGTTGTTGATAAAACCTGTTCAGGTGTTTAATGTTGAAACACATGAGTCATATACTAAAACCGTAAATTTTTTTATATAGAAACCTCAATTGTTTGTGAAGAAACCTCAATTGTTTATGATTGGTAAGGTAAACAGTACCTTTTCTATTGCAGTCGCCATTGCTTGGTCTTGATCAGTGAATATGGTTATGGGTTTTTCCCTCCCATGCATTTTATGAAGGTTTCAAGCAACCATTCAAACATTGGTGCCTTTTCATCAGATATGAAAGCACAAGCAAACATGACGTTCTTCCAATGGTTGTTGATGCCCACAAATGGAGCACATATTAGGTTGTATTTGTTTGTTCTAAAGGTTGTGTCGAACATCAACACATCTCCAAACAATGTGTAATCCTCCTTCATCATCGAGTCTCTCCAAAATAAGGCTGATAACCTGCTTTCATCATCCATTTTCACTCGAAAGAAAAAATCTGCATCTTCTTCATTCTTTTGTTGAAGCTGCTCTATAACAGTTTGTGCATCCCCACCTTCAATCACCTTCATTCTCAGCCTTCCAATGTAGTTTATATGGTCCCTCATGGTATGCCCTAAATTCTCTTCACCTCCAGTTTCATTGACCAAGTAATTGAAGCCAATTGATGGCTTTAATACAGCGGCTTCCATCCCCTCTATGATCTTGGCCTTCTCTGCTGTGATTTTTCTCTCACTACGTTGTAGATATTGCCAAGCTGGTCTTGTAAAGTCATGGTTGTGCTGCAAGATATGGTGCATCACTTTATAAAGGTTGTCCACCAACTTGATTCGTATTTCAGCCTTACAACCTGTTCTAGTTACAGAAAATTCCTTTGTCTTTCTCCTTTTCGAGGTTGATTCGTTTGATCCATCACAGATTGGCATTGGTGGGGTTGATGTTGCTTTTTCTCTCGAGTTATCCCTTGATATGAGCATGAAAAGTACTTTTTCAGCAATGACTCCTTCATTGTTCTTCCTTTGTGTGGTTTTTTTGTAGCTGAATCCTAATTTGTTAGCATGCCGTTTGTAGAGGTCCTCTAATTCTTGCAGCGTTCTTGCTTGAATCCCATCAAAGCATTCAGTCACGTCAATTTCAGCTAAGCTTGGTAGATGGCCATACACTGCAGTAATTTCATATAAAACATTAGAGTTTTAGACTGAAACACTTCATATATAATTTAAATCATATAGGTTTTATATATTACTGAAACACTGAAAAACTGAAACACTTGATAAATTACTCATTTGTAATTTCAGTTAACTTTTCTTTTTGGTTTTTCTTCTCTGATCCAAGACTATTAAATATGTTCAGTATAAATACTAAATCTTTATATTAGGGCACAACTAACAGCAATATGTTTGTAGCAACAATGTTAGCAGCAACAAGAAGATTTCATGAACAGAAGAGATTCAGATTTGTTCAACAAAAACATACTACTTATGACTTAAAAGGCATCACTGTGTATGTGCAACATTCAGTTTTTAATGAATCTAATTCTGTATAGATTACAAGGGAGACATACACTCATAGGCATTACAGCAGCAACAACAAGATATTGTTCGATTTCATGAACATAAGAGATTTAGATTTGTTCAACAAAAACATACTACTTATGACTTAAAAGGCATCACTGTGTATGTGCAACATTCAGTTTTTAATGAATCTAATTCTGTATAGATTACAAGGGAGACATACACTCAGTAGGTATAACAGCAGCAACAACAAGATGTTCTTCAATTTCTTCTTCAGTTTCGATCATCTGAAAAATAGGATTAAATCAAATTAATAAAACATTACGATTATATTGCTCTTCAAAACTTAGATCGCAAATAAAAATCACACAATTCTGGTCATAAATATTTGTACAATTACCTCGCTAGAATTCATGAGGCAGATCGGCAACGTTTTTGGAATCGGCAAATCGCCTGAATTCATGAGGCAAGTCGGCGAGATGTCTGTAACGTTTAGGTTTTAGGGTGATATCAGCAACGTTTCCGTTTCCGGCGGCGATGAATTTAGGTGAGCAGAGCAGATGGGTTTGGGAAAAAAACAGAGCAGAAGGATTATGGGAATAAAGGATGGGTTTTAGCATGAACCCGTTTGGGAATAAAGGCGCGTGAACCCGACCCGCAAATTTCATTGCAATTTCCTAAAATTGCAATGTAGTCCTTGGTATTTCCATAGCTTATGGAAAGACCGTGTTTCAAGAGACGGACTCTTAAGTCATTTGTCCCACCATAAACTATGTTGAAACACTCTCATATAGGAGACTTTCTCTTAAATTAAACTCTGATGGATACTTCTTAAACAATAAAAAAATTGGTGGAGGTTGTATGATACGATATCATACCGGTAAAACCATAGTTGCTTTTGTTAAAACACTCAATGTAGGTTCAGGTCTTCAAGCCGAAGTTGAAGCCCTAGCATGGCCTGGAATTACCTCAAAATCAGCAAATATAAAGGCTGGAAATAGAAGGCCATTCTGAGATCATGGATAAAATGGTGAAGAGACAATACAAAATCCGTAGACAGTGCTTGGAGGAAATCAAATTAATCTGGCAGCACCTGCGGAAGTTTGAGTACAACATTACACATACATTCCAATTTCCAAGAAGCAAACTCAGCAGCTGACTCCTTATCCAAGCTAGCTAGCTCACAAAAGGTAACTAAAATACTTTTCCAGTGCAAGTTTACTAGAAGAAATACAAGGAAAAGTCATGTTGGAAACTCAATCAGTTCCTTGGATTAGAATAGGATGATACTTAGTGCAGTTCTAGTTATTGAACAATATTATTTGATTCCACGTTTTAGTTTTCCAAAACTCTTTAGCATCTAGCTAGGGAAATGTATAGCTCTGAGTATCAGAAACATTTATTTTCAGAGGATAGGTATCAATTCCCTCTCTTTTATGTACTTTCGTTTTACTATTATAAAATAGATAGGGATCTGTCGAATTCCCCACTATAACATGTGGTGTTTTTTTAATAAAAAAAGTTTCATTAGCTATAATAATTATACGACTTCCTCTAATGAGGTTGAAAATAAGATTTTGTGATATTATGTTACATTAACTATTTTTATTTGATTATTCACATATATATAAACAAATTTTTATACATGTTCATTTAATGACTATTTTTTTATTAATTGAACCAAAATGATATTCATGTGTATGTACTAATAAATGATCAATTTGTATCAAATTTTTGATGATCTAATCCCAAAATTGTTCAAAAACTTTTGGGTAATTTCTCATCCTATCATATATAGTCCCTCGGTCTCAACATACATTGCACTTTTTAATTAATTTTATCATTTCACATTGAGGCAAAGGGATTCTCTATATTGAAAATGTTCTAAATAAATTTAAAATAAAACATAAACACAATATCTTATTTTAGATCGTCTAACCGTTAGATTGAGTCATTTTATAATCAATGTAACTAATGAATATAATGTTTATTTACTAATAAATGATTGATTTGTATGAAATATTTATTGATCTAATTCCAAAGTTGTTCGAAAACTTTTGGTAATTTCTTATCCTGGCATACACTAGTGGAGGATGACATATTAAAGGCAGTTATATCAGACCATAGAAGTCACTTTGAAGGTGACTTCTCTGGTTGTGACTTTGATCATCATCGATCAAACACTAGTGTCGGAAGCTCTTCTCCGGAAGCATTTTCGAGTTTGGAAACGGTATTAAAGATGATTTTAAATTAATTATAGGCGGTTCTACCTTAAATTAAAGGCGGTTCCGCCTGGAACCGCCTTTAATTGAGGTTCCGAGTTTGAAAATGACACATTTCCAATGGTATCCTAGGTCACTTTTTCATTTTAAAGGCGGTTCTAATTGGAACCGCCTTTAATGGGATTGGCCCAGACCACTTCTTTTGTTTTCACCTTATTTTCTTTATTCTCTTAGGGTTTTCAACCGCAGAGCAGCTTTCTTCTTCCTCGGTCACTTCTTTTGTTTTCCTCTGCTTTCTCGTCCTCTGTTCTCCCTTCATCGATCGTCCTCTCCCCTCCAGCTAGGCCTGTCAAACGGGTTAGTTGGATAAACCCATTATCCAAACCCAGTTAACCCATTATCCAATGGGTCTTTATCTAATTAACCCATTTATTAATGGGTCATAATGGGTTGGATCATAAATGGGTTGGGTAATTAAATGGATAACCCATTGGGTAACTCATGAGATAACTCATATGACACAATGGGTTAAAATATATTATCCAATAAGTCATTATCCAATAGGTCATTATGTAACTAACCCAATAGGTTATCATTCAATATTTTCTTCTGATTTGGGTTACAAGTTGTCATTATCCAATGGATCGGGTATTAAATACTCATTAGTTTTTGGGATTGGGCGGGATGAGAATAATTATGTTAATGGAAAATTTTGATCTCAATGAGTCCCATATTATGTTAACTCAATGAGAACCTAACAAATACCCAATAAATATCCAAAATTACCAATATTTAACATAAATATTACTATAATTCACGAATTATACAAATTATAATTCACAAATTATTCGAGCTCAATCTCGTACAGTATTCGAGCTCGTACAGTATTCGAACTCGATCTCGTACAGTATTCGAGTTCGCACTCAATCTCGTACAATATTCAAGTTCGTACAATATTCAAGTTCAATCTCGCACTGTATTCGAGTTCGTACAGTATTCAAGTTCAATCTCGTACAGTATTCGAGTTCGTATAATATTCGAGTCCAATCTCGTACAGTATTCGAGCTCAATCTCGTACAGTATTCGAGTTTGTACAGTATTTGAGCTCAATCTCGTACAGTATTCGAGTTCGTACAATATTCGAGCTCGTACAGTATTTGAGCTCGAGCTCGATCCTATTAGGGGAAAATTAAATCATTCGTAATCAAACTTGTGAAAATTTAGTTATCTTGTGATATGAAATTATCCACGGGTCACCCATTACCCAACCCAACTCAGCCCACCCAAAATTATCCAACGGGTAACCCATTATCCAACCCAACTAAACCCAATAACTACAACCCAATTGTATCCTTTAACCCAATGGGTCATTATCCAATAAGTCTTATCCAATAAGTGAAAATAGT
Organism: Rubia yunnanensis; assembly: GCA_037428765.1. NCBI lineage: Eukaryota > Viridiplantae > Streptophyta > Magnoliopsida > Gentianales > Rubiaceae > Rubia > Rubia yunnanensis. The sequence continues at coordinate 40,861,408 of CM075061.1, read as the reverse complement.
TTATGGATAACAGTTATCCAACGGGTGATCCGTTTGACGGGCTTACCTCTAGCTACTTTCTCCGCTCCGACTACTCTCTCCCCTCCGGCCACTCCAGATCTTCTCTCTCTGGCCGCTTCAGCGTCTCCACCATAGCGTCGGATAGAGCTCGACCACCAATTTCTTTATCGCCGGAGAAGGAGAAGTTCTTCGGCACCAAGTCCATCCCCCAGCTTGCTCTCGGTGTCGCCGTCGCCTGGAGTCTCGCCAAAGTCTCACCTCCGCCGTTCGCCTGGAGTCTTCATCGTTCGCCTGGATCTCACCATTTGCCCGGAGTCTCACTTCCGTCATTCGTTGTTGCCTCCGTCGTTCACCTGGAGCCACCGCCTGGAGGCTCACCTCTATCGTTTTCCTGGAAGCCTCGCTGGAGATGGCATTTTTGTTACTGACTGTAGCCATTGTTCTGTTTTTATCGCCGGAGAAGGCAATAACGTTTGTAGCTATTGTTCTATTTCTACTCTGCCTTGTCATTACTGTTGAATTGGTCTCGGAAACCAATCGGTTTCCAACAGTTTTTTTGGAGGGTATACGGAAACTGTTTCTGGTTCTATTAAAGATGGTTATTTGAACCGCCTAATTTTAAAGGCAACTATTTAAACCACATTATTTTTAAAGGCAGAGCCATTAAAGGTGGTTCCAAAGTGCCTTTAAATTTTCAATATAACCGCATTTAATAGGCCTTTCCCGCACTAGTGAAAGGTGGTTCAAGGAGCCGCCTTTAAAATGGTGCTTTCAAAGGTAATTATTTTCCACCTTTGAATGTGGTGGAGGAAATGCCTTCCAATAGTTCTGATCTCGGAAGTATGGTCCTGAGATCGGAACTCTAGGTGCTTCGCCGGGGGTGAAAATATAATTCCAAGTTTGGAATGTAATGGAGGTTCCTCAATCAGATTCATTTTCTAACCTTTGCAATCAGTTCCTGAATCGGATGCAATTTTTGTTCAGTTACAGTTATTTGACGCTTAAGAGGGATAAAAATGAATTTAAAGTTCCTGATTCGGGTGGTATTTCAGATCTTATGTTCTAAATCTGGAACTAATATATTGGCTCTTCAAGAACGCTCTATGAATGAAGCTGAGACAGTGATTTCACACTCAGAACTCATTTGGGGAAAGATGTAAAAACCAAAAATACTAATATATTAAACCCGACAAAAAAAGCCTCATATAACAGCTCCAATACATACCAAGATCTATAAAATACGCTAACGAAGCAACGTTATATAGATAGGAATAGAAATCTTGCCAATTCTATTCCCCAAAACAATTGACATCATAATTCAAGTTAACTACCAAAAATCCATAGACTACACTAACAAAACAACAATCTATAGATAGGAATAGAGATCTCGCAAATTCTATTCCACACATTATGTGTCATCCATATAAATATACACAACACATTTGATTTCACACGATTCTAAACAACAGTTGGATTTGCAATAGATGTCGATCAGGCGTTCACTAAATACCTAACTAAGAAATTTCTTGCCACATTGATATCATCGTGTGAATACGGCATTTTTTGACTTGAAAAATATGTGAATATGATGATATGACAATTAGGATGACAAATAATTTAATATGAAAAATCCAACGGCATAATTTAATATGATATGACATAATTTAATATGATATGACATGACAAATACGGCATAATTTAATATGATATGACAAATATGATGATATGAAAAATCCAACGGCTACTCTGTGTGTGCGATTCTCACCATCACTGTGTGCGATTTCCAAATCCCAATCTGAGATTACATTTCATCACTTCTCCTTCTTCATCACTACTCTTCGTCCCTCTGTAACTCCAATCCGTATAGCTCACTGATTTTAGGTTTAACAGCCGGTAACGGCTACTGTGCCGATAACGGCTATTTCACCGTTGTCGACCATGGCGATTCCGAATCCGGAAATCCCTAATCCTAACCAAATTCCGCCACCACATCTATCCTTCGCGGCTGCTGTACAGAACAAATCTCCCCCCTTAGCTAAAATGCTACCAAATAACCCTGAGCTAGTTCTTAAATCTCAACATCTTGGTGATATTGCCTGTCTCTATTCTGATGAACAGATCGCAACTTTGTCTTCCCACTATGCTAATGCCTTGGTCGGCAAATTCACAAAGGGGAGGTGCTCAATGGAGCAACTGGAGCACTTTTTCAAAACAGTAGGTTTCACAGGTAAGTATCAACTTGGCTCCCTTGATTATAAGCATGTGCTCATTAGATTTGAATTGCTAAATGATTATCAACGAGCATGGATGAAGGGAATTTGGAATTTCAATGGAATACTCCTTAAAATGCTTAAATGGACTTCTGATTTCTCAACCCACAAAGAATCATCTATAGTCCCCGTTTGGTGTATAATTAGAGAAGTTCCATTGTATTACGATAACTCGGTTGCAATCGAATCAATTGGTAATAGCATAGGTAGCTTCATTAAAGCGGATCTTGCTACTGATATACTTACAAGACCTTCAGCCATTAAGTTATGCATAGAAATTGATCTTCAAAAACCTATCTGTAACTACATCAGGCTTGGTTCTGTAACAAATAATAGGAAATACCAAGTAGATTATGAGGATATACCTCTTTACTGTGATCACTGCTCCAAATTAGGGCACTCCATATCCCAGTGTAGAGCCTTTCCCATTAATACTAATGTCAATATGCCTGAACCCACCAATTCTCAGTCACAACCTCAATGGCAAGCCACTGGAAAAAAATTTGAAACTCCTCCACTGCTCTCCTCTGATGACCAAACTACCTTGGAAATTCCTGTGATTGCTGAGCAACTTAACCCTGAACCCATAACTACAGCTCCCCTTAATCTGGAAACCAACTCAGACCTAGAGACTTCTGAAAATCCTATACTGGTAAGGGATAATTCATCAGTCAGTCTCTCAAATCCTACTACTCAGGCTCCACTACATAACTCTATATCTAAGCTGTTAGATAGAACTGCTTTAATTAATTTTACTCCAGCAGCCTATGCCTCTGATGATATCCAAGTAGGGACTACCCTTTCTAGTCTGAATAGGAAGAATGGGGTATCCCCTTCTCTCCTAAACAGAATGGGAAACGGATTCTCTTTTTTGCAGGTGGACTTCGATGACAATGCCCAAGATCAGGATGATATCCTAAATCATCAAGCTAGCTCGAGCTCAACTCCATTACAGGGGCAACCCCTTCATTCAGGTAAGGCAAAAGGTAAAAAGACAAATTACTTCAGTCAAATAAATAGAATGATGCTTAGATCATCAACTAAAAGTCATAAGTCTAGTGAACAATGATAGGCTCTCTCTCAATAAATTTCTTGGTCTGGAATATCAGGGGTATGGATACATCAATACTGAGATTAATCAACTTAGTCAGGATTAAAAAGATTCAATTCTTATGCATCATTGAACCAATGCATGACAACTCTAAATTAAAATCCTATATGGATATACTTAAATTTGCTGATGGAATAACCTCAGATAATGGAAAAATATGGCTGATGTGGTCTAATTCCTTTTCAGTAAACCTTCTCTCATCCCATGAACAGTTTCTGCATGTGCATATATCTCATAAATCTATAATTCTTCAAATGGATGCCGTTTTTATTTATGCTCTTAGGAATAGGGAGGGTAGGAAAACATTATGGAGGGACTTAGCAGCAATAAATCAAGGTGAAACTATTTTCATTGGAGATTTCAATACCATTACTTCCCTTACTGAATATAGAGGCCCTAGTTCACCCTCTCTAGGAAACATCAGAGATTTTAATACTTGGATAAGAACTTCTGGAATTCAGGATATTACCACTGTTGGGAATCTATTCACTTGGTGTAACTCTAGACTTAGGAACCCTACATCCAAAAGGTTAGATAGAGGACTAAGTACCATTTCATGGAACCAGAAATTCCCCTCTTCCTCTATCCAAATTTTGAATAGACAGACTTCAGACCATTCCCCTCTGTTATTGAATATTTCTAATCTATCTACTCTTAATCCAAGACCTTTCAGATTCCTTAATGTTTGGTTTAACCGTAATGATTTCTACACTCTAATTCAAAATAGTTGGGATAAAAAAATGGTTGAAAAAGGTCTGATAGGATTCTTCCTGAAATTGATTAGGTTAAAGAAGGAAATAAAACTTTGGAATAGGGAATGTTTTGGTCATATAGATACCAATTTAATAAATGCTGAAGAGTCTCTTCGTGTGCAGGAATTGATCTATGATTTAAATCCCTCTCAATCTGAACTCATTAATTTAAATCAGAAAAAGCACTATTACTGAGAGCTCAGAAAGAGAAAGATAAGTTTTGGAAACAAAAGGCAAGACTGAAATGGCATAAATTGGGTGATAATAATACACAATTCTTTCATAAGGTTGTGCAAGAAAAAAATAGTAGACTACAGATCTCAAAAATCAAAGATAGAAATGGTCAGTGGTTAAATTCTCAACTTGATATTCAAAAAGAGGCCATATCATACTACTCGGACTTATTATCTGAACCTAATCAGGATCCTATTCAGACCTACGATGTGCACTTTCTAAGTCAAATCCCCACTTTGATTACTGCTCAAGATAATATGGAATTAGCTAGATCTGCCTATGAATCAGAGGTAGAGGCAGTAATAAAAGGTTTGAGTAGCAACAGTAGTCCTGGCCCTGATGGATTTACTAGTAAATTCTATTCTAAATGCTGGCACATTATAAAGAAAGATCTAGTTGAGGCAGTTAATGATTTCATTAGAGGCTCTCCCATTCCAAAAGGAATAGCTAGTACATAGATCACATTGATACCAAAAAAACAAACCCCTAGTTCCTTTGATGATTTCAGGCCTATTAGTCTTTCTAATAACATTAATAAAATCTGTTCCAAAGTATTAATGGAAAGACTAAGACCTTACATGGACAATTTGATCTCTCAAAATCAATCAGCTTTTATGAAAATAGAGATATCTCTGATAATATCCTCTATCTTCAGGAATTAGTGAGATTTTTGGATAAAAAGGACAGAATACCTAATTGTATTATAAAACTGGACTTGTAAAAGGCCTTTGACAGAGTTAACTAGGACTTCTTAAAATGTGTACTTAGGAAATTTGGTTTTGATGGTCCTTTCCTTAATGCTGTAATGTCAAATTTATCACAAGCATATTTTTCAGTTCTAATAAATGGAAATCCAGTGGGTTTCTTCCAAGCCACTAGAGGAATTAAGCAAGGTGATCCACTCTCTCCTTTCGTCTTTAACATTTTTTCTGAAGCTTTTTCTAGAGGTTTATCATTCATTTTCAATAATGGTAAACTCTCATATTATCGGATGCCATCTTTAATTTCACCAATCTCTCATCTTATGTATGCTGATGATACCATTATCTTCATGCAAGCCTCTAAATCCAACTTAATCAAAATCAAGGCTTTCTTGGACATTTTTGAACTCACTTTGGGCCAAAAGTTTAATTTCCATAAATCTGACTTTTACATTAGTAGAAGAGCATCTAATATAAAGTTAATCCAGATGAGGTCGATTTTGAAAATGAAACAGGGATCCTTCCCTTTCCAATACCTCGGCTGCCCTATTTTTAAGGGTCGAACTTTAAATAGATACTTTCAACCTCTAATGGAAAAACTAGATAACAAGCTGAAAAACTGGAAAAATAAATGGTTAAGCTCTGGGGGCAAATTAGTCTTGATTAAAAGCTGCTTATACTCTCTTCCTCAGCATTTATGGGCTGTGACCAATCCCTCGAAGTATATTATCAGATCATTTGAGAAAAAGATGGAAAAATTTTTCTGGGGAGAAACTGACGGGGAAGGAAATAAAATATGGAAAAAATGGTCAGATCTTGTTAAACCAATACTCCAAGATGGCTTGGGGTTTCGATCTATCAAAGGCATAGTTGATGCATATTCCCTTAAACTTTGGTGGAAAAGCCAAATAGGCATAACTTTATGGTCTAAATTACTTTGGTCTTGGCCAGATTCCTATAGATCTTCAGTTACATGGAAACGAATTTGTTCTATCAATTCAATAGCTGAGGAAAATTCACTTGTCATACATGGTAAAGGTACTTGTAATGCCTGGACCTCTAATTGGTGTCCTAATGGCCCTCTGAGCAATAACATCCCAAGTAATATCCTGGGCACTTTTCAGCTGTATTCAGTATCTGATTTTATTAGAGATAAATCTGTGATTCTTTCTCAGATATCTCTTTATCTGGAAAATGATACTTTGGTTTTTTTGCAGGAAGCGATGGTGGTGGAAGATAGGGAGGACAGAATTATATGGAAGCCTGACATTTTAGGAAAATTCTCATTCAAAATGGCATACCATACCATCACAACCTTCACATGTCATTTCCCTATCTCAAAACATGTATGGAATGTACTGCTGCAAAAAAGGATATCGATTTTTACATGGAAATTGCTTCATTCATTCCTTCCCTTCGATGATGTCCTGATAACTTGTGGCTTTAGTTTGGCTTCTAAATGCCCTATGTGCTGCTTCTCAGATTCAATAGACCATTTTTTTATAACTTGTACACTGGCAAAATCAATATGGAGTAGAATGGCTTCTCTGATAGACTTTAACTTATCTGATGATCAATCCCTCTCTCAAAGATTTTTTCCTTTTTGGAACTGTTCAGACTTAACTTCAAGCCTCCAGTTGTTGTGTAAAATACTCCCCCCTTTAATCTGTTGGAATCTTTGGAAGGCTAGGAACAGATATATCTATGACCAGGTCCCCTTTTCTGCTGAGCTTATATGTAAAGAGACACTGGAGCTCATTAGATTAGCATTATACTCATGTCCCTCAAAGATGAGTCCTACTACTGCATTACCTCAAACATTGAGACACCTACACCCTTTTCTTAGGCCACCTCCAAAACCAATCTTTAGATCAGTCTGGTGGGAAAAACCTGTCATTAACTCAATAAAAATCAATACGGATGCATCATGGTTCTCTCATACAGCTGCAGTTGGGATTATAATTAGGGATAGCTCAGGCATGCCGCTTTTCATTACTTCAACCACTATAGAGGCTGTATCTCCTCTTCATGCTGAAATCTTAGCTATACTTGCTGCCTGTCAATCTTTCCCTCATGCAGACATTCCCTCAATCATTGAATCAGACTCTAGTTTAGCCATTAATATGATTGAAAACCCATATTCTGCTCACTGGAACCTCTTCAATTTGGCCTATAGGGTGAAGAGTTTACTAGGTGGAGCTACTCTAAAGCATGTTTATAGAGAATGCAACTCTATGGCCAATGCAATAGCAAAATATCATGCTACTCATAACCAGCCTTTAAACATGTATAATCTACCTGGTCATATTAGAGGTCTCATTACCTTAGACAGGAAGCAATTCCCTTATGTTTGAATCCACAAACATGGCCTCAATAGGATGTGATACTGCTGATGATATTTATTCTTCTTTGCAGATTAATTTGCTTAGCAAGATATACTCGCACTGATACTGAGATCAGTGGAGCTGATGTTCATCCCTTGCTGGTCAATCTTGTGTTTCTACTCATACACACATTACGGGATTCCAACAGTTGCTGCCAAATTTTGTGCAACTAAAACTTTCCATACTAACTTTTGGTTGCTGTAATTATCATGCTTATCATTGACTATCTGTCTATGAAGTTACCTGGCCAAAGGAGAGAATTAACACGAGGGGTGGAGATTCTCTCTTTTGGATCGTAACTTCACTACATATCACGTCACTTTTGGATAGCTGTTCATATATCCTTCATATAGATAGTGTTAGGACTTCTTGGAGGCAACCAGGTTACCTCAATGGTTGTAGGAAACCAATACTCTGGATGTACTAATGTTTCGATTTGGTTACAAGGTTTGGGGAACCTATATACATATCCCTCACCTACGGGTGTTTTCATTAAAAAAATAATTTAATAAATGGCAAGAAACGCGAAACTTACTTTGTTAATTTCTAGGTAATCCACTCAAACTTGTTGAATGGACTCGGCATTATGTAATACCCGTACTCCCTAGTTTGTGCTTGTTTTTTGTACTGATCAAATGTCATGTAAGTAGTCATAAATCTTGAAAATAAAAATACAAGTAATTGAGAATGTAAAATGACACCTTGATTTTGACTACGTCCAAAGTTGTATTACTTGAATTGGCTGTGTCATTCACCGAGGAACCCAAAATTTTCAAAAACGTGTCTAAGGGATGGATCCATCCTAAAAACATGTTTCTTCTCCAGGACAATAAAAATTAATCCCACATGGTCACTACAATAAAAAATAATATAAAAAAATTGACTAAAATAAATCTGGTAATTAAAATGAGTATCTAACCATCACCGCTCAATGTATGACATAATGAACAATTTATTATCTTTCCGGCCTAGACTCTTGCGGATGTAGTCGATCCTTTCACCAAATGTGTGAAGCCAATTTCTAGTGTCATCACGGGGCACAAATATCCTGCCCAACCCTTGGCATTTTGACATGCAATGCAAAACATGTACCTTCAAAGCAATTTTGAGAACATTAATTGCATACAATACTTAATTACTACCTCAAATTTGAATTTCAATGATTAAATAATATACTCACAATAAGTAGAGGGATATTAGGGTTTGGTTCACTTGCTCACACCTCCAAAGGTCTTCGAAGTCGATCTATGAGGAGATGATATCTTGCTTAGCACCAAAAACATACTCATTTCCAAAAAATAAGTATGATGAGTTATGCGGGTTCGTGACAAACCGGTCAAACAACACCCTAACGAATTGAGGTGAATTCTTATTCGCTTGTGCTTTAGTGACCAAAGTTCTAACCTTCTTTGGTGTTTGTACAACCGACTTAGGTAGCTTTAGGGTTGCTTCCTTCAAACTACCATCAATTGCCGGGTCAGCATAAACTAGTCGACGTGGCCAAAGAAGAAACATCCCTTGTGAGGGACCTACCTTTTATAGTTGTCATCTTGAATTGGAAATGGGGCATTGAACACCACCATTTTTTTAAACGAAACTAGACAAATACCATCCCAATTGGTTTAGAGTGATGATGTTGCATTGCCGGGTACAAAATTCCATCGGCAACATGGAGGGGCATACCTTTGTCGACTTGATCAATGTATAGCTCACACGAAGTTGATGACTATATGGTACTTAAAAAATCAATTTTAAACTATATGAAAATCCTAATGTGTAATGATTGTGTGTGTAAAAACAATTAATGTACCTTTTTGGGTGTTCGTGATCACCTTGTCTAAGTTGTTGTCTTATTCTGTTGGTGTTAGAAGTTTTGGCTCGTGGTTGACCTCAACTTCCCCCGGCGAGTGGCATGAACCTCTAGATGGCGGAGTCCAATTTGGCATTAGTTCATCCAAATTCTCCGGACTCCGCACTTCTCTATCCATCACACCGGTCTTCCTATCCCGGAGAATTTGGATGAACTAATAAGGAAGACCGATGTGATGGATTAACTTCCTTATTAAAAATGTCTTGTTTCTCTATGTACTTGTCTCATATGATAGCTTCTTTTTGCAACATGTGCACCCTAGAAGGTTTTTCCTTACTATAAAACCACACAATTCCAAAAACATCTTTTTGTGATAAGAAGACACCTACCCCACTGGCACGACCCGGGTGATCTAATTTACCCGTTGCTTCGGTAAGGATGTCAATTTTACCAGCTGGAACAAAGTTGATCTTGTTTCAACTTAGCCTACATATTTGGGGTCATGAAAACATCCATAATTAAAAATTGATGAAGCAATAGATGTGGGAAAAATAATTAATCAAGTGAAGCTTACTACTCGTTCCGCAAGTTGATTTTATGAAGGTTTACCAAATCTACCATCCTTGTTTTGATAGATCCTTAGGAATAGAACACACCTCTTGATATCCTCCACATTGATCGGCGTGACCGAGGATCTTGCCTTCTCCTCGGTCATCCTCCTTCAGCTGAAATTTGAACATCCTTTTCCAAACATTATTTTATTAATTTGAGGGCCGCCAAACCATAGGATCCACGACTCTTCCGATGAGGATATTCATTCTTCATGGCATTTTGGTTTTTTTCCCTCGTCCTGTAAGTTACGAATTCATAGAGAAGTGACTACTAAAGACAAGGTAATCGAAATACTCACAAACGTATATATAAATGGACTAACACTTTCTTCATTCTCCAAGGCACTTCTCTTGTGTATCTCCTAACGTTTTGGTTGAATACGTGTATAAGTTCACCATGGACGTTTTCCTTTCCTATATGAGAATATGTAATCCTTAGAAAACCTTATGGAAACGACATTCAATTCTTGCATCCAGGGTTGTGGCAATCATGAGATTTCATATCTTCCAACTTAAACTCATTGAAAGAAACACAAGAACTAATGTTGGACAAATAAGCATCAGGAACCTTAACACTACTCAGGGTCTCACAGTATGTTTTTTTCCCAAGTGAGACATTTAATAAAAAGCACAGGGTGAGGATTGGGGTGAGGAGGTAACAATCATCACCATTTATCACAGGACCCAAACTCTTCTTAATACCTATTTTGACCAAATCAAGTCGGGACTTCAAACGTCCTATGTCTTATTGCGGGTATTCAAAAATTGTTCTTACTAAAGAATCACAAACATTCTTCTCATAGCACATTACATCAAGGCAGTATCTGACCTCCAAATCCTTCGAATAAGGCAGTCTAAAAAAATTGTAAATTTCTTCCAACTACCTTCAACCGCTGCTTTTCTCTTCCTTTACCAAAATCATTTGGCAAATTCCTAACCTTTTCTAATATCTTGGCACTATATAATGGAATAGGCGGTTCTCTTTCCTCTATTCCTCCACTAAACCGCTGCCTCGTTGATCGCCACGGGTGGCCCTCAGGAAGAAACCGCTTATGCCCTTGATAAACAGTTTTACATTCATGCTTCAATCGAGTAAAACATGTTTCCTTCTCACAAAAAGGGCATGCATAGTGCTCATTCACTGAGTATCCAAAAAAATTTCCATATGTCTATAAATCATTTATGGTGTAAAAATATAATTCCTTCAATGTAAAAGTATCATCCACACTACCATCGTACGTGCATACACCATCTTTTTTAAAAGTGAGAAAAAATTCAATAAGAGGAGCAAGGTAAACATCTATATCATTACTGGGTTGCTTGGGCCCAGAAATCATCAAAGAAAGTAAGACATACTTACGTTTCATCAAAAGCCAAGAAGGCAGATTATAGAATACTAACATAACATGCTATGAACGTGTGTTGCTTGTATTACCAAAATTATTCATTCCATAATTTGATAAACCCAACCTTAAATTTCAGCGATCCTCTTTAAACTCTGGGTGTATGATATTTAGCTTCTTCCACTACTCACTGTCTTACGTATGCCTAATCACATCATCTTCCAGTTTAACTCTTTTTGAATGCCAATGCAACAACTTGACGCCTTCCTTGCATGCGAACAATTTCTTCAATCGTGGTATGATTGGGAGATACCACAAAACTTTATCTGGCTCCTTCTTCGATCCAGATACCACGTCTGCGTCCACGACAATATCCCCCCGCTTCATCTTGTACCTAGAGTTACTACACACCCAATATCGTTCTATAAACCCATCCTCCTCCCCCCTATACGATATTCAATCATTTGGGCATGCGTGAATTTTTTTTTCAATTCAAGTCCCATCGGACAGATAATCCTTTTTGTTGTATGCGCTCTATCAGGCATAAGATTACCCTCAGGAAGCAATTCCCTAATTAATTTAAGTGTCTTCGTCATCCCTTTATCTGTCCACCCAAATTTGGCCTTCAAGTTCATAATTTTCAAAGTCACACTCAAAATCGAATGTTTGGAGCCACTATACAATGTCGTCCTTTTGTCATTATGTAAGGCTTATAAAGCCTCTGGTTTCCTGTGAAACTCTCTAGCAACATCCTCTACCATCCTATCAAATACATCATCACTGTGCAACTCACCATCTCCCTTTCTATTCACATATTAAAAGCTCCCAACCTTCCTGTGCCACACAAATTAGTGTAACTAGTATCAAACCCACGCGTGATTAGATGTTCACGCAATTTATTTCTCCCCAAAAATGCATTATTTTTACAATCTCTACATGGGCATCGTGCACGTACCAAACCATTTTTATGCATGTTCGAACCGCAAGACAATAAAAGATTCAATTAAAGGAATGTAATTGGGCGAATTCCTACGATGTTAACAAGGAGTTCAATACAAATCTTAGCTAACTCCATGCATGCAAATGTTGTAAATTAGTGAAATTCACCAAACGAACACAAAAAATCCAAAAATTTCCCCATTCATACAATAAACTACCCTAAATACCACAAAAACCCTAGCCCAAAAGTTCAACACATTTTAACTACTCCCTCCGTCCCAGAATGAATGGCACATTGAAATTTGGCTCGGTATTTTATGTAAGCTGAGGTGGAAAATAATAACTGTAAAAAATAGGGATATTTTGGAAAGCAGTGAGCCCAATAATAAAATTGTTGAAGTTAAAAAGAATATTGTAGGAATCTTACAACATATTCTTTACCATTTTGGGTAAGAATTAAAGTGTGTCATTTTATGTGGGACTGACGAAAATGGAAAGTGTGTCAATTTTTCTGGGACAGAGGGATTATTATAATTAATAAATGTAATCAACTAATGAATGTCTCACATACCTTCCTCAATTAGTTCATCATCAAGCCCCATTTTGTGGTTGGTTTCCAATTCTTCAGTTTTCCCAAATGATATGCCCGTTTAAAATCTGCTATAAGTTGACCAATCCCATTAGTTTAAAGCTCGGAACTGATTTTGTCATTCTACCATAAGTTAAGACACTCTTCCGAGTTCGGAACTAAGTCTAGAAAGAGTTCCGCAAGATGAACTTCATTTGTTCCTTCATTGATAGTTAATCCGATCTTCCAATTTCGGAAGTACTGTCAGACCTACCATTCCAAGTTCAGAACTGTGGACGAACAAAGACACCTAGGCGTAACTGCCTTTGAAATCAATCAATTAAAGGCGGTTATTAATAGAACCGCCGTTAACTGGGAACATTTAAAGGCAGTTCAAACCAAACCACCTTCCAAACATGTTGAACCGGATGGAACCGCCTTCTAAGTGGTGTCTTTAATAGTTCATCCTCCACTAACGATATATAGTCCGTCTCAACATACATTGTACTTTTTTTTATTATTAATTTTATCATTCCTCGTTGAGGCAAAGGAAGTTTCTATATTGGAAATGTTCTAAATAAATTTGAAATACAAAATAAACACTACATCTTGTTTTAAACTGTTTAAGCGTTAGATTGGGTCATTTTATGATCGATGTAATTAATGAAGTAGTTTGATATTGGTTTTCATTTATTACAACGAGTTTATAACCGTGAAAATGTTTAAAATGGATTTCAATATTTTTTTAAAAATACTAGTGGAGTACCATCGCGTGTTGCACAACATCATTAATTAAAATATTAAAATTAAGTTTTATTTAAAAATTTAAAGTCTAGTCATTTAAGGAAAATTATATAAGCTACGAAGTGAAATAAATAATTTGGTTTTTTTTAAAATTGGGTAATAACTCAAATGAGCCCCCAATAAAATCCCTCCCCTCCCCTTGCCCTGGTGGGAATTGGACCCATGACCTCATGGTAGTAGCACTAGACTTCAACCGCTAGGCTAACATTCAACTAGTCCGTCTCAACATACTTCAACTAGATATTTTTTAATTATTATTTTAACTGTTAATCGGTTCTCATTTTCTTCAAAAATAATTTTAATATAAAATTTAAATATTAAAAAAGGGCCTAATTTATTTTTTTTAAATCTTGAGCCGCGTTTGGTCCGACCCTGATTATACAATAAAATTTAAAAAATCATTATAATCGAAAAGAGTTGATAGGGTTGTATTTATTTTAAAAAAGAATCCGTCAGTACTGTGGGCTGGGTTCTCTAAGCCTATCACAAATCTCTTTTGGAGAAAAAAATCTCAACAAACCGAACTCCCCCCATCGAGGAAGAGATAAAAAATAATAATATGGTTACCATATCAAATGCTTTCCATACTTTAATTGATCTACATGATGTGGACTCTTCTGTCCAAGAGGATAATGCTGTGGATATTTTCCATGAGTCAATGGAATCTCAAGATGCCGTGGTATCCCAGAATGATGCAGAAAAAATAGAAATCATGGAGACAAGTTTATCCACCCCTAAAGGAGCTCAGCAGGTCTCGGATGAAATCATGGAGTCCACCACTCCTGAAGCAGCTCAGCAGGTTTCAAATGTTCAATCAACTGAGGCAGCAAAGAGTTCTCTTGAAGTACCAGTACCAAGTCATATTAGCCAAGACCAAATCCCCACTGAGAATCACAATGGAAACGCAGTGCAGGTAAATAAATCGAAGGTAAGTACTTTTTCAACAGATAATTCTAGGAAAAGTGAAGATAAGAAAGGAAAAAACAGTATTGCCACAGGGTCAAAACAAAGGAAACTAAGATCATCACAAAAAGCCACCCCCCTAGTTTTAAATGATTCAGTACACAAAAATAGGAAATATTTTAGTGTGGAATGTTAGGGGTTATGGATCCTCTCTGGATTGGATAAAGGCTCTAAAATTGAAACACAGGATAGACATTCTATACTAAATTGAGCCATGGCATGACAACCAAAATTTAAGTATTCTGAAGCATCAACTGGGCTACACCAATGCTATCTATGCCCAACATGCTAAAATATGGATTCTTTGGAATCATGTTTTTAATCTAGAAATTTTAAATGAATCTGATCAGTATATACAGGCTAAAGTTACAGACATTGCCTCCTCTGTTCACTGGAATATATTCTTTATTTATGCTAGTGTACATAGACAGTTGAGGGAATTTTTATGGTCTGATTTAAAAGCATAAACATCTGACCCATCCATATACATAGGAGATTTCAATACAGTTCCTCGGTCTCTGAATATAAGGGTAGAAAGTCAACTCCCAGAAAAAGTATGAATCAAATTAATGACTTTCTAACTACTATGGACCTGCATGAAATCCGAACTGTAGGTAACTCTTTCACTTGGAGCAATAACAGATTTAGAGACAAATGTAAGGATCTCCAATTTCAAAGATTAGACAGAGGTGTTAGTAATTTAGAATGGCTAGATATATTCCCAAACAGTTCCATACAAGTTCTTAACAGGATAACTTCTGACCATTCTCCACTATTACTATCTATTCAATCAGCAGTTGAAATGGCTCCAAGACCTTTCAGATACCAGGAAATGTGGACAAATAGGAAAGAATTTAAAGATTTAGTGGAATCCAACTGGAAACTATTTTCCCCCCTATCTGGTATGCTAAGGTTTGTTCATAAACTAAAGAGACTTAAGGTAGTAATTAAGGAATGGAACAAAAACACATTTGGCAATGTAAATAAAAATTTGGTCCAATCTGAATCAAAAGTAAATGACTTGGAAATAATGTTTCAGCAGACACATGATGAATCAGTTCTCATGGAACTCATGAAATCTAAAGACACTCTTCTCAGAGCTCAAAAGGAACATAACATTTTCTTGAAGCAAAGGGCTAGGTTAAACTGGTTAAAACATGGAGATGCAAACACTAAGTATTTCCATCACACAATTAGAGAAAAAAAAGCCAGAGCCAGAATAGGGAAAATAAAAGATGGAAATGGTATATGGATATCTGATCCTAACCTAATTAAAGAGGAGGGTGTAAGATTTTATCAGGAATTACTAACAGAGGATGTCTCACAAAAAAGGGAACTCATTTTAATAAATTTTTGGCAGAAATCCCAACAGTACTAACTGAACAACAGAACAGCCTCTTGCTTTCTCCTTTCAGCTCTCAGGAATTGAAATATGCTGTTTTTTATCTTAACAAAGCAAGTGCACCAGGCCCTGATGGGTACTCTGGTTGTTTTTTTACCTATTTCTGGGATTCCATTAATGAAGATTTATTAGAAGCTGCAAATGACTTCTTACATAATGGAACAATCCCAAAAGCCATTTCTAGTACCTGGCTCACTTTAATCCCAAAGAAACCAATCCCGAATACATTTGCTGATTTTCGGCCAATAAGTTTATCCAACTTCGTTAACAAAGTTTTCTCAAAACTTTTAATGGAAAGGATCAAACCTTTAATGCAGTTCTTGATTTCACCTGAACAAAGTGCATTCATGAAAGGAAGAGATATTTTGGATAATGTGATTCTAATGCAGCAAATGACTAGATTACTGTCTAGAAAAACAAAGATCCCAAATCTCATAGTTAAACTTGATATGCAAAAAGCTTTTGACAGAGTTTCTTGGTCTTTTCTAAACTCTATTCTCCTTCGGTTTGGTTTCCATGGGAAATTTGTGAGACTAATTATGCATAATATTGCTTCTGTAAATTTCTCCGTGTTAATTAATGGGGTAACTATAGGCTTCTTTAGCTCTACTAGGGGGATCAAGCAAGGAGATCCTTTATCTCCTTTTTTTGTATAATATCTTATCAGAGGCTTTCTCAAGGGGTCTAAAAAAATTGTTCATCACGGGATACTTAACATATTTCAGCCTTCCTAATGTCTGTACACCCCTAACTCACCTCATGTACGCTGATGACACTGCTGTTTTCTTGAATACTGAGACAAAAAATTTAAAGCGTTTCAAACTTTTTCTAAATGCATATGAAGAGACTTCGGGTCAACAAGTTAACTTTTCAAAATCTGAATTTTTTGTCTCTTATAAGGCATCTCCACAGTACATTCAGTCTGTTAGGAGAACACTAGGGATGGTGAAAGGTTCCTTTTCATTCAAATACCTTGGTGTTCCAATTTTTATAGGTCGTAATTTAAAAGTGCATTATTTACCAGTAATTGAAAGAATGGAGAAACAGATAAACAATTGGAAAAATAGGTGGTTGAGTTCAGCTGGTAAAATAGTCTTGATTAACCATGTGTTGCATTCTATCCCAACACACATTTTTGGAGTATTAAAACCCCCAAGGACAGTTTTAAAAACAATGGAAAAATTGGCAACGGATTTTTTCTGGGGTAATACTGACCTCTCTGAAAGGAAAAGGTGGAGGTCTTGGAAAAGAATGTGTTTTCCAGTAGAAGAAAATGGTCTGGGATTCAGGGACCTAAATGCTACAGTTGATGCTTTTTCTAGTAAATTATGGTGGAAGCTACAAATTAATAACACCCAATGGTCAAACCTTTTGTGGACTCTGCCAGTTTCTTACAAAAAATCTAACATATGGGGTAGAATCACAAAAATAACAGCTGTGGCAAACAGTTTGTCCAGAGTGATTTTTGACAGGGGTGACTGCTCTTTTTGGAGTGCTAATTGGAGTGGCGATGGTGCAATTTTTTATAACTGGCCAGAGGATATTGACATGCCTTTTGAGTCTATCTCTCTCAGGGATTTTTTAAATAACAAATCAGCTCTCATACCAATCCTGGAGCCACACTTGGCTACCAACATCATTCTTATTTTGCAGGAAACAAAGCTGGAATACAGTCATGAAGACAAACTGATCTGGACTCCCACAGTCGATGGAAAATTCACTGTAAGCTCGGCTTATAATGCCCTAAGACAGAGAGGCCCTCTAATTCAACACTTCAAAAAGGTTTGGTCTCCATTCATTCCTAGAAAGATGTCTATTTTACTGTGGAGGGCTCTAAATAATATACTTCCGTTTGATAACATCTTAAGAAGAATGGGTTTTTCTGTTGCTTCAATATGTCCTATCTGCAAGAACAGTTGTGATAGTGGGGAACATTTTTTCAATTCTTGCAACTCATCAACTGCTGTCTGCCATAGTGTGCATTCGATATTGAGGATACCATGTACATAATTTAGGGACTTAAAAAGTAGGGTGCAATTTTTCTTAACATTTAGAGCTGATCCTAGTATACACGGAAACATTATCATTGCAGCTCTATTAGTTACAATTTGGACACTATGGATCCATAGGAACAAATTTATCTTTGACAACAGACCTTACTCACATGAAGCCTGTGTTGCCGAAATTAAAGATTTGATTTATCAAATATTTACAGCACATAACCTAATAGGTAATAAGGATAAGCATAGACTTTGGATTCAGGATAACATTGTACCTCATATATTACAAAAACAGAAAAATGTTATCTCTAAGGTCCACTGGGATAAACCTATAAAAGGTTATAAAATCAACACAGATGCCTCATGGATCTCTGGAGGTTTTTCATCTGCTGCTGCTATTGTGAGGGATAGACATGGAAGTGTGGTTAAAATGTTAGTCAGTACTTTTCACTGTTCATCACCCTTACATGCGGAATTAATTGCTATACAAAGTGGATATAACATAGTTTCTGAACTTGATTTAGAGAATGTTTTAATTGAATCAGATAGTTTATATGCTGTTAGGGGTATCCAGAACCCTATCTCCTGCCCATGGAGAGTTTTCTCCATGTGCAGTGCTTTAAATATAACACAAGGCTCCATTAGATTGCAACACATACCGAGAGAAGCAAATTTGGCCACTGATTTTCTGGCAAAATATGCAAGGGAAAACCGCCTACATGGGGTTTTAGATCTCTGTTCTATTCCTCTATTTCTCAAAGGTTTATTAGCACTTGATTGCATGAGTTTTTCAGCTTTTCGTATTGAACCACGTAGGGATCCAAGCCCTCTTTAGTTAGAAAAATCTCTATTTGTTTAGCTCAAAAGAGTTAGTTCTTGCTGTGGAATATGTTGTTCTATATGTTTTCCAAGTACTGCTAGTTCCCTTTTCTTTTTTCAGAGCTTGCAAAACGGAGAGGGAGCAATTTTTCTCAGCTACAACTTAACAAATCTTAGCAAAATGCACAGGAGGGAAGCACAAATTTGTTCCAGTTCTTTTAGTTGATCTGCTTACTTACGGAAATTGAGGATCTTATGAGCAACCTGTTGCTATGGAGGCCACATCTCATGCAAAGGAGGTTTTTTCTGCCACCTCACTCCCCAACTGACATTTGAGGCTGTTACTCGGGAGTTCTATCACTCTGCTACTTGGGAGTCCAATCGCTCTGCTCCTCTCGGCTATTACATCGTTAACAAATAGGAGTCTCGATTTCTTGTTTCTCCGACCAGTTCGCGATGTACTAGTGAGAAGGTGACTTACTTGTTGATTTAGCTAGTCTTGTTCATAATCTACATAATTTTTGTTATAGTCTGTTACGGTGGAAACACCGCTTTTGGAAGCAAGAGCTGTTTTGCTTCAGGAGCTAATTTCGGCTCTGGGATCATCAATTGGAGGATCCTTTTGTTCACTACGATGTATCACGACATTTAGCACCTAATTGGGCCCACTCTATTTTGGTCAGGGGAGCCAAATATATTCCCCTCATCCTCGGATGGTTCTAATTAAAAAAAAAGGGTTTCATTAGTTGCAGGATAATTTATTCCGGTCGATTGTATATCATTATTCCCAGATCTATCACAAATTGACTTAGTTATTTAAATGAAATTATTTAAGTAGCGTAAACTTATAAAGCTCTCCAAATAAAATAGGAACGATAAAAAAGCTTTATCCCGCCATTATAAGGTGTATATGGCAGAGTTTGTATGCTTGACAGCTTATAAAGATTTCACTTATAAGTTAAGCTATCTTTTTAGTGTTTGATAGACTCTTAAAAGCTAAATATTTTAAAAGAAGAAATTTTTTTTTAGAGATAAGCAGAAACTGATCTCCCACTGCTACCAAACACACCCATACTTGGGGCGTGTTTTCACCTAGAAAAAGTTTGCACAAAATTTTGTATATATGTGGGGGTTTTGTATATGGCAAGGTAAAGGTCAAATGGAAATTTAACAAGTGTTAATTATAATTACAATCAAATAATTCTGATTTTTCTCTTTAATTATAACTTGAATTTAACACTTGTCGGATTTTCATCTGACTCTCACCTTCCACATATAAATTCTCCACATATAAATTTTCTGGAAGTTAGTAACATCTTGGCCGTTGATGTACTCACTTTGTACTCTCTTTTTTGCACACTTGAAACTCTTGTAATAGATTAGAGGTTTTGTGTAAGTTTAATGGATGTTTTGTCAATAAGAAGGTTAGGATGTAGGATTTCTATCTTAACTCTTTAGTTTAAGGGGTTTCGAAGTGTACTTATGATTATATTGGATTGAAGACTCAAGTGCGGAAATTTACAGAAAGAGCTTGGAAGTGAAGGCAAATTTGTTAGTTGGTAGAAGAAAATATCCGGATTTGAAGAAGGGATGCAAAGTAGAAGAGGAAGAATGATACTAGTTTTTGGAGCCGAGTTCTAATTATGATCTGATATGAATTAGTGTCCATGGATAGCATCATTAGATTCGGCTTCGCGAGTACTATAAAAAAGACTGGAAGAACTACTAAAACTGATGGACGGTTCACCCCGTAGCGATGGAAAGAAGAAGAGGGGCAGATTGACCTCCACGGTCCATGGCATATACCACGGTATGTGGAATTTTTTTTACCTTTTGGCCTTTTCTTCTTTATTTCCTTGGGTTATAAATAGCCCCTTCTCCCCATTTCTCTTTCAATTTCTTCCATGTTTCTTTGTATATTTTTGTTCTATCTTATGAGTTTTGATTATCTAGGCTAGTTTTCTTCTTGGGAGCAATTGATTAGAGCTTCCAAACCTATGTGGCGAGAACCTCTTAAACTCTATTTAGATCTCTTGGTTATCATGTATTTCCTATGCTTTGAATGATGATTTTAGCTTCATACATTGGTTAGAAATGTGTGGATATGGATTGTTATATGATAGCATGGTAGAAGTTAAGATGAAAGTAGCTAATTCATCTCTTTTGATATGTGGTCCAAGAACAAGAAGTTAAGATTTCTGATTAGGTTTGTGATGTCATAACTTGCTAGATGAATGTAATAATGTTGAACTCTTTGTCATGTGTATCATAAGGTAGCAAATGTTAGGAGATTCTTGAATGTTGACCTTTCTTGATTATCCCTAAGAAGTGCATGGTATTGGTTAAATGCTTAGACATTTGGTTGAATGTTTGTAGGTGTCATCAAACTTGTTGATTCTTTGTGCATAATACCATCAATGGAATGTCCTTAGACATTGATCATCTAAAGCGGTCATTAGTGAGATTTATAAAGAGATGTTGAATTCACTCTTGTAGATTACACTTGAAAATAATGGGAGGTTTACCTCCACAATAGGTTATCAAGAGGTTAAAACTAGAGTAATGGTTCCATGATCAACATGTGATTTGGAAGTGGATGTAAATTGTGTCCAAGGCTTTGTATGTTTGTATTGTAGTCTCCTTTTTTTACTTGTTTGCATGATAAGAAAGTTTTTGTTTATAATCTAGTTGCCCTGTATTTCAATTTTAGGATTAATCAACCAAACCAAATCCACCCCCTCCATTTTATATATATGTGTGTTTATTTGATCCTATATGCATGAATTATTAGGAAAATCTCTCTTATCTGTGGACGATCCCTAATGCCACTATCTACTTAGTTATAAATTATATATTTTAGAGGTACGACGTTGACCTCCAAATTTTAAGGTTGTTTAAGGTGGCATATAAAGTGAGCACTTCATATCCCCCACACTTAAATATTTACTCATCCTCGAGTAAACAACCAATATTTAAGGTGATTTCATAATCCTCTATCCCTAAACACATTTCGATTCCCTAATGGAGAACTCCCTCAGAGTGAAAAAAAAAGGTCTACTATCCCCCATATTCTCTGCTTTTAAATCCAAACAAAGAATAGCTAATTTATAACAAAGAGATGACCATAAGATGATCTCCATATATCTTATTTTTAGCATATTTGATGTCTACTTTTGTAATAGATTAGGGTTTTATTTGGAGATGAATCAACATTTATCAATTAGAGAGTTAGATTATATCACATATTTTTATGTCCTAATTATTTGGTTTATGAAGTGCTTGAAGATTATTTTTAAGACCTCCCATGATCGAGTCGAGTGCGAAGAGTTTGAGATTGAAGAAAAGACACAATTAGTGAGAAGGCCACTTTTTATTCAAAGTGGTATAAGTTGGGCAGATTGCTTCCCACTGACCATAAAATAGCCCATGGTCTATGGTCACGGTTTGCAGAATACACCATAGTCTTTGGCAGTTGAGCAAGAAGCTTATCTATGCTCTTTTTCTTCTTCATTTCATATACTATAAATACCCTCCTTCCCCCATTTAAGACTACGGAGTTCTTATCTTCAAAACCCTAGTTTGCATTGTTTTATCTTCATTTATCCCTTGTTTACCATGGATTTTAGCTCACCTGTGATAGGTTATAGTTATCTCGGCTAAATATACTTTTGGAGCAATTGGTAAGCATTTTTAGTTTGAATTTGTGAGATTTGGTTTATCCTATTTTGTGCTTTGATTATCAATTATATTTTATAATTTATTATGTGATTAATGCATGATTTAGACTAGGATGATCAACTATTTGAAAATTATGAATTCATTGTTTGCTATGTTTTTGGTAAAACTCGGAAGACTTTGTCTTTTGGTCGATGTGATTATTATTGATTGATGTTAGGTTGTAATTAGGGGTGACAGCTAATTATAATATCAATTGATGAAATTTCATAGGTTTAGGATGAATTTTAAAGTTGCCTAATTATTGATGTGACTCACTAACAGCGCCTAGCATGAATGTCGATCCTCCTAGTCGTTATTAAGAGATATAATTGTGCTATCGATATTTTTCTCGCTTGTAGGAAATTGTGTTATTTGTATTGGGTCTTCATGTTTATTTCTATCATTGGAGCACTCTATGATGCCGATCGTCTAGAGTGACCCAAGGGTAAGGGCTATTTTGTGGCGGCGATCGCCCATTCTAGCTATAACCGAGAAGAGGTGAGAAATGTCTTAATTCGAAAGGTGTTGATAAGTTCTCCATAATATGTGTTTGATGCATGATCATGGAATAATTAATCAATGCTCAAAGGATAACTAGAAATGTAAACTAATTGCGCCAAAACTCGTTATAATCGTATATACATACACTGTGCTAGTTTCTTTCTAATTCAAATCCCCTCACTTTATTATCACACACTTAGAGTGAAATCTTTACGTGCTAACTACGTTCAACACTCGAGAAACACCCCCCCTTTGTTCATGGACAACCCCGACTTGCCACTAACTACTTTCTGGTAGTTAGCTGCAATTAGTACCTATAAATACTATCTTTGAGAGGCACAATGACGTTCTACCTCTCTACAATATTACAAGTTCTCCTTACAAGATGAAAAAGTGGAAGAAAGCTTCACAAATAATAAGTTCTCCATATGTGATGAAAAACTCCCTGAATTGGAAGAACGCTTCTTTTATTACAAGTTCTCCCTACAAGATGAAAAACTCCCTAAAGTGGACAAACATTTCTCATATTACAAGTTCTTCCTACTTCATTAAAAAACTCCCTAAAGTGGATGAATGATCTTTACATCGCATGTTCTCCCTACAGTATGAAAAACTCCCTAAAGTTGAAAAACTCCCTAACAAACTTCACATCTTCATATCAAAACTTTTCCCTAGGAGATCTAAAAGTGGACTAACATTCTTCATATTATGAATTCTCTCTAATGGATAAAAAACTTCCTAAGACGGGAACCCTTAACACAGCTAAGGGATGAAAAAAATAAAATGCCAAAGTCTCAATAAAGACAGACGGGGGTTACAAGGTATGCTACCTCCTCCAAAATGTCACATCAAGTCCTATATGTACCTCTTTATTAGGATTGAAGGAAATTACATGAGGAAAAAATTAAAGGGAATCACCCACAATGACTCCTTCTATGGCTGGCTCTATTAGCCCTACTCCCCAAATTTCCATTCCAAATTACTAAGGCTTAAGATAGCCTCCTGCTATAATCTTCAATGAACGGGAGCTTCTGAGCTAAAAGGAAAATGATAGGAAACTTCAATCTCGTGGTCGGACCATCTATACCAATCCTTAGCTTAGCAATATACTGTTGGAGGACGTGGTCCACCCTCTCGGAGATTGGGAGACTGTTAGGTTATAATGGTCTACTGTTGGGGCCTCACGTCTTCTATTATCTCCAATTCAATTCTTTGCTTAAATAAAATACTATAAAATCTAAGGCACGGATAAAATATGGCACTTATTCCGTATGACCTCAATGGTTTGCCCCGCTTTCTTTAGCTCCCACTTCAACTATTTGAACTCTGAATTAAAAATCTGAAACTAAAGTTTCAAGATCTTCAGGGTAAGCCCTTTGATATTTTTCTTAAGCTTTTTAATGGTTTACTCTAGGTAACATATTGATTAACTTTAGCAACTGGTAAGAACGAGAAGTTGACAATGAGGGAAGGTCTAACTTTGCCCCCATCATGTTACACTTCTTACCCATTTTAGTATGAAACCAGTCATAGGAAAAATGAAGAATTTGCTCCTTAAACCTTTTGCATTCATGACTACGTTCCTTCTTTTCCTCTTCAAGCTCCTCACAAAACTCTTGAAGAGATTAAATAGCCGCTTGGTGCTCTTTAGTAAAATTATCAAGTTGCTCCTCAACGATCCCAGAACCATCCACTGAACCACATAAATTTTGGTCGAATCATACGTTCTCTCAGGGGGTAGGAGTACATGGGAGAATGCTTTACAACAAAAACATGCTATTATTTATATCATGTTCACCAAAATGAAATTCACTATTGATGATATGACATGCTTCAAAAAAGAAACATAACTCATTGGTGGCTGCAATCATTTTCTAAACCAGATCTCAACAACATTCTAAGGGTCATGAACGGGTAACTTCCAATTGGGATCCTCATTGAAGCTCCTTTCTTCACCCTTTCAACTATTAGGGAGTGGAATTAATCCTTCAATTGATCAAGGAAAGGAATATGAATCCCCCATCTTAGATTTCAGACCACGATGCATGCTCTAGCGGACCCAACACCTTGAAATATATAAGGACTGAGAAGCCCACTATTTCTCCGAGGAGCATAGGGGTGGGTTTTTATGCCATTTGATTCTTGCCGCAATTTATGGCATATGGCAGGAGATTTGAAAAAAGAAACTCTAAAAGGCATATGTCAGAAAAAGACATCAAATAATGCCCAAAGAAGCCAGATCTAGAACCTTACCTTTGCAAAGACCAGAGTCCATAGATAGTACTCTTGTGGAATGAAAGAATGGAACATGCGGTTAACAAACTCCTTTTCAACCTTTCTAAAGTATCTCTTTCCAATTTAAGGGAGGCATTAAAATCGATAATACAGGACTCAGTGGCTTGGGCAATATCAGAAGGAGCTACTTAGGCCAAGTGAGCCAATTGGACCAAATTATCAGCCACAAAAGAAAGGGTCTAGGAAGACAATAGAAAGTTAGCATGAGATCAATAAGGTGCATAGAAGGATGGAATTACACACATACCCTAGGAAGATATGCCTTAAGAGAATAGTGAGACCACTCTTTAAAATATGTCCACGATCGAGGATGTGATTTCGTAGGACAAACAAATCTTCTGCAGGTCTTGGGGGCGCGAGCCCTAATCTGCAGAGCCATCAGGCTTACGGGCTAACAAGTTTAGAAAAGCATAATCAACAACTCAGACATTGCACATTCCGTAGTGAAAGAAGAAGAAAGCGTAGAGGGTGTGTGAGCAGGAGGCTAAGCTTGGAGGAAAAAAATGCACGGCTGAATCAGGGAGATAGAACTTAAACAACGAGGATAACCCCCCTTTCCCACAAAAAAAATACGATGTTGTGGGAGGAAACCCTAGCCTTTTCGATGAAGATACATGAAAAAGAAAAAGATGACTCACTGGAAAAGCCCTCGGAGCGCCCTTGTCTATGACAAAAGATGAGGTACCATGGAGAAAGACAATTGGGGAAGTTGCTGGTAAAAATGTGAAACTGACTATTATAGGAAAAAAGGTATTTATCTACCAAGGGATTGTTCCTTCACTACTGGAAAATAGGTACTATGGCACCAGTATAATTCCAGAGGGGACCAACACCGGTGCTGACATCACCTATTGCACCGGTATGTTTATTCAAGTACGAAGAAACCGGTATTGAGAAAGTGTTCCAGCATCGGAATAGTGGTAATGGTGCCCCAAACCGGTGCCATACCACCGGTCTCTGTGAAACCTTGGAACCTACCGTTGCTGATCTTTGATGCCATAAGAAGAGTAATGATTTTTACGCCAAAAATAGTGAAGAGGAATATATATCACCAGTTATAAATTTGCCTGCCGATGCCTGTTTCTACTCTTAGCACCAAAATTCTTCTGACCGATGCTAGAATTGTGGGACCCATCTCAACAATTAATAGCAGTCTTGTCAAAACTAGCACTGATATTCAAAATATATTCTGACCGTTGCTGAAAAAGGTGAAATGGCCAGTTTGGTAGGTAAATATTTGGAGGGAAAATTATTAGCACTAGTGAATAAACATGAAACCGGTGCTGAAAGAGCATATAATGCTCACCTACCACTATTCCATGGCGGATAAAAAGTGATTTTTTGGGAGATAAAAGCATTTATGGTGTTCTTAGGAGGGGTTTGACATTTAATTCTCCAATGAAGTCCCACAAAGGTTGGTTTCAAATTGTTCTACATGTTTTTAATGATCTAATATGTTAAACATGGTTTGTATGCATATATTTTGTGTGTTTGATCATGATTTTGTATGTTTCGACATATTCATGATACTTTCCTTCATGGAAGAAATTTGATTGTCATTTAGATTTGTTGATGTGATTAATACCTTGCTGAGGAATGTGATAATGTTGATCTAGTTTGGGATGTCGTGATTCGAGTTGTATGTAACCTTTGCCAAATTGAATTTCCATGTTTAGAATTTTTTTTACCCATGGTCATTTTGTGGAACTATAATAGTCCTATTTTTGTGATTTTGTGGAGATGGAACATGCAATGGAGAGGCGTAAGAATTTGTATTGCAACGTTAATAGGTTGAGCAAAGAATATGTTGATTTTGTGGAGGAACTTTTAAAAGGAAGCTTTTGGTCATGGGAAGCGACCGTTATGTCCTTTTTGTGATTGCAAGAATCAAAACCGTAGCAGTGATAAAGACTTGATGAAACTTCACTTGGTTAGGAGAGGGATTGAAAAAGATTATTTGGTTTGGACCTTCCATGGACAAAAGGCACCGCTGAAGGTTTTTGTAGGTAGTGGAAGAGAGTGTTTTGGAGACTTAAATTTAGATGTCATGTGTGAGGAGGTTGTCGATGAATTTATGGGGAGACCCGAGGTATTGTCAAATTTCTTAGGTGAGAAGGACATGCCATTGTTTCCCAATTGAAACAAGGGGGATACAGTGATGTCATATTTGATGGAATTGTTTAGTTTGAAAGGCCTTGGTGCATGGAGTGACACTAGCATAAATAAGTTGTTGAAGTTCCTGAATGATAACCTTCTCGCTAGTAATTGGATACCAGAAAACCTGTACGAAGTGAAATGGATACTATGTCCAATGGGATGGAGCATGAAAAAAATACCTGCTTGTCCCAACAACTGTGTTTTGTACATGGGCGACTTATTGAAATAGGTGGCATGCTCTGTATGTCACGTGTTCCGCTACAAGAAAAGGAGAAATGCGGTTATCGATGGAGATATTGCCATGAAGTTAAGGAAACACGTTCTTGCAAAATTCATGTGGTATCTTCCAATTATTCTGAGGTTGAAGAGGTTGTTAAAGAATGTTAATGATGCAAAGAACATGACGTGGTACATAGGCCAGGGTTCTAGTGAGGACGATGCCATTTGTCATCCTGCTGATGCCGATCAATGGCAGAAATTTGATGAGAGGTATCCAAATTTCGCAAGTGATCCAAGAAACTTGAGGATGGTTTTGTGTACCAATGGAATAAATCTGTTCGGAAACATATCATCCATGCACAGTTCTTCGCAGGTAATGTTGGCCATATACAACCCTCCACCGTATTTGTACATAAAGAGGAAGTATGTGTTGATGCCTTTGTTGATTTCTGGACCAAAACAGCCCGGAAATGACATCGATACCTATCTGGCACCTTTGATAGAAGATATGATGGTTCGGTGGTCCCCCGACGTTACTGTGTTTGATGGTTTTAGGGGATTAGAGTTCAATTTGAAGGCAATGCTTTTCTGTATCACAAATGATTTTCCCATATACGGAAACCTTTCGGGTTATGTTGTGAAGGGAAACATGGTGTGTCCGGTGTGTAAAGAATCTACAGATTTCCAACAGCTGAAGAACGGTCACAAGGCTATGTATTTGGGTCACCGCAAATTCCTCCTGATGAGGCACAAGTTGCGTGAAAATGCATTACAGTTTGTTGGCGAGAGGGAGGTCAGAAAGGCACCATGACCATTGAAGGGGGTTTTCATACACAAAAAGGTGAATAAATTGAATGTTGTTCTTGGGAAGAAGATGAAGAAGGTTGGTCATGTGGCGCCATATGGACCTTGGAAGAAGCGGTCGGTTTTCTTTGATCTACCATACTATGAGCATTTAGAGGTTTAACACTGTCTAAATGTGATGTACATTAAGAAAAATGTGTTCGAGAGTTTGATTGATACGTTGCTCAATATCCCTGGGAAGATAAAAGATAGCTTGAATGAGCGGAAAGATTTGGTGGAGCTAGGAATTCGATTGGATCTAGCACCGGAGGTAAGAGGGAGATGTACATACCTCCCTCCCGCTCTGTAAAATCTGTCAATGGATGAGAGGAGATCAGTTTGTGAGTGCATCCAAGGGGTCAAGGTACCATCCGGGTATTCTTCAAATATTAGTCGATTTGTGAATAAAGATTTTCATATGAATGACTTGAAATCATATGATTTTCATGTTCTCATGCAACAATTCTTGTATGTTGCCATCTGTGGAGTTACAGAGGAGGATGTGCAATTTAGCGTTATGCGACTATGTTTCTTCTTTAACTCCATTTTTTGGAAGAATATTAGTAGGCAGACGCTTAATGTTTTGGAGCAGGAGGGGGTTTTAGTAATATGTCAAGTGGAGAAGTACTTCCCTCTGTTCTTCTTTAACATCATGGTTCATCTAATTATTCATTTGGTTTGAGAAGTTTGACTATGTGGTCCAGTGGGAATGCATTGGATTTACCCCTTCAAGTGGCTCATGGATGTTTTCAAATGTTATGTTCACGATCGTAGCAGACCGGATGCAAGCATTGTGCAAAGGTACGTGACTGATGAGATCATTGAATATTGTACCTCGAACTTAGTCAGGAAGAAGTCGGTGGGCCTACCAGAGCAAGCACACATTGGTAGGAAGAATGGGGCTGCACATTCTAAAGTTACACTCTATACTCCCTTCTATGCTGAGTTGATGACATTTCATCTTTATGTTTTAAGAAATAGTAGCGAGACTACAACCTATGTTCATTAGCATATGTTGTTATTACAATCACTCTATCTGGGCTGGCTTTCAAATAAAATATAGCTGGAGCATTCTTCCACATTCATATATTGGTTTTATAATCGATGCAACGTGGAAGGGATGCCTAGTAAACTTCGTGATTTTGCCAAAAAGCCCAACTGCACGGTTAGAAGGTTCCTAGGGTATCATATTAATGTCTTTAATTTTGCAACTGCTGATAAGAACAACAAGAGCACAACGCAGAACAGTGGAATTTACATTGAATCTGAATCGATGTGGAAGTCTAGCAAAAAAGAAAAAAAAACCCTATCGTAGCAGTAATTTGAGAGTTAGACTATGTTGAATTAAAAGTTTTGGTTTTCAAGTGCTGGTGGGTTGACAATGGAGCTGGGGTTCGTACAGAGAAACCCATGGGTTTCACATTAGTTGACCTTAACCGAGTTGGGTTTGAGGATGAGAAGTTCATATTGGCTGCCTAGGCATGGAAAGTTTTTTATGTTCGGGATCCAAGCAATGAGAAGTGGCATGTTGTCCTACATAGGAAAAAGTTCTACTTCGATGAGGAGATTGATTGTCCCGTCCGAGCAAAAATTCCAGAATTCCTGTACGTATTTCCAAGTTTAGAGGATGTGGGTGGATCTTTAGCAGGAAGATGGTCACATGGCGATAGATTGTGGGTCAATGAGAGCAGTCAAATTTTGTGGGGTGATGTGTTAAAAAGGAAAAGGTAGGTGCATGCATTGACCGCGAATGTAATTATTATTATACTTTTGCGTAATTTCCATGGTTTTTGTAATTAGCACAATGATAATATTATATGAACTTTGATTTGACTTGTTTGTAGTGTATTGGTGTTCGTTTCAGGTTGTCACCTTGGACGAAACGTCCTTTTGAAATATCGGCCAAGAATTAAGCATCGCTTTAGTTCAAAAAATTGCGCTCTGTTTTCGCTTCCAGCAATGGTATTTTTGGTTTTAGCATCGGTGACGTAACTGGCGCTCTACAGTTAGTTTTTTTCCCATCTAAGCTCTCTGGTTGGACAAATGTTATGATAAAAAAACATAGCAGCCTAATGCAACTGCTTAACATAAAACAAGCACCGATATTTTGGGTTTTAGCATCGGTGACGTAACCGGTGCTCCATAATTAGTTATTTTTTCCCATCTAAGCTATTGGGTTGGGCAATTGTTATGATAAAAAAAGTCATAGCAGCCTCATGCAGCTGCCTGACAGAAAAACTGCACCGGTTTTTTGTTCTTCAGCACCGGTTAAATTACCAGTGCTCCAGATTTCGTTATTTTTTTTCCATATAAGCTCTCGGGTTAAGAAAAT
The DNA here is from genome assembly GCA_037428765.1 of Rubia yunnanensis. Lineage (NCBI taxonomy): Eukaryota > Viridiplantae > Streptophyta > Magnoliopsida > Gentianales > Rubiaceae > Rubia > Rubia yunnanensis. Next base: position 40,830,633 of record CM075061.1, on the reverse strand, counting down.
ATTATGATAAACAAATACATAGCAGCGCCACACAACTGCTTATCATAAAACAAACATCAGTATGCTGTTTTTCAGAACCGGTTACGTATTCGGTGCTCCACAATTAGTCATTTTCCCCATCTTATCTCTCGACTTCGCTACATGTTATGGTAAAAAAATACAGAGCAGCCCCACGCAGTTGCGTGACAAGGTTTTAGCACCATTTTAGGGATATTAAGCACCTGTTGGTGGACAAATTGAAGGGAAATTAGCATAAAGCACACATCAGTGCTTCATCAATAATACTATTAAAAATTAAATTACATTCATGTTACTTATTTATGTTGTAATAACAAAAATTAAGACAATCATGTCAATTGTCAAGGTCACACAATGTTTTCGGCAATACAGTAATTTTAGAAATTTTGGACCTACAAATCTTAGTTCACTTAAGGGGATGGTTGATGTACACATTCATGTTATAATCACATAATTATGATCATAAAATCAACAATTTAACTTTAAAATCGCCAATTTTGATTTCGACATTTCCAATATTCTTGGAGGAACTTAAATGCAAAAAGCAAAAACTTTGCTTGGGAGTCCAAACAATAATTCGATTGGATGGAACCCAAAAATATGACACCCTAATTAGAATCCCATACTCGGGTAAAAAATGATTCACATATTGGTGGAAAAGGCACAATCATATGTCCCCGTTTGAACTTCCTAACTTCTAAGTTATCTACAGTAGAATACACTAAGACATGTACTAGCGCTTTTCCAAATTCCATGGTAATTTGAATTTCTTCTTAAATCCTAAAAATAACCCAAGAATACAAAATTTGAAATAGATACGATGATAGTAAGACAGTTAAACTTAGTTTTGGGAAATTGTGATACATTACCAAAGTTTTGGTACAACTGTTTCCGAGTCTCCGTCTTGCACAATGACATAACACGTGGTCTAATGCATGGTTAATTTAATATTTCTCAATCCGATTGCATTTAAAAATTAATAATAAAAAAGTTCAAACTAATTGGGTACTAATATTAATTATAGGAAAATAGTGTACAAGTGCACAACACTAGGTTGGAATCTATTAAAACCGGTGCTGGAATTCCAATTTGACTCAAAATTTTAAAAATTTTTAGAATTTATTGGCGGGAAGTTTAAAATATTCACCGATCTGGTCCAAAAATATTTCACCCCACATCTTCAATTACAAGCACCGGTGTTTGCATAATCGACATGGTGCTGAACTAATGGCTTGTTATAACTAATTGGTTGTCGGGATTAAGCAGCCTCATGCAGCTACGTAAGTCAATTTTCAGCACCGGGTTTCCTCTTTTGAGCACCAACTTAATTACCGGTGCTCTATACTTAGTCTAAATTTTACTGCCTAGCTCTCGGGTTTTGAACCAAAAACAAACCTGGCAGCCTTATGCAACTGTCCAAATTTCAGTGATGTATGATGAGTATCTGCTCAGATTTGATAGACAAGTGCATTGAGGTCTTCATGGATGATTTCATAGTGTATAGAGATTCTTTTGATAGTTTCTTGGAGCATTTGGAACAAGTACTAGAGCGTTGAGTGAAGAAGAACATGGTTCTTAACTACGAGAAGTGCCATTTCATGGTGAAGGAAGGGATTGTCTAGTGGCATGTGGTCTTTGAGAAAGGAATTCAAGTGGATAAAGCGAAGGTTAATTTGATTGAGAAGTTACCATATCCTACCAATGTTCTTGAGATAAGAGGATTTCTCGGGCATGCGGGATTTTACAGAAGTTTCATCAAGGATTTCACACAAACTGCTCAACCATTGACCAAGCTTTTGCAATATGATGTTCCATTTGACATGATAGAGGAGCACAAACAAGCTTTTGATTTGCTGAAGAAGAAGCTTATTTCAGCCCCTATAATGCAACCACCTAACTGGGAGCTACCTTTTGAGCTCATGTGTGATGCGAGTGATTAAGCGGTGGGAGCTGTGTTAGGACAAAAGGTGGGAAAAGACTGCATGTGATATACTACGCCTCTAAGACATTGAACTCTGCTCAGTGTAATTACACAACCACTAGAAAAGAGTGGCGATGGTATTTGCTCTAGAAAAGTTCAGATCTTACCTCCTTGGGTCGAAGATTATTGTGTATACCGATCACTCAACTCTGAAATACTTGCTTACTGAGAAGGAATCAAAGCCACGCCTTATAAGATGGATTTTATTGCTCCAGGAATTTGATTTTGAAATTAGAGACAAGAAATAGAATAATGTGACAGACCATCAGAGTCGTTTGATTAGGTCTGAAGATACTTCACTAATTACGGGACTTTTCCCGAAGAGTATTTGTATTCAGTGGAGGCCTTCCGTTTGGCCAAACTGAACAATAGTTTTATGCAGGCGTCACCACAAACGGTCTTCTAGTTGGCCAAATGGAACCCCTCTGACGTGATTCCTAGCCTTAACTCATCCAAACAGGAACTCACGCCTGCAAATCTGAATTTTGACACCAAAGGTAAGCAAGGTAAGGAACCATGGTATGCTGATATTGTGAATTATTTAATCATTGGGGAGATGCCACACACATTCCCACGAGCACAAAGGCTTTAATTGAAAAGTTATTCTAAATATTATATTTGGGATGGACCTTATTTGTGGAGGGTAGGATCTGAACAAATAATTAGGAGATGCATTCTCGAAGAAGAGCAAGGTGATATTCTCCTACATTGTCACTCGTTTTCTTGTGGTGGACACTTTGGTCCAAAAGTACATCTCGTAAAATACTTGATAGTGGTTTCTTGTGGCTAATACTTAATCAAGATGCATATATGTTTTTGTAAGAACTATCCAAGGTGTTAAATGACAAGTAATATCTCTCATCGTGATGAGATTCTACAGATACCAATAATTATTTGTGAAATATTTTATGTATAGGTCATGGATTTCACGGGACCTTTCCCTAGCTCTTTTGGTAATTTATATATTATACTTGCGGTTGATTGTGTCTCTAAGTGGGTGGAAGCTAAAGCCACTCATACTGATGACACCCAAGTTGTTTCAGGTTTCTTGAAATCCCATATCTTTAGAAGGTTTTGCATGCCAAGGGCAATCATCAGTGATCAAGGCACTCATTTTTGTAACCGTACCATGGAAGCTCTCATGAGGAAGTATGAGGTTCATCACAGGATGACTAGCACATATCATCCTCAATCCAATGCCTAAGCTGAGGTGTCCAATAGGGAAATCAAACAAGTTTTAGAGAAAATTGTTAACCCCTCAAGGAATGATTGGAGCAAGAGATTAGATGATTCCTTGTGGGCATATCGTACTGCCTATAAGACACCTATCGACATGTCTCCTTATAGACTTGTTTTTGAAAGATGTGTCATCTATTCGTTGAGCTGGAACACAAGGAATTTTGGACTGTAAAGGAGATGAATATAAAATCAACCAAGTGTGAGGAAGAGAGGAAGTTCCAACTTCAAGAGTTGGAAGAAATCCGGTTTGAGGCTTATGATCAAGCAATGTGGTACAAGGATCGCACCAAGAGGTGGCATGATAAGAATTTGAGGTCCAAGAAATTCTTGGTTGGGCAGAAAGTTCTACTTTTTCAGTCCAAACTTTGATTGATGGCCAGAAAATTCAAGCCAAGGTGGATGGGACAATTTGAAGGGGCTTCAGTTTGCCCAAATAGGACCCTGAAAATAAAGAGTTTGGACATGGGAAAAACTTTTCTTGTAAATGGCCACCATCTCAAGCCATTCTATGATGCTGCTCATGTGGCTACAGTGGAAGAAATTCCATTCTTGCTCACCACCGATATCTGATCGCATGAGAAAGTCTAGCCAAAGACTATAAACAAAGGCGCTAAATGGGAGGCAACCCAAATAGTTTTCTTGTTTTCAGTTTTATTTTACTTTTTAGAGAATTTCAATTTTTCATCTGCTCTTAGTTGCTTGATCTACACAGTTTGAAGTACTTGAATTTGTACCATGGAGAATTCACATATTTTGGAAAGTTGGACTCATAAAGCTCGAATCGCAGGGTTTCATTTGGCCAAAGTGGGGGCCTGCAACGGAACCTGATTATGATCAATGCACTCCTCTTGATCCAAAATTCCTCCAAACCTACCACTATAAGTTCCCTCTTTCCTTTGCCATTTTTATGATGTTTACTGTATGTTACACCTTTTCTCATTAGAGCTTTGTATTATTTGCTTAAGGGCGGGCAAAGTTTAAGTGTGAGGAGGTTTATTATGTGTTTTGTTTGGTATTTTTTAAAAAAATCAAAAAAAATATTTTTAAATTTAATTTTTTTAGTCAAACATCTGTTTTGATTTGATAATTTGGCATGAAGAAATTCTAGTGGCTGCCTGTTGTAAATTTCATTGTAACAAACTTGGTAAATTTGATATGTGTTGAGGTGTTTGAATGAGATTTTCTATGATTTGTGAAATTCAATTGATATGATTTTTGGGATGACAAAAAAGGACGAGTTTAATTGAATATTTTAGCCTACTAAAGTGAGGTTTGAGGGATCACATTGTTATACTTTGAGTTGTTATGTGTGAAAGTGATGGAAAACACTAGGATGAACCACACAGCTTAAATAGCCTACCAATTACATTAACCCCTAGTGAAACTCTTTGAACCTTTGACTATGTTCTTTGATATGAGTTACCATAAATTTATCCAAAGCCTTGTTTTTATCCTTCTCTTGGCCCTATTATGCATGTTCTTGGAATTGAAGTTGATGAACTCATCCATTGTGTTCTCTTAATTTGATGACATTACTGAGTATGTGTTCTGTTTGCCTAGATGGAAGGGTTTGAAATATAAGGCAGAAAAAAATAGGTTTTAGTATCAGACTGAATCTTGTTATGAACAGACACAATGGTTTGGTTTGGCCAAACATAAGGAGTAACTGAAAGAAAAAAAAAGTGTATTTCTTGTTATGTTGCAATTTTTTCTTCATGAGTACTGATTTTCAATGGCAATGAAGAGGAATGTGCTGGAAAAAATTCAAAAAAAAAGAAAGAAAAAAAGAGCACCTACATTTGATGTGATATTTACTCAGCTATCTCTTACTGGCCATGAGTTTGAAGGTTGTTGGTGAATTTCTATTACACATGGATGATGGTTCGAGAAAAAGCATGCATAATATTTTGATCGATATATTGTTGTGCTTAGAACCCTTAGGATCTCATCAATCTGAATGGTCCCTAACCCCGCTACAACCCTTGAGAAAGACCTTCCTGATTTGCATATTAACTTCTCGGTGTTATAACTTGTGAATAATTTTAGTGACTGTCCTTCATATACTGAGAGTGAATGAGTGAAACCATGAGAAAAATATTCATCGCTTGTCCAATTTTTGACTTAATTGATGATTGAATGATCTTGAATATTTTTATTTCAATTACTTTGAGGATTGATGATTTTCAAGTGCGTTAACGTGATCCTTTACTCCTTGGCAGGGGAAAATTTATCATTATAAGAGTAGAATCTAGAGCTTTTAAATGTTGAGTTTTTGTTTGTCTCGTTGTGTGATTTGTGTTTCTCTTTTTCATTTATTTTTATAGGGTTGTTTTAGATAGAGTTTTGTGAGGGAATGAAAAATTATGAACACTATGGATTATTGATTGATCTTATATTCTTCACTTCATACTTGAGGACCAACATGATTCAAGTATGAGGATATTTGATGTGTGTTATATTATGTTCATATTTTTGTGGGTTTATTATGATTTTATTGAGATATAATTTGCTCTTTAGGTTTTTTTGGTGCAAAAATTCATGGATTATGAAGAATTTGAGAGAGTGCTATACATCGTACTCTTTTTCCCTTAACCAACAGTTTTTCCCACTGTGTTTTCCCGGTTAATGTTTTTAATAAGACGATGTGCTTCAATGGAAAATGTTCTTATGTTATAAGACATTTTCCAGGGATGAAGGAAAGAAGACAAAAGCAGAATTGCTGAGGTTATGAAAAGAAAAGTGATTTATTGAAGAGATGTAGACTTGAATAAATTAAAGATATTCACTTCCCATATTGATGAGCATTTTATTATCTCTTTCCAATTGAAATTCCATAATTTTAGGAATTAGTTAATTACATACCGCTTATTTCTTACCTTATATACTGCATTTGTTAAATTACATATAAAATTTAGAATTTTTGAAAATATTTTTTATATTATATATTTTTATACTTTCACCTTTAAATACATATTATTACTTGTTTAAACTTAATTCAATATTTAAATTTTATAAAAAAATTACAACATTTAAAGTAAATGCCCATGTGGACTGTCCATAAACTTATGGAAATGCCATCTTTCCTGAGATTTTCCCTTTTCATTATATTTTATGAGAAAGTCTTAGGAAAGATAACCTTTCCATAAACTTATGGACAGTTTTCAGGTTTTTACCTTAAATGTTGTATTTTTTTAATAAAATTTAAGTATTGCATTTTATATGTTAAAAATATATGCTATAAAAAATATTTTCAAAAATTCTAAACTTTGTAGGTAAGTTAACAAATGCAATGTATAAGGTAAAAAATAAGTGGTATGTCCATAAGTTTATGGACATGCTACCTATCACGTGACCCACTCATATTTTATTCTGCGAGAAGCATCCGAATTAGATTTGGATTTGGAATATTTTATTTTGGGGCTGGAACACGGATACATGTATACCTAGGGTTTGCGGCAAACATGGATACGCATATAGAAACACATATCAATTCTTTTTCCTTCGCAAAAGAATTAGTTGTTGGCTCCCCCATCCCCTCTGGAGTTACATTATTATGTGGTTTAAGTTTTCGCATACATTGTGTTAAGTGTAGGATTCTCAATTCGTTTGAGTTATGTGGGAGTCTCACCCCACCTTTGCGTGAAACACATGATAGTCTCACTTCCTCTATATGAGGTAATTCGGACTTGACTAAAGCATCAAACATCTAAAAAAACATAGTTGTGATAGTTATTATTATTAGTCCAATTTCTGGAGTCCATGAAAGGGGCTGCATGCAATTTGTGATCAAGGAATAATTATTCACTTCGCATTATTTTGGTGCGCAACAATCAAGATTCCTGGTTTGTTTATTTGGTTAGATTTATATGTTCAGTTTTTATATTATTTGTTTGTTCATTTTAATTAATATGAGTAGCTAATTGTTTATTCAGCATAGAATAATGAAGCACTAGTTCGTAAATCTGTGAGGTCGAACTAATTTTATAATTATTATTTGTGAGTTCCTAATTGTTCTGAGCATGATTTGTTCTCATTTTATTTGAGCCTGATCAAGTTGAATTTAATTGAGATAGTGCTAATTAATTCCACCAATCCGTAATTGTTGACGAGGGTTAATAAGTACCAAACTTTCGTAAAGATAGCAAATTGTCATAACTGTGGTAGTGAATAATTGGGTAGATAACTATTACCCGCGAATACTTGGGTAGTGAAAGAATGGATTTTGGGAAAGAGTTTTCTGATTTGATATTCACACAATGAAAGGGATTTATACCCAAATATACAAGTTGACTAGACTAATTAAGTGAAGTACAAAGTCTATTACAACACAAACTCTATTAAGTAGTTATCTGTATTGGGTTCTTTTTGTGTTTATGCTATTGGAGTATGTATCTAGTTTAGCGAATACTTGCTAGATGTATTCCAATAAGGAAAGTAGCTAGTTCAACAAATACTTGCTAGCTATCAACGAGGTAAGAAAGAATTTGTGTAGTTCAGCAAATACTTGCCATCCTATAACTGGCTAATTTATGAATAGTAATTTATCATTGCGCCAATGATCAGATCAAATAACTAGTGATGATTTATTCAAATGCCGAATTGTTTCTCTATTTGATATTATCTTCATAGTGTTGGTTTTATTATTTGCTTTCTTAGTTGATATAAATCAATCTCTTGCAATAAAGTGTGGTGGCTACACCAAATCTGATCTTTAGGAATTTGAATTTCGATTGCACCATTATCAAGTGCTAGAGTGACTCCTAGCATAATTCAGCAATTATTTGGTGGTTTAACGACACACCACCTATATCAAAATGTAAGTGCCACATTATAATATTTTAAATTCTTCATAGGACTAAATTTTATATCCTTACATACATTCTTTCATAATAGCGATCATTGGTACCTAATACTCATCCGTCCTAGTATGGAGGAAGTTTTTACCCTTGACTCGATGACTGGAGGGATAAAGCCAAAGAACATTAATGAAAACAAAATCATTGCTAGGTACGTAAATTCGTTTCAGCAGTGTTAATTTGAACAATTTCAACTATGTGTTCAATAAAATTTATAAGCCAAATATCACCAGAATTGCATGCGAATGACATTCACGGAAGTTGAAGGCCCCCCTACGGACCACACATGGAGAATAAAAAACATCGATGTAAGTGTTACAATCCAACAATCCCTTCGTATCAACCATCATTCGGTTGTAATTCATACAATTACATTTAACGTCATATTTTCGTTGCAGTGCCGAAGACAATTGAATGGTTGGGAATGCGGATATTACTTCCTTCTCTTCATGGAAGAGTTTGTGCTCAAGCACACCACTACATATATTGTACATGTTTGTCATCAAATTTTAAACGACCTATTAGTTCTTCTTAGTTACTAAATACTTTCATGAATTTACTCATTTACTTTTTTTTTCCAATGCACTAGATGTTTCATGAAAATCAAGAATCATAAAGTAACAAGGAGATATTATCTGTAGCAGAGAGATGGTGTCAGATTTGGGTGGACACGTATTCCAAAGATTGCAGGACTTCGATGGACATTGGGAAGTTTCTTGAAGTTTAGAAATTCAAATTCTTGAATTGTTTTTCCTTGGATTGATCTGTTGATTGTTAATTGATTATGTTTACAAATTCATATTCATATTTTTATTGTTTTTTCACTCCATTCAAAATTGTAAAATGGATTGTGGATTGCTGTTGGCTGTTGTCAAAAACTTCTATTGGCATTGCCTGGGTTTCGATCCAGTTAGGCTGGGAGAAAATTAAACTCAATATTTCAAAATTCAAATAAAACTAGCACAGGTCAATACCTACAATACCGGTGCTATATCATGGAAATCAAAATCAAAATTATAGCATCACTTTTTGACGGTTCATGGCGGTGCTAGAAATTTCAAACTTTTCAACTCTAGCACTATTCCTATATTGTACCGGTGCTAAAAATATTAACCATCCTAACATAATAAATTAGCATCAGTATTGTAAATGCGGTGTTGTAACTTAATATACATCATTGGTTTTACATTACCGATGCTTGTAATGAAGGCTAAGGACCTCTACACAAATCCTATCACCAATTTTGATAACCGGTGCAGGGACATACATTTTCAGCACCGATTGTACAATTAGGTGCCATACTAACTACATTTCAGCACTGCCCTACTTAGGCACCGGTTGGCTAGGCACCAAAATACCGATGCCATAGGATCAGGGGACCAGTGCTACAGAGGGGTCCCCCCAGTAGTAATTTTGTGGGTTAATTACTACGCCTAGAAAATTGGCGAATGTGTGCGGTTTTTTGGAAATCTCATTCACCTAGATCGAGATTGAGACACGTGGAGCCTCCACCGGCGCTGAACGTGCCAAAATTATTCAAATGTTTGATAGATATTGTACAAAAAAAAGACTAAAAGACATTTGCAACGTATATCATTCATATTCTTACCTATGTCCATTTTTTGTGCATAATATAGTACTATTTTGGGTCACTTTTGTGCTCTTTTATTATCAAGAGCTTGTGTTTTACCTTGAAAATCTCTTAGGAGGGGTAAGAGCAACTTTATGCTCTTTTACCTCTTCTAAGTGGATTTTGCGTGATAAGGGAACAACACGGATGCATGAAGACCGGAGGCCATTAAAGATCACATTTTTGAAGACTTGCTTCGAAGACATGAAGACCGGAGGCCATTGAAGACCATTTTTGGAGACATTGAAGACTTGAAAAATGAGAGAAATTGATATGAAGATGAATGTATACCACAAGAAGAAGAAAAGGAAACACGGTAAATTTCTAGCACCCATCGCGAGTCGAGACCAACGGGTGGCCAGAATTTGACCTTATACTTTCTGTACTATAAATAGCTCTCTCTTTCCTCTCGTTCACAATCTTCTTCACCTGCATTTTTATTACTGTTTACAACCCTATTTTATTCCATTTTCAACTTTGAAATCTCTTGTATTATGTTTGGTTGTTTAGCATTAATTAGTATGAACTCTTGTAGCTAAATCTAGTTCTTGGGAGCAATTGATTGAAGCTTCCAAGCTTATGTAGTAAGATTATATGTTTGCTCATTTATGAAAATTTATTGGAGAGCATTTACTATGCCATTAATGTTATATTTTACCTCATTTATACCATGGGTTGTTTGAGTATATGAAATGTTTGTAAGATTAAAATGTTAGGGTGTTAGGAAAGTTGCAAATTTCTTAACTCATTTGATATGGAAATCCAAGAGCATGGATATAGAACTTCTTGTGTATAATGTGGGGTAATTCTTGCTAGATGGGTATGTTAATGTGGTTTGTTCTCATATTTGTCATATAGATGCAAAGAAAGGTTGAACCTTGAATGTTGTTTGTTCTTAGTTTAATCTAATAAATGTTTTGTTTGGTTAAATGACTATGTATTTGGTAGAAGGCTTGTTATTATCAAATCTATGGTCCTTTGGGTGAAATGCCATTGATGAAACACCCCTATGATGTTGTTTGTCTAGGTTGATCATCAATGAGGTTTGCAAATGGTCGTTGTTTGTCTTTGAAAACTGCTCTTAAGGAGGAATGAATGTTGATCTTTAAATGAGAAGTGATAACATTCCCCATAGACAATAAATGTAATTGAATGAGTGAGTGAATCAATGTGCTATATGAAGTTTGGAAGTGGAAATCGATTGCCCCCAAGGCTCCGTTAATTGTCATTTACATCGTATCTTTAGTTGTATTGCATGATTAGCATAGTTCTCTTGCTTTCGTAGTTGTTGTACTTCAATTTGATAACTTAGGATCAAACCAACCCCCCCTTATTTACATGCTTATATATATATATATCTATTTATGTATGTATATGCCTAGTATGTCTTATCCTATATATGTTTTAAGACTTGAAAAGATCCCTCTTCTCGTGGATGACCCCGACTTGCCATTATTTACTTTATTGTAGATAGGAAGCATTAGGGATTAAAAGTATTAACTTTGAGAGGTACGGCGACAACCTCCTAAATTTTGGCGCCGCTGCCGGAGAAGAGGCATTTATTTTTAAGTGTTTGGCCATATTATGTGTGATTATATTCTAATTGTAGATATTTGTTAGTTTGCTTTTATTTTGATTTTTTAGTTGATTTGCCATTTTCACTTGGCTTGGAGACGTGTTTTTTGAGTTCTTGATTATGGTTCGTATGCGATCCTCTTCACAAGAACCACTACACTATGACCCCTAGTTAGAGTTGAATTTGAGATGGGCTAGGAGGCTTTATTTGGAAAGTGTGAATAACATCCCTCCTAGTGACCATTTTGTGGATACATCTTCCTCTATGAAGCACCCAATTGAGCACGAAGATGAGCATCCTCCTCTCTAAGGGTGAGCTCCTCCTCTCCACCAAATAGAGATTCCTTTGGGGCAAGCTTTGCTAAGGGACATCATGGCCCCCAACCTCGATCAACAACCACTGTGCATCGAATATCCCATGATTGGACCGAACATGCACTTTGAGCTAAAGACCGGGTTTATCAACATGCTACCCATCTTCCTTGGTAGGCAAGGGGAGAATGCCAACAAACACCTCACTAAATTTCACTTCTTGTGTGGTGGTATGGTCCCCCATGGAGTGGATGAATATTTCTACAAGTTGAAGGCATTCCCATTCACACTAAGAGATGGTGCAAGGGATTGGCTCCACTACCTACCGCCCAAGAGCATTAAGAGTTGTCTTGATATGAAAACGAAGTTTCTAGCCAAATACTTTCCGGCCTCTAGATCTGCCACCTTGAAGAAGGGCATAAGCAACATCCTCCAATGGCATGAAGAATCTCTCTTCGACTATTGGGAGAGGTTCAAGAAGCTTCTTGCGAGTTGCCCTATTCGGAGGGGGATTTGGTTTATTACTTCTACAATGGCTTTCTTGATGAAGATCAAAGGTTGGTGAGGAGTTCTTGTGGTGGCACCCTTGGAAACAAAACATCCTCCGAAGCTATGCAATTGTATGAAGAGCTAGCGGAGGAATCGAGAAACTTTAGCTCAAGGGACGATTTGAGAAGGAGGAATTCAATGCCCGCAAGTGACTCTTGAAATAGTGGAAAGTTTGAGGATCAAGTCTCGGCCCTTACATCTATGGTCAAATCATTGATGACAAAGCCTGGGAATGCGCCACATGTTAAATCATGTGAAATTTGTTACTTGGCGCTTCCTACGGACACTTGCCTCATTTTGCAAGAGGATTATGTTGAAGAGGTAAGTGCCATGGGCTATCGAGGGAATCAAGTCTACCAAGGCAAGAAAGGACATCAAGGTGGGCAAGACTACCAAGGTAACCAAGGCTACCAAGGTTATCAAGGGTGCCAAAACTGGCCGTACAATTCCAGAAATTGTGATAACCCGAACCTCCGGTATGGAAACCCTAAAGGAAGCCAAAATCCTCAACCATATCGGCCTCCTCAACAACAATATAGGCCACCTCAACAAAAATTTCAAAGGCTCCAAGACAAACCCCGAGACCAAAGGGAGAGCTCGAGGCTAACAAAGGATAAGGTGATGCAAGCCATTCACTAGTTGGGCACGTGCGTGGAAAAAAGTGAGAAGTTCCAAGATGAAGACAAGGTGAGTATCAAGAACTTGGAAACTCAAGTGAGCCAAATATCTCAAGTGGTGAATCGGATGGAAGCTCGAGATAAGGGTAAGTTACCCTCCCAACCGAAGATTAACCCTCGAAAAAATGCAAGTGCTACCACTTTGAGAAGTGGTAAATAGGTTGACTCTCCCACAGTTGGTGAAGTTGTTAAGGAGGAACCTAGGAAGCTTGAAATGCTTGAGAAAGAAGGGAAAGAGAAGAACGAAGAGGAAGCCAAGGAGCAAGCAAGGAAAGGAAAGGGGAAAGAAGAGGATATCACCGTTAAGAAATCAACCTCTATTTCCAAACCTCCATCCCCCCCCCTCACAAGAAGGAAAGAGTAGTGGAGATTCCTCCATATGTTCCAGAGCCACCGTTCCCAGAAGCTTTAAAAGACAAAAGGAGGAAGGAATCCAACAAGGACATCTACGAAGTCTTTCATAGGTGTGAGGTAAATATCCCTCTTTTGAATGCGATTGAAAAAATTCCTAGCTATGCAAAATTTTGGAAAGAATTATGGGTAGTAAATAGGAAACAAAGAATGAAGAACAAGCTTAAAAATGGGAGAAGTGAACATGATAGTGATCCCGGGATGTTCACGATCCCTGCATGATAGGAAATGCATATTTTGAAAAAGCAATGCTTAACTTAGGTGCATCGATAAATGTGATTCCTTATTCTTTGTATGAAACCCTCAATCTTGGTACTTTGCACAAAACTGGGGTGGTGATCCAACTAGCCGATCATTCTAGTGCGTACCCTAAGGGTATCGTCGAGGATGTGTTGGTTAGGGTGGATTCCTTAATCTTTCCCACGGATTTTTATGTCCTATACATGGAGCATTATGGGAGGTCATCGCTGTACCTCTCAAAGTTAATATTTATAAGCCCTAAATGCTTACTATCTACAACTAAGTAGATAGCAGCAAGTCGGGGTCATCCACGAAGAAGAGGGATATTTCTAAGCATTTAGGCACAAAAGGTTGATATTAGGCTAGGAGTAGATATATATACATATATATAAAAGCATGCAAATGGGGGCAATTGATAAAGCCTACAAAGATAAAGCCTTGGGGGCAATTGATAACCACTTCCAAACCTAATGTACATCATTGAACCATTCACTCATTCTATCACATTCATTACTTGACTTAACATTAACATACTTATCTAGCAAAAATCACAACACATTATGCACAAGAAGTTCTAAGTTCATGTTCATAGATTTTCATGCAAAGGAGCTAAGGAATTTGTCACTTTCCTAACACCCAAACACTTCAATCATAAAAACACTTCCTATTCTAAAACAACCCATGACATAAATGAAGTGGAACAGAGAATCAAGAATACATAAATGCTAAATAATAAAGGCTTCAAGAATGAGTGAAACAATCTATTTACTACTTTGACTACTTATTGTGAAGATAAATCTTCCATCTTTCTTAGATAGTAGTTTGCAAGAGTGAATTCGCCATCTCTTGTCAAACCTCACCAATGACTCCCTTAGCCGAAACACGACTAAAAGTATCTCATTGATGGCATTGAGCACGAAGAACCAACAAGCTTGGAAATACTTATAAACACTACACCGTGTCTAAGAATTTAACCAATTCATGCATTTACACAAGATTAGTCAAGAACGATCGACATTCATAGACTTCTCTCATTTGCTACCTAAAACAAACATGACAACGAGTTCGACATCATCACATTCATCTAGCAATTATCAACACACCAATATCATTAAGAAGCTCTAACTCATGCTCTTGGATTCCACATTAAAAGAGGGGAGAATTAGCTACTTTCTCCCAACCCTAACAAGTAATCATACAAGAAATTCATATACTCAAAATTCCAACAACATTAATACCATTAACAATCCACATTCAAAGCTCAATAAATGCACAATAGAGAAAGCAATAGATAGATAGAAATAATTCTCAAGACATTAGCAAGGAAGTTTCAATCAATTGCTCCTAAGTACAAAACTAAGCTAGATAATCAAAACTCGTAACATAGAACAAATATCTACAAAGAAAGAAGAATAAATGGAAGAAAATGGTGAAAAACAAGGGTTTTGGAGCCCCCAAGTCGGACTTTGAGAGTTGGGGAAGAAGGGGGTTTAAAGCTATTTATAGTACAAGAAAAAAGGGAGTAAAATGCAAGTTACAGGGCAGTTATAGCGAGTCGCGACGCCTCCGTCGTGAGTCACAACCAGATCAGGAAATTGTGAGCTCTCAGGTCCAGATTTCACGAGTCGCGACACACTCGTCACGAGTGGCGACGGAAAAAGTCCCGTTTTGTTTTGCTTCCTCCGGGTGACCCGTTGATCCGTTTCGGGAGTTCTAATAGTCGATTTTATAGTACTCAAGAAGAGGAATCCAATGGTACCACTCTTGGAGGCTGATTCCTCTCGGAAAATTCTCATAACTCTTCTTCAAAACATAGATCATTCTTCACCCTTTTCTTTGCTCTCCTTTTTTCACTTTATCTTCTACCACTTTGTGAGTGACCTTCCATCTTCTACCATCCTTTCGAATGGCCTTCACTAAACCACTGCTAAGTGCTCATGATCAATCTACAAATTATTCTTACAAAAAGAAATCTAGATGCTCATAAGGACCAAAAATCCATTAAACTAAACATAGGTTACAAAATGAAGTTTTTGGATATAAAAACCGAAAATGGTCATCTAAACCCCTTATCATGTAAACCTACTAAATCTAGCAATCTTAAAACAAAAATATGATAAAAGAGATGTTAAATGCTTTGGAAAATACATGCATTTGACGTCTCATCACATGATAAACATGCCGCCCCAATCTTGTTGGAGAGGCCATTTTTGAAGACCTCTAGGACCATCATTGATGTGCATAACGGTACCCACACCATTGAATTTGATGTGATTAAAGTTGATTTTACCATAAATGACTCTATGAAGTATCCTCTTGAAGAGTATTCTTGTCATGCTATTGATTTTGTTGACAATGTGGTGCGAGATGTTTTTGAATGGAGTGGTGATGATTCATTGTTAGTTTCTTTGGAAAATGATGTTGAAAATGCATGTCTTGTATATTCCATGAGTACTAACTTGAAGGAAAGCATTGAGGAGTTAAGCATTCTTGAGGAAGTGGTGTAAAGTCCCAACCCTCTAGTCTTAGAGGAACCCGAAGAACCGGAATTCCTCCTATCACTTGTGAGGGCTCCGGTGATTGAACTTAAACCATTTCCAAGTGACCTCAAGTACTTATTTCTTAGGGTAGGGGAGACGCTTCCGGTCATCATTTCAAGCAAGCTCACCAATGAGCAAGAAGAAACGTTGATGGTGGTGTTGTAGGAGAACAAGGAAGCATTGGATAGACTATTGCTAATATCAAAGGCATAAGTCCATCCACTTGCATGCATAGAATCTTGTTGGAAGAAGATGCAAGACTCGTCCAGCAACCCTAACACCGTTTAAACCCACCTATGATGGAGGTGGTAAAGGCGGAAATCCTCAAGTTACTTCAAGCGGGCATGATTTATCCAATCTCGGATAGCAAATGGGTGAGTCCAACTCAAGTGGTACCCAAGAAGAGTGGGGTGAAGGTGGTAAGAAATGAGAAGGGAGAAATAGTGCCCACCCGTGTTCAAAATAGGTGGCGCATTTGCATTGACTACCGGAGGCTAAATGCGGAAACCTGTAAGGATCACTTCTTGTTGCCATTCATAGACCAAATTCTTGAGAGGCTAGCAAGCCACCCCTTCTATTTCTTTTTAGATGGGTACTCAGGGTATTTTCAAGTGGCTATCGCCCCAGAAGACCAAGAAAAGACCACCTTCACGTGCCCCTTTGGTACGTTTGCTTACCAGCACATGCCTTTCGGGTTATGTAACGCCCCCGCAACTTTCCAAAGGTGTATGGTAAGCAGTTTCTCATAATTTTTTGAAAATATTTTCGAGGTATTCATGCATGATTTCACCATTCATGGTAATTCTTTTGACAACTGTTTAGAAAATTTGGCACAAGTTCTTAAATGTTGCATTGATACTAATCTTGTGTTAAATTATGAGAAGTGTCATTTTATGGTATAGCAAGGTATTTTATAGGCCATGTTGTCTCCTCTAAGGGTATTGAGGTTGACAAGGCAAAGATAGACACAATTCAAACTTTGCCTTATCCTACTAATGTACGCGAAGTGCACTCTTTTCTTGGCCATGCAAGATTCTATCGCCGATTCATCAAGGACTTCTCAAAGATAGCATCCCCTTTATGCAGGTTGTTGCAAAAAGAGGTGGAATTTGTGATGGATGAGGGTTGTAAAGGGGCCTTTGATACATTGAAAGGAAGGTTAGTTTTGGCCCCTATTATACAACCCCCGGATTGGTCATTGCCTTTTGAGATTATGTGTGATGCTAGTGATTATGCCGTTGGAGCAGTGCTTGGTCAAAGGGTGGGAAGAGCGCCTTACGCCATCTACTATGCATCCATGTCTCTCAATGAATCCCAAAGAAACTATTCCACCATCGAAAAGGAGTTCCTAGCAGTGGTATTTTCTTTGGAAAAATTTCAATCTTACTTGCTTGGTACAAAAGTTATTGTGTACACTGACCATGCAGCCCTTCGTTATTTAATGACGAAGAAAAAGGCCAATCCAAGATTGTGTAGGTTGATCCTGCTCCCGAGTGAATTTAAGTTAGAGGTACGAGACAAGAAAGGCGCGGAGAACCTCGTGGCTGATCACCTAAGCCGGTTGGCACCCTGCCAAGATAGTGAGGTAAATCTAAAAATAAAGGAGCAATTACTGGAGGAGTTCTCCGATGAACAATTGTTTGCTATCAGGGACATCCAACCATAGTATGCCGACATTGTGAACTTTCTTGTCTCTGGTAAATTTCCTCCTCACTTTTCTAAAGCACAAAAAGATAAGCTAAAGAGCGTTGCTAAATATTATGTGTGGGATGATCCCTTTTTGTGGAAGCATTGTGTAGACCAATTTGTTAGGAGATGCATCCCCGATAATAAAGTACATTTAATTCTCACATTTTGCCATTCTCATGCATGCGTGGGTCATTTTGGTGCTAAAATGACCGCTAGGAAAGTCTTGGAAAGTGGTTTTTATTGGCCTACTTTGAATAAGCATGCATACATATTTTGTAAGGCTTGTGACAAGTGTTAAAGAGTAGGAAATATCTCATCTAGAAGGGAGATGCCCCAAAAAGCTATGCTATATTGTGATATCTTTGATGTTTGGGGTATTGACTTCATGGGACCTTTCCCTAGTTCTTATGGCTTTACATACATTCTCCTTGCTATTGATTATGTGTCGAAGTGGGTTGAAGCAAAACCCACTAGGACTGACGATTCTAAAGTGGTTGCAGAATTCCTGAAAGATAGCATATTTTCTAGGTTTCGGGGTACCCCGAGCCTTGATTAGTGACCGTGGCACCCATTTTTGCAATCGCACCATAGCGGCACTCTTGAAGAAGTATTGAGTCAGTCACAAGATATCCACCGCCTATCACCCGCAAACCAATGTGCAAGCCAAAGTTTCCAATCGGGAAATCAATTCCATCCTTCAAAATATGGTTAACCCTAACCAAAAGGATTGGAGTTCTCAGTTGAATGATGCCTTGTGGGTGTATAGGATGGCTTACAAGACACTAATAGGTATGTCACCATACCGGTTAGTGTTTGATAAGCCCTGTAATCTACCGGTGGAAATTCAACATAAAACTTACTGGGCGATCAAACAATTCAATCTTTATATAAATGAGGCTGGCTTGCACAAGAAGTTATAATTGGATGAACTAGATGAGATCTGGAGGGAGTCCTATGAGAATGCCGAAATCTATACAGAGAATACAAAGGTGTGGCACGACAAGATGATCATTAGGAAGAACTTTGATGTTGGTCAAAAGGTCCTCCTATTCCAATCTTGCCTTCGCCTATTTCTAGGTAAGTTGAGGTCCCGATGGATCGGTCCTTTTGAGGTGGTTAAGGTATTCCCGCATGGCGCGATGGAGATTCTAGATTGAGCTAAGTCCAACACTTTCGAAACCTTACCAAGAGAATTTTGTGCCGGAAAAAGGAGAGGACGTTGATCTCCTCGATTTGGTTTGTGAGTAAAACCTAAGAAAAGGGAGTAAGTCATGTCGATGACATTAAAAAAACTTGGTTTTGATCATCCAGATTGTCATTCGTGACTTTTTGTTTATGTTGTTTGGTTTTGGATTTTATCGTTAAGTTTCATTGTTTTGCTGTATGCTTTTCACAGGTTATTTTTTCCATGATTTGGTAGCAATTTTGAAGCCAAGTAATTGTACTTTTGAAGGGAGAAAGGCTTGGAGTTAAGAAGAAAAGACTTGGACAGGAGAAGGAATCAGAAAAAAATGTTCTAAGTACTAGGTTAGAAGTGGTTGTGGGTCGCGATGGCCTCGTGTGGGCATCGTTGAGAGTCCCAATGTCCTTGCGAGGTCCTCGTCGTGAATCGCAACCAAATCAGGGATTTTGGCTAAAAATGGGAGTCTCAGCTAAAACATTCCGCGAACCGCAATGGCCTCGCAACGGCCTCGTCGCAAGTCGCGACGGAGTGGTCGCGAGTTACGATGTACTCAGAAATCTTGTGTTAAAATGGAGGTCTCAGTATCCACTTTTCGTGAGCCGCAATGGCCTCGCGTGCTACTCACGAGGACCTCACCGCTACTCACGAGGGCCTCATCGCTACTCACGAGGACCTCGCCCCTACTCACGAGGGCCTCGCCGCTACTCACGAGGGCCTCGCCGCTACTCACGAGGGCCTCGCCTACTCACAAGGGTCTCATCGCGACTCGCGATGGAGTGGTCGGGAGTTGCAATGTACTCAAAAATATTATGTTAAAATGGAGGTCTCGGCCTCCACTTTTCACGAGCTGCAATAGCCTCGTGAAGACCTCGTTGCGAGCCCTTGAGACATATCCCCTCGAGACCTCGAGGCAGCAAGCCCTCGACCCGAGTAGAACTTGAATGACCATCACACTCTCGAGGCAGTCCTTGAGACCAGCCCTCGAGACATATCCCCTCAAGACCTCGAGGCCGCAAGCCCTCAACTCGAGCCAAACTTGAAAGTTCATTACCCCTTCGAGACTTCAAAGCCCTGAACCCTTAACTTAAGCAGAACCATAAAATCCATTACCCTCTCGAGACTAACCCTCGAGACATCATCCCCTCGAGACTTCAAAGTCCTAAACCTGTGACTCGAGCTGAACCATAAAGTCCATCACCTTCTCGTGACCAGCCCTTCGAGACATTATCCCCTCGAGACCTCGAGGTAGCAAGCCCTCGACTCGAGCAAAACTTGAAGTCCATCACCATCTCAAGGCCAGCCCTTCGAGACATCACCACCTCAGGTCCTCGAGGTCGCAAGCCACTCGAGACCTCGAAGCTGTAAGCCCTCGAGGTGCCATCTTTCATCCTCGAGCAAGCCTCTCGAGACCTTGAAACCACGAGCCCTCAAGGTGTCATCGTTTATCCTTGAGCATAACCTCTCGAGACCTCAAAGTTGTGAGCTCTCGAGGTGTCATCTTTCATCCTCGAGCATAACCTCTCGAGACCTTGAAGCCGCGAGCCCTCGAGGTGTCATATTTCATCCTCGAGCATAACCTTTTGAGACCTCAAAGCCGCGAGCCCTCAAGGTGTCATCTTTCATCCTCAAACATAGCCTCTCGAGACCTCAAAGCCCCAATCCCTCGAGGTGACATCTTTCATCCTTGAGCCTTGCTTCTCGAGACCTCGAAGCTATGATCCCTCATAGTGTCATCTTTCATCCTTGAGCCTAGCCAGACCTAACGCCCCTCGAGACCACCCATCGCAAGTTGCGACGAACACGTCATGAGTCACGAAGGTCGTACGAATCTACTTTAAATGATGGGCTGAACCCATTTTTCCACAAACATATCCACAATCCACCGCTACTCTTCATCTTCTCCCGTTTCTCTTCACCATCCTCAATCTGTCATCCACCAAGCGCCGCCGCTCGCCGCTGCTATCACCGACCCTCCACCACTCCATACCCCATCCTTTCTTCCCAACCTTCACCCACAAATCTAAAAAAATTCTTTGAAGAACACAAACCCTAGAATTTGGGGGTTTTGTCACTTTGAGCAATTCAATTTCGATTGATTGTGGGCTTTCTCTTTTCTTCTTCCTACGCATCTTAGTGGTACATTTATTCACTTTATTGAGCTTGAATTTCTGATTACGAATGTCTACTCTATTTTTTTTATGGATATTGTGTAGATTATATGTGATGCCTTAGGAAATTGAATTGTTGGATCTTAGTTGATTTTGGTGAATAAATTGTGCATGCAATTCAATTTGATGGATATTGTGTGCATATTTTGTGGTTGCGGTTTGGATTGTATTGTGCTTGTTTGAGTTGGGATTGTGTGCATTTGTGTTGTTGTGGCTGAGAACAGATTGTGACTTATGCTAGATAGGAGGCATGTTGGCCCTTGATTCAACATAGTTGTTATTAGGATAAAATGTTATTGTGCTTTGCAATGTTATTTTGCTTAGGGTAGTTTAGCCATGGGACGTGAATGCTGACATTGTGAATGTACTAATGGTAGCTAAGCTAGTTGAGCACAACTATGGTTTTGAGATATAGCATATTGATTTCAACTATGTGAACTTCATGGATTTAAGAATATAGGTTTGTTGGACATAGTATGGATTGTATATGCAATTGTGATTAGGACTTGAACTAGTTGACTTGATTTCGAATCGGCTTGTGATGATGAACTAGTTTAAGGTTGAGTATGAATTTTCAATATTTCATATACACATATTCATGTGCGTTTGACTTGTTTGTTGTGATTGTTAGATATGGCCCCCTATGAAGAGACCTAGGGCTCCCCCCCCCCGAGGCAGGTGTACCGTCGCTCTACCTCCGTCTTCTCCACCGGCTCCGGAATCGAGCCTTGTACCTCCCCCCCGGATAGGTACATGGGTTTGACCCAGATCACCGGGTCCTATCCGGAAAGGTGGGAGGCCCTGGAAAAGCACCAACTCAAGGAGACAAGATTTTTTGATGTTCCCACATTAGATGCTCTCAGGCTCACTCAGCCTGTCAGAAGCCTCCTTGCAAAAGGGGGAATGGAAGGGTTTCTGAGTAGGAGTGTGCCCTCTTACTGGAGGTAAATGCTAGAATTCTTGTTCACGGTCCGTATAAGTAGCATGAGAGATGATCAACCATGCGAGAGGTACATTGCTTTGCACTTAGATGATATATCTAAGAAAATGACCGTTTTGCAGATTGAGGAGGCCTTTGGATTTGACACCGCGGAGATACGGGCCAGGCTGGACCCACCGGCCCAGGAGCGATCAATTGAGGATAACATACACTTTTGGAATGTCATCAACATGAGGCCGAAGAATTCCCACGATAAGAGTAGTGCCATTATTTAAACTAGACTCCGTTATGTGCACCGTCTGTTGGTTGGCACAGTACTTTGCTCCGTGGAGCCGGTGAATGTGCTAGACAATGACATTCAGTTTCTGTGGCACTTAACGAATGAGGGATAAGGATACAGGCTATGGGCTGAATTATGGATGAAAAGAATCATAGAGGTGGCAGGAGAACCCAAGGGGAAGATCATGGTCAAATGCATGATAGGCATTTTAGCAGAGTACTTGGGATTGGTTCCTCCAGCTAACTTTCCACGCTTAGGGAGGCGCACGTCCTACCTTATCACCGCTGAGAGGTTAGTTAGATTTGAGATGCTCAATGCCACACAGACCACAGGGCTCTTCCATTGGTTGTATGGTGCGAGGAAGGTTACATTCATGGCACTTCCTCAGCCCAACAAGACGAAGCTGGAATTTGACACACATCTAGGAGAATTGGCGATTTCACCAGACTCCTCATGTAGAGATGTTTTCCAGTGCGAAGTCTACCTCCCTCTGAGGGACAGCAGCGACAACAGCAGCAGCACTCCTAGAAGCACTCTATGCAGCCTCAACCAAAGACAGAGCCGATGCAGGAGGACGATGTGCCACCTCACTATTCCCAGCCTCCACCGGACTTCTACGAGCAGATGATGAAGACCATGCAGGATGGATTCCGACACCAGGACAACATGATATTGGAGCATAATGTATTTGTCTCCCAGACCTTGATTGACATAGATGAGGAGATTGACCACATGTCAGCTCGCATCCATGAGATGCAGTCCCAGGCAGGCGGTGTCTCAGGCCCTGATCTGGGAGCGGAGAGGTGAAGGGCCAGGAGGTAGAGGAGCACGGAGTAGCTAGCACAGTATCAGTAGCGGTATTTCGGCGGTGGCCCATATTCATCACATCGGTGATTTTGTGAGCACCATATCTTTACCCTTTCCATACTTCTCATTGTACATTTTTGTCCTATTGTCTACATTGAGGGCAATGTAGTGTTCTAAGTATGGGGAGGGGTATCCACTTTGAGAGGATTGGGATTGAAGACACTTTTGCATAACTCTTTTGATTGGTTTTGGATATTCTTTTCCTTTTTGTGTTGGGATGTTTTTCTTTTGATGTACTTGGATAATGTTTCCTTTGTTACTTTTCTTAGCTTTAACATTTGGAAAGCACTTTGCTACTTTTTGGATTAGAGACATGTGAAAAAAATGAAAAAAAAATATAAAAAGAATCCCGCTAAGTTGAAAACCCGAGAGGGAAACTTAGGAAACATTGGGGGTCTGGATAGGTCGAAAACCCAAAAGGGCGACCTAGGTAAAAATGAGAGAAAATGAGAGAAATTGAAAAATGTTAAGTGTTCACTCATTTGCCAGTGTTAGAGTCATAAGGTTGCGGTGACCATACAGATGGATTGGGTAGCTTGACATCTTGAGAACCTTTTGGGAGTGGAAAGTTTAGCGGGGGAAGACGAAGTAAGTTATGAAATTCTTGATCGTTAATATGCTTCATTTTTAGGTTGATATATTGATATAAAGTGGAGCATGTGTTTTGAACCTTATACATGTCCTTAGCTTCACCTTGTATCACTGGATTTGGGATTATCAATTTGGGATTTGGAGATATTTTAGGGATATCAATGAATTGATGGGTTGATATGGTTTGGGTAGATTTAGGAATAGGGGTTGTGGGAAACTTCTCATTTAACCTTAACATTGGGATGTGTGATATTGAGAGTTTTGTGAGGTATTGATTTGGGGGAATATTAGTTAGGATGTGGATACGTCATTTCCTTCGTATGCTTGGATCTTTTATTACTCGAGGGCGAGTACGGTTTAAGTTTGGGGAGGTTTGATATGTCCATTTTATATGCATAATTTAGTACTATTTTAGGTCAGTTTTGTGCTCTTTTATTATCAAGAGCTTGTATTTTACCTTGAAAATCTCTTAGGACAGGTAAGAGCAACTTTACGCTCTTTTACCTCTTCTAAGTGGATTTTGTGTGAAAAGGGAAGAACACGGAGGCATGAAAACCGGAGGCCATTAAAGAACACATTTTTTAAGACTTTCTTCGAAGACATAAAGACCGGAGGCTATTGAAAACCATTTTTGGAGACATTGAAGACTTGAAAAATGAGAGGAATTGCTATGAAGATGAATGTATACCACGAGAAGAAGAAAAGGAAACAAGGCAAAATTCTTACACCCATCGCGAGTCGCGACGAGCCCGTGGCGAGTTGCGACCAACGGGTGGCCAGAATTTCACCTTATCCCTTATGTACTATAAATAGCTCTCTCTTTCCTCTCATTCACAATCTTCTTCACCTGCATTTTTATTACAGTTTAGAACCCTATTTTCTTCCATTTTCATCTTTCAAATCTCTTGTTTTATGTTTGGTTGTTTAGCATTAATTAGTATGAACTATTGTAGCTAAATCTAGTTCTTGGGAGCAATTGATTGAAGCATCCAAGCTTATGTAGTAAGATTATATATTTACTCATTTATGAACATTTATTGGAGAGCATTTATTATGTCATTAATGTTGTGTTTTACCTCATTTATATCATGGGTTGTTTGAGTATATGAAATGTTTGTAAGATTGAAATGTTAGGGTGTTAGGAAAGTTGCAAATTTCTTAACTCATTTGATATGGAAATCCAAGAGCATGGATTTAGAACTTCTTGTGTATAATGTGGGGTAATTCTTGTTAGATGAGTATGTTAATGTGGTTTGTTCTCATATTTGTCATATAGATGCAAAGAAATGTTGAACCCTAAATGTTATTTGTTCTTAGTTTAATCTAATGAATGATTTGTTTGGTTAAATGACTATGCTTGGTAGAAGGCTTGTTATTATCAAACCTACGGTCCTTTTGGTGAAAAGCCATTGATGAAACACCTCTATGATGTTTTTTGTCTAGGTTGATCATCAATAAGGTTTGCAAATGGTCGTTGTTTGTCTTTACAAACTACTCTTAAGGAGGAATGAATGTTGATCTTTGAATGAGAAGTGATAACATGCCCCATAGAAAATAAATGTAATTGAATGAGTAAGTGAATCAATGAGTTATATGACGTTTGGAAGTGGAAATTGATTGCCCCCAAGGCTCCGTTAATTATCATATGTTTAGTTGTATTGCATGATTAGCATATTTCTCTTGCTTTGCTAGCTGTTGTACTTTAATTTGATAACTTAGTATCAAACCAACCAACCCCCCCCCTCATTCGTTTACATGCTTTATATATATATATATATATATATATATATATATGTATATGCCTAATATGTCTTATCCTATATATGTTTAAACACTTGAAAAGATCCCTTTTCTCGTGGTCGACCCCGACTTGCCATTATGTACTTTATTGTAGATAGGAAGCATTAGGGCTTAAAAGTATTAATTTTGAGAGGTACGGCGATGACCTCCCAGCGGGGAAAGTGAATATTTATTCTTGCTTGATTGAATGATCAATTTGGGATCAACCTCTATAATTACAGAGGTACTCCTTCGTTCCATTCATTCAATTGTCAATACTCAGAATAAACTCTTTTGATCTGAGTTTTCCATCAAAGTTTCTTCCCCCAACACCTCTGGGGAGTTTTTCTTGCAGGATTGGCATATTAAAGCAAGGTTTGGCTATCACGATCACGATTTGACACTCATCACTAAGGATTGTAAATGAGATTCTAACAAGCCTTGTGTACAACCAGTTCACATATTTAGACTATTCATTAATTATCGACTTACCGTCAAACTTATTTTCCTTGGCCACATATCATAGAGATATTTTATCCTCTATAACCATAATGATTCAAAATCTCTAATATCCTCTCAGATTTATTTGAAATGGACGAGAAGCGCCATACATGAACCCTTAGCTACCCCTGGGTCATTCTAGATGAAAAAGCCAATTTACTACCCCCAAGCATAACAATACACGCAGGGGCCCAATATGATTAATTTTAATGCTCTAACAGAAATTAACACAAAATTAGCACAATTATATTATTTAAAAATGACTACAACAAAAGGCGCACATGTTAGAAGTCCATGGTGCCTACATCGACAAAAAGATGAAATCTTCTGAGTTCACCTTTGCATCTTTGCAATTCAATCCACTGACAATCACGGCTATTTTTCATCACTAATTATATTCTTTAAAGCAATCAATAATAACCGCATCGAAAAAAAGATGAAATTTTCTGGCTTTATCCTAGAGCTTAACACTCAATCAATTCAAAATCACAACTAGTAGTCATTCTAATTTTAATCATGCATTAATAATAAAAATAATTTAAGCAGACACCATTGATAATCAATGGAAAAAATATGAACTATTCAAATCTTAGAAATTCATACTAAACCTGATTAGCAATTGCTCCTAAGCATTAATCTAGCATATATTAGCAAAACTCATAACAAAATTACAATAATCCATAAAACAAATTCAATAAATGAAGAGAAATGAATGCTAAACTTAGGTTTTTCCCTCAGGTCTGAGGTTGTATTGATGTGCCCATTTTATATGATTATATTAGGACTTTTGGGATTCATTTTTGTACACTTTTGTGCTACAGATGTGGTATTTTGCATTGAAATTATCTAAGGAGAGTTAAAAGTGACTTTTACGCTTTTATTACTTTTCTAAGAAGATTTTGTGTGACAAGACAATTTGTTTGAAGACATTGAAGACTTTGAAGACTTTAAATAATACCTTTGAAGATTTAAAGACTTGAAGACTTGTATTTGAGCTTTTGAAAATTTGTAGAATTGAAGAGGAGGACTTGAAACAAAAAAAGAAAGAAATCAAGATGCTGAAACTGGGCTCGATCACGACTCGCGATGAACCTATCGCGACTTGCAACAGACGTGTGGCCAAAAACTTTCTTACTTTTTTGTACTATAAATACTCACATTATCCTCTCCTCTTCAGACACCTTCTTCTTCCTGCTTTTTTTGGAATAAACCCTAGTTTTTCCTTTCGTTCTTTTCTTAGTTTTTGTAGGTGAATCATGTCTTTTAAATATCTAGGTTAGTTTAATTTTGGGAGCAATTGATTGAGACCTCCTTGCTAATGTCTTTAGGATCATATCTATATATTTATTGTTTTTCTATTGTACATTTATTGAGCTTTGAATGTGAATTTTTAATGGCATTGATGTTGTTGGAAGTTTGAGTATATGAATTGCTTTTAAGATTACTTGTTAGGGTTGGGAGAAAGTAGTTAATTCTTCCCTCTTTTAATGTGGAATCCAAAAGCATGGTTTAGAGCTTCTTAATGATGTTGATGTGTTGATAATTGCTATATAAATGTGATGATGTTGAATTTGTTGCCATGTTTGTTTTAGGTAGCAAATGGAAGTCAATGAATGTCGATCGTTCTTGACTAATCTTGGGTAAATGCATTAATTGGTTAAATGTTTAGACACGGTGTAGTGTTTATAAGTGTTGCCAAGCTTGTTGATTCTTTGTGCTAAATGCCACCAATGGGATACTTTTAGTTGTGTTTCAACTAAGGGAGTCATTGGTGAGGTTTGACAAGAGATGTTGAATTCACTCTTGCAAACTACTATCTAAGAAGGATAGAAGATTTGTCTTCACAACAAGTAGTGGAAGTAGTGAATAGCTTGTGTCACTCGTTCTTGAAGCCTTTGTTATTTAGTATACATGTGTTCTTAATGCTATGTTTTACTTCATTTATGCCATTGGTTGTATGAGAATAGGAAGTGTTTGTATGATTGAAGTGTTAGGGTGTTAGGAAAGTGACGAATTCCTTGGCTCCTTTGCATGAAAATCTAAGAACTTGAACTTAGAACTTCTTGTGCATAATGTGTTGTGATTCTTGCTAGATAAGTATGTTAATGTGGATTGTTCTCATATTTATCCTATAGGTGCAATGAAAGGTTGAACCTTAAATGTGGTTTGTTCTAGGTTTTTCCTAATGAATGCTATGTCTTTGGTAGAAGGTTTGTTGTTATCAAATCTATGGTCCTTCGTGTATAATATCATTGATGAAATACCTCTATGGTGTGGTTTGTCTTGAGTGATTGTCAACGAGGTTTACAAATGGTCGTTGTTTGTCTTTGCTAATTACTATTAAGAAGCAATGAATGGTGATCTTCCATTGACATTCCCCGTAGGTAAAAAATGTGATAGAATGAGTGAATGGTTCAATGATTACATCAGGTTCAGAAGTGGATATCAGTTGCCCCCGAGGCTTTGTCTTTTGTAGTTTTTAACCCTTTTTCTTAGTTTGTTTGATGATTAGCATAGTTACCTGACTTTGCTGGTTAGTTTGTCTTTTATTTTCATAACTTAGGAAAAACCAACCAACCAAACCCCCCAATTTACTTGCTTTTATATGTATATATACTTTTACTTCTAGCATAATATTAACCTTATATGTTTAAACGCTTAAGAAAATCCCTCTTCTTTGTGGACGACCCTGATTTGCTGCTATCAACTTAGTTGTAGTTAGTAAGCATTTAGGGCTTATAAATATAAGTTTGAGAGGTACGGCGACGACCTCCCAAATTTTGGCGCCGCTGCCGGGAAGGGTGTTTGTTTTTAAGTGTTTAGGTGTATTTTGTTGCATATTAGCTAGTTGTTATTATTTTCCACTCCTTGGTGGTTGTTTTTGTTCGGAGTAGGTATTTCTTGAGTTCTTGGTGAATTTTTATCGAGAATCCTTGCAATGTGATTTTAGACTTTAGACAAAAAATGGAGCGTCTCACCTTGAGGGAACTCATGATAAGAAAAGAGGCTTAACAAGCAAGGTTTTGTAGGATATGTCATTCCGACCATCCTACCGAGTCTTGCTATTTGTTGTGGGAAGAGCACTATGAAAGGGAAAGAACCCTTGGTTTCCAAAACCAAGGGTATTATGATGAGTGCTGCCAAGAGGTAGGAAATGTTGGTTTTCAAGGGCAAGAAGCCCAGGAATGGTATCCATACCACAATTCTTACAATCCAGAATGGAGTGGTAATCCGGATTGGTGGTATGAGAATGAGCTAGAAAACCAACAATACGGGAAAATAGCTGGCCATCACCACCTTATACCATACCCCAAAACCAATCCCAAAGGAAGTTCAAGTTTGACATGTGAGGAAGTCATGAGTTCAATAGCAAACTTGAACAACTTTACTAGTGAGGAGCCGGACACTCGGCTCTCTTCTAGTGTTGAGGCTATTGAGGGGCATGCAAGGAGTTTATTAGAAGCGTTGGCCCGAATGGAAGCTCGTGATTCCAAAAATACACCATCCCAAATTGAACTCAGGGATTCGGTAAGTGAGGTCACTATGGGAAATTAGCTTAAGTTCGAAGGGGATGAGGAGTTGGTTGTTAAGGATGAAAAAAATGGATGAAGAGGTGATTGTGCTACATTCATTAGCATCATCACCCCTTCTCCCACCCAGTGAACGAACTCCACCATTTTCGGAAGTTTTAAGGGAGACAAAAGAGGAGCCAAAAGACTATCCCAAGCCTCCTAACCACCCAACTCTCTTTAAACCATCTTCACCTCAACAAGACACTCCTCTTGAAATTTTTGTACCCCTGCCTCTCTACTTTTGGATACTCATGGTGAAGGGGTTCAAGCCTTCACCATATGAATAACATTAGGGTCTTGCTAAAGACCTTAAATATACGGAGCTTTGTCGTGTCGATGACGTAAATAAATTCGGCCTTTATTTTGGTTTTTTTGTTCAATTTTGTTATTCTATCTTGTTCTTTTTACGGTGTGTTTTTCTGTGATTTTGTAGCAAAGTGAAGTGCATTTCATTGGAGAAGATGAAGGAATGAGATCAATGAGAAAGGGAAGAAAGGTTGGAAAGTTGGTAAGAAACAAAATAAATTCTTTCTGAGTGCTGGGAAACCCTCTCCTCGCGAGTCGCGACGAACAGAGGAGCAAAAATGAACTCCCAGCACCAGCTTTCCACGAGTCGCGACATGGCCATCATGAGTCGCGACACATCCATTCCAAGTCGCGACTAGATCAGAAAATTTCTAAAATAATTGAGCTCACTGAACAAAGATATCGCGAGTCAGAATGTCTTGGTCGCGAGTTGCGACGATGCATCGCGAGTCGCGACCAGTGCTAATGCAAGTTGCGGTGAAAAAACAACTTTTCAATTATGCTTAAACACTGCATAATCCTTCCTTCTTCTCCACTAAATACTCCCAAGAACCACCACACATCCACTCATTCCTCCACCATCTTACATATATTGACATATGAAGATTCTTTCATCTTTATAGTATCTTTGTTGATTGTAGTATGCCGACTACATCATTGTGAGTGTAATTGCTATATTCTATAATGATGGTTGGATTTGTGTAGATATATTTATCAGACAATCTTATAGTGTTAATTGCATGAGGTATTGGTTGTTCTTTGAGAATACTATGGCTATTAACGTTTGGTGCTAAACCTAGCATTAAAAATCCTTATGTACTTGTGAGTTTGATGTTGTTCTCTATGGTGTTAGTCTTGATCAAACGGCGCCAGGGAGACAACGCTTTGGTCGAGGGGTGAGTTCTTCTATGACTCATTTGCTCCCCCTTCCGGCTCTGAAACCAATTTTGGAACCAATTCTATACAAATACATGGGATTGCGCCGTATCACTAGCGACTATACGGAGAAATGGGTGTCACTCTACCTCTTACCTTGAGTTTTATTGGTCTTGCCTTACATGTTTACATTGAGGGTAATGTAATGTTATAAGTGCGGGGAGGGGTTTGATGACTCACATGCATGCTAGCTTGATTGGGAATGCTTTTTGCTACTATTGATTGGAAAAACATCAGAAAAAGGAACAAAATAATTTGAATTTAAAAAAAAATAGTTAAAAAGAAAAACCGCAAAGTTGAAAACCCGAGAGGGCAACTTAGGCAACATTGGGGGCCCGGATAGGTCGAAAACCGAAAAGGGTGACTTAGGCAAAAATCAGAGGCTAAATGTATGGAAAAAGGTGAGATGTGAGCCAAAGAAATATGACGTGTGACTAGGATGAAAACCCGAAAGGGCTCCTAGGAAAAATGAGAAAAAGAGAGAAAAAAGGAAAATGCTATGATTTCACTCATTTGCCGGTGCTGGAGTCATAAGGTTGCGGTTGTCATATGGATGGATCAGGTAGCTCAACATCTTGAGACCTCTTGGGATTGGGTAACCTAGCGGGTTGAAAAACGAAGTATGGTTATGAAATTCTTGATTCTTTAATACTTCGTTTTGGTTGATATATTGGTATGAAGTGAAGCATGTGCTTGAACCTTTCATATGGTTTTAACTTCATTTTTTGTCATTGGACTTTGGGATTATCAATTTGGGACTTTGAAACGTTTTATGGGTAGTGAATTGATAAGGGGTAGGTTTGGTTAGATTTAGGAATTGGGGTTGTGTACGTGAAAAATTCTCAATTAAGCTTTGATTTTGGGATTTATGATATTGAGATTTTTGTGAGGTTTTGTTTGGAGAAATATAAGTTAGGATATGAACATATGAATTCCTTTGTGTGCTTGAATCTTTTCTTACTCGAGGGCGAGTAAGATTTAAGTGCGGGGAGGTTTGATGTGCCCATTTTATATGGTTATATTAGGAATTTTGGGATTCAAGTTTGTACACTTTTGTGCTCTAGATGTGGCATTTTGCCTTGAAATTCTCTAAGGAGAGTTAAAAGCGACTTTTACGCTTTTATTACTTTTCTAAGAGATTTTGTGTGACAAGACAATTTGTTTGAAGACTTTAAAGACTTTAAAGAATACCATTAAAGATTAAAGACTAGAAGACTTGTATTTGAGCTTTTGAAGATTTGAAGAATTGAAGATAAGTGAAGTGAAGAGGAAGACTTGAAACAAAAAGAAAAAAGAAATCAAGATGCTGAAACTGGGCTCGGTCGTGACTCGCGACGAACTCATCGTGACTCACGACGGACGTATGACCAGAACCTCTCTTACTTTTTTATATTATAAATACTCACATTATCCTCTCCTCTTCAGACACCTTCTTCTTCCTGCATTTTTCTGGGTCAAAACCCTAGCTTTTCCTTTCTTTCTTTTCTTAGTTTTTGTAAGTGATTCATGTATTTTAATTATCTAGGTTAGTTTAATCTTGAGAGTAATTGATTGAGACCTCCTTGCTAATGTCTTGAGAATCATATCTATCTATTTATTGCTTTTGCTATTTTGCATTTATTGAGCTTTGAATATGAATTGTTAATGGCATTGAAGTTGTTGGAAGTTTGAGTATATGAATTGCTTGTATGATTACTTGTTAGGGTTGGGAGAAAGTAGCTAATTCTCCCCTCTTTTAATGTGGAATTCAAAAGCATGAGTTAGAGCTCCTTAATGATGTTGATGTATTGATAATTGCTAGATAAATTTGATGGTATTGAACTTGTTGTCATGTTTGTTTTAGGTAGCAAATAAAAGTCAATGAATGTCGATCGTTCTTGACTAATCTTGTGTAAATGCATGAATTGGTTAAATATTTAGACATTGTGTAGTGTTTATAAGTGCTGCCAAGCTTGTTGATTCTCTGTGCTCAATGCCACCAATGGGATACTTTTAGTCGTGTTTCGACTAAGTGAGTCATTGGTGATGTTTGACAAGAGATGTCGAATTCACTCTTGCAAACTACTATCTAAGAAGGATAGAAGATTTATCTTCACAACAATTACTGGAAGTAGTGAATAGCTTGTGTCACTCGTTCTTGAAGCCTTTGTTATTTAGTATTCATGTGTTCGTAATGCTATATTTTACTTCATTTATGCCATGGGTTGTTTGAGAATAGGAAGTGTTTGTATGATTGAAGTGTTAGGGTGTTAGCAAACGTGACGAATCCTTAGCTCCTTTGCATGAAAATCTAAGAACATAAACTTAGAACTTCTTGTGCATAATGTGTTGTGATTCTTGCTAGTTAAGTATGTTAATGTGGATTCATCTCATATTTATCCTATAGGTTCAATGAAAGGTTGAACCTTGAATGTGGTTTGTTCTAGGTTTTGCCTAATGAATGCTATTATGGTTAAATGGCTATGTCTTTGGTAGAAAGTTTTTTGTTATCAAATCTTTGGTCCTTCGTGTATAATGTCATTGATGAAATACCTCTATGGTATGGTTTGCCTAGAGTGATTGTTAACGAGGTTTGCAAATGGTTGTTGTTTGTCTTTGCTAATTACTAGTAAGAAGGAATGAATGTTGATCTTCCATTGGCATTCCCCATAGGTAACAAATGTGATAGAATGAGTGAATGGTTCAATGATTTACATCTGGTTTAGAAGTGGATGTCAATTTCCCCCAAATCTTTGTTTTTTGTATTTTGTAACCATGTTTCTTAGTTTGTTTGATGATTAGCATAGTTACTTGGCTTTGCAAGTTAGTTTGTCTTTTATTTTCATAACTTAGGAAAAACCAACCAGCCAAACCCCCCATTTACTCGCTTTTATATGTATATAATATTTTTACTTCTAGCATAATATTAACCTTGTATGTTTAAACACTTAAGAAATTCCCTCTTCTTCGTGGACGGTCCCAATTTTCCGCTATATACTTAGTTGTAGTTAGTAAGCATTTAGGGCTTATAAATTTAACTTTGAGAGGTACGGCGACAACCTCCCATGTATCCTCTATGTAAAAAGAGTTATTTATAGGAAAGAGAAGAAACACTAAAAATCTCTGATCAAACTAGGGCTTCCAACGGTTGTAGCAGACCGTGCACATTGGCGTGATACATGAGCTGAAAGTTATTTAAGCCCCTGAACTTCAAACTGAATTTTATAGCATGTACACATTTGCACTGTCTACGAGTCAGAGCTTATTCCAATCTTCATTTCCCAATCTAAATTTCATGGACTATCCACATTTGCCCCGTCCGCAGGCTAAGCTAGGGTTTTCATGGCTCCTTGCTGGCTTCCTTTACCTTATCTTCCAATTCTTCTAGAAACATCCTTCTTACGACACTTTTACACGGTGACTTTTTTTCTTCTACCAAGTGGTCTTCTTCCGATGATGTGATCTTCGCTTCCAATCCAAACTTCAAGGCTCGACCCAATCATGGAAGGAATACCTAAATATTAAAAACTTTACAAATCAAGGAGTTAGGATACAAAATGATGCAAATGTGATACTAACCATCTAATTGGAAAAATATCTAGTCCTCTTATGCAAAACTAATCACAATATACTACAAATAAGAGTATCAAACGTTTTAAAAACAAGGTTTAAAATGATGACATCTACAGTTAAGTGCTCATATGACCCTATGTTTTGATCGAGAGTACCAATATAACCCTGTAAAGTTTGAAAGTGTGATTATAACCCTATTATTTGCTCAAAAGTGCTAATCTAACCCTGGAGGCCTCAGTTTGGCTAGAAGTATGTGAATTGACAATTATACCCTTGTTTAACAAATAAAAATTAAAAAATGTGTAAAAGATTATATTGCCCTTTCCCTTGTACCTTAATCAAAAACTTCAAAATCTTCTTCTTCTCTCTCGAGCTAGCAGCGGTGGTACCTTATTTCAAAATCTTCTTCTTCAACTGCTTCTTCTCATATTGAGCTAGAGCCAGATCTTCGTGAGAAGTAGTTTTACCTTATCAAGACCGATTTAAAACCCGACGAAGTGTTGGAGATTGAAAACTCAACGGTGGTGGTGGGTCTTCGTCGTAGTGGGGGGATTCGTCGTAGTGGTGGTGGATTTTCAATTGCGGTTTTCTTTGATCTTCAATCGCGGTGGTGGTGATGGGTCTTTGTCGGTCTTCAAGCGTGGTGGTGATGGCGGGTCTTTGTCGGGTTTAATCGTGGTTTCCGTCACTAACTTTTGTTAGGCTACAGTGGTGGGAGAATTGGTGGTCGGAGGTGAAGAGTGTGATGTGGCGGTTGGAGATAAGGGTTCCGCAAGGAGGATTGGTGGTCGAAGGTAAAGGGCGGTGAAGGGTGGTACTGATGTGCCCATTTTATACGGTTATATTAGGATTTTTTGAATTCACTTTTTTACACTTTTGTGCTCTAAATGTGAAATTCTCTAAAGAGATTTAAAAAAGACTTTTACGCTTTTATTACTTTTCTAGAGAATATTGTATGACAAGGCAATTTGTTTGAAGACTTTGAAGACTTTTATTCGAGCTTTTGAAGACTTGAAGAATTGAAAAAAAGTGAAGTGAAGAGGAGAACATGAAATAAAAAGAAGAAAGAAATCAAGATGCTGGAAATGGGCACCGTCGCGACTCGCAATGAACTAGTCGCGAACCGCGATAGACGTATGGCCAGAAACTCTTCTTGCTTTTTGTACTATAAATACTCACATTATCCTCTTCACTTCAAAAACTACAGATCCAACTCTTCTTCCTGCGATTTCTCTGGGTTCCAACCCTAGTTTTTCTTTCTTTCTTTTCTTAGTTTTTGTAAGTTAATCGTGTCTTTTAATTATATAGCTTAGTTTTATCTTGGGAACAATGGATTGAAGATTCCATATCTATGTAGTAAGAACCATATCTATCTATTTGGTGCTTTTGCTATTGTGTATTTATTGAGTTTTGAATGAGAATTGTTAATGGCATTGATGTTGTTGGAAGCTTGAGTATATGAATTGCTTGTATGGTTACTTGTTAGCGTTGGGAGAAAGTAGCTAATTCTCCCCTCTTTTAATGTGGAATCCAAGAGCATGAGTTAGAGCTTCTTAATGATGTTGATGTGTTGATAATTGCTAGATGAATGTGATGATGTTGAACTCATTGTCA
This sequence comes from Rubia yunnanensis, assembly GCA_037428765.1. Lineage (NCBI taxonomy): Eukaryota > Viridiplantae > Streptophyta > Magnoliopsida > Gentianales > Rubiaceae > Rubia > Rubia yunnanensis. The sequence continues at coordinate 40,794,627 of CM075061.1, read as the reverse complement.
TGTTTGTTTTAGGTAGTAAATGAGAGAGGTCAATGAATGTCGATCGTTCTTGGCTAATATTGTGTAAATGTATGAATGGGCCATATGCTTAGACATGCTGTAGTGTTTACAAGTGTTGTCAAACTTGTTGATTCTTTGTGCTCAATGCCATCAATGGGATACTTTTAGTCATGTTTTGGCTAAGGGAGTCATTGGTGAGGTTTGACAAGAGATGTCGAATTCACTCTTACAAACTACTATCTAAGAAGGATGGAAGATTTATCTTCACAACAAGTAGTGGAAGTAGTGAATAGATTGTTTCACTCGTTCTTGAAGCCTTTGTTATTTAGCATTTATGTGTTTTTAATGATATATTTTACTTCATTTATGCCATGTGTTGTTTGAGAATATGATGTGTTTGTATTATTTAAGTGTTAGGGAGTTAGGAAAGTGACAAATTCCTTAGCTCCTTTGCATGAAAATCTAAGAACATGAACTTAGAACTTCTTGTGCATCATGTGTTGTAACTCTTGCTAGATAAGTATGTTCATGTGGATTGTTCTCATATTTATCCTATAAATGCAATGAAAGGTTGAACCTTGAGTGTGTTTTATTCTCGGTTTAGCCTAATGAATGCTATGTTTAGTTAAATGGCTATGTCTTTGGTTGAAGGCTTGTTGTTGTCAAATCTATGGTCCTTCGTGTATAATGCCATTGATGAAATACCCCTATGGTCGTTATTTGTCTAGGGTGATCATCAATGAGGTTTGCAAATGGTCGTTGTTTGTGTTTGCAAATTACTCTTAAGAAGGAATGAATGTTGATATTCCATTGGCATTCGCCATAGGTAACAAATGTGATAGGATGAGTGAATGATTCAATGATCTACATTTGGTTTGGAAGTGGATATCAATTGCCCCCAAGGCTTTGTTTTTGTAGTTTTAAAACCCTTTTCCTTAGTTTGTTTGATAATTAACATAGTTACTTGACTTTGCAAGTTTTCTTGTCTTTTAACATTCATAACTTAGGACAACTAACCAACCACCCCCCCCCCCTTTTACATGCTTTTATATGAATATATATATATATATATACTCCTAGCCTAATATTAACCTCAACCTTTTGTGTTTAAATGCTTAGAAAATCCCTCTTCTTCGAGGATAACCCCGTCTTGCCGCTATTTACTTAGTTGTAGATAGTAAGCATTTAGGGCTTATAAATATTAACTTTGAGAGGTAGGCGACGACCTCCCAAATTTTGGCGCCACTGCCGAGGAAGAGGCGTTTATTTTTAAGTGTTTAGGTGTATTTGGTTGCTTATTAGTTATTTTTATTTTCCACTCCTTGGTGGTTGTTTTTGTTCGGAGTAAGTATTTCTTGAGTTCTTGGTAAATTTTTATCGAGAATCCTCGCAATATGATTTTGGACTTTTGAAAATTTTAAAAATAAAATGATAAAATTGCGTCTCACCTTGAGGGAACTCATAATGAGAACAGAGGCTCAAAAAGAAAGTTTTTGTAGGATGTGTCATTCCGACCATCCTACCGAGTCTTGCTATTTTTTGTGGGAAGAGCACTATGAAAGGGAAAGAACCCTTGGTTTCCAAAATAAAGGGTATTATGAAGAGTGCTACCAAGAGGTAGGAGATGTTGGTTTTCAAGGGTAAGAAGCTCAAGAATGGTATCCATACCATAATCCTTACAATCCGGAATGGAGTGGTAATCCGGATTGGTGGTATGAGAATGAGCCAGAAAACCAACAATACGAGCAAAATAGTTGGTCATCACCACCTTATACCATTCCCCAAAACCAAGCCCAACAAGGAAGTTCAAATTTGATACGTGAGGAAGTCATGAATACAATAGAAAACTTGAACAACTTTACTAGTGAAGAACCGGACATCCGGCTCTCCTCTAGTGTTGAGGTTATTGAGGGGCATGAGAGGAGTATATTAGAAGTGTTGGCCCGAATGGAAGCTCGTGATTCCGAATATACACCATCCAAAATCGAACTCAAGGATTTGGTGAGTGAGGTCACCATGGGAAATGATCTTGAGTTCGAAGGGGATGAGGAGTTGGTTGTTGAGAATGATAAAAAGGATGAAGAGGTGATTGTTCTACATTCATTAGCATCGTCACCCCTACCCCTACCTATTGAACCAACTCCACCATTTTTGGATGTTTTGGGGGAGATAAGAGAGGAGCCAATAGACTACCCCAAGCCTCCTTACCACCCAACTCCCTTTAAACCATCTCCACCTCAACAATTCCTCTTCAAAGTTTTGTACCCCCACCTCTTTACTTTTGGATACTCATGGTGAAGGGGTTCGAGCCTTCACCATATGGATAACATTAGGGTCGTTTTGATGACCTTAAATATACGGAGCTTTGTCATGCCGATGCCGTAAATAAATTTGGCCTTTATTTTGATTTTTGTTGTTTAGTTTTTGTTATTTTGTCTTGTTCTTTTTACGGTATGATTTTCTGTAATTTTTGTAGCAAAGTGAAGTACATTGCATTGAAGCAAATGAAGGAATGAGATCAATGAGAAAAGGAAGAAAGCTTGGAATGCTAGTAAAAAAAGATTGAATTTTTCCTAAGTGCTGGGAAATCCTGTCATCACGAGTCGCAATGGCCTTGTCTCGAGTCGTGATGGAGTTGTCGCGAGTCGCGACGTAATCAAATATTTTGTGCTAAAATTCAGCTCCTGGCCTCCACTTTTCGCGATTCGTGATGAGCCCTCGTGAGTCATGACCAATGGGTCCTCGAGACATCATCTCCTCGAGATGTCGACTCAAGCCAAAACCAAAAATACATCAGCGCCTCGAGACTAGCACTTCAAGACCAACTCATCGAGATATCATTCCCTCGAGACCTTGACTCAAGCCAAAACCAAAAAGACATCAACCCCTCGAGACCAGGCCTTCGAGACCAACCCTAAGACATTATCCCCTCGAAAACCTCAGGTCCTTGAGTCCGCAAGCCCCCGACATGACCCATAATTGAAAGTTCACTACCCCTCGAGACCTCAGGTCCTCGAGGCTGCAATACCTTGACTCGAGCTAAAGCCCTCGAGACCTTGGGTCCTCGAGGCTGCAATCCCTCAACTCGAGCTGAAGCCCTCGAGACCTCGGGTCCTCGAGACCAGAATTTCTCTACTTGAGTTGAAGCCCTCGAGACCTTAGGTCCTCGAGACTGTAATCTTTTGACTTGAGTTGAAGCTCTCGAGACCTCAGGTTCTTGAGGTTGCAATCCCTTGACTCGAGATGAAGCCCTCGAGACCTCAGGTCCTCAAGGCTGCAATCCCTCGACTCGAGCTGAAGCCCTCGAGACATCATTCCCTCGAGACCTTGGGTCCTCGAGACCAGAAGCTCTCGACTCGAGCTAAAGCCCTCGAGACCGCAGGTCCTCGAGGCTGCAATCCCTCGACTCGAGCTGAAGCCCTCGAGACATTATTCCCTTGAGACCTCGGGTCCTCGATATCGGAAGCCCTCGGGACTAGTGAAACCTTTTAGCCCCTCGAGACCAACACCTCTCGAGACGTCATCTTTCATCCTTGAGCCCAGCTAGACCCGGGTCCCTCTAGACCAAATATTTCATCCTCGAGACTAGCCAGACCCAAGACCTCCCTACCTGTCGCGAGTCGCGATGGAAAAAACCAACTTTTCAACTGTGCTTAAATACTGCATAATCCTCCCTTCTTCTCCACCAAATACTCCCAAGAACCACCTCACCTCCACTCATTCCTCAACCATCTTACATATATTGACATATGAAAATTCTTGCATCTTAATAGTATCTTTGTTGATTGTAGTATGTCGACTACATCATTGTGACTATAATTACTATATTATATTATGATGCTTGGATATGTGTCGATATATGTTGGATATTTTTATTGGACAATCTTATAGTGGTAATTGCGTGATGGATTGGTTGTTCTTTGAGAATAATATGGTTATTAACTCTTAATGATAAACCTAATATTAAAAATCCGTATGTACCTGTGAGTTTCATGTTATTTTCTGTGGTGTTAGTCTTGATCAAACGGTGCCAAGGAGACAGCATTTTGCTCGAGAGGTGAGTTCTTCTACAGCAATTTTGCTCCCCCTTCCGGCTCCGAAACAAATTTTGGGACAGATTCTATACAATTACATTGGATTGCACCATATTACCGGCGACTACGTGGAGAAACTGGTGTCACTCTACCTCTAACTTGAGTTTTATTATTCTAGCCATGCATGTTTACATTGAGAGCAATGTAGTGTTTTAAGTGTGGGGAGGGGTTAGAGGACTCACATGCATGCTAGCTTCATTTGGATTGCTTTTTGCTACTTTTGATTGGAAAATATGAGAAAAAGAAAGAAAAAATTGAAAATTTTGAAAAAAAATAGAAAAAGAAAAAAAAGGAAATAAAAGAAAACCCGCTAAGTTGAAAACCCGAGAGGGTAACTTAGGCAACATTGGGGGCTCGGATAGGTCGATAACCCAAAAGGGCAACCTAGGCATAAATGAGAGGCCAAATGTGCAGAAAAATGTGAGATGTGAGCCAAAGAAACATGGCGTGTGGCTAGGATGAAAACCCGAAAGGGCTCCTAGGCAAAATGAGAGAGAGAGAGAAAAAAAAGGAAAAATTCTATGATTTCACTCATATGTCGGCAGTGGAGTCATAAGGTTGTGGTTGTCATATGGATGGATCGGGTAGCTCAACATCTTTAGACCTCTTGGGATTGGGTAACTTAGTGGGTTGAAAAACTATGTGTGGTTATGAAATTCTTTGATTATTTTATACTTCATTTTGGTTGATATATTGGCATTGGATGAAGTATGTGTTTAAACCTCCTCTATAGTTTTAACTTCATTTTGTGTCATTGGATTTTGGTTGATATATTGGTATGAAGTGAAGTATGTGCTTGAACGTTTCCTATGGTTTTAACTTCATTTTGTGTCATTAGTCTTTGGGATTATCAATTCGGGACATTGAAACATTTTTATGGGTAGTGAATTGATAAGTGGTAGGTTGGTTAGGTTTAGGAATTGGGGTTGTGTATGTGAAGAATTCTCATTTGAGCTTTGATTTTGGGATTTATGATATTGAGAGTTTTTGTGAGGTTTTGATTAGGGGAATATTAGTTAGGATGTGGACATATGAATTCCTTCGTGTGCTTAAATCTTTTCTTACTCGAGGGTGAGTAAGGTTTAAGTGCAGGGAGGTTTGATGTTCTCATTTTATACGTTTATATTAGGATTTTTATGATTCACTTTTGTGCTCTAAATGTGGTATTTTGCTTTGAAATTCTCTAAAGAGAGTTAAAAGCGACTTTTACGCTTTTATTACTTTTCTAGAGAATTTTGTGTAACAAGGCAATTTGTTTGAAGACTTTAAAGAATACCTTTGAAGATTTGAAGATTTGAAGACTTATATTTGAACTTTTGAACACTTGAAGAATTGCAGAAAAGTGAAGTGAAGAGAAGGACATGAAACAAAAAAAAAAGAAATCAAGATGCTAGAAATGGGCACCGTCGCGACTCACGACGAACGTATGGCTAGAAATTCTTCTTGCTTTTTGTACTATAAATAGTCACCTTATCTTCTCCTCTTCAAAAATACGGATCCAACTCTTCTTCTTGCGAATTTTCTAGGTTCTAACCCTAGTTTTTCTTTCTTTCTTTTCTTAATTTTTGTAAGTTAATCGTGTCTTTTAATTATCTAGCTTAGTTTTATCTTGGGAGCAATGGATTGAAGCTTCCATATCTATGTAGTAAAAACCATATCTATCTATTTGGTTCTTTTGCTATTGTGTATTTATTGAGTTTTGAATGTGAATTGTTAATGGCATTGATGTTGTTGGAAGCTTGAGTATATGAATTGCTTGTATGGTAACTTGTTAGCGTTGGGAGAAAGTAGCTAATTCTCCCCTCTTTTAATGTGGGATCCAAGAGCATGAGTTAGAGCTTCTTAATGATGTTGATGTGTTGATAATTCTAGATGAATGTGATGATGTTGAACTCATTGTCATGTTTGTTTTAGGTAGCAAATGAGAGATGTCAATGAATGTCGATCATTCTTGGCTAATATTGTGTAAATGCATGAATGGGTTATATGCTTAGACATGGTGTAGTGTTTACAAGTGTTGCCAAGCTTGTTGATTCTTTGTGCTCAATGCCATCAATGGGATACTTTTAGTCGTGTTTCGGCTAAGGGAGTCATTGGTGAGGTTTGACAAGAGATGTCGAATTCACTCTTGCAAACTACTATATAAGAAGGATGGAAGATTTATTTTCACAAGTAGTGGAAGTAGTGAATAGATTGTTTCACTCGTTCTTGAAGCCTTTGTTATTTAGCATTCATGTGTTCTTAATGCTATGTTTTACTTCATTTATGCCATGTGTTGTTTGAGAATAGGAAGTGTTGGTATGATTTAAGTGTTAGGGAGTTAGGAAAGTGACAAATTCCTTAGCTCCTTTGCATGAAAATCTAAGAACATGAACTTAGAACTTCTTGTGCATCATGTGTTGTAACTCTTGATAGATAAGTATGTTAATGTGGATTGTTCTCATATTTATCCTATAGATGTAATGAAAGGTTGAACTTTGAATGTATTTTGTTCTCGGTTTAGCCTAATGAGTGCTATGTTTAGTTAAATGACTATGTCTTTGGTTGAAGGCTTGTTGTTGTCAAATCTATGGTCCTTCGTGTATAATGCCATTGATGAAATACCCCTATGGTTGTTGTTTGTCTAGGGCGATTATCAATGAGGTTTGCAAATGGTCGTTTTTTGTGTGTGCAAATTACTTTTAAGAAGGAATGAATGTTGATCTTCCATTGGCATTCCCTATAGGTAACAAATGTGATAGGATGAGTGAATGGTTTAATAATCTACATTTGGTTTGGAAGTGGATATCAATTTCCCCCAAGGCTTTGTTTATTTAGTTTTAAAATTATTTTCCTTTGTTTGATGATTGGCTCTTGTCTTTTAACTTTTATAACTTAGGACAACCCCTCCCCCCCCCCCCCCCCCCCGCATTTTTTACATGCTTTTATATGTGTGTGTATATATATACACACTCCTATATATATATATATATACACACTCCTAGCCTAATATTAACCTCAACATTTTGCGTTTAAACGCTTAAGAAAATCTGTCTTCTTCGTGGACGATCCCAACTTGCAGCTATCTACTTAGTTTTAGATAGTAAGCATTTAGGGCTTATAAATATTAACTTTGAGAGGTACGACAACGACCTCTCAGACACAGGTAGGGACGACGGTGGTGGTGTGTTGAAATGGTGGTTGGAAGGAGCGCTATTGAGTTGTAAAATCTGCATGAATTGGTGCAAAAATCTGCATGAATTGGTGCAAATCTGTATGCTTAATCAAGAGCATGCTTGTCTGGTATCTCTGTTCTAAGATACAAATCAATATGAATTAGTCAAAATCTGCTATATGATTTGGTGCAAATATATATGCTTCCCTGGTATATCTAATTTTGATTTTGCTTTTGTCAAAGTTATTCCGTCCCTTCATGCTCCTGGTTTTTTTCTCTCTAAATTCAATTGTTTTTTTTAAAAAAAAATTAAAACCATCCGAGGATGGAGGGAATATATTAGCCTCCCCAAACCGAAAGAAAATAAAAAATAAACTGGCCTCGAAGGCATAGTTCGATACACAAAAGATCATCCAAATTTATGATCCGAGAGCCTTAATACGCTCTTGAAGCAAAGTAGCACTTGCTTCCAAAAGTGGTGTTTCCACCTAAAAACACGACTAAACCATGTTAATGTACATTGATGATCCAGCAGGGGACTTTGTTTATATACCATCTGGCTGTAATACCCCGAACAGATCGGCGAATCGAAAAAACGAAACCCTTATTTGTCAATGGCATGTTAGCCGGATGGTATTTGATGTTAAGTCCCAAGGAACAAGTAAAGCTCCAAAATTCATTGTTCAGTATGTCATCTTGGTGCTGTTGAGTGGCAGTTTGAAATACTCGAGGACTCGAAACCACCTCGAGGACTCGAAGCCCTCTCAGGGACTCGAAGGCCCCTCTAGGACTGGAAGCCCCCTCGGGGACCCAAACCCTCCTCGAGGACTCGAAGCCCCTTCGAGGACTCGAAGCCTCCTCGAGGATTCGACGCCCCCTCGAGGACTCGACGCCCCCTCGAGGACTCGACGCCCCCTCGAGGACTAGAAGCCCCCTCGAGGACTCGAAACCCCCTCGAGGACTCGAAGCCCCCTCGAGGACACGAGGCCCCCTCGAAGACTCGAAGCCCCCTCGAGGACTCGAAACTCCCTCGAGGACTCTAATCCCCCTCGAGGACTCGAAGCCCCCTCGAGCCCCCTCGAAGACTCGAAGCCCTCTCGGGGACTCGAAGCCCCCTCTAGGACTTAAAATCCTCTCAAGGACTCGAAGCCCCCTCGGGGACTCGAAGCCCCCTCGGGGACTCGAAGCCCCCTCGGGGACTCGAAGCCCCCTCGGGGACTCGAAGCCCCCTCGGGGACTCGAAGCCCCTTCGGGGACCCGAAACCTCCTTGAGGACTCGAAGCCCCCTTGAGGACTCGAAGCCCTCTCGCGGACTAGAAGCCCCCTCGAGGACTCGAAACCCCCTCGAGGACTCGAAGCCCCCTCGAGGACACGAGGCCCCCTCGAAGACTCGAAGCCCCCTCGAGGACTCTAATCCCCCTCGAAGACTCGAAGCCCCCTTGAGGACTCTAATCCCCCTCGAGGACTCGAAGCCCCCTCGAGGACTCGAAGCCCCCTTGAAGACTCGCAGCCCCCTCGAAGACTCTCGAACTTGCCTACACTGCTTGCCGGACAGGTAAGCTTGACGTTGCAAATCTAAATTCAATTGTTGAACATATGCTACTTTTATGATGTTCGGTTCTTTGTGTCGGTGGTTTAGGCATCTGATCTGGAACAATTCTTGTTTCTAGATATTTTGGGTGGGTGGCTGTACAGATTGAAATTGGGTTTGTGCTGTGTTGAATGTTGCAGTTTGTGCTGTTGTCATTTCTTTATTAAGTTTCTTCTCCTTTGTGTTGTGTTAAGTTTCTTCCATGTTAATATGATGCGACAGGTAATGGAGCGGCGATGCGGCGGAGCGACGAAGATCCAGAGGTGGAGGTGGTGTTGGATGGGGTTAGAAGATAAAGAAGAAGATCCCGAGGGGTAGTCATGTCATTAAAATTTTAGTTATTATACTAGGGTTAGTTTAGTCTTTTTGTATTTGGTCAAGGCCGGAAACTACCTAGTCAACGCCGGAATAATGCCAAAAGGTTATATCGACACTTCTAATGCAAAAGATAAGGTTATAATTGCACTTTCAAACTTTACAGGGTTATATTGGCACTTATGATCAAAACATATGGTCATATTCGTATTTTACCCTAACATTTATTAGTAGTTAAATATTGGCGAAAGATATATACAAATATAACCGTGACTATTTGAGTAAGTGCAAATATAACCCTCAGATAATTTTTTATTACAAAACAACACTAACTACTTAGTGAAAGTGCTAATATAACTCTCCGGAGTATATTCTGGCATTCACTGGCCATTTCCGACCATTAACCGACTGGAAATGACAAAAATATCCTTTGGAAAAAAAACAAGAGTTTGAGAGACCATTTTGCCCCATTGTTGTTCTGCCACCACTGTCAATCCTCCACTACCTCCATCGCTGCTCCGCCGGCACCACCTCTGCTGCCACTTCCATCACCTCTGCTGTCACCTCTTCCATCGCTCCTCAATGCCACGTCCTCTACTGCCCCGCATTCTCTGTCGTCGCTCCAATCTGATAACCCTAAACCCTAGATCTCAAAACCTCCCACAGTACTACCACCACTCCAACACATACCACCACCACGGTCTCGTCAAAACCCACTAGCCCTTCCTGTCAAAACCCACCACAACCGTCCTGCCCTTCCCCTCAAAACCCATCGAATCGGTGCACCACCGGCTAGAGCCGCAATCGCTTAGCCTCTTCAATCGCTAACACCCGCTTACAACCCATCGGCCACCCAACGACGAGTCCTAGCTCTTGAAACTGTGGTAGCTCTGCCTCTTCCTGACCTAAGTAGCGTTGTCGAACCTCCATCTTCACCAAAGAACCTCGGTGTCGCAACACAACCGGAGGCCCCAGATCCGTTCCCTCGATCTCATTCGGCTGTTGACTTAGTTTTTTCATATGGCAATTAAGCTGGACATGTATGGCTAAGAAAAGAAGAGAATAAAGAAGAAGAAGAAGAAGAAGAAGAAGAAGAAGAATATGATTTTGGGGGTATAATAGTAATTTTATTATTTTATTTTTAATATTTCGGAGGGGCAAAATAATCTTTTTAAAGAATTCCAATCTAAATCTATTGAAATGGATACATTTGCACTTACACTTATTATTTAGGACTATATTTACTCTTTTAATTATTAAAAGATATATCCGTACTTATGTAAATTAGATAGGTTTATATATAGGCAGTTTTCTGTAAAGATGAAATTGACTCCTAGATTCAATTTAGATATTTTTGGCTGGGTTGGAGGTATTATATTTTGTCAGGGAGTTCCTAATTGTGCAGACCGACAAAACACATGCAGACCAGCGAAAACGACTCTAGAAACACATGCATAAATTCTCAATCGATGCCGGCCATTCTTTCTCTGTCCTAAATTTGAAGGTTTCTTGCTTTATTTTATGGTTAATTTATAGATTCCATGGTTGACTTAATTAATGTAAAGATCTATATATGTGCTAATCTAAAGAACAACAAAAGAATCACACACAACACATATCTGGCAAAATGCATCTCTCCTCAAGTTTTCTCTGTTTGCTATTTTTTATTATTCTACCAGCTTCCTTAGGGCTAAGGCTAGGGCTAGCACCCATCACTAACAATATCGCCACTGATCAATATTCTCTTCTTGCTTTCAGAGATCATGTTAACTCTAGTATGCTCACAAACAACTGGTCCATCACCCGTTCAGTTTGTGAGTGGATTGGAGTAACTTGCAGTGCACGTCATAACAGAGTGACTGCATTAGACCTTCCTCGCATGAATCTTTCGGCCACAATACCTCCCCAACTCGGCAACCTGTCACTTCTCGTTTCTCTTAACTTAAATGCAAACAGATTCTACGGTGAACTGCCGAGCGATTTGTCGCGCCTCCGGCGGTTAAGAGTCCTCAAACTCGGGACAAACCATCTCGAGGGTGAAATTCCGCCATGGATTGGTTCGTTGCATGGTCTCCAGATTGTATCTTTCTTTAACAATACCTTCGTTGGTGTAACAATGGAAGAATGTCAATAGTCATAGAATATGAATAGTTAGCTTCTTGTATAGTTATTGTCTAGTTATTGTATAGTTACACCAAGGGTACACCAAAAGGCTTCTTGTAGAGTTACACTAGAAGTTATTATCTAGTTATTGTATAGTTACACCAAGGGTACACCAAGGGGCTTCTTGTAGAGTTACACTAGAAGCTTCTTCCTATAAATACTCTACATAATCCTAATGAACAAATATCTTGGAAATCATTATTCATAGTTCGTCCCATCCCGACATCGATCACAAATCTAACCAAACTCGAACAGCTTTGGCTTTCATTGAATTCTCTTAATGGGAGCATCCCTCGAGGTATAGCTAATCTTCCTTACTTGAGGGCATTGGTAATTGAGGATAACCAAATTTCAGGTCCTTTTCCTTATGGATTGTTCAACATATCGTCACTCTAAGTTGTAGCCATATCGAGGAATAACATTTTTGGAAGTCTCCCAATGTCCATGTGCAGCCAACCTCATAAGAAACTGCAATATCTTAGCATTGAATTCAACAAGTTCAAAGGCCAAATACCACCAAACTTAGGTCAATGTACGGAACTTCAGCTCCTTTCATTGGCCGACAATGAATTCGATGGTTTCGTACCAAAAGAAATTGGCAGCTTGATGATGCTGGGGGAACTTTATCTTGCAAACAACAATCTGGAAGGTAAAACCTCAATTAATATGCTTTAATGCAGTTTTAGTTTGTATGGTTGGCCAAATGCATACATATACACCTACTCAGAAACACAGCCTCAATTGATAAGCTGTACGATATTATTTATTAAAATATTTCATCCAAGAAAATTTATATGAGTTATAAAGTGAAATTATTAATTTAGTTAAAAATTGTTAAATATTAAATACAATAAAAATTGATTATTTTTATAATATTATATTCAAATTATTTAAAAAGTAATTATTTATATATTGAGATTCATTTTAAAAATTGTCATAATTATATGTATCTTATGACAATAAATAAAAGTACATATCAAATGACCTTATTAGTCTCACTATTTATAAAATGTACTCATTTAATAGTTTGTCGGTATAAAACAAAACTTTGTAATATATAAAAGCAATGTCTTGGGAAAGACTGTCTTTCCATAAGTCTATAAAAAGATGAGGTTTGATTTAAATAATAAAAGGTAAAAGGTCTTAGTTGGAATATTAAAATTTTATTTTGCAACATGTATTAGTTATAAAGTTTATAACCTGATTCTTGCAACCCGAAAGTTTTATCTTCATTTCTATTAATTTGTACCTTGGTCTTTCCATTACTTATGGAAAGATTATTTTTCAAGAGACAGACTCATATATAAATAAATAAATAATATGTGTACTATACATAGTTCTATTAGAATTACTCTATCATTGTATAAAAAAGTCCAAACATGCTATCATTTCAAATTATGTGTTTTTTTTTTATTTTCACCATATTGTACAATGAGATATTCATGGTTTTAAATATATTTTTAGAAGTTATATATTTTAACTAGTTATGATTGATTATATATAGTAAAGAATTAAAAATAGGAACGTATTATAATATTCGTATGTTAACATTGAATATATATATATATTTAGTAAATAATTAAAATCAGTAACATATTATAATATTAGTATTTATTTTAGTCAACTTTGACTTAATTTAGTCAAAATAATCCAAATATCCTGATTGACAAGATAGAAATCAAACAATATCTATTACATCGTGATTGAGATTGATATGATTTCGACTATAAGAACTTTCTTGTTAGGGGGAAAATAATTAAAATTAGACGCGATTAGAGTGGGAATTAAAAGTTGTCGCATATGGGGATGATGCATTATTTTAGCACCATTTTAAGATATTTCTCTTTGATTATGACTTCATTTTCATCCTCTCTTTATTTCACGCATATTTGCAGGAGAATTTCCACGAGAAATCGGTAATTTGACCATGCTAAGAAGTTTGTACGTCTCCGACAACATGTTTTCAGGTATGGTCCTGTCCGCCACAGGTTTTCAATAACGGGGTTCAATAGATTAGTTTATTGCGAGTGTGAAATGAATATTCAAATAGTTTGAAATGTGATATTAAATTGAATCTGGCAGGTGCAATACCCAAAGAGATCACCAATCTCTACAATCTTCAAGCAATTGACTTTGGGCATAATAAGTTAACTGGTCACATTCCTGTTAATATTTTCAACCTCTCAACCTTAAATGTGATTAGTTTTGGAGACAACAAACTCTTTGGAAAGCTTCCATCCAACATGTGCCTAGGGCTTCCCAATCTCAAAAAACTTTATCTTTTTGAGAATAGCTTTGATGGCACTTTACCTGAGTCCATCTCAAATTGTTCGAACCTCAAAACAATCGAAATAGGAATAAATAAATTTGCGGGCTCCGTTCCAAACTCCCTCGGAAATCTCAGACTCCTTGAGTACTTAAATTTAGGACAGAACTATTTCTCATCGTCCGACCTGACCTTCATGACATCCTTGACAAATTGCAACGGCTTAAGATCCTTGCAACTTACTGACAATCACCAACTGAATGGTGAACTTCCCAAATCTTTTGGAAACCTTTCGGCTTCCTTGGAAATGTTTGCTGCAGGTAACTGTGGGATCAAGGGAGAGATCCCATTGGGCATTGGCAACGTTAGTCGGATAACGTTGTTAGATCTATCAAGCAACCAGCTGGTAGGGTCAATTCCAGACAACATTGAAAATTTGGATACACTTCAGTCTTTAGAGTTGAGGGACAATCAATTGAAGAGAGCCATGTTGAACAAGTTGTGTGGTTTGCCAAATTTGGTGACTCTATCTCTAAGTCACAATCAAATTTCAGAGTCCGTTCCGGATTGTTTAGGAAATGTCACTTCTTTGAGAAGCCTCTACCTAGATTTAAACAGATTAACTTCTGCCCTACCCGATTTCTTGTTCAACCTCAAAGATATATTGTATCTTAACCTCTCTTCAAACCACTTGGTTGGTTCCCTGTCTCCTCTTGTTGGAAATTTCAAGGCCGCGATAAAGTTAGATTTTTCGATGAATAACTTTTCAAGTAGTATTCCCAGCACTATTGGAGATTGACAAAGTTTGAGTTACCTATCTTTGGCATTCAATAGTTTTCAAGGATCAATTCCAGATATGAAAGGTATGCTAAGTTTAGAGACTCTAGAACTATCACATAACAATCTCTCTGGCTCCATTCCTTCATCCCTCGAGAAGCTTCGATACCTCAAGTATATGAATGTTTCTTTCAACAATTTAAGTGGTCCAATCCCAAGTAAGGGTCCATTTGAGAACTTCACCTATCAATCTTTCATGTCTAATGATGACCTATGTGGAATTTCAAAATTTCATGTTCCCTCATGCCCAAAAATGTCAAGGAAAGGCTCAAGGAGGAATCATAAACTTCTTAAGATAATATATATTTGTGTGGGGCTAACTGCAACTTTGGGATTCATGGCCTTGGTATTAGTGTACATGAGATATCGAAAGAAGAAGAGGAGTTCAAGCGGAGATGGTTCGCGATTACTAGGAGAGCAAGAGAGGGTTTCATACTTTGAGCTTCAACAAGCAACTGATGGGTACAATGAGAGAAACTTACTAGGTAAAGGTGCATTCGGATCGGTGTATCTTGGTAAACTTAATGATGGGAGAAAAGTTGCAGTAAAAGTGTTTAATTCTGGTTCAGAAAAAGCATTCAAGAGTTTTGATGTGGAGTGTCAAGTCTTACGAAACCTCCGCCATCGAAACCTCAACAAAGTCATTAGCAGCTGCTCTGCTCCAGATTTCAAGGCTTTGGTGCTTGAGTTCATGCCAAACGGAAGTCTCGATAAGTGCCTTTACTCAGACAATCCAAATCTAAACATGGAGCAAAGATTGAGCATTATGATCGATGTAGCAACAGCATTGCAGTATCTACATAATGGTTATTCAACACCAGTTGTTCATTGCGATATGAAACCTAGCAATGTGTTGCTAGACCAAGAAATGGTCGCCCATGTAAGTGACTTTGGAATCACCAAAATGTTGAGCTCGGAAGATAGTTGTATGCACACTAACACAATTGCGACATTTGGCTATGTAGCTCCAGGTAACCTTAACCTTAAAAGATTCAGTACTTTTTCTGTTTCATATGAGTCTAACATTATATAACTCATTCTCTGTACGTAGAATATGGATCCGAAGGCTTGGTATCAACGAGTTGCGATGTGTACAGCTTTGGGATCATGTTGATGGAAGTTTTTGTGAGGGTTAGACCTACGGATGACAGATTCGACGAAAATTTCAGCTTGAAAGATATGGTCCATAATGCTATACCTGATGCATTGTATAAAGTTGTTGATGCAAGTTTGTTCCAAGATGGCGAAGAAGAGTACCATGCTGAAATGTTAGAGTGTGCATCTTCTATAATGCAAGTTGCTTTGTGCTGCTCAAAAGAATCTCCTGGAGAAAGATGTGATATTACTCAAGTTGTGAATGAGCTGACTAGTGTGAAATCCAAACTTCTCAAAATCCGATAGGCTGGCACGAGTGTAGCAAGTTTATTGAGAATGTCATGTGATTTGTAAATAATTTAATCTATAATATTGAAAGCATTCAGTTTGTCATGAATTTCACATTATATAACTGTCTTATGGAACGGTCAAACGTTTTTCTCCAACAACCGCTTTCCCTAGGGACTTCTAGATGCGGAAGTAAGTAATACATTTGGACACACACACCAACACACACACACACAACACACACACACACACACACACACCCCCCCCCCCCCACCCCTCCCAAATTTTTGGAAGGCGGTTGATCCGTTTTAGAAGTTAGTTTTTTCCAACCGCTTATATATGGCGCCCTTCAATGTCGGTTAGTTTTGGAACCATCTTTGATTGATCATTTTTAAAGGCGGTTATAGCAAAGTGACTTTGATCTCTTTGTGTTCTGAACTCGGAACAGTTTCGCCGATGGTAGTTCCTCAATCGAAAGTGGGTGGAGAGCTCATATAGAAGAGCTTAAACGTGTTCCAAACTCGCAAGTGATTTTGGACCCACTTCCAAACTCGTAACAAACTATGGCGTTGTGGAAGCTTCCTAATATTGAGTTCTGAGCTTGGAACACTTAAAAAGTATAAGATTCTTGGGTCATTTCATAGGGATTTCTTTTTCAAAAAATTGAAGTTTTGAAAAGGAAACCTAGTTTGATTCTTCAATGAGAAAATAATTGGGTGAGGTAAGTGTACACATTCATAACTTGATCAATGTATAGATGTACATTCATAAGTTAGTGTGGAAATTGTGAATCTTTATGCATTTTTGTAGGGGTAATGTGTTGTTTGAAAGGGACAACTTTGAGGACTTAATTATTATGTAATTGGAAGTCATTTTAAGACCTGAATGGTATTGAATTAATGATTATAAGGGTGAATTAATGGTTATTATGTTTTTGGTTGTTTGTAGGGTAATGTATGTGTTGATTTATGCTATTTCAATGTAGGTTCATAGGTGGTAATGGATCACACTGAGCTCATTGGTAATGATCGTAGGAAATCCCCCGATTACCTTTCCTTGGTAGAATTATTCATTGTTTTTGGCTTTTGAACATACATCTAAGAATGGCTTTGTGCATGCATGATTTCCATGTAAGGACTGTAGGAATGATGCTTTTTTTGGAGAGGAAGAAGATTAGGGAACATCTCATCGCCCGTGGGTTTCAAACTTCTTACACCACTTAGGTGTGGCATAGGGAGGTTGTAAACGAAGTAGATTTTAAGAGGACGGTGAGAAGTGAAGTAGATGGAGTTGATGAATTTGATGAGATGGTGGAGGATGTTACTAGAGAATTTCATGGGAAACCCAAGGTTTCAGAAGCGTTGCATAATGACAAAAATACTGTGTTGCATACCGGCTCCAAACATTTGGTATTGAGTGCGACTTTGAGATTGATGAACTTGAAGGCTAAATTTTGGTGGACATATAAAGGAATGACAAAGACTCTTGAAATGTTTAGGGAATTTCTTCTTTATGAAAATCTACCGTCGGATAGGTCATGGGTAGCAAAATAGATTCTTTATCCAATGGGATGGGAGTTGAAAAAAAATCCATGCATGCCCGAACGATTGTATGATATACCAATGGAAGGATGATGAGGCCCTAGATAGTTTTCGAGTGTGTGGTAAGTCTTGGTACAAGCTGAAGCGAGGTGAGATTGTCGTTGGTGCAGAAGGGGGGTTGAAGTCAAAGAAAATGACACCGGATAAAGGGTTATGGTACCTTCCTATCATTCCAAGGTTGAACAAATTGTTTGCTTGCAAGGAAGATTCAAATTTGTTGAGTTGGCATTCTGAACGTGTTCGGCTAGAAAATGATGTCATTGGCATACAACACACGGCGAGCAGTGGAAAAAGCTTGATGCCATCTACCCGGAGTTTGGAGCCAACCTCGACACTTAAGGTTAGGCTTATCTACTAATGAGATGAATCCTTTAGGTAATATGAATAGCACAAATAGTTTTTGGCTTGTTATGTTAATTTACAATCTTCAATTGTGGCCGATGATGAAAAGAATGTGTGTTTTGTTATCCATAATGATTTCGGAACCGAAGCAGCCACACAATGATATTGATGTGTAACTTGCTCCTCTTGTTGATGATTTGTTTACATTGTTCAAAGAAGGTGTCAGCACCTACGATGGTAGTTTTGAAGAAGAATTTACATTGAAGACATTACTGTTTTGCACCATTAATGATTTTTCCGCATATGGGAATTTATCTGAATACTCAGTGAAGGGGCACTTCGCATGTCCGATGCGTGAGAATGAAAAGACTTTCTGTCAGTTGAAGTATGGCTGTAAAAAATAGTTTATCAAGAACATAGGTGGTTTCTCCCCGCGGGTCATCCATGGAGATTGGCAAAGCAGTGGTTCAACGGAAAAATTGAGGAAAGAGGACTTCCGACACTGCTACCGGGTCATGATGTATTTGAAAAGGTAAGGAATTTTCCTAATAATTTCTAAAAGGGGAATAGAAAATCTGCATCAGAAGGAAGTTGGAAAAAATGCTCTATTTTTTTCTTACTTTCGTATTTGAATGAATTGGAGGTTAGACATTGTCTTGATATAATGCACATTGAGAAGAATGTTTGTGATTCATTATTAGGCACACTTTTAAATACCCCTGGGAAAACAAAAGATGGTTTGAAAGCTCGCCTTGATTTAGTCGAAATGGGGATTAAGAAGAGTTAGGGTCCTGTGACAAACAACAATGGTTGTTATCTTCCCCCGGCTTGTTATTCAATGTCTGTGTCGGAGAGAAAATATTTCTATGAGACCCTTACTAGTGTCAAGGTACCTGCGTCATATTCGTCTAACATAAGTTTATGTGTATCTCTTAATGAGGTGATACTAGTGGAGGTTGCTCGATTGGTGGAGGACGTTGCTAGAGAATTCTACTGGAAACCCAAAGTGCTAGAAGCTTTGCACAACAACAATAGGAAGGCTTTGTATAGTGGTTCAAAATATTCAATTTTGAGTGCAACTTTGCTAATGATGAATTTGAAAGCAAATTTTGGGTGGACTTACAAAGGGATGACTGAGACTCTGGAACTAGTAAGGAAATCGCTTCCGAAAGGTAACAATATGCCTGACTATTTATATGCTGAAAAAAGGATTCTTTGTCCTATGGGAATTGGATTGAAAAAAAATACATGCTTGTCCCAACAATTGTATGTTGTATAGAGGGACGGAGGATGAGGACCGAGACCGGTGTAGGGTTTGTGGTGAGTCACGGTATAAGTTAAAGTGGAGCAGAATTGCGGTTGGTGCAAATTTGCTTCAAACTCAAAAATAAAACCCGACCAAAGTTTTATGGTATCTTCCTATTATTCCACGGCTGAAGAAGTCATTCACTTCAAAAGAAGATGCAATTTTTTTGGGATGGCATGCGAAAAGAGACCATCCGATGGATGACATGATTCGACATACACCGGATGGGGAGCAGTGGAAGAAGCTTGACAATTTGTACCCTGAGTTTGGGGTGGATGACCTGCCTCCACTCAGGGTCATTAATTGTATCTAATTAACCTGAGCACAGGGCGGTAGGTTAAAGATAAAATTTATATTCTTCACCCAACTCACTACTATGCTACCGATAGGGTAGTTAGCGGTAAGCCCCGGGTATATCCACAGAGCTGCTAGGGCTTAAGAATCAATTAAAACACAACCTCGTAAGGTCTTTACTCCATACAAGTGATAGGAATAGCTAGTAAAGAAAACAGAGGGGAGGTTGGTTTTTCAACTAACAACTACAAAAAATGAAAGTGAAAAGCAAATAATCTATTTAACTAAGCACTTGGGGAATCATTGTGAGACATGAATGATTTAATGCTTCGATCCTCGATTCATTCGCGTGTAAATTTTAGAAAAACCTAATAGAGTGTTTGTAACACGTGGTGTGACTGATGACATACACTTCCTTGTACCTTTCACGTCGGGTGCACTCGCAACCCTCCGTCGACACCACCATCATAATTAGGGGAGAACAGCAAGGTCCGACAATTGTTGTAGATATGTTTCTCCCCCGTGCGATTACTTCCTGGGCTTCCACCACGAATGCACTATTTCCCAAAGTCCTGTGAATTAGGGAAAGGGTTGTAGGCTGATCTACAACATTTCGCAGGCTTTAACCAATGCATTTGACATGGTTTTTAGTTACTTTTTGTTGGCGGTTTGGCAATATTAGTTGAGTTTACATAACAAGAGGTTTAGACAACCATGTTTGGTTTTCTATTCTAGATATCACATTTTGTATACTTAATTGGTGATTCTTGACATATCGGGGTCACAGGCTCCTTGGTCTTCATTTTGAGTACCTTTAGTAGGTCGCATGTGAATGCTATTCATTATATTACATTCATGCAAAGGCCGTTTGTCTTTAACGGTAGAAGATTTTAAGGCTATTCACATTTGAATGGTAGTAAATGAAGGCCACGAACATCAATGCGTGGTAGAAGGAGATTGAAGTCAAAGATACGCGGCTCCGGAGTTCAAGATGGCCAAAGAAGAAAATGGTGAATCATGGTCCGAGGATTTTTTCCTTAGTCCGGGAATGATCCAGTAATAATTAGCCTTCAAAGCTAGTTCCATTAGATTTGTATTCTCGAGTACTATAAAATTGACTACAAGAACTCCCTATTTGGACTAACGGTTCACCCGTAGCAAGCAAACAAAGTTTAGCTAACAAAGGCAGCCAGTCACGAACCGCCCATGGTCAAGCACCAGTGGCCCATGACAAAGCACACATCCTACAATACACAAGAGTTCCAGGGGTTCCGTGAAGACCTGCACGAGACCTTCATGAGGCAAAGGCCCCAGGCCGTGACAAAGGCCCCAAACCGTGGAGCTTGGAGATGGAGAGTTGATGAATTTGGCTAAGTATGAAGACGGTCCATGAAAACCTTCACGGACCATAAGAATAGTGCTGAGAAAGACCACAAGCTACTGCAGTCCGTGAAAAATTTCACGGGCCGTGACAAAAGTTCTGAATAGATACCATGAGCTGCTCACGGTCCGTGAAAACCTTCACGGACCATGGGAAAACTCTGAGCAAAAATCATGTGCTGCTTGCAGCCCGTGAAAACCTTCATGGACCGTGGCACGAACCTAGCTTCACAGTTCGCGCCAGATCCCACGTCCCGCGGCTATGAACGTTCATGAACCTTGGTATTGGTGCCGGTCCATGAATCCTTGGTGGCTGACCTAGGGTTTTGCTTCTTTTGGCCTATTTTGGACCTATTTTTAGGCCAAATCTCCTTGGGAGGTCGTCGGCGTACCTCTCAAAGTTATAATTTATAAGCCCTTTATGCTTACTAAATACAATTAAGTATATAGTGGCAAATTGGTCCACGAAGAAGAGAGATTTTCTTAAGCGTTTAAACATATAAGGTTTATATTAGGCTAGAAGTATATATATATATATATATATATATATATATATATATAAGCAAGTAAATGGGGGATTTTGGTTGGTTTTTAGTCCTAAGTTATGAAATTAAAAGACAAGATAACTAGAAAAGTCAAGTAACTATGCTAACTATGCTAAATCTAGTTCTTGGGAGCAATGGATTAAAGCTTCCAAGCTTATATAGTAATATTCTATGTTTGCTCATTTATGAACATTTATTGGAGAACATTTATTATGCCATTAATGTTGTGTTTTACATCATTTATACCATGGATTGTTTGAGTATATGAAATGTTTGTAAGATTGAAATGTTAGAGTGTTAGGAAAGTTGCAAATTTCTTAACTCATTTGATATGGAAATCCAAAAGTATGGATTTAGAACTTCTTGTGTATAATATGTGATAATTCTTCCTAGATGAGTATGTTAATGTGGTTTTTTTTTCATATTTGTCACGTAGATGCAAAGAAAGATTGAACCTTGAATGTTGTTTGTTCTTAGTTTAATCTAATAAATGTTTTGTTTGGTTAAATGACTATGTCTTTGGTAGAAGGCTTGTAGTTATCAAACATATGGTCCTTTGGGTGAAATGCAATTGATGAAATACCCCTATGATGTTGTTTGTCTAGGGTGATCATCAATAAGGTTTGCAAATGGTCTTTGTTTGTCTTTGCAAACTACTCTTAAGGAGGAATGAATGTTGATCTTTGAATGAGAAGTGATAACATTTCCCATAGACAATAAATGTAATTGATGAGTGAATGAATCAATGAGCTATATGAAGTTTGGAAGTGGAAGTCGATTGCCCCCAAGACTCCGTTAATTATCATTTACATCTTATCTTTAGTTATATTGCAAGATTAGCATAGTTCTCTTGCTTTGCTAGTTGTTGTATTTCAATTTGATAACTTAGGATCAAAAACCAACCAACCCCCCCTTTTTACATGCTTTAATATGTATCTATGTATGTATATGCTTAGTATGTTTTCTCCTATATATGTTTAAATACTTGAAAAGATCCCTCTTCTCGTGGATGACCCCAACTTGCCATCATCTACTTAGCTGTAGATAGAAAGCATTAGGTCTTAAAAGTATTAACTTTGAGAGGTGCGGCGATGACCTCCCAAATTTGGCACCGCTGCCGGGGAAATGGCATTTATTTTTTAAGTGTTTGGGCACATTGTGTGTGATTATATGCTAATTGTAAATATTTGTTAGTTTTATTTTATTTTGATTTCTTAGTTGATTTGCCATTTCACTTGGCTTGGAGACATATTGTTTGAGTTCTTGGTGTATGGTTCGTACGCAATCCTCTTCACAAAAACCCCTACACTACGACCCCAATTTAGAGTTAAATTTGAGACGGTCTAGGAGGCTTTCTTTGGAAAGTGTGAATAACACCCCTCCTAGTGACCATTTTGTGGATACATCTTCCTCTCTGGAACATCAACTCTAGAACGAAGATGAGCATCGGGAGGGAGACCTCAATATCCTCCTCTCCAAGGGCGAGCTCCTCCTCTCCACCAAAGGGAGATTCCTTTAGGGCAAGCTTTGTTAAAGAGACATTGTGGCCCCCAACCTCTACCAACAACCAATGTGCATTGAGTATCCCGTGGTTGGACCGAACGAGCACTTTGAGCTAAAGACCAGGTTCACCAACATGCTACCCATCTTCTTAGGTAGGCAAGGGGAGAATGCCAACAAACACCTCACCAAATTTCACTTCTTATGTGGTGGTACGGTCCCCCATAGAGTGGATGAAGATTTCTATAAGTTGAAGGCATTCCTGTTCACACTAAGGGATGATGCAAGAGATTGGCTCCACTACCTACCGCCCAAGAGCATAAAGAGTTGGCTTGATATGAAAATGAAGTTTCTATCCAAATACTTCCCGGTCTCTAGATCCGCCACCTTGAAGAAGGACATAAGAAACATCCTCCAATGGCATGACGAATCTCTCTTTGACTATTGGGAGAGGTTCAAGAAGCTTCTTGCAAGTTGCCCTTATCACGGTTATTCGGAGGGGGATTTGGTTTGTTACTTCTACAATGGCCCTCTTGATGAATATCAAAGGTTGGTAAGAAGTTCTTATGGTGGCACCATTTGGAACAAAACACCCTCTGAGGCTATGCAATTGTATGTGGAGCTAGCGGAAGAATCAAGAAGCTTTAGCTCAAGGGCCAATTTGAGAAGAACAAAACCAATGCTCGTAAGTGACTCTTTAAATAGTGAGAAGCTCGAGGATCAAGTCTTGGCCCTTGCATCCATGGTGAAATCTTTGATGACAAAGCCCGAAAATGCGCCACATGTTAAATCATGTGAAATTTGTTACTTGGCGCATCCTACGGACACTTGCCCTACTTTGCAAGAGGACCATGTTGAAGAGGTAAGTACCATGGGATATCAAGGGAATCAAGGCTACCAAGGAAACCAAGGATATCAAGGTGGGCAAGGCTACCAAGGTCACCAAGGCTACCAAGGTTATCAAGGGTACCAAAACCGGCAGTACAAGTCGGGAAATCGTGATAACCTAAACCTCCAGTATGGAAACCCTCAAGGAAGCTAAAACCCTCAACCATATCGGCCTCCTTAACAACAACATAGGTCACCTCAACAACAATTTCAAAGGCTCAAAGACAAACCGAGACCAAGGGGAGAGTTTGGGGCTAACGAAGGATGAGGTGATGCAAGCCATTCACCGGTTGGGCATGTGTGCGGAGAAAAGTGAGAAATTCCAAGATGAAGCCAAGGCAAGCATAAAAAACTTGGAAACTCAAGTGATCCAAATAGCTCAAGTGGTGAATCGGATAGAAACCTGAGAAAAAGGCAAACTTCCCTCCCAACCGGAGATCAATCCTCGACAAAATGTGAGTGCAATCTCATTGAGAAGTGGAAGGGAAGTGATGGAGCCCCAAACAAGGGATCTCATTGAGCAAGAGGTTGAGAAAGAAGAAGATCACGAGAAGAAGGCCGAGGAGTTGGCCAAGGGGAGCAAAGGAGAAGAAGCAGAGGTGGAGACATTTGTGCCAAGATCGGGATCAAAACCCAAGACCTCATCCCCACCTCACAAGAAATAAAGATGAGCGGAAACCGCTATCTACGTACCGGAACCACAGTTTCTGGAGGCATTAAAGGATAGGAGAACCAAGGAGGACAACAAGGACATCTATGAAGTCTTTCGTAGATGCGAGGTAAATATTCCACTCTTAACTGCTCTGAATCAAGTTCCTAAGTATGCTAAATTCCTTAAATAATTATGTACCTTCAATAGGAAACAACAATTTAAAAATAAGAAAAACAATGTGAAGAGTGAATATTTCTCCGCCGTATTCAATGATGAAATGCCCCCAAATGTGATGATCCAGGAATGTTTACAATCCCTTGTGAGATAGGAGGCAAATGTGTTAATAAGGTGATGATAGACTTAGGGGCTTCAATCAATGTAATCCCATACTCCTTGTATAAAAGTCTAAATCTAGGCAATTTGCACAAAACCGGGGTTGTTATCCAACTAGCCGATCACTCTAGCACATACCCGAAAGGTATTGTGAAGGATGTGTTGGTGAAAGTGGATTCTTTGACATTCCCCAAAGACTTTTATGTTCTTGAAATGGGAAGTGACAATAGTGCTAAACCTATTCTTTTAGGAAGGCCATTTCTAAAGAGTTCAAGAACCATAATTGATGTGCATAAAGGAACATTGACCATGTAATTTAAGGGGCGGAGGGTAGAATTTGATACTAATAATTATATTGATCATCTTAGTAGATATCATTCTTGCCAAACTATTCATGTTATTGAAGACGAAGGGAAAGATGAAATTGAGCCTAGAAATGGTAGTTCCTTAAATGTTTCCATAGATTATGTTTTGAGTGATAATTTGATTTCAAATGTTGTTAGTACTAACTTGAAGGAAAGCAATAGTGAATGTATTCTTGGGGACGCAACATCCAACCCTTTTCGTGTGTCCATGGGTAATCCAGTAAAGGTGTTTCCCCCTCCTTCTCTTGAGAAGACTTCAGTGGAAGAGTACAAACCACCACTGAAAGCTCTTGAATGTTCATCCCTTGGAAAGGGAGAGACACCCCTGAATGCTTATGTGCTTGAGATCACATGGAACAAAAAGGTGAGTTGTTGGAGATGTTAAGGGAATATGAAGAAACCCTAAGCTACTTGAAGAAGGTTTTGTTGGGGGATGATGCGAATCCCAATTTTTTTGACCCTGGCCGAGGAAAATGACCAATAATCTCGGTTCATTTTGTGAGTAAGCTCCAAGAAGGGGAGTAAGTTGTGCCGACGATGTTAAATAAACTTGATTTTGATCATCCAGATCGTCATTCGTGACTTTCCGTTGATGTTTCTTGGTTTTGGATTTTGTCATTAGTTTCATTTTTTTGCTTTGTGCTTTTCACGGGTTGTTTTTCCATAATTTTGTAGCAATTTTGAAGCCAAGGCATTGGACTTTTGAAGGTAGAAATGCTTGGAGTCAAGAAGCAAAGACTTGGACAAGAGGAGGAATCAGAAAAAATTTCTAAGTACCAGGTTAGTAGTCCATCTCAAGTCGTGATGGCCTCGTCGTGAGTCACGACGAAGTGGTCAGAAGTCTCTACCAAATCAGATTTTTTTTTGTGAAAATAGAGCTCTCGGCCTCCACTTTTTGTGAGTCGCAATGCCCTGGTCCCGAGTCGCGATGGACCATCGCTAGTCGCAACGAAGTGGTCGCGAGTCGCGACGGGCGTACAACCCTGTTTTTAAAAAATGGGCAGAATTCTTTTTTTCTTCCATAAACACAATCTCCCTCCGCCGCTCTTCACCTTCTTCGCCACTCCTCCACCAACCCATCTCCTTCCGACCGCCACTCACCGTCGCTCACAACCACCACTCTATACCCCACATTCTTTCTTACCAAGCTCCACCCACAAATCCACCTAAACTTGTTGAAGAACACAAAACCCTAGAATTTGGGGGTTTTGGGATTTTTTGCAATCAAACTTCAAATTGCTCGTGGGTTTCACTCCTTTCTAATCCTAGGCATCTAAGTGGTACAATTCTTTAATATCCTAAGCTTTACTTGTGATTATGATTGAATCAATTATTTTGTGAGATATTGTATGAACTTTGTATGATACCTTAGGTTAGTTTGATTAATTGGAACATTGTAGATGATGTTGAATATATTGTGCTTGCAAGTTGATTTGAAAGGATTGTACGAATATTTGGTGTTTACGGCTTGGTTAGATGTAGGATAACATGAATAATCACTTTGAGAGTATTGAGTTACTCTTATTGGTCTTATGCTTGCATTGCACTATTGGTGTTGCTTTGATTGAGAATGGATTGTGGTTTATACTAGATATGAGGCATGTTGGCCCTTGATGAGACTTAGTTGTTATTTGGAGAAAATGTTATTGTGCTTTGAAATGGTATTTTTCTTAAGGTAGTTTAGCCATGGGACTTAAATGTGGACATTGTGAATGTACTAATGGTGGTTAAACTAATTAGGCACGACTATGATTTTGAGATATAGCATATTCGATTTCAACTATGTGAGGACTTCATGGACTTAAGAATATGAGCATGGGAGACATAATATGGATTGTATGTGCAATTTTGAGTAGAACTTGAACTAGTAGGCTTGAACTTGATTTGGCTTGTGATGATGAACTTACAACTAGTTTAAGGTTGAGTATGAATTTACAATATTGAATATACACATATTCATGCGCATTTGACTTGTTTGTTGTAGTTGTTAGATATGGCACTTACAAAGAGGCCCAGGGATCCTTCCCGAGGTGGGCGCACCGCCACTCCACCAACGTCTCCATCACCAGCTCTGGAATCGAGTCATGTACCTCCCCCGCTGGATAGGTACATGGGTTTTACCCAGATCACCAGGTCCCATGCTAAAAGGTGGGAAGCCCTGACGAGTCGTTAACTCAATGAGACGAGCTTTGTAGATGTACCCACACTTGATGCTTTTGGGCTCACCCAGCCTGTCAGATGCCTCCTCGACAAGGGGGAAATGGAAGGATTTATGAGTAGGAGCGCATCCTCTTACCAGAGATACACGCTAGAGTTCATTTCCACGGTCAGGATCTGCAGCATGAGCATGAGAGATGATAAACCATGTGAGAGGTACATTGCTTTCCACTTGGATGATATATCTAGGCAAATGACTGTCTCACAGATAGAGGAGGCATTTGGATTTGACACTGCAGAGATACGGGTCCAAGCTGGACCCACGGGCCCAGGAACGATCGATCGAGGATGAAATGGAATTTTGGAATGTCATCAGCATGAGTCCAAAGAACTCCCATGACAAGAAAATTGTCATCATCCACTCTGCACTTTGTTATGTGCACCGACTGTTAACTGGCACAGTACTTTGTTCGGCAGAGCAAAAAAATGTGCCAGACAACGACATTCAATTTCTATGGCACTTAACGAGTGAGGGACCAAGATACGAGTTATGGGCTGAGTTGTGGATGAAGAGGATCAATGAGGTGGCAGGGAAGCCAAAGGGGAAGATCATGATTGGAGGTATGATAGACCCCTTAGCGGAATACTTAGGATTGGTTCCTCCGGCTAACTTTCCTCGCTTAGGGAGGCGCACTTCCTACCTCATCATTGCTGAGAGGTTAGTTAGATTTGAGATGCTCAGTACAACTCGGACCACAAGGCTATTCCACTAGTTGTATGGTGCCAAGAAGGTCACATTCATGGAACTTCCTCAGCCTAACAAGACGAAGCTGGAATTTGATACACCTATAGGAGACTTGGCAATTTCACTTGATTTCTTATGCAGAGATGACTTCCAGTGCGAGCTTCACGACCTTGACCCAGTTCCTGTCCAGCGCGATGATAGCAACCTATCTTTCTCTGAGCGACAACAGAAGTAACACTCCCAGCAGCCTCTACCAGAGACCAAGCCGATGCAGGAGGACGATGTGCCACCTCACTACTCCCAGCCTCCACTGGATTTCTATGAGCTGATGATGCAAACTATGCAGGATGGATTCTACCGCCAGGACAACATGATACTGGAGCACAATGTGTTTGTCTCCCAAACCTTGATTGACATGGATGAGGAGATTGATCACCCGTTAGCTCGTATCCATGAGATGCATTCCCAGGCAGGCGGTGTCTAAGGCCCCAATCCGAGAGCAGAGAGGCGGAGAGCTAGGAGGCAGAGGAGGGGTATCTACTTTGAGGTGATTGAGGTTGGAGATACTTTTGGATAACTCTTTTGTTTTGTTTTGGATATTTTCCCTTTGTTTTGGGATATTTTTCTTTTGATGTACTTGGATAATGTTAGCTTTGATACTTTTCTTAGCCTTAACATTTGGAAAGCACTTTGCTACTTTTTGGATTGGAGAAACGTGAAAACTTTTGAAAAAATTTGAAAAAAAAAGAAAATGAAAAAAAATAAATAAAAAGAATCCCGCTAAGTTGAAAACCTAACATCTTAGGCAACATTGGGGGCCCAGATAGGTTAAAAACCCGAGAGGGCGACCTAGGCAAAATGAGAGGCTAAATGTGTGGAAAAAGGTTCGATGTAAGCCAAAAAAAACATGATGTGTGGCTAGGATGAAAACCTGAAAGGGCTCCTAGGAAAAATGAGAGAAAACGAGAGAAATTGAAAAATTTTAAGTATTCACTCATTTGCCAGCGTTGAAGTTATAAGGTTGCGGTAGCCATACGGATGTATCGAGTAGCTTGACATCTTGAGGACCTCTTGGGAGTGGAAAATTTAGCGGGAAAAGTCGAAGTAAGTTATGAAACTCTTGATCGTTGATATACTTCGATTTTAGGTTGATAAGTGGATATAACGTGGATCATGTGTTTTGAACCTTATACATGTCTTTAGCTTTACCTTATACCATTGGGATTGGGATTGTCAATTCGGGATTTGGAGATGTTTAGGGGTATCAATGAATTGAAGGGTTGACATGGTTTGGGTAGATTTAGGAATGGGGGTTGTGGAAAACTTCTCATTTGACCTTAACATTGGGATGTGTGATATTAAGAGTTTTGTGAGGTATTGACTTGGGGGAATAGTAGTTAGGATATGGATACGTCATTTCCTTCGTATGATTGGATCTTTTCTTACTCGAGGGCGAGTAAGGTTTAAGTGTGGGGAGGTTTAATCTGTTTATTTTATGTGCATAATTTAGTACTGTTTTGTGTCACTTTTGTGCTCTTTTATTATCAAGAGCTTGTGTTTTACTTTGAAATTCTCTTAGGAGGGGTAATAGCAACTTTACGCTCTTTTACCTCTTCTAAGTAGATTTTGCATGACAAGGGAAGAACACGGAGGCATGAAGACCAAAGGCCATTAAAGATCATATTTTTGAAGACTTTTGAAGACTTTCTTCGAAGACATGAAGACCGGAGGCCATCAAAGACCATTTTTGAAGACCTTGAAGACTTGAAAAAGAGAGGAATCACTATGAAGATAAATGTTTACCACAAGAAGAAGAAAAGATAACAGGGTTAAATTCTGGCACTCTTCGCAAGTCTTAATGGCCTCGTCGCGAGCCCGTCGCAAGTCGCCACCAACGGGTGGCCAGAATCTAACCTTATCCTTTCTGTACTATAAATAGCACTCTCTTTCCTCTCATTCATATCTTCTTCTTTTGTGTTTTTGGTACTGTTCTAAACCCTATTTTCTTCCATTTTCATCTTTGAATTCTCTTATATTATGTTTGGTTGTTTAGCATTAATTAGTATGAACTCCTGTAGCTAAATCTAGTACTTGGGAGCAATGGAATGAAGCTTCCAAGCTTATATAGTAAGATTCTATGTTTGCTCATTTATGAACATTATTTGAGAGCATTTATTATGTCATTAATGTTGTGTTTTACCTCATTTATACCATGGGTTGTTTGAGTATATGAAATGTTTGTAAGATTGAAATGTTAGAGTGTTAGGAAAGTTGCAAATTTCTTAACTCATTTGATATGGAAATCCAAAAGCACGGATTTATAACTTCTTGTGTATAATGTGTGGTAATTCTTGCTAGATGAGTATGTTAATGTGGTTTGTTTTCATATTTATCACATAGATGCAAAGAAAGGTTGAACCTTGAATGTTGTTTGTTCTAATTTTAACCTAATAAATTCTTTGTTTGGTTAAATGACTATATCTTTGATAGAAGGCTTGTTGTTATCAAACCTATGGTCCTTTGGGTGAAATGCCATTGATGAAATACCCCTATGATGTTATTTTTTTAGGGTGATCATCAATGAGGTTTGCAAATGGTCGTTGTTTGTCTTTGCAAACTCTTCTTAAGGAGGAATGAATGTTGATATTTGAATGAGAAGTGATAACATTCCCCATAGACAATAAATGTAATTGAATGAGTGAATGAATCACTGAGCTATATGAAATTTGGAAGTGGAAGTCGATTGTCTCCAAGGTTCCGTTAATTATCATTTACATCGTATCTTTAGTTATGTTGCATGATTAGCATATTTCTCTTGCTTTGCTAGTTGTTGTATTTCAATTTGATAACTTAGAATCAAAAACCAACCAAACACACACACACCCCTATGTTTACATGCTTTTATATGTATCTATGTATGTATATGCTTAGTATGTTTTTTTCCTATATATATTTAAACACTTGAAAATATCTCTCTTCTCGTGGACGACCCCAACTTGCCATTATTTACTTAATTGTAGATAGGAAGTATTAGGACTTAAAAGTATTAACTTTGAGAGGTACAGTGACGACCTCCCAGATGTATTGAACATTGAGAAGAATGTGTGTGACTCTTTGATTGGAACTTACATTGGAAAGTAATGATTTATATTTTCTTACTATTTTCCATAACCATGCATACCTACATATGCATGCATACTCATATAAAATTTAGATGTAGGGACCATTGGAGATTGATTTTCATTGTTCCGAAAGACGAGCATGAGTATTGGATGGATCAATTTCACTTTTTACCTTCAAAAGAATTTGTATATATTTTGGAGAGTGCATTCAAGGAGCTAATCGTCAAAATGACTTAAAAGGTGTCGAAATCAAGGTTCGAATTACTACAATCATTTCGTACTAAATAATTTCAATTTAACTTTTATTGACTTATTTTTATGTACATAATTAGTACAAGAAACAAGAAAAAACATGGGAATGTGGGTACTATGTGATGTTATACGCATTAGATTGCATTAAAGATATCCGATTGGATTACCTAGAGATTGATAAAGTGAGTATGAAGTGCAAGAAATTCATTTATTTCTTTTTTAATAATACATTGCTAACCTATTCAAACTAATTTATTATATTGTAATGTGCATAGATTTTTCCTAAGGAATGCAAGCCGTATTTATAGGATGACATCAACGTGGCAATAAATTGTTTGGCGAGACATCTAATCGATGTCTGATCCGCAACTATTGGAAGACCTAACGTGGGATTATGAAAGTCTCAACAATCATTACGTATTTTGCGGAATAGACTATGAATATTTTATATTCATATTTATAGATAGTTTCTTGATTAGAATTATTTATAAATTCTTGTTTGAAGTACTATCATGTGGTTTAGTGTTAGATAGTCATAAAATTTGCTTAATGGTATGTGCAGAATAGAATCTACATGATTTTTATTCCTATGTATAAATAATTTCTAATATAGCGATGTCTATACATTTTTGTAAGCCCTAACACTGTATTATATATTTGTTAAATACATTATTGTTAAATACATTATTGAGAATTGAATGTTAGCCTAGCGGTTGAAGTCTAGTGCTACTACCATGAGGTCATGGGTTCAATTCTCACCTCATGGGTTCAATTCTCACCAGGGCAAGAGGGGAGGTAAGGCTATTTTAAGACAGATTTAGCCATATAATTTTAAAATAAAGAGACTAATGGGGCTCTGACCGTGTGAGTGAATACACCTTCTACTATGTGTTTCATATACCAAATTTTTCCGTTCTGATTAGGCGTGATTCAGGATCATCGTCACCATGGGTTGATCAGGGGGGAAGAAATTGTCAAAGTAAAACATGGTTAGATTGGCTAACAGTGCAACAGATGAGAAACTCATAGCTGAACTGATAGTTGGAGATGGGGGTTTAAGAGGGGTTTTAGGCAAAGAAAGGGGTAGTACCAACGCTACGCCGGAATCTGAGATAGTGATGGAGGGAATAATGGGTAGGGCACTGGATGATTTAGAATCGATTGGGCCGATCCCACCGGTGGAGTATAAGCCAGTTAAGATGGAATTTGGGGATTATTCAGGGTCAAACAAAGATGGGAAAAGGCTATTGTGGGGGTGAAAGAGTGGAAAAGGAGGAGGAGAATGGGGGCAATCTCTTTAAAGAGGTGGAAGATGTGGTCAAATTCTATAATCCAACTGTGGTAGAAGGGCTAGCCATGGGATAAATCATGATGGAGGAAATCGAGGAGAGTGCCAAGCAACGGAGTACTATGACGGTGTGCAAAACATTGGGATTTAATCATCCGTTTAAAGTGCTGGAAGGGTTCTTCTACAGAATCTGGGGCAAAAAAATTAACAAGGTACGAATGGTGAATAAAGGTGTTTTTATGGTGTTTTTTATCAGTAGATCATAGAGATGATATTGTAGAGAATGGCACTATTTTCTTTGATAGTAAGCCTATTGTAGTAAAAGCTTGGACAGTGAATTTTGATTACTCCGAGCCCTGCAAAATCCTTGTGTGGATTCAAATGCCAAACCTCCCTAGTGCTAACTGGCATCCTAAATTGATTAGCAAGATCATAAGCTCAATTGGAAACCCTGTGTGTCTGGACAGAGCTACTCAACAGAATGATAGACTTGCTTATGCCAGAGTTAAGGTGGAAGTTGATATAGGAGAAAATGTGCCTGATATAGTAGTGTATTTAAATGAGCATAGGGTAATCACGCAGTGAAATTGATTTTTGAATGGAAGCCTGTTAAATGTAGTGGATGTGGCTTGTTGGGACATAGTTTGGAGGAAAATCGAAGTAAAGATGAGGCAAAAAATGAAGCTGGAAGACAGAAGTGGAAAGTTGATGTACCTATAAATAGGAGGGGTGTACTGAGACGGGAGAAGGAAGAACAGGCAGTGACAAAAATGGTGACTGACTGTGGTTCTGTAACTCATAAAAAGGGAGATATTCAGGCTAGGGTAGGGGAAGAAAGTAAGAGAATACTGCAATCAGGAATCAAGAGGCTGAAATGAGGAAGGAAAATGGGAAAGCAGATGGTGGAAAGGATGTTGAGCAGTCAGGGGAACTGAGGAGAGCACTTGGTGGAAAGGATGCTGAGCAGTCAGAGGAACTGAGGAGAGCATAGGGTAAAACTGATGGAATGCAGAATGGGGAGTTTGAGAGGAGGAGCGGGAATAAAGTGAATTAGAAGGAGATCCCTCCAGATGGAATGTAATTGGCTTTTATGGAATGTACGTGGTCTGAATAAATTCAACAAGCATTGTATAATCAGAAAATTCTGCAAGCAGAATAATGTATGTTTGCTATGCTTGTTGGAAACAAAAATCAGAAAAAAAAAATAAGGAAAAAGAGGTGTGGAGGAGTATTGGCTTGGGCTAGGAAATGGCAAAAAATATAGATGTGGTTAATGGTGGAAGGATATGATGTGGAGGAGTGTTTTGCTAGGAGTTAGCATTGAACAATAGGGGAACTGTGGATGGATTTGAAAATCACTATAAACAAAACAAGAATGAACTGCTGCAGCATAGTGGTATATGGTTTTAATACAGGCCAGAAAAGAGAAGGTTTATGGCATTATTTAAAAAAGTTGTGGGGACAGATAAGAGCCTTGGCTACTGGCTGGTGACTTTAACTCACCCCTTGTGTTTCGGAATAGAATAGATGGTGCCCGTATGGATGATAAGGAGGTTAAAGACTTTCAGGAAGTTATGGAAGAACTAGAGCTGCAGGGAATCAAGGAGTCAGTACACTTAGTGAAATAGAAGAGAAGGGCTGGAAAAAGTTATGAGTAGGCTTGACAGGGGTTTGATTAACAAAATCTGGTGGAGGGAATTAGGTGATGTGTGTTTTGAAATAAAAAGTGAACCTATGTCTGATCATTTGCCTATGCAGGTGAGATTTGATGCAAATAGGAAGAAGTTCCAAAGACCATTCAAATATTATAACATGCTATCATTGTCTTCAATGTTTGAAAGTATTGTGCAGCAAGTATGGAAGAGTAGAGCAGTGCAGAGTTTGACTGATTTAGCTATCATTCTGGAATGGAGAATAGCACAAGAAGAGTTAAATGCAGAACCCCTATCTATTTGTAAGCAGAAGACTGAAAGTGAAACCAAAAAAGAGTTGGAAATTCTATAAGAGGTAGAATATAGATACTTGCAGTAGAAGGAAAAATTACAGTGGCTTTGTGATGGTGACAGGCCTACAAAGCTATTTTATGATGTTGTAAAACAAAGACAGTATAAAAATATCATTGTGCCTTTAAATGTTGGTGGTGTTCAGGTTACTGATCAGGAGAGCATTGAAGGGGAACTGTTAAGTCACTTCAAAGAGCAGCTGAGGAGTGAAAGCCAGACAAAGAAACTGGATATAAATGTGCCTCAGTTTGGTAAAGTTCTGAGTATTGAGCAGCAAGCAAAGCTGATTATGCCTGTAAGCCCAAAAGAAATTAAGAATCCCTTAAAAGGAATCCATTCCTCAAAAATCCCAGGGAATGATGGGTATACTAGTCTTTTTTTTTATACAGAAATGTGGAGTACTGTAGGTATAGATATGGTTAAGGTAGTGACGTGATTCTTTAATGGGAAGACATTCTTGTGAACTTCAACTGTACAGTTATTGCCTTATTGCCAAAAGTGACAATACCTCAGGTAGCTTCTAATAACAGACCTATTTCATGTTGTTCTGGTATTTATAAGTTGATCACAAAGGTAATATGTGCTAGGATGAGAAATGTGCTACATGATATTATAAGCAAAAATCAAAGTGCTTTTATAAAGGTTAGGTACATTGCACATAATCTGTTACTTGCACAAGGGCTTTTGCATAGATACTAAAATGAAAAAATGAAGCCCATCTATGTGTTGCAGTTAGATATTAGCAAAGCTTTTGATAGTATTAGATGGAAGTTCTTGCATGATTGGCTAAGAGCTCTAAAATTCCTGCAAAAATGGTTGATTTGGTTATGAGATGCATAAGTGGGTCTGTTTTTTTCTGTCAATTAATGGAAGATATTCTGTGGTTTTTTAGGCTAAAAAAGGTTTCTAGCAGGGTGATCCAATGTCCCCTTTATTGTTTGTTATTTTTATGGAGTACATGACTAGATTGCTGAATAGGGGCAATTAGTTGTAAACAAATTGACTATCATCATAGATGCAGTAAGGTTAAGGTACTTTCACTATTGTTTACTGATGACCTGTTAGTTTTTTGTGGTGCTAATAAAAGATCTATAGAAGGTATAAGGGTGGTATTGGAAGACTTTCAACAGCTAACTGGACTTGGGATAAGCCAAGATAAATCAAAAGTGATATCTTCCAAAATAGAGGAAAGGGATCCGGTTGTATTGGTCGGTGTATTGAAGATCAAAAGAGGTGACTTTCCTATGAAGTGCTTAGGGATTACTTTATCAACTGTAAGGTGGGACAAGGAGGACTGTGAAAATCTTGTTGAAAAGGTGAGACAAAAGGTAAAAATCTAGGGTTCAAGAAACTTATCTAATGCAGGTAAAATGCAGCTAATCAACTCAGTGCTTTTGAGCATAACTGGTTGCTGGGGGAATGTAATGAAGATTCTAGAAGGGGTTAATGAAAGAATAGTGAAGATATGTGTAAGTTATCTCTAGGGAATGGAAGAAGGGGTTTTACCGCTATCTCTTGGGATGCTATCTGCAGAGGAAGGAAGCAAGGTGGAATAGGAGTTAGGGATCTAAGTACATGAATATGGCTGCCCTTTGTCAACATTTTTGGGATGTTGAGAAATAGAAAGACATACTATGGGTTAAATGGCTGAATGCTTATTATTTGAAGGGGAAGACATTGAAAGATTGCAAGAGGAATGAATCTCAGAGCTGGCCTTGGAGAGTTATGTTAAATTTGAGAAACATAATGTATGATAAACTAGAAGTGTGTGTTGACAGTAAAGGGAAGTGGATGATGCATTGATGAAAGGTGACAGAGCTGCAACAACAGTAGCAACAATTGTTTGGCAAAAAAAGTGCGTCCCGAACAAAAGTTGTTCATGTGGATGCTGCTTAACAAAAAGATTCCAACCTGTGACAGATTACAGAGGTTTGGTGTCATTAGAACACAAGGCAAATGTTGTCTTTGTGGTTTGATGCAGGAGTCATCATTTCACTATTTGTGGAATGCCATTTATGCAGGAGGTTCTGAAGGGACCGAAGCTAAAGTTGTACAAATAAGAAAGGGAGCTAAAAAATCGTGTTTTCTTCTAGCAAAAAAACAAAAATGGGAAGGCGTTGGGAGTTTTAACAACTGCATTATATAATGTTTGATTGGAAAGGAACGGAAGAATTTTCATGAAGCAAGAATTGAAAGCATAGATCATTGTTTTCCAGAAATCCACTGAATGTGAATGGTGGGAAAGGAAAGATTGAATAAATAGGTTGAAGATAATTGAAGAAGGGCCTTAAAGGGAGTAGCTTGAAACTGTGTAGATTATGTTTTCTACTAAATTTTTGATCTGATATTTTGTGTAAAGGTTATTCTTAGGTGTTTGAGTGAAGAAAGTACAAGTTGGGCTGTAAAAAATAGGGGACGTTTGGACCAATTTTTGTTTAGGTTTGATGTGTATGGGCATAGAGTGATATCCTGAAGATGAAGTACTTTTGCTTTTCAATTTAATGTATCCATTCTTCATCAATAAAAAAATTGAAAATTTTTCCATTGGGGCCGACTTGTCTTACAAACTTGGAAGTAGGTTACTCTTTCAAGGAACCTAAACAACTATTTACAATTTTCGAGCTCGAAACCTCAGAGCTGAAGATATTTTCGGACTCAGAACATAAACTGCCGATGACAGTTCCAAAATCGTAATTGATATTTGTTAAAAAAATGAATTCTTAAACATAAAACCAAGTTATCAGCCGATATTGGACCCGAATTAGTAACCTTCACGTTCCATCCGACACAGTTTCAGCTACTAGAAGTTAATGTAGCTTCTGGTTCCGGAAGCAGTAAGCACAGCCAACCGAATCAATAAGCTTCTGAGCTTGGAGGCTAACTTTTGGTTCCATAAGTAGCAAGTGCAGCCAATGGAGTCAATAAGCTTCCAAATTTGGAAACTGATTAAAGGTAGTTTCTCCAGTGCGAGGAAGGCGGAAAATAACCGCCTTTGATCGAATACATTAAAGGCGGTTCTTAGAATCACCTTTGATCATGTATGATCAAAGACACTACCAAGAAAAGCACCTAAAAGGTGCCTTCTATGGTTTGATAAACCCGCATTTAATCCCTTAATCCTCCACTAGTAGGAAGATGGTCGATTTGAAATCTCATGATTGCCACAACCTAATGCAATAATTGAGTGTCATTGCTATAAGGTTGTCACTGCCATCACATGTAAGGTTGTGCATTACTAAGTTGTGCTTGTTCTTCAAGAGTATTTGTTTAAAATAGTGTTGCCAAACTTGATCATTTGCAAGCGATGATTGCGAAAGTCCTGTGTCACATTGAGATGTACTTTCCTCCATCATTCTTTGACATAATGTTCCACTTAATTGTTCATTTGGTACGGGAGATCAAGCTACATGGTCATATATTCTAGAGATGGATATCCCCCTTTGAGCGATATATGAAAGCTTTAATTATTTTGTGAAGAACCGATACGGGCCTGATGCAAGTATTGTCCATTGTTATGTGGCAGATGAGGTGATCAAGTTTTGTACTGAGTATTCAAAGGAGATACATTTTGTAGGTATTCCACAATCTAGACATGAGGGGATGTTTGAGGGTCAAGGGGTAAGATAAGGAAAGTTATTGAGCCCAACTGCTGAAGATTTAAATGTGGCTCGTATTTATGTTTTGCGGAACCACGATGATGTTGTCCCACATATTGAGGTCCACATAAGAGTAGCGAATCCAAATTGCAATGAAGCTCAAGTTCTACAAAAACACACTTCAATGTTTGCAAATTGGCTTCGAAGTCACGTGGAGGTAGGTAGTCATACTGATAAACCGTAAAGTGGTTATCACAGAGACCTTTTAGTACAGTTCTATCATTAAGAGGATATGACATTAACGACTTCATGTTTTCCACTAAGTTGGTTGATAATAGGGTTGTGTCCCATAATAGTGGTGTAGCCCTCATTTCAGAGGCCCTTCACTTTGGAAGCGCAAGTGATAGCAATCCTATGTATGCCAGCACCTTTTACTCTGGGACAAATATTAGAAATTTGGGAGCTTGATTACGTGACCATTTGGGCGCATGTGTTTAAAAGACAATGGGTTGATTTTAATAGTGGCCAGTGGACTGAGGCAATGGGATTCACATTGCTTGATCAAAGTTAAATCGGTTAAAGAGATAATCTATTCATATTAGCCTCTAAGGCATTTCAAGTTTTTTATGTGTGAGATCCACTTGATCCTTGATGGGAGATCTTTTTAAGGGGATTTTCTTGAGTAATTTGATCTTGAAGATATGGTTGGTTTTGGTCAAAATGGTTTGATGGGCTTGAACGATTATGGCATTTACCTTGAAAATGATGACTTGAGTTTGTGTACCTATTTAGGTCGCACGGATCACGATGAAGGAGTTTGGGTTGACAACCTAGGGAAGATCGGGAAACAAAAAGAAGAAAATAAGGAAGAAACTCAAATTGAAATAGGATTTATGTAGCACATTCTGGCTTTGTACACTACTGACCAAACTACGTCTGAGTTTGGAACTAAGTCGGGAAAAATGGTCAAGTTTTTATTTTGAACCTCTAAACGCATGCCCTATGCATAACAAAAATCAATTAACAATAGAAAAAAATTTTCATGTAAGAGAGCAATTCAAACTAGTTAATAAATAGCAGAACACACAATAATGTAGCATTGCTAATATTTTTTGAAATGTAAGCAAAAAAAAAGGTTTCAAATCCTAACAAGTTTAAATTTGATTCAAGTTACAAATCCTATAAGCTTATCAAACTAGGTAATTTTAACGAATTTGATAAGCCAGTCAAACTA
Source organism: Rubia yunnanensis (assembly GCA_037428765.1). Classification (NCBI taxonomy): domain Eukaryota; kingdom Viridiplantae; phylum Streptophyta; class Magnoliopsida; order Gentianales; family Rubiaceae; genus Rubia; species Rubia yunnanensis. The sequence goes on along the minus strand of CM075061.1, from coordinate 40,755,221 downwards.
GTTCACACATAAGATGCTCTTGTGGATTGTGATCTTCTTAAAGCCGCAAATTCACGTTCGAAAGCACATTGGCAACTCTCCAGCTTCCAATCCCTCTATCACCACTGCAAAATTTTGCTCCGCATCCACTTGTAAAAACTTTTAAATCCCTTGAGAAACTTAGAGTCTAATGCCTCTGCACCAAAGTATTCTTAATTGTTAGTAAGTAACAAACCCTTCAAACATTTAAAAGACATTGAACCTAAATAATCGTACCTTCCTCAATCCTTGTCCTTTAGCTCTGTTGCGTCGAGACTTTTGTGGCACCATTTATGCTTGAACAACACCCATTTATTCTTCACAAAGTGTTTCTTTTAGAAATACTCACGAGCCTTCTCTTCCCCATAACACGACATACCCTTCTCGCTCTTCAAAATTGAAATTATCAAATTTCTGCAAGGAAGATTTTTAATCACCCTCTTCGATGATGCAACCCACATCATATGTTTAAAAATAGTTAACTCGGGATTAATTCTATTACCCTAGATAATATATTAAAGCATCATTAGGGTTGCATAACTTGGTTGTGTGATATGGTCGGGGTTCGGTACAATGTATCGAGCTATCATCTTGTAAACAATTCTTCAATCAATTGTGAGATGTTTTAGATTAAAGGGCTCGAGCCTCCCTAACTCGGTATGTAATGCCCATTTCTCTCTATGATAGACATCATCTAAGGACCCATCCAAGACAAATGGATAAACATATTCCGGACCCATATAAGGGAACTCAAGAAATTCATTGAATATCTAAAGATTAATGTCTATGTCGAATTCGTTCACCCTTTTGTTTAAAAAAAACCCTCATGTTTCACATAAATTACTATAAAATTGACAAATTTCATCGAAATAAGGTGATTCATTCAATGTCAAGGGCTTAAGAACATGTAGGCCTGAAAATTTTAACACGGGATCGGCCAAACCTATGTTATGGTAAACATTCAAGTCGATGACTTAAGAATCCAAAAAATTAGCGGACTCTCTTAGATCATTATACCTAGTTTAGGTGGGAACTAAAATGAACCACATAGTATTGTACCCCGGGCTGCTCGATTAGGAGCTCCTGGACAATTTTGAACCTCATTTCTTGCTTGAGCTCGCACGGTTGGATATGAACATTGGCATTATGGTTCTCTTGAGGATTTGAAATTGGGGATTAATTGTTTGTTCCAATGCAGGAAGAGTGAAATTAGGGTTTTTTTTATTTAGGGTTTATGAAATCAATCGCTTTTTTTCTTACATAGGAAGCAATTCCGAACTCGTAACATCGTTAGCTCTTTGCATTAAAGCCACGATTATTAGTTCCGGACTCGAAACATATTCTGATTCAAATTTGTGAAGAGATGATTCGTATATTCCGAGTTCATAACATAATTAATTGTACAAAACAAGCAGCACATTTTTATCCAGAGAGTGACCAGAAATTGCACAAGAGCTCGGAATTGGAGTTCCGAGCTTGGAACGACATTTTTCCTCTCTTTTGTATATTGCGTTCGGCATAGTTACGAGTGAGCAACATCATCTGTGCCATTTTAACATTAAGCCGACTTAGTTACTGACTCAGAAGTGGGTCGGCTATAATTGTAAATCTTTGTTAATATCATATTTTCAGTTGTACACTTCCTAACTCCAAAGGCATCATAAGTAGAGCATAACAATTATTCAATGATCATGTTTTCATAGCACAATTAAGAATATGCAAATCATACCATAAAGTTTTCAACAGATCGAATCATTGGCCAAACAATAACAATCATAGTTTTAATCCTATCCAACAATGCACTAATTGTCTTCAAGCAACAAAATAAAGTTAAGTTGATCAACTAGGTGTCTTTTGGGAACATTTCTTCAACTCATGGTCAGTTCCATGTTCATTAGGGTCACCCAATTCCAGTGCCTCTTCATTCTCAATTTCTTCACCCTCATAAATGTGCAAGCTCAAAGACTCGACAAATTTGGGTTGATTAGCTTCGCCGCCTCGACCTCCACATTCAATGAACTAATTCCTGAGTGAAGGCATGCCATGTACCTGCTGATTGTGCTCTTTAAAGAGCTTTCTCAGCCAACAAACTAAAAATCAAAACATATAATTAAATGGTTAGAAGTATAACAAATTAATCTCTACTTTGTGTGAACTATTGCTATCAAAGCCTAATCTCAAATGTTTATGTTCAAACCACCCCTATCATAATATTGTACTCACAATGATGTATCTACAATAATAACACCTATTTTCTTGATCATCACCGTGATCAATCCTCCATATGGTAGTTTTTTTCCTGGTGGCTACCTTAAGCATATAATTAAGAATTGTGTAACCGGTAATCTTAATCCCCTCTATCACGTAATAAAGTATTATCAAATTACCTATAGTGGGCTCGCAAGAATGACCACCCGAGGGAAGAATATTCAAATATATCCACTCGTATACCAACCTTTGGTCAAATGTTAGAGCCCCCACGTCATATTTCTCAGCGTGTTCTGGTGTCGTACCCTCCCTATGAAAATATTTTCTACCCATGGCTACGGGGCAAAGAGGGGTGTACTCTGTAACAGCAGGCCCACTTTATTGGTGGAAAATTTCTAACGGACTAGAACATCCTCAAGAACACCAGTTAATTGGTTTGTATATTTGCAACCTAAGGCCTTATTAATTATGAATTTAGTAATGGGTATTAAAACACCATTCACCTTACTGAGGTCATGGTTGTTTTTGCTCTTTCCTAGGTTAGCATAAAATTAGAGCAATTCATTGTAATAAACAGGCTTATCTAATTTCAATAACTTGTCAAATTGGGAGTTCTTAAAATAATTGTGCAAATAGCCTAGGCACAATTGGCCAATGTCATAAGTACGAACAATTATAGGATTAGTACATTTGCGACGGTGGAAATCTACATACCTATGTTCGGCCTCTTCATTGAAGAATATTTGAGTACACTATAAGAAAATTGACCTATTATTACCTTGTTTTTTTTGCTTTGGTCAAATAAATAAAGTAAAAAGTTCTTTTACTTTGGTTATTTTTTTCGAAGTAAATACATTTTTTACCTCAGTTAAAAAATAACCGAGTTAAAATATGTTGTTTACCAAGGTTATTATATTAACCAAAGTAAAAGGTTTAAAAAACAAAGTTAATAATCTTACAGAATAGCTTGCGACATTGCATATGTTGTTTAAAAATGTTAGCCGAAATTGCATTATGTGTCGTTTGCACCGACATGTGATGCGATAGACGACCGGAATCACAGTTATGTAAAAGATGGAACTTTTAGAGGTTAAAGTTGAAAAGGATTGATTTTGAAAATTGAGGAGGCATTATTTAAAAATTTAATAAGGTGAGTTTTGTTATGTTACGATTGAAAATTGTAAAATAAGAGGGAAAACCACAACAGCCAACAAGTAAAGAATACAACGGTGGTAGAAAAGAAGGAAAAAAGAAAGCCAGGGTCGCGCACTTTTCCCCGTTTTGGCATCTATATCCTCCTAATATCCCATCATCACCATTATTTTAGGCACTACGGTAGCAATCATTGTGCCACAACCACCCTAAAAATCCTCCCCTCTTTTGTACACGTCTAATACCCCATTTTAAAATCCTTCACATTCAACTTCACTTTACTCATACCAAACCGCTTCCTTCACACAGTCACATAGTAGGTTCCCATGCCTTTTCTTCTTGATTGATGTTTTTCTTTTCTTTTACCTTGGTTATTTATTATAGGTTAAAGTTGTTTGAAAATGATTGACTTCGGCCTACAAAAGTATTTTTTCCATGGTTTTTAAAACAATTATAGAAAATGGTGTTAAATGGTAGGATAGAAAATAATTTATAAAAGCAAGCACAAATCAAATCACACATACAATCAATTATATAATGTTCAAATAAGGTAGTTAAATTTTTTGAAAAACAGTAGTCATGAAAATATCCTTACAAATAGTACATAAATTCTAATAAGAATTGTCTTAGTTCCAACATAATAGAAATAAAAATAAATTCAATCAGCTCCCTTGAAGACAATTAGCCCACCAGCTTCTATCACCTCGAAGAACAAAGTGTCCCCGATGCGAAGGCGGTTTCCATAAAGGAACTTTCCAAAACCCTTTGGGGACATGGCCTTGATCTCCCCCACCCCTTGAGTAATTCATACGCCACTCTCTTCCGTAGCACCTCAGCACAATGAGGGTCTTGTCATTCAACAGAAGTGCTACAATGTACCTCGGGATGTACTAAGTCACACAAAAAAATTCAGTTAAAATATATATATATATAGATATATATATATACAATTAACAATAAATAATATTAATTTAAAATGCCTTACCACAGTTGGGTTTTTCTCAAAGTTCTATTGCTTTAGAGTGCAGTGGAAATGTGGGCCATCAGCAGCCATTGTATGTTGTTCAAGGTCGAACACAAGAAGCTCTAGGTTTCTCTGTTGTGCGGAGAACTGTATGAAAAATTAATATTAATTGTAATAAATTGTGAAGATGTATTAATAAATGTATATGTAAAATAATAAAAGACCTGGAAAAAGGGGCGACTTGAGGATCCTTTGCCAGCCATTAGTCCTGAAAAAAACTGAAAATGCTTGGTCAACGGTTTGAATTTATTAAAAATTTGTGGTCAAAAAAATATTTGCTAGTTTCATAATGATGGAAACAAATTATTTATTACACAAGACTTTTCTAGTTTTGTGAAGGATCGTAATTTTAAATCTTTGTTTCATATGGTATGTTAAATATTAAGGATTCAATAAACTTAAAATAACATTCAATAAATAGATGATAGATTAAAGATAAATTACATAAAAATGGGCATTCAAAAAATAGTCTTAATATAGAGCAAATGTTCCAAATTTGAATAATTTTTTTAATTTGTTCCAAATTCTAAAGAGTAATACTAAAATCAGGAGGGGAGAATGATGACATTGAACACTATCAGCCCAAAACGATCTAACAGCTCGATGTAGAGTGTGTCCCCAACACTGAGTTCCTCTTCATCAAGAAACTGGCTAACACTCTTTGGGGTCAGGGTCTTGAGCCTCTTGTTCCCCGAGTAGTACAAGTGATACGCCCTTCCGTTGCACCTCAAGACAACTGGCACCTTGACATCTGGTAGGAGTTCCACGATCTGGCTTTGGACGTAATGCATTATAAACAGTAAACCACTGTTAGCATATATGAAAGAAATCTAGAGAATATGTTAAATGAAAACAAAATTCATGTGTAACAGGTAGGACTTACCAAAATGAGAATTGAACCAAAGTTTGTCTGGGTCAAAGTACGAACGTAATGTGGAATCATAACGCCGAATGATGAAGCCTGTACATGGTCCTCATCAAAGTCGCTACGGATCTACATTGGTCAATGAAATTATTACTAATTAAATAAGAATAAAACTAATCAAATAAAAGGAATTTATGTAGCAATCTAAACAAATAATTGCTCACCTCAATCGGTATGCGACTACTTGAACCTTCATTGTCCGCTATGATTCCTGAAATTTTTACCGTCACGAATGTTATATATAATGACATATATAAATTGGTTCGAGAGAAATCGACCCAATTAATCTTTTTAAATGGGCCAAAAAATGGAAATACTAACATGTACGTGCAATGTCGCTTCCCAATCGGTTGAACCGATTGTTTAACCGAAAAGTGTGCGACGTCTCATACAGGACTAACAACATAATTAAGAATGAGTGACGTTTCTCACCTATTGCTAAAACCAATTGGTTAACCGATAAGGGTGTAGCATCTCATACATGAATAACAACACGGTAGCAAACTTATGAATGTGCAGCGTCTCACTACCATCGTACCAAACCAAGTGCAATCGAATGGGCTGCGACGTCACATTTAAACCCAACAGATACATTAACAACAGAAAAAATCATAGAAAGTAAAGGTCTGAAACAAAAAAGATGGGCAAGGGAAATCAGGGGAGAACATCGAAACGAAATGGCCGCACCCTAAAACCCATATCCATAGGAACTTAAAAAAACAAATAACACATTCACACACCATATACATAAAAATTTTAATTAAAAAAAACATAAATGAGAGTAATCTAAAGAATCTAGAAACCATACCTTTGAAAAAAGTAGACAAGAGACTGTTGAAATTTGAGGGAAAGTTAAATGTTTGAAGTTTTTTTGAGGTGAGCTCCATATATATAGTCATTTGGAACCCTTGTCAATTTTACCTCGACATGTGTGATGTCGCACATTCATCGACCTTACTGACATATGATTGATGTATGACCGTTGGCTACAATGAATGTGGTACTAACAATTTCAGCCCACTAGCAAAGCAAATGGGCCCGCAAATGACCAAAACAAATATAATTGACGTTAATAACGGTTAAAAGTATATTATACACTACTAATTGAAATTTATAAATGTCCATGAATGATCTGCACCATAATGCATGTGTTAACTAAGGCATTCGGCACATTTGTTATTAGGTTTTGTTTGGTTGATTGCTAGTTTTACTTAGGTTTACACGACAAAAGGTTATGACGACCATTGTTGGTTTTCTTATCTAAATCCTAAGTTTTGTAGACTTGATTGGAACTAATGGATACATTATGTTCACGGGCATCTAGATCTTCCTTTGTGATCTTACTAGTAGGTCGCTCGTGAGTATTTTGTCTGCATTTTGTAAAAGGCTACTTGCAAGGGTGGTAGTAGATATTAGAAGGCCATCCTCAAGGATGGTAGAAAACTAAAGGCAATAGTGCAGAATGTTTGATTAAAGACAGCGATCAAAGTCATTTTTTCTAAATAATAAGGAACCCTCTTCCTCGAGGGGTTTCGAAATCGAAACACATGTAATTTGGTCCCTCTTTTTAATTGAAGGCAGTTTTTTTGTGTTTAAAGGCATTTTTCTTGAACTACATTTGATGATCAAATATCAAAGGTGACTATTTATTTAACCACCTTTATTTTGTCCCTCCGAAAGTCAGTTCCGTCAGACCGTCTTTATGGTGGTCTTGTTTTGAGTTCAGAAGGTAGGGATGAGGGATGTTAAAAGCTCGGAATAGAGTGGCCAGGGTCAAGGTAAAGAGCCGGTCACTCTTCCGAGAGAGGAACAAAAATTGGACCCTAGTTCCTAATTCAGGTATACTTTCGAAGGTAGTTTCTCAATCGGAATGTGGAGCGATCATGTCATGTGCTTTAAAATGTGTTCCGAGTTTGGAACCCTAAAAAATGGTAAAAAATAAATGCAGTGGCCTAGATGCTCTCATTTGTGCTTTTTTTAGAAAATAGGGAGCTAGGTTAGAATGAGATCAACAATTATACTCATTACAGAGCTAAGGTATTTTGTTCTTCATGTTCATTGCTTCAATAAATGGAATCTTGATTAATTTGTTAATGTGTGGTGTGGGTTGGTATGTTGGTAATTAATGAAATTGATTTTGATGTGATGTGGTGATCTATTGTGTGTTAGTTAATGAGTTGAAAATGATTATTCATTGTAGGTAGTTATGGATCAAATAGAACTTATTGGTAGAGATCTTCGAAAATCTCCAGAATATCTCCCCTTGATTGAATCCTTTATTGCTCTAGCATTTAAACATGCCTAAAAAATGGTGTTGTAAGGGCACGTTGCCCAAGTAAGGATTGTAAGAATGACGTATATTTGGGTAGGAAGAATATGTGCGGGCATCTAATCATGAGAGGTTTTCAAACGAGCTATACTAGTTGGGTATAGCACGGCGAGGTTGGTACGAGTAACCATGAAGCTCATACATATAAAGTAGATAATGTTTGGGGTGAATTTAAAAAAATGATGGAGGGTGTTGCTAGAGAATTCCATAGTAAACCCGAGGTTCTAAATGTGTTGCATAATGACAAGAATACGACATTGTTCGATGGAGGTAAACATTTTGTTTTGAATGCAACTTTGCAATTAATGAACTTGAAGGAAAATTTTGGGTGGACTGATAAAGGCATGACGAAGACTCTTCAATTGTTAAGGGAATTGTTGCCCGAGAATAATTTATTTACTAATTAGTCATATGCCGCGAAAAGAACTCTTAGTCCTATGGGATTGGAATGGAAAAAGATTCATGCATATCTTAATGATTGTTTGTTGTATAGGGGTAGGAAGATGAAGCCCTGGATCGATTCAGTGTACGTGGTGAGTCATGGGACAAGAAGAAGAGTGGTCGCATTGAGGTTGGTACAGAGGATGTAGTGAATTGTTTTTTAAATCCGGCTAAAGTTTTATTGTATCTCCCCATCATTCATCGGTCAAAGAAGTTGTTTGCTTCTAAGGAAGATGTGAAGTTTTTGCATTTGAATTCCGAAAGAGTTCGACCAGTGGATGGCGTTATTAGACATACATTTAGTGGAAAGCAGTGAAAGAAATTGGATGCTATGTACCATGATTTCTGTTCCGAGCCTTGAATTTTGAGATTGGGTCTTTCAATGGATGGGATGAATCCTTTTGGCAATGTAAGCAGTGCACATAGTTTGTGGCATGTTATAATAGTCATCTACAACCTTCTATCGTGGCTAACAATGAAACAAAAGTATGTGTTGTTATCTATGATGATTTCAGGGCCGAAGCAGCTATGCAATGACATAGACGTTTACCTTGCTCATTTGGTTGATGATTTTTTACCTTGTTCAAAGATTACGTTTGCACATTCGATGGTAGCACTAATGACATTTTCACATTGAAGGCCTTATTGTTTTGTACCATAAACGATTTCCCTGTGTATGGTAATTTATCAGGGTACTCTGTAAAAGGCCACTTAGCGTGTCCTGTTTGTGACAGGGAAACATTATTTTCTCAATTGAAACATGGTTGCAAGACTGTTTATCAGGGTCACATGCATTTTCTCCCCGAGCGACATCCTTGGCATTCAGCGAGAAGTGGTTCAGCGGGAAAGTTGAGACAAAAGGTCCTCCCTTACCTTTATCCGGTGTAGAGGTGTATGAAAAAGTTAGAGATTTGCCAAATGATTTTGGAAAAGGAAAGCAAAAAGCTTTAGTTGCTGGAGGCATTTGCACATTAGGCATTTTCATGATGTCATGCACATTGAGAAGAACGTGTGCGATTCTTTGGTTATGACACTATTGAATACCCCTGGGAAAACAATGGATAAATTGAAGGCTCACCTTGACATCGTTGAAATGTGGATAAAGAATAATCTGGGACCTGTTAAAAGTGGTGATGATTATTACACCCCTCCTGCATGTTATTTGATGTCTGAATCAGAGAAGAAATTGTACTACTAGTCATTGAGTGGCGTGAAGGACCCGGAGGAATATTCTTCCAAAATCAGTTAGTGTGTCTCACTAACTGAGTTGAAGTGGTAAGGATTAAAATCTCATGACTACCACAACCTAATGCAGGAGTTAAATGTCATTGTCATTAGGTCAATATTTTCTTCTCATGTTAGATTGTGCATTACTAAACTTTGTTTATTCTTCACATCCATATGTTCGAAGAGAATAAGTGTTGCAAGGTTGCACAGGTTGCAAGTGATGGTTGTTGAAGTTTTATGTTGGATGGAGATGTACTCCCCTCCTTCATTTTCTAACATTATGGTGCATTTGATAGTTCATTTGGTATGGGAGATCAAGTTGTGTGGTCATGTATTTTTGCGTTGGATGTACCCATTTGAGAGGTACATGAAAATCTTTAAATATTTTGTCAAGAACCGATATAAGCCTGATGCTAATATTGTGCAACGTTATGTTGCTGAGAAGGCCATCTAGTTTTGTACTGATTATTTGAAAGATGTGGATTATGTTGGGGTTTCTAAATCAAGGCACGATTGGCAGTTAGACGGGCAGGCCTAGAAGGCCAAGCAGGGTAAGCTACTAAACCCTACTGCTGAAGATTTATGTGTTGCACATCTCTATGTTCTTTGTAATCATAAGGATGTTGTACCCTATATCAAGATCTATATGGACATGATAAGAATGAATCATCCAATGTTTAATGAAGCACATGTCCTGCAACAAGACACTAGTACTTTTTCTTCATGGTTCAGAAGTTGGTAAACACCCCGGTACAGTGAAGTAGTTAGCGTGTAGACCCCTGGGAACACCCCAAACGGAGGTTACAACATTAATGGTTTCAATTTTGCCACAAAAATCCATGGATGACAAGACTGTAACTGAGAACAGTGGTGTTGCACTTGTTTATGATGCATGGCATGTTGGCAGTGTCAAGGATGACAATTCAATGTACACCCAGAACTCTTGTTTTGGTACCATATGTGAGATGTGGGAGGTTGATTACATGACTATAAAATTCCCTGTATTTAAATTCCAATGGGTCGATGTAAAAACTGGGAGAAAAAATTAGGACTTGGGATTCACGGTGGTAGATCGTAGTCAAGTTAGGTGGAGAGAGGACCATTTCATATTGACCTCACAAGCTCATCAAGTATTCTATGTGAAAGATCCAGTTGATCCTTGTTGGAAAATTGCTGTAGAGGGTAAGCGGGCATTTGTTGAGGAGTTTAAATTGGAGGATATTATTTGATTTGGTCAAGAGACTCCAATTGTTAACAACGACGAAGGTATTTTGCTCGAGGAGGATGAAACAAGCTTGCAGAAAATTTTAGGTCGTCCCGACCATGATGAAGGAATTTGGATTGATAGGCGAGGAAAAATCAGCAAGAGAAAAAGGAAAAAAGATAAAGGCAAAGAAACGGAAGAAGAAATGAGGTCGACATTAGGTTTGGATGTTTGTTTTAATTCCAATGACATGGAGCTGGGACTGTATTCCAAGCTCGGAACAGCTTCGGCTGTTATGGTTAACTTTTTTTATTGGTATTTTTAAAGAATACTTGCTTTAGGTAGCATTTATAACCAGAGAACATAAATCACATTTCAGTCCAATCCTTGATTTCTAACATAAATCATTTGAAATTACAAACCAAAACAAACATGAATCATTGTTTAGTAACGCAAGTTCGAATCCATGAAATACACCATCTTGAAAACCAAATCAATAGTAGAAAAACAATCACAACAAAAGCCAAGGGAAGAAACATGCATAATCAAAGGGAGGATAACTGCTTCTGATGAGGAGCCACAGAAGATGCCCTAGCTCTATCCAAAGCACATTGATTGCGTTCAATCCTCCATATCCACTTCCGCAACCCAGAAACTTCATCACGAACCCATCTATAGCATACTTGGAATCCTTTAATGAAGCTCGGATTCGATTCATCTAGTAGAGAAGAATAAGTGGTAACTGTGAATTAATCTACACCAAAAAAATTGCGCATTAATAGAATAAATTGTAAAACATTTACAAACCTTCTCTTGCACCTTGTTCGACCCTTTGCCTCTTGTTCGGTTCCACATCATCAATGGGTTTATGAACCCACTTATGGTAGACCAATATTCAATTTTTCCTTTCAAAGTACTGCTTGTTGAACCACTTGCATTGCTTCTCTTCCCCTTGAAACTTGAATCCATCGATACCACTCAAAAACAAACTTATGAGATTACTGTAAGGCATACTCTTCACCATTATCTTAGATGTCCCATCATAGAGTATAAGTTTAGATACTGTGGACCCGGGATTGATCTTTCTTCCCTCCATGATGTAGTAAAACAACATGAGTGATGCACACTTAGGCTCAATTACATGCCCAGACGTGGGTACGAGACATCTCATAATTATCTCAAATATTATGCAAGAGTCGATGGGAAGTAGTTTTAAATAAAAAATCTCCGGCTTTCCTAGATTGTTCGAATTACGCGCAAAGTATTTTATGCTACATGCAATAGGGGTCAGTGTGCAGGTATTCGTCAACAAGCAGCCATCTCCCCATATGATAAACATAGTCTAGTAGCCCTTCAATGTCCCGGGATACACAACTTTCGACCCCATGTACGGGCACTAAAATTTTGTTTACTATCCAAGGACTCATTTCAATGTCATGACCGCTAACCCTAGTTGCATAACCACCCCTTCATTTTCATGTAAGTTACTATAGAATTGACAGACCTCGTCAAAATGTGATGGTTCATTTAGGGTAAACAATTATTCAATATGTTGTCTATCAGATTTAAGCATAGAATCAGCCAAACCTATGCTATGGTAAACATTAAATGCTGCACATAAAAATCCAAAAATTCACCACCCTCATATAATGTATTATATCTAACTTGAGCTTGAGAAGAAACAATCCATGGTAATGCAAGAGCATTTCCTGGCCTGCTTCATGACGAGGTCCCGGATTTGCTCTTCCCTTTGCACTTTGTTGCTCCCTTGCCCGTTTAATCCATTTCCACTAAATTTGAACTTAAAAAATGGTAGGAGGATTGGGACTCCGACACTGAAAGAGTGTTTTCGTCGGCTCCTAGGTTTAGTAATTTGGGTCAAATGAATTTACCCGCTTTTTTATATACTCGAGCCAGTTCCGAACTCGGAACTTGTGAGGCATATCTTTTAAAAAATGTTAGAATTCAAAATGTTAACCTCCAACAGGCTCAGGTTGACTCTGGAATGTACAGCTTCCTTCGGAAGTGTTGTTCCGAGTTTAGGACTAAAGGCAGAATATAAACAAAGGAACATAAACAGTAGTTGTGTAAATGGCAGGTTGACATTGGAATTGTAACCTGCACTCGGAACTTATATTTCGAGTTCGTAACTGATGTAAGATACCTTTTTGAACAAACCAAAAATTCTAAGTAAAACTCTGGATTTGGCCCATGAATTCGGAACATACTTTAGGTGGGAAGATGAAAAAACAACCTAGGATCGCAACAATTGTTCCAAGTTCGGAACAAGATTGGGGCTTTAGGAAAAATAACAAACACAATTCACTACAAGAGGTAACACCTATTACCTCAGCTTTTCAGGGCTGTTTACCTTGGTTTTCAGCCCTAAAAAAACTAAGGTACATGTAGGTGAAGTCGGGGAGAGAGGGGGGGGGGGGGGGGGCTACTAAAGGCGGATCTATTTAACCATTAGTGGCACTTTCATTGTGCCTTCTCTAGCCCTGCCTTCCAATGTCCATCAATAAAAGGCGGTTCTAAGAACCGCCTTTAAAAAATGCAAACGAAGGCAGTTAAAAACTTCCTTTAAAAAGACGATAAAACCACCTTTAAATAGTTTTCGAGTTTGGAAACCATGTCTTAGGTTCCAAAAAAGCTTTTGGAAGGCATCTAGATCGATCTTAGGGTAAAAATTAAGAACAACAATGACGAGACAACAGCAGCATTAGAGTAGCTATAAAAGAACCAACTGTATAAATATATAAAAACAGTAACTATTAAAACAACAGCTATACAAAAAAACAGTTTAGATGCCATCTCAGGTAGAGGCTATTGATGGCGAATGGTGGGTCTGGCTTCATGGCGAACGGTCCATCGATCAGAGAGAACCTTAGACGGATCGAATTGGAGACCGGCAGATCGAATAAGATAGAATCCTAGGTAGGTGAGAGAGCACTAGGTAGAAGCGTTTGGAGAGAATCCAAGGTGAGCGTTGGAGCCGAGTCTTGAGGTGGAGGTGAGGCTAGCGACGAGCCTGAAGTCAAAGTCATGGCTAGCGGCAACAGAGAGGTGGTTGGGCTAGCAGCCCTTGGGCATGCGGAGGTTGAGGTAAACTGAAGGTGTGGGGAGGGTGGTGTGAGGCGGGGCTGAGCGGCGGACGGATGGTGAGGCGACGGACAGACGGTGAGCCTAGAGGCGGTGCTGAGGTATGGTGAGCCTAGAGGCGGAGAGAAAATAGATGGAGAGAGGCAATGGGTAGGGTTTTCATGAAAAACATGGGTTTAGGCCAAGAGAAAATACTAAGATATATGGGTTTGAGCCCAGTAAAGGCAGAACCACCTTTAAAATGAAAATGTGACCTAAGAAAGCATTTCCGAACTCGGAAATGCCAATTTTTAAGTCGCAAATGCTTTCAGACCTTAACCGAAAGGCAATAATTGAACGCATTGTGTCGGCCTGGGTCGCAAAACACGATATTGAATCACTTGGTTGGTAAAACTTTGCATTTGAAAATGAATAGGTCCATCACTAACAAAACAACAAAATCGTGTACTACACAAATGAAGCTAACAAACTTTGCAAAGCTTTGCATTTGAGGTATAAGAATAAGCACAATGGCTCCAACTATATAAACTTCCCACTACATTATTCTATGCAGTACTCCATTCAATATTTTCCAAATAATGATTGAGAATTTAGGAGGGATATACTTGTTCCAAACTTGGGATAAGGATTGCAATTTATTTCTTTTGCTTCTCAGTTCCTGGACCGTAGATGAAAGAGTGAACTTACCTGTATTTGTTGGCTTCCAAATCTTCTCATCGTTAATTTCAATCAATATCACATCTTTGGAAAGATTTTATAGACCATGGTCTGGTAATTTTCCCTACAGAAGAGATATGTAGTGTTGCTTTTGCAGCAAGAACTCCTTGACCTGTAGAAGGGGAAAGGGGATGGCACTAGATTGTGTCCAGGTCTTCAATAAGGGACCTTCTCCGAGCCAGTTAGCCACACAGAAATAACAGGTCCCTTTTCCTATAAGTATCCTGGAGTTTGTTTCTGCGAAATTTGAAACTGACACCACTCTTTTCCAACCTCTGATGTTCTCTTAGTTTCAGCTATGTACAAGATGTAATTGGCCCGTAATGTTATTCCTTGTTGAGCTTTCCACCATAGTTTAACTGAGAAGCCTTCCATGATTTTCCTAAAATCCTAAGCTTTTTTCATCCTTGGGATAACACAAAGAAGAACATGATTTCCAGGGCTTTTTAAGGCCTTGATCAGTTTTACCCCATAAAAAATTAGAGTATACAGAACCGATCTTGTCTAAAGAGTGAGCGGTAGGGGCTGTTATGCACCAAGTGTGCTGAGGTATACAGAGAAGGATATGGTTGATGAATTAACCTCCCAGCTTGATTAAGCCATTTATTGTTCCATTTACCTATTTTCGAGTTTATTCTTTCCACTAGATACTGAAAGTATATATTATTTTTTTTCTCCCTTCAAAGATTTTGACTCCTAGATTAATAAATGGAATGTGACCCTGTAGCATTCCAGTCTTAGATTTGATCAAGTAAATTCTGGTTGCACTTGCTCTCTTACCTATCAGAAATGCGCTTTTCTAGAAGTTAACCTTTTGTCATGTGGCTACCACATATGTCTATAGAAATAAGACCAAATTTTTTAGTGATTTATTCGTTTCTCTTTAAAAGATAGTAGTATCATCCATGTAGAATATATGAGTGATAGTATTAGCTCCTCTAGGCAGGATGAATCTGTCTATATAATCATTATGGAACATATATTTCAGTCACCTGTTGAGGAGTTCATTAATGAGGTTATACAGAGTCGGGGAAAGTTGATCCCCTTGTTTTAAACCTCTTAAAGGTTTACAGATAGGGGTATCCAATTATAAGGACTGAGAACCAGAAACTATAAATATTACCCATTATTAAAGAGGCAACGTGTCAATGAAACCCAAATTTTAATAGAACTGAATTAAGCATTGTCCATAATACCCGGTCAAATGCTTTAGACATATCTATTTTACCAATCATGTTTATGGATTGAGCTTTAGAATGTAATAATCGTACCATCTCTTGCATTACGAGAATATTATCATCTATCTCCCTATTCTGCATGAAGGCTGATTGTTCATGTTTGATACATTTAGTGAGTAAACGCCTTATTCTGTCTGCTAAAATCTTGGAAAAGATTTTATGTTGTGAAGTTAGTTAAGCTTATGGGCTTGCACTCACCTAAGTTTCTTGGAGTTGGGGCTTTGGGTATTAAAGTAATTAGTGTACTTCCTATTGATTTGGGAACCTTAATTCCACACATGAACTCATTTACTGCTTGCAGTAGGTCCCGTTTGATAAAATACCAAGACTTCCTAAAAAATACAACATTATATCCATCAGCTCCGAGGGCACTGTCTTTCCCAAGGCTAAACACAATTCTATGCAACTCATCAATTTCCATAGGTTTCATAAGATTGATGCTATCTATACCAGTGATAACCTTGGAATGAACTTTAGGAAATGGTTCATTTGGTTTCCTGAATGGTCACAGCAATCATCAGTCAATAGATTATGAAAAATTGCGGAAGCATGGTCACCTATGGTTTCCTGATCATCTAACCACTATTCACTGTCTATCTGAATTTTGTTAATTCTTAATCTGGAGTGTTTATCCTTGACACTGTGGTGGAAACAAAAAGTTGTGTTTAGGTCTCCGATTTGAGCAATTTATTTCTTGTTTGTTGCTTCCAGAAATCTTGTTCTTCTTTCAGTGACTTAGTGAGTTTGGCAGTAGCTTCATTCAGTTTGATTTGTGTCTGAATGCTAAAATCAACATCTAACTTAATCTCTAACTCAACTACTTCCTTTTCAGCTTGTAGGACATTATCAAAAACATTTCCAAATTGGGTTTTGTTCCAAAATTTTAAGAATTTTATGAGTCTTCCCAATTTTATGGCCAGTCCTAACATTCCCTGCGTGTCCTGAGGCTGCTCTCAGTTTTCTCTCTTGAGACTAACAAGCTCTATCCTATTGAACCACATAGATTGAAATCTGAATGGTTTGGGGTACTGTTTATGAGAAAAGGCAAGATTTCGAATGAGTGGATTATGGTCTAAGCTACCCCTTCCTAAAGTTTGAAGCGAGGAGTTTACAAATTTGTCAAACCAGCTCAAGTTTCCTAATGATCTATCTAGTCTCACTGTAACCCTATTCACTGATCTTCTACCATTAGTCCAAGTGTACGGATTACCGGCCGTAGTGATCTTCTACCCTATTCATTGTAACTCTTTACTCGTTTATACTGTGGATTGCATTGAAGTCCCTAGTAACTAAGGTGGGTGTGTCCTGGTCAGTTAAGACTGTATCTAAGTCGTTAAACATTTGCAACCTGGTAGACCTGGAGTGAGGGCTATATACAGTGATGATGTTAAAATTAGTTCCTGAACTAAGATAGGTGACATTGATAGACAAAAACCTTTCATGTTTAACAATAATTTTAGCCTTTAATAAGTCCTTTATGAACATCTAGATATAGCTATCATCCAAAGCAACGACGTCATTAAAGCCTATATGTATCACGAATTCCTCCAGTTTACCTAGTTCTTGCTTAGGCTCAATAATAACTAGCAATTCCAATTTATGAACGTGGATAAGTTTTTTTAGGCTTGTTAGCCCTTTCATAGTTCCCCCAACATTCCAAGTAATGATTTTGCAATTCATAGGGAAACTATGTTTTTCATTTTTGCATGAGTCATAATAAGATTAGGCGATCGAAAAAAAGCTTCTATCTACTTTAGGATCAGAGATACCTGTACTGCTTCCCTCATATTTATCCTTGTTTATCTCTGTATCTTTGATAGCATCATCGTTTTCCACTTGGTTATTAATCTGGCACTGTACCCGAGATGAATAAGGATTCGTAAGTGGGAGTAAAATTTGAAGCACACCTTTTTCCATAGAAATCGCTATTGACCCAGTTTGATTAGTATGAGGCTCTATTTCTTTGTTCAGTGGGATTGAGAAGCGGTTACTGAGCTGTAAATTCTGTGTGAGTGCTTTTCAATCCATCAGATGAGAAACAATGGGAGTCCTCCTGCGCTGAATATCATTAGCTGACTTTCATATGCTGCTGTTTTGAGAGATTGGTTTTTGATTAAGCTCAGCTGGCCTTGGCGACTTCACCCTCAATACTGGTGATTTCAACCTTGGCTTTCTTTGGGAGGGCTGATTGCTTGGTGGGGGGGAGGGACTGGGGTGCGGATTGTTGCTGGGATCAGTGGGTTGTCTAGTTCAGCCTGGTGATCCTTGAGGATATTATGGGCATCTTCAAACATGTCAATCTCTCCGTCTGAATCAGGAAGTGTCATTGTCTTATCCTGGTCCTTCTTGGGAATCCAGATTTGGGGTTACCGATCGATATGGTTGAGAACTTGTGGCTCTATGTTCTTCTAGATGATTTGATGGTTTGGGCGTGGTTTAGGCTTTGCATTCTTGGTTGGCACATTTAGAGCAGCAGGAAGTATGGTCCTCATAGGTGATATATACCACTTGCTCTCTGTTTTGTATACCAATCTAATTCTACTAGGGGAAGGAGATGTGAGATTCATCTCTACGCACATTCTCATAGTTGAAGGCCTAGTTAGATTCTTTTTAAGGGGATCATCGAATATCAAGCTTCCTAATCTATTTACAACATGGGGAATAGACTCAGGATGCAGGAAATAGATAGGGGTAATTCAATAGTTATCCATACTGTCACGATCAGTGGTTCTTCATTGACGTCGAAGTCCTTTGTCCATTTGAGCATTTTCTTAAGATTTTTGGCCAGTTGGGAGAGAAGAGTTAGAGAGAGGAGTGAGAGAGAGAAGGATTGTTCGTTGAGAACTTCGTGATTCATTACAATTCCACCTTAACCGTGGGGACCGGTTTAAGAAGCTTTTTGTTTCCGAAAAGAGTGAAAAGTTAGAAAGCTTATATGCTTTGGAGAGAGATCTAAACCTCTCGTACTGTTAAAAACGGATACATCTATAAAGCAAGTATTTTTCCTTCAAATATTTGGAACTGAGAGAGCAATTATATGATTTCTACAATAATTACCCCAACTTCAGTCTAACTTCTTGCAAGTTTTTTGAGTCTGAAAGTTGGGGAGATGAATAAATGGATCTTTACTTTATGATAGCAGATCATAAATCATATCATCAAATAAGTTCAAATTACTAACCACTCTTTCGGTTGAAGATGTTAAAAGATTGAAGTTCTACAACATTTGAAAATAACCACTCTTTAGGTGTGCTGTTAAACGTTCACCAGGTTTACTATATAATTGATTGTGTATATCAGTGTTTAATATCATAAAATCGTTAATACAATTTGTTATGTAAACAACTTCCCCTCTTCCATCATCTCCTCAAGTAATGACCTTTTTTTTGCACACAAAGCCCTAATATCAATCAAGTACATGCATCAAGTTTCAACCATCCTCTTCCACAACTCTGATACATCTACAATATTGCCACACTTCACATTCCCATTCATTGAACCTGTATAAACATTCATCATCACCAATTACATCACCATCACTCACATTTTGAAACACACGCTCGGATTTGCACAGGCCATCAATAAGTGCCACCCCTTTCCAACATTTCCTTCAGCAGTTTTAGACCATTATCCAATCCACCTTCTTTAAAATTGGCATCATACAAAGATGTATGCGTAAATTCATTAGGAGTGAGACCAACTCGCCACATATCCAGGTAAAACTTGAGAGCCTGTTGCAACATTTTCTCTTTGCAAAATGCATCTATAAATGATAAGTTACAATATTAGGTTTCCTTCATCTAATGTAAAAAACTCAAAAGAGTTCGGCATTTTCTCCAACTTACCAAAACATTAACATGGTTCTAGAAGTTAAGCATGGAAGAAAAACATATCACTGCCTCCGTCATTAATACTCACCGCTCATTTCTTCTACCTGAAAGCATGCCTTCTTCACGAGGACTTATTGGTTAAAGGGTGAGGCTTAATTTTGATGGAGAAGCTTATTCGAGGCTTCAATCAGAAAATGGGGGTGGACAAGGACAGTGCCATAAATGAGTCTGCGTTGAATGGAGATGAATATGCAACGTCTCTTCACACACACCATTTTTCAGTAAAAGGAGAGCATCAGACATTAACACTTAAGTTTGATGCATTAACTTTCCATGTTACATGAGCTGAGATCAATTCAAGTCCAGTCTAATAAACAAAACATGTTACTAGAAATCCAGCAGACATTAGAATCTGCTCTTGTAATTGTTCAAACAAATATCCCACATCATCCAATTATTGCATTAGCGCCTTCTCTACTCAATCTCCTTCCAATCTACCTCAATACAAAGATCGCCAAAAGAATGCTGACGTAGAGTCTTCTCTTTTTCAGCCATTTCAATCATTACAACCTGCAATCCACTATGCCTATGTCATTTCCCCTTTAGTCCAAGGCTAAAAGTGAGAAGCAGATCAGAATATGAGGACATAATAATCCTGGACCTAGAAAGTGGGATTTCGTAGATAGTATCACGAGTGCGCTCCACTCCATTATGCTCAAACAACACGATGGGGTATTATTTTTTGTTATACTTAGTTGAATATATATACTCGCCATACACAACTTTAACAACCCCCTCAAACCACATACTACCGACTCCGATGTCAACTCCAGGAGGTAGAAACCCTAATGCTTCAACAGCTCTGGGAAACACTGCATATTGCACAACAACATACATGTGCTGACCTCGAAACACAGAACACTGCATATTATCATGATACCTTTTGTAAAGTCAAGAGATATGAATTGAATATTTAATTGGCAGTTTTTGTGAATATATTTGGAAACGAAAAACTTTCCATGTTGGAACATGCGAAAACAACATATTTACGCCAAGGATGTTTATGGAAAAAGAAGACAGAATATTATGGTATTTGTGAGTTATGGAAATCTGAATATTCTGCTATATATTAGGCGTATAGAAGCATAGTTGATTTATGGAAAATTCCTACATATATGGAGTTGATATTATTGAATATATGAGATATATCGTGATAAGGAAAATCCCTTTTATTTATGGGTTTTGGATATGCTTCAAGAAGCAGATATGAAATAGAAATATTATGGAAATAATCATGGAGAATTCCGATCTGCTCATGGCTATAAAAGGGGACAACCACCGCTGCATTGATTACGGATTTTAACAGAGAAAAATCTGCACACAGTTTTCAATCTTTCGAGAGAATTGCAAAGAGCCAGAATTCTATATTCCAACATACTTGACCTATTGTTCAAAGTTCAGAATCATATGACTTAATTCCTCGGGAGGAGATCCAGCATCGACGAGTTTCGAGGTCAGAGGGAGTCTGATGAAGGCGGATCGGTAGCAAGGGGAGCTTGCAGAATTCACACGTTATGGTTAGTAAAGATAAGTATTTTGTATGAGTCGTTGATGCTTTAATTTATTGCATACTTGGTTAAATAGGTTATGTTGGAACATACTAATAAGAATTAGAAAATTTTGGTAAAACCGAATTTCACCTTTTAAGTTTTATAGGATCTCATTCCGCAATAACTTTGACAGCTAATGAGTTCTCAACATCCTTTATGTCAAGCTTCATTTCCAGGTACTCACACAAACAGATTCACCTACATCCATATGACACAGGAATACAAATCATTCTATCCCATGATGATGGAAAGGCATTCTCACGATCATTATTGAAGATTGAACAAATGTACTGACCAGCATCGAGTTTAGCTTTGATTGAACCATACACTCGTGATGATGATTCTCTCAATGATCCTATTTGCTCTCTAAAAATCCACACTGAGAATATCTTCAGTGCAGGATGTGAATATGGAGATTACTGTCTTGGCTCCAGAAATGAACATCGAAAAGATTGAGGAGAGAACTACGCCACGTTCATGGCGATAAGGTAATCATTGCCCACAACTGTATCGTTGGAACCCCAGCCTTGTTCAGGGTTCAACTTCACAGTGCCAACAACAACATTCTCAACATTTTGATCACTTCTAGATATTTTTAAATCCACATTAACATGAAGAACTGAGTAATCAGATAAAGCCATCCAACATCTTAAGAGCCTCAAACTACCATGATTTTCAATGAGTACCCTTTAAAATTCCTCTACCTGTTTATCGAAAAGGATACACACTTTCGAGCCCGAGGAAGAGTAGCCATATGTGTTGGCATACTTAACGAAAATTCTTCCACTGGCATCAAAAGAGTCTTTCTCCGAGGATCCTCTACCGTCAACATATATATTAATGCGAGAACTAACGCCACGTGGGATGACAATGTATCGAAGAGTGAGGGTGCCTCGTTCACAAGGAATGAATTTAGACAAAATAACATAAAAAATATGATAACTTTCAGCATCCACTATAAACTCTTGGTCTGCATATTCTCTGCATGTCTAGTCAAAGAGCTGCACAACTATGTTGCTTTCTAAGAGTAAGCCTCCATGGCTTACCTTACATAGAAAATCTGAACCCTTTAGTGGCAAAACGCTACCGGTGCCTACAAATTGTGGTGAATCACTCTCACACTTGAACAAATTATGCTCAACCAGACGTTCCCCATAATCATACTCAGCACGGATGCTACCATAAAGTGCAAGCGATTCATCTTCAGAAGCATAGTTGCAGATAACACATGCACTAAAGGCTGCGTTCGAACAAATCCTACGCCATGTAGCTTCTCTTCCTTCCTCTTATCCTAGTAAATACTAGTTAAGAATTCAAAAACTTCCTCGAATGGGGCATATGTCTAGACTGCAGCCACCACTCCATACTTTTGAAGCTTTTCCTCGATGAGGAGATCGTACTTGATCTTTTACTTTTCAAACTGTTTATCGAAAAGAGCCATAGCTTCTTCTTCCTTGATTAGGGTTTTCCCAATTCTTCTTGATTTGCACGGTTAAATAGTGCCCAAAATTTTAATTCCTTTTCTTGATGAGTTTGTCTCTTGAAATACAATCTTTCCATAAGCCATGAAAAGATCACGATTTAAAATGTAAATTGGAATAAATGAAGAAAATTTTTTTGGGTTGATCTTATACTTTATTACTACTACACATTGCATAATAAAATTTTAATATTGAAACTTAGATATTTTACCTTTTATTATTCTCATTAATTGTTTTTTTAATGCACCCTAAGGTGGGGGATATGTATTAGGTTCCCTAAACCTATGTAGAACCAAAAGATGTACAAAGATGTTTAGGATATTAAATCGGTAAGGCAACCTCGTTGCCTTCAAAAGAATAAACTAATAGTAGTGGACTAGTGGATGAAATCTGAAGGGAGTAAAGCTTGCTGGGTCGAGGTCTAGTGATGTGCTCGAGGGGCGGTGTGCTCGAGGTGTCGAGTGCCTTAGTTCTCGAGGGGTGGTGTGCTCGTGTTCGAGGGCTCCATAGTTCGAGTGCTTCAAGATTCGAGGGATCCATGGTGTCAGGACTCCATGGGTCGAGGTCTTTCGGTCGCGTGCTCGATGCTCCAGTCTCGAGTGCATTAGTCTCGAGTGCTCGATGCTCCAGTCTCAAGTGCTTGATGTTCCAGTCTCGAGTGCTTCAGTCTCGAGTGCTCGATGATCCAGTCTCGAGTGCTCGATGCTCCAAGGTCGAGTGGTCAATTCTCCAGGCTGAAGTGCTCGAGTGCTCAATGCACCTGGCTCGAGTGCTCGATGCACCAGGCTCGAGTGCTCGATGATCCAGACTCTAGCAGTGCTCGATGCTCCATTCCCGAATGGTCGATGCTCCAGTCTCGAGTGCTCGATGCTCCATTGTCGAGTGCTTGAATCTCCAGTCTTGAGTGCTCGATGCTCCATTCTCGAGTGCTCGATGCTCCAGGCTCCAAAATGAGAGCGCAATGGTCCAGGCTCCAGTCTCAAGTGCTCGATGTTCCAGTCTCGAGTGCTCGATGCTCCAATCTCGAGTGCTCCATGCTTCATGCTCCAGGTTCCAAGCATGAGTGCTCGATGTTCTAGTCTCGAGTACTCCATGCTCCATGCTCGATGCTCCAGGTTCCAAGTATGAGTGCTCGATGCTCCAGTCTCGATTGCTTAATGCTCCAATCTCGAGTGCTCGATGCTCCAGTCTCGAGTGCTCGATGCTCCAGGCTCGAGTGTTCGAAACCCCAGTCTCGAGTGCTCGATGCTCCAGGCCCGAGTGCTCGATGCTCCAGGCTCAAACAAGAAAATAGTCTATGTACAATGCCGTGATTCAAACTGATATCCTTCGAGGTGTCCAGTTCTCGAGTGCTCTGTAGCTCGGGGGCTCCAATACACGAAGCCACCAAAGCTTGATTGCTCGAGGGTGCAAGGGCTCTAGGGCTCCCTGTTCGAGTGTTCAACGCTCTAGGCTCGAGGAAGAAGTAGTCTATGCTCAATGGTGTGTCCTTACACAAAATGAAAAGAAAAACTCGGCAGTACCTATTATTTAGTAGCATGCTTCTGTGTTCGGATGTAAGGGAAATCATTTTTGTCCAGTTCGATAAAACCTCTGATGAAAGCTGGAATGTTAGAGATGCTAATGTCATGTTATGTTGGGAAGGATGGGTCGGTTTATGCTTTGAGATTGCATCAGCAACTGCAATACATTCCCTATATACATGTCTTCAAGTAGCTTGGTTAAGCTCAGTGTGAGTTTGGAAAGCTAAGACATATAGAGACCATTTGGCATATCTGGGATTGTTTATCATGTTCACTGCACTCATGGCATCTGATTCCACTATTCTTATTAAATCTTGTCTTTCCATGAGCATATGGAAAGACGATTATTCCCAAGACTTTGCCTTTCTCGATTGGAGATCATTTTTTCTCCTTTACTATTTCGAAAAAGGTGATATTTTTGGAGGGGGATTAAAGATATAAGGTAGGTTACTTATATTTTGATAAATTCTGTACGTGTCCAATGATAGCTTATTTAATATCAAACTTATTCCTTTTCTCAATATTTAGATTTTATCTTTTCCTTATAAATTTTGGGATGGTCTCCTATGAGGCAAACTAAACTTTAGACAGGGACCAAGGCAAACCACCTTCCAATAGAATTTGGGGCATGGGCGTAGTTACTTTGTTTTTGGCGCCATATTTAAAAACATTAAGAAAATGGAGAGACCGACGTGCAATCAAGAAACAAAATATTTAATTCAGGAAAAAATACGGGTTCTCTCTCTCCCTCTCTCTATTTTTCTCTCTCTAATTCGATTTCAAAGTAATCTAGAAAAATGTGATGCAATCTCAACGATATCAGCTCCAATATCGATAGTTACAGCTCCAATCTTGACGAATTCGAACGATGAACATTGACGAAGATTCAACCTGGTAAATAAATTTCTTCAGAAATCTGATTGCGACTCGCGATGGTCTGTAGCGAGGTTATTGCGAGGTCATTGCGACTCGCGATTACAAGACCTCCCAGCACTTAGAAAGAATTCAATCTTTTCTTACCAACATTCCAAGCTTTCTTCCCTTTCTCATTGATCTCATTCCTTCATCTCCCCCAATGCAATGCAATGCACTTCATTTTGCTACAAAATCACAGAAAAACACAACGTAAAAAGAACAAGACAAAATAACAAAAACTAAACAACAAAACCAAAATAAAAGGCCGAGTTTATTACGTTGTTGGCACGCAAATCTCCGTATATTTAAGGTCATCGGTACGAACCTAATGTTATCCATATGGTGAAGGCTTGAACCCCTTCACCATGAGTATCCAAAAGTAGAGAGATTGGGGTACAAACTTTCAAGAGGAAAGTTTTATTCAGGTGGGGATGGTTTAAAGGGAGTTGGGTGGTTAGGAGGCATGGGATTGTCTTTCGGCTCCTCTCTTATCTCCCTCAAAACTTCCAAAAATGGTAGAGTTGGTTCAATAGATGGGGGTAGGGGTGACTATGCTAATGAGTGTAGCATAATCACCCCTTCCTCATTTTTATCATCCTCAACAACCAACTCCTTATCCCCTTCAAACTCAAGATCATTTCCCATGGTGACCTCACTCACCGAATCCTCGAGTTCGATTTGGGATGGTGTATTTTTGGAATCACGAGCTTCCATTTGAGCCAATGCTTCTAATATACTCCTCACATGCCCTCAATGGCCTCAACACTAGAGGAGAGCCGGGTGTCTAGTTCTTCACTAGTAAAGTTGTTCAAGTTTGCTATTGTATTCATGACTTCCTCACATGTCAAACTTGAACTTCCTTGTTGGGCTTGGTTTTTGGGTATGGTATGAAGTATTTTTTACCTACCACATTAACATACTTATCTAGCAAGAATCACCACACATTACACACAAGAAGTTCTAAGTTCATGTTCTTAGATTTTCATGTAAAGGAGCTAAGGGATTAGTCACTTTCCTAACTTCCTAACACTTAAATCATGCAAACACTTTCTATTCTCAAACAACATGTGGCATAAATGAAGTAACACACAACATTAAGAATACATGAATGCTAAATAACAAAGGCTTCAAGAATGAGAAAAACAATATATTCACTACTTCGACTACTTGTTGTGAAGATAAATCTTCCATCCTTCTTAGATAGTAGTTTGCAAGAGTAAATTCAACATCTCTTGTCAAACCTCACCAATGACTCCCTTAGTACTAAGAGTATCCCATTGATGGCATTTAGCACGAAGAATCAACAAGCTTGGCAACACTTATAAACACTACACCGTGTCTAAGCATTTGACCAATTCATGCATTTACACAAGATTAGTCAAGAACGATCGACATTCATGGACTTCCATCATTTGCTACCTAAAACAAACATGACAACAAGTTCGACGTCATCACATTCCTCTAGAATCCTGGATGAGTACACAACCCCCAAGATGGACTAAGATGGCAAAAATGAAAATTTAGATCAACGAGACAAAGAGCATTGGTGCAAAACAGGTAATAAAAATTCTCAATATTGTTAATGTTCTGAATGAGATTAATATTTACATTAAAGTAGCATGATCAAATATCTGACCTATTTGTGTACTTCTATTGACGTTTTTATGATACTGAATGAGGTTTCCATAATTATCAGTAATGTTTTCTTTTTAAATATTGACATTTTTTAACACTGCCTTGATCATACACTTATATCTCCTTGATTGCTAGGAACCAGAACTGAGAGATATAATACCATGGCGTCTACGAATGAGAAGGAAATTCTAAAACTTGGTATTAAAGAGTGAGGAAAACATGAAAGCAAGAAGAATATTGGAAGAAACCTTTGATATCCAATCAACCACCATCAACGCCCTAACCTCACATGCCAAAGACACTAAAGTTTCAGAAACTAGCACAACACAAACAGAAAGCATACTTGCACCAATCTAGAATATACAAAGACAAAGGGAAGGAGCAAAAGATCTAAATCAGCACTCGAAAGGCCGAAGCCAAGTGCCAATGAATTTGGATCAAAGACACCAAACGCGCACATGTTCTAATCTGTTTTAGAGTTTTTATATACTACTGCATTGAACTACTGTGATTTTTGCTATTCAGTTGAAATTATTAAAACCTTATTTTTATTATGGAAGAACCTCATTTATTATCGAGGAACGTTAATAACATTTGGCATTAATATTTTTAAATTAAGAAAATTCTGAATAATGATAAACATTTTTATTACATCTACTGATGTTTCAATACTACAAATTGAGATTACAATTTTTGGAAAATGATGTGGTAAACCACTCAGGAAAGTTGGTTCTCTCCAAGAATCTTCTTACTTGCAAACTTATCTAGGAAATGATTATGGGAGATGGGCTCTGATGATCAAGTCATTTTTCTCTTGTTAGAAGTGGAATTTCTAAAGATAGTTGCACTTACCTTAGCTCCTCTGAAGCTTGTTGTATTTATAGGTTGTTAATATGGTTGTGATTACATGCTTTCCCAAATTGAGATCGTGGTTCATACCAAGATCACCACACTCTGTATTCATAGGTTCGTGCTCGTCGTTCACTATGTGTTTCTTGGTCCACGTTCTCTAGCATGACTAGAAGTCCCATGCGCAGCTAATCTATGCTTTGGGCTAAAATGGCTTCGCTTGTTTATTGAATAATATTGGGCTGGTCCTAGTGGCCATCAACCCTTAAACTGCTGGGCTACATATGCACCATAAGCCCCCCCCAGCCATGAAGACTAGGCAACATGGTGCAATATCTTTGAAGTGACTGAATGCAAACAGAAGTTGTATCGGCCGGTTTGCATTTGGTCTTACCTTCTTAGGAAGTGAGAAGTTTTGATGGGTGTGTGGCTGATACAAGTCTTCTGCTACAAACTTTTCAATTTACAAAATTGAATTTTGAATCCCTTATCACTATTGATGCAGATGATATCGAGGATTACGTTCGAAAGAGTCAAGATTCTATCCGCATTTTTCGTTGTTTGTTTTCATGTTTTCTTGACGTTTGGTTTTTCTTTTATATCTTAAATTGGGAATGTTAAAGGAGTGGCTTCATTTAGTGCACTGTCTATTCAACTACCACCGCCACCATGATATATGTAAAAGGTAAATCACTTTTGTGTCAGTACTCCATCATTGTGCTTTTGAACTTACTACCCTCCTTGATTCTGCCATTTCCTTTCTTTGTATTTTAAGTACTGGGGCCGTTTGATTGTGTTACTGCTATCCTTATGTATCATCTTTCCTCTTATGTTTGAAGAGTAAGGTTTGTTTTCCACTCTCCCATCTATTTATTGTACACTGTGAGGCTGATAATATATACCTTTTCTTAGATTTTTTGGCAATATACTAGTTGTTCTTTTCTCTTATAGAATTCCGGTCATCTTCTCCAATGTACTTTCTCCTGAATTTTGTTTTGACAGACTTTTATTTGTAGTCCTTCCATTAATTAACTTTATTATTTCTCCATCTAGGTTTCCCAATTATCCCCATGACTTCATCTAACAGTATCGAGTCTCCGGAAAAAGATGGTCATCCCGCTGGGAATTTTGGCCATGTTGTTGGATCCTTAACATAGGTAGTGTGTTGACTAGGTCGTATGTAGAAGAATTAAAAAGCTACTTCCTTTTTTCAACTTATTTTATGCTTTGTGGTCCAGCGAACTATGAATGTGTTTGCACTCTACCGTCTGGCTATATATCATGTTATATAGCCTATTTAAACTTTGGTCTCTATATCCCCTTCATCAGCACATAATTGATATTCAGCATTCGTACAAAGTGGCCCTGTTCCAATTTCACCCTAAGGGTATTGCTATTATAAAGGCAAGTTTGCGAGAAAGCGAATGCCTCTTTCACTCTTGAATTGTTTCACAACTTCTATCATCTTCGAAAAGTTAAAAACACTATGGATAAGTTTACCTTTTACCCTATTGTTTCCGGGGTTGCGCTCGTGAGCAATTTTCCTAGTAACGTTGGTAATTGGCAACCAAAGTATTTTTTTCATTAAACTAAAACAAACTCCTGAAACCATTTTACATCCTTAGAACTACAAGGTTCCTAATTCTAAACTTCATGGACTCAATGTCCACTTTATTGATGAGTTGGAGATCGTGGTCAGGCTTTGTTCTTATACACAACATCTCCGCCATGCCGATTCTTAAGCTTAAGGTGGTTTGTTCATTATTGTTTTGATGTGCATCATATGTAGTGTCTCTTATTTTGGAAAAGTTTCACTCTTTTTTATGTGTTCATTTGATTTATGATGTTTATTTTTTTCAAACATAGATCTGGGTAAAGGAGATATCGAGAAACCTTTCTTTGGGAGCGGAAATGAGGAGGGGGCTGATGATATCATTCAGCCTGATAATGTTACCGAGGGTGCCACCCATCCATAGGGTGGTAATGAAATAATCCCTAATGCTAAGGATAAGCCCCATGAGAGCATGGAAAGATTTAGGCATTGCTCTACTGCTGGACAAAAGGAGAAGAAAGCAAAGAAAGACAGAGGGCATAATAACCAATCAGGTTTGCAAACCTTGGTGCGAACAGAGAACTTTGCAATGATATCATGTCTAACCTCTCTTTACCTGATACGCTGGCTTTAGTAAGTTCATGGTTGAATTGTAGTAATCTTACCTGCAATTTAGTACTTGATATGTGAGGTTCCACCTGAATTTGTTTTACGTGTCCTTCTTTAGTAAGATTGGTGAAGGGCTTAAGCTTGTGCGCAAATGCCTTTCAAAATTTTCTATTGTTGACGAGTCTTTTTTAGAGAAGTATATGGCCTAGGAAATCAAATGTGCAAGTCTGGAAGCTTCTCTTAAAGTCGCCGAGGAGATATTGAAGACTACTGAGGAGAGAGCAAAGACTGTTGAGGAATAGATGAACGCTGCTAAAGAGCGCGCCTGGCTCGCTGAAGAGGTGGCAACTCAGCTTTGTGTTGAGTTAAAGGAGATGCGTACGAATGGACATGATTCTCCCAAATACCCTCAAATTCTTGTAGATTGACTTTGTAAGACCAAGTATTTCTATAAATATTTTGAGGACATTTCCAAGGAAACTCGCATTGTTGTTTACTTCGAAGCTGTAAAGGATCAGTGCAAGTGGAATCCCACTATTGGCTTGAAGGCCTTCGAAGAAGAAGTGTGCTGAGACTTTTGAGAAGAAGAGGGCAAAGTTGAACAATGTCTTTATTGAAAAAAATAGTTGATGGGGGACATGCCTATGCTTTTCTTTTGCATCTTGCCTATCTTGCCAATCTTCCTTCTGTGGCCGAGCTGAAAGAGTGCGAGATGGATTATGTGGAATATGTGCCATTTAAACCTAGCACTGATTCTATGACTCCTAATCTTGATGCTAGTGTGGCCAGTGAGGTTGATGAGAGCACTCAAACCCCTATTTAGCAGCTAAGCAAAGAAAATCCCTCTCAGCAGTTAAGCCAGGAAGTCACTGATATCGTTGTCCAGCCTACACCTAACCCCGTCTCTGAAGTTAGTTTATTTTTAGCATTCTTTATTTCTTGGATTTGGATTACAAACCTAAAACAATATTTTGATGTGTGTATGTACCATTTGTGCGAATTTAGATATGAAAGTTGATCTATTTGTTCTGTTCTATGCTTTCTCATTGACCTTACTTATGTGCTGGGCTTCAATATTTTGGTTGATCATAAATTCTTGAAAAGCCTTGACTTTATGGGACATAATGATTCTCTTTGTGAACCTATTAGCTTGCTTTGTGCCACCTGATCGTTCACCATAGAGTGTGAAGATGTGGTTTCTTCTTACCTATTTATCGCATATGGAATCACTTCCCATAAGCATTGGGTGACAACTCCCTATGTCGTCTTCATCTCCCTCATCGTCTACCAATTGTCCTTGTAGTAAGCTCATTCATGATAGTAATAATGTTAATTCACTTGGCAAGGACATTGTTCGCGGTTTGGTGGATCTTGAATATGATGACAAGTACTTACAAATCTAGGTATATGTTAAGTATATTCTTCTGGGTATTAGTGAACTTAAAAATAATTGGAATATGACTGTGAAAGATAGCCATGATGATTTGCGCAATTTACATAAAAGTGAGCAAAACAGTCTTATTCTTCTACAACAACTGAACATGGTGAAGATGATCAGGCAACAAGTATAAGCTAGAGATTATGGCACGAGTAAGACCCGTGAGGCCCATCATAAGACGTTGATCATTGATAAAAAATGTGTCTGTATTGATGATCTGCTAGGTGAGTTTGAGAAAAACAGGATTAGTGTGATCACTTATCAAATTATGTTCGTAGTTGGCAGGCAAAGTTCGATGAGCAGTTTGCTAGAAACACACAGCTGCGAAGTGAGAATGAGGAACTTTGCACTGAGTACAACAAACTTGATAAATATGTGTATAAACTTGAGCAAGCTTATGTTGAATATAACGAAAAAATCCAGGCTCTCCCTTCATCATCTTGCAAGGCTACTAGGCATGAAGATGTTACGATAGAATTTGGTGGTCAGAGGATGAATCTATTCAGATGCACATCCGGTCCCTAGAAAAGGAGATATAGGACTTGAGAGCTGAATTAAAAAGGTATGAAGAAACCATCAATGTTATGAGTATGTTATTGGATCGCGAGGAGTTTGGCCCCATCCGTGACTTCAAGGCATACTATTTTAAACATCTTGAACACATGGAGTGACATGCTTTTACACGGCATCCTGCTTATTTGCACATGAAGTGGCGTTACGAGCATTTGGGTAGTGAAGAAGAGGCCGATGAAGAGAAATAACATAAGGCTAAGCATTCTGATCGTGAAGTTGAGTGTGGCCACCGCTGTGGTGGATGGTCATCTTCAAGATCTTTGCGAGTCTCAAGGCATAGATAGATCCGTTATTTTGAACCACTTGTCTTTTCTTGTAATATTTTACTAAATTTTATCATGACTCTGTGAATCTTGCATCTTCATTATTACTGAATTAGCTATCATCCATCCTCTTTTGTTATGTGAGTCTTTGTTGGGAAAGTCCAAAGTTACGAGGCTGGCAGATCTATGACTCGCTTTAATTATAGTTTCATAGCCATATTTGTTTTGAAGCAAGGTTTATTACTTTCTTTGTTTGGAGTAAGTAGTTTACGAAAGATCTATTGCTTGATTTTGTTACTATATTAGAGACATATTAGCCTAATAGCAAGATATATAGCTTGTGATCATGTATTTGGAGAAGTTACAATATCTAAAGCTTGAAAAGATTGCGAGTGGTGCAAGATCTATAGCTTGCAATTGTTTGATTTGTGACATTGCAAGATCTAAAGCTTGCAATGATTATTAGATGTGCAAAATCTATGGCTTGATATTGTTTGATTTGCGAAGTTGCAAGATCCAAAGCTTGCAAACATCGGTAATGTTGTAAAATCTGTAGCTTGATGTTCACCAAACTGCTTGACTCAAAAAATGCGGGTGTTTTGATGGTAATATGGTTCAAAGAAATATATTCTATCATCTATAACTAAAGAATGAGAAATATGATCGTGGTCCAGCAATGTGGTTTTTTGTATTGGTAATATATTTCTGCGATAATGTTGCCTCAGAAAAAATTGAAAGAAAGCAACCAAGGATAATATCCTGGCGTCTGTACAGGTGGATGTTCGCTACTTTCTCCTTCCAATCTAGACATAAAAACTTTCTTAAGTTGATCAGATGCCACGTGTTCAGAACACTAGTACCATTCATCCTTTCTAACTCGTAGCTGTTGGACCTGAGAGAATTTGTGACTTTGTAGGGTCCTTCGAACTTTGGGCATAGCTTTCCTTGCTCCTCTGCAAAATTAGCTTCATTATTTCTTAGCACTAGGTCGCCCATCTTAAATCGTGTTTCCTTCACTTTCTGATTATAAGCTCTCACCATCATTTCCTTGTACTTAGCTGTTGTAATCGTTGCTAGATCCCTTTTCTCCTCCAGTTCGTCTAGTTCTAACCTTATCAGGTCTGAGTTATCTTTTTCCTTGTAATCGCATACTCGGAGGCTTGCATTGCCAATTTCCACTGGTATAACTGCTTCGTGGCCGTAAAAAAGAATATACGGTGTTTTCCCTATTGGTTCTTGAACAGTTGTTCTATACGAACATAAGGTATTTGATAATTCATCCACCCATCTAGTTCATTTCCTTCAAGCTGTTCTGGATTCCTTGAACGATAGTCCTATTCGTTACCTCCACTTGGCCATTGGCTTGAGGGTGCGCTAAAAAGGTGAACTTCTAGAGAATTCCAAGCTTGGAACACCAATCCGTGAATAAGCTGCTTGTGAACTGTGAACCATTATTCGTTACAATGGCATGTGGCAGCTCAAAGCACATACTATGTTTTCCCACAGATCAAGGCCTCATATTCTGCTTCGTTATTGGTAAGCGGGAAATCGAAGCATAGTGAGTATCTGTGTTTGTCTCCGTTTGGGTTTACGAATAGAAATCTTGCCCACATCTTTCTATGCTGGTTGCACCATCAACCAAAAATGTCCATGCCACATCTTCCTATTTTGTCTTGCCGTTATAGACCCTCAGGCTCTGATATATGCTCATTTTTTTTCTTCTTCACTGGTCATTTTTGCGATGAATTCTGATAGTGCCTGTGCTTTGATCGTTTCTCGTGGTTGGACCTGAATCTCAAATTGGCCTAATTCCAGGGCCCACTTTGTCAATCTACCTGATGATTCTTTCTTTTTGTGAACGTTCTTGATTGGAAAGCCATTGTAAACCACAATGTGATGAGCATGGAAATATGTTCGTAGTCTTTGCGCTGAGTAAACCAAGGCTAGGGTTAGTTTCTCCACTGGCATGTACGCTTTCTTTGTGCTCTATAATATTCTACTATTTTAATAGACTGGTACTTGTTTTTGGTCTTTAAGATGAACCAAAACAGAGCTGACCACTTTCTGTAAAATCGTTAATATAAGTATAACGTTTCTCCAGGGGTGGGTGATTTTAGCATATGCAGTGTTAGGAGTTGTTCTTTTAAACCATCATATGCTGTCTAGCATTATTGACTCTAGCTAAACTTCTTGGCCTTTCTTAAAACTTTGAATAGTGAAAAATACTTTTATGCCACTTTTGAGACGAACGAGCTGAGTGCTGACAATGACCCCATCAGAACTTGTACTTGTTAGACAGTTTGCTGTTGAGGAAGATTAACTATGGATTGAACTTTCTCTAGGTTGGCCTTGATTCCTTTTGAGAACACCTTGTATCCTATAAGAATTTTCCCGCACCTACCCCAGATACACACTTCTTAGGGTTGAGATTCATCCCTATGGCACTTAGTGTATCCAATGTCTCTTGCCAATCCGCAGTGAATCTATCCACCCCCGTACTTTAATAATCATGTCATTGACATATTAACATTTTTCCCTATTTGATTAGGAAATGTGTTATCTACTACTCCCTAGCATGTTGCCCCTGCATTTCTCAGGCCGAACGATATCTTTACGTAATAAAACATCCCAAAGCTTTTATAAAAGCCATTTTCTCTGGGTTTTCTGGATTCATTAATATTTGATGATATCCCTTGCACGTGTCCAAAAATGCTAGCACATGATACCCTGAAATTGTCCAACTAACCGATCAATTTTTGGTAGAGGATAATAATCCTTAGGGCACATTTTATTCTAATCCGTAAAATCAATACACATCCTTCATCATGCATCTAACTTCTTCACCACAACTGGGTTTGCAAGCCACTTTTGGTATATGACCTCTTTTACTATGCCAGCTTGAAGTCATGTTGTAACCTGTTCTTTGATTGCTTTCTTCCTGTTATTAGCAAAGCTGCACTGCATTTGTTTAACTGGTTTAACCGCATCACTGATATTAAAAGAGTGTGTAGCTATGTGCGGGTCTACTCCTCCCATGTTATGAACACTCCATGCAAAAGTTTCTTTGTGTCTTCACAGGATTTCTATGATTCTCTTCTTCTCTTGATTGGGAAGGTATTTCCCTATCCTTACACACTTTGAGTTGTCTTCGATATCCAAGTTAACTAGCTCTATTTCTTCCCCTAGGTCCGCTGCCGATTCTAGATGATTTAGAAATTCTCCATTTGAGATCATGTTAACCATCTTCGCTTTATCTCCCAATCTTCGTTCCTTCATTGTGATAACATGCATTGCCTCGCAGTTTGCTGGTTTCCTCTTATAGTTTCAATTCGGGCTAGAGTTGGGAATTTCATGACCAGGTAGTAAGGGGATCATATGGCCTTTGCTTTGTTCATCCATGGTCTTCCTATGATAGCATTAAATGTGCTTGGAGCATCCATGACTACGAAGTCACACATTATGGTGCAATTTCTTCCGCTTGTATATTGCCTAAAGGCATTTTTTATTGCCCTGTGAATCTAACTAGAGAGGATGTGGATTTTTTTAGGTCCATTTGTTTGAAACCTAGCCTATCAAAGCAGTTGACATATAGTTTTTTGACTGCACTTCCATCATCTATGTACACTCTATGTACAGTGGAATTTCCATTTTTTTCTATAATGGCCATGGGGTTGTTTTGAGGCAAAGCGTTTGGCATGCATCCTCTTCGCTGAAGGTGATCGTCTCATCCTGATCGGAAACTTCTGTCAACAGGTTATTGTGGGGGAGAGTATCATGCTCTAGATTACCAGGCATTATTAGACAATGACTCTGTAGATCCTTGTATAGACAAGATGACTGTTTCTGGCACTTCATCTCCTTCATCCTCGTTGCAGTCAATCATTGCAGTCATCCTTCGATTCTTTGGCAATGTGGGCGATGTCCCCTGATTCCTTGCTACGGTGTTTGTTGTTTTGGTATTTTTGCCATACTGGTTTCCCTATTCTCTTCTATATTGACCTAAGAGGTCATTCCTCACATTTTCTTCAATTTGTCTTCTTAGGTCTTGCAATACTCGATGTTATAGCCATGGTCCTTGTGGAAAGCACAGTAAAATTCCCTGGATCATTTTTCTGGTGGTACTAGCATGGGTGTTGGTTCTCGGAATAAATCCTTGTGTTCTTACCATATTTCTTTCCTTGGCCTTATCAAAGGCGTATCAAGATTTATTTCGTTGATTGCTTCAACAAACTCGGTTTCAAGCGAAATGATTTGAAGAAGTATACATCCCCTCTTGTAGGCTTTCCTAGACGAGCAGAGACACCCTTAGGTAGTATACAATTTCCAATTACCATAGATGAGAATGAAAAAAATTGCACTATCATGTGAAAATTTGTTGTCATTGATGCACAAAGCTCATTCAACGGTATCATTTGTTAAAGATGGATGAACTCAACTAAAGCGATATGGTCTTCATATCACTTAGTAATGAAGTTTCCAACTCCAATGGGGATCAAAACGATACAAGGAAATTAACAAACAGCTAAGAAGTGCATAGTGATGGCAATGAGGGCAGGAAGAAGTGCTGAACAAACAAAAATGGTCAGCACCATCCTGGATAAAGGCTTGTTCAAGCATATGGAACCTCAAGTAGATCTCACAGAGGAAACAAAATTTTGTCATTTTAGACGAGGAGGACACTTCTAAGTGTGTCAAGGTATTAAAATATATTCCAAGCAAAGTAAAAGAAAAAGTGAAGAAAATTCTACGAAGTCACAAAGATACATTTGTGTGGACTGTGCAGAACATAGGAGGAGTCAATCTAGACATAGCTACCCACTCCCTAAATATTGATGAGTTGATCAAGAAAATTAAGCAAAAGCAATGAAGCATCGCTAGTGATAGGCAAAAAGCAATCGAAGAGGAGGTTAGAGCATTGCTCTATGCCAGTATCCTTAGGGAAGTAATTTATCTAAAGTGGTTGGCAGGTTCAGTGATGGTAAAGAAAGTAGACGCATGATGGAGGATGTGCATAGACTTTACTGATCTAAACAAAGAGCTATCTGTTACCTAAAATTTATCAGGTTGTGAAAGAAATATCAGGTTACAAAGTCCTAGCATTCTTGGATGCATACAAAGGATACCACCAGATATTGATGAATCTAGAAGATGCAAAAAAAAGGCTTTCATAACAAGCTTTAGAGGCACCAATACCAGGGGAGACTCCATACTTGTACCTGGAAATTTCAAGAAAAGAAATGATTTAGGTCTTGGTTCATCAAGAAGGGCAAAGATAAATGTCGGTGTCCTACATCAGTAGGATATTGCAAAGCGCAAAAATGGTGTACTGGCTGATCAAAAGATTAACTCTTACACTAGTCGTCTCAGCTTGGAGGATGCGAAGCTACTTTCAAAGTCACAACGTAGTGGTGTATAGTGACTTCCTAATCAAAAATATGTTGAACAAGCTAGAATCGTCCGGAAGAATGACTAAATAGGCTATCGAATTGGGACAGTATGAGATCTAGTTTCAGCTGAAAACTGCAATGGAGGCACAAGCCTTAGCAGATTTCATAGAAAAAATGATGAGCGTGGATACACAAGAAGCAGGCACACCAGATAACCTTGGAATAGACAAAGGTAAATCAAAATGGATGGACATAGCATGGAAATTGTTCGACAAATGGGGAATTTATTTAGTTGGACCTTTCCCTAAGGAGCTGGTAATGTGAAGTTTCTAATCGTAGCAATATACTACTTCATGAAGTAGGTGGAAACGAAGCCATTGGGAAGATTCACGTCAGAAGCAACAAGAAAGTTTGTTTGGAAAAACATGGTTTTTCGGTTCCGTGTTCCTCAAACTATTGTGACTTATAATGATATGCAGTTCACAAGTGGAACTTTCATTGTGTGGTGCTCAAAGTTAGAGATTGTGAAGAAGTTCACCTCTATAGCTCATCCCTAAGAAAATGGCAAAGTGGAGGTGACCAACACAACATTAGTCCAAGGAATTCAAAACTGATTGGAGGGAAAGCGAACTGGATGGGTAGATAAGATTCCCAACGCATTGTGGTCATGCAGAATAATAGTGTGAACACCCACTAGAGAAACATTGTACAACTTAGTTTATGGTTATGTGGTAGTAATAATAGTTGAAATTAGTAACTCAAGCCTTAGAGGGGAAAAATACAATGAATGCAGTAATCCCAAATGATGAGATTGGATTTGGATGAACTTAAAGAGAAAATCTAGAATGCAATGATCATATAGGCAAAGTACAAGGAGAAGGTGGCCAGGGAATATAATAACAATGTCAAGAAGACACAATTTTGAGTTGGAGATCTCGAGCTATGGAAGAATGAGCAAGTCTAAAAGAAGAAAAAGTAAAACTATGACCAAAGTGGGAAGGCCCGTACAAGGTAACAAAAGCGCACAAATCTAATTGCTACGAGCTCGAAATATTGGATAGTGGCAGCGTCCCAAACACTTGGCATGTGATCAACCTAAGGAAGTTCTTTGTTTAGATCCTTAGTAGGTGTTAGGAAGAGCTTAGTTGTACAGGAGCCATGATATGATCATTGGTGGCCTTGTTTTCGGTAGGCATCATTGTTTTGTTTCAGGCGCGACATCATTATGACCGTACATAATCAATATCAGAAAATGGCTTCTGTGGCAACTCACCTATAGTATTGTTCACTTACATGTTATGAAAAATTCACAGTAACACATAAAAAAAACAAAATATCACATCTTGCAACCAGGAATGAGTACATTTGTACAATCGCAACATGGAAAACTATAGATCTTGTTAAGATACAAATAACAAAATCAAGGAAGCAAAAAAAGAAAGAAATAAATCTCATGGTTTCGCTCAGTATAGGTTTACAACCTCAATCTTGCAAGCTATAGATCTTGAAAAAAGTTAAATGTTCCTACAAAAACAGCAACAAAAGCAAGCAATGGATATTCTGGCTTTGCACAATATGGTTTTACAACCTCAATCTCACAAGCTATAGATCTTGAAAAAATAAATGTAAAGGCATATATGGCAATGAATACACTGACAAAATCAAGAAATAGATATTTCGGCTTCACACAATATAGACTTACAAAGTCAAATTCGAAAGCTATAGATCTTACAAAAAAAGAAACACAAAGGCATGTGTGCCTACGAAATCAGCAACAAAAGAAAGCAATAGATCTTGTGGCTTCGCAAATTTTAAGTTTACATCCTCTATCTCACAAGCTATAGATCTTGCGGTAACAAATGAAAACACATTGAAAATATAAATGTGACATTTTATTGAAAGTAAAAAGTTAGCACAAAACAGAAGTACATAGATAGTACTCAAATTTTTTGGAGAGGGGAATTATTACATTGAACCAAAACAAGTTATCTATGTCTCGGTGCACGAGATGGCCCAGTAGAAGATGAACTACCAGAGCGGCGATATTGTTCAGCTTAATGTCCCTCCTCAGATAAAATATGATCATAGTGCCATTTTATATATAAGTAAACAAGATGGCAGGTTTGACCACTTCACTGCATACGATTAAGATGCTTTGTATAGTACACTTGAAGTCAGTTATAGGACCGAACTCTTTGCGATCAAGTTGAGCACTCATCACATCCACGGTGGCTTGATAAATTTTATACAAATCCTCCAAGTTACGTATCTCCTCCTGTAGCTGACGAATATGTAATCTAACAGACTTAGAAAAATCCCCACAACTAGAAGAGCCACGATTCTCTGCGGAAACAACCTTCAGTTTATCTTCATAATCAATACAAGCTTGTACAAGCTGATGTATGCATGAGTCAAGGCGTTCGCACTCAACATGAAGGTAACCATTATTACTACGCAATTGGGTATTCACAGCAAACTGTTTCGAAACCTGTTCTGCCACCCCATAGAACACGTAGAAAGATGTTCGCATTCGTCCTACTTCTTCTTCAGACGATCCAACAATTAGTCAATACGAGAACACTGCTTATCTATGATTACAATTTTCTAATAAGCCTCGTGTGCTTTATTCGTGGAAAAATTCTTCGCTTCTTCTTGTTGACCAATCATTTTAACCAAGCTTAGCTGGTGCTGCTGAATAAGCTCATTCTGTTTAGCACAAAATATTTTCAACTCATGGATATAGTTTTGGGACTCATTCATGATCTCTTTCCATCCAAGCTCCAGATCATTGACACTAAGAAGCATATATTTGAGACAAACGCTTAATGGCATTGCCCATTCTTGAACGCAACTCGAATGTACACACTAATGAATTCAAGATCAACTAAGTTGTGAACAATATCTTTGTCAAGGGATTCAATATTGTAACCAATAGGAATAAACTTACTACAAGGGCAATTCTAAGGCAGAGACAGAGATGATGAATAAGTAGAAACGTGCCATCCAAGACATAATGGAATAGATTCTAAATCATAACTCCCAACATTTGGAAAAATAATCAATGGAAAGAAGCTCAATATATTCCTTAGATAGGGAACGAGTAGCCTCAACCAGCTTACTAGGGCAGCAAGAATTGGAAGATATAAACTCAAGTCAAGAAGGTTTAGAAACTCATGGTCGATCAAAATATTAAAATATTGCATATGAATAAATACGAGGAAAAAGTATGAAATTAGAGTTCATATACAAAATTTAAATCCAAAGCAGTATATATTCAAACAAACATTAAAATATCGTTATACATCACCGACAAATTCAAATGTTCCTAAATTAAGCCATATCTTTGAAATTAACTTACACTAGAAGGAGTAGTAGACACATCATGGGTAACAAGAGAAAAACCCCCATCGTTCACATTCTAATAACGAATCTCCATGTCTGCATTGACCTCTGGGTCAGTAGAGGGATTCGGATAAGGAGAATCAAATAGAAGGCTGCCAAGATAATCAACTTGACACTTTCGTAACTCAGAAATAGAAAGCAACGAGCGAAGACCACCAAGATGAGACAATAAGGCATAAGGATGCCCTCCATAAGAAATCTTTATACTAAACTCAACATTTAGCACAGTCTCCTGCTGCTCTAGTACCACCTTGCACTTAGCTAATGATGAGGGCAATCCTTTCACTTTCCGGGCAGGATTTGCCGTCCGCAGATCCACCAAAGCCTCGCACCAACCAACGTTTCAAACAACACTAGAAATCTCTTCAAAAAGGTTGAAGAAGCACTTCGTTTTTAAAAGCCAATCATCTAGAACTTGGGGATAACTGGGCAAAACGGGACCGTTACTCCGCATCTCCTCCAACTCAGAGCGGAGCATATTGGCTTCTTCTTCAGCAACTTGTGCACACTTCAATGCAGCTTCAAGAGAAATATTAAGAGCCTAGCGCTCTTTCTTGTTAGCCTTAGGCTCCTCCTACAACGAACTATCCTCCTAGGTAAATTTAGTAACCCGCTCAGCAAAAAGATTGAGGCTTTCACAAATCTTATGACATTGCTAGAAAAAATACAAATGAATATAACAATTAGACATCGTAATAAGAGTATATCAAAATAAGACAAAAACCATTGAGCAAAGTACATATATAACCCTACGATAATTGACAAAAGTGCATATACAACCCTACGATAATTGAAAGTGCAAATATAACCCTAAATATCAAAGTTATGTGTAAATAACCTTTTCCGGCACTTTAAGGTTGGATTTAATTGAAAAGAGTATTTTAACCTTCCAAAAATAAAAGAAAGAAAAGAAAAATGACTACTATTTTGACATTTTTCATTCAAACGTGCAATCTCCATCTCCAATATCCGCCGTTTGCAATCTTCTTCTTCCATTCTTCGCCTTACAAATCTCCGGCGTTATTGCGACTATGAGGTTCTCATGTGGAGATGGAAGTTCTTAGATCGGGTGGAAGCATAGCGATTAAGGTTAGGTTTTCAGATGTGATTTCCCAATAGATTCAGTCGGAGGAATTTAAAGAAGGTGAGATATGGTCGAGGAAAATCATCAGATTTGGCTAGAGGAATTGAAAGAGAGCGGGATATGGTCAGGGGGAAGTATATAGCGTGTGGCGGTGGAGCACAGCGACACAGCGGTGGAGCAGCGGTAGTAGAGCACGACAATGCAGCGATGGTGCAGAGGCGAACTGGAGTAGTTGGACGGAATCACGGTTGCGGATGGTATCGCAGATGTTAACCATATCCAACATTTTTGGGTCTCAGATAGCAGAGCGGTACAGGTTTGACCTGACACTTTTTGAGGTAGCATCGGGTGGCGATGGCGTGGATGGTGCATTTACCAGGATGGTGAAGTAGTCCACAGCGGTGCTACTGAATGCGTATGCTAGAAAAGGGTACCCGTATTCTGCGTGGAAAGTCAAGACAATGGTGATTCGGGATCTAGGATAGGTCACGGCAGAAAGATGGTGGTGCGCCACAGATGCTGGTTGATGGTTAGGTGGAGCTAGGATGGGTCTTAATTTTTCAGTGCTTGGATGAGCATCACCGAAAATAGTGACCGATGGTGGTGGAGGTGGTGGGAGAGTGGCGAGCAGAGAGAGGGGTTATTGGTGGTTGTTAGCGGAGCTGAGGAGAAGATGGGGCTAGGGCTGATTGATGGTGGTGGTGGAGTGGCGGAAGTGTCACGATGAAGGTGGAGCCGGAGCAGTGGTGGTGGTGTAGTAGCAGCGGCAGTGCAGTGGACCACTAGTGGTGGTGATAGCAATATAGTGGTAGGTCAAGGGTCATTTTTGTCTTTTAAATTTTTGTATTAGGCTGAAAGGACCTTTTGGCCATTTCCTGTCAGTCAACGGTCAGAAATGGCCAGTCAATGCCAAAATATAGTCTTTAGGGTTATATTTGCACTTATGCAAAGTAATTAGGATTTTATTTGCACTAAAATTCATCTCAGGGTTATAGCTGCACTTTCTCAATTACACAGGGTTATATCTTCATATTTCCCAAAACCATTTGAAAGCTACAACGAACATACTACGATTATAGATTTGTGAAGAGAGAGTTTAGAGATAGTGGCAGGAACAGTCCCTTCTATCAACACATTACTTCTTCGCAACGGAGGACTAAAATGAGACTGACCGGTGCGACCTCTTTTCTCATGGTGCACCAAGGCGGTTGAAGAGCCATCACCCCATTTATTTTCTCTTTCTTTCTTTAATGGTAGCAGCAGCGGCATCTAAAAATACCTCCTGTCCTTCTGGTACCTTACCTTCAACATCTTCTAACTGAGGGTTTGCCATGGCAAGGTTCTCCTAAAAGACACCGTCTGCATCAGTACTATGTGGTCGAACAGACACGTTGTCTATTTCCTCATCCTCCTCATCAGGTATAAATGACCTATTAATATGGCACCTGACAAGATAGCAAACATACAAACACAGATGAGCAACATGAAAAGATAAACACAGATAAGCAACACACAAATTGAGAACAGACAAACATAGATGAGCAACCCGAAAACAACAAGGGATAGAAATAACGCATGCAAATTAGAGAA
This sequence comes from Rubia yunnanensis, assembly GCA_037428765.1. Lineage (NCBI taxonomy): Eukaryota > Viridiplantae > Streptophyta > Magnoliopsida > Gentianales > Rubiaceae > Rubia > Rubia yunnanensis. The sequence goes on along the minus strand of CM075061.1, from coordinate 40,711,895 downwards.
CCACAAGATAGCAACAGGTAAACACCTTCAGTATCATATTCAGCATGGCATAGACCTATGGAGTGTTCACTCAGTTTCATCACAACCTCGGAATTAGCAGTGAAACGATCCCTGGCCTAGGAAGCTTAGACTTACAAACATTATAGTTCCAAAATGGAAGGATCTCTTTGCATTCTTGATCTAGTTTTACAAAAAATATTGTACCATACGGTGCAGTTACTAGGGAACCCATTGACAAACTCAACACCAGGAATAACAGGATAAAAAGTGAATTTGTCCAAGGGATTTTTCATCTTATGAAGCAGATACAAGCTGCGAAATAAGTCAATAGAAAAATGGACATTCGCTTAAGTACACATATATTAGAAACCTAAAACGATCGCTACTCCCTTAGGATGAAACTAGGACAATGCAATTTGGAAGGGGAAGAGGAAATACCAAAGTTAAGATAATGTAGATAACAAGATGTGTAACCAACAGGAGGAGTGCAAACACTCTCTAAATTAAGAGGGGCTTTAATTTCAAACAAAGACATGAAAGGAAAACTCGTCTTTAAATTCTCCAAGCAACCATCAGACAAAATGCAATTAGGTGCAGAAGAACCAGTGAGATGATCAGAATCATCCTCAGAGTTAACATCGTCAAGTCGGACATCCTATTAATCAGGTAGGAGTACTAAAATTTGAGATGAAAACCCTATTAATCAGGGTTACAAAACACAGATAGAGTATTATGGAAAAACTTTAAAAGTAAAAAAAGTAGTACGCCAGAGAAGATAACCAGAAAAGATCTGATTCAATTGTAAATAACAAATTGGAAGAATGCAGATACCATATGGATTCACAATTGAGAGAAACGAGTAGAGCAAAGAAAAATGTAGGAAAAAAAAGCCTAGAAAAACTTACGCTTTGAGAGGATGGAGTATGATGATGCACATGGAGAATAAGAAGAGGCGAGGAAGATGAAGAACTGAGTTGTTCGAAGAAGCAATAAAGTCTAATATTTAATTTCAGACACTGAAATGTCAAAAACGAGGCATTCAATCAATCAGAAACATCATGATTAAATTCTGACACAAAAGCAAGTTATCTTTTACAAACATTGAGATGGCGGTTGTGTATGAATAGGTGGTACCCTAAACAATGACAAAATTAAGTCAATAGGTTCAAAGCACTTTATAAGGGAACAAAAGATAATGGAAGGCTAGAAGAATCGGAACAGCATAGTGAATAATGAGGAAAGAATCTCGGCTTAGATCGCAATAGCTATGCCTATTAGAAGTCATAAGCATGAAGTATGAATTCAAATTCAAATTAAAAAAGTAGGTTAGCAAACTATTGCTAATCAAGCTAGACAGACACAAATGTCCCTCTTCTTCCCTTCTTCTTCTTCCCTTCTTCTTCTTCTTCTTCTTCTTCATCTCGATCTTCCTCCAACGGCTATATCTTCATCTGATACGTTTCTCCAGATTTCCCCTGGGGAAACCATGGCGTCGCCGATGCCTTCTCCACCGGTTCCCAATCCCCCTATCCCCCAGGGCCACAAAAGCTTCATCCAAGCGCTAAACACCAAACAAACTCCCCTGCTCTCATCACTCCCGGACACCCCAAACCTACATCCGATTACTGAATTCAAAGGCAAAATTGCATATATCCTCCCACCTGATGAAGGAGAACTCCTTGCTTCGCATTACCAAAACGCCCTAGTTGGGAAATTCATCCGGGGGAAACCTCCTATGGATTCTCTGCTACAAGCCTTTAAATCTATAGGTTTTAAATCCAAATTTCAGATTGGTTCAATAGATTACCGACATGTTCTAATTCGATTTCAGGAAAGCGAGGACTATCAAAGGTGTTGGATGAAGGGGCTTTGGACAATCCAAGGATACTCGATGAAAGTATAGAAGTGGTCGACCGATTTCTCACCCTCGGTGGAATCCTCCATTGTGCCGGTCTGGGTAACGTTTCATAATCTGCCACTACATTTCTATAACAATTCTGCAATAATAGGTATTAGCTCACAGGTTGGAAGATTTCTTAAGATGGATGCAGCCACCAAATCCCTAACTAGACCATCTGCTATAAAAGTTTGTGTAGAGATTGATTTGTTATCACAGCTCCCAAACTCAATTGTGGTAGGAATAGGGAACAAGGTGGCCGATTACCCAATAGAATATGAAGATCTGCCTCAATACTGCTCTCACTGTAAAATGTTAGGTCACAACAACTTAAAATGTAACCAGTTGCACCCTGAGTTAAGGAAAATAACTTTGAAAAAGACAGAAGTTCCTCAGGCTAATTTTCATATGGAGAACAAAAGACCAGAAGTACAATCAAAAGAACTTAACATGGAAGGATCCTCTGATCTAACTGTTCTTCAAAAGGAAAAGGAATCTCAAAATCAAAAATCCTTTTTATTGCAGCAAGAAATTACAAACAATATGCTTAAGTTTAGTCATAAAAAGAGAAATGCAACTTTTTATTCTCTTGATGATATATCTAAGCCAATAACTACTTCTTTTTGGAGGAAAAAGAATCAGTTAAATGAAACACCTCAACCCCAAACAAAAGCTACACATGAACATGTAGTTACTATCTCTAATGCTTTTCAATCATTAGATGATTTTCAGGAAGACTTGGAAGATGAGGCAGTAGAAGTTTTTCATGAATCTGTGGAATCACAGGATGTAATTCCTCAGATTATCTCTGATAATATTGAGACCTCTGTTCCTAATCATCCTTTTGTTGAGAAACTCCCAGCAGGAGACACAGAGCAGATTATTTCAGAAGAAAACACAGGAGCTAACAAAGGGGATTCACTCAGAAATGAAACTGATAAGGAGGAAATCATGCAGAATAAGGTTAGCTCTCCTGAATTGGTTTCCACTCTGGGTAATATAGAGACAAGTAATGGTAGGTCAGGTGATAAAGGAAAGACAACAACAAAGAAAGTTAGAAATTTAAGATCTTCACAGAAAGCTAACCCCAAAATTTTTAAATGATTAGATACACCATAATAGGAAATGTTTTAGTGTGGAATGTCAGGGGTATTGGAACTTCAGTAGAAAGATTAAAGGCCCTAAAACTTAAACATAGAATAGATATTCTGTGTTTAATAGAACCATGGCAAGAGAAACAAAGGCTCTCAGTATTAAAACATGATCTTGGATACCATAATGCTTTAGCTGCACAAACTGCCAAAATCTGGATTTTATGGGAACCTTCCTTCCACATTACAATTTTAAATGAGACAGATCAATATGTTCATGCTAACATAACTGAATCAGCTTCATCTTTTACCTGGCATTGTTTCTTTATTTATGCAAGTGTGCATAGACAATTGAGAGAGGACTTATGGAAGGATCTAAATGACATTGTTCAAGCCCCCTCTATATACATAGGAGATTTTAACACAGTATTGTCAGTATCTGAATACAAGGGAAGAAAGTCCACACCTAAAAAGAGCATGAGACAATTTAAAGACTTCATAAATTTTAAGGACTTGCATGAAATTCCTACTGTTGGGAATTCTTACACCTGGAGTAACAACAGATTTAAGGATAAATGCAAAGATTTGATGTTTCAAAGGCTAGACAGGGGATTAGCTACCATTGATTGGTTGGAGCTTTTCCCTAATAGCTCCATCCAAGTATTAAATAGGATGACTTCGGACCACTCCCCCTTACTTCTATCTGTCCAATCATCTGAGGAACAAGCACCTAGACCATTTAGATACCAGGACATGTGGTCAAACAGACAGGAATTTCTTGATTTGGTAGCTAAAAACTGGCAGATAGCATCCCCTTTTCAAGGAATGTACAGGCTTGTATTTAAATTGAAAAGGTTAAAGATGGAAATTAAACAATGGAATAAAATACATTTTGGTAATGTATCACAGAATCTAGAAAAATATGAAAATGTGGTCAGAGATCTGGAAGTCACATTTCAACAAACAAATGATGATTTAATCCTTAGTGAGTTGAATAACTCAAAACAGTTGCTTATGAGGGCTCAAAAAGAAAAATTTATATTTCTTAAGCAAAAAGCTAGGATTAACTGGTTTAAATTTGGTGATGCCAACACTAGCTATTTCCACCACTCAGTTAGAGAAAAGAGAACCAAAACCAGAATAAGCAAGATTAAAGATGGGAATGGCATTTGGATCTCTGATCCTTCTCTAATCAAAGAGGAAGCAGTGAGATTTTATAAAGAACTTTTTCATGAGGAAGATAATCACATAGAGGGGACTTTTCTTAATCACTTTCTCAAAGAAATACCTAGGATAGTTACTGATCAGCAAAATGATCATCTCTTATCTCCCTTCCAACTTCAGGAATTAAAAAATGCAGTTTTTTACCTAAATCCATCTAGCTCACCTGGACCTGATGGATACTCAGGAGCATTTTTTACCACTTTTTGGGAAGTAATCAGTACAGATCTCTTGGAGGCTGCTAATGATTTCTTAAAAACTGGAAATATTCCTAAAGCTATCTCTAGTACCTGGTTAACATTGATACCCAAAAAACCTGTTCCAGTAACCTTTTCTGATTTCAGGCCCATAAGTTTATCTAATTTTGTGAATAAGGTTTTCTCTAAGATGATCATGGAAAGGATAAAACCACTAATGATTTCTCTCATATCTCCTGAACAAAGTGCCTTCATAACAGGGAGAGACATATCAGATAACATAATTATGATGCAGGAAATGACTAGAATTTTAGTTAGGAAATCAAAAGCTCCAAACCTCATCCTTAAATTAGACATGCAGAAAGCTTTTGACAGGGTATCATGGTCGTTTCTTAACTCTATCCTGTTGCAATTTGGATTTCATGGATTATTTGTGCATAGAATAATGCAAAACATAGCCTCAGCTCATTTTTCAGTGCTAATAAATGGTGTAACTTCAGGTTTTTTTGCTGCAAATAGGGGCATTAAACAAGGGGATCCTTTATCCCCTTTTCTGTATAACATAGTTTCTGAGGCCTTTTCAAGAAGCCTTAAAAAAATGTTTCATCTAGGCTATCTACAGAACTTCAGATTACCCAGGAATTGTCCACATATTACTCATCTTATGTTTGCAGATGACACAGCAGTTTTTCTGAATGGTAATCAAAAGAATCTGAAAAGATTTAAAAAATCCTTGCATGCATATGAACAAACCTCGGGCCAGAAAGTAAATTTTACCAAGTCTAACTTCTTTGCTGACCCTAAAACACCAGTGGATAGAATGCAATTAATTTCTAGGACCTTAGGTATGACAAGAGGCACATTTCCTTTTAAATATCTAGGGGCTCCTATTTTTGTAGGAAGAAATAAACAAGTGCACTATCTACCTGTTTTGGAAAGAATGGAAAAAAACTTTAAACAACTGGAAAAATAAGTGGTTAAGCTCTGCAGGAAAAATCATTCTCATTAATCACTGTTTCTTATCCATTCCAATACATCTGTTTGCAGTACTAAGTCCACCTAAAGTAGTCTTAAGAAAAATGGAAAAGCTAGCATCAGGACTTTTTTGGGGGCAAAATGAGATCACAGGAAATAGAAAGAAATGGAGATCATGGAAAAAAATGAGTTTCCCAATTCAAGAAAATGGAATAGGATTTAGAGACATTAATGCAACAGTTGATTCCTTCTCTTGTAAACTTTGGTGGAAACTACAGCTCAACAAGTCTCAATGGACTCAACATCTGTGGTCTCTCCCAAAATCTTATAAGAATTCTCACACTTGGCAGAGAATTTGCAAGGTAACAGAAATAGCTAACAGTTTTACTAGAATTCTCTATGGAAAAGGTTCTTGTTCCTTCTGGAATGCAAACTGGATAGGTAGTGGTGCTTTATTTTATGAATGGCCGGATGGAATGGACATTCCATTCCCTCAGATAAGCTTGAGCTCTTTCATAGCTAACAAAAATCACTACCTACCAATATTGGAGCCTCATTTGGCTACCACTACTAATCTAATTTTGCAGGAAGTGACACTTAAACACACGCATGAGGATAGACTGATTTGGACTCCTACAATGGATGGCAACTTTTCAACTAACTCAGCTTATAAGAATCTTAGACAAAAAGGTACACAAATCTTATACCTTCATAAAATCTGGTCCCCTTTCATTCCCTCCAAAATGTCTGTGCTAATTTGGAGAGTGCTTAATGGAATCCTACCATTCGATAACATTTTATGCAAATTTGGTTTTTCCATAGCATCTAAATGTCCTTTGTGTAGGAATCATTCGGATACTATTGACCATTTCTTTAACTCATGCCCCTCCTCACTTGAAATTTGGAACAGATTTAACTCCATCATACATCTTCATCTCCCAATTTTTAATAGTTTCAGAAATCGGGTTGAATTTTATTTATCTAAAAGGGCAGACTCGAAGTTAACCTCCATAGTGATTAAGGCAGTCTTAATAGTCACATCTTGGTCCCTCTGGACTCATAGGAACAAGTGTCTACATGATAATCAGCCATTTTCTCTTGATGCATGCTTTCATAATGCTAAGGAGTTGATCAAGCTAATCTTTACTGCACATCCACTTAGAGGCAAAAAAGAGAAACATAAAGACCTAATTCAAGCAGGCCTTATACCTGATATATTACATAGGAAGAAAAAAGAATTTGTAGCTGTAAGATGGGAAAAGCCACATTCTGGATTTAAACTAAACACAGATGCCACATGGATATCTGGGGGTATTTCTTCATGTGCAGTAATTGTGAGGGATAAGAATGGTCAGGTTTCCAAACTGAGAGTTCATGTCTTTCATTCTGAATCCCCAATTCATGCTGAACTGATAGGAATTCAAATGGCATATGATTTATGCACAGAGCTTAACTTACATGGCTGTTTGATTGAGTCAGATTGCCAATCTGCGGTTAAAGGAATTCAGACACCAATGGCCTGTCCTTGGACAGTTTACTCTACCTGTATATCCTTGCATGAGCTGCATAAAATGAATCCAATCACATTCATCCCAAGGGAGGCCAATACAGCTGCTGACTTTTTAGCCAAATATGCTAAGGAAAATAATTTGCATGGAGATTTAAACATGGACATGACTCCACCTTTTTTCAAAGGTCTCATTCAGCTTGATAAAATTGGAATGCAAGGCATTCGTCTTGCCTCCTGAATTCAGTTATAAGATATCAGATGCTTTTATCATAGATTTTGTCATTTGCTTCTATGGATACTGCTGGCTGCTTTTTCTTGGTTTTTTGCAGGAAAGGAGCATATCAATAAACGAAGGAAACGTATGCAAGTTCATACTGAAGAGGGGAACACTTCAATGAACGAAGGAAACTTATGCAAGTTCGGACAACTTTGCAAGATTGATATCACTGCTGGTCTCTTCGGCAGCTTATTGCTTCTAGGATTTTAGCTAACTCCTGATAGACTCCTCTACATTGCTAGATAATTTTCATCTTAACGGTCGCTTCGTTGACAAATAGAAGTCTCGTACTTACGTTTCTTCGCCCTGTTCGCGAAGTGATCCGTTAAATGATCATTTCAGATTAGATTTACTCACAACAGTCAAGAGGATCTCATGCTTTTGGAAGCACTATGTTGTCCTTCCGGGGCAATACTTAGCTCTGGGTTCATCTTTTTGTATGACCTTTTGTAAATCCTGTATACTTTATGCCTATTACTGGCCTGGGGAGCCAATATATACCCCCCATCTAAGGATGGTTTAAAATAAAAAAAAAAATTAAAAAAGTAGGCATTCCAACAAAATCTCAAGTGTAGCCAAGAAGCTAGAAACACTTCGTAAAGACAATATACGTTACTGTGATGATGAACATGTTATTACTTACGAAATAAATAGAACAACAGTTCGCACACATTCAAAAAATATAGTCATTACTTCACATTATATTGACTTCATAGATAGGGGGGCTTCTGGTGTATACCTAGCCCACAAACTAAATTTGTTGGCCTTTAGGCCCAGCCCAGGACTAAACCACGAATAAGGCTAAGCGGAGCCATGACCAGGAGGCTCAGCCACGAACCAAGAAAAGTAGAGCCATGTCTGAGAGATTCAGCCACGAACCAAGAAAGGCAGAACCACGTTCAAGACTTAGACATGAACCAAGATTGTAGCAACCACGATGCAACCCACGATCTCAGACGCTAGCAATGCGGAGCCATGATTCCAGACATCTATAAATACAAGGAAAGCATCATTGGCTTAGGTAAGTGGCAGTAAACTTGAGAAATACCTATTCTTTAAGGAAAAGAACTGACCTGATTGCCGGAGTCCTTTGGGATCATTCTTGCAAGTTCACATTTACCAACGGTGATCATCAACCATTTGCCTGACCTGGAATACCACATCAATATCCATTAACAATTTGACAGTAATTCCATTTTGGTCACCTCCACCTCTGTGTTGATGACACCGAAACGGCCTGACTCCCAAATTGTTATGGAACATGTAAACCCAAAAAAAAAAAACAAACTTATGTTGACTTTAGTTGATATTTTCTCTATACTTGGGGTCGTCCCCTTTTTGAATAGCGTGGTCTGATTCCCTCCTCCGGAAAAGCATTTCATTGAATTCTTTTGTTCTCCATTCTCCAAGTGATTGTAAATCATGGTTACAAAAGTTAATCCTCCAAACTTAAACTAGTTGTAACCAGCTTTGTATTGTCCATCTTTCGGTCGTGCGTTTGAAAACTTAACCTGGAGCTTGCAACAAATAGATTTAATTAGTAGCATCCATTCAGAATTTGTAAACGGATTGAGGGTAGGCCAATCTTGTCTAGAAATTAAATGCCTCCACCCTTGGGGTCCAGATCAAGTAAAAGAAGATTCTTAGATTTATGATTCAATTTTTTTAGCCTGCTTTGCAATGTGGTCAACTAATTGATTGGCTTACTAGTGAACGTCATTTCACTCACTAAAATGATTTGCAAACTCTAAAAATCAGATTAGCATAGTAGTAAGAAGAGTCTATTCCACGAGGAACAAAGCATTAACTATAATAAAAATACCAATAATGTAAAACACTCTTGGTGTAACCACCACACCTTAATTTTTAGATTTTTCTACGATTAATTCAACTAATATCAAATATGAAATAATATGAAAACTAACAAATATAAAATCTAGAAAATACATGAAGAATGTAATTGGCTCAGAATAAATCACATTAGTTAAATATCGATCATCAGTTTAAAGATAAATCAATTCATATGCATTTATAAGTTATAGGACGACAAGTATTTGCTGAACCCTACCAATTCTTTCTTACCTTGTCAACAGTTGATTTATTATAATTAACCAACCGTTCCTCTTACCATGATGCCCCTGGTAAGTATTCGCTGAATCAGATACACATCTCGGTAGTATTAAGAATGAAAAGAACCTGATATAGAAATTACCCTAGTTTTGCAAGTAGTAGCGCACACTTAATTGTTCCCTATCCTTTTGTTATAGTACTAACTAGTTATCTGTATTGCTTCCACAAGGGCTTCCTGTTGGAACCTGTTGATACCATATTTTGTCATTGGCTTGGCCTGGAGCTAGTTATCTCGAGTTGTTGAACCTGTTGTGGATGCTCTAGTATGACCTCAATTCGGGCTTCCTTCTAATGATGATTCTGATCTGCTGAATACCTGTAAAATAGGGTCACTCAGGACAGGGCGGTGTGTGACCATGTCCAAGCCAGATCTAAAAAATGGGTATGAAGAAGATGTTCTACAGTGTAATGGGGGTTGAAGTTAAAACTTGACCTTTTGATGGTTCTTTTCCTTCTTTATATAGTTGAAATGTTATGTCTTTCTTAGGTTAAATGTTGGGCCTTTGGGCCAATGGTCCTAGTAAGTGGGGGTATGGGCCTACAAACCTACACCTTATCATGTCCCCTAAGGTCGATGTCGCATTGGTGAACAACGCGGGACATTGGGGTAATACATGTCTGAATGTCTTAGATACTTTTTTGAATGTCTCTCTGACATTTGTCTGAATGTTGTTGCTATTGGACATTCATGTTCATCAAGGTGGGACTACGCATCTTGATTTTGTATCTCATAGTCATCGATCTGTGCCGCAGCTCTACTAGTGTCAGCCTAGATTCTGCCTTGCGACTTTGTATATTTTCTTCCATGGTCACACTTCACGGCCCTGTTGATGTTGGTTTGGGCTCTGCGTCCCAGCCTTCTAAATGATGACCAAAACCTCTCCTTTCAAACTTAGTAATCTTTGCCAAAATCATGAGTAGCTTTCTGTTGTATCGGCCTGAACTCTGCATCGCAGCTTCGTAAGTTTTTGTTGGGTCGTGTTTTACGACCTTGTTGGTGTCGTCCTGGGCTTTGCATCCAGGCCTTCAAAATAATGACCAAAATCTCTTTTTTCAGAATTATTAGAACCATGCATCACTGCCTGCTTTGTTAATCCAGGACTCTACATCGCAACTACAAAAAGTTTTGTACGAGCCCTGCATTTTGACCCTACTGGCATCCGCCCGGGCTTTGTGTTCAAATATTCTAATTCAGTAACAAAATCTCTCATTTTGGACCTATTAGAACCATGCGTTGCTGCTTGCTGTTTCAACCTTGACTTTGTATCGCAGCTCCATAAATTTATGTCTGGGTCATGCGTGGCGACCTTGTTGCCATCAGTTAGGGTTATGCATTATGTCCTTCTAAATCATGACTGAAACTCCTCATTTTGGCCTTATTAATCTTCTCCTGAACCCTACAGCACTGCCTACTATGTCGACCTGGACTCTGCATCGTAGCTCCACAAATTTCTGCCCAGGCCGTGTTTGGCGACCTTACTGACATTGGCATGGGCTCTACGCCTGGGTCTTCTAAATCACGACTGAACTCTCTCATTTCAGCCTTATTAATCTTTGCCAAAACCATACATTGTTGCATGTTGTGTCGACCTTGACTATGCATCAGAGATCCGTAAACTTTGGCCAGGGTTGTTCATTACGGCACTGCTGGCATCGGCCTTGGCTCTGCATCCAGAATTTCCAAATTACAACCAAACTATCTCATTTTGGTCTTATTAATATTTTTCATAATTATACGTCACTGCTTGTTGTGTCGACCTGTGCTCTACATTGAAGCTCTATAAATTTTTCCCTGGGTCGTGCTTCTCGACCCTGCTAGTGTCATCCTAGGATCTGCGTCTAGACCTTCTAATTCATTACCAAAATATCTCATTTTGGCCTTGTTAATCTTTGCCCCGAGTGTCTTTCCTTGTCATTTTTTTTGTAATATGTTGCCGTGGGCCTGTCATTTGTGGTTGGAGCTTCACATCTTGGCCTTTTCACTTAAGGAAATGGCTTGTGTAGGCTAGTTGGCAAAGGGATAACCTTTTCATATGCCTTTTACTCGCTGTACTTTTTTTCACAGCGTCACACAATTCGCTTCCACATTTTCCATGGGTCTCTAGGTAGGTGTTAATTTGTGGCCAGGGATATACAACTAGGTTATGAACTTGAATCTCTATGGCTAGACTGGAAGTCCTATGGCTGTTTTAAGCTGGGATGATTTCCTTGTTCAGCTCGTGGTGGAGATTCCTTCTTTGAAATAGAGTTTTATTACAGTACTCTATAATTTTTTTTATTGATGGTCAATTTTATTGGTTACGATGTCTTAGGTGGAATAATGTCTCGGAAATGAACACGTGAGGATCTCACATGTTCAAATGATGTAAATGCCAAGACAATGGCCTACGATGATGATGATGGTGGGGAGGGTCGAAAGAGGTGGTAATAAAAAACTCATTGTAGGACACTAGAACGATGAATGGTTAGGAAAGAGTTGACTTTGTTGATTTTCAACAATTTGGGTAAATGTTTGTCAGAAGAACGGGCTAAGTGGTCTAGTTAGGTTGGGATGGTTGGTAGGACAAGGGTGGACATAAAATATGATAATTGGCATGAGGTGCCTAAGGAGTATAAAGACGACCTATAGATGGAGTGCAAGGTACTGATATTTAAAATTGTGCATTTAAAACCAATGCCCCTTCCCCTTATCACCATATTATCTCTTAGTTTTTCATATTGTAACCTTTGGAATTCCTTATAGAGTCTATTTCAGATGGATTCTCCTGACATGGAAGATTTAAGGAAAAAGATGTTGTATATGTTATCAAAGAGTTTGAGGGAGTTCAAATACACCCTATCTATAGATTACATATTGTCTAATATGAAGGGAGATCATTCATGGTTAACTAATACCCATATTCAACAATCAAGTTAAGAGATCCATAAAAGAATGACCCTTGAGAATGAACGGAACGTTAGTCAACCTCTCTAAGTTTTTCTAATAATTTAGATGAACGTTTATTTAGTAGTGACTAGGTTATGACATCTTAACGTATGGGACGAGAGAGGATAAGTGACGTATTTCCAAAAGAATGAAAGTCTGCATCGGAAAAGCCGTGGAGGCTATGCTTTAGTAGCAACCCCAATTGTAAATTACCGTAACGAGAAGGATGTCCAAGTTGCAATCGAAGGTGGGATGACCGAGGATAAGGCAAGGTCGCCGGTTACACCAATCAATGTTTATAGCATTGAGAGGTTTGATCTATTCCTGAAGAGCCGACAAAACAATGAAGGTTGATTCGATATAGACCTCGTGATTAAAATTGTGAAACAAGTAATAGGCCCCAACTTCTTTACATTCATTAAAATATTGCTTTCTCACATTTAAGTACAATTTAGTTTAATATTAACACATTTGTAGGCTAAGTTGAAACAAGACCAAATGGAAGAGAAATTCATTCCAATATGTAAGACCAACATTCTCACAGAAGCAACCGGTAAAATAGATCACTCGGGACATCCTAGCGGGGTTGGTTTGTTCTTTTCACAAAAAGATGCAATTGGAATTGTTAAATCTTATGATAGGGCTAAACAATCTAGAGTGCACATCTTGCAAAAAGAGGCTCTTATTCGTGAAAAGTGCATAGAGCAACAAGATATCTTGATTAAGAGGTTAATCCAACACACAAGTCTTCCAATACCTGAGAATTTAGATGATTTAACTCTTAGTTGGACACCACCATCTAGAGGGTCACACCACTCACCGGGGAGAGGTTGAGGTAAACCACAAGACAAACTATTAACACCAAGACATGAAGTCAAAAACCTTGACAGAGCGATCATGTCGACGCACACACACACATTATATCTTCATAATATTCTAGTATCTAAAATGTTACATTATGTCTTCATAATTAGTTATCATTTTCTTTTAATATCTTGTAGAAATCAAAATTTTGTGAGCTATACATTTGTCAAGGCATGGAAGGTAGACCTCTCTATGTCTCCGACGGGACCCTTCAATGCAACATCATCAGTTGGTGGCAATTGCAGAAGGTATTTCTAGGGTTTCATTGGAGAATCCATTAGTTCTTAATGCCCTATAGCCAATCCCCGATGGCGAGTACAAGCAAGTGAGATCATCTCAAGGAAATTTTCTCCTATGGCCTCATCACCTAATTTATGCTGACCCTTAGACGGACAATCATTTGAAGGACACGACCCATAAGAAACCCAAACCGGTAGTTTAACCACCAAAAATGATTAAAGCTTCGGTCACTCTGGCACAAGTAATATGAATGAACCTCAATTTGTTCAATTTTTGTATGATTGGATTGCCGGCCATCCTCGTAACTCAACGTACTTATTCTCTGGAAATGAGTGCATTTTCGGTCAAAAATGAGACACCATCGCCTAATGGATGGACTTTGAAGGCCTATGAAAGTGTGAGCAAGTTAACCAAACACTAATGTCCCTCTACTTATTGTGAGTACTTGCTTCAACCATTCAAATTGTTAATTTAAAATGCTTAGTCTTGGATACTATTAGTGTTGTGACTTTTACTTTTAAGGTACATGTATTACATTGTGGATCAAAAGGACAAGAGTTGGGTTGGATATTTGTGCCCTCTCATGACCCAAAAAATAGGTTTTACAGTCCAAGAAAGGATCGACTACATCTGTAAGAGTCTTGGATGGAAAGATAAAAAAAAGTGTTCTTTGCACGGTACATTGAGTGATGAGGTTAGAATTCAATTCAAGTAAAGAACAATTTTTTTTGCATCGTATTAATTTATTTACATGTCGTCAAGTGACCATTAGTTATTAATTTTTATTAGCTTGGAGAAGAAGCAGATTTTCTTGATGGATCCACTTCACTTCTAAGCATCAGAGTCATTTAAAAAAAATTTGGGTGCATCGATCAATGATCAAGTCGATTCAGATCAAAATGCGAGATTGGCTATTAACAAGATTAAGGTGTGGTTTTCCTCCCAAGTAAACCATTACTGTTACTCGTCATTAGATCAAGAATTTAAAATACTTATGTTTACCTTTAATTAGTACAAGAAACAAGCAAAAACTTGGGAGTTTCGCAACTACGTTATGCTATACTCTGCCGAGTGCTTTCAACAAATACGGGTAGATTTCATTGAGATCGAAAAGATGAGATTTTAGTTGTCATTCTTGCCACTTTCAATTTCATATTTATTACTAACAGTTATAATGTACGTATTCTCCAAGTCACGGATTTTTATAGACAACCTCAAGCTGTATTCGCAAGATGGCATCAACGTTACAAGAAATTGCTTGACTAGGTATTTGGTGAACTCCCGATCATTATCTATAGGAAATCCACCAGTGGAATATAATTGTGTGGAAGAACATGTATAGAGTGATTACATGAAATGTTTGGAATAGATTTAGCTTAATTCTATTCTGATCTATAGATTTTTGCTTTGTTAACAGTCTATAGATTTGTGCTAGTTAGAATGACCATTTCATTTCATCTATTTTTCAGAATAGAATTTTCTAGTTTCTTATTCCTATCTATAGATTGATGCTATCTAAGCTTAGTCTATGGATTCTTGTAAAAATTGGAGCGGTTACATGGGCCTTTTATCAGGCCAGGTTGTACATATTGAAATTGACCTTTTCTACACCTTTGTCTAAAAAACTTCCGAGTCCAAAAGTACGTTCCCCGCCTCTTGAAATCCAAATCCCAAAGGCACGACATACATGTTCCGAGTTCAGAACATGGATCCCGAATAACAACCCAAACTCAAAATTATCCAAAAAAGGCATTTTAAGCGTTCAATTCCAGTACAGGACCAGAAACAATGGCCGATTTATGGAAATATTACATAAGCCCAAAAATGGATATGTGGCTGGAACCTTAATGGAGTTTCGAATATGTAATCGTGTTACGGCCCCCCAACGACCATGGATAGGTTCCAAACTCGGGACTCAGCTTGCAAACTCAGAAGTAATTAGGAAGTCAGTTCATGCGCATTGATGAAAGGCAGAAATCAACCGCCTTCGTTGGCCCATTTAAAAGTTGATTCTATGAAATGACTTTGATCAATGATGATCAAAGTCATTACAGAGAAGTCATTTTCAAGGTGACTTCCCTGGTCCTTTAAAACCACCCTTAATGTGGCTGCCTCCACTAGTGATTCTGTCGATTTGGATTCAAATCCAAATGTTTTGGTTGAAATGGTTTGCGTAGAATAATGTTCATTTCTATTTTTTGGGATGGGTTACTATAGAAATGGATTCTCATTAAGTTGGGATTTATATTACAAAGTGAATAAATAGAGTACATGAGGGATATAAAAGTAAATTTGTAAACCCTAATCTAATCTCAAGAGAAGTGTCGGAAGCTCTGAGATGCATAGCTTGGATCAAAAGAATTCTAACAAAGGACGAGGAAGCCCTTACGTGAAAATGTCGGCAATCTGAAGCGAAGTAGGAACATGATGAATATGAAGCTTGCCCAAAGAAACTAACACTAGTTTAGGAGGGACCTATTAAAGGCGGTTATATCGGACCATTAAAGGCACTTTCAAAGTGTCTTTAATGGTCCTGTCTTTGATCACCTATCAGCAAAGGAGATTTCAAGAACTTCTTTTAAAAGTTCCAATGAATGAGGTTAAAAACCACGTTTAAAAGGGTCTGGAACCACTTTTCAATGTTTTTTAGTTCGTAAAATCTGGTCCTTTTGCCGGACCTTAGAAACCATTAACAAATTTGGAAACTTTATAATTTCCGAGCTCGAAACATAAGACAGAGGTATATTTTGGCTCTTTGATAAATCTTATTAAGTTTTTGGACTCAGCTTCCCTTTCCGTTCCCTCAATGTAAATTTGTGGCAACAATTTTTTATGGAATTCGTTTCCGAGTTCGAAACCTATGCCTTGTCTCATATTTCCGAGTTTGAAAATTAAAATCTGCCCTATGTAAATCACATTGCCAGGGGCCGAATACACTTCCAGACTCTGAAGTTCAATATGTTCTTGTGGTAAAAAATTTTATTTCATTTACAATCCTTGCACAAAAAAGGCCTCGATTACAGCCACAAGTGTAACGCAATATATGAAAGTATCTAGCACCTTAGCAAGATTCTATGGATAACACTAACCAAGCAATAATCTAAAGATGCGAATAGAAATTACCATAAATATATTCCGAAAATTACAAGCTTCAATTTTTATCTAACGTGTGTTACTCTAGCAGTATCGGGATTCCCTAGGGTTGCTGGCTGATTGAGAACTAGATGTCTAGCCAAAGAATTCCTCACATTGTTGATATATCATCTTGCAAGTAGGCTTAAAATCAATTTACAAAATCTTATAATAACAAGATAGTATCAAATAAGGTAGAAAAGTTAACTAGAAACAAATGTACACTTACCTTATCAACTTCAAGTACATCTTCGAGGATTTCTTGAATCCACTCAGTCATGTATAACATGCCGTAATAGCCACACTCCCACATTTGCGCTTGTTTCTTGTACTTATTTGAAAAAAACATAAATTCTTAAGACTGTTATATCAAATAAGTATAGTTTATCGGGGAAAAAAACAAGTTGGTAGTCCACCTTGATTTCGACCACTTCAAACCAAGTATTTTTTTTGGTTGCTAGTGTTCTTCATTGCAAATTCCAAAATCCCAACAAATGCATCTGACTGTCGGAAGTGCATGGAATCCATCCAATACACCCCACATATTTTTGGGGACAATCAAAGTCAATCACCAATGGTTCCTGAATATGAAAATTAAAATTGTCAATAAAAATTTGCGAAAATGTTGTTGGTAAATGAACTGAACATTGTAAGTGTAACATTTCGATGTATGGCACAGCGAAAAACTTCTTATCCATATTGCATAAGCATTTGAGAATGTAGTCAATCCTCTCTTGTTACGTTCAACTAATTTCTTAAATTTTCATCGGGCTCATGTATCCAATCCATCCCTTCTTTTGATTATTGGTAAAAAAAACATGTACCTTGAGAATTAGAATTTTGTAATTAGTTGTAATAATGTTTAAAGCTAATAACATTGACTTTCAAATAAAATTAATAAAATCACTCACAAGGTCTAGATCGACATCATCACTTGATTAACTTGATCACATCTCCACAGGTCTTCAAAATCACTGAATAACGCGAGGTGGAGCTAGAATTGTTTTTTTTGTTGATCACAATTTAATTTGATGGCTTTGTCTTTGAATGTAGTGTTAAAATTTCAATAAATTTTTAAAATTTAGAGAAATAAAGTGTGTCTTAAATTAAAAATAATCTAGGGCACTAACAAAAAATCATATATTAATTAACTAAAAAAAATTTAAAAATGCTTTTTTAAAAAAGGTAGCGCGATTGCCCTACCTTGCACATGGGTAGCTCCGCCCCTGCGATAACTAAATGATTTCACATTTGCATCCAAATACGCATTCATTTCCCGAGAATGCATATGTTGAGTTTCGATCATGAGGTTGAAGCCAATTATATAACACCCGTACGAAGTGAGGTGAGTCTCGCAGGACGTGTGTTCTTGCAAATGGAGGTCTAACCTTAGTTGGTGTTGTTGAAACCAATTTGGTGTTGGTTTGACCAATCTTGGTGTTGTTTTCACTGGCTTGGGTGATGTATGATGTGTTTCCTTCAAGTGTCAATCCTTCACAGGATCGGCGTATACAAGTCTTCGAGGTCAAAGAAGGAAAAATCACCAGGCAGACCCCACTTTCATGTATTCTCCATCCAGGATTGAAAAAGGGATGCCCAACACCAAAATATTCTCCAAGGAAACCCTCGAAAGACCATCAACAATAGGTACAGAGTGATTTTGTTTCATTAACTTATGCAAAACTCCATCGCCCACATGGAGTGGGCTACCGTCTTTGTCTTGATCAATGTATATCCCACATAGACATGATTTATACACCCCACCAAAATATATGTTAAATATGAAACTTCATTCTTAGGAAACTTTCGAAGAAAACCAAATCTGTACCTTTTCTTCACTTGCAAGGATGGCATTGTTGAGGTTGTTAGGTTTGAATGATTGCCTCTCGGTCCTTGGATTTTGAAGAATTGCCTCTTTGTTGACCTCAACATCTCTGGGAGAATGTCGTGAACCCCTTGATGGCGATGTCCAATTGGGCGTCAAGTCCTGTAAATTGTCTAGAATAACAAGCCCGGTGTGTTTGACCAACTTCCGAATCAGGATGTCTGGTTGAGTGATTTGTTTGTCTTGGAGTAGCGCTTGTTTTTGCAAGGTGTGAATTCACGAGATTTCCAAATCATCGCAGGACCGTTCCAAACTAGATTAGGGTTTAGACAACTTACATTTATACCATTTATGTACTCTATTTATTCTCTCAAAAATCTAAATCCCTAATTAAGGGGAATTTATTTCTACACCGATTCTTCTGATATGATGTTGTTTAGTCATTTCACGTCAAAGCATAAGGGCAGCAACTTCAGCTTCGAGTGAAGAACAACTATTGGGAGGCTTTGCCGCTGCTGTAATTAGTTGGCCCTTTTATTCCTTTATGATGCAACCAGCTCCAACTTTGCCATTCTTTAAGAAAAAAAGAGCCATCTGAATTGATTTTGTACTCATAATCTGAGGGTAGATTCTAGTGGAGGGATTTGGATTCTTTTCGTGTATATGACCTACACACTAGGGTTGGTCACATTGACCTGCGGGTTGGGGCGGGTTAACTGTCCCGGTCCAAATCGATCTATAATTTTGCTTTAAATGGGTCAGGTTAGGTTGAGTTAAATTCTCTATAATTTTTTGTCGGTTCGGGCCGGGTCACTAATGACCCAAATCATATAAGAAAATAGTAATTTTTTAATAATTTATTCAAATAAAATGAGTAATTTTTAAATGTATTAATATTTAATAAGAAATAAAATTAAAATTTATTTTCATATAATTTATATATTTTTTCATGTAATTTAAAATAATAGTATTTTAATTTATTTAATTATAAATTATTCACTTAATAAAGGAAAATACAATAATTTCCATTCTACTTAGTTAGAGTACTTTTATTATTTCGATTAAAAATTACATAATTTTACTAAATTTTATTTATATAATAATGAAATTATATTTCATATATTAATCAATCTAATATATATAATTAATAGTAGTCTTACTTGATTATTTTTAGAGTCCGTCTCTTGAAAGACGGTATTTTCATAAGTAATAGAATGACCAAGGTTTAAAGTACAAATTAGAATAAATAAAGATAAAATTTTTGTATGACCTTTTGTAAATCATGTATACTTTATGCCTATTACTGGCCTGGGGAGCCAATATATACCCCCCATCTAAGGATGGTTTAAAATTAAAAAAAAAAAGATAAAATTTTTGCGTTGCATAAATTGGGTTATAAACTTTATAACTACTACATGTTGTATATTAAAATAGTAATATTGCAACTAAAACTTTTTACCTTTTATTATTTTAATTGAACCCCGTCTTTCCATAAACGTATGGAAAGATGATCTTTCCCAAGATTTTGCCTTATTTTTATCTTTATAAATAATTTTTTTCATGAATGTTAAACTTGTTTATGAAGGAAATTAAATGGTAAATATTAATTTAATATTTTTTATGAAATATTTATAAATATTATTTTTTTTCAAGAAAATGAGACAAAAATGCAAATGAGTCAAAACAGGTCTATTTAGATTAAAATCCGATCCGACCAATAGCTGGCCCAAACCAAATTGAATCGACCCATTTAACTCAAAGGAAACATTAACCCGACTGGATCCAAATGAGTCAGGTAAAAATGGATCGAATAGGGTCGGACAAATTGAACACCTAGCTAGTGCACACTGAGATTTTTGGCAATTCCAGACATAAATCCTATGTGTCGGGTGAATTTCATTTTGAAGCTTAACATTATATCATTATATTGATATAGATATTTCGAGCTATAAGCGTGAAATAATATATAGGAGACCGAGTTGAAGGGATTGAATATTGTGAGAGAACCACATGAATAATCCAGTGGCCAGGGCAATGTGCCCCCAATGTGCAACCTAAGTTCGACTCCCCACTTCCCCCTAGAGTTGCATTATTATGGGGTTTTAGTCTCCGTTTACACCGTGTTAGGTGTGGAGCTTTAGTTCGTGTGAGTCATGTGAGAGTCTCACCCCACATTTGTGTGAAACATAGGGGAGCCTCACCCCCTTTGTGTGAGGCAACTTGAACTTGAATAAAGTGTTGAACATCTTCAAAAAAAAGAAAAAATAATATTGTTAGATGTAAAAATAAAATTACCTGTCTGCGTTTTCCCTTGTTTTTATAGGAGCAACAAATAATGTGTATCTATCTTCGCTACAGAATGGAAATTTTAAAGTAACCAACAGTAGCATGAGATATCACCCATGCAAATGAACAGTAACTGAAAAGTTAACCAATGCTTGACTCTTGTTTATAGTTATCTTGGTGTACTATATAAAAGGAATACTTCGAAAAGGAACGCTTCTGTCGACGGTCGTCATGGGCATAGTGGTCATTTCCCATCGGAGCCAAGTGTGTGCCCTCCTATGTGCTCCCAAGTGGCCGCACAAAATGATGTCGTTCCGGGCACCACTTTTGTTCTCTTGTGAATCCCATTTGTCAAAAGTTGCAGCGCCTCCTTGTGGGCCATCGTGAGCTGCCAGGTGGCGGACAAAAATGACGTCGTTTTGGGTGGATCTTCAGCCCTCGAATGGGTGGATCTTCAGCCCTCGAATGGGTGGATCTTCAGCCCTCGAATGGGTGTTTCTTCACCCCTCAAATGGATGTTTCTTCAGCCCTCGAATGAGTGAGACTTCAGCCCTCGAATGGGTGTTTCTTCAGCCCTCGAATGGATGTTTCTTCAGCCCTCGCATGGGTGTTTCTTCAGCCCTCAAAGGGGTGATGTTTCACCCCTCGAATGGGTGGATCTTCAGCCCTCAAAGGGGTGAGATTTCAGCCCTCGAAGGGGTGAGAGTTGAGGCCTTGAATGGGTAAGTGTTAAGCCCACGAATGGGTAAGAGTTGAGCCCTCGAATGGGTGAGAGTTGAGCCCTCGAATGGGTGAGAGTTGAGCCCTCAAAGGGGTGTTTCTGTAGCCCTCGAATGGGTGAGAGTTGAGCCCTCGAAGGGGTGTTTCTGCAACCCTTGAATCGGTGTTTCTTTATCCCTTGAATGGGTGAGACTTCAGCCCTCGAATGGGTGAGACTTCAGCCCTCGAATGGGTGAGAGTTGAGCCCTTGAATGGGTGTTTTTTCAGCCCTCGAATTGGTGTTTCATCAGCCCTCGAATGGGTGTTTCTTCAGCCCTCGAAGGGGTGATGTTTCACCCCTAAAATTGGTAGATCTTCAGGCCTCGAAGGGGTGAGAGTTGAGCCCTCGAAGGGGTGAGAGTTGAGCCCTCGAATGGGTGATAGTTGAGGCCTCGAATGGGTGAGAGTTTAGCCCTCGAATGGGTGAGACTTCAGCCCTCGAATGGGTGAGAATTCAGCCCTCGAATGGGTGAGAGTTTAGCCCTCAAATGGGTGAGATTTTAGCCCTTAAACGGGTGAGAGTTGAGCCCTCGAAGGGGTGTTTCTTCTGCCCTCGAATAGGTGAGACTTTAGCCCTCGAATGGGTGAGAGTTGAGCCCTCGAATGGGTGAGAGTTGAGCCCTCGAAGGGGTGTTTCTGCAGCCCTTGAATCGGTGTTTTTTCAGCCCTCGAGTGGGTGAGACTTGAGCCCTCGAGTGGGTGAGACTTGAGCCCTCGAATGGGTGAGAGTTGAGCCCTTACATGGGTGTTTCTTCAGCCCTTGAATGGGTGAGAGTTGAGCCCTCGAATGGGTGTTTCATCAGCCCTTGAATGGGTGAGACTCTAGCCCTCGAAGGGGTTGTGTCTCGTGTGTTCGAAGGGGTGAGACTTCATCCCTCGAATGGGTGATAGTTAAGGTCTCGAATGGGTGAGAGTTGAGCCCTTGAATGGGTGAGAGTTGAGCCCTCGAATGGGTGTTCATTCAGCCCTCGAATGGGTGGATCTTCAGCCCTCGAATGAGTGTTTCTTCAGCTCTCGAAGGGGTGATGCTCCAGCCCTTGAATGGGTGGATCTTCAGCCCTCGAATGGGTGGATCTTCAGCCCTCAAAAAGGTAATGCTTCACCCCTCTAATGGGTGAGAGTTCAGCCCTCGAAGGGGTGAGAGTTGAGCCCTCGAATGGGTGAGACTTCAGCCCTCGAATGGGTGAGAGTTGAGCCCTAGAATGGGTGAGACTTCAGCCCTCGAATGGGTGAGAGTTGAGCCCTCGAATGGGTGAGCTTTGAGCCCTTAAACGGGTGAGAGTTGAGCCCTCGAATGGGTGTTTCTTTAGCCCCCGAATGGGTGTTTCTTCAGCCCTCGAATGGGTGAAACTTCGGCCCTCGAATGGGTGAGAGTTGAGCCCTTGAATAGGTGTTTCTTTAGCCCTCGAATGGGTGTTTCTTCATCCCTTGAATTGGTGTTTCTTCAGCCCTCGAATGGGTGACGCTTCAGCCCTCGAATAGGTGGATCTTCAGACCTCGAATGGGTGGATCTTCATCCCTCGAATGGGTGGATCTTCATCCCTTGAATGGGTGTTTCTTTGGCCCTCGAATGGGTGAGATTTAAGCCTTTGAATGGTTTTTTCTTCACCCCTTGAATGAGTGTTTCTTCAGCCCTCGAAGGGGTGGGTGGATCTTCAACCCTCGAAGGGGTGAGAGTTCAGCCCTCGGAGGGGTGAGAGTTCAGCCCTCGGAGGGGTGAGAGTTCAGCCCTCAGAGGGGTGAGTGTTCAGCCCTCGGAGGGGTGAGAGTTCAGCCCTCGAATGGGTTAGAGTTGAGCTCTCGAAGGGGTGTTTCTGCCACCCTCGAATAAGTGTTTCTTCATCCCTCCAATGGGTGATACTTTAGCCCTCCAATGGGTAGGATTTTAGCCCTTGAATGGGTGTTTCTTCAGCACTCGAATGGGTGGGAGTTGAGCCCTCGAAGTGGTGACATTTCAGTCCTCGAATGGGTGATAGTTGAGGCCTTGAATGGGTGAGTGTCGGTGAGAGTTGAGCCCTCGAATGGGTGAGAGTTAAGCCCTCAACGGGGGTGTTTCTGTAGCCCTCGAATGGGTGAGAGTTGAGCCCTCGAAGGGATGTTTCTGCAACCCTTGAATCGGTGTTTCTTCATCCCTTGAATCTTGAATGGATGAGACTTCAGCCCTCGAATGGGTGACAGTTGAGCCCTCGAATGGGTGATAGTTGAGGCCTCAAATGGGTGAGAGTTTAGCCTTCGAATGGGTGAGAGTTGAGCCCTCGAATGGGTGAGACTTCAGCCTCGAATGGGTGAGAGTTGAGCCCTCAAATGGGTGAGAGTTGAGCCCTTAAATGGGTGAGAGTTGAGCCCTCGAAGGGGTGTTTCTTCTGCCCTCGAATGAGTGAGACTTTAGCCCTCGAATGGGTGAGAGTTGAGCCCTCGAAGGGGTGAGAGTTGAGCCCTCGAAGGGGTGTTTCTGCAGCCCTCGAATCGGTGTTTCTTCAGCCCTCGAGTGGGTGAGACTTCAGCCCTCGAATGGGTGAGAGTTGAGCCCTTGCATGGGTGTTTCTTCAGCCCTCGAATGGGTGTTTCATCAGCCCTTGAATGGGTGAGAGTCTAGCCCTCGAAGGGATTGTGTCTCGTGTGTTCGAAGGGGTGAGACTTCAGCCCTCGAATGGGTGATAGTTAAGGTCTCGAATGGGTGAGAGTTGAGCCCCCGAATGGGTGAGAGTTGAGCCCTCGAATGGGTGGGAGTTGAGCCCTCGAATGGGTGAGATTTGAGCCCTTAACACCGATTCGAGGGCTGCAGAAACACCGATTTGAGGGTTGCAGAAACACCGATTTGAGGGTTGCAGAAACACCGATTTGAGGGTTGCAGAAACACCCCTTCGAGGGCTCAACTCTCACCCATTCGAGGGCTGAAGTCTCACCCATTTGAGGATTGAAGAAACATCCATTCGAAGCCCGAAGAAATACCCCTTTGAGGCCACAAGATTCGAGGACACAAGACCCCATCAAGGACACAAGACCCTTTCGAGACCACAAGACCCCTTGGAGGACACAAGACCCCTTCGAGGACACAAGACCCATTCGAGGCCATAAGACCCATTCGAGACCACAAGACCCATCTGAAGCCACAAGACCCCTTCGAGGACACAGGACCCATTCAAGGACACAAGACCCATTCGAGGCCACAAGACCCATTTGAGGCCACAAGACCCATTCGAGGACACACGACCCATTCGAGGCCACAAGACCCATTCAAGGAAACACGACCCATTTAAGGACACACGACCCATTCGAGGACACACGACCCATTCGAGGACACACGACCCATTCGAGGACACACGACCCATTTGAGGACACATGACCCATTTGAGGACACATGACCCATTCGAAGCCACACAGCCCATTCGAGGCCACAAGACACATTCGAGGACACATGACCCATTCGAGGACACACGACCCATTCGAGGCCACACGACCTATATGAGGACACAAGACCCATTCGAGGACACAAGACCCATTCGAGGACACAACACCCCTTCGAGGACACAACACTCATTCGAGGCCACAGGACCGATTTGAGGACACAAGACCCATTCAAGGACACAAGACCTATTTAAGGACACAAGACCCATTCGAGGACACAAGACCCATTCGAGGCCACAGGACCGATTCGAGGACACAAGACCCATTTGAGGACACAAGACCCATTCGAGGCCACAGGATCCATTCGAGGACACAAGACCCATTCGAGGACACAAGACCCCTTCGACGACACAAGTCCTATTCGAGGCCACAAGACCCATTCGAGGCCACAAGACCCGTTCGAGTCTGCAAGGCCCATTTAAGCCCACAAGACCCATTCGAGCCCACAAGACCCATTCGAGCCCACAAGACCCATTCGAGCCCGACTAAGTCGATCTCTCACCCTTCAAGGGAATGGACTCTTCTATTACATGTATAATTCGTACATTTATAGCTTCAATTACAACTCTTTTACCATTCCATAAAGTTTCTATAATTTGTTATCAAGCTCACCGCACAACGCGCGGTGTAACCAATCTAGTATTTAATCAAAACATAACGATAATCACCTTTTAAAAATAACCAATTATACTGTTTAAGAAACTTTTTGTTTCACGCAAAGAGTCTAAGAAGCCAGAAAACTTATATGGTTTGGAGAGAGATCTAAACCTCTCAAATGGTTAAAAACATAAACATCTATAAAGAAAGTTTTTTTCCGTCATATATTTAGAACTATGGAAGCAGTAATTTTATGATTCCCATTCTACCATAATTACCCCCAACTTCAGTCTAGTTTTATTGCAAATTTTTTGAGTCTGACATCTGGGGAGATGTATAAATGGATCTTTACATCATAGATCATATCATCAAATAAGTTCAAATTATTAACCACTCTTTAGATTGAGAACGTTAATAGATTGTTAAGTAATATAAATATTACTTGTAATTGTGATTAGATTATATTTCATTTTCCTGGTTTGTTTAGGTATTTTGTACCTCTATATAACGTACCCCTGATTATGATTACAATCACACATTATTACCCTTATTTTCTACATGGTATCAAAACCTAAAATCCTGAAACTCTAAAGAAAATTCCGTTGTAGTTTTTGAGCTTCTGCCGCCTCCAACGTCCGCGCATTGCTTCCACGTGACGTCGCCACTATTTGTAACTCGCCGTCTATTGCCAGATGTTTGACTGCTGCCGCCGATCACTAGCTGCTGCTATCACCTATCCAATTGCTAAATCCTATGCCCACACACATCGATGTTCCGTCACACGCACCGCTACTTCGATTTTTCACGCATCAATATGTATCATTCCATGCGCCACGCGTCTATTCTCTTTGTTGCCGATCTGATCCTACTCTGCCATTATGTCGAATTCTTATTCCGAATCTGCCTATAATACCGCCGAACAGGCTCACATCGCTGCCGAAGCTGAGGCCAATAAGCTACAAAATCTCAATGCCACCGATGTGATTGCAGTTTTACTCAAATAGTTGCAATTGCAATCTGGTATTGCGTCATTTGTACCTGTTGGCAATCTGTGAACTCTCCGTACTATCTTGGTCATTCTAACAATCTAGTTTGGTTACCTGTCCTGTCGTAATGAAGGGCAAAAAGAACTACCTTGAATGGATTACTGGGATTTAGTGTCATGCTTGCTATGAAGAATATTAGTTTCATTGATGGAACCATTACCAAACCCCCGGATGAAAATCCTGATGCAGATGATTAACCTGGAGTTAATGCTACTCTTGTTTGCTAGATCTTACAGACTGTAGATCCAGCATTGCATTCTTATTCCAGCTATTTTTCAACAGTTAAGGAATTTTAGGATGATCTTAAAGCACGATTTACTCTTGGTAATGGTCCAAAAATTCTGCAGATGCGTGATGATATACAAATCTGTTGACACAATGGTCAGACTATTGCCATTTATTTTGTCAAACTGAAGAATTTGTTTTATGATTACAAATCTCTTCGGGCTCCTTTAGTTTGCACCTGTGAAGCTTACAGACCACTGTGTACATGCAACCATGCCGATTTTGTCTTCCACGAGCATGGAAAAAATCTGATCTATCAATTTCTCCTCGGTCTAGATGAAGGCTATCACACCTTGCGATCCAACATCATGAGTCTTGATCCACTGCCACCTTCCATGCGTGTGTATGCTCTTGTTGCTGATAAGACGTCAAATGCATGTATTTTTCAAAGCATTTAACATCTCTTTTGTCATCTTTTTGTAGTAAAATTTCTAGATTTAGTTAGGTTTATATTATAAGTGGTTTAGATAACTATTTTTGATTTTCATATCTAAATCCTTCATTTTGTAATCTATTTTGAGTCTAATGGATTTTTGGTCCTCACGAGCATCTAGATTCCTTTTAGTGAGCTTAATTTGTAGATTTCTCATAATCTCTTTGGAGTAATTTAGTGAAGGTCATTCCCAAGGATGGTAGAAGATTAAAGGTCACTAACAAAGTGGCAGAAGATAGACTGCAGAAGGAAGACAAAGTAGCGTAGGAAGAATGATCTGGGTTTTTGTAGCCAATTTCTTAGAATTATCCAAGATGAATTTGTGTTAATGGGTTGTACAATTGGATTTGTCTTCTCGAGAACTATAAAATTGACTACAAGAACTCCCAAAACGGATTAGCGGTTCACCCGTAGCAATGGAAATAAGTTGAGGGCAGATTGAGCACTACAGGATGCAGCCCACATTGCGGCCTGCAACGATGGATTTAGGCTGCTATTTTCTTCAATTTTCAGCCTCAAAAATCTCTCTCTCTTTTCCATTACACTTATCCAAATTTCTCCCTTCAAAAACCCTAGTTTTCTCCATCTTTTCTTAGTTTTTGCATCTCTTTCATGAATTCTTTTAGAGTTGTTGTGGGTTTTCATAATCTAGGCTAAATATACTCTTGGGAGCAATTAGTAAGCATTTCTAGTATTAATTTGTGAGATTTGTTTTATCCTATTTTGTGCTTTGATTATCAAGTATGTTTTGTGCTTTCTTGTGAGATTAATGCATGATTTAAACTAGAATGATCTACTACTTTATGATTGTGAGTTGATTATGTGCTAGGTTTTTGGTCAAACAAGGAAGACTTTGACTTTTTGTCAAGGTGATTATTGTTAGTCAATGCTAGGTTATAATTAGGAGTGACAGCTAATTATGATTTTTTATTGATGAAATTGCTTAGACTTGGGATGAATTTGAATGGGTTTGACTAATTATCAATGTTGTCCACTAATAACAATTAGCATGAAGGTCGATCTTCGTAGACGTTATTAGTAAATATACTTGTGTTTTCTATGTGCTGATCGTCAAGAGTGACCCAAGGATAAGGGTTATTGTGTGGCGCCGATCACTCACTCTAACTATAACCGAGGAGAGTTAAGAAATATCAACACTCGAAAGGTGGTGATAAGTTCTCTACAATATGTAATTAATGCATAAAAATAGGATAGTTAATCGATGATCAAAAGACGACTAGAAATTTAAACAATTGGGCCCAAGACTCGTTTTAATCTTAGTTAAGTTATTTGTGCTACTTGTGATTGTATTTACATCGCTCTTTCTACTTGGTTGTTAATTTAGGTTTTTAAAGTAGTCGTAGTGTTTCTAAAATCAAACCCCCCCCCCCAACTTGGTTACCACACACGTAGAGTGGTATCTTCGTGTGCTTTTTAACTACATTTAACACTCGATAAAACCCTTTTTTCCTCATGAATGACCCCATCTTACCACTAGCTATTTTTTAGTAGTTAAACATAATTTGGTCTTATAAATACTATCTTTGAAAGGTACTAGCCTTCTTCTGACTCTATGGCATACGCTGCACGAGGCCCACCATCTTTGGGTTCTTCGAGAGTATAAGATGACTATGGTTCACGGAGATGAGGGATAGAGTCAACACCGCCAAGAAGATGGTGTCAGCTTAGGCGATTGTAGCCACAACTGGGAATGGCATTCTGGCCGTCGGTGTTTGTGCTTCTCCACCGCCATTTTCCTATGCTGCAGTGTTGTCACTAGGTTATGAAACGACGCCATTATCTAGTTCCCTACCCAATCTTATTTTGGTCCTACTCTGTCTGAAGACCAATGAAGCATGGCCCTGCATTTATTTAATCAGTTTAATTTAGTGTCTGAACATGGGTCAGGTAAGTCTACTTTACCCTGGGTCAGGTCAGTTTAATTTTTATTCGGGAGCCTTATATCACATGATTAGTGAAAAGGGTTCTCTTACTGATATTACTACTAATATCGATTCTGTGAATGCTATATTGCCCGATGGATCTGTGTCATTGGCTACAAAATATTGTTCTATTTTCTTTGGAGATGTCACCCTTACTCATGTTCTCTACATCCCAACTTTGCGATGTCATTTATTATGATTCTCTAGATTGTTTTCTGCTTTAAAATGTCTAGCTTTGTTTACTGAAACATATTGCATTTTATAGAAAATCAGTACGAGAACTATGATTGGCATGGGTGAACAACAGGGAGAGGGGGGTTATTGGCTTCATCTGCCGGATACGCATGTTCGTCCTCATATCATGCAATCCATTTCGACAATTGATTTAGTTTCTTCATCCAATTTATGGCATCAACTTCTTGGACATCCTTCATCTACGGTGATGTCTTCTATTTCTACTCTTGATTTTAGCACAAACAATATATTTGTCCATTGCACTGTGTGTTATAGAGCAAAACAAACTAGACATAGTTTTCCTTTGAGTTCTTCAAGTTATAATTCATTGTTTGAATAAATACATTGTGATATTCGGGGTCCTTATTGAACACCATCTTCTAATGGTGCCCTTTATTTGTTAATGATAGTTGCGGATTATTCTCGAGTTGTTTATGTTTATTTATTAGTTGCTAAGTCAGATAAAGGCTTCTAGATTTATTGAATTTTATGCTTTGATCAAGCATCAGTTTGGGCACTCCATTTGTCGTGTCTGTGCTGATAACAGTACAAAATTTGTGCCTTTGAGATCATACTTTGCTGAATCTAGGATTATTTTTTGAGATATCTATGGTTGATACACCGCTACAGAATGGTCGCATTTAGCGCAAGCATCATCATTTGTTAAATGTGGTGTGTGCTTTGTGTTTTTGGGCTAATCTACCAATTGACTTTTGGGGAGAATGTGTTCTTACAGCTGATATTTGAGAAACCAGACACCGAAAAAGTAATTCAATGGTCGCACACCATTTAAGTTACTCTATGGACAAGCTCCAAACTACAAGCTTTTGCGGGTATTTGGATGCTTGTGTTTTGCTTACTACATTCCTAGATTTTTTGACAAAATTGCTCAAGAAGCCGTCGATGTTTTTTTTCTTGGGATTCCTACTGGAAAGAAAGGCTATCGCCTTTATGATTTGACATCCCGTATCCTTAACAGTCGGGATGCTGATTTGGCATCCCATATCCTGCCGGAAAACAAGTGATGATGTCGTCGATGGGATTTTATCTACTCTTAATTTTTGCACAAATAATATATATGTCCCTCGCTCTATGTGTTATAGAGAAAAACAGACTAGACATAGTTTTCCTTTATGTTCTTCAAATTCCAGTTCATTGTTTGAATTAATACATTGTGATGTTAGGGGGTCCTTATTGAACATCATATTCTAGTGGTGCCTTTTATTTTTTTAATGATAGTTGCTGATTATTCTCGATTTTTTATGTTTATTTATTAGTTGCTAAGTCAGATTTAGCTTCTAGATTTATTGAATTTTATGCTTTGATCAAGAATCAGTTTAGGTGTTCCATTTGTCGTGTCTGGGCTGATAACAGTACGGAATTTGTTCCTTTGAGATCATACTTTGCTTAATCTAGGATTATCTTTGAAACATCTATGGTTGATACACCGTGGTAGAATGGTCACATTTAGTGCAAGCCTCGTCATTTGTTATATGTGGTGTGTGCATTGCATTTTCAGGCTAATCTGCCAATTGACTACTGGGGAGAATGTGTTCTTACAGATGATATTTGATAAAATAGACACCAAAAAAGTAACTCAATGGTCGCACACCATTTGAGTTACTCTATGGACAAGCTCCAAAGTACAAGTTTTTGCGGGTATTTGGATGCTTGTGTTTTGCTTACTACATTCCTAGATTTTGTGACAAAATTGCTCAAGAAGTTGTCGATGTTTGTTTCTTGGGTATCCTACCGGAAAGAAAGGCTATCGCCTTTTTAATTTGGTATCCCGTATCTTTGACAGTCGGGATGCTAATTTCTTTGAAGACCAGTTTCCGCACGCAGTGACACCCGATTCTCTGCCATTTACTCCATCAGTACATACCAGCGGTGTTACCACCTCACCACCGGTATCACATCTTCTCCGGTACCTGATGCTTGCCCGATGCTAGACGTCTCATTGCCCCTGGATTCAACAGTGCCGGACACAGCCTCAAAACCGGATCGACGGCTTGTCCTGCGGTCGCCTAATCCTCCTTCTGACGCGCCCCACGCCTATTCGGTCGTTATACCTCAGGTGCTTCATGCACCGCCGGTCAATGATCCGACCTCACCAACATCATTACCAGATGCGGGTCAGCTCTTCCGCTTGACAGCATTCTAGGTCAGCTCCGCCGCCTGCGTCATCGATTTCCCTGACGCCGCCTCTTGCCACCGAGGTGTCATCCCCATGACCTGGTGTTCACGATCGTCGACCTCATTCTTATTTTGAAGACTGTGCATGTTCCATTACTGATATTGAAACCCGCATCCCCCAACTGCAACCATAACTCCTACACCATCCTCAGGTGTCTCTATCCTTTAATTTATTATTTTGTAAATTGCGATAAATTTTCTAGTACACATTAACTTCTAGTGCAGATCCTACCACTATTTGTGAGGCATATAAGCATTGATGTTTGTTATATTGTGTTATATCTTGTGGGATTATTATGATTTTATTGAGATTTAATTTGCACTTTAAGGTGTTTTTGGTGCAGGAATTCATTGATTGTGAAGAATTGAGAGGGAGCTATACATTGTACTCTTTTTCCCTTAACCAACAGTTTTTTCCCATTGGGTTTTCCAGATTAAGGTTTTTAATGAGGCGATGTGCTTCAATGGAAAATGTTCTTATTTTATAAGGCATTTTTTCCAGGGATGAAGGAAGAGAGGGAAAATCAGAATTGCTGAAGTTATAGGGTGAAAAGTGAATTATTGAAGAGATATGGATTTGAAGAAAATAAAGATATTCACTTTCCACATTGATAAGGATTGTATTATCTCCTTCCATTTGAAATTCATTAATTTTAGGAATTAGTTAATTAGAGTTAGAATATATATTATATTATTTCTTTTTTCTTTCGAAGGAAGAGTCCGATTTATATTTGGATACGGGTTTATGTACCTTGGTATCCGCACGCATGTATAAATACATGCCAATGTTTTGCAGAAAAGGTGCACTCATACAGAAAGAGTTAGGAGTAGTTTTAGTTTACAAAAAATAGTAGTTTGTTTGTTTGAGTTAGTCGGCAAGATATTTGGGATTAATTACATTCTAGAAGGTTTGTCTTGGAATTATTTTGTTAGCAGCATTGGTGCACGAACGATTGCAACCAATTGATCGTCTGGTTTTCGTCATTATTATATTATATTAATATGTTATGTTTTTATATTCTTTATTTGTTTAGTTTAATCATTATGAGTAGCATATTTGTATATCGGCATGGAATAACAAGCATTAGTTTATGAATCGTGAGGCCTAATTGTTTTATAATTGATTCTTATGTGTTCTTGATTGTTCTTGGTTTAATCTATTATTAATGTGTTTAAGTCTGGCCAACTTGAATATTATTGGGATAATGCTATTTAATTCCACCAATACGTAATCGTTGGAAAGGGTTAGTAAGTAGCGAATTCTTGTGAAAAATAGCTAACTAGCTATGACTGTAATAGCAAGATAGGGAACAATTAAGTGTGCATTACTATTTTCTTTTACTTTGGTGATTGCTATATCGGGATCTTTTCATTCTTAATGCTTTCGAGGTGTGTATCTGGTTCAGCGAATACTTTCCGGGGGCATCTTGGTAAGAGATACCGTTAGTTAATTATAATTTATTAATTATAATTGGTTAATTGTAGATAAAGTACGAAAGAATTGGGGAGGTTAAGCGTGCCTACTTTCTTATAACTGATAGTACACATGAATTGATTTATTTTTGCGCCTATGATCGATGTTTGACTAGTGTGAATTATTCCGAGCCGATTACCTTATTCATATATTTTATAGATTTTTATATCTGTTAGTTGCATTATTATTTTTATATTACTTAGTTGCATTATTAGTTGTTAGATAAACCTGAAAATTAAGGTGTGGTGGCTACACCAAAAATGTTCTATATTAGTAGGTATTTTATTATAGTTTTTGCTCCGTTCCTCGTGGGATCGACTCTGCCTACTACTGTGCTAATTTTATCTTAAGAGTTTGCAGATTGTTTTGGTGAGTGAAACGACATTCACCAAATTGGACCTACGTTCCTATAACTGATAGATGCATATGAATTAATTTATCTTTTCACCTATGATCGATGTTTAATTAATGTGAGTTATTCCAAGCTGACTACCTTATTCACATATTTTATAGATTTTTATATATGTTAGTTGCATTATTATTTTATATTAGTTAGTTGCATTATTAGTTGTTAGATAAACCTGAAAATTAAGGTGTGGTGGCTACACCAAAAATGTTCTATATTAGTAGGTATTTTATTATAGTTTTTGCTCCGTTCCTCGTGGGATCGACTCTGCTTACTACTGTGCTAATTTCATCTTAAGAGTTTTTAGATTATTTTGGTGAGTGAAACGGTGTTCACCAAATTGGTGCCGCTGCCAGGGAACGGAAAGTCAATTTCTATAATTTTTTCCTTCTAATCTGTGTGTTACTGTGCTTGGTTTATGAGCAGATCATCCAAGCCAAATTTAATATTCAACCCGGAAGTTGAGAAGACAGCCAAGCAGAACAAAGAGCGAACAAAGGCACAAAAAATAGTTTCTGCCGAGACCCTTCAGTTTAGCCAAACCAAACCCGTCACGATTTCAGCAACCACCTCTAATTTGGCAACTAATATCGAGATGGACGGAGCTGGCCGAAACCCAAATCCTGGGCAGAACCCAAATAACACATACATGTGGGAACTTACTGGTCATATTGAAGATGACCCCTCCCCCACTCCTATTCAGCTACCAGAGACCAAAAATCCTATTGAAATCAAGCTAGCATTCCTGAACATACTTCTACAGTTCCACGGAAGAGGCACCGAAGACCCTTACAATTTTTTGAGCGAATTTATCAAGATTTGTAAGGTTCAGAAGAGACCATCCACCGTGACAGAAGATTAATTCGAATTGGTGGCATTCCTATTGAGTTTGACAGAAGCAGCAAATCAGTGGTTTTCGAGCTTGCCCCCCAACTCCATTGTTACAAAGGCAGAATTGAAGATATTGTTCTTGGAGCACTACTTTCCACCCACAAGAATAGATTTCTTGAAGAAAGAGATCACACGCATCAAGAAAGATTATGATGAACCCTTAGTATGTATTGGCTGAGGTTCATGAAGTTGGTAGACAGTTGTCCTAATCACCGAATGACGGAAGGCCAGTTGCTTCAATGCTTCTACCAAGGGATGACATCCACTAACAAGGACTTGGTAAATTCTTCCAGTAGTGGTGGATTTTCTCACTTCGAGTGAATGAAGCTAGAGAGATCATCAAAAGGTTGGTGGACTCTAAGAAGGAGTATGATCAGCAAGAAGTAAAAATCTTGAAGAAGGTGGCACGGACATCCACTCCCGAAAAAGATGATATCAAGGAAAGGATGGAAAGAATGGACAAAATGCTATCCAAGGTCGTTGACAAGGTTGCACCTGTACAAGAAGGGGCCTAGCGATACGTGTGGAGCAGTGAACCATACGACGTCGCAATGCATTTTGACCATGGGAGAGATACCTGTCCAAGCAAATACTATGGGAAATTTCAATGAGAGGCAGCAAAAGGGTGGACCGTATCCCCAAAATTTCAATCCAAGGTATAGGGATCACCCCAACTTCCAATGGAGAGAACAAGGTCCCCCTCTGCAGCAGCAGCCTTAGTATTACCAACGACCTTATGTTCCACCAATGCAACGTGAAGCTCTGGTTTTTCCCCAGCCCTAACAAGGAGGTCAAAAGAAATCTCTTAATGAAAAGATGGATATGTTGATGGACATGATGGTGAAGCAATCCAAGAAGACCGAATCAACCTTGGAGGAGCATGCACGAAAAATTGCCCATCTGCCAAATTCTCTGAATGAACTTAAGATGAAGCAGCCTAGATTGCCTTCTCAGGTCCAATTGAACCCTCGTGAGATGGTAAATCAGGTCACACTCAGAAGTGGAAAGGTAGTTAGTGCGCTACCATTGAAATCCGCAAGCAAAGAAGCGAAGGAGTTCACTGACGGAGGATCTGGTTTGCACAAACCGAACCCTACAGTAGATATTCATAATCAAGAAGCAGAGGAAAAAGGCAACGAAACCACCAAAAAATCCGAGAATCCTAAGCATATTGAGACCAGAGATAAAGGTAAATCCAAGGTACTAGACGAGGTAAGTAAGAGGTTGAGATAACATGTTCTTGCACTTAAAATTTTTGCCTCCTTTTCCTCGTAGATTAGAAAATAAAAAGGAACAGCCTATGGATTTTGTATCAAATTTTGGAAAATGGAGATTAATCTTCCATTCTTGTAGGAAATAAGGTTACCACCAATAAGCAAGTTCTTGAAAGATTTTATTGTAGGAAAGCCAAAGGATTCAAGCAAGATTATGATGAGTGAATATGTGTTAACTATGATCCAAAAGAAAATGCCTCAAAAGTGCAAGGACCCAGGTATGTTTTCCTTACCTTGTTACATTGGAGATAAGAAGATTGATGGTGCCATGTGTGATTTAGGAGCATCAATTAATGTTATGCCATTATCTATGTATCAAATTTTGAATGGAGCTGAAATGGTAGACACTAGAGTGGTAATTCAATTGGCTAATAAATTTTGTGTATGTCCTGAAGGGTTGTTGGCAAATGTGCTTGCGCGAGTCAGTAACTTTGTGTACCCCGCAGATTTTTATGTGGTAAAAATGAATCATAATAATGATAAGGGAACACAAGGGGTATTGTTGGGTCGTTGATTCTTGAAAATAGAAAACACCATTATTAATGTTGGTGATGGAACTATTTCTCTTCATTATTTTAGTGATAAGTACACATTCAACATTGATAAACCCATGAAGAAACCTATAGATTATGAGAATGTGTTTGGCATCAATCATACTGACCCTCTTGTCCAAGATACTCTTGAGACTAAAATTCTGCAGGATATGATGAAAATTTCAGAAGAGGTAGATGTTCAAGTCTCAAGTAATAAGGAAATCTGTAAATTGTTGTGTTTAATGTACTCTCAGAAGCCTAGAACTGAAATAAATCAAGGAATTCCCAACTTGACTCAGTCTGAAGCCGATGTTCAAAAACATTCTGAAGTGCGTACAGGGTCCGATTTGCCCAAACTGGGACCTGTCCGCCAGACTAGTCCCATCAGATGTGAAAACCTCACATTTGGAGTTGAAGGCATTACCACCCTATCTGAAGCATGCTTACCAAGGAGATGATGATACTCTTCCAGTGAGTATGGAGTTGCTCAAGTGTGAGGAAGAAACAAAGTTTCAACTCCAAGAAATGGGAGGTCTACGATTGAAAGGGTTTGATCAATCTTTGCGGTACAAAAAGCACAATAAGATGTGGCATGATAGAGATTTGAAGTCAGAGAAATTTTTGGTTAGGTAGAAAGTTCTTATTTATGAGTCCAACTTTTGACATATGCCATGGAAATTCAAGTCTAAATGGACTAGACCATTCGAAGTGGCTTATGTTTGGCCTTATGGGATGGTAGAGATTATAAGCATGGACGCAAAAAAGGCATTCCTCGTCGATAGTGATCGCCTTATGTCGTACTATGATACTTATCAGGTGGCATTAATGGAAGAAATTCCATAGTGCCCAAAAAATAATCATTAAAGGCATCTGGAAGTCTAGCCAAAGACTATAAACAAAAGCACTAATTAGGAGGCAACCCAATTTTCTTAGTTTTTTTTTATTTTAAGTTTTTTTTAATTTTTGGAATTTCAATTTCTCATCTGATCTCAATTCTTGATCTACAGAGTTAAAGTACTTGAATTTTCACCATGGAGAATGCGCACTTAGAGAGATCTGGACTCGCAGGGTTCTGTTTGGCCAAACTGGAGGTTTGCGGCAGAACCTCATCCGAATCCAATGCTTAATTCATGTTGGGAATTTATCTGAAACCTCCCACTATAAGTTTCCTCTTTCCCTTTTATTTCAATTATCATGATGGTTGACTATATGTGAAGCATTTTCTCATTAGAGCTTGGCATTATTTGCTTGAGGGCAAGCAACGTTTAAATGTGAGGAGGTTTCTTGTGTGTTTTATTTTGTATTTTTGAAAAAAATAAAAAAATAATATTTTTTTAATTTGAGTTTTTTACAGTCAAACATGTGTTTTTGTATTGTTTTGAGTTGATAGTTTGACATGAAGAAATTCTAGTGGCTCTTGATAAAAGAGCCCTGCCGGTTGTAAACTTCATTGTAACAAACTTGGTAAATATGATATGACTTGAGGTTTTTGGATGAGATATTCTATGATTTTTAAAATTTTATTGATATAATTTTTGGGGTGACGAAAAAGGAAGAAGTTTAATTGAATATTTTAGCCTACTAAAGTGAGGTTTGAGCTAGAGTAGAGAACTCTCTACATCAATCTTTGTTCTGAGAGATCACATTGTTATAATTGGAGTTTTATGTGTGAAAGTGATGGAAGGCACTAGGATGAACCACACAGCTTAAATAGCCTACCAGTTACATTAACCCCTAGTGAAACACTTTGAAGCTTTGACTATGTTCTTTGATATGAGTTACTATATATTTAGTCAAAGCCTTGCTTTATCCTTTCTCTTGGCCCTATTATGCATGTTCTTGGAGTTGATTTTGATGAATTCATCCATTGTATTCTCTTGAGTTGATGTACTGAGCATGTGTCCAGTTTGCCAGACCGAACGGTTTCGAAATTGAAGGCTGAATTTTATTATGAACAGTGACACTGTGGTTCAGTTTGGCCAAACTGGAGATCGTAACTATGAAACAAAAAGAAGAAAAAATAATTATTGTTATGTTGCAATTTTCTCTCAAAAGTACTGATTGGACTGTATTGAAGAAGAGTGGTGCTGGAAAAAAAATAAAAAAAAATAGGAAATCAATATAGCACCTACATTGATGTGATATTACTTGGCTTTCTCATAATAGCCATGAGATGAAGATTGTTGGTGAATGTCTACTATACATGGATGATGGTTGAAGAAAAAAACATGCATAATATTTTGATCAATATTGTTTGAGCTTAGAACCCTTAGAATCTCACCAATCTGAAGGTCCCTAGCCCAGTTACAACCCTTGATAAAGACCTTCCTGATTTGCATATTAACTTCTCTATGTTATAACTAGTGAATTATTTGAGTGAATGTCCTTCATATGTTGAGAGTGATTGAGTGAAACCGTGAGAAAATATTCACTGCTTGTCCGATTTTGACTGAATTGATGATTAAATTTCCTGATCTTGAACATTTTCATTCCAATTACTTTAAGGATTAATGATTTTTCAAGTGCGTTAACGTGATCCTTTACTCCTTGGCGGGGAAAAATTTATCGTTATAAGAGTAGAATCTAGAGTTTTTAAATGTTCAATTTTTGTTTGTCTCGTTGTGTGATTTGTGTTTCTATATTACTCTTTCTTTTTATAGGGTTATTTTAGATAGAGTCTTATGATGGAATGAGTACTTATGAACATTGTGGATTATTGATTGATCTTATATTCATCACTTCATACTTGAGGGCAAGTATGATTCAAGTGTGAGGATATTTGATGTGTGTTATATTGTGTTCATATTTTGTGGGATTATTATGATTTTATTGAGATTTAATTTGCACTTTAAGGTGTTTTTGGTGCAGGAATTCATTGATTGTGAAGAATTGAGAGGGAGATATACATTGTACTCTTTTTCCCTTAACCAATGGTTTTTTCCCACTGGATTTTCCAGGTTAAGGTTTTTAATGAGGCGATGTGCTCCAATGAAAAATGTTCTTATTTTATAAGACATTTTTCCAGGGATGAAGGAAGAGAGAAAAAAATCAGAATTACTGAAGTTATGGGGTGAAAAGTGAATTATTGAAGAGATGTGGATTTGAAGAAAATATTGATATTCACTTCCCACATTGATAAGGATTGTATTATCTCCTTCCATTTGAAATTCCTTAATTTTAGAAATTAGTTAATTAGTGTTAGAATAGATATTATATTATTTCCATTTTTCTTTCGGAGGAAGAGTCTGATTTAGATTTGGATATGGGTTGATGTACTTTGGCAGCCGCACACATGTATAAATACATGCCAATGTTTTGAGACACATACAGAAAGACTTAGGAGTAGTTTTAGTTTACAAAAAATATTAGCTTGTTTGTTTGAGTTCGTCGGCAAGATATTTGGGATTAATTACATTCTAGAAGGTTTGTCTAGGAATTATTTTGTTAGCAGCATTGGTGCACGAATGCATGCAACCAATTTCCTAGTTTGATCGTTTGGTTTTCGTCATTGTTATATTATATTAATATGTTATGTTTTTATATTCTTTATTTGTTTAATTTAATCATTATGAGTAGCTTATTTGTATATCGGCATGGAATAACAAGCATTAGTTTATGAATCGTGAGGCCTAATTATTTTATAATTGATTCTTATGTGTTCTTGGTTGTTCTTGGTTTAATCTATTCTTAATGTGTTTAAGTCTGACCAACTTGAATATTATTGGGATAATACTATCTAATTCCACCAGTACGTAATCGTTGGAAAGCGTTAGTAAGTAGCGAATTTTTATGAAAAATAGCTAACTAAATATGACTGTAATAGCAAGATGGGGAACAATTAAGTGTGCGTTACTATTTACTTTTACTTTGGTAATTGCTATATCGGGTTCTTTTCATTCTTAATGCTATTGAGGTGTGTATCTGGTTCAGCGAATACTTTTCGGGGGCATCTTGGTAAGAGATATAGTTAGTTAATTATAATTTGTTAATTATAATTGGTTAATTATCGATAAAGTACGAAAGAATTGGGGAGGTTGAGTGTACCTACTTTCCTATAACTGATAGATGCACATGAATTGATTTATCTTTGCGCCTATGATCGATATTTAACTAATGTGAATTATTCCGAGCCGATTACCTTATTAATATATTTTATATATTTTTATATCTGTTAGTTGCATTATTATTTTATATTACTTAGTTACATTATTAGTTGTTAGATAAACCTGAAAATTAAGGCGTGGTGGCTACACAAAAAATGTTCTATATTAGTAGGTATTTTATTATAGTTTTTGCTTTGTTGCTCATGGGATCAACTTTACTTACTACTGTGCTAATTTCATCTTAAGAGTTTGCAGATTATTTTGGTGAGTGAAACGACGTTCACCAAGCATGGTCATTGGCGTTATGCTATGACTGAAGAGATTAATGCTCTTGAGCGCAATAAGACATGGACATTGGCTTCTCTACCTCTAGATAAGACTGCAATTGGATCAAATGGGTTTATCGTACCAAGTTCAAGTCTGGTGGTACCATTGAACGTCACAAAGCTTGTCTAGTGGTTCTTGGGAATCGTCAGATTGAAGGAATTGACTATACTGAGACATTTTCTCCTGTTGCAAAGATGAGTTCGGTTCGCCTGATTTTATCAGTTGAAGTCATTCGTGGTTGGGAACTTCATCAAATGGATGTGGATAATGATTTTCTACATGGTGATCTGCATGAAGAGGTGTTTATATGCTCTCCCCTGGCTATCATGTGCCTCTTGTACAGATATGTCGCCTTCAAAAATCTCTTTATGGTCTTCGGCAAGCCCCTCGCGATTGGTTTGCCAAATTTGCTCAGTCTTTCTGTGCATTTGGATTTGTTCAGAGTAAAGTATATCACTATCTCTTTGCTTTCTCTCATGGCTCAGTCTCTTTGCATGTGCTTGTTTATGGGGATGATTCGGTTAATGTTGGTAGTTCTTCGTTACTTATCTTTGAATTTAAGAAATACTTGAGCTCTTATTTTCACTTGAAAGATCTTGGCCCACTTAAGTATTTGTTGGGCATAAAGATTGCTAGAAGACCGGATGGGATGTTTCTTTCACAAAGGAAATATACCCCAGACATTTTATCAGACAGAGGTTTATCAGCTTCTAAACCGATTGATTTTCCTATGGAGCAACAACATGATTTTGCGTGTGTTGAAGGTCCTCTTTACGATGATCCTGAGCAGTGCCGACGCCTGGTTGGTCGCCTGATTTATCTCACCATTACTAGTCTTGAGCTTAACTATTCAGTTCATACACTTGCTCAAGTTATGAAGTCTCCTTGTGTTCCTCACTGGCAAGCTGCGATTCGAGTTCTTCACTACTTGAAAAGTCATCCTGGTCAAGGTTTATTTCTCTCTTCACATAGTTCATTACAATTGACTGCTTATTGTGATTCTTATCGGGCTGCATGCCCTATTACACGGCTCTCTCTTTTCGGGTACTTTGTGATGATTGGTGATTCTCCATTTTCGTGGAAGACCAAGAAGAAA
This sequence comes from Rubia yunnanensis, assembly GCA_037428765.1. Classification (NCBI taxonomy): domain Eukaryota; kingdom Viridiplantae; phylum Streptophyta; class Magnoliopsida; order Gentianales; family Rubiaceae; genus Rubia; species Rubia yunnanensis. Next base: position 40,670,319 of record CM075061.1, on the reverse strand, counting down.
CATACGGTTACTCGTTCTTCTGCTGAAGCGGAGTATTGTGCTATAACTCTTACTTGTTGTGAATTGTTGTGCCTTAAGTATTTTCTTTGGGACTTAGGTGTTGTGCATATGCTCCTATGCGACTGTTTTGTGACAGTCAATCTGCTCTTTATATTGTGGCGAATCCAGTGTCCCATGAATGTACAAAGCATATAGAAATTTAATGTCATTTTGCCCATGATCTTGTACAATTTAGGATTATTAATACTTATCATGTTTGCACTTCAGATCAACCTGCAGACTTGATTCACTACTTGGCAAGTTGGGCATTTCTGATCTCCGTGCTCTAACTTGAGGAGAATTATTAAGGAATATAAATATTACTTGTAATTGTCATTAGACTACATTTTTCCCAGTTTGTATAGGTCTTTTGTACTCCTATATAATGTACCTTAGATATGAATACAACAGCAAATTATTACCCTTATTTTCTACGTAAACTGAGGTTCAACAACATTTAAAACAACCCATGACAAAAAATGAAGTGTTGAAACCATTAGAATCGATAGCTGGCTTGTTAATGCCTGCTAGTGCGGAATTTCAACTCATTGAATGGTATCATCTCAATGGTAAAATGTAAAATGCGGAAAAGCATATATACAAAAAGTTTGAGAAACAAAAATGAAGTTGAAGGAAAGTGTGGTTAAATTTGAGAATCACTTAAATCATGTACAAGTAGTAGCTTGGGTTTATAGTTGTCATAAATCATTAACATCTGCTTTCCTGAATATCCTGAACAACATGTTCAAGTCAACCCTATCATTCAGATCTGAGATTGTAGCTGTTGTAAACAAGATGAAGCCTTTTCTCTAGGAGCACATCCAAGCATAAAAGCCAATGGTAAGGCAAAAGGCGATCACCGCTCGCCCTCAGCGGCCCATACCAGCCCACACCCAGGTCATCGTATGAGAGGTAAATCACGGTAGCTCAGCGCCATGATCCATGGGCTTGGCATTGCCTCGGTGCGCACAAGGGAGCCTTGCAAAGCAAAAACTCCTCACACTGTCGCTGCCAAGGATCGAACCCGGGTTTATTGGCATTCCCACCCATGTCCCAACCACTGGGCCACCTTCTGCTACGACACCTCTTTGTTTGATTTAACCATTTTTGTCATGAAAAGCACGATAGACACACTCTCAAGTTTGTACAGTGTGATCAGCATTCTCATCATCTCATTATGCAAACCATCCATGTAACCAAGTTGGTGATATTTTCTTATAAGACCTCTTCCATCATCTCCTCAAGTAAGGACCTTGCCTGTTGCATCTACAATATTGCCACACTTCACATTCCAATCATTAAACATCTCCAGAAAACCTAACTCAACCAACACACTGAAAAACACACCAAAGACTCCGAAACCTGGAAAACAAATAGTCCTCGTTAACTACATTGCAGCAGGAAGAAATTTGAATGCCGTTATTTAAACTAACTAATTCTCTAAAAACTGAATAAAGCTGAGAGCAAAACAAAATGTGAGCAACTATACAGTAATTCTCAGTAATGACCTACCTTTCACCTTCACCTTCGTTTTCCTGCTTTGTCTCACTATTCTCCCGTACATAACGGTCACTAACGGTACCTTGGACGCCGCCAATGGCGGCGCCCTCGCTAGAAAATGTTCTCAACCCGTCCCCTACGGTGCCGGTCAAAAGCTTTCTCCAAGCTGTAAAAGCTAAAACACCAGCCCTATTTTCTTCGCTCCCAAATACCACAAGCCTGCATCCGATCACTGAGTATAAAGGCAAAATTGCATTTATCCTCCCACCAGAAGAAGGGGAAATTCTAGCTTCACATTATCAGAATGCCCTTGTTGGCAAATTTATCAGAGGCAAGCCATCTATGGAGGCTCTTCATACCGCTTTCAAATCTATTGGATTCAAGGCAAAATTCCAATTGGACTCCCTGGATTACCGACATGTTCTCATCAGATTTCAGGATTATGACGATTATCAGAGGTGCTGGATGAAGGGCCAGTGGATGATTCTGGGTTCAACCATGAAAGTACAAAAGTGGACACCGGACTTTTCACCGGAATCAGAATCCTCGGTTGTCCCTGCATGGGTAACGATTCACAAAATTCCCATTCATTTTTACAATGCTGCTGCTATCATAGGAATTAGCAGTCAGATAGGGAGATTTCTAAAAATGGATTCCGCCACTAGTTCACTTACTAGACCTTCTGCTATCAAAGTGTGTATTGAGATTGATCTACTTGCTCAGCTACCTGCTTCCATAGTTGTTGGTATAGGTCAAAAGGTTGCGGAGTACCCCATTGAATATGCTGATCTGCCTTTGTACTGTACACACTGTAAAATCATAGGTCATGCTCATAATACTTCTAACTTCCTTCATCCTGAGTTGAGAAAGAAATCACATGCTAGAGTTTCAACTAATGGTCATAATGTCAATTCTGAGGCTCCTGATAACGTCTATTCTGAGGCTCCAGGTTATAATGTCAACTCTGATGCTCCTGATAAAGTAACCACAGTAGCACCTCCACTTATTGCTAATGATCCTAGCTTAGTTGGTTCCTCAGGCCTTACTGCCTCACAAAAGGAAATAAGCTTTCAAAACCAACCCTATGTGCCAGCTGCTCAGCAAATTAGTGGTTCACTAGGCACACAACACCATCCAGTTGATTCAAGAACTCTCAATATAGCTAGGAGGAAAAAAGGAAGAATTTTTCACTCTCTAGATGATACATCAAAGCCTATCACCTACTGGAAGGAAAAAGCCCCAATCCCTGTGACTGAGGTCCAGGACATTTCAGGAGCAGATGGTGCCATCAAGATCTCAAACGCTTTTAAAACTCTGGAGACCCTTAGTGAAGATGATATTGACGTGGTAGAGATCCTCCATGAGGCTGTTGAAACACATGATACAGCCTCAACACCTGGTGAAGTGCAGCTTCAGAGGTCAGTAGCACAAACTGAAGAGAGCTTGCCCCAAAGGCAGTACAGTGCAGAACCACATGGATCCGCAGGTAAGATACAGGAGTCAAACACTAAAGGAACCTCAATCCACTTTCAAAAGATTGTAAGCCATGACCTCATACTCAGGAACTCGGATGACAGCATTAAAGATGATATAGCTCTCTCCCATACTGAACATCCAGCTGTTATGACCATTAATGTTGATAGCCATTCTCATGATTATGTTGGTGACAACCTAGAGAAACAGTATGGGTTAAAGGAACTTCCTTCTGGTTCTGGGACAGATAACCCCTTCCTAGGTGGCAAGATACAGGACACTGAAGCACCCTTTTCTCAAACTCAGAACAATATAAATCATGAGTTCACAACTAGTCACATTGATGTCAGCACATCAGCGGATTTGGTTATCCCCCAATCTGAACCCCCAGCTGTTGATCCCAATGATGATGATAGCCATACCCAGGATAATGTTGGTGAAAGCTCAGATTACCAGTGTGAGATGAAGGTACTACCTCCCTGCAATAAGGTTAGTCTCTCCACTATGATTACTAATACTGTTCCTAACAATGCAAAATCAGAAAAAAAGGCTAGTAAACTAGTTACTGTAAATTCTGTTTCAGCTAATAAAACTAGGAATCTCAGATCTTCACACAAAGCCCCCTCACATGATCAATGATTAATTGCAACATAATAGGGAATATGCTTGTTTGGAATGTGAGGGGGTACGAAACATCAATTGATAGGCTTAAGTCTCTTGTTATGATTCATAATATCTCTATCTTGTGTTTAATTGAGCCATGGCATGATAAGCAGGAAATTACTAAACTGAAACTTGATCTAAGATTCTCTAATGCTTTACCTGCTCAAAATGCTAAAATATGGATATTTTGGAATCATAATTTCAATATAACATGCAGTCAGGAAACTGACCAGTTTATGCTAGCAAAAATAACTGAGAATTCTTCTTCTGTGAGTTGGAATTGCTATTTTATTTATGCTAAAGTCACGAGACAAGGAAGGGAATTTATGTGGCATGATTTAGGTAACCCTAGTTCAGATCCTTCCATCTATATAGGTGACTTTAATACTGTGGCTTCGTCTGCTGAGTATAAGGGCATGAAATCTCCTTCTGCTAGGAGTATTCATGATTTTAACTCATTTATTAACCAGCTAGATTTGCTTGAAATTCCTACTGTAGGTAATCCTTACACTTGGTGTAACAATAGAATCAAACATAAGTGTAAGGACCTCCTTTTACAAAGGTTAGATAGAGGCCTTAGCAACCTAGATTGGATAGAACTTTTTCCCCATAGCTCAATACAAGTCCTTAATAGGGTGTCCTCAGACCATGCTCCTCTTCTCCTATCCATTCAGTCTTCAGAGGAAAGAATGCCTAGGCCATTTAGATTTCAGGAAATGTGGTCCAGTCGGCCTGATTTCAAGAAATTAGTGGAAGATAATTGGAACCTACCATCTCAATTCAGAGGGATGCATAGAATGGTCCACAAGCTCAAGAGATTGAAAACTGACATTAAGATATGGAATAGAAATAACTTTGGTAATGTCAACCAAAACCTTGTAGATGCCGAATTGAGGGTCAGTGGGTTGGAAATGAGATTCCAGCTATCTCAATCAGATTTGGACCTAGCTGACCTTAACAAAGCCAGAACCATTCTGTCCAGATCCTTGAAGGAAAAGAACACGTTCCTCAAGCAGAAAGCTAGGTTAAACTGGTTAAAAGAAGGAGATGCGAATACAAGCTACTTCCACCATGCTGTTAGAGAGAAAAATGCTAGGATCAGAATCAGTAAGATCAAGGATGGGGCTGGTACATGGATTTCAGACCCTAATTTAATCAAGGCTGAAGGAATACGGTTTTATAAGGCTCTGCTTAATGAGGACTCCCCTCATAAATCAGGCTCCTATCTAAAACACTTCCTTCAGGAGATTCCCTCGATTGTCACTGAACCACAAAACAATAGACTACTGGGCAAAGTCAGTTTTCAGGAGCTAGAAGCTGCTGTTTTTTATCTTAATAAGTCTAGTTCTCCAGGATCAGATGGCTTCCCTGGCTTCTTATATACCACTTACTGGGATATCATCATGACAGATCTCCTTGAGGCAGCCAATGACTTCATTTCAGGGGGAAGTATACCTAAAGCCATCTCAAGTACTTGGCTCACCCTTATCCCCAAAAAATCAGTCCCTACTTCCTTCTCTGATTTTAGGCCCATCAGTCTGTCAAACTTCATTAATAAAGTTCTCTCCAAGCTCCTCATGGAGAGGATTAAGCCTCTCATGCCATCTCTCATCTCAACAGAACAAAGTGCCTTCATGAGTGGTAGGGACATTTCTGATAACACTTTATTAATGAAGGAAATGGTAAGAATTTTATCCAGGAAATGCAAATCTCCGAACCTGATTGTTAAATTGGATATGCAAAAGGCCTTTGATAGGGTCTCTTAGTCATTTTTGAATTCTGTACTCCTGCACTTTGGATTTCATGGCAAATTTGTTAGGCTAATCATGCATAACATATCAGTAGCACACTTCTCAGTTCTAATTAATGGTTGCATATCTGGTTTTTTCTCTTCATCGAGGGGTATAAAGCAGGGAGACCCTCTCTCCCCTTTTTTGTATAATTTAATGTCTGAAACTTTCTCCAGAGGCTACAAAAAACTGCTCTCTATAGGATTCATTGACAGGTTCAGCTTGCCTGCTGCATGTGCACCTATCTCCCATCTCATGTATGCAGATGATACTGCAGTTTTCTTGAGTGCTAAACCCAGGGCCATAAAGAGATTTAAACAATTTTTAATGGCATATGAATTGACCTCAGGGCAAAAGATAAACTACTCAAAGTCTGAGTTTTTCTTGCCTCAGTTCTCTCCAGATACTTTAGTCAAATCTGTAAGTAGGATTTTAGGCATGAAAAAAGGCCTACAGCCTTTTAAGTATCTTGGTGTTCCTATTTTTTCTGGAAGGAATTTGCAGGTTCATTATCAGCCCCTTTTGGAGAGAATGGAAAAAACCATTGGAAACTGGAAAAACAGGTGGCTTACTCAGGCAGGTAAAATTGTCCTTATCAATCATTGTTTTTTGTCTATCCCTACTCATGTTTTTGCTGTTTTAAGTCCTCCCAAAATGGTGATTAAAAAAATGGAAAGAATTGCCTCCAGTTTTTTTGGGGGGAGTCTGAATTTGGCAAAAGGAAAAAATGGAGATCATGGAATAGAATGAGTTTGCCTGTGGAAGAAAATGGTGTTGGATTCAGAGATTTAAATGCAATTATTAGTGCCTTCTCTTGTAAATTGTGGTGGAAATTGCAACTAAATCAAACATTATGGACCTCCTTTCTATGGACATTGCCTGATTCTTATAAGGTCTCACATACATGGAAGAGGATTTGCTCTATTACTGAGATTGCTAATGGCCTGACTAGAGTCTTATATGGTAGAGCAGACTGCTCCTTCTGGAACTCTAATTGGACAGGAGAAGGGGCTCTATTCTACAAATGGCCTGAAGACAGGAATCTTCCTTTTGAGGATCTCCCTCTTAGGTCATTTATTATGAATAAATCCTCTCTACTCACACATCTGGAGCCCTTTAAGGCTACCACTTTTTTTAAATGTTTGCAGGAAGCAACAGTTCAGCATAGTCATGATGATAGGCTTATCTGGCTTCCATCCCCATCTGGTAACTTCTCTGTTCAATCAGCCTATAGGGCACTTCGGTTGAAGAAACCAAAAATTCTCAATTTCCATAAGGTTTGGCTCTCATTTATCCCAAGGAAAATGTCTATTCTTCTATGGAGGGCTTTGAATGGCCTGCTACCTTTTGATAACATAATAAGGCGCTTTGGTATATCAATTGCTTCAAAATGTCCCCTTTGCAATCATGCTGATTCATTGGATCATTATTTCAACTCTTGCACCATTTCCATGGGAATTTGGAAGGAAATAAATCGACTGATCATACTCCCAAATTCATCTTACTCTAATCTTAAGTGCATGACGGAATTTTACTTATCCTACAAAGCTGATTCTAAGGCCCATTCCCTTATCATTTCAACAGCTTTCCTTACTACTATATGGTTTCTCTGGATTCATAGAAATAAGCTCCTATTTGATGATCTTATTTTTTCCCCGGTAGTGTGTCTAAATGATATAAAGAGTATGATATATAATATCTTCTCAGTTCATAATCTATCAGGGAATCTGGATAAGCATAAATATTGGGTGGAGAATAGAATTGTTCCCCAGATTGCTCAAAAAAAGAGAAAACCTTGCTCCACTGCTGTTTGGTTTAAACCTCATTTTGGTTTGAAAATGAATGTTGATGCTTCATGGAAAACAGGAGGGTTTTCATCCCTTGCTGTTATTGTTAGAAACTTTGAAGGAGATGTTATTACTATGAGAACAAGAACATTTCAATGTCCTACTCCTTTACAGGCTGAATTGGAGGCTATTCTTTGTGCCTACTTAATTAGTTTTGAACTGAATCTGGGGCTGAGTGTTGTGGAATTTGACTGCCTAATTGCAGTTAAGGGCATCCAAAACCCCCAAACTGCTCCCTGGCAAATCTACTCTGACTGTCATTCCTTGAATGGCAAAATTCTGATCCAGCACATAGTCAGAGAAAGTAACTATCCAGCGGACTTTCTGGCAAAGTATAGCATGGAACATAATCTATCTGGTGATCTTAATATCCAGGATGCACCTCCTTTTCTTAAAGGGCTGCTATATCTTGATAAAATGGGCATTCCTGGAATCAGAACTGGAAAATGAGTCTCTTCTTCCTGTCGTTACTAATGATCTTGAATTCTTTTTGCAGGGAGGAGATTCTACTATACCCTCCCCCTATTAATATTAATGCCACTCTTTTCTCTTTGCAGGATGATGCCAACTTTTTAAACACCCGGTGGAAGCTGCTGCTGATTGCTGCTTGTGGTCTCTAGCTTCCAGCTTAGACATAATGCAGTTCGGCATGAAAGATCTTGCATCATGCCGAGTTTCGGAACTGAAAGGTGCTGTAATCAGTTCTCGAGTTAGATAGTAACAGGTTTCTGGAAATACAGTGTTAATGTTAAGGTATGCATGCCAATCGACAGCCTTGTGTTTCGATTACTCGATTCACTAATATGTTGGTTGACAAATGCTTCCTTGACATTATATCTCGGACTAGTTAGGGATAAGTTGATTGCATCTTTGCTTTAATACGGGTGCTTAGATCCCACCCTATGACTCTCTTAGGGAGAATTCCGCTGTACAAACTTGGCCATCTCTAGGCCTTCTTTTGAGGATTAGGGATCCTTAATATATATCCCTCTCCACCTATGGTGGTGCTTTAAATTAAAAAAAAAATTCTCAGTAATGACCTACAATGACGCCGGCATGGAAAATTAAGCTATTTAATCTCAAAATGTGAAAATTAAGCAACTATACAGTAATCTAATCTCATTTATGAGATGCAGAAAACGTTGAATGAAGAGATGAGTGACAACGTCTCTTCACACACAACATTTTTCAGTAAAAGGAGAGCATGAGACATCAACACTTAAGTTTGATGCATTAACTTGCCATGTTGCATGAGAGAAGATTAATTCAAGTCTACCGTAATAAACAAAACATGTCGTCCCTCTATGCAGGAGACATCAGAATCCGCTCTTGTAATTGACCAAACAAATATCCTTCTACCACTAATATATTTGTTTTACAAATCAAACTATCCAAGAATCCAAGGAGGAACATCTAAGCCAACCCACAAAAATATATAATAATATAATATCATCATCCAACTATTGCGTCAATGCCTTCTCCCCTCAATCTCCCTCCAATCTACCTCAAAACGAAGATCACCATAAGCTCCCCTCAATCTCCCTCCAATCCACCTGAATATGAAGATCACTATAAGCGCCTTCTCCTAGAATCTCTTCTTTTTCCCCAATTTCAATCTTTGCAATCTGGTCATATCTTTCCAATAAAAAGGTAATCCACCAAATACAGCTAATCCACCAACCTGTAGTCCAAGGCTAAAAGTGAGATGCAGATCAGAATATGATGGCACAACAATCCTGGACCTAGAAAGTGGGATTTCGTTGTTAGTGTCACGAGTGGGCTTCACTCGATTATGCTTAAACAAAACGATTGGGTAATATTTTTTGTCATACTTAGTTGAATATACATCGCGCCATACTGAGCTTCAACACTCCCCTCAAACCACATACTACCGATTCTGATCTCAGCTTCAACAGCCCTGGGAAACACTGCATAGTGCACAACAGCATACCCGTGCTGACCTCGAAACACAAAACAATGCATATTATCATAATAACTTTGAAGTATTATAGCATCTCATTCCACAGTGCCTCTGATAGCTAATGAGTTCTCAACATCCTTTATGTCAAGCTTAATTTTCAGGCGCTCACACAAACCACAGAATTTCCTACATCCATATGACACAGGAATACAAATCATCCTATCTCTTGATAATGGAAAGACATTCTCACTATAACTATTGAAGATTGAACAAATGGGGTGACCAGCACCGAGTTCAGCTTCAATTGATCCATACACTTGTGATGATGATTCTGTCCACTTTTCTAGACAAATCCACACTGAGAATATCTCCAGTGCAGGATATGGATATGAAGGTGACTGTCTCGGCTCCGTATATAGAAAACAACAAGATTGAGGAGAGAACCACGCCGCGTTCGCGGTGACAAGGTAATTGTTGGTATGCCTTGAATACTGTAATAGCCGCTTCTGCGACCCTGGCCTGGAATACAACTACATCTACAATTATGATAAGAATATAATTCCAATTCCAATTTGGACTGATGTTGATTTGGGCCGAATTGTGTTTTGTTCCAATCCCAGTTTGTTAGGGTTTAGTGGAGACAATATATATAAAGTGTCTCTCTTCTCTCTATAAACATTAATTCTGTTCTGCACTTAGATAGGTAGAAATCTGGCCAATTTCTTGGCGTCTGTAACCTGCTACCTATTATAGTGAATCCGTCTCCCGTGGATGTAGCCAAATTGGTGAACCACGTAAATCTTGTGTCTTGTTATTTTCGTTCATATTTTCTGTTCTTTCTCCATTCCGCACAACAAACTGGTATCAGAGCGGTTTCTTTTTCCGGCGATATCCGTAGTGGGTATATCGGATTCTGGGCTCATCAGATCGGAGCTGATCGGGGAGAAAGATGTCTGGGTTGAACGTGAAGATCGACAAGTTTACTGGGAGAAATAGTTTCAGTTTATGGCAGATCAAGATGCGAGCTTTGCTGAAACAGCAAGGTTTGTGGACTCCGCTGACGAAGGATTTCGCGAGCAGTTCTGGCGATGTGGTGAGTCTGGAAGAAAAGGCACACTCGACGATTATGTTGTGTCTCGCGGATGAAATCATCACTGAGGTCTCAGATCAGGAGACTGCTGCGCAATTGTGGCTGAAGTTGGAGAGTTTGTATATGACGAAATCTCTAACCAACAAGCTGCTTCTGAAACAACGCCTCTTCGGTCTCCGAATGCAGGAAGGTACGCAACTCAGAGACCATCTAGAGCAATTGAATACTTTGTTATTAGAATTGCGAAATATAGATGTGAAAATTGAAGACGAAGATGCTGCTTTGATTTTGCTAGTTTCTTTACCACTTTCGTATGAGAATTTTGTTCAGTCATTTATTGTTGGTAAAGATTCTGTGTCTCTGGAGGAAGTAAGATCCTCTCTCCATAGTAGAGAGTTGCGACATAAGGCAAACAGTACAGGTACAGAAAGTCAGGCCACTGGCTTGTTTGCTAGTGACGGAAACACAAAAGGCAAGGAAACCGGCAATAAGAAGAAGGGCAAGAAGTCATCTTCAAAGGGTCCTAAGGCCAATGATGTTTGTAATTACTGTAAGGAGAAGGGGCATTGGAAAAAGGAGTGTCCGAAGAAGGCTAGTAAATCTGGGAGTACATCTGGTACTGCTGCTGTGGCTGAAGGGGATTTCAGTTCTGAAGATGATTTTGCTCTAGCTGTTACTGGGCAAAATAATCATTCTAATGCGTGGTTTCTTGATTCTGGGGCATCTTACCATATATGCCCAAGGAGAGATTATTTCTCAACTTATGAGCAAGCTGAGGGCATCATTACTACGGCAAATGGTGTTGCGTGCAAGGTAGTTGGGACTGGTTCAATCAAGATCAGGACACATGATGGTAGTTTCTGTACTTTGAACGATGTCAGGCATGTTCCATCGATGACAAAGAATCTGATTTCTCTTCCTACGTTGGATAGAAAGGGTTTCGTCTACTTAGGGAGTGATGGAGTTCTGTGTGTCTGCAAAGGTTCTAGGCTGGTTCTGAAAGGTGTTCTGCATGGTACTTTGTATTTTCTACAAGGTTCCACGGTTATGGATTCTGTTAATGTTGCATCTTCGGAGGTTCACCAGGATGATATGACTAAGTTGTGGCATATGAGGCTTGGTCACATGGGTGAAAGAGGGATGCAGATTCTGTCGAAGTATGATCTTCTTGGTGGCCACAAGATCAAGAGCTTGGACTTCTGCGAGCATTGCGTCTTTGGGAAGCATCACCGCAGCAAGTTTCCTAAGGCAATTCATAGAACAAAGGGCACATTGGATTACATCCATTCTGATTGTTGGGGACCTTCCCGAGTTGAGTCACTGGGAGGTCACAGGTACTTTGTTTCTCTGATTGATGATTACTCAAGGATGACTTGGGTTATCATGATGAAACATAAGAGTGAAGCTTTCTCAAAGTTCAAGGAGTGGAAAGCTTTGGTGGAGAATCAGACCGGGAAGAAGATCAAGAGGCTTCGAACTGATAATGGGCTGGAATTCTGCTCGTCTGAGTTTGATCAGTTTTGTAGGGATGAAGGGATTGCTCGTCATCATACAGTCAGGAATACGCCACAGCAGAATGGCGTAGCTGAGCGGATGAATCAGACATTGCTGGCGAGAGCGAGGTGCATGCTCTCTAATGCTGGTTTGGAAAGGAGATTCTGGGCAGAGGCGTTGAGTACAGCTTGTTACTTGATCAACCGCGGGCCTTACACGGGCATAGAGTGCAAAATACCTATGGAGTTGTGGTCAGGTAAAGTTGTTGATTACTCCAAGTTAAAATTTTTTGGTTGTACATCTTATTATCATGTTAGTGATGGTAAGTTGGAGCCCCGAGCCAAGAAGGGTGTCTTTGTGGGTTATGGAGATGGAGTTAAAGGCTCCAGGATATGGTCTCCATCTGAGAAGAAGGTTATTCTGAGCAGGGACGTTGTCTTTGATGAAAATTCTTTGCTTAGATCTATGGTGAAGCCCACAGTTGTGCCAGAAACTAGTGGAGTTGATAAACAGGTGGAGCTTGAAGTCACTCAAGGTGAAAATAGATTGGAACAATTTGAGGTGAATCAAGAGCCACAGACAGAATCTGAGATACCGGAATCTCCACCACCAGATCCCCAACCATCAGGAGCTACAGTCCGTAGTTTAGCTCAGGACCGACCCAGGAGGGTTGGAGTTGGGGCGCCCAAGAGATATGAGTTTGAGGATATGGTGGGTTATGCACTACAGGTTGCTGAGGAGGTGGATACTCATGAGCCATCCACCTACAGAGAAGCTGTTTCAGGTACTGATGCTGACAAATGGCTTACTGCAATGGGAGACGAGATGGAGTCTCTTCAGAAGAATCAGACATGGGATTTGGTTCAACAGCCTCAAGGGAGAAAGGTTATCACTTGCAAATGGGTTTTCAAGAAAAAGGAAGGGATATCACCTACAGAGGGAGTCAAGTACAAGGCTAGAGTTGTTGCTAGAGGTTTCAGTCAGAGAGAGGGAGTAGATTACAATGAGATTTTCTCACCAGTGGTCAGACACACTTCCATCAGGGTGTTGCTAGTTATAGTGACACATCGGGATTTGGAGCTTGAACAACTTGATGTGAAGACCGCTTTTCTACATGGAGAGTTGGAGGAAGAGATATACATGACTCAGCCAGATGGTTTCCAAGTTCCTGGAAAGGAAAAATATGTTTGCAAGTTGAAGAAGTCCTTATATGGACTTAAGCAGTCTCCGAGGCAGTGGTACAAGAAGTTTGACAGTTACATGCTTCAGCTGGGATATACGAGGTGTGCTTATGACTGTTGTGTCTACTACAGCAGGTTGAGAGATAGGTGATTCATCTATCTGGTGCTTTATGTAGATGACATGCTGGTAGCCGCAAAGAGTAAGCACGAGATTCAGAAGTTGAAAGGACTTCTTAGTGCTGAGTTTGAGATGAAGGATCTGGGTGCAGCTCGGAAGATACTAGGAATGGAGATTCTTAGGGATCGAAGTCAGCGGAAGCTTTTCTTGTCACAGAAAGGCTACATTCAGAAAGTGTTGGCTAGGTTTGGCATGTCTACAGCCAAGCCTATAGACACTCCTAGTGCTGAAAATATTCATCTCACCACTATGTTTGCTCCTCAGTCAGACGAGGAGAAGGAGTATATGTCTCGGGTTCCTTATGCCAGCGCGGTGGGGAGCTTGATGTATGCTATGGTTTGCACGAGGCCAGATTTAGCACAGGCAGTCAGTGTTGTGAGCAGGTTCATGGGGCAACCGGGAAAGGAACATTGGCAAGCTGTGAAGAGGATTTTCAGGTATCTTAGAGGTACGTCTGATGTGGGTCTCATTTATGGAGGTGATACCAAGTGCTTAGTTACAGGCTACTCTGATTCTGATTATGCTGGTGATGTTGACACGAGGAGATCGATGACTGGTTATGTATTCACTTTGGGAGGTTCTGTGGTTAGTTGGAAGGCGACTTTGCAACCTACAGTGACGTTGTCTACTACGGAAGCAGAGTACATGGCTTTGACAGAGGCTGCAAAGGAGGGAATATGGCTGAAAGGACTGGTTAGTGATCTTGGTCTACATCATGATCAGGCTACTGTGTATTGTGACAGTTTGAGTGCAATCTGCATAGCCAAGGATCAGGTCCATCATGAGAGGACCAAGCATATTGATGTCAGATATCATTTCCTGAGGAGTGAGAGGAGAATCAGGGTGAAGAAAGTGGGAACTGCTGACAACCCCGCTGATATGTTCACCAAACCTGTTCCACATAGCAAGTTACAACATTGCTTGGACTTGCTGAACATCAGAGCTGATTAGGTGCTCTATGGGCAGTCCCAGGAGTGGAGGGCGAAGTCTACTCATCTGGCACTAAAATGGTGCGTCTGGAGTTTCTACTTTGAGGATTCAAGTCAAGGTGGAGATCTGTTGGTATGCCTTGAATACTGTAATAGCCGCTTCTGCGACCCTGGCCTGGAATACAACTACATCTACAATTATGATAAGAATATAATTCCAATTCCAATTTGGACTGATGTTGATTTGGGTCGAATTGTGTTTTGTTCCAATCCCAGTTTGTTAGGGTTTAGTGGAGACAATATATATAAAGTGTCTCTCTTCTCTCTATAAACATTAATTATGTTCTGCACTTAGATAGGTAGAAATCTGGCCAATTTCTTGGCGTCTGTAACCTGCTACCTATTATAGTGAATCCGTCTCCCGTGGATGTAGCCAAATTGGTGAACCACGTAAATCTTGTGTCTTGTTATTTTCGTTCATATTTTCTGTTCTTTCTCCATTCCGCACAACAGTAATCATCGCTTACAACTGTATCGTTGGAACCCCAGCCTTGTTCAGGGTTCAACTTCACAGTGCTAACAACAACATTCTCAGCATTCTGATCACTTCTAGATATTTTTAAATCCACAAAAACATGTAGAACAGAGTAAGCAGATAAAGCCACCCAACATCTCAAGAGGCTCAAATTACCACAATTTTCAACGAGTACCCTTTCAGATTCCTTTACCTGCCTATCGAAAAGGACGCACTCTTCCGAGCCCGAGGAAGAGTAGCCATACGTGTTGCCATACTTGACGACAATTCATCCACTGACATCAAAAGATTCTTACTCTGGGATCCTCTACGGTCAACATATATATGAATGCGAGAACTAACGCCATGTGGGATGACAATGTTGCGAAGAGTGACGGTGCCTCGTTCACAAGGAATGGATTTAGACATGACAACTTCAATAGCCTCGTCACTTTCATCATCCACCATAAACCTTTGCTCTGCATATTCTTTTCCTTGTCTAGTCAAAGAGCTGCACAACTATGTTGCTTTCCAAGATTATACCTCAATGGCTTACCTCACATGGATAATCTAGACCCTTTAAGGGCAAGACGCCGCCACTCGCCAGTGCCACAAATTGTGGTGCATCACTCTAACACTTGAACAAATCATGCTCAACCAGGCATTCCTCATCATCATACTCAGCACGGATGCTACCATAAAGTGCAAGCAATTCATCTTCGAAAGCGACAATTGCAGTTAACACATGCACTAAAGGCTGCGTTCGAACAGCTCCTACGCCATGTTGGAGCTCTAGGCTCTTCATGTCCTGGATAATTTCGGCTTTCCATTCAAAAAAGTTCTGGAATCGGGCATATGTCTCGACTTCAGCCTCCGCTAAACACTTTTGAAACTCTTTCTCGGTGAGGAGATCGTACTTTTTCTTATACTTTTCAAGTTGTTCATCGGAAATAGCCATAAGAACTTCTTCTTCTTCGAATAGGGTTTTCCCAATTCTTGTTGATTTCGGGGTTAAATAGTGTCGAAATTCTTTTCCTTTTCCCGGTTGGTGATAATTTTTTCCTCCTTTTACTATTCGGTAAAATGTGATATTTTTGGAGGGGAATTAAAGATAAAAGGTAGGAGTGCTTATTTTTAGATAAAAGTTTGTACGTGTCCCATGATTGGCTTATTTATTATCAAAGTGATTCCTTTTCTCAAGCCGATCACCGCTCGCCCTCTGCGGTCCATACCAGCTGATACCCCGACCATCGTATGAGAGGTAAATTACGGTAGCCCAACACCAGGACCATTGGGCCGATCCATATACTCGGTGCGCATAAGGGAGCCCTGCAGAGCAAGAGCTCCCCACACTGTCGCTGCCGAGTTTCGAACTAGGGGTTTTGGCCCACCCAACTCCCAACCAATATTTAAAGAGTCCGTCTCTTGAAAGACGGTATTTTCATAAGTTATGGAAAGATCAAGGTTTAAATTGCAAATTAATATAAATTAAGATAAAATTTTCGAGTTGCATTAATCGGGTCATAAACTTATAATCACTGTACGTTGCATAATAACTTTTGAATATTGCAACTAAAACCTTTTACCTTTCTATAATTCTAATTCAATCTCATTTTCCATAAGCCTATGGAAATACCGTCTTTCCCAAGACTTTGCCCTATTTAAATTTTATCTTTTCCTTATTAATTTTTATCTTTATTTTTAGATATTGTTACTCTCTCCATCCATGATTAAATTGCCCACTTACTTTTATGGTATTATTCTCTTTTAAAATTGAGCTCGTCTCTCCATAAGACGGCCTTTCCATAAGTCATGAAAAAACCAAGGTTTAAAGTGCAAATTAAAAGAAACGAAGATAAAATTTTTGGGTTGCATGAATCTTGTTATAAACTCAATAACTACTATATGTTGCATAATAAAATTTTACTACTGCAACTAACACCTTTTACCTTTTATTATTTTAGAATGACGGTCTTTCCCAAGATTTGTCTTTAAACTTTTATGGCATATTTAAATAAATATAAAAGCAACAACATCGTCCTACATGATATTATCTTTATCATCGCAATGCATTAATAAACTAAAGGGTAAGTCTCAGGAAAGGCGTATGTCCATAAGCTTATGGACAGGCCGGAGACTATTTTGTAAAATGGGATTTTTTTGTAATTAATGAAAATTAACCTTTTATTTTTAATTAATATCAGTTCAGCAAGGAGGGGCTACAACGAAATCCTAAACAACATCACAGGGTACGGTTTCTCCGGGCCAAATCCTCACTTTGCTCGGTCCTTCCGATAGTGGAAAGTTGACTCTACTGAAGATGAGATGAAGCCTCACCTGATGATGAGATTTTTTCTGTTCATTTTCCTCAGGCGAGGAGATTTTGAGGGCCCTCTGGATTAAGTTGACAAGGTCTTCTTCTTGATTGATCACTCTGGACCAAGTGGATGAATCTTCGGCCATCAAATTGCCTTGCAAGGATTTGGAGTGCCTCACGAGTGTCTGAATTCATACGAAAGCAGGTGCCATATGCATAATGATGAAAGCTAAGACGGTTACCTTCGAAACCTTTTTGAGGCAGTGAGGCTTCCTATAAGGAGGCGGGCCAAAATTTATGGCCCACAAGATATATCCACAACTTTGCTGAACGCCATTCACGGTATCGATTTTCATAATCAATTGATAGTTTTCTCTTGAATCGTGAGATTTGACCTAATGTTTTATGGATTTTGGTTTATGAATGCTACATTTGGCTTTTTTTCATGCTTGAATTGATGGAAAACATATTATTTCTCATATTTTGTGTTTGTATTTAAGTATCAATTGTGGATCTCATTGCTTAGATTTGTTTGTGTGAACGATAATTCTCTGTATAGCTGAATTCTTTCTGGTTTTTAATTTCTATCAAGTATCCACCTTCTTTGTTATGAAATAGTAGCCAATTTTCTTTAGTTTGTGAATTACGAGAGGTATTAGTTTGATTATATGTTGCTATAATATCCAACATATACCTGTTAGTTGTACTATGAATGACTTTTTTTCTTCTTTTTTTGTTGATCGTTTGTTTTTAATTAGGAGCTACATCTGTTTACTTATATGTTGCATCTGTTACGATTCAATGCGTATTTGTTAATGTACTCTATATGACCTTTTGTTTTCATTTGTTAGTAATTGTACGTTCTGAATAATGAGTTGCATTTGTTTACTTATATACTGCATATGTTAGTATCTCGTGTGTACTTGTTAGTTGTGTTGTCTATGACTTTTTTTAATAAAAAAATGTGTTGTTGGTTGTTCATTTTGAATTAGGAACTACATATATTTACTTTTATACTGCATCTGTTACAACTCAGTATGTACTTGTTAGTTTTATTATCCAATGTGTACCTGTTAGTTGTACAGTCAATGACATTTTTTTTCAATTCATTATTCGTTTTGAATTATGAGGTGCATCTATTTACTTATATGTTGTATCTGTTAGTATTCAGTGTGTATTATTAGTTGTATTGTGAATGCCTTTTTATTTTCATTTGTTGTTGACTGTCTGTTTTGAATTAGGAACAACAAATGTTTACTTATATGTTACATCTGCTAGTATCTCATGTGTTAGTTGTTTTATGTGCGACTTTTTTTATTAAAAAAATGTTGTTGGTTGTTCATTTTGAATTAGGAACTGCACATGTTTACCTATAGAGTGCATATGTTAGAATCCAGTATGTACTTGTTGGTTTTATTGTGTTTGACTTTTACTTTCATTGTTGATTATTGTTTGTTTTAAATTAGACATTGTACATGTTTTCTTACATACTACAGCTGTTAATATCCAATGTGTATGACCTTTTGAAGGAGTTGGATCTAAACTTAAAGTGGTTATAACTTTTAAGGAATCAGACAATTTTAAAAACTGGCCTCCACTAGACGTTCCGACACGAGGAAGGTTTAGATGCAGATGAAATTGAACTTAAAGATTCAAAGATGATCCCATTTTGAAGATTAATAGTTGATTATTAGTTGTATAAGAGACTGCTAGTTAATTTAGATTGGAATAATGTTGAAAATGTAAGTCCATAATAGAAAATTTCTGTCACAATCACTCTTCCATTTTGTTTAGATGTCGAGAGCCCCCGCTTGTGTTTGAAATTGATAAAATTTGGATATTTTCTATACAAAGTATGGAATGTTTTAAATGTGTTGCTTTCATGCCGACAATACTTTCTGTGACCTATCTTTAATTTTATTGAAACAAACACATCTTTTAATGTAATCAGTATATATTGTAAGGTATTAAATGCAGTGTATGTGAAAATTTGAAAAACTACAAAATTATGTGACCCCTGTTATGTATACTAGTTGTAGGCTAACATATGCATGTTTTAACAAAACATAAACGATTCATGAGGTAACTTATGCACTGACTCATGGAAAAGATTTGCTATTCATAAAAGGAATTGACATTTTTAAATCAGATGCGTGTTTTTGTTTAAACAGTACATGTTGTAAAGTAATCAATGCACAGTTAATATGATAATGCACAGTTAATATGATAATTTTAAATCAGATGCGTGTTTTTGTTCAGACATAGCTTCCCATCTCATGTTCCAAACTTTTTGCTCGATCATGTAGTCTAGATGACCAACTCGGGGCTATCTTTTTTGGAACAAAAGTCAAAGGCACCACAATCCCCACCAAGTGCAATATTGGACAAACATTAAAAAAACTATCTGTTTCATTTTCCCATCAAACCAAAACAAAAAAAATCATTTACCCGACACACAAAATAAACACAGAGAATTGGTCTTTAGAGGAAAAATTTTACCAAGAAAAAAGAAAACACAAACAAAGATCCAATCTAACCATCTGAAGGTCATCATCATCATCATCCATGAAGAAACCATCCTCCGGATCATCCTCAAAAGTTGCTACCGGTGTCTTCCCTTACCAGACTCCGAGGATGAGAGATCATTGCAATATTTGTAAGAAACTAGGCCAGGGCCAATTCGGGACCACGTACCAGTGCACAGAGAAGGTAACAGAGCTTGAATATGCGTGCAAATCGATCTCGAAAAGGAAGCTTCTGTGCAAAGAGGACTATGATGATGTGTGGATAGAGATTCCGATTATGCACCATTTGTCTGAGCACCCCTACGTGAGGATCAAAAGCATCTATGAGGACAACTTGTTTGTGCTTACCAGTTCATTGCAAACACCATAAAAAATGTAATCTTTCGACAAGAAAAACCAAGCACACCACATACAAGACCAGACAATACAAATTCGAGCACCAAAAATAGCCACTATACAAAAATCAAATGTGCAAAAAGCTACAACCTTGATCATTTTGAGCGGTGAAGAGAATTGACATCGTCTGTCGCCGACCAAGCACCACTTGAATACCACTTCCCATACCTCGTCCCACATCTTATGGTCAAAAACTTGGATAACTCCTGAAGTAAACTGGTTCCATGAGGAGCTGAATGAAGGCATACCTAAGCAATTGGCAGGTGAAAGAGGGCAAAGCAATCATCTTCTTCATTTATCTCAAAGTTAAATTGGTGCAAACACTCGATACAGAGAACCAATACTCTTATTATCACAGAATTTTGTAACATTGATATGAGATAACATCATTTCAATTTTCCATCTAAACAATAACAAGCATCAATTTCAACTAAATGCATGGCTCGACAAACAAGTGAAAAAACACAAAACCTGCTTCCGATGAAAAAACACAAAACAATTGAAAACGCACAGCGGGAACCGGAATCCCCTACCTGAGACCACAAAGTAATTATCTGATTCTGATGGAATCACCGAGTGTTGTTTGCAGAACTGGCAGGAACAATTGGAGAGGTAATCAATCGTGTCGCACATATATAGCCGACATTCGTCGTCATCTTGACCGCTACTGGTGGTTTCCTAGTCGACCTTTACCGCCGTCTAAATCTTCGGCATCAATCTCTAGTCGATCTCATCGACAGGTGAACCACCACTATCACTCCCAGGTAAATTTTAGGGAAAAGGGTAAGAATTGGATATTTTCAATTTAACGAATTTTGTTTAATTTGTATTAATTGCAAATTGGTCCCTGGCATGTCAATAAGCTTATGGACAGGCCACCTGTCAGGAGACCCACTCTACTTATTAATAATATAAAAATATGATGCCTATTTTATTAAGTACCATGTGATCCTAATTAGGTGAATTTTAAGCAAAGTGCATACATAACCCTACTGATGTGGTAGCCTATCCAGGTAGCCTCTTCTTGGTTCACAACTTCGATTCCTTTACCTGCGAATGTGGCCCTATAAGTGATTCTGAGAGAGCGACTCCGACGATCAAGTCAGTCCTCTCTTCAAGAAATAGAATTTTTCTCTATTATACCGCTTACCTTAGCTCCTACAGAGCTGCTTGTATTTATAGGCTCATTCCCTTTGTTGTTCCCTATTCTTAGTACTTTGAGATCGTGGTCACGCCACTTCTACCACGTTTCTCAGTCGTGGCCTTTGCGTTTGGTGCGTGTCCCATTTTCCCCAGCCCACATTCTCTGTCATGACTTGTGATTGCTATGTTCGCTGCACCTGCTTGTTCGTTGTGTTGGACCTAAGTTTAGTGAGATAATGCTAGGCTGGGCTTAGCGACTCTCAGCCCTTTGATTGTTGGGCCACACAAGCCCCCCTAGCCATGAAGATTACAAGAAACGAAGTGATGATGTTGTTTGTAGTCTGAGTGCAAAATGATGTTACTGTTTGTAAAGGATGTTCGTGATTTGGAAGCTACTTTCAGCCTTGCAAAGTGATGTAATCTTGTTGGCTATAATTTTCTCTTCTATCACTCTTTGAATTTAATTTTTTGAATTTTTGGGCTCCTCATGCTAAGGCAGTGTTTTCAGTGATTTTATTTTTGAACTCCTCGATTTTCTCCTTGTTTTTTGGTATTCCAATCTAAAATTTTGTGACGTTTGCTATCGTTATATCTCTTAAATGGGGAATTTGAAATGAATAATTGAATGTAGCCCTTAATGAGTGTGATGTCTGTTCATATACCATCGTCGTCTTGATATAAGCAAAAAGGTACTTTGCTTTTTGTTAGATACTCTTCATTACTCTGTTTTTCCTATTTATTTGCTTCTTTTGTTGTCTATAATTAAGGTTCCTTCTTCCTTCTTGCTTCAGCTTCTCATCTCCATCGCCCAGAGTTCATTTTTTTTGTACTAATTCCCAAATCTTCTGCGCGTAATCCAGCCTCGGCTCTTTCAAGGGCAAGTTCTCTTGTTTGAAATATTTCTCCTACCTCTACTGGGCTCTTTTTCTCTGGTTCTGGTTGTCTATGTCACTTGATTTCGATCATCTTCTCCAGCTTGTTTTCTGCAAATCTCTTTTGTAGTAGATTTGATTTTATTGTATTTTAACTGAGATTATCGTCTCCCCATTTTAGAACCTCCATGTCTTCTTTTAATCAAGGTAAGTCCCCTGTAGAAAATGTTGCTTCCGACAGGGATTCCGACCATGCTGCCGAATCCTCCATCGTTCCTAGTATTTTGACCATATCCTATGTGACTGACTTAAAAAAATCCTTTTCTGTCTGCTTATAAGCTTTGTTCACCTTCTAAATCTGAGTGTGTTCACAACCCTCCTCTTGCTACCTAGCATATTTGAACTTTGGTCTCTATTTTCCACTTTCTAAACATGTAACTGCACTGCTTCATTCATATAAGATTGTTTTGGCCCAATTTCATCCTAAGGGCATCGCAATTATAATGGGTTTTCTTCACGTGTGTGAAAATGCGAACGTACCTTTCACGATTGACTTATTTCACAATTTCTACCACCTTCGAAAAGTGAAGAATTCTATTGATGAATTCACCCTCTATCCCGTGATTTCTGGGGTAGAACTTGTGAGTGGCTTCCCTAGTAATGTTGGCGATTGGTGCAGGCGATATTTTTTTATTAAAGTCAAACAAACTCCCGAGTCAGATTTACCTTCATGGAACTACAAAGTTCCTAAAACTAAGCTTTCTAGCTTGAGTGTTCGTTATACGAAGGAGACGCTGATCGTGCCTACGCTTTGCGTACATACCCAATACCTTTGACATGCCGACTCTTGTTTACCTATATTATGCTATGTATTTTATAGTGGGTTGTATCGCTATTTTTATTTTTTTCGTGAGTTCATTTTGACCTATGATGTTTCTTATTGTGGCAGACATGGATCTCACGAAAGATGACATTGATCTGTCAATCTTCAATGACGACAAAGTGAATGTTGGTGGTGCGAACACCACTTCTCTGCAGCCGATCGTCTCCGGCTTTAAGGATAAAGAGATTTATGATGTGCAAACTAGTCGTCGATGAAATCTGAACCCACAAAAGGAAAAGAAGAACAAGAGGAATCAGAGTTGCAGTCCTTCAGGTCATCCTGCTCCTCCTCTTAAAAAGGGGTGTGGCAACCAGACTGCTTTGGCAATTACAGAGCGGACTGAAGACTCCTTGGCCCAGGGGGTAAATTCTTTTTTTTTGGCCTTTCACTACCCGACACACTAGCTACGATAAGGGTGCAATTTTCATTGAGCAACTTGTCTTATATATTACTCTATCATTTATAACGTAGCGAGTAAATTCGTTCACAATGTTGTACACTTGTAAGGTTGGTGAGGGCCTTAAAATTATGAGCGAGCAACCATCCAAGCATTCTCTCGCTGATGATTCAATGGTGGATAAATACAAATCTATGGAGACTAAGCTTTCGCTGTTGGAATGCTCGTTGAAAGCTTCTGAGGAGAAGGCAAAGGTTACTGAGGAGAAGGTGAAAGCTTGCGAAGAAGAGGCGAGTGTTGCTAGGGAGAGTGCGAGGCTTGCGGGGGTGGAATCCTCTAAGCTTCATTTTCAGTTGGATGATATGCATGCCAATGGGCCTGCTTCCATTGAATATCCTCAAGTTTTGGTGGATCGGGTGTGCAAGACAAAGTCCTTTTATAAACTTTTTGAGGATATCTCCAAGGCTGCACGAATTGTCGGGTATTGCAAGATCGTGAAGAATGTACGGCAGTGGAACCCCCTGTGTGACTGCAAAAGCATGCCCACGATGATGAAGTGCATTGAGACTTTGGAAAATAAGAGGGTTGAGTTGAATTGAGACTTCATTGATAAGGTCACTGATGGGGGTCATCCATTTTCCTTGCTTTTACATCTCGCTAGTCTCCATAGTCTCTCGGTATTGGCTGAGCTGAAAGAGTGTGAGGTGGATCATTATGAAGAACTTCCCCTTAAGCCCTGTGTTGATGTTGTGACTGTTGATCCAGATGCTAACGTGGGTAATGCAAGTACCGAAACTTCTCTCCTTCAAGCCAGCGATGGTGATTCCACTCAAAGGCTAAACAAAGATGCCTCTGCAATCGCTGCTCCAGTTTCGTCTACTCCTAACTCCCAAATTAGTTATTCTTTAGTATTTCCTCATATATATTGGGTTTCTGGATTGTACACTTAAAACAATATGTTAGTCTTTGTATTAGCTATTCACACAACTTTATTTGTAAGAGTTGATATGCTCGTTGTCCCTCATTTTTTTATCATTCTTTCTCATGTTCAGGGTTTCAACAATTTGATTGATAGTAAATTTATAAAAAAATATTTGATTTTATGGGATGTAATGTCCCTCTCTATAAACCCATCAGTTTGCTTCGTGCTACTCGATCATTTACTGAAGAATGTGCAGTGGCCGTTTCCCCTGACCTTTTTACAGGGTTGGAGTCACTTCCCCTATGTATTGGGTGGCAACTTCCTTTTCCTTCCGTCTCTCCATATTCGTCTGCAAATTTCCCTTGTAGCAAGATTGTTCTTGATGTATACAATGTTGAATCACTTGGGAAGGACATAGTTCGTGGGTTAGTTGATCTTGAGTCTTCTGGCGCATATATATATATATATATATATACTATTTCTTAACCTTCCTGTTCATGTTCAAGGGTGGGCTCTCTATTTAGGCATTCGCTAGAAGTATATGCTCTTGGGTATTGATGATTTTGAAAAGAAATAGGGTATGGTCGTGAAGGAAACTTAGGATACTTTGCGAGTTCTGAACAGGATCCTGAGCGAACAAAATGACCTCATTTACCGTCAGCAATTGAACCTTGCGAAGATGCTCCGACAACAAATTGAGGCTAGGAAGTGTATCACGAGCAAGGCTAGTGAAGTCTATTAGAAAACATTGATTATTGATAAGCAATGTGGTTTTATTAATGACGTGCTCAAAAATATTTAAAATAAACAAGATGAAAGTGAGCACCTGTCATTTTCTATTGTTGGATGGAAAAATAAGTTTGACGAACAGATTGCAATATACATGCAGCTTCGAGGAGAAAATGAAGATCTTCGTGTTGAATGTAATCGTCTTTATTTGTATGTTCATAGTTGGAGCAAGCGTGTGCTAACTACAAGAATCAAACTCAAGTTCCTCCTTTGTCGTCACAACGTACCATAACCCACGGTGATTTAACTGTTGGTGGCGGTGACTGAAGAATTAGATTATCACGCACTGTCTGATCTCATAGTTGTTGTCTTGAAGAGGAAGTTCAGAATCTAAGGACGAGGATATAATAGTACGAGGAAACAGAGAACGTTATGAGTATGCAGTTGGATTGCGAAGAGTTTAGTCCTATAACTTACTTCAAGGCCTATTATGCCACACATCTTGATCGTATGGGACAAAGAGGTATGACGCGTCACCCTGCCTACTTACATATGCAGTGGAAATATGATCACTTAGTTAGCAAGAAGCGTGAGGTAGAAGAAAATCACCGCCAAGCTGATCAACGCCCGTACGGAGGTGAACAATCTTCTCACAAAATCGAGCGGCCTTCTTACGAGGCTAAACCAAATCATTGTCGCGCTGGTTCTTCTACTTATGGACCATCACGATCTTTCATAAATAGATAGCGTGTCTTGTTTTTTGTTATAGATGATATGATCGTATGTATGTTTTCTTGCCTTTAGAGTTTAAGACTTATCTTTGTATTGCTAACGATTTTGTCCTATCTATTATGCTGCCATTGTTATCGATCTTTTGCAATCCTGCGCCTTGTAGGCGTACCTAAATGCATTTCTTTCTTTGTTGATGTTGCAAGATTTGTTACTTGCAACTTGTTTAGTTTACGATGAAGTGAGATCAAAAGCTTATCGGCATCAATAGTTGAGCAAGATTTATAGCTTGCGTTTGTTTGATTTGTGAAGTTGCAAAATCTAGAGTTTGCAAGAATCATGATTTGTGTAAGATCTATGGCTTGCAATTTGTGGGATTCATGAAACTACAAGATCCAAAGCTTGCCAGTATCAATATTTGAGCAAGATCTATAGCTTGCATTTTTTTGATTCGCAAAGTTGTAAGAACTACAGCTTGCAAGTGTCGCCAATTTTCCAAGATCTATAGCTTGCGGTTGTTAGACTAGCAAGATCTAAAGCTTGCGAATGTTAAGGGGAATGCAGGATCCATAGCCCGCTGTTA
The DNA here is from genome assembly GCA_037428765.1 of Rubia yunnanensis. Classification (NCBI taxonomy): domain Eukaryota; kingdom Viridiplantae; phylum Streptophyta; class Magnoliopsida; order Gentianales; family Rubiaceae; genus Rubia; species Rubia yunnanensis. The sequence goes on along the minus strand of CM075061.1, from coordinate 40,644,204 downwards.
AACTTTGTTTGTCAAGTCTTAATAAAAATAGGAAGAATAGGAAGCATAGTCATTGTCAAGCGAAGTGGGTTTTTATATTAAATATGTACGATGGCGATGATATCGTGGAAAAACAATTATACTAAAGCAAAAACAAGGATAATGGCCTTGCGTCTATACATGTAGTTGCTCGCTATTCTTCTTTTACACATAAAACCTCTTTTAGTTAGTCATATCTCGCGTGTTTGGGTCTGCTGTGCCATCCATTTTTTCCAACTCATAACTATTGGATTTATGAGCCTTCATGACTTTATATGGTCCTTCCCACTTTGGACATAGTTTTCCTCGCTCTTCAGCAAGACTAGCCTCATTCTTCCTTAGCACCAGATCCCCAATCTGAAATCTCCTTTCCTTCATTTTTTGACTGTGCGCTCTTTCCACTCTTTCTTTGTATTTAGCTTCCATGATACTTGCCAAGTTCCTTTGCTCCTCTAGTTCGTCTAGCTCCAACTTCAACTCATATGGATTGTCCATCTCCTTATAATTGCTTATCCTGAGACTTGAATTTCCAATTTCCACAGGTATGAGTGCTTTGTAACCATACACCAAAGCATATGGGATCTTCCTTGTTGGTTGTCGGATGGTTGTTCTATACGACCATAGTGTGTTCGGTAGTTCATCTACCCATCATGTTCGCTTTCCTTCCAATCGCTTCTGTATCCCCTGAAGTATGGTCCTGTTTGTCACTTCCACTTGGCCATTAGCTTGAGAATGTGCCACGGAGGTAAACTTCTGAGTAATCCCAAGCCTCGAACACCAGTCACTAAATGCCACCCTTGTGAATTGTGTGTCATTATCTGTGACAATAGTCTGCGGTACCCCGAAGTGGCACACAATGTCTTGCCATACAAATTTTCTAGTGGCTCGACTGTAACACATCTTAATAGCTTAGCTTCAACCCACTTTGTGAAGTAATCAACCACTACAATGTGGAACTTAGCACTATTTTCTCCTCTTGGGAATGGTTCCACAAAATGTATCCCTCACTTGTCGAATAGCTAGGCTCATAGATTCCTGTCAAAGTTGATTGTGGTGTATGTGACAAAAAAGCGTTGATTTGGCAGCTCCTACATTTAAGAACGAAGTTGTATGCATCATTGAACATAGTCAGCCAGTAGTACCCTGCTCTAACTATCTTTCTAGCTATCATTTCGGCTCCTCGGTGCGTTCCACATAAGCCTTTATGAACTTCTTTTAAGATCTCAGTCTCCTTTGTTGGCCCTAAACATTTTATCCATGGGGACAAAAAATCTTTTTGTACAGCGTTCCATTTTCGTAATCGTAATTAGAGGAACACAATTTCAACTTTCTAGCATCCACCTTGTCTTATGGCAATGTCCCTTTTGCAAGGAAATCCATTAGCGGGCTCATCCAACTTGCCTGATCTTATTGTATTATCAGCACCACTGTTGATATGGTGGTTCTCACTGGAACAACCTCCATGATGACATTCCCTTATTTAGCGAAGGAATCCAACCCTGCAGTTGCCAGCTTGCTTAATGCATCTGCCTGTGTGTTTTTGCATCGCGGGACGTGTTTTATGTCAAAATATTCAAGTTGGGCTATGAGTTGTCGCACCTTTATCAGATATTTCATCAACCGGTCTTCTCGTACCTCATAGCCACCTCGCACTTGCTGGTCTACAATTAGAGAATTGTTGGATAATTGAACACTTTTCACTTTCATTCCGATCACGAGGTCCAATCCACAAATTAGAGCTTCATATTCTGCTTCATTGTTGGTTAGCAAGAAACCAATTCGCAATGAGTGTCTGTGCTCACCGCCATTTGGGTACACTAAAAGCAGCCCTGCTCTGCATCCTTCCTTGCTTGATGCGCTATCAACAAACAACGTCCAAGCCACTTGCCCTCATTTTTTCTTACCTTTTTCAATTGTGAAGCTTTGATGGATGCTCGATTTCTATGCTTCTTCACTTGACATTTCGGAAATGAAATTTTCCAATGCTTGAGCTTTGATTGATGTTATAGGTTGTAATTGTATTTCAAATTAACCTAGTTCCAGAGCCCATTTTGCCAATCTACCTGAAGATTCTGGTTTAGAAAGGATGTTATTGATTGGGAACCCTGTGTAAATTACTATGTTGTGGCCATGAAAGTAAGTTCTCAATCTTCGCATTGAATAGACCAGAGCCAAGGTTTGCCTTTCTATAGGCATGTAGGCTGTCTCCGCCTTTTGTAGGATTCTGTTGATTTAATAAATCGGAACCTGTCTCTTCCATTCCAAGCAAACTAACATAGAGCTGACAGCATTTTGTAAGGCTGCTAAGTACAAGTACAATGTTTCTCCCGACATCAGTGACTTCAGCGTTGGCAATGTTCGAAGCTGGTATTTTAACCCTTCATATGCTCTTTGACAGTCTTCGCCCCAACTGAATTTTCTCGATTTTTGTAGCACTTTAAAGAGTGAAAATTTCTTTTCTGCAGCCTTTTTATGCAAAACGACTGAGCGCTACCAATTATCCCATTCAGATTTGTACTTCTTTAACTGTTTGTGGTTGGGGAAGATTCACTATGGCTTGTATCTTATCTGGGTTAGCCTCTATACCCTTTGTGGAAGCCTTGTATCCCAAGAACTTCCCCGCCCACACTCCGATTATACACTTTTTAAGGTTGAGTTTCATACCAATGTCATTCAAAGTGACCAACATTTCTTTCAAGTCGTCAACGAAGTTTCCTATCGTTAAGTATGCTTCAATGTTTCTGCCGATTTGGTTTTCGAACGCCCTGTCAATCACCCTCTGGTACATTGCTTCGGTGGTTTTAAGCCCAAAAGGCATCTTCACATAACAAAAAATTCTGAAGCTCGTTGTGAAGTCTACTTTCTCTTCATCGTTCGAGTTCATCAGTATTTGATGATATCCTTTGTATGCATCCTGGAAAGCTAAGACTTCGTATCTTAAGATCGTTTCCACAAGTTGATCGATCTTTGGAAGAGGATAGGAATCTTTTGGACATGCTTTATTCAAGTTCGTGAAGTCAATACACATCCTCCAAGCACTGTCTAACTTCTTCACCATGACCGGGTTCCTAATCATGTTGGGTATATGAATTACCTTATTATGCTGGCTTGTAACATCTGTGTAACCTCTTCCTTGATCATTTCCTATCTGTCACTGGCAAAGCAACGCTGTTTCTGCTTGATCGGTTTAGCTAAGCTACTAACATTCACCGAATGGGTAGCAGTTTTTTAACTTACCCCTCTCATGTTCTATATATCCCATGCGAACGTATCCCTGTGGCCTTGTAAGACTTGGATTACCTTCGCCTTTTCTTCAGCTCGAAGAAATTTTCCAATCTATACGCATCTCGAGTAATTTCAGCATCTAGGTTTACTAACTCTGTTTCTTCACCTAGGTCCACTGACTCATCCAAATATTCTAGTAAGCCTCCTCTTGAAATAGTGTTAACTAGCTTCGCCTTTTCTCCTATCCTTCCTACCTTCATTTCTATAACTATGCATTGTCTGCCTGCTTTCTGGTTTCCTCTAATTGTTGCTACCCCGGCTGGGGTTGGGAACCTCAATACCAAGAGATAAAGGGACCAGATTTCCTTAGTTCTGTTCATCCACGACCTTTCAATTATAGCATTAAATGTACTTGGGGCGTCCATAACCACAAAGTCGCACATGATTGTGCACTTCTTCCAGCTTTCCGTAATCATGATGGGCAAGTGTATATTTCCCAAAGGTGTTTCCGCTCACCCTGTGAATTTGACCAGCGAAGATGTGGACCTTTTTAAATCTTTTATCTTGAAGCCTAACCCATCAAAATAATCAAAAAATTGTATCTCGCCCGCACTACCATGATCTACAAAAACTTTGAGGACAGTTGCATTATCGATATTTGCTATGATGACCATTGGATCGTAGTGCGGCAAGGCATTGGGTTTCTGCATCCTATTCGCTGAAGGTAATTGCTTCATTTGGGCGGAACCTTTTATCAACTAGCTATTGTGGAGGGGAGTACCTTGCCATGGCCTTCCACGCAATATTAGACAACGAATCTGTGGAACCGTGTATAGAGAAAATAATTGCCTCTGATGCTTTGCCATCCACGCTAGCGTTGTATTCTACAGCTATCGTTATTTTTTTATTCTTAACCATTGTTGCCGCGGTGCTTTGGTTTCGTAGAGATGGATTTTGTGTCTTGCTTGTGTCCACATACTGACTTGTTGTTTCCTTTCTGTACTAGCCCAAGTTGTCATTCCTCTGATTCTCTTTGATCTGTCTCCTTAGGTCCCTGTACTACTCTATGTCATATCCATGATCTTTGTGAAAGGCACAATAAAATTCTCGGGAACATTTTTCTGGTGGTGCTATCCTCGTTGTTGGTTCTCGGAATAGATCTTTATTCACTAGCCATATTTCTTTCCTAGTCTTTATGAGAGGTGTATCTTGAAATGGTGAACCCTGTGAGCCTTGTTCTCATCGCTTTGATGTGCTATATTATTGAGATCCGCAATCGTTCTAGTGAACTTATGCTTTTCATAGAAACGCCCCAAAAATAAATCTGACAACTGTGCCCAACACTTGATACTTTCGTGTGGAAGGCCTTCGTACCACGTAATTGCAGTGCCTGATAGAAAGATGGGAAACACTTTGCAAACTAGTTCTATGTCTGCATCCCAGAATCTCATATTGTTTCTATATGAATGCAAGAACTCTTTTGGATCCGTGGTACCATCATAAACTTTAACATATAGAGGGAGTTTAAAATCTTTAGGCATTCAGAAGTCTCGTAAATGTGGTGTGAGAGGTGACTTATCCATGTCATCTTCTGCGACAATGTCACGCAGCTCTTCATCATAGTAAAGACATTTGCATTCTTGATTTTTCCTTTTCTCCAGCCTCAAGGGCTTTTGCCTTAGAGTCTTCAAGAACTGATCATACAGATCCTCCATGTTTGCCTCTAAGAATGTTGCGAACGATCGCTTTTCCTTATCACCGTTTAGAGATTCTACCCCTCTTCCTCTTCTTCTGTTTCTTCTTTACTAAATCATTTCTCTCTGCTGGGTCTGTGATGTTGTTGGTGGTGTGTTCCTTCATCTTCTCCCATCATTTGTTCTTGTAACTAATGGTTGTGCCTTTTTGTGCTTCTAGTGAAAGTTATTACTTACCTGAGCAGCCTAATAACAGAAGGAAAAGAATTATTCCCCACAGACGGCGCCAATGATGTGGTAGCCTATCCAGGTAGCCTCTTCTTGGTCCACTTGCTTCGATTCCTTTACTTGCAAATGCAGTTCTGGAAGTGATTCCAGGAGAGCGACTCTGACGATCAAGCCAGTCCTCTTTTCAAGAAATGGAATTTCTCTTTCATATATCGCTTACCTTAGCTCCTACAAAGCTTGTTGTATTTATAGGCTCATTCCCTTTTCCGTTCCCTTTTCTTAGGACTTTAAGATCATGGTCACGCCACTTCTCCCACTTTTATATGTCGTGGCCTTTACGTTCACTGCGTGTCCCATTTTCCCTGGCCCATGTTCTCTGCCACAACTTGCAATTCCTGTGTTTGCTGCACCTGCATGTTCGTTGTGTTAGACCAAAGTTTGGTGGGATAATGTTGGGCTGGGCTTAGTGACTCTCAGACTTTAACTACAGGGCCACACCTACACCACCTATATAATTCACGAAAGTGCACATATAACCCTGTGATAATTGAAAGGGAAAATATAGCCCTGGATAATTATTTTATGTGCAAATATAACCTTTTTCGGTAGTTTGAGGCTGGATTTAATTCAAAATACTATTTTACCTTTTAAAAAATAAAATAAAAAATGAATTAACTATTATACCTCTAACCCTAAACCCTAACCCACCTTTTTCCCTCCTTCAATTGTTATTCTTTCATTCTTACATCTCCTATCTTCTTCACCCAATATTCTTCCCAATATTAATTGTCACCTCCATTAACTCCAAGTTAAAAAGGGTCAAATTTGTTCATTTTCCATCGCCAAATTAGCAGCAGAAGCTAACATATTGGATGGCGCATCAAAATACCGTGTTTTTCTTGAAGAAGTAATCAAAGGGTACCTCTAATTTCTTGCATTTTTTTAATATGGTGTAAAAATGGTGGTGAATTTGCTTCTTTATTTTTATGGCAATTTAAAAAGGTTTGATTTTTCTGGGGACCTTTGAATTTGGGACCAGTTCTTGTTGCTTATGAAGTCCGGCCTGGTGCAAATACATTATGTTCTATCATCTTTTGATTATTCAGCAAATGTCTTTCTGGACATGATTTTTACCAGATTTTGTTTATTATTGGTGTATACCTACCCCAAAGGTTGGATCGCGAGCCCAAAGTTACAAGCAAGCCCAAAATCAGCCTGCGATGCGAACATCAATATGAGCAACCCACGAACCATGAAAAGTGGAGATCGTGGAAAGATGCCAACCCCGAACCATTTTTTTGGAGCCACGATCAAATATACAATAGCAAGCCTGAGAAGCAAAGCCACGATCAGAGCAGGCTATAAAAGGAGCAAAGATACTACAGATACAGGTAAGCGTAACTATCTTGAGAAATTCCAATTCTGAAAAGAGAACTAACTTGATCGTCAGAGCTGTTCTCTCGGAATCACTTCCAAGACTAGTTTGTAGGTGAAAGAGTTCAAGGAGTGAACAACCAGTGATTTACCTGAACGCACCACCACATCATTTAGTGCCGACTGTGGGGAACGAAATTTTTTTCATTTCAGAGTCATTCAGGTAAATAATGGTGTTCAGCAGGAGTGAAAAGAGTCATAATCACCATTCTAAAGAACAAACACTGGGATGTGACAAAGGAATGCATCATAATAAGAACCACACTCCAAATAGAGAAAAAGAGCACAGTAAAGAAGAAACAGAGAAGGAAGAGGAGGAAGCAGAATCCCCGAACAATAATCATGATAAGGAAAAGAGAACGTTCGCAGCCTTTTTAGAAGTGAACGGAGAAGGTCTTTACAACCTTTTCTTGAAGACTTTTAAGCAAAAACCCCCAAAATTAGAAAAAAGGATGAGTCATGAGCGTGAAAATCTCACATATGAAGAAGAGTTATGTAATATTATGGTAGAGGACGATGAGGACAAATCACCCTTAGTACTACATATGCAGGATTTAATATGCCAAGGGATTTCAAACTCCGTTTACATGTTAAAATTCATGATGGAACCACATATCTGAAAGAGTTCATACACTCATATAGAAACAACATGAGATTTTACGACGTGAACATCAAATTAGTTTGAAAAGTGTTCCCCATCTTCTTGTTAGGAACAATGATTACCTGGTATGAGGGCCTCCTCAGTGGAAGCATCAAATTGTGGGCACAGTGATTAGATCTATTCCTTGGTCACTTATATCAGAAGCAAAGGTTCACAAAAATAATCACAGATCTTAATAACACAGCCCAACGAAGTGAAGAAAGTCTGGCAGAATATCATAGTAGGTTTGTGAAAGAAAGTTTGCTGGTTCGTGACTTGTTATTTCAATCATCATTTGGAGCATTTACAGGAGGTATGCGATCAGGAGAGTTCTACAAGGAGACAATGAGGAACATGTTTGAAAACCCAAGAGACCTGTAAAAGATGATTGAACAACATGTGCAAACAGAGGAGGCGAACAATCGTAAAATAAAAAGGGAACGAGGTGAGAAACAAATGATGGAGGATTCACAGAAGGGTTTTTTTGAATAAAGGTAAAGGAAACATCATTTTTAATAGAGAAGAACCAGGAATGCAAGGCTCATTTTTCCAAGATACATCTCTAACGAGATCAAGGAAGGAGATACGGCAAGCGAACAAGGATCTGTTTCAAGAGCCAACACCCATGATAGTACCACCAAAACAAATATCCAGGGAGTATTATTGTGCCTTCCACAAGGATCATGGCCATGGTATAGAGTACTGCAGCGACCTAAGAAGACAGATTGAAGAAAATTTGAGGAATGGTAACTTTGGCCAATATAGGAAGGAAAAATCAAGCCAGTATGGGGGCGCTAGTAAAACAACGAACCCATCTCGAAAAAACCAAGGCAATGCGATCACAATGACAAAAAATATATAAATGATTGTGGTTGTGGATTACAATGATAACAAAGACAACGAAGTACCAGAGATAGTCATCTTGTTCATACACGGATCCATGGAGTCATTGTCCAATAATGTTTGGACCACCAAAGCAAGATACTCTCCCCCACAAGAGCTAGTTGATAAAAGGCTTCGTTCGAATGAAACGACCACCTTTAGTGTGGAAAATGCAGTACCCAACGCTTCACTGCACAACAATCCCGTGGTCCTAATAGATAAAATTGGGAATGCAACAGTTCATAGAGTATTCATAGATGATGGAAGCATTTTTGAGATACTATTTGTAGACTGCTTTGACAGGCTGTGTTTCAAGAGAGCAGACTTAAAAAGAATCCACACCTTCACTAGTAGGATTCACAGGGTGAGTGGAAACACCTTTGGGGAATATACAACTGCCCATCACTATTGGAGAAAATGGAGGAAATTGCACCATCATGTGTGACTTCGTGGTCATGGATGCCCCAAGTACATTTAACGCCATCATTGGAAAGCTATGGATGAATAGAGCTAAGGTGATATGGTTCCCTTTCCACCTGGTAATGAAATTCCTAACCCCAGCTGGTATCGCGACCATTAGAGGAAACCAGGAAACAACCAGGCAGTGTAAGGTCATAGCAATGAAGGCAGGAAAGGTAGGAGAAAAGGCAAAGATGGTATACACGGTTTTAGGTGAAAGTTTACTGGAACAGCCAGACACAACAGTAGACTTGGGAGAAGAAATGAAGTTGGTTAGTATGGATAGTGAAGACAATTTGAAATACGTGAAGATTGGATAACATCTTCCAGACGCGGAGAAGACGAAGGTTGTTGAAATTTTGTGAAGCCACCAAGATACGTTCGCATGGAGCATCCAGAATATGGGAGGAGTGGAACCAGACATTGCTACTCACTCTTTGAATATCAGTAGCTCCAACAAGCCGGTTAAACAGAAACAACGTTGCTTTGCTAGCGATAGACAAAAATCGATCGAAGAGGAGGTCACATCGCTAATGTAGACCGGTATACTAAACGATGTTATATATCCAAAGTGGCTAGCGAACCCAGTCATGGTGAAGAAATCAGACGTTGGCTGGAGGATGTGCATTGATTTCACATATTTGAATAAAGCATGCCCAAAAGATTACTACCCTTTACAAAAAATTGATCAATTGGTTAAGGCAATTTCAGGATATGAATTCCTGGCATTTTTGGACACGTACAAGGGATACCACCAAATCTTGATGAATCCGAAAGATGCTGAAAAAATGGATTTTATAATTGGGATGTTTTCTTATGTAAAGATGCCGTCTGGGGTCAAAATTGCTGGAGCAACATACCAGAGAGTGGTCGATCATGCATTTTGCGACCAAATTGGAAGGAATGTCGAAGCATACATTGATGACATGGTGATAAAAAAGAAAACAGGTGGGAAGCTTCACTGCAGATTTAAAAGAAACTCTAGACACATTACAAGCAATAGGGATGAAGATCAACCCTAAGAAGTGTGTAATTGGAGTAGGCGCAGGAAAGTTCTTAGGGTACAAGGTATCCTCCAAAGGTATCGAAGCTAACCCAGAAAAAACCCAAGCTATAGTAAATCTCCCCCAGCTGCGGACGATTAAAGAAGTTCAAATCCTAATGGAATCATTAGCACCGCTTAGCCGCTTTGTCTCGAAAGTAGCAGAGAAACACATTCCACCCTTTGAACTACTAAGAAAATCCAAAAAGTTTAGTTGGACCAAGGATTGTCAGAGAGCATATGATGGGTTGAAGGAGTAGCTTCAAGCTTTACCAACATTAAAGTTGCATGCCCCTGGAGGACACTATACTTGTACTTAGAAATCTCACAGAACGCTGTCAACTCAGTTTTGGCTTGCCCGGAAGGACAGAAGCAGGTTCCAGTGTATTACATCAGCAGAATATTTCAAAACACAGAAAATTCATACATGGCCATGGAAAAATTAACGTTGGATTTAATATAATCGGCACGAAGGTTACAAATGTATTTCCATAGTCATCACATCGTGGTCCACACGGATTTCCAATAACGAACATCCTCAACAAGCCTGAGTCTTTAGGTAGACTAACGAAGTGGGCTCTAAAACTAGGCCAGAGCTTAGGACAGCGATCAAAGCTTAGGCTTTGACAGAAATTATTATATAAATGACGAGCAAAGACGCGCAGGTGGCAAAGATGCACTAGGATTGGACAGTTGATAAAGGAAAATCAAAGTGGGAAGATGTTGTGTGGACATTATTTGTTGATGGTTCGTCCAACAGGGAAGGATGTGGTGCCGGATTACTGCTGGTGAATCCGAATAGAGGTGAACATATAAACTCAGTCTGCTTTGAGTTTCCACTCACAAATGACAAAGTAGAATATAAAGCTTTAATATGAGGATTGGACCTCACAGTCAAAATGAAAGTGAAGAGTGTTCAGGTATCTAGTGATTCTCTGATTATAGTCCAGCAGGAGACTACGAAGTACGAGAAGAGTAGCTGGTGAAGTATATAAAGAAGGTCCAACAGCAAATAAACTAGCTCGAATACTTTGACATTCAACACATCCCAAGAACCAAGAACACAAAAGCGGATGCACTAAGTAGACTAGCAACAACGGGATTTGAATCTCTGGGCAAGCACGGAGATGTGATAGTAGAAGTCGTTCAAATCAGAAGCACAGTATCAATGGCCGTGTCAATAATCCAAATGGAAGATGTAAGTTGGATGACGCCACTGATAGAGTATCTCATGAAGGGAACGTTTCCAGAAGATAAAGTGCAAGCCAGAAAGTTGGAGTCACGCACCAAGAACTATATTTATGAGGATGGGACCTTGTACAAAAAGGGTTTTCTTTCCCCATGGATAAAGTACATAGGGTTAGTTAAGCAAAGGTGATATGAATCCCCGTGCAAAGAATCTAGATTGCGGAATTAAGAACTTTGACAAAACAAGGGAACTCGCAAACCCTTCAATGCCGCACGAAATTCAAGGTCTAGCCCTCGGGGTACACTCAATTTTGACTCGCTCTCTAACTAGCCCTCGGGATTAGATTACAAGGTTTATTGATACTTAACTTGCCCTCGGGCTTAAGCAACAATGGAATAGCTCGCAAGCAAAGAATATGAACTCAAAAAGTTGTATATGTGATTGATGAAAAGTGTAAGGTAAACATAATGTTGAAAACCACCCCTATTTATAGTACATAGGTATGATCTTCAAAAAATACAAATAAGAAACTAAAAAAATATTATGACAGCTTTAAGAAGCTAAAACCATATTTCACTAGACTACCTAAAATAAATGACTATATTCTTCAAGATAAATATTGAATGAATATTGCCTTATCTAGTCTTACCAAATCTAATTCTAATCAAATCAGAACTGAATATTCTAACATCTAAAATAAATGCATGACCAAAACATTAATTCTTCCAAGGCCAATATAGCTGAATTAATGGGCCTTATTTTAAAATAAAATAAATGATCACACTACCTCATTAAAAAACACAATGGGAAAAAGAGTATAGTGTTATCTTCTCAAAATTCTAATAAATAAAAATAAATAAATAAAACCTAATTCGTATCAAAAGGAAATACTTAGAAAAGTCCACGAAGGACTGTGTAGAACACACCAAGGGATCAGAACGATAACAAAGTAGATTATCTAAGCTGGATACTACTGGTCGACTATCTTCTATGATGCGCACAACTTCATGCTTAAATGTAGGAGTTGCCAAATCAGCGATCCGCTATTGCATAGGCCACAAGCAGCTTTGATAGGAGTATATGGCCTAGTCATTCGACAAATGGGGATTGACTTAGTTGGACCATTCCCAAAAGGCAAGAGCAATGCCAAATTCTTTGATGTAACAATCGACTACTTTATAAAGTGGCTGGAGACAAAACCATTAGGAGGACTCATAGCTGAAGTCACTAGAAAACTTGTATGGAAAAACATAGTATGTCACTTTGAGGTGCCACGTACAATTGTCACAGATAATGGTACGCAGTTCATAAGCAGTGTATTCACGGATTGGTGTTCGAAGATCAGAATCGTATAGAAGTTTACCTCTGTAGCACACTATCAAGCTAACAGCCATGTGGAAGTAACAAACAGGACTATCATTCAAGGAATCTAAAAGCGACTGGAGTGAAAGGGAACTGGATGGGTAGATGAGTTACCAAACACCCTATGGTTGTATAGAAAGATTGTTCGAGAACTAATGGAAAGAGATCATACACTCTAGTTTATGGTAATGAAGTAGTTATACCAGTGGAAATTGGTAATTCAAGCCCTCGAGTATGTGATTACAAGGAGAAAAACAACCCAGATACGATGAGGTTAGAACTGGATGAGCTGGTAGAAAAAAGATACTTGGCAAAAATCACGGAAGCTAAGTATAAAGAAATTATGGCTAGAGTTTACAATTAGAAGGTGAAAGAAACACAGTTTCAGATTGGTGATCTAGTGCTCAGGAAGAGCAAAGCTAGCTTGGCAGAAGAATGTGGAAAATTATTCCCTAAGTGGGAAGGGTCGTACAAGATAACGAAGGTGCACAAATCAAACAGCTACGAGCTAGAGATAATGGTCGGTAGCAGTGTTCCTAACACTTAGCACGTAGTTAAGTTAAGTAAGTTTTATCTGTAGAACCAGCGAAGTGGCTGGAAAATCTAGCTCCCATGTATAGAAACCATGAAATGATCATTGGTGGTGTTCGCCCCCGTAGTTTATGTTGAAGGCGATATTATCATAGTATGAATCTTTTGGAATGCAATATTTCTTTTTCAAACGTCTATACTTTGCATTTGCAACACTAAGTTATGCATTCTTAACAAACCATCATGTGAAGTTAACGATATAAGTGTTAATCATAAATGCCACTCAACTCACTTCTTCAGAAAACATAAACAAAAGCAATTCATGAACTTGACAATAAGGCAGATATGCCCACATCGAATCAAAATCAAGCGATAGATCTCGTAACTTTGCACTCTCATTAACCCACAAGCTATAGATCTTGCTACTAGGCAAACCTGCCTCTAATACTTCGACAAAAGAAAGAAATAGATATTGTGGCTTTACACATTACTTACTCTCAACAAAGAAAGCATTGGACCTTGCTGCAAGGTAGATATGCCTACAAAACAACGACTAAAGCAAGCCATAGATCTTACAGCTTCGTACAATAAAGCAAGTAATAGATCTTGCTACTTGGAAGATATGCCTATAATACACCGACTAAAGAAAGCTATAGATCTTTCGAATTCACAATAAACAGAGCTAAGATACTCAAACAAAAGATTTGGATATATAGGGAATAAGTCCTACGAAGATAAATGTACAATGCAGTCAAAAGCATTCAAAAGTGTGAAGGCGGAATAACAAAGGAGAAACAACCACAACATCCAACAAATGCAACAAAAACAATATCCTTAGTATTATCATCCCACTTTATCTACGACTAGACACTTGTGATAAACCAGAAGAAGACGAACCACCATAGAGACGGGTGTGCTCTACTTTGCAATGGAGGTATTCAGCCCTACGCCAATTTTCTTCAACCCCACGCTCCTCGCTAACTATATGGTCATATCATTATTTCATATGTAAATAAGAAGGATAGTGTATTGCACCTCTTCACTCTATATGACCAAGATCCCTAGCATAGTACGCCTTGAAATCGGTGATAGGACCAAACTCCTCGTGATCCAGCTGCATACTCATCACTTTAATGGTCTCCTCATATTGCTTCATTTTGGTCCTTAAATCCAGAAATTCATCCTCTAATCTGCTAATATGCACTCTAACAGACTCAAACAAATTGATCTGTTGATCACCAATTCCCACAATGAGATCTCCACAGCTAGTACCTTTACGAGATGAAGAATGGAGGGCCTGAAGTTTGTCTTTCAACTCAACACATGTTTGCTCGAGTTGGTGCACTAAAAAATCAAGTTGATTGCACTTAGATCGAAGTTTCTCATTTTCACTTTTCATTTCTGTGTTTATAGCAAACTGCTCGTCAAACTTACTTTGTCAACCAAGTGCAGAAGAACTTAAGTGATTGCACTCACCCTGCTTTTTCTTCAACTTATCAAACAAGTTATCAGTACGAACACATTTCTTATCAATGATGAACGTCTTCTGATGGGCCTCGCGAGTCTTGCTAACAGCATAATCCCTAGCCTATTTATGTTGTTGGAGCATCTTCGTCATATCCAACTGCTGAAGGTGGATGATGCAATTCTGCTCGCTTAAAATTCTACTTAAATCATGCAACGCATCCTGGGTCTCCTTTACAGTCGTATTCAACTTACTTTCAAGATTATTGAAACCCAGAAGCATGTACTTTAAACAAATTCCTGAACTTATCGCCCATTCTTAGACACAAACAAGGGGGTTAAGCAAGAACATGTGTTCTCCTGTAGATTCAGGATCGACTAAACTGTGGACAATCTCCTTGCCAAGCGACTCGACATTATACCTATCAGGACCGAACTTGCTGCGAGAACAGGTTGAACACGAAGAAGGAGATGAGGAGGGAACATGAAATTTCCACCCAAGACATAAGGGAAGGGATTCCATGCACAAAAAGAAATCATAAGTAACAACCTCATCATATTCTTTAGTGAAAGATCGAGTGGCACGAAGAAACCTAATAGGTTCAGAAAAAGGACCACTACATCTCGGACTTCTGTTGCCTGATATTTTCCTCTTTGAGCATCCCTAGGTTTTTTGCGTATCCCATCTTCATCCTCTTCATGAGTAAGTTCCGTTCTTAACTCATTCTCCTATTTCTTTGCAACATATTTGAAGTTTATATGTTGGAGTTGTCCCTAATTTTTCGGTAACTTTGGTGATTGTGTCTAACTACTTTTCGATCATCTTCTCCGGCTTGTGTTCTGTGAAACTCTGTTCTACCATTTCTGTGTCCGCATTATTTTGACCTTAATTACATCTCTAACTTTCAATTCTAGGACCATATTTCTTCCTCTAACCATGATAAGTCTCCCGTGGAAGTTGTTCCCTCCGATGGGGATTCCGATCATGCTACCGGACATTCCGCCGTACAAAGTATTCTGAATGGTTCATATGTAAATAACTTACAGAACTATTTCCCTTTCCTTTCCTCTTTTAAACTTCGCTTGCCTGCCAAATCTAAATGTGTTCGCATTCCTCCACATGGCTACATCTCCTGTTATTTAGCCTACTTGATTTTTGGCCTATATTTCCCTCTTCCCGCTCATTTGATTGAACTTCTTTGTTCGTAAAAGGTTGTATTATCCACATTTCATCCTAAGGGTATCACTTTAATAATGGGGTTTCTTTGGGTGTGTGAAAAAGCGTATGTTCCCTTCACTCTCGATTTGTTTCACAACTTCTATCATCTTCACAAAGTGAAAAATACTGTAGACAAATTTACTTTTGTTTGCTTCCTAGTTTTAGTGCCCGTTATACTTAAGAGACAGAGATCATGGCCACACTTCATGTACATAATCAACATCTTCACCATGCTGACTCTGATGCTGAAGGTGTTTTGTTTGCTTTTGGCTGATGTGTTCGATAAGTGGTCTTCCATATTTTGCTGAACTTGTCACTTCTCCATTTTTTGTATAGATTCTTTTTTATCTATGGTGTTTGCTCTGTTTCAGATATGGACCAATCTAAAGGTGAGGCTGACCCATCGCTCTTAGACGGCGAAGATGAGGAGATGGATGAGGCCGTTGCACAGGCTGATAATGGTGCTAGTGGTAACTTCATGCTTCATGGCGCGAACTCTACAAACCCTGATGATAAGGGTAAAAGTATTGAGGGAGGTGAGACTAGTGGTCAACACCCCATTACTGTGCAGAAGAAGAAAAAACCTAAGAAAGGTAGGGTAGTGGGCCTACTAGACACTCTGTTCCCCCCTTTAAAAGGGGGCATGTTAACCAAACCGGTTCACAAATTGTACCGCGAACTAAGAATCCATTGGCGGAGCGGATGATCGCTGATATCCTTTCTATTCTTTCTTTACTTGACACTCTGGTTGCGGTAAGTCTGGAACTGAACATTAATAGTCTTCATTATATCTTGATTTCTTATTTGTAACATTGTTAATGACTTCGTCCTATGTGATTATGTTTTATAAGGTTGGTAAAGGTCTTCAGATTGCAAGTGGGCTGCTGTCCAAGCATTCTCCTAGTGATGAGTAACTAATGGAGAAATACAAAGCATAGGAAATCAAATGTTCAACACTAGAGAGTTCGTTTAAAGCCGTTGAGCAGAGGGAAAATGTTGCTGAGGAAAGAGCGAACACCGCTAAAGAGTCTGCTAGGCTTGCAGGGATGGAGATGACTCAACTTTGTACTGAATTGAATGAAATGCGCACCAACAGGCCTCCATCATCTCAATACCCTCAAGTGCTGGTGGATCGACTTTGCAAGACCAAGTTTTTCTATAAAGTTTTTGAGGATATTTCCAAAGAAGCTCGCACAGTTGGGTATTGCAAGGCTGTGAAAAATCAACACGAGTGGAATCTTGTTGTCGATCTCAAGAGTCTTCCTAATCTGAAGAAGTGCACTGCCACCCTGGAAAAGAAGAAAGAAAATATCAAAAAAACCTTCATACAGAAGATTCCTGATGAGGGACATCCATACGTCTTGATCTCGCATCTTGCTAGCCTTTCGAGTCTTCCTTTCGTGGAGGAATCGAAGGAGTGCAAGGTGGATTACTTCGAAGATCTTCCATTCAAGCCTAAAGCTGCTACTCCAACTCCTAACCTTGATGCCAATGTGGCTAGTGAGGTTAGTGCGATTACTCAAACTCCCATCTAGCAGCCTAACAAGCAGAATTCTACTGAGCCACCGAGCCAAGATGTAGCAGCGATCATCGTTCAGCATCCGCCTAACTCAAACTCCAAAGTTAGTTAATCTTTAGCAAACTTTGATTTTTGAATTTTGGATTGTAAACCTAAAAAAATATATTGACGTGTGTCTATAACGTTTGAGCGAATTTAAGTATGGTGGTTGATATGTTTTTCCTGTTCCATACTTTCTCATTGCCTTAACTTACGTGCAGGGCTTCAATATTTTGGTTGATTATAAGTTCTTAAAAAGCCTTGAATTTTATGGGACAAAAATGATCCTCTTTGTGAACCTATTAGCTTGCTTTGTGCCACCCAATCCTTTACTGAAGAGTGTGCAGAGATTGTTTCCTCCGAATTATTTTTGCGTATGGAATCGATTCCCTTATGCATTGGGTGTCAACTTCATGTCTCGTCTTCGCCTCCCTCTTCGTCTACAAGTTGTCCATGTAGCAAGCTCATTCCTGATGGATATAATGTTAAATCGCTTAGAAAAGACATTATTCGCGGTTCAGTTGATCTTGACTCTGCTGGTAAGTACCTACGGACACTTAATCTCCCTTTCTGTGTTCAAGAGTGAGCGTTATGTTTAGGTATATGGTTGAATTATATGCTACTGGGTATCAGCGATCTTGAGAGGATGTGGAACATGACTATGAAGGACAACTAGGATGCTCTGCGCAATTTATGAAGGATTTTTGGCGAGCAGAACATTCTTATTCATCAGCAACAGTTGAACTTGGCGAAGATGCTTTGTCAACATGTAGAAGCTAGAGATTACGGCGTGAGTAATACTTGCAAGGCCCATCAAAATATGTTGATTATTGATAAAAAGAGTGGCCTAGTTGATGACTTTTTGGTTAAGTTAGAGAAGAAGCAGAATGAGTGTGATCATTTATCAACTTCTGCTCTTGGCTGGAAGGCGAAGTTCGATGAGCAGTTCGCTATAAACACACAGTTGGGAAATGACAATGAAGAGCTTTGCACTGAGTGCACCCAACTTGATAAATATGTGCATCAACTTGAGCAAGCTTGTGTTGAATATAAAGACAAACTTCAAGCTTTCTTCTCATCCTCTCGTAGGGCCACGGGTCGTGGATATGTCACTATGGAAGTTGGTGGGCAGAAGATTAACTTGTCTGAGTCTGTTCGGTTGCACATCCAGTCCCTAGAAAAGGAAATACAAGACTTGAGAGCTGAGATGAAAAGGTATGAAGAGATTGTCAATGTTATGAGCATGCAATTAGATCGCAAGGAGTTTGGTCCCATCAATGACTTCAAGGCGTACTATAGCAAACATCTTTAGCATATGGAGCAAAGGGGTTTCATGCGTCATCCTTCCTATTTGTACATGAAATGGTGGTACGAGAACTTGGTTAGTGAGGAAAAAATGCTGAGGAGAAACATCGTAGGGCTGAGAATTCCCATCACGAAGTTGAACGTCATCGCCGCTGTGATGGGCCATCATCTTTTGGGTCTTCACAAGAATCGAGGCATAGATAGATTTCTTTGAAGTACTTACCCTTCCTTGTAATAAACCTGGTTATTGCTTTGCAAATTTTGCATTTACGTTGTCTTCGCACTATCTATCTTCTGTCCTTTTTTATTATGTGGATTTTGTTGGGGAAATTAGAAGTTGCGAAGCCTATAAATTTTTAACTTTCTTTAGCCGGAGCTTTGTAGGCCTATTTTCTTTGTAGCAATGCTTATTTCTTGTTTTGTAATGTGCGAATCAGCAAGATATATTGCTTGCTTTTGTCACTATTTTTGGGGGCATGTTTTCCTAACAGCAAGATCTATAGCTTGCAATTTGTTTGATTCAGGAGGTTGCAAGATCCAAAGCTTGCCAGAATCAGAAGTTGTGCAAGATCTATGGCTTGCAGTTTTCTAACTTATGGAGTTGCAAGATCTATAGCTTGCAATTTTTTTGATTTGCGAAGTTGCAAGATCCAAAGCTTGCCAGAATTAATAGTTGTGCAAGATCTATGGCTTGTAATTGTTTGATTTATGAAGTTTCAAGATCCAAAGCTTGCAAGCATCATTGGTTGTGTAAAGAATTGTGGCTTGATGTATGCTGAACTAGTTAAGTCAAAAAATGTGGTCATTTTAATTATAACATGTTGCGAAGAAACCTTCACTACCATATAAAACTAAAGGATGAGAAAACGTGATCGTGGTCCAGCAAGGTAGTTTTGTTGTATTAATAATATACTTTCGCGATAATGTCACATCAGAAACAATGGAAAGAAGCCACCAAGGATAATATCCTGGCGTCTATACATGTGGATGTTTTCTACCTTCTTCAAATCTAAACATAAAACTTCTTTAAGTTTGTCACATGCCACATGTTCGGAACACTAGTACCATCCAACATTTCTAACTCGTACCTGTTAGACTTATGAATTTTTGTGACTTTGCAGGGTTCTTCCCACATTGGGCATAGCTTCCCACGCTCTTATGCTAAACCAGCTTCATTCTTTCTGAGTACTAAGTCACCAATCAGGAACCGTGTTTCTTCTACTTTCTGGTTGTGAACTCTAGCCATTCTCTCCTTATACCTGGCTTCTGTGATCATTACCAAATCCCTATTCTCTTCTATTTCATCCAGCTCGAGTCTCATCACATCTGGGTTGTCATTTTCCCGGTAATCACCCACTCGAAGACTGGGATTGCCAATCTCATTGGTATTACAGCTTCATGACCATAAACCAAACTATATGGTGTCCTTCCTGTTGGTTCCCGAATAGTTGTTCTATATGACCATAGCGTGTTTGGTAACTCATTTACCCATCCAGCTCACCTTCCTTCCAGCCATTTCTGTATTTCTTGAACGATAGTCTTGTTCGTCACTTTTACTTGGCCATTGGCTTAAGGCTGTTCTACAGAGGTAAACTTCTGGAGGATTCCCAGCTTTGAAAACCAATCGGTGAATACACCACTTGTAAACTCCGTATCGTTGTCTGTTACAATGGTATGAGGCACCTCGAAGTGACATACCATGTTCTGCCATACAAATCTCCTAGTAGCTTCAACTGTAACCTTTCCTAATGGCTTCACTTCCACCCATTTTTTTTAAGTAGTCAATTGCTACAACTAGAAACTATGCGTTGTCTTCACCTCTTGGGAACTGTTCGACTAATTCAATCCTTTATTTTTCAAATGGCCATGCTTCATAGATTCCTCTCAAAGCTGATTGTGGCTTATGCAGTAACGAAGTGTTGATTGGTAACTTTTACATTTAAGGAGGAAGTTATATACATCGTTGAACATAGTCGGCCTGTAGTATCCAACTCGGATTATCTTCATTGTTATCGGTCTAGCTCCTTGATGCATTCTACATAAACCTTCATGAACTTCTTTTAAGATATCTGATGCTTAAGTTGGTCCTATGCACTTTATCCACAGAAAC
The DNA here is from genome assembly GCA_037428765.1 of Rubia yunnanensis. NCBI lineage: Eukaryota > Viridiplantae > Streptophyta > Magnoliopsida > Gentianales > Rubiaceae > Rubia > Rubia yunnanensis. Next base: position 40,623,844 of record CM075061.1, on the reverse strand, counting down.
AGAAAACCCTTTTTGCATAAGGTCTCATCTTTGTAAGTGTAATTAGCAGAACATAACTCCAAATTCCAGGCCTACATCTTATCTTCTGGAAGTGTTTCCTTCGCTAAAAAGTCAATTAGTGGAAACATCCAGTTTACCTCATCCCCTTGGATTGCTGACACAATGGTTGACTATGTGCTTATGACATGGATGACTTCCACAATGACGTCTCTCCGGTGGATAAGAAAATCAAACCCCGATATTGCTAGCTTGCTTATTGCATCCACTTTTGTATTCTCGCTTCATGGCACATGTTGTATGTTAAAATATTTGAGCTAGGTAATGAGTTGTTGCACCTTCCTTAAATACTTTGCAAGTTGCTCTTCTCACATTTCATAATCTCCTCGCACTTATTGGACAAACAATTATCGAATTGTTAGATACTCGTACACTTTTGAACTTCATTCTGACGGTGAGGTCCAGTTTGCATATCAAAGCCTCGTATTCTGCTTTGTTGTTGGTGAGCTAGAAATCAAAACGTAATGAGTACATGTGTTCGCCTCCATCTGGGTCTACGAATAACAATCCTGCTCCATATCATTCTTTGTTAGATGCGCCATCGATGAATAGTGCCCATGAAACTTCTTCCCATTTTGTCTTACTTTTATCAATTCTCAAGCTCTGATACCTGTTTGCTCTCTGTGCTTCTTCACTTTTTATCTCTGCAATGAAGTCTGCTAACGCATGAGCTTTGATCGTTGTTCTAGGTTGGAATTGTATTTCAAATTTCCATGTTCTAGAGCCCACTTTGTTAGTCTTCTTGATGTCTTGGGCTTGTTAAGAATGGCCTTAATTGGGAAACTAGTGTAAACCATGATGAAATTGAGCGTGTAAATATATTTGCAGTCTTCGTTCTGAGTATACCAAGGCTAGGGTTAGCTTTTCCATTGGCATATACTATTTCTCTGGACTTTGTAATGTCCTACTAATGTAATCGACTGGTAATTGTCTTTGGTCTTCAAGGAAAACCAAAACAAATCTGACCGCGTTCTGCGAGATCGCTAAATATAAATGTAACATTTCTCCCGGGGGGGTGATTTCAGCGTTAGCAGTGCCAGAAACTGTTCTTTTAAACCATCATATGATGTCTGGCACTCTTGGCTCCAGCTAAACTTCTTAGCCTTTCTTAGAACCTCAAATAAGGGAAAGTGTTTATCTGCCACTTTCGAGATGAATCTGCTAAGTGCTCCCAGTGACCCTATTAGAACATGTATGTGTTTAACAGTTCGCGGTTGAGGGAGGTTGACAATAGCTTGGACTTTCTCTGGGTTGGCTTCGATTCCCTTCGAGGACATCCTGTAACCTAAGAAGTTTCCCGCGCCTACTGCGAATACACACTTCTTAGGGTTGAGCTCCATCCCTATGGCACTTAATGTGTCCAGAGTCTCTTGCAGATTTGCAGCAAAACTACTCACCTTCTTACTTTTGATGACCATGTCATCGATGTACACTTCAACATTCCTCCCTATTTGATTACAAAAAGTGTTATCCACTACTCGCTGGTATGTTGCACCTGCATTTTTTAGGCCAAATAGCACCTTTGTGTAACAAAATATCCCAAAGCCTGTTATAAAGGTTGTTTTCTCTGCGTGTTCCAGGTTCATCAATATTTGATGGTATCCTTTGTACTCGTCCAGAAATGCTAGCACCTGATACCCTGAAATCAGCAGTTGATCAATTTTTGGTGGTGGATAACAATCTTTGGGGCAGTCCTTATTAAAGTCTGTAAAATTGATGTATATCCTTCATCATGCATCATAATTTCTTACTATAACTGGATTTGCGAGCCATTTTGGGTATACAACCTCCTTTATTATGCCAGTTTAAAGCAACGCTATGACCTCTTGTTTAATCGCTTGCTGCTTATCGCTGGCAAAGCAGCGGCTTCTGTTTGACTAGTTTTACTGCATCGTTGATGCTCAAAAAGTGTGTAGTAATTTGTGGGTTCACTCCTCCCATGTTATGAACACTCCATGCGAAAGTTTCTCTGTGGCTTTGCAGGATCTGTATAATTCTCTCTTTTTCTTTGCTGGGAAGGTATTTTCCTATCCTTACACACTTTGAGCTATCTTCGTTTTCCAGGCTAACCAGCTTTGTTTCTTCTCTTAAATCCACTGTTGACTATAGCTGGTTTGGGGATTCACCATTTGAAATTGTACTAACCATCTTCGCTTTTTCTCTCAATCTTCCTACCTTCATTGCAATGACCATGCATTACCTCATTGTTTGCTAGTTTCCTCTTATAGTTGCAATTCCGGTTGGAGTTAGAATTTCATGACTAGGTGGTAGGGAGACCATATGGATTTTTCTCTGTTCATCCACGGTCTTCCTATAATAACATTAAACGTATTCAAAGCATCCATGACTATGAAGTCACACTTGAGGTGCAACTTTTTCCGCTTTCCCAAATGGTGACAGGTAATTGTATATTTCCAAAAGATGTTTTTGATCGTCATGTGAATCCAACTAGCGAGGAAGTTTATTTTCTGAGGTCGGCTCACTTGAACCCTAGTTTGTTGAAGCAACCAACAAATAGTATTTCGATTGCACTTCCATCGTCTACGAACACTCTATGTACAGTAGCATTCCTGAATTTTGCTATAATTACCATGGGGTCGTTGTGAGGCGATGTGTTTGGTACTGCATCCTCTTCACTGAAGGTGATCATCTCATCCAAGTGGAGTATTTTGCCAACAGGCTCTTGCGGGGACGAGTATCATGCTCTAGCTTTCCAAGATTTGTTGGATAATGACTTCGTAGATCCATGTATAGACAAGATGAGTGTCTCTGGCATTCCATTGCTCTCATCCTCCTTGCAGTCAATCGTCGCAGTCATCTTTTGATTCTTTGGCATTGTAGACGTTGTCCCCCTGATTCCCTTCTACGGTTTTCGCTGTCTTGCTATGTTCACCAAACTAGCTTCCTCCTTCCTTTCTATATTGACCTAAGAAGTCATTCCTCAAATTCTCTTCAATTTTTCTTCTTAGGTCTTTTTAATACTCGATGTCGTGGCCATGGTCCTTGTGGAAAACACAATAATATTCTCTGGATCTCTTTTCTACTGGCGCTAGAATGAGCGCTAGTTCTCGGTACAGATCCTTGTGTGCTTGCCATATTTCCTTCGTTGGCCCTGTCAAAGATGTATCCTAGAATGTTGCCACCTGCGAACCTGGTTCTCTTCCTTTGAAAGGGATGCTTCCCTTTCATTTTTTCACAAGTCCTCTTTGCGAATCTTCCCACGTTCACTTTTTGCCCCTTTCTCGCTCTATTTTACGGTTGTTTGCTTCTTACGTTCGCACATGCTGCTCAATCATCTTTTGTAGTTCCCTTAGGTTTTAGGCATATTCTTCGTTAGTTCTTTGTAAAACTCTCCTGATCGCATGCCTCCTGTGAATGCTCATAATGACGATTGGAATGACAAGTCACAAACTTGTAGGCTTTCCATGTAAACCGACTATGATAATCTGCTAGGCTTTCATCGCTTCACTGAGATATGTTATTGAAGCCCGCGATCGTTTTAGTGAACTTTTGTTTATGGTTGAAGCGACCCAAGAATAAATCAGACGACTGTGCCCAAGATTTGATATTCCCATTTGGGAGGTCTTCATACCAAGTGATCGATATCCTTGTCAAAAAGATGGGAAATGCCTTGCAAACTAACTCGATGTTCGCATCATGAAATCTCATAATGTTCCTGTATAAGTGCAGAAATTCCTTTGAATCTGTGGTCCCGTCGTAGATTTTAACGTGCAAAGGGAGCTTGAAGTCCTTTGACATTTTAAAATCACGCAAATGCGGAGCTAGAGGCGATTTATTTGTGTCATCTTCTGCGACAATATCACATAGTTCTTCTTCATAATTAACGTGTTCACACTCTTTATTTACCCTTTTTTCTAGTTTTGGGGGGTTTTTCTTGAGCGTTTCAAAAATTGGTCAAAAAGGCTTTCTCTGCCCGCTTCCAAGAATGCCGCGATGTGTTCTGGTACTTGTTCACGTGATTGATGGTTGTGGCTCCGCTCACTCTTGGTGAAAACAATTGCTTACCTAAATGATCTTGAAATGAGAAACAAAATATTTTTGTCCCCACAATCGGCGCCAAATGATGTGGTTGATCGTTCAGGCAGGCTGGTTGTCCTCTCCAAGAATTCTTCCACCTGTAAGGTTAATCCGGAAGTGATTTCAGGAGAAAAACTCCGACGATCAAGTCAGTTTTCTCTTTCAGAACTGGAATTTCTCGAGATAGTAACGCTTACCTTAGCTCATCCATAGCATGTTGTATTTATAGGCTAATGTGGTTGCGGTTCCTTGCTTTTAGGGATTGAGATCGTGGGCGTACTACGATCACTACGTTCTGCAGTCGTGACCTTCATGCTCGTTGTTTGTTCTGTGTATTTCGGCTCACATATTTCATCACGAACGGAATTGATCCTCGTCTTTGGTTGAAACACGTTCGTTTCGTTGTGGGATGACATTGGGCTGAGCGTAGTGGCCATCTACCTCTTGATGGTTGGGTTATATATATATACCAAAATGTGAAAATATAAAAATATATAATATAAAAATATTTTTAAAATTTTAAAATTTAATATATAACTTATCAAATACACGGTATAAGATAAAAAAATTAATGACGTACACATAAATTTATGGACACGTCACCCACGAGGACGGCTACAAAAATTAAAAATTTCCTAACAAAATCCCCATAAAAGTAAAGCGTTGGTTTGAACGGGTAGTTCCACTTCTTAATGTTGGCGAATCAACGCTCCCTTTCAACAAATTCTTCCACTTCAAATCCTTTGCAAATTTGGTAAGGATCAATTTAGTATTGTTGGTATGTGAATTTTTTTATTTTGTTTGTTGTTTGCAGTTTCTCCATTTGTTGGCCGAAAAGCAAGTATTCTAAACAAACAATGCTGTTATTTCGTTCTGATTAAGGATGGGAATTCCCGCCATGTTTATGGGTTTATTGAATTTCATTTCCCCTTTTCCGTTCATGACATTTTTGCATATTTTGGTGGAAATAGGGAAAGAAATCCTCTGCTTTTGCCCCTTTTTAAAATTCTGGTTTTGATTTGTATTAGAGACTTACAGTTCAAGTCTAAGTATTGACTCTTTTTGTTTTCTGGGCCTTTTTCTAGAATTTGTTCTTATGCAACCTTAGAATTTTGGGCCTTCAATTCCGATTTTGAAAGAGAATAATGCAGGTTTAGTTTAGATGTAAGAATTATTTTATTTTTCTCAACTGGATATGCTAGAATATCAGGGATATTCACTGTGTCACACTGACAGTAGAACATTGTTGTAGGTTGAAGTAATGCTAGCGAGATGGACCTCGAGGAGTTACAATCTAACCTTCATTCTTTGAAGCAGTTGTACGAGCTTCTGCAAAATGATTTGCCAAATTCAGTTTCTAATGTGGTACGTGTATTTTGTGCATATTGTGGAAATGATTTACCAAATTCAATCTCTAATATGGTATATCATACGTATCATGTGTTCTCATTCTTTGGATTACTGAGGAGAGAGACCTCATCTTGTGTTATAATCCACTCACCTTGACCTAATTTGTCTTCTTGTTCTGCTGTTCATTTGCAACTTCTCTAATTCAACTGCACATTTCTTAATTTTCTCCAAGCTTTTACTTTTTACATACTTGTTGAGGGTGAACTTTAATGCTTCTCCAAGAAATTAAACTTCTGAATGAAGCCAGTCATTGTGCCATTGGATGCCTCAAGAAGAAAGGAGATGGTGAAGGGTGCTGTAGTTTTACTAGTAGCTTGCTAGGTTCTTAACATGGTTGCTTTTTAGCAAATTTGGGAATATTGTGACACGAAAATTGTGATGCACTAGGTAACAATGATACTTCTAACTGACGTAGACATGAATGAGAATGTTGTTACTTGAAGTCCTAATTTCAAACAGATTTGCACATTGATTGTGTTTGTTAATACTTTTGATGAGGAGAAAAGATGTGCACAATTTCCTTTATTTGAATTATGATGCTATAAACATCCGAATTTGATTCTTGGATCCGTGGCTCTCATGCAATGATTGTTGTCTGGTCTTTGGTTATCTAAACAAAGTTTCAGTATTTGGTTTAAAACACTTATATGATACAGCTTACATGAGTGACTTTTTTAGTTCATTGACAACTCATTTTATGTTTTGTCATATAAACAGTTGGATGATAAATCAATGCTTCTGCTAAAGTATTTACTGGATAGAGCAGCTGAAAATGTTTTCAATAGTTATTCCAAGGTATGCAACCTTTATAGTATTTGTTTTTTTTGGCCACCCAACGTGAATGAACTGCTCTTGGTGAAAGCATAAATATTGATTTTGCACTTGAAATTCAACCGCATCCATTAGACCTTTTATGATAAAGGACTACTTTCTTATATCTTGTGAATTATTTGTAACACTTAAGTTGTGTAATTGGTGCATGTCTGCCGTAGATCTTGGAAGCTCAAGCTGGTTCATCTATCACAGAGTGCTCAGAAAGAGCACAGAAGGTTGGTGACTTACAGATACAACTACCCACAAAAGAAACCTCTGATGTCCTTCCAGTCCGCCGAACGGGCAAGACTGCTAGGGAGTTTGCTGGATCTGGAAATGACTTCAGATTTAGAGAGCCACGAATCCGGAGACTGCCTTCAGTTAAGCCAAAGCTAAGTGTTGGGACGAGTGGATCAGAAGACATGCATAAATTCTGCCGAGTTTGCCAGCGCCGAGTTGTAAAGCCTTCAGTGGAGTCAGCTACTTTTGGCATTAGAAATGGCACAAACACCAGTGCTTTGTCAGAAAAGCAGGAATGTCGATCTAGTTCAGTTTCATGCATTAAGGGAGAGGAAAAACTGAGATCTCCAGTTACCTTCTTAAAGTCCCCTGGTAGTACTGAGCATAGTGAGCATAGGGGGAGTACTTATCTTGACTGTGTATCGAGTGGCAGTGGATCAACTGATTGTTCATCAAACAAGCTGGCTGATGGTGTCGAAGCAGGACCTGTACGTCAGTTGACTAAAGAAACAGCACAGCAAAACAAATGTCTTTCTTACTTGTCTAAACAAGCATCTGGTGTTGTCAAACAAATCGAAGTAAGAATTCTGGATTTGCAAAGAGTGACCCAAAATCTAGAGACCAGTGAAATAGGCACCAGAGTCCCTTACTGCGATGCTCAACAGGAGCTATCTGACAGGATGAATGGCATTGTTTTACAGCCGGAGTCAACTAGCAATGTTACAGTGGAAAAACCTGTAATGCTCGCAAGAAATAAGCCCAGAAATACAGAATTCTCTACCATAGTTATGAATGGCTCGCATCTGGGAATTGATGATAGACTGTATGAAGGCACAAGTCCAGTGAATCATCTGTCTCGTATGACTAGAGATCCGCAATTGGAAATGCAACAGCCAAGACTAATTGCTGAGTTGCCTCTTAGGCTGCTTCCACTTAAGAAGACCAAGAAAAGTCCAGGTTTGCAGCTTGACAACCGAAATCCTTATGAAGAAATTAAGAGGCCGAATCGCATGATGGATTGGACCGCTGGTCAGAAAGTTAAGTCCAATATGGGCAAACCACAGCCATATTATGCGAGTAGTACTGACCAGATATCAGAGAGGATTTCTAATCAGATGAATGAGCTTGATCAGTATCAAAACCAAGCAGTATTAGACGAGAGTATCATGAAACCAGGAGCTCATCTGACTCTAAACCAATGTAGGACGCATAAGGATTACTTGAGAAAACAAAACGTCCGGACACTTGATTCTAGGAACAAAGTGGAGGAGTTCTTGGGTTCTTGTAGAAAGGGAGGTCTTTCTAGGGAAGTAAAGAAGTTCCAACCTTTTCCACAGCACAAGGCTAAACAATATGGATCTAGAAGGACATTTCATCTTCAACATGAATCAGATACATCTTTGAGCTCAGTTTCTTCAAAATGGAAAAGCCAGAAAACTAGTATGTCTTCCTGCGGAAGTGAAGAATATTATCCCTGTCATGAGACTCAACAGCGGAACTATGTTAAGTCTCCCACCAGCAGTGAAAGTGACATGTACAGTCTATCTGGTGATGACAGTCAAGAGCTTCATAAGGGTGTAAGTAGCAGTAATGACGACGAGGTTTACTCTTGGCTTAGTAGTGATAGACCATATAAATCTACTTCCTGCACCAGTTCTGAGAGGAAGAGAAACTCATTGTCAAGTTTTGCAAGCTCTAGTCAAGCCTACAGTGGTGATGATGAAACTGAAGGCTACTCTCCATACTATAAATCATGGTTCCAGCATCGCCGACAGCCCAGAGATTTCTCTGTTGGTTCAACATCTGCCAAGAAGATGAGGCCAAGGGGATATCAAGCATCAACTATACGGAAAACTCCTGGTAAAAAGATCAGGCGATGGAAGAAGTTCAAAGATAAATTGTCTATCATCTTCCACCATCACCATCACCACCATCATCACGTTTACAATCAGCAGCATGCTGGTGGTGATGATGATGATGATGATGATCTCAGTAGTTCAGAAAACAGGAAAGCATATGCAAAGCTTCCATCAAAGCACATTGCAATAAGTTCTCCTATTCTGAAGCCAGATGTTGATGAGAGACAGGCACTAGAGAAGATTGAGAAGGCTGTAGTCCATGGAAGAGATGGTAAAGAGCAACGAAAACCAGTCAATGCTCTTATAGGGGGGCTGTTTAAGCACGCCCGTCGTGCAAAAAGATCGAAGCTATCAGGAAACCCCATTAAACCGTTATGGGACAGCCACTATGGTAAGAAAAAGACGCCCGCGAAGCTAAACTGGTTGAAGATGCTGCAACGCCACAAGAAGGCCAAGAAGTTGAAGATTGGTTACAGGAAAAGATAATAATTATGATGCTTTCCTCTGTAAGATAGCAGCTGCTGCTAACGAAAGAATTGCTGCTGCTTATTAACTTGCTTGCATTTTCTTTGTACTTGACTCGTAGTCTTAACGTAGGTAGCTGAACCACTGAGACCCTGAGAAGTACAGTTCTCAAAATTCTTCATTTGAAATCAGAAGATTGGAGTGAAATAGTAAAATGTCTAGAATTTTCGCAACCTTTTTCATTTAGACTTTATTTAGTGCTATTCCAAGATATTAAACTTCACCATTAAGCCAATAATTTTGTCCAGCAGTCCATAGGATGCCACAAGGAGAAAGGAGATGGTGAAGGGTTTTGTATTATTACTTGAAGCAGAAGAATAAAAATATCTTTCTGATATTGTTGGGTTTCATAAGTTGCAGAAGTAAGATTATATGTTTCTTTTCCTCCATTTGGTGGAACAGTTAGTTACTGAGAGTCTTCATCCCAAAGAGTGTGAACTATGAAGGTCAGTTTCCATTTTTATCGCTCTGTTGTTAGTTCCCATATATTTTTATTCTTCTGCTTCAAGTAATAATAAAAAAAAAATAAAAATTTATAACCTACCTAGTTGACATAAGTGTCAATATAACTTTTCAATATTTAAAAGTGCCAATATAACCCTATCTAGTTAGTGAAATTGCCAATATAACTCTCTCCGACAACTTTTAGCCAGAATTTAATAAAATTACATGTTTGCTCTTTTGAAAAAAAAATTAAAATACAAAAAATAGTAAATGACATTAGTACCCTTAGACTCATCAATACTCCGCCACCGGGATTAGGTAGGGTTATATTAGCACATTATGAAAACTAGTAGGGTTAAATCAGCACATTACTTAAATTTATAGGGTTATATCAGCACATTAGTAAAAATTGTAGGGTCATACCAGCACATACTATAGAATATAGGGGTTTTAATGATATTTTGTTTATTTTGTTGTGTTTAGTCCGGATTGATGATTGGATGACATTTGGTGTTGAGTGTGATTGTTATTTTGTTGTGTTCTTCGACCTAGGGTTTTTAATGTTGAAAAGTTTTGAAATGAGGCTATGATATGTGATAATGATGTTTAATATTATTGATGGTGTCATGATGTCAAATTTTATGTTATAAGATATTGTTATGATGTTATAATGATGTATATGATGATGTGGTTGCCCGTTAAAGCCAGCCGAGTAATAATATGTGCTGATATAACCCTATAAGTTTTAAGAATGTGCTGATATAACCCTATAAACATTAGAAATGTGTTGATATAAGCCTACAAACATTAGGAATGTGCTGATATAACCCAATAAGATTTCATAATGTGCTGATATAACCCTACATGTTTCGGTGGCGGTCTGGCGAACTATAAGGGTAAAATTGTCCACCTAATTTCAGAGTTAGCCCAAAGGGTATTTTGGTCAATTTACACAAAGTCAACGTTGAAAAATTGAGGTCAATGTCAGAAATGGGGTCTGAGGGTTATATTGACACTTTCAGTAACTAGTTAGGATTATATTTGCACTAAAAATTATCATAGGGTTATATTGGCACTTATCCCCAATACAAAATCTGTTAGTTCCCATATATTTTTGAGAAGATTTTGGTTCTTGTGCTTGAATGGTTGTGCAGTGGCTGCATTGATGTCCGTAAAGGGTAAACTGGTAGAAAAGTACCATGTTTTGGAAGGAGGGATACTGTTTGGAAAATTAATCCCCTTATGCAGAATTAAAATATAAAAAGAAATCAAGAAAAAAAATACAAATTTAACGTGGTTCACCAAACATGTTGGCTACCTCTACGACCAGAAACAGACTAATCTTATTGCCCAAATAGGCCAGGCAAATTACAGACATCAGGGATTACGTCACGCGGGACCACCCAACTCAGATTACAGATACAGAAGAGACTACAGCTTCCAGAAGGTGATTTGAAGACTAGAACAGTTGTCTTCCAAACTCACACATAAACTCCCTAACTCTGCCTTTATTTATAAGAGTTCGGGTGCAGACAAAAATACTTCCAATTCATGAGCCTAACTCTTCGAATTCCTGATTAATGAACTATCCCTTGAGTTGCCCATTTATGAATGAAAAAGAACTCTTCAACTTGTAACCTTTTTGGAATTTGAAGAGATACCTAATAGATACTTACCATAAAGAGTACATTTCTGAAAATTCTTCTTGTAGCTTTTATTCCCTACATTAAGGTTCTTGAGAAAACTGCATATATAACCATACTTAATTCATATAAGTGTAAATATAACATTTTGATAATTAAAAGTGTAAATATAACCCTAGATAATAAGTGTAGGTGCAAATATACCAATTCTGACAGATTTACGTTGGAATTCAATGAAAAGACTATTTTACCCCTGTGAAAAAAAACATGAGTATCTATAATGCCCCTAAACCTAACTTTTAGTTACTCTTGTTTCCTTCTCTCTTTTCTCTGATCAGACCCCGTCTGTAATGCGAATCTCCCCCAACCGCCTCCCTTCCTCTTCCCTCTGATCGGCGCCTCCACCATCCTCCGTCGCTGAGCCTGCCCTACGCCCCAGTCGTTGAGCCTTCCACTATAGCACCGTTGAGCCACTTCATCAACACACAGAGAAGGAGAGCAAGGTTTTGACATCAATGGAAAGAAACCAAGAAGCTGTTAGCAAGTTTAATGGGGTCAGTTTTAGATGGCAGAATGTAAAGTGTCGACATCAATGGCGAGAAACCAAGAATTTGTCGACAAGTCCACCACCGCGCTGCTCCATCCCCATTGAGCCCGCCTGGTCAGCAGCGGAGGGGGAATCTGTGGGCCAGCGGGCGGTTGGTAGGTCAGTGCTCAATAACTGTGCAAAATTAAGGGGGTGAGGCCGCGGAGGAGGCAGAACCCTAGCAGTGGGGGAAATATGTGATCGGAGACGGCAGAGGGCTAGAGGCGGAACCTTAGCGATGGCGAAATCCATGGTCGGCGGTAACGATGGGGGTGCGGTGGCGGGGGAGGCGGAGCCGAGGCGGAGCCCTGGCGGTAGGGGGAATGTGTGGTTGGCGGTGGCAAAGGGGTGAGGCGGCACGGGGAGGCGGATCCCTAGCGGTTGGGGGAAGGCTAACGACGGTAGGTGGTGATTTGGTGATAGGAGGTGGTGATGTGGTGGCGGGAGGAGTCGACTGATGGAGGCGGAAAACCCTTGCAACGGAGGAGGTGGAAGTAGTGGTAGGTTAGGAGCAGCGGAAATGGTTGCAACAGCAGGTGGTGGAGGTGGAGTGGCAGCGGCGGAGACGCAGTGGAAAAAGTGGTAAAGCAGTGGCAATGGATGCAGAAAGTGACGGGGCAAATAACATTTTTGTTTTTCAAATTTTTGTATTTAGCCGGAAGGGCATTTTGGTCATTTCTTGTTGGTCAATGGCAAAAAATGACCAGTCATTGTCAGAATATAGTTTTTAGGGTTATATTTACACTTCCGTTAAGTTGTTCGGGTTGTTTTGTATTTCGAATTATCTTAGGGTTATAAGTGCACTTACTGAAGTATATAGGGTTATATTTGTACTCCCTCTGTCTCATAATTATTGGCCTATTTACTTTTTCACGGTCTTCAATGAACATATTTTCCCTTTAATATCTCTAGCTACATATAATATTTTCACATATAAAATTGATATTTAGAAAATAGGTGTTAAAATGAATATAACAATATCTCACATGATATTTTTATTATACATATATTAATTTATATTTAAGGTCAAAGTTTACCAAATTTGATTTCGAAAAAGTAAATGAGCCAATAATTTTGGGACGGAGGGAGTATATCCATAGGTTATTTTCTTTTCCAATACTATATCAATTGGAATACCATGAACTCCCTCCGTCCCCAAATTAATGACACAATTGTTTTTTCACATCTTTCAATGATTATATTTGATCGTTAATATCTCTAGCTGCATTTAATAATTTTGCATAAAAATTTGATATTTAGAAAATAGATATTAAGATGAATCTAACAAGATCTCACGTGATATTTATATTATATATATTTTTTATATTCAGGATCATAGTTTACAAATTTTGACTTGAAAAAAATCAATTGTGCCATTAATCATAGGAAATAGAGAGTAGCTAAATTCATTTCCTGTATTTCGCTTAGCTATTTTACATGTATGTAATATGTATGCCCTTGGACTGACACCCTTACTTCTAAATTTCTCATCCAAACAGAGGTAGAACTAAGAATTTTATTTAGGGGGCACCGAAATGTACATAAAAGAATTTCTTCGAATCGACCATTAAAATATCAAAGCTCAATGGATTTTTCATTCAAAGGTAGAAAAAATAAAATACCAAAGACATTAGTGCTAAAGAAAATGCAAAATTGTAAGGAGCAAGAGGCTGGAGGCAGGTTCGTTCGCTTCCCTCTAACCTCCGGTGCAAGATCCAACCGAATGCCAAGCTCAACAAAATCCTTTATCGCATCCAAGCTATCAATCTTCTTCCCAAAAATGCTAAGTAGTGTGTCAATTATACTCTCGCACATATTATTTCAATATACATGACATAAAAAAATGTCGAACCTCCGAATTCTCCCAGTAAGCGAAATCAAAGAAAATTGACCTTTTCTTCCACGGCCACCTACCGAGGTACCAACCTTATAACTTTTTACCAAGCACAACATTCAACTTCTTCACCTTATTGTGAATAGAAACCCCAGTCAATGGTTTAGGCGCCTTTCTCCTATCCTTCCTGCCAACAAAGTGCATCGTGTCATCTCGAAACTTATGCTTCATCGGGAGGAATTTTCAGTACACAGTCTTCCGACCATTCTTCAACTGCTTGAAATCCATCCCATCCTCGCATACATGACATATCTTGTGGCCCTTGGCCACATAACCCAAAAAGTTACCATATGCTGGAAAATCATTGATTGTACAAAAAAGCATGATCTTCAAGTTGAACTTCGTTCCACGAAATCCATCACACACTACAACTCTCGGGGACCACAATTCCTTCAAATATTCTATCAAAGGGGCCATATACGTGTCAATGTCGTTTCCAGGTTGTTTGGGCCCAGAAATCATCAAGGGCATCAACACATGTTTCCTCTTCATGCATAAGTGGGGAGGAAGGTTGTATATGGCAAGCATAGCCGGTTATGAATTGTGTTTCGATGAAATATTACCTAAGGGGTTCATACCATTAGTACACAAATACATTCTCAAATTCCTTGGTTTAGAAGCAAACTTCGGATACATCTTATTCCAATTTTTTCCACTGATCCGCATCCGCTGGATGACGAATCATACCACCTTGGAACACCCCCAACCCATTTACCGTGTTATGTTCTTCGCATCCTTAGTGTTACTAAAAAATGTCTTCATCTTTAGAATAATCTGAAGGTACCGAATGCATTTGGCAGGGACCTGCTTCCTTACCATCTAAACAAGCTCTCCATCGACAACCTCATTTCTCATTTTCTTATAATGCGACACATGACGACTAGACAAGAAACCATATCCTCCAATCACCATATACAAAACACAATCATTGGGACAAACAAGTTTTTTTTTATACTCCATTCTCATCAGACACAAAATTCTCTTAGCCTAAAAAAGGTTGCCCGGTAACACATTACCGGCCAGAACCTTCTCATTCAAAATTGATGAGACTCTAGACACATGTGTTTTCAAAGGCATATAACATATATTTTGTTAGCTTTTGTATGGAAGATTGCTAGATTTAGGTGAGTTTAAATTACAAGGGGTTTATGTGATCGTTGTTGGTTTTCTTATCTAAATCCCTCATTTTGTAGCTTACTTTGGATCTAATGGATTCTATGTCCCTACAAGCGCCTACATCCATTTTTGTGAGCTTTCTTTTATTTGTAGATTGGTCGTAGGCACTTCAGACTGTTTAGAAGACCATTCGAAAGAATTGTAGTATATAGCACAAGGACATTCGCAAGGATGGTAGTAGACTGAAGGCCACGAGTCAAAACGTGGTAGAAGATAGACAAGTAAAAAAAGAAAGACAAAGAAGTAGATGAAGTAAGATCTGGGAGTTAAACCATGTTCTGGGAACGATCCGAGAAGAATCAACCTCCATTAGTGGCACCGTTGAATTCTTCTTCTCGAGCGCTATAAAATTGACTACAAGAACTCCTAAATAAGATTAGGGGTTCACCCATAGCGATGCATACAAGTTGAAAGAAAAGCCAAGTGTTGGAAGAGTCAAAGACTGGCACGACCCGTGCCATGCCCGTGCCAAGCCAAGGGCCGAGGATACTAAGTCCGGGCGCGGGCCTCTTGCTTTTGCATGAATTGCATGCTCAGAGAAGGAAGAACTAGCACTCCAGTCCGCGACCCGCGATCTTTTTCCCGACCTGTGCTTTCAGAGAAGGAAGAACTAACACTCCAGTCCGCAGCCCGCGTGGTGTTGCACGGGCCACATGCTTTTACACGACCTGTGCTGATGTGGAACTAGTGGTGGCACTAGGGTTTCATTAAGGTTTCATTAACAGATCCTTCAATACTATATGAGAACGAATATCTTTTTCTCTCTCATTCAAGGGCATGCCCAAATCTCATAATACTATCATGAAAACTTTGGCACTAATTAATGGATTATGTGGAAGTGTAGGAACTCATTCCTTTAGGATTCTAAATGCCTGAATGTCATAAGTACTATAAATCAGATTAAAGGATTGGCTTTCGACTGTTTCTATGCAAATCCGATCCCTGGATGTAACATTTCAGACTTATTCTGGATTCTGAATGGTGTAGTTCCGTTCTTTAAGAAACCTAAGGCCAGGACTTTACAAGTAAATAAATAGATTAAACCCTTCTCAGGTTTAAAGCTCGACTCAAATGCAGCCTTTAACTATGCATCAAAGTCTGCCACCGCAGGTCTAATTTTCAGGAATAATGCTGGCTCACCTGTATTTGTACACTGTATATCTTTTTCGGCTCCCTCTACCCTATATGCTGAATTCTATGCTATCAAGCTTGGTATCCAAGTCTCCAGTGGCGGAAACAATGGTACGCGAGGTAGGGCTCCAACCCTACCTCGATCGCTGGCCGTAGGTAGAAGGAATTGGTTCGGGCCTCCAGTGCGTCTTCAGCCGCAGTGCCGCGCGTCTTCCGGTGAGAAGCTCGGAGAAGAAGCTCAGAGAAGAAGGCCGCTTCACGGCCTTCTTTTTTTTTGCTACTGAATTAGTAAAACGACGTCGTTTTCACGTTAGTGAAACGACGTCGTTTCATTTGTAGTTAGCGGGAAAAAAATGAATCATGGGTTTATGTATTGGATTGGGCCAAAACGGAAATCCCAATCCAATAGCCAATCCATAATCCATTTCTTCCCAAATTTGGAAAACGGGAAGAGAGGAAGCACTAGCAGCAAGCACTAGCAGCAAGCAGAGCAGCCCGCCACCGCGCCACCACCAGGTCTCTGCCGAAAGCTGCTGTCGTCCCGCTGCCGCCATCAGCCTTCCCTAAAAATTTTTTCTGGTTCCGCCACTACAAGTCTCGATGCATAAGAATCTCCATGTGGTTGTAGTTGAAACAGATTGTAAATTAGCTATGTTGTGCGGAATGGAGAGAACAGAAAATATGAATGAAAATGACAAGACACAAGATTTACGTGGTTCACCAAATTTGGCTACATCCACGGGAGACGGATTCACTATATCAGAATTAATGTTTACAGAGAGAAGAGAGACACTTTATATGTTGTCTCCACTAAACCCTAACAAACTGGGCCCCCGTTTATTTCCCTAATAGCAAGACCCCCGTTTATTTCCCGGGGGCGACTGCCGCCCCCCCGGACCCCCAGGCCAGGGTCGCAGAAGTGGCTATTACAGTATTCAAGGCATACCAACAAATCTCCACCTTGACTTGAATCCTCAAAGTAGAAAACTCCAGATGCACCATTACAGTGCTAGATGAGTAGACTTCGCCCTCCACTCCCGGGACTGCCCATAGAGCACCTAATCAGCTCTGATGTTCAGCAAGTCCAAACAATGTTGAAACTTGCTATGTGGAACAGATTTGGTGAACATATCAGCGGGGTTATCTGCAGTTCCCACTTTCTTCACTCTGATTCTCCTCTCACTCCTCAAGAAATGATATCTGACATCAATATGTTTGGTCCTCTCATGATGGACCTGATCCTTGGCTAGGCAGATTGCACTCAAGCTGTCACATTACACAGTAGCCTGATCATAATGTAGACCAAGATCACTAACTAGCCCTTTCATCCATATTCCCTCCTTTGCAGCCTCTGTCAGAGCCATGTACTCTGCTTCCGTAGTAGACAATGTCACTGTAGGTTGCAAAGTTGCCTTCCAGCTAACCACAGAACCTCCCAAAGTGAATACATAACCAGTCATCGATCTCCTCGTGTCAACATCACCAGCATAATCAGAATCAGAGTAGCCTGTAACTAAGCACTCCGTATCGCCTCTATAAATGAGACCCACATCAGACATACCTCTAAGATACCTGAAGATCCTCTTCACAGCTTGCCAATGTTCCTTTCCCGGTTTCCCCATGAACCTGCTCACAACACTGACTGCCTGTGCTAAATCTGGCCTCGTGCAAACCATAGCATACATCAAGCTCCCCACCGCGCTGGCATAAGGAACCCGAGACATATACTCCTTCTCCTCGTCTGACTGAGGAGCAAACATAGTGGTGAGATGAATATTTGCAGCACTAGGAGTGTCTATAGGCTTGGCTGTAGACATGCCAAACCTAGCCAACACTTTCTGAATGTAGCCTTTCTGTGACAAGAAAAACTTCCGCTGACTTCGATCCTTGAGAATCTCCATTCCTAGTATCTTCCGAGCTGCACCCAGATCCTTCATCTCAAACTCAGCACTAAGAAGTCCTTTCAACTTCTGAACCTCGTGCTTACTCTTTGCGGCTACCAGCATGTCATCTACATAAAGCACCAGATAGATGAATGACCCATCTCTCAACCTGCTGTAGTAGACACAACAGTCATAAGCACACCTCGTGTATCCCAACTGAAGCATGTAACTGTCAAACTTCTTGTACCACTGCCACAGAGACTGCTTAAGCCCATATAAGGACTTCTTCAACTTGTAAACATATTTCTCCTTTCCAGGAACTTGGAAACCATCTGGCTGAGTCATGTATATCTCTTCCTCCAACTCTCCATGTAGAAAAGCGGCCTTCACATCAAGTTGTTCAAGCTCCAAATCCTGATGTGTCACTATAACTAGCAACACCCTGATGGAAGTGTGTCTGACCACTGGTGAGAAAATCTCATTGTAATCTACTCCCTCTCTCTGATTGAAACCTCTAGCAACAACTCTAGCCTTGTACTTGACTCCCTCTGTAGGTGATATCCCATCTTTTTTCTTGAAAACCCATTTGCAAGTGACAACCTTTCTCCCTTGAGGCTGTTGAACCAAATCCCACATCTGATTCTTCTGAAGAGACTCCATCTCGTCTCCCATTGCAGCAAGCCATTTGTCAGCATCAGTAACTGAAACAGCTTCTCTGTAGGTGGATGGCTCATGAGTATCCACCTCCTCAGCAACCTGTAGTGCATAACCCACCATATCCTCAAACCCATATCTCTTGGGCGCCCCAACTCCAACCCTCCTGGGTCGGTCTTGAGCTAAACTGTGGACTGTAGCTCTTGATGGTTGGGGATCTGGTGGTGGAGATTCCGGTATCTCAGATTATGTCTGTGGCTCTTGATTCACCTCAAATTGTTCCAATCTATTTTCACCTTGAGTGACTTCAAGCTCCACCTGTTTATCAACTCCACTAGTTTCTGGCACAACTGTGGGCTTCACCATAGATCTAAGCAAAGAATTTTCATCAAAGACAACGTCCCTGCTCAGAATAACCTTCTTCTCAGATGGAGACCATATCCTGGAGCCTTTAACTCCATCTCCATAACCCACAAAGACACCCTTCTTGGCTCGGGGCTCCAACTTACCATCACTAACATGATAATAAGATGTACAACCAAAAAATTTTAACTTGGAGTAATCAACAACTTTACCTGACCATAACTCCATAGGTATTTTGCACTCTATGCCCGTGTGAGGCCCGCGGTTGATCAAGTAACAAGATGTACTCACCGCCTCTGCCCAGAATCTCCTTTCCAAACCAGCATTAGAAAGCATGCACCTCGCTCTCCCCAGAAATATCTGATTCATCTGCTCAGCTACGCCATTCTGCTGTGGCGTATTCCTGACTGTATGATGACGAGCAATCCCTTCATCCCTAAAAAACTGATCAAACTCAGACGAGCAGAATTCCAGCCCATTATCAGTTCGAAGCCTCTTGATCTTCTTCCCAGTCTGATTCTCCACCAAAGCTTTCCACTCCTTGAACTTTGAGAAAGCTTCACTCTTATGTTTCATCATGATAACCCAAGTCATCCTTGAGTAATCATCAATCAGAGAAACAAAGTACCTGTGACCTCCCAGTGACTCAACTCGGGAAGGTCCCCAACAATCATAATGGATGTAATCCAATGTGCCCCTTGTTCTATGAATCGCCTTAGGAAACTTGCTGCGGTGATGCTTCCCAAAAACGCAATGCTCACAGAAGTCCAAGCTCTTGACCTTGTGGCCACCAAGAAGATCATATTTCGACAGAATCTGCATCCCTCTTTCACCCATGTGACCAAGCCATATCATCCTGGTGAACCTCCGAAGATGCAACATTAACATAATCCATAACCGTGGAACCTTGTAGAAAATACAAAGTACCATGCAGAACACCTTTCAGAACCAGCCTAGAACCTTTGCAGACACACAGAACTCCATCACTCCCTGAGTAGACGAAACCCTTTCTATCCAACGTAGGAAGAGAAATCAGATTCTTTGTCATCGATGGAACATGCCTGACATTGTTCAAAGTACAGAAACTACCATCATGCGTCCTGATCTTGATTGAACCAATCCCAACTACCTTGCATGTAACACCATTTGCCGTAGTAGTGATGCCCTCAGCTTGCTCATAAGTTGAGAAATAATCTCTCCTTGGGCATATATGGTAAGATGCCCCAGAATCAAGAAACCACGCATTAGAATGATTATTTTTCCCAGTAACAGCTAGAGCAAAATCATCTTCAGAACTGAAATCTCCTTCAGCCACAGCAGCAGTACCATATGTACTCCCAGATTTACTAGCCTTCTTCGGACACTCCTTTTTCCAATGCCCCTTCTCCTTACAGTAGTTACAAACATCATTGGCCTTGGGACCCTTTGAAGATGACTTCTTGCCTTTCTTCTTATTGCCGGTTTCCTTGCCTTTTGTGTTTCCGTCACTAGCAAACAAGCCAGTGGCCTGACTTTCTGTACCTGTACTGTTTGCCTTATGTTGCAACTCTCTACTATGGAGAGAGGATCTTACTTCCTCCAGAGACACAGAATCTTTACCAACAATAAATGACTGAACAAAATTCTCATACGAAAGTGGTAAAGAAACTAGCAAAATCAAAGCAGTATCTTCATCTTCAATGTTCACATCTATATTTCGCAATTCTAATAACAAAGTATTCAATTGCTCTAGATGGTCTCTGAGTTGCGTACCTTCCTGCATTCGGAGACCGAAGAGGCGTTGTTTCAGAAGCAACTTGTTGGTTAGAGATTTCGTCATATACAAACTCTCCAACTTCAGCCACAGTTGTGCAGCAGTCTCCTGATCTGAGACCTCAGTGATGATTTCGTCCGCGAGACACAGCATAATCGTCGAGTGTGCTTTTTCTTCCAGACTCACAACATCGCCAGAACTGCTCGCGAAATCCTTCGTCAGCGGAGTCCACAAACCTTGCTGTTTCAGCAAAGCTCGCATCTTGATCTGCCATAAACTGAAACTGTTTCTCCCAGTAAACTTGTCGATCTTCACGTTCAACCCAGACATCTTTCTCCCCGATCAGCCCCGATCTGATGAGCCCAGAATCCGATATACCCACTACGGATATCGCCAGAAAAAGAAACCGCTCTGATACCAGTTTGTTGTGCAGAATGGAGAGAACAGAAAATATGAACGAAAATAACAAGACACAAGATTTACGTGGTTCACAAAATTTGGCTACATCATCGGGAGACGGATTCACTATATCAGAATTAATGTTTACAGAGAGAAGAGAGACACTTTATATGCTGTCTCCACTAAACCCTAACAAACTGGGCCAAAACACAATTCGGCCCAAATCAATATCAGTCCAATAAAGAGACAAGCTATACCGTCGGACCGGGGGCGACTCCGCCCCCTCGGACCCCCAGACCAGGGTGCGCTTCGCCCCCCTGGACCCCCCGACTCGCTGACCGGGCAGCGAGACCCCCGTTTGTTTCCCGGGGGCGACTGCCGCCCCCCCAAACCCACAGGCCAGGGTCGCAGAAGCGGCTATTACAGTATTCAAGGCATACCAACAAGCTATAAAAGCAATACAGGCCCCAGATTCCCAACATTATCAAGCTTATAGTCTTGCTGTGGAAATCAGATCTTTGTTACAATCTATGCAGATTGAGTGTCAATTCATTTTTAAGGAGGCCAACATGGTTGCTGATTTAGTGTCTAAACAAGGGCCTCAAATGTTCCCTGACGGTCATTGGGGAGAGATTAATCAAGTCAACTTCAATGCTAGACTAAAAGGCTTGATTAATTTGGATAAATTTGGAATTCCGAACCTGAGAATCTGTGATATAGTTCCTCCTCAGTTTTATACCCCATGAT
Organism: Rubia yunnanensis; assembly: GCA_037428765.1. Taxonomy (NCBI): domain Eukaryota; kingdom Viridiplantae; phylum Streptophyta; class Magnoliopsida; order Gentianales; family Rubiaceae; genus Rubia; species Rubia yunnanensis. The sequence continues at coordinate 40,602,229 of CM075061.1, read as the reverse complement.
CTTTAAATTTTATGTTTTTACGATGTGCAGTTATATGGTTTCTGAATATATTCTTGACTATGTGATTGCTCTACCGCATTTTGTACATGATCATATTAACGTCATTCATTTTGTCATGCTTGGGATACTTTCTCGGGGAGAAAGATTATGCTGCATTGCTAAGTGATGCATCTTCGATCACCGATAGGTTCGTGGGCTTGGATTCTTCTCGAACCAAACTACAATCAAACTGTCCCTGGGGTTCCAGAGGTCAGCACTCTGATGCTTAAATTAGTCCAAGCGTTTAATATGATTAAGACAGAATGAATGATAAGTAAATGTGTACCTTGTATTTATACCCCATGTCCTAAATAACGTACTCCTTAATTATTGCCCTTAATTACCCACGAATGCGGTAATTAAGTTAGATCATTAAATATTCACCTAACCGGGCTATCATACATGCTGAAACGTAGGTTCTCGACCTTAGAAAGCTGAAACGTCATGAAGGTCTTCGTGGTCTCGAATGCATAGGGCAATATGAGGACTTTGAAGGCTCGAAATGAACCTTACACATTGCGTTCTTGCCTTCGAGGATGAGAACCTGGTTTCCTAATCAACTTCGTCGTTTAAGATTCCGAAACACCGCACTGTCAGAAGACAAAGAGGCGATCACCTTCTTCCATAACTTTTTATATTTCCAATGCAGAAATAATTACTCGTTACTTCAGCCCCCATATTTACCCCTCATCCACGCTTCCTTATTTACTTTTCTCATTTGCAGGCGTCTTCACAAGATTTCTTTCTGTATTTCTCTCGTGAGCAATCCAACTTCCACCACTTTTTCCAGAACTCAGTAAGTTCTTTCATCCCTATCCTCCTTTTAATATTTTGTTTCCCCCCTTTTCCATCATGGCCCGCTCTGATGAGGGTTCCACCTTCAAGAAACTTTCCAGTGAAATTAGGGTATGCGAGTTAGGGGTTAGTACGCCGAAGAGAACTGCTAGCGACCCAGAATGTACCCATCCCAAAGGACTCCAGCACGATTCAGATGTTGGAGATGGCGTATCTGATCATGGTGCTAATAGTCCTGAGGAAGAGAGGGTCATTCCCATAACTGATATGCCCTCTCACGAAGCTGTCGAAAATAGGCCTCCGAGCATGAGCAAACCCTACATAATGAGACGAGGTCCCCTACGAGCGGCAAGATTGGCTTTTATCCCCCTCAAAGTCCAGAAAAAGGGGACTCGTTGAAGATTGAGGTTAAGGGAGCCCCCAGTTCCAGTAGCGGGAACCACTATTTCTAAAATTTTGGACTTGATCCCTCTTTGCCAATGAGTAGCTATGGATGCTGATTTTCAACCCTTTCGAGAAGGTGATTCCCCCCATAACCTTCCTTAAGGAAGATCGTCCATCTCTCTCCGACACTTTCATTGCGGGCTCACCTTTCCCTTTCCGCCCCTTTTTTCCAAACTTCTTAGGCAATTTTAGGTGAACCCTGTACAAGTCCACCCCGATGTTTTGGTGATCATTATGATGTTCTTGACTAGATGTGATGAATTCAGTATTAAACCCAATTATAAGCTGCTTCGCTCACTATACTTCGTGTCCTATAGTGGACGGTCTACCGATATGATCGTCACGTTTGTAAACTGAGAAGCACATCATAAGTTTTTAGTGTTCCTGCAATTTGGGTGATTGGAAAAGATGGAAGAAAGGTATCTCGTTCGATAGCAGGAGGTATCAAGTTCCTTCATGGAATTGGGTCGTGCGAGTTGAGTATCTCAAACCTGTGGAATATATCTGCCTGCCATCGAGGGGGACGAACAAAAACTATTGTCTAGCTCCCTCGACTACAGCCTTTTCAACAACCCTAACCCCTGGATTGGCAGCTTTGCGTTCCTGCCCAGAGTCTATGAAAATAATGTGTATAACACACTCCAGAAAAGAGGCAAAGAGAACGTGAGGGACCCAGAGATGGCCCCCCCTTGAGATAATTGTTAGTGACTCTATGCACTTGGGACCTTCCGGAGGTGTCTTAATAGAAATCTACTTCTCTCATTTGTTGTGTTATTATGTTCATCACTATTGACTGAATCTCTTTCTTTTTTCCATTTTCAGTGGGTCTCACTAAGGGCTTAAAGAAGCCAAGGTCCTCGAAGCAGGGTCAGGCTCCATTAAGGGGGATCATTGATTCCTCTAACCAGGCTTCCATTCCAGTGTCTCCCCCCTTGAACCCGGTTTCCCCTCCTGTAGAAGGCTTCAAAAGGCCTATCTCAACCATTGGTGCTAAGCAGTCTCCTCACACCAGGAACGTTCACCAAAAGATAAAGGCGAACAACAATACTTTCAGCTCCTCCTCACCAAGACCAGTATTGAGAACACATGGCGGTGAAGATATTCATCAATAATCTTCCACTCCCTTCAACTGATGCGACGTCCGTATCCGGGATCGAGCATTAACTGTCAAAGATGGTCTCTAACCCCGAGGTTCTTATCCTTTCTCTTTTCTCTCCATTCTTTTTATTTTTAAGCCTTAATCTGAGCTGAATTGTTTTGTCAGGCCTCTAAACCTTTGCGCGAGGCCACTGAGAATATGGTGGCCTTCGTTTCCCTTTATTCTCCCAGCGAAGGTAACCTTCGTGAGGAGGTCAGCAAGTAAAATGCCAAAATTTTGCAGCTAAGGAATGTACTCGAGGAGAAAAACATGGTGCTCGAGGAGAAGGATATGGCACTTGAAGAAAAGAAAAAAGTTTTGGAAGGTGAGAGGCAAGGTGTTGATGCCGAGAGGCGTCAATGGTCGCTAGAGAAGGATACCCTCGACAAGAGGGTTCAAGCTGCAGGGGAGAGGGTTCGAGCTACAGAAGATTTGGCCACGCAGGTGCAATTGCTCTAAGCCTTCAAACACAAGCTATTTAATAGCCCCAAGCTGCTTGAACTTTTCCTGGATCTTCTAAGGGTGGCCAAGGAAATCGGCTGTAGTGAATTAGCCGAGGAATTTTTAAAGCCATAAGTGTTTGCCTCTCTTTCTGAAGATTTGACCAAGAAGGTGGACAAACTAGTTAATCCAGAGCTCGATAGCACCTTGTACACAAAATGGGATCAGGCCATAAAAAACAACGGCCTTTGCTTTGCCCTACTGGATTTCATTAAGGCCAAAGGGTTGTTCTTCACTGCTGAGGGGATTCGAGCGATCCCCCTTCCTGAGGCTGCAGATACCTCTCCCGAGCAGAATTCCCTACCAACTAGGTAGAAGAAATGATTGCTTCCACATCAAAGGAGGATGATTCTAGGGTTGGTCCTTGATTGTAAAATCTTTCCTCTTCTTTTTTTTTTGTTTTACTTAGGGCCCCTCAATTGTAACCCTATGTTTTTATAGAATCAATGAAAATACATTTTTTTTCTTTTTACCGCAACTTATTGATTTTACCTTTGTTTTCTTTTCGTAATATAATTTGTTGAAAATGGTGCTAGAAGACACTTGGCAGGAGCTTTCGAGTGCCTAAAAAGAACTGGATGAGACAAATAAACAGCTACTGATTGCCCTTCCAGGTCTTTCAAAGTGTAACCAAGAGAAAGACTCCTTGAAGAACAAGCTCCACAACCTTGAAGCCGAAATGAAGCTGTGGAAATCTAAAGATCATCCTACTTTCAAGGGGTTTGTCAAGGATTTCCTTAGAAAGGAATTTAATGGTACCTATCCTTTAGAAGTGGTCAAGGGTTGTGATCCCGCTGATGAAGAACTGGAAGAACTGATCTGTCAAATTTATTTGAAGTTCGGTTCTCTGAAGTCCTGCCTTGCCGCTGCAACTAGGTTTTCAGTAGTGGAAGGGCGCCTAATCAGTTTCTTGGGCAAAAATGTAGCCCAGAGGGAATTAATTGCTGAACATCATCATTTAGCTCAATGCAGAGTGGCTAGCCTTGAAGAGGACTTACTCGCTTGGAAGATAGCTAGCGAGGACCCCCTTCCATAAGCGAACCCCATTCAGCCCCTCAAACCCCTCGAGGTAGCCCCCCAGATGAAGATAGCTCATTGGTGGAATCCCTTTTATCAGAAAATGCAAAACTCACTGGGGGATTGAGGCATGTAAGGTACAAGGTACAGAAATGGAACAACATTTTGCTGATTTTGAAGAAAATATTGATGCACAAGAAGTAAGCCTTCGTGCCCATATGCTCTCTCACGACATACCTTCCTCTTACTTAATCAACAATGATCATCTTCAAAAGTTTCTACTTAAAGCTGCCCAGTACTGGATGGAAGAGGTCAACATTCATGAAAATGGGAATCCACGGAAGAAGAAGGCTTTTGACCTCATTCTCGAATGGCTAGCAGAACTGAAGGTAAAGGGATTTACCCCCTTGAGTTTTTGCTTTGTCCCTCGATCACAGAAGTCTGCTATTAAAGAAGTTGAATGACACCTTGTCCCATTGAGAAAAATTAGCCAAGGGTCTTCCTCAAAATGCCGCAAAAGCGATGGGTTATCCTTGAAGGCCCTATTCGAACCTTCCACAAAGAAACGATGGATGACCGTCACTGTCACTCCCCTCAATTCCTCAGAATATCCTATAGAGGAGCAAATGAAGGATATCCAAAGGGCGGCTGGGATAAATCTTGAAGGACTCAAAGAAATAGAGGCAAATGTGAAGAAGCTAGGAAAGCCTATTTCCACTGAAGAGTTGTTTCAAGCGGCATTTCCTCCTAGTGAATGAATATATATAGATGGATCAACTTGGATAATTGTTAGTGTGAATATTGTATCCTTAGTATTTGTTGGAATTTGAATGCATAATTAATATTCTTTCAATCTCTAATATTTTACCCCTCGAATCAGGGTGCCCTGTGCATGTTTGGTAAATAGAAACTAAGCAATTTAGAGACAAGCATTTTACCTAGGTTCGGTGTTTCCACCTACATCCTGCTAATTTTTCCTACTAGCTTATCATTTCAAGAGTACAATATGGCTTTCGAGTGCCGCTTTAGAGCCAACCACTCGAACATCAACTAGAGTACCACTTTGAAGCTAACCACTCGAACATCATCTAGAGTGTCGCTTTAGAGCCAATCACTCGAACATCAACTAGAGTGACGATTCAGAGCCAACCACTCAAACATCAATTGGAGTGCCGCTTTAGAGCAAACCACTCGAACATAGAGTGCCGCTTTAGAGAAAACCACTCGAACATCATCTATAGCTGGAAACATCATCTAGAGCGCCGATTTAAAGCAACCCACTCGAATACCAACTAGAGTCTGCTTTAGAGCAAACCACTCGAACATCAGCCATAGTTGGAAACATCATCTAGAGCGCCGCTTAAAAGGAACCCGCTCGAATACCAACTACAATGCCTCTTTAGAGAAAACCACTTGAAGATCAGCCGTAGCTGGAAACATCATCTAGAGCACCGCTTTGAAGCAACCCACTCGAATACCAACTATAGTGCCGCTTTAGAGCAAACCACTCAAACATCAGCCATAGATGGAAATATCACTAGAGAGCCGCTTTAAAGCAACCCGCTCGAATACCAACTAGAGTGACACTTTAGAGCAAACCACTTGAACATCATCCGTAGCTGGAAACATCATCTAGAGCTCCGCTTTAAAGCAACCCGCTCGGATACCAACTAGAGTGCCACTTTAGAGCAAATCACTCGATCATTATAGATGGCAGTATTTTCTCAAGTTGCTAATGTTCCACCTTCTTGGTACTCGAATCCCATTTATCTGTTCGAGAACATAACTTCCTCCCGGATGCGATTCGATCACTTTATAAGGTCCTTCCCAATTCAGAGCTAACTTCCCCCCGTGCTCCTTTTTTATTTTCTCATTTTTCCTCATTACCAAGTCTGTCGGGTTAAAAAAAACCTTATTTACCTTTCTATCATGATATCTTCTGACTTGTTCCTTGACCTTAGCCTCATGTATAGAAGCTAGCTCTCTCTTTTCCTCCACCATATCTAGATCCAGACATCTGTTTTGCTGATTCACCCTCTCATCTGTAACAACCATCATCCTTGGGCTAGGAATTCCTATTTTCGCAGGAATTACTGCTTCCAAGCTATATACGAGACTATAAGGTGTTTCCCTAGTAGTAGAGGACTCAACTGTCTGATATGCCCCTTCTAGTTACCTTCACATATCCAGTTACCTTCCGCCCCTTCCAGACGTGCTCGTATTCCGTTTACTATTGTTATGTTGGTCACTTCCACTTGTCTGTTGGCTTGGGGGTGGTAAACAGTTGTCACCTTTTGCTTAATCTTATATTCCTTGCACCACTTCTTGAAGGGATCCTGAAAACTGCGTTCCGTTGTCTGTGATGATCGTCCTTGGGATTCCAAAATGGCACACAGTGTTCTTCCAGCTAAGGAGATGCCCGTTTTCCCCTTATGTTTGTCAAGGGCTCAGCTTCTACCCATTTGATGAAATAATCAACTACCGCTATTAAGTACCTGAATTTTCCTGGAGCTTTCAAAAAAGGCCCCACCAAATCGATTCCCCATTTGTCAAACCGCCACAAACTATAGATGTTTCTCATTTCTTCCTGTGGAACATGTTTTATAGGTGTATGTCTCTGACACTGATGGCAATCCTGAATATACCAGTTCGCATCCTCGAACATTGTCGGCCAGTAAAATCCTGCTCGAATGAGCCTCATCGCCACAGATAGGCTCCCTGATGGCTGCCACATACCCCTTCGTGAACCTCCCTTACGAGGTAATCTACTCCGTGGGAGTTAACGCATCGAAGTAATGGCTGCAAATGGCCTCTTCTATATAACCCTTCTTCTTGCAACACATATATTGGAGTCTTCAACCTTATCTTTCTGGCATCTACTTCATTTTCAGGCAGGATTCACTCTCGAAGATATATCATGAACGGTGTCATCCAGGAGTTTTCCACTTTAACCTCCATCACTACAGGCTCTTCAGAACTTTGCTTGCTCAAAGTTTCCATGAGGAGTTGCTGCTGGGATTGGGCTCCGAAATCCAAAGAAGCGAGCTTACTTAGAGCATCCACTTTATTATTGTTTTCCCTCGGAACCTGTGTCAATGCATAAAATTTGAAAATTTTTGACAAGTTCTTTACTACCTCGAGGTATCTCTGCAGATTACGCTCTTTGGCCTCGTACTCCCCATTCCCCTTTTGAACCACAATTTGAGAATCACTGAAAACCTCCAGTTCCTCCAAATGCAGCTCCTTCGCGAGGTGCAATCCAGTGATCAATACCTCATTCTCAGCTTCATTGTTAGTTGCTTTGAATGTAAAGTTCAATGCATAAGGATAATCTCTGCCCTCGGGGCTATTTAATAGGACCCCCGCTCCATTTCCTCCTGAATGTGACGAACCATCCACATACAACTTCCATATCTTTCTTTGCCTTATTTCTTCATTCTGAATGGGCTCCAAAAACACTTCAAGGGGTTCTGTAGTTTCCACTATAAAATATGCTAGTGCCTTCCACTTAATCGCAACTCAGGGTTGATATTGGATATCATGTTCTCCCAACTCTACTGCCCACTTCATCATTCTTCCAAAAATCTCTGGCCTTAGCAAGATATGTTGAATTGGGTGGTTCATGAGCACTACTATCTTATGTCTCTGGAAGTAGGGTCTCAACCTTCGTGCTGCATACACGAGAGCTAGAATCAACCTTTTAAGAATTGTATACCTCATCTCTGGCCACTGTATGGCATGACTAACGAAGTAGATCACGTGTTGAACCTTTTCTTTTTCTATAACCAATTCTGGGCTAATTGCCAGTGATGACGTAGAAATATACAAGTACGTCTCATCCTTGTCTGGTTTCATCAAGGTAAGCAATGTCCCCAAATGCTCTTTCAACTGCTCGAATGCCTCATCGCACTTACCATTCCACTCAAACTTCTTTGCCCTTCGAAGAACATCAAAGAAAGGCAAGTGCTTCTCTGCCCCCTTCGATAAGAACCTGCTTAATACTGCCAAAGATCTTGTAAGCTTCTGCACATCCTTTATCGATTGTGGGGTTTTCATTGTCCTCAGAGCTTCGACCTTTTTTGGGTTTACATCAATCCCCCTCACTGAGACCATGAATCCGAGAAACTTCCCTGCTCCCACACCAATGACACACTTAGACGGGTTCAACTTCAAATTAGCTTCCCAAAGCTTAGTGAATGTTTCTTCAAGGTCTTTTAAAAATTCTTCATAACTCTTGCTTTTAACCACCATGTCATCCACATATATCTCCATGTTTTCCCTATCTATCCCCTAAACAGTCTATCGACCAGCCTCTGATAAGTAGCCCCATCATTATTTAACACAAATAGCATCTTCTTATAGCAGTACGTGCCCACGTCTGTAATGAATGATGTTTTTTTCCTGTCTTCCTTACCCATGAGAATTTGGTGGTACCTCTTATGCGCGTCAAAGAATGCCAAAATTTGGTATCCAGTAATGGCTTCCACCAACTTATCGATTGGTGGCAATAGGTAACTATCTTTGGGACAACATTTATTTAGGTCAGTAAAGTCTATACACATCCTCCATGCTCCATCATGCTTTGGAACCATAACTGGGTTGGCGATCCAATCGGGATAGAATACCTCCTCGATCACATCTACCCTCAATAATTTTTCCACCTCTTCTTTAATTGCCTCAGCTCGTTCGGGAGCAAACACTCTTCTCGATATTTAGCCTATGCAATGCGATACTCGAATGGACCCCTGTCAGGTAGGGGTGTGCATGATTCGGTCCGGACCGATAAAATGGACCGGACCGGACCGGAAATGTAAGGACCAGAATTGTATAGATGAAATTTTGGTCCGGTCCTCGGTCCATGTTTTTGTTAGATTCTGGGTTCCGGTCCGGTCTGGTCCAAAATTGGATTTTTTCCGGTCCGGACCGGATGAACCGGTATTTTACATATATATATATATAAAATGATAATGAATTAGTTTAAAATACTATTTTAGATTTATTCATGATAACTAGTATTCTTTTATTATTTTGAGGTGAATTTTTCTAATATCTTCTATTTTACTATGTTTTAAAGGGGAAAAAATATTGATTTGGCATTTTTTTATAGCAAAATGTAAAGTAAAAAAAATAAAAAATACTAAAATCCGGTCCAACCGGTCCAGACCGGTCTAAGACCGGAATTATTCCGGTCCGGTCTCGGTCCAAAATACCCACTAACCGGTCCGGCCTTCGGTCCAAGATTTTTGGTGATTCCGGTTATCCCACGAGAACACATCTCCATACTTTACTAATAAGTATTGCATTCATCTTTTCACGTCTTCAAGAATTAGTTTCCAAACAGCTACTGACCCTTTATCCTGAATGGGCATCTGTATTGTATTAGCTAACCCTGCTTCTGCGTGCACTGCCGCTACATCCCTTCGTTTTCTTGCCTCTCGAACTGCCGTTATGTTACATTTTCATGCCACAGACTAATCCCCTTGAATGGATTCCACCCTCTTTTCAGTTGAGAACTTCATCATCAGGTGGTAGGGTGACCAGACCCCCCGAGCCTGGCACATCCATGGCCTTTCTAAGATCACATTATAAGGGGAAAGTGTATCCACGATAGAAAAACTACACCTGATGGTCACTCCCTCGTCGCCATCCGCCACTTGAACGGGAAATGTTATCTCTCCTATGGGAAATATCGGATTTCCCGTGAATCTTAATAAATGGTAAGAAGATTTTTTCAAATTCTCACACCCTATGTCTAACTGGTCAAAGCACTCAGCAAACATCACTTCTACCCCACTCTCATCATCAACAAACACCCTCATGATCAAGGACGTTCCAATAATGGCTGAAATTATCATGGGGGACTGCATGGGGCATTTGGTTCGGCACAACATCCGCTTCCGAGAAAGTGACAGTCTCATCCGGCCGAAACCTCTTATGACTGGGCTCTTCGGTGGGAACTCACACCATGCTATTGATAACGTTAATTACCCTTCGAAGGGGTGGGTTTTCTCCATTTTGGTTTCCCTGATTTTCCCCCTGTTGATCCAGGGCTCTATCCTGCCTTCTTTCATGCCCCCTGTCTTAAACCACCTGTTCTTGAGGCCTTCTATCTCCTCCACTTCCATTGTTTTGATTGTTTCTTTTGTAAGGCTACCATTGATTCATCTGGGGCCTCGATGGGGAAGCCTAGTTCATATGTCCTTGTCCTCGAAACCATCATTCCCGCTCATACCTATCAATCTCCTACCCTAGCTGCATGCAATCATTTGTGTCTGACCAATCACTGTGATGATCACAGTACCGATTCGTTGCTCTCTAGGCTGCAATCGAGTTTTACGAACTCTGCAAGGGTGGAGGTGTCCGAATAAACCTCTATGTATGCTTAAAATATGTGCATATGTTCTTCCTCCGAGCGTTGAGGGCAGTGGATTATACCTCTTGAATGGTGTTCTTATGGGTTCGACCGGCCTCTTCCCTCTATGCTCTACATTTCTTTCTGCAAGGATATCTCTTTTCCATCTAGTCACCTCCTCTACCCTCGGATATTGCTCCACAACCTCCTGAAGTTTTTGTCGTGTCTTAGAAGTATTAGTACTTAGCTTCTTGTATAATTCTAGGTCTTGCATACCCAGAAGGTACCCCTGGGTTACCTCATTCTCTGTCATTTCTATCACCCCCAAACTCTAGTCTACATATCAGTGATAGAAGGTTTCCGTGCTTTCCCCTGGCTTTTGCTTAGTCTAGTAGAGTTCTAACAAAGTTTTGGTAAACTTGTTCTTCTGCATCCACTGGCTCAACAATGCCTTTCTAAAGTTTCGATTCGATTGGAGCGAGCCCCTTGACAACTTATTGAACCACTCATGTGCCTTTCCCCGCAAGTAGCTGCCTACCAGCTTGCATGTCAATTTCTCATCAAAGTCCCTCGAACTCATCAAGCCCAGGAATGCCTGTATGAACTCTCGAGGGTCAGTTTCACCATTGTATGTGGGAAGTCCTTCTGAGGGCTTCACTTCTATCGGCCATCGAACTCCTGTGATCACCAAGCTGAAAGGAAACCCCACAGCCTGGCCCAAGGGTCCAACCAACATATCCAATTCATTTCTTAACGATTCACTTTCATCCGATGGGGGTTTGTGCTGACCCACTGACAGGTTTAGCCCCCTATCGTGATCACCCAACAGTGGCATATAGAGAGGTTGGGTTCCTCCGTATCCTAGTTTCATCCAGTGCTCTCTAAGGTTCGGGTATGCTAGTTGTGGTGGCAATTGAACATAAGGATTGTATAGCCCCTGGCCGATTCTTATACTCCCATATCCTTGCGTGCCAGAAGAAGTGATCATTCCATATGGTGCTCCTGGACCAGCTAGGTCGAGGGTAGGAGCAGATGAGGCTAGCAGAGGTAGCGCATATACAGGACCATGGGAATAACCAGGAATGAAAGGCTAGGGCCTAGCCGGTAGCGGCTCTGCAACATATCCCTGATAAGGGTAGGCTATTAGGGGTTGGGGTAGAGAGGCCCACCCTGTAGTTATTCCCAAAGACGAGGGTGGTATTGCCCCCATCGTGACTCTATCATCCCTCAGAGGAGAAGTGATCCGGTAACCAGCCGCAGCTAGAACCTGAGCTGCTCGTTTCACATCTTGACATGGGGTTGCCCTCTACACGTTTTGATTTCCTTGCCCATGTTGGCCATATTCTTCCATATACAAGTGTCCCAAAACTTCCTAAACCTTCCATTCCTCAAAGCAACCACCCTCTCAAGCAGGGGATTGATATTTCCCTATCTTTGCTCTTCCATCACTTCCAAAGTCCTCGAGGGCCCCGGCATATCATGCTGGATTGGTACCAGGAGGATTGCGCCAATCGCCACTGAGGTTTGTCCCCCCTCATGGCCTAAGCCTGTACTAGGCTCTGCTCGCAACTCTGCTCCCATCGTTTGAGTATTTTCCATGTCGCTGTTTCAATGCGGGTGTCGTTTCCTCCTTCTGGATTCTTTGATGTTAACCTTGGTGGAGATCCAGCCCCCATACCTATTGACCTCAATCTTTCACTCCTTCGAACTACCGTGGACATAAACTCTCCAAACCCTTGATCCGGCTTAGTCGTCCCCACAGACGGTGCCACTTGATGTGTCTTCGACCACCGACCAGTTCGTGGGCTTGGGTTCTTCTCGAACCAACCTGCAATCAAACTATCCCTGGGGTTCCAGGGGTCAGCACTCTGATGCTTAAGTTAGTCCAAGCGTTTAATATGATTAAGACAGAATGAATGATTAGTAAATGTGTATCTTGTATTTATACTCCATGTCCTAAATAACGTACTCCTTAATTAGCACCCTTAATTATCCACGAATGCGGTAATTAAGTTAGAATATTTAATATTTCCCTAACCGGGCTGCCATACCTGTGGCCCAATGGCCATCTTGGGTCTAACCTCTATCACTAAGAGTAATTTTAACCTCTGCCTTAAAATATTTCCCCAGACTTAGTTACTGCTCTCCCCTTATTCATATTCGCAGGATCTGGCCATCACTTGTAATGAATAAATCACATATCTCACTGGAATCTTAGCTATGGATGGCTCGATTGGATATTCACAAGAAGACAAGGTATAAAATGGATTCTCAGCAACAACCTGATCTCAGAAGCTCAGAAGCTACAAATATCATTCAAAGGGGGACAGAAATCCAAGTGAACCAAGCTCTCAGGAAATTATTTTCAGAAGATTTAGTGATTTAGAGATATTCATTAAGCTCTCACCTTAGAAGATTTAGTGATTTTGAGATTTTGAGACTTTGATCACCTCTCTTGTTTAGTCTAACAGTTACTTAGTCTCGGTCCTATTGGATATCTGGCTTGGGATTGGTTAACACGGGGGTGGAGATCAATTCATGGACATATCCAAAATGGATCACTAAGCCTAGATCTGATTGACGTATTAGCTCTCGAATGAACATCACTGTAATTTTTTTTTTGAGTTCCAAGGTGTGGAGAGCCTAATGAATATCTCCCATTCACCTTCGGTGGGCGTTTTAATTTTTTTAAAAAAAGGGTTTTTCCAAAGTTGGCCCTTCATGGGTCCATTTATCTTCTCCTATAAAAAGAGTTTGGGGGTCGTCATCGTATCTCTTATATATAATTTATAAGTCCTATATACTTACTAAATACAATTAAGTAGATAGTGGCAAAGCAGGCCGTCCACGAAGAAGAGAGATTTTGTTAAGGGTAAATGCATATAAGAGTGGATATAAGAATATATATATATATATATGTGTATATATATTCGAGAGGATTAGGTGAAAACACTAATCTTACGTGAGAACACGTTTGCTAATCCTCTCGAATATATATATATATATATATATATATATATATATATATATATATATATATATATATATATATTGGAGAGGATTAGGTGAGAACACTAATCTTATTCGAGAGGATTAGGTGAGAACACTAATCTTACGTGAGAACACGTTTGCATATGTGAGAACACATCCTAAGCGTTGAAAATATTCTATTTAGCAAATTAGATATTAGTTCCGTGTAATAAAATATGGACTCAAGCATCAGCCCTAAGCGTTGAAAATATTCTATTTAGCAAATTAGTTATTAGTTCCGTGTAATCAAATATGGACTCAAGCATCAGCCTGACATACTATAATAACTTTCGTGTAATTCAATATTGACTTTTCTTAAGTATCTCTCACTTATTTGAAGAAATATTTTAGCATGCAATTAATTTAATACCCTACTTGGCTCTTTTAAAGAATTCTATTTATCCTTCATATCTACTCCAAACTTTCTTTATAATCATTTTCTTTTCGTCTAAATTATAATGGTAAGTATTTCAAATTTAAGTTGTAGGTTCTTCAACTTTAATTTGTAGGTGCTTTCAATTCAATTTATAAGTGTTTTCAATTAAGCTTGTAGTTGGTTCAACTTTAACTTGTAGGTACTTTCAATTAAATTTATAAGTGCTTTCAATTAAGCTTGCAGGTACTTCAACTTTAACTTGTAGGTGCTTTCAATTAAATTTACAAGTGCTTTCAATCAAGCTTGTAGGTGCTTCAATTTTAACTTGTAGGTGCTTCAACTTTAGCTGTAGGTGCTTTCAATTAAATTTGTAAGTGCTTTCAATTAAGCTTGTAGGTGCTTCATCTTTAACTTTGTAGAAAATAAGGGTAATAATTTGTGTTGTATTCATGAATTCAGGATACATTATATAGTAGTACATGATACCTATCCAAGCTAGGAAAAGGTAACAGAATACAATTATATCTACAATTATGGTAGGAATACAAATCCAATTCCAATACTAATACTAATTAATCACTAATTCCGTAACACTCCTCCTCAAGTTGGAGCATGCGGATCAGAAATGCCCAACTTGCCAAGTAAGGAATGAAACTGGTTACGTCCGAGAGCTTTAGTGAACAAATCCGCGGGTTGGTCAGTCGTACGGATATGTTGAGTAACAATAGCGCCAGATTGTATAAGATCTTGAACAAAATGACAATCAACTTCAATGTGCTTAGTACGTTCATGAAAAACCGGGTTGGCCGCTATGTGGAGAGCAGATTGACTATCACAAAACAATTTCATAGGAAAAGAGTGCGAAACCCCTAAGTCCTTCAGCAAGAACCGAAGCCATAATAACTCACAGCAGGTGGCTGCCATAGCATGATACTCTGCTTCAGCAGAAGACCGAGAAACAGTAGGTTGCTTCTTAGTCTTCTAGGAAATCGGAGAATCACCAATCATAACAAAATAACTAGATAAGGAACGCCTAGTAATTGGACAGGTGGCCCAGTCCGAATCACAATAAGCAGTCAATTGTAGAGTACTACGAGAAGAAAGAAATAAACCTTGACTAGGATGACTCTTCAGGTAGTGCAACACACGAACCGCAGCTTGCCAGTGAGGAACACAAGGAGACTTCATGAATTGCGCAAGAGTATGAACTGAATAACTAAGTTTAGGAAGAGTAATTGTCAAATAAATCAGGCACCCAACTAAGCGGCGATACTGCTCCGGGTCATGGTAGGCTGGACCTTCAACACGTGCCAAATCATGTTGTTGCTCCATCGGAAAATTAACTGGTTTAGAAGCAGATAAGCCTGTATCAGATAGGATGTCCAAAGCATATTTTCTTTGCGAGAGAAACATCCCCTCTGGTCTTCTAGCAATCTCTATACCCAAGAAATACTTAAGCAAATGAAGGTCCTTCATGTGAAAACAAGAACCCAAGTATTTCTTGAACTCAGAGATGAGTGAAGAAGAACTACCATCAATGACCAAATCATCCATATAAACCAGAAAATGTAAAGAAACTGATTCACGGGAATAGACAAATAAAGAGTAATCTGCCTTACTTTGAACAAAACCAAGTGTCCGTAAAGCCTGGGCCAGTTTAGCAAACCAATTCCGAGGAGCTTGGCAAAGACCATGAAGAGATTTCTGTAGGCGACAAACCTGACCATGCGGAACTGCATAGCCAGGCGGAGGACGCATGAACACTTCTTCATGTAAATCACCATGCAGGAAGGCATTATGAACATCCATCTGATGCAGTTCCCAACCACGTATAACAGCAACAGACAGGATCAATCGAACGGAACTCATCTTCGCAACCGGAGCAAAAGTCTCCATGTAATCAATTCCTTCAACCTGGCAATTTCCAAGAACCACTAGACGAGCCTTGTGACGTTCAATAGTAGCATCAGAACAAAACTTTGTTCGGTAAACCCATTTACATCCAATGGCCTTTTTATGCGCAGGCAAAGGAGACAAAGTCCAAGTCTGATTCTGCTCCAAGGCAGTAAGTTCCTCAACCATAGCATCTCGCTAATGAGAATGACAGGAAACCTCAGAGTAAGTAGTGGGATCTACACTAGAAGTTACAGCACCCAAAAATCTAGAATGCATACTAGAAAAATTATCACAATTTACAAAATCAATAAGAGGGTAGAGAACACCTGAGGACAGTGATGACGCATGAGGGAACGTAGTCGAGGGAGGGGGGTTTTCAGTAACAAGCGCACAAGCAGAATCATCACAATCATAATTAGCCAAATACGACGGTGGATGACGAGATCGAACACTCTTTCTGGTAGATGGTGGATCGACGGCAACTAGTGGAGAAGAACCGACGATGGATGGTGAAGGGAGGCCGGCCGTGGTCGACAAGGAGGAACCGACGTCGGGCGGTGGAGTACGGCCGATGGTTGCCAGCGCTATGTCGTCGGAGATGACCACCGGGAGATTGTCGGTCGGAGGTGAATCTCCGGCGGTGACTGGAGTTAACCGTCCGACGTTGACCGGCATTGACCGGTGGTGAATCGCCGATAATGATTGGAGTTGACCGGCCGGTGTTGACCGGCGAAAGGACAGCCGGCGTCAGCTGACCACATGCGGATGACGGAAGGCCATCGGGGACCGAAAGTGGTTGATCGGCGGCGGAAGGTGGATCGGAAAAACTGTGCAGCTCCGGCGAGAAGGAGGAGGAATCCAGCGGTGTTGTGGTGGCGCCGCCAGGTTCATCGGATGAAGCAGATTGCTGAGTTGCAGAATACGGGAAATGGTCTTCAAAGAAATCAGTATCCCGAGTATTAAAGATAACTCGAGAGTCCAAGTCGAGAAGACGATAACCTTTCTTTCCAGAAGGATAACCAAGGAACAAACACCGTCGACTTCATGGTGCAAACTTGTCACGATATCTAGGAACACGAGCAGTAAAACACAAGCAGCAAAACACAAGCATCCAAAAACCCGTAAAGAAAAGTAATTTGGCGTATGTCCATAGAGTAACTCAAATGGAGTACGACCGTTGAGAAGCTGAGTCAGTGTTCGGTTGATCAGGTAAGCAGCAGTAAGAACACATTCTCCCCAGAATTCAATAGGAAGATTGGCTTGAAACTGTAAAGCTCGCGCTACATTGAGTAAATGACGATGCTTTCTTTCAACTCGACCATTCTGTTGCGGAGTATCAACCATAGATGTCTAAAAAATGATCACAGATGCAGTAAAGTGAGATCGAAGAAGCAAAAATTCAGTGTCGTTATCGGCTCGAACTCGTTGAATTGTTCTTCCCCACTGGTTCTTGACTAAGACACTAAATTCTAAAAATCTAGAAGCTACTTCAGATTTAGCCACTAACAAATAAACCCAAACAGCTTGGGAAAAATCATCTACTATTGTCAAGAAATATAAAGCACCACTAGAAGATGGTGTATTATAAGGTCCCCAAACATCACAATGAATTAATTGAAATAATGCAGTAGCATTAGTAGTACTTATTGGAAAACTATGTCTAGTCTATTTTGCTCTATAACATATAGAAGAAGGTACAAAATGTTTATTATTGCTATAGGAGAAATAGAAGACAACACCGTGGAAGATGGATGAACAAAACGCTGATGCCATAAATTAGAAGAAGACAATAAAGCAACTGTAGGAAGATACTGCAGGACAAGACTGGGAACACGAGCATCCAGCAGACGAAGCCAAAACACCCCCCCTTTCTGTTCACCCACGCAAATCACTCTCCTCGTACTGATTGTCTGTAAAATGCAATAATTTTCAGTAAACAAAGCTAGACAGTTTAGGGTAGATAACAATCTAGAGCATGACAGTAAGTTGCAGCGCAATGTAGGGATATATAACACGTGTGGCAGTATAAAACCATCAAAACAAATAGATCAAAATTGAGTAGCGGAGAACATCGAGCCATCGTGTAGAAAAATATTCACAGCATCAATATTAGTAGTAAGATCAGAAAGAGAACCTTTGTCACCGGTCATATGATAAAAGGCTTCCGAATTGAGGATCCATGGTAAAGTATGCTTACCGGACTCATTGCCAGTAAGAGAATGAAGCTGATTAAACAGGTTCATGGTCATGCTCCTTTGTTCATTAGACAGAGCAGGGCCAAAATTGGAGCGTGCAGGTACAGCAGAGGAGGCCGCCGCCAAACTAGGTGGCGACAAGGCGGCTCCGGCAAATGGTGGCGGGAGCAAGATATCGGTGGTGCCGCCTGGTTGACCGGCGTTGACTATTGGCTGGGCAGGTGGTGCCGATTTCTTTCTCTTCTTGAACTATTCTGGTACACCGTGTATCTGGAAGCAGGTATCTTTATCATGACCCTTACGACGACAATGGGTGCAAACAAGATTCTTACGGTCGGTTGTAGAGAGAACAGTTGGCGAAGAACTTTCAGGTGGTGAATGTCAGGTAACATACGCCATGGAGGTAGAAGAAGACTCACGAGCTCGAATGATAGCTCTATGATTCTCTTCCTGAGCAACAAGGGCATACACCTTCATGAAAGATGCCAGTGAATCAATGCTCATGATATGGGATCACAATGTGTGAAAACCTTCGTCGAGACCAGAGATGAATTGGTAGATCAAATCCTTCTCTCTCTCTTGGAAGATTTTTGCAGCAAAATTTCACTGACATAATGCCTTGCAATCTTCACAGGTACAAGCCATGGGAGGTCGTATGAAGTGATAATCTGCAAACAACTTCTTCAGTGTGGCAAAGTAGATGTCGATGGGCTGACCGTTTTGCCTGCAACCTTGAATGGCTTCTTGCGTCTGCAAAAGCTTCATACCATCGGCGAAAATAAATCGTGCCTTGAGATCATCCCACAAATCCTTGACTGTGGAAAAAGAACTTGTAGAAGATCTTAACACCGGATCCAGGGTTTGCAAGATCCAACAGACCAGAGTAGCATTAACCCCAGGCCAAACAGCAGCATCAGGATGATCATCCTGGGGTTTGGTAATCGATCCAGTAATGAACCCAATCTTGTGCTTGGCTAGGAATGTGCGACAAATCGCATCGGACCATTCATTGTAATTTTCTTGACCTTTCAGCATGATCGGTACAAGTTGTAAACCTGGACTATCGCCAGGACCAATGAAGTAAGGATCAATCGACACACGACCAATCGGTAAAGTAGAATGAGGGCCAGATTGCAATTGCAGCTGCTGAAGTAAAGCTGTAATCACATCATAACCACTCATATCCTGAATCTTCAGAGCAGCAGGACTAGGCTGATCGTCAGAGTGAGACATATTGTAATAACTAGCGATAGATCAAATCAATAGGACACACCGGCAGTGATCGGCGGCACGTGAAGGAGTTCGGCCGGTGGCGGCAGAACGAAAACTCGAGCAGCGGACGGCATCTTCGTGCAGTGTCGGAACCAGCGGACAACGGCGGCACTGGTGCAGCAGCGGTGGTGCGTGGGATTGACGGCGGCGCGTGGGATCGACGATGGCAGCTCGGAAAAATTTAGGGCAGCGGAAAATTTTCTGTTACAGGTTTCAAAATTTTAGGCTCTGATACCATGTAGAAAATAAGGGTAATAATTTGTGTTGTATTCATGAATTCAGGATACATTATATAGTTGTACATGATACCTATCCAAGCTAGGAAAAGGTAACATAATACAATTATATCTACAATTATGGTAGGAGTACAAATACAAATCCAATTCCAATACTAATACTAATTAATAACTAATTTCGTAACAAACTTGTAGGTGTTTTCAATTAAATTTATTAGTGCTTTCAATTAAGTTTTAGGTGCTTCAACTTTAACTTGGAGGTGCTTTCAATTAAATATATAAGTGCGCTTTCAATTAACCTAGTATGCTTCCCATTTCAAAACACAAATCGTATGCTTCAATTGATATAACTTATGAGTGCTTTGAATTAAACTTGTAGGTTCTTTAAATTTAGCTTGTAGGTGCTTTGAGTGATTCATGTGGATGTTTCAAGTAATTCTTGAAAGTAAAACATGTAAGTAAAACATGTAAGTATTTCAAATTTAAATAGTAGGTGCTTTTAATTAAGTTTGTAGGTATTTCAAATTTAATGTGTTTTAAGTTAAACTTATAGGTGCTTCAAGTGATGTTTGTGGGTTTATCAAGTAATGCTTGAAAGTGTAACTTGAAAATACTTCATATATGGCTTGATAGCACATTTACCTTTTATTTTATACATTCAATTTCAAAAACAATTTTCTTCACCTAAATCTAAACAACTAAACTTATCATGATACAAATAGAGGAACGGAGGCCCAGTGGCGGAACTACCATGGTGCGTGGTAGGGCTCCAGCCTTACCTGAGATTCCGGCGCCATAGTAGTAGTAGTGATAAGCTTCAATGCGTGCGTATGCATTTTTTCGGCGAAAATCGCGATTTTCTGGTGAAATTCGCCGGGGAAGAAGGCCGGACCTTCCCTTATTTTTTGGCCAAAAAACATCAAAATGAAGTCGTTTTGGCTTAAGTCAAACGACGTCGTTTTGATTAGTGAATAAGAAAAAAAAGCAGGGTTTTGTTATTGGGCCAAAATCTAAAAAACGGCCCAATACAAAACCCAAGTTAGACAAACCCATTTTGGGACTTTCTTCAACATTTGAAATGGGAGAGTGGAGGAGCATCCGAGCAGCTCCCGCCTCTTAGCTCTGCGCCGCGCCGCCGCCCGTCGCCACTGCTGCCGTTGCCGTCGTCCCGGCACTGCCAAACGCCGCTCCGCCACCATCCATCCGTCTAGTCCCACCTGAAAAAAATTCCTGGTTCTACCACTGCGGAGGACGTATGTGCTTCACTTATACTTTGGAGCTGGAGGTGTTGTAAGCGATGCTTTTAAGTATTTGAAGTTTGTTTTTTTATAATTGAAATTCGGAGCTCAGAACTTTGACCAGTAATTAATACATCTTGGAAATCCAGGAGAGAATACTACAGAAGTCTATGGAACACACACTTCCCATAAATTACCATCATAAAATTACTGCATCTAACAAACATTCTCTACATAATAATAATCATCAAAAATCATAAAACTAAGATGAAGAAGAGCAGTTGAACTTCTTGGATGGGTCGTAAGAAACCGACCCGACATTAAAAGCCTGCTAATTTGTCATCGTTGGAAATAGAAGATGATGAGTCTTTCTCCATCTCAAATTCAGAATTTTTCGCTGCACCGCCACCACCGAAGGTGAGAATGGATCTCTGATGTTGCTGAAGTCGACGACGAAAATAGAAGGGAGGGCCCTAAACCACCGCCGAAACCAAATATGAAAGAAGAATATTGGCGGATCTGGTCTGACATGTTTTTGAGAAAGAATGGGAAGAATTGCCGAAAAGATGCCAAAAAAAAAGAAACCGGGGACGTTTTTTTCTCAGGATTTTGGAAAGAGGACCCAAATAACTGTTATAACCCGATTGAGCCTAATGACCCATGGTGGTGACCCGCGACATTTACCTAAAAATAATTAAAACAACAATTTAACATTAAATTTGAGCCCTCAGATTAAATAATCAACCGCTAAGATTTGTTCTCACATAAATGGGGGTTCTCACATTAAGCAAATATGTTAAGGCAAATTCTTGGGAAAGACGGTATTTCCATAGGCTTATGGAAAGACGGGGTTTGATTGGAATAATAAAAGGTAAAAGGTCTTAGTTGCAATATTAAAGTTTTAGTATGAAACATGTAGTAGTTATAAAATTTATAACCCGCTTCATGCAATCCAAAAATTTTATCTTAATTTCTTCTAATTTACACTTTAAACCTTGGTCTTTCCATAACTTATGGAAAGACCGTCTTTCAAGAGACGGACTCATATGTTAATCATGCAACAAAGTAAGAAAAAAGATAAAAACAACAAATGACAAAACCTTGGGGGCATTTGATTTCCACTTCCGAACCTCTTATAGATCATAGAATCATTCACTCATTTTATCACATTCGTGACCTATGGGGAATGCTATCACTTCCATTTAAATTGATAGACATTATTTTCTTCTTAAGAGTAATTCACAAAGACGTTCAACGACCATTTGCAAACCTCATTGTTAATCACTTTAGGCATTCAACGACCATAAAGATATTTCATCAATGCCATTGTACATGAAAGACCATAGATTTGATAACAACAAACATTCTATCAAATGCATAGCCATTTGACCAAACAAAGCATTTATTAGGCTAAACCTAGAACAAACAACATTCAAGATTCAACCTTCATGATAAATATGATAACAAACCACATTAACATACTCATCCAGCACCATTAACTTCACATTACACAACAAGAAGTTCTAATTCCATGTTCTTGGATTTTCATGTCAAAGAGCTAAGAAATTATGCACATTTCTAACACTCAAACACTCAATTATACAAACACTTTGTATTCTCAAATAACCCATAGCATAAATGAAGCAAACATTCACATTAAGAGCACATAAATGCTAAATAACAAATGCTTCAAGAAAGAGTGAAATAGAGGTTTCTACTGCGAAGCTTCAATCAATTGCTCCCAAGTACAGTACTAACCTAGATAATCAAAACATATAACATAGAGAAAAAATCTACAAAGAAAGAAGAAGAAATTGAAGAAGAAGTGTAAAAACTAGGGTTTTGGAGCCCTCAAGTTGGGCTTAAAGAAGTGGTGAAGTAATGGGGCTATTTATAGTCTAATTTGAAAGTAAAAAATGTAGTAGAGGTTCGCGGTCGTTCTGGCCACGTGTTTTGCATTCGAGAGATGCATTGGCCCCTTTTTTTGGCGCGTGGGCGTGCGCCTAAGTGCGCTGGCCGCGCGCCCGCCGGTCTCTGTTTTCTTCAACTTTTTGTGTTGCTGTGAGTACAACTCTATTCCAATTTGGAAGTTCCTACAGTCGATTTTATAGTTCTCGAGAAGGAGAATACAATGGTACCACTGTTGAAGTCTTGTTCCTCTCGGATCATTCTAAGAAATTGATCCAAACATCTGGGTCACAATTCATCCGCTTCTTTGTCTTCCTTCTTCGACCATTTCATCTTCTACCATCCTTGCTAATGACCTGCATTAAACCACTCCAAAGCGCTTACGAGAAAATTACAAATTAAGCTCACAAAAAGGAATCTAGATGCTTGAAGGACCGAAAATCCATTAGACTAAAAATAGGGTATAAAAGGAAGGATTGAGATATGAAAACCAAAAACGGTCATCTAAACCCCTTATGATGTAAACCTACCTAAATCTAGCAATATTCCAACAAAAAGATAACAAAAGAGATGTTAAATACTTTGGAAATTACATGGATTTGACGTCTCATCAGGAGCCTTTAGTCTCCTAGGGGTTAGTAATTAGGCATAATGTAGATTTTACTTTTGGTAGGTAGGAAGGAAGAAGAGATTTCTCTTTCTCTCTAGAGTTCTTCTTCTTTTTTTCCTTTTCTTAGTTCTTAGATCCATGGAATTTAATTCAATGAATGCCATTGATTAATGCTTCACATTTTTGTAAGATTTATTCTATGCCATGTTTTATGATGCACCTATATATCCGTGTGTAGTGTAATATCATGTTAGACTTGTCAAGCTATCTTAGGAGTTTTAGGCTAGAGCTATTGTAGGTTCGTGAGTACTTTGGAGATGAGTGCATGCATGCTATCCCCAGAGTACCTTAATGATCGTTAGACTCTAACTTGATTCGCTCATAATGTAATAATCATTCATGTTAGGGACAATAGTTTCCCTTACGAGGGAAAACCCTCGGTAAAACCCAATAGAGTAGTTTAATACTCCCTCTGTCCCATAGAAAATGGCTCAATTTCTAGTTTGGTCTGTCCCACAGAAAATGGTTAAATTCAATTCTTTCCTAAAATGGCAAAAAATAGGATTACACATTTACTATATTATCCCTCAAGCTTTTCATCAAATCCAATACTGAACTATTCCATGCAGGACCCAATAGACCAAAATACCCTTCCGTTATTTTCCATCAACACTTCCACCTCAGCTTGCATAAAATACTGATCCAAAAGTAATTGAGCCATTTCCTATGAGAAAGAGGGAGTAGTTTGTAGCGACTAGGGTTGTGGTGTAGCGACTAGAGTAGTGTCAACCCTAGAGTCATCAAGAGATGCCAACTGCGTTGACTCTCTAGGCCTAGGTATTGGTATCAATAGTGGAGTGCCCGGACATATTGTCCTCACTCTCATATCTAACAGTCGCAACCTACAAAAGACCTTGTTCCTTTAAGCAGGGACCTGTTAGCATTGGTAGTGAGATTGACGGGGAAGGAAATACGGTATCAGAAACACCTTCCTTAATACGAAGGAGGTGTGGTAGCTTCATAAAGTGAAGACAAACCTTTGTGTGGAAGACATTGGGAATTCCCAGCTATATTCACACTATGTGTCATAGGCATATGATAGGTTTATATATATTGCATGTGATAGAATTATGTTTGTAGCACTAGCTATTCCTGACACACAATCGGAGTGACACCCGATTGTAAGTTATGTCTAGTTAACTTTTGAATTATAATATCTCTGTGGACGACCCCAAACTTTCCACTTGCTACTCTATAGTAGTTGGAGCACATGAACAACTTAATAAATGTTATCTTTGATTCTAGCACTCAGCGAGTTTATTTGAGCCTCCTACAAAGGAAGGTTTTGTAACGACACCGCAGGGTGCAGATCAAAAATCTTAAGAAACTTATTCATGCTAGTGTCGCTCCAAAAACCATCACCTTTCAGTTTAAACAACTCCATCAAATATGACATTACAGTATCTCTCTTCTTGCAACTGGTATACAATGGTCTATTGTTCTCACTTAAAAAGTTAGCCAAAACCAAAATACCAGTGCATGTGAATAAATCCAGCACCGGTTCACTACCGGTACTAGATACCATTGTCTTTGAAGAATTTTTTTTTTGAATATGATATTTTCAGCACCGGTTTTGTCTAAATGACATATACTGGCGCTAATACCGATGCTTATGAATAAATCCAACATCGATTCACTAAATATCGATGCCTTTGAAGAACAAAATATCTAAATTGATATTTTCCAGCACTAGGTTTGTCTGAATGACATACAATTATGCTAATACCGGTGCCTATGAATATATCCAACACCGGCTCACTAAATACGGGTGCTAGATATCGGTGTCTTTGAAGAAAAACTGTCTAAATTTGATATTTTCCAACACTGGTTTTGTCTGAATGACATATAGCGGTGCTGATACCAGTGCCTATATCCGAAATTGTAATTTTGGCACGTAAAATTGTGGTGGAAAAATAGCTAGCATGGGTATAGGTTATAATAATTGGTGCTAAGAGTGCATTTAATACTCACCTACCCTTTTTTTGGGCGGTTAAAAGTGTATTTTGAGGAGAAATGGTTAATTCATTAATATGTAGAAGGGTGTCTTTGAAATATTTGGGGGGTATCATGTAATGTACAAAAAAATTGTAGAAGTAATCATTGTTTTGATTCGAGACCCCTCTGTTCCCCTGTTCAGGCCCAAATCAGTAAGTCGCGATCGTTTCTTGGTGAATTGCACTTTGGTGTTGCCAATTCTGTGATTCGATGCCTCCAAATTTCTTGGAGGGATCTAAGTGCAAAAAGTAAGAAGTTTACTCATAACTCCAAATTGAAATCCACTCGAATGTTAAATATACCCCCAATGTATTTTCCATGTCTATAAGGGAATATTTATCAAAAATCCGGTATAAGAACATATCTATAATCCTATCCGATTACAAATAATGTATTTTCCATGTCTATAAGGGAATATTTATAAAAAATCCGGTATAAGAACATATCCATAATCCTATCCAATTTCACTTTGTAATTTCCAAGTAATCAACTATGAGTTACTTTTCAATATTTTGCCAAAAAAATAGTTTATTTTAGGGATAAGTGCCAATATAACCCTACCTACTTGAATAAGTGCCAATATAACCCTATGATAATTTTTAGTACAAAAATAACCCTAACTAGTTAATGAAAGTGCTAATATAACCCTCAAAACCCATTTTCGGCATTGACCTCAATTTTCTGGCATTGACTTAAATTGACCAAAATACCCTTTGGGCAAAATATGAAATTAGGTGGATAATTTTACCCTCACCGTTTGCCGGACCGTCGCCAGACCACTGTCGAAACACCGTCGGACCACCACCGGACCACCGCTGGACCACTGCCGTAACATGAAGGGTTATATCAACTCATTATAAAATCTTATTGGGTTTTATCAACACATTCCTAATGTTTGTAGGGTTATATCAGTGCATTGTAGGGTTATATCAGCACATTCATAAAAACTTGGGTAATATGCAAATATAACCCTATATGTTGGAGAAAGTGCAAATATAACCCTGAGTTATTTTTTAGTGCAAATATAACCCTAACTATTATACATATGTGCAAATATAACCCTAACTATTATACATATGTGCAAATATAACCCTATTATTCTGGCATTGACTGACCAGGGTTATATTTGCACTTTCAATTATCACAGGGTTATATCTGCACTTTCATTATCGCAGGATTATATCTGCACTTTCATCAATTATATAGGGTTATATATGCACTTTTCTCTAAAAACTTATAGGGTTATATCAGCACGTATTATAAATATTAACTGTGTGGTACTCGGTTGGCCTTAACGGGCGACCACATCATCATATACACCATTATCACATCATAACAATATCTTATACAACATAAAATTTGACATTGTGACACTATCATTCATATTAAACACCATTATCACATATCATAGCCTCATTTCAAACTTATCAACATTAAAAACCCTAGGTCGAAGAACACATCAAAATAACAATCACATACAATGCCAAAGGTCATCTAATCATCAATCCAGACTAAACACACAAAAATAAAAAAATATCATTAAAATACCTATATTCTATAGTATGTGCTGATATGACCCTACATTTTTACTAATGTGCTGATATAACCCTATAATTTTTAGGAATGTGCTGATTTAACCCTACTAGTTTTCATAATGTGCGGATATAATCCTACCTATTACGGTGGCGCTGTAGCAGTGGACAGGCAACAGTCCGGCGGCAGTCCGACGGTGGTTTGGCGATATTGGAGTATTGATGAGTCTAAGGGTAATAACGTCATTTCCTATTTTTTTAGCATTTTAATTTTTTTCAGAAGGGAAAAAATGTAATTTTTGAAAATTCTGGCTAACAGTTGCCGGAAAGGGTTATATTGACACTTTCATTGACTAGATAGGGTTATATTGACACTTTCAAATATTGAAAGGTTATATTGACACTTTCAAATATTGAAAGGTTATATTGATACTTATGTCAAGTAGGTAGGGTAATAAAAACACTTTTCTCTTTATTTTATACTTCTATATTTAGGTAAGAATAACAAAATTCATGTATTTTGGAGCAGTGGGTAACGAGGTAACAAAATTTGGGGCCACATGGTAATTTTTCAAGAATTGATAGAAGTAATAATTGTTGACTTTCGAGCCCCTTCCTTTCACCCATACATGCCCTAATTGCAAAATTACAATCTTATATTATTGAATTGCATTTTGGGCCACCAATTTCGTGAATTGACGACTCCAATTTTCTTGGAGGGACCTAAGTGCAAAAAGTAAAAAAAATTACTCGTAACTGCAAATTGAAATATGCTCGCACGTGATGCTACCTTATACACCCCCATTGTATTTTCCAATTTTGTAAACTTCAGTTTTCAGCACCCTAACGTTGCCCTGTAGCAAATGACGTGGCCTGCGCCAGGGGTAAAATGCAACCCCCCAGAGCCTCATGCCCCGCACGCTATAAATAGAAGCAGGCTAGGGTTATAAGAAACCCTAGTATCATAGATAATTGGGCCTAATTGATAGGACCCGAGGGAAGTAGTGCATTCATGGTGGAAGCCTGGGACGTAAAAATAGACCTACAACAATGGTAGGACCTTGTTGTACTCCCCTAATTATGATGATGACATCGATGAAGGGTTGCGTGAGCATCCGTCGTGACAGGGACGGGGAAATGTATGCCATCGGCCACACCACATGTTATGGACACTCTATTAGGTTTGCTTTGATCTCCATGTTATTGAATCGAGGATAGAAGCATTAGATTGACCAAGTTTCTCAATGATTTCCCCAAGTGCTTAGCTTAATATTGTTGTTTTGTTTTTACTTTTCATGTTTTGTAGTTTATAGATTGAAAAACTAAAACCCCTAGTTATTCCTTTCACCCTTAAAGATTGACGACCCGTACCAGGTTGTGTTTTGAGTTGATACTTTAGACCTAGCATCTTTTTGGATAAACACATGTCTTATCGCTAACTACCCTATAGATAGCGTAGTAGTAAGAAGAGGGTGAACTATAAATTTCAATCTTCTAGCCCTCACCGCCTCCAACCGAGTTACTTCTAAGCAACGGTTTTAATGACCTCGAGGGTAAGCAATTCAATTTTATACCTCACCTTTGATTGGTATAACGGTGTTTAGATTATATTATACTTTGGGATGTGAGAGTGTGAGAGATTCTTATGTCTTGGGGGTTAGGGTAGTCTAGGAATACGATGTTGGATGTTTTGGGAAAACTTTTGCATGCTAGTTTACGCCTAGATCTTTGCTTGTTCTTGTTTACTCGAGGACGAGTAAACGTTTTAAGTGCGAGGAAGTTTGATAAGATGTCAAATGCATGTATTTTTCAAAACATTTAACATCTCTTTTGTTATCTCTTTTTGTATATTTTTATATTTAGGTCGGTTTACATCATAAGGGGTTTAGATGACAATTTTCGATTTTCATATCTAAATCCTTTATTTTGTAACCTATTTTGAGTCTAGTGGATTTTTTGTCCTTACGAGCATCTAGATTACTTTTTTGTGAGCTTAATTTGTAGATTTCTCATAAGCACTTTGGAGTAGTTTATTGAAGGCCATGCACAAGGATGGTAGAATATTGAAAGCCACTTACAAAGTGGTAGAATATAGATTGAAGAAGGAATGGAAAGTACCGGAGGAAGAATGATCCGGGTTTTTGTAGCCAATTTCTGAGAATTATCAGAGAAGAGTTAGTATTCATGGGTGGTATAATTGGATTCGTCTTCTCGAACACTATAAAATTGACTACAAAAACTCCCAAAATGGATCAGCGGTTCACCCGTAACAATGGAAATAAGCTGAGGGCAGATTAGCAATGCAGGCCACTGCCCAAATTGCAGCCCGCAATGACGGATTTGGGCTGCCATTATCTTCATTTTTCAGCCTCAAAAGTCTCTCTCTCTTCCATTACTCATATCCGAATTTCTCCCTTCCAAAACCCTAGCTTTTCTTCATTTTTTCTTAGTTTTTGCATATCTTTCATGAATTCTTGTAGATTTGTTGTGGGTTTTCATAATCTAGGTTATATATACTCTTGTGAGAAATTGGTAAGCATTTCTAGAATGAATTTGTGAGATTCATTTTATCCTATTATGTGTTTTGATTATCAAGTTTGTTTTATGCTTTCTTGTGTGATTAATGCATAATTTAGACTAGGATGATTAACTAGTTGAAGATTTTGGGTTAGTTATTTGATAGGTTTTTGGTCAAACCCGAAAGACTTCAATTTTTATCGATGTGATTATTGTTAGTCAATGCTAGGTTATAATCAGGAGTGACAACTAATTATGATTATTGATTGATGAAATTTCTTAGATTTAGGATGAATTTGAATGAGTTTGACTAATAATCAATGTGGCTCACTAATAACGATTACGATGAAAGCCGATCCTCGTAGTTGTTATTAGTAGATATACTTGTGATATATATGTGTATTTCGCTTGTAGGACTTTGTGGAAGTTGTGTTGGGTCTCTATGTGTATTACTACTCTCATGGAAGTCTATGATGCCGATTGTCTAGGGTGACCCAAGGGTAAGGGTTATTGTGTGGCACTGATCGCTCACTCTAACTATAACCGAGGAGAGACGAGAAATGTTTTTACTCGAAAGGTGTTGACAAGTTTTCCACAATTGTGATTAATGCATATAAATAGGATAATTAGTCGATGATCAAAGGATGACTAGAAATGTAAACCAATTGCGCCCAAGACTCGTTATCATACAAATTACATCTTTCGTTCTAGTGGGATCACAATTATATTTTTTTCTCTAATTGCTAGGTAATTTAGTTGCTTAAAGAAGTCGTAGTGTTTTCCAAAACAACCCCCCCCCCCAACTTTGTTACCACACACTTAGAGGGACTTCTTTGTGTGCTTTTTACCTAAGCTTTAACACTCGATAAAACCCCATTTTCCTCAAGGACGACCCTGTTTTACCACTAGCTACTATTTAGTAGTTAGCCGTAATTTGGGCATACAAATACTATCTTTGAGAGGCACCCTTCCGTTTAATTAATATATGTTTTTTGTGTGGGTTGTCTTTTTAGTTTTCTTTTTCTTACTTAGATTTGTTTGAGGGTTAATTTTTCTTACATGTAAACCTATGTATTATGTTCTTGTTTGTTTTAGAATGTTTTTGATTAATTTTGTCTCCTTAATGCATGTTTTTTCGCTGGGTCTATGTGTTTTTTCCCGTTGTTGTCTCTGACGCATGCGAAGTCGGTCTCTATTCACATGCCATTCGGTTTAAGCATGCAACGTCACACATTCTTATTTCAAGTTATGCATAAGCCATCGCAGTAGTCTCGATTTATCCATTGATATTACCAATGTCTTATCGACGTCTCATGTAGGCATTTAAGTTAACTTAATGTTTATTTTTGTGACCTCATTTTGTCATCAATTATGATATCGGTCTTGATGACTCACCGGCGACGTTGCTGGTATATATCGACTCAACCACTGGTTCAGACCGATATGTTCCTACAACACATGATCGACGTTGCACGTTGTTCTCATATAGATAGTTTGCTATAAACATATTGTTCACTTCATGTACATGACTAATGGCTGGTGAAGGATCCTCTAGGTGCCCCTTTTTCCAGGTATTTTACGATTTTACATATATATTTACAAATACATATGCACACTTTATCGATTTTTTTTATTATACTGTTCTCCACACTGAGGAGAAACTCTGAACCGGTTGTGTTCGAGTTTGAAAACCATAGAACGGCTCCAGAAAGCTTGCGTTTCCACTGCACTTTGAAGCAGTAAAGTTTGGGAAAAACCCAACTTTGGTAAGGACTAAAACTAGAAAATAATTAAAAGCATGAAATTATTTAATTTTCAGTTAATACTATTTGTTTATAATTGCATACACACACACACACATATATATATTCATAATGATTTTTTTTCTGATTAGTACATCCCAACATAAATTGTACCACTTCTGCCACATGAGAAGACCCCCGTTGTGCTGAGGTGCTACAGGAAATAGTGGCACATGAACTACGCGATTTTGGCAACAATTTTAATACATCGTCGCACTCTAATAGGTAACGTTATTTACTTAAATTATTAACCTTTTACTTCGGTTCAAATAATAAATGTGGTAAAAAATAATTATTTACCTCAGTTTTTTATAACTAAGGTAAATAATATCCTTTACTTCAAAAAAATAACCGAGGTAAAAGAACCTTTTACCTTATTTTTTTGACCTAAGGAAAAAAACGAGGTAAAAAGGGTGAAGTAATAGGTTCAGTTTATTGTAGTGCTTGCACTACAATTCTAAAGTTTGTGTTTTCTCTCTTTAGATCTAAAAAAAATTTAAAAAAATATTTTCTTGAAATGTGGGGAGAAAGTACTCAACGAGTGAAACTTTGCAGAGTGTGTCACTACGATCATCCTACGGAGTATTGCCCATGGTTGACTGACTATGGGAGAGAGATGGAACTTGCTGTGTTACAAAACTAAAGGGAACGATAGTGGTGTGTATACCATGACTCACCCGACTCTGTTTTAGTTCCCAAATCCGCTTGTGAAGGAATACTTAGGGCTTTAACCAATTTTTGAAAAACAAGTGAATTGCTTCAAACCCAAGTATAACGATTGTGAGATTCAACTATCTTCGATTATTGAGAGAATTGGTGGAAAAGTAAGTGAGCTAATAGAGAAGGAGAGCCAACTTATAGGAAAGCATAAGCTAATGGATGAGGAAGCTGCACCACCTTCATCTTTGGATGGGTTGAAGAACAGGCGAGGAGTTCAGCGCGACAAGAGGCCACTCGAGACCCTCAATCATTGTGAAATTAGTCTTGTTGCTTTTGACACTATTGATCTTATGCCTAAATGTTAAAATTTGCTGAAAGAATTACGTGTTTCGAGACAAGAATTTAGGCATAGAGTGGTAAATCAAAATGTTAATCAACATTCCCCTCTGTTTGATATGGTTGATGACATTGTACAAGAAACTTTCAGTGTGGACAAGAGGGTAGCTTTAGAGAATGACTCTTTTAATAATACATGATTTAATTCTCTAGATGCTAAACTAGTGGAAAGTGTGGGGGAGGTTAATCCTCAAACTGAGAACCATATAGAGGCCTTGGCCAAGGACCTAGATAAGCTAGTGTTTCCTGAGACCAAACCTTCAACAGAGGAACCTCCTGTAGTTAAACTTAAGCCTTTGCTTGAGAACTTTAAGTACGTTTTTTAAGGCGAGGGTGAAACACTACCTGTGGGTATCTCTAATAGGCTAACTAGTGACCAAGAGGTTATGTTGCTTGAGGTTCTTAGGAAATTCAAGGGAGCCATAGGTTGTACTTTAGCTGACATTAAAGGTATAAGTCTGTCAACGTGCATGCACCGTATATTATTAGAGGAGGATGCAAAGCCCATATGCCAACCTCAATGGAGATTAAAACCACTGATGATGGAAGTAGTGACAAATGAAGTCCTTAAGCAACTTAAGGCAAGGGTGATATATCTTATCTCTAATAGTAATTGGGTGATATATCTTATCTCTAATAGTAATTGGGGTGACTATGGTAGATAAAAAGGATGGGGATTTAGTACCCACCCATATTCAAAATGGGTGGTGAGTGTGTATTGACTATCGTCGCCTGAATGCGGTAACTCGCAAGGACCATTTCCCTCTACCCTTCAATGACCAAATGCTTGAGAGGGTAGCCAACCATGCATATTATTTCTTCCTTGATGGCTATTCAGGATATTTCCAAATAACCATCGATCCTGAGGACCAAGAAAAGACCACCTTCACATGCCCTTTTGGAACTTTTTCCTATAGGCGCATGCCCTTTGGTCTTTGAAATACCCCAGGTATATGGTTATCATATTCTCCAAATTTATCGATCGCTTCGTTGAAGTCTTCCTGGATGATTTCACCATTCATGAGGACTTCTTTGACTCTTTTCTACATCATTTACCACTTGTGCTAGAATGGTGTATTGATACAAACCTCATATTGAATTCTTAGAAATGCCATTTTATGGTGGAAGGGGGCATTGTTCTAAGTCATGTGGTCTCGGCTAAAGGTTTAGAGGTTGATAAGGCTAAAGTGAACACTATCAAATCCTTACCTAACCCAAATAGTGTTAGGGATGTTAGGTCATTCTTAGGACAATCCTGGTTCTACCGGCATTTCATTAAGGATTTTTCTAATATTTCCTCTCCTTTGTGCAAATTATTTCAAAAGGATATTGAGTTCAATGTTGATGATGAGGGTCGGAAAGCCTTTAATACCTTGAAAATATGCTTGTGACTGTCCCCATCATTCAACCCCTGAATTGGTCTATCCCATTTGAGATCATGTGCGATGCGAGTGATTATGCTATAGGAGCAGTGTTAGGCCAAATGGTAGGAAAGGTGCCACACATTATCTACTACACATCAGTAACTCTTAATGATGCTCAACGTAACAATTCCACCACAGAGAAAGAGTTATTGGTTGTAGTTTTTGCCCTTGAAAATTTTAGGCAATACCTGCTAGGAACCAAGATTATAGTTTCCACAGATCATGTGGCACTTTGTCACTTGATGACGAAGAAAGAAGCAAAACCTAGACTCGTTAGGTGGATACTTCTTTCAAGTGAATTTTACCTTGAGGTGAGAGACAAGAAGGGCACTGAAAGCATTGTGGAAAACAACTTAACTAGACTACCAACCCTCGAGAGCCTAGATCTAACCAAGGGAAAGGCAAAGTTGAAACACATTTGGGAAGAGTTTCCCGATGAACAATTGTTCTGGGTGATAACTATCCAACCCTGGTATGCCATATAGTGAACTAATTTGCCACGAGATAGTTTCCCCCCTCTTAGGATTAATCAAGAAAGGATAGGTTAGTGAATTAGGTGAAAGATTATTTTTGGGATGATCCTTACTTGTGGAAACATTGCCCCAACCAAGAGATTAGGAGGTGTATTCCAGAAGATGAAATAAAGCCTATACTTAGACTTTGTCATTCTTCCAATGTTGGCGGGCATTTCATATACAAGAGGATCACTGAGAAAGTATAAGAATGTGGCCTTTATTGGCCCAACATGTTGAAACATACCCAAGATTTCGTCTTCTCGAGTGATCAATGCCAAAATATGGGCAACGTCTCATTTACCATGATATCCATTTACCAAGATACGAAGTGATCCAAAGAACATCCACCGCATATCACCTACAAAAAAATGGCCAAACAGAGATATCCAATCGAGAGATCAAAGCCAGCCTTAAAAAGATGGTAAACACGTCTAGAAAGGATTGGAGTGTCCGGTTAGCGATCCGTTTTGGGCCTATCGGACCGCATATAAAACCCCCATAGGCATGTCACCTTTTTGAATCCTCTTTGGCAAGAGGTACCACCTTCCAGTCGAACTTGAGTTCAAGACACATTGGGCCGTTAAAAGTTTAAACATAAACTTGAGTGAAGATGAGAAACATAGGAAATTGCAACAACAAGAACTTGAAGAATTTAGGCGCGACTCCTATGACACCGCACTAATTTATAAGGAAAGAATGAAGGCATGACATGATGAGAAAATAGTGGAGAAGGACTTTTTTGTGGGGAAAAAAGTCATTGTCTTCAAATTTTGGCTACGTCTCTTTCCAGGAAATTTGCTGTCAAGGTGGGAGGGTTCGTATGAGGTGACCAAGGTATATGATCAAGGAGCGATAGAAGTAAAAGATGATTAAAATGGCACAAAATGGTTGGAAAATGGCCAAAGGGTAACCCTTATTTTGAGTGGGGAACTTTGGGAATGAACAAGGTGGGCAATTCCCTCCTTGATAAGTGAAAACATTCATGAATTTTTCTAATGCAAATACGTCGTGAAGACGACAATAAAGAAACATTACTTTTATATTCGTGTTGGTAGGTTTTGGAAACTTTTTTTTCTTCTAATTTTTTGTGAGTGTTCAATTGTTGGTAATGCTGTTAAGGATATATAGTCATTGGATATTTTTGGCTGGAATAATATTACACTTGGATTTTGTGTTTAAGATGCAGGGATTTTGCAATAAAGGTTAGAAGAAGAAAGGCCTGGCCAACCTCGTGCTAGGGCATGCTAACACAAACGTGCTCCAACACAGCTCGTACCGGGCCACATGAACAGGAAGCTATAGGCTTAGCATGAGGTCAATGGCATGAAGCAATGGCGCAGAGCATGAGCCTTGGCACGATGCCATGCCAGCACGAGGCAAAAGGAAAACACGATGTTTTCAATTGCATGGACCCAGGAGTACCGAAAAAATTGTAATAATAATTTTTAGGACTCTTCGGTGTGTCCAACATTTCTTTTCACCTTGGTCACATGCATTGGGAACAATGCATGAACTATGTGTGGGGGAGGGGTTTTAATACCTTCATAGTGGCGTCTCATTTGCTTTCATTTGATCTGTTTCTAGCTTTTGATTTGCATGGTTATGATGATGAATATTGTTTCTCTTTGTTTTATTTTCCCTAGTTTTAATTTTCTAACTCTTGGTTGTTAGTTTTCTTTTAAGTGTGAGGGCACTTTTTTTGTAGTTTGTACTTGGGGGAAGTTTTAGAAACATTTTGGTGGTGTCATTTAAGCATGTGCTAACTATGCACTCAACACATTTTTTATCATGTATTGTTTGATTGATTGTTAGTTTTAGTTAGGTTTACATGACAAAGGGTTTGGATGACCATGTTTACTTTCCTACTCATGAGAAAGACAAAAATAAAAGAAAAAAAAATTGTTACTTTCCTACTCATTTGGCAGCGTTGGATTTTGAAGGTTGCGGTGGGCATATGAATGGATCGGATAGCCTTACATCATAGACTTCTTGGGATTTGATAACTTAGCGGGAAAATGAAGTAGGGTTATGAAATTCTCGATTCTTTGTGTGCTTTGTTTTTGGGTTCATATATTGGTATGAAGTGGAGTATGTGCTTGAACCTCTTCTATGGTTTTGACTTCATTGTGCGCCATTGGACTTTGGGATTATAAATTTGGGATTTAAAAATGTTTTTATGGGTAGTCATGAATTGATAAGTGGTAAGTTTGGGTAGATTTTGGAATTGGGGTTGTGTGTGAAAAAAATTCTCATTTGATCTTTGATTTTGGGATTTATGATAATGAGAGTTTTTGTGAGGCATTAATTGGGGGAATATTAGTGTAGGATGTGGATATGTGAATCTCTTTGTGTTCTTGAATCTTTTCTTACTTGAGGACGGGTAAGGTTCAAGTGTGGGGAGATTTGATGTGTCCATTTTATATAGTTATTTTGGGACTTTTTGGACTCACTTTTGTGTCCTTGTGTTATCTAGATCCTGTTTTTTTCCTCAAAATTCTCTTAGGAGAGTTAAGAGAGACTTTTGCGTACTTATGACT
This sequence comes from Rubia yunnanensis, assembly GCA_037428765.1. Taxonomy (NCBI): domain Eukaryota; kingdom Viridiplantae; phylum Streptophyta; class Magnoliopsida; order Gentianales; family Rubiaceae; genus Rubia; species Rubia yunnanensis. The sequence goes on along the minus strand of CM075061.1, from coordinate 40,565,744 downwards.
TGTTAAGGGAGTTTTGTGTGACTGTGCAATTGTGCAAAGATTTGGAGCTTTGGAGACTTTTGAAGACTTGAAGACTTTTGATAAGTTGAAGACTTTGGAAAACTTGAAGAAATGTAAAAAAGAAGTGGAGAGGAAGCCATGAGACAAGAAGAAGAAAGAAATCAAGATGTTGTATTTGGTCTTCGTCGTGAGTCGCGACAGACGTGTGACCAGAATCCTTTGTCCTTTTTCTTGTACTATTAATAGCAAAATTTATCCTCTCTCTCTTACAACTTCTTCTTCCCCAAATTTTTACCTTTCAAAACCCTAGTTTCTTCATCTTATTTTACTTTGGATTATGTTTAGTTAATCTTTGATTATTAGAATGGGTCTTAGTAGCTAAGTTAATCACTTGAGAGCAATTGATTGAAGCTTACAAACCCATGTAGTGAGAATCTCTATTTTTCTCTTTCATGAACATTTATTGCTAAGCATTTACTATGCCATTAATGTGTATGTTGATATCATTTATGCTATGGGCTGTTTGAGAATATGAATTATTTTTATGATTGAAGTGTTAGGAGGTTAGAGATGTGTACAATTTCTTAGCTCTTTGACATGAAAATCCAAGAACATGGAATTAGAACTTCTTGTTGTGTAATGTGATGTTAATGTTGCTAGATGAATATGTGAATATGGTTTGTAATCATATTTGTCCTAAGGTAGCAATAAAAGGTTGAATCCTGAATGTTGATTGCTTTAGGTAAAACCTAATAAATGTTTTGTTTGGTTAAATGGCTAGGCATTTGGTATAATGCTTGTAGTTGTTATCAAATCTATGATTGTTTGTGTATGATGTCATTGATGAAATACCATTAGGCACTTTTTTTCTAAAGTGATCATTATTGAAGTTTGCAAATAGTCGTTGATTGCCTTTGCAAATTATTCTTAAGAAGAAAGGAATGTTTGTCTTCGAAATGAAGTGATAGCATTCACCATAGGCAATTAATGTGAATGAATGAGTGAATGAATCTATGATCTATATTAGGTTTGAAAGTGGGAATTACTTGCCCCCAAGGCTTTGTCATTGTTGATTTTATTATCTCTTTGTAGTTTGTTGCATGTTTCACTGGACCTTTAGTTTAAGATGGTCATTCGTCTTAAATTTCATAACAGAGAAAAACCAACCAACCCCCTCCCTCTATTTACTTTCTTTTATATATGTATATCTATGCTATTATCCACCTTATATGCATGAAACTTTAGGAAAATCCCTCTTCTTTGTGGATGACACTGATTTACCACTATCTACTTAATTGTAGTTACAAAGCACTTTAGGGCTTATAAATTATAACTTTAAGAGGTTTGGCAATGACCTCCTAAATTTTGGTGCCGCTGTTGGGGAAGAGGCATTTATTTTGAAGTGTTTAGGCATGTTATGTGTGAATATGTTCTTGTTGTGTGAATATATGCCAGCTTGTTTTTATTTGATCTATGTTTGGCTTGGAGATGTATTTCTGGGTGTGTTGTTTGTATGCAATTCTCTTTACAAGAACCCCTACACTACGACCCCGAGTTAGAGTTGAACTTGAAAAGGACTAGGAGGCTTTCTTTGGAAAGTATGAATGACACCCTTCCCAGTGACCATTTTGGTGAAACTTCTACTTCCATGGAGCATCAAGAAGAGCATCAAGTGGGACCTCAACACCCTCACCTTCAAGGAGGAGGAGGTGTTCATTTGAGGAAAATTCCTTTGAGGGATACTATGGCCCCCAACCTTGAGCAACAACCTATATGCATCACTTATCCGGTGGTTGGACAGAATGGGCACGTCAAGCTAAAGTCCAGGTTTATACACTTGCTACCTTCCTTTCTTGGTATGCAAGGGAGGACCCCAACAAACACCTCTCCAACTTTCACATGGTTTGTTGTGGTATGATTCCCGAATAAGTGGATGAAGAGCTCTATAAGTTTAAGGCTCTTCCATTCCGATTGAGAGATGCCACAAGGGATTGGCCCCACTACCTTCCATCCAAGAGCATAACTTCTTGGATTGAGTTGAACGGGAAGTTTCTTGCCAAGTACTTTCCGGCCTCAAATTCCGCCACATTGAATAATGGCATTAGAAACATCCTCCAATGGCATGAAGAGTTATTATACAACTATTGAGAGAGGTTCAAGAAGCTTCTTTCAAATTTTCCATACCATGGCTATTCAGAGGGATATTTGGTCTATTATTTCTACAATGGTCTTCTTAATGGGAAGAAATTCTAGTGAGGGGATCTTGTAGTGGTTTTATTGGGAACAAGACTTCGAGAGAGGCTATGGAACACTATGAGGAGTTAGCCGAGGAGTTGAGAACTTTTAGTTCGAGGGCCGCTTTGAGAAGACAAAATCCCAACAACACAAGTGATTCCTCCAATAATGGAAAGCTCGTGGACCAAGTCTCAACACTCACTTCTATGGTCAAGGCTTTGATGAATCTGATAACACACCACATGTGTAATCTTGTGAGATTTGTTCTTCACTACACCCTACGAATGCATTCTCGAGTTTGCAAGATGATTATATGGTAGAGGTGAATGTTATGGGTTTTCAAGGATGCCAAGGATATCAAGGCGGGCAAGACTATCAAGGAAATCAAAGCTACCAAGGTGGTTGAGGATACAAAAATTGTATAATAATGTGGGTAATCGAGATCACCCGAATCCCCGGTATGGAAATTCTAAAGGAGAGTAAAATGCATAACAATACCCTCAACAACAAAAATAATGCCAGCCTCCGCAAAGAAATTTCCCAAGGCTCTAAGACAAGCCCTATGATCAAGGCGAGAATTTGGGCTTGTCAAAAGATGAGGTTATGCAAGCCTTGTGTGTGGAGAAGGAAAGAAATTTCAAAAGAAGACCGAGTCAAGTATCAAGAACTTGGAAAATCTAGTGACCCAAATGGCCCAAATCTTGGAATGAATGGAGACACGGGAAAAGGGAAAATTTCCTTCCCAACTAGAGCCTAACCCTTGACAAAATATGAGTGCTATCTCAATGAGCAGGGGAAAGGAAGTGAAGGAGCCCCAAGGAAAGATTGTTGTTAAGTGGGTACTTGAGAAGGAGGAAGATCTTGGGAAGGAGGCAGATGAGTTGGTCAAAGAGAAGGTGAATAAGGGAAAATAAATTGAGGAGGAGACCATTGTGCCAAGGTCGGTGTCAAACCCAAAAACCTTATCCCCTTCTCACAAAAGAATCAAAGTGGCAGAGATCCCTATCTATGTGCCGGAACCACTGTTTCTGGAGGCATTAAAGGATAAGAAAACAAAGGAGGACAACAAGAACATCTATGAAGTCTTTCATAGATGCAAGGTAAAAATTCCACTCTTGAATGCTATAAATCAAATTCCTAGGTATGCTAAATTTCTTAAGGAATTGTGTTCCGTTAATAGGAAACAAAAAATGAGGAGTAAGAATAGAAGTGGAAAGAGTGAGTATGTCTCCGCCATGTTTGATAATGAATTTCCTCTTAAATGTGGTGATCTGGAATGTTTACAATCCCTTGTGTGATAGGAGCAAAATGTGTTAACAAGGCCATGCTAGATTTATGAGCTTCAATAAATGTGATCCCATATTCCTTATATGAGAGTCTAAATCTAGGCACTTTGCAAAAAACTGGGGTTGTTGACCAACTAGCTGATCACTCTAGCACATATCCAAAAGGTATTCTAAAGGATGTGTTGGTGAAAGTGGAATCTCTGACATTCCCTGCCAATTTTAATGTTATTGAAATGGAGGGTGATAATTATGTTATGCCTATTATCTTAGGTAGGCCATTTTAAAAAACTTTAAGGACAATAATCGATGTGCATAAATGAGCTCTAACCATGGAGTTTAATGGTTGGAAAGTAGAATTTGACACTAACAATTCTATTGATCATCCTAGTAAATACCATTTTTACCAAGCTATTGATGTTGTTAATGGTATAGAGCAAGATGTGTTTGAGCCCAAAGATGGTAGTTCCTTGAATATTGCCATAGATGATGATTTCAATTGTGTTTCTATTGCAAATGTTGTTAGTACTTACTTAAAGGAAAGCAACAATGATGAAGACTCTCTTGGGAAGGCAACATATAACACCCTTCGTGTGTCCACGGGAAAGCCGACAAAAGTGGGTTTCTCTCCTTCTCATTTGAAGACTTTCGGTGGTAGAGTACAAACCACCACCGAAAGTTCTTAAATATTCGTCTCTTAGAGAAGGAGAGAAACCCCTGATTGCTCATTCAATTGAGATTACCGTGGACCAAAGAGGGGAGTTGTTGAGTATGTTGGAAGAACATGAGGAATCCCTAGGTATTGTGTGCCAAATTTTGTTGGGGGATGATGTAGATCCCAAGTGCTTTGTCCCAGATCAAGGAAAGGAGACCGAGCACCTCGCCTCATTTTGTTAATAACTCCAAGTATGGGAGTAATTCGTGCAGATAACGTTAAATAAACTTAGTTTTTATCCTTTGAATTGTCATTCGTGACTCTCTATCGATGTTATTTTTCCTTTGATTTTTGTCGTTGTTCTTTTCACGGTTGTGTTTTCCCATGATTTTTTAGAAATTTTAAGTACATTGGATTCAATTGATAAAGGAATGAAGGTTTTGATAAAGGAAGGAAAGCTTGGAAAGTTGGTAGTTGAAAAGTTTTTCTAAGTATTGGGAGACTCTGCCTATCACGATTCGCGAATTGCAACAAACTGGGGAATTTCACAATTCCCAGTAAATGTTTTTCACGAGTCACGACCATTCCGTTACGATCGCGATGAAAATAAAAACATTTTGGAAAAAATGTGAACTCCCGGTTCCATCTTTTTGTGAGTCGCAAAGAATTCGCCGCGAGTCGCTACACTTCTTTGCGAGCCACGATAATTCTATCGCGTTTGCGACCAAAATCAGAAATTTTTTGTGAAATTGTCGACTCTCAGGTCTAATTTATCGCGAGGTGGTGCTCTTGCACACACTCTTCCGATCGGTCCCTGTCAGCTGCCGCCAAAAGTTCCTGAGAGAAAAAGGCATCCCTTAACAATGTGTCCTAGGGATCTCTTTCATGTACCTCTAATCAAAGGCACATGCTATCTCCTGGTGTGTCATCTGATACTCCTTGTCATCAAGATTGAATTTGATTGCCTTGTGTTCATTCTCATCTGTGACTGACAAAAGAGCAGTTAGGAACTCTAGGGTCTACCTGATGTACGTCTTAGAATGTTTTTCTTAGAGCTTCTCCAGACCTACTCAGTCTAAGAGATAGGTCACGGGCTCGAGTAAGCCTCAAAGCTTTCCTTGCATGCAAATCCAGTCTCTAAGATACTCTCTTCGGCCTCTCAAGTTCCTTCTCCCCCGTGCTGCATTCATGCAAATATTGGATAGTCTCGTAAACTCACTGGTCACAATGGCGGGGTTTTGAAGAGTAAGAGTTACTGGTTCATGGTTTTCACCATTCACCGGTTTCTTTCTCTTCTCACCCCGAGTGGACTTTCCCTTCTCTGAAGTAATCCCTTTAGGTGGCATTCGAACAAAATGAGGAAAAAAGTGATAATTTGATCTTCAAAAAAAGGCATGGCTCACATTGTCATTCAACAAGTAGATCCTGCCCAAATAGCTTAGACATTCAAAGCATGATAGTGTAAGCATGAAGGCCATTTAAACAAGAACATTCTCATTAAACAATAATCTCATGTAAGTCACCAACAACCCATCAATAGGACTATGAAACTAAGATTCATCTTCTCCCAAAATCACCCAATACGTGAAGAACATATCATTCAAACACAATAGCACATCAAACCACCCAAAACATCCTTCAACACATGATCATACAAATAAGCCCAAACATTTATCTCACAAACACACACTCATTCAAGAATCATGCTTTTGATAACACCACCACAGAGTCAATCAAGCATCTAAACAAAGAGTTCAATGGATTACATGAAATTTGAAGCTTAGAATTTCAAGATCCACAAAAGAAGAAACAAGAATTGCTTTTTTGTTTTTGGAAGAAAAGCCTCAATTTTTTGAGTTTCACCAATAGTGTGTATAAGTGAGTGTTTCTTAAGAAGAAAGAATGTGTCAAATGATGAAATTAGGTGTAAAAGTGTACTATGGATTTATAATTTCAGCATAGGTGATAAGAGAGAGGGGTACAATTAGGATAAGAATGGAATTTTCAAAATTGCATATTAGGGGACAATAGTACAAATAAATTAATTCCTAGGAATGTAGGACGTACTATTTGAATCTAAATCCTAAGGAATTAGGGAATTTCAAAATTTCTGAACCAAAAATGCATTTGAGTTGGAAATTCAGAATTTTCAAAAAATTTACATTTTTGGAACAGTCTGCCAATGGAAATTGAAAATCAGAGCCGAAGATGTTTGTCACGGACAAAAGTCTCGCGCCAAATCTCCTGGCACGAATCAATCCCCCGTGCCAAACTCCTTGGCACAAGACATCCCCTCGCGCCAAATCTCCTGGCATGGACTGAGGCCCTTAGTGCGGACTGTGTTAGGTCTTGGCACAAGATTGCCAAAATTTTGACCTAATCCTTAGTTTTCCCTCTTTTTTTGAAAGACTATGTCACCCATCAAATTTAATTCCACCCAAACACAATCACGTGTCTCAAACTCAAATTTTCAAACCAACAAGAGTTTCATCTAAAATATTCTCATTGCAAAACATGCAAAATCTATCTAATCACTACTCAAAACACAAAAGCAAAAAAGCAACAGCTTATATTTATTGTCGTCCTCACAACTTATTTCTTTTTCACTCAAGTCTAGTTAGAGATGCATACCTATTGGTATCCAAAATCACCATCGGCGACTCCACCCATGATGACATTGTTGTAGAGAGGTCTCCACAATGAGTCGTCCTTACCTTCATACCTCTTGTCTGTGAAGGGAAATGAATCTTCGTGTCTCGCTAGCATTGATTATGTGAATGTCAATTTGGGGTTAGGGGGAGGTCAAGGAGGTTTTAAACCCTTCAAACTCCCCCTTTCCCACTGCACGTTGGTTATCATGGAAAAACAATCTAGCATAGACATATTATCCATAGCATCATGCGATTCATCAGACTCATCAACAATATCATCAAAGCGGGATTCATCATAATGTTCATGCTCATTGGTAACACAAGAGTTCTCATCATGCTCATCATATAAGGTTACTTATTTTCACATAAAAGAAGAATTTGTCAACTCGTGCATGGATTTATAGATATCAAATTCCACTTTATCCATCTCATCTTCTAGAGTCAAGGTTCCCAAGTGAACATCAATTTTATTCCTAGACGTTTTAAGGAAATGTCTCCCCAAAAGTATTGTGGGTGAACTACCGCGGTGCGCCACATCTAGGACATAAAATTCCTCCAAAAAAATCAACTTGCCAACTCGCACCATCACATCTTTTACTAGATTGTGAGGACTAGCTTGGGAATGTCGGCGAGTTGGACAATCACTCTAGTTTCCCTAAACTCACCTATTTCTAGGCATTCATATAGACTATATGGGATCACGTTGATAGATGCACCTAAATCTATCATGGAATTTTCCAAAATTTTACCACCTAAGGAAATAGGGATAGAAAACATTTTGGGATCATTGCATTTCTTAGGCAAATTTTTATGGTTCAAAATTGCGACTTCCAACTTCTTAAATGTTCTAAACTTTTAGTTGGCCTACTTATTTTTTTTGTACATGAAACTTTAATAAATTTAGCATATGATGTCACAATTAATTCCAAAAAGGGATAGTTAACCAGACCTTTTCGAAGATTTTTTGAATGTTTGCATCATTGGTCACCGCCTTTGGCTTTCCCCTCAAAGCGTTTGGGAACGGAGGTGGAATGGTAGCTTGTGCTTCGGGTAGTGGAAGCTCCTTGGAAGGTGCCCTTTGACAACAATCTCTTCTTCTTCGAAGTGTGCCTTGGTAGCCTTCAATACCCTATCATCCTCTTACATAACCCTTTTCTCGGACTCACAAACTTCCTTCCCACTTCTCAACTTGAGTGCACTCACGTTCCTTGGATTGATCTCCAGTTGGAAAGATATTTTTCCAAACTCCTTGGCTTCAAGTCGGCTCACCGAGGTGGCAAGTTGCTCGACTTGAACTTCAAGGTTTTTAATACTCGAGAAGGCTCTATTAACAAGGTCTTCAATCTCACACCTTATCCTTTCTGTGAAGACTTCATGTTTCTTGCTCAATTGACTGGTGTCCTTTAAGATCTCTTCTCGATCTGACTTGTAGGTTTTTGGAAGGGCCTTTACCTCAAGGGTATGGTTGAGAAGGGGCTTATCCACCTCGGTATCCTTAAGGTTGGTTATCTTCCCTCCATAAAAAATTTGGATGATCTCGGTACCTTGGATTGAACGAGTTTGCATAGGGATCTGGCCTTGCATCTCCTTGGTTCGCCAAGAACCCTTTTGGTTAACCCCTAGCAAACTGTGGTCTCTCCCAATTGTTGTCCTCAATGGCCTTTACTTCTTGCAAATTATCTACAACCTCAGGACATTCCTCAAAGTTGTGGTTAAGGTTTCAAACTCCACACACTTTTACTTGATGCGATTTTCCTTGAAAAAGCTCCTTCATCATAGAAGAAAGAGCTTGGACTTGTTTGTCCAACTTAGGTGATTGTACAAATTCATCTAAAACCTTAACTCTTAACCTTGTGCCAAATTGTCACATACCATTAGCCATTTCTTCAAAGAGGGCCATTGCATCTTTAGGGATCTTGTTTGCTATCGAACCATTGCAAGCAGAGTTTACCATTCAAATATCTTCATCGCATAATCCCTCAAAGAAATAATATACTAAATATCCTTCCTTGAAGGGATGGTAGGAAAAACTCGCCAAAAGTATCTTAAAGTGTTCCCAATAATCATACAAGCTCTCGGTAGCCGCTTGGGTGATGTTCAACAGTTGTTTCCTTAGCCTCGTCGACTTGGACGCCGGATAATACTTCTCCAAGAACCTCTGCTTCATGTCTATCCAAGAACCAATGCATCCCAGTGACAATTAGTACAGCCAATGTTTAGCTCCGTCTTGAAGGGAAAATGGGAAGGCTCTCATTTAGTAATCATTTTCAGAAACTCCCGGTGGCTTCATGTTCGTATACATCAAGTTAAACTCCAATAGATGTTTGTTTGGGTCCTTTCCCACCAATCCGTGGAATGTAGGTAGGCAATAGATCTTGCCACTTTTCAGCTCACAACTAACATTGGCAAGTAATGGTGGGAAGGTAATACATAATGGCTGATTCTCCAGGTTAGGAGTCATGAGCTCCCGTAAGGTGCGACTATCCTCACTCATTGTTAGCGGTTCTTCAACTAACAGTGCTTGTCTCGGTTGAACTTCTTCCCTAGTTCTCCATCTCATTTGCCTCTGAACACCTGTGTTCTCAGTCTCGTAGTGTAAGACGCCTACCATAAACTAGGGCTAACATAAACTCTAGGGCTAACAATACCCTTCTGAATACAACACTAGCAAACGGATTAAAAGGTAACAAAATAACTATCAAAACAGCTCAACAACCAAACTATCAACACTAAACAAAAATAAAAGAAATTACTAACTACTCTACTAACAAGTTATGCTAATTGATACTTTAGCTAGATAGTATCCCCGGGAAGGGCGCCAAAATTTGACCCCCCTCCACCAGGGGCCGTTAATCGTTGCCAATTAACCCGGGTGAAGGCTTTCTTATGGGAAAAGTCAAAGATAGAATTTATAGTTCTACACTCGTTCTTCCTGTTACGCTACCTAAGGGGTAGCTAGCGGTAAGCCCTGTGTTTGTCCACAGATGTGCTAGGGCTCAAGTATTAACTAAAAACACAACCTCGTACAGGTCGTCAATCCGTATGATCGGGAGGAATAGCTAGTAAATACAAGCTTAAGAGGGAGGTTTGGATTTTCAAATTATCAATTTCGATGCATAAAGACAAACAATAGGTAATCTAATTAAACAAAGCACTTGGGGAGTCATTGCGCAACATGATTAATCTAATGTTTCAATCCTCGATTCATTAACATGTATGATTTACTAGACAACCTAATAGAGTGTTCATAACATGTGGTGTGGCCGATGTCATACACTTCCACGTACCTGTCACGTTGGGTGAGCTCGCAACCCTCCATCGATGTTGTCATTGTAATTAGGGGAGTACAACAAGGTCTGACCATTATTTTAGGTCTATTTCTCCCCCGTACTATTAAGCCCCGGGCTTCCACAATGAATGCTCTACTTCCCCCTGGTCCTATCGACTAGGCCAACGGGTCGTTACACTACTAGAAAATAGGTACTATGGCACCAGTCTTTAATGTATGTATGGCACCGGCCTCCAGAACCGGTGCTGAAATCATCAATGGCACTAGTATTATCACATAATTCCAAAAAAACAGGTGCTGCAATATTTTTCTAAAACCTGATTTGTAGAAACCGATGCTAAAAGTCGGTGCAGTACATGATAAACACCACCTAATTTGTCTAAACCGGTGCCATACATAAATGATAACACCGGTTTACATGAACCGGTGTTGTTAATAGTAATATTTGTGGAAGATTGAAAATAGAGTATGTGATATGTCCATTGTTAGAATCGGTGATTAAAAAATCAGCATCGATCCTAATGTTGGTGCTGTATACTTAGCAAATATTTCCAGGATTAGCTCTCAGGAGGAGAAAAGGATTTTAATAAATCACTGAGCACTGCCATAAGCACCTGCTTGTTTGTCAACAACACTAGTTTTTCTCTATTTCACCACCGGTTATTGAACTGGTGCTGTACCCTTAGAATTTATTTTCCACGTTTTTTCTCGGGTTGGGAGAAAACTCCGAGAAAAATAATTCAACGCAGCCTCAAGCAGCTACGTTTACTTAGGTTAGCACTAGTTTTCAAGCTTCATACCGATGTTAGTAAATTTAATTTCTATTTTCTACCGATCCACGTGCGGCTGCTTACCATTTTTGAAACATTGAAGAGGAAAACTAACCCATCTTCCTCATTAGTTCAGCCTCCAAAACTCTGTGAAGGATTGATGTGAGTTCTCTTTCAAACATTTCTATTATATTGTATTAGATTATTATTCATGAAACCAAAGATTTTGGAAAAGTAACAACTTTTTTCAATGTTGGTTCACTTTGCTCTCCAAGTTTTTTCGATATTGCAATCATGTATATAGAGTTAATGTGCAATAACAACCTTAATGTATAGATTGAATTTGATTGGGTGGCATTGAGGGTATGTTGATGTTCAAGAAAGCAAGTATTGTATAGGTTTTTTTCGACTAAAAAATTGTAAATAGAAAAAACCAAGATGGTGCTTGCAGACAGGAGCCCAAAGATGGTCAACCGTCCGCTACAACGTGTTCACAGCCACCAAAAGTGAGGCGCAAAACAAAATAACCAAATGAAAGCAAATAAATAACTGCTACAATCCAGGGGACATCCCCCCTGGGCCGTAGTCCAATAATTGCTTCTACCTCAAACATTGAGGCCTTCCAATGTGGTGCTCTTCTGAAATGGTGCTCTTCAAAGATGGAACTCAACAGCATCTATCATCTCTCCTGATAGGTCTTCAAGTTGGGCAATGTCTATCACCCCATCCTCTCATATGTGAAGACCTAAGCAAGCGTAGACGTAGTGTGTTGAAAAGAAATACTGGAAAAGGATATGTCGGAACCTAAAGACCCCAAAAGAAAAGATAGACAAACTCCTATGCGTGCTGATTCCCCAAGCCAGTGGTAAGGGAATCGAAGCCGTAGGTACACGCATATACTCCAAAAGAATAAAGCAGACCAGGGATAATGTCCGAAAAATAACTCATGCATCACAACCCAATTTTTTGTAGCAAAATCCCATCTAGGACCGGTAAAATCTAGAATTTTTTTTTTAATTTTAAACCATCCGGATAGATGGGAGGAATTTATTAGGCTCCCCGAACCCAAACGGAATAGACCCAAAAGGTGCTACATGTAGAGTTTTTTACAAAAGATCATTCATTTGATGATCCAAGAGCAAGAGAAGCCCTCTAAGCAAATAGAAAGTTGCTTCCAAAAGCGCTATGTTTAGTCAAATCTAAGCTAAATGAAAGTGTGAAAATACAGATTGCTAGTCTTATATCCATCCAGCATGAATAACACGAACATGGTCAGGGAAGCGAAGAATCGAAACCCTTATTAGTCAATGTTATTCAGCCGAGTAAGACGTAAGACCGCCTGAGTGTCCATTATTTGTTCCCATCCTCGATTTCTCCTATGTTCAATCAGTGCTTCCTCTCCTATGATCAAAATCCTCCTTTGCTTCAGATGTGGCTCAGAACTGACCTGAGCAAGAGATCTGCAAAACAGAAAGACAGCAGTCTCTGTTCCACAACAATTATATGAATTATAGCCAGAGACAAATACCAGCCTATGTGTAATCTGAGTTCCCATTTACAGTTCTTATTCTTACCCCCTGAACTCCAATTTTATCTAGCATAATCAAGCCTTTAAGGAAAGAAGGGGCATTGCTAATTTTAAAGACTCCATTTAGGGATTCCTCCCTTGCAAATTTTGCCAAAAAATCAGCCACAGTATTAGCTTCCCTAGGAGCATATTTGATTGGGTTGTCTCTATGCAACAAATTCAGTTGACAGTTAAGAGAAAAAAATCTCCATGAACCAGAATAAGGATCATGGATTGCTTTAACTGCAGGTTTGCAATCTGTCTCTATGATACTACCCTTAATATCAAGTTCTAAACATGTCTGATATGCAAATTGAATGCCTTCCATCTCTGCAAGTAGAGGAGAATCTGATTTAAAAGTTTTAACTCTCATATGTTTAACCTCTCCCCTCCAATCTCTAACTATTACTGCACAAGAGGAGTCTCCTCCTTTTACCCATGATGCATCAGTGTTAATCTTATAAGCATTTGTTGGTTTATCCCATCTAACTGCAGTAACTGTGATTTCCTTCTTCTTATTTTTCTGAGTTATCTGAGGGATGATTCCAGCCTGTATTAATTCCTTATGCTTATTCAAATTGCCTTTCAATGGATTTGCAGTAAAAATTATGAGAATCAGTTCCTTTATATTCTGGAAGCATGCATCTACAGAGAATGTATGATTATCATAGAGTATTTTGTTCCTAAAAATCCAAAGAGACCAGATTGTGGCAATGAGTGCAGCAGTATACACATGATGCAGAATCACAGAGCCTGCCCTAATGTTGAGATAGTATTCCACTAAATGACTAAAACTCCTGAATTCAGGTGTATGCAGATTCAGCATGCAATTAACTTTTTTCCATACTGCAGCAGCCTTACAACAGGAATTAAAGAAATGGTTGATAGAGTCTGAGTGATTAGAGCATATAGGGCATTTGGAGGCTAGTGAAAAACCTAACTTACACAAAACGTTTTCAAATGGAAAAATTCCATTCAAAGCTCTCCAGGTTAGTACTGACATTTTAACAGGTATGAAATTTGCCCATACCTTATGAAGATGTCTGATGCTTGTTCCCCGCAGCCTCAAAATCTTATAAGCCGAGCTAACTGAAAAGTTTCCATCCACTGAAGATGTCCATATCAGTCTGTCCTCATGTGAGTTCCTGATGGATACTTCCTGCAAAATTGAAACTATATTGGTAGCCAAATGTGGCTCCAGAAAAGGAAGATTAGAGTCTTTGTTCAGGATGAAGGAGCTTAGTGTGATTTCAGGGAATGGAATTTCCACATCATCAGGCCATTTATAGTATAAAGCTCCTTCCCCTGACCAATTTGAATTCCAGAAGGAACATTTTCCTTTTCCATGAATAACTCTAGTCAAACCATTAGTTTTTTCAGTTATGTTGCATATTCTCTTCCATACCTGGGAATTCTTGTAAGAATCAGGTAATGTCCAGAGATGCTGAGCCCATTGTGTAGTGTTCATTTGAAGCTTCCACCATAGCTTACAGGAGAATGACTCAACTATAGCTTAAATGTCTCTAAAACCTATCCCATTCTCTTGTACTGGAATACTCATTTTTCTCCATGCTCTCCATTTTTTCCTGGTCTCTGTACTATCAGAGGTCCCCCAAAACAGTCCAGAAGCCATCCATTCCATTTTCCTCAATACTAACTTTGGAGGCCTTAGTACAGCAAACAAGTGAGTTGGGATAGAAAGAAAACAATGGTTTATTAGGATTATTTTACCACCAGTACTCAACCACCTGTTTTTCCGGTTATTAATGCTTTTTTCCATTCTCTCCAATATGGGGTAGTAGTATCTCTGAGTGTTCCTTCCTGTAAATATTGGGATCCCTAGATATTGAAAAGGAAACACTCCTCTAACCATCCCTAAATTCCTACTTAGGATCTGAGATCTTTCTACTGATGTGTTAGGAGATACATAGAAGTTAGATTTGGAAAAATTCACTTTTTGTCCTGATGTTTGCTCAAATGCACAGAGAAATTTTTTAAATCTTTTCAGGTGTTTCTTATTTCCACTAAGGAAAACTGCAGTATCATCAGCGTACATTAAATGAGTAATCTGTGGACATGTTTTAGGTAACCTGAAAAATTGCAAATAACCCAAATTAAACAGTTTTTTAAGTCCTCTTGAGAATGCCTCAGATAAGATGTTAAACAGTAATGGAGAAAGAGGATCTCCCTGTTTTATTCCTCTGTTTGAAGCAAAGAAACCTGATGCTACTCCATTAATTAGCACTGAGAAATGGGCTGAAGCTATGTTCTGCATAACTCGGTTAACAAATATACCATGGAAACCAAATTTAAGGAGAATTGAGTTAAGAAAAGACCGTGATACTCTATCAAAAGCTTTCTGCATATCTAATTTAATGATTAAGTTCTGCTTCTGTGATTTCCTGGTTAACATTCTGGTCATTTCTTGCATCAGAATTATGTTGTCAGAAATATCCCTCCCTTTCATGAAAGCACTTTGTTCAGGGGATATAAGTTGAGACATAAGCGGTTTAATCCTTTCCAGCATCATCTTAAAGAATACCTTATTAACAAAATTTGAAAGGCTTATTGGTCTGAAGTCAGAAAAAGTAACAGGTATTGGTTTTTTTGGGATTAGAGCTAGCCAAGTGCTGGAAATTGCCTTTGGGATGTTTCCACTTGTTAGAAAATCATTTGCAGCTTCAAGTAAATCAGTTTTAACAATTTCCCAGAAGGTGGTATAGAAAAAACCAGTGTATCCATCAGGTCCGGGGGAACTATGTTTGTTTAGGTCAAAAACTGCGAATTTGAGCTCATGTATCAGAAAAGGAGCCAACAGTAAATTATTCTCTTGTTCAGTTATTACTCTTGGTATTTCAGCTAGAAAATAACTCATGTAAGTTCCCTGTTTCTGAGGTTCTTCCATGTTAAATAAAGCTTTATAATATCCCACTGCCTCCTCTTTAATCTGTGTAGGATCAGAGGTCCAATTTCCTTGCTCATCTCTAATCTTGCTAATTCTATTTTTAGTCCTCCTTTCCCTAATTGAATGGTGAAAATAACTCGTATTTGCATCACCATATTTAAACCAGTTCAACCTTGCTTTTTGCCTAAGAAAGTTTATTTTCTCTTTTTGAGCCCTCATTAAAAGTTGTTTAGATTTATTCAAATCTGTCAGGGTAGATTCAGTAGGATTTTGTTGAAATGAGATTTCTAAATCATTAACCTTATGCTCATATAGTGACAGATTCTGATCAACATTACCAAAGTGAGTTGTATTCCAATGCTTTATTTCCATCTTGAGTCTTTTCAGTTTATTTATTAACCTATACATCCCTCTGTAGGGAGTGTCCAGATTCCAGTTAGTTTCCACTAGATTTAGAAAATCCTGCCTACCAGTCCACATCTCTTGAAACCTAAAAGGTCTGGGGGCTTGTTCCTGTGATGATTGTACTGATAAGAGGAGAGGAGCATGATCCGAAGACAATCTATTAAGAACATGTATTGAGCTGTTAGGAAATTTATCAAACCAATCTAATGAGCAAATTCCCCGGTCTAACCTTTGGAAAATTAACTCTTTGCACCTTTCCTTATACCTGTTATTGGTCTATGTAAAAGAATTACCTACCGTAGGTATATCATGCAAATCCAAGTCACTTAAAAATTTGTTAAATTGCATCATGCTCTTTTTTGGAGTTGACTTTCTCCCTTTATACTCTGAAACAGAAGCTACAGTGTTGAAATCTCCAATATATATGGAAGGGGGAAGATTAGCTACCAATAAATCACTCCACAATGACTCTCTTATTTGTCTATGTACACTTGCATAGATAAATACACAGTTCCAGCTCAGAGAAGATAAGGAGTCAATTATATTAGCTTGTACATACTGATCAGTCTCACTTAGAACAGAGATGCTAAAAGACTGGTTCCAAAATAACCAGATTTTAGCACTGTGGGCACAGTAAGCATTGTGAAATCCCAAATCATTTTTAAATTTTATGATCCTCTGATTTTCTTGCCATGGTTCTATTAAACACATTATGTCTAACTTGTGTTTAAGTTTCAAATTTTTAAGTCTGACAATTGAAGTACCAACTCCCCTAACATTCCAAACCAGTACATTCCCAATTATGGTGTGTTTTATCATTTAAAAATTTTGGGATTGGCTTTTTGTGATGATCTAAGTTTTCTACTAGTCTTTCCTGAATTTTTGCCTTTATCTCCTGAGTTTCCATTACTATGGCCAATAATCCCAGATAACTCTGTAGGACTTACCTTTGCCTGCTCACCTTCTTTTTCCATAATGCTCGGATCAGGATTTGTTGTAGTTGTTTCTTTCAATCCTTCCTTGTTACTGGTACTATGCTCCGCAGAACCTGTTTGTGCTTGCTCTATAGTCTCCAGTTGTGCTATGTCTTCTTGGGCCACAGAGGAAATAATGTTATTAGTAGAAACATCGGAAGTAATGGCAAGAGGTGCTTCCTGTGATTCCATTGTTACTTGAAAAATCCCTCCAATCTCCCCTTCCTGCTCTTCCTCACTATCCTCTAAGGATTGAAAGGCATTAGATATTGTTACAGTGTTTATGTTTGTTTCCTTTTCAGGTATGGATTTTTGTTCAAGTTGGTGGTCCTTTTTTCTCCATATGGATGTGGTTATTGGCTTAGATATATCATCTAATGAGTAAAAAGGGCCATTACGTTTTTTATGACTTACCTTGTAGAAGTTAATGTTACTATCATTTTGGAATCCAGTGATTAATTTTTGATTCTGTACATCATTTTCCTTTTGTGAGACTATAAGAGCAGATGTACCTTCAATGTTTATTTCCTCTGTTGGGTGGGAATCTGTCCTCAGTTTGTTCTTATTTGCAGGATTCTCTATCTTCTTACTAGTTATTTTCCTTAAGTTGGGATGCAGAAAATTACAGTTTGTATTGCTATGCCCAATTATTTTACAGTGAGTACAATATGTAGGCAAGTCCTCATACTCTATTGGGTATTCAGCAACCTTGTTTCCTATGCCTACCATAATTGATTTGGGAAGCTGGGCTAACAGATCAATTTCTAGGCAAACTTTAATAGCTGAAGGTCTGGATAATGCCATAGTTGCAGCATCCATCTTAAGAAACCTTCCTACCTGACTACTTATACCCATGATAGCAGAGTTATTATAGAAATGAATTGGTAGTTTATGAAAAGTTACCCAAACCGGTACAATGGAGGATTCCACAGACGGGGAGAAATCTGATGTCCATTTCTGCACTTTCATTGTGTAGCCTTGAATTGACCACTGGCCCTTCATCCAACACCTTTGGTAGTCTTCATTATCCTGAAACCGAATCAAAACATGTCGATAATCAATATAGCCTAACTGAAATCTCGATTTAAAGCCTATTGATTTGAATGCCTGTTGAAGTGAATCCATATGTGGTTTCCCTCGGATAAACTTTCCGACGAGGGCGTTCTGATAGTGTATGCAATCTTGCCCTTGAATTCTGTAATCGGATGAAGGTTTGGAGTATCTGGGAGGGATGCTAGGAGAGGTGATTGTTTTGTATTGAGAGCTTGGGCGAAGTTACGAGTAGCCGGGGGCTTCAAGAGAGAAGGGTCCGGGGCCGGAGGAGGCGTCGGCGATGCCATGATCAGCGGTCAAAGAAGTTACCGAAAAAAGTTAAATGACCGTTATAGACAGAAATGGAGGTGGCGAGCTTGAGGAAAGTAACAGTAGTGTGATGTGTGTTAATCGCACCGTAAATCGCACATAGGAACAGTGGTAAATCGCTTAAGAGCTAAGGAATTTGTCACTTTCCTAACGGTAAAATCTAGAATAAAGCCTCCGTAAAAACAAACCACAACCAATCTCAAATTCACATCCAAAAATTCCAGAAACAATTGTGCGGCTGCCTCCTGATGTCCTCCTCCATCATAAAAGATTTTAGAGTTTTCTGAGCCTTTTTACTATTTTCCCCTGGTGTTACCGCCGGCTGTGTGCAGACTATCCAGAATTTCCAGAACCTCCGTAATAACTGAGCAATAAGTCCAAATATCCACACCCAACAATTCCAGGAAAATTTGTGCAATTGCTTCAAGATGTCCCTTACCATCATAAAAAATTTCAATTTTCTGAGCATTTTTACTATTTTTCCTTGCTTTATCCGTCAACTGTGTACAAGCTATCCAGAATTTCTAGATCACCGAACTACTGCCCTTACCTCAGTTTTCTTCGCTAAAAATCATCACCTTTAACCAAATCAACCAAAAAAAAGGTCTCCCCAACAATGTTGGACCATGTACACACCGCCCCCTCACAAGCAATAAAACTTATCCAATAAGAGAACTCTGAACTAACTAGCAAAATACAAGAGCATAAAATTTGCAGATATCAAAGAAGAAACAACCTGATTGAGAATCGGGCTGTTCTTCTTAAATCCCCATATCTGAGCATCATAGTTTTAAGGAGAATGGAGGATTTTTGTTTCTCCCATTCTTTTTCTCACCTTGCTTCATATTTTTTTCACAAGAGGCAGTAGATTCCTTCGTCTATTTTTCTCCATTCGACTCTACCTTGCCCATGCTTTCCAGAATTTTCCCCCAACCTTCAAGTGGCTGATCTTGTGTACCAAATGCTGCTCTATGGGCTAGTTGCTCAGTTTCATTACACTTTCCCTTTTCCTTGTATTTCCCTCATTTACTTCTTTTTTGTGATGATTCCTTTTTAGGGACAAACTCCCACCTAAGTAATTCCATGAAAACTGTCAGACAGGGTGTCTTCCAAATCATTATCATCCTCTTCTAGTCTTCTTCATCTGAATAGTCAATAGTGCCTTCATATGTTGAGTCTTCATGTTCTTCGTCAATTTCTTCTTTCTGTATGCTTTCCAACACTCTAAAATTTCTAGAGTGTGAAGAGCACAGCTGCTCAGTCTCCTTTTCCCCTTTCGAACTCCTCTACTTCCCATTCTTTGTCTTCTTTTAGTTTTCAACATCCTTTCATTCACTCTCTTTGTTCTCCTTGGTCTCCTTTTGTACAGAATCTTGTTTGAAGGACTCATTCTCCTTACTTTCATCCTATTTGGCTTCTTGTCATCATCCATTTTGTTCTTTTTCTGTATTTCAAGAATCCATTTTTCCACTCCTGGCAATCATAAGTATAATGCCCAATGTCGTTGCAATTCTCACAGTACCTCGACCAGTTCTCTACCTTCACAATCTGTTCATGTAGAGTACCATCAACTCGTGTTATACCGACCTTCATCTTGTAAATGGTAGAATTATCCATGTTTACTAGTATCATTGCCACGTTACCCTTCCTATCGCAGGTGCAAATGGGGTTACCAAGTGCATATGCTATCTTTTCCAACGCTTTCGGATGCCAAAGTGGAGATTAAGTCAACCAATCTCACTCAAATAGGGGTGTTGGTATGCCTTGAATACTGTAATAGCCGCTTCTGCGACCCTGGCCTGGGGGTCCGGGGGGGCGGAGCGCACCCTGGCCTGGGGGGTCCGGGGGGGAGGGCAGAGTCGCCCCCGGTCCGACGGTATAGCTTGTCTCTTTATTGGACTGCTGTTGATTTGGGCCGAATTGTGTTTTTGGCCTAGTTTGTTAGGGTTTAGTGGAGACAGCATATAAAGTGTCTCTCTTCTCTCTGTAAACTAACTCTAATTCTGATATAGTGAAATCCATCTCCCGTGGATGTAGCCAAATTGGTGAACCACGTAAATCTTGTGTTTTGTTATTTTCGTTCATATTTTCTGTTCTTTCTCCATTCCGCACAACAAACTGGTATCAGAGCGGTTTCTTTTTCCGGCGATATCCGTAGTGGGTATATCGGATTCTGGGCTCATCAGATCGGGGCTGATCGGGGAGAAAGATGTCTGGGTTGAACGTGAAGATCGACAAGTTTACTGGGAGAAACAGTTTCAGTTTATGGCAGATCAAGATGCGAGCTTTGCTGAAACAGCAAGGTTTGTGGACTCCGCTGACGAAGGATTTCGCGAGCAGTTCTGGCGATGTTGTGAGTCTGGAAGAAAAGGCACACTCGACGATTATGCTGTGTCTCGCGGACGAAATCATCACTGAGGTCTCAGATCAGGAGACTGCTGCACAACTGTGGCTGAAGTTGGAGAGTTTGTATATGATGAAATCTCTAACCAACAAGTTGCTTCTGAAACAACGCCTCTTCGGTCTCCGAATGCAGGAAGGTACGCAACTCAGAGACCATCTAGAGCAATTGAATACTTTGTTATTAGAATTGCGAAATATAGATGTGAAAATTGAAGATGAAGATGCTGCTTTGATTTTGCTAGTTTCTTTACCACTTTCGTATGAGAATTTTGTTCAGTCATTTATTGTTGGTAAAGATTCTGTGTCTCTGGAGGAAGTAAGATCCTCTCTCCATAGTAGAGAGTTGCGACATAAGGCAAACAATACAGGTACAGAAAGCCAGGCCACTGGCTTGTTTGCTAGTGACGGAAACACAAAAGGCAAGGAAACCGGCAATAAGAAGAAGGGAAAGAAGTCATCTTCAAAGGGTCCCAAGGCCAATGATGTTTGTAACTACTGTTAGGAGAAGGGGCATTGGAAAAAGGAGTGTCCGAAGAAGGCTAGTAAATCTGGGAGTACATCTGGTACTGCTGCTGTGGCTGAAGGGGATTTCAGTTCTGAAGATGATTTTGCTCTAGCTGTTACTGGGCAAAATAATCATTCTAATGCATGGTTTCTTGATTCTGGGGCATCCTACCATATATGCCCAAGGAGAGATTATTTCTCAACTTATGAGCAAGCTGAGGGCATCATTACTACGGCAAATGGTGTTGTGTGCAAGGTAGTTGGGATTGGTTCAATCAAGATCAGGACGCATGATGGTAGTTTCTGTACTTTGAACGATGTCAGGCATGTTCCATCGATGACAAAGAATCTGATTTCTCTTCCTACGTTAGATAGAAAGGGTTTCGTCTACTCAGGGAGTGATGGAGTTCTGTGTGTCTGCAAAGGTTCTAGGCTGGTTTTGAAAGGTGTTCTGCATGGTACCTTGTATTTTCTACAAGGTTCCATGGTTATGGATTCTGTTAATGTTGCATCTTCGGAGGTTCACCAGGATGATATGACTAAGTTATGGCATATGAGGCTTGGTCACTTCTTGGTGGCCACAAGATCAAGAGCTTGGACTTCTGTGAGCATTGCATTTTTGGGAAGCATCACCGCAGCAAGTTTCCTAAGGCGATTCATAGAACAAAGGGCACATTGGATTACA
The DNA here is from genome assembly GCA_037428765.1 of Rubia yunnanensis. Taxonomy (NCBI): domain Eukaryota; kingdom Viridiplantae; phylum Streptophyta; class Magnoliopsida; order Gentianales; family Rubiaceae; genus Rubia; species Rubia yunnanensis. The sequence continues at coordinate 40,544,056 of CM075061.1, read as the reverse complement.
TCCATTCTGATTGTTGGGGACCTTCCCGAGTTGAGTCACTGGGAGGTCACAGGTACTTTGTTTCTCTGATTGATGATTACTTAAGGATGACTTGGGTTATCATGATGAAACATAAGAGTGAAGCTTTCTCGAAGTTCAAGGAGTGGAAAGCTTTGGTGGAAAATCAGACCGGGAAGAAGATCAAGAGACTTCGAACTGATAATGGGCTGGAATTCTGCTCGTCTGAGTTTGATCAATTTTGTAGGGATGAAGGGATTGCTCGTCATCATACAGTCAGGAATACGCCACAGCAGAATGGCGTAGCTGAGCGGATGAATCAGACATTGCTGGCAAGAGCGAGGTGCATGCTCTCTAATGCTGGTTTGGAAACGAGATTCTGGGCAGAGGCAGTGACTACAGCTTGTTACCTAATCAACTGCGGGCCTCACACGGGTATAGAGTGCAAAATACCTATGGAGTTGTGGTCAGGTAAAGTTGTTGATTACTCCAAGTTAAAAGTTTTTGGTTGTACATCTTATTATCATGTTAGTGATGGTAAGTTAGAGCCTCGAGCCAAGAAGGGTGTCTTTGTGGGTTATGGAGATGGAGTTAAAGGCTCCAGGATATGGTCTCCATCTGAGAAGAGGGTTATTCTGAGCAGGGACGCTGTCTTTGATGAAAATTCTTTGCTTAGATCTATGGTGAAGCCCACAGTTGTGCCAGAAACTAGTGGAGTTGATAAACAGGTGGAGCTTGAAGTCACTCAAGGTGAAAATAGATTGGAACAATTTGAGGTGGATCAAGAGCCACAGACAGAATCTGAGATACCGGAATCTCCACCACCAGATCCTCAACCATCAGGAGCTACAGTCCGCAGTTTAGCTCAGGACCGACCCAGGAGGGTTGGAGTTGGGGCGCCAAAGAGATATGGGTTTGAGGATATGGTGGGTTATGCACTGTCAGTTGCCGAGGAAGTGGATACTTAAGAGCCATCAACCTTCAGAGAGGCTACTTCGTGTACTGATGCTGATAAATGGCTTGCTGCAATGGGAGATGAGATGGAGTCTCTTCAGAAGAATCAGACATGGGAATTGGTCAAACAGCCTCAAGGGAGAAAGGTAATCAGTTGCAAATGGGTTTTCAAGAAGAAGGAAGGAATATCACCTGCAGAGGGAGTCAAGTACAAGGCAAGAGTTGTTGCAAGAGGTTTCAGTCAAAGGGAGGGGGTAGACTATAATGAGATTTTCTCACCAGTGGTCAGACACACTTCCATCAGAGTGTTGCTAGCCTTGGTGACACATCAGGATTTGGAGCTCGAGCAACTTGATGTGAAGACCGCTTTTCTACATGGAGAGTTGGAGGAAGAGTTGTACATGACTCAGCCAGATGGTTTCCAGGTTCCTGGCAAGGAAAAGTATGTTTGCAAGTTGAAGAAGTCTTTGTATGGACTTAAGCAGTCTCCTAGGCAGTGGTACAAGAAGTTTGACAGTTACATGCTTCAGCTGGGATATACGAGGTGTGTTTATGACTGTTGTGTCTACTACAGCAGGTTGAGAGATGGGTCATTCATCTATCTGGTGCTTTATGTAGATGACATGCTGGTAGCCGCAAAGAGTAAGCACGAGGTTCAGAAGTTGAAAGGACTTCTTAGTGCTGAGTTTGAGATGAAGGATCTGGGTGCAGCTCGGAAGATACTAGGAATGGAGATTCTTAGGGATCGAAGTCAGCGGAAGCTTTTCTTGTCACAGAAAGGCTACATTCAGAAAGTGTTGGCTAGGTTTGGCATGTCTACAGCCAAGCCTATAGACACTCCTAGTGCTGCAAATATTCATCTCACCACTATGTTTGCTCCTCAGTCAAACGAGGAGAAGGAGTATATGTCTCGGGTTCCTTATGCCAGTGCGGTGGGGAGCTTGATGTATGCTATGGTTTGCACGAGGCCAGATTTAGCACAGGCAGTCAGTGTTGTGAGCAGGTTCATGGGGCAACCGGGAAAGGAACATTGGCAAGCTGTGAAGAGGATCTTCAGGTATCTTAGAGGTACGTCTGATGTGGGTCTCATTTATTGAGGTGATACGGAGTGCTTAGTTACAGGCTACTCTGATTCTGATTATGCTGGTGATGTTGACACGAGGAGATCGATGACTGGTTATGTATTCACTTTGGGAGGTTCTGTGGTTAGTTGGAAGGAGACTTTGCAACCTACAGTGACGTTGTCTACTACGGAAGCAGAGTACATGGCTCTGACAGAGGCTGCAAAGGAGGGAATATGGCTGAAAGGGCTGGTTAGTGATCTTGGTCTACATCATGATCAGGCTACTGTGTACTGTGACAGCTTGAGTGCAATCTGCCTAGCCAAGGATCAGGTCCATCATGAGAGGACCAAGCATATTGATGTCAGATATCATTTCTTGAGGAGTGAGAGGAGAATCAGGGTGAAGAAAGTGGGAACTGCAGATAACCCCGCTGATATGTTCACGAAATCTGTTCCATATAGCAAGTTTCAACATTGTTTGGATTTGCTGAACATCAGAGCTGATTAGGTGCTCTATGGGCAGTCCCAGGAGTGAAGGGTGAAGTCTACTCATCTGGCACTGTAATGGTGCATCTGGAGTTTTCTACTTTGAGGATTCAAGTCAAGGTGGAGATTTGTTGGTATGCCTTGAATACTGTAATAGCCGCTTCTGCGACCCTGGCCTGGGGGTCCGGGGGGGCGGCAGTCACCCCCGGGAACAATCGGGTCAGCGAGTCGGGGGGTCCAGGGGGGCGGAGCGCACCCTGGACTGGGGGGTCCGGGGGGGCGAAGTCGCCCCCGGTCCGACGGTATAGCTTGTCTCTTTATTGGATTGCTGTTGATTTGGGCCGAATTGTGTTTTTGGCCCAGTTTGTTAGGGTTTAGTGGAGACAGCATATAAAGTGTCTCTCTTCTCTCTATAAACCAACTCTAATTCTGATATAGTGGAATCCGTCTCCCGTGGATGTAGCCAAATTGGTGAACCACGTAAATCTTGTGTCTTGTTATTTTCGTTCATATTTTCTGTTCTTTCTCCATTCCGCACAACAAGGGGAAATAGTTAGCAATTTATCCTCTTGCTCTATCCTTCCATGTTCTGGCAGCTCTTCATGAACAACGTTTTACCAAAGATATGGTAATCCCCTCCCTCAAAGATCGCATCCCTATCTTCAACTGAGTAAAATTTGAAACGGAAAAAACCACTCCTAGCGTAATTGACTGTGCACATTTTGTGCCAACTGTTGGCAAGAATTCTAAAATTCCACAGACCAATGAAAATGCCCATGTAATAGCCTAAAAAACCAAAAAAAACGTGGATCTATCCTCGTACTCCTCACCCTGTTCAAGAACAAGACTATCATTCTTCTCAAGTTTTATGTCTAGATGACTAAGATGTCTTGCACCCTTGTTCATGATTTCATTCCACTTCAACTTTCAAAATTGCATGTCTTGCACCCTTCTGAGAGATGAATCGAAAATGCTCCCCCTTTGAAGAAACAATACGGGCTCTTGGGTGGGAGAAATTGTGTGACACGCCTCCAACGTTCAACCTCAGCATAGTGATTGAGTTATATGCTAATTTGTGGTGTGTTGGAAGGTGGACTGAGGCTTTCTATCGTGGGAAATGATGAAATTAACAGTCGAATCCATAAATGAGTTGTACGGGTTTCCAAATGTTCCCCCCGGGGAGGATGAATTTCTCGCATTCCACTACTATACCGATGAGGGTTGGGATTATGGTGATCCCACGGGATGGGATATCGTGAGGACGATAACCAGGGAGGAAACCAATGTCGAGTCTATTGTTAAACCAGGTTGGAAAAAGATGCCAAAGAAACTACTGACTCCCGAGATGAATGGGTGGTACCACTTTGTAGCATCCAGAATTGACTCTGTCACAGGGAACATTGAGGTTCACAGTATGAGGCTGAGACATCTGTACGCCATTAAAAAAAACTCCGATGGAATTTGGGCAGGCAAATAGTGAACGAGTTGAGACATGGTGCAGAGAAAAAGGGTTGTTACAGTTTAGGCAGCCTATTCTCCAAACTATTCACAAAAGTAGGTGTCCCCCCACTATCTGCACGATATACACGGGCATCCAATGGATAAGATTACGGCAAAACCTTTCTTCAAATTCCCTCAGGAAATTGTGGGTCTTAGTTTGGAATCTAGAGTCACGGCGTTGGAGGTGGGTGTACAAAGTCTGCTGACGGAATCACAATATCAAAGGTTCTGGTGCGATCACATGGGAAAGGTATTTCAATACTAATTGCCGGACGCAATGAAAGCAGTTGTACCTTTTCCTACATATCCAGGCCCTGGCGTTGGGAGAGCAACGTTGGGAGAGCAACGTTGGGACGAGCTTTGAAGATGCACACATGTTGGATGAAGAGCCGTTTGCTCGATATTATTCATGAATTTTGATCCCCATTGTCCTTCTAATACTATTGTTTTTGAAGTGATTATTTTATTGACTACGGCTTGAAACAATTATATGTTATTTTGCAGACTAAATATAATTATTATCCACTACTTCGAGGATTATCATGCTTTTTCATTAAAGAAATATAATTTTCTGTTTATATTTGTAAACCTTTTTGGACATTTTAGTCTAAGACATACATGACCCCGTTGAAATTTATACATTAAAAGTTTTTCAATATTTAGAATTCATATATTTAGGAAGTAAAAACAAGGATCAAGTGTTTTGAATCAATGCTCAAGTTGAAACTTAGATTTAGGCAACACTGCAATTTGTGTAAATGTAGCACTTGTTCTCTATGATCCATTTTGAGGTTGTTCCATTCACCCAATCAAGTCGTACTCGTGTAGCTATGATCATACAATATTCAATAAATTGAATTGCGAATTTCAAGATTCTTGGAGGGACCTAAGTGCGAAAGGTAAAAACTTCACTCGAACATCCAAATTCGATTCCGCTCAGATGCAATCCTACATTCTTGGAACCATATGTGAATTCCTAGAACGAATAAAAAAATCAATTATCGGTGTAAATAAATAACAAAGAAAACATCCCGTTTGGACTTCCTAACTTCTAAGTCATCTATATCAGATACTCTAGCACATGTACTAGAATTTTTACCAAATTGTAATAAAATATGACATTCTTTTTTATAACATATATTAACCCAAGAATACACAATGTGGTGCTATTTGGCCACAAATAATGAGTTTTATATAAGCTTTCGGCAATAGTGTGATTTTAACAAAGTTCTTATCAGAGGGTTTCGTTGGACATAATTTTGAAACACGAGCTCTATTGAGTGTTGAATTGAATATTTTTAAGCCCAATTGGGCATAAAAAATAGTGGAAAAAACTTTCCCCCTACATAGGATCTTCAAATGAATATTTAGAAATAGTAGTCCCAACAAACAACACCGATCAAGATTGTTGATTTACTGGTGCTGAGATTTGTTGGTTGTACCAAACGAAATAAAATTGGTCTGTATTTAGGCTGGAAATTCAGATTTTAACAATGTTAATTTCAGCACCTGTAGGACTATGTAAACAGCACCGGTTACAAAATACCTTGCTTGGATTCTATAGCATGTCGGGAATAACCTGCCTCAAGCAGTTGCTTTAATTGTGTTTTAAAATCGGTATTACATTCTAGCACCGGTCTTTTAACCGGTGCTCCATAGTTAGAAAAAAGTTTATGTGTCTGCTCTCAGGTTGTAACAAAAAATATACCAAAGCAACGTCATAGAACTGCTTTCCACAAAAGTAAGCACTAATATTCCGTTCTAGCACCGGTCGAATAACTAGTGCTCCATAGTTAGAAAAATATTTAAGCGTATGCTCTCGGGTTGTAAAAATAATAATACCAAAGCAGCGTGAGGCAGCTGCATTCCACAAATGTTAGCACTAGTTTCACTAATTTATAGCACCGATCCACGTCATTAATGCTGCACAAATCTTGATGAAATATGAACCCTTGATTTCCCCTATGTTGATTTAATCTCAACCCTTCAAAAATTGTCTATATAAACCAAACTTTAAACCCTAGCTACTCACTCCCTCATTTTCCTCTAATCATCTCATCCCCCTACTCCACCGTCTCTCCATTTCCGTTGCCGCCTACTCCCTCCTCCCTCCACAACCATCCTCTTCATCACCCCTACCCCCTGCCGTTTCCTACCTCCACTACCCAACCATTACCGTTGTCGCTTTACCCCTCCCCCATTCATAACCGCTTTTTTCCTCCTGCAACCGCTCTAGTCTTTTTGTATGATGATGGTTTTTTAATTGGTTGTGTTAGATTTGTTGTCTGGGTAATTGATTTTTAATATGTCTTTTTTTTCTTTTTTCTGTTTTGATGGGTATGTTGGATTTTCAATCACGTTGTCTTTCAATTGGTGTGTGATTTTAGCATTTTCGTACTTGTGGTTTGTACGATATTTTTTTACTTTTTTTAATGAAATTGAAAGTGTATTATATATATATACACACACACAGATATAGTTCCTTGCATATGGTTGATTGTTGGGTTTATTTTTTGCTGTGAAATAATTTTGATATATAGATGATTGTATCGTGTTTAGGGGTTTGTGATAATTAGAATTTGTATCATGTTGATCGTTTTAACTGGTATGCACTGTGATATAAACTGTAGATTGGTACTATGTGATTATAAATTGCAGAATCTGTACCTAGTTATAGAAACTGTGATTTAAATGTAGAATTTGTACCATGTGGTATAAACTGTGATTTTCTATGTAACTATGTACGAACAATTGTATAGGTTTTTTTAGATTAAGGTATTTTCTGTATTTGATTTGATGATTTCTAGTTGAATTTTAAAATGTTGAGATATTGCTGGTTAACAGTGCCGAGGAAGGCTGGAGTGTTTGACATAGTTTGGTTAAACACTCCATGTTTCCTCGGTCCTGTAAAGCTGCTTCATTTTGACATTTTAAATGAAGAAGCATTAGTTATAAGGCACTGCATTGGTTGCCTTCGAATTATGTATTTCCCTTTAACTATGTAATGCTTTTTCGATTACAAAAAGTGTTGTAACATTTGTACCCTTTGATTCGATTATTTCTAGTTGATGTTTAAACTATTGAGATATTGTTGTCTATCAAGGTCAAGGAAACTTAGAGTGTTTGACATCGTTTGTTAATACACTCTTTGGTTCCGTGGCCCTGAAAAATTGCTTCATTTCGACATTTTAAATGTAACATTTGTACAATTGCGGAGAAATTTTAGTGTATGAGCACCGAGTAATTTGGTGTGTCTACTTGTTTAAACAATAGGTATACACGCCAAAAGGCTTGGTACTTAAATGCTGCATCATTTTGACATTTTTAGTCTTTTTCAAGTTTATGGATAAACTGTGGAGAAGTTACAGCCTATGGGCCACCGGAGCAAGGAGTGTTTGACATGGTTTGCTTGGTTTGTTTTAACACTCCTTTCCTTGGTGACCCCGAGAAACTACTTCATTTCAACATTTTCAATAAATAAGCATTAGTTAAAGGGAACAACTTAGGTTGCCTTCAATTAATGTATTGCCTTCTAACTATGTAATGCTTATAACATTTTTAGAACTCTTCCATTTCAAATGTGGAGATTTTGTTGTCTATGAGCATCAAGTAGACTTGGTGTGTTTATCATTAGCTGTTTAACATTAAATCATTGTTGATGTTAAATACAGTGTTAAAGTATAGTTATACAGACCAAGTTTCCTTGGTGCTTAAATGCTGCTTCAGCACCGGTATATCAAAAACCGATACTGTAATATCAAATTTCCAGCACCGGTTTCGATGACCGGTGCCATAGTAACTACATTTCAGCACCACCTTACTTGGGCACCTGTCGAAAAGAGGTACGAACAACTAGTGCCATAGCCCCTAGCGACCGGTGCCATTGTGGGGGTGCTCCCAGCAGTGTTGGCACCTTATCTATGATTTTAAGGCCTCTTACAACCCTAACTTGCTACTTTTTAGCTATCTCTACATGCAACCTATCAAAAAACTTTATGTAATCAGCTAAGACTGGTGCGATGGAAAGTAAGTCAGAGTAATACTTGGATCTCTCGTGCACACACTCACACAGATGCAACGTACTCCCTTACCCATTCTAACATCCAGGTTTCTCTTCCCAATGGGGCATCAATATTTTCATCATACATGAATATAGCCAAAAGTGTGTGCCGATGTGGTTGTCTATTCATGCCTTTCAAACATTCAAGAACAATTATGATAATATTATGAACACAAAATTAGGATGAACTAGAGAATCTCACAAAACATAAGTTAAATTATGTGCTACAATTATCCCTAAGCAATGGAAACTACTCCATAGATATGGAATTCAAATATGGTTTTGAATTCCACATCTAGAATGCACGCAAATAAAAGGAAAGAAAAGAAAAGAAAAGGAGAGATCGTTTCTCTCCCTAAAAGTTGCTCTCCTAATAGCCTATTCTACTTTGTACATGTTTAACCTAGTAGACTAAGGTCATATTTATAGAAGGGGATTGAGCTTAAAAATAGGCCTAAAATAGGCAAATAGTGACTAAACCCTAGTTCAGCCGCCCATATTCTGATCTCCTTCTATCATGCATTGAGGTCCGTTGCCTTCGTCCACTAACATTCTGGAGATGAATGACCCTCGATCTCTTTTACCATTCTTTCGAACGGCCTTCAATATCTTCTACCGCTCTTATGAATGGTTTTCACATAGAATGTAACAAAGATTACCCACGGGTGACCCACTACAGATGATCAATTGGAAGATCTAGGAGCCTGTGGATACAAGATGTCCATTAGTACTAATTAAGTCTACAAAATGCAGGATTTGGACAAAAAAACAAACATGGCTGTCTAAACCCCCTGTCATGTAAAATCAACTAATGCTAGAAATCTGCTAAACAAAACATGCTAAAAACTATGCCGGATGCAATAGCTAATGCACGCAAAATGAATCACATCGGTGGCTATGGTTGTGCTTCTAGAAGATTGCATAAGGGATTTTTGGCTATATAAGATGATCTCAATTTGTTTGTTATATGCAATACTTGAGCAAGCTTGGTGAGATAGAACATAAGCATGTTCATAATTTGTCTAGCAATGGACTATGATTAGATCCTTACTTGTGTGGACATTTAAACGTTCTTGCATCCTTATAGTTACTTGTTGATTGTAGTGTGTCGACTACATCATTGTGACTGTGATTGCTAAAAAATGTATAAGGATGCTTGGATGTTTGTCACTATATGTTGCATACTTTCGTGAGATAATTTCTTAGCGTTGATTGCATGATCGTATCTCTTATGTTCTTGTGCGTTTGACGTTGTCTTCTGTGTTGATAGATATGCCTCCAAAGAGATCGAGAGTTACTCAAAGTGCGGGTCCATACGCTCCACCTCCACCTTCACCACTGGCTCCCGAGCCAACATCGGTGCAACCTCCGGACTAATTTATGGGTTTGTGTAGAATCACCGGCAACTATGTGGAGAGGTGGGACTTGTTGGCTATACGGAAGGTCCAAGAGACAAATTTTGTTAATGTGGGAGCATTGGAGGCTCTTGGAATGAGAGAACCATTTCTTTGCCTCCCCACTAAGAGAAGCTTGGGTGGATTCATAACACATGCCACACCGACATATTGGAGATACACCCTGGAGTTCCTATCCACATTGTGGGTGTATATTTTGAGGCACGAGGAGACTTACGAAAGGTTCATCCAATTTCATCTCAATGACCAGTCCTATGAGATTACCCTCTAGGAAAATAAAGCTGCTTTTGGTTGGTCCATGATGGAGATCAGAGTACGGTTTGATGTGGAGGCCCTGTCTCACACTAACGAGGATAATTTTGAGTTCTGGTATACCGTGATGAGAAAATTGCGGGCCGTGAGAGACAAAAACATCATCATCCACCATGTTCTCTTCTTTGTGCATTACCTCTTGTCCACCACATTGTTTTGTCGGGCTGAGGCGACAAATGTGCCTAACGATGAGATCGCTACTTGTGGCAACTAACTAGAGAGGGCACAAGCAACAGGAAGTGGCCCGAGCTATGGGTTGCCAAAGTTATCGAGGCAGAGTGGAAGGAAGAGGGTGAGATATTGATGGGGAGCATGATTACCCTTCTTGCACAGCACTTGCGGATCAACACTCCTCCAGGTCTTCAGCACCTGGGCAGAGGTGAATCATACCGCATCACCCCTGGCATATATGAGCAAGCATTTCCACCTCATTAGGGACACAACTGAGCCTGGCGTATTCCACTGGTTATATGGGGCAAAGGGGATCACCTTCATGAAGTTCCCTCAGTCCCAGCGGACTAAGCTAGAAGTGGACACACCTGCTTCCGACTTGGAAAAAGACTCGGATGGAGTGTGCAGGGCTGCTTTTGAGCGGGAGCTATGGAACCTACCCTTGCCACCAGTCCAGACCAAGCAGGGCGCCCTTTCTTTCACTCACCCCCATCGCATGATGATCATATGCATGGTGAACCACATTCTCCGCCCAGCCACAACTTAAGCCGATGCACATTCTTAGTTCCCTCAGCCCCCCAGACTTTTACCCTAGATTGATGTAGACAATGGAAGCTAGCTTCAGCGGGCAGGCCAAGCATAACCTTTTTGTATCTCGCAGCTTGATGGACATGGATGACGAGACTGATCAGCTGTCCTCCCAGGTCTATCACATGCAGTTACAAATGGGTGGCACTAAGGTCCCGGAGCCCTGGCCACAGAGGCATTGGGATAGGCACAGAAGAATGTGGAGTGGAATGCATAGTATGAGCAGTGCAACCTCGGCGATGGTGATTCTTCACCCCATTCTTGATTGTGAGTCATTTGCACTTCTCACTTTGATTTTTATTTTTTTGTCTTTTTATGTATACATTGAGGGCAATGTAATGTTGTAAGTGTGAGGAGGAGGTTGAATGACTTGCATGCATGTAATGTTGATCTTGGATGCTTTAGCTACTTATGCTTGGAAAAACATGAGAAAATGAAAAAAAATGTAAATTTGAAAAAAAATAAAAAAATAAAAAGTTGAAAATCCAAGAGGTCAATTTCGGCAACATTGGGGACCCGTATAGGTCAAAAATCTGAAAGGGTAAGTAAAAGTGAGAGGCTAAATGTAGGTGAGATGTGAGCCAAAGAAACATTATGTGAGGCTAGGACGCTCCTAGGCAAAATGAGAGAGAGAGAGAGAAAATAAATGGATTTTTTTTACTTTCCTACTCATTTTCTGACATTTGAGTCATAAGGTTGCAGTGGTCATATGGATGGATCGGGTATCCTTACATCATAGAACTTCTTGGGATTGGGTAACTTAGCGGGAAAATGAAGTAGGGCTATGAAATTCTCGATTCTTTGTGTGCTTTGTGTTTGGGTTGATATATTGGTATGAAGTGGAGTATGTGCTTGAACCTCTTCTATGGTTTTGACTTCATTTTGTTCCATTAAACTTTAAGATTATCAATTCCGGATTTGGAAATTTTTTTATGGGTAGTAATGAACTGATAAGTGGTAGGTTTGGGTAGATTTAGGAATTGGGGTTGTGTGAAAAAAATTCTCATTTGATCTTTGATTTTGGTATTTATGCTAATGAGAGTTTTTCCGAGGCATTGATTGGGGGAATATTAGAATAGGATGTGGATATGCGAATATCTTTGTGTTCTTGAATCTTTTCTTACTCGAGGACGAGTAAGGTTCAAGTGTGGGAAGATTTGATGTGTCCATTTTATATGGTTATTTTGAGACTTTTGAACTCACTTTTGTGTCTTTGTGTTATCTAGACCTTGTAATTTTCTTTGAAATTCTCTTAGGAGAGTTAAGAGAGACTTTTAGCCTGTTATAACTTTTATAGGGAGTTTTGTGTGACAAGGCAATTGTGCAAAGATTTGGAGCTTTGAAGACTTTTGAACACTTGAAGACTTTTGAAGACTTGAAGACATGAGAAGAAGTGGTGGAGAGGAATCCATGAGACTAGAAGAAGAAAGAAATCAAGATGTTGTATTAGGCCTCCATCGCGAGTCGTGAAGAGTACGTCATGAGTTACGACAGACGTGTGACCAGAATCCTTTGTCATTTTTCTTGTACTATAAATAGAAAACTTTATACTCTCTCTCTTGCAACTCCTTCTTCCCTGAATTTTTCACCTTTCAAAACCCTTTTCTTCATCTTTTTCATCTTATTTTACTTTGGATTATGCTTAGTCCATCTTTGATTATTAGCATTGATTTTAGTAGCAGAGTTAATCACTTAATTGATTGAAGCTTACAAACCCATGTAGTGAGATTCTCTATTTTGCTCTTTCATGAACATTTGTTGCTTAGCATTTATTGTGTCACTAATGTGTACGTTGATATCATTTATTCTATGGGTTGTTTGAGAATATGAAGTGTTTGTATGATTAAAGTGTTATGAGGTTAGAGATGTGCACAATTTCTTTGCTCTTTGAAATGAAAATCCAAGAACATGGAATTAGAACTTGTTGTGTAATGTGATGTTAATCTTTCTAGATGAGTATGTTAATGTGGTTTGTTATCATATGTATCCTAGTAATAAAAGGTTGAATCTTGAATGTTGATTGTTTTAGGTAAAACCTAATATTGCTTTATTTGGTTAAATAGCTAGGATTTGGTAGAATGCTTGTAGTTGCTATCAATCTATGGTTACCTGTGTGTGATTTCATTTATGAAATACCTTTAGGCGTTGTTTGTCTAAAGTGATCATTAATGATGTTTGCAAATAGTCGTTGATTGCTTTTGCAAATTACTTTTAACAAGAAATGAATGTTTATCTTCGAATTGAATTGATAGCATTCACCACAGGCAATTAATGTGAATGAATGGGTGAATGAGTCTATGATCTATAAGAGCTTTGGAAGTGGGAAACAATAGCCCCCGAGACTTTCTCATTGTTGATTTTATCATCTCTTTATAGTTTGTTGCATGTTTAACTTGATCTCTTGTTTAAGATAGTTCTTTGTCTTTAATTTCATAATTTAAAAAAAAACTATTTACTTGCTTTTATATGTATATATATGCTATTATCCACCTCATATGCACGAAACCTTAGGAAAATCCCTCTTCTTCGTGGACGATCCCGATTTTCCAATATCTACTTAATTTTAGTTAGGAAGCACTTTAGGGCTTATATACTATTACTTTGAGAGGTACGGTGATGACCTCCCAACAACACTCCCAGTCGACAGCCCATGCCAAACGACATGGGCACGCACAATCAGAAGGCCGAGGACCAAGCCCTGGCTGACGGTCCATGTCAGCTGACACAACCCGTGCAAGGGCTGGCCAGCACGACCGTACCAACCAGCACAGCCCGTGCCGTAGCCAGCCAACACGACCATGCCTGGCAGCATGGCCTATGGCATAGCCAGCCGGCACGGCCGTGCCACGCACGACTGCCTGCTCCAATTTCGGCTGCTAGGGTTTTTGGCCTCGTTTTGGGCCTTTTTCAAGGGTTATTTCCCTACTACTATAAAAAGAAGCCTATGTCTATTAGGGTTGAAATTTGGCTCATTATTCTATCATTCAAGAGTAGGTAGAGAGAGAAAGGGAATAACTCTTTTCTCTAGTTTATTTCTTTTCTCCTTGTTTTTGCCCAAGGGTATTGAATTCAATGAAATACTTGGGTTCCATGTATAGGGAGTAGTTCATTAACTTGGGGTTCTTATTTGTATTCATGATTTGGTTTTTGCTTTGAGAGACTTTTTAGATCTACCTATGTCTATGTGTTTATGATTATTTTGTTGGCTTGTTCTTATGATTCTTCCTAATTGCAAGATTGTCACCATGTTTGCATACACCTTAGTCTACTTTCATGTTGGCACATCTATTGATATCCCTCGGGGAGTGAAACCTAGATGTAAGCGGGTAACGATAGTTTGGAACCGTATGATTGTATGCATGTGGGTTATCGAGTTAATGTTACGATCGTCCATACACTAGTCTTAGCTGGTGAATAGGCCCAATGGTGTTACGGATAGAGATAACACTTAGTAGTAAATTGGTTAGTGTAATTCCCAACCTTAAAGCCATCAATAAGGCGCCTATCTATTTGCCTCTGTAGGCCTAGGGAGAAACATTCGTGGTGGAGTGCCTAGGACGTAATTGTACGGGGGAGAAACAGATCTGCACAGCAGCAGGGCCATTGTTGTACTCCCCTAGCTATAGAGGCGTCGCCAATAGAAGATTGCAAAAGCACCTTACGTGACAGGTATGGGGAAGTGTTGACCATCGACGACATTACGTGTCATGAGCACTCAAATAGGTTTGCATGTCTTGAATGTGAATGAGTTGAGGGTCAAAGCATATTACCAATCAAGCTATGCAAATATTTCCCAAGTGCTAGTTATATAGTTTTATTCTCTTGTGCTCTCGCATGTTTGTAGTAGTTAAACCCCCACCCAAATTTTAAAAAAAAACTGTTTTGCAATAGTCGCTATTCCTAACACACGGACGGATTGACGACCCAAATGTGGCTGTGAGGTTGGCTTTTGGACACCTAGCATCTCTGTGGACAAACCTTGTCTTGCCACTATCTACCCTCTATGTATAGTTGTGGGAACGGGAGCAGAATTACAAATCTTTTTATCTTTGTGAAGCCTTCGCCTCGGGCTAATTGATTGCCTAGAGGAGGAGGTGGATCAATAGCCTTATCTTAGTGGCTAAACTTACCTAAGATCTCAAAATTCAGTTTATGCATTTTGATGATTGTTTTGTGTTGCAGGACCTTAAGAATAGACGTTTCTTAGGAATTAGAAGATAGCAACAAGGCTTGTACATATTAGATAATACTTCATTCTGTCCATCTGGGATAAGGCATCATGTGCATCAACTAGAAAAAGGTTAGGCTTCTGCAATTTCTTCTATACACGGATTAAACCTTGTATCTATAAAAGCCTGGCATTGATGTTTGGCACAATAGACTAGGACATCCTTCACAGATTGTGCTGAATCATTTGGGCATAAAAGAAAAGCCACATTTTCCTTGTAGTGTTTGTCCCATGGCTAAACAAAGAAGACTGTTTTCCACTAAGTAGTTCAGTAACCAAAGAAATATTTCAGCTTATTCATATGGACTTATGGGGGGCATATCATATTTCTACCATCCAGGGTTCAAAATAATTTCTAACCATAGTTAATGACTTTAGCAGATGCTTATGGACTTACATAATGAAAACCAACGATTAAACATTGAATATAATGCAGTCTTTTCTGAAAAATGATAGAACCACAATATAATGCCAAAGTCGAGATCATTAGGACTGAAAATGGTTCTGAGTTTAAAAACTCTTCAGTTTGTTCTTGGTTGTATGATCTTGGTATAATCCGCCAGAGATCATGTGTGTATTTACCTCAACAAAATGGGACAGTAGAGAGGAAGCACCAACATCGATTGCAGGTTGCAAGATCTTTGATGATACAGTCTAAAGTTCCCAAGTTTTTGTGGGGTGATTCTATAATAACTGTAACATACATCATCAATAGATTACCCCCGGCTTCGTTAAACTTGAAATTACCATATGAAATACTCCATAATCAGACACATGATCTGGATTCATTCAAAAAAATTGGATCCCTCTGCTTTGCCACAAACACCACCCCTCACAAGGATACATTCTAACCTAGAGCTCGGCCTTATGTTTTCATAGGATATCCTGTAGGACAAAAGGCTTTCCAGCTTTATGATTTCCTTAATAAAAGAACATAGTAGATGCATCATCTTCCATGAAGCACATTTCCCATTCACACACAAGTCAACTAAGAAAAGTCCCCCATCTTCACTGCCTTTGCCAATAGTTTTAGTTGATCGGTTTCTCGATCAAACTGATCATACATACTTGGAAAAATTATGATATACATGTTTCCACATCAAATTGATCCTCCTCTACTTGAAACTGACCCATCTCCAACTCAGATAAGACATAGTTCTGGGATCAGAAAGAATCCAACCTGGACCACTGATTTTGTCACAAATAGCACACATTGTATACACTCACAGATATCACATACTGCAACACATAGGGATTTTGTTGCTAAACTTTCTTAGGTTCAAGAGACTTAAACATGTAAAGCTGCAAAAGGAATCGAAGAATGAGAAGAGGCAATGCAGCAGGAACTAACAGCTCTTGAGGTTAACAAAACCTGGACTATGGTGCCACTGCCACCTGGATCAATTGGATAAAAGTGGATAATCAAGGTGAAATATAGGTCTGATGGAACCACTGAAAGGTATAAGGAAATATTAGTAGCAAAAGGATATAATCAAAATGTTACAATGGCACCTAAATTAACACTTTTACGAGTATTACCTTAGGCGATGTTACATTAGATCTAATGTAACACTTTTTAAAATTTAGGTAACACTTTTCAATATTTATGTAACACTTTTCAAAAGTTTAAGTAACACTTTATAAGTTATTGTAACATTTTAAATAAGTGTTGTAGGGAAAGTGTTACATTAGCCTTAGTTTGTAGTGGTGCTCAGAGAGTATCAGAATCATAAATGTATAGTGTATGCTTAGGGTTGATGTTATAATAAACATTTATTTAGTTATATGTTGCATTTGCTAGTATTTAATTAGTGGTTATTAGTTAGTTGTGCTTCAAATGACTTTTTATTTTTGTTGTTGATTGTTAATTTTGAAAAAGGAGTTAATTAGTTATATGTTGCATATTTTTAGTATTCATTGTATACTAGGTCATTGCACCGTATATGGCTTTCTGTTTTCATTTGTTGTTGATTGTTAATTTTGAATACGGAACTGTGTTTGTATACTTACATGTTACACTTGTTAGTGTTTACTGGAGTAGTTTGTTGTACCATGTATGGCTTTTTATTTTCATTTGTTGGGTTTATTTACTTATATGTTGCATTTGTATGTATTTAGTGTGTACTAATTAGTTGTACCGTGAATGGCTTTTATTTTCAATTGTTGTTGGGTTCATTTTGAATTACAAAGTGCAACTATTTACTCATATGTTGCATTTGTTAGTAATCAACGTATACCTGTTAATTGTACTGTGTGTAACTTTTTATAAGAAAGGTACAACACTGTTAATTGGATCATTGGATTATAAGCATGTCCTGATCAGATTCGAACAAGTCAACGACTACCAAAGATGCTGGATCAAGGGCCTATGGAGTTTCAATGGAATCCAAATGAAGGTGCTCAAATGGTCACCAGACTTCTCCACACATAGAGAATCGCCAATCGTCCCAATCTGGTGCACAATCAGGGAAGTTCCACTTTACTATTACAATACTTCGTCGATTGAGGCTATTGGTAATAGTATAGGAAACTTCATTAAGAAAGATCTAGCTACTGAAATGTTAACTAGACTCTCTGCTATTAAACTATGTGTGGAAATTGACCTTCAGAAACCACTTAACAATATCATTAGATTAGGTTCGGTATCTAATAATAGGAAATACCCCATTGAATATGAGGACATTCCTCTGTACTGTGATCATTGTGCTAAGTTAGGCCATTCCCTCAGCCAATGTAGAGCTATCCCCCAGAACCACACCCAACCACTATGGCAAGTCACTGGGAATAAGTTCAATAAGACACCAAATATGATTACTGAAATCCAGTCCCTTAACAATTCCCATAATAAAGGCCAACTAAAACACCAGCTAGGCACAACAAACCCTACCCTAAATCCATCCTCCTATCTACCACAACTTTTAGAAGTGGGGTCTGGCAAAAATGCCCCACAATCATCCCAATCCCCTCCAACCCTGAATCTAACAAACTCACCCCCTGCAGACCCTCAATCACCACTCACAAAACTGTTAAATGCAACAGCTCTAACTACCCCAAACATGGCTCATATGCCCTATGCAAAAGATGATATACAGATAGGTTCCCACGAGCTTACTCTCCATCAGATTTCATATACTAACCCTTCACTTTCTCAACAAAGAAAGATGGAAAACAGATTCTCTTTATTGCAGGATATGGAACCCCTTTCACAAACAGAAGACTGCCTTGATCAGGAATTGCAGGATACGGAGGAGGAAGATAGTACTTACACAGACAACCCCCACCCTCACCCAGCACCATTGTCTGGTCAAACACAATCAACAGGTAACAAAGACTCCCGAGGTAAGTCTAAACAAAAAAAGAATAATTATCTAAGCCAGTTGAACAAGATGATGTTAAGATTAGCTACTAAAAGTCATAAATCATGTGAACAATGATACACACCATTACCATTATTTTTTTAGTTTGGAACCTAAGAGGTATGGAATCTTCAATGCTCAGATTGAA
This sequence comes from Rubia yunnanensis, assembly GCA_037428765.1. Classification (NCBI taxonomy): domain Eukaryota; kingdom Viridiplantae; phylum Streptophyta; class Magnoliopsida; order Gentianales; family Rubiaceae; genus Rubia; species Rubia yunnanensis. The sequence goes on along the minus strand of CM075061.1, from coordinate 40,525,778 downwards.
ACATCTAATCAAACAAAAGAAAATTCAACTCTTATGTATCATTGAATATATGCATGATAACAGCCAATGTCATTTCTATATGGAAAAGCTTAATTACTCACATAATCTCCCTCTACACAATGGCAAAATTTGGCTTATGTGGAATGACTCTCTATATGTCTCTCTGATCTTCCACCATGATCAGTTTCTATATGCCAAAATCACTTAACCCTGCTCAAATACTGACATGGAAGTTGTTTTTGTTTATGGCCTTAGAACTAGGGAAGGTAGGAAAGCATTATGGAATAACCTTAGTCTCCTACCGAACAATGATACTATTTACATAGGAGATTTTAACACAACCACCTCACTTGCAGAGTATAAAGGCCCTAGCTCCCCTAATTTAGGTAGTATCAGGGATTTCAATAACTGGATTAACTCTAAAGGAATTCAGGAAATTAACACTGTGGGGAATTTACTCACATGGAAAAACTCTAGGCTAAGAAACCCCACCTCTAAGAGATTAGATAGAGGATTATGCAATATACGGTGGAGCACTGAATTCCCAGCATCCTCTATCCAAATTCTTAACAGGCAATCCTCAGATCATTGCCCTCTTTTCCTACAAGTTTCAACCTCAGTCCCCTCTCATCCTAAGCCTTTCAGGTTTATAAATGCCTGGTTTAATAGACCAGAGTTCATTAACCTAATAAAGGACAGCTGGTCCACCCCTACTCCCCACTCAGGAATGCTAGGACTATATCTAAAATTGATTAGACTTAAGAAAATAATTAAGACTTGGAATAAGGATAGTTTTGGTAATATTGACTCTAATGTACTCACTGTTGAGGAAAACCTGAGATTGCAGGAAATTACCCATGATTCCACCCACTCAGAATCAGACCTAATCAAACTTAATTAGAAAAGAGTCTTATTAATTAGAGCTTTAAAGGAACAAGAAAAATTCTGGAAACAAAAATCAAGGACTAATTGGATTAAACTTAGAGATAACAATACACAGTTTTTCCATAAACAGTAAAAGATAAAAACTGCAGGCTACATATCTCAAAAATTAAAAACAGACAGGGACAATGGCTAAATAATCACACAGAAATCCAAAAAGAAGCCATTGACTACTTTTCTGAACCCCTATCTGAGCCTAACCTACCAGTTAACAACAGCTACTACCCTCATTTTCTCAGCCAAATACCTACCATAATCTCTGAACAGGATAATTTCTCCCTGTCTAAACCAGTTTCAGAAGAACTTAGACTAGTGGTCATGAGCTTGAATAAAAAACAGTTGCCCAGGTCCTGATGGTTTCTCATGTAAATTCTATACCAAATGCTGGGGTTTCATTAAAGAGGATTTGAAATCTGTAGTTAATGATTTCCTCTTAGGCTCAAGATATGCCAAGAGGCATCACCAGCACTTGGATAGCCTTAATCCCAAAAAAACAAATCCCCTCCTCTTTTTATGATTATAGGCCAATCAGTCTTTCAAATGTAGCAAACAAGATATGCTCTAAGGTGCTAATGGAAAGGCTGAAACCCTATATGGAAAAATTAATTTCACCTAATCAAACTGCTTTCATGAAGAACAAGGACATTTCTAATAATATACTCTATCTTCAGGAAATGATTAGGTTTTTAGATTAAAAAAAACAGAATCCCTAACTATATACTTAAACTGGACCTTAGAAAAGCTTTTGATAGGGTTAATTGGAACTTCTTAAAAAGCATACTTTGTAGATTTGGTTTTACAGGTAACTTTTTGAATGCTATGATGAATAACCTCTCTCAGGCACATTTCTCAGTGCTCATGAATGGTAACCCGGTTGGCTTTTTTAAAGCTACCTGAGGCATCAAACAAGGTGATCCCTTATCTCCCTTTCTCTCTAACATTTTCTCTGAAGCTTTCTCTAGAAGTCTATCTTTCATCTTCATGAATAACAAGCTTAAGTACTATCAGGTCCCCTCTGCCATCACACCAGCCTCACATTTAAGTTATTCTGATGACAACATTATTTTTATGCAGGCCTCAAAACCAAACCTAATAAGGATCAAAGCTTTCTTAGAAACTTTTGAATTTACTTCAAGTCAAAAAATTAATTATGAAAAGTCTGATTTCTATATTAGTAAAAGAGCTACGCCTGCAAGGATAAATCAGATTAGGACAATCCTAGGAATGAAAAAAGGTTTTTTTCCATTTAAATACCTAGGTTGCCCAGTTTTTAAAGGAAGAACACTTAACACATATTTTCAACCACTGCTGGAACTTATAGATAAGAAATTCATGAACTGGAAAAACAAGTGGTTAAGTCCAAGAGGTAAACTGGTTCTCATTCAATCATGCATATATTCCATTCCACAACATATATCGTCTGTCCTAAAGCCCCCTAAATAGATAATTAAGACACTGGAGAGGAAAATGTCCAAATTCTTTTGGGGAGAAACTGAAGGAAAAATGAACAAAGTTTGGAGAAAGTGGTCTGACCTAGGTGCACATAGATTTCAGAATGGTCTAGGTTTCAGATCAATCCAAGCAATAATTGACTCATGTTCCCTCAAACTATGGTGGAAAAGCCAACAGGGAACCACCATGTGGGCTAAATTGATATGGTCGATACATCAAACACACAGAAAATCCCAAACTTGGAAGAGAATTTGCATTGTTAACTCTTTTGCTTAGAATAATCCTTTGGTTATACATGGCCAAGGTAACTGCAACTTCTGGACTGCTAATTGGTGCCCAAATGGACCACTCAGTAATTGTGTCCCTTCCACTGTCCTATCTACACTTTCCTCTTGCACAGTAGTTGATTTCATCAATGATAAAAGTCATATCTTAACTCAGATTTCTTCTTATTTAGAACATGATACTCTCATCTTTTTGCAGGAGGCAGAAATTAATAGGGAAAGAGAGGGTAAACTGATCTGGAAACCGGATGAGACTGGAGTTTTTACCTTCAGATCAGCTTATAAGGTGCTCACACAATTACTAGGTACCTTTCCTGCAACTAAACTGATATCGAACCCCAGGTTGCAGAAAAAAAGTTCAATTTTTACCTAGAAAATGCTAAACTCCTTTTTGCCTTTTGACGATGTTTTAATCAAATGTGGATTTAGCTTAGCTTCTAAATACCCAGCATGCAACCAAGCTGATTCTCTTAAACATTTTTTCACTTCATGTCACCTGGCTCAAACTATATGGAGTGATACTTCTGTTTTCGTGGGACATAACTTTCACACCCTAGACAAATTAGCTAATAGATTCTTTGCATACTGGAACAACAATGATCTATCTAGAGTGCATAGAGTCATTTGTAGATTGCTGCCCTCTCTGATTTGTTGGTCTCTATGGAAAGCCAGAAATGCTTTCTATTTTGATAACAAAATTTTTTCAGCAACACATATCTGTAAAGAAGTAAGAGAGCTAATCTTTCTATCCCTTTCAGCCAAGCCTTGCTTCTCAGACAAACACCCCAAAATGAACCCTCCCATCTCCTCACTGATCCCACCCCCCAGACCACCTCCAAAACCTTCCATCTCCATTGTCTACTGGGAAAGGCCTGAACCTAATACTATAAAAGTCAATGTATATGCTTCCTGGTCTTCTACAAACTCAACAGTTGGCCTTATAGCCAGAGACAGTAATGGAAATCCATGCCTTATCAAGTCCACAAACATCTCTGCCAAATCACCACTAGAAGCTGAAATGAAAGCCATCCAATTTGCATGTCTGGTCCTCCCATCTCTGGAATGCAATTGCAACTTCATAATTGAATCAGACTCAATGCTGGCAGTGAATATGATTAACAATCCAATAAGAGCTAAATGGTCTCTCTATACTTTAGCTTCTCAAGTCCACTCCCCATTAAAAGATGCCACCCTCAATCATGTTTTCAGAGAGTGCAACTCGGTTGCTGATGCAATTGCTAAGCACAAATCCATTCACCTTGTGGATTTCAGCTTGAACCTTTCTAACACCCCTGCAAACATCAGAAGCCTTATCAATCTAGATAGGAATTATACCCCCAACATTAGAACTCATATGCATGCTTCTAAGGATGATTGATACTGCTGATTTCTGTTTTCCTCTTCCTTTTATACTTTGTCTCAGGAACCTCTGCAGTTTTCTACACTCCCAGAATGCAAATATGGCATGGTATGTGACGCTCCACTGCTCCAGCATCACACCCCCTCCACTGCTGCACTGCTCCAATTGCTCCACTGCTCCAGCATCTCCTACTGATTAAACAAGAGGCCGTCTGAATGTTACTGTGCAGTAGTTCTTCACACCTGGGTTCCTGATTGCAATACTCCTCACCCAGTATTATTCATCAGACTGCCGCCTTTGTCTCTCCCAGATTTTCTGTCTATTTTGAAATAGCAGAATGGTAGTTGCCTGGCCAAAGTAAATAATTAACAAATGGGGTGGGGATTTCTTACTTTGGAAACGCAACTACTATCTCTTTCTCTTTATCACATATGTAATTCCTACTACAAGCTATAGGCTCTAGATGCTAGCTATTCTTTTGGAGGCAATGAGGTTGCCTCAGTAGAAAGTCTGCAAAACTATCTCTCTGTAATTATATCTTCTTTTCAAATGTTTAGGGACCCTTAAATATAATCCTCCACCCGAGGGTGTTTAATTCAAAAAAAAAAGTAGGCTTGGAGGCACTGGTAGTGTGTACCGGTGCTAGAATCTATATTCCAACACTGGTATACACTACCGGTGCTACAAATCTACATTCCAACACCCCCCTAGTTAGGCACCGGTATCTCAAAGGGTCGAAATATCAGTGCATATGCTTGTTTTTACCGATGCCAGTAAATAGGTGATCAATAAAAAAATATGAGCACTCATTAGTTACTAATAAAAATTAGAAATCAAAATATTTATTAACACGCAAAATGCACTAAAATATCGAACTAAAATATAGGGGAAAATGTGAATTGAATTCAATGAGAGCTCAATACTACTATTCAATTAAGGTAGTTAAAACTCAGTCGCATCAATCTACTAATATAAATAAGTTTTTTTTAACCTTGGTAGCTACATAGATTTAAAAAACTAACTAACTACATGGATTACAAGGAAAGATTCCTAATCTAGCACATGGCATCATATTGTTTTTCTCCATGGAAAAGATTGAGGAAGACTCTGTATTACCTGAACATTGGTTCGCATTTACACAATTATCTATAATTTGTCACCACAAATTAAAAAAACACAAAAGAACACATAAGTAGCACAAGACGAAAAGACACCATAAGTCAATAAAATAAAATGTGGCAGATTTAGACATTTTAAGATTCAGACATTTTAAACTTTTCAATAGAGCCAATATTTTGAGGGATTTCCACAATCGGATGCAATTCTAAGGTACAACAACTAAATATTCAAACACCCTAAAACTAATTGAAGAGAAACATAATGGAGTAGCCTAATTCTATACTCTTAATCTACCTAATCCAACTTTCTTAAAATGGATTTAATAGTCCCAACAACAATGATCATTTTGCTAAACATTAATATGTAGTGACATTTCATTTCTAGCTGGGCAGAACCAAAAAATTGCACCATTGCAACAAAAATAGCAATATATAAATAAGAGATGGAGCAATGTAAAAAACTCTACATGTAGCACCTTTTGGGTCTATTCCGTTTGGGTTCGGGGAGCCTAATAAATTCCTCCCATCTATCCGGATGGTTTAAAATTAAAAAAAAAAAAAAAGAGATGGAGCAAGGTACATATTTCATTACATCCTTCATATGCATCTCTATTCGGTATCAGAGCTTTTCCATATATTTGAGAGCTGTGCATATTACAACATAATTGACATACATCGCTAAAACCAAACTTAGCAGCATGTTAGGCACTGAAATGAAACACCTGAGATATCATTTGCTTAATTTCTTCTATGTGATCATGTACACAATCCATACACACATACAACATATACACTCACGCACAAAAATACACACTCAATAGACAGCAAGCACCGGCACAGTAACGCGCGAAGAATCACAAAAATCAAAAGCACAAGTTATAAACAAGGCAATAGACTGACTAGAGGCATAAAACTTAAAAGTCGAAACTCAAAGGCCGGTTAACTAACCAATGGCCTAACCAAACTAACCAACCAACTCAGATGACTAACAAGGACTCTAAATCAACGATTATTACAAAGCTAACAAATTTCTACTTTTTATCGTAGCTGGCAAGAATATATTCAAACCACCAAAAAAAGGTAACTATTTTAAAAATACATACCAAATTAGGTCGAAGTCGGAGACTAGTGAGACTTAAAAATAACATTGTCATCAGCTGGAATATTTTGTTTCTACGGCGAATGATTAACATGCTTATCATTCGTGTCCCGGGTGCTTGAAACCGAACTGACCTTGCTCTACGGCGACCAAATCGTGGGCGTCGCAGACACGCTACTCGTCGGCGACAAGGGGATGAACAACATGCCTGGAGCCTTCCATGGAGTTCTCAAATGCCACCAGACCTTGTGCGTTTGTCATCTTGGAGCGGCCGTCATTGCTGAAGGTTCAGTGCGGTGGTGGTACTGTGAAGGGTGGCAGTGACGATGAGGGTGGGAGGGAGTATGAGGGTAGGGTGGGAGGGAGTACGAGGGTAGGGTGAAAGAGCCGGTAAGGGTGGGAGGGAGGATGAGGGTAGGGTGGGAGAAACGATGAGGGTGGGAGGGAGGAGGGGGTGTGTTAGATTTAGAGTTTCAGATTCAATATATGTACTCCCTCCGTCCCAAATTAAATGGTATGAGAGAGAATTTTACGCTCATCAAGAAACTTATCTAATCGTTAATATGTTTGATTACGTATAATTATGACATACAAAAAGTTACTTTTTAGAAACTACGTGTTGCGACGAATCAAACCATATAACATATGATAATATTATTGTTTATATATCTATTCAAATATGTGGTCAAAGTTGGACATGAATAGTGACATTTTATGAAGTGTACAGTTTAATTTGGGACGGAGGGAGTAGTACAAAGTTTTAATAGTTTGGATTTAATCAACAAAAGAAATTAATTGTTCAGATGAAACCAAGTATGGAGCACTGGTATGCCAAAATGGCCCATACCGGTGCCTATGTATATGAAATGTAGCTGCTTAGAGATGCTTTAAATAATTTTTTTTTAAAACTTTTTTGAACTTGAGAGAAAACCTGGATTTTTTTCTGAGCAGAAAGCACCGGTACAAATACCTGTGCCCAAACAGCTCATACCGGTGTCTATGTATATGAAAAATAGCTTCTTAGGGCTTCTTTAAATGGGGTACATTTATTTTTTTTTTTGACCCAAAAGCAAATCTGGGAAAATATTTCTAAGTGTGGAGCACCGGCGTACATATTGGTGCCTAAGTATCTAATACCGGTGCTGAGTCAAATATTTCAATATTTCAAACAATCCCCTCCAAAAATTTGAATAAAAATTCAATTTCCATCCATAATGTAGCACCTTTATGAATGAATAATAATGCTGATGCTAGTATTATTTGATCTCTAAGTTAAATTTTTAAATTTTACTGTTAGTTCCATAGAAGAAATTTGGAGGTGGCGAATCACAAAATTGAAGACACTAAAATGCAATTAAATACGTGATAATCGCGTCTTTGAAATTCGAGGTACATTGGATGAACAGAAGAGCATCTAACATATTTATCGAAAATTACGCTATGGCCAAAAAATTTGTTACGACATTATCCTTCTCTCAAAGATACATGATTTTTGTTATTCCTGCATAAATATAGGTGTAGAAAATATGTGAATTTTTTAATGAAAATTTGAAAAGCGCTAGTACATTTTCTAGAGTAACTTAGAGTTTATTACTTAGAAGTAAGAAAGAAATATCGAAAAGGATTGTGGATATGTTCCCTTTGTAGCCCTTGTCAGCACCTAGAAATTTCTCTCCTTGCTTTGCCAACCTTAACTCCTTGAATGCCACTTTGTGGTTAGGAGGAGCTCGAGGAGGTATCAAATCCTCGACCATCCCCTTTTCCCGCTGAAATTGGTTAGCATAGAAAAATAATTTAGCACTGACATATCATTGACAAAATTATGAAATTCATCAGGATCCTCCACAAACTTATCAATAAGAGATTCATGCTCATTGGTAACACAAGAAGGTTCAAGAATATCATGCTCATCAAAAAGTGTCACACATTTGCATATAAGAGAAGGTTTTGTTGAATCAAGCCTAGATTTGTAAATGTTGAATTCCACATTGTCTATGTCATCCTCTAGAGTCAAGATTCCCGAGTGGACATCAATTTTAGTCCTAGATGTTTTTAGAAAAGGTCTCCCCAAAAGGATTTGGGGTGCACTTCCATCATGCGCTACATCTAGGACATAAAAGTCTGCAGGAAAAACCAATTTGCCTACTCGCACCATCACATCCTTTACTAGCCCATAAGGGCTAGCTTGGGAGTGATCGACGAGTTAAAAAATACTCTAGTCTCCTTAAATTCACCAATTTTAAGACATTCAAATAGACCAAATGGTATCACATTGATAGAAGCTCCTATATCTATCATGACATGTTCAACAAGTGTTCCACCTAAAGAAATTGGGATAAAAAACATTCCGGGGTCATCACATTTCTTAGAAACATTCTTATGATTCAAAATGGCGACTTCCCTAATTTTTAACTTCCCTAACTTCTTAGGTGGTCTACGCATATTCTTAGTACATGCAACCTTAAGAATTTTAGCATATGAAGGCACATTGTCAATCAATTCCAAGATAGGGATAGATACTTCCACTTTTTCGAAGACTTTCCGAATGTTGGCCTCATTTGTCTCCACTTTCAGCTTTCCCCTCAAAGCACTTGGAAATGGAGGTGAAATAGAAACATGGAGGTGGAATAGCAACTCGTGCTTCCTTGACAACTGCCTCTTCTTCTTCGAAATGTGCTCTGGTGGCCTCCACTAACTAGTCATCCTCTTGTGTCACCTTCTTGTGTCACTGATCAATGGCATCCAAGATCTCCCCCTATCCGACTTATAAATTGCGGTATGATTGTTGGATGGACCATCACCCCTAGGATAAGGTTGAGGTGGTGCTTGTCCACCCCTATATCCTTGAGGTTGACTGTCATCCCTCCATCAGAAATTAGGGTGATCTCTATACCTCATATTGAATGTATTTGCATAGGGGCCCAGTCTTGCTTCGCCTTGGTTCCCCCGGAACACTTGTTATTGACCCCTAGCAAATTGAGGTCTCTCCTGATTGTTGTAGTCCTCGGCATTCACTTCTTACACATCACCAACGACCTTGGGGCATTTTTCGAAGTGGTGGTCAAGGTTGCAAAATCCACGCATCTTAACTTGGTGCATCTTTCCTTGGAAAAGCTCTTTCATCATAGATACAAGAGCTTGGACCTACTCCTCTAACTTTGGTGTATGTGCAGGTTTATCCAAGACCTTAACCCTAGACCTTGGGCCAAATTGCCTTATCTCATTGGCCATCTCTTCAAAAAGTGCCATCACATTCTTTGGGATCTTGTTGGCTATAGAATTGTTGCATGCAGCATTTACCATTCTCATGCCTTCGTCACAAAAGCCTTCAAAGAAGTAATAAACCAAATCTCCTTCCTTGAATGGGTGGTAGGGGAAACTAACTAGGAGTCTCTTAAACCTCTCTCAATAACCATATAGGCTCTCAGTCGCTTCTTGAGTAATGTTGGGCAATTACTTCATCAACCCGGCCAACTTAGATGCTGGAAAGTATTTTTCTAAGAATCACCGCTTCATATCCATCCACGACCCAATGCAACCCGGTGGTAGATAATACAACCAATCTTTTGCTCCATCTTGCAGTGAAAAAGAGGATGCTCTCAAGTTGTAATCATCTTTCGACACTCCTGGTGGCTTTATATTCGTGCACACCAAATGGGATTCCGACAAATTTTTGTTCGGATTCTCTCCCACCATACTACGGAAAGTAGGAAGCTAATGTATCATCCCACTTTTCAGCTCACAGGTCACGTTTGGGGGCAAGGGTGGGAATGTGATACATAAGGGTTGGTTCTCTAAGTTTGGGGCCATAATCTCTCTCAAAGTGCGGTTATATTCTGCCATCTTGTGTGATGCTTCCTTAAAATTCAAACCCCTAGGTTGAGCCTCCAATCTAGTTCTCTTTATCCTTCTCCGATTACATGTGGAATTAGTTAGAGAATGCAAAGCACATAGATTTGTGGTACGAGTATGTATCATAAACTAGGGTCACACTATACTTCCATTGTCACAATAGCAAACACAATAAAAGTAACAAGAAAACTATGACCAAAACTCCACTCGTAGCAAACAAAACAAACAAAAGAAAAAACAATAAAAGACACCACTAACTACTCTACTAACATTTCATGCTCAACTAATACTTGAACTGAAAAGTATCCCCAGAAACAGTGCAAAAATTTGACCCACCCTCGACCCAATCGTCATTCAAAAACACGAGCCGAGGGGCTTATTAGTCAAATATAGATGATTTATAATTATACACCCCTTACTGCTAAGCTACCAATGGCTAGTAAGCGGAAAGCCCTGCGTTTGTCCACAAGGATGCTAGGTTTCAAGTATTAATTAAAACACAACCTCGTGCGGTCGTCAATCTGCACGAATGAATGAAATAGCTAGTAGTGTAGACATGCAACTGGAGGAAGGGGGAGGTTTGGTATTTTTAACTAACAACTACAAAGCATGCAATTAACAGACAAGTTAACTATTTATACTTGGAACTTAGGAATCATTCAGCAACATGATAATTCTAATGCTTCAATCCTTGATTCATTCGTACATAGACATAAAAAGACTTATCAGTGTGTTTACAACACATGGTGTAGCCGATGGCATACACTTCCCCAACCATGTCATGGTTGGTGCGCTTGCAACCCTCCATCGGCACTGCCATCGTAATTAGGGGAGTACAATGAGGTTTGACCATCATTGCAGGTCTATTTCTCCCCCCCATGCTATTATGTCTCGGGCTTCCAACACAAATGAAACTACTCCCCCAGGTCCTATATACGCTAGGCCCAAGGTTCGTAGGCACCTTATCTGTGATACTAGGGTTTCAACACAACACCTAGTTTACTACTATTCACTACGCGCAACCTCTCGGACAAAAGTTATAAATTTAGCTAAGACTGGTGCGATGGAAAATAGGTCAGAGCATTCTCAAATCTCACATGCACACACCCACGCAGCCTCGTTCTCCCCTACCCATTCTAACATCCGGGTTTCTCTTCCCAATAGGGCATCGATAAATGCACCATACATTAATACAGCCCAAAGTGTGTGCTTATATGCGGTGTAATATTCATGAATTTATAACATTCAAGAACAATCGCAATAATATCATAAACACAAAGATATGATGAATCTAATGAATCTCATAAAGCATTTATAACATACCAAGTGCCAAAATGAATCCTAAGCTAATCTAACTACTCCCTAGACATGGAATTCAAATATAGATTTGAATTCCACATATTTGGGAAAAAGCAAGAAGAAAAGAAAAGAAAAGATTACAAAACCTACAAAAGAAATTCCTTTCTTCTTTCCAAGTTCTCTTCAAAATGTGTTTCCAAATATGTTCCAACCTCTTTAAATGAGTAGACTAGGGTCCTTTATATAGTAGTAGGAGATTGGGCCTAACAATAGGCCCAGAATAGGCTAAAAGTAGCAAAACCATAGGTCGCCCGCCAAGGTTTTAAGGACCGGCACGGATGCCATGGTCCGTGAAACATGTATTGCCACAAGATGCCAGATCTACCACGGTCCATGAATGTTCATAGCTGCGGATGTGAAGCTTGGATCGTGCCACGGTTCATGAAGGTTTTCATGGACCGCAAGCAACATGCAGTTTTTATTAAGAGTTTTCCCGGGTCCGTGAAGGTTTTCACAGACTACGAATAGCTTGTGGCTTCTGCGAATAAATTTTGTCTCGTTCCACGAGGGTTTTCATGGACCGCCATCAGCTTGTGGTCTTGTTTAGAAGTTTTCTCGCTGTCCGTGAAGGTTTTCACGGATCGGCTCTATACTTTGCCAAATTCGTCAACTCTTCATCCCTTTGCTTCATGGCCCGGTGCTTTATCATGGCCCGATGCCTTTCCTTGTGAAGGTCTCGTGCTGGTCTTGTGTAGGTCTTCACGGAACCTCTGGATTCTTGTGTAGTGCGGGCTGTGAAAATTGTCACGGGCCGCTGGTGCTTGACCATGCGCGGTCCGTGACCGGTCGCTGGTGCTTCATTGGCTGAGCTTCGTTAGTCTGAATAGGGAGTTCTAGTAGTCGATTTTGTAGTACTCGAGAAGTCAAATCAAAATGAAACCAGCCTTGAAGGCTAATTTTCATGGATAATTCTCGGACTAAGGAAACACTCATCGGACCATGATTCACCATTTTCTCCTTTGACTGTCTTTACCTCCGAATTTGCCTAGCTTTGGCTTCAATCTCCTTCTACCACGCATTGATGTTTATGGCCTTCCTCTACTACCATTAAAATGTGAATGGCCTTTAAATCTTCTACCGTTAAAATTAAATGGCATTCGCAAGAATGTAATGTAACAAATAGCATTCACTGGCGAACTAGTAAAGATACTTATAATGAGACCAAGGAGCCTGTGAACACAATATGTCAATAATTACTAATTAAGTATAAAAAATGTGGGATTTAGAATAGAAAACCAAACATGGTTATCTAAACCCGATTTCATGTAAAATCAACTAATATTACCAAATCGTTAATCAAAAGTAACAAAAAACTATGTCAAATGCATTGTAAAGCATGCGAAATGGTGCAGATCACTTAGGTGCGGGCCACATGATTTCCGACACCCCGCTTGCTGGTCTTGGCACATTGAACTTGGAACGCTACTGGATGCCTAAAACAGGATGTCATACGCCCATACTCAACCACGTGGAGGGGTTCTTCATTTAGTGTTGGGGCATCTCCTTTGGTGCGGGCCATTGATGCCAAACCATCACGCCCGCGCTAACCCGCTGGTGCCTTTCATTCGCTATGGGAGAACAATTAGTCCAATTTGAGTGGTTTAGTAGTCAATTTTATAGTAATTGAGAAGAAGAATCCAATGAAACCAGCCTTGAAGGCTAAATCTTCTTGGCTTGTTCTCGGACTTGAGAACAACTCATCGGACCACGATTCCCCATTTCTTCGTTAGCCTCTTTGAATTCTGTTGCCGCCTATCTTCAGTTTCAATCTCCTTCTACCATGCATAGATGATCGTGGCCTTCGTCTACTACCATTTTAATCTGAATAGTCTTCGTCTTTACTACCATCCTTGCGAATGGCTTTCAAGATCTTCTACCGCTCTTACGAACGGCCTTTGTATAGAATATAAAAAAAAGTACCCACGAGCGACCTACTAAAGATGATCACAAGGAAGATTAAGGAGCACGTGGATACACGATGTTCATTAGTACTAATTAAGTGTACAAAACGTGGGATTTAGACAAGAAAATCAAACATGGCCATCTAAACCCCTTTGTCATGTGAACTCAACTAATACTTGCAATCCACCAAGTAAAACTAACTAAAAAGTATGCCAAATGCATCGGTTAACGCAAGTATATTGAAGCAGATCTGACTCCCCACACTTAACCCTTTACTCGTCCTGTTAAATAGAAGGCAAGACAAATAATCAAGCAAAATGTAGCGTGCAAGCATAAGTTAACCAAGACATTCAACTTATTCCAAGATTACCCTGTTTCCCCCAAGAAAGTAAGAATCTCACAACTCTCACACTCCTCGAAAGACATAAGTAATCAAAACACCCAAAAGTAAAGTGTGGAAAAAGGTAATCCAAAAAGATAAGTGTTAAGCTAGCTTATTTTTCCCGAAATGATCCCAAAAGAAATCAAAGAGTCATCTTAAAAAACAATACACCGCGGAAGCATGCATTCAACCTAGTTTTTTTTTGTTTTCTCTCAATTTCTCTCATTTTGCCTAGGAGCTCTTTCGGGTTTTCATCCTGGCTTTAACACACAAAGGGTACTTAATTCTCACATTTTTCCACACAACCTCTCATTTTTGCCTAGGCTCATAAGCCTAGTCTCTTATTTTTACCTAGGTTTTTCTACCTATCCGAGCTTTTTCTTATATTACCCAAGCTGCCCTTTTGAGTTTTTGACTTGTCCATGTTTTTGATTTTTTTTTTCATTTTTCAAGTTTTCCAATTTTTTTGGTATTGCACAAAATTGCCCCAAAACTGGATTTCATACTACAAAAGATAGTCAAAACATAAAAATACACAACTAATTTCCTAAACCATCCTACCCCATGCTAACTAGAAAGCCTAGATTAGCATGTCATGCCACCAAATGTCCATCCAAAATCATCCCTCAACAAACAAAAACCAATATCATCAACTAGTAAGAAAAACAAATACCAAAGAAAATTATGAAATTCACCGAGAAAATCCAAGAATGAAAACTCCCTAAGTGCTCACTACTCCCTCCCAAAACTTTACCCGTGCAAAGTGTCCAATGCACAAAAATCATATCAAAACATAAGTGAGGAAGGGAGAATCGTGGTACTCACTCTCGCGGTTCTGAGGGGCCTTCATCCTCATGACTCGTGAAGCTCCTATTTATGTATCCGGTTGCTTGAAGTGTGGCCTCAATGCTATCAATCTCGAGCTAAGATCTTCCACTTGTGAGCGCATTCCTCCTATCGCTCGGACTACCTCTTGGAACACTTGAGTTGAGCTCGAAAGCTCGTCCCCAAGTGAATGTAAGTGGTCAATAATGTTTGTAGATAAGCGAAAGTGACTAGGAGGTGCTCTCGGCATGGACTCGCCCTCGGTCCCCTCAACATTTATCTCTGGGTTGGCCATAACTCTATAGAAATATCTCTCAAACTTTATGTCTAGAAAAATGAATAGGTCATTCAAGCTTGTCTCATGGTTAATGGCAGTGCACTCGAATTGTGGAAGGATCAGAAAGCTACAAGTGCTCGCTTCGCCATAAAGCCATACATATCTTTGCTAACTTCTCTATGTTATACCTTGTGCCCGATCTTCCTATGTTAGCTAGAGCCTTTTGTGTGACCGAATGACCTAGATACTCCGCCAAAAGACCAACCATGCCTCCCATGGAGATTTTTCCACTCTTCCTGTCTCCCATTACTAAACAATCCTGCACAAAATACCATACCAAGTTTGGATAAAATTTACCCTTGGGATTCATTGTCCAAAGGCAGTGAACATCCAAACCCAGGCATTGCATTAGTTAACCGTGTCAAAAGACTCCCATAGCCAACAAACGGTGCATATAACGGAATGCCGGATGAACTATGGCAATACTCTTGCACAAGTTCTTCCAATATGTGCTCTTCAGTTTCACCCAAAAACGTCCAAGAGGGAAAGGTAACCCTTGATGGTTGGACCTCCTTGCCATACCTCCACCCAAAGGCTCGCACTACCTCTTAGTGGGTCATCTTGTACTCCTTATTGTATAGGTTGAATTTGATCGCCTTGTGTCCATTATTATCTACGATCGATCATAGAGTAGCTAGGAACTCTATGGTCTACCTAATGTACGTCTTGGATTGTTTCTCGAGAAACCCCTCTTAACCTACTCGGCTCAACATGTAAGTGGCTGTATTAAGCAAACCTAGAGATGTCAAGGTGTCCTTGCAAGCAAACCCCCCTCTCCAAAATACTCCTCTTCAGCTTTCTCAAGTTCCTCCACCTCCGGGCTGCAGTCTCAAAAATGTTGGATAAACCCATAAACTCCTCGGTCACAAATGTAGGGCTACGAAGAATGGAAATCGTTATCTCGGGGTTTGCACCCTTTCCCAACTTCTTCCTCTTCTCACCCCTAGTGGACTTGCCCTTCTCTGAGGCATTCTTCTTAGGTGGAATCCTAACAAAACAAGGACAAGAGTGGTGATATGATCATAAACAAAGCATGGTCTACAATTCATTAAGACAACATTCTCTCAAATAACCCAACCATTCATAATATGATAATCTAAGCATGTGGGCTATTCAAACAAGAACATTACTAATTAAACAAAAATATCATGTAAGTTATAACCAGCCCATCAACAAGATCATGCAATCAAGATTCACTCTCTCCTAAATCACTCAACACTAAAGATCATATCTTTCAAACAAAATAGCACATCAATCCTCCCAATATCCTCTTCAACACAAGATTAAGCATACAAACTCAAACACATATCTCACAACACACTCATTAAAGATTAATTCTCTAAATAACACCACCACAATGTCAAATAAAGTACATAAACATAGAGTTCAATAGGTTACCAGAAATTTGAAACTAGGATTTGTAAGACACGCAAAAGAAGAAGAAAAAATTGCCTTTTTTGGAAGAAAGTCTTCACTTTTCGAGTCACACCAAGAGTGTGTGAGAGTGAGTGTTTCTTGAGAAAAAAATGTATCAAATGAGAGAATTAGGTGGAGAAATGTACTATGTGATTAGAATTTCAGCCTAGGTGACTAGGGTGAGAGGTACAATTAGGATAAGAATGGAATTTTAAAATGCTCAACTTAGGAGACAATAGTACAAGCCAATTAATCCCAAGGGGTATTGAAAGTATTTTAAAAAATCCTAAGGAATTAGGGAATTCCAAAATTCTTGAACCAAAATTTTTAAGTTTCAGAATCAGAATTTCAAACATTTGCATTATCGGAACAAAGAAAAATTGAAAATTTGGTTTATGCGCAAATATGCATGGCGCGAACCATAGGCTCGCGCTGAACATCATGGCACAAAGAATCGCCTCGCACCAAACTTTTGGCACTAGACAGAGCCTCGCGCCAAGCACCCTAGCATGAGGCATGGTCTCACGCCAAGCACTCAGGCACAAGTCATGCACAAATATTTTCCCAAATCCTTGGTTTTTCCCTCTTTTTCTGAAAAACTATGTCACCTATCCAATTTAATTCTATTCATAAAAAATCATGAATCTCAAGCTCAAATTTCCAAACCAATAAGAGTTTCATAAAAAAAATCCACATAGCAAAACAAGATTCATGCAAACACTATCTACTCACTAATCGAAAACACATAAGAAATAGAAACGCCATATATTTATTGTCATCCTCACGAATTATTTTCTTTCTCATGCATTCTAATTAGAAGCACCTACCTATGGGTCTCTGGAATTGCCATCTATGATGGCATTGTCGTGGAGAGGTCTCCACAACGAGCCATCCTTACCTTTGGACCTTTTGTCCACAAATAGGAATTAATCTCCATGTCTTGCTATCATTGAGTCCGTGAATGTAATTTTGGGGATTGAGAGAGGTCGAGGAGGATTTAAACTCTCAATCATCTCCCTTTCCCATTGCAAATTGGTTATAATAGAAAAACAATCTAGCACCGACATATCATCCATTACATCATTCAATTCATCGGAATCATCATCATTATCATTAACATGGGATTCATCTAAACATTCATGCTCGTTTGTCACACAAGAAGATTCATCATGCTCACCAAATAAGGTTACACCTTTGCACATCAAAGAAGACTTAGCTGAATCATGCCTAGATATATAGATATCAAATTACACTTTATCCATGTCATCTTCTATAGTTAAGGTTCCCAAGTGGACATTAATTTTAGCTAGACTTTTAAGAAAAGGTCTCCCTAAAAGATTTTGGGGTGCACTTCCGTCGTGCACCATGTCTAAGACATAAAAGTCCGCTAGAAAAACCAATTTTCAAACTTGCACCATCATATACTTTACTAGTTCATGGGAACTAGCTTGGGAATGATCGGCAAGTTAGACAATTACTCTAGTATCCCTAAGCTCACCCATTTCTAGGCATTAATATAGACTAAATGGGATAACATTAATGGATGAACCTAGATCTATCATGGCATGTTCCACAAGTTTACCACCTAAAGATAAAGGGATAGAAAACATTCTGGGGTCATCGCATTTCTTAGGCAAGTTCTTATGGTTGAAAACATCAACTCCTCCCACTTTCAAATGTCCTAATCTCTTAGTTGGCCTACACCTTTTCTTTTGCATAAAAATCTAAGAAATTTAGCATATGATGACACATGTTTAACTAATTATAAGATATGGATGGTTACCTTGACCTTTTCTAGGACTTTTTTAATGTTTGCATCATCGGTCATCACCCCTGGTTGTCCCCTTAAAACATTTGGAAATAGAGGTGGAATAGTGACTTGTGCCTCGGGTGGTGGAAGTTCCTTGGATGGTGCTTCCTTGACAACAATTTCCTCTTCTTTGAAGTGGGCTTTGGTAGCCTCCACCATCTTGTCATCTTCTTGAATTACCTTCTTCTCGATCTAACGAACTTCCATCCACCTTCTTAATTTAAGTACGCTCACATTCCTCGGATTAACCTCCGTTTGGTAAGGTAGTTTGTCGGACTCCTTTGCCTCAATTTCCAAGTTGGAAAGTTTCCCGACTTGAACATCAATATTTTTTATACTTGAGAAAGCTCTAGTGCCAAGGTCCTTAATCTTCCCCAATTGACCGATGGCCTCCAAGATCTCATCCCATTCTGACTTGTTGAGTGAAGCATGATTGTTGGAAGAGCCTTCACCTCTAAGATATGGTTAAGATGGAGCTTGTCCTCCCTCCATTGGAAATTAGGATGATCTCTATACCTTGGGTTGAATGAATTTTCATAGGGGTCATCCTTGCATCTCCTTGGTTCCCTTGGAACCCTTGTGGTTGACCCCTAGAAAATTGTGGTCTTTCCTAGTTGTTGTAGTCAATTATCTTCACCTCTTGTAAATCATCTACAACTTTGGGGAACGCTTTGGAATTGTGGTTGAGGTTGCAAATTTCACACACTTAGACTTGATGCACTTTTCTTCACAAAAAATTTCCTTCATCATGGAAGCAAGAGCTTGGACTTACTCCTCCAACTTGGGTGAGTGTGTGGGTTCATCAAAGACCTTCTCCTTTGACCTAATGCTAAATTGCCATATACCATTTGCCATTTCTTCAAAGAGGTCCATTGCATCCCCACGGCTCTTGTGCACTATCAAACCATTGCAAGTGGCATTCACCATCCGCATGTCTTCATCGCATAATCCCTGAAAGAAGTAATACACCAAATCTTCCTCCTTGAATTGGTGGTAAGGACAACTTGCCAAAATTCTCTTGAAGAGCTCCCAATAATCGTACATACTCTTGGTGGCACCTTGGGTGATGTTCAACAACCGATTCTTCAACCCGGCTGACTTAGACGCAGGAAAATATTTTTTCCAAAAACCTCCACTTCATATCCATCCAAGATCCAATGCACCCTGCTTTGCAAGTAGTAGAGCCAATCCTTGGCACTACTTCGAAAGGAGAAAGGGATGGCTCTTAGGCTGTAGTCATCTTCAGACACTCCCAAGGCTTCATATTTGTGTATGCAACTCCGAAAGATGTTTGTTTGGGTCCTCCCCCGCCAATCCATGAAATGTAGGAAGGTAATGGATTATGCCACTTTTTAGCTCACAGCTCACATTGGAGGATAATGGCAAGAAGGTAATGCATAGTGGCTAATTCTCCAAGTTGGGTGCCATGAGCTCTCGTAGGGTGCGGTTGTCTTCCGCCATTTCTAGCGGATCTTCTACTACTACTTCCAGCCTTAGTTGAACTTGTTCCCTAGTTCTTCATCTTCTTCTCCTCTAACCACCCGTGTTCTCAGTCGGGTAGTGTAAGACGCTTAGATTAGTGGTATGGGTGTGTACCATAAACCAGGGCCAACAATAACCTTCTGAATACAACACTAGCAAACAGATCAATAGGTGATAAAATAGCTACAATAATAGCTCCAGCCAAGAATCAACAACATAAACAAATAAAATAAAAGCTAAACTAACTACTATACGAACGCGTTATGCCTAAATTGATATCTACACTGATAGCATCCCCAGCAACAGTGCCAAAATTTTAACCTGCCTCCCCCCGGAGTCATTAAAACCGTAGCTTAGAAGTAACCCAATTGGAGGCGGTGAGGGTTAGAAGATAAACATTAATAGTTTTGTACCATGTTCCTACTGTTACGCTACCTATATGATAGTTAGCCGTAAGCCCTTGGTTTGTCCAAAGAGATGCTAGGTCTAATGTATCAACTCAAAACATAACCTCGTACGGGTTGTCAATTCGTACGAGTGAAAGGAATAGCTAGTAAAGCGAACATGCAAAAGGGGGGGGTTGTTTTTCAATCTATAAACTACAAAACATGAAAAAGAAAAACACAACTACAATATTAAGCTAAGCACTTGGGGGAAATCATTGAGAAACTTGTTCAATCTAATGCTTCTATCCATGATTCATTCACATAAAGATCTAAGCGAACCTAATAGAGTATCCATAACATATGGTGTGGCCGATGGCATACACTTCCCCGTTCCTATCATGGTGGGTGCTCTCGCAACCCTCCATCAACGCCGCCATCGTAATTAGAGGAGTACAAGGTTTGACCGTTGTTGTAGGTCGTTTCTCCCCCGTACGATTACGTCTTGGGCTTTCACCACTAATGTACTACTTCCCTCGGGTCCTATCAATTAAGCCCAAGGGTCGTAGGCACTTATCTATGATACTCGGGTTCCTTGTAACCCTAGCTTGCTACTATTTTCTATACATGTAACCTATCGTACGACTTTACGATGTTAGCTAAGACTTGTGTGATGGTAAGTGGATTAGAGTGACCTCGAATCCCCCGTGCACACACTCACGCACACGCATTCTCCTCCATCCATTCTAACATCCAGGTTTCTCTTCCCAAGGGGGCATCAATATTTGCACCTAGCATGAATATAGCCAAAGTGTCTACTGTATATGTAGTGTACTATTCATGAATTCAAACTCAAAAGCAAATCATAATAATATCATGAACACAAAATTAGGTTGAACTAGGGAACCTCAAAATGCATATATATTACCAAGTCACTATAATTTATCCCCAACGGGGCACTTGAAGTCAACTCTCTTGTCGATGGGGGGTCAAAGGGGTACTTTAAGTCAAATCTCTCGTGATGAGCCGCAATGGGTCTGTTGTGGCTCTCTAAATCTTATCCCTGAAAAGCCATAATTTTCAAAATCCTTCCTAACTTAGTCACGTGTCACGACCAAACTGTCGTGGCTTGCAATGGTCTATCACTGTGCCAAAATTTGGTTTGTCATCACCGTACGTCTCAAAGTTATATTTTTAAGCCCTAATGCTTCATATCTACAATTAAGTAGACAAGTCGGGTTCATCCACGAGTAGAGGGATTTTTCCAAGTGCTTACACATATATAGCGAGAAACATGCTAGATATAAGCATATATATATATACATACATATATATATATATATAAGCATGTAATTTGGGGGAGGGGGACTTGGTTGGTTTTGGTCCTAAATTATGAATTGAAAGACAACAACTAGCAAAGCAAGAGAACAACGCTAATCATCCAACAATAACTAAAAAGATGATTAAATCAACATTTAACAGGTCCTTGGGGGCAATCGACTTCTACTTCTAAACTTCTTATAGATCATAGATTCATCTACTCATTCATTAACATTTATCGCCTACGGGGAACACTATCACTTCCCAATCGAAGATCCACATTCATATCTTCTTAATAGTAATTTTTAAATGCAAACAACGACATTTTTCAAACCTCATTAACAATCAGTTGAAGCAAACTACACCATAAAGGTAGTTTATCAATGGCATTTCACATGAAGGACCATAGATTTGATAACAAGTCTTCTACCAAAGACATAGTCATTTAACCAAATAAAGCATTTATTAGACTAACCCTAGAACAAACCACATTCAAGGTTCCACCTTTCTTTGCATCTATATGATAAATATGATAACAATCCACATTAACATACTTATCTAGAAAGAATTGCAACACATTATACACTAGAAGTTCGAAGTTCATGTTCTTAGATTTTCATGCCAAAAGAGTCAAGAAATTTGCAATTTCCTAACACCCTAACACTTCAAACATATGAACACTTCCTATTCTCAAACAACCCATGATATAAATTAAGAAAAATATAGCATTAATGGGAAAATAAATGCTTTCCCATAAATGTTCATAAATGGGCAAAATCAAGAATCTCACTACATAAGTTTGGAAGCTTCAATCAGTTGCTCCCAAGAGATCATTTTAACTACTACAATCTATAATAATCAACTACAATAATCCACACATGAATAAGGATTAAAACAAGATGAAAAAAGGGTGAAAACCTAGGGTTTGCTAGTAGAAAGTCGGGAAGAAGAGAAGTGAGGAGAGAGAAAAGATATGATGCTATTTATAGTACAAAAAGAAAGAAAAATCTGTTCTGGCCACCCATTCAGTGCAAGCCGTAACCGGTTCATTGCGGCTTGCGATGGAGCCCAGAAACAGAACTTGTCTATTTTTTCCACTAGTCTCAAACTCTCTTTCTTCATAACAAGTTTCTTCCATCCTTCAAGTATTTAAATATTCAAACAAAGTCTTCAAAGTCTTCAAAAGGTGATCTTCAATGGCCTCTGGTCTTCAAGTCTTGATGTTGTTTCCTTGTCACACGAAATCCGCTTAGAAAAGGTAAAAGAGCGTAGAGTTGCTCTTACCTCTCCTAAGAGAATTAAAGGTAAAATCAAAGCTCTTGATAACAAAATAGCACAAAAGTGATCCCAAAAAGTCCCAAAATATGCACACAAAATGGACACATCGCAATCCACCAAGTAAAACTAACTATAAAAGTATACCAAATGCATCAGTTAACACATGTGTAATGAAGCAGATAAAAAAAGTGTAAAGCTGGCTTACTCTACATAAAAAATCCACCAAATACACAAATTAAGAGAAACATAATTTTTTTTTCAATTTCTCTCATTTTCTCTCATTTTGCCTAGGAGCCCTCTCGGGTTTTTATCATAGCTTCACTTTTTTTTTCAAAGCCCACCCTCACCTTTTTCCACACCATTTAGCCTCTCAATTTTGAATAGGTTGCTCTTTCAGGTTTTCAACCTACCCGGGCCTCCACTTTTCCACACAAGAATTCAAGCAATTGTTAGCGAGTTGCCCCTACCATCCCTTCAAGGAGGGGGATCTACTGTATTGTCTCTTCGAGGGGTTATGTGATGAAGATATGTGAATGGTGAACACTGCTTGTAAAGTTTTGATAGAGAACAAGAGCCCTAAGGATGCACTGGCTCTCTTTGAAGAAATGGCTAATGGTATGCGAAAGTTTGGCACAAGATCAAGGGTTAAGGTTTTAAATGAACCTGCACAATCGCCTAAGGTTAAGGAGCAATTCCAAGCTCTTGCTTCTATGATGAAGGAGCTTTTTCAAGGAAAAGTGCACCAAGTCAAAGTGTGTGGAGTTTGCAACCTTAATCACAACTCCGAGGAGTGTCCCGAGGTCGTAGATAGTGAAGGCCATTGAGTACAACAATCAAGAGAGGCCACAATTTTCTAGAGGTTAACCACAAGGGTTCCGGGGAACCAAGGAGATGCAAGGCTAGATCCCTATGCAAACTGGTTCAACCTAAGGTATCCAAATTATTAGAATTTCTGATGGAGGGAAGATAACCAACCTCAAGGATATCGGGGTGGACAAGCCCCTCCTTAACCATACCCTCGAGGTGATAGCCTTTCTAACAACCATGCCCCAATCTATAAATTGGATTGAGAAGAGATCTTAGAAGCCGTTGGTCAATTGGGTAAGAAGCATGGAATCTTTGTGGAAAGAACAAGGCGTGAGATTGAAGACCTTGGTAATAGATCTTTCTCGAGTATCCAAAATCTTGAAGTTCAAGTTGGACAACTTACCACCTTGGTAAGCCGACTTGAAGCCAAGGAATCCGGAAAACTCCCTTCCCAACTGGAGATCAATCCAAGGAACGTGAGTGCTCTCACATTGAGAAGTGGGAAGGAAGTTCATGAGTCCTAGAAGAGGGTTATGCAAGAGGATGATAGGGTATTGGAGGCTACCAAGGCACACTTTGAAAAAGAGGAGATTGTGGTCAATGAGGCACATTCCAAGGAGGTTCCACAACCCGAGGCACAAGCTACCATTCCACCTTTATTTCCAAATGCTTTGAGGGGAAAGCCAAATATGGTGACCAATAATGCTTCAAAAAATTTTCAAGAAGGTCGAGGTAACCATCCCTATCTTGGAATTAATTGAAAATGTGCCATCGTATGCTAAGTTTCTTAAAGTTGCATGCACAAAGAAAAGAAGTAGAGCAAGAGGTTAGAACATTTAAAAATGGGGGGAGCCACCATTTTGAACCATAAAGGCTTGCCTAAGAAATGCGACGACCTCAGAATGTTGTTTATCCCAATCACTTTAGGTGGTAAACTTGTTGAAAATGCCATGATAGATTTAGGCAGGCGTATCCATCAATGTGATCCCATATAGTCTATATGAACGCCTAGCAATAGGTGAACTTAGGGAAACTAGAGTGATTGTCTAACTCGCTGATCATTCCCAAATTAGTCCTCGTAGACTAGCAAGGATGTGATGGTGCGAGTTGGAAAGTTGGTTTTCCCAGCGGAATTTTATGTTCTAGACATGGCGCACGACGAAAATGCACCCCCGATACTTTTGGGGAAAATTTTTCTCAAAACTTCTAGGACTATATTTGATGTCCACATGGGATCCTTGACTCTAGAATATGACATGGAAAAAGTGGAGTTTGATATCTATAAATCTATGCATGATTCAACTAATTCTTCTCTTGTGCATAAAGGTGTGACCCTATATAATGAGCATGAATTCTATGAAACCTCGTGTTACCAATAAGCATGAAGATTTGGATGAGTCCCATGTTGAAAATATTGTCGATGAGTCTGATAAATTGCATAATGCTATTGATGGTATGTCCGTGCTAGATGTTTTTCCATGCTAACCAACTTGCAGTGAGAAAGGGAAAGTGTCGAGAGTTTAAAACCACCTCGACTTCCCGCTAACCCCAAAGTGACATTCACGGACTCAATGCTAGGGAAACACGGAGATTCATTTCCTACGACGGACAAGAGGTCTAACGGTAAGGATGGCCCGTTGTGGATACCTCTCCACAATGATGTCTTTGTAGGTGGAGTTGTTGAAGGCAATTCCGAAGACCCATAGGTAGATGTTTCTAACTAGATTGCATGAAAATAAAATAAGTCGTGAGGCTGTTTCTTTTTGCTTTCGTTTTTTGAGTAATGATTAAATATATTTTGCATGTTCTTGTGTGCAATGAGGATTTTTGAGATGAAACTCTAGTTTGATTTGAAAAATTGAGTTTGAGACTCATGATTGTGTTTGGATGGAATTAGATCTAATGGGCGACATAGTTTTTTGGAAAAATAAGAAAAACTAAGGATTGGGTCAAAATTTTTGGCAATCTCGTGCCAAGACCTTCCGTGGAAAAATAAGAAAAACTAAGGATTAGGTCAAAATTGATGTTTTCCTTCCTAAAATTAGCAATTATTGCTTCTTCTTGTGTGGATCTTACAACTCTTAGCTTCAAATTCCGGGTATCCATTGAGCGCTTTGTTGATATGCTTTATTAACATTGTGGTAGTGTTATGAAAAGCATGATTCTTGAATGAGTGTGTGTTTCTTACATAAATGTTTGGGCTTGTATGCATGATCTTGTGTTGAAGAAAGTTTGGGTGGTTTGATGTGCTATTATGCTTGAATGATGTGATCTTCATGTTTTGGGTGATTTAGGAAGGGATGCATAATTATTGCATGATCTTATTGATGGGTTGGTGAGAAATTACATGAGTGTTTTTTTTATGAGGAATGTTCTTATTTAAATAGCCTACATGCTTTAATTATCATGTTTTTAATGGTAGGGTTATTTGGGAGAATGTTGTCTTATTGAATAACATTGTAGGCCATGCTTTTTTTATGATCATATCACCACTCTTGCCTTCATTTTGATAGGATGTTATCTTAGAAGAATGTTTTGGAGAAGGGCAAGTCCACTCGGGGTGAGAAGAATAAGAAACCGGCGAAGGGTGCAAACCCCGAGCTTGTGATTTCCATTCTACGCAACCCCACATTTGTGACCAAAGAGTCTATGGGGTTATCCAACATCTCCTGAACTTTAGTCCAGAGGTGGAGAAACTTGAGAGAGCTAAAAATCGAAAAGGAGTATCTTGGAGTCTGGATTTGCATACAAGAACACCCTGGCGACTGTAGGCTTACTCAAGCCCGTCACTTACCTATTGGGACAAGTAGGTCTAGAGGGGTTTCTCGGGAGACACTCAAAGACGTACGTCAGGTGGACTCTCGAGTTCCAGCTACTCTATGGCCGGTCGTGGACGATGATGGACACAAGGTGATCAAATTCAACCTAGATGATAAGGAGTACAAGATGACCCACCAAGAGGTAGCATGCATATTTGGATGGAGGTATGGCAAGGAGTCTAGAAAACACACCATCAAGGGATGCCTTTTTCTCTCTGACGCTTTTGGGTGCAGATGACAGATACTGATGGGAAGAACCTGTGCAAGAGTACTGCCCTAGTTCACCTAGAATTTCATTATTTTCACCGATTGTTGGCTATGGGAGTTTTCTGCCATGGTGAGCTGACGTTCGGATGTTCTTTGCCTTTGGACAATGATACCCGAGGGTAATTTTTACCCAAACTTGGTAGGGTATTTTGTACGAGAATGTTTAGCAATAAGGGATAGAAAAGTGGCAAGATATCTATGGGCGGCATGGTAGGTCTACTAGTAGAATACTTAGGGCATCCGGTAACACAGAGAGCATTGGCTAACTTAGGATGATCAGGTACAAGTATAACATTGATAAATTAACCAAAGCATCTATAGTGGGACCATCGAACGGTCGATGTATGGCTTTATGGCGGAGCAAGAACTTATAGTTTCATGGTATTTCCACAGCCGGAGCGCACCGCCATCAAGCATGACACATGTTTGGATGACCTATTTATTGATCCTAAATTGCGATTTGATAGAGATTCCTACAGAGTTTTGGCCACCCTGGAGATAGATGTTGAGGAGGCCGAGGATGAGAGTTTCTCGAGAGCACCTCCTAGTCGTTCCCGAGTATCCACAGACCTCATAGACCACTTGTAATCTCTTGGGGAAAAGTTTTTGAGCTCCACCCAAGTTTTTCAAGAGGTCGCCCAAGCAATGGGAGGAATGCTATCACAATTGGAGGAGATGAGTGCAAGAATGGACTCCATGGAGGCAACACTTCAAGCAACGGGATACATTGAGAGGAGCTTCACTAGTCACGACAAAGAGGAAGGCCCTTTGGGGCCATGAGAGTGAGTATCACTATTTCTCCCAACCTCACTTATGTTTTGACATGATATTTTTTGCATTGAAGACTATGCATCGGTTAAGTATGAGTAAGGGAGTAGTGAGCACTTAGGGAGTTTCATTCTTGGATTTCCTCGGTGCATTCTTTGTTTTTTTTGTTGGTAGTTTTTCTTGCTAATTAATGATTTTGGTTTTTGATTGTTGAGGGATGATTTGGGATGGATATTTGGAAGCATGACATGCTATGCTAGGGTTACTAGTTTGCATAAGGTAGGTTTTTTTAGGATATTGGTGGTTTATTTATTTTTTTGATCTTATCTTTTGTAGAATGAATCCCACTTTGGGGCAATTTTGTGCTACACCAAAAAAATTGAAATGTTTTGAAAAATGGAAAAAATATACAAACTCGTACAAGTTGAAAACCCAAAAGGGCAACATGGTAACATTGGGATAAGGCCAGATAGAAGAAAAAACCTAGGTAAAAATGAGAAGCTAGGCCCAGCTAGGCTTACGAGCCTAGGAAAATATAAGAGGTCATGTGGAAAAAGATGAGAAGTGAGTACCCTTTGTGTTTTCAAGCTTGGATGAAAACCCAAAAGGGCTCCAAGGCAAAATCAGAGGAAAAAAAAACTAGGTTGACTATACATTTGACTCCTTGGTTGTAACTAGGTTGAGAGTCTCTAATTATCCCTAGGTTACAACCAAGTCAATGGCTCTTGGATTTCCTTGGTAGATTGTTTTTGGGAGAAGACTCTTTGATTTCTTTGGGGATCATTTTGGGAAAAGTAAGCTAGCTTTACACTTATTTTCTTGGCTTACCTTTTTCCACATTCTACTTTTGGGTGGTTACATTGCTTATGTTCTTCAGGGAGTGTGAGAGTTGTGAGATTCTTGCTCTTTTGGGGGGAAACAGGGTAATCTAGGAATAAGTATGATGCATCACATTTCGCTTAATTATTTTTCTTGTTTTTATTTACTCGACGACGAGTAAAGGGTGAACTTCAGAGAGTCTTATGTGCTTCATTTTGCATGTGTTAACCGTTGCATTTAGCATAGTTTTTAGATTGTTTTATTTGGGAGATTTCTATTATTTTAGTTAAGTTTACGTGATAAGGGGTTTAGAAGGCCTTGTTTGGTTTTCTTTTCTAAATCCCGTGTTTTGTAGACTTAATTAGTACTAATGGATATTTTGTATCCACGGGCTTCTAGATCTTCCTTGTGATCATCTTCAGTAGGTCGCCCATGGGTACTTTATGGTTACATTCTATGTGAAGGCCATTCGTAAAGGCTGTAGAAGATATTGAAAGTCATTTGTAAGGATGGTAGAAGAGATCAAAGGCCATTCACCTCAAGAATGATAGTAGACGAAGGCCACGAACATCAATGTGTGGTAGAAGGAAATTGGAGCCAAAGATAGGTGGCACTGGATTCAAAGCGGTAAACGAAGAAATAGTGAATCGTTGTCCGGTGAGTTGTGCTAAATTCTGAGAATGATCCAAGAAGAATAATCCTTAAAGTGTGATTCTATTGGATTCATCTTCTCGATCACTACAAAATAGACTTCTATAATTCTCAGATCGGACTAACTATATCTGTAGCGAAGGAAAGAAGTCCAGCCGGCGAAGACACAAACTGGTCAGCACAGGCCGCTCATGCATAGCACCAACGGCTGGCGCCAAAGCAGTCATCCTGCGCCAACAATATTCAGCACAAGGCTATGGCATAGCCCAGGCCAAATGCCATGGGCCGTAAGAACAAGTACCAATCCACACTAAAAATCAGCGAAGTATGGGCGCAGACCGTCCCATTACGACGGCCCGATATGTTCCAAGTCCAAGATGCCAAGACCAGCCAATGACTCATCCCAAAGTATGCATCCCATGCCAAGTTTCTAAGTAGACCAAGCTTTATGACGATAGAGTGTGCCAAGACCCGCGCCCCGCAGATCAGAAGTTCCAAATCTAGCACACGGATGCCGGCCCGCGACAAAGGTCGTGGTTTGCGCTAGATGATGCAATGTAGCCCACACCAAATACAGTCCCACACCGGATGAAGGGACAAAACCTACACTAGACCCTACAGCCCGCGCATAAGTACGTGCCATGGGCCGCGCCATCCACGATGACCCGCGCCAGGCGGCGGCTGAACTAGGGTTTTTTCATTTTGGCCTATTTTTGGACTATTTTAAAGGCCAAATCCCCCACTACTATAAATATATCCTAGTCTACTAGGTTAAGGAGGTTAGATTATTTTTTAGACTTCATCTTGTATTAGGAGAGCAACTCTAGAGAGAGAAACACTCTCTCATTTTCTTTTCTTTCCTTTAATTTTTGTTTTGATCCTATGATGTGGAATTCAAATCCATATTTGAATTCCATATCTATGGATTAGTTTCTATAGCTTGGGCATAAATTGTAGGTGCGTGGTTTAACCTTTGTTTTGTGAGATTCTATATTTCATTATAATTTTCTGTTCATGATATTATTGTCACTTGTTCTTGAATGTTTGAATTGCATGAATAGTTCACCACATAGAAGCACACACTTTGGGCTATATTCATGTATGGTGCAAATATTGATGCCCCATTGGGAAGGGTAACTTGGATGTTTGTATAGGTAAGGGAGTATGTTGCGTCTGCGTGGGCGTGTGCATGGAAGACTCGAGTACTTCTCGTACTTATTTTCCATCTCACCAGTCTTAGTTAATTACGTAAAGTAGTCTGAGAGATTACGGGTAGATATAGTGAAAAAGTAGCAAGCTAAGGTTGTAAGAGGCCCTAATGTCATAATTAAGGTGTCAACGACCCCTTGATTTAACTGATAGGTGATTGGGAAGTAGTGAATTTGTTGTGGAAGCTCGGGACACAATTGCACGGGGAAGAAACACACCTACAACAGTGGTCAAACCTCGTTGTACTCTCCCAATTATGATGGAGGTGTCGATGGAGGGTTGCGAGTGCACCTGACGTGACAAGTACAGAGAAATGTATTCCATCGGCCACACCGCATGTTATAAACACCCTATTAGATTTTTCTAAATCTCTATGTGAAAGAATCGAGGATCGAAACATTAGACTAACCATGTTGGGAAATGAATCCTCAAGTTCTTAGCTAATGAGATTACTTGCTTTTTAATTTCATGTTTAGTAGTGTTAATTGAAAAACCAAACCCGCGCCCCTATTTTCATTTACTAGCTATTCCTATCACTCGTACGGATTGGCGACCTGTACCAGGTTGTTTTTTAATTGATACTCAGGCCTAGCATCTCAGTTGACATGCCCAGGGCTTACCACTAAATACTCTATTGGCGTAGTAGTTAGAACAGGTGTAGAATATAAATCTTATCTTTGACCCACTCATAAGCTCTTCGCTCAGGTAATTAGCTACAATTAATGACCCAGGGTGGAGGTGGGTCAATAGTGCTCCCATCTCAACCAATAACAAAACTCGGTAGGATGGTTGGAATGACACATCCTAAAAAAACTTGCTTGTTGGACCTCTCTTCTCATCATGAGTTCCCTCAAGGTGAGATATTTCTTCCTTTTTTTCTCTTTTTTTTTCAAAAAATTGGAATCATAGTGTAAGGATTCTCGGTGAAGTACACCAAGAACTCAAGCAATACACATTCCAAACAAAACCAAATAAAACAAAGAAGAATAAAGAAGAACAAAAAATTTGGGGTCGTGGTGCAAAGGTTCTCGGTTCTTGGAACGAGCTTGTACCATATATCAAGAACAAAAGAAACATGTCCTTCCAAAAAACAACAAAAACAAAAAAGCTCAAACTATGAACAAATAAGAACACACAAAGAGAAACAAAAAACACAAAGAACTACTCTAACACTCAACAGAATATGTCTTTTCCTTGGAAGCGGCACCAAAATTTGGGAGGCCGTTGCCATGCCTCTGAAATATAGTATTTGATGCCCAAATTACGGCTAACTACTAAATAGTAGCTAATGGTAAGATGGGGTTGTCCACGAGGAAAAGGGGGTTTTATCGAGTGTTAAATTTTAGTTAAAAAACATACAAATAAGTCACTCTTAGTGTGTGGTAACAAAGTTTAAGGGAGGGGTTGGTTTTGGAAAACACAACAACTACTCTGAGCAACTAAATCACCAAACAAATAGAGAAAACAATATAACTATGATCACACCAGCACAAAGTATGTAATTAATATAATAATGAGCCTTGGGCGCAATTGGTTTACATTTCGTGTCATCCTTTGATCATCGACTAATTATCCTATTTTTATGCATTAATCACATATTGTGGAGAACTTATCAACACCTTTCGAGTGAAAACATTTCTCGCTTATCATCGATTATAGTTAGAGTGAGCGATCGGCGCCATACAATAACCCTTAGATCACCCTAGATAATCGGTGTCCATAGACTTCCCCAAGAATAGCAATACACATCGAGACCCAACACAACTACCATAATTTCCTACAAGCGAGAAATATATAGAGCCCAAGTATATTTACTAATAACGTCTACGAGGATCAGCTTTCATCCTTATCGTTATTAGTGATCTATATTGATATTAGTCAAACTCATTCAAATTCATCCTAAATCTAAGCAATTTCATCAATAAATAATCATAATTACTTGTCACTCCTAATTATAACCTAGCATTGACCAAAATAATCACATCAATGAAAAGTCAAAGTCTTCCATTTGACCAAAAACCTAGCAAATAACTAACCCAAAATCTTCAAGTAGTTGATCATCCTAGTCTAAGTCATGCATTAATCACACAAGAAAGCACAAAACATACTTGATAATCAAAGCACAAAATAGGATAAAGTGAATCTCACAAATTCATACTATAAATGCTTACCAATTGCTCACAAGAGTATATTTAGCCTAGATTATGAAAACCCACAACAAATCTACAAGAATTCATGAAAGAGATGCAAAAACTAAGAATAGATGAAGAAAAACTACGGTTTTTGAAGGGAGAAATTCATATATGAGTAATGGAAAAGAGAAAGAGAGTTTTGAGGCTGAAAAATGAAGATAATAACAGCCCAAATCCATCGCTATGGGCCGTAATGTGGGCTACGGCCCGTAGTGCTCAATCTACCCTCCACTTATTTCCATCGCTACGGGTGAACCACTGATTCATTTGGGAGTTCTTGTAGTCGATTTTATATTGCTCGAGAAGACAAATCCAATGGTACCATCCTTGGACACCAAATCATCTCTCATAATTCTCAGAAATGAGCTAAAACAAACCCGGATAATTCTTCCTCCGCTAGTTTGCCTTCTTCAATATATCTTCTACCACTTTGTAAGTGGCCTTCAATCTTCTATCATCCTTGTGAATGGCCTTCACTAAACTAATTTGAAGTGCTTACGAGAAATCTACAAATTTAGCTCACAAAAAGGAATCTAGATGCTCGTAAGGACCGGAAATCCATTAGACTCAAAATAGGTTACAAAATGAAGGATTTAGATATGAAAACCGAAAACGGTCATCTAAACCCGTTATGATGTAAACCTACCTAAATCTAGCAATCTGCGATAAAAAGATAAAAAAAGAGATGTTAAATATTTTGGAAAAATACATGCATTTGATTAAACTAGGTGAAGTTACAATTAGAAACTTTTAGGCACTACAAGAGTAGAAATTCATACCTTTGTCAAAGGAGAAGAGGAAAGGGGTGGAGAGACTTTTGGTATTCATGGGAAACATAAAAATGAAGAGATTAAACTGATTCTGAGGGACCCTTTATTTATAGCTATTTTGAAATGACGTCGTTTTGGGACCTTGTGTTGTCCACACGGTTAGTGCGACATCGCACCCATATTACTTAAGTCGATAGACGACCAACTTTATAGCGATGTTGCAGGATTACGTGGATATATTAAAAAAGATTGGTGATCACATATTTTCTATTTTAAGAATGGTTGAAACAAAATAATCATTACACATGAGTATTTTACAGTATTATGTATGATCGTAAAAAAAAAAAAATTTTCATATGGTAGGTTCAATATTAATGATTCAATAACATAAAAATAACGTTCAAAAAATAGATTCAAGATTAATTTAGACAAACATCACATTCAACAAAATAGTCTTGATGTTACAAATGGTTGTCCTAATTTGTTACAAATTCTAAGTACTAATAGGGTAAGATGATGGCATTGAAAACTATGGGCGCAAAACCATCCACCAGCTCAAAGTAGATCATGTCCCCAACCTCTAGGACCTCTCCATAAAGGAACTCGCTAAAACCCTTTGGGATCAGTGTTTTTAGCCGCCTTTCCCCGAGTAGTGCATGTTATACTCTCTTCCGCGGCACCTCAAGATACCAAACATCTTCAACTTTGGTAGGAGCGGCTCAATTTGAATGGGGATGTACTAAATTATAAACATAAAACCACAATTAGTATATATGAAAAATAATTTGAGAAAATTATAATTTAAAATAAAATACATGTGTAAAATGGAAGAACTTACCAAAATTGGAATTAAACTGAAGTTCGTCTGGGTAAACGTACGTATGAAATGAGGTATGATATCCCTGAATAAAGTCTGCATATGTTCCTCATCTGAATCGCCACAGATTCGCATTCGGTCAATGAAATTAGTAATAATTAAATAATAATATTAAAGAATTTGCATTCTAAACCAAATATCGATTGCACCTCAACTGGTACACAACTACTAGAACCTTCGATGTCTGCCATGATTCTTGAAAATCATATTGTCACAGATGAAATGTATAATGATAGATAGAAATTGGTCTGATTCAAATTAGTTCAATTAATTGTTTGAGTCAAAATATTAAATACGATGCCGCAGACCTGTCGGTATATCTGATTGGTTAACCGAGATGAGTGTAGGTCTCTTTCAAAGATGAGGAGCAAAAATATGAAAGTACGACATCACACATAAATTTCATATACCGAAGTAGAAACTACTGACAAGTGACGTCACATAAAAACCGGGCAGCAACACAAAAAAATCAGAAGCCAGAGAATTTACAGGTTCTAAACCCTATACCATAAACCCCGTAGGAACATTGAAATAAACAACATGGAGAACACATAATTCACACACCATATACATAACAATATTGTCCATGAAAAATACAGAACTGATAGAAATCTAAATAATCTAGAAACCATACCTTTGAGAAAAGTGGTTGAAAGATTGTTGGAATTCAAGAGAAAGTTAAAAGTTTGAAATGATTTATGAGGTGGGCTCCATATATATAGTCGTGAATATCCCTTGTGAAATCCGGTCCTCTAGTGCAACGTTGGACTATAATCGACCCTACCGACATAATTGCCGGCATATGATCGACGTCGGTAAGTGTGATTTCAAGTCTCACCATTTCAGCCCACTAGCATATCAAATGGCCCCGAGTTTGACAAAAAATATATATAATTGACCTTAATGACACTCTTTAGCATATTAGAAATACTTATTGAATTTAATAATTGTCCATTAAATTTATTAATATCACTTTCGGTTGGAATCAATTTTACCTCCACGGGTTAACTTTTTTAATTTTTCACTTAGGTCCCTCCACGAGTCTAGAAGAAGTGAAAATGAAAATTTGGAGATAATCTAATCTAATTCACATTGTCAAGACGAAGATGTTCTAATTTAGGTATGACCGGATGAATGAAACGGGATAATCGTCCGTCATTTGTATTAATGTTTCCATTTATACCCTTAGGATAAGCGTTATGGGAACGATAATTTCCACCACTTAGAATCACATGAAATTTATTATTCTTGGTTTTTTATGAAAATTAAATATAATAAAATTGCATCCATCAAATTTTAGAAAGCGTTAGTGCGTGGTCTTGAGTAAATTATATATGGTTACTTATAAGTATGCAAAGGTTAATTTGAAGATCTTGGCTGGGAAGTCTCTGTGGGATCATGCCTGTTTATTTATCATTTAAGAGGACTATAAGTTTGACTGATGATGGAAAAGGTCCCTTTTGGGACGTTTCAAATTGCTTTTGGGACTAAGGGTCAACTTTTAAAATTTTGCACTTAGGTCCCTCCACGAATGTGGGAGAAGTAGAAATGCAAATTTGGAGATACCCTAATCTAATTCACATTTTCAGTACCAAGATGTTCCGATTTAGGCATGACCGGATGAATGGAACAGGGTAATCATGCATCATTTGTATTAGTATTTCCATCTATACCCTTAGGATAAGAGTTATGGGAACGATAATTTCCACCACATAAAATCACATGAAATTTCTTATTCTTGGTTTTTTTATGAAAATAAAGTATAATAAAATTGCGTCCATCAAGTTTTAGAAAGCGTTAGTACGTGGTCTAGAGTAAATTATAGATGGTTACTTATAAGTATGCAACGGTTAATTGGAAGATCATGGCTGGGAAGTCTCCCTAGTATCATGCTTGTTTATTTATCATTTTTTAGGATTATAAGTTTGAATAAGGATGGCAAAGGTCCCTTCCAGGACGTTTCAAATCGCTTTTGGGACTACGAGTCAACTTTTTTCTTTTTGCCTTTAAGTCCCTCCATGAATGTGGAAGAAGTGGAAATGCAAATTTGTAGATACCCTAATCTAGTTCACATTTTCAGGACCAAGATATTCCGATTTAGGCATGACCAGATAAAGAGAACGGGGTAATCGTCCGTCATTTGTATTAGTATTTCCATTATTACCCTTAGAATAAGCGTTATGGGAATGATAATTTCCACCACATAGAATCACATAAATTTTCTTATTCTAGGTTATTTATGAAAATATAATATAATTAAATTCTATCCATCATATTTTAGTAAGCACTAGTACGTGGTCTAGAGTAAATTTTAGATGATTACTTATTAGTATACAAAGGGGTTAGTTGGAAGAACTTATGGAAGACTATGTGGAATAAGAGCAGTTTCTTATTTGCTACTCTCAATTATTATAAGTTCGACTAGATACGACCACAGGTGGTTGAAAGATTTTCGGAATAGAGTTTGGGATCACCAGTGAACTTTTAAATAATTACACTTAGGTCCCTCCAAGAAAGTGGTAGTCCAAATGAAAATTTGTAGATAACATTTTTGTATTCATATTTTCACACCACTGTCGTTTTGATCAGGGATTAAAAGGTTTGATGAAAGTGGCCCCAATCTTGACACGGAGTATTTTACGACATATTTAAAAAATTACCCATTGGTCCTCGTGTGCAACGTTGTGGGTATGTGGCCAAATGCGGAGCCACGTTGGAACAACGACCGATGTCGGTCATAATGACATTTCCAGTGAGAAATTAAAATTTGAGTTAAAATTTTGAAGCAAAATTTCCCCACAACCAAAATTGCAAGTCATTAATAAAAGCACCATTACCCATTTCTCATCTATAACACGCTTTCTCCAAACCCTATCTACAACACACCATCCTCTCCATCCACACCATTAATACAACAAGTCAAGAGCTCAATCAATTTTTTCCCACATATGAACAAGTGTCCAATGATGGATCATCTCTGGGTTCAAATTAATTGAGGTAGTTTTCCATACATTCAATGTTAATATAGCAATTTTATTACCATACTTTCTATATGTTATTTTTCTCATTGATCAACGCTTGTATTTTTTCATCATGTATGATGATTGTGTTACATGTTATATGGTGTATATTGTTTTTGTTTCCAAGATGATGCCATGTTTGTAAGGAATGAGAAAACTTGCTTGGTTTAGGGCTGATTGTGTACAATAATTACTTTTTTGTATGAAGATGATATGAATGTGTGATGTCGGTCACTATTAGTCGGCCTTTGCGATGTACAGCCAAATTATGACCGACGATGCACATGTCAATAAAAAGCATGAAATATCTTGAATGCCCGATGTCGCTCTTAGTTTGGCCTTAGCGACATCAATTACTCTAATGTGCAATGTCGTTTCTACCCATATCCATTATTTTTCCAAGTTGATATTCACATTTTCTAAGTATGACTATATTATGTGTTTTTAAATTTGGGATTTCCCAATTCTAACATAAATTTTGTTTCCTGTGTATTGGGTGTAATAGAACAACAAGAGTTATCGATAGACCATAGATGGATGGCTTGTCATTTCACTACTCAACCCGACAGTGTTACTGCCTTACAACATAGACAGTATGGAGGTTCAATACCTTTAATGTTTAAATTTAATATCAAGCTTATGAATTATTATATATTATAACATGTATTTGTAATATATGTTATAGCTATATTTGTGGATTTTAACATGTCATTGTTAATTTTTCCATATGAATTTAATGACGATTGATTGTTGCATGTTGTTAACCATTTGTAGAGTAATCCAACACTAAATAAAATGTAGTGGATTTCAAAAAATGATTGTTTGTTATTCAAATATTTAATATTATAATAGTTAACCAAAATGTTCTCTCCACACTGATCTACGATGTCGCACTTACCGGTGCTCATGCGACACAAAAGTGATGTCACATGTAGAACCGGTGTATATTTTTTTCTAGTGACATTGGCCATTCAAAACGACATCTTATTAATCACTATTCCACATTAGCATCCACATGAAATCAGTGCACTGCATTGTGCAATGTCGTTCTTTAGAACGACATCGACTAGAATGACGTCGTAGACTTTCCTCTCACATTGCTTGTCCTGTTGGTATTGCTGACATCGTTTGTCTTATATCCCGATGTAGATTTGAACGATGTGGAAAATATCATATCCTATTGTCGGCCTTAGTACTAGGAGCAACATTGCACATAACATATGCCGACGTCGCTAAAAAAATTGAGGTAAAAGAGATTTTTTACCTCAGTTTTGAACCATGGTAATAGTATACTTTTTACTTCACCCACATTTACCTTGGTTTTCTATGACAAATAACTGAGGTAAAAGTGCTGAAAAACCGAGGTAATAGGTGTTGTCTGTTGTAGTGAAGGGCCCTCTGTTAGCACCAAGAACTCAAGCAATACCTATTCTGAAAAACAACAGACAATAAAATAGCAACAATAACTACTTTACTATCAAGCTATGCAAGTCAAGAATTAAACCTTTAGACTAGCATCTTTGACAGTGGCACCAAAATTCAATCTGCCTCTGCCTCGGAGTCGTAAACTATATCCAATCAATTAACCTGAGGCGAAGGCTTGTGAGATCAAAGATAAAAGAGATTTATATTCTGCTCCCACTCCCACTACTAAGCTACTTAGAGGATAGATAGTGGCAAGCCGGTGTTTGTCCACAAAGATGCTGGGTGTCTAAAAGCCAAACTTACACAGCCACATCCATAGTGTGGTCGATGGTCAACACTTCCCCATACCTGTCACATAGGTTGCTTTTGCAATATTCCTTTGACACTGCCTCTGTAACTACGGGAGTGCAATAATGCCCATACCACTGTGTAGATTTGTTTCTCCCCGGTACAAGTATGTCTTAGGCAATCCACCATGAATGCTTCTCCCTAGGCCTACAGAGACATATGGATATGCACCCTATTGATGGCTCTAAGGTTACAAATTACGCTAACCCTAGTTTGCTACTAAACACTATCTCTATTCATGACACCATTGAGCCAACTCGCCAGCTAAGACTAGTGTACATTTGATGTAACATTGACTTTACAACCAACATCCATACACTCATACAGCTCCAGACTATCGTCTAAGGTAGACTAAGGTGTAGAATAAGGTGTATGCAAACATGGTGTGAAAATAATGCGATTATGAAGAATCATAAGACAAAGCCAACATAATAATCATAAACACATAGAAATAGGTAGATCTAAAGAGTCTCCCAAAGCAAAAAAACCAAATCATGAATATAGATACAAACCCCGAGTTTATTAACCACTCCCTAAGCAATGACCCAAGTATTTCATTGGATTCAATGCCCTTGGGAAAAAACGAGGAGAATTTTTTTTTACTAGAGAGATGGGTTATTCCTTTTCTCTCACACCTACTATTAAAGATTAGAATAATGAGCAAAATTCCAACCCTAGTAGACATTGGCTTCTATATACTAGTAGTATGGAAATGGGCCTTGAAAAAGGCCCAAAATGAGGCCAAAATACTCTTCTAGCCGAAATTGGCAAGGGCAGTCGCACGTGGCACGGTCGTGCCAGCTGGCTCTAGCACGGGTTGTGCTGGTTGGAACATTCATGCTGGTCAGCTCTGGCATAGGTCGTGCCTGCTGACACAGACTGCCAACCGGGGCTTAGTCCTTAGCCTTCTAATTGTACATCGTCGTGCCGTTTGGCACGTGCCGTGAGCTAGGAGTGTTCCTTAAACAGTTAAATGGCATGGACTATGGTCTTAACCAGTACCATGTGGGTTTTTGTGAATCATTTCTGGGTGTTTCATTTTCACTTCTGAATGATAGAGAGCATGTGAATCTTTGCGGGCCGTTGGTTCAGAGAAAAATGATGGCATGGCCGAGTAGAACATCACACCTCATTGGCTCATATGTGAATATTTAGTTGAAATGACACAGATCATTTTAAAGGCAACGACTTGTGTCTATACTTAGTTGCACAAGGGTCTTGGCCAGCACAGGCTTTGTTTGAGACCGCAGCTCGTGCCAAGGGGCTGTGGCATGGTCGTGATGGATTGGGCGCCTTGTGCCAAGTGGTTGTGGCACGTCCATGTTTCTTAGCACGACCCATGTTGATGGCCCATGACACAGCCTTGTTGTTTTGCATGTCTCGTGTCAGCTGTTTCTTCTGTTTCTCATTTTAAGAGTTGAACTTCGACTCCTTCCTTTTTCTGGCTTGTTTCCATCTACTACCATGTTTTGACTCATGTGCTTCCATCTACTACTATCCTTGCAAATTTCCTTCAAATATCTACTACCACCCTTACGAATGGCCTTCTACACAACAACGATGAAGTATACACGAGCAAACACTAGTAAGCTTACA
The DNA here is from genome assembly GCA_037428765.1 of Rubia yunnanensis. Lineage (NCBI taxonomy): Eukaryota > Viridiplantae > Streptophyta > Magnoliopsida > Gentianales > Rubiaceae > Rubia > Rubia yunnanensis. The sequence goes on along the minus strand of CM075061.1, from coordinate 40,485,609 downwards.
AAATATAATATAGGTGCTTGTGAATACAAAGTATCCATTAGTTCCAATGAAGTCTACAAAACTCAACATTTACATAAGAAAACCAACAATGGTCATCTAAACTCTTTGTCATGTAAACTTAACTAAAACTAGCAATCAACTAAACAAAACATAATAACAAATGAATCAAATGCATTAGTTAATGCATGCTTAAAGGTTAAGATCAGTTATACCGGAATGCTGGAATGTATAAACAATGCTTTAAAGATAGAGATCTGGTCAGGTTTATGTTTCCAACAGATTTCACATATTTCTTTGATTGATTAGGTAGATAAACAGGTATAGGGTGCTTCAAAGATTTCATGCTTGAAAACAGTTTGGGTTTGCAGCAGATATGACTTGAAGCTCCATTGTCTATAATCCAAGTATCATACACATACATAAGTGCAATAGGTTTAAAATTTTGAGTTGATTAATTACCAGCAAAATTTTGAAGGTGAGCAAAGTTCAAGTACTTAGAGGATCCATCCACCTCCTTCTCCTTGCCTTTGATCGTCTCCCTATCTCATCCATTCACTGTGCCAAATTGTTCACCATCAGCTGCAACTAATCATTTTGTGATCCAACATCCAATGGAGTCTCCCTTCCATAGCTAATTGCGGCATTAGCAGTGTATATTGTATTTTTGTAACCACCATTCCCAAACTGACATCCATGGTAAACTTGTGCATTTGACTAAGAGTTTCTAACATTAGAGGTCACAACTCCTTCCTAGTTTCCTTGCCACAATCTGAATAACCTATAAGCTTGAAGTAGCTCTCCTTCAAGTGTCCTTGAACTCCGCAATAAGTACATAGTTGTTCAGGCTTCTTTACAACCTTCTTCTTAAAACCTGCATTAGCACCTAATTTTTAAAATGTTTTCACACCTAAATCAGCTTCATCTTTGATTTCTTATTATCTTTCAGTTCTTTGAGCAAACATAGCAAATTATTTCTGCTAAAAGGAATTGAACTCAATGCTTCTTTGCTTCTCAATGTGACTCACCAGTGCGTAGGTCTTTGCAATAGAAGGCAATGGATCCATTAGCGTGATCTGATTGCTTATAGCAGTGAATTCATCCTTCAGTTCTACGATAAATTAATGCATTTTTTCATCTTCATCATTGTCTGCATTCTGCACATATTAGCCACAAGTGCAATTGTCACTTCTTCCCAGGTCAAAAACATTCATATGGATCCCAAATCTCATTGAGTTTGGTGAAGTACAAAGCAACAGAACTTGATTCTTTCTTCAGTGAGCACATATCCCTCTTTAGGCTATTGATCAGAGGTATATTGTTCTCACCAAAGAAATCCTTCAGTTCCTCCCTCGGAGTCTTAGAATCATTAGAGAATATAAGAACTCTGGAAATTTCTATAGACAGAGGATTCAGGAGCAAAGATACAAGCGTAGAATTAACCTTTATCCACTGTTGGAACTAAGGACACTAGTGTAGGATAGGGGGATTAAAGGTGCTTATGTTGGACCACAGAATTCACTTTGTATGTGACTTCCTTTGTCCCACCTTTAATCCTCCACAATCAAAAGGGGTTCCGATAATCGCCTTTAAATTACCTTATCAAAGGCGGTTATTTTTTGCCTTTGATTAAGGGAACCACCTATGAAAAAGTTTTGAACTCAGACCAGGGAGTCAACCTCGGGTGTAGATCACGTTTCAGGTATTGTAACCATACTCAAGTTTTGGTACCTTGATTAGGTCAGAGCTAATGATGTTGTTCCTGAATCGGGTCCAAATTCCAGACCTTACCGGGTTATTGAAAAATAAATCTGAGTTTATTAGAACAAAATGTTAATCGGAAAAATATTTGGGTCAAGAAGTTTTGAGTTCGGTTGTGAAGATATTGTCTTCGTTTACAAATGAGTAACAACTAGGAACCACCTTCTGATTTTGGGAGCTCTTTTGGGTTTTATGGAATTAGATTTATTTGTTTGCAAAAACCATCCTAAAATAGCCTCAATTGACCAATACACTTTCCAATATATTTTTTTTTAATTTTAAGCACCCTAAGGTGGGCGATATGTATTAGGTTCCCCAGACCTATGTAGAAACCAAAAGATGTACAAAGATGTTTAGGATATTACATCGGTAAGGCAACCTCGTTGCCTTCAAAAGAATAAACTTATAGTAGTGGACTGGTGGATGTAAACTGAAAGGAGTTGAAACTTGCTGGGTCGGGGTCCGGTGGTGTGCTCAAGGGGTGATGTGTTCTGGATGTTAAGTGTTGTAGTTGTCGAGGGGTGGTGTGCTCGTGTTCGAGAGGTCCATAGTTGTTGAGTGCCTTAGTTCTGGAGGGGTGTTGTTCTCATGTTCGAGGGCTCCATAGTTCGAGGGCTTCAAGATTCGAGGGCTCCATGGTGTCGGGACTCCATGGGGCGAGGTCTGTCGGGCGCGTTCTCGATGCTCCAGTCTCGAGGTCTCGTTGCCAGTCTCGAGTTCTCGATGCTCCATGGGGTGCATTCTCAAGTCTCCAGTCTCGAGTACGTTGATCTTGAGTGCCTGCTGCTCCGGTCTCGAGTGGTCGATGTTCCAGTCTCGGGTACTTCAGTCTCGAGTGCTCGATACACCAGTCTCAAGTGCTCAATGTTCTAGACTCGAGTGCTCGAGTGATCGATGCACCACATGTTGGAGTGCTCGAGTGATCGATGCACCACGTGCTGGAGTGCTCGATGCGCGTGTGCTCGAGTGCACGATGCTCTAGGGTCGAGTGGTCAATGCTCCAAACTGAAGTACTCGAGTGCTCGATGCACAAGGCTCGAGTGCTCGATGATCCAGACTCCAGCAGTGCTCGATGCTCCATTCCTGAGTGGTTGATGCTCCTGTCTCGAGTGCTCGATGCTCCATTGTTGAGTGCTCGAATACCCGTCTCGATTACTCGATGCTCCATTCTCGAGTGCTCGAATACCCATCTCGATTACTCGATGCTCTATTCTCGAGTGCTCGAATACCCGTCTCGATTGCTCGATGCTCCATTGTCGAGTGCTCGAAAACCCATCTCGATTGCTCGATGCTCCATTCTTGAGTGCTCGATGCTCCAGGCACCAAAATGAGAGCACGATGCTCCAGGCACTAGTGTCAAGAGCTCAATGTTCCAGTCTCGAGTGCTCGATGCTCCAATCTCAAGTGCTCCATGCTCCATGCTCGATGCTCAAGGTTCCAAGGATTAATGCTCGATGTTCCCGTCTCGAGTACTCCATGCTCCATGCTCCAGGTTCCAAGTATGAGTGCTCTGTGCTCCAGACTCAAGTGCTCGAAGCCCCAGGCCTGAGTGCTCGATGCACCAGTCTCGAGTGCTTGATGCCCCAGTCTCGAGTGCTCGAAGCCCCAGGCCCGAGTGCTCGAAGCCCCAGGCCCGAGTGCTCGAAGCCCCAGGCCCGAGTGCTCGAAGCCCCAGGCCCGAGTGCTCGAAGCCCCAGGCCCGAGTGCTCGAAGCCCCAGCCCCGAGTGCTCGAAGCCCCAGCCCCGAGTGCTCGAAGCCCCAGCCCCGAGTGCTCGAAGCCCCAGGCTCGAGTGCTCGATGCTCTAGGCTCAAGCAAGAAAATTGTCTATGTACAATGCCGTGATTCAAACTGATATCCTTCGAGGAGTCCAGTTCTCGATTGCTCTGTAGCTCGAGGGTTCCAATACACGATGCCACCAAAGCTTGATTGCTCGAGGGTGCAAAGGCTCTAGGGCTTCTTGTTCGAGTGTTCGACGCCCCAGGCTCGAGGTGGAAGTAGACTAAGCTCAAAGGTGTGTCCCTGCACAAAATGAAAGGAAAAACTCGGCAGTTTCTATTATTTAGCAGCATGTTTCTGTGTTCGGATGTAAGGAAAATCATTTTTGTCTAGTTCGATAAAACCTCTGATGAAAGCTGGAATGTTAGAGATGCTAATGTCATGTTGGGGAGGGTGGGTCGGTTTATGCTTTGAGATTGCATCAGCACCTGTATTACATTCCCTATATACATGTCTTAAAATAGCTTGGTTAACCTCAGTGTGAATTTGGAAAGCTAAGACATATAGAGACCATTTGGCATATCTGGGATTGTTTATCATCTTCACCGCGCTCATGGCATCTGATTCCACTATATAGGAACATCCGGGGTCCAAACTGGGGAAACATCTAGCTGCTGCATGGATGGCCTTCATTTCTGCCTCTAAAGGTGTACTAGCAATGGTAGTGAACGATTTTATTAGGCACGGCTTACCAGTTCAGTCTCTAGCTATTAGGCCAATTGTGGACATGTCGGGAGACCATGATGCATCCACATTCACAGTTATACTATTTTGTGGAGGCTTTTTCTAAGAGATAATGGATATCGAAGGCTTAGGTGGTGGTCTCAGAGGCGGAATTAGGGAGAAAATAGGATAGCTTCTGGTAAGATACACATTAGAGTGAGCAGGTTTAGCTGAGAATGACAGAAAGATAAGATCCCTCACTTCTTTAATAATTATTACTTGTGAAAATTTTTTGTTGTCACAGAGGAATGAATTTCTTGCTTTCCATAATGACCAGCATATCAGAGATGGCAACATTCTACCAATATCTCTATGCACCTTAGAGGGTTCAGTATTGTTCCAGTAGGCAAAAAAACCTTAGGGTTAAGCTATCTAATGTATCCATTTTTATCCCCAGAATATCAGAAGTATTATCCCAAACTGCTTGAGCTAAATGGCATGAAGTGAAAAAATGCTCTATTGAATCAGGATGATTGCATGCAGGACATTTTGAGGCTAAGCTAAAACCACATTGGACTAAGACATCATCAAAAGGAAGGAGGGTGTTCAGCAGCTTCCATGTGAAAATGGAAATCTTTTTTGGTAGTCTAGGGTTCCAAATATATGCAGTGGCTGGAAAATTACCTGATTGCTGAGTAAGGCCTCTATATGTTGATTTGAAAGAGAAGATACCTGTATCTTCTAGTTTCCATATTAGTCTATCTTCCCTGTCTGTGTGAGCCTGTGCATCCTGCAAGAAAGTCAAAGTATCATGTTCCAGATAAGGTGAGATATTCTGCAGTATCTAGTTTTTTTCTCGGATGAAATCAGCAATGGTGTGATAGTAAAAGGGTGACAGGGCTGAGAGTGGAACATATTTAGAGAGCGGACCATTTGGGCACCAGTTTGCATTCCAGCAATTACTCAATCCTTTACCATGTATGATGAGAGAGTTTTCTTCTACAGAGGAGTTAATACTACATATCCTTTTCCAGGTATGGGATTTCTTATGGGACTGTGGAAGTGACCATAGCAGTTTTGACCACATGGTTGTACCCAATTGTCTTTTCCACCATAGTTTGGCTAAGCATAAGTCAATTATAGCTCTTACAGATCTAAATCCTAAACCATTATGGAATTTATGTTTACACAGGTCAGTCCATTTCCTCCACACTGTTTCCCCCCAGAAAAACCTTGTCATCTTCTTTTCCAGTGCTTTTATTATCTGTTTAGGGGCCTTTAGGACTGACCAAATATGCTGTGGGAGGGAATATAAACAAGATTCAATAAGCACCATTTTGCCTCCCAAACTTAACCGCCTATTTTTCCAGTTCAGAAGCTTTCTATCTATAGCTTCCAACAAAGGTTCAAAATATACATTTAAAGTCCTACCTTTGAAAATTGGACATCCCAGGTATTTAAATGGAAAGATTCCTTTCTTCATCCCTAAGATTGATTTTATCTGATTTATCTTAACAGTTGTTGCTCTTTTGCTAGCATAGAAATCAGATTTATCATAGTTTATCTTTTGCCCAGAAGTTAGTTCAAAAGTTTCTAAAAAGGCTTTTATTCTGATCAGATTAGACTTTGATGCTTGCATGAAAATGATAGTATCATCAGCATAGCTCAGGTGAGATGCAGGTGTGATACCAGTGGGGAGCTGATAGTAACTGAGCTTTTTATTCATGAAAATAAAAGATAAGCTTTTGGAGAAAGCTTCAGAGAAAATGTTGAAAAGAAAAGGAGATAGAGGATCACCTTGTTTGATGCCCCTTGTAGCTCTGAAAAATCCAACCGGATTACCATTTATAAGAACAGAAAAGTAGGCCTGAGATAGGTTGTTCATTACAGCTTTTAAAAAACTCCCTGTGAATCCAAATTTACTAAGAACCCTTTCCACAAATTTCCAATTAACTCTATCAAAAGCTTTTCTATGGTCTAACTTTAAGATGCAGTTTGGTATCCTATTTTTCTTGTCTAAGAACTTAATCATTTCCTGGAGGTAGAGTACATTATCAGATATGTCTCTATTTTTCATGAAAGCTGTCTGGTTAGGGGAAATTAAGTTGTCCATGTATGGTTTCATTCTTTCCATTAGCACCTTAGAACAGATTTTATTTGCAACATTTGATAGACTAATAGGCCTATAATTATCAAAGGAAGAGGGTGTCTATTTTTTGGGTATTAAGGATATCCATGTGCTGCTAATTCCTCTTGGTATTTCTGAGCCTAGGAGGAAATCATTTACTGCATCTATTAGGTCCTGTTTGATTATATCCCAACATTTAGCATAAAATTTTGGTGTAAAACCATCAGGGCCTGGGCTACTATTCCTATTCAAACTCATTACCACTTTTTTTAATTCGTCTTCTGAAAACGGTTTGGACAAAGACTGATTGTCCTGGGGATATATTAGTTCTAGGATTTGGCTGAGAAAGTGGGAATAATATGTGGTAGTGTTGGGCTGATTAGGTTCAGAGAGCAGGTCAGAGTAAAAAGACACTGCCTCCTCCTGTATGTCAGTATGAGTTTCTAACCAGAGACCTTGTCTGTTTTTTATTTTTGAGATGTGTAGCTTGCAGTTCTTTTCTTGAACTGATTTATGAAAAAAGCTGTGTTAGTATCTCCAATTTTGGTCCAGTTAGTTCTAGATTTCTGCTTCCAAAATTTTTCTCTTTCTTTTAAAGCTCTAATTAGCAGGGCCTTTTTCTCATTCAGTTTAATTAATTCTGTATCTATGCCTATGGAGTCATAGTTTATCTCCTGCAGTCTTAAATTTTCTTCAGCAGCTAATACATTAGAATCAATGTTTCCAAAAGACTCTTTATTCCAGACCTTAATTACCTTTTTTAGCCTTATTAGTTTAAGATAAAGTCTGAGCATTCCTTGGTTAGGGTTTGGTATGGCCCAGTTATTCCTAACCAATTCTATAATTTTTGATATGTTGAACCATGTGTTAAGAAATCTAAAGGGTTTTGGCTGGGAGGGGACTGTGGATGAGATTTCCAGAAGAATAGGGGAGTGGTCTGAGGATTTCCTATTTAGTACTTGAATGGAAGATGCTAGGAATTTAGCATTCCATTGCATGGTACTAAGACCTCTATCTAGTCTTTTGAAAGTAGGTTTTCTCAACCTAGAGTTAGTCCATGTATAGAGATTTCCCACTGTATTGATTTCCTGAATTCCATTTGTGGTTATCCAATTATTAAAATCTCTTATACTACCTAGACTTGGGTTGGAAGGTCCCCTGTATTCTGTAAGTGAAGAAATTGTGTTAAAATCACCTATGAAAATTGTTTCTGAAATTGGAAGGTGACTCAGGTCATGCCACAGGACCTTTCTGCCTTCTCTATTCATAATGCCATAGACAAAAACAGCATTCATTTCAATCTTTGTTATGACGTGTAATTTTAGCATGTAAAAATTGTTCATGCTGGGACAGTAAGGAAACATTTAGAGTGTCATTCCAGAACAGCCATATTTTCCCATTTTGAAGAGGTAAGAAATGTGAATAACTAAGTTTCTCCATGTAGGAGTGACATTCATTGTTATCATGCATTGGCTCTATTATACACAACAACTCAATTTTATTTTTCCTGACAATGTGTTTTAATCTAAGCATTGAAGTCTCTAAACCCCTAAGGTTTCAGACCAGGAAATTAATGGAAGTGGTGTATGTCATTGTTCACCTGATTTGTGGCTTTTAGTATTGGATCTTAACATCATCTTATTTAACTGATTCAGGTAAGTGTTCTTCCTAGACTTGGACTTACCTGTAGTATTTATGTTACCTGTTGATTGAGATTGAACATTAACCTGCTCAGGTATTGTAGTTGTGTCATCCAGGAAAGATCCTTCTTCCTCCATTTCTCCTAGCAGTGTTTGTTGTGGTGGATGGTTCAATTCTTCCTCTGCTTCTGGGGATACACCTGTGTCCTGCAGAACAGAAAATCTATTTGCCATCTTTCTATGTTGAGAAAGCGGAGGATTAGTGTGAGAGAATTTGTGGGTAAAAAGTTTTTGGGACCCTATCTGTATATCATCCTGAGCATAGACCTTGTGAGTTTTGTTATGGCTTGGTAGTGCTGTTGCATTGATCAACTCTGTAGTAGGTGATACTGGGTCAGCTTGGGGTGAGTCTGTGAGGTCAAGGATTGGAGATGGATGAGGTGTGTGTGTGTTGTGTTACTTACTGGACTGACTTCTTGCAGTGCAATGATCTTAGCAGAGTTATTTTCCAGGTGCTTGGGTATGTAGGAGGATGGTTGCAGTGTAGCATTAGTAGTGGCTTTTTGATGTAGTAGTTGGTCTTTGAGATGGGTGCTGTTAGTAGGTTGTGGATCATTAACAATTTTAGGCATCTTCTCATACTTGTTCCCTGTGGGTTGCTATTGTGGAGCTGTGTTGGTCTGGGTTAGGCCTCTACATTGGTTCAGTGAGTGTCCTAACTTAGCATAATTTTTGCAGTACAGGGGTATATCCTCACATTCAATGTTATACTTCCTATTGTTTGAGACAGAGCCTAATCTTTTGAACTGATTTAGGGGTTTTCGCAGGTATATCTCAACACAGAGTTTGATTGTAGATGGTCTAGTTAGCATTTCAGTTGCTTAATCTTTTTTGATGAAATTGCCAATACTATTCCCAATAGCCTCTATAGATGAAGTATTGTAATAGTAAAGGGGAACTTCCCTGATTGTACACCAGATGGAGACGATCGGCAATTCCTTCTGTGTGGAGAAATTCGGCGACCATTTGAGGATCTTCATGTGAACTCCGTTGAAGCTCCACAGACCTTTGATTCAACAGCGTTGATAGTCATTTGGTAGTTCAAAGCGGATGAGTATATGTTTGTAGTCGAGCGACCCCAATTGGTATTTCCCTGAGAAGCCCACAGTCTTGAAAGCCCCTTCCAGCTGCTCCATAGATAATCTCCCTTTGGTGAACTTACCCACGAGGGCATTCGTATAGTGAGCCGAGAGTGTGGATATTTCATCGTCAGAGTATAAACAAGCGGGTTCTCCGAGATGTTTGGATTTTGGGGTGATCTCTGGATTGTTTGGTAGGGCTGAAAGGAGTGGCAGGGCTTTCGATTGGAGCACTGCGATAAACGATTTAGCATTTGTGGTTGTTTTTTTGTCAGCCATGGTTTCTGGTAAACGGAGCAACTCTCTCGTCAAGGCGAGAGAGAGCCGTTAACGGTGGAGATGTGGCCGTTACCGATCTCTATAGTAGAAAAATGATTACAGAGGGGGTGGAGGAGGAGAGAGATGAGAGAGGAAAGGAAAGTGATAATCTTTTTTAATACACTTTCCAATAGATTTCACATTGATTGTGCAAGGTTAGAAAAATGTATAGATACTACTAAGCTAGCAATTATCAATACATAGGAATATAAATTACGTAGATTCTATTCTGCACATAACATGTAAAGTTTTTGGTCTCCTTAACACTAAGAAACATGATTTTAGTTTGAGCAAAAATATATAGAAAATGGTAATTAAGCAACTATCCACAAATGTGAATTAGAATACAAGAAATTTCTATTCCGCACAATACATGCCACGAGTGTTGAGGTATGTGTCACAATTACCATGTAGGACTTCAAAGAGTTGCAGATCAGACATGTACTAGATGTCTCGTAAAAATATTTCGTGCCATGTTGATGTCATCCTATGAACAATACTTGTATTCCTTGGGAAATATCTGTGGACATTAAGATATAGGAATTTAGTTCAAGTAGCTTAGTAGTTTATTGATGAATAAAATTTGGGGTAATATGCAAATATAACCCTATATGTTGGAGAAAGTGCAAATATAACCCCTGAGTTGTTTTTTAGTGCAAATATAACCATAACTATTATACATATGGGCAAATATAACCCTAACTATTATACATATGGGCAAATATAACCCTAACTATTATATATATGTGCAAATATAACCCTAATTATTATATATATGTGCAAATATAACCCTAAAGCCAATATTCTGGCATTGACTGACCAGGGTTATATTTGCACTTTCATTTATCGCAGGGTTATATCTGCACTTTCATTATCGCAGGGTTATATCTACACTTTAATAAATTATATAGGGTTATATATGCACTTTTCTCTAAAATTTGACAAACTTGTAAACATAATACTTACTTTATCAATTTCTAGGTAATCCAATTGTTCATCTTTAATGCACTCGAGTGTGTATAACATGATGTAGTACCCTAACCCGCCTCCACTTAGGGTCATGAATAGTAGAAAATTAACCCGAGCACAGGCACCGAAGTCAAAGGGTTTCAAAGATAAAAATTTATATTCTGCACCCAAATCTCACTACTACGCTAGCTAAAAGGTAATTAGCGGTAAGCCCTTGGCATGTCCTCAGATATGCTAAGGCTTAAGAATCAACTAAAACATAACCTCGTATGGGTCGTCAATCTGTATGAGTGATAGGAATAGTTAGTAAAGCAAAAAAGGGGGGAGGAGTTGGTTTTTCAATTAATAACTACAACACATAAAAGCAAAAAGCAATTAATCTATTAAGCTAAACACTTAGGCAAAGACTTAATGTTTCAATCCTCGATTCAATCACACAGAGACTTAGACAAACCTAATAGAGTGCTCATAACATGTGGTAGGGCCGATGTCATAAACTTCCCCGTACCTGTCACATCGGGTGCGATCGAAACCCTCCATCAACACCGCCATTGTAATTAGGGGAGTACAACAAGGTTCGACCATTGTTGTAGATCAATTTCCCTCCCATGAGATTACATCCTGGGCATTCCACCACAAATGCTCTACTTCCAATGGCCTATGAATTAGTCCAAGGGGTCGTTGGTACCTAATTTATGACACTAGGGCCTCTTACAACCCTAGCTTGCTACTTTTTACTATCTCTACCCATAACCTGTCAGACTACTTTATGTAATTAGCTAAGACTCGTGCGATGGAAAATAATTCAGAGTAAAACTTGGGTCTCCCGTGCACACACCCACGCAGATCCGTACCCCATTACCCATTCAAACATCCAAGTTTCATTTCCCAGGGGGGCATCAATATTTGTACCAACATGAATATAGACAAGAGTGTGCTTATATGGAGTGTGCTATTCATGCAATTCAAACATTCAAGAACTAGTCACAATAATATGATGAACACAAAATTATGATGAACTAGTGAATCTCATAAAACATAAAATACCATGCGCCTACAATTATCCCCAAGCTATGGAAACTACTACATAGACATGGAATTCAATTATAGATTGAATTCCACATCCTAGGATTAAAACGAAAATAAAAGGAAAGAAAAGAAGAGGAGAGAGTTTTTATCTCTCTAGAGTTGCTCTTCTAGCTAGATGAACTAAAAATGAATCTAATCTTTTAAGATAGTAGACTAAGGCTATATTTATAGTACGAGAGGATTGGGCCTAAAAATTGGCCCAAAATAGGCCAAAAAATTGGCCCAAAATAGGCCAAAATGTCTTAAACCCTAAGTCATGCGACGCTTGGTGTGGGCCATCGCAGATGGAGCTGTCCACGCCATGTACTTTGTCCTTCCTGGTGCGGGCCGCTGGATCCGGAACAGTCCGTGCTTAGTCATCTGTGGAACCACGTCTAGTGCAGGCCGCTGCTCTGTGCTACTGCAGGCCACCGGATCTGGCACGGTCTGTATCAACACCTTTTGTGTAGAATGTGGCCTTTGGCACGGGCCATCCTTTGGAATGCTTGGTTTAAAACTCCTAATATGCGGGACGCGACCCTTGATGTGGACCACCGTCTGGAAGCTTGCTTTGCTCAAAAACTTGGAACAGTCCATCTAATTCTTCATACCCTGCTGGCTGGTCGCAACATTTTGGACTTGTAACGGCACAGACCTTCATAAATGGACTGCACCCAAACTTAGCCAATTTTGAGAGGAGATTGTAACTTGTGCATCATTTCACTCCACAATGAAATGATGTCTCGGTTTCTACCAAAAAAACACTCATTCTCGGAAAATGAGTATGTTGAGTTATGTTGGTGTGCAGATCCAATCGAACAATACGCAAACAAAAGGCACTGACCCCCTTTTCATTTATTCTATTGTCATAGGGGGTTTGGTGTTTTTACCCACCGGTACAATTATTTTTGTGGTTGTTGGCTGGTTGACTTTAAAATTACCGTCCTCCTCCGGATTGACATAAACAAGACACAGAGGCCAAAGAAGGAACATTCCTTGGGTGGGTCCTACCTTCTTTTAATCTCCATCTGGAATAGGGAAAATTTCATTATACACCAATATTGATTTTTCAACTGATACCCTTGCGATTCCATCCCCGATTGGTATGGAGTGATGATGTCGCATTGATTCATAAAATATACCATTGGCTACATGTAGCAGTGTAGCATTTTCACCAACCTCTATGAAAAGCTCGCACGATTGAGAGCCGTACATGAAATAAATAATACTATTAAATAACATTCTAACATTGAAAGCAATTAAATTAAAAATATCCGTACCTTTTTCTTGGTGGATAGGATGACCTTTTAAAGACATTATTCAATTGTTTCCCTCAGAAGTAATCCATTCTTGTTCACCTCAATATCGTTTGGAGAGTGGTGAGATCCTCTTGATAGGGCTCCTAATTGCTAGTTAGATCATTTGAATTTTTGGGTAGAGGAAGACCAACGTCCTTTACTATTTTGCAAATAAACATTTATTATTGCTCTAACTATTTGTCCCGGAGACTGGCTAGTAACATTGATACCACTCGTTTCACAGTTTTAATTGACGGATCTTTCTCATACCGGCCCTCTTTGTTTTGTTGATCCTTGAGGAATAGATAACATCGTTCTATTTGATATACATCGTTTGGAACAACCGATGCCCTAGTCTCAACCTCAAACATTTCCCCATCCATTTCCAAGAGTACATCTAATTTAAAAAGTTCCTTCACCAACTAAAGTGTTGCCAATCCATAACCCTCGCGGCTCTTCCGATGCAGAGTTATTTCAACGCTGCAATGCATTTTTTTTATCTTCCCTCACACCCTACATGAAATTGGGAAGTCATATGACATTAATACAACAAGATCTAAGTTCAATCAATTGATATATATTTGACTAACATTTTTATCATTTTTCAAGGCTCTTCTCTGGTGAATCTCCCAACTCTCTGGTTCAATGTGTGTGTAGTTAGCCATTGACGATTGCCTTTTCTATTCGAGAAGATATAATTTCTTGATAGAGTGTACTTTTATTCTCGCCAACTTTTCGATAACATATTCATGGCCTTCTTTTTTAATTTCTCCATGTCTATGTCAACAACTACATATATATATATACCCTACACTCCATCTATAATGTGTTCTTGTATTGTTTAGGAACTTTATCAAAATTATCATAACATATGTCAACCCTCATCCTACTTACCTTCTCTAACCAAATAGACCATTTAGCACGTTCTTCCAACAACCAACGGCCCACCTTGTTGAAAATCAACCAGGTCGATTCCTTTCTAGCCAATCTTATTTCGAGTGTTCTACTATATGTCTAAGAAATTCCTAAATCATTTTACATGTCCCCGTCCCCATCTTCATCAATCGTTGTCTCGGTATTTCCATTTTACAGAGATACGTGATCATCACGAGACCTTTTTCTTGACATTTTGAAACCTAGCAACATGATATGTCCATTTTATATGCATAATTTAATACTACTTTTTTGTTCTTTTATTATCAAGAGCTTATGATTTACCTTGAAATTCTCTTAGGAAGGGTAAGAGCAACTTTACGCTCTTTTACCTCTTCTAAGTGGATTTTTCATGACAAGGGAAGAACACGGAGGCATGAAGATTAGAGGCTATTGAAGATTACATTTTTGAAGACTTATGAAGACTTGCTACAAAGACATGAAGACCGGAGGCCATTGAAGACCGGAGGACATTGAAGACCATTTTTGGAGATATTGAAGACTTGAAAAATGAGAGGAATTTCTATGAACATGAATGTGTACCACAAGAATAAGAAAAGGAAACAAGATAACATTCTGGCACCCGTCGCGAGTTGTGATGGTCTCATCGCAAGCCAGTCGCGAGTTGCGACAATCCCGTCGTGAGTCGCGACTCGCGACCAACGGGTGGCCAGAATTTCACCTTATCCTTTTTGTACTATAAATAGCACTATGTTTCCTCTCATTCACATCTTCTTCATCTGCGTTTTTATTACTATATAGAACCCTATTTTCTTCCATTTTCATCTTTGAATTCTTTTGTATTATGTTTGGTTGTTTAGCATTAATTAGTATGAACTCTTGTAGCTAAATCTAGTTCTTGGGAGTAATTGATTGAAGCTTCCAAGCTTATGTAGTAAGATTCTATGTTTGCTCATTTATGAACATTTATTGGAGAGCATTTATTATGCCATTAATGTTGCATTTTACCTCATTTATACCATGGGTTGTTTGATTATATGAAATGTTTGTAAGATTGAAATGTTAGGAAACTTGAAAATTTCTTAACTCATTTGATATGGAAATCCAAAACCATGTATTTAGAACTTCTTGTGTATAATGTGGGGTAATTTTTGCTAGATGAGTATGTTAATGTGGATTGTTCGCATATTTGTCATATAGATGCAACAAAGGTTGAACCTTGAATGTTGTTTGTTCTTAGTTTAATCTAATGAGTGCTTTGTTTGGTTAAATGACTATGTCTTTGGTAGAAGGCTTGTTATTATCAAACCTATGGTCCTTTGGATGAAATGTCGTTAATGAAACTTCCCTATGATGTTGTTTGTCTAGGGTGATTATCAATGAGGTTTGCAAATGATCGTTGTTTGTCTTTGCAAACTACTCTTAAGGAGGAATGAATGTTGATCTTTGAATGAGAAGTGATAACATTCCCCATCGGCAATAAATGTAATTGAATGAGTAAATGAATCAATAGGCTATATGAAGTTTGGAAGTGGAAATCGATTGTCCCCAAGGCTCTGTTAATTATCATTTATATCATATCTTTAGTTGTATTGCATGATTAGAATAGTTCTCTTGCTTTGCTACAATTTGATAACTTAAGATCAAACCAACCAACCCCCCCTTGTTTACATGTTTTTATATATATCTATGTATTTATATGCCTAGTATGTCTTCTCCTATGTATGTTTAAACACATGAAAAGATGCCTCTTCTCGTGGACGACCCCGACTTGCCTATTGTAGATAGGAAACATTAGGGCTTAAAAGTATTAACTTTGAGAGGTAAGGCGACGACCTCCCAAATTTTGGCGGGTATCCACTTTGACAGGATTGGGATTGAAGACACTTTTGCATAACTCTTTTAATTGGTTTTGGATATTATTTTCCCTTTTTGTGTTGGGAGGTTTTTCTTTTGATGTACTTGGATAACGTTGACTTTGATACTTTTCTTAGCTTTAACATTTGGAAAGCACTTTGCTACTTTTTGGATTAGAGACACGTGAAAAAAATGAAAAAAATTGAAAAAAATATAAAAAGAATCCCGCTAAGTTGAAAACCCTAGAGGGAAACTTAGGCAACATTGGGAGCCCGGATAGGTCAAAAAACCCAAAAGGACGACCTAGGAAAAAATGAGAGGCTAAATATGCAGAAAAAGGTGAGATGTGAGCCAAAGAAACATGATGTGTGGCTAGGATGAAAACCAGAAAAGGCTCCTAGGTAAAATGAGAGAAAACAAGAGTAATTGAAAAATGTTGAGTGTTCACTCATTTGCCGGCGTTGGAGTCATAAGGTTGCGGTGACCATACGGATGGATCGGGTAGCTTGACATCTTGAGGACCTTTTGGGAGTGTGAAATTTAGCGGCAGAAGATGAAGTAAGTTATGAAATTCTTGATCGTTAATATGCTTCATTTTTAGGTTGATATATTGATATAAAGTGGAGCATGTGTTTTGAACCTTATACATGTCCTTAGCTTCACCTTGTATCATTGGATTTGGGATTATCAATTCGGGATTTACAGATGTTTTAGGGATATCGATGAATTGATGGGTTGATATGGTTTGGGTAGATTTAGGAATCGGGGTTGTGGGAAACTTCTCATTTGACCTTAACATTGGGATGTGTGATATTGAGAGTTTTGTAAGGTATTGATTTGGGGGAATAGTAGTTAGGATGTGGATACATCATTTCCTTCGTATGCTTGAATCTTTTATTACTCGAGGGCGAGTAAGATTTAAGTGTGGGGAGGTTTGATATGTGCATAATTTAGTACTATTTTGGGTCACTTTTGTGCTCTTTTATTATCAAGAACTTATGTTTTACCTTGAAATTCTCGTAGGAGGGGTAAGAGCAACTTTACGCTCTTTTACCTCTTCTAAGTGGATTTTGCGTGACAAGGGAAAAACACGGAGGCATGAAGACCGGAGGCCATTAAAGATCACATTTTCGAAGACTTTTGAAGACTTGCTTCGAAGACATGAAGACCAGAGGCCATTGAAGACCATTTTTGGAGACATTGAAGACTTGAAAAATGAGAGGAATTTCTATGAAGATGAATGTATACCACAAGAAGAAGAAAAGAGAACAAGGCGAAATTATGGCTCCCGTAGCGAGTTGCAATGGCCTCATCGCAAGTAGCGATGAGCCTGTCATGAGTTGTGATGGCCTCATCGCCAGTTGCGACGAGCCCGTCGCGAGTCGCGACGGGAGTCGCGCGACCAACGGGTGGCCAGAATTTCACCTTATCCTTTTTGTACTATAAATAGCTCTCTCTTTCCTCTCATTCACAATATTCTTCACCTGCATTTTTATTACTGTTTAGAACCCTACTTTCTTCCATTTTCATCTTTGAAATATCTTGTATTATGTTTGGTTGTTTAGCATTAATTAGTATGAACTCTTGTAACTAAATCTAGTTCTTGGGAGCAATTGATTGAAGCTTCCAAGCTTATGTAGTAAGATTATATGTTTTCTCATTTATGAACATTTATTTGAGAGCATTTATTATGTCATTAATGTTGTGTTTTACTTCATTTATACCATGGGTTGTTTGAGTATATGAAATATTTGTAAGATTGAAATGTTAGGGTGTTAGGAAATTTGCAAATTTCTTAACTCATTTGATATGGAAATCCAAGAGCATGGATTTAGAACTTCTTGTGTATAATGTGGGGTAATTCTTGCTAGATGAGTATGTTAATGTGGTTTTTTCTCATATTTGTCATATAGATGCAAAGAAAGGTTGAACCTTGAAAGTTGTTTGTTCTTAGTTTAATCTAATGAATGTTTTGTTTGGTTAAATGACTATGTCTTTGGTAGAAGGCTTGTTATTATCAAACCTATGGTCCTTCGGGTGAAATGCCATTGATGAAACACCCCTATGATGTTGTTTGTCTAGGTTGATCATCAATGAGGTTTGCAAATGGTCGTTGTTTATCTTTGCAAACTAATCTTAAGGAGGAATGAATGTTGATCTTTGAATGAGAAGTGATAACATTCCCCATAGACAATAAATGTAATTGAATGAGTAAGTGAATCAATAAGCTATATGAAGTTTGGAAGTGGAAATCGATTGCTCCCAAGGCTCCGTTAATTATCATTTACATCGTATCTTTAGTTGTATTGCATGATTAGCATAGCTCTCTTGCTTTGCTAGTTGTTTTACTTGAATTTGATAACTTAGGATCAAACCAACCAACCCCCCCCCCTTGTTTACATGTTTATATATATATATATATATATATATATATATATATATATATATATATGTATATATATATATGTATGTATGTATGTATGTATATATATATATGTATGTATATGCCTAGTATATCTTATCCTATACATGTTTAAACACTTGAAAAGGTCCCTCTTCTCGTGGACGACCTCGACTTGTCATTATCTACTTTATTGTAAATAGGAAGCCTTAGGGCTTAAAAGTATTAACTTTGAGAGGTACGGCGATGACCTCCCAAATTTTGGTGCCGCTGGCGAGGAAGAGCCGTTTATTTTTAAGTGTTTGGGTATATTATGTGTGATTATATGATAATTGTAAATATTTGTTACTTTTCTTTTATTTTGATTTTTTTTAGTTGATTTGTCATTTTCACTTAGCTTGGAGACGTATTGTTTGAATTCTTGGTGTATGGTTCATTTGCAATCATCTTCATAAGAACCCCTACACTACGACCCCGAGTTAGAGTTGAATTTAAGACGGGCTAGGTGGCTTTCTTTGGAAAGTGTGAATAACACCCCTCCTAGTGACCATTTTATGGATAAATCTTCCTCTATGGAGCACCAAGTTGAGCACAAAGATGAGCATCCTCCTCTCCAAGGGCGAGCTCCTCCTCTCCACCAAAGAGAGATTCCTTTGGGGCAAGCTTTGCTAAGAGACATCATGGCCCCCAACCTCAATCAACAACTGATATGCATCGAGTATCCCGTGGTTGGACCGAATGGGCACTTTGAGCTAAAGATCGGGTTCATCAACATGCTGCCCATCTTCCTTGGTAGGCAAGGGGAGAATGCCAACAAACACATCACCGAATTTCACTTCTTGTGTGGTGGTACTGTCCCCCATGGAGTGGATGAAGATTTCTACAAGTTGAAGGCATTCCCGTTCACACTAAGGGATGGTGCAAGGGATTGGCTCCACTACCTACCGCCCAAGAGCATTAAGAGTTGGCTTGATATGAAAATGAAGTTTCTAGCCAAATACTTTCCAGCCTCTAGATCCGCCGCCTTGAAGAAGGACATAAGCAACATCCTCTAATGGCATGATTTAAGAAGCTTCTTGCGAGTTGCCCTTATCACGGTTATTCGGAGGGGGATTTGGTTTATTACTTCTATAATGGGCTTCTTGATGAATGTCAAAGGTTGGTGAGGAGTTCTTATGGTGGCACCCTTGGAAACAAAACATCCTCTGAAGCTATGCAATTGTATGAAGAGCTAGCGGAGGAATCGAGAAACTTTAGCTCAAGGGCTGATTTAAAAAGGAGAAATCCAATGCCCGAAAGTGACTCTTCAAATAGTGGAAAGCTTGAGGATCAAGTCTTGCCCCTTACATCTATGGTCAAATCGTTGATGACAAAGCCCGGGAATGTGCCACATGTTAAATCATGTGAAATTTGTTACTTGGCGCATCCTACAGACACTTGTCCCACTTTGCAAGAGAACTATGTTGAAGAGGTAAGTGCCATAGGCTATGAAGGTAACCAAGGCTACCAAGGCTACCAAGGTTATCAAGGGTACCAAAACTGGCCGTACAATTTGGGAAATCGTGATAACCCGAACCTCCGGTATGGAAGCCCTCAAGGAAGCCAAAAACCTCAACCATATTGGCCACCTCAAAAACAATATAGGCTACCTCAACAACAATTTCAAAGGCTCCAAGACAAACCCCGAGACCAAGGGGAGAGCTTGGGGCTAACAAAGGATGAGGTGAAGCAAGCTATTCACCGGTTGGGCATGTGCACGGAAAAAAGTGAGAAGTTCCAAGATGAATCCAAGGTGAGTACAAAGAACTTGAAACTCAAGTGAGCCAAATAGCTCAAGTGGTGAATCGGATGGAAGCCCGGGAAAAGGTTAAGCTACCCTCCCCACCGGAGATTAATCCTCGATAAAATACAAGTGCTATGACTTTGAGAAGTGGTAAAGAGTTTGACTCCCCCATGGTTGGTGAAGTTGTTAAAAGAACCTAGGAAGCTTGAAATGCTTTAGAAAGAAGGGAAAGAGGAGAACGAAGAGGAAGCCAAGGAGCAAGCAGGGAAGGGAAAGGGGAAGGAAGAGGAGATCACTGTTGAAAAATAAATCTCCATTTCTGAACCTTCATCCCCCTCACAAGAAGGAAAGAGTAGTGAAGATTCCTCCATATGTGCCGGAGCCACCGTTCCCGGAAGCTCTAAAAGACAAATGGAGGAAGGAATCCAACAAGGACATCTACGAAGTCTTTCGTAGGTTTAAGGTAAATATCCCTCTTTGGAATGCGATTGAACAAATTCCTAGCTATGCGAAATTTTTAAAAGAATTATGTGTAGTAAATAGGAAATAAAGAAATAAGAACAAGCTTAAAAATGGGAGAAGTGAACATGTCTCCACTTTGTGCCAAAGGGAGTTACCTCTTAAATGTAGCGAACCCGGCATGTTCACGATCCCTTGCATGATAGGAAATACACATTTTGAAAAAACAATGCTTGACTTTGGTGCATCGATAAATGTGATACCGTATTCTTTGTATGAAAGCCTCAATCTTGGTACTTCGCACAAAACCGGGGTGGTGATCCAACTAGCCGATCATTCTAGTGCATACCCTAA
This sequence comes from Rubia yunnanensis, assembly GCA_037428765.1. Classification (NCBI taxonomy): domain Eukaryota; kingdom Viridiplantae; phylum Streptophyta; class Magnoliopsida; order Gentianales; family Rubiaceae; genus Rubia; species Rubia yunnanensis. Next base: position 40,465,102 of record CM075061.1, on the reverse strand, counting down.
GGGTATCGTCGAGGATGTGTTGGTTAGGGTGGATTCCTTAATATTCCCCGTAGATTTTTATGTCCTGGACATGGAGCATGATAAACATGCCGCCCCAATATTATTGGGGAGGCCATTTTTGAAGACCTCTAGGACCATCATTGATGTGCATAACGGTACCCTCACCATGGAATTTGATGGTATTAAAGTAGAGTTTAGCATAAATGACTCTATGAAGTATCCTCTTGAAGAGTATTCTTGCCATGCTATTGATTTTGTTGACAATGTGGTGCAAGATGTTTTTGAATTGAGTGGTGATTATTCCTTGTTAGTTGCTTTGGAAAATGATGTTGAAAATGCATGTCTTGTATATTCCATGAGTACTAACTTGAAGGAAAGCATTGAAGAGTTAAGCATTCTTGAGGAAGTGGCGCAAAGTCCCGACCCTCTAGTCTTAGAGGAACCCAAAGAACTGGTACTCCTCCCACCACTTGTGTGGGCTCCGGTGATTGAGCTTAAACTGTTGCCAAGTGACCTCAAGTACGCATTTCTTTGGGAGGGGGAGACGCTTTTGGTCATCATTTCAAGCAAGCTCACCAAGGAACAAGAAGAAAAGTTGATGGTGGTGTTGCAGGAGAACAGGGAAGCAATTGGATGGACTATTGCCAACATCAAAGGCATAAGTCCATCCACTTGCATGCATAGAATCTTGTTGGAAGAAGACACAAGACCCGTCTGGCAACCCCAACGCCGTTTAAACCCACCTATGATAGAGGTGGTAGAGGCAGAAATCCTCAAGTTACTCCAAGCGGGCATGATCTATCCAATCTCGGATAGCAAATGGGTGAGTCCAACTCAAGTGGTACCCAAGAAGAGTGGGGTGACTGTGGTTGAAAATGAGAAGGGAGAAATAGTTCCCACTCAAGTTCAAAATGGGTGGTGCGTTTGCATTGACTACCAGAGGCTAAAGGCGGAAACCTAGAAGGATCACTTCCCGTTGCCATTCATAGGACCAAATGCTTGAGAGGTTAGCAAGCCACCCCTTCTATTGCTTTTTGGATGGGTACTCGGGGTATTTTCAAGTGGCTATCGCCCCGTAAAACCAAGAAAAGACCACCTTCTTGTACCCCTTTGGTACAATTACTTACCGATGCATGCCTTTCGGGTTATGTAATGCCCACGCAACTTTCCAAAGGTGTATGCTAAGCATTTTCTCAGAATTTGTTGAAACTTTTGTCGAGGTATTCATGGATGATTTCATCATTCATGGTAATTCTTTTGACAACTGTTTAGCAAATTTGGCACAAGTTCTTAAACATTGCATTGATACTAATCTTGTGTTAAATTCTGAGAAGTGTCATTTTATGGTAGAGAAAGGTATTGTTTTAGGCCATACTGTCTCCTTTAAGGGTATTGAGGTTGACAAGGCAAAGATAGACACAATTCAAACTTTTCCTTATCCTACTAATGTGCGCGAAGTGCGCTATTTTCTTGGCCATGCAGGATTCTATCGCCAATTCATCAAGAACTTCTCAAAGATACCATCCCCTTTATACAAGTTGTTGCAAAAAGAGGTGGAATATTTTATGGATGAGGGTTGTAAAGAGACCTTCGATACATTGAAAGGAAGGTTAGTTTCGGCCCCTATTATACAACCCCCAGATTGGTCGTTGCATTTTGAGATTTTGTGTGATGCTAGTGATTATTCTGTTGGAGCAGTGCTTGGTTAAAGGTTGGGGAGAGCGCCTCACACCATCTACTATACATCTATGTCTCTCAATGAAGACCAAAGAAACTATTCCACCACCGAAAAGGAGTTGCTAGCAGTGGTATTTTCTTTGGAAAAATTTCGATCATACTTGCTTGGTACAATAGTTATTGTGTACACTAACCATGTAGCGCTTCATCATTTGATGATGAAGAAAGAGGCCAAGCTAAGATTGATTAAGTGGATCCTTCTCCTGAGTGAATTTGAGTTAGAGGTGCAAGACAAGAAAGGCGCAGAGAACCTCGTGGCTGATCACCTAAGTAGGTTGGCACCCATCCAAGATAGTGAGGTAAATCTATTAATAAAGGAGCAATTACGGGAGGAGTTCCCCGATGAAAAAATGTTTGCTATTAGGGACCTCCAACCATGGTATGCCGACATCGTGAACTTTCTTTCTCTGGTAAATTTCCTCCTCACTTTTCTAAAGCACAGAAAGATAAGCTAAAGAGCGATGCTAAATATTATGTGTGGGATGATCCCTTTTCTTGGAAGCATTGTGTAGACCAAGTTGTTAGGAGATGCATCCCCGACAATAAACTACATTCAATTCTCACTTTTTGTCATTCTCATGCATGTGGTGGGGGTCATTTTGGTGCTAAAAGGACCACTAGGAAAGTCTTGGAAAGTGGTTTTTATTGGCCTACTTTGAATAAGCATGCATACATATTTTGTAAGGCTTGTGACAAGTGTCAAGGAGTAGGAAATATCTCATCTAGAAATGAGATGCCCTAAAAAGCTACGCTATATTGTGAAATCTTTGATGTTTGGGGTGTTGACTTCATAGGACCTTTCCCTAGTTCTTATGGCTTTACATACATTCTTCTTGCCGTTGATTATGTGTCGAAATAGGTTGAAGCAAAACCCACTAGGACTAACGATTCTAAAGTGGCTATAGAATTCCTGAAAGATAACATCTTTTCTAGGTTTGGGGTACCCCGAGCCTTCATTAGTGACCATGGTACCCATTTTTGCAATTGGACCATAGTGGCACTCTTGAAGAAGTATGGCCTCACTCCCAAGACATCCACCGCCTATCACCCACAAACCAACGGGCAAGCCAAAGTTTCCAATCGGGAAATCAAGTCCATCCTTCAAAAAATGGTTAACCCTAACCAAAAGGATTGGAGTTCCCAGTTGAATGATGCCTTTTGGGAATATAGGACGGCTTACAAGACACCAATTGGTATGTTACCATACCGGTTAGTGTTTGGTAAGCCCTGTCATCTGCTGGTGAAAATTCAACATAAGGCTTACTGGGCGGTCAAAGAATTCAATCTTGATATAGATGAGGCCGGCTTGCATAGGAAGTTACAATTGGATGAACTAGATGAGATCCGGATGGAGTCCTATGAGAATACCGAAATCTATAAAGAGAAGACAAAGGTGTGCCACGACAAGATGATCATTAGGAAGAACTTTGACGCTGGTCAAAAGGTTCTCCTATTCCAATCTTGCCTTCTCCTATTTCCAGGTAAGTTGAGGTCCCGATGGATTGGTCCTTTGGAGGTGGTTAAGGTATTCCCGCATGGCACAGTGGAGATTCTAGATCGAGCTAAGTCCAACACTTTTAAGGTTAATGGACAAAGTTTGAAACCTTACCACAATAATTTTGTGCCGGAAAAAGGAGAGGACGTTAATCTCCTTGATCCGGTTTGTGAGTAAACCCCAAGAAAAGGGAGTAAGTCATGCCGACGACGTTAAATAAACTTGGTTTTGATCATCTGGATCGTCATTTGTTATTTTTCATTGATGTTGTTTGGTTTTGGATTTTATCGTTAAGTTTCATTGTTTTTCTTTATGCTTTTCATGGGTTGTTTTTTTCCATGATTTTGTAGAAATTTTGAAGCCAAGGCATTGGAATTTTGAAGAGAGAAAGGCTTAGAGTCAAGAAGGAAAGACATGGACAAGAGAAGGAATAAAAAAACATTCTAAGTACCAGGTTAGAAGTGGTAGCGAATTGTGATGGCCTCACGAGGGCATCGTTGTGAGTTGCAATGTCCTCGCGAGGGCCTTGTCGTGAATCACAACCAAATCAGGGATTTTGGCTAAAAATGGGGGTCTCGGCCAAAACTTTCTGTGAGCCACGACGGCCTTGCAAGGGCCTCGTCGCGGCTCATGATGGGTGGTCGCGAGTCACGATGTACTCATAAATCTTGTGTTAAAATAGAGGTCTTGGTCTCCACTTTTCGCGAGTCATGATGGCCTTGCGAGGGCCTCATTGCAACTCGCGACGGAGTGGTTGCAAGTCACGATGTACTCAAAAATCTTATGTTAAAATAGAGGTCCCAGCCTCCACTTTTCACGAGCCACGATGGCCTCACAAGAACCTCATCGCAAGCCCTCAAGACATATCCCCTCGAGACCTCGAGACATATCCACTCGAGACCTCAAGGAAGCAAGCCCTCGACTCGAGCAGAATTTGAATGACCATCACACTCTCGAGGCCAGTCCTCGAGACCAGCCCTCGAGACATATCCTCTCTAGACCTTGAGGCAGTAAGCCCTCGATTCGAGCCAAACCTGAAAGTTCATTACCCCCTCGAGACCTCGAAGCCCTAAACCCTTGACTCGAGCAGAACCATAAAATTCATCACCCTCTCGAGACCAACCCTCGAGACATCATCCCCTTAAGACCTCAAAGTCCTAAACCTTTGACTCGAGTTGAACCATAAAGTCCATCACCTACTCGATACCAGCCCTTTGAGACATCATCCCCTCAAGACCTCGAAGCCGCGAGCCCTCAAGGTGTCATCTTTCATCCTCGAGCAAGCCTCTCGAGACCTCGAAGCCACGAGCCCTCAAGGTGTCATCTTTCATCCTCGAGCATAACCTCTAGAGAACTCAAAGTTGTGAGCCCTAGAGGTGTCATCTTTCATCCTCGAGCATAACCTCTCGAGACCTCAAAGCCGCAAGCCCTCAAGGTGTCATCTTTCATCCTCGAGCATAGCTTCTCGAGACCTCGAAGCCTCGAGCCCTCAAGGTGTCATCTTTCATCCTCGAGCCTAGCTTCTTGAGACCTCAAAGCTGTGAGCCCTCGAAGTGTCATCTTTCATCCTCAAGCCTAGCCAGACCTAACGCCCCTCGAGACCACCCATCGCGAGTCGCGAAGAACACGTTGCGAGTCGCGAAGAACACGTTGCGAGTCACGAAGGTTGTATAAATCTGCTTTAAGTGATGGGCTAAACCCATTTTTCCACAAACATATCCATAATCCACCGCTACTCTTCATCTTCTCCCGCTACTCTTCACCATCCTCAACCTGTCCTCCACCAAGTGCCGCCGCTCGCCGCCGCTACCAGCTGCCCTCCCCCACTCACAACCATCACTCCATACCCCATCATTTCTTCCCAACCTCCACCCACAGATTGAAAAAAAATTCTTTGAAGAACACAAACCCTAGAATTTTTGGGGTTTTGTCACTTTGAGCAATTCTATTTCAAATTGATTGTGGGCTTCCTCTTTTTTTCTTCCTACGCATCTTGGTGGTACATTTCTTTTCTTTATTGAGCTTTAATTGTGATTATGAATGTCTACCCTATTTTTTTATGGATATTGTGTAGATTATGTGTGATGCCTTAGGAAATTGAATTGTTGGATCTTGGTTGATTTTGGTGAATAAATTGTGCCTGCAATTCAATTTGATGGGTATTGTGTGCATATTTTGTGGTTGCAGTTTGGATTGTATTGTGCTTGTTTGAGGTTGGACTGTGTGCATTTGTGTTGATGTGGCTGAGAACAGATTGTGACTTATGCTAGATAGGAGGCATGTTGGCCCTTGATTCAACATAGTTGTTATTTGGATAAAATGTTATTGTGCTTTGCAATGTTATTTTTCTTAGGGTAGTTTAGCCATGGGATGTGAATGTTGACATTGTGAATATACTAATGGTAGCTAAGCTAGTTAAGCACAATTGTGGTTTTGAGATATAGCATAATGATTTCAACTATATATGTGAACTTCATGGATTTGAGAATATGGGCTTGTTGGACATAGTATGGATTGTATATGCAATTGTGATTAGGACTTGAACTAGTTGACTTGATTTCGATTTGGCTTGTGATGATGAACTAGTTTAAGGTTGAGTATGAATTTGCAATATAGCATATACACATATTCCTGTGCATTTGACTTGTTCGTTGTGATTGTTAGATATGGCCCTCACGAAGAGACCTAGGGCTCCCCCCCAAGGTGAGCACACAGCCGCTCAACCTTCACCTCCTCCACTAGCTCCGGAATCAAGCCATGTACCTCTCCCACCGAATAGGTACATGGGTTTGACCCAGATCACCGAGTCCTATGCGGAAAGGGTGGAGGCCCTGGAGAAGCGCCAACTCAAGGAGACAAGCATTGTCGATGAGCCCACATTAGATTCTCTCAGGCTCACTCAGCCTATCAGACGCCTCCTCACAAAAGGGGGAATGGAAGGGTTTATGAGTAGGAGTGCGCCCTCTTACCGGAGGTACACACTGGAATTCTTGTCCACGATCCGTATAAGCAGCATAAGAGGTAATCAACCATGCAAGAGGTACATTTCTTTTCACTTACATGATATATCTAGGGAAATGACCATTTCGCAGATTAAGGAGGCCTTTGGATTTGACACTGTGGAGATACGGGTCTGGTTGGACCCAAAGGCCCAGGAGCGATCAATTAAGGATGACATGCACTTTTAGAATGCCATCAACATAAGGCCCAAGAATTCCCATGATAAGAGTAGCATCATTATCTACCATGTACTCTATTATGTGCACCGTCTATTGGCTGGCACAGTACTTTGCTCCACAGAGCCGACGAATGTGCCAGACAATGACATTCACTTTCTATGGCACTTAACAAGTGAGGGACCAGGATACGGGTTGTGGGCAGAATTTTGGTTGAAGAGAATCATGGAAGTGGCAGGAAAATCCAAAGGAAAGATCATGGTCGGAGGCATGACAGGCCTTTTAGTAGAGTACTTAGGATTGGTTCCTCCAGCTGACTTTCCACGCTCAGGGAGGCGCATATCCTATCTTATCACCATTGAGAGGTTAGTTAGATTTGAGATGGTAAGTGCCACATGGACCACGAGGCTCTTCCATTAGTTAAATGGTACGAGGAAGGTCACATTCAATAAACAGGGCAACAAGACGTCAAATCTAGACTCTGTTTCTAGCACTTCCTCAGCCCAATAAGACGAAGCTGGAATTTGACACACCTCTAGGAGACCTGGCGATTTCACCAGACTCCTCATGTAGAGATAATTTCCAGCGTGAGCTCTGCAACCTTGGCCCAGCTCATGTCCAGTGTGATGATAGTAGTCTAACTCCCTCTGAGCGACAGCAGCAACAGCACTCCCATCAGCACTCCACACAGCCTCCACAAGAGACAGAGCTGATGCAGGAAGACGATGTGCCACCTCACTATTCCCAGCCTCCACTGAACTTTTACGAGTGGATGATACAACCATGCAGGATGGATCCCGCCGCCAGGACAGCATGATATTGGAGCATAATGTATTTGTCTCCCAGACCTTGATTGACATGGATGAGGAGATTAACCACTTGTCAGCTCGCATCTATGAGATGCAGTCCTAGGAAGGGGGTGTCTCAGGCCCTGATCATGGAGTGGAGAGGCAGAGGGCTAGGAGGCAGAGGAGCACAGAGTGGCTAGCATAGTATCAGCAGCGGTATTTCGGCGGTAGCCCTTCTTCATCACATCAGTGATTTTATGAGTATCATATATTTACCCTTTCCATACTTTGCATTGTACATTTTTACCCTATTGTTTACATTGAGGGAAATTTAGTGTTCTAAGTATGGGGAGGGGTGTCCACTTTGAGAGGATTGGGATTGAAGACACTTTGGCATAACTCTTTTGATTAGTTTTGGATATTATTTTCCCTTTTGTGTTGGGATGTTTTTCTTTTGATGTACTTGGATAATGTTGGATTTGATACTTTTCTTAGCTTTAACATTTGGAAAGCACTTTTCTACTTTTTGGATTAGAAACATGTGAAAAAAAATAAAAAGAATCCCGCTAAGTTGAAAACCCGAGAGGGCAACTTAGGCAACATTGGGGGCCCGGATAGGTTGAGTCCTGAAAGGGCGACCTAAGAAAAAATGAGAGGCTAAATGTGTGGAAAAAGGTGAGATGTGATCCAAAGAAACATGATGTGTGGCTAGGATGAAAACCTAAAAGGGCTCCTAGGCAAAATGAGATGAAACAAGAGAAATTGAAAAACGTTAAGTGTTCACTCATTTGCCGGCGTTGGATTCATAAGGTTGCAGTGACCATACAGATGGGTTGGGTAGCTTGACATCTTGAGGACCTTTTGGGAGTGTTTTGGGTAGATTTAGGACCTTAACATTAGGATGTGTGATATTGAGAGTTTTGTGAGGTATTGATTTGGGGGAATAGTAATTAGGACGTGGTTACATCATTTCCTTTGTATGCTTGTATCTTTTATTACTCGAGGGCGAGTAAGATTTAAGTGTGGGGAGGTTTGATATGTCCATTTTATGTGCAAAATTTAGTACTAGTTTGGGTCACTTTTGTGCTCTTTTATTATCAAGAGCTTGTGTTTTACCTTGAAATTCTCTTAGGAGAGGTAAGAGCAACTTTACGCTCTTTTACCTCTTCTAAGTGGATTTTGCGTGACAAGGGAAGAACCTTAAGGCATGAAGACCGGAGGCCATTAAAGATCACATTTTCGAAGACTTTCGAAGACTTGCTTCGAAGACATGAAGACAGTAGGCCATTGAAGACCATTTTTGGAGACATTGAAAACTTGAAAAATGAGAGGAATTGCTATGAAGATGAATGTATACCACAAGAAGAAGAAAAGGAAACAAGGAAAAATCCAGGCACCCATCGCAAGTCACGACGAGCCTGTCGCAAGTCGTGACGAGCTTGTCGCAAGTCGTGACGAGCCTGTCGCAAGTCACGACCAACAGGTGGCCATAATTTCACCTTATCCTTTTTGTACTATGAATAGCTCTCTCTTTCCTCTCATTCACAATCTTCTTCACCTGCATTTGTATTACAGTTTAGCGCCCTATTTTCTTCCATTTTCATCTTTAAAATATCTTGTATTATGTTAGGTTGTTTAGCATTAATTAGTATGAACTCTTGTAGCTAAATCTAGTTCTTGGGAGCAATTGATTGAAGCTTCCAAGCTTATGTATTAAGATTATATGTTGGCTCATTTATGAACATTTATTGGAAAGCATTTATTATGTCATTAATGTTGTGTTGTACCTCATTTATACCATGGGTTGTTTGAGTATATGAAATATTTGTAAGATTGAAATCTTAGGGTGTTACGAAAGTTGCAAATTTCTTAACTCATTTGATATGGAAATCCAAGATCATGGATTTAGAACTTCTTGTGTATAATGTGGGGTAATTCTTGCTGGATGAGTATGTTCATGTGGTTTTTTCTCATATTTTTCATATAGATTCAAAGAAAGGTTGAACCTTGAATGTTGTTTGTTCTTAGTTTAATCTAATGAATGTTTTGTTTGGTTAAATGACTATGTCTTTAGTAGAAAGATTGTTATTATCAAACCTATGGTCCTTTGGGTGAAATGCCATTGATGAAACATCCCTATGATGTTGTTTGTCTAGGTTGATCATCAATGAGGTTTGCAAATGGTCGTTGTTTATCTTTGCAAACTACTCTTAAGGAGGAATGGATGTTGATCTTTGAAGGAGAAGTGATAACATTCCCCATAGACAATAAATTAATTGAATGAGTGAGTGAATCAATGAGCTATATGAAGTTTGGAAGTGGAAATCGATTTCCCCTAAGGCGCCATTAATTATCATTTACATTGTATCTTTAGTTGTATTGCATGATTAGCATAGTTCTCTTGCTTTGCTAGTTGTTGTACTTAAATTTGATAAATTAGGATCAAACTAACCCAACCCCCCCCCTTGTCTACATGCTTTTATATATATATCTATGTATGTATATGCCTTGTATGTCTTCTCTTATATATGTTTAAACACTTGAAAATATCCCTCTTCTCATGGATGACCCCGACTTTCCATTATCTACTTTGTTGTAGATAGGGAGCATTAGGGCTTAAAATTATTAACTTTGAGAGGTACGGCAATGACCTCCCAAGCTACCTAAAACAAACATGACAACGAGTTCGACATCAACACATTCATCTAGCAATTATCAACACACCAACATTATTAAGAAGCTCTAACTCATGCTCTTGGATTCCACATTAAAAGAGGGGAGAATTAGCTACTTTATCCCAACCCTAACAAGTAATCATACAATCAATTCATATACTCAAGCTTCCAACAACATCAATGCCATTAACAATTCACATTCAAAGCTCAATAATTGCACAATAGCAAAAGCACTAAATAGACAGATATGATTCTTACTACATAGATATGGAAGCTTCAATCCATTTCTCCCAAAATAAAACTAAGCTAGATAATTAAAAGATATGATTAACCTACAAAAACTAAGAAAAGAAAGAAAGAAAAACTAGGGTTTTAATCCAGAAAAATCGCATGAAAAAGAGATGGATTCGTGTTCTTTTATAGGAGAGGATAAGGTGAGTATTTATAGTACAAAAATCAAGAAGCATTTCTGGCCATTCGTCCATCGCGAGTCACGACGGGCTCGCGATGACCTCGCAACAGACTCCAGTTCTAGCACCATTTTTTCTTTCTTATTTTTGTTTCATATCCTCCTCTTCTCTTCACTTCTTCAATTCTTCTAATCTTCAAAAGCTCAAATACAAGTGTTCAAATATTAAAATCTTCAAAGGTATTATTCAAAGTCTTCAAAGTCTTCAAACAAATTTCCTTGTCACACAAAATCCTCTAGAAAAGTAATAGAAGCATAAAAGTCACTTTTAACTCTCCTTAGAGAATTTCAAGGCAAAATGCCACATTTAGAGAACAAAAGTGTACAAAAGTGAATTATACAAGTCCTAATATAACCGTATAAAATGGGCACTGGCACCCCACGCCCATGAAGCGGTGTGACCTGTGCCAGGCTTAGTGTCTCGTGCCAAGTACAGCCACGGCCGCATCATCCGTGACAGTGATGGGGAATTGTATGCCATCATCCACATCATGTGTTATGGACGTACTATTAGGTTTTCTTAGATATCTATGTGAAAAAATCGAGGATAGAAGAATTAGATTTACCAAGTCACTCAATGATTTCCCCAAATACTAGCTTTATATTGTAGTTGTGTTATTTACTCTACATGTTTTGTTATTTTTGGATTGAAAATCCAAACCCCACTTGCATGTTTGCTTTACTAACTATTCCTTTCACTCGTACAGAATGATGAACCATACGAGGTTGTGATTCTCACTGATACATTAAACCTGGCATCTCTGTGGAAAAACCCAGGGCTTTCCGCTAACTACCCTTTGGGTATCGTAGCAGTGAAATTGGCGGTGAAAAACTATAGATTTTGTCTTTGACCACCGCCCTCGCCTCAGGTTAATTAGCTACAATTAACAATCCCGGGTTGAGGTGGGTCATTTTAAGTGTGGGGGGTTTGATAAGATGTCAAATGCATGTATTTCTGAAGGCATATAACATCTCTTTTGTTATGTTTATGTGGTTAGATTGCTAGGTTTAGATAGGTTTGACGACATAAGGTGCTTAGATGACCATTTTCGGTTTTCCTATTTAAATCCTTCATTTTGTAGCCTAATATGAGCCAAATGGATTTTTGTCCTTACAAGCATCTGGATCTTCCTTTGTGAGCTTATTTGTAGATAACTCGTAAGCACTTTGAATTAGATGAATAAAGGTGAATTTCAAAATTGGTAGAAGACTGAAGGCCACAAATCCAAACGTGCCAAAAGATAGAATAGTTGAAGAAAACGAAGCCAAGTGCCAAAGTGTTGGAGAAGTACACGACCTGTGCCATCCGTTTATTCCAAGTGAAGGTCCCAGGGGATGGGTCATGCAAATATGAACGACATGTACACGAAGTGTCCTACAGGAAAAGCCCTGAATGATGGGACGTGCAAATATGCACGCCTCATGCAACTTTCGAAGCCAAGAGCCCAACTCCCACTCTATGGGCTATGCAAATTTGTACACCCCCATCCCATCATTTTCTGGCATAGCACACCCCCAGTGGATGGCCCGTGCAATAATTTATGGGTCGTGCTTGCCTGACTGTGCAAAATAACACGGCATGTGTGTGCTGGCCCTAGGGTTTTCACTTGGGCTTTTTGTAGGCCCTTTTATCCTACCCTATGTAAATAGCCTTCAGCCTCCTGGGGTTTAGTAGGAAGAAGTAGGATGTTAGTTTTCATTTAATTTGGTAGAGAGGGAGGCTAGGAAGGCTTCTCCCTAGGTGAAATTGATTATGAGGCTTTCTCAAGAGAGGAATTTACTAATTAACAAAGGCAAAAAAAAGAATGCATCTTCATGTTGAGGCTACATATAGTTATCATAATCATGTAAGGATGGATCATGAATCTTGTAAAGATCAAATACATAATTTCATAAATGTGTTTCAATTAAATGATGCTATCTCTGAGGTTTCTTATCGCACTTTGTTATCAACTATGTTGGATTTGACAAGGTTTCTTTTGAGGAAAGGACTATCTTTTTATGGACATGGTGAGTATTCTAGTTCTGTGAATTGGGGTAATTTTCTTGGACAGTTAAATGATATTTTCAAAAATATGAAGATGTTGCCAACGTTTTAAAGAAAAATGCTCTGGCAATGACTTCCCCACCAATTCATAAAAATCTAGCTCGGGCTTGCGCTGAATAGGTAATACATTCTAATATTACTGATATTGATGATATTATTTTTCCTTTGATGGATAATGAGTCTTGATGTTTTCTTCAAAAGAGAAAATTGTAGTTTTTTTTATATGTGAATAAAAAGGAGAAAATATTGAGTGATTTATTGCTATTATACACGTCACAGACACTACTTCTATTTCATTAAGATATTCTGTTGTGGCTTTGTTTGTGAAAAATGGGTTGTCCTTAAACAAATTATGAGGACAAGGATATGATGGGGGTTCGAATACGAGAGGAAAATACACATTCTAGGGACATTCATTATTTCTTTCATCATCTCCAATTAGTTCTTGTATTAGTTGCTATAGAAATTTCTCCTGTGGCTGCTTTTTTTTTTCTTATGTCACAATGATTGTGACTTTGGTCTGGTTATCTTGTAAACGAATGGATAAATTTAGGGAGTATAATCGTGCTAGAATTGTTGCTTCTTAAAAAGAAGGATAAATTACTAGTATGCAAGGGTTCACCAAGAAACTAGTTGGGCAAGACTTAAAGACACTTGTTGGGGACCACATTACTTGATATTACTTCGTTTAAATTGTGATGTGGCTTTTAGTGATAAATTTTTGGGTGATGTTCAAGACCATGGAAACAATTGCAAAAATAGAGTTTCAACGAGAAGTTTGATTAGTGAAATGGATACTTATCCATTTGTGTTTGAACAGGAGAGGGTCCTCACACATTAGAATGGATATGATCAAAATGATCACGACATGATGAAATGGTAATGCTAAAAATTTTGCAACTTTACAACAACTACAGTCAGAAATATGCTAGGAGCAACAATATCAAATACGTTAAGTTAGTCTGAGACATAGATGCTCCCTTGCCTACAACCTGTAACACCTTTTGAGACAGCGGATCCTGAATCAAACAAGAGGGAGAGGAAACAATGACATTGAAACCTAATGTGCCCATTTTATACGGTTATATTAGGACTTTTAGGATTCACTATTGTACACTTTTGTGCTCTAAATGTGAAATTTTTCCTTGAAGTTCTCTAAGGAAGGTTAAAAGCAAATTTTACGCTTTTATTACTTTTTCTAGAGAATTTTGTGTGACAGGGTAATTTTTTTTAAGACTTTGAAGACTTTGAAGAATGACTTTGAAGACTTTGAAGAATACCTTTGAAGATTTGAAGATTTTAAGACTTGTAATTGAGCTTTTGAAGATTTGAAAAATTGAACAAGTGAAGAGAAGGGGAGGATATGAAACAAAAAGAAAAAAGTAAAATGGTGTTGGACTTCGAGTCCATTGCAAGGCCGCCGCGAGCACGTCGTGACTCACGATGGACGAGGGGTCAGAAACCCTTCTTGGTTTTTGCACTATAAATACTCACCTTATCCTCTCCTCTTCAATAGACGAATCCAGCCTCTTCTTCCTACATTTTTCTGGGTTCAAACCCTAGTTTTTCTTTCTTTATTTTCTTAGTTTTTGTAGGTTAATCATGTCTTTTAATTGTCTAGCTTAGTTTTATCTTGGGAGCAATGGATTGAAGCTTCCATTTCTATGTAGTAAGAACCACACACACACTTATATATATATATATATGGTGTTTTCGCCATTGTGCATTTATTGAGCTTTGAATTTGAATTGTTAATGGCATTGATGTTGTTGGAAGCTTGAGTATATGAATAGCTTGTATGATTACTTGTTAGGGTTGGGAGAAAGTATCTAATTCTCCCCTCTTTTAATGTGGAATCTGAGAGCATGAGTTAGAGCTTCTTAATGATGTTGATGTGTTGATTATTGCTAGATGAATATGATGATGTTGAATTTGTTGTCATGTTTGTTTTAGGTAGCAAATGAGAGAAGTCAATGAATTTCAATTTTTCTTGGCTAATCTTATGTAAGTGCATGATTAGTTGAAGTAGTGAATAGATTTCGTCATTCATTCTAGAAACCTTTGTTATTTAGCATTCATGTGTTCTTAATGCTATGTTTCACTTCATGTATGCCATGTGTTGTTTGAGAATAGGAAGTGTTTGTATGATTAAAGTGTTAGGGTGTTAGGAAAGTGACGAATTCTTTAGCTCCTTTGCATGAAAATCTAGGAGCATAAACTTAGAACTTCTTGTGAATAATGTGTTGTGATTCTTGCTAGATAAATATGTAAATGTGGATTGTTCTCATATTTATCCTATAGTTGCAATGAAAGGTTGAACCTTGAATGTGGTTTGTTCTAGGTTTAGTCTAATGAATGCTATGTTTGGTTAAATGGCTATGTCTTTGGTAGAAGGCTTGTCATTGTCAAATCCGTGGTCCTTCGTGTATAATGCCATTGATGAAATAACCCTATGGTCGTTGTTAGTCTATGGTGATCATCAATGAAGTTGGCAAATGGTCGTTGTTCGTCTTTGCAAACTACTCTTAAGAAGGAATGAGTGTAGATCTTCTATTGGTGTTCCCCATAGATAACAGTTGTGATAGGATGAATGAATGGTTCAATGATCTAAATAAAATTTGGAAGTGGATATCGATTGCCCCCAAGGCTTTATCTTTTGTAGTTTTAAAACCCTTTTTATTAGTTTTGTTTGATAACTTAGCATAGTTGCTTGACTTTGCTATTTGTCTTTCCTTTTAACTTTCATAACTTAGGACCACCAAACCCTCCCCCGCCCCCCCCCCCCCCATCTTTTACTTGCTTTTATATGTGTATATATATCTACCCCTAGCCCAATAGCAACCTTTTGTGCTTAAACGCTTGAGAAAATCCCCTTTCTTCGTGGACGATCCCGACTTGCCGCTATCTAATTAGTTGTAGATAGTAAGCATTTAGGGCTTATAAATATTAACTTTGAGAGGTACAGTGACAGTCTCCCAAAATTTGGCGCCACTGCCGGGGAAGAGGCATTTATTTTTTAAATGTTTAGGCGTATTCTGTTGCATATTAGCTAGTTGTTTTTATTTTCCACTCCTTGGTGGTTGTTTTTGTTCGGAGTAGGTATTGCTTGAGTTCTTGGTAAATTTTTATCGAGAATCCTTGCAAAATGATTTTGGACTTTTGAAATTTAAAAAAAAAAAATAAAATAATAAAATAATAGAGCGTCTCACCTTGAGGGAACTCATGATGAGAAGAGAGGCTCAACAAGAAAGGTTTTGTAGGATGTGTCATTCCGACCATCCTACCGAGTCTTGCTATTTGTCGCGGGAGGAGCACTATGAGGGGGAAAAGAACCCTTGGTTTCCAAAGCCAAGGGTATTATGAAGAGTGCTACCAAGAGGTAGGAGATGTTGGCTTCCAAGGGCAAGAAGTTCAAGAATGGTATCCATACCACAATACTTACAAACTGGAATGGAGTGGTAATCCGGATTGGTAGTCTGAGAATGAGCCGAAAAACCAACGATACGAGAAAAATAGTTGGCCATCACCACCTTATACCATACCCTAAAACCAAGCCCAACGTGGAAGTTCAAGTTTGACATGTGAGGAAGTCATGAATACAATAGCAAACTTGAACAGCTTTACTGGTAAAGAACTAGACAACTGGCTCTCCTCTAGTGTTAAGGCTATTGAGGGGCATGTGAGGAGTATATTAGAAGTGTTGGCCTGAATAGAAGCTCGTGATTATGAAAATACACCATCCTAAATCAAACTCAAGGATTCGGTGAGTGAGGTCACCATGGGAAATGATCTTGAGTTCGAAGGGGATGAGGAGATGGTTGTTGAGGATGATAAAAAGGAGGAAGAGGTGATTGTGCTACATTCATTAGCATCGTCACCCCTACCCCTACCTATTGAACCAAATCCACCATTTTTGGAAGTTTTGAGGGAGATAAGAGAGGAGCCAAAAGACTACCCTAAAACTCTGAACCACCCAACTCTCTTTAAACCATCTCCACCTCAAGAAAACTTTCCTCTTGAAAGTTTTGTACCCCCACCTCTCTACTTTTGGAAGCTCATGGTGAAGGGGTTCAAGCCTTCACCATATGGATAACATTAGGGTCCTACCGACGACCTTAAACATACAAAGCTTTGTCGTGCCGACGATGTAAATAAACTCGGCCTTTTATTTTGGTTTTTGTTGTTTAGTTTTTTATATTTTGTCTTTTTCTTTTTACAGTGTGTTTTTCTACGATTTTGTAGCAAAGTAAGGTGCATTGCATTGGAGGAGATGAAGGAATGGCATCCATGAGGAAGGGAAGAAATCTTGGAATGTTGGTAAGAAAAGATCGAATTCTTTCTATGTGCTAGAAGGGCTTGTGATCGTGAGTTACGATGACCTCGCAAGGGACCATCCTGAGTCGCAATGTGATCAGAAGTTTCGTGCAAAAAAATCAGCTCCCAACTGCCACTTTCTGCGAGTCGCGTCAAATAGGTCCTCGACACAGCATCTACTCGAGACCTCTAGTTGAGCTGAGCCTAACAATGCAAGCCCTCGAGACCTTGGGTCTTCGAGGCCACAAGCCCTCAAGTCGAGCTGAGCTCAGCAGTGAAAGCCCTTGAAGACTTTGGGTCCTCAAGGCCAAAAGCTTTCGACTCGATTTGAAGCCCCTCGAGACCTTGGGTCCTCAAGGCCAAAACCCTCGACTCGAGTAGAAACCCTCGGGACCATTGAAGCCCTCGAAACCTCGGTTCTTCAAGGCCATAAGCCCTCGAGTCGAGCTGAGCTCAACAGTGCAAGCCCTCAAAGACCTTGGGTCCTCGAGGCCAAAAGCTTTCGACTCAATTTGAAGCCCCTCAAAACCTTGGGTCCTCAAAGCCAAAACCCCTCAACTTGAGTAGAAGCCCTCGGGGCCAGTAGAAGCCCTCTGGGCCAGTGAAGCCCTCGAAACATCGGGTCCTTGAGGCTGCAAGCCCTCGATTTGAGCGAAACCCAACAATGCAAGCCCTCAAGACCTCGGGTCCTCGAGACCAAAAGCCCTCGATTTGAACTGAGACCCTCAAGACCTTGGGTCCTCGAGGCTGCAAGCCTCGACTGGAACTGAAACTCTTGGGACCTTATCCCCTCGAGACCTCGAGGCAAAAAAGCCCTCGACTCAAGTAAAACTTGAAAGTCCATAGTCCTCGAAATCAGTTCTCGAGATATCACCCCCTCAAAATCTCGAGGCCGCAAAGTCCTTGGCTCGAGCTAAACCTAAAAGACCATCATTCCTTGAATCGAACTGAAACCCTCGATGCATCTGCCCCTCGAGACCTCAGGTTCTCGAGGCCACAAGCACTCGATTCGATCAGAAGTCCTCGAGACTAGGGTCCTCGAGGCTGAAATCTGACTCATGCTAAAGCCCTCGAGCCCCAGGGTCCTCGAGGCTGCAATCCGACTAGTGCTGAAGTCCTCGAGACCTCAGATTCTTGAGGCTGCATTCCCTCGACTCGAGCTAAAGTCCTCGAGACCTCGAGTCCTCGAGACTATAAGCACTCGATTCGAGCAGAACCCAAAAATGTATTGTACCCTCAAATCCTTGTGTCCTCGAGGCCAAAAAGCCCTTGACTCAAGATGATGCATTGTGAGTCGCGACCAGTCCTATCGCGAGTCGCGATGAAAAATCCAACTTTTCAGTTGAGCTTAAACACTGCATAATCCTTCCTTCTTCTCCACCAAGTACCCCCAAGAACCCCTACACATCCACTCATTCCTCCACCATCTCACATATATTGACATATGAAAATTCTTGTATCTTTATAGTATCTCTGTTGATTGTAGTATGCTGACTACATCATTGAGTCTTTAATTGCTATGTTCTATAATGATGCTTGGATATGTGTCGATATATGTTGGATATTTTTATTGAACAATCTTATAGTGGTGATTGCATGATGGATTAGTTGTTCTTTGATAATACTATAGTTATTAACTCTTGATGCTAAACCTATTATTACAAATCCTTATGTACTTGTGAGTTTGATGTTGTTCTTTGTGGTGTTAGTCTTGATCAAACGGTGCCAAGGAGACAACGTTTTGCTCGAGGGGTGAGTTCTTCTATGGTACTTTTACTCCCCCCCTTCAGGCTCCGAAGCCAATTTTGGGACCGAGTCTATACAAGTACATTGAATTGCGCCATATCACCGGTGACTATGCAGAGAAATGGGTGTCACTCTACCTCTTACCTTGAGTTTTATTATTCTTTCCTTACATGTTTACATTGAGGGCAATGTAATTTTTTAAGTGCGGGGAGGGGTTAGAGGACTCACATGCATGCTAGTTTCATTTGGAATGCTTTTTGCTACTTTTGATTGCAAAACAAATGAGAAAATTTTGAAATTTTTGAAAAAAAAAGTAGAAAATGAAAAAAAAAGAGTAGAAAATGAAAATAAAACCCCCTGCTAAGTTGAAAACCCAAGAGGGCAACTTAGGTAACATTGGGGGCCCAGATATGTCGAAAACATGAGAGGGCAACCTAGGAAAAATGAGAGGCCAAAATGTGCAGAAAAAGGTTAGATGTGAGCCAAAGAAACATGATATGTGGCTAGGATGAAAACCTGAAAGGGCTTCTAGGTAAAATGAGAGAAGGAGAGAAAAAGAAAAAAATGGTATGATTTCACTCATTTGCCATCATTGGAGTCATAAGGTTACAGTTATCATACGAATGGATCGGGTGCTCAACATCTAGAGAACTCTTGGGATTGGGTAACTTAGTGGGTTGAAAAACAAAGTATGGGTATGAAATTCTTGATTCTTTCGTACTTCGTTTTGGTTGATATATTGGCATTGGGTGAAGTATGTGTTTACACTTCCTCTATGGTTTTGACTTCATTTTATGTCATTAGATTTTGGTTGATATATTGGTATGAAGTGAAAGTATGTGCTTGAACCTCCTAATGGTTTTTAACTTCATTTTGTGTCATTTGACTTTGGGATTATCAATTTGGGACTTTGAAACATTTTTATGGGTAGTGAATTGATAAGTTGTAGGTTTGGTTAGATTTAGGAATTGGGGTTGTGTGTGTGAAAAAATCTCATTTGAGCATTGATTTTGGGATTAATGATATTGAGAGTTTTTGTGACGTATTGAATGGGGGAATATTAGCTAGGATGTGGACATATGAATCCCTTCGTGTGCTTAAATATTTTCTTACTCGAGGGCGAGTAAGGTTTAAGTGCGGGGAGGTTTGATGTGCCCATTTTATATGGTTATTTTACGACTTTTAGGATTCACTTTTGTACACTTTTGTGCTCTAAATGTGACATTTTTCCTTGAAGTTCTCTAAGGAAGGTTAAAAGCGACTTTTACGCTTTTATTACTTTTCTAGAGAATTTTGTGTGACAAGGTAATTTGTTTGGAGACGTTGAAGAATACCTTTGAAGATTTTAAGATTTGAAGACTTGTAATTGAGCTTTTGAAGATTTGAAGAATTGAAGAAGTGAAGAGGATATGAAACAAAAAGAAGAAAGAAGAAACGGTGCTGGACTTGGAGTCTGTCGCGAGGCCGTCGCGTACACGTCGTGACTCGCAACGGGCGAGGGGTGGGGTCAGAAACCCTTCTTGCTTTTTGCACTATAAATACTCACCTTATCCTCTCATCTTCAAGAGACGAATCCAACCTCTTCTTTCTGCATTTTTCTGGGTTTAAACCCTAGTTTTTCTTTCTTTCTTTTCTTATTTTTTGTAGGTTAATCATGTATTTTAATTGTCCAGCTTAGTTTTATCTTGGGATCAATGGATCATATATATATATATATATATTTGGTGCTTTTGCTATTTTGTATTTATTGAGCTTTGAATTTGAATTTTTAATGGCATTGATGTTTTTGGAAGCTTGAGTATATGAATTGCTTGTATGATTACTTGTTAGGGTTGGGAGAAAGTGGCTAATTCTCCCCTCTTTTAATGTGAAATCCAAGAGCATGAGTTAGAGCTTCTTAATGATGTTGATGTGTTGATAATTTCCAGATGAATGTGATGATGTTGAACTCGTTGTCATGTTTGATTTAGGTAGCAAATGAGATAGGTCTATGAATGTCGATTGTTCTTGGCTAATCTTACGTAAATGCATGATTAGTGGAAGTAGTGAATAGATTTCGTCATTCGTTCTTGAAACCTTTGTTATTTAGCATTCATGTGTTCTTAATGCTATGTTTCACTTCATGTATGCCATGTGTTGTTTGAGAATAGGAAGTGTTTGTATGATTGAAGTGTTAGGGTGTTAGGAAAGTGACGAATTCCTTAGCTCTTTTGCGTGAAAATCTAGGAACATGAACTTAGAACTTCTTGTGCATAATGTGTTGTGATTCTTGCTAGATAAATATGTTAATGTGGATTTTTCTCATATTTATTCTATAGATGGAATGAAAAGTTGAACCTTGAATGTGGTTTGTTCTAGGTTTAGTTTAATGAATGCTATGTTTGGTTAAATAGCTATGTCTTTGGTAGAAGGCTTGTCACTATCAAATCTATGGTCCTTCGTGTATAATGACATTGATGAAATACCCCTGTGGTCATTGTTTGTCTAGGGTGATCATCAATGAGATTTTCAAATGGTTGTTGTTTGTATTTGCAAACTACTCTTAAGAAGGAATGAATGTTGATCTTCCATTGTCATTCCCCCATAGATAACAATTGTGATAGGATGAATGAATGGTTCAATGATCTATATTAGATTTGGAAGTGGATATCGATTACCCCCAAGGCTTTATCTTTTGTAGTTTTAAAACCCTTTTTCTTAGTTTTGTTTGATGACTTAGCATAGTTTCTTGACTTTACTAGTTGTCTTGTCTTTTAAATTTCATAACTTAGGACCACCAAACAACCAACCCCCCCCCCCCCCATTTTTACTTGCTTTTATATGTGTATATATATCTACTCCTAGCCCAGTAGCAACCTTTAGTGCTTAAACGATTGAGAAAATCCCCCTTCTTCGTGGACGACCCCGACTTGCCGCTATCTACTTAGTTGTAGATAGTAAGCATTTAGGGCTTATAAATATTAACTTTGAGAGGTACGGCGATGGCCTCCCAAAACCACATTCACATAACTGGCCAAATTAGCAAAGGTTGAGTGCAAGACTACACACACACACACACATATATATAATAGACATCACTAAGAGAAACATGAGATGAGACAAAAAAATCAACACCTTCCAATGGAATAGAAGTGCCATCGATACTCATGATAGAAAGTGGTGAATTTTGAAATAAGGAAACAAAAGACGATAGATGAGGAGACATATGATGAGAAGCACCCAAATATAGAATCCACAAAGAAGATATATCTAAAACTGAGAAGGAAGATGATATACCAGAGATAGACGATGATGAAAAACCTTTTAAATTTATGACATACATGGCAAGAAGGCTACAAGGCAAGTAACTCCATGAATTGCTCGAGCATGTATGAGTCCATTTCAACATTAACTGTCTGGGGAGAATCATTCTTAAATCCCTCCATAACAAAAGTAACACTCCAAGAACTCAAAGTTCACTTTGTAAGATTTTCAAACAAAATTGCAGTGGCAATCACAATCCAAACGAAACCACAATAACAACTTCAAAAGCAAAAAATCCAAAATTCACCAACTCAGACTAGAATCAAAAGTTGTAACAAGTTATCCAAGAATCAAAACTACGAGTCCCCTTTAAAGACAAACTCGGGAATCCAAAACTCACAAATAAAAACAAATTCAAAACCCCCAAAACGATCCCCCAAATCTCAAATCATCAAATCAACAAATAGAACCAATGAACCATACCCAAGGCCAAATTGGAGATTCCAAACCTCACAAACGCAAGAGAATTTGAAAGCCCTAAATTGATACACAAAATCTCAAATCATCAAATCAACAAATGGAATCATACCCAAATTGCCAATTCATCCAAAAAAACCTTCTCTGAAGGACGTCCCTATAAATAACCAAAAAATCAAATTTTCTTTCCAATCTCAACTGCGAGACTTAAAGACTTAAAAAATTAATTTGCACAATTTGTATATAGTAAAAATAAATACGCTGGAACATCCTTTCAAAGTTTCATCTCAATCCAACGATCGAATTTTGAGAAAATGTAAAACTGGTATCTAAATACCAAAAAATGCAAAGCTTTTGTCCGAGACAAACTGCAACACTTCACAACCACAAAATTTGATATTCACTGCTTAGAATGTATACACATGGATTTGAAACAGGCTACCAAAGTTTAAGCTCAATCCAACAGTTGAATTTTTAGAAAACGTAAGTCTACGAAAATAATATAAGCAATCACATAAAATGCCTATTAATTTTTTTGATCAAATCATTGGCAATGATGGAAGTACTTGAGGGACCCTTATATAGAATTTTGAGAAAATGTAAAACTGGTATCTAATACCAAAAAATGCGAAGCTTTTGTCCGAGACAAACTGTAACACTTCACAACTACAAAATTTGATATTCACTACTTGGAATGTATACACATGGCTTTGAAACAGACTACCAAAGTTTAAGCTCAATCCAACAGTTGAATTTTTAGAAAACGTAAGTCTACGAGAATAATATAAGCAATCACATAAAATGTCTATTACATTTTTTCCCCAAAGAAAGTTACTACTTAAAACATAATCCTTTCATTTTCACGGTTTACATATGCCCAATTTGGGAGGAAGAATTCAATTTCTGAAAGCACAAACAACATTAGCAAGGTTCAACATTTCTAAGAACAAACAACATTCAAGGTTCAACCTTTCTTTGCATCTATATGAAAAATATGAGAACAAACCACAATAACATACTCATCTAGCAAGAATTACCCCACATTATACACAGGAAGTTCAAAATCCATGCTCTTGGATTTCCAGATCAAATGAGTTAAGAAATTTGCAACTTTCCTAACACCCTAACATTTCAACATTACAAACATTTCATACACTCAAACAACCCAAGGTATAAATGAGGTAGAACACAACATTAATGGCATAATAAATGCTCTCCAATAAATGTTTATAAATGAGCAAACATATAATCTTACTACATAAGCTTGGAAGCTTCAATCAATTGCTCCCAAGAACTAGATTTAGCTACAAGAGTTCTACTAATTAATGCTAAAAAACCAAACATAATACAAGAGATTTCAAAGATGAAAATGGAAGAAAATAGGGTTCTAAACAGTAATAAAAATGAAAGTGAAGAAGATTGTGAATGAGAGGAAACAGAAAGCTATTTATAGAACAAAAAGGATAAGGTGAAATTTTGGCCACCTGTTGGTCGGGAATCGCGATGGGTGCCAGAATTTTGCTTTGTTTCCTTTTCTTCTTCTTGTGGTATACATTCATCTTCATAGAAATTCCTCTCATTTTTCAAGTCTTCAATGTCTCCAAAAATGGTCTTCAGTGGCCTCCGATCTTCATGTCTTCGAAGCAAGTCTTCAAAAGTCTTTGAAAATGTGATCTTTAATAGCCTCCGGTCTTCATGCCTCTGTGTTCTTCCCTTGTCACACAAAATCCACTTAGAAGAGGTAAAAGAGTGTAAAGTTGCTCCTACCCCTTCTAAGAGAATTTCAAGGTAAAACACAAGCTCTTGATAATAAAAGAGCACAAAAGTGACCCAAAATAGTACTAAATTATAAACATAAAATGGACATATCATAGCAAATAAGAGAAGTCTATGAATGTCGATCGTTCTTAACTAATCTTGTGTAAATGCATGAATTGGTAAAATGCTTAGACACAATGTAGTGTTTATAAGTGTTGCCAAGCTTGTTGGTTCTTCGTGCTCAATGCCATCAATGGGATACTTTTAGCCGTGTTTCGTCTAAGGGAGTCATTGGTGAGGTTGGACAAGAGATATCCAATTCACTCTTGCAAACTACTATCTAAGAAGGATGGAATATTTATCTTCACAACAAGTAGTCGAAGTAGTGAATAGATTGTTTCACTCATTCTTGAAGCCTTTGTTATTTAGCATTCATGTGTTCTTAATGTTATGTTTTACTTCATTTATTCCATGGGTTGTTTGAGAATAGGAAGTGTTTGTATGAATTAAGTGTTAGGGAGTTAGAAATGTGACAAATTCCTTAGCTCCTTTGCATGAAAATCTAAGAACATGAACTTAGAACTTCTTGTGCATAATGTGTTGTAATTCTTGCTAAATAAGTATGTTAATGTGAATTTTTCTTATATTTATCCTATAGATGCAATGAAATGTTGAATCTTTAATGTGGTTTGTTCTAGGTTTTGCCTAATGAATACTATGTTTGGTTAACTGGCTATGTCTTTGGTAGAAGGCTTGTTGTTGCCAAATCTATGGTTCTTCGTCCATAGGTAACAATTGTGATAGGATGAGTGAATGATTCAATGATCTACATTTGTTTTGGAAGTGGATATCGATTTCCCCCGAGGCTTTATCTTTTGTAGTTTTAAAACCATTTTTCTTAGTTTGTTTGATGATTAACATAGTTACTTGACTTTGCTAGTTATCTTGTCTTTTAAACTTTTATATGATGTATATATATGATGTATATATATGTATATATATGGTGTATATATGATGTATATATGATGTATATATATGTCTATATATGATGTATATATATGTCTATATATGATGTATATATATGTGTATATATGATGTATATATATGTGTATATATGATGTATATATGATGTATATATATGATGTATATATATGTATATATATGATGTATATATATGTATATATAATGTATATATATATATATGTATATATATGATGTATATATATGTATACATATGATGTATATATATGTATATATCATGTATATATATCATGTGTATATATATATGTGTGTATATATATATATATATGTATATACTTCTAGCCTAATAGCAACCTTTTGTGTTTAAATGCTTGGGAAAATCCCTCTTCTCCGTGGACGACCCCGACTTTTCGCTATCTACTTAGTTGTTGATAGTAAGAATTTAGGGCTTATAAATATTAACTTTGAGAGGTACGGCAACAGCCTCCCAAATTTTGGCGCTGCTGTCGGGGAAGAGGCATTTATTTTTAATTGTTTAGGTGTTTTTGGTAGCATATTAGCTAGCTGTTTTTATTTTCCAATCCTTGGTGGTTGTTTTTGTTTGGAGTAGGTATTACTTGAATTCTTGGTAAATTGTGGTGCGCTCTGGCTGAAGAAGTACCATGAAACTACAAGTGCTTGCTCTGCCATAAAGCCATACATATCAACCCTCCGATATTGTATGTCCACCATTAATGCCTTGGATAACATCTCAATGGTATAGTTTGTACCCAATCGTCCTAAGTTAGACAATGCTCTACGTGTGACCGGATGCCCTAGGTACTGTACCACTAAACCTACCATGCTGCCCACATATATCTTACCATTGTTTCTTTCCCCCCATCTTCATACACTCATGTACAAAGTTCCCTACCATGTTTGGGCAGAAATTACCCTCAGGATTCATTGCCCAAAGGCAGTGAACATCTGAACCAGGATATTGCGTTAGCTCACCATGGCAGAAAACTCCCATTGCCAATACTCAGTGAATGTAACTAAATGTCGGATGAACCAAGGTAGTGCTCTTGTACATATTCTTCCGATCAATCCCTGTCAGCTGTCTCCAAAATTTCCTGAGAGAAAAAGGCATCCCTTGACGGTGTATCCTGGGAATCTCCTTGCCATACCTCCATCCGAGGCGCGGGCTATCTCTCGATGTGTCATCGGATACTCCTTATCATCGAGATTGAATTTGATTGCCTTGTGTCCATCCTCGCCCGTGACCGGCCAAAGAGTTGTTAGGAATTCTAGGTTCCACCTAATTTAAGTCTTGGGATGTTTCTCTAAGAACCCCTCTAGACCTACCCTCCCAATAGATAGGACACAGGCTCGAGTAAGCCTAGAGTTGCCTGTGTGTCTTTGCATGCGAAGCCGGTCTCTAGTATACTCCTCTTTGGCTTTCTCAAATTCATCCACCTATGTGCTGCAGTCACAGAGATATTAGACAGTCCCATAAACTAATTGGTAATAAATGCGGGGCTATGAAGAGTAGGAGTCACCGGCTCATGATTTGCACCATATACCAGTTTCTTCATCTTCTCACCCCATGAGGACTTACCCTTTTTCGAAGTATTCCTTTTAAGAGGCATCCTAAAAAAATGAGATAAAGAGTGGTAATGTGATCTTCAAAACAAGGCATGGCTCACATTATCATTTAACAAGTAGATCCTTCCTAAATAGCCTAGACATTCAAAGCATGACAATTCATGTATGAAGGCTATTTAAACAAGAACATCCTAATTGAACAACAATCTCATGTAAGCCGTCACCAACCCATGAATAAGACTATGCAATCAAGATTCATCTCCTCCCAAATCACCCTACACATGAAAAACATATCATTGAAGCATAATAGCACATCAAACCACCCAAACTTTCTTCAACACAAGATCAGGCATACCATCCCAAACATACATCCCAATAGCACACATACTCATTAGAAAATTATGCTTTTCATAACACCACCACAATGTCAATAAATCATATAAACAAATATTTCAATGAATTAACCAGAATTTGAAGCTAAAAATAGCAAGATCCACACAAGAAGAAGCAAGAACTGCTAATTTTTGAGAGAAAAGCTTCATATTTAAAGTTTCACCAAGAGTATGTGTGAGTGAGTGTTTCTTGCGAAGGAAGAATGTGTCAAATGATAAAAGTAGATGGAAGAATGTACCATGGGTTTAGAATTTCAGCATGGGTGATAAGATAGAGAGAGGTACAATTAGGATAAGAATGAAATTTTAAAATTGCAACTTAGGGGACAATAGTACCAATCAATTAATTCCAAGGAATGCTGGAAGTACTATTTGCATCAAAAATCCTAAGGGATTAGGTAATTTCAAAAAAATTGAACCAAAAATGTATTTTTGAGTTTAAAATTCATAAATTTTAAAAATTTGCATTTTTGGAACAATTTGGCAGCAGAAAATTGGAATTGGGGCAGAAGGTACTTGGCACGGACCAAAACCCCATGCCAAATCTCTGGCACAAACTGAGGTCTCGTACCAAACTCCTGGCATGAACCAACCCTCGTGCCAAAATTTCTGGTATGATGTATCCCCTCGTACCAAATCTCCTGGCACGGACTGTTGCGTTTGGCGTGAACCGTGTCAGGTTTTGGCACAAGATTGCCACAAATTTTGCCTCTAATCAGGGTCATTAATTGTAACAACTTAACACAAGCATAGGCACCAAAGTCAAAGGGGTTCAAAGATAAAATTTTATATTATGCACCTGAATCTCACTACTACGCTCCCTAAAGGATAGTTAACGGTAAGCCCTGGGTATATCCTCAGAGATGCTAGGGATTAAGAATCAACTAAAACATAACCTCATATGGGTCGTCAATCTATACGAATGATAGGAAGAGTTAGTAAAGTAAACAAGGGGGTTTGGTTTTTCAATTAATAACTACAAAACATAAAAGCAAAAAGCAATTAATCTTTTAAGCTAAACACTTGGGCAGTCATTGTGAAACATGGTTAATTTAATGTTTTAATCCTCGATTCATTCACATAGAGACTTAGACAAACCTAATAGAGTGTTCATAACACATGGTGTGGCCGATGGCATACACTTCCCCGTACCTGTTACGTCGGGTGCGCTCGAAACCCTCCATCGTTACCGCCATCATAATTATAGGAGTTCAAAAAGGCCTGACCATTGTTGTTGATCTATTTCTCCCCCATGCGATTACATC
Source organism: Rubia yunnanensis (assembly GCA_037428765.1). Classification (NCBI taxonomy): domain Eukaryota; kingdom Viridiplantae; phylum Streptophyta; class Magnoliopsida; order Gentianales; family Rubiaceae; genus Rubia; species Rubia yunnanensis. The sequence continues at coordinate 40,436,955 of CM075061.1, read as the reverse complement.
CCGGGCATTCCACCATGAATTTTCTACATCCCAATGGCCTATGAATTAGCCCAAGGGGTCGTTGGCACCTAATCTATGACACTAGGGCCTCTTACAACCCTAGCTTGCTACTTTTCACTTTCTCTTCCTGTAACCTATCAGACTACTTTATATAATTAGCTAAGACAGGGCGATGGCAAATAATTCAAAGTAATATTTGGGTATCCCCGTGCATACACCCACGCAGATCCGTACTCCACTACCCATTCAAACATCCAGGTTTCTCTTCCCAGAAGGGCATCAATATTTGCACCATCATGAATGTAGACTAGTGTGTATACTTATATGGAGTGTACTATTCATGCAATTTAAACATTCAAGAACAAGTCACAATAATATTATGAACAAGAAATTAAGATGAACTAGTGAATCTCACAAAACATAAAATACCATGCCCCTACACTTATCCCTAAGCTATGGAAACTGCTACATAGATATGGAATTCAAATATAGATTTGAATACCACATCCTAGGATTAAAATGAAAACAAAAGGAAAGAAAAGATCAGGAGAGAGTTTTTCTCTCTCTAGAGTTACTCTCCTACTACTAGATGAAATAAAAATGAATATAACCCCTTTAACCTTATAGACTAAGGAAATATTTATATTAGAAGGGGATTGGGCCTAAAAATAGGCCAAAAATGTCTAAAACCCTAAGCCAGGCGCCGCCTGGCACGGGCCGTCACGGATGGTGTGGTCCGCGCCATGTACTTTGGGCTACTGGATCTAGCACAGTCTGTGTCGAGTCATCTATGTAGGGCATAGCATCTGGTGCGGGCTGTTTCTCTGTACTGCTATGAGTGACCAGATCTGCCGTGGTCCGTGTCAACACCTTTTGCGCGGGCCGTGGCCTTTGGCGCATGCCATCGTTTAGAAGGCTAGGTTTGGAACTCCTGATCTGCGGGATGCGAACCTTGGTGCAGACCACCATCTGGAAGCTTGATTTGCTCATAAACCTGACACGGACAGACTGATTCTCCCCACCCTGCCAGCTGGTTTCAACATTTTTAACTTGGAACAGCATGGGCCGTCATTAATGGGACGGTCCGCACCCATATTGAGCCAATTTTAAGTGAAGATTGTGACTTGTTTGCACGGCCCATGGCATGGTCAGCATCTTTGCCTTGTGCTAAATCCTTTGACGTGGGAGAACTCTTCTGGTGCAGGTCGTTCGTGCCAACCATGAACTGCCCTCGCGGACCCGTGGTACCTTGGCCGACTAAACTTATTTCCTTTGCTATAGGTGAACTATTAGTCCGATTTGAGAGTTTTAGTAGTCAATTTCATAGTGCTCAAGAAAAAAAATCCAATGTACTTAGCTTCAAGGGCTAATTCTTCTCCGATCATTCTCAAACTTTGGCACAACTCATCAGACAACGATTCCCCATTTCTTTGTTGGTTGCTTTGAACTCCATTACAGCCTATCTTTGGTTCCAATCTTCTTCTACCACGCTTTCATGTTGGTGGCCTTCATCTACTACTATTGTAGAGGTGAATAGCCTTCTATCTCTTCTACCATTTTTGCGAACGGCCTTCAATATCTTTTACCACCCTTACGAATGGTCTTCACATAGAATGTAACCAAAAAGTACCCAAGGGAAACCTGCTAAAGATGATCACAAGGAATATCTAAGAGCCTGTGGATACAAGATGTCCATTAGTACTAATTAAGTCTACAAAATGTGAGATTTAGACAAGAAAACCAAACATGGCCGTCTAAACTGTTTGTCACGTAAACTCAACTAATACTAGAAATATACCACATAAAAAAAGCTAATGACTATGCCAAATGCAACGATTAATGCACGCATAATGAAGCAAATCATACCCACACTCCCATGTTTTTGCTTGGCTCTTGTACTAATTTATATGAATGAAAATTAGTAAATAATAATGAACATGATTAAATTTTGTAGGTTATGATTTTAGAAGTTCAAACCTTGATTTGGACTACATGTAAGTTGCTTAGAAGATAAGCTCATTGAATGCACTCTCCAAATATCTACAAATGCTTCTGAAGGTTGAAAGTGCAATAAATCCATCGAGTACACACGGTTGTCATTCGGAACAATCAAAATCAATCTCCAATAATCCATATACCTAAACGTGTAGTTTACTTAAATATTTGGTGAACGTAAGCATGCATGGCTATGTATAATAGTTCAAAAATTGAAAACATCACATCTCAATGTAAGGTGTGCAATGAAGAACTTTTTATCCTTTCGGGTTATGCTTTTGCGTACCTACTCGATCCACTCTTGCTTCGAACACCAAATCCCTTGAGTCATCAATGGACACAAATAGCCTACCCAACCCTTTTCCTTTTAATTAGAAAAGTAATACATGTAACTTACACAGAGCATTTTGAAGATTAGGCAAGAATATTTATGAAGTTTGTTTCATTACAAACAAAAATGAAAAAAAATGAAACTTGCACTTACAATAGAAAGAGAGACATTATTGTTTTGTTGGTGTGTTCACATGTACAAAATTATTTGAAGACACTCCACAATGAAATGATGTCTCGGTTTCTACCAAAAAAACACACTCATTCTTGGAAAATGTGTATGTTGAGTTATGTTGGTGTGCGGAGATCCAATCAAACAATACGCAAACAAAAAGCGGTGACCCCCTTTTCATTTATGTTATTTTCATAGGGGGTTTGGTGTTTTTACCCGCCGGTACAATTGTTTTCATTGTTGCTGGCTAGTTGACTTTCAAATGACCGTTCTTCTCGGGATTGACTTAAACAAGACACAGAGGCCAGAGAAGGAACATTCTTTGGGTGGGTCCTACCTTCTTGTAATCTCTATCAAGAACAGGAAAACTTGCATTGTGCACCAATATTGATTTTTCAACCGATACCGTTGTGATTCCATCCCTGATTGGTATGGAGTGATGATGTCACATCGATTCGTAAAACATACCGTCGGCTACATGTAATGGTGTAGCATTTTCACCAACCTCTATGAAAAGCTCACACGATTAAGAACCCTACATGAAATAAATAACACCTATTAAATAATATTCTAACAATGAAAGAAATTAAATTAAAAATATATGTACCTTTTTCTTGGTGGATAGGATGGCCTTTTATAGACATTATTCAATTGTTTCCCTCGGAAGTACTCCATTCTTGTTCACCTCAATGTCACCCAGAGAGTGGTGAGATCCTCTTGATAGGGCTCCTAATCACTAGTTAGATCATTTGAATTTTTGGGTAGAGGAAGACCAATGTGCTTTACTATTTTTGTGAATCAAAATTTATGCTCTAACCATTTGTCCCGGAGACTGGCCTCCTTTTGCAATGTGTTGGTTCTTGATGGATTAGCCTCATCATAAGAACGTACAATTTTAAAAGCCTCTCTTTGTGTCAAGAACGCACCCACCCCTCTTGTACGTCCAGAGTGGTTGGATTTTCCGTTTGCCTCGCACAATATGTCATGTTTACCGACTGGAATGAATTGACCCTCAATTTGATCTTATATCAATTTAGCCTACGAGAACATTTTTAATAATATCATTTAAATAAATTTATAATGTGACGACAATTAAAATAAAGTTAGTAACATTGATACCACTTGTTCTGCAATTTGAATTGCCGGATCTTTTTCATACCAACCTTCTTTGTTTTGTTGAGCCTTGAGGAATAGATCACATCGTTCTATTTGATCTACATCGTTTGGAACAACCGATGCCTTAGCCTCAACCTCAAACATTTCCCCATCCATTGCCAATAGTGCATCTAATTTAAATTGTTCCCTTACCAACTAGAGTGTTGCCAATCCATAACCCCTGCCGCTCTTGTGATGCAGAGTTATGTTCAACAATGAAATGCATTTTTTCTTTTCCCTCGTACCCTACATGAAATTGGGAAGGCATGTGGCATTAATACTACAAGATCTAAATTCAATCGATTGATATATATTTGACTAACATTTTTATCAATACTCAAGGCTCTTCTCTTGTGGAACTCCCAACTCTCCGGTTCAATGTGTGTGTAGTTAGCCACTGACGATCGCCTTTTCTATTCAAGAAAATGTAATTTCTTGATAGTGTGTACTTTTATTCTCGCAAACTTTTTGATAATATATTCATGGCCTTCTTTTTTAAATTCTTCAATGTCCAGGACATCGATTTCAAAGGGTTTCCAATGTGACATAAAAGGCAAAGTCAACAAATATTGTCCATTGGCTTAGAACAAAATAATGTGATTAAAATAGAGATGTCAAAAACTACATATATACCTTGCACTCCATCTATAACGTGTCCTTGTATTGTTTATGAACTTCGTGCAAATTATCATAACAGATTTCTACCCTCGTCCTACCTACCTTCTCTACCCAAATAGACCATTTAGCACGTTCTGCCAACAACCAACGGCCCAACTTGTTTAAAACCAACCATGTCAATTCCTTTCTAGCCATTAGTATTTCTAGTGTTCTACAATGTGTCTAAGCAATTCCTACCTAATTTGACATTTCCCCATCCCCATCTTCATCAATCGTTGTCTCGGTATTTCCATTTTTGCAAAGATACATTATCAACACGAGACCTTTTCCTCGACATTTTGAAACCTAGCAACACCTATCTTATAAAATGAAAACCAAAGTCACAAATCTCCAAACCCCATTCGGTAAATATGAATTAATTGAAATTAAAATAATTCAACAAAGGGAATGTATTTTCTATGGAAAAAAAGGAAGGATGAATCACACCAAGTGTGGGAGGAACAATTGCTTTGTCATGTAACAATACGAATGCCTAATTCAGGACACATAGTCCTTGAATGGAAGAATATTTACCCATTCATCCACTTGAGATGTTTATCCCAACCTCTAAGTTAAGTCTTCAAAACCCTTTCCCAAAATCTTCCATTTCCTTCATGATCCTTGAATGACGATGAACTTAGAGTAGTACATGGGTGTAAATGAACCAAGCTATTTGCAAAAAGCTCGTGAACAACTCGGTCAAAACTCATCCCAAATTTGAATTCGGTGGAACTCGAGTCGAACTCGAGCCTAGCTCGAACAGTATTCGAGTTTGAACTCTAACTCAACTAATAGTTTTTGTTAAGCTTGTCGAGATTATATAGCCAGTATAATACATATTTAATATATTTTATTAAATTTATAATATTATAATGTATATGAAAAGTTAAAAATATATTTAATCATGGTTCGAGTTTGATTGAACTCAAGGTTATCATACAAAAAATTGAAGAATTTGAAAGTAGGAATAAACTATGATTCAGCTGTGTCTTAGTATGTTAAAAGGCGAAAGAATAGTTCGCTTTATACTCACTGCGTGGCTGTGTACCATGAGGTCATGGGTTCAATTCTCACCAGGGCAAGGGGAGGGGAAGGATTTTATTGGGGGCTCATTTGAGTTATTACCCAATTTTTTTTAAAAAAAAAGTATGTTATAATGTTATGTAACTGTCTAAAAGTGAAAATGCAAGTAACCATACTCTTCTTATTCGTTTTTGCTGTTTTGATGGTGTAGTGACAGACTTACCGAATTGCAATAAATTTATGTTCAATTTGTCCTCTAGTTGGTTCTTCCTTTATTGAAAGTGTATAAAAATCTTTATTTTACTGCCAGTATGGAGTGACTTCAGTTTAAAGCAACGGAATATGCTATCCACACATAGTTCTCAATGTAGATTTCGTTAACCGGTTATACTTCATTTTAGCCATAGTTGTTTGTGAGGGTATATCAATTCTGAAAATAACTCATGATCGTTGGGTAGAAGTGTGATCGGCGGAGGATTCGACTAGAACGGAGACGGGATGGCCTCGACACAGGGGGCGAATCTGATCGACAAGATTCAGGGTAGAATCTGATCGAAAAGATTCAGTGTAGAACATGATCGAACTTGTTTGCAACATACCCAATCCAAACTCACAATCATAATCCGTTCATTTAGTTTTAGTTGTTTGTGAGGGGTTTATCAATTTTAAAAACACCCCATAATCTTTTGTGTACTCAATATAGTTTTTTTTGGTACACAATTTGTATATACAAGTACTGGATCCAAATACTCTGCGTTGGTTACTAGAGGGTTGGTGAAGTGTACCCTTTCACTAAACTCTTGCCTTGATAGATCAATCCTTATGATTTTATTACTTGTTGTAAATATTGAAATATGATGATGAAAGTTGCTTTTTTACTTATAACTTTCTAATTAATTTTTCTACCTCAATTTTTTTCATCAAAGATCTAATTTATGTTTAATACATCATATAATACATAGGTGTAATGAAGAGAATAATTATATATTATGTAGTTAAATAAATGAATACAAAATGCTTATTTTACCTAATTAAGAATAAAACTAAGTTAACTAACCATTGATTTTCTTCCAGAAATTGAATTCTTCCTCCCAAATTGGGAACATTCAAACCGTGAATGTGTAGAAAAAAAGGAAATTAATGAGCTATATTATTTAAAATTTAAGCATTTCCTTTCCAAACAAATAGGAAAAAAATGAAATAATTATATTTTGAATTTTCGGAAGAAAACTTAAGAGTTCAGCCTTGTATAATGTGAATTGTGATGTGAGAAAATAGAAAATCAAGAAAGGATAGGATAAAAAAATATAGATAACCAATACACTGATTAAATGTGGCATATTAATTATCCCCTTACTTAAATTATTATTTTTCCCAAAAAGTTTTCCTTATCCAAAGGGGGCTAGTAGGACAAAATTTTTAAGTTTTAAATAGTAAATTTCTTCTTGGCGGGGGGCTGGTGCTCCCTCCATCCCTCAAGTACTTCCGTCATTGCCCATGATTTGATCAAAAAATGTAATACGCATTTTATGTGATTGCTTATATTATTTTGGTAGACTTACATTTTCTCAAATTTCAACTACTGAATTGAGCTTAAACTTTGGTAGCCTGTTTCAAAGCCTTGCGTATACATTCTAAGTAGTGAATATCAAATTTTGTGGTTGGGAAGTGTTACAGTTTGTCTCAGACAAAATCTTTGCATTTTTCAGTATTTAGATACCAATTTTATATTTTCTCAAAATTCGATCATTAGGTTGATCTGAACCTTTGAAAGGATGTCCCAGCGTATTTTCTTTCACTATATACGAACTGTGCAAATTGAGTTTTTAAGTCCTTAAGTCTCGTTGTTGAGATTGGACAGAAAATCTGAATTTTTGGTTATCTGCAGAGACGACCTTCAGAGAAGGTATTTTTTTATTTGTGGATGAATTGGCAATTTTGGGTATGATTCAAATCGTTTTGGGGGTTTTTAATTTGTTTGTATTTGTGAGTTTTGGCTTCCCGAGTTTGTCTTTAAAGGGGATTCATAGTTTTGATTCTTGGATAACTTGCTACAACTTTTGATTCTTGTTTGAGTTGGTGAATTTTATTTTATTTTTTTGGCTTTTGAAGTTGTGATTGTGGTTTTATTTGAATTTTGATTTCCACTGGAATTTTTTTTGAAAATCTTAAAAAGTGAACTTTGAGTTCTTGGAGTGTTACTTTTATTATGGAGGGATTTAAGAATGATTCTCCCCAGACAGTTAATGTTGAAATGGACTCATACATGCTCGAGCAATTCATGGAGTTACTTGCCTTGTAGCCTCCTTGCCATGTATGTCTTAAATTTAAAAGGTTTTTTATCATCATCTATCTCTGGTATATCATCTTCCTTCTCAGTTTTAGGTATATCTTCTTTGTGGGTCTATATTTGGGTGCTTCTCATCATATGTCTCCTCATCTATCGTCTTTTGTTTCCTTATCTCCAAATTCACCTCTTTCTATCATGAGCGTCGATGGAACACCTATTCCATTGAATGTGTTGATTTTGTTGTCTCATCGCATGTTTTTCTTTGAACTCAACCTTTGCTAATTTGGTCAATTATTTGAATTTGATTTAATGTCATTTTTTCCTCTTCCTCTTGTTTGATTCAGGATCCACGATCTCAAGAGGTGATTGGTACAGTCTGTAGGCAAGGGAGCCTCTATGTCTCGGACTAACTTAATATATTTGATATTGTTACTCCTAGTGTATTTCTGACTGTAGTTGTTGTAAAGTTGAAAAATATTTAGCATTACCATTTCATAGTAGCATTTCATCATGACGTGCTCCCTTTGATCATGTCCATTCTAATGTGTGGGGACCCTCTCCTGTTCAAACACAAATGGATAAGTATTCATTTAATTAATCAAACTTCTCGTTGAAACTCTATTTTTAGAACTGTTTCTATGGTTACGAACATCACCCAACAATTGCATCACTGAAAACCACATCACATGTAAATGAAGCAATGTCAAGTAATGTGGTCCCCAGCAAGTGTCTTCGAGTCTTGCCCAACTAGTTTCTTGGTGAACCCTTACCTACTAGTAATTTCTCCGTCTTCTAAAGAAACAACAATTCTAACACAATGATACTCCCTAACTGTATCCATTTGTTTGCAAGATGACCAAACCAAAGTCACAATCATTGTGATATAAGAAAAAATATAGCCACCAGAGAAATTTCTGTAGCAACTAATACAAGAACTAATTGGAGCTGAGGAAAGATATAATGAATGTCCCTAGCATGTGAATTTTCCTCTCGTATTCGAACCCCCATCATATCCTTGTCCTCATATTTTGTTTAAGGACAGCCCATGTTTCACAAACAAAGCCACAACATAATCTCTTAATAAAATAGAAGTAGTGTATGTGACATGTATAATAGCATCAAATCACTCAATATTTTCTCATTTTTATTCACATATCAAAAACAACTACAATTTTCTCTTTTGAAGAAAATATCAAGACTCATCATTCATCAAAGAAAAAACCATATCATCAATATCAGTAATCTTAGAATGTGTTACCTGTTCAGCACAAGCCCGAGCTAGATCTTTCTAAATTGGTGGGGAAGTCATTGCCAGAGCATTTTGCTTTAAAACTTTGGCAACATCTTCATATTTTTTACAATATCATATAACGGCTCAAGAAAATTACCTCAATTTACATAACTAGAATACTCACCATGTCCATATAAAGATAGTTATTTCCTCAAAAGAAACCTTGTCAAATCCAACATAGTTGATAAAAAAGTGCGATAAGAAACCTCAGAGATAGCTTAATTTAATTGAAACACATTTATGAAATTATGTATTTGATCTTTACAAGATTCAAGATCCATCCTTTCATGATTATGATAAGTATTTTTAGCCTCAGCATGAAGATGAATTCTTTCTTTTGCCTTTTTAAATTAGTAAATTCCTCTCTTGAGAAAGTCTCCTAATCAATTTCACCTAGGGAGAATCCTTCCTAGCCTCCCTCTCTACCAAATAAAATGAAAACTATCTGCCTACTTCTTCTTACTAAACCCTAGAAGGCTAAAGGCTATTTATAAAGGGTATGATAACCCTAGGGGGTCCAGCATGACACGGGTCGTGTTGTTTTGCACAATCAAGCTAGCACAGCCAGCGAAGTATTGCACGGCCCATTCACTGGGGGTGTGCTATGCCAAAAATGATGGGATGGGGGCGTGTAGATTTGCACGGCCCATCTAGTGGGAGTTGTGCTCTTGGTTTCAGAAGTTGCACGAGGTGTGCACATTTGTACGTCCCATCATCCAAGGCTTGTTCCTGGAGGACGCTTTGTGTACATGACATTCATATTTGCATGACCCATCCCCTAGAACCTTCACTTGGCATAAGCTGATGGCACAGATGGTGCACTTCTCCGACACTTTGGCACTTGGCTTCGTCTTCTTCAACTTTTCTATCTTTTACCACGTTTGGACTTGTGGCCTTCAGTCTTCTACCAATTTTGCAATTTTCCTGTATTCATCTACTTTAAAGTGCGTACGAGTAATCCACAAATTAGGTCACAAAACAAGATCCAAATGCTTGTGAGGACAAAAATCCATTCTGCTCATATTAGGCTACAAAATGAAGGTTAAATAAGAAAACCAAAAATGGTCATCTAAGCCCCTTATGCTGTAAAACCTATCCAAACCTAGAAATCTACCCACAGAAACATAACAAAAGAGATATTAAATGCTTTCAGAAATACATGCATTTGACATCTTATCAAATCCCCCACACTTAAACTGACCTGCCTCAACCTGGGCCATTAATTGTAGCTAATTAACCTGAGCCAAGGACGGTGGTCAAAGACAAAATTTATAATTCTGCACCACGATCTCACTATTACAATACCAAGAGGGTAGTTAGCGGCAAGCCTGGGTTTGTTCATAGAGATTCTAGGTCTAATGTATCAACTAGAATCACAACCTCGTATGGGTCGTCAATCCGTACGAGTGAAAGGAATAGTTAGTAAGGCAAACATGCAGGGGGGGTTGGATTTACAATCTAAAAACTAAAACAATGTAAAGTAAATAACATAACTACAATATAAAGCTAGTATTTGAGGAAATCATTGAGTGGCTTGGTAAATCTAATGCTTTTATCCTCGATTCTTTCACATAAAGATCTAAGCAAACCTAATAGTGTGTCTATAACACGTGGTATGGCCAATGGCATTCACTTCCCCGTCCATGTCATAGTGGGTGCTCTCGAAACCCTCCATTAACACCGCCATTGTAATTAGGAGAGAACAACAAGGACCTACCGTTATTGTAGGTCATATTCTCCCTTGTGCGATTACGTCTCGGGCTTTCACCACAAATGCAACTACTCCCCTCGGGCCCTATCAATTAGGCCCAAGGATCGTATCCCCCTTATCTATGATAATAGGGTTTATTGTAACCCTAGCTTGCTGCTATTAAAGCTATCTCTACCCAGAACCCATCGGATGACTTTACAAAGTCGGCTAAGACTGGTGCGATAGTAAGTGGATTAGGGTGACCTCGAGTCTCCCATGCACACACTCACGCAGACTCGTTCCCCTCCACCCATACAAACATCCAGGTTTCCCTTCCCAATGGGGCATTGATATGTGCGCCTAGCATGAAAACAGTCCAAAGTGTGTGCTTATATGTGGGGTAATATTCATGCATTGAAACTCAAAAGTAAATCACAATAATATTATGAACACAAAATTAGAAGGAACTATAGAATCTCAAAAGGCATAAAGTTATAACCAAATCACGTCAATTTATCTCCAGGCTATGGAAACTACTCCCTTGAGATGGAATTGAAATATAAATTTGAATTCCACATCTAAGGATCAAAGCAAAAAAAAATATCCTATGGAGAGAATCTCCTCTACTCTTGAAAGTGAAAAATAAGATCTAAAATATGGAAAAAATCTCTTAACCTAGTAGAATAAGGTTCTATATATAGTAGTAGGAGATTGGGCCCAAAAATAGGCCCAAAATAGGGTAAACCCTAGCTCAGCCGCCTCACGGCGCGGGGCATCATAGATGATGCGGCCCGTGGCCGTACTTGGCATGGGTTACGTCACTTCATAGGCGCGAGGCACCAGTTCTTGAGCATGGCATGGATCTTTAACGTGGCACAGGGTAATGGGTTTGTCGCGGGTTGCGTCTAGTATTGGAGCGGGCTACATCTCCTCATGCGGAATGCCATCAGAATGCTGCATTTTGAGTTTCTGATCCGTGCCCATGGCCATTGGTGTAGGCCCCCCCACCCTTCTGGATGGTCTTGACAAAATGGACTTGGAACGGCGCAGGATACCTAAAATATGACATCCCACGCCCATACTTAGCCGCATAGAGGGGTTCTTTGTTCATGCTTGGAGGCCTGTCATGTCAGGCGCGGGTCCTGCCAGTGCCTCACATCGGTTTTCTTGGCATGGGGAATCTCCTCCGGCGTGGGCCATTAGTGCAAACCATGCACGGCCCGTGCCATCCCGTTGGTGCTTCGGCCGGCTGAACTAGTTTCCTTCGCTATGGGAGAACCATTAGTCCGATTTGAGAGTTTTAGTAGTTGATTATATAGTACTCAAGAATAAGAATCCAATGGAACTAGCCTTGATGGCTAATGCTTCTTGGATCGTTCTCGGACTAGGGCACAATTCATTGAAATATGATTCCCCGTTTCTCCATTGGCTGCTATGAACTCCGTAGCCACCTATCTTTGGCTTCAATTTTTTTATAACATACATTGATGATCGTGGCCTTTGTCTACTACCATTCTAGAGGTTAATGGCCTTCGTCTCTACTATTGTCATTGAGAACGGCCTTCAATATCTTATACCAATCTTACGAACGGTATTAGCATAGAATGTCAACAATAAGTACCCATGGGTGACCTACTAAAGATGATGAAAAGGAAGATCAAGGATCCCGTGGATACAAGATGTCCATTAGTACCAATTAAGTCTACAAAACGTAGGTATTAGACAATAAAACTAAAACATGGCCGTCTAAACCCCTTGTCATGTAAACTCAACTAATACTAGTAATCCACCAAGTAAAAGTAACTAAAAAGTATGTCAAATGCATCAGTTAACGCATGAAAAGGGAAGCAGATCAAACTCCCACACTTAACCATGTGCTCATCCTCGATTAAATAGAAGACAAGAAAAAGAATCAAGTGAAATGTAGCATGCAAAGAGAAGTTAACCAAGGCATTCAACTTATTCCAAGATTACCCTGTTTTCCCCAAGAAAGTAAGAATCTCATAACTCTCACACTTCCTAAAAGATATAAGTAATCAAACCGCCCAATAGTAAAGTGTGGAAAAAGGTAAGCCAAAAAAATAAGTGTCAAGCTAGCTTACTTTTCCCAAAATGATCCCAAAAGTAATCAAACAGTAGTCTTCAAAAACAATCCACCGCGGAAGAATGCATTCAACCTAGTTTTTTTCTCTCAATTTCTCTCATTTTGCCTAGGAGCCCTTTTGGGTTCATATACAATTGAATAAAAATTCATCATAGACATGGAAACACTAGAATCATGCAAGTTACTAAAGCTCTTAACACTTTCATCCTTTATTAGGATCTAATCATGCGACCCCTCATCAATTACAAGAATCCTGAAATACATCATTCATGGAAGGAACCTTAACATGATCAATTTCTTCATAAGAAAATATGTTATTGTACGCAAAAGAAGAAGAAGATTATGCATGATTAGATTTATAAATCTCAAACCCGGCCTTATCAATGTCATCCTCTGGGGTCAATGTTCCTAAGTGAACATATATCTTGGTCCTTGATATTTTTAGAAATGGTCTTCCCAGTAAGATTGGGGGTGCACCTCCTTCGTCCAGCATATTAAGGACAGAGAAGTTCTCCGAAAACACCAACTTACCCACTCTAACCATCACATCCTTCACTACTCCCCTAGGACTAGCTTGAGAATGGTCAGTCAGTTAGATGATAACCCTAGTTTCTTTAAGTTCTCCTAAGTCTAAATTCTCATAGAGGTTATAGGATATGACATTAAATTAGGCCCTAGGTTAATCATAGCATCATTCACTAATTTACCACCTAAGTTGGAATTGAAAACATGCCTAGATCATCACACCTTTTTGGTAGGCTTTTATGAGCTAAAGTGGCTAATCCTCCTATTTTCAATTTACCTACTTTCTTTACTAGTTTAGGCCTTTTCTTCATGCATTCATTTTTCAAAAAATTTCATAAATAGGAATTTGATCAATTACATCTAAGAGTGAGATACTTACCTCACAGTGCTTGAAGACCACTCAAATTTGCTAGTCGTTGGTCACCACCTTTGCCTTGCTCCTCAATGCCTCAAAAAATGAAGGTGGGGTGTGAATTCATTCACATTGGTAATAGGGAGATCTGGATCAGACTCCTCCTCAACATTAATTTCTTCTTCTTCATGTGTTACCTTGGCTTTCTCCGCAAGGCGATCATCCTCTTGCACAATATTTTTCTTGGTCTCACTAACTTCCTTACTTATTCACAACTTGAGTGCACTTACATTCCATGGATTAATCTCAGGTTGAGAAGGTAGTTTTCAAGAATCTCTTGCTTCTAGTCTGCTAACCGAGATTCCCAACTACCCAACTTGAACCTCAAGGTCCTTGATTCTTTAAAATGCCCTCATTCCTAACTCCTCAATGTCCCGCCTATTCCACTTCACGAAAATATAATTTCTTTTGGTTACTTAAGAAATGTCATCCATAGATTCTTCATGCTCCAATTTAAAGTTTCCCATGCAGTTGTTCGAAGTCCCTTCACCTCTTGGGTAAGGTTGTGGAGCACCTCCCTGAATGTAACCTTAGCCGCCCCTATAATCCTTCCCTTGCTCTTGTTGTTCTTCTCTCCAACACAAGTTGGGGTGGTCATGGTATTGGGGGTTGAAATAATTGGCATAGGGGTTTTGATTTCGGTTGTCACCTTGTTGGTTCCGTGGGAATCCTCGTTCCCTACCATATTAGTTATTCCCTCTTTGATACTCCAAATATTTAACCTCTCCGAACTCCTCCACTACTTGAGGACACATATCCATTGGGTGGTCTAAGGTACATACTCCGCAAACACACTTGTTGGATCTTCCCTTCATGAACTCCTTCATCATGGAAGTAAGATCTTGGACTTTCTCCTCTACCTCGGGGGAATGAGTCCTCATCCTTAACCGAGTTCTTTGAGGAGATGACTTTCATCCCCTCACTGGTCCTCATCCTTAACCGAGTTCTAAATTTCCTTGTCTTATTAGCCATCTCCTCAAAGAGTGCCATCACATCCTTTGACCTTTTGTTGGAGATCGACCCATTACATGCCAAATTAACCATCCACATGTTGTCATTGCAAAACCCATCAAAGAAATAGTAGACCAAATCCCTGTCCTTGAACAAACAATATGGACAACTTGCGAGTAATCTCTTGAAATACTCCCAATACTCGTACAATGTCTCATTGTGGAACTGGGGGATGTTGGAGATTTTTTTCTTGAGTCTAGAATATTTCTAGGTGGGGATGAACTTCTCAAGTAACCTTTGCTTCATATCTATCGATCGATGCATCTCAGAGTGAGAATGGGAAGGACCTGAGGTTATAGTCTTCTTCGGATAGGCCTGGCAGCTTCATGTTGGTGCACACAAGATGAAACTCTGAAAGGTGCTTGTTGGGGTCTTCACTGGTCATACCATAGAATGTGGACGATCATTAGATCATGCCGGAATTGAGCTCACAAGTAACATTGGAAGGGAGTGGCAGAAAGATAAGGAATAAGGGTTGTTTCTTAAAATTTGGAGCCATTAACTCCCTAAGCGTCCGATTATATTCGTCCATCAGGATCTCTACTTCACTATGAAACTCACTTCCAATTGGTTCCTACGGAACCTCCTCATTCACCTTCCTCTTTCTTCTCCTTCACTTACCTGTGTTTTGAGATAATGAATGTAAGGTTCCTAGGTTTGTAGTACGGGTGTGTACCATAAATAATGAACAATATAGTGCTCATCCTTAAACAAACACTAGCAAACGAGACTAGAATACTTCAATAAATATAACAAATGCTCACACAAAAACCAACTAACTACACAAAATGAAAACAAAAACACAAGCTACTCTACCAACTAATTGTGCTAGTGAACAAATAAGCTAACTAATATCCCTAGCAACAATGCCAAAATTTGACCTGCACCCGCGGGATAAATTCATTCCCATGGGTGTGAGGGGTTAAAGATAAATATTTATATGTTGTTCCTAAACTTACTCCTAACTATGATAAACATAGATAGTGGCAAGTACAGGATTGTCCATAGAGATATTACAGCCTAAAGGTTAGCTAAACACAATCCACCCTTGGGCGTCACCCCAATTGTGTGTCAGGAATAACTAGTAGTAACAATGGGGGGTAGATTTTGAACTGACAACTACTATCATGCAAGTAAAACAAGATAAACTATGAACTAACTAGTGTTGGAGGTTATTTGCATCACATGATCGACGTATAGATTCAATTCTAGACTCTAATTCACAAAAGAAACTATCAACCAATTTTCCTGTCATATCACATAGTGTTGAGATGTTTATTCCCTAGGAACTCCCATTGACTGTCACTCAGATGGTTCTGCCCCTTTCTTAACATCTCACCTCCTCCGTAAATTGCTAGGGGTGCACTTCTCTACTGACTACTCCCATAGCTCACTCCAGGTGCAAGAGTCTCACAAATCATGTCAAATCATGTTTACAAATAAAAAAATCCCAAGAAAATAACTACTCTACTAATAATAGATTCATAACAATCATTGTATTAAATTCCATGAATATAAGTACTAAATGAAGAGATACGAGAAAGAACCCTAGAGAGAATCCTTCCAAGCCTCCCTCTCTACCTCGGGGGAAGTTACACCTTGGGTTTGATGAATGGTGACAGAATTCCTAGGTGGTGAAATATAGGTAACCTTTAATAGTATCACCAGCTGTAAGAAGAATTGGCCTTAGGGCTTGTGCGGTTGAAGAATAGTTGGTTTCATTATGTAATTATTCCCAGATTTGTATGCTCTGTGCAACAACTGGTTGACTTAATTAAATTTTTGATTTTTTCCCCAAATTATAGCACCCAAGTAATTCTCGCTCTTAAGCGATCAAAATTTTGCTTCTAAGCTCGTAAGTAATTCTTGCTTCTCAGCAATCAAAAGTTTCCTTCCAAGCGCCTAAGTAATTCTCGTTTCTCGGTGATTGAAAGTTTCCTTCTAAGCGCCTAAGAAATTATCGCTTCTCAGCGATCGAAAGTTTTCTTCTAAGCGCCTAAGTAATTATCACTTTTCAGCAATCGAAAATTCACTTCTGAGCACCTAAGCAATTATCGCTTCTCAGTGATTGAAAGTTTGCTTCTAAGCACCCAGGTAATTCTCTCTCTTCAGCGATCGAAAGTTTGCTTTTGAGCACAAATTAATTCTCGCTTTCTAGCGATCGCAACTTTGCTTTCTAGCACCAAAGTGATTCTCGTGTTTAAACGATCGAACACCACCCTCTAACGTCAATGAAACTTTTTTTAAGTAACCAAAAGTTTGTTTCAAACATCAAGAAATATATAATCGCTTTCTCAGTGTTCGAATGATTTGAGACTCAAACAAGTAGATTATATTTAATCAAAAACAAATGGCTTAGTAACTTTTTGAGAAGAAGAATTTGGTAAAGTAATTGAATGGTTCATCTATGAACAATATAAACAGTTCGTCTGCCTTATTAGGATATGCTAGAAAGGAAACTAACTACATAAGAGGTTATACAACTGAAATTTTATTAAGGTATAACATACAACACATTCTCATTCATACCACTGAATTTTTTCTGGCTTCACCCCAGTGGCGATAGTAAATAGGTGATCAACTTTGCTCTCTGAAACCTCAGGGATAAGATTGGCGCATTGCCTTTGGCGGGGTATCAAATCTCTGGAAGACAGTGGTTCTCCTTCCATATCACCGTCGACGATTGGCGGCACCTATCCCCCAACATCATGAACATATGCAGGAGTCTCTTCCATGAGTTTGACCGACAATACTCAGCCGAAAGAGCCAACTGGGGGAGTTTTAATCCGAGGCTGGGATTCACTTTGAGCTTTCTGTTTTGCCTGAGTATTCCCCTTTGATTGGTTTTTCATAGAAATCCTTTGGGTACCCTTAAGAGAAACCTTAGATGAGGGGCCCCTATTCTAAGGACCCTCTCCTTGCAAGTGGGCATTATTTTTTGATCAAATGCGCTCTTTCTAGTCGCAAATGGCATCAAATACCATGTAATAGTCTGGATCTCTATCTAAACCCTTTCAAACAAAATCCATCCTAGTATCATACAAAAAAATTAAAGATATCACCAATAGGGCCCATGTCAAGAACTACGTATGATAACCCATGTGTTCAGAGACTATCAGAATAAAGTTAGATAGTTGTAGCATGAGCTGATACCTAGCTTGAAAGCTTCGAGTTCTAGCTTACAATCTCATTGAAAAACCGTTGGTTATCACCGATGACCCCTTGCAACCTAGAAACCTCCTCGGTTAATAAATTGTTTCGTTCGATCATCTTTCCAACTTGGAATTCAAGCTTCTTAACTTTGTCCTGATAACAATTGTTGTCACCACATTAACTCAAATTACAATATAACGTGGCATAGATAAGACACTTATGCAAACTAGGGTATTCGTTCATCATCTCCCATAAATTATCTTGGTGACTGAGCTCATCTTTGCCACATACTTCATCTACTATGGCAAGGATAATAGCCGATTGACTAGTCGTATAGCCACCCTTCGTTTTACTAAGAATTTCTCTTATCGAAGGGTGGCTACTATCATGCCATTATGACAGATCTTTGTTAGCCTTGGCTAAATCCTTGCTCAAGTGAGCTAACCTGGTCATGGCTTCGAGAACTCTACCTTAGTTGTGGTAAGCCTCGAGTGGACTTTTCCAGCTCATCTCTTAGAGTGCATTCTAAAAACAAATAAGGAATAAAATTCAAATATCTAGGCCTACTAGATTGAGTTTAAAGTCTTTCTAAAAACACATGAAATGATGTTTGATCAATTAACATTCGATTACAACCCCATGTTCAAATAAAAACAATAACAGGGAGATCAAAGCTCATACATCTTGCTTCTCAAGTCCTATGCTATGGTTAGTTTCTTTATTTGCAGCTTTGTCTTGGTCGTCCCTTCCTTTGCCCTTGCTCTATTATGATAACTTCTTGCCAGACTTTAAAGAAGGCTCAACAATGCCAAGGTATCAAAGCTTGGAAGCTGAATAGAATCGCTTCCCCATTTTTATGGCATCAAGAAGGTGAAACTTGAAGCCACCTGGATGGGACAGTTAATCCCATGCTTCACCCAGCTTCTCCTTAGCATCAAGGTCAGTGCGAGCATCGAGAGCCATGGCTTCCTCAGGAGTAAGGCAGTCAAACACCCAGTTATAGACGTTGGTTACACCCCATGCCTTGACAAGACCAAGAAGATAAATGAAGGCATCACTTTTTAAATATTGGGAGCACATCAGCCTATCAACAAAGGTTGTCAGCAAGGCATGTTGAGCCTCTAGAGATTATCTCCTCGAAAGGAACTTCTCCTTATCCTTCGACTTTCTCAGGTCATCCTCCAAATCATCCACCTTCTTCTGCAGCTTAGCGCACTCTTCTTGTCAAGCAGCTTCAACAACTGCTTCGATAGGTCCTTGCGGGAGGGAAAGGACCTGGCCGGAGAAGACATCAGATGATTGCAAGGACGATCGAACAGCTGCCACCACCTAAAAATATAACCAACAAAGTATTAGTGTACTAAAGCTTCGATGCAAGAAGGGAAATAAAAAAAAGTGAAACAAAACAAAACAACATACCGAAGGTTTGATGCCTATATCCCCAAGATACTCCAGTGATAGGCCATTATTGTCAGCATCATAGTAAAGGTTATCAGTTCCATCTTCATTGGAGGCTCAACCATCTTTGATCCTTGGTTTCTTCTTTTCCCTCTCCTGGACGGGAGGCTTCTCTTGAGACTGATCCTGAGCATGAGCCGGGATGGGTTGCCTAGGTGGCACCTTTGTCTCTATGGTTCCCTCACATTCAAGAGCGCTAACTAAAGCATGTGCACGCTCACTGCACAAAAAGAAAAAGATTGTTTATAAACTGTATTAAAAGAGAAGAAAAATTCTTTAAAAGAACAAAATAAGGCATCCTATAGACCTTCAGTAAAGTTCAAAGAGGATATTTCCTCGATAATAATCCCTTGCAAAGGGTTTGTCCTTTGAAGAGGTCTTGTTCAAGCCTTGGCTTCCTCAGGAGTAAGAAAGTCAGACACCCAGTTGTAGATGCCAGTTCGACCCCATGCCTTGCCAAGACCAAGAAGATGAATTAAGGCATCGCTTAAATATTGGAAGAGTTCATCCTTTGAAGGGTCCAAGAAGAGTTCAAGAATGACGCATGTTCAACCCCATGCCTATAGACCTTTGTGAAGAGTTCATCCTTCAAAGGCGGTTTACCATAATCATTTTTTCTCTTATTCAAGCTAGCATGACCTTCAAGGACTATCTTTTCAAACGCTTGATGATCAGCTGAAGCTTAAATACTCTCGTAAACTCATTCTGGCCAGACGAACAGCTTTGCACCCCTAGTGGTTGCAGGATGGTAAGTGTTGGTGTCTAAAGGGTCAGGTCCCCAAAGGCCCTCCACATCTTCATAAAGTCTCTCAGGAATCACATACTTTCCCCTCCTTGTCTCGGCCAGAACATCGGGGTTCCATCGAGGGGTTCGATAGACCCTTGTACAGTCAAAAGACAAGGCCTTATTTTTTTTCCACCCTGAGTTATTGGACGGGGAGATGATGAACCTTCGACCGAAAAGTCTATTACTTAGGGTGAAGGTTCCCCTCACGCTTCGATTGCTAATTAACAGGTATATAGCTCAAAATAGCTCATATCGAGGATCTACGTTTACATCCCTACATTGAACAAAGAAAGACTTTATTATCACTATCACATTGGGATGGAGTTGGGATAGGCTCACATCAAACTCCTCCATCAGACATGATTGCGGGGAAGGGAAGGGGAAACAACGGCCGAACCTAATATCCTTACTATAGGCTATAGCCCTGCCTAAGGGAAAATAAGTATGATCATCTACCTAAAGAACCCTCAGCTCAACGTTAAGAGGAACACGCTGGTAAGGAGGGATCTCATTGATAAGCTTCCTTATTTCTTCAAGAAATGCGTACTTCGCCGAACCATCGTCCTTCGACAAAGACTTGGAATGCGAGCGCATAAACTTCCTCTTTGAAGGCTCGTATAAAATTTATTTCATGTCTATCTCAACCCTGGAAGTACCTATGTTTTCAGAACTACCCTTCGATGACCCGTCTATCCTTCCACCGGCAAGCTCGCCGGACTTACGGGACCCAACTTTGAAAGAATCAACCCCCTCATTGGGATTGGGAACTTCACTAGGATTGCGAATAAGGTTTGCGAAATTCATTCTTTCAGAGTTGGTCGGAATTTCGATCGATCGAGGAGGGAAGTTACTGAAAGAAGTAGAATGAGCGCTGCCCGAGAACCTAACTCACGATGAATCTACCCCCTCACTATCTCTCGGGATTTACAGGGGAAGAAAATGGAGAAATCACAGGGATAGCACTAGGATAAATGGAGAATTACTTGTCAAAGGGCGAGATGAGAGATTGGAGCTTAGGGGCTGGAGAAGAGTAAAGATCAAAATTTCTAGAAGAGAGCCTACAAGAAAAATAGTGAATGAGAGAAGAAAAAGAGCTTCTGTGATTTAGAGGTATATATAGGCGAAGGAGAGAGAGAAAGATGTAGGATAATCATTACCTAAAAGGCAAGCATTCTGAAAAGGCGTGAAAAGATGAAAAACCTATTAAATAGCTATCAGCAAGCACTATCTCTCCATTAATATTCCATTCACGCACTTTCCTTAGAAATCCCAAATGTCAAAATGTCTAAGAAAAATCCAGGTGCTCTTCCACAAACCCAGCAAGTAAATTACCTTCAAATATCCGTCACCTAGTAGTCGATTGCGATCTACAGTGAGTAGACACAGCCTTTGACGAACCAAAGCTCGAAGGCTAAATCCCGACAATTCAAAACTAACCTTCGATGACAATAACTCAAAGGTTGATCCCTAAATGATTTAAAACTAACCTTCAATGACCATAACTCAAAGGTTGATCCCCGATGATTAAGAACACCCTTCGATGACCAAGGCAAAACCTCCGATGGGAAGAGTCTTCAAAAGTCGAAAGATGGCTTAGTTTTTCTGGGGACTTTTAATAACATATTAGGGTTAAACCATAATTGAGCCGATAGCCATATCACTTAGGAAGATATCCCATAACCCAAGTCACACACATATGGGCTTGGTATTAGGCCAGTCACTGGAAGACAAAGAAAGCTAGGTCATAGACCAAAGGATATTAGGGTTTAGGAATAGAATAAATAGAGATGTATGTATTCTATTCTAGGGAACACTATCTTTGCCTACTTTTACTCTTTGCAAAATTGCTTACTAGACCGTCGAAAAATCTCCCCCCCCCCCCCCCCGAAGTTCCCAGGCGTGTTTCTTTTTTGTAGGACACAGTCTATGCTAGATTGGATCTGGGTTGGGTTGTGAACGAAGGTCACTATACGTATCAAGGGGGTGGTGTTTATCTAACTACTACAAGCATGCAAGAACAAAAGAGTAAACTACATAAAGCTAGCACTTGGGGATACATGACCGATAGTATATTTTGATCTTAGATTCAATCATATACAAGATGCATAAACCTATCCTAACACTCATGCCACATAGTGTGGTCAATAGTCAACACTTTCCACTGTCTGTCACACAAGGGTGCTCTCATTTTATTCTATTGACACTGCCTTCCTAATTAGGGAAGTGCAACAACGGATCCACCATTATGCAGATTTGATTCTTCCCCGTAAGATTATGTCCTGAGCACTATGCTATGAATGCTTCTCCCTAGGCCTATAGAGGCAAAGGAATTGGCACCTTATGGTAACTCTAAGGTTGCAACTACATAGGTCGAACTATGCCAACCCTAGTTGCTACTAAACTATCTCTTATCTGTAACTAATTGGGATCCAGTCCAGCTCAAATTACCGTACGGTCATCAGAATTGTGACTCAGTGCCCACATGCATACACCCACATGGTCCCAAAATCTCGCTCCCCCTATTACCCTAGCGGCACTCCCCAAGGGATAGCAATAATTAACCAACATGAAAGTAGACTAAGGTGTATGCCAACATAGTGTAACAATCATGCAATTAACAAGAATGTAAGACACAAGTCAACATAATGTTCATAAGCATAAAAGGATAGTGAGAACTTAGAATCTCACAATATAACTACCAATTCATGAATACGAATATAAATTCCCAAGATAAATCACTACTCCCTAAGCATCGAACCCAAATATTTCATTGGATTCAATGTCATCGGGAAAAATAAGAAGAATTAAATTAAGAGAGAAGGGTTACTCCCTTTCTCTCTCTACCTACTCTTAGGAAAATCTTGGAGAATGAAAATATAACTATCCAAACATAAACCCTAGTAAACATTGGCTCCTATTTATAGTAGATATAATTGAGCCTTGAAAAAGGCCAAAAAATAGGGCACTTAAACCTTAGCAGCCGCCGGGCACGGGGTGTGTAGCTACGCATGGCTGGGTAATAGCACGCAGGCTGCCGAATAGGTGTGAGTCATCAGGCTTACTGAGCACATGACCATGCATACTTCCATGGGCCACCGGCTGGGAACACTTTCTGAATGATTAAAGGGCATGGGTCATGTAATTCCTCACGGGCTACCGGCTGGAATCTTGATTTCCACTTCTAAGCGGCGTGAGCTATATATAGCCTTGTGGGCCGCAGGCTAGGAGTCAATTTCTGGGCAACTAATGATGTGGGAGTCCAAATCTTCACGGGATGTGGGCTAGTCTTCTCATCTTGAACTTTGGGTTGCACGGCCCCTGTAATATGGCACATCCCTTGCCCATACTTAGCCGCACGAGGCTCACTTGAACTACATGGGCCGTGTAGAACCATGCGGCCCATACCAAGGCACTTTGGCACGACCCATGTAGTATGACACGGGCAAGCCAGTTCTTCACTTCTTGAACTTTGACTCCTCTCTCTTCTTGTCATGATTCCATCTACTTTCACATTTTAACTCGCGTCCTTCTGTCTACTACCATCCTTGCATATGGCCTTTGACTATCTACTACCATCCTTGCGAATGCCCTTCTACAAACTACGACGAAGTGCTTACGAGCAATCTACAAATAAGCTCACAAAAGAATACCTAGATGCTCATAAGGACATAGTGTCCATTAGATCCAATGAAGTCTACAAAACTAAGGATTTAGATAAGAAAACCAAAGGTGGTCATCTCAACCCCTTGTAATGTAAATCTAACTAAAACTAGCAATCAACCAACCAAAACATAATAATATTTGTGTCAAATGCATTAGTTAACCCATGTTTTTAGGAGCAGATCAACTGCCACCGCTCCACCACCGTTGATTCTCTCCTTGCACCACCATTGTTCTCAGTGATCCACCACCTCTCACTGATTCACCATCACAAGGCCGCTCTATTGCACATTATCAGTGTCGCCTCTCCGCAAGCACCCACATTCTCCACCACAACTGTCTCCCTTGCTCTCCAGTATGATAAATTATCAATTAGTGTCCAGATATGTAAGACTAGGTTAGAGTATGGTTTTAAAAGTTAGGCTTTGTTGTAGTGTTAAAATTTTACATATGAACTGAAATGATCGATGTGTATGGTTGTTTTTGTTTCTTGGTGTCTCTTAAAGCATTGTACTCCCTCAGTCCCAGCCCAAATTTCATAGAATCATTTTCACGGTAGCAAGAAACATGTTTGACTGTTAATATGTTTAAGTACGTATTATAATGACATATAAATAGATGATATTTAGAAACTACTTGTTACGACATATCCAACAATACCACATATGATAATATTATTGCATATATATTTATTCACATATGTTGTCAAAATTTGATAGAAATAGTGTCAAATTGTAAAGTGTGAAATTTGAGCTGGGACATAGGAATTATCTGAATTTTAATTTTCTGGGTTTGGTATAATTCAGATTAAACAATTTGAAACTGAACCGAACCAAAACCCAAATTCTGGATTCGGTTAGGTTAATTCAATTTTCTTGGTAATTTAGTTCGATTTTGGTTTTAAGTATTTTAGAGTTCAATCCGATTAACCCAGAACCAAAAATTAATTAAATCGACTAGATGCCCACCCATAGATGAGATACAAACTCAGAAGTGTCGGATACAACACCGCTCATAACCTTATTTGATGGTCTCACTCTCCTAGTTTAAGGTAGTAACAGATTTAGAAGGGCTGAATATTATGTCTTGATTATACACCTTTTGGAATGCCTATTTATTTTGAGGTAGAAGCAAATTAGGTTGGGCACAAGAACATGTTCTCCTGCCTGCAAGCAAAACTCTAGTTTCAGTTTACTGATTGCATTTTCTCCAAAGCATTACGCGGTTCAGAAATGGCCTCTCACCTAAAGGTGGATGGATTTGTAAGGGAACACATGTGTAACAACGGGGTGCGTGGCTATATTAGCAACCCACCCATCAAACATCTCGACGCATTTATACTATTTGCCATATTCACACAAAAAATGACTAGTTCATAATACCGCACCACAAAAGAAACAAATTACATACCACGTTCTTTCTCCAAATTTTATGTAAAAGAAAGATACTCATAGAATGAATTAATAAGCTAAGTGATGACATTTACAAATATTAGAAGAAAGTTTTTATAAATTAGAAATTGATTAAAATTAAAGTTACATTTAAAATTCAAAATGTAAATTGGGACTTGGTTTGATGGTTAATCCACATCCTCCATAATAGGGAGGTTCAGGGTTCAAACTCCACCCCTATCAAGAATTGTGAATATTAGAGAAATTTCTTGATGGGGATTATCCGACATTTTGGGACCGTGTCAATGTTCCCCGTTTTGGCTTCCCAAACTGCATGTGCTCGAAGAAAGTGCGATCGTGATGGTTCCAGTTTCGGTGATGGTGCAGCTATTGTGTGTTCTCATGAGGGTATCATTAGCTATTGATAGAATGGAGTTTCAGGTTTAAATGTGTTTGTTGATAGGGACTACACGACGTTGTGAACCATGTCGGTGGTTCCCGTTATGATTTTCCTAAATGTGCTCGATGAAGGTATGATCATGGTGATTGCCATTTCAGTGGTGGGTGTTTGGTGGTGATGCAGTGGTTGAGTGTTCTCGTAAGAGCGTTCCTAACTATTTAATGGATAGAGTTTCAGTATTGTACATAATTTGGTTGCTTGTATGTAATCTCATTTTTAATTTTAAAAGTTACATTCAAAATAATCTAGTCATTAGGTATTAAAATGAATCCCACTCAAAAACATTTACCTGTATATAAAATTTGTGTGTATTTAAATAGCTACATAATTAATATTATTATAGTATTCGATTGGTCGTAATAATATAAATATCAGGTTAATTATGTCATATCCACTTATTAATTTGTGTATGCGTAAAAGGTGAAATTGTATAAATTTATATACAAAACCTACCAAACCATTAGCAAAAAGCTCTGGTATCTCTATTTCCCAAAAAAAGAAGGCACGGAAACAAACCCCATTACCAACACCAATGGAGTTAGGACCACAGTTTTAATGATTCAAAATAACATTGTAAACTCAGATCAATGCCAATCACTCAACCCATCCCTGTCACCAACCTTAATTTCCCCCAAAAAAGCTAACTCTGCCACACTCCCTTCTAATCCTAGCCCAAAAGGCCCCCGTCAAGGTGTGGAAAATGCTATAGCAATAGAGTCACTGGAATCCCCTAAACAAGCTAAGCCGTTTCCTAATGAAAATACAGATGAAGTACTTATCAGCAATGTAACCACCATCCCAAACATCCAAAAAATCCATGCCATGGATGACCAGGTAATATCTAGGAATAATGAGGATAATTGCAATGCTACTGACAACCTTTCAAATGTCTCTAGTCCATGTAGTAAGAACATATTCAATGTGCCGGAAAATAATAATGGAAATAAGGATCGGGCTGAATCAATTTCTCAAGAGCTCCTGCTGGAAAATGTAAGTGCCCTATCTCCCATAAATGTTAGGCTCACCAATGATAAGACTCGTAAAAGAACTCTATTTAACAAAATGAAAAATATGAATCTTAGATCATCTTCAAAAGGTAAAAGCAGTGATGTTTAATGGTTGATACAAACATGAATATCAAATGCATGATCTAGAATTTGAGAGGTTTAAACACATCAATGAATAGGCTCCATAAACTCATCAAATTAAAAGGAATTAAGTTGTTATGTATTCTTGAGCCGGAGCATGTCTTTGATCAGGTTGATACATATAGACAAAAACTGGGTTTTGAAAATGCTTGTAGTTCGGTCAATAACAATATTTGGATCTGCTGGAACAATTGTTTTCAACTGCAGGTTAGGACAGTCAGTAAACAATACACCCATACTGAAATTTCCATTACCCCTTTTCAGAAACGGATGCAGGCCATATTTATTCATGTTTCCACCAATAAAAAGGATAGGAAACAATTATGGAAATATTTAAGTGGCTTAAAATGTGACAACAAGCCGCTGATAGGTGATTTTAATGCCATTAACATTGTGCTTGAATATAAAGGCTCGGCTAGTCCTAACCCTAAAAGCATAGCTTATTTCTCTGGTTTCATCAAAACAAATAACCTGATCATATTTTCACAGTGGGAAACTCTTTTACATGTTCTAATATGAGATCTAAACCCACACTTGAAAGGTTAGATAGAGGGCTTACTGATGATACCTGGTTCACAAATTTTCCAAATAGCTCTATCCATACCTTAAATATGGCAACATCTGACCACAATCCCCTACTACTGACAATAGGCAGTAATCTACCCTACCATTCTAGACCCTTTATATTTTTAGACATGTGGACTCAATCACTCAAAAGAACTGGGATCAGCCTCTGATAGAAAAAGGAATGAAAAACTGTTTCTAAAGCTTAAAAGACCAAAAAGGGAACTTAAAAGCTGGAATAGATCAACGTTTAGAGATATAAATGAAAACATTAATAAGCATGAAGAAGAGGTTAAAATATAGGAACAACTCTTTGAGACTACTTGTACTGTTAATGACTTATTTGAGCTGAATAGGAAAAAAGCTTTACTCCTAAGAACCCCCCATGAAGAGAAGCTTTTATGGAAATAGAAAGGTAAGCTCAAATGGTTGAAAGATGGTGATGAAAACAAAAATTTCTTCCATGCCTCAGTGAGATAGAGAAGAACTAAACAAAACATCACCAGAATTAAATTGAACTCAGGACTCTGGACAAACAATCCAGCAGAAATTAAAAATGAAGAAATTCATTTTCATCAAAACCTGCTCAGTGAGGATGAAAACAGGGAATCCAAAAAATTCCTAACTCACTTCTTAGCTCAGGTTCCATCCCTATAACACCTAATGAAAATTGGATGCTATTGTAGGAACCATCTCTTTGTGAAATCAAAAAGACCATTCTCTCCCTTAATCAAAATGGACCACCTGGTCCTGATAGTTATACAGCACATTTCTTCACTCGGGCTTTGCATATCATATCTTAGGATGTAAAAGAATCCACAGTTGATTTCATGAATTGGGGGCACAATTCCACAAGGCATATCAAGTGCCTGGATTTGTTTGATTCCAAAAAAAGAGATCCCTGCCTCTTTATCAGATTATAGGCACATATCCTTGTCTAATTTTGTTAATTTTGTTAACAAAATATTTTCAAAACTGCTGGTAGATAGAATATTCACATGCCTAAACTGATCTCTCCCCAACATACTGCCTTTTTAAAAGGAAAAGAAAT
Organism: Rubia yunnanensis; assembly: GCA_037428765.1. Classification (NCBI taxonomy): domain Eukaryota; kingdom Viridiplantae; phylum Streptophyta; class Magnoliopsida; order Gentianales; family Rubiaceae; genus Rubia; species Rubia yunnanensis. The sequence goes on along the minus strand of CM075061.1, from coordinate 40,408,628 downwards.
AGCTGACAATGTAATCCATCTCAATGAAATGGTGAGATTTCTTAATGCTAAGTCTGTCTCTCCTAACTGTATCCTCATCAAAAGTTTGATGATATGACTGGAACTGAAAATGCATGTTCTCAATAGTGCGATTACACGCACTACTATTCATTCCCCTTTTCTTTGTCACTGTTCCACTGATAACGGTCACTTTCTGATCCAATTTCTCCACTGACATGGCGGCTCCTCCGCCAGGCCGCGACGGAAGCGCGCCGGCCAAAACCTTCCTACAGACTTTAGGAAATCGACCCCCCCCCCCCCCCCCGTTAAACACTTCCCTTCCCTCTAATCCCGAAATCATTCCCAAAACCAATTACAAAGGGGAAATTGCTTGTCTGGTAACCAGAAAGGAGGCAGAAACTCTCGTCTCGCACTACCAAAACGCCCTGGTGGGTAAGTTTGCAAGAGGCAAACCAACGATGGCGGCACTGACTGAGGCTTTCAATTCCGTTGGTTTCAAAGGAAAATTCCAGATTGGTTCGATCGATTTCAGGCATGTCCTCATCCGCTTCCAGGACAGGGAGGATTACCAGAGACTCTGGATCAAAGGTCAGTGGATCTTTAATCATGTTCCGATGAAAGTGCTTAAATGGACCACTGACTTCTCCCCTGAGGTAGAATCGTCTATAGTCCCCGTCTGGGTTACCATACATCATGTTCTGGTTTTCTTTTACAACATAGCTATGCTAGAATCCATGGGAAATCAGATTGGCAATTACATTAAAATGGATTCTGCAACTGCTGGTTTGACTAGACCTTCTGCTGTTAAAATGTGCATTGAGATTGACTTAAAAAAATACAGTCATCATTCATTAGAGTGGGCATAGAGGAAGATGGAATAGAGTTCAATGTTGTTAAACTTCCTATAGAATTTGAGGACCTCCCCCTGTACTGTCACCACTGCAAAGCCATAGGACACGAGGATAATCTATGCATTTACTTACATCCAGAACTTAGGAAACCTAAGACCTCTAAGTTGGATAAAAGAAACACTATGCATACTGAACCAAGAGAAGGAAAGATAGTTCCCCACTTACAACATAGGGGTTTTGATAAACCTGATCAGGCTGGAGTTAGTAGATTGAATGATGATTTAAATAAGCCTGGAGGTTCAGGTGTCTCAGCTTATGAAAAATTCAAAACCCTGTCTTCACAAAACCTTAGATATGTTCCAAAACAGAAAGTAGACTCGGTAACAAATGTTCAGTCAGTAACAATTGCTGATCATGAAGGGAATATGGTGGATAACACTTTGAATAAGGAATTAACCAATATCAATCTTGTAACTGAAGGTTTGATGTCATCGTTCTGGACTCTGAAGTTGGTAAAGAATGTGATGGGGATCAGTTTTTGGTCCTCAATCAGAATACTGTTTTGGAGAATAATAATATGGACGCAAATAATGATTCCCCTATAATGAGACAAGAGGAGAATGTTGTGCTCTCAGCTTCTCTTTCGAAGTCTCCTATGCTTCTGACCAAACAATCCTTATCTGCTCCACCTCACCTCCATACTAAGACAGGTTTTGCTAAAGATGATATTCCCGGTAAGCGGGGTAAGCCCTTTTCTCCTTTTAATCCTATTACTGCTGCAAAAAAAATTATTTTCCCCCAACAGAAACATAGGCAAAACAGATTCCTTCCTTTGGAGGATGAAGAAATATCCACGGATGTTGCTACTCCAAGGAACAACTCAGATTCTACCTATTCTGACAATGATGATGAAAAGGGTGATACTCAGGTAAGCCAGGTAAGTTCTTCGGAGTTACACTCTAGGAAAAACAAGTTGAAAAAGGGAAACAAAATGACAAAGTGTCTAATCATAGGAATGAGACCTATTTAACACAGTTAAATACTATCATGACTAGATCAAAAAGCTCTAACAATATTTCCTTATGAATAGCTCGATTATTAAGATAAAGTTTCTGGTTTGGAATCTTAGGGGAATGGATACATCTATGATAAGACTTCATAACTTGATAATTAGGCACAACTTTGAGCTTTTCTGCTTAATTGAGCCTAAACATGAAAATGTACAATGTGATTCTTACAGACAACTGTTGAACTTTGATAACTGTTTGCAGGCTAATAGTGGCCAAATTTGGCTTTTTTGGAAATCCAGCATAGATGTAACAGTAAAATGGGATAACTTGCCATTCCTTGTTGTTACTCTGTTCAGTCTTACTTTGAATAAAAATATGGATGCCTACTTTGTGTATGGTCTCAGGAATAGGAATGGCAGGAAAACTATGTGGTCTGATCTTAGGTCAATTAATCACTCTGATTCTATTTTCATAGGGGATTTCAATGCCATAACATCAATAAATGAATATAAAGGTCCTTCTACTCCTAAATTAGGTAGTATGAGGGACTTTAATGATTTTATTAATAATATGGCTTTGGAAGAGATTAATACTGTTGGGAATTTTTTTTACCTGGAGTAACAATAGGTTAAGGAACCCCACTGTACAGAGATTGGATAGAGGCCTCTGCTCCCCTTCGTGGTCAGTTACCTTTCCTAATTCTTCTGTTCAAATTCTGAATAGGATCTCCTCGGATCATAACCCAATGCTACTCACTATTGGTAGTGACATACCATCTACTCCTAGACCATTTAGATTTTTAAATACATGGTACAAGAGGAGAGATTTCAGTGAAGTTATTAAACAAAACTGGGAATTGCCTCATCAAAAATCAGGAATGCTAGGTTTCTACCTTAAACTCATTAGATTGAAAAAAGAACTTAAAATTTGGAATAAGGAAAAATTTGGCAACATAACTGACAATGTTTTACAAGCTGAAGCTGCCCTACAGTCTCAAGAACATATTTATGATCATGATGCTTCTGTTGGAAACATGGTGAAACTAAAGGAAGCCAAGGCTAGGTTAGTAAGGGCTCTAGTTGAGCAGAAAAGTTTTTGGAAACACAAGGCTAAGGTTAAATGGCTGAAGGAGGGTGACAATAACACTAGTTTTTTCCATAGCTCGGTTAAGGAAAGAATGAGTAGACTAAAGATCACTAAAATTAAAGGTAGTACTGGACAGTGGCTAGATAATATAGAGGACATTCAGAATGATGCCATTAACTACTTTCAAGATCTTTTAACAGATGACACATCCTCTGACAGCAATTTCTTCAAGCTACATTTCCTCAGTCAAATTCCTAAGTTGATCACTCAGGAAGACAATGACAAACTTTTGAATCCTGTTTCTATGACTGAACTTAGGGATATTGTTATGAGTCTTAATAAGAATAGTAGTCGGGGTCCAGATGGATTCATAGCTAAATTCTACATTAAATCCTGGGACATAATTGCTAATGATTTATTGGCTGCTGTAAATGATTTCCTGACTGTCAATAATATCCCAAGGGGTATTGGAAGCACCTGGATTGCCATTATTCCAAAAAAGAAAACCCCCGTCTCTTTTGATGATTATAGACCAATTAGTCTTTCCAATGTTCTTAACAAAATTTTTCCAAAATCTTAATGGAAAGACTTAAGTCTATTATGCCAAAAATTATCTCACCACAACAAACAGCTTTTCTAAATGGTAGAGATATATCGGATAATGTCATCTACCTACAAGAAATGGTAAGGTTTTTGAATAGAAAACAAAGGGACCCTAACTGCATAGTTAAACTGGATCTTAAGAAAGCCTTCGATAGAGTTAAATGGTCTTTCCTTTATTCTGTACTGACTAGGTTTGGATTTTCTCCAAAATTCATCTTTACCATTATGAAGAACCTATCACAGGCTTGGTTCTCAATTTTTATTAATGGGAAGCATGTTGGTTACTTCCAGTCCACTAGGGGGATTAAACAGGGGGACCCCCTCTCCCCTTTTCTTTTTAACATATTTTCTGAGTCTTTTACTAGGAGCCTAGCTTTCATTTTTCAGAATGGGAAATTGGCATACTATGACCTTCCAGGTAATGCACTCAAAATCTCACATCTATCTTATGCTGATGATACTGTGGTTTTTTTAAAAGCCAATAATCATACTTTGCTCAGATTTAAAGCTTTCCTGACAAAATTTGAAAATGTTACTGGCCAGAAGATTAACTATAGTAAAAGTGACATTTTCATTGGTAAACATGCTAGTGTACATACAGTCAGTAACATAAGGAGGATACTAGAGATGAAAATTGGGAGATTCCCATTCACATACTTGGGAGTTCCCATTTTCATAGGGAGAGTAAGGAATATATATTTTCAATTTGTAATTGAGATGATAGATAGTAGGATAGGGGGTTGGAAAAATAGGTGGCTATCTACTGGGGGGAAAATCACCCTGATACAGTCTTGTATATACTCTATCCCTCAACATATATGGTCAGTTCTAAAACCTACCAAGGAGATCATCTCTACCATAGAAAAAATACTGAGTACATTTTTTTGGGGGTCCAATGATCTGAAACCTAAAAGAGCATGGAGGAGATGGGATGCTCTTTGCTATCCTATAAACCAAAATGGTCTAGGTTTTAGATCATTAACCACCATAATAAATACATGTTCAGTAAAGCTATGGTGGAAATATCAAAAGGGTGAGGCCTTATGGACACATCTAGTAGCTTCACTGCCACCCTCTTCTAGATCCTCTCCTAACTGGAGGAGGATTAGCTCTATTAATGTTTGGGCAGAATCAAACTCAAGGGTGATAGTAGGTAAAGGAGAATGCAATTTCTGGACATCAAACTGGTTAGATATAGGTCCCATTGAAGATCTTTGTGATCAAAACCTTGTTGATATCTCTGAATCATGCTCGATTGCAGAGTTCATATCAAACAAATCAGTTTTGCTACAAAACATTTCCCCATTGCTACCCCCTCATGCTATTATTCTGTTGCAGGAAGCTTCTCTATCAACACACAGAAATGATAGACTTATATGGAAACCGGGTATCAAGGGTGAGTTCACTTTCAAATCTACTTATCTACTGCTCAGGAATCAGAGAGGTACAGTATCTTCTACTCAATCTATCTGGAGTTCAAGAATTGAGAAAAAATTTTCAGTATTCATGTGGAAAATGATGAACTCTTACCTTCCATTTGATAATGTCTTGCGCAAACTGAGATTTTCAATGCCTTCTAAGTGTTGTATGTGCAATAAACATGAGGAATCTTTGGATCACTTTTTCAATTCCTGTTCATTTGTTGTGCAAGTTTGGAGGTCAGTTCATGCATTCATGGGGATTAAACACGATGCTTACCCATCTATATGGGATAGACTGTCTTGTTATTTGACCTATACTAGTCTGAGCTCTTTACACACAATAATCATCAGATCTACTGCTGTCATAACATGCTGGAACATGTGGAAAATGAGGAACAAAATTTTACATGATTCTGCCATTCCACAACCAAGAGTAGTTTTAACTCAGATAAGGAATCAAATTTTCTATATGTTTACTGCTAAACCAGTATTTATAGTATCTAAGGTAGACCAAGAAATTGCTGATCATTCTTTCCTCCCACTAATCAAACAGCCTCCAAAGCCAAAAATATTTAAAATAGCTTGGTCTAAACCATGTAGGGGCTATAAAGTTAATGTTGATGCTGCATGGTGTAGGCAAACTAACATGAGTGGAATTGGAGTGATCATAAGAGGTAGTAGGGGTGGCTTTATTGCTGCTCATACTATTTTTACAGCTGCTAACTCCCCACTAGAGGCTGAAATGAAAGCAATCAAGTTTGCAATTGGGAAAGTTGAAGAGTTTTATACTCTTGTCTGCTTAGAATTTGATTGTATAAATGCGGTTACATATGTTAACGATCCCCTCAATGCTCCTTGGACTCTGTTTCAACTAGCAGATGATGCAAAACAATTGTTGGGTGATATTACGCTACTGCATACTCAAAGACAAGCCAATTTAGTGGCTGATGCCCTTGCTAAAGAATGTATACATGCTGAGTATGGTTTATCTATGTATAGGTTTAATGTGATGTCCAATAACATCCAGGATCTAATTAGGTTAGATCAAATAGGTACACCTTCATTAAGGTTGGTAAATTGATCTGATGCTACTGATTATTGCTATTACTTGCAGGAGTTTCAACATCAATGTGATGGCTCACTTGCTGTGGATACTCACGGATAGAGTGCACTGGTGCGGGCGGTTTCCTTTTCTATGAGGATACAGTGCACTGGCAGGTTTCATTTGCAAAAGTCGTCATGTAGAGGATAAGCTTCTTAGTGTAAATGGGGTGTGTCTGACTGACTTGTATTTTGATTTCTCGATTTCCTAATAAGTTCGACACTCTTCCCAACTTACTAAGAGTTTTTGTAACCCTCCTACTATTAGATTCATTCCTTACTTCATTTTGGAGGCAACTAATGTTGCTTCAAGAGCCAATAGCTCTCTTATGTATACATCAACTAAGCCAATGGCTTCATTTTCTCTTTTTGTTGTCACCTTTGTTTTTTACATGGCTTGGGAAGGCCTAATACATATTCCCCCATCTCTAGATGGTTTCCAAAAAAAAAATAACTGTATCCTCAAAATGGACTTAGCCAAAGCCTTTGATAGGGTTAGATAGCCTTTCCTTGAAGCAATACTTCATAAATTTGGTTTCTCTAATCAATTTGTCAGGAACATTATGTCTAATCTATCCTCCCCCTGGTTTTCAATACTTTTTAATGGAAAAGTTGCTAGTTTTTTTTCAACCAGCAAGAGGAATAAAGCAATGGGACCCTCTATCCCCCTACTTTTCAACTTATTTTCTGAAGCTTTCTCAAGAATTTTAAGTTTCTGCTTCAAAAATAGAAAACTCAGGTATTTCAAACTCTCTTATAATGCTGTACCTATCTCCCACCTTAGTTATGCGGATGATACTGTTCTTTTCCTAAATGCAACCAAGATAACACTGGTTAGATTAAAAGCCTTTCTTGATATTTTTGAGCTTACAACTGGACAAAAGATTAACTTTGAAAAAGGTAATTTTTTTCCCAAGTAGACATGCAACTTTAGCTCAGAAACATTTAATTTAGAAAGAGCTTAATATGACGCTAGGATCCATGCCATTTATATATCTAGGCTGTCCCATTTTTACCGATAGAGTAAAATCTTAACATTTCCAGCAACTTTTTGAGACATATGACAGAAAACTAAAGGACTAGAAAAATAAATGGTAGAGTATGACAGGTAGATTAACCTTAATCAAATCAATGATGTTTTCCATACATCAGCATCTGTGGGCTGTAATCAACCTCCTCAGTCTGTTCTAAAAACATTGAAAAAGAGAATAACCAAATTCTTTTGGGGATGTTCTGATTCAGGTGATAAGAAGGTATGGACAAGCTTAGATAAAATATGTTATCCCTTTGGGCCAAATGGACTGGGATTCAGAAAATTCAAAGATATTATTACATTTTTCCCCCAATCTCTGGTGGAAATTCCAATTGTGAATCACACCCTGGTCCCAATTTCTCAAGACCTTACCACAAATCCATAGAAAATCTCCAAATTGGAAAAGGATTGTCAAAATAAATCATATTGCTTAAGAAAACACACTGGTATTACATGGAAATGAACTGGCTAACTTTCTCACATCTAACTGGACAGGCTTGGGCTCTATAGCTAATCTTAATATACCAGTGCAGATCCCTGAAAACCTAACCATTGTTGATTTCATCAAGAGAAACTATTTATATCTACCTGTCTTAACTCAGCTTCCTACTGAATTCTTCTCCTTTTTACAGGATGCTCAGGTCCGTGAAGATAGACAAGACAGGATGATATGGAAGCCCTCTATGAATGGTACTTTCACCTTCAAAAGTGGCTTCAGCACCATTGTAAAGGAAAGAAGAGAGCTGGCTAATCTAAGGCAAGTTTAGCTCAGTAAGCTTCCCAAAAATATATATATGTTTTTATGTGGAGACTAGTAAATGCTACACTACCTTTTGATGACATCCTCATTTTTGCCAACATTCAGCTAGCATCTAAATGTCCTTTTTGTTATGAACCTAACACTCTGTCCCATTGTTTTAATAACTGCATACATGCCATATATCTTTGGGACTGGATGCATTCAACCTTAGGAATCATAACCCAATGCTTTGATTCAATATTTGATAGACTAAGCTTCTATTGGTCACTAAAATAATCAAGCAAAATCTCCACAGCCGTCACCCACTTGCTTCCCTCCATAATCTGTTGGAATGTATGGAAAACAAGAAATTCTTTCTTGTTTGAAAATAGGAAAAATCAACCTCTGGACTTGATAAACCAATTTAGGGATGACCTCTTTTTTGCTTTCAATAATAGACTCATACATAGCAACATAACACAAGATTCACACTGGTTTAACTCAGATCGAATACCTAAATTTAAATCTCCTCCCAAGCCCAGGATCTCACCAGTTACATGGTCTAAACCAAGGAACATCAAAATAAATGTTGATGCTTCATGGAGCATAAACAACTCACTAAGTGGTATAGGCCTAATAGCTAGAGACAAAGAGGGAAGAGTAATACAAGCTAAAACCCTGAGTGCTAAAGCTACCTCTTCTTTACATGCTGAAATTTTAGCAATCTTAGAAGGTTTGAATCTGGCCATAGATATGCAATTCATAGATTTCACCATTGAAACTAATTGTATGCTTGCTATTAGCACTATCAGAAACCCTCTCATAGCCCCCTAGCCTTGTTTCCAAGTAGCTTCCTTGTTATGTTCTAGACTAGTAGATATTGATTTGTTACACACTTTTAGACAAGGAAACCTAGTTGCGGACAGGTTAGCAAAACAGGCTAACTCTAGGATATTCTCCTCCTTGATCCTCTCCTTCCATGACCTGGATGCAAAAACTAAGGGTTTGGTGCTATTAGATATGGCTGGAATTCCAGCTATCATGATGAATAAAACGAATTTTGAATGGATGCTACTGATTTTTCTCTATTGTTTTTTCAGATCATGCTCACTTGGTGATCAATTAAAGACACAACTCTTTTGTTAATCTTATTATGGCTGTTGTTGTAGTCACTGCGCTCTGATGAAAGAAAAAATGAAGGTAAACCATGGAAGACTCCTTTTTCAGACCATCTTTTCTGCCACTCATGCCATACAACTCTAGGAGAAGAATTCTTGTTATCCATGAGAATAATCTAATCAATCTCTGGACCCAAACATTTTTGTTTAAAATGGGCATGGAAATCCCATGTATATAGCCAACCAAACTTTACTAACATATAGAGGAGATAATTGTAGGTCAGACCAATCGTTTTATACTAACACGAGGTGCGGAGGTGTAACGATTGGAATCATCTACAATAATCTCCTATATAACAAATATTTTTCACTTCTTGGCTGGCATTGATATGTATAAATCAAGCCCAAAAATGTTCAAGTCACAACTTAAACCATCTCTTGTAATGTATTTCAAACAATCTAGTCGACAGGATTGGGAACCCTAATATAAATCCCCCCCATTAATATGGGAATTATTTTTTAAAAATATTACAAATTATATATCTAAATATTAGTAGGATGAATCTATTTATTTTACCGAATAACTAATTAATTTATTGGGGAAATAATATAGTGTGCATCTCCTTTGTACTGTACTGTATAGGAATTGTATATATCCAATGTCATGCTCTAATAGAGTAACAGTGTTTGTATTGTTTTAGGTTACATAGTTTGCATAGTTATCTAAGTTATATTCTGTACATTTGAGTATAAATCACTCATTATCTGTCAATATCAGCCAGATCATTATTCTCAAAATATCTCAGTCTTCCTCGTTTCTTGGTATTAGAGCCTACTCTCTGAAATCGAAATTTTTCTGACCAAAACCCTAAGCCATCGCCGGTGTGTAACTTCACTACCTCCGACTCACCATGGCAACACGGAAAGCACGGTCAACTCCCCACATCAGCCACCCACTGGTGGCGACACACTACCGCCACCTGGTTTCATGTTCCATTTGTTTCATTCCAAGTTTCAATTTAATTATTCATTTAGTCAAAAATTCTTAACTTTGACCATAAAATTAAATCTAAGTATAAATATTATTAAGTGATACCTTATTATATTCTTTATAATATATATTTTCAAAATATCAATTTTTCACTAGTTTTTAACTATCCTTAATAAAAGTTATTAGGGATCAAATATTTTTTTATTTAACTACTAAAAGTTAAAGTGTACAGTTTAAAATGTGACAAATGAAATAATAGTTTAAAAAATCCATATATTCACGATGATTAAAATTAGGATAAAGTGTATTTATACCTCTCAACTCCTTGTTTAGTGCATATATACCTCTCATGTTTGTCGAAAGTGCACATATACCCCTATAGCCAGATATTAGCATTGAAAAATTAAGGAATATATGTGCACTAAACAAAGAACTGGAATATATGTACACTTTCAAAAAAAAACTAAGAGATATATGTAAACTGATAGAGGTTAAGCCCAGGAATACCATTGGGCCGAAGGTGTGGCAGCCCAGTTAGGGGAATATTTAATACCTAACTTATTAACGCATTTGGGCAACTAAGGGCGATAATTAAGGAGAATGTAATTTAGGACGTGGAGTATAAATACAAAGTACACATTTACTTATGATTCATTCTATCTTAATCATATAAAACACTTGGGCTAACTTAGGCATCGGAGTGCTGGCCCTTGGAACCCCAGGGAAAGTTTTATTGCATGTCCATTTCTGAAGAACTCAAGCCCACGAACTGGTCGGTTACTGGAGACGCATCAAGTGGCACCGTCTGTGGGGACAACTAAGTCGAATCGAGGGTTTTGAGAGTTTATGTACATCGTTGTTCGAAGGAGTGAAAGGTTAAGGTCAATAGGTACGGGGGCTGGATCTCAGCCAAGGTTAACATCAGAGAATCTGATCCCCGTGTCGAGGACATCGAAATGGCTAATATTCAAACGTCGATAGCGGAGTTGCATTCAGGGCTCGTGAGGGGGGGCAAACCTCAGTGGCATTTGGTGAAAATCCCCTGGCACCGATCCAGAATGATATCCCGGGCGAGGATGCTAGAAATAATGGGAGAGCAAGAGCAAGGAAACACCAATTCCCTACTCGAAAGGGTAGCCGGCCCGAGGGATAGAAGGTTTGCGGAGGTTTCAGGAGACTCATATATGGAAACCTATGGTCCACATGAACAAGGAAATCAGAATGTGGGAAGGGTGACCTCAAATCAAGATATGGAACGAGCAGCTCAGGTCCTGACTGCGGCTGGCTATCGAATCACCCCTCCTCCGAGGAATGATAGGGTTACGCCAGGAGCATTACCGCTCTCTCCTTTTGGAATAACTACGAGGTGGGCCTCTCAACCCCCAATAGCCTACACTTATCAGGCATATGTTGGAGAACCGCTACATGCTAGGCCTCAGCCTTCTATTCCTAGTTACTCCCAAGGTCCTGTATATTCGTTAACTCCGCTAGCCCCATCTGTCCTGCCCTCGACCTGGCCGATCCAGGAGTAGCATATGGAATAATGGTTTCTTCTGTCATGCAAGGATTCGGGAGTATGGGAATCAACCAGGGAATTTACAATTCTTATATCCAACCACCCCTTAGGGATCTTTTATTACTTGACAAAAATGGTTATCCTGGGGTGCGGATTGTTTCCCCTTCGGTCTAAACATCTACTCTCTCTGTTTCATTCAGTTTTATGTCTACAATTTTGCTATGATTTCATTCAGCTTTAGTGCTTTCACTAGTAAATCATATATTTTCTTTTCTTGGCTAGAATGGAAACTGATGTTTCTCCTTTTTATCCTTTGCAGGTGGTGTGCTTTTGTGCATTCTTCTTCACAGCTCACATCCGCAGCTGATCCTCAGCTGATGTTAATGCTGGTTGCAAGCAACACCAAATTTCCAGAGATGATGCTCGAGTGAGGATTGCATGGTCGCCAAGGATGATTCTCCACTAACTGCAACAATCCTCGGATACTCAGGTGGTAATTTTTCTTTCTCTTCGGCTGCAAATCATTGACAAAGAAGTGTTTCAATTTTTCGATTCACTGCCCTGTTCGTGGTTTATCAGCCAGATAGAATAAAAGTTACACCTTGTTTAGCCCACTATATTTCTTTAGTTTAGAATAGGTGGAATCTCCGCTTTTGGAAGCAAGTGATTCATATATTCAAGTTTTTTTGGCTTTGGATCATCAAATGGATGATCTTTTGTAAAGATTTTCTCAAGTGGCGCCTTTCGGGCTTATTTATAATTGGTTTGGGGGAGCCTAATATATTCCCTCCCATCTCTGGATGGTTTTAATTTAAAAAAAACCACCCCTACCACCAGCATACCCAAACCTCGGACATCATTGGATGAACCCAAGATACGGAGTGACCCAACTTCCTTATATGCTACAATTGGGCGGTCATGACAGGGGGCTGAACCTACCAGGGGGCAACAAGAACCCCCCCTTGGATGCAAGTGAATCATTAAGAAAGGCATTGGATAGGTTGATCGGCCCCTTGGGCCAGGTCACGGGGTCTCCTTTCAGCTCGGTGAACACCAGGGTTCGATGGCCAGTAAGTGAATCCCCCGGAAGGACTTCCCACATACAGTGGTGAAACTATCCCTCGAGAGTTCATCCACACGTTCCTGGGCTTGATGAATTCCATGAATTTTGATGAGAAATTGACATGCAAGCTGGTAGATAGCTACTTGCGGGGAAAAGCACAGGAGTAGTTTAATAAATTGCCAAGGGGCTCGCTTCGATCATATCAGGATTTTAGTGGAGCATTGTTGAGCCAGTACACACAGAAGAAGAATTTTACCAAAACCTTGTTGGAACTCTACCATACGAAGCAAAAGGCAGAGGAAAGCACAGAAGCCTTCTATCATCGGTATGTGGACAAGAGTTTGGGGGTGATAGAAACAACGGAGGATGAGGTAAACCAGGGGTACCTGCTAGGGATGCAGGATTTAGAATTATACAAGAAGCTGAGTACTAATACCCCCAAGACTTTGCAAAAACTTCATGAGGTAGTAGAGCAGTATTCGAGAGTAGATGAGGTAACTAGAAGGAAAAGATATCGCCTTGCAGAGAAAGTGTGAAGAATGTAGAGCATGGGGGAAAAAGGTCGGTCAAACCCATAAGAATACCATTCGAAAGGTATAATCCATTACCACCAACACTCGGAGGAAGAACCCCTACATAGATCTTAAGCATACACAGAGGGTTGTTCCGAGCACCCCCACCCTTACAAAGTTTTCACAACTCGGTTGCAACCCGGAGGGCAACAAATCGATAATGTGATCATAACAGGGATTATGACCATGACACAAATGATTCCATGCAGTTAAGGATGGAGATCAATAGGTGTGAACAGGAAGGACGGATCCGGGGGCAAGGACACAGGAACCAGGTTTCCCCATCAAGGCCCCAAATGAACCAATGGCAGCCTTATACAAGAAACAATCAAAACAATGGGGGTAGAGGAGATAGAAGACCTCGTGAATAGGTGTTTGAGACAGGGGGCAGGAAGGAAGGCAGGATAGACCCCAGGAGCAACCAGGGGGAAATCAAGGTAACAAAAATAGAGAAAACCCACATGTGTGAAGGATAATTAATGTCATCAATGGCATGGTGGGAGAGAGATCATTGAATATTATCATAAGAGCTGAGGCTCGAAGGGTTCCTGCCGAAGAGCCCAGTTACAAGATGTTTTGACCGGACGAGACGGTCACTTTCTCGGAAGCGGATGTTGTACCGGACCAAATGCCCAATGCAGATCCTATGGTAATTTCAATCATTATTGGAACATCCTTGATAAGAAGGGTGTTATCATTGATGATGGAAGCATGGTAGAAGTGATGTTTGCTGAGTGTTTTGACCAGTTAGACATAGGGCATGAAAACATAAAAACGTTCGCCTCTCCTTTATCTGGATTCACGAGAAACTCGATATTCCCAATCGAAGAGATAACATTTCCCATTCGAGTAGCAGATGGTGACAAGGGAGTGACCATTAGGTGTAATTTTGCTATCGTGGATGCTCTTTCCCCATATAATGTAATTTTAGGAAGGCAAAGGATGTGTCAGGCTCGAGCGATCTGGTCACCTTATCACCTGATGATGAAGTTCCCAACTGAGAAAGGGGTGGTATCCATTCGAGGAGATCAAATGGTGGCCCAAAAATGTAACCTCATGGCAGTATGGGAAGCAAGAAAGCGAAGGGATGCAGCAACAGTACATGCAGAAGTGAGACTAGTTGATACAATACAGACACCTATTCGGGATATAGGGTCAGTAGCTATTTGGAAACTAATTCCTGGAGATGTGAAAGGAAGACTGAGAAACTTGTTGGGGGAATATGGAGACGTGTTTTCATGGGATACCTCTGACCTAACGGGAGTCCCTTCGAGTCTCGCACTACATAGACTGAACATTAACCCCTCGATTAAACCAGTGAAGCAGAAGAGAAGAGTGTTCGTTCCTGAAAGAGCTGAAGCAATTAAAGAAGAGGTGGAGAAGTTGTTGAGGGCAGGCGTAATTGAAGAGGTGTTCTATCCCGATTGGATTGCTAAACCCAGTCATGGTTCCAAAGCATGATGGAGCGTGGAGGATGTGTATAGACTTTACTGATTTAAATAAATGATGTCCCAAAGATAATTACTCGTTGCCACCAATCAATAAGCTAGTGGAAGCCATCACTGGATATCAAATTTTGGCATTCTTCGACGCGCATAAGGGGTACCACCAAATTCTCATGGCAGAGGAAGACAAGGAAAAAAACATCATTTATTACTGATGTGGGCACGTACTGATATAAGAAAATGCCCTTTGGGTTAAAAAATACTGGGGCTACTTACCAGAGGCTAGTTAATAGACTGTTCAGGGGATAGATATGGAAGAATATGTAAATATATATGGATGATATGGTTGTATGAAGTAAAAGTTATGAATAATTCTTTAAAAAACCTGGAGGAAACATTTGGTAGGCTTCAAAGAGCTAATTTGAAGTTGAACCCGTCTAAGTGTGTTATTGGTGTGGGGGCGGGAATGTTTCTCAGATTCATGGTCTCAGAGAGGGGATTGATGTAAACCCAGAAAAGGTCGAAGCTTTGAGGACAATGAAAACCCCACAATCAATAAAGGATGTACAGAAGCTTACAGGATCTCTAGTAGCATTGAGCAGGTTCCTATCGAAGGGGGTGGAGAAGCATTTACCCTTCTTCGATGTCCTTTGAAAGGAAAAGAAGTTTGAGTGGAATGTCAAGTGCGACGAGGCATTCAAACAGTTGAAGGAACACTTGGGGACATTTCCTACCTTGATGAAACCAGACAAGGATGAGACGCTATTCTTGTATATTTATGCATCGCAGTTGGCAATCAGTGCGGCCCTGGTAAAAGAAAAAGAAAAGGTTCAACATCCAATTTTCTTTGTCATTCATGCTTTACAGGGGCCGAAGACGAGGTATACTGTTCTTGAGAGGTTAATTCTAGCCCTCGTACATGCAGCTAGAAGGTTGAGACCCTACTTCCAAGGACAAAAAATAGTAGTTCTTACGAACCACCCCATTCGATAGATCCTGCTGAAGCCAGAGGTTTTAGGAAGAATGATAAAGTGGGCGGTGGAATTGGGAGAACATGATATCCAATATCAACCTCGAGTTGCGATTAAGGGTCAGGCACTGGCAGACTTCATAGTAGAAACTACTGAGCATCTCAAAGTATGTTTGGATCCCGTTCGAGAGGTGGAAGCAAACCAAAGAAAGGTATGGAAATTGTATGTGGATGGTTCGTCACATTCAGGAGGAAGTGGATTTGGGGTTCTGTTAACTAAACCCGCTGGCAAAGATTACCCCTATTGATTGAACTTTGCATTCAAAGTAACTAATAATAAGGCTGAATATGAGGCATTGATCACCGGATTACACCTCACAAAGAAGCTGCAGGTGGAGGAGCTGGAGGTTGATAGTGACTCACAAATTGTGGCTCAGTAGGTGAATGGAGAATACGAGGCCAGAGAGTGTAATTTGCAGAGATACCTCGAGGTAGTGAGGAACATGCTAAAAAATTTCAAATCTTATACTTTAACGCAGGTTTCAAGGGAAAGAAATCATAAAGAAGATTCTCTAAGTAAGCTCGCTTCTTCGGATCTGGGAACCCAATCCCAGAAGCAACTGCTTATGGAAACTTTGAGCAAGAAAAGTTTTGAAGAACCTGTGGTAATGGCGGTTGAAGTGGAAGACTCCTGGATGACACCGTTCATGGCATATCTTTGAGAGGGTGTCCTGCTGGAAAATGAAGTGGATACCAGAAAGATAACGTTGAAAGCCCCAATGTATGTGTTGCAAGAAGAAGGGTTGTACATAAGGGGTCATTTGCAACCATTTCTTTGATGTGTCAACTCTCATGAGGTCGATTATCTTATAAGAGAGATCCATGAAAGGGTATGCAGCAGCCACCAAGGAGCTAGGTCCATGGCGAGAAGGCTCATCTGAGCAGGATTTTACTGGCCGACAATGTTCGAGGATGCGAATCGATATATTCAGGCTTGTCACCAGTGTCAGAGACATGCCCCTATAACACATGTTCTGTAGGAAGAAATGAGAAGTGTCTATAGTTTTTGGCCATTTGACAAGTGGGGGATCGATCTGGTTGGCCCTTTTCCAGAAGCACCAGGAAAATTTAGATACCTAATAGTGGCTATTGATTACTTCACGAAGTGGGTGGATGTTGAACCCCTAACGAACATAAGAGGGAAAACAGTTATCTCATTTTTCTAGAAGAACATTGTGTGCCATTTTGGAATCCTAAGGACAATCATTACAGACAACGGAATACAGTTTTCTCAGGATCCTTTAAGAAGTGGTGCGAGGAATATCTGATTAAGAAAAAAGTGATATCAGTTTACCACCTCCAAGCCAATGGTAAGTAGAAGGGACCAATGGAATGATAGTAAATGGAATGTGAGCATGCCTCGAAGGGGCAGAGGGTAACTGGATATGGGAATTGCCCAATGTGTTGTGGGCATATCGGACAGCTGAGTCTTCCACTACTGGGGAAACGCCTTTTAGTCTAGTATACGGCTTAGAGGCAGTAATCCATGTGGAAATAAGTGTTCCTAGCCCTAGGATGATGGCTGCTGCAGATGAGATAGTCAACCAGCAAAACAGATGCCTGGATCTGGATATGGTAGAGGAAAAGAGGGAATTAGCTTCTCTACATGAGGCTAAAGTCAAAGAACGGGTCAGAAGATACCATGACAGAAGGGTAAAGAAGGTGTTGTTTATTCTGGGGGAGTTGGTAATGAGAAAAAAATGAGAAAAGTAGAAAGGAACCTGAAGGGAAGTTAGCTGCAAATTAGGAAGGGCCTTATGAGGTGATCGAGTCACACCCAAGAGGAAGTTATGTTCTCAAACAAATGAACGGGGTTCGAGTTCCAAGGAGGTGGAACATTACCAACCTGAAAAAATACTACCAGCTATGATGTTCGAGTGGTTTACTCTAAAGTGGCACTCAAGTTGACGTTCAAGCAGGTAGCTTTAAAGCGGTGTTCTAGATGAAAATTTTCAGCCACGGCTGATTTCGAGTGGTTTTCTCTAAAGCGGTATTCAAGTTGATGTTTGAGCGGGTTGCATTAAAGCAGCGCTCTAGATGAAATTTCCAGCCACGGCTAATGTACGAGTGGTTTGCTCTAAAGCGGCACTCCAATTGATGTTTGAGTGGGCTGCTTTAACGTGGCACTCTAGATGAAATTTCCAGCCATGGCTGATGTACGAGTAGTTTTCTCTAAAGCGGCACTCCAGTTGATGTTCGAGCGCGTTGCTTTATAGCGGCGCTCTAAATAAAATTTCCAGCCACGGCTGATGTTTGAGTGGTTTGCCCTAAAGCGGCACTCAAGTTGACATTTGAGCAGGTAGCTTTAAAGTGGTGCTCTAGATGAAATTTTCCAGCCACGACTGATGTTCGAGTGATTTTCTCTAAAGTGGCACTCAAGTTTATGTTCAAGCAGGTTGCTTTAAAGCGGCGCTCTAGATGATATTTCCAGCTATGGCTAATGTTCGAGTGGTTTGCTCTAAAGTGACACCTGAGGGCTACTTTTGTAATCTTGGAATGATGAACTAGTAGACAAGATTGTAAGATGTAGGTGGAAACACCAAACCTGGGTAAAATGCTTGTGTCTCTGAATTTTTTAATTTCTACTTACCAAACATATTCATACTTTGCTCTGCCTAGGGAAGTTATGCATGGCGCTCATATTCGAGAGGTAAAATAATGGAGATAGAGAGAAAACAATCTATTTATTCAAACTTCATCAATTATATGGAGTACAATATTTTTTATACTAACAACTACATAATCTTATTCATCTAAACGTATTTATCTAGTGGGAGGAAATCCAGCCTGGAACAAATCTTCAATGCAGATAGGTTTTCCTAGTCCCTTCACTTTCATCTCTATCTCTTCGAGCTCTTCGAGCTCTTCAAGCTTTATACTAGCCGCCCTTAGGATGTTCTTCATTTGTTCCTCTACAGGATATTTGGAAGGTTAAAGGGAAGCGACGGCCTTGCACTACTTCTTCGTGGAAGGTTCTAATGGGCCCTTTGAGGATGACCCAGCGCTCTTGCGGCATTTTGAGGAAGATCCTTGGGTAACATTGCTCGAGGGGATAAGATGCATGTCAGCTTCTTTAGTGGCAAACTTTTGTGACCGAGGAGCAGAACGAAAACTTGAGAGAGTAAATCCTTTTACCTTCAGCTCCGCCAACCAATCAAGTATAAGGTCAAAGGCTTTTTTCTGCCAAATAGTTCCATTCTCATGGACGGTAACTTCATCCATCCAGTACCAAGCAGCTTTGAGTAGAAATTTCGGAAGCTAATCATTGCTGATTAAATATGAGGAAGGAATGCCGTAAGAAAGCATGTGGGCACGAAGGCTTACTTCGTGTGCAGCAATTTTTTCTTCGAATTCGGTGATACGCTCCTCGACTTCTTTGGACTGTACCTTCCAGGCCTAAATCTCCCTTGTGAGTCTTGTGTTCTCGGATAAGAGGGATTCTACCAAAGAACTATCTTCGACCGGGGGGCTCCTTCGAGGGGCTGGATGAGGTTCGCTTGGAGAGCAAGGATCCTCGCTGGCTACCTTCCAAGTGAACAATTCATCTTCCAGGCTAGCCACTTTGCACTGAGCTAATAAAAGTTGCTGGGCAAGTAACTCCCTCTGGGCTATCAGTCTTCGATTTTTACCCAAGCAACCAATTAGGGGCCTTTCCACTACTGGAAACATAGTCGAAGTAGCAAAGCAGTACTTCAGAGAACCAAACTTCAAATAAATTTGATGCATCATTTCTTCTAGTTCTCCATCTGCGGAATTGCGACCCTTGACCACTTCTAAGGAATAGGTACCATTAAATTTTTTGTTCAGGAAATCCTTAACAAACCCCTTAAAAACGGGATGGTCTTTAGATTACCACAGCTTCATCTCAGCTTTGAGTTGGTGGAGCTTGTCCTTCAAGGACTCCTTATCTTGATTGCACTTAGAAAGATCTCGGGAGGCCTTCAGCAGCTGTTTGTGTGTCTCATTCAATCTTTTTGGGAACTCAAAAGTTCCTCACAAGCGCCTTACAACACTCTTTTCAACGAATTATGCTGCGGAATAAAAAAAACAAAGGCAAAACCAATAGGTCATGGAAAAAGACATATTTTTATTGATACTCAAAACAAAAAAAAGATTACAAGTAGGGGGGCCCTAAGACGAACAGTTACAATCAGGGACGAACCCTAGAGTAATCTTCCTTTGAGGTGGAAGCAGTCATTTCTTCCACTTAGGTGACGGTGGAATTCTGCTCAGGAGAGGCGTCTGTAGCCTCTGGAAGGGGGATCGCTCGAATCCCCTCAGAGTGAAGAGCTGCCCTTTGGACTTAATGAAATCCATCAAGGCAAAAAGAAGGTTGTCGTTCTTGATGGCTTCGTCCTATTTCGTGTCCATAGTGGTTTCGAGCTCTGGGTTGGCAAGGTCGTCCACCTACTTAGCCAGAGCATCAGATAGAGAGGCGGACACATGTGGCTTTATAAAGTTCTCGGCTAATTTGCTACAGCCGATCTGCTTGGCCACCCCCAGTAGATCTAGAAACAGTTGAAGCAGCTCAGGGCTATTCAAAAGCTTGTTTTTGAAGGCTTCAAGCAGTTGAACATGCAAGGCCGGATCCTCTGCAGCTTGAACCCTCTTCACGAGGGTATCCTTCTCCAACGTCCATTGACGCCTCTCGGCATCAACATTTTGCCTCACCCCTTCCAGAAGTTTTTTTTCCTCTAGCACCATATCCTTCTCCTTGAGAACCCTATCCTTCTCCTCGAGAGCCCGCTAGTGATCCTCGAGAGACTTCTTTAATTGCAAAATCTCAGCATCTTGTTTGCGGAGCTCCTCACGGAGGTTACCGCGACCAAAGGAACAAAGGGAAAATAAGGCCGCAATTTTTTCAGTGACTTCGTGAAAATTTTGGGAGGCTTGGCAAAATAGTCCATCTCAGAATGATGCTATAAAAAAGGATTCTAAATAAGTTTTGAAAAATGAATGAAAGAAAACCTCAGGGTCAGAGGCAATATTCAAAAGATGATGCTCAATCTTGGATATGGACACCGCATCTTTTGAAGGTGGGTGGGGGGAGAGACTGTTGATGAACATCCTCACCACTATGTGCTCCTATCAATAATCTTGGTGAGGTATCATCGATATTGTTGCTATTCACCATTGTCTTCTGGCGAACGTTCCTGATGTGAGGTGGCTACTCATCATCAATAGTTGAAGTAGGCCTTTCGCTACCTACTGCAAGAGGGGAGGCTGGGTTCGAGAGAGGAGGTGCTCGATTTGGAGGAGTTAAGGCCTGGTTCGAAGAGGCAATGGTTCCTTTGGGAGGAGCATAACCTTGCTTCGTGGGCCTCTGCTTCTTTAAGCCCTTAGCGAAACCCACTGAAAAGGAAAAAGAGAGAAAGTCAATAACAATAAACTCAATAGCACAACAAACAGGAGAAGTAGATTTCTATTAAGGCATCTTCGGAGGCTCCTGAAGGCCTAAAATCACGAATGGTGGTCTCAAGGTGAGGGCCTTCTCTGGGGCCCTCAAGTTCTCTTCTCCTCTTCCTCATATCCTTCCGGAGTATTTTATACACATACTCCCCGTAGATTGCGGGCGAGAAAGCAAAGCCGCCAATCCGGGAGTTGGGGTTGTTGAAGAGGAAGTTGTCGAGGGAGCTGGACAGTAGTTTTTACCTATCCCTTTCGAGGGCATTTGGGCAGATATATTCCTCAGGTTTGGGAGATTCGACTCGCATACCTCAATTCCACGTGGGAACTCGATACCTCATGCTATCAAACGAAATACTTTCTTCTAGCTTCTCCAGTTATCTGGATTACCAGGAACTGCAAAAACCTTATGATGTGCCTCTTGGCTGATAAAAGTGACAGCCATGTCGGTAGACCCCCCACTATATGACACGAAGTATAGCGAGCGAAACAGCTTATACTTGGGCTTGATACCGAACTCGTCACATCTAGTCAAGAACATCATGATGATCACCAAGATATTGGGATGAACTTGTGCATGGCTCACTTGGAATTGTCTAAAAAGTTTGGAAAAAATGGGCGGAAAGGGAGATGTGAGCCCGCAATGAAGGTGTCTGAGAGAATGGATGATCTTTCTTCGGGGAGGTTATGTGGGGTATCTCCCTCTCGAAAGGGTTGAAAGTCAGCATTCGGGGCTATTCGTTGGCCAGGAGGGATCGAGGTCAAAATTTTGGAAATAGTGGTCTCCACTGCTGGAACAAGGGGCTCCCTCCCTGAGTTCCTTAGCTTTAACCTTCGGTAAGCCTCTTTTTTCTTCTTTTGAGAGGGTTCAGCCAAAGAAGATACCTGAGGCGCTTTCAAGGGTGCTTTCACCCCCTCGATTGTCCTCTCTCAAAGGAGACACCTTCTCCTCCTTCTCTATAGCTTCGAGAGGTGTCTCCCTGTAGACCAAAGATGTATTTGACCCCCTTTCTAATTCGAGCTCTAGATTCAGAGGGGGGTAGAAACCAATCTTGCCACTCGTAGGGGGACCTCCTCATACAGGGTTTGCCCATGTCTGGCGGCCAGTTCTCAATGGCATTTCGAGGGGGGCATTGTTAGCAACCTGATCAGATACTCCTTCTCCAGCATCTAAATCGTACCGGAGTTCTTTGGAATGGGTACATTCCAAATTGCTAACAGCTCTCTTCGACGCACTAACCCCTGTACCACCTACCCTAATCTCACCAGGAAATTTCTTGGAAGCAGAATTCTCATTAGAGCGGGGCATGATTGTAAGGAGAGGAAATGAAAAAGATAAGAATAAGACTAGGGATAAAGGAACTTACTGATTTTCAGGGAAAGATGATGAAAATTAAGTCGCTCGAGAGAGAAGTACATAAAAAATGCTCGTAAGAAGATGCATGCAAATGAGAAAAGTGAATAAGGAAGAGCAGATAAGAGGTAGTTATGGGAGCTAAAATGGCGGATAATTATTACTGCTTTGGAAATAAAAAAAAGTTATGGAAAGACATAGTTGTTTTTTTGTCTTCTGACAACGCGTTGTTTTAGGAGTAGTGACACGCGCGATTGTACAGCACGCGCGCGCCTTTTAGAATCCTAAACGACAGGGTTGATTAGAAAACCAGTTATCTTACATGAAGGCAAGAGTAACGAAATGCAATGTTCGTTTCTAGTCTTTTAAGTTCTCGAACTATCCCATGCATTCGAGGTCAAGAACCTACTTTTCTTGAGGCTCTTGATAGAGGTTAAGGCCAGGAAGGCCATTGGGCTGAAGGTGTGGCAGTCCAGTTAGGGAAATATTTGATACCCTAACTTAATTACCGCATTCATGGGTAATTAAGGGCGCTAATTAAGGAGAACGTTATTTAGGACATACAGTATAAATACAAGGTATGCATTTACTTATAATTCATTCTGTCTTAATCATATAAAACGTTTGGGCTAACTTAGGCATCAGAGTGCTGACTCCTGGAACCCCATGAACAGTTTTATCGCGGGTCTATTCGAGAAAAACTCAAGCCCACGAATTGATCGGTTGTCGGACACGCATTATAAACTAAACAAGTATCTTGGGCATAAGAGCATGTGTAATGGAAGTTTTAGAACGGTTCCAGTTCAGAACTGAAACTATTCTGAAACGTAATTGGAACTTTGGAACGGATGCTCAGTTCCACAAAAATGGAACGTATGCACAGTTCGTGAAGTCTGCAACCGTTCCCACTGCCCATTTTGTTCAGAGCCCACGGGAAAGGCCCAGGTCTGACATGCCTTTGTTTTTGTTTTTCGCGAAGACTCTCCCCAGCAGATAGGCATTCGCCATTTTCTATTATTTAATTGAATGATTGGGACACATGACCCAATCATGTGGTGCCACGTATCATAACCGATTTTTTAAACAAAAGTTGCGTTTCTAATTTTTAAAAGGCAAAGTCTTGATAAAGACTGTTTTTTCATAGACTTATGGAAAGACAATGTTTAATTAGAATAATAAAAGTTAAAAGGTCTAAGTTGCAATATTAAAAATTTATTATCCAACGTTTAGTAGTAATAAAGTTTATAACCTGATTCATGCAACCCAAAAATTTTTATCTTCATTTCTTCCAGTTTGCACTTTAAACATTGGTCTTTCCATGTCTTATGGAAACACCGTCTTTCAAGAGACAGACTCTTTTAAAATTTAATTTCTTAAAATTTTAAAAATTGGAAAAAGTGCTTAAATATTCTGATTTTAATTTAAAAAATCAAAATTAGATTTTGGTTCTTTTTATAAAGAATCAATCTCTTGAAAAATGGTTTTTCTATAAGTTATAGATAGACCAAGGTTTAAAGTGCAAATTAGAATAAATGAAGATAAAATTTCGGGTTGCATGAATTGGGTTATAAACTTTATAACTACTACACGTTGCATAATAATTTTTTTAAAATTGCAACTAAGACATTTTACCTTTTATTATTCTAATTAAATCCTGTCTTTCCATAAGCATATGGAATGACCATTTTTTTTCAAAACTTTGCCTTTCTAAAATTGAAATTATTTTCTTTAAAAAAATATGGTTCATTTTAATTCTTGCTCATAAAATAAATTTAAAAAATTGAAATTAATGAGTGGGATAGAGAAAATTATGTGGGATTCATGAAATAGTTGCAAAAAGGTTCAACCATTGTGAAGAGAAAAATGGAATGGTTTATTTGTGGTTTTAGTTATTAAGGTGGAAGAGAGCGATTGAATATTTAATAAATTGAACCACAAAAATAATTTCAACAGGGTTTCACCATTGTACATGGTCTAAATGCACTTTACTAAAGGGTTTCACCATTATACATGGTCTAAGGCCATGTCCAGTTGGGTTTATTTTTAGTACATTTCAGCACAATAAACTAAATTCATCACAATAAACTAAATTCAGCACTAATAAATTAAATTCAAAACTAATAAACTAAATTCAGCACCAATAAACTCAGCACTGAAAGAAAAAAATAAGTATTCATTTGGGTTCTCGACAGTCACTGATTTAGTAATAAGTCTAAAAGTAAAATAGGTTACAAGTACAACATCCTTTTGGAATCATTTTTTATTTCATTTTTTGAAAAAAAATAAACTACAAATAAATTAAATTCAACACAAATAAATTAAATTCAGCACTAAACGCACTAAACGCACTAAACAGGTCCTAAACGCACTAAACAGGTCCTAAACGCACTAAACAGGTCCTAAACACCAAGAGTCACTTGTTCTTGTATTCAGACAAGGGTGATTCGTTGTAGTAGTCAAATTTTTTTTGAGAAAAATGAATGAAAGCAACTGATGCAACGTCTTTCAACTTCTTCAACCTGCACACTCCCGCTCCTCTCAGTAAAAGCTCCGGTTCACAGGCTGCCGGAATCCCCATGGCTGACGGCACCAAATTCTTACCGCCGGCGCAGTTAACGGCGAGTGGCCGGCCAGTTCTTCACCCTGGGGAAATCGAGTCAACTCTCGTTTCTTCAGTAGACCTGTTATCCGAAGAAAACCCTAATTTCCCGCACCTCAAGTCCGGTATTCTCACCCTCACCAACCACCGCCTCCTATGGCTTCCCGCCTCAACTCCCGACAAGCCTATTTACATCCCCCTCGCAGCCATTTCCCACATATTCTCCCTAAAAAGATCGATAAAATCGGTGTTTTCAAGTCCCCGGATTCGGTTCCAGGTCTCGGTGTCGCCCGACGGTAGTGTTGACCGAAAAGGCATGACATCAATGGTCGTGACGTTGATTTTGAGGGGGAAGTCGGATCCTGAGGTTTTCCTGGCGAAGTTTTGGGAGGCGTTGAAGGGAAAGGCTTGGGAGGAGAGTCAGGTGGTGGATGGTAAGGATCGCGTTATTTCGTCCTCGGGGCAGAGTTCGGGGTCCACGAGGGGGGAGGGGAGCTTGGCCATGAGAATGCCGGTGGTTGGCGTGTCCGGCATATTGAGAAAGGAGCAAGAAATGTGGGAGAGTACTGATAAGAGCTTGCAGGATGCGTTTCAGGACTTAAATGCACTCATGGTATATACTCAATGTTTTTACTTCTTTTTTTTTCACACTGCACTGTGGGATAGCGAATAAGATTGCAGATGTTTGTGTAGATTGACACATTCCTTACAAAGTTATGTGCATTGAGTTATTTGGGTGTACAGGAAATGCTTTTGCTGAACGAGGATAGTGAAATGTGATATTGATTTGTTGCAGTCATCATTTGTTCCATTCTGTTTGAAGGAAAAAAAATTTCTTGAAGGTTTTGTGTGTAGTCTACAAGCACAAATGAGTTGGAGGCAGTTTTGAAACATAATGCCTTAAACAGTCTCTTTAGTACCAGTAGTTTGTCTCCATTTTCTTTGTTTGCTTGCACTTTTCAAACATGCAAGATTACTCCAGTCAATACCTTGCAGATACCATCTTCCTTGATGCAATTCGGTAGTTTTAATGTAGTTCGACTTTGATGGAATTGTTTGTTAGGCCTTGTGGATATGTGCTTAAGCTATCAGTTTGGCGGGTTTTCAAGCTTTATATCTCTGACTATCACGGTCTTTTTAATTTGCATGTTGCTTTAGTAGACCAGGATTAAACTTAAAGTTTGGTCCACATCTGGACCCAATCATCTGCATGGTATTTGTTTAGCTGATTTTTTTTACTGCCGGAGTATGTGGCTTGATTGGTTTATCATTATTATACGTGGTACTGAAAATGAATATAATGTTTGCAGAGTAAGGCAAAGGAAATGGTGATGCTAGCTGAGAAAATGAGATTAAAGCTTCTCTCTAGTTCGAGTACTCAAGCTGGTGGAATGACGGAAGATGAATTGGGTACTAAAGAAGAGATGCAGGATTGGTTGCTGAGTGTAGGTATTGCATCTCCAGTTACAAAAGAGTCTGCTGGGGCTTTGTATCATCAACAGTTATCACGCCAGGTTTTGCACTCTTTCCTTGCCTGCATGATTGGCCTAGTTTTAGATAGTATGTATACCTGCTTCTGAGTATTCATATTGTCTTGTACTATTTTGCTGAGAGTATCTGTAATTTGTTACTAGTTTCAGAATGAGCATTGGTATTCTCATCTTCTGATTTGCTGCATGAGTATTTATATTTTGACTATCATGAATGCAATTGTGCACCTTAAGCTCTTAACATATTTCTTTGATGGGTGTTCTAAAGTAGTCCTGTACTCTAAATATATCTTGGAGATTCTTCATAGTGAATTCCTATCTTACTGTCAAAGCAGTGTAATTCACCTTAAGGTCTTTTTACATTTGAGAAAGATCATTTTGGACGGTTGAGAATGATATGAAAATATAATGTGATCTAATAGTCTTGGTGAACTGAATATTCTCCTACCGGTGCTTAGAAATTGTCCTTTCCGATGTGGTCTCGAGTCCTGACAGTTTCACAGTGACACCTAAGGGCTCTTGAATCGAATTTATAGAACAAATAAGGAAAACGATTTCTCTGTGGCCACTAAACTATCACTATAATCTTTGACCACTGATATATTTTTTGACCACTTTTGGTCACCCAACTGTCAAAACAGAGGAGTCAAAGGCCTTCCATTAGGTCAAACCTTTTAGTTTTTCAATCTCTGTATCTACGTGCCTAATTTGTAATAAACTAGGGGAAAATTAGTCTTTTCTCATCCATCAACTTTCTACCTTCCTCCACTTCTGCACCTTCCTTCACTGTTGCATTCCTCCTATCCCGCCGCCATGTATATCATCTCTTCCCGATTTCCATGGCTTTCCATGTACTAATTAATTTCCATAACCACATCTATACTACTTGTGGATATCCCGTAATCAAGAGGAGTTGATGCAAGGATTTACCATTGGCAAACATATATCAACAATAAATGTGAATCGGGATGGAAACCCTGCTAGCCATAGACCAAGAAAGCTTTGAGATTGGTGAATGATGGTTGAGGACGGCACCATATGGAAATTTTTGGTCAGGAGATGAAACTATTGTAGGGAAGGACAGTGTTGCCTCCTGAACGTGTCAACGTACAGTTTGACCTAACAGAATGGCCAAGACTTGGCTGCTTTGAAAGTTGGGTGGTCAAATGTGGTCGAAAAATAAATCAGTGGCCACAGAAATTGCTTGCCTAAACAAATATCCAACTCCCAGTTCTCTTACTCCCTCAAATTCAGTTTCCTGCCTTTCTATAGGCAGAGGAGAGACATCTG
Organism: Rubia yunnanensis; assembly: GCA_037428765.1. Taxonomy (NCBI): domain Eukaryota; kingdom Viridiplantae; phylum Streptophyta; class Magnoliopsida; order Gentianales; family Rubiaceae; genus Rubia; species Rubia yunnanensis. The sequence continues at coordinate 40,380,910 of CM075061.1, read as the reverse complement.
CTTTTCTAGTGCTTGGGAATTGTCTTTGCAGTTCTCCTTCTAGACCTCTCCTTTTACCTTCACTTTTGTGGATATCAGGATATCATTTTAGTCAATGTTATCTTACCAGTTCTCTTACTCCCAGTTAACAATGGGAGTACATCCTCATTAGGGTAAAAGCTATTTAAGTCATCAACTAAAAGTTATATGTTTTTTTGCATCCTGTGTGCTAATAAGGTACACATAATTTTCATTACAGTACTTATTTATTTTCATCAAAAACATTACGTTTCAGTGACCTGTTTGTCTGCAATTGCTAGCTGGCAGATTTCGTCAAGCTTCCCCTGGAGAGAGCTGGTGGAACAATTAATCTCATCGATATTTACTGCCTATTTAATCGGGCTCGTGGCACAGGTTCTATTCAGTGATACATCCATGCTAATCATCTGATTGTTGTAATTGTTCCCTTTTCGATGCAGATGTATAATCTCTTCTTTTTTTCATCTCTAAAGGGAATAATTGCCTGTATCTCTCTGACTATAATTTTCCTTGGTGATTTGGACAGAATTAATTTCTCCTGATGATTTGCTTCAAGCCTGTTCTCTGTGGGAAAAGTTTGATGTGTAGGTTTTGCACTATTTCACATCTTAAAATGCATTGGATATTTTGTTCCTAAGAGGGACCTGACATATCTGCTGTTTGCTATGCAATTATACTGCTAAACTTTATAGTTAATATTGCTACCTAAAGTACTTTTATGAATTGGTTTTCTGATTGAAATTCATAGGCTATCTATATTACCATAAGCTTTTCTATGTGACAGTAATGACCACCAGACACATGCCCGGTCGAAGTAATATCAAGGCAGATATATTATGTTCCCAAAAGTTATAAAATATAATGAGAACATTGAGTGAATGAGTTCAGTGCAAAACAATAAAATAGTTTTGTAAATTTTGGTAGACTAGCAATGCTGAATAATTTAGGTAATCTTCTCCGTTGTGATTTTTCCACTCTCCCACGAAGTTGCACGACGCAAGTGATTGAAATATCTTCTGAGTTCTGGTTCTCTATCATCTCTCTTTCTGCATCTGCAGGCCAATGATGCTTCGGAAATTTGATAGTGGTGTTATGGTCATCCAGAATAAGACACATAGTGATGATGAGGTAGATTTACTGTTTGGAAATACTCGTTGAATTTCTCATACCTTTTATTTTTGATATTTTACAACTGTATGGGTTGTTATACCTGTTTTTCAACTCACTTTTGTTCCACTTAAAAAGATATGTTTCAAAAATAAAGTTGAATCCCTAAATACAAAATCTACAATATCATTCAAATTAGTGTTATATGTTCCTATTTTAATAGTAGCGCCTATAGAGGACAAAATTGGAAAAAGACATGTCAGACTTTGCACTGAACTGAATACCTTCGAACTTATTCCTGTCCCATCTGGATTTTGGACAAAACCAAGGAAATTGTTTGGTCAGATTGCGTCCTCAGTGTAGACTCTTGGATGTTTTGATGGACATTTAGATTAGAAAGTCAAATTGTCTACATTTGGCTAAATAATGAAGGAAGATTTACACATGTTCTGCTCTTTCTTGTTTGAGTTTATATCTCAGTGCATAGTTTGGTCTTTTAAAACATGTATTCTGTTTGTGTGGACTGTAAGCTGGAAAACTTTAGGTCTACATCCACTTGCTATATGCAGAGCAAAATTGTAAACTTGTTGAGCAGTGGTGTCTAATCTGAAGCAGTTATTCTGTTAGGGCTAGGGTTACAACTTGTATTAAATATTGGTGTGTTAGTGTTGTGCTTTCTTTTTGAAGGCTTCATCTTCAAGTGTAGGTCTTTTCTAGAATTAGATTTTTGGTGACCAAGCCTGATGCTTTGGGGAGTGGTGTTAGTGCCAGTGATGCTGCAAGGGCTTTGGGTGTTGCTCCAGCAATGGCGAAAGAATATTTACTCACCGCTGAGGGCAAAGGTATACATCCTAACTCCTACTCGTGTCTTGCATTTGATGCTATATGTACAGCTGACTAGATGTGCTATTCAATTCTCTCTGCAGGCTTATTGTGCAGAGACGTAAGCCCAGATGGGTTTCGATTTTACATTAATATGTTTCCCGAAATTAAGAAGGATGAGTTGTACTTGTAAGTGACACTTTCTGATAGTATGTTTTGCTCTTCTACCTCTTTTCACTAAAGGGTATCAGTGATCAATAGTGCTGCTATTAATTTGTTGACATTGAACAGAGTGAGGGATTACAGTATTTATTCTGTATGGATCAACACTGTTTCTACGTAAAGGTAAATTTATACTGTACATGGATACTGGCATGGATTAGCTTTCCCACTTGCTCATCCCGAACTATGTACGTGACTTTCACTATTTACTGTTTCATTTGAAATCTTGCAGGTGATGGTAATGTGATCTGGAGCATGTGCTGCTATGAGTCGGGCTGAGTCCCATCAAGAAGAGGATGGAGTGTGAGTCTGATTGCTTAGATCATCATTAACAAATTAGAGGCCAGGCTGCTGTTTTGCTCTGCTTGTTAATGCTTGCTGATAAAAGTGGACGGTGGTAATCTTAAGTCCAAGTGGTTTTTGTCCCTGAACGGTCCTGAAAAGATGCTGTTTAAGATGTAGACGTCGGTGTGCGCTTGGAAGTTGGCGTCTGCCATTCGACGAGAAGTTTTATGGAACAATGCAGGAAATTTCAGTGTACCTTGTTTGTTGTCATCAACGTGTATTTTGCTTGACATAGTTGCATCGTTTTTTCGGAAGTTTACTTTTTGTTAATTTATAAATACTCTCTTCATCCCATAATTAATGACACAATTATTTTTTCTACAATTTTAATAATCATGTTTGACCAATGATCATATTTGACCGTTAATATCCCAGCTACATATAATAATTACGCATGTAAAATTAATATTTAAAAAATAGATGTTAAAATAAATCTAATAAGATACCACGTGATACTTTTATTGCATATATATTAATTTTTATTTGAGTCTATCTTTTAAAATAAGGTCTTTATATGAGCCAAGGAAAGATCAAGCTTTAAAGTACAAATTAGAAAAAATGAACATAAAATTTTTGAATTGTATGAATCAGATTATAAACTTTTAATCACTGCACGTTATATAATAATTTTTTAATATTGTAATTAACATTTTTTATATTTTATTATTCTAATTAAAACTCAGTCTTTCCATAACTGTCTTTTCAAAGATTTTGCCTTCTTATAAGGGTCAAGTTTTTTAAATTGGACTTAGAAAAAGTAATTGTGCCATTATTATGGGACAAAAAAGCTAATGGTCTCTTAAGGATGCTATCTTATATTTCCTCAATTTTATTGGATGTGACACTTTTTGTTTTTTTTTGAATTTTATACACTTTCCTTTTTTTGATAAAATTCCTTCATTTTCATTCACTCATTCTACTTGTTTTTCTTTCTAAATTCAGTTTCATTCACTTATTTTATTCACCAAAATTCAACCATCTAAAAAATTAGTGTGTTGTATCCAATGAAATTATAAGGTTGAACATGATGTTACTAGGATTTACTAGGGAGACATATGGAAAAATCATTTCACTTGCGGTTATCATTATATACATTAGTAAACGCTCAAAATGGTATATATTTTTACTGTAATTCATAGTTTGATACCAAGTTAATTAGACATTGTTAAATCGCGTCATATATTTTACTAGTTACGTTCTAATATATATAAATTATAGAGGTTATTTTTTGAAAGATGGTATTTTCATAAGTAATGAAACAAATTAAGGTTTAAATTATAAATTAAAAAAATGAAAATAAAATTTTGAAATTGCATTGATTGGATCATAAACTTTATTACTTCTATACGTTACATAATGAATTTTTAGTAATGTAATTAAAATATTTTACCTTTTATTATTTTATTTAAACTCATTCTTTTCACAAAGGCAAAGTCTTGGGAAAAACGGTCTTTCCATAGGCTTATGGAAAGACGGGGTTTAACTAGAATAATAAAAGGTAAAAGGTGTTAGTTGCAATATTAAACTTTTAGTATGCAACATGTAGTACTCATAAAATTTATAACCCGGTTCATGCAACCCGAAAATTTTATCTTCATTTCTTCTAATTTACACTTTAAACCTTGGTCTTTCCATAACTTATGGAAAGACAGTCTTTCAAGAGACGGACTCTTTCACAAATTTATGAAAATAAGATTTTTTCAAAACTTTGCCTAAAGTATATACACGTACGATATTAATTTTAATTAAAAAAATAAAATAAAAACCTCCCTTCCTTGTTGGCACCACGGCCGCCCTTCCTCTGCCGGCGCCACCGCCGTAAATAAGCTCCGCCGGCAACCACCAGCCCAATCCCTCCCGCCCGCAGCTCAACCCCGCCGGAAACATCCGTCCCTCTCCAGCTTCTTCGGCCCCAGCCCAGTCCACCTCTTGAACCAGACAACGTCTGCTCATTTTCCCGACGACGAAGCCGGAAACCTCCCATCCTCGGCTCCTCGCCAATGACTCTCGTCACCAGCAGATGCTAGCCACACCTTATTGCATCAAATGCGAGCCTCATACGAGAGCCTGTCGACGCGAGCCTCAGACGCGACACATCGGTGAGAGCCTCCGACGCGAACTACCGACAAGATACTCCGATGCGATCCGCTGTCGCCTCCAACGCCAACGGCCGACGTGACCCTTCGCCTCTGATGTGAGCAAGCTGCCGACGAGAGCAGTTCTGGTCTAGTTTCCGACGATTACATGTTCTCCGACGACGATGTGTCAATTCTCCATCCTCAGCTCACCAGCGACGCGATTCTCCCGCCGGTAATGGCCCTGAAGTTGGCCCGAATTACGCTGGTAGTTTGTCGAATTTCCGTGTCAATTATGGCGGCGCTGGGGTCAAAAGAGTTGGGGAGGGACCGTTGTCTCCGGCGGGGTTGGGCTGCGGGCATGAGGGAGTTGGCTGGGATCGGGAGGGGTTGGGAAGGGCTGGTGGTTGATGGCGGAGCCTATTTTCGGCGGTGGCGCCAGCAGAGGAAGGGCGTTGGTGAATTTGCCGGAATTGATTTGGTTTTTTTGAAAATATTTATTTATTTTAATTTAAGATTTAAATTTAAGAGTGCGTCTCTTGAAAGACGGTCTTTCTATAAGTCATGGAAAGACCAAGGTTTAAAGTGTAAATTAGATAAAATTAAGATAAAATTTTTGGGTTGCATGAACCGGGTTATAAATTTTATAACTACCACATGTTGCATACTAAATTTTTAATGTTGCAACTAAGACCTTTCACCTTTTATTATTTGAATTAAACCTCATCTTTCCATAAGCCTATGGAAAGACCGTCTTTCCCAAAACTTTGCCTAAATCTAATTCAAAGTACTCATCATATTAAAAATGTACAGGGACCTTTGGTTTTCCCCATCTTGAATAGCTGACAGGCATATGAATTGTTAGCACACTTTGGCCTAATCAAGGTGCCACACGTCAACATCTTGGGCAAAGGAAAAGCACTTTCTCCAGGCGGTGCATTTCTCACCTAGCACTCGTGATTGCTTCAAATTTCGAAAAGCCGCCTAACTTCCTCGCGGTTATGAAACTTATTTTCTTATTTTGCGAATTTCATTCAATCAGTCATTCATGAGTCTTCCCCATATTATTTCGTCTTCTTCGTAATTTTTCTTTCAACTCATCATGATAATAAATTTTGGTTCTGGTTGATTTCCTCTTTCGACTTTTCAAATAATCCAGGAAAGTGATGAGTGATTCTCTTGACGGTATCAAATGGAAAGTGATTCTAACTATGGTACAAGATATACATAGAATATAACAAAATATCTCCTTAACACTTTTCCTCAAGTTGGAACGTGTGGATCACGAATGTCCAACTTACCATGAAGAGTTCGAAATGACTTGTCGTCCAAGAGCATTAGTAAATAAATCCGCAGGTTGATTGTAAGTACGAATATGATGAGTAGCAACTTCTCTGGATTGTACCAAATCACGAACAAAATGACAGTCAATCTCAATGTGTTTCATCCTCTCATGAAACACAAGATTGGCTGCAATATGGAGGGCGGCCTGGCTGTCACAATATAAACGCATTGGAGAAGAATGACCAACCCCCAAATCTCGAAGAAGGGACTTAAGCCATATCAACTCACAAAAAACTACAGCCATGAGCCGATACTCAACTTTAGCAGAAGAACGAGAAACTGTTGGTTGCTTTTTAGTCTTCCACAATATGGGTGATTCACCAAACATAACAAAATATCCTGACAAGGAACGTCGAGTAATTGGACAAGTTGCCCAATCCGAGTCGCAGAAAGCTGATAGCTTAAGAGAACTCTGAACAAAAAGAAATAAACATTGACCAGGATGACTATTTAAATAGTGCAAGACGCGGAGGGCAGCATGCCAATGTGTGACGCACAGCTTCTCCATAAATTGCGCTAAAGTATGGGCTGAATAACTGAGTTCCGATCGTGCAATAGTTAAATAAATGAGTTTCCCAATCAAACGATGGTATTGCGCAGGATCAGGATATGGAGGACTCGTCGAACGGGCCAAATTGTGCTGTTGTTCCATCAGAAAATTCGTAGGCTTTGCAGTGCAGCTAGCAATCCGGCTTCATGTAAGATGTCAAGAGTATATTTCCGTTGTGAAAGAAACATACCATCAGGTCCCTAGCAATCTCAATACCCAGAAAATGCTTCAGAGCACCAAGATCCTTCATATTGAAGCATGAGCTGAGATACTTCTTGAACTCGATCATCAAGTTCGAGGAAGAGCCAGCAATAATTATATCATAAACAAAAACCATGACATGCAGGGTAAAAATGTTACGTAAATAAGTGAATAAAGAGTAATCTGCTTTATTCTGAACAAACCCAAAAGTACGTAGAGCAGTAGCAAGTTTTGCAAACCAATTGCGGGGAGCCTGGCGTACATCATATAGGGATTTGCGAAGCTTGCAGACCAAACCCGGAATAGGAACGGAGTAACCTGGTGGAGGACACATATAGACGTCCTCATCCAAGTCACCATGTAAGAAAGCATTGTAAACATCCATTTGATGAATGTCCCAATTCTGAATTGCAGCAACGACCAAGAATAAACGAACATAGCTCATATTGGCGACCGGGGCAAAAGTCTCAGTAAAATCAGTTCCTTAAATTTATCGATTGCCAAGAACAACAAAGTGAGCTTTATAGCGCTCAATAAAGCCATCAGACTTAAACTTGGTCCGATACACCCATTTGCAACCAATGGCATGTTTGTCAGCAGGGAGAGGAGACAGAACCCAGGTATTTTTCCGCTCAAGGGCACTAAGTTCATCAGACATGGCCTCTTTCCAGTGGGGATGACGAGAAGCCTCGAAATAGGTAGCAGGGTCTGAGCTATCAGTCACTGGAGCCAAAAATGCAGTATGCGAAGCCAAAAAATTATGATAAGTAAGATAATCAACAATAGAGTAACGAGTACCTGAGGACGGATCAGGCGGAGTAGCGAGAGTAGTAGAGGGGGTTTATGTCTTGAGTAGAAGTGCAGACATAATCTTGTAATTTAACTGGAGCACAACGGATGCGAGTACTCGGTGGTCGAAGAGGCGGTAGAGACTCTGAACATGTGGAAGTAGGCTCCGGTGCCGAGATCAACTCGATCGGTGGAGCAATAAAGTCTAATTGTGGCTCGGACGTACACGGTCGCGGCACCATAGATGTTGGCGGCACAGAGGTAGATGCCGGCTGGAAAGCTAGAATCCGATGAATCGCCTGTGGGCTGGCCAGAGTTTGGTGGGTTAACGGCGAGTTGGCCAGAATCCAATTGGTTACCGACGGGTTGGTCAAAATCTAGCTGGTCGCCGGTGGAGCTACAAGAATCTGGCTGGTCACCGGTGAGTTGGCCGGAATCTAGCTGGTCGCCGATAAGTTGGCCGGAATCTAACCGGTCACCAGTGAGTTGGTCAAAATCTGGCCGGTTGTCGGTGGGGCGACCGGAATCTGGCTGGTCACCGACCGGCTTGCTGGAATCTGGCTGGTCAACAGTATGAAGGTGGTAGGGCCTAGCGGTGGCATCTCAAGAGGTGGCGGCGTGGCTTGCTCCTCGACGGACTTGACGTGAATAAGATTTTCAGGAACCGGAGCAAATGGAAAATAGTCTTCATAAAACACAACATCTCGGCTGTCAAACACAGTGTGGGACTTCAAGTCATAGAGGCGCCATGCTTTCTTGGTAAGGGGATATCCAAGAAAGACACACTTGCGACTTCTGGATGCAAACTTATCTCGTGGCTTTGGAAGTTAGGATGCAAAGCACAAACAACCGAACACACGGAGATGGCTGGAACTGGGCGCACGACCATGAAGCATTTAATAGGGCAAACGACCATTCAACACTGGTGTAGGAGTGCGATTGATCAGGTAGGCAGCAGTAAGAATGTATTCTCCCCAGAAGTCAATAGGCAAATGGGCCTGGAACCGAAAAGAGCATGAGCCACGTTGAGAATATGGCGATGCTTTTGTTCCACGCGCCCATTTTGTTGCGGCGTGTAGACGGTGGATGTCTCAAACCGGATTCCTTTCTCATCAAAGTAACGCCTGAGAGGAAGAAATTTGGTTCCATTGTCAGTGCGAACTTTCTGAATTGACCGACGGAACTGTGTCTGAGCAAGAGCAAGAAACTCCTTCATCTTGGCAGGTACTTCAGTCTTGGATACTAATAAATAAACCCAAACAGCTCGGGAATAATCATCTAGTATAATCAAAAAGGAAAAAGCTCCACTAGAAGATAGTGAGCTATAAGGCCCCCAAACATCACAATGAACAAGTCCAAACAAATAACTAGCCTTAAAAGTACTTAAAGGAAAGCTAGATCTAGACTGTTTTGCCCGATGACAAACGGAACAAGGAACAATTTTGTTTAAATGACTATGGCTGGAAGAAATATCTGGAATAGAAGACAACACCAAACTGGAAGGATGACCAAACCGCTAGTGCCATAATGACGGGGAAATGGCGGCGGCAGTAAAGGAGGACGGCATCTACGGCTTTGGCGATCTCCCAAGGTTGTGCAACCAATAAACCCCACCCTGCTGATCACCCGCGCCAATCATTGTCATCGTGCTAATATCCTGAATGATACATAATTTTTTAGTAAGCAAGACTAAGCATTTTAAGGCTGCAGTTAACTTAGCAAAAACAATATATTGCAATGCAATTCCGGAATAAATAGAACATGAGTAACAAGTATGTCTCCAAAATATAGGTTCCCATAATGGGAAGCAGTAGATATAGAGCCATTGGGAAGAATAACATCAACATGATTAGCAGGTTCAATATCATGTAGAAGATTCTTGTCACAGGTCATATGATATGATACGCCGGTATCAAGAATTCAAGGTAAAACAGACTTATCTGACGCATTGTCAGAACTAGTCAACTTAGAGAACATGTTAATAACCGAGTTCCACTGCTCTTTGACAAGGTGGGACCAAAAGTTGTCCGATCAGCATCGGAGAGAACGATCGCGGCATTGGTTGCAGGTGGATTTACGGCGGCAATGACAAGTGTGGCTCCGGTGAAAGGCGCGGCAGCTGGGGCGCGAGTTCGCTGGGGCTGAGCTCTCTGACCATAATTTTGTTGTCGTTGTTACTCAAACCATTCGGGATAACTGTGAATTTTGAAACATGTAGCAACATCACGACCCCTGCGGTTACAGTGAGTACAAATGAGATATTTTTTTATCAACGGCAGGGCGGGCATGCCAGGACTTTGGACGGCGGCAGACGGCTTCGGTTGTAGCTAAGGTCAACGCGCTGCATAGGCCATATTGTCCGGGGCAGACTCACAAGCATGAACAACAGTCTTGTGGCGCTCCTTCTGAATGGCAAGCGAGTGAACATGGTCAATAGGGGGCAAAGGGTCAAGTGTCAAGATGTGAGATCTCAATGAATGGTATTCTTCATCCAATCCTATGAGAAATCGATGAATCATCTCCATCTCACGAGATTCAGCAACAGTTGTAGCAGCTAGGACAAACACATGTCTGAGCAGGCAAGTAAGTAATCAATTCATCCTACAACTTCTTACATTTAGTATAATATGCAGGAACCAATTGACCATTCTGGCGACAAATATAAATGGATGCACGGAGTTCACACATGTGCGGACCATTACAAGGGCAAAACGCTGTTTAAGATCATCCTAAAGATCCTTAACAGATGCACGATAAGTAATACCAGGACGAATGGATGGATCAATAGTTTGAACCACCCAACCAACAAGCATAGAATTCACACTATTCCAATCATTATAAAAAGGTTCAGTAGGCAAAGGCTGAACAATAGAAACATCAAGAAAACCCTCTTTATGCTTTGCAGAAAAAGCATTAAACGGGGAATCACTCTATTCATTATAGTTATCACCCTTAAAGATCTCAGGACAGATTCTCAAACCTGGATGATCTGACGGATGAACATAGTAGGGATGATTCGTAGGCAAAGCATGAGAAGAGTCACCAGAGGACTGGCGAATGGCCTGAGCAGTGGCCATAGCTGCGGCTTGCACGGCTGCCTGAAAGGTGGCAGAATTTGAGGCAGGAAAGGCAGATGGATGCGGCGGCGTCGGGATGATCACCGGCGGAGGTGCTGCGGCGTCGATGTCACCGGTGGAGGTGTGGCGGCATCGACGTCACTGGTGGGAGGTGGAACGGTTCCGGCGAGTGGGCGTGGAGGTGGTGGCACAGAATCCGATGGTCTGGCGGTGGCATCAGAACAACATGATTAAGGCAATAATAATATCTTCAATTTCAACATGATCAAGAGGATCCATGATGACAGGAAAAGGAACGAAAGTCGAACGACCTTGAACGACGGCGGCGCGTGGCGGCAGTGCGTGAAGGCGGTGGTAGGCAGAAGGTCGGCGCGTGAGGTGCGGTTATGGTGGTGGAAAATTTTAGGATTTAGTTTTTCAGGATTTTAGCTATGATACCATGTAAAATATTGTAAAAATATGAATGTGATTTTATTGATGGTACAAGGGTGCTATATAAAGGCACCATATACATAAGTACTAATAAGAAATGATTCTAACTATGGTACAAGATAAGCATAAAATATAACAAAATATCTTTTAATCAATTTTCGTCATAACTAACAATAAACAAATCAATCCAAAATCTAGATCTTAGTTTCCTCCCACAGGGTAAAGGGAGGTATAATCAACATCCAATCCCTAAATCTAGCAATAAATCATTCATGCACACACTGGATGTCAATCCAAATATCATTTTGTATCAATCATGTAATTAATGTAAATATATAGAAATAAGACAATAGCCAAGAAATAAAGAGGTAAAACTTAACGGTTTGGATCTTCTGTGGCGAAATTTCCCCCATGACCCTGTAACCCGACCCCTGAAACGACATCGTTTCGTTTTTTATACATCCCAGCCCTGAGTAACAATCGGCTCAGCCAAACCGAGCCTTTCCTTCACGTCTCTCTCTGCTCCCTTTTCGTTTCTATACTATTGCTTCCGCCGGCATCGAGTTTGTGACCAGTTTTTAACGCCACCATGAAGCGATTACCGCCGCATCAATCTGGTTTGTCTCTACCAAGTGAAATCGCGACATCTCCACCTTGCTCGGTGACCAATTTTTTTCGTAGCAATCAGGGAAACGAGATTCAGATTCACCAATAACTCTCTGCTGGAGTGGTAATCGGGCTCGGTCGTGAAATTATCCGGTATCTCCCCGGAGCAAATGAATCGACGAACACTAACAGCCGATAATTTCCCTCATTGTCTTCTTCTTTTTCCCCAAATTGCGAGAGCTGATCCATTCTTGCTATTCAGATTTTCACTTGCCTCAGTCCTCCTTTTCTTTCTTTGCTTAATAATTGGGTTTTAAGGCTCTGGAGGTAGCTTTAGAGGTCATATGTAGTTATCTTACTACTGCAGTTTATAATTGGAGCTTTTTGTCTATCCGGCTTTGATTATGCTTACCTCGAAGGTAGAATTTATATACGAGCAATCATTTTGAAGTTTATATTCCAGAGGTTTGGGCAAAAAATATTAAGTGTGCATGTTAGTAAAGTATTCACTCGTGTCTTCTGAACTGGAGAGTATAACATACCATGTGTGCACTGTGTTCCACAAGTTTGGGTATGTTATGATTTGTACAAGTTATTTCGTTGTATTCTGTTTGCCCCTACTATGTGTAAGCTTGTGCAAGCCCTGTGTTATGAACACGTGATGTGCAGAGGTTTCACTATGTCATAAACAAATCATGTGCAGCCTTAATGTTTTCATGCATGTGTGTTTTTTTTTACTTAATGCAGTGCTCAGTAGAAAAGAAGTTTGTGTGGGTGCTCAGTAAATATTGTTGAATTTAATATGATAAGCTCATGTCTATTTTTCTTTGGTTCTTACTTTGTCACCCAGGTTTCTGATGATACATACAGTTAGCAACGTGAGATACAAATTCAAACATATCCCAAGTAGGGCTAGTCATGCTGACCCGCGGGTTGGGGCGGGTCAGCTGTCCCGACCCATATTGATTTAAAATTTAGTGTTTAATTGGTTGGATTGGGTCGGGTCAAAATTTCTATATTTTTGGGCCGAGTCTGACTGGGTTATGGGTCGATCAAAATCGACTCAAATCATAGTAAACTTTTTAATAATTTATTCAAATAATAAATAATTTTAAATATATTAATACTTAAATAATAATTAATAAATAATTTATTTTCATATAAAGTAGGATAAATTGTAATAGAGTCCGTATTTTGAAAGATGATATTTCCAGAAGTCATAGAAAAATCAAGATTTAAAGTGCAAATTAAAAGAAATTAAGATAAAATTTACTGGTTGCATGAATCCGATTATAAACTTTATAACTACTACTTGTTGCATGATAAATTTTTAGTATTGTCACTAGGACCTTACCGTTTATTATTTTAATTAAACCTCATCTTTCCATAATCATATGGAAAGACCGTCTTTCCCAAGACTTTGACATGTATTAAAATAATTCTTTTTTATAAAAAAAATTCAAGAAAATGGGGCAAAATTACAAATGGGTTAAAATGGGTCGATTTGAGTCAAAATCCAACCCGACCCATTTTTTACCTGACCCGACCCAAATGGAACATTGGCCCAACCCGATCCGACCCAAATGGGCTGGATAAAAATGGATCGGGTCAGGCCGGTCAATTTGAACACCCCTAATCCCAGGTTTCTGGTTCTTACCATGATGCGTACAATTATCGTGTGAGATACAAATTCTCATAAAGTACCACCTAGATGGAGATTAGTGGTTTGAACTGGCGGGGACAAAGCAACGTAATGCTGATTGAATTGGTATAAATCACCGATTGATGCCGACGGAAGCAAAGGAATACAATCGAAACAGAGAAAAAAGAGAAAGAGGGAGTCAACTTGGGTTGTCTTTGCTGAAGTCGATTGCAATCAAGTGGTGGGGAGATAAAAGTGAAATGACTTCGTTTCAAGGGTGAGTCATATGGTCATAGGAAAATTTCATTATAGAGGATCCGGTGCCAAAACTTAATGAATATCACAATCTAAAGTAAAAAAGTGTCAATCAATCATCTTCAAGATGGATTTAGCCTACTACAATCATATTAATATTAGAAGCATCATAAATGAGTTCATAGATGAAAAACTCCAAAGAACTAAGGTTCTCGCTTTTAAATTAAAAAATATGACACAAAAGGGGAAAGATACCTTATATAGCTCTAAAATACATCTCAATAATTGACAAACTTATCCAATCCTCTAGCATTCGAGAACCCGTAAAATATTGCGAGGTTGAAAAGCAGTTTGCAGTCACGAGATATATTGCATCCTGATGATATTCTTATGAATTTAGAGTTAGATCGTAACCCAACTCATTTAATAACATCTTTGGATTGGTTTAGCCCAATAAGATTTAGTCATGAATTGGATAAGACTATCATTTAGTACGCATTTAATAAGACTTGCAGCTACAAGTCATAACTCTTAAAGTTTAATTAGTATAAATATAAAGGTATGTCATTTATTTTGATTCATTGACTATTATTCTATCTTTTAAAATCAATCGCTGACTTTACTATCGGAGGACATTCTCTCTGAATGATTCCGAAGCTCTATTTTACAGGTTGGGATGAAGCAGAGAGAGACGCTCTAAAACGCATTAATTGGCATGCCTAATGCAACCTGGAAAAGTCAAAAACCAAGATCGTGGGTTATTTTTCTCCTACTGGCACCATCTCCGGAGTCCTGAAAACTTCTTCAACAATCGAGGACTGCCCAAATCAACAAGTAGAAGTAATTTATGACCTGATCTCATCATTTGAGCCGCTAAACTAGACCAAGAAATCAGAATAACCTGGATCTTAGAATGTGGTCAATTTTGGGTGAAGTTATATTGGATTCTGCGTTGGTTAGATATTTTGTTGATAACTTGACTTGACATGCCGAGTTCTTTGGTAATAATCAGTGGTTGACTATGCTACTTCAACAAAGATACCAAGTGAAGCTTAACAAGTGTAAATAAGATAAGAAGGGTAAATAATGATGGAAAGTGTTAATTGTATTCATCGATTGAGTACAGTATATATAGAGTATAAGTCTGTAATTAGATCCCAAAGTGATAGGGGTTCTATTGACTAATTTTGCTGATTCAACGTAACTACGCAATCATAATAATAACTGTCTTAGACTAAGTCTTACAGTAAGTAAATCAACAGTAAATATATACAGTTAACACCCCCCCACAAGCTTATGGCAGAGGACGGGCATGAAGCTTGGAACGTAAGGTAGAGAAATGCGTGATTCCCGACGGCCTTGGTGAAAATATCCGCAGTCTGATCAAGAGACCGGATGTGGCGAACAATAAGATCACCAGATGGAACCTGTTCCCGTACAAAGTGATAGTCAATCTTTATATGTTTGGACCGCTGATGGAAAACTGGATTGGCCGAGAGAAAAGTAGCACTCAAATTGTTGCAGAGGAGAATGGGAGGATGCTGAGCTGGGACATGCATTTCCTGAAGAAGCTGTTGAAGCCATATGAGTTCAGCGGAGGCAAAGGCAATGGCTCTATACTCCGCTTCAGTGCTGGAACAGGCAACGACTTTCTGCTTCCGAGATGACCAGCTGATGAGATTACCACCAAAGTAGATGACAAAGCCATGTTGTGAACAACAATCATCGGGATCAGACGCCCAACCTGCATCAGAGAAGGCCACTAGGCGAGAGTCACGAGCCTTCTGCAGAACTAAGCCAGAAGAGATGGTGCTTTTGAAATACTGAAGAATACGTTTGACCGCACACCAGTGGTCCTCTGTAGGGGAATGCATGAACTGACATACTCGGTTGACATCATAGGAGATTTCTGGCAGAGAAATGGTAGCACAATGTAGAGCACCAACAATGTTGCGATAAAGGGATGGATCAGAGAGGACTTTTCCCGCCGCTACTAAATGAGACCCAGGTTCAGCTGACGGGCACCCAACATGTCACTCCACTTCAAGATGTCACATATGAACTTTTGCTGAGAGAGTTGAAGTGTGGAGCCTTGGCAAGACACTTCAATGCCCAGAAAATAGTGAAGGGGGCCAAGATCTTTAAGCACAAAGTCACGGTGGAGGAGATGGACAAACTCATCAATGAAGGCAGTATGGGATCCCGTGATAACAAGATCATCCACGTAGATAAGAACGTAGACTACATGAGAGCCAGAGGTTTTGACGAAGAGAGGTGGATCAGAGACACACGCCCAAAATCCATGCCGAACAAGAGAGTCAGTCAGCTTGCAGAACCACGCCCTGGGTGCCTGTTTCAAACCATAGAGAGCTTTCCGAAGTCTGCAGACATGAGAGGGCTTGTCCTGAGCAACAAAACCCTACGGCTGATCCATGAAGACTGTTTCAGAGAGGTCACCGTGAAGAAAGGAATTGTTGACATCAACTTGCCGAAGAGGCCAACCAGTAGAAATAGCCAAGCTCAGTACTAGTCGGATGGTAGTTGGTTCGACCACTGGACTGAAAGTGTCAAAGTAGTCAACGCCAGCTTCCTAATGAAAGCCCTTGGCTACGAGGCGCACTTTGTAGCGCTCAATGGAGCCATCAGAGTTCCTCTTGACCCTGTAGACCCACTTAAAACCAACAACATTAGCATTCAAGGACGAGGGACAAGGTCCCATGTCCTATTAAACATTAAAGCATCATATTTTGTTTGCATAGCATGCTGCTAGTTTTGGTCTTTTGAGGCGTGGTGAAAAAATTTGGGTTCAAGGGTAGTGGTGAGGCCTGTGGGGAGAGGATATTTAGTAGATAAGTGAGCTTTAGGTTTTAGGGAGTGAGTGGTCATAGGATGTGTGGATTGCTCAAATGGGAGAAACCATGTAAGATCATTAGGGTAAAGAGGGGGATTTTCCGGAGGTGGACAGGAAGGAGATGATTCAGGTTCAGAGGATGACAGTGTCGGCCGAGAAGGTGGAACGGGATCAGGTGAAGGTGGCGATATACAGGGGGTGGCTGGTGGAGACATAGAAATGTCAGCAGCCTGACTGAGAGATGTGAGTAGGACCAGGCAGGAAGAGAGTGTGGAGGAGGGAGGGCTGATGGAGGACATGTCTGGATAGGGAAAGACAGTCTCATCAAAGACAACAAAGCGAGATATGTATGTGCGAGAAGTGGGTAAGTGAAGACACTGGTATCCCTTGTGCTTGGAACTATTGCCAAGAAAGATGCATGGAAGAGAACGATAGTCAACCTTGTTGGTGGTGTATTGGCGAAGGAAAGGGTAGCATAAGCACCCAAATGAGCGAAGGCGACTTTAGTTTGGGATTTTGTGGTAGAGACATTGGTATGGGGATTTATGGGATAGGGTGGGTGTGATGGTGCGGTTGATGAGATACACAGCTGCATGAAAGGCTTGCTCCCAAAATTTAGTAGGAAGTTGGGAGTGAGCAAGGAGAGCTAGACCTTTGACGACTATCATCCGATTCCGACATTCAGCGGAACCATTTTGCTCAGGGGTATAAGGGCAAGAGACTTGGTGGCGAATTCCATGAGAGGCAAGGAGTGTAGAGACATTTCGATATTCACAGCCCCAGTCAGACTGAAAGGCTTTGACAATGGTTGAGAACTGGGTTTGGACGAGTTTGAGAAAGCGTTCAACAATGGAGAATACTTGGGATTTGGAGGATAGAAAATATAGCCAAGTGTATTTGGTATAGTCATCAATAAAACTGACATAATATCGACAACCAGATGTAGATAAGGCAGAGGATGGTCCCCACACATCAGAGTGAATTAAATCAAAAAGGTTTGAAAGCAGTACTGGTTCGAGTAGACAAAGGTAAAAAGTGACTTTTGCCAAGCTGACATGAGCCACAAACTGAGTCTAATTTATTACAAGAAGCAGGAAGACTATAACTGGAAACAAGACGACGAAGGATGAACTCGTACGGGTGAGCCAGACGGTGATGGCAACATTGAAGAGATGTGCGCTCCATGAGAAATGCAGCGGGAGATGTGGGTGGCTGTAACAGAGTGGGAGAGGGCGGAAGGCGATAAAGGTCATTTTCAACGGTTCCCCTTAGCAATATCTGGCCCTACAAGGTCTTAACAACACAATGGTCTGAGTGAAGTTCAACAAAAAAATTATTGTCACGAGTCAATTTCGAAACACTAAGTAAAGATTTTGTGATTTGGGAAACACAGAGAATATCATTCAGTATTAAAGGTTGAGTAGCATGCTGAGCAGGAAGAATAGAATTGCCATAATGAGTAATAAGAAGAGATGTACCGTCCCTAACGGTGAGTTGATCATTACCATTGTAGTGGTTCTAAAGAGTGAGGTTGCCCAAATCAGCGGTCACATGATGACTGGCACCGAAGTCAACGTACCAAGGGCCACCAATATCAGAAGGATTGGAAGCAGTTGCAACAAAAGCTGATTTCCCACCGTGGATGCCCCGGAACCGAGCCAGCGCCTGAGGATTGGTGGCAGGGAAAAGCTTGAGATTGAGCCTCTGAAAACAATTCTTACCATCATGTCCAGATTTGAGACAAATTTGGTAAGGTGGGCGCTGGTCTGAGGAAGGCTGTTCACGGCCAGCGGTGGCAATGTTGACCGGCGATGGCGTCGGAGTTGACCGGTGGCCATAAGCCCTGTGAACAGCGTTTGCTGTCGGCGACTGGAAGGCGGAGGTCTCATTCTCCTGATGCGTTTCCTCCTGAAGAAAAATGGCAAGAAGCTCATCGGACGTGACTAGAACTAGACGAATTGAGATCGCCGATTGGAGGGCAGAGTACTGGGCACCCAAGCCATTGACGATGCAGCTGATGAATTCGTCATTAGGGACAACACAAAGACAATCAGACAAGGAATCAACGAGGGCTCTCTTTTTGTCGAAGTATTCCATGACGGACAGAGAACCCTTTGGCAGCGATTGGAGCTGCTGCCGAAGGTGCATTTGGCGTGCTTCGGTGTGGGCCTGAAACGTCCGGCCGAGAATAGCCCATGCTTCGGCAGTGGAGGCCGCACAGGCAATGATGCCTAGCATATGTGTTGTCAGCATGGATTGGATCTAGAGAAGAACCAGACGGTCCTTCCTCAGCCAAGCGGCCAGCACCAGATTGGGCTTCATTCGTTCTGGAATTCAGGTGCGAGGATCGGCTGGAGACATTGGCAGAACGGAAGGAATGGTGACCGTGGCAGGCGGTGGCGTGATATTCGTGAGGAAAGAATCAAGGCCAAAAGCTTCAAGATCAGATCTTATGGTACTTCTCCACAATGAATAATTTGACCGGTCAAGTCGCACAACCAAATTGGGAAAAGTGAAGTTGAGGTTTGAGGAAGAATCAAAATTAGCAAAAACGAGAGTATTGGTAGAGCCGATGGAGGAATTTGGATTAGAAGCCATAGGATCGAATTTAGGCTGATAACATGTAAATAAGATAAGGAAGGTAAATAATGATGGAAAGTGTTAATTGTATTCATCGATTAAGTACAGTATATATAGAGTATAAGTCTGTAACTAGATCCCAAAGTGATAGGGATTCTATTGACTAATTTTGCTGATTCTACGTAACTACACAATCAAAATAATAACTGTCTTAGACTAAGTCTTACACTAAGTAATCAACAGTAAATATATACGGTTAACAACAAGAAGGAATTACCAAGTTTTTTGCATCTATTTTCATACTTATGTTTGAAGAGCACGCTCGTCAATGAACTCGGCCATTAAAGAGTTTGTCCATCGAAGAGCGTTGAAGCCATGCCGCCTGTGCCCTTGAGCACTGAAACCATGTCGCAGCTCTTGGATAAAGCCTCTCGAGGCTCGCTTACCGCAGCTCCATCTTCGAACTCTCAAATCTAAAAGAAATGTCCTTGACATTATCATTATCGTCTTTTGAGAGCTCGCCAATATTCGAAGCCTCGGTCGAGAGCTTGACCCTCGAGCTCTTCACCTTAAGAGCTTGCAAAAGTTCAAAGCTTCAGCCGAAAGCATCCCGACAAGATGTATTTGCCGTAAATAAATGATCTGTTGCTGACAGGATTAAATAGAATACAAAAATAAATAGAGTCGTACTAAGACCCTGGCTTAGTCAACGAGACTTATCCAGAATCAATAAAATAAAAATCAATCTTAATTTACTTTAACACCCCCCTCAAGCGAAGCGTCGGATGCTCGGCGATGCAAAACTTGGACCTGATGAATTCGAACAAAGGACGTGAAAGTCCCTTGGCGAAGATGTCAGCAATCTGAAGACTAGTGGAAACATGGGCAACGCGAAGCTTGCCAGAGGAGACCAACTCACGAACAAAATGATAATCGATGTCGATGTGCTTCACCCTCTTGTGTGCAACCAGATTCTGAGCCAGAAAAATGGCACTGTTGTTGTCACACAACAACAGTGGAGAACTGGAAAGCGGGACCTGAAGACCGCAGAGCAAATGAGACAGCTAAACTACCTTTGAAGTAGTGTTGGCAAAGGCCCGATACTCTGATTTAGTACTAGAGCGAGAGACAGTGGGTTTCTTCTTCACGCTCCAGGAGACTAAATTACCGCCGAGAAATAATGCATAACCATACGTGGAACGCCGGGTTTCCAGACAGTGAGCCCAATCAGCATCTAAATAACCCAAGACCTCCGGAGTGCTGGAAAAACGAAAAGTAAGACCAAAATGTAGCGTGCTACAAACATATTGAAGAAACTGAGTGACCGCAACAAAGTGATCATCATGAGGGTCCTGAAGAAACTGACTAACGGTGTCAACAAAAAAAGCCAAGTCTGGTCGAGTGATCGTCAAGTACTTGAGAGCACCAACCAGGGATCGGTAAAGAGTCAAATTCTGAAAATGAGGACTGGTGGAGCTATGTAACTGTGAACTAGGAACAAAAGGAGTAGTGACTGGAACAACATCAGACATGCCGATACGAGTAAGAATAACCCGAGCATACTTAGCTTGTCCAAGAAGTAAGCCCGATGAAGTGGGTGAAACCTCTAGGCCAACAAAGTAATACAGAGCGCTAAGATCCTTGATAGCGAACTCCCAATGTGTCCTATCAATGAACTGGTGGAGGAGCATGGAATCGTTGCTAGTGAGGATGATGTCATCAACACATACCAGGAGATAAAGCAAAGACGTCCCTCTAGATAAAACAAATAAGGAAGTGTCAGCCGAATTGCACTAAAAACCGAGCTGCAAGAGATAAGTACTGAACTCTGAAACCAGGCCCGAGCCTGCTTAAGACCGTAAATGGCCTTTTTCAGACAACAAACGTAATTCGGATAAAGTGGGTCCTTATAGCAATAGGGTACGCCATGTAGACTGGAGTATCAAGAACACCGTTCAGAAAATCATTCTTGACGTCCAGCTGATGAAGGGGCCAGGAGCGTATTGTAGCAATGGCAAGGGCAATGCGTACAATGGAAGCTTTGACCACAGGACTGAAAGTGTGATCAAAGTCAAAACCCAGAATCTACGAGAACCCCTGAGCAATAAGTCGGGCCTTGTGATGATGAACTATGCCATATGGGCGATACTTTAGCCGATAGACCCATTTAGAGCCAATAATGTTGACATTCGATGGGCGAGGAACCAAATCCCAAGTGTGCTTTCCTTTAAGGGCAGCGATCTCTTCATCCATAGCAGCTATCCAAGAAGGATCCTTAAGAGCCGAACGGTAATCGGAAGGCTCAGACTGAGTAAGAAGAGCAGCAAGAAGACCATGGGAAACAATATCCGAGTAATCCCGTCACTGAATAGCACCAGTGGCCGTTCGAGTAACCATCCTCTGAGGATTTGGCCGAGACCGAGATGGTGGAGGCATCAGACCGGCTAAAGAGGCCGGGGATGGAGTGGCGGCAGTAGCAGGAGAAGGCACAGCCGGGGATGGTGAGCTGACCGACGGGGATTGAGAAGGAAGCCATCGTGCAGGTGTGAACTCATCGGAATCGGATAAGTAAACCGGACTGGGCACAAAAACTGATTCATCAACTGGAGGCAAGAAGGAGCCAAAATCCCCATCATCGTCCAAAAAGCAGAGACATCCAAAGTTGAGAGAGAGGACGCCGAAGTGGAGGAGGCGAAGGGAAAACAACTCTCGTCAAACCACGCATGGTAGGTGTGATATATTTTTCCAGTGGTAGTGTCAAGACAACGGAAACCCTTATAATGGAAGCTGTATCCGATGAAAACAGAAGGAACGCTCCGAGGAGATAGCTTGTGATTGGCCATAGGGCGAACAAAAGGGAATACTCAAAACCGAAAGGATGGAAGTTTGAGTAAATATGATCCCATTGATAGAGAAGACCATAGGGAGAGGCACCCTGTAAAACCGGAGTAGGTAATTGATTAATGGTATAAACTACAGTGGCAAAAACGTCAACCCAACTAGAAAGCAGAAGATGCAAATGGAATAGCATTGTAAGCCCCATTTCTACAACACGTTGATGTTTTCGCTCTGCTCGTCCATTTTGCTGCGGATTATATGGACATGACACTTGATGGTGAATGCCTTTTGAGGCAAAATGAGACCGCAGGCGCATGTTCAAAAACTCAGTGCCTCTATCACTCTGAAAAACCTTAATGGTGGAAGAAAATTGATTTCCAACCAAAGCCTCAAACTGTAAGTATGTTTCAAAAAACTCAGATTTGAGATGAAGCGGGAAAAACCAAGTAAAACGAGAGTGATCATCCACAAATAAGGCATAATAAGAAAAACCAGTCTTAGATAAAACCGGGGAAGGACCTCTCAAATCACAGTGTACTAAATCTAGAACGCGCGTAGCACGTTTAGTGTTTTCAACAAAAGATAACCGCAGCCCCTTGACCATAACACAAGGAGTACGAGTATGTGGTTTAGGTAATAAATGAGAAAAAGAAAGGAAACCAGACTTCTGCAACCCTGAAATAACTACAGTTGGCTCATGTCCTAGGCGAGCATACCAAAGCTCGAAGGATGCCCGTCCTTTATTCTGCTACAAAAAGGAAACCAGTGCTGCATCACCTTTGTCTAACACGTACAGACCTCTATCACTGTGGTCCCTGCCCACGACTGCCCTGGATACTTTGTTCTGAATAACAAAGTTCCGATCATAAAAGGTAACAAACACATTCAAATCTCTAGTCAGTTGACTAATAGACAGTAAATTCTTAGTAATTTCAGGAACAACCAGAACATTATACAGTTTCAAATGCTCAGAAATATGAGAATCACCAACATGTGAAATCTGAATAGAAGCAAAATTACCAACAGAAATATGAGAATTACCGGAACAGGGAGAAACACTATCCAGGTCAGAGGCTGAAGACGCCATGTGATTGGTTGCGCCAGAATCAAGATACCAGTATGAAGTGCTCGTAGAGGGGTTCAGTTGCATAGGCGCCTGGAAGTTTTCTTTTAGATGGGTCGAGTCTGTACGACGAGTCTGAGTTAACATCTTATAGCAAGTAGCAGTAAAATGACCGAGCCGTCCACACCAGGTGCAGTGCGGCCGACCACGACCAGTACTTGAGCCCAAGGCGGCCGGCTGAGCATAACCAGTGGACTGGCCACCACAGCGTCCACCGAAGCGACGGCCCCTGGCGGCGCGTGGACCGAACGTGCTTCTGCCCCTCACCGATGTGTGATCCCACACGCGGCCGGCTGAGGGATTTTCTCCAGCCATGAAAGCAATCGGCCCAGACGCCGGTGCAGAATTTCCCTGTAAATTTTTTAAGAGCGCCTCGTGGGGAAACAATTAAGCAACAAGGCAGAAAATTCTTTGAACTCAGACTTGAGAGAAGCTCAAAACCAAATTATCTGATCATCGTTAGAAATGGGAGAACCTGTAAGGGGTAACTGCTAAAAAATATCTTTAAATTGTAAATGGAGTTCATGAACGGTACCGCTCTTACGTATACCGTGGGCATCTGCACGAAGACACATGATAGTGGACGTGCTGCTGTTCTGAAAAGTGGCACAAAAGCTGTCCCAGATGTCCTTGGCAGTCACGCACGAAGCCGGGAGTTCGGAAAGGGTCTCGAGAGAGAGAGGAGAACATCAGACTGCAAGCCTTCTGGTCTTCATCAATCCAGAGGTCATAGACTTCCTTGGCCAATTTGTAAGCCACCCGAGCCGCTGCATGGTCAGTCGTGGAGCCGGCGGGAGGAGAGCGGAGGGCAGCGACAAAAGAGGAAGACGGGGAGGAGAGGTTCGGCCGCTAGAGGGAGAAGAAGTTCGGCGGACGAAACCCCCCCCCCTAAGTTTTGGAAGGTGAATCAGAACACTGCTTTGATACCATGACAAGATATATTTTTCGTAAAGAAATAAACTGTACTGACAGAAATAAATAGAATACAAAAGGAAATAAAGTCCTACTAAGACTCTGGCTTAGTGAACAAGACTTATCCAGAATCAATCAAATAAAATCAATGCTCATTTACTCTACACATCTCTCGACTTCATTGCCGTCCGTCGAAAAGCGTAGGACCGGTATTGTCACAGTGTATCATCATCCTTGAGGCAACATCATGAAGCCGAGATATTTGTTTCTTAGCCCATTGCTTTTACACTCAAGAGTATCCTTTCTTCCAAAACAGAGATCTTCCAAAAGTTGAGAGTATCCCCTCGAGAGTTCTTCGTCGAGAAGTTTGCTCGTGGTTATCATCGAAAGCTTGTCAGCGAAGCCTCCCCTCGAGAGCTCGCAACTTTCCATCACTCGATGCCTGGGCTCGCCGCCACAGCTCTTCGACAGATCCTATCGAGTCCTCGAAGTTGGGTGCCTCAAAGCCGGGTCATCAATCGCTCATCCCTTGATGATCTCCTTCGTCACCCTTCGAAACGTCCACATTCAAAGCCATCAAATATCCACGACACTAGAAGCCATTGTCGAGCTTCTGCTCGAGCTTCTTTTTTTTTTAATTTAAAACCATCCTTAGATGGGGGGTATATATTGGCTCCCCAGACCAATAAATCAGACCAATAAATCAGCCTGTAATTCGTAAAGTGCAACAATGATTTACAAAAGGTCATCCTGTAAGATGAATCCGGAGCTAAGTATAGCCGTCGAAGCAAGACAGTTGCTTCCAAAAGCAAGTGATCAACCAGCCAGAGTTTCTAATCTATCTTAACCAAGAGCATCTAACCGAACGCATCGCGAACAGGGTGAAGAAACGTAAATACGAGACTCCTATTTGTCAACGATGTGTCCGTTGAGATGTTAGTTATCTCCCATATGTGGAGTATCTACCAAGTGTTAGCTTCGAACCAAAGAGACCGTGTGTAGCCGTAGTATTCTGCAATTCCCACAGATCCCAGAAAGCAAGCCTGAAGGGATTCCTCAGTCTGATCTAGAATCAGTTATCCTATGTTGGTGAGATGCACCTTACCTGCATGAAATATAAAGAAAACCAGCAGTATCCATATAAGAGCAGAATCCAAGATATCCTCTATTATGATTACTGCAGTCCTCTTAGTCACATCATGGTCCCTCTGGACCCATAGGAATAAGAGTATATTTGAGAATCAGGCCTTTTCGGTAGATTCATGCTTCCACAATACTAAGGACCTGATCAAGCTAATTTTTACTGCAAACCCATTGAGAGGCAATAAAGAAAAACACAAAGACTTAATCCAAGCAGGCCTTTTGTCTGATATACTACAAAAACAGAAAAGAGTAATTCTAGCTGTTGGATGGGAAAAGCCGGTTTCTGGTGCTAAACTTAACACTGATGCCACATGGAAAACTGGAGGTTTGTCTTCCTCTGCAGTGATAGTGAGGGATAGGAATGGTGAGGTGATTAAACTAAGAGTTCATGTTTTTCACTCAGAATCCCCACTACATGCAGAACTGGTAGGTATTCAAAAGGCATATCAGTTATGTACTGAACTTAATTTACAAGGCTGTGTGATTGAATCTGATTGCCTTTCAGCTGTGAAAGGAATCCATGCACCTATGGTTAGTCCTTGGACAGTTTTTTCAATCTGTAGTTCCTTGCATGAGTTGCATAAAGTTAATCCAATCACATTCATCCCAAGGGAGACTAATACAGCAGCCGATTTTTTGGCAAAATATGCTAATGAAAATAATTTGAATGGCGATATAAACATGGATATGGCTCCACCATTTTTCAAAGGCCTCATTGTGTTGGATAAAATTGGAATGCAAGGAATTCGTGTAGCTTCCTGATCTCTTATGGATGCTACCATCTGCTGCTATTTCTTTTTATCATTTGCTATGGATTATGCTCGAGCTTCACACCTCAAGAAGCCAGCATTCTTGCTTACTAAACTAGAGAATCCTCATTTCTCTTTCTATAATTTCATTTCAATGTTAAACACTACATGCTTCATTTGATCGTGATTATTATGCTATGACTTTTATGATTTTTATCATTCAGATCCTGTCACATACGAGTGCCACTGACTCTGTATGCATCTGAAACGGAAGCACTTTGTTTCTTCAACACCTTCTGGTACATTCACATCTTTAAGAGTATCCGCCCGTAGCGATACATACCCCGGATGCCCCTATAATGCGCCGTTCATTTTTGGCAAACTGTTAAGGGTGTTGGATTCCGAATGCATCAGTATAGGTATGTACTTTCCTTCTGAAATAGACTCACTTGTTGAACTGAGATATTTGGCTGTCAGTGGTGACATCAAATCTATTCCAAGATCAATAGCCAACCTCGGGATGCTAGACACCCTCATTATGGGACTTAGTGGTAAGGTCATATTGGCTGATACCATATGAAGCATGGCTAATTTACGGCATCTCCATGTGAATAAGTATGTTGTTTTCACCTTACCAAATGGCTTGAATGAAAATACCTTTCTTCTTGATAATTTGATTAGTTTACTCTCTCTTTCTCTATTTTTACCCAAGAAAAGGGACTGAGAAAGTCAATGATTCGTTGAGAATCCAACACGGGATTCATTTTAGGACAACAACGAGTTTGAAGTATTTAGATCTACAAGGGGTCTCCAGCCCACGTTTAGCGCGGCCGTAGACAATGGTTATGAAATTACTTAGTTGTTCATTAATTAAAAAATAAAATAAAATAAAAAATAAAGTAGTAGTGAAACATAATATGAGTTTGAGTGGAGAGGGTTGGAGTGGAGAGGTTCGAATAGAGGGTTGGAGTGGAGAGGTTCGAATAGAGGGTTGGAGTGGAGAGGTTCGATTGGAGTGGTAAGTGATTATGGAGTAAGCCCTAGCATTTTCATTTATTTATAATTTGTATATAGTAAATCAAATCCTCATGAAGCTCTTTGACAGGTTGGGCTGTGAACAAATCCTCTAATGGGTCATGTATTGTGGGTGGCGTATTCGAGGGTGATGTACTTTTGAGTATCGAAGGGGTGGCGTATTCTGGCCTCGAAGGGGTGGTGTATTCTGGCCTCGAAGGGGTTGTTTATTCTGGCCTCGAAGGGGTTGTTTATTCTGGCCTCGAAGGGGTGGCGTATTCTGGCCTCGAAGGGGTGGGGTATTCTGGGCTCGAGGGGGTTGTTTTTTCTGGCCACGAAGGGGCCATGTCTTGTGCCTTCGAATGGGTAGTGTCTTATGTCCTTGAAGGGGTAGTGTCTAGTGCTCTCGAAGGGGTTGTGTATTCTGGCCTCGAAGGGGTAGCGTATTCTGGCCTCGAAGGGGTAGTGTCTTATGCCGTCGAAGGACTGATGTATTCTTGACTCAAAGGGGTGGTCTATCCTGGCTTTGAAGGGGTGGTGTATGTACTCTAGCCTCGAAGGAGTTGTGTATTCTGTCCTCGAAGAGGTTGTGTATTGTACCCTCGAAGGGGTGGTGTATTCTTACCTGGAAGGGATGGTGTATTCTGACCTCGAAGGGATTGTGTATTGTGCCCTCGAAGGGGTGGTGTATTCTGGCCTCGAAGGGGGTGATGTACTTTTGAGTATCGAAGGGGTGGCGTATTTTGGCCTCGAAAAGGTTGTTTATTGTGACCTCAAAGGGGGCGTGTCTTGTGGTCTCGAAGGGGTAGCTTGTTCTGGCCTCGAAGGGGTTGTGTATTTCGGCATCGAAGGGGTTGTTCCCTCGAAGGCATATTGTCTTATGCTCTCGAAGGGGTGGTCTTTTTTTCCCTTGAAAGGGTTGTTCATTCTGGCTCGAGGGGGTCCTGTATTGTGTTCTCAAAAGGGTGATGTATTCTAGCCTCAAAGGGGTTGCGTATTGTGACCTCAAAGGGTGGTGTCTTGTGGCCTCTAAGGGGTGGTGTTTTGTGCCTTCGAAGGGGTGATGTACTTTTGAGTCTCGAAGGGGGGGGTCATGTATTGTGACCTCGAAGGAGTCATGTATTGTGGCCTCGAAGGGGTGGCGTATTCTGGACTCGAAGGGGTTGTTTATTCTGGCCTTAAAGGGGGCATGTCTTGTGGTCTCGAAGGGTTAGCGTGTTCTGTCCTGGAAGGGGTTGTGTATTCTGGCCTCGAAAGGCCATGTCTTGTGTCGTCGAAGGGGTGGTCTTCTCTGCCCTTGAAGGGAGCGTGTCTTGTGGTCTCGAAGGGGTGGTGTCTTGTGCCTTCGAAGGAGTAGTGTCTTGTGCCGTCGAAGGAATGATGTATTCTTGCCTCGAAGGTGTGGTCTATTCTGGCCTCGAAGGGGTGGTGTATGTATTCTGACCTCGAAGGGGTTATGTATTGTGGCCTCGAAGGGGTTGTGTATTGTGTCCTCGAAGAGGTGGTGTATTCTAGCCTTGAGGGGGTCCTGTATTGTGTCCTCGAAGGGATGATGTCTTTTGGCTTCGACGGGGTGGTGTTTTGTGCCTTCGAAGGGGTGATGTGCTTTTGAGTCTCGAAGGGGTGGATTGTTCTGGCCTCGAATGGGGGGGGGTCATGTATTGTGACCAAGGAGTCATGTATTGTGGCCTCGAAGGGGTGGCGTATTCTGGACTCGAAAGGGTTGTTTATTCTGGCCTCTAAGGGGTAGCATGTTCTGGCCTCGAAGGGGTCATGTCTTGTGCCCTCGAAGGGGTCATGTATTGTGGTCTTGAAGGGGTCTTGTGTTTTGGACTCGAAGGGGTCTTATCTTGTGGTGTCGAAGGGGTGGTGTCTTGTACCGTCGAAGGGGTGGTGTATTCAGGCCTCGAAGGGATGGTGTATTCAGGCCTCGAAGGGGTGACATATTCTAGCCTCGAAGGGGTGGTGTATGTATTCTGACCTCGAAGGGGTCATGTATTATGGCCTCGATGGGGTTGTGTATTGTGTCCTCGAAGAGGTGCTGTATTCTGGCTTCGAAGGGGTTGTTCATTCTGGCCTCGAGGGGGTCCTGCATTGTGACCTCGAAGGGGTGATGTATTGTAGCCTCGAAGGGGTCGCGTATTGTGACCTTGAAGGGGTGGTGTCTTCTGGGCTCGAAGGGATGGTGTTTTGTGCCCTCGAAGGGGTGGTGTTTTGTGCCCTCGAAGGGGTGGTGTTTTGTGCCCTCGAAGGGGTGATGTACTTTTGAGTCTCGAAGGGGTGGCATGTTCTTGCCTCGAAGGGGGTAATGTATTGTGACCTCGAAGGAGTCATGTATTGTGGGCTTGAAGGGGTGGCGTATTCTGGACTCGAAGGGGGCGTGGCTTGTGGTCTCGAAGGGGTAGCGTGTTCTGGCCTCGAAGGAGTTATGTCTTGTGGCCTCTAAGGGGTGGCGTATTCTGGACTTGAATGAGTTGTTTATTCTGGCCTCTAAGGGGGCTTGGGTTGTGGTCTCAAAGGGGTAGCATGTTCTGGCCTCGAAGGGGTTGTGTCTTGTGCCCATGTATTGTGGTCTTGAAGGGGTCTTGTATTTTGGACCTCGAAGGGGAAGTGTTTGTGGCCTCGAAGGGGGCGTATCTTGTACCTTCGAAGGGATGGTGTATTGTGTCCTTGAAGGAATGATGTATTCTGAACCTTCGAGGGTGATGTACTTTTGAGTCTCGAAGGGGTGATGCATGCTGACCACGAAGGGTTGTTTATTCTGGCCTCGAAGGGGTGTCGCATTCTAGCCTCGAAGGGGTGGTGTCTTGTGCCCTCAAAGGGGTAGTGCCTTGTGCCCACGACGGGGTCATGTATTCTGGCCTCGAAGGGGTAGTGTCTTGTGCCGTTGAAGGAATGATGTAGTCTTGTGGCCTAAAGGGGTGGTGTATGCATTCTTCCCTCGAAGGGGTTGTGTATTGTGTCCTCGAAGGGGTGGTGTATTCAGGCTTCGATGGGGTGGTGTATTCTAGCCTCGAAAGGGTAGTTAATTTTGGGTTCGAATGGTTTGTTTATTCTAGCCTCGAGGGAGTCATGTATTGTGGCCTCGAAGGGGTCATGTGTTTTTGCCTCGAAGGGGTCATGTGTTTTTGCCTCGAAGGGGTCATGTATTGTGGCGTCAAAGGGGTCGTGTATTGTGGCGTTAAAGGGGTCGTGTCTTGTGGACTCGAAGGGGTAGTGTTTTGTGGCCTCGAAGGGTGGCGTATTCTAGCCTCGAAGGGGTTGTTTATTCTGGGCTTGAAGGGGTCATTTATTCTGGCCTCGAGGGGGGTCATGTATTGTGTCCGTGAAGGGGTCATGTATTCTGGCCTCGAAGGGGTGGTGTCTTCTGGCCTCGAAGGGGTGGCGTATTCTGGCCTCGAAGGGGTGATTTATTCTGACCTCGGAGGGGTTATTTATTCTGACCTCGAAGGGGTTATGTCATGTGCCCTCGAAGGGGTGGTCTTCTATTCCCTTGAAAGGGGCGTGTCTTGTGGTCTCGAAGGGGTGGTGTTTTGTGCCTCCCGGGGATAGAAAACACAATCCGGAAAACACAATCAGGAAAATCAATCAATATCTGCAAAATACATATTTTCATCAAGATCCCAGCTCAGAAAACTCTAAAAATTAAAACGTTTGCTTTCTTCGGGTCATTCAAAGTACAAAAGAACAACTCGAGCAAAGAATAGATCAGAAGAGCATCAAATAGAAGAGCATCAACTTGAGTTTGGTAGACTACAATCTCCACAAATAGAAGAGCATCAAGTTTTGAAATTTTTGCAAGTAATGCTAATAGAAATAGGCCCTGGCAAATAAGTTTGCAAAGATTTCCTGGGTATCATTTACAGAATATTCAAGCTATTCTTACAATCAGGTGCACTCCCAACTAACTTTGGGGGTTTGCCCCTTATGTTGTTAACGTTTTCCCTTATTACAGAGTACTAACTACCAAATTCTACATAGCTACAATATTTTGTTTCTAAACTTCCTAATTAAAAAAACCAAAGCAAATGTCTATATCTGGATGAAACCTCGACTTAAAACATTAACAAACTACATATTGCATGTACCAAATAGAAAAAATAACTAAAACCTAATCACATTCTTGCATACTACAACAAGAAGAAGATCTTAACAACACTACAGAATAGGAATTACAAGAATGGAAAATAGAACAGGATGACGAAAACCTCTGTAAGGGTCATTTCGTTGAGCACTTAAGGTTCACCCTTCAACCTCAGAGGCTCTCATTCTTTGCGAAATCAAACAGATCCTTAACATCGTCACTAAATGTGAAACCCTATAAATCAAGAACAATCAGCAATGACATTACCACCGCACTGCCCAATAGAACAAAATCTTCGACACGACCAACCAAGTCAGCACCCAACACCAACAAATGTCTAAAAATCCATCAGAGACATGGTGGAGAGGGTGAGGGAGAGATATGGCGAGAAATCGACCTACCTTTGTCCAGATATGCAAGAAATTGGAGTAGCCGGAGATGGGACCGCATCTGAGATGGAGGTGCAGGGCACGCCACGGCAAAGATGAACACAGAGACGTGGACCATGCTATAGTTGAGGAACCATCATCCTCAGATGCAGGACAAAAAAAGGAATGGACACGAATTACCCACGAAGGAGAACTTACTTTGCCTCGAATACCTACGACGAAAATTTCCTGTTCATCGAACCCATCGTCGCTTTTAAGATATAAAGATTACTTGTTTCAGTATCCTATTAATTGATTTCATAATCTAAGATAGTTTGGAAAGTAAAATCCTAGTACTTGGACCCATAAAGATAACCATAGATGTGAGTGGCCCTGCAGCTTGCTAGTTGTATTTAGAGAGCACTTCTCAAGCATTCAAATAATAGTTTTTTTTTCTAGCCTTAGGGGTTTTTTATGTAATCATCTTTGCCCATTGTTCATTCAATCAGAATCTCAACAATTGCCAAGGTGATGCATCTTCGACCACCGATCGGTTCGTGGGCTTGGGTTCTTCTTGAACTAACCTGCAATTAAACTGTCCCTGGGGTTCCAGGGGTCAGCACTCCGATGCCTAAGTCAGTCCAAGCATCCCAATATGATTAAGAAAAAATGAATTATAAGTAAATATGTACCTTGTATTTATACCTCATTTCCTAAATAACGTTCTTCTTAATTAACGCCCTTAATTACCCACGAATGCGGTAATTAAGCTAGGGTATTAAATATTCCCCTAACTGGGCTACTATACCTTCGGCCAGATGGTTTTCTTAGGCTTAACCTCTATCGAGAGCCCCTAGAAAAGCGGGTTCTCGACCTTAGAAAGCTAGAACGCCACGAAGGTTTTCGAGGTCTCGAATGCATAGGACAGTTCGAGGACTTTGAAGAATCGAAATGAACCTTGAACTTCATCGCTCCTCCCTTCAAGGGTGAGGACCTTGTTTTCTAATCAACTCCATCGTTTAGGATTCCAAAAGGGCGTGTGCGTGCTATACAACTGTGCGTGTCACTACTCCCCAAACAGCACGTTGTCAGAAGACAAAAAAATGATTACGTCTTTCCATAACTTTTATATTTCCAAAACAGTAATAATTACCCATCACTTCAGCCCCTATAATTACCTCCCATCCACTCTTCCTTATTTACTGATGTGCCCATTTTATACGGTTATATTAGGACTTTTGTAATTAACCTTTGTACACTTTTGTGCTCTAAATGTGACATTTTGCCTTGAAATTATCTAAGGAGGGTTAAAAGCGACTTTTACGTATTTATCACTTTTTAGAGAATTTTGTGTGACAAGGTAATTTGTTTCAAGACTTTGAAAACTTTGAAGACTTTGAAGAATATCTTTGAAGATTTGAAGACTTGAATTTGAGCTTTTTGAAGATATGAAGAATTGAAGAAGTGAAGAGAAGAGAAGGATATGAGATAAAAAGAAAAAGAAGAAATAATGTTGGAATTTGTGTCCGGTGCGAGACCATCGCGACACGCGATGGTTCGTCGCGAGCACGTCGTGAGCATGTCGCGACTTGCGACGAACGAGTGGTCTGAATTTCTTCTTGATTTTTGTGCTATAAATACTCCCCTTATCCTCTCCTCTTCAACAGCTTTTGCCCATTTCTTTCTTCTGTGTTTTTGGGTGTTAAAACTCTAGGTTTTCTCTTCTTTCTTTTCTTAGTTTTTGTAGATTAATTATGTCTTTTAGTTCTCTAGCTTAGTTTTATCTTGGGAGGAAAGGATTGAAGCTTCAATTTCTATGTAGTAAGAACCATTATATCTATCTATTTGGTGCTTTTGCTATTGTGCAATTATTGAGCTTTGAATGTGAATTGTTAATTGCATTGATGTTGTTGAAAGCTTGAGTATATGAATTGCTTGTATGATTACTTGTTAGGGTTGGGAGAAAGTAGCTAATTCTCCCCTCTTTTAATGTGGAATCCAAGAGCATGAGTTAGAGATTCTTAAATGATGTTGGTGTGTTGATAATTGCTAGATGAATGTGATGATGTCGAACTCGTTGTCATGTTTGTTTTAGGTAGCAAATGAGAGAAGTCTATGAATATCGATCGTTCTTGACTAATCTTGTGTAAATGCATGAATTGGTTAAATGCTTAGATACGGTGTAGTATTTATAAGTGTTGCCAAGCTTGTTGATTCTTTGTGCTAAATGCCATCAATGGGACACTCTTAGTCCTAAGGGATTCATTGGTGAGGTTTGACAAGAGATGTCGAATTCACTCTTGCAAACTACTATCTAAGAAGGATAGAAGATTTATCTTCACAACAAGTAGTTGAAGTAGTGAATAGATTGTTTCACTCGTTCTTGAAGCCTTTATTATTTAGCATTTATGTATTCTTGATGCTATGTTTAACTTCATTTATGTTATGGGCTGTTTGAGAATAGGAAGTGTTTTTATGATTGAAGTGTTCGGGTGTTAGGAAAGTGACGAATTCCTTAGCTCTTTTGCATGAAAATCTATGAACATGAACTTAGAACTTCTTGTGCATAATGTGTTGTGATTCTTTCTAGACAAGTATGTTAATGTTAAGCCAAGTAACGAATGTGATAGAATGAGTGAATGGTTCAATGATCCACATTAGGTTTGGAAGTGGATATCAATTGCCCCCAAGGCTTTATCTTTGTAGTTTTAAACCCTCCTTTTCTTAGTTTTGTTTGATGATTAGCCTAGTTACTTGACTTTGCTAGTTATCTTGTCCTTTTAATTTCATAACTTAGCCTAATATCAACCTTTTGTGTCTACTTCGTGGACGACCCCGACTTGCCATTATCTACTTAGTTGTAGATAGTAAGCATTTAGGGCTTATAAATATTAACTTTGAGAGGTACAGCGATGGCCTCCCAAATTTTGCCGCCGCTGCGGGGAAGAGTCGTTTATTTTTAAATGTTTGGGCATTTTTGGTTGCACATTAGCTAGTTGTTTTTATTTTCCACTTCTTGGTGGTTTTTTTTGTTCGGAGTAGGTATTTCTTGAGTTCTTGGTAAGCTTTTATCAAGAACACTTGCAATATGATTTCGGACTTTTGTAAAAAATCTTTTAAAAATTGAGCGTCTCACCTTGAGGGAACTCATGATGAGAAGAGAGGCCTAACAAGCAAGGTTTTGTAGGATGTGTCATTCCGACCATCCTACCGAATTTTGCCATTTGTTGTGGGAAGAGCACTATAAGGGAGAAAGAACCCTTGGTTTCCAAAACCGAGAATATTATGAAGAGTGCTACCAAGAGGTAGGAGATGTTGGTTTTCAAGGGCAAGAAGCTCAAGAATGGTATCCATACCACAATCCTTACAATCTGGAATGGAGTGGTAATCCGGATTGGTGGTATGAGAATAAGCCGGAAAACCAACAATACGAGCAAAATAGTTGGCCATCACCACCTTATACCGTACCCCAAAACCAAGCCCAACAAGGAAGTTCAAGTTTGACACGTAAAGAAGTCATGAATACAATAGCAAACTTGAACTCCTTTACTAGTGAGGAGCCGGACACTCAGATCTCCTCTAGTGTTGAGGCTATTGAGGGGCATGTGAGGAGTATATTAGAAGTGTTGGTCTGAATAGAAGCTTGTGATTCAGAAAATACACCATCCCAAATCGAACTCGAGGATTCGGTGAGTGAGGTCACCATGGGAAATGCTTTTGAGTTTGAAGGGGATGAGGAGTTGGTTGTTGAGGATAGAAAAATGGAGGAAGAGGTGATCGTGCTACATTCATTAGCATCGTCACCCCTTCTCCCACCTAGTGAACCAACTCTATCATTTTTGGAAGTTTTGAGGGAGACGAAAGAGGAGCCGAAAGATTATCCCAAGCCTCCTAACCACCCAACTCCCTTTAAACCATCTCCACCTCAACAAAACTTTCCTCTTGAAAGTTTTGTACCCCCACCTCTCTACTTTTGGAGGTTCATGGTGAAGGGGTTCAAGCCTTCACCATATGGATAACATTAGGGTCGTGCCGACGACGTTAAATATACGGAGCTTTGTCGTGCCGATGACGTAAATAAATTCGGCCGTTGTTTTAGTTTTTGTTGTTTATTTTTTTTATTATTTAGTCTTGTTATTTTTATGATGTGTTTTTCTATGATTTTGTAGCAAAGTTTAATGTATTACATTGGAGGAAATGAAGGAATGAGATCCATAAGAGAGGGAAGAGAGCTTGGTAAGAAAACTTTTTCCAAGTGCTGGGAAACCCTGTCGTCGCGAGTTGCGATGGCCTCGTCGCGAGTTGCGATGGCCTCATCGCGAGTCGCGACAAACAGGGGAGCAAATCCATTCCCAGCACCAGCTTTCCGCGAGCCGCGATGGCATCGCGACGGGGAGGTCGCGAGTTGCGACGAGATCAGAACTTGTGTGCTAAAAATCTGCTCCCAGCCTCCACATTCCACGAACCACGACGGCCTCGCGATGGACCATCGTGAGTTGCGATGGACCATCGTGAGTCGCGATGAGACCGTCGTGATTCACGACCAAAACTTCCCTACCCGTCGCAAGTCGCGATGGATCCATCGCGAGTCGTGATGGCGTGCTGCTCAATTTTTCTTAAACCTTCAATCTTCTCCATTTCGCCGCCTCTCACCATTTCACCTCCGCTCATTCGTCCACCATCCTACATATATCGACATATGAACATTCTTGCATCTTTATAATACCTTTGTTGATTGTAGTATGCCGACTACATCATTGTGACTGTAATTGCATATCCTATAATGATGCTTGTATATGTGCCGATATATGTTGGATATTTTTAATAGATAATCTTGTAGTGGTGGTTGCAGGGTGGATTGGTTGTTCTTTGAGAATACTATGGTTATTAATTCTTTATGCTAAACTTAGTATTGCAAATTCTTGTGTACTTGTGAGTTTGATGTTGTTCTCTGTGGTGTAGTCTTGATCAAACGGTGCCTAGGAGGCAATGTTTTGCTCGAAGGGTGAGTTCATCTACGGCATTTTGGCTCCCCTTTTGGCTCCGAAACCTATGACGGGACCGATTCTATACAAGTGCATGGGGTTGCGCCATATCACCGACGACTACGCGGAGAAACGGGTGTCACTCTACCTCTTGCCTTGAATTTTTTATTATTCTTGCCTTACATGTTTACATTGAGGGAAATGTAATGTTTTAAGTGCGGGGAGGGGTTAGAGGACTCAATGCATGCTAGCTTGTTTTGGAATGCTTTTTGCTACTTTTGATTGGAAAACCATGAGGGAAAAAAATAATTTTTTAAAAAAAAAAAGAAGAAGAAAACCCGCTAAGCTGAAAACCCGAGAGGGCAACTTAGGCAACATTGGGGGCCCGGATAGGTCAAAAACCCAAAAGGGCTGCCTAGCAAAAAATGAGAGGCTAAAATGTGCGGAAAAAGGTGAGATGTGAGCTGAAGAAACATGATGTGTGGCTAGGATGAAAACTCGAAAGGGCTCCTAGGCAAAATGAGAGAAAAATAGAGAAAAGGAAAATGCTATGATTTCACTCATTTGCCAGCGTTGGAGTCATAAGGTTGCGGTTGTCATACGGATGGATCGGGTAGCTCAACATCTAGAGACCTCTTGGGATTGGGTAACTTAGCAGGTTAGGAAACGAAGTATGGTTATGAGATTCTTGATTCCTTTATACTTCATTTTTGGTTGATGTATTGGCATTAGGTGAAGTATGTGCTTAAACCTCTTAAATGGTTTTAACTTCATTTTGTGTCAATGGACTTTGGAAATATCAATTCGGGACTTTGAAACATTTTTAGGGGTAGTGAATTGATAAGTGGTAGGTTTGGTTAGATTTAGGATTGGGGTTGTGTGTGTGAAAAATTCTCATGTGAGCTTTGATTTTGGGATTTATGATATTGAGAGTTTTCATGAGGCTTTGATTGGGGGAATATAATTTAGGATATTAACATATGAATTCCTCCGTGTGCTTGAATCTTTTCTTACTCGAGAGCGAGTAAGGTTTAAGTGCGGGGAGGTTTAATGTGCCCATTTATACGGTTATATTAGGACTTTTGGAATTAACTTTTGTACACTTTTGTACTCTAAATGTGACATTTTGCTTTGAAATTATCTAAGGAGGGTTAAAAGCGACTTTTACGTTTTTATCACTTTTTAGAGAATTTTGTGTGACAAGGTAATTTGTTTCAAGACTTTGAAAACTTTAAAGAATATCTGTGAAGATTTGAAGACTTGGATTTGAGCTTTTTGAAGATATGAAGAATTGAAGAAGTGAAGAGAAGAGAAGGATATGAGATATAAAAGAGAAAGAAGAAATAATGCTGGAATTTGTGCCCGTCGCGAGACCGTCGCGACACGCGATGGTTCGTCGCGAGCACGTCGTGAGCATGTCGTGACTCACGATGGACGAGTGGTCTGATTCTTCTTGATTTTTGTGCTATAAATATTCCCCTTATCCTCTCCTCTTCAACAGCTTTTGCCCATTTCTTTCTTCTGCATTTTCGGGTGTTAAAACCCTAGGTTTTCTCTTCTTTCTTTTCTTAGTTTTTGTAGATTAATTATGTCTTTTAGTTCACTTGCTTAGTTTTATCTTGGGAGCAAAGGATTGAAACTTCCATTTCTATGTAGTAAGAACCATTATATCTATCTATTTGGTGCTTTTGCTATTGTGCATTTATTGAGCTTTGAATGTGAATTGTTAATTGCATTGATGTTGTTGGAAGCTTGGGTTTGTATGATTACTTGTTAGGGTTGGGAGAAAGTAGCTAATTCTCTCCTCTTTTAATGTGGAATCCAAGAGCATGAGTTAGAGCTTCTTAAATGATGTTGGTGTGTTGATAATTGCTAGATGAATGTGATGATGTCGAACTCATTGTCATGTTTGTTTTAGGTAGAAAATGAGACAAGTTTATGAATGTCGATCGTTCTTGACTAATCTTGTGTAAATGCATGAATTGGTTAAATGCTTAGATACGGTGTAGTATTTATAAGTGTTGCCAAGCTTGTTGATTCTTCGTGCTAAATGCCATTAATGGGATACTCTTAGTCCCAAGGGAGTCATTGGTGAGGTTTGACAAGAGATGTCGAATTCACCCTTGCAAACTACTATCTAAGAAGGATAGAAGATTTATCTTCACAACAAGTAGTTGAAGTAGTGAATAGATTGTTTCACTCGTTCTTGAAGCCTTTATTATTTAGCATTTATGTATTCTTGATGCTATATTTCACTTCATTTATGTCATGGGTTGTTTGAGAATAGGAAGTGTTTTTATGATTTAAGTGTTCAGGTGTTAGGAAAGTGATGAATTCCTTAGCTCCTTTGCATGGAAATCTATGAACATGAACTTAGAACTTCTTGTGCATAATGTGTTGTGATTCTTGCTAGATAAGTATGTTAATGTTAAGCCAAGTAATGAATGTGATAGAAAGAGTGAATGGTTCAATGATCTACATTAGGTTTGGAAGTGGATATCAATTGCCCCCAAGGCTTTATCTTTGTAGTTTTAAACCCCTTTTTCTTAGTTTTGTTTGATGATTAGCCTAGTTACTTGACTTTGCTAGTTATCTTGTCTTTTTAATTTCATAACTTAGAACCACCAAACAACCAAACCCCCCCCATTTACATGCTTTTATATGTATGTGTGTATATATATATCTACTCCTAGCCTAATATCAACCTTTTGTGTCTAAACGCTTAGGAAAATCCCTCTTCTTCGTGGACGACCCCGACTTGCCGTTATCTACTTAGTTGTAGATATTAAGCATTTAGGGCTTTTAAATATTAACTTTGAGAGGTACGGCGACGGCCTCCCATTTACTATTCTCATTTGCAGGCATCTTCTTACAAGTATTCTTTCAGTTTTTCTCTATCGAGCGATCCAATTTCCATCACTTTCCCCAGAAAATCAGTAAGTTCTTTCATCCATACTCTCATTCTAATCTTTTCATTTCCTCCCCTTTAAATCATAGCCCGCTCCGGTGAGGGTCCCACCTACGAGAAACTTTTCGGTGAAGTTAGGATAGGCGAGACGGGGGTTAGTACATTGGAGAGAACCATTAGCGATTCAGAATGTACTCATTCTAAAGAACTCCAGTACGATTCAGATGTTTGAGAGGCCGTATCTGAACAAATTGCTAACAATCCTCAGGATGAATGGGTTTTACCAATAACTGATATGCCTCCTCAAGATGCTGTTGAAAATTGGCCTCCAGGCATGAGCAAGTCCTACATAAGGAGGTCCCCTACGAGCGGAAAGATTAGCTTCTACCCTCCTCCAAATCCAGAGCATGAAGCCATAGAGGCGGAGGGAGATACACCTCCTTTAAGGGATAAGACAATTCTCGAGGGGGAGGAAGTACCCTCAAATGCACCTCGGGTATTTCCTCTGGCTAGACCTTCTCAAAAGAATAAGAAAGGGACTTATCAAAGTTTAAGGCTAAAAGATTCACGGAGGGAGTCCCCAGTTCCAGTAGTGGGGACCGGTATGTCCAAAATTTTGGACTCAATCCCTCATAGTCAACGAATAGCCCCGGATACCGATTTCAACCCTTTCCAGAGGGTGATACCCCCATAACCTTCTCGAAGGAAGATTGTCCATCTCTCTTAGACACCTTCGTTGCGGGCTCACCTTTCCCTTTCTGCCCTTTTTTTTCCAAATTCCTTAAACAATCCCAAGTGAGCCCTACACAAGTCCACCCCAACGTTTTGGTGATCATTATGATGTTCTTGACCAGGTGTGACAAGTTTGGTATTAAACCCAGTTATAAGCTGCTTCGCTTGCTATACTTCATGTTCTACAGTGAGCGGTCTACTGATATGATCATCACGTTTATCAACCGAGAAGCACACTATAATGTTTTTAGCATTCCTGGAAATTTGAGCGAATGGAAAAACTGAAAGAAGGTATTTCGTTTGATAGTAGGAGATATTGAGTTCCTCCGTGGAACTAGGGCGTACGAGTCGAGTCCCCTAAACCTGGGGAATATGTCTGCCCAAATGCCTTCAAGGGGGATAGTCAAAACTTGATGTCCAGCTCCCTCAATTACAGCCTCTTCAACTACCCCAACCCCCGGATTGGCGGCTTTGCATTCCCACCTAGAGTTTATGAAGAATATGTGTAAAACATACTCCAGAAGGATATAAGAAAGAGGAGAAGAGAACCTGAAGGCCCCAGAGGTGGCCCTCGCCTCGAGACCCCTGTTATTAACTCTAGGCATTCAGGACCCTCTGAAGGTGCCTCAATAGACATCTACTTCTCCCGTTTGTTGTGTTATTTGGTTTATCACCCTTTACTGACTCTCTCTATCTTTCCTTTTTTAGTGGGTCTCGCTAAAGGCCTAAAGAAATGGAAGCTCTGGAAGTAGGGTTAGGCTCGTTCCAAAGGTGAACAGCCCTCGAATCTAGTGTCTCCCCTCTCAAACCCAGCTTCCCCTCCTGCAGTAGGCCTTGAAAGGCCTATCTCAACCATTGGTGCTGAGCAATCACCTCACACTAGGAACGTTTGTTAGAGGGCAAGGGCGAACAACAATACTATCGATCCCTCGTCATCAAGACCGCTCATGGGATCACATGGTGCGAGGATGTTCATCAATAATCTCCACCCCCTCGAATAATGCGACATCTGTATTCAGG
Organism: Rubia yunnanensis; assembly: GCA_037428765.1. NCBI lineage: Eukaryota > Viridiplantae > Streptophyta > Magnoliopsida > Gentianales > Rubiaceae > Rubia > Rubia yunnanensis. Next base: position 40,340,118 of record CM075061.1, on the reverse strand, counting down.
ATCGAGCATCACCTTTCAAAGATGGTATCTATACCTTAGGTTCTTTTCCATTCCACCCCCTTTTATTCCTTTCCTCTCTTTTTTTTATACATTTATTGGAGCTGAATTGTTTTTTCAGGCTTCCCAAATATTCCATGAGGCCACCGAGAGAATGGCAGCCTTCTTTTCCCTTTCCTCTGCTGGCGAAGGTAACATCCGTGAAGAGCTCAGCAAAAAGGATGATGAGATTTTACAGTTAAGGAAATCTCTCGAGGATAAAGATAAGGTGCTCGAGGATAACGATAGAGTGCTCGAGGAAAGCGATAGGGCGCTTGGAGAAAAAAAAAGCTTCTGGAAGGGGAGAGGCAGGGTGTTGATGCAGAGATGTGTCAATGGACGCTAGAGAATGACACCCTCGTGAATAGGGTTCAAGATGCTAGGGATCTGGCTGTGCAAGTTGAACTGCTCGAGGCCTTCAAACACAAGCTGTTGAACATCCCTGAGCCACTTCATCTATTCTTGGATCTCCTAGATATGGCCAAGCAAATTAGCCGTAGTGAATTAGCCGAGGAAATTTTAAAGCTACAAGTGTCCGCCTCTCTATCTTAAGATCTGGCCAAGTAGGGGGATGAACTGGTTAATCCAGAGATCGAAACCACTCTGGATGCGAAGTGGGATGAGGCTATCAAGAATAACAGCCTTCGTTTTGCCTTTTTGGATTTCATCAAGTCGAAAGGGCAGTTCTTCAATGCTGAGGGGATTCATGCGATCCCCCTTCCAGAGGCTACAGACGCATCTCTTGAGCAGGATTCTGCCACTGGCCGAGTGGAAGAAATGATTGCTTCCACATCGAAGGAGGATGATTCTAGGGTTGGTCCCTAATTGTAATTTTAAGTTTTATTTATTTTTACTTAGGGCCCCTTGATTGTAACCCCCATTTTTTAAAAACTTTTAGTATCAATAAAAATACATTTTTTGTCACAACTTATGGATTTTACCTTTGTTTTCTTTTCGTAGTATAATTCGTTGAAAATGGTGTTAGAAGGCGCTTGTGAGGAGCTTTCAAGTGCCCATAAAGAGCTAAATGAGACACACAAATAGCTAGTGATCGCCTTTCGAGATCTTTCTAAGTGTAATCAAGAGAAGGATTCCTTGAAGGACAAGCTCCACCAACTCGAAGCTGAAATGAAGCTGTGGCAATCTAAAGACCATCCCACTTTTAAGGGGTTCGTTAAGGATTTCTTTAGCAAAGAATTTAATGGTACTTACCCCTTAAAAGTGGTCAAGGGTCGGGATCTTGCTGATGAAGACTTAGAAGAATTAATGCGTCAAATTTATTTGAAGTTTGGTTCTCCAAGGTCCTGCCTTGCCACTGTGACTAAGCTTCCAATAGTGGAAGGGCGCCTAATCAGTTTCTTGGGAAAAAATCGCAGACTGGTAGCCCAGAGGGAATTACTTTCCAAACAACATCTATTAGCTCAACACAGAGTGTCTAGCCTTGAAGAGGAATTGCTCGCTTGGAAGATAGCCAACGAGGATCCCCCTTCTTCAAGCGAACCTCCTCCGGCCACTCGAGGGAGCCCCTCGGGCGAAGATAGCTCTTTCGTGCAATCGTTTTTATCCTAAAATGAAAAAATTTCTGGGGAGATCGTGGCCTGGAAGATACAAGCTACAGAAGTGGAGCAGCATCTCGCTGATTATGAAGAAAAAATCGCAGCACATGAAGTGAGCCTTCCACATGCTTTCCCACGGCATTCCCTCCTCCTACTTAATAAGCAATGATAATCTACCAAATTTTCTACTTAAGGTGGCTCAGTACTGGGTGGAAGAAGTTAACATTCATGAGAATGGGTCTCCTCGGCAGAAAAAGACTTTTGATCTCATTCTCGATTAGCTGGCAGAGCTGAAGGTAAAGAGATTCACCCTCTCGAGCTTTCGCTCTGCCCCTCAGCCATAAAAGTCTACTACCAAGGAGGCTAATCAGCATCTTGTCCCTTCAAGCAAAGTTACCCAAGGATCTTCCTCAAAACATCGCAAAAGTGCTGGGTCATCCTCGAAGGATCCATTTGAACCTTCCATGAAGAAGCGGTGTAAGACCGTCGCTATTCTTAATCCCTCAAAATATCCCGTAGAGGAAAAAATGAAGAATATTAGATGGGCCGCCAGTATAAAACTTGAAGAACTCAAAGAAATAGAGGCAAATGTGAAGGAGCTAGGAGAACCTATCTCCACTGAAGAATTGTTTCTGGCGGGATTTCCTCCCACTAAATAAATATTTTTAAATGAATAAAATTAGATAGTTTCTTGTACCAATATTGTATTCCTAATATGTTTGTTGAGGTTTGAATAAATAGCCCATATTCTTTCCGTCTCTTATAGTTTACCCCTCGGATATGAGCTCCCTGTGCAATTTTCTTAGGCGGAGCAAAATACAAATATCTTTGGTAAGTAGGAATGAAGTAATTTAGAGACACAAGAATTTTACCCAGGTTCGGTGTTTCCACATACATCCTGCTATCTCGCCTACTAGTTTATCATTTCAAGATTACAAGATGGTCTTCGAGTGCCGCTTTAGAGAAAACCTGTTCGAACATTAGCCATAGCTGGAAATATCATCTAGAGAGCTGCTTTAAAGAAACCCACTCAACCATCAACCAGAGTTCCGCTTTAGAGCAAACCACTCGAACACCAACTAGAGTGCAGCTTTAGAGCAAATCACTCAAACATCAACTAGAGTGCCTCTTTAGATCAAACCACTGGAAATTTAGCCGTAGCTGGAAATATCATCTAGAGCACCCCTTTAAAGCAGCCTGCTTGAAACATCAACCATAGTGCCTCTTTAGAGCAAACCACTCAAACACCAAGTGCCTCTTTAGAGCGAACCACTGGAACATCAACTAGAGTGCCGCTTTAGAGCAAACCACTGGAACATCAACTAGAGTGCCGCTTTAGAGAAAACCACTCGAACATCAGCCATAGTTGGGAATATCATCTAGAGCACCATTTTAAAGAAACCTGCTTGAACATCAACCAGAGTGCCTCTTTAGAGTTAACCACTCGAACATCACAATTGGTAGTATTTTCTCAAGTTGGTAATGTTCCACCTTCTAGGCACTCGAACCCCGTTCATCTACTCGAGAACATAACTTTCTCTCGGGTGCAGTTCAATCACTTTATAAGGTCCTTCCCAATTTGCAGCTAACTTCCCCTCGGGTTCCTTTATGCCTTTCTCATTTTTTCTCATTACCAAGTCTCTCGGGCTAAACAACACCTTCTTTACCCTTATGTCATAGTATCTTCTGACCCATTCCTTGACTTTAGCCTCGTGTAGAGAAGCTAACTCTCTCTTTTCCTTTACCATATCCAAATCCAGACATCGATTTTGTTGATTGACTGTCTCATCTGCAGCAGCCATCATCCTTGGGCAAAGAACTCCTATTTCTGCAGGAATTACTGCTTCCGAGCCATATACGAGACTATAAGGCATTTTCCCAGTAGTGGCAGACTCATTTGTTCGATATGACCATAATATATCGGGTAATTCCCATATCCAATTACCTTCCGCCCCCTTAAGGCATGCTCGTATTCCATTTACTATTGTTCTGTTGGTCACTTCCACTTGCCCGTTAGCTTGGGGTGGTAAACAGATATCATCTTTTTCTTAATCTGATATTCCTCGCACCACTTCTTGAAGGGATCCTGAGCAAATTGTGTTCTTTTTCCGTAATGATCATTCTTGGAATTCCAAAACGGCACACAATGTTCTTCCAGCAAAAGGAGATGATAGCTTTTCCTCTTATGTTTGTTAAGGGCTCAGCCTCGCCCACTTTGTGAAATATTTAACACCTACTATTAGGCATCTGAACTTCCGTAGAGCTTCAGGAAAAGGGCCCACCAAATCAATCCCCCATTTGTCAAATAGCCACGAGCTATAGATGCTTCTCATTTCTTTTGGTGGGATATGTGTTATAGGTGCATGTCTATGGCATTGATGGCAAGCCTGAATGTATCGGTTCGCGTCCTCGAACATCATCGTCCAATAAAACCCCGCTCAAATGAGCCTCCTCGCCAGGAATCTGGCTCCCTGATGGCTACCACATACTCCTGTGTGAACCTCTCTTATGAGGTAATCATCCTTGTGAGGGTTAACACATCGAAGTAATGGCTGCAAATAACCTCTTCTATACAACCCTTCTTCTTGCAACATATACATTGGAGCCTTCAACCTTATTTTTGTAGCATCCACCTCATCATCTGGCAGTACACCCTCTCGAAGATATGCCACGAATGGTGTTATCTAGGAGTCTTTCGCTTCAATTGCCATCACTACAGGTTCTTCAAAACTTTGCCTACTCAAAGTTACCATGAGGAGCTACTGCTAGGATTGGGTTCCCAATTTTGAAGAAGCGAGCTTACTTAGAGCGTCCGCTTTATGATTGCTTTCCCTCGAAACCTGTGTCAAAGTATAAAATTTGAAAATTTTTAATAGGTTCTTCACTACCTCGAGGTACCTCTGCAGGTTACGCTCTCTGGCCTCGTACTCCCCATTCACCTACTTAACCACAATTTGAGAGTCACTGAAAACCTCCAATTCCTCCATCTGCAGCTCCTTTGCGAGGCGTAATCCAGTGATCATTGCCTCATACTCAGCTTCATTGTTAGTTGCTTTGAATGCAAAGTTCAATGCATAAGGATAATCTCTACCATTGGGACTAGTTATTAGGACCCCGGCTCCACTATATCTGTCATTGCCTTGTTTCCTCATACTGAATGGGATCCAAACATACCTCAAGGGGTTCTGTATTCTCCAATATAAAATCTGCTAGCGCCTCCCCTTAATCGCAACTCGAGGTTGATACTGGACATCATGCTCTCCCAACTCCTCTTCCCACTTCATCATTCTTCTTGAAATCTCTGGCCTTAGCAGGATCTATCAAATGAGGTGGTTCATGAGCACCACTATCTTATGTCCCTAGAAGTAGGGCCTCAACCTTCGGGCTGCATGTACGAGGGATAGAATCAACCTTTCGAGAATCGTATACCTTGTATCCATCCCTTGCAAGGCACAACTAACAAAGTAAATAGGATGTTGAACCTTTTCTTTTTCTTTTACCAGAGCTGCGCTGATTGCTAGCAGCGACGCGGAAATATCTTATTCTTGTTTGGTTTCATCAAGGTGAGAAATGTCCCCAAATGTTCTTTTAACTGCTTGAATGCCTTATCGCATTTTCCATTCCACTCAAACTTCTTTGCACTTCGAAGCATATCGAAGAAGAGCAAGTGCCTCTCCGCCCCCTTCGATAAGAACCTGCTTAATGCTGCTAGAGACCCTGTAAGCTTCTGCACATCCTTTATCGATTGTGGGGTTTTCATTATCCTCAGAGCTTCGACCTTTTTCGGGTTTACATTGATCCCCCTCTCTGAGACTATGAATCCTAGAAACTTCCCTACCCCCATACCAATAACACACTTAGACGGGTTTAACTTCAAATTAGCTTCATAACCTTTTCTTTTGACCACCATGTCATCCCCATAAATTTCCATATTCTTCCCTACCTGACCCCTGAACAGTCTATCAACCAGCCTATGATAAGTAGCCTCAACATTCTCTAACCCAAAATGCATCTTCTTATAGCAGTACGTGACCACATCTGTAATGAACAATGTCTTTTCCCTGTCTTCTTCCGCCATAAGGATTTGATGATACCTCTTATGCGCGTCAAAGAATGCCAAAATTTGATATCAAGTGATGGATTCCACCAGCTTGTCGATTGGAGGTAACAGGTAACTATCTTGGGGGCGATATTTATTTAAGTCATTAAAGCCTACACACATCCTCCATGCTCCATCGTGGATCCAATCGAGATTGAATACTTCCCCGATTATGTCTGCCCTCAATAACTTCTCCACCTCTTTTTTAATAGCCTCAGCTCTTTCGGGTGTGAACACTCTTCTCTTCTACTTCACTGGCTTAATCGAAGGGTTAATGTTCAATCTATGTAGTGCGAGACTGGAAGGGACCCTCGCCAGGTCAGATGTATCCCACGAGAACAAGTCTCCATACTCTCCTAACAACTCTTTCAATATTCCTTTCACGTCCTCAGGAATCAGTTTCCTAATAGACACTGATCCTTTATCTCGGATAGGTATCTGTATTGTATCAGCTAATCCTGCCTCTGCGTGTACTACCGCTACATCCCTTCGCTTCCTCGCTTCTTGTATCGGCGTGAGGTTACCCTTTTTGGCCACAGTTTGATCTCCTCGAATGGATGACACCCTCTTCTCAGTTGGTAACTTCATCATCATGTGATAGGGTGACCAGACCGCCCGAGTCTGACACATCCATGGCCTTCCTAAAATTACATTATAAGGGGAAGGTGCATCTACGATAGCAAAATTACACCAGATGGTCACACCCTTATCGCCATCTGCTACTCGAACGGGAAATGTTATCTCTCCTACGGGGAATATCAAATTCCCCATCAATCCTGATAAAGGGGAAACAGAGTTTTTCAAATTTTCACGCCCTATGTCTAACTGGTCGAAACACACATGAAACATCACTTCTACCCCACTTCCATCATCAACGAACACCCTTCTGATCAAGGACGTTCCAATAATGGTTGAAATTACCATAGGATTCACATGGGGCATTTGGGCCAGCACAACATCCGCTTTCGAGAGAGTGACCATCTCATCCTGCTGAAACCTCTTATGATAGGGCTCTTTCGCGGGAACCCTTCGAGCTTCAGCTCTTTTAACAGCATTCGAGGATCTCTCTCACACCATGCCATTGATGACGTTAATTACCCTTCAGACAAGTGGATTTTCTCCATTTTGGTTTCCTTGATTTCCCCCCTGTTGCTCCTAGGGTCTATCCTGCCTTCTTTCCTGCCCTATGTCTTATACCACCTGTTCTTGAGGCCTTCTATCTCTTCTACCCCCATTGTTTTGATTGTTTCTTCTATAAGGCTGCCAGTGGTTCTTCCAAGTCCTCGAGGGGCAACTTGGTTCCTATGTCCCTGTCCTAGAAATCGTCCTTCTCGTTCACATCTCTCAATCTCCATCCTTAACTGCATACAATCGTTTATGTCATGGCCGTAATCCCTGTGATGATCACAGTATCGATTTATTGCTCTCCGGGCTGCCACCAAGTTGTGCAAACTCTTCAAGGGTGGGGGTGTTCGGAAAAAACCTCCACGTATGCTTAAAATCTGTGCAGGGGTATCCCTCCAAGCATTGGAGGAAATGGATTATACCTCTCGAAAGGTGTTCTTACGGGTTCGACCGGCCTTTTTCCTCTATGCTCTACATTTCTTCTTTCTTTCTCTATAAGACTATCTCTTTTCTTTCTAGTTGCCTCCTCTACCCGCGAATACTGTTCCACGACCTCCTGAACTTTTTGCAAAGTCTTTGGGGTGTTGGTACACAGTTTCTTGTATAATTCCAGGTCATGCATCCCCACCAGGTACCCCTGGATGACCTCATTCTCCGTTATTTATATCACCCCCAAACTCTCGTCTACATACCGGTGATAGAAGGTTTTCATGCTTTCTCCTGCCTTTTTCTTTGTCTAGTAGAGTTCTAACAAAGTTTTGGTAAACTTCTTCTTTTGTACATACTGGCTCAGCAATGCTCCGCTTAAGTCCCGGTACGATCGAAGTGAGCCCCTTGGTAGCTTATTAAACAACTCATGTGCCTTTCCCCGCAAGTAGCTACCTACCATCTTGCATGTCAATTTCTCATCAAAGTCCCTCGAACTCAACAAACCCAAGAATGTCTATATGAACTCTTGAGGGTCAGTTTCGCCACTGTACGTGGGAAGTCCTTCTGGGGGCTTCACTTCTATTAGCCATCGAACCCTAGTGATCACTGAGCTAAAAGGAGACCCCGCAGCCTGGCCCAGGGGCCGATCAACCTATCCAATTCCTTTCTTAAAGATTCACTTGCATCCGAGGGGGTTCGAGATGCCCCCCGGATGGGTTCAGCCCCCTATCATAACCACCCAACTGTAGCATATAGAGAGGTTGGGCTCCTCCGTATCCCGGGTTCATCCAATGCTATCCGAGATTCGTGTATGCTGGCGGCGAGGGTGGCTGGACTTAAGGATTGTACAACCCCTGACTGATTCCCATACTCCCATATCCTTGTGTGCCAGAAGAGGCCATTATTCCATATGTTGTTCCTAGACCGGCCAGATCGAGGATAGAAACAAATGAGCCTAGCGGAGGTAGCGTATACACGGGACCGTAGGAGTAACCAGGAATAGAAGCCGGGGCCTAGCCTGTAATGGCTCTCCAGCATATCTCTAATAAGGGTAGGCTATCGGGGGTTAAGAAACCCACCCCGTAGTTATTCTCAAAGGTGAGGGCGGTAATACCCCCACTGTGACTCTATCATCCCTCGGAGCTCATTCCACATCTTGATTTGGGGTCGCCCTCCCCACGTTCTTATTTCCTTACCCATGTTGACCATAAGCTTCCATACACGAATCTCCTGAAACTTCCATAAACCTTCCATCCCTCGAATCAGCCACCCTTTCTAGCAGGTAATTGGTGTTTGCTTGTCTTTTCTCTCCCATTACTTCCAGCATCCTCAAAGGCCCCGACACATCGTTTTGGACTGGCACCAGGGGATTCACGCCCACCGCCACTGAGGTCCCCCCCTTGTGGCCTACGCCTATATTAGGCTCCGCTCGCAACTCTGTTCCCGTCGTTTGAATATTAGCCATTTCGCTATCATCGATACGGATAACATTTTCTCCTCCTGGATTCTCCGATGTTAACCTTGGTGGAGATGCAGCCCCAGCACATATTGACCTTAATCGTTCACTCCTTCGAAATACCGTGGACATAAACCCTCAAAATCCTTGATCCGGCTTAGACGTCCTCACAGTAGGCACCAGTTGATGCATCTTTGACCACCGACCGGTTCGTGGGCTTGGGTTCTTCTTGAACTAACCTGCAATTAAACTGTCACTGGGGTTCCAGGGGTCAGCAGCGTCCAAATATGATTAAGACGTAATGAATTATAAGTAAATGCGTACCTTGTATTTATACCTCATGTCCTAAATAACGTTCTCCTTAATTAACGCCCTTAATTACCCATGAACGTGGTAATTAAGCTAGGGTATTAAATATTCCCTCAATCAGACTAATATACCTTCGGCCCAATAATTTTCTTGGGCTTAACCTCTATCACAAGGTTTATAGCTAAATGTAATGTATATGCAAAAATAGAGATATATTTATGTTTGAATAAATAATAATCAAGTCAACATGCTTACATTAAAAGTCTTTGGAAAAGTCGATACTTACAAATTTTTTATAGGTAGAGAATCACAACTTAAACCATCTGCTAAGTACTTAAACAACCACATCAACCGAAAGAAGCTTCAAACATGCCACTAGGAAGTGTGCCCCATAAAAACTTTGACTGGAGTCATTGTTGGACATATATTGATTATATCATATGGAAAATCAAATAACAAAATTGAACGAGCAATTAATATATGCAAGAATAATAATTTTTTATTAATTATTCAAGTATACAGTCGAAAAGCTTAAATTATAAATAATCAAAGCATAAATCATGTTTCAAGTAATCACAAATTGATGGAGTCACGAGTAACACTCGCTGCCCTTGAAATGAATGAGTCCCGTCGTGGACATCGTTCCCTAGGATAAAACCATCGCAGGTAACAATTAACACGTAAGAGTTACCTGGGATTCATGCAAGGCCCGAAGGACTATCACCTCGACAGAGCACCAAATGGAAACTTCGAGAAAGACAGACAGAAGACTCAAGTTTAGAATAAATGAGGAACTTGAGAATGGTGCGAATTTTCTGACTGACTTAGATGCTCTATTTATACTACTCTAAGAGACCCTAATCATGGAAACATGATATTCTGATTTTCTGTAATTAGAGAAGAATATTCTCCAATCACCAACTCACCAAATCCGAGACATTCCATGAATACTCGAATCATATCTGCTGGAAAAGGAAGAAATATTTGTACAAATATTCTTCATCATATTAAATATGGTAAACCGCATATTTATTTAAGACAAGATATCTCACAAAATATAGAAGTATTTTGTTCTTATCTCTTAAGAATTACACACAAGTAATTCCATATATACTATGCGGTTGGGCCTTCATAAGACTTCCATGCGATCCATACGCATTTTGGACAGTCCAGAGAAAATTACCTGGGCCAATTTTCGCCCATTTTTTTCCTCTTTCAAGAGTGAAATTAAAACATTCATATCTCATTCACCCTTGATCCGTTTTGAGAGTTTAAATAGTCGATTTTATAGTACTCGCGGAGGAGAACCCAAAAATGACATCCATTGACCCAAAATCCATTCGGGTCCCACTCTAAACGAAGCCCAAAAAGTTGACGAATTTCAACCTTTTAACCATCATTTTCCAACAATCCCCCACATGAATAGATATTGATGTAGGAATCAGAACAATCACGTCAGACACAGAGTTTGACTTGGTGATAGATTCATTTCGACGGCATAGATGCTGCATAGGATAAGTAGGTGTCACCCTTTGAACTTTCCCTTGAGAGAGTACACTTAGCCCACTGGTTAGGAAGTAGACGCGATGTCCTTGAACTTCCCCAACCGCTTGTGTGAACGACAATGCACTTCCCACAGACATCTTTCCTAGCCCTTGCGCTTTCCTCGGTTGTGTCCATTAATCAGGCCATGGCACACGCCTAGTTCTGTAAGGTTTCTAAAGAATTGCGTCCCAACAATTCCCTTTCGAAGCGGCCACACTTCTCGCTTACATAGGTGATTCTTGGCGTAAGAGCAGTTCCGCAAACTATTGTGCTCTTTCGAGTACTACATACTCGATGCCTTGAATCATTAAAAGCAATTTAATGCTTAACCTCCATTCACATCACTGTTTCTTCATCATAGGAATAAGACAGGAGGTATGAAACCCCCATAGTGATCGCGATGGGTCTTTGCAGTTTAGTTGTCCCTTTGAACCTAGATCTTGGGATCTCCAGTCACATAGGTTGGGTGTCCACGTACGTAACCCACCATTTATTGGACTTAGTCATATTCCTTTCGATGAGTTCTCAACTAACTCTCGATTCAATTTCTTCGTCAAGAAATCGATTGAATCCTTTCGTCAAAGAATAAAAACTCTTATCATATTGACCTTACGTAGTCAATATCGATAATTCTCATAGAGAGTAGTCGTCCAATGGTAAAGTGTCTATGTCGACACACCATCATCAATATGGCTTTAAGCTACAAGCTTTACGCTACACCAATACGCATAAAAATGCTTTGGTCATCCTAGGGTATATCTTTTCCAATTTTTTCCTAACACAATGGACTTAGATTCCTCTATGAATCTAGCAAGAGAGAACCATTTCTCTACACAACTCAAGCCATATCCACGAGTCTCACACACAGCTAGTTTCCAGTGATCTTTTCTAGATTACTCGTGTATCATCTTACTATCCATTGTAAGAATTGTCTAATGTGCACTTTAATAAGTACAACAGACTATCAATGACTCTTGAGTTCTCTTCTTAAGAGACACCTCACTTTTACAAAAAAAATAACTCATAATGTTTAGAGTCATTCCATTGAATACGACATATCTCCAAGAGACTCAATCATCGTATCAATTTTTTCTATCAATGAGAAAACCATTAATTCAAAGACATAAATGACATGGTCATTTTTCGTGCCCCTTAGCATATCCGCCTTCATCAAACTCATTGATTTAATATCACTGGCTAAACAACAATTAGTTTGGTCACATGATGGGTCATTTAGGAGCATTGAGCTTATCATTTTGCTCCATTCAGATTTTAATATCTAAATCTCCAAATAACCATTTAGGTCCATTAGATGTACTTCTAGCTTTCACAAAGCTTTGATAGCAAATACCATCACCCTTGGACTCATTCTCACGTCTAGAGAACACCCATCAAGTACACAAATATACTTACTAATTGTTCAAATCTACTAGTACTCTAGTGATTTGCACTCATGGTAGATCAATCTCTCTATTGATCACCACTTTCCACAAAAATTATTTCATGGAATCTCGTTTCCTTCGTTGGTTTATCCCTGATCCTTAATGATTTCATCTATTGACTCTTAAGTCCATTTAAGATAAATCAGGATCTTTAACAGAAACTTCCACAAAATACACTTTCCATCAAGATATATTTCTAGTTTCTGCATAATATTTCTTGTGAATTTCAAGAAATTGATAGCACTTCAACATTGTGCATATCTAGTAAAGATACTGTTTAAGTATTCCTTTTTCTACATTCGCAATATGCCAACCCACACATTCGAAAGAACTTTTAGGATGGCTCTATGAGGAGCTTTATTTTCCTCCTTCTTGGGGTATCTTATTTAAAAGATCGCCAGCCAACTTAAAGGCTCCCCCACAACGCTTGATCATTTCTAGCAATGATCTTGCAAATGTCTACATTGTGAATCACATTTCCCAAAGGATTCTATGTATTCACATCATGGCCACAGATAACCTCATATGTTTTCTATGCATCACGTAAGTGGTTTCGTTAATATACAAACCCAACTTACTAAAAGTACGTGTGTTCAATAATGAATCAAACACTAGGTTCTTACCCATAAAATTTCTTTAGGGCTTGATCCTTTCAACAATCAAAACACCTTCATGTATTGATCTTTTATCGTGAAAGTCTCTCTTATTCCTTCAACTCCCTTGGAATTAGAGATAACTAAACTTTCCGATCTCAATTAATCGTTCTTCCTCGCATGACCAATATTACAACCGATGTAGTATCAATCAATCGAGGATTCGATTAACTCTCCCTAGGGCGGAGTGTGAGTTTACCAACTCCACACAATTTCATGCCCATTTTAAAGCCAAGTTTCAGTACAACTGAACTTTACTTTCAGACTACTCAAATCAAACTTGAGTGTCTTTATGCTCGAAACACATTCAAGTCTATTGCTCGACGCAAGTTTGAGTGCATTGCTAGACTCAATTTCGAGTTTACCCTTTTGGTTCGAGTTAAAGTCCTCCTGACTTGATCAACTTGATTCAAATTTCTCGTGGCGACTTTTTCACTTCAAGTACCTATCAAAATTCATATCGTCGTTGAATTTTTAGGTTTTCGTCTACCCCCCACATTGGGCTGGTTTTATTAAATATCCCCACACATGTTAAGTTTCTCAAAAACTCGTGTCTTGGGGTTCCTAGACCAAATGTCTTAGGATTACTCATCTCAGAATTCTAAGGCTTTCCAACCAAAAATATAGAGAATTGACCAAATGTCTTGGGATTCCATATCTCATGATTCTTAGATTTTTCAACCATAAATCAAGAGATTTGACCAAAAATCTCGGGATTCCCATTCTCAGGATTCTTAGTTTTCTCAACCAAATTCTTGAGATTTTCCCCTCAATTCTTTGATTACAAATAATCAAAGGTTTTTAGCATAGTCATGATAACTCATGCTTTAGGGTTTATACCATGGTTTACAAGAACCAATACCCTAGACATAGTTGTAAACTAATGTCTTCACGTTCACATTTATCAGGTCATACAAAATAACCAGAATATGTCGAACTTCGAGCTAATATGCTCTATCTGTGCAATCTAACATTGTCACTCGTGAGCCATATGCTCGTAAGCGATCAATCAAGATAGCCAATTATCGGGACAAGCCTTGTCAAACCTTTCATTGCATCAAAAGGGCACTTTCCCAAACAATTAATATAATTATAGCATATAAAGCATAACACAATTTTAGACACAACATAGATCTAAAATTTTTGTATATGCAGCTAAATCAAGTCCCTAAATGAACGAGAATACATCATGGATCAAATAACCCAATGTCACATACTTCATTCATGCATGAATATATTTCACTCTTGCCGAGAGATGTCATGTTTAAGTGCAAATGAAGTTTACCAATTTTTCGCATGCGATTCTCAGACGAAGCATATTAATCACTAGCAGCACATTTGCACACAAATATGGTTTAAATCTTTAACCAACATGAGCAGCCCACATCACCAAATTATTATACCATGCAAAATAGGTATTTCAACATTTGATTAACTATTTAAGCAAATACTCTAACATTTCAAGGGCTTCGGAAATTAAACATGTCTCATAATTTCCAAACATATGTACTGCTTTCATGTAATTGAATAATAATGTCTAATCCCATATTCTAAACTCATGGCATTTTTCTTTCCCGTAAATTTAATTCAATCTTTCATGCAAAGAATCAAATATGATTTCTTACCACATCAACATTTAATCTCATAAGCATGAATATCACGGAATTAGCATATTTCCATAATTACGCCATGTAATTTAACATACATGCTCAACTCATTTTCGCACATAATTAAGGGATTAATATAACCAAATTCATTTACTATCAAATTCGATAGCCTTAGTGTACTGGACATATATGTACAAATATTATTCACATAACACTCTTTGTAACAAAGTCTTGTTCACATCCAGATTCACGCAAATGGTTATCAAATATAATCCAAGCAATATATGTATATATATAGCATATGCCATGATTCACATTAATTAACGTGTCTACGTACCATAGTTTGCAAAACCGTGGTTACACTCTTGATTCTTTCATTTTGCCAAGCAAATCCTGCTGTATCTCCATGCCAAGTTTTCCTTCCAATAGATACAATCGTGTATACTCGGATTCACCAATGTGTACATACAAAAGATTTCCATCGTTAAATATATGTACAAATCTCAAATATCATAGTATAATATTTTAAATAATTATACATAACAAATTGCTCAATATGATTTTGTTATAAATAACCAAAACCATTAGCATGCACATTTTTTTCAAACATACAATTTCCATAAAGTATGCAATTAAATTCTCGGATAAATATGTCATGCAGATTAATAACCAAGCACGCAATCAGATTAATAAATATGGCATGCAAATAATATATGCTTATGATTGCAGCATATTTTTGACTACAGCATTACATGCATATTGATTGCATGGAAAATTTGGAAGTTTCTTGATCATATATTCTGGCACACTGTTTTGACGAAAGCAATATGCCATGTCCGTATGCAGATTATTTGGAATCAATATAATTCAACAAATTTCATTCGTTTCAAGACTGTTGGACATATATTGATTATATCATACGGAAAATCAAATAACAAAATTGAACGAGCAATTAATATATGCAAGAATAATAATTTTTTATTAATTATTCAAGTATACAGTCGAAAAGCTTAAATTATAAATAATCAAAGCATAAATCATGTTTCAAGTAATCACAAATTGATGGAGTCACGAGTAACACTCGCTGCCCTTGAAATGAATGAGTCCCGTCGTGGACATCGTTCCCTAGGATAAAACCATCGCAGGTAACAATTAACACGTAAGAGTTACCTGGGATTCACGCAAGGCCCGAAGGACTATCACCTCGACAGAGCACCAAATGGAAACTTCGAGAAAGACAGACAGAAGACTCAAGTTTAGAATAAATGAGGAACTTGAGAATGGTGCGAATTTTCTGACTGACTTAGAGGCTCTATTTTTACTACTCTAAGAGACCCTAATCATGGAAACATGATATTCTGATTTTCTGTAATTAGAGAAGAATATTCTCCAATCACCAACTCACCAAATCCGAGACATTCCATGAATACTCGAATCATATCTGGTGGAAAAGGAAGAAATATTTGTACAAATACTCTTCATCATATTAAATATGGTAAACCACATATTTATTTAAGACAAGATATCTCACAAAATATGGAAGTATTTTGTTCTTATCTCTTAAGAATTACACACAAGTAATTCCATATATACTATGCGGTTGGGCCTTCATAAGACTTCCATGCGATCCATACGCATTTTGGACAGTCCAGAGAAAATTACCTGGGCCAATTTTCGCCCATTTTTTTCCTCTTTCAAGAGTGAAATTAAAACATTCATATCTCATTCACCCTTGATCCGTTTTGAGAGTTTAAATAGTCGATTTTATAGTACTCGCGGAGGAGAACCCAAAAATGACATCCATTGACCCAAAATTCGTTCGGGTCCCACTCTAAACGAAGCCCAAAAAGTTGACGAATTTCAACCTTTTAACCATCATTTTCCAACAGTCATAACATTTTGCAAATCCCAGAGCCTAATAGAAGGGGAACATCCAAAGTGGTAGGTTTGTGGTTTGAATTAGCTGGTTAGTTGGAAGAGGTTATAAGTGTAGGCAAAAAGAAAAGGAATCAGATAGTTTTAGACTGCATTATTGTTTGGCTTAATTGACTTGGAGACTATCTACAAACTCTGATTGTATTATTTATTTTCAGGCCTGGGGAACCCAATAAAATACTCTCTCACCCTTGGTGAGTTTTCATTTAAAAAGAAAAAAAAAGGATAATACCATTTAGGGTGGTTAGTATTAGTAGGAAAATACTAATTTGAGAAGTTACAAATTGAGAATTATATATAGCCTAAAGAAGCAGACTTGAGTTACTTACTTGGTTCTTTTCTATGTTGAGGAAGAGACGCGTTCAGTCCTACACATTGTAGGAAATTTATGTAACTTGGGACATTCTTCTTGAAATTAAAGTGTTTTTCACCAAAAGTCTTTAAAATGGTAATTTCATACACTAGAGAACAGTGCTTTATTGCTTAGCAGCAATCACACACGAGAATCCTTCAATTTTACTTGAGAAAAGTCAGGGAAAATCTGACCTGAACCGTGAACGCAGAGAGGTTAGTTCTTTCAAATATATGATCTTTATCTCTTGAAATGCATGTCAATATTGTTGAACGAATAGAGGCAAGAAACTTGGATTAAATCTTGATCTTTATCCTACTTGATCTTGAGTTGGGAACAAATGAGTCTGGGTATATCTGTGCACGGTGCATGTCGTATGTGTACAGGAACTTGCTGGTTACCCGGCAACCCCCATTGAAGATGAGTTTATGGTATTTTACTATTACTTTTTTCATGTTTTTCTTGTGAACGTGGGAATTCTAACTTTTGCATATGTATGCCCATAGTTGGCATTTTCTAGTCGAGTGACTAATAAACTTATTTTAAATTATTTTATTAAAATGATTTAAAATCTTCTTAAAGATTTATAATAATTTTGGGGGTAGTAACTATGCATCAGTTACTAGTGTGAAATGAGTTACATTGCTATTTGAACAAAGCCATACAAAAAATGATTTCCCAAACCCCCTCGCTTATAATGTGCTTGCTCGACTCCTATTGGAGGAATGTTAAAAGAAAAAAGGTTTGAGCTTAAGCGTTGATGTGATTCAACTTGCACTTTTCATATATGAGTATCTGTTACTAGAATTTTTAGCTTAATGCAATTTTAGCAAGTAGCTAGATACCTCACTGGTGTTTTATCTGACATGATAATTGAAATTGGAGTCAGTGTTACATCAACCTGTTTGATCACGCAAGTTCCTTTACTACGAATGGGAAGATTGGTGCAACATGTGTTATTTATTTGAGGAGCTTTTGTAGTTAAGCCTCTCTATTACTTAGGATGGTTATTGATATTTCTCTATAATGACACACCATTTATTCCAAAATAAAAACAAATAGCTTCTTGCTGAAAATCAGGTAAAGTAATTTGGGCTTCAAAGACGCTGGAATATTTTGGATGTGCAAGATAACCTTTGTTGACAAAGGAGCTTTGTGGAGTTATTTGATTTTCATCACATAATTTGTGCTGGATTATTTGCGCTCGGTGCTTTCTTCAGGCATGACCTCAGTTGAAGTGCTAACCAGGCGCTACATTCTGTTTATAGATGAGTAGAGTTTTCCTAAGTGATTGGATAGTTCACTCTAATTGGTCTTTATATTATTGTTGCCTTCTTTCGAAAACAAGGAGGTTAATGTCCTTCAACTGATGGGGGTAGTGCATCCCGGAGAAAATCACCACCATAAATCGAAGAACGTCCCCCTCGATAACAGATTATTAATATGGTTGTTGCTCTTATTATCTTCAGAGGCTTATCAACTGAGCAATGCTATCATGTCCGAGTATTATTCACTTGCGTCGAAAAGACCAAGTTTGACAATTATTTTGCTTGTGCCGATCAGTCCAAGTTTGACTGTTTCGCTCCCGCTCTTAAGCGATGATTCGAGGACTCGAGCTAAAAGCTCTTATATATTATTCCAGCTAAGGCCGTAGACCTGAGTTATGAGCTCTTATATATTATTCCAACTAAGGCTGTAGACCTGAGCTATGAGCTCTTATATATTATTCTAGCTAAGGCTGTAGATTCAAGTTACAAGCTCCTGAAGATTATTCAGCTAAGGCTGTAGACTTGAGCTATGAGATCTTATATATTATTCCAGCTAAGGCTGTAGACTTGAGCTATGAGTTCTTATATATATTATTCCAACTAAGCCTGTAGACTCGAGCTACAAGCTCCTGAAGATTATTCTAGCCAAGACTGTAGACTCGAGCTAAAAACTATTGTATATCTTTCCAGCTAAGGCTGAGGACTCGAGCTAAAAGCTCTTGTACATATTCTGCGCTAAGGTTGATGAACCGAGTGAAAGGCTGATAAGCTGCACTCCTAATGTTAATTCCATTTTTATAGGCTATACGCTGCAATCAATGACAAGTGGTGGGCTGCATGCTTCGTACTTCTTATGCCGTCATTGCAAATATTAAAAATGAAATGAAAGCTATGCACTACACTCGAGTTACCTTTATTTTCAACATGGCATATAAATATGCTCGAGGGTTGGGTAAATCAAATGCAATATTCGAGGATGAATATAAATTTCAAAAATAATATAAAACTTTGTACATTAGTACATGAAAACTATGGGAATCGAAGGTCAGAGAGGATATTTATACTTGAGGGACCCCCTGACCTGAAGACAGTGAATATAGAATCCCTGGTACTAACCAGGACCCACTGGGGACATGGGGCTCTTAAATATTCCCCCCCTCCTCGAGGATGGGGGGCTGGGGTCTATTGACTCTCTTCCTCCACTAAGGGCTATTGAATTGTATCCTTAACATGGCTGCTATAGAATATTGTCCTCCATAGGGGGGATATTGAATATTATCCTCTACGGGGGGCCTATAGAATATTATCCTCCATGGGGGGCTATAGAATATTATCCTCCACGGGGGGGGGGGGGGGGGGGGACTATATAATATTATCCTCCACAGGGGGGATATTGAATATTATCCTCCATGGAGGGCTATAGAATATTGTCCTCCACGGGGGCTATAGAATATTGTCCTTCACAGGGGGCTATAAAATATTATCCTCCACAAGGGGATCCTCGGATATTTCCTCCCCCTTTCAAGGATGGGGGCTGGGGGCTATTACTTTTCTTCCTCCACATGGGGCTCTCGAATATTTCCTCCCCCCCTGTCGAAGATGGGGGGCTGGGGGCTATTAATTTACTTCCCCACAGGGGGCTCTCAAATATTTCCTCCCCCCTCTCGAAGATGGAGGGGTTGGGGGCTATTACTTTTCTACCTCCACAGGGGGCTCTCGAATATTCCACCCCTCCTCGAGGGTTTCTCAAAGAAGAAAAAACTGAACAAACAGTACAAATGGCAAAAAGGATGTGATAAAAAGCCTTCTATAGATGAGACGTTATCAGTAATAACAGTTTTCCTTCGAATAAGGGGGGTAGTGAACCCAAGGAGATGACTGCCAAAAGTCAAAGGATACCCTCCTCGATTCCATAGTCATTATTAAGGAATTATACGCCCATCGCTACATCTATGAGATTTATGATGACCTACATGCTCGGCGCTACACTTCAAACGATGACCCGCTCAACATTATCCCAATCTACATCAAATTAAAAACTCCGTAGACTTGATCGAGCAAAGCTACTTCAGGCATACCTCGATAAATATATAAATACTACAACACATCAAATAATTTATATGCTACATGGATAAACTCTCTTGAAGACCCTAGGAAAGGCTCGATGATGGAGTTTCATTAAGAATTACACCCCTGAGGTAAGAATCGCTGTGGAAGACCTTTAAATATTGTATCATGGGCTTCGATAGTCCCTCAAAGGCATTGATCTCTTCCTCGGCATTCTTGTGTCACTTCACCACCTCATTAGCGCGAGAATGAGACCTCCTTGCCTCATACGGTTGGGTGACTATTATTGCACCAGGATTCTAAATCCTCGCTGGCGTTGATTAAATCCCGGTTAACTCTCATCAATTCAAGGGTTGGTCATAGTGGAATGATAACAAGACTCCTCTAATGATTCCTTCAGATTCATACACTACAAAGGAAACAAAAAGACTTAGTCTTGGTAAAAGGGAATTAAGTGCTGAAACTCTTTAGTTTAGGTCATCTTGTTGGTGCAGACTTTGCGTAAAGAACAATGGAAATAGTGTTATTTGCTTTCTCTAAGCCTCGCTTATAAATCTCAAGCTTTTTTACCCAGCCGATCATCGATGTTGGGGGCTCGCTATTAGACTCCCCCTTTTTAGAAGAAAATGCGTAGCTCGGAAGAACAAGATTTTGAGAGACCCTTCAGGCAAGGGAGAAAAACTTGATATATTAGAGGATATGATCTTGAGAGAACTAAGGAATTCGTACAATGTTAATGCATTCTAAGTTAAGTTAATTCGAGTTATCGAAGATAGTCATCATGCCTCAAGCTCTCTGGGGGCTTTTGATGATACTCTTATGGATTTAGAGTTGGGCCGCAGCCCAACTCATTTCATAATATCTTTGGGTTAGCTTGGCTTAATAGGGTTTAGTCATGAATTCGACAAGATTTTCATTTAGTACGTATTTAATAAGAATTGAGGCTACAAGCCATAATTGTTAAGGTTTAATTAGTATAAATATGAATGTATGTCATTCATTTTGATTCTCAATATTATTACCTCCTTTTGAGATCAGTCGCTAACTTTACCATCAGAGGGCCTTTCCCCTAGATAATTCCGGGGGCTCAATTTTGCAAGTTATGGTTAAGAAGAGAGACACCGTCCAGTCGGGTTTGAGATGCATCACACCCCGTTAAGATGCCACTGCCACAACCTTTTTTTCTTCTCTTTTCTTCAAGTGGCCTTTGTCTTTTCTTTAAAAGTATCTTACATTCTCAGTCAATGTGGATCGCCTCGCTGCATCTTCTTTTTCTTCAAAACACTGAAGAATTGGAAATTAGAACTCAAACAACAATAATTTGATCAATGCCGGTTCAAAAATTATTTTATAACATCATGTACCATGGAAAATAGATGGGAACAGGTTTAAAATAAATAACAGGAGAGCTCTAAAGGTGATTTCTTCCTCCGAGATTTCTGGAATTGCCCCTCAATCAACTAGATTTCTTGCTAATTTTCTTCTGGCGCCACCATGATAGCGGAGCCTGAAAAAGCACCTCCTTTCTCCTATGCCCAAATACTAAATCGTACTCTCACCAATGCCCTCAAACCTACCGGAGCCCAATTCAATCCAAAACCCAAAATCAACCATCTCGGTGAACCAGGTATGATGTTTTCCGACGCTAAATGTGACCGGCTTGAAGTACCAATCCGCTGGACTTTGGTTGGAAAATTCTCACGAAGCAAACCTCAGATGGAAAAGGTCATAAAGGATTTTCAGAATGCCAGTTTCAAGGGCCATACATATATCAATCTGCTAGATAACAGTCAAGTTCTAATCCATTTCCATCAACCAGATGACTATTATAGGTGTTGGCTTCACAAAATTTGGAATTTTGGTGCCTACTCTATCTGTTTGACAAAGTGGACACCACCCTTTGATCCCAACACCGACTCTCTAATTGTTCCAGTATGGTTTGCTCTATACAGACTCCCACAATAGTTCTTTGACCAATGGGCGATGATAACTATCAAATGTTTAATTGGTACTGCAATCAAGGTGGACAAAGCCACTTTGAATAAAAATCGTCCCCATGTTGCTAAGGTTTATGTGGAGATTGATGTTACCATCCCCTGCGTGAAAAGGTAAGGATTGTATATAGGGGATCAGAATTCTGGCAACATGTTGAGTATGAGGGCCTTCCTGTATACTGCACTAAGTGTATGAAACTGGGTCATGTTTCCTCAGTATGAAAATCTGATCTGTCAAAAACAACTCATAATTTCTGGAGGCCTAAGGCAACCACTATCCCTAACCAAGACTCAGATAAAAACCTTGCATCTAATGATGAACAAAGAAGGTTTTTAGGTAATGGGGGCAAGGCTTCTTCTTCTGGTGTCTCAGCTTTGGAGAAAATTTATGTACCCCTGTTGAGAGGAAAAGCTAACAATGTATTGTAGGTACATAAAAGTGTCTCAGGAAAATGTGAGATTGATCCAACCAAAGGAAAAAACACAGATTCATTTGACACTCAAGAGCCTAATCTCAATAGGAAAAATGGCCAGAACACAGCTTCTGAACCGCAGGGATTGAGTAATGCAAATATCCCCTCTAATAATAAAGGGAAAGGTTCATTTTACTTCCCCAACTCAAAATGTTATAGAGACTGTTAGCAATGTTAATACTATTCCATCCATAGTGAACTTAGCTGTGCATGAACACTCTGCTACTGGTAATGTTTCAAATGGCAAAAATGCTCACATTGCTACTCTCTCTGCCAATGTATCTGAATCTATTAACTCTGTTGTTTATCCTTCCAATGTGAACTCAGCTGAGCTTGAACACTCTGCTGCTGTTACTACCTCAAATGGAAAAAATGTTAAGATTCGCCTCCCTCCTATTATAGCTTCTGAATATATTAAATCATTACCTGAGTGCATTGAAAAATTGTCTAATTTGGTCAATACAATTTTTGTTGGTCAAGAGATTAACTCTGCAAACCCATTTGGTCATTCTCCTATTCATGAAGTAGCACACCACAAAATAACTGAATCAGGCTCAGTTCTTCCTACTTAAAACTTAGAAAGCACAAAACAGAAATCTTGACAATCTTAATGAGTAATCCATTGAATTAAGTGCTAGTAACTCTCCTCTGATGTCTCCAGGCCAAAAAATCAGCCAAAAGATTGGAATGGCTTAATGCTGAACATCCAAAATCAATCCAATCCTCTCCAACAAAAGAAGATTTAATTAACTTTAAGGAAATCAAGCAAAGCCTAATTGAATCAAATAAGAAGTTCAACTATTTACTGAAACATAATGATAATCTTGAAACTCTAACCATTACAGATCAAAGAACTAAACCTAAAAAATATAACAAAAAAGACTATACAACAACACCTAAAACGGTTGCTACCCATTCCTCTTTGAACAATCTAAAGCCTTAACAATGATTGAAACAAAAATCCGTGTCTAGAATGCTAGAGGATTAGGTAATAAATATAAATTAGAATTAAAGACTTAAAAAAAATCAAAACGTAAATCTTTGTAATCATTGAGCCTATGCTCAGTAATGAAGAAATTAACTCAACCAAAAGAAGCTTAGGATTTCAACACTGTTTCTCAGATGCCAAGTGTAAAATTTGGATCTTCTGGGAAGGTGAAATTAACCTCAAAATCAATGAAATTGATGAGCAATTTATAATCTCTACATTCATGCATCCTTTGATGCAAAAAGGAATGTCAAATTGGCTTCCTATATGCTAAACACACCAATAAGGGAAGAAGGAAAATGTGGAACTCATTAGCAGCTCCCTTATAGGTGATTTCAATGTAATATCAAATCCTAATAAATACATTGGACCTTATGTACCAAATAATAAGGACATATATGCTTTTAATAAATTCATGAGCTACAATAACCTATCTGATATTCATGCATATGGTTCTTTATACAATTGGACAGGAATGAGGCCAAAGGGTAGAGTGTGGAAAACACTTGATAGTGGTTTATTTAAAAACATATGGTGGCAGATTTTCCAATCCTCTCATACTCAAACATTAACTAGAAATCAATCATACCATAGCCCCTTAATCCTACACATTTCAGAAAATTATAATAACACTGGGCCTAAACCTTCTAAATTTCTTAACTGTTGGATTAATCATCCTTCTTTCATGAAATTAACTGCAGAATCCTAGAATATCCATACAAATCTTTATGAGATGAAAAAAAATAGTTTTTAAGTTAAAAATTTTTAAACTGCTTTGAAACAGGGGAATGCCAACTTTTTTGGCAACATTTTCACAGAAGTACAAAAATGTGAAGCTTCACTAATTAAGACAGAAGAAGATCTGCAACTTTCAGAAAATAAAAACATTTTTTAGCTTTCAAAAAGGCAAAAGCTAAACATACCCTAGCTTTAGAAAACCAAGAATCTTTCTGGAAACAAAAATCTAGAATTAAATGGTTAATTAAAGGTGATTCAAACACAAAGTTTTTTCACCACGCAGTTAAAAACAAACATCAAAAACAAAGAATTGCAGGGATTAAAGACTGCAATGGCGATTGGATCTTTGATCATAAACTTATAGGGGAAGAAGCAATTGCTTGTTTCTCTAAACTCTTAACACAAGAAGAAAATGATCATACTGGAATCAACAAAACATGTATGTTGGAAAATCTTCCAGCCTCAATCACCAATACAATGAACAAAGAGTTAACCAAATATGTAACTATGAAAGAATTGACTGACACCATAATGAACATGAATGGTGATTTTGCACCTGGACTTGATGGATTTCTAGGTTTGGCTTACCGAAAATGCTGGAACATCATTAAAGAGGATGTTCTTCAAGCTATTCTTATTTTTTCAATCAAGCTGAACTTCCCAAAGCCATCATTGCAACACTAATTGTCCTAATCCCCAAAAAAATGGTTTGCTCATCATTCAAAGACTATAGACCAATCAGTCTTTGCAATTTTTCTAATAAAATCTTCACAAAAATAATTGCAGATAGATTCAAACCTTCAATGAATTAAATTCTTAGCCCTGAGCAATCATCCTTTACCTCTGGAAGAGAACTTTCAGAAATTTTACTTTTAATGCAGGAAATGACAAGCTATATTAATTTCAAATCCAGAGGTTACAATATGATAATAAAATAAGACATTATGAAAGCCTTTGACAGAGTCTCCTGGTCCTTTTTGTCAAAACGTTTATCTAAAATGGGATTTGTAGATAATCTTGTTAATCTAATCATCAAGAATATAAGGTCTGCATATTTTTTAAAATTAGTTGATGTAAACTCTTTTGGATTCTTCCCAACTTTAAGGGGTTTGAAGCAAGGAAACCTTTTATCCCCTTCTCTCTTTATTCTAATGGCATAATCCTTTTCCAAATCACTGAACTTCCTTTTCCAATATGCTGAAATACCTTCCTACAAACTAACAAAAAAACATGCTTAATGTCACACACTTATCCTTTACTGATGACACAACAAAATTTCTAAAATACACAAAGGCAGGAATTTAAAAGCTCATGGGATTTTATAAAATATGTGAAAATGCACCTGGCCAAAAAATCAACTATGAGAAATCATCTTTTTTAATATCCAAAACTGCCTCCCAAGAATTTTAAACTAAATTAAATAAAAAATGCAAATGATGCAGGGGAGGTATCCTTTTAAATATTTAGGATCCCCAATTTTTATAGGAAGGAATAAGAACTCACACTATATTAACCTCCTAAACTCTATTAACTTTAAAATCCTTCAGTGGCAAAACAAACTTTTATCACCAGTAGGAAAAATGGTCTTAATGAAATATGTTTAAGCTTCTATTCCTCTTCATATAATAACAATACTTAAACCCACTAATCACATCATTAATCAAGTGAACAAGACAATGACACAATTCTTTTGGAAAACCAATACTTCATCAAATCAATGAGGGAGAACATGGAGGTCTTTTGACATATTATGTTTTCCCTTTCATGAAAATGGGCTTTTAAAAAAAACTTAAATCTAATGATAAAATTTTTTCTTTAAAACTATGGTGGAAGCTACAGCAAAGAACTTCTTTATGGGCTAAGTTCATGTGGTCAACACCAATCAATCATAAAAAAACAAGAACCTAGAAAAGAATAAAAGAGGTTGATGATTTAGCCATAAAGCACACTCAAATCCAAATTGGAAAAGGTTTAGTGTCATTTTGGGATTCTAACTCGTCAGAGTTGGGACTTCTAGTTTATGAATGGAATCCTGAAATAGATTTACCTTTTCAAAACCTCACAGTTGATGAATTCTAATATGAACTAGCGTAATTTCTAAGCATTCTTCAAAATCATCTCTCCAATCATATTATCCATAATATCAGTAGCAAGTGCAATCTATTTCCCGATTAAGAAGATAAGATGATATAGAAACCTAATCCAAATGGAATCTTCTCATTGAGGTCAACATATGAACTCATAAGGCCAAAAAGACAAAAAAATTCAAACCTTCAATCATCCCTGGTCTAAATTACTTCCAAAAAAAAATTAGCATCTTGAATTGGAGACTGTTAAATGGGCCTATACATTTCCTGATGTTCTTGAAGATTTCACATGTAATATTCCATCAATATATCCTTTTTGTAAACATGATTCTGAGAGCATTCACCATTCTTTTGATACCTTCCCTGTTATCAAAAAGATGTGGGATAAGATTGACAAGGTTTTTGACATTCATACGCCTTCTTTTGAGTACTTATGGGATAGAATGTTCCACTATTGGAGTTTTAAAATGATGAATCAGGACTTTAATGTTCTCATCAAGATTATACCATGCTTATGCACCTGGTTCATTTGGTGTGCTAGAAATAGCTATTTTTTCAACCAAATTAAACCCAATGATGAGTTTATATTAAGGAAAATCTTGTGGCCGTTAGATGACATTTTTGATTGGATTTAATATCAAATGCTTGTGGAATTTAACTACAGGAATTCCAAGATTGTTCATATGCAGGTTAACAAAAAGGTTGAGGAGAAAATCATCCATTGGTAACCTCCTGTTCAGTTCAAGCTAAACTCAGATGGTTCTGTCCTGAAAAATGGAAGTGCAGGAGTTGGTTTCATCTAGAGATTGTAATGGGAAGCTAGTGTTAGCAGCAGCTAAAAAAATCATAGCAATTAGCAGTCTTCATGCTAAAGCACAAGCACTCAAATATGGGATTCAGGCAGCCCAAGACGTGGCATTAACACTATAAGAAAATGAACTTATTACTTCACCATTTTTACCGCAGTTTTTAGGCTTAGCTCAAAAACTGAGGTAAAAAGTTCTTTTACCTCGGTTTTTTTTCAAGTAAAAGATATTAATTACCTCGGGTATAAAAAACCGAGGTAAAAAATCAAGATTGTTTTTATATCGGTCATAATTTTAACCGAAGTAAAAGGTTTAAAAACGTGGTAAATGATGTTACCGATGTTTGTGCGACATTACAGCCATGTAATAAACTTATCACCGAACTCACGTTTCTGTCGAAGTCGTCGACAAAGCTTGAGATGGATGACTGATGTTGCATAAAATAAAATATATAACATTTACAAGTTATAGTTGAGAATGAATAACGAGGAGTTTTATAAGTTTTGTTATTCAAAATTTCAATAAGGCCTGTTTTGTTATGTTACAATTGAAAATGAGGTTGCATGATTAATAGGGAAAACCACAACCACCATGAAAACATTTTGAATGGGATGGTTGGAAATGTTTTTCAAAATCACGCAGAGACAATAACATATTATTCAAAAAAGGTACTCTAGTTATTAGAAAAATCTTATTCACGAAAAATTCCTTAAAATTTAATTAGTACAAAATAATTCGAATATCAATAATACATGTCTGAGTAAAATTATTAGGATACAGATGACACGAAAATCAAGCCTTTCGAATTATGATAACCTTGAAGACAATCGTCCCCTTAGTTTCTATGATCTCGAAGAACAAGGTGTCCCCAATGCGCAGGTTGTTGCTGGAAAGTAACTTAGTAGGTCATGCGCCACTCTTTCCCGTAGCACCTTATCACAACGAGAGTCTTTGCCCTCGATAGAACTGGTACAATTCCAATCGGCATGTACTAATCAGAAAAAAATTCATTATGAATAATATATGCGATTATAAACAAATAGTATTAATTGAAAATAAACTAATGTAACAATTTTAATTATTGGCAAGTTTCAGTCCTTACCAAAGTTGGGTTCTTTCGGAGCCATTGTATGGTCTTCAATGTTGAATACAACCGGTTCAGGGTTTCTCATGTGTGGAGAACTGTATAATAATACAAATGAAAATTAACTTAGACACAGTATTGTGCATGTGTTGGTAATTATATTATGTGAAACGGTAAAATACCGTAAAAAATGGGCACCTAGAGGATCCTTCACCAGCTATTAGACATGTATATGAAGTGAACAATATATAAGAAAAACTTGTGAAGTCGGTAGTGTATCGCATGAACATATTGGTTTGAACCAGTGGCATGATCGATATAATCTAGCAAGGTTACCGCTTACTATGCTAGACCGATATTATAACTAACGGTAAACCGAGGTTGTAAATATGAACATTGAGTTAATTAAAATGCCTACATTCGATGTCGCTAATACATCGGTAATATCGATGCATAAATATGTACAACTGCGATGGCTAATGCAACAACTTCAGATAAGAATGTGCGACATTGCATTCATAAATAAAATTATATGCGACAGGTGACCGAGTTTGCATGGGTCGAAGACAGCAACGGAAAAAATTTAGAAGCCCAGCAAAAAATTGTATTAAGGAGACAAAATTACACTAAAACGTCCTAACACATACAAGAACAACGTAACCTAGGTTCACATGTGCGAAAACATGTCACTCTAACAAATCTGAGTAAGAACTAGATAACCAAAAATACAACTCATACAAAAAACATAGATTAATATAACATGGTGAGGTAACATTTGCAAAAACTAAAGCACTACATGAGTAGAAATCCATACCTTTGTCAAAGGAGAAAAGGAAAAGGGTAGAGAGACTCTTGGTATTTGGGGGAAACCTGGAAATGAGGAGTTTAAACTGATTCTGGGGGACCATTTATTTATAGCCATTTTAAACGACGCCATTTTGGGACCTTGTATTGTCCGTCGCGGTAAGTGAGAATTTGTACCACTGTCGCTGAAGTCGACAGTTCACCGACATCTTTGCGACATGGCAGTATTACAAATGGGCTCCATACATAATGTATAATCGATGGGCTCTATGTATTATATATGGGTTGCATAAATAATGTATAACTCGACCATTGCAAATTTGTTGTATAGTTGCCATATCCGACATTGGTACCGACAGGTGACCGATATTGGTAAATGCGACTACGGCCCAAAACCATTTCAGCCCACTAGCATTTTAGATGAGCCCGCATTTGACCAAAAAATATATAATTGACCTTAACAAATGCAATATAGTATATTAGAAATACGTATTGAATTTTATAATTGTCCATTTACATGATTAATGTCCTTCTTGACTGTAAACGATTTTACCTCCACGTACGGGTCAATTTTTTAATTTTTACACTTAGATCCCTCCACAAATGTTCCAATAATGGAAATGCAAATTCGGAGACACCCTAATCTAATTCACAATGTCATGACCAAGATGTTCCGATTGAGGCATGGCCGGATGAATGGAACGGTGTATTGAAATTCATTTGTATTAGTATTTCCATTTATACCCTTAGGATAAGCGTAATAGGAATGATGATTCCCACCAAATAGAATCAAATGAAATTTCATATTCGATGGTTCTTATGAAAATAAAATATAACAAAATTACTTCCATCAAATTTTATAAAGCACTAGTATATGGTCTAGAGTAAATTATATATAGATGGTTGCTTATAAGTAGACAAAGGTTATTTGG
This sequence comes from Rubia yunnanensis, assembly GCA_037428765.1. NCBI lineage: Eukaryota > Viridiplantae > Streptophyta > Magnoliopsida > Gentianales > Rubiaceae > Rubia > Rubia yunnanensis. The sequence continues at coordinate 40,310,333 of CM075061.1, read as the reverse complement.
TAGTTGTTGACTAGGACAAGTCTCCATGAGATCATGTCTGTTATATAATCATTCTCGATGATTACAAGTTTGACTAGTGATGGAAAATAAGGTCCCTGCTGGGACGTTCCTAATTGATTTTACCACCACAGTTCACAATTTTACCTCCACGGGTCAAGTTTTAAAATTTTGAAATTAATTAGGTCCCTCTGCAAATGTGAGTGATGTGGAAATGCAAATTTAGAGATACCCTAATCTAATTAACAATGTCATGACCAAGTTGTTCCGATTTAGGCATGACTGAATGAATGGAACATGATATTCAAATTCATTTGTATTAGTATTTCCATATATACCCTTAGGACAATCGTTATCGGAACGATGATTTCCACCACATAGAATCAAATGAAATTCCATATTCGAGGGTTCTTATGAAATTTAACGACACTTTTCAAGAAAAACCCAATTTGCCCTCATTTGCGAAGTCGTGGGTATGTCGTCAAAAATGGATCCACGACCGAATAGATACCGATGTCGTCATAATGAAATTTTCAGCAGGAACCCAATTTTTCAAGTCATTAAAACCAACACCATTACCCATCTTTCATCTGTACCACACTTTTTCCAAACCCTAGCTACAACACACCATCTTCTCCATCCACACCTCTAATACATCAATTCAAGAGCTCAATCAATTCGGTTTTCCCACATATAAACAAATGCCCGATGATGGAGCACCTCCGGGTTTAAATTAGTTAAGGTAGTTTTCCATACATTCATTGTTAGTTTAGCAATTTAATTACCATACCTTCTACATGTTATTTTTCTCATAGATCAAAGCTTGTATATTTTCATAATGTATGATGGTTATATTACATGTTATATAGTGTATATTATTTTTGTTTCCACCGATGATGCCATGTTTGTAGGGAATGACAAAAAATGCTTAGATTAGGGCTGATTGTGTACAATAATTACCTATTCATATGAAGACGATATGAGTTCTGACATCAGTATCATTCTTTCGGCCTCAATGATATAAGTCCAAATTCAGATCAATGTCACACGTGTCAATGAAAATCACGAAATAAGTTGAATGTGCGACTTTGCACTTAGGTCGGTCTCAACGATATTAATTATTGTAATATGCGACGTCGCTTATACCCATATTCGTTCTTTTACAAGTTGACATTCACGTCATCTAAGTCTTACTATATTATGTGTATTTTAATATAGTGCCTGCCCAATTCTAACTTAATTTTTGTTCGTTGTGTATTTGGTGTAACAGGATAATGAGAGTTATGGATGGACTATAGATGGATGACTTGTCATTTCACTATTTGCCTTGACAGTGTTTATGCCTTACAACATAGTCAATTTGGAGGTTCAATACATTTAATGTCAATGAATGACCTTATGTATTATTACATATTGTAACATTTATTTGTTATATATCTAATAGCTATGGTTAGGGCGTCATTGTTAATTTTCCCATACATTTTTAATGGCAGTAGATTGTTGTATGATGTTTAACCATTAATAGAGTACTCGAATACTAAATAATATGTAATGGATATCGACTAATACTTTTTTTTTCATCAAACATTAAATATTATATTATTTTATTAAAGGGTCCTCTCCACGAATCATTTGTGACGTTGCATATAGCGGTACACATTCGACGCAAATGCAATTTCACATATGGAATTGGTGTGTAATTTTTTTTGCGGCATCTCCAATGCAAAATGATGTCGTAATGTTCACCGTTCCACATCAGTATGGACATGTCATCGTCCCTCCCAATCCAAAATGTTGCAGTTATTTAAAACGATGCCAACTGGAATGACAACGCAGTCATTCCTCTCCAATCTCATTTCTTATTGGTTTGGCCGACGTTGATCATCTGACATCTCGACATTGATCTGAACGATACCGCTGATACTGTATGTTGCCATCGGTTTTAATACTAAAACCAACGTTGCACATACAATGTGCCGACGTAGGTCTAAAACCGAGGTAAAAAAGTACCTTTTACCTTAGTTTCAAATTGAGGTAAAAGGTAACCTTTTTTACTTCACCCACATTTACTTTGGTGTTTCAGGGGAAAAATCGAGGTAAAAAGGTCTGAAAAAATGAGGTAATAGGTGCTGTCTTTAGTAGTATAAGCACATTCAAATTGAATGTGATTCTGAACTTTTGGTAAAGATAGTGAGAAAAGACTACAAAATCCAGTGGTAATGCACCAAGGATATTCGACAAATATGGAATACACTTCATCATATGGACAGGTCAATCTCACATGTATACATAGAGGCTAATAGTGTTGCAGATGCATTGGCAAGAATTGCTAGCAACAAAAAGGTAAATTCTCTCTTTGATCATGTAGGTTTACCTAAACAAATCAAGGGAATGATTCATCTCAACTCAATCTATTTTCATTATATTAGGGAATAGTTTTCAAACATGATACTACACTCTTCGAGAAAGTCTGAATCATTTTGTTGGAACCTGGTTTATTAGCCTGACTTAAGTTTTTAGAGTTAAGACCATCTTATGTAGAACAAGTTAGTGCTTGCTATTTTTTTGTTTGACAGGTACTAAAGCCTACTTGGAAGCATAGACTTGGATTTTGAGATCACATTTGAAAGCATTCAAAATGTTGCATCGGCTTCAAAATGAGAGACCGAACCAGAAATGGAAACATGGAGAAGGAGGCTGTTGTTTCTTACTTGATGCCTCAATAGTAAATCTCTTCTGGGGAAGAGATTTGCGAGGGACTATTATGGAAGGCCACCTCTTTTTGTCGATAGAAGGGGGTAGAGGAAAAAAAGTGGGAGGCCATAATATATCCCGACACAGGATTAGGGTCATATCCTTTGTTGATATAAGGGTTAGAGACGAAGGATATGTAATAAAACTAACTGTATTTAGCTATTCTTTTTTTTTGAATGGGAAGGCACCCGAGGGTGGGGGTTGATCTATTGGTACCCCAAGCCAATAAAAAGAACCATAGTATAGTAGCGTTAGTTTTTACAGAATGCAATAGCATTGCCCGCAAAATGGTAATTACAGCCTAGGTTATGAACTATACAAAGTTGTCCTGACAAGTTAAGATAAGTTAGTTGCGACTCCAAAGCTAACGAATCTCCACACCCCGTGTTGATTCGTACTTTGGCCAGGAAACTAACTTATCGGTAGTCAAAGAGTAGGTGGAGCATTAATGCTGATATCTGAGTAGTTGCCTCGAAGTATGCCTCAGTGCATCACAGCAGCGGGTGTGGTGGTTTGATGAGAAATTAGCCATGTGAGCCAAGTCTAAATTGTACCTGTATAAACAAATATTCCATCAGCAGTATCCATCCTTTCCCTATCAGTTAGAAAGCACTCTAATATGTGGAAATTGTTCCTTATGTAATGCTAAGAGACCCTTAATATGAACTGGAACGTTAAATAGATTCAGAGACTGATTATGGGCGGAATGGTGCTTAGCAATTGCATTAGCCACTGAGTTTCCTTCCCTAGGAACATGTATAAGCACAGCACCACATAAAAGGTGATTGACTTTATATGCAGCATTAAACAGTTGCCAATGAGATGAATATGGATCACTTATCATGCTAACTGTTGATAAAGAATCAGATTCAATAATAACATAATCATCCAATTGGTGAAAATTTTGACAAGCAAATTGGATGGCAAGTATTTCAGCAAGAAGAGGAGAATCTGCAGAAATGGTTGCTGAATTTATCAGTATGGGGGTACCAGAACTATCCCTAGCAACCATCCCTACTGCCGCCTTATGGGAAAACCATGAAGCATCTGTATTGATCTTGATGTAATTTAATCTAGGCCTTTCCCAGCAAACAGTCCGTATGATCGGCTTAGGTGGTGGCCTAAGGTGGGGAATTAGGCACTTAATTGGAAGTGGGATGGCATTAGAGGATTTCAGGTGTGTAGGATTGGAGTACAGAGCTAGCCTAATGAGTTCCAGAGCTTCCTTGCAAATGAAATCAGTAGAGAATGGAATCTGATAAAAAATGAATCTATTTCGGGCTTTCCAAAGACACCAGCATATGATAGGAGGGAGGATATTGCATATCAACTGATGGCATTTAGGAAGATCTAGGCAGTTCCAAAAAAGAAAAAATGTCTGAGACATGGAATGAGGTTCAGTTAGGTGGAATTGAACTAGGGATGCCATGTTACTCCATATAGTTTTAGCCAGAGGGCAGGAGATAAAAAAATGTTCAAGTCAATCCGCATGACAGCAAACAGGACATTTCGATGCAAGACTATATCCACAAGTAATGAGCACATCATCGAATGGAAGAAAAGAATGTAGCATTTTCCAAGTGAAAATAGAGATTTTTTTCTGAAGTGATCTGTTCCACGGAAATTTGTAGGCCAGAAATTACCTGGTGCACTTGTGATTAAACGATATGCTGATTTGAAGGTAAAATTGCCTACTGAATCAGGTTTCCATATAATCCTATCTTCTCTTGTCTCTACAAGTTCTGCATTCTGCAAGAATAAGAGAGTATCATTTTCTAGGAATGGAGAGATCAGAGCTAAAATTTCAGCTTTGTTCCTAATAAATTCTGCAACAGTACAGTATTGGAATGCTGCAGATATATGGTTAGGAACATAATTAAGGAGCATAATTATGGTTAGGAATGTATTTAGCTATTCCAAGATAGCTCATTAAGCTGCACATTGTGTATCATAGCTCGCGCACTGATTTTACTGTTACTAGGTGGGATTTTGGGTGCGAATTGTCCAAAACGCAAAACTTACAGTCGTTTCTTTTCTTTTCCCTTCTTCTTCGTTCTCAATCCTCTGATAACGGTCGGTTCAGGCTCCTTAATGGTCGGATTGGCCCTGATCATGGCGGCTCCTCCGCCTGGCCGCGGTGGCAACGCTGCAGCCAAATCCTTCCTTCAAGCATTGGGCACTCGCCAAACTCCTTTACAGGCATCACTCCCTTCCAACCCAGAAATTATTCCTAAAACTCACTATAAGGGGGATATTGCCTATCTAGTTTCTCGGCAGGAGGCAGAATGTTTGGCCTCTCATTATCAAACCGCTCTAGTCGGAAAATTTGCCAGAGGAAAGCCGCCGATGGCAGCACTGAATGAGGCTTTCAAATCGGTCGGTTTCAAAGGAAATTTCCAAATTGGCTCTATAGATTATAGACATATCCTCATCCGATTCCAAGAAAAGGAAGACTACCAGAGATTATGGCTCAAAGGACATTGGATCTTCAATCAGGCCCCAATGAAGGTGCTTAAATGGACAACTGACTTTTCTCCGGAGGCAGAGTCTTCTATTGTGCCGGTATGGGTAAACATTCCGTACGTCCCAATCTATTTCTATAACATTACTATGCTGCAATCGATGGGAAATCAGATTGGGTCCTTCATTAAGATGGATGCAGCTACTGCTGCCCTTACTAGGCCTTCGGTAGTGAAGATGTGTGTGGAAATCGATCTAAAAAACAAGCTTCCTACATATATTAGAGTTGGAATAGAGGAAGAGGGGATTGAGTACAATGTGGTAAAGCTTCCTCTAGAGTTTGAAGATATCCCTCTGTATTGCCATCACTGTAAGACTATAGGCCACGATGATAATCTTTGTATTCACCTTCACCCCGAACTTAAGATATCCAAAGCCAATAGGTTTGTTCCTAGTCACGGAGATAAGCAACTAGCTCAGCAGTTATCCTCAGAAAAGAGCCCTGTGGAGGTTTTGCCTAATTTACTATCTGGGATAGATAGGGTGGGTAGTTCAGGTTTAACTGTTGCGGATAAACAGGGTACAAAGACCACAAAAACTTTTAAATATGTCCCGAAACAAAGAGTGATACCAATCCCAATCAATGAGGGGACTAGTGTTCCTGTGAATGTATCTGAGAATGTACCTGTGAAGGTATCTGAGAATGTGATTGGTATTCCTCCTCAGACTCTAGTAACTGATACCTCTCCACAGAGGGACAGTTTGAACATAAGTAATACTCCTATATCCTTCACCCCTGGGGTTGAGCATGGGGTTCAGTATGATATTGTTTCTGACACTTCTCCGATGGATATTGGAACTAGCAGAAACCTGAATGTGGAGGCCATTGCCCCAAACATTAGGTTTTCGAATGAGCCACCTATTCATCCTAAGTCTGCTCCTCCTCTTACTATATCAAATAGAAATTATGCTAAGGATGACATCCCGAGCAAAAGAGGTAAATCCTTCTCTCCTTTCCACTCTATCATGGCTGCTAAAAATTTTCTCTTCTCTCAGCAGAAATATAAGCATAACAGGTTTCTTCCACTTGAGGATAATGATGGAACCAATGAGGAGAACTCCAAGGACATTCCAGATACTATCTCTGGAGCTTTGGTGGATGTGGATCCTGTGATTGCTTCCCCTTCTGTCATCTCTGATTCTCATCTCAATCAGTCTAGGCAGGTAAGCCCTTCTAACTCACAATCTAAACTAACGAAGCAAAATAGGGCCAGTCAACCTGAGTCTAGGCATAAGAATGAAACATACCTAACTCAATTGAATACCATCATGACTAGATCAAAGAGTGCTAATAATGTTTTAATATGAATAGTACAACCCTCAAGATTAAATTTCTGGTTTGGAACTTAAGAGGGATGGATACCTCCATGCTCAGACTGCAAAACCTGATCATTAGGCATAAATTTGATCTCATCTGCCTAATTGAACCAAAGCATGACAATCTGCAATGTCAATCATATAAGAATCTGTTACATTTTGATAATTGCATGTATGCTATGAATGGACAGATTTGGTTATTTTGGAATTCTTCAGTTCACCTGACTGTCAAATATGATAACTTGCAATTTCTTGCTGTTTCCCTGCACAGTCTCACTTTAAATAAAAATGTGGATGCATATTTTGTGTATGGTCTTAGAACCAGAGATGGAAGGAAATCACTTTGGGCGGATATACAGGCTATTAATCACTCAGAAGCAATTTTCATTGGTGATTTTAATGCCATAACATCTCTTCATGAATACAAAGGCCCCTCAGCTCCAAAATTAGGCAGTATGAAAGACTTTAATAATTTCATAAATGGAATGGAATTAGAGGAAATCTATACTGTGGGGAATCTTTTTACCTGGAGTAATAATCGATTGAGAAATCCTACCATGCAAAGATTAGATAGGGGGCTTTGTAATGCTGCATGGTCTTCTTCCTTCCCTTCTTCCTCTGTTCAAATCCTAAATAGAACCTCCTCTGATCATAGTCCCATGCTCCTATCCATTGGTAGTGATATTCCCTCAGTTCCTAGACCTTTCAGATTCTTGAACACTTGGTTTAAAAGAAAAGATTTCATGAGTGTAATCAAGAATGATTGGGAACTTCCTATGTCCTATTCTGGAATGTTAGGTTTTTGTCTCAAACTCTCTAGACTAAAAAAGGTTCTAAAAATCTGGAATAAAGAACATTTTGGTAATGTCCATGATAATGTCATACAGGCTGAAAATGGTGTTTTGTTCCAGGAACAATTATATGATCAGTGTCCTAATGATTCCAACTTGTTAAACCTTAAGGAAGCTAAAGCTAAGTTGGTTAGATCATTAGTTGAGGAGAAAAGTTTCTGGAAGAATAAAGCTAAGATTAAATGGTTGAAGGAAGGGGACAATAATACAAAATTTTTTCACAACTCAGTTAAGGAAAGAAATGGTAGATTACGGATAACAAAAATCAAAAGTACTAATGGTCTATGGTTAGATAATGTCTCTGAAATAGAAACAGAAGCCATCCAGTACTACAAATGCCTATTAACTGATGACAGTTCCCCTGACTCTAACATTTTCAAATCCCATTTTCTTAGCCAGATCCCTAAGTGTATCTCTCAGCAGCAAAATGATATCCTCCTGCTCCCGGTTACAATTGCTGAGCTTAATCATATAGTATTTGGTCTTAATAAATTCAGTAGCCCCGGTCCGGATGGTTTCACAGCAAAATTTTTCATAAAAGCTTGGGATATTATCTCTAAGGATTTACTGAATGCAGTGCAGGATTTTATGAATGGGAATAATATCCCAAAAGGGTTCAGTAGTACTTGGATTACAGTTATTCCCAAAAAGAAAACACCTTTTTCTTTTGAGGATTACAGGCCAATAAGTCTCTCAAATGTGGTTAACAAGATTTGTTCAAAAATAATTATGGAGAGACTTAAACCTCTTATGGCCAATCTCATTTCTCCACAGCAGACTGCCTTTCTTAAAGGTCGAGATTTATCTGATAATGTAATTTACCTTCAAGAAATGATAAGATTCTTGGACAGGAAACAAAGACATCCGAATTGCATTATTAAGTTGGATCTTAAAAAGGCCTTTGATAGGGTTAAGTGGTCTTTTTTATACAGTGTTCTCCTTAAATTTGGATTTCACCCAAAATTTCTTTTCCCTATCATGAATAATTTGTCTCAAGCTTGGTTTTCTGTCTTGATAAATGGTAGCCCAGTTGGTTTTTTTCAATCTACCAGGGGTATTAAACAGGGGGATCCCCTTTCCCCCTTCCTTTTCAATATCTTTTCAGAGGCTTTCACCAGGAGTTTAGCATTTATATTTCATACAGGTAAACTGGCCTACTATGATCTCCCAGGTAACTCCATCCCAATCTCACATCTATCTTATGCGGATGATACTATGGTGTTTATAAAGGCTGAAAATAAAACCTTGATCAGATTGAAAGCATTTTTGTCTATCTTTGAAGAAGTCACTGGTCAGCATATCAATTATGGTAAAAGTGATATATTCATTGGGAGGCATGCATCAGTTCATAAAGTTCATACCATTAAAAGGATCCTGAGAATGAAAATTGGTTCCATGCCTTTTACATATTTGGGGGTTCCTATCTTTACAGGTCCAGCTCATAAACTTCACTTCCTGCCTATCATTGAGCAAATTGATAGCAGAATCAGTAATTGGAAAAACAAATGGTTATCCATGGGAGGGAAAATGACTCTCATAAAATCTTGCATCTTTTCAGTCCCACAGCATATATGGTCTGTGCTCAAACCTAGCAAAAAGATAATTTCCATAATTGAAAAGAGGATGAGCAGGTTTTTCTGGGGCTTCACTGATCAGAAGTCAAATAGAGTTTGGAGAAATTGGGAATCTCTTTGCTTTCCAATTGAACAAAATGGTTTAGGCTTTAGATCTATAAGTGCTATTATTGACACATGTTCTGTTAAGCTATGGTGGAAATATCAAAATTCTCAGGCTCCCTGGACACACTTTATTGCATCCCTTCCCCCTTCATATAAATCTTCTCCAAATTGGAAAAGGATTTGTAGTTTTAATGCATGGGCGGAGTCCAACTCTAGGGTGATTCTGGGGATGGGATCCTGTAACTTTTGGACCTCCAATTGGCTTGGTGTCAAGCCTATAATTGATTTCTGTTCTCCTGATCAGGTGGATATTGCGGAGGACTGCTCGGTGGCTGAGTTCATTGTAAACAAAGATACTATGATTAGGAAATTTTTCAGGATACTTCCAAGTGATATTATTTCCCTTTTGCAGGTTTCAAAACTACATCCTCACAGGAGAGACAGACTTATATGGAAACCTGGTCCCAGGGGAGATTTTACTTTTAAATCTACATACTCCTTACTGTGTCCACAATCAGGTAGCATTGCTTCCACAAAACTATTTTGGAATGACAGAATTGAAAAGAAAGTGTCAGTCTTTATGTGGAAATTGATCCATTTCTATTTGCCTTTTGATAATGTGTTACAGAGACTGACTTTTTGCTTGCCTTCTAAATGTATTATGTGCTGTAACCATGTAGATTCTCTCGATCATTTTTTTAACTCCTGCTCTTTCACAACTCCTGTCTTGAAGAATATTCATTCCTTTATGGGTATTACTGATAAGACATTCCTTTCAATTTGGGAAAGGGTCTCTTACTACCTAACCTATCCCGGTTTAAGTTCTTTGCACTCTACTTTAATTAGGAATACTGCTCTAATCACATTCTGGTGTTTATGGAAAATGAGAAACAAATGTATATATGACTCTGTTATCCCTAGCAGAGTTACAGTGTTAAGGCAAATTAGGGACCATATATTTTACTCTTTCAGCTCTAAACCTGCCTACATCTCTTCTACATTTGACTATTACATTGCAAACCACTCCTTCCTGCCCCTCATTAAGACTGCTCCTAAACCTAAGATCTTCAAAATTGCATGGAAAAGACCAAATGAGGGATATAAATTGAATGTAGATGCTGCTTGGAATTCATATGATGAGAAGTGTGGCTTAGGTTTGATTATTAGGGACCCCAATGGTAATTTCATCTCAGCTCAATCGGAATTTACTCAGGCTTTCTCTCCCTTAGAGGCTGAGCTTAAGGCAATCCTCTTGGCAGTGCAATTATGTGTAGGATTTCGGCCACCTATTACCATAGAATCTGATTGTCTAAGTGCTATTACTTATGTTCATGATCCTTACAAAGCGAATTGGAAATTGTTTGAACTAGCTGATGAGATCAATCAGATTTTGGGAGATATCACTATCTGCCATATACATAGACAGGCTAATTTGGTAGCGGATGCGTTGGCTAAGGACTGTTTAAATGTTCAGACTACTACTTCTTACAGTAGTTCACAAATGCTTCCCCCTATTTGTTTGGGTCTTATTAAGTTGGATTTGATTGGCACTCCTTCTATTAGAATTTCACACTGAATGGATGCTACTGAGTTGTTTTCTGGTTTCACCCTTTTGCAGGGACGGCACATAACAATTGTAATCATCCAGCACGGACTAGCTCGGCTAAAGCAATAATGGGCTCGCTCTTCGGGCAATGGGGCGGCGATACTTTGCGGGGTCATTGGAAGAATACGCAAGGAGGAACTATGCGAACAATGGGTCGGAGTACAGCACTGTGATAAACTCCCTGTGTGCTCAATAGAGAACTCCGACCAGGCAGTCCGGGTACAACACACCGGGCCATGGCTACATCAAAGATCAGCTAGGCTACATCAGAGTGGTCTGCAACAACACACCGGACCATGCTATTGATTGAGGTTTCACGCAGCTCCCATATACAAGATCAGCTCGGTTTCATTACAACTTCTGATGATTACTTGGAGCCCTCTTGTGTACATATCATAGTCGACGAAGAACAACATTCTTGGAAATAGTTTGGATCATCTCTTTTAGTAGAGGATACACTCATTCTATATGTGGAGATGATTGAACTGCCTTGTGTTTCTTTTGACTCACTAATAAGTTTGATCATCTTTCACATATTTTAATGAGCTTTTGGAATCCTCTAACGTTTAGCTTGGTTGTATCTCATCCTTTTGGAAGCAACAAGCGTTGCTTCATGAGCCTAGCGCTCAACATTGTATATCTTTTGACTTAGCTACGGCTACGCTTCAGTATCTTTTAATTCTGTATATTTTATGGCTTGGGAAGGCCTAATACATATTTCCCCCGTCTCCGGATGGTTTATTAAAAAAAAATAGTCATTTTAAAAGACACAACTATTTACTCATTTTTTTCCTTTTTATGGCCTGGGGAGCTGCACATAGTCATTAGGTGAGTTTTAATTTAAAAAAACAATAATTTGCTCTTAACCCCGCTAATCAAAATCCAATGAATATTCCTACTACTAAGGCATAATCCTCTATAATCAGGGTCCGAAAATGTGCTTAAAATGCAGTATGAATTTGATGTAGGGCAAATGGCGGAAAAAATTGAAGAGATGGATCGCCACAAAGGTCCGATATGGTTTGAGCATAACTTTTGGGTTCAGTGTCAGAATCAGGCGAAGTTGGTGCCGTTAGAACCGTCTCAATGAGTAGAACATTAGTCACACTCGCTGTGATGCATGGGATTTTTTGTCCATTTGAGGTCGTTTAAGGCCTTAAAATAACAATTTACTGTTTTACGAATTTTTCTTTATTTCTAAATTTCATTTTTTATTATTTTCCAAATTCACCATAGTATTTAACCACTTGTACTATTCAGATATTTTATCTTTCATAATATTATTTTCGAGAATATTTTTTCTCTGGTGGATTCCAGAACCAAACCCTAGGGTGTGTGCTTGCATCCCTTGATTGTTCTTCAAAGATTCATGTTTGTAGATCTCTTTGACATTCTGATTGCATCAATTAGTATCAAAGAAGGCTTTTCCCTGACCCTTTCCATTGATTCATGATGAGTGATCAACCAGTACTAAGGCATAAGGAACAACGATTACCGCAACACTTACTGCTTAGAGTATGCAGATGGAGGCATTGTCGACTCGTGTGGAGACTCTAGGCAATGGCAAGCGATCGGCTAGGAGGAATCTGAAGGAGAAACATATCGTCGATGATTCATCAAGTTCAGATGAGGAAGAAATTGACACGGAAACTTGGACGAACAAGGGTAATCAACCGAACAATCTTGATTGTCGGGTTAAGGCTGATATTCCCTTGTTTTATGGATCCATGGGTGTAGAGGAGTTGTTGGATTGGCATATCAAAGTTGATTGATTTTTTTGATGTCATGGGTTATCTTAAGGACAAACAAGTCAAGATGGTCGCGGTGAAGTTGAAGAGTACAGCCGATGTGTGGTGGGACAGGCTGGCTGACTCAAGGCGCAAACAGAACAAGAATCCGATTAGATTACGGGGGCTAGGTATGTTAGTGGCTTCAAACCTTCGATTCAGGAGAAGATGGGATTATAGACCATGTGGACTCTGACTGAGGCTCAAAATTTGGCCATGAAAGCAGAGATGATGGAGAACTCCCCTCGTGGCGCTGGTGGTGGTTTTTCTAGATTTTGGAAATTTCAGCCCCAAAGAAATTTTAAGTCTTCTGGAAGCAAGGAGAAGACCGTGGAAACCAGGGGTTCCATCCTTGGTACTGGTGGTGGTGGTTCAGGTGGTGTGCAGGATAAGAGAGTGTGCCCAGCCAGGGCACCGATGTAGAGACAACGTAACTCGTATGCTAAGCCCCGTGGTGAAAAGTATTTTTGTTGTTGTGGTGTGGGGAACATGTTGAATGTTTTCCTATCAAGGACCATGGCTTTCTGGAAGAATATGGCAACGAAAATGTAGCGGATGAGTATGAAGGAGTTGAGTTCGCCGAAGAGGAGGAAATTGAGAAGGTCAACATTCTGCTGCACCGGATTCTATTATCATCCAAGAACGAGGGGCAGTGTAAGAGTCTTTTCAGAACCTACTGTTTGATTAAATGTGGATAATGGTAGTTCTGAAAACCATGTTTTTGCGAAGTTAGTTCAATATCTGAACTTACCCACTGAGCCTCATGAAAAACCTTATACTCTAGGTTAGGTTAGTAAGGGTAATCATGTTAGAGTGACGTTAACTTGTAGTGTTCCTATTTCAATTGGGAAGTATTGCATGGAGAACGTGATACGTGATGTATTGGATTTTAATGTGTTCCATGTATTGTTGGGGCGGCCTTTGCAGTTTGATAATTACATTACCCACAGGGGGCATGCAATGTCATGTTGTTTGAATGGGGCAGACATAGGATTTCTATGGCTCTTTTTCAGCATTTTGACCGTGTCACTGGAAGTAAGAAGTCAATTTTTCTAGTTATGACATGAGGTGAAGAGGAACTTAATGAGGCTGCTACTGAGGCCGATGTTTCTATCTCGTGGTGATGAAGGGGTTGCTGAGTGCTGAGAAGGAGGAGGCATCGATTCCAGTGGAAATGCAAGCGATTTTGGAGGATTTTGAGCAGTTAGCTGGTGACGATCTTCCAAGTGATTATGCAGGATATACAACATCAGATTGATTTGGTTCCGGGCTCTAGCTTGCCAAACCTCTCACACTATCGTATAAGCCCGAAGGACAATGAGATTCTGGGGGAATAAATCAAAAACTTGCTGACGAAGGGGTTTATTCGTGAGAGTATGAGTCCTTGTGCGGCTCCATTTCTTCTTATTCCAAAGAAAATAAATTAGTGGCGGATGTGTGTTGATAGCAGGGCTATTAACAAGATTACTATCAAGTATCGATTTCCAATTCCTCGATTGGAGGGTTTGAAGGTGTTTTCAAAGATGAATCTTTGAAGTGGATATCATCAGATTCCTATCAGACCTGGAGATTAATGGAAGATGACTTTCAATAGCAAGGACGAACTGTATGAGTGGTTGGTGAGGCCTTTTGGGTTGTCCAATGCCCGTAGTACCTTTATGAGGGTGATGAATAAGGTTTTACGCCATTTCATTGGTTCTTTTGTGGTGGTTTACTTTGATGATATCCTGATTTATATCAAGACCAAAGAGGAGCATTTTGAGCATTTGAGGCAGGTTTTGCAAGTTTTGCTCAAAAATCAATTGTACATTAACCTAAAAAATTGTACGTTCAGCACCAACAAGTTTCTTTTTCTGGTTTTTTTGTTGAGGAAGATGGGATTCATGTTGACGAGGAGAAGGTGCATGCTATCCACGAATAGCCAGCACCTACGTCCGTAACGTAGGTACGTAGTTCCCATGGCCTGGCCACATTTTTTAGATGTTTCATCCAGAACTTCAGTGATGTGACTACTCCTATACCTATGTGCTTGAACAAGGAAAATTTCATTAGGGTCCCGAGCAGGAAACGTGTACTGCGCCTGTACTAGCTTTGCCTGATTTTGATAAGGTTTTTGTAGTGGAATGTGATGCTAGTTGAATACGGGACTGGAGTTGTACTATCCCAGGAGAAGAGGCCAATGGAATTTTTCAGTGAGAAACGGATGGAGGCCTGGCAAAATTGGAGTACTTATGATCGGGAGTTCTATGTTGTTTTTAGAGCTCTACAAAAGATACAGTATTACCTGATTCAGAGGGAGTTCATTGTGTTCACTGATTATCAGGCTTTGACGTTTCTACATAGCCAGGAAAGGATTAATAAGGTACATGCTTGATGTGTCAATTTTATGCAAGATTTTCTTTTCGTTATTCATCACAAGTTAGGAAAGTCGAATAAGGTGGCAGATGCTTCGAGTATGAGGGCTTCTTTGTTGATTACTTTGGCATATGAGATAGTTGGGTTTGAATGTCTGAAGGAGCTGTATGAGGAAGATACTAAATTTAAGGAGATTTGGGTGAAGTGCAACGAGGGTAATATTAATGGAGCAGATTTTCATGTTTGTGATGACTATCTGTTCAAAGGAGATCAGTTGTGCATCCCTAACTCTTCGTTGAGGGAGAAACTGATTTGAAATTTACATGGCGATGGTCTTAGTGGTCATTTTGGGAGAGATAAGACCATTGCTAGCTTGGATGAGATGTATTATTGGCCGCACTTGAAGAGAGACGTGAGCACTATTGTCAAGAAGTGTTATGTATGCCAAGTTTCTAAAGATCAGTCTCAAAATACTGATCTTTACATGCCATTACCTGTTCCTAAAGATATTTGGATAGACTTGTCCATGGATTTTGCGTTGGGATTTCCTCGTACCCAACGTGGTGTAGATTCTGTGTTCATGGTGGTGGACAGGTTTTCCAAGATGTCGCACTTTATTGCATGTAAGAAGACAACTGATGAGTTTAATATTGCGAAGCTATTTTTTTGGGAAGCTATTCGCCTTTATGGAGTTCCCGGGTTCATTACTTCAAACAGGGATGCAAAATTCCTTAGTCATTTTTGGATTACTTTATGGCAGATGTTTGGTACTGCTTTGAATAAGAGCTCTACGGCCCATCCCTAGACTGACGGGTAGACTGAGGTGACGAATAGAAAATTGGAAAATATGATTCACAATGTTTGTGGTGAGAAGCCAAAGCAGTGGGATTTGACTTTGCCTCAGGTCAAATTTGCTTATAACACTGCAGTGCATTCAACTACGGGAAAATCTCCATTTTCTCTTATTTATAGTACTGTTTTGAAGCATGTGGTGGATTTGGTTGAGTTTCCAAAGGCTCCTAGAGTTAGCAAGTCGGCAGAAAATATGGCTAAGGAGATTGTGGAGACTAAGGAATCTGTTAAGCCTCGTTTGGAGGCTACTGGGAAGAAGAATAAAGAGGCTGCTGATAAGCGCAAGAGACTCAAGGTTTTCAAGGAAGGTGATGATGTGATGGTATTTGATGTGTCCATTTTAGATGGTTATTTTAGGCTTTTTAGGATTAGGTTTTGTGCAATTTTGTGCTCTACATGTGGCATTTTGCCTTGAAATCATCTAAGGAGGGACAAAGGCGGCTTTGACGTTTTTATCACTTTTTAGATGATTTTGTGTGACAAGGTGATTTGTTTGAAGACTTTGAAGATTTGAAGACTTTGAAGATTTATCTTTGAAGATTTGAAGACCTTTACATTTGAGCTTTGTGAAGATTTGAAGAAGTGAAGAGATGAAGAAAGGAGAGCAAAGCAACGGATGAATGATGATCCAGGGTTCTCAGAATTTTCCGAAAAGAATCAGCCCTCAAGAGTGGCACCATTGGATTCCTCTGCTCGAGCACTATAAAATTGACTACAAGAACTCTCGAAACGGATCAACGGTTCACCCGGAGGAAGCAAAACAAAACAGGGCTGGATTTCACTGCTGGTCGCGACTCGCGATGGAACTGGTCGCGAGTCGCGACGACAGCGCGAATCCAGCTCTGCAGCAACGTTTTTTCTTCCCTTTTTCTTCCACTATAAATACCTCTTCACCCCTTCTTCTTCACAGCTTTTGGCCCCCTGTTTTGGGCCAAAACCCTAGGTTTTATCTTCTTGTTTTCTTAGTTTTTATGCCTTTTGTTGTTCTAGAGTAGTTTTTGTACTTGGGAGCAAGGATTGAAGCTTCCATTTCTATGTAGTAAGGAGCATTTATATCTATCTATTTAGTGTTTTTGCTATTGTGCTTTTATTGTGCTTGAATGTTAATTGTTGATGCCATTGATGTTGTTGAAAGCTTGAATGAAATACTTGTATGAATTGCTAGCTAGGGTTTGGGGGATTTGGGTTAATTTCCCCCCTTTTCTTGTTAGGAATGTATGAGTATGATTTAGAGCTTTTGATTGTGTTAATGGATTGATAATGTGCTAGATGAATGTGATTGATGTTGAACTCTTCGTCATGTTTGTTTGTGTAGCAAACGAGAGAGTTATATGCTCTTGGATGAATGTGCGTTGCACGTTCATCCAATCTCGTGTAATTGCATGAATTGGTTAAATGCTTAGTCACGGTGTAGTGGTCATAAGCATTGCCAAGCTTGTTGGTTCTTCGTGATTAAATGCCACCAATGATACCTTGAGTCGTGGTCGCGACAACGGGAGTCATTGGTGAGGTTTGACGAGAGATGTCGAACTCACTCTTGCAAACTACGAACTAAGAAGGATAGGAGTTTAGTCTCCACAACAAGTAGTTGAAGTATTGAATAGATGATTTTAACTCATCCTTGAAGCATTTGTTATTTAGCATTTGTGTATTCTTGATGGTGTGTTTCACTTCACTTGTGCCATGAGTTGTTTGAGCATAGGGAGTGCTTGTATGATTGAATTGGTTAGGTGTTAGGAACGTGACGAATTCCGTAGCTCCTTTGCATGAAAATCCATGAGCGTGAACTTAGAACTTCTTGTGCATAACGTGTTGTGATTCTTGCTAGATGGGTATGTTGATGTTGAGTCATGTAATGCTATATGATAGAATGAGTGAATGATTCAATGACCTACATTAGATTTGGAAGTGGATATCTCTTGCCCCCAAGGCTTTTTATCTTTGTAGTTTTAAAACCCCTTTTCTTAGTTTTGTCCGATGATTAGCATAGTCACTTGACCTTGCTAGTTATCTTGTCTTTTTACTTTCGTAACTTAGGAAAACCAACCAACCAACCCCCCCCCCCCCATTTTACTTGCTTTTATGTGTGTGTATATATTTTATCCTAGCATAATATTAACCATTTGTGCTTAAGCGCTTAGGAAGATCCCTCTTCTCCTTGGACGACCCCGATTTGCCGCTATCTACCTAGTTGTAGAAAGTAAGCAAAAAGGGCTTACAAATTATCTTTTGCATAGGGGGCGCGACGACCGCCCGCTATCAGTATTCTTGCATAAGGAGCGGTTCCTAGTTGGTACGTACAGTAAGCTCAAACCACATAAGTATGGTCCATTTAAACTGTTGTAAAAGATTAATGATAATGCTTATGTTGTGGCTCTTTCAGATACTATGAGCATTTCCAACACCTTGAATGTGGCTGACATTTATGAGTACCATAAGGATGAGGTTCTCTATCAAGAAGAGAACTCGGGGTCGAGTTCTTCGGAGGTGGAGGAGACTGATGCAGGGCAAATGGCAGTGAATATTGAAGAAGAGATGGATCACCGCAAATGTTCGATATGGTTTTGAGCATAACTTTTATCTCCGATGCCAGAATCTGGCAAGGCCGGTGCCGTTGGACTGTCTCAACGAGTAGAACAATAGTTACACTTGCCCTGATGCACGGACTTTTTTGGCCATTTGATGTCTTTTAAGGCCTTAAAACGGATATTTATTGTTTTCCAGTTTTTGCTTTATTTCTGAATATCCTTTTATAAATATTTTTCAAATTCATTATAGTATTTAAGAACCTCTTGTACTATTAAGATATTTTATCTTTCGTAATCTTATTTTCGAGAATATTTTCTCTCTAATTGATCTCAGAACCAAAACCTAAGATTTTTACTTGCATTCATTGATTTTTCTTTAAACATTCGTCCTTGAAGATATCTTTGACATTCCGACTACGTCAGAATTGGACACATCACATAACCACAATTTCTTTAATTTTCCCACCAACAGTTTCAACAGCTGCTTCAACAGATGGTGATTTTTGGCCATACATACATGAAGATTCACGAATACCCATTTCATGCAAAAGAAATGATATAAATCTTCATATATATTAAAAAAAACAACCGAATATATGTGTTTTTCCTATTCCTACCTCGTTGGATCCATCATGGTTATCATCACAATCGAATTCCAATGCCGCGGGACAGATATTTTGTAATCTCGTGACGATACGTCACGTTCTTAAATGTCCAACTCTTGCACGTCATGGTCATCACCTTATTTTAAAGAAATGTCATATCTGGTGCATCGATTTTGAATGGTCTCTATGGGGATTTATAACGATGGAATTTACAATTAGTTATAGTTAATTTTTAGGATAAGAGTATGGCAAAATTAGAGGGGAATTTCAATAATAGTTAATTTTTCCAATAATGGTACCTTGCATGCCATCTATAGGGTCTCCTTATAGTCTTGGGGAACCCCATGCTAACTATCGTACTTTATGTCCACCCTTTTTCTTTGGACTTTTTCTACCCAACTAGACCATTTTGCAGGCTCATTGGAAAAACATTTGCCCGAATTATTAAAAACCAATGGAGTGAACTATTTCTAGCTATCCTACGTTCTAATGTTCTACAATGTGTTTTTCCTATTCCTACCTCGTTCGATCCAGCCGCGGGACAGCTATTTTCTGATCTCGTGACGATACGTTACGTTCTTAAATGTCCAACTCTTGCACGTCATGGTCATCACCTTCTTTTTAAGAAATGTCATATCTGGTGCATCGGTTTTGAATGGTCTCTATGGGGATTTATAACGATGGAAGTTATAGTTAATTTTTAGGATAAGAGTATGGCAAGATTAGGTGGGGAATTACAATAATAGTTAATTTTTCAATAATGGTACCTTGCATGCCATCCATATGGTCTCCTTATAGTCTTCGGGAACCCCATGCTAACTATCGTACTTTATGTCCACCCTTTTTCTACGGACTTTTTCTACCCTACTAGACCATTTTGCACGCTCATTGGAAAAACATTTGCCCGAATTATTAAAAACCAATGGAGTGAACTATTTCTAGCTATCCTACGTTCTAATGTTCTACAATGTGTTTTTCCTATTCCTACCTCGTTGGATCCATCATGGTTATCATCACAACCGAATTCCAATGCCGCGAGACAACTATTTTGTGAACGTGACGTATCGTCACGAGCCCGTTTTCTAGACATTATTGAACCTACATCCAAAAATTACCCACTAAATCATGACTCTAACTACAAAAAGGATATTTTAATAAGAAAATACCACATTAATAACGATTTGAAACATATAATTACTATTTTTATCATGAAATGAACCATCGTTACGTTTACACTACACCAAATGAGACAAAACTCACAATCACAATGTTATCATTGCATAACATTATTAAACACGCAAAATAATCAAAACCCCTCAAAATTTCCCCACCATTCAAAAAGCATTTGTAAAGCACTAAATAATCTAGGGTTTTAAAACATCAACCTTTAAATCTAACAAGTGGGAACATCAATTCCATTAGACCTTGTGTACCATCAAGTCTCAAAGCACTAGTTTTCATCATCCCCTTCAAACAATGAAAAAATGAAATGAGAACAAAATACAAGTAGAGATGAGGAATATAGATCTTGGTTGCTTGAAATCTTACAACGAATCACCATTTGATTAAAACATGGATTGGACATGGAGAGAAATGGAGTAAATGAGAGGAGTAGGGTTTTTTTTTGTGTGGAAAAAATGAATAAAAAAATGTAGGCTTCCTTGGGTATTTAATACCCTTTGAAAAACCGTGTCTATTGTTTTTTCCCATATGAGTGGGCTTCTAAAATTGGAAGTGGGTAAGCTCTTTACACAAAACACAGGAAGGAATAGGTTCCAAACTATAGGAAAAAAAAAGCAGAACTAAATCAACATAACAAAACCCCCAAATTCAAAACCAAGAACCCTAGGCTACAAAACCCAATCAACCAATTTCCTAATTTCCCAATTTTCCCACAATGTCAAGGCCAAGATACACTAAGAAGAATATTGGGGAGGCGAGCGACCGAAGCCATGAACCTTTCATAGAGCTGTCGGCGTCCTAGAAATTTTTCAATGGAAGAGAGAAGGAGAGGTATGTGGAATTCTCCAAACGTAAGATTATCAGTTCAAAAGTTATTCGTGTATCAATGATCAACGAATTGTGTCTAGGGTATGTGTTGAGGCATTTGAAGGACCAACATCTAGAAAATTTGTTATGTTTAGAAGAGAGCGTGTACGTAGATGAGGTTATTCAATTCTATGCTAATTTGGGACAAAGCATGAACAATATGATTGTACTAAGGTGAATGGAAAATAAATTTCAGTAAATAAGTAAACAATATGTAAGGCCCTAGGTAGCGAATACTCTTCCCCCGAGAAATTGAACCCCGAAGATGGGCATGGCCCCGTAGAAATCTGTCACCAACAAACTTGGCCTTCCTTATAGAAATGGCTAGGAAATACTTCCACAGGGTTAGAGCCATAGGTCTGGCGGATAGCTATGATATAGGTGAGTTGACGGTAGAGCAGATACTCATCTATGAGTGGGTGTGTTTGAATGTTTTGCCCACGGGTGGACACATGTGTGAGCCGACCATTGGGAATCTTATGATTTTCTACTATGTGATGGAGGGCATGAAAATTAGCCCCAGTTGTACCATCTTGATGAGTATGCTCAAGGCTGCATATGCCAAGAAAAAGGATCTCCCATACGGTGGCTTGATCACCGCGATGATAAAGAAGGGCAGTTTCTAACTCAAAGACGGCCCAGTCTGCTTAGACTATTGTGACGAGGTGTGGTTTCATCATAAAGGGTTACAGCTCGATGCTGATAATAACTCGGAGCTAATGGTTGTCCAGGGAGACAAGGCAAAGAATGGCAAAAGGGCAAGGGAGGTGGAATTTGAAAGAGTCGCTAGATCGAGATCTAGTAAGCATTTGATTTAAATTCTCTTTAAAGTTTTAGGAAAATTTTTTTTTTGCTCTTACTGCTAATTGTGCGCTTTTAATTGCTCTTTGTTGAGCAGGTGCTGAAAGAAACTGGAAGACTACCCTTAGTCACTTCTTCAACTGCATTTGTGGTGATGTTGAAGAGACCTTGGAAATGTTGGCTAGAGCGGAGGCCCAACAAGAACGATTCTTGGAAGCTTAGGGGATCCACCTGGAACTAAGTGAGGATGAAGAGCCCCAAAACTTAGATCCAGCGCTGACGGACAGTGATGCAGATGGCACGCCGGGAGCGGTTCATGGTGGAAACAAAGAGAATGAAAATGACTCTAAGATTGAGCACATGTCCGACTCACGCTAGGCCAATGGAATTAAACAAATTTTTTTTTATTTTAATGTCTTTTAAACACTTAGATCATTTGGAGGAGCTTGGTTGAGACTTATATTTTATTTCATGGCACAATGTCATTTATTTTGTTAAAATTTTATTGATGACTTATCATTACTCTAGAATTTCGGTAAACCTATGAGTTGGGCCTTTTAATCAATTACATAATTATTCCTATCTAATTCAATTTATCCGAAATTTATCAATTAGAATGTAGTCAATTATAAAGCCTCATTGTCAAAGCTTTAATTATAAAATTGGAAACCCCTTCAATAAATTTGACCATTCCCCAAGAATGCCTTCCGAGCTCGGAAATCAGTCATCCCTTCATATTTATAGGGCAGATTAGTTTCCGAGCTTGTAACAGTGGGGGTGTTGAACAGAGTATGGGGCTGACTTAGGTTCCGAGCTCGAAAACATTGGTTCTGAGCTCAAGCGTCAAATCCGAGCTGCCTCAAGTTAAAAAAATTCGTGTAATTTTTTAGCACATTTTTTCGATACGAGCTCAGAAGTTGCTCAGCCCCTAAACATGAAGAGACAAATTCCCTGTTCTAAATTCGTAAAACTAAATTGGCCCTTCATGTATCAATGGCTGATCCTGTTCCAGACTCGAAACGGTCCTAGTATATAAAAAAAGATTAAATTGTTTTTTGGTCCATAACATATGACCTAATAGAATCTTTTGGTCTCTGAGACCAATACCACGTCCTTTCAGTACCCAACAAATTCAAAACGATTTGTTTGGTCCCCAAACCTGATTCCAGGTGGTTTTCAGGTAGACTAATTATTTTTTTGGTCCCTAACATATGATCTTATACCATCTTTTTACCCCCATAACCACCTAAAAACCACCAAACAAAATGTTTTGAATTTGTAGGGTACTAAAAGGATGTAGTTTTGGTCTCGGGGACCAAAAGGATGTGTGAGATGCTATGTTAGGGACCAAAAAAATAATTTAGTCAAAAAATAAACCCCAATATTTTAGTACGTTGTTTCTATTTCTTCAAGAGCAAACCCTAGGGGTATTTTTCGAGCTTATAGTTTAGATTTGCTCCTTTAATTCTTCAAGCAACCACAACGGAAGGGAATTTCCAATGGCAAGAGGTGGTTCACTTTGCATCCCCCGTTCTCAATCGACCGACAACAATACCTGATATGATACTGTCAAATTTGTGTATTTGACTGCACAAGCTAGGTACAAAAAATTACGTGACAATGGAAAATTTATTGATTGCTATATTGTTTATTTCAATGAATATTTAATAATTGGTCTAGCTGATCCATTGACAAGTTTAAGGATCAATGAAACATTGTTAGGGCTCAATGAATGTTCGTATTTTGATTTATGCTGTCAATTCTCTAGAAATTTAAGAGAGGTGAACGGTGATTACTCAACTAGGGTTGGGGGAACTGATATTCCAAATAGTGAGTGGACTTTGAAAGAAGTCCTAGATTGCCCATATAGGAACCCCAAAGATGTATATGATGTGCCCATTTTATACGGCTATATTAGGACTTTTAGGATTCACTTTTGTATACTTTTGTGTTCTAAATGGGACATTTTGCCTTGAAGTTCTCTAGGAGGATTAAAAGCGACTTTTACGCTTTTATTACTTTTCTAGAGAATTTTGTGTGACAAGGTAATTTATTTGAAGACTTTGAAGAATACCTTTGAAGATTTGAAGACTTGTAATTGAGCTTTTGAAGATTTGAAGAAGTGAAGAGAAGAGGAGGATATGAAACAAAAAGGAGAAAGAAGAAATGGTGCTGGACTTGGAGTCCGTCGCGAGGTCATCGCGAGCACGTCGCGACTCGCGATGGAGGAGGGGTCAGAAACTCTTCTTGCCTTGCGTTCTTAAAATGTATGTGTTGTTTGAGAATAGGCATTGTTTGTATGATTGAAGTGTTAGAGTGTTAGGAAAGTGACGAATTCCGTAGCTTCTTTGCATGAAAATCTGGGAACATGAACTTAGAACTTCTTGTGCATAATGTGTTGTGATTCTTGCTAGTAAAGTATGTTAATGTGGATTGTTCTCATATTTATCCTATAGATGCAATGAAAGGTTGAACCTTGAATGTGGTTTGTTCTAGGTTTAGCCTAATGAATGCTATGTTTGGTTAAATGGCTATGTCTTTGGTAGAAGACTTGTCATTGTCAAATCTATGGTCCTTTGTGTATAATGTCATTGATGAAATACCCCTATAGTCATTGTTTGTCTAGGGTGATCATCAATGAGGTTTGCAAATGGTCGTTGTTTGTCTTTGCAAACTACTCTTAAGAAGGAATGAATGTTGATCTTCCATTGGCATTCCCCATAGGTAACAATTGTGATAGGATGAGTGAATGGTTCAATGATCTACATTAGGTTTGAAAGTGGATATTGATTGCCCCCAAGGTTTTATCTTTTGTAGTTTTAAAACTTTATTTCTTAGTTTTGTTTGATGATTTAGCATAGTTGCTTGACTTGGCTAGTTGTCTTGTCTTTTAACTTTCATAACTTCGGACCACCAAACAACTAAATCCCCCTTCTTCTACTTGTTTTTATATGTGTATATATATCTACTCCTAGCCTAATAGCAACATTTTGTTCTTAAATGCTTGAGAAAATCCCCTTCTTCGTGGACGATCCCGACTTGCCGCTCTCTACTTAGTTGTAAATAGTAAGCATTTAGGACTTATAAATATTAACTTTGAGAGGTACGACGACGGCCTCCCAGTATACTCGGAAGACACTGATAGTCCATTGCATGATTGTTACTTTAGGGAAATATGGTCATTAGTAGCAGAGTACCCATACGTTGATCCTATTCAATGTAGTATGAGGTACTTCTCTTGTGATGCAAGGGATTTAGGTAAGCTAAAGACTTTTAGCCTCAAAGTTTTACCTGTAGATTCCCGTATTGTCTACGAAATGATTGCTTCATGCTTAGTTCCCACATTCGGACTTGTCACTGAGCCCTTCTATAGTGCCTTGATGTTGTTTTATCTCCTAATGGAGGGTAGAAAAATAAACCGGGGGGCAGCAATATTGAGGCATATGCCTTATGTTGGCACATCGACTAGGGTAGTGAGCACAAAACTATTGAGGAAGGTTGAGGGGTTGACAATCACCGATGAGGAGAAAGAACTGAATTACTTTGACAAGACCTACTTAGAAAATAGGGGGTTGGTGTTGATTAATGGAAAATGGTGCTATCGGGATATAGAAAAAGTGGATCCGAGCAAGAGGCCTAGTGTTGATGATGGTAAGTGAATTCTTTCGTTTCATTGTAGTTTCTACATGTTATGAATAAATTATTATACATATTTATGCCTGTGTGTATAACATTTGTAGACTCGGGGAAAGCCTAACTCAAGAGTGTTCAAGATTGCCACAAGTGGAGTTCGCCAAAATGAAGGCCAAGATTTTGAAAATGGAGAAAAGACAACGAGCATATGAACGCCATTTCGCTTCCACCCATCATCCTCGTCTTGATCGGTCAACGTCTGAAGAAGACTTGGAGTTGCAATTACCATAGAGCGGCATTTATGATCTTGATGGTTACCCTTTTTGAACATTAATGAATGTTGAATTTTTTTAGACATTTGTTATGAAGGTTGATATTGTGATGACTTATCTTTTCGAAGTAGTCAAGTGGTAACCTTGACTACTCGCATGTTAACCTTTTTTAGACATTTGTTACTCGCATGGTAACCTTTTTAGCCTTTCTCTGTTTACGTCTTACCTTTCCATGGATGTCCACCCAAATTCCATCATCATGATCATTGCGACAGATGTAACAATTCAAGATTTGATCAACCTCCTAAGGCAGGATAGCATCATCTATTCCAACGCCCATCGTATTATGAATAAATCTGACTATTTCTTCAGCTTCATATTCTTCGATGAAAGCGCGGTTTCCTTCCACAGCAATCTCCTATCGAGGATCAAAAGGATCCCTTACACAAAAAAACCTGGTGTGCTTGAAATGCCAATATGAGTAGATCTTCTCGCCAACCGATTTGACTCCTATCGACAAGGGTGAAACCAAAATTCTTCTTCTGATGCCCACTGTTGAAATCAACCCACTGACATTTAATAATTGTGACTCGCATGGTAACATAGTCAAGCTCTCAGATATATGAAATTGTTCCAAAATAACACTTATCATCCATTGATTCTGTGCCAAAAGTAAAACCATTGACGCCGTACACTCCATAAGAAAGTACGGTACCAAGTGCTTAACGAGCCAACCATTTAACTATCATTGGATGAACCTCCACAAATACGTGATCAAGTCACCACGATGCAAAAGTCCGACTATGTAATTGTGGGACTTGCGCTTCATTGAAATTGGGGTAAGCGACTCTGATGGCATCCATGTGAATCTCTATATATGGGACAACATTTTCATGATTGCAAAGAACATATAGATGGGCATTACATAAATCTTCAGCACTAGGACTCAAAAGTTTACCCTGCCAAACCCCATGACCTTCCAACCGTCCATCATGTCTATGAGTTGAAGCCCCAACCGAATCGACCTCATTCATGTAATCAGTACAAAACTTGATGGCCTTCTCTGCTACATGCCACTGTACAATACTTGCACCGGGCTAATTCTTCACAAAATGCTTGAATATTTTCATGTACCTTTCAAATTGGTACATCCACCTAAGAGACACTGGACCATAAAGCTTTACATCACACACAAGATGAACACACAAGTGGACCATACTATTGAAGAATAAGAGGGAAAATACATTTCCATCTGGCATAACACTTCAACTCTCATTGTCTGCATACGGTCCAACTTCGACACACTAATGTTTTTGCAACAAATGGACTTGAAAAACAAACATAGCTGTATAATGCACAATATTACATGGGATGGAAATGGCGGTCGAATTGCAATCACATTCAATTCCTGCATCAGATCATGACAATCATGAGACTTCAACCCAAATCTCAACTTCTCCATTAAAACACAAGAATTAATGTTGGAAGAATATGCGGCAAGGACCTTATCACTACTATTAGTATCATGGTATGATTTCTTCTCTAGTTGAGACATAAAATAGCAAGCAGAGGGCAAGTAACAATTGTCACCTAAACTCACTAGCCCTAAGTTCTCCTTAATTCTCATCTCAACCAAATCTAACCTAGCATTAAGCTCATCCTATCAATTCCTCAAGTGTCTGTCTATATAGTTTACTTGCATTTTATCTTTTATGTTTGTAGTTGTTAGTTGAAAAATTAAAAACCCCAAATTTTACTATACTATCAATTCCTAGCAACACAAACAGATTGGCGACTTGTACGTGGTTGAATTTAATTGACAATTAGGCCCTAGCATCTCTGTGGACATACCCGAGCTTGTCACTAACTACCCCACAGGTAGCTTAGTAGTGATTTGGGTGTAGAACTTTAAATATTATCTTTGACCTTCTCTTAAGCCATCCGCCCATGTTAATTTAGCTACAACTTGACAGCCCCGAGTGAAGGCAGATTAAATTTCGGCGTCATTGCCGGGGTTGCTAGTCTTAAAAGTTTAATTGTCAATTTGTAGGACATGTTAGTTGAGCAGGTAGTATTGTTATTTTGTTTGTTATTTTTAGGAGTATGTATTTCTTAAGTTCTCAGTGAAAAATGAGGACCCTTGCACTAAAATTATGAATTTTGTGTGTTTTCTTTGTTTTTGTTTAATTGAAATAAAATGTGGGAAAGTACTCAGTGGATGACACTTTGTAGGGTGTGTCAATATGATTATCCTACGGAGTGTTGCCCAAGGTTTAGTGACTTTGGGAGAAAAAAGGCTTAACGAGTGAGATTTTGTAGAATATGTCATTGCGACCACCCTATGGAGTCTTACTCTTGGATAAGCGAAAATGAAAGAGAGGTAGAAGTTGTAGGTTCCCAAGGCCGATGGGATCAAAATTGGTACCCATACCACGATTCTCCAAATACGAGGTTTAGTGGTAACTCAAATTTCTGGTATAGAAATGCACCGGGAAACCGACACTCTGGGTTAGATAGGTCGATTTCACCAACTTATCTAATGGCCCAAAACCAATCCCTAGGATTGGTTCCCAAATTAGATTATGGAGAAATTTTGCAAGGTATAGCGAATGTAACCTACAGTAGTAATTTAATCCAATCACAATTGCATAGTGATAT
Source organism: Rubia yunnanensis (assembly GCA_037428765.1). Taxonomy (NCBI): domain Eukaryota; kingdom Viridiplantae; phylum Streptophyta; class Magnoliopsida; order Gentianales; family Rubiaceae; genus Rubia; species Rubia yunnanensis. Next base: position 40,282,069 of record CM075061.1, on the reverse strand, counting down.
TAAAGATTTGAGAACTCGGCTCTTCTCAAGCATTGAGAAAGTTAAAGGGCGAGTAATTGATTTGATGAAAAGGGTGAACCAACTTGAAACCCAATACTCCGAAAATGAACCATCCGTAGTTGAATATGAATTTTTGGTAGATGATTCCAAAGGGTATGAGGAATGGTTTGTTCAGAGTGAAGAAGTGGAGGAAGGGGTGACTATACTTAATTCACAATATTACCTATTTTCACCCCTACCTCCACCTATAGAACAAACTTCCACATTTTTGGAGTCCTTAGAGGAAACCATAGAGAAGCCAATTGAATATGCTAAGCTTCCAAACCTCATATTCCCTCTAAGGTTGACTCCTCCTCTACTGTATCTTCCTCTTGGAAAATTCTTTTCCCCGCCTCTCCATTTTTGGTTGTTTATGGTGATGGAGTACAAGCCTGCACCATATGGAAACATTAGGGTCGTGTCGATGACCTTAAAAATACAGAGCTTCTCAGGAGGCAACCCGAGCTTTGAAAAATTAGATTAGTTTAGTATTTTTGGTGTGTTTTCCTATTTGTAGCTTTTGATTTTGGAACACTATTACACTTGATGTGCATGTTATTTTGTGGGAAGTATGTAGTTCTTGGAGGAATGAGAGCTAACGGGGAATCCAACTCATGGACCATGTAGACGTACATGCTTCGTGATGCTCAAAATGGTGGACAGAGAGGAGAACCAAACCCCAAATTCATGGGGCATGTAGACGTGCACGACCCATGAAGCTCATACTTTCCTACATCCAAATTAACATTCCTTCCCTACCACCTCCTAAAATATCACCAAAACCCATTTTCCCTCAAACCCTTGAAAAACGCAACTCGAAACCTAAGAGGTAACTCTCCATTGTGATTTAATTCTTTATTTCAATTTGTGGTGCATGATAGTAATTAGATTGAACTTTCTTGATTATAAGTTAGAGGTTAGAGGTGATATATTGGGGCGATGGTAGTTTGTTCGTTACATTATATGATTGTGCCATCAAGGGTAGATTTGCCCATTTTTCATTGTAAGTGCTCTCCTATTCTTCCCCTTGACATATGTTCTATGATTGTGTATATGCATTGAGGACAAGACAAATTTAAGTGTGGGGGAGGGGATTATATAACACTTATGATTCTTAGTTATTTCTATGTAGCTAATAGCTCTTCTAAGAGCATTTTGAAAAAAAATAATCTGAAAATTTTGACTATATATATATAGCTAAGTTGAAAACCCAAAAGGGAAACTTAGGCAGCATTGGGAAAAGCTCGAATAGGTCGAAAGGCCTACTACCACATGAACCCCCCTTTAGCATCAATTTTTTGTGTTCTAGCATCAATTTTTAGGAAAAAACCAGTGCCTAAGTAGGTGGTGAAACAATTTCACTGGTTTTTAAAAAACCGGTCTTAAATTAGCACTGATTTTTTGTGGGCACCACTTTTTAAAACTGGTGTTAATATTTACCTCATTAGCACCGATTTTATTTGGCACAGATTTTTTTTTTCTATGCTTGTCTTCTAACATACATCCTTGAGTGAGTTTGTTTTTCTTTCCTCACATATTTATGTGGTGCCAAAAGATTTTTTTTTTATAAATATAGAATTAAAACAAATCCTAAATTATTAAGATATCTTCAAACATGCTTCCTCCCAGGTCCAGAACGAAGCTGGAGTGTTCTGCTCGGGAAAACCTTCAACACCCCAGGTTGTTCTGTCAAAACAAAGCAGCTATTAGTATATTCTTTTGGCACCACATAAATATGTGAGGAAAGAAGAACAAACTCACTCAAGGATGTCTGTTAGAAGACAAGCATAGAAAAAAACAAAAGCTTGTCGAGGTTAGTGGCAGTTTCCAAGTAAATGGAGCAGAGGAAAACCAAAAGGAATAATAATTCTAATGTAAATGTCCCCTACTGTTTTATAGCAAGTTCCTCATGACCATAAGGGTACCTATTTAGCAAGAAGATGAATCAGATGGGATAAAAGTAGAGAGAGGAGGAAAACGAGATGAAATCCCTTGGAAATGCTATGTAGTTAAAAGAACTTACAGCAAGCCAAAATTAGAATATTTTTCTCCGATCTTCTCGAGCAAGCTCGGTGTTAATGCTGAGTATAAGAAACAGTATAAGACAAAAAATATAAGTACTTTAAGGGTTTTTTCTAGAAAAGCGAGCCAAAAGCAGAAGAATCTAAGATCACAGAGTAAATAGGATGTTCATGATTATCAAGATAAATAAATCTGAGCACAAAACCCACCTGTTAATGGTTATATTGACTGCTCTGCTATCAGCCTCAAAAGCAAGCAGGTCCGACATAATTTTAGCAGTTGCACCTCCAAGCTTCTTCTTAATATTTCAAATTAGACACGAACTGAGTCTCTCAAGACACAGAAAGATAGTAAATTTGAGACAATTGAACAAGCAAGAACCTGTCAACATTTGTAGAAATCCTCAAGGTACACCTTATAAAGGGTGCTCCTCATTATCTCAATGTTCATGTCATCTAGGTACTGAAAACGGCAGCCATGATTTAAGAATTACTTGAGCGGGACATATTGATGGAAAATTATAGTAGTAAAATTATATTTATTATCCCGTACATGCCAACAAATAACATTTAATCCTTTAAGAAAGGCCTCACATACATAAAAGCTAGAAGAGATTGCTATAGAACTGCAGCATAAGAACAATTAACTAGTCCCCTAAAGATACAACTCCAAACTGTCCAAATTAGAGGTGTCAATTCGGGTTATCGTGTCACATTCGTATCGGGTTTGAAACGTGTCGTGTTGAAACATGTCGGGTTGAATCGTATTGATTTCATTTATCGTATCGGGTTGGAAACGTGTCGTGTTGAAACATGTCGGGTTGAATCGTGTTGATTTCATTTATCGTGTCGGGTCGGGTTGGATTGGGTACTTATCGTGTCGGGTTGAAAACGTGTCAGTTTTTTTCTCGGATTGGATCGTGTCGGGTTGAGTTAATATCGGGTTGGGTTAGTGTCGTGTAATTTTTATACTCGGATTAGATCGGGTCGGGTCAGAATATTATCGCGTTGGATTGGATCGGGTTATTGTCGTGTCATTTTTTGTACTGAAGTTTTGTTTGGGTCTGATTATGTCAATTATTTTTTATAATGTTTCACATTGAATTCAGATATATTTTGGGTTGGTTCATTTTAGATCGGGTTTTATGCCACCCAATTAAATTTGGGTTGATTTAGTTTATATTTCAATAATACTATTGTTACAACTGCACTATTATCATGTATTGTTTCGTTGTAAATTGCAAAATATAAAAACTTGACTCGTAACTCCAAATTAAAATCCACTCGAAAGTGATGCTACCCTATACACCACCATTGTATTTTCCAAGTACGTTAGGTGTTGGCGTCAGTTCGGTTTATTCGGTTTTCGGCCTATTTGGTTTGGGTTATTCAATTTTCCCCTAAAAAATAAAAAAATCGAATCCAACCCAAATAATTCAAATAACCTGAATTATCCGAACCAAATTCAAAATTTGGTTTCGGTTTGAAACTAAATTCAACCAAATAAACCGAATTAATTCCAATCTTTATCAAATCGAATTCAATTCAATCGATTTTTTTGCCCACAACAATTGCGGGCCAAACTAAAAAACCCATAAGCACGTCAAAATTTTAACTTTAAATTAATAATTACGACCCAATAGTTCAAGGCCAAGTGATTTGTCACTTAAGGCCCAATTACATCTAATGCTTTGCTTTGAAGAAATGGAGGAGTGATACCCTAGTATTTATAATTGATATCTAATGCTAAGTCTCGATCATCTTTCGATGTAGGACTAATGTAGTAATGCTAAGTCTTCTTTCATCATTTTAAAGTCTTGCTGCCCTTGCATGACTTCACCTGTAGATTCATTTTTCATTTTCCAACTCCTTCAATTATTATTACCTTTTTTTTGGTTGAATTTATTATGAGTTTGTCTCTTGAAATACGGTATTTTCATAAGTCATGGAAATATTATGGTTTAAAATGCAAATTAGAAGAAATGAAGATAAATTTTTTGGGTTGAATGAATTGGGTTATAAACTTTATAACTACTACACGTTGCATAGTAAAATTTTAATATTGCAACTAAGACCTTTTACTTTGTATTATTATAATTAAACCACATCTTTCCATAAGCCTATGGAATAATGGAAAGACGGTATTAATGAGACATCTCTCTTTATTTGACTATTATTCATTAGATTTATATATTTAGTCGTGTGCATTTTTAACTTAACATTGTGTATTCACATTTGTTATGAATTGACTTTACGTACTAGTAATCATATGGCTAAAAACCTCACTTGTTATTAGTTTGACGCACAACCAACTTGACTTGGTTCCATATTAAATGTTAATTGACTTTATAACTGCATCTGTCTTGGGTTGATTACATGCAGGGTTATATAGTTGATTTATCGGGTTGAATTAGGTTCATGTTAAATCGGGTTCGGGTTGATCTCGGGTTCGTATTCAGGTCGAGTTCGAGTCCAGATTATCGGGTCATATTCGGGTTCGTATTCAGGTCGGGTTCGGGTCCAGATTATCGGGTCATATTCGGGTTCCTATTCAGGTCGGATTTGGGTCCAGATTATCGGGTCATATTCGGGTTTTGGGTTGAATTCGGTCGTGTCGGGTTCGGGTACAGGTCAATATTTCTCGGGTCAAATCGGGTTTTGGGTTGAGCGTGGTCGTGTCAGGTCGGGTTCGGGTCAATATTTCTCGGATCAGATCGAATTTCGGGTTAATTCGTTCGTATCGGTCCAGGTCGAGTTCTCGATTCGGGTCAGAGATTGACAGCTCTAGTTCAAAGCTATCATATAAACAAAAAAATTATGCAAGCAAGAGCCGCAAAGACTTAGCATTCAGTACCTCAGAAGTAATACACTCGGAGAAGTACAGAGCCAGAGGCGTGTCAAGAAGAACAAGTCTGTATAGCTCCCTCATATTCTGTGCCACAGCTAAAAGTAGCAATACCTATGCGAAAAAAGAAATACAAAGTCAATCCACTGACAGAACATACAAAGCATATGCCAAATCAAAATTTATACCTATCAAACATTCCCAGAGGATGACACTTCTCCAACAATTCCTGAACATCTCTCTCGTGCAAGGTTCTGGTCACAATCAGAATTGAGCTGAGAAGAAGAATAGGGTACCGTTTTGGAGGTAAGGGCCGTACTCGGTTGCGGAGAGGTGCATCTTGATGTCGTCTAGGGTTTCACACTGGCAGAGAGGTTGTTGTAATCCGCGGCTGTGAGCAATACAGATATGTTGCCCCGGACAATGGGCTCCAAGTAGTTGCTGTGGAAGTTGAACAAAGAGAAAACTACTAATTGAACGACGGAGAGAGCTCGCGATTGAGGGGGAAGGAGCTGGAGATAGACGGCGGTGCATCATGATCTTATTCGCCGGCAAAGAGCTCTACCACCAGGTGCCGCTCCAAACTAGAGACTTGTTGTCTCCGTGCCGGAGAGCTTCATCTCCGACAATAAATTTTTTGTGAGTGGCGGTGGAGGGATTTTCAGTCGATATCGTTGACTGAGGCTTTGGGTTGTGGGTGAGGGAGAGGGTATAAGCGACGGGAGAGCGTTTCTCCTCCTCTGCGGCCAAAGGTGCTCCCAGATCTTCACAAACTCCGGCCCATGGTTGAGGGTCTTGAAGCGGGTGTAGAGGTCAGGTTTGGTCGACAGAGGGAGAAGTAAGGATTTGGTTGACAGAGGGAGAAGTAAGGGTTCGGTCGAGGTGTGGCGGAGTATCAGTTGAGGTGTGGCGGAAGAGAAGGGATTAGAGGCGGAGGATGAAGAAACCAGCAAGATACAGAAAGAAAAATAAGAAAACAGAGATAGAAGAAGAAGAAGGATTTCTGATTCAAGTTTTGGTTTACAAAAGGCACACAAAACGTGTGTTGCCTTTTCTCTCGTTTTATATTCGGCCAGCAAAACAAACAGATTACAACCATCAATCACTACAAGCCACGTGGGCAAAGTTAAAACAGAAAATGGAATGAAAACAAAACGACAACAGCTCCTGCGTTTAATTAAGTCTTCAAACGTTCTTGGCGCCAGATTTGAAAATCTGTTGCCTCCTCGCCAAAATCCAACTGAAGCCAACAGAAGCTTCATCTTCATCTTCTTCCTCCAAACTCAGCTGCTCAACAGAGGCTTTACATCAATGGTTTCTTCACCCCCTCCTCAAGCTCAGCTGGGGAAGCCCGAAAGCTGAGATTGAAGAGATTAGTAAAGAATGAAGCTGCAGGAAGAGACTTTGTGAAAATGTCTGCCAACTGAAAACGAGAAGTGACAAAAGATGGCAGCAAGAAACCTTCCAAATAATAATCTCGCACCAGATGGCAATCAATTTCAAGGTGTTTAGTCCTTTCATGGAACACGGGATTAGCAGTGAGATGCAGAGCTGCTTGATTATCACAAAAAAGTGGAATGGGAAAAGAAATATGAAGGTGAAGATCCCTGATCAAGTAGCTGATCCATTTGAGCTCACAGGCAGTTATGGAAAGACTCCTATACTCTGCTTCTGCTGAGGACTTAGAGACTGTGGATTGTTTCTTAGACTTCCAAGAGATCAAGGCTGAACCCAAAAAAACAGCATAACCTGTAACTGATCTCCTAGACACCTTGCAAGAAGCCCAATCGGCATCACAATAGGAATGGAGTTGAAGATCATTCTGAGCAGGATAGAACAATCCAAAAGGAAGATGATGATGCAGATATTTCACAATGTGGAGAGCACCAGAGAGATGATGATGAGTTGGTGCTTGAACAAACTGACTGAGTTGATGAACTGCAAAAGTAACATCAGGCCTAGTATAATTGAGGTAGAGAAGTCTTCCAATGAGTCTTCTGAATTGACTTGGATCAGGAAGCAGTGGTGAGGATTCATCATGCACAAGCCAGGAAGAAGGAAGAGGAGTTGCAGTAGGCTTACAGTTCAGTAATCCACAATCTGAAACAATATCAGCAATGTACTTGGATTGCAAGAGATGAAGGCCAGAATCTGTTCTGTGAAGTTCCAAACCAAGGAAATAGTTAGCTTCCCCTAAGTCCTTAATAGTAAACTTCTGATGCAAAGAGTGTTTAACAGCCACAATAGCATCAAGTGAAGTTCCCATAACTAAGACATCATCCACATAGACTACTAAAGCCAGCATGTACTGAGAAGTGAACTTCAGAAACAAACAGTGATCATGATGAGATTGATCAAAACCAAGGCTGAGTAAATGTTGTGTAAACTCCTTATTCCACTGCCTTGAGGCTTGCTTTAAACCATACAAGCTTTTTGTAAGTCTGCAAACCAACTGAGAATCAGGAACTACATATCCATCAGGCAGTTTCATATAAACCTCTTCATCAAGATGCCCATGTAGAAATGCATTGTTAATGTCAAGCTGATGCATATGCCAGCCTGATGCAGCTCCAGTAGCAAGAAGTAATCTGATAGTAACAGCCTTAGCAACAGGAGAAAAAACTTCAGAAAAATCTATACCTTCTATTTGATTAAACCCCTTTGCAACCAGTCTAGCCTTATGCTTTGCTAGAGAACCATCTGCATTATATTTGGTTTTGTACACCCATTTTGATCCTATGGCCTTCTTTCCTGGTGGTAGTTTAACCAAGTCCCAAGTATGATTCTGCTCAAGGGCTGCCAATTCCTCATTCATAGCCTGGATCCACTCAGTAAAATGCTTAGCCTGATGATAGTTGGATGGTTCAGGAACCTGTGAAGAAGAAACCACACATGCAGGGATAATGGACTGAGGCTCAGAAGGTAAGAGAACTGAGGAAGAAACAAAATCCTTTGTCCATATAGGTGCCCTGATGACCCTAGTACTATGCCTTAAAGAATTTTCAGCAGGTGGTGAAGGTGTGACTGGAAGAGGTTCAAGGAATTGAGGAGTAGGAAGAGATGGCTGATGATCATGTAAAAAAGACTCTGAAAAAGGAAGTGAAAAAGAAAAAAGACTAGGATCAGAATATGGAAAAATAGTCTCGTGAAACATGACATCCCTTGAAATGATGACTTTATGATGTTGCAGATCAAAAAGCTTGTATGCTTTCTGACCTAAGGGATATCCAATAAAGACACAAGGAAATGCTCTCTCAGATAGCTTGTCTTTGTGTGGTGTGGTGTTAGTAGCATAAACTAAACACCCAAAGACTCTGAGTGACTGGAAATCTGGGAGTTTGTTGAACAAAAGCTCATAGGGAGAGTGCCATGAAAGGACTGATGTAGGCAATCTATTGATAATGTATGTTGCTGTTAGAATGGCCTCACCCCAGAAATCTTTTGGAAGGTGAGATTGGAAAAGTAAGGCTCTAGTAACTTGAAGAATATGCTGATGCTTCCTTTCCACTACCCCATTTTGTTGGGGAGTGTAAGGACAAGATTTTTTATGAAGAATACCTAGATCAGAAAATAACATCTCACAATCTTGGTTGACAAATTCACTGCCATTGTCTGATCTAAAAGACTGTACAATGGTGTGAAACTGAGTCTTCACCATATTGAAGAAAGTTCTGAGTAAATGAGAGATTTGATCTTTTGATTTAACTAGATAAGTCCAAGTACTTCTAGAAAAATCATCCACAATGGTTAAGAAATACTTGCAGCCAGATATTGAAGGTATTTTGTAAGGCCCCCACAGATCAACATGAATAAGCTCAAACAACTTTGTTGTAAAAGATGAACTAGAATGAAAGGGCAATCTGTGTTGCTTAGCAACAGGACATACAGTACAGAAAGTATCCATTTCAGCAGAGAATTTAAGTACATTGAGATGCTTCATGACATCACTAGAAGGATGCCCTAGTCTACAATGCCAAGAATGCAAAGGAACATCAATATTCTGCCTAACAGTGTTCACTACAGTATCTGTGAAGATTTTATTCTGGAAACTTGACTGAATTCTTTTCTTGATTTCATCTGGCTTGAAAGATTGCTGATCTAAAATGTATAATCCATTCTCTTCTCTTACTGCTGCAAGGACTTTTCTAGTCTTGTGGTCCTGCAGCAAGCAGAGATTGGATGTAAAACTGAAAAAGATTGGCATAGTTTTAGAGAGTTTACTCACTGACAAGAGATTATATTTGAAATCAGGAACTAGGAGGCAGTTTTGTAAAATGACTGAGGGAGTAAGAGCAACTTCTCCTATGGCTTGAACAAACTTTGTTGTGTGATCAGGCATGTAAACAGGTGTAGGTGTGTTGACTGATGAAAAAGATCTAAAAACTGACATATCACTGCACATATGACTTGATGCTCCACTGTCCACAATCTAACTATTATTAGACAATGCAAAAACACTGAGTGAAAGATTTGTGATCACACTACCTGAGTAATCATGATAGTGACTGTAATCAATTGGTCCTCCATAATCCTTTATCACCTCTTTCTCCTTCTGCTTCTTTTCAAACTGCATCTCAACCATCTTGGCAATCATTGCATGTAGCTTTGTATCTGTGTCATTAACTGGTGTATCTTCTTCCTCTGCTACTGCATGAGCAGCATGCCTGTGGAATCCTTGCTGATACTGCTGTACTCTTGTAGCATTTGGTAAAGGATATTGTGGCCTCTGAGGTCCACTAGGTAAGTACTGCTGCCTCATAACTTGCTGTTGAAGAGGTGGTTGTGATCTTGTTCCCATGTCTCCTCTATTTCCTTCCCACCAATCAGGATATCCTTTTATCTTTAAACAAGTATCCTTGGTGTGGCCTAATTTCCCACAATGCTCACATTTTAAATCAGGCCTTCTTACAGTTCTCATCCTCATTGCATCATTTTGCTGATCAGTCATTGCATCTCTATATTGATATGGAACTTTGCTGTCTCTGTACACTCTCACAACCATGACTGAGTTATGATGATTATCCTGATAACCTTCATGAACAGCCTTCTGTCTTTCCACTTTTGAAATCATAGAACATGCCTTATTGACAGTTGGTGCAGGATCCATAAGCAATATTTGATGACTAATAGCCCCATATTCATCATTTAGTCCCATCAAAAACTGACTCAATTTGTCCTCCTCTTCTTCAGCAGGAAGACAATCATAATTAACACATCCTGCACTACACCTTCTTCTAGGTCTCAAACATCTAAATTCATCCCACAGACTTTTAAGTTGTGTATAGTAAACAGATACAGATTCATTTCCTTGCTTCAATTCTGCAATATCTCTCCTAAGTTTATGCAACAAAGGACCATTACTTTCTCCAAAACTCTCCTTAATCTCATTCCACAGTGTAAACACATCCTCATAAAACATAAAACCTCTTGCTAGTTTAACAGTTATCGAATTCAAAATCCAGGAAAGTACAGTAGAATTCACCTTATCCCATTGATCATAAATCTCATCCTCTGGATCTGGAGGTCTGATCTCTCCTGTAAGAAACTTCAGCTTCCCTTTGGATCTGATAGCTCGAACCATAGCCTTGCTCCATGTAATGTAGTTGTATTCATTCAGAGGCTCAGCAACTAGTACAAGACTATTGTTCTCACCACTTTCAAGCTTATATGGATCATTTCTCTCTTGTTTCCTTCGCTGATTATGGCCAGATCCAGCAAAGGATCGTGCCACAGAATTGACTGAATCATCGTCAGAAGACATGTCTGATGGATCTTAAAACAAAGAAGATTTCAAGAGGAATTCAAATCTGCATTCTCATTGCACGGATCGAATGCTCTGATACCATGAAGAAACCAGCAAGATACAGAAAGAAAAATAAGAAAACAGAGATAGAAGAAGAAGAAGGATTTCTGATTCAAGTTTTGGTTTACAAAAGGCACACAAAACGTGTGTTGCCTTTTCTCTCGTTTTATATTCGGCCAGCAAAACAAACAGATTACAACCATCAATCACTACAAGCCACGTGGGCAAAGTTAAAACAGAAAATGGAATGAAAACAAAACGACAACAGCTCCTGCGTTTAATTAAGTCTTCAAACGTTCTTGGCGCCAGATTTGAAAATCTGTTGCCTCCTCGCCAAAATCCAACTGAAGCCAACAGAAGCTTCATCTTCATCTTCTTCCTCCAAACTCAGCTGCTCAACAGAGGCTTTACATCAATGGTTTCTTCAGAGGAGGGTTTGAAGTGTGATGGCACCAGAGAGATCGGTGGCAGAGAAGGTGTTGAGGTGCTAAGCGGCCGGTCTAAAAAACGAAGGTGTTGAAGTGGAAAATAGGAGGGATAGGAGTTTGTAAGTTTTATCCTTGATTTTATTTTTATTTTCTTTATTTTAATACTAATTTTTTATGGCAAAGTCTTGGGAAAGACGGCCTTTGCATAGGCTTATAGAAAGACGGGGTTTGATTAGAATAATAAAAGGTAAAAGGTTTTAGTTGCAATATTAAAGTTTAGTATGAAACATGTAGTAGTTATAAAATTTATAACCCGGTTCATGCAACCCAAAACTTTTATCTTAATTTCTTCTAATTTACACTTTAAACCTTGGTCTTTCCATAACTTATGGAAAGACCGTCTTTCAAGAGACGGACTCATTTTTTGTACACAAATTTTTATTTTAAACTGACTAACTGTTTGATGGAATCATTATGCAATCAATGTAATTAATGGAGCAATTTGATATTTGTTTTTATTTATTTCATTGATATTCATATAAGTCAAGGTCTTGGGAAATGTCGTCTTTCCACATGCATAAGAAAAGATATAGTTGAATTAAAATTATAAAAAGGTAATTTTTAGTTGTAATATTAAAAAGTTATTACGCAATGTGCAGTAGTTATAAGTTTATGGCCCGATTAATGCAACCCACAAAATTTATCTTGATTTCTTCTAATTTGTAGTTTTAACCTTGGTCTTTCTATAACTTATGAAAATATCGTCTTTCAAGAGACAGACTCTTCACATACTTTTGAAAAACATTGATTAGTTAAAGTCAACTTAATCACTAGTATTTATATATATAAGTAAAGTAAATGTTCATTGTCAATTAGATAAAGTCAAACATTTTATTAGTTTATATATATATACATATGTATATATATGAAGTCAAGTAAGTGCTAATTGTTAATTAGTTTTAGTGAACATAATTATTAGTGTTTATATATGAAAGTCAAGTATTGAGTTAATAAAGTAACTGAGTTATATGAAAGATTTATTAGTGTTTATATATGGAAAGTCAAGTAAGAACTGATCGTTGATTATTTATAGTCAACTTAACTATCAGTGTTTATATATAAAAAATCAAGTAGTGGTTAACCTTTGATTAATTACGTACTGTTTGTATATAGAAAGTCAAATAATGGTTCACATATATAGTCAAGTAGTGGTTAGTTATTAGTGTTTATATGTAGAAAGTCAAGTAATAGTTGACCGTTGATTAGTTAAAGTCAACTTCGTTATTAGTGTTTATATATATAGAAATTTAATTATTGGTTTGACCGGTGATTAGGTAAAGTCAACTTAGTTATTCGTGTTTATAAGTTCAAAGTCACGTAAAGATTGTTCATTGGTTAATTAATGCCTACTTCATTATCAGTGTTTATATATATTGAAAGTCAGGTAAGGTTTAACCGTTGATTAGTCATAGTCAACCTAATTGTTAGTGTTTATATATTGAAAGCCAGGTAAAGTTTAACCTTTAATAAGTTAAAGTCAACTTAGTTATTAGTTAAAGTCAACTTAATTAGTATTTATACATCAAAATTCAAATAAGGTTAGATTGTTTATTACTCCCCCTGTCCTATAATTATTGGCCTACTTACTTTTTCATGGTCTTCAATGTTCATGTTTGACCGTTAATATCTCTAGCTACGTGTAATATTTTTGCATATAAAATTGATATTTAAAAAATAGATGTTAAGATTAATCTAACAATATTTCACATGATATTTTTATTATACATATATTATTTTTATATTTAAGGTCAAAATTTACCAAGTTTGACTTTGAAAAGTAAATAGGGCAATAATCTTGGGACAGAGTGAGTAGTTAAAGTCAATTTAGTTGTTAATGTTTATATATCAAAAGTTAAGTAAGGGTTGACCGTTAATTAGTGAAAGAAAACCTATTTATTCGTGTGTATGTATATAAAAAGTCAAGTAAGGGTTGATTGTTGATTAATTAAAGTCAACCTAGTTATTAGTATTTATATATAGAAAATTAAGTAAGGGTTGACTGTTGATTAGTGAAAGTCATTATAGTTATTAGTGTTTATATATAGAAAGTTAACCTAGGGTTGACTGTTGATTAGTTAAAGTCAACTTTGTTATTAGTGTTTGTATATAGAAAGCTAAGTAAGGGTTGACCGTCGATTAGTTGAAGTCAACTTTGTTATTAGTATTTGTATATAGAATGCCAAGTAAGGGTTGACCGTCGATTAGTTAAAGTCAACTTCGTCATTAGTGTTTGTATATAGAAAGTCAAGTAAGGGTCGACTGTTGATTAGTTAAATTCAACTTAGTTATTAGTGTTTGTATATAGAAAGTCAAGTAAGGGTTGACAGTAGATTAGTTAAATTCAACTTTGTTATCAACATTTGTATGTAGAAAGCCAAGTAAGGGTTGACCGTAGATTAGTTAAATTCAACTTTGTTATTAGCATTTGTATGTAGAAAGTCAAGTAAGGGTTGACCGTTAACTAGTTAAATTCAACTTTGTTATTAGTATTTGTATATAGAAAGTCAAGTAAGGGGTTGACCGTCAAATTATTTAAAGTCAACTTAGTATTTAATGTTTACATATACAAAGTCAAGTAAGGGTTGACAGTTGATTAGTTAAAATAAAACATTTATATTCTTATTTATACATACTAAGTTAAGTAAGGGGCGACCGTTGATTAGTCAATCAAAGTTGATCGTTGATTAATTTAAGTCCACTTAGTTATTTGTTAAAATCAACAAAAGAAGTGAATGATTTTTGAAAGTTAAGGGAAAAAAATTTAGCTTAAAGCCGCCGCGCGCAGCTGCGCCCAACCCATGAAATTTCTGGCAACATTTTTTGAAATCTTTGGCAATTTTTTTTTGAAATTTTTGGTGATTTTTTTTGAAATTTTTTGCGAGAAGATAGAATTTTAAAAAATTTTTGCAGGAAGATTGGATTTTTAAATTTTTTAACACCGGCTTTTTGAAAATCGGTGCTATTTTTTTCCAACACTAGTTTTGGCATTAGTTTTTAAAAATCTGGTGTTAAATTAACACCGATTTTTTTTTATTTTAACACCAATTTTAGAAAACCGGTGTTGTTTTAATACCGGTTTTTAATGTTAAAATTAAAACAAACTGGTGTTAAATTAGCACCGGTTTTAAAAACTAGTGTTAAAATTTTAAAAAATGATGCAATTACCATTTGGGCACTGGTTTCAATACCGGTGCTAAAAAATCAATGCTAGAGGGGGGGGTCTCTGTGGTAGTGCTAGGTAAAAATAAGAGGCTAGGCCCGGCTAGGTTTACGAACCTAGGAAAAAATGAGGAGGCCGTGTGGAAAAAGGTGAGAATGTGAGCTCAACATGTGTGAAAGCTAGGATAAAAACCCGAAAGACTTCCTAGGAAAAATGAGAGAAATTGAGAAAAAAAAAACTAGGTTGGCGATACATTTGCATCATTCTTGGTTGTAACTAAGTTTAGAATCTAGAGTTATCCTTAGTTACAACCAAGTTGATGACTCTTGGATTTCCTTGGTGGATTATTTTTGTGATGACTCTTTAATTGCTTTTGGGGAACTTTTTGGGAAAAGTAAGCTAGCTTAACACTTATCTTTCTTTGCTTACCTTTTCCTTCATTTTATTTTGGGTTGTTAGATTGGTTTAGGTTCTTCGAGGAGTGTGGGAGTTGTGAGATTCTTGCTTCTTTGGGGGAGATAAAGTAATCTAGGAATAAGTTGAATGCATTGGTTAACTTATACCTGCACACTACACTTCGCTTAGTCCTTTTCTTGTTTTTATTTACTCGAGGACGAGTAAAAGGTTAAGTGTGAGGGGTCTGATGTTCATCATTATGCATTCATTCAACGTAATAATTGTCTTGTTTTCCATGTTAGATTGCTAGTATAAGTTGAGTTTACGTGACATGGGGTTTAGACGACCTTGTTTGTTTTTCTTGTTTGAATCCTGCGATTTGTAGACTTAATTGGTCACTCGTGGGTACTTTTTGTCACATTTTATATTGAAAGCCATTCGCAAGAACGTAGAATATTTTGAAGACCATTCACATTATAATGGTTGTAGATGAAAGCCATAGACATTACATCCTGGTAGTAGAAGGATTGAGTTAAAGATAGGCGGCATTGAAGTTCAAAATGGCCAAGGAAGAAATGAAGGACTGTTGTCCAAGAGTTGCACCAAGTTTTGGGAACAATCTGAGAAGAATCAGCCCTTGAGGTTGGTTCCATTGGATTTATCTTCTCGAGCGCTATAAAATAGACTATAAGAACTCTCAAATTGGACCAGAGGTTCATTTGTGGTAGAGCAAAGAAGTCAGCCGGGCGAAGCAACAATGGGTAGGCATAGACCGCTCATGGCCGGCACGAGGCCAAGCATTAACTGCCTATGCCATGCCATACAGCCAACGCCAGGGGGCCGTGCCAAGACTCGACACGGGCTGTGCCAACCTCTGCAGGCCGTGTGCTCAAGATGCCTTTTCACTCCAAAAATGGCTAAGTATTTTCACGGACCATCTCTTTTCACATGGTCCACACCATTCCAAGTCTAAAATGTCAAGACCATCCAACGGGATGTGATGAATGAAGTGGTTGTGCCAAGAAACTGAGCAAAACAAAGAGTGTGGTGTGTGCACGTAGGTCTTTTCCAAGTTTTACCATTACGATGACAGTACACCAGTCTTACCTGGTGAGTTGGTCTGAAGGGTAACGGGTAGAGATAGCATATGGTAGCAAGTTAGGGTTGTAAGAGGTCCTAGTGTCATCAATAAGGTGCCTACATCCCTTTTCCTCTTTATAGGCCTAAGAGGTAAAGCATTCATGGTGTAGTGCCCGGGACATAATCGTACGGGGGAGAAACAGATCTGTGCAATGGTTGAACCATTGTTGCACTCCCCTAATTACGGAGGTGGTGCCGAAGGAAGATTGTAAGAGCGCCCTACGTGACATGTATAGGGAAGTGCTGACCATTGACCACACATGTGTTATGAGCACTAAATTAGGTTGTTGAAATCTTGTATGTGATTGAATCGAGGATCAAAAAAATTAATCAACCATGTTATGCAAATATTCCCCAAGTGTCTGTTTATATAGTTTACTTGCATTTTATGTTTTATGTTTGTAGTTGTTAGTTGAAAAACCAACCCCCCCTCCCTCCCACATTTTACTATACCATCGATTCCTAGCAACATGAATGGATTGCCAACCTGTACGTGGTTGTGTTTAATTGACTATTAGGCCTTAGCATCTCTTCGGACATACCTTGTCTTTCCTTTAAATACCCCATAGGTAGCTTAGTAGTGAGTTGGGTGTAGAACTATAAATCTTATCTTTGACCCTCTCATAAGTCCACCGCTCAGGTTGATTTAGCTACAACTTAACGACCTCGAGTGGAAGCAGGCCAGTAGTTAGTGATGCCTTTAGGATTGTCCAATATCCCTAGTACCTTTATGAGGGTGATGAATAATGTTTTACGCCCTTTCATTGGTTATTTTGTGGTGGTTTGCTTTGATGATATCCTGATTTATAGTAAGCTTAAAGAGGAGCATTTGAGGCAGGTGTTACAAGTTTTACTCAAAAATAAATTTTACATTTACCTAAAAAGGTGTACGTTCAGCACCAACAAGTTTCTTTTTCTGGGTTTCGTTGTTGGAGAAGATGGGATTCAGGTTGATGAGGAGAAGATACGTGCTATCCGCGAATGGCCAACACCTACGTCCATAACAGAGGTACATAGTTTCCTTGGTCTAGCTACATTTTATAGACGTTTTTGTCCAAAACTTCAGTGATGTGACTACTCCAATAACTGAGTGCTTGAAGAAGGGAAAATTCCATTGAGGTCCTTAACATGAGCACATTTTTACCATGATCAAAGAACGACTGTGTCTGTGCCTATGCTAGCTTTGCTTGATTTTTATAAGGTTTTTGAAATGGAATGTGATGCTAGTGGCGTAGGGATTGGGGTTGTACTATCCTAGGAGAAGAGCCCAGTGGCATTTTTCAGTGAGAAACGGACGGAGGCTCAGTAAAAGTGGAGTACTTATGATCAGGAGTTCTATGTTGTTTTTAGAGCTCTAAGATAGTAGGAGTATTACCTGATTCAGAGGGAGTTCATTGTGTTCATTGATCATCAGGCTTTGAAGTTTCTCCATAGCCAGAAGTTGATTAATAAGGTGCATACTCTATGGGTCAGTTTTCAGCAAAATTTTCCTTTCGTTATTCAGCATAAGTCAGGAAAGACGAATAAGGTGACATATGCTCTGGGTAGGAAGGCTTCTTTGTTGATTATTTTGACAAAGGAAATAGTTGGGTTTGAATGTCAGGAGGAGCTGCATGAGGAAGATGATGAATTTAAGGAGATTTGAGTGAAGTGCAATGAGGGTAATATTAATGGAGTACATTTTCATGTTCGTGATGGCTATTTGTTCAAAGGAGATCAGTTGTGCATCCCTAGCTCTTTGTTGAGGGAGAAAGTGATTCAGGATTTACATGGCGATGGTCTTAATGGTCATTTGTGGAGAGATAAGATGATTTCTAGCTTGGAGGAGAGGTATTATTGGCCGCATTTGAAGAGGGATATGAGCACTATTGTCAAGATGTGTTATGTCTGCTAGGTTTCTAAAGACCAATCACAAAATACTTATCTTTACATGCCATTACCTGTTCCTGAAGACGTTTGGAAAGACTTGTCCATGGATTTTGTGTTGGGATTGCCTCGTACCCAACGTGGTGTAGATTCTGTGTATGTGGTGGTGGATAGGTTTTCCAAGATGTCGTACTTTATTGCATGCAAGAAGAATGTTGATGAGTCTAATATTGCGAAGATGTTTTTTTGGAAAGTTGTTCGTCTTCATGGAGTTCCCAAGTTAATTACTTCAGAAAAGGATACAAAATTCCTCAGTCATTTTTGGATTACTTTATGGCGAATGTTTGAGACTTCTTTGAATAAGAGCTCTATGGCCCATCCCCAGACTGACGGGCATACTGAGGTGATGAACAGAATGTTGGGAAATATAATTCATAGTGTTTGTGGTGAGAAACCGAAGGAGTGGGATTTGGCTTTTCCTCAAGTCGAATTTGCTTATTACACTGCAGTGCATTTAGCTACGGAAAAATCTCCATTTTCTCTTGTTTATACTACTGTTCTGAAGCATCTGGTGGGTTTGGTCGAGTTGCCATAGATTCTTGGAGTTAGCAAGTCAGCAGAAAATAGTGCTAAGGAGATTGTGGAGACCAAGTAATTTGTCAAGACTCGTTTGGAGGCTACTGGGAAGAAGAATAATAAGGCTGCTGATAAGCGAAAGAGACTCAAGGTTTTCAAGGAAGTTGATGATATGATAGTATTCTTGCGCAATGAGCGGTTCCTAGTTGGTACATACAGTAATCTCAAACCACGTAAGTATGGTTTGAAAGTATGATAATGCTTATGTTATGGCTCTTCCGGATACTATGAGCATTTCCAAAACCTTTAATGTGACTGATATTTATGAGTGCCATGAGGATGAGGTTCTCTATCCTGAAGAGAACTCGGGGTCGAGTTTTCGGAGGTGGAGGAGACTGATGTGGGGTGAATGACGGCGAAGATTGAAGAAGAGATGGATCGTTGCAAAGGTCTGATACAATTTTGAGCATAACTTTTGTGTGTGGTGTCAGTATCAGGCAGGGCCAGTGCCGTTGGAACCGTCTCGACGAGTAGAACAATAGTCACGCTTGCTGTGACGCATGGGCTTTTTGTCCATTTGAGGTCGTTTAAGGCCACAAAACGACAATTTACATTTTTTTCCAGCTTTTGCTTTACTTTCGGATTTCCTTTTTTTAAAATTATTCTTCCGAATTTATTTTAGTATTTAAGGATCTCTTGTACTATTCAGATATTTTATCTTTAATAATATTATTTTCGAGAATATTTTCTCTCTAGTGGATCCCAAAACCAAAACTTAGGGTTTGTACTTGCATCCCTTGTTTGTTCTTCAAACATTCGTACTTGCGGATCTCTTTGACATTCCGACTGCGTCAGAATGGGACACATCACACAACCACATTTTTTTTCTTATCCACCGACAACAATTTCAACAGCTGCTTCAACAAATGGTGATTTTTTACCCATATAGATTCACGAATACTCTTTTCAAGCAAAAGAAATTATATAAATCTTCACACACACATATATATATATATATATATATATATATATATATATATTAAAAAACCAAAAATCACTTATTCAAAAACGTTAGCATAAAACATTAGTTTTTCAAATAAAATAAACAACTATTCAATCCAAAAACGAATTGTTACAGATGAATAGATAAATGCAAAACTAAAACCACAAAGTTTTTTTTGATTAAAATTCACCATACCACAAACTTTAAAATCGAACAAGAAATTTTAAAGTAAAATCAACCATCATATTAATTAAACAAGCATATTAATCAAATGACAAAGTGACGATCTCGCAGCGAGGTCGGAAATTAATTTATAAATAATAGATACTTAATTTGAGATGGTGTATTAATTATAGTTTTAAAATTCTTTAGGAACTGAATTGCAAATGTATTAATAACTGCTCCCCTCTTTTTACCCATCGTCTCTTCTTATTCATTTCATTTTTACCTTTTAATTCTCTTTTAAAAACCTTCTGTCTCTCTTTCTTCAAATTAAAACCGCTCGTTTCTCTCTCTTCATTTTCCCCTTTTCTGGCAACCTAGGTTAGTTATCCCGTCTGTGAGTGAACTTGGATCTTCTGGTTCGATTTTTCGAGATTCTTCCATTTGTGCTTGCTAATCGGTTCATTTTTTGACAAGTAAATCCGACACACTATCTTTGTTTAATTCCGACGACGTAATTTTTTGGCTGGTAATCTTTAATTTTAGTCAATTTCGTTGTTTAATATGAATTTTTGTTGGTGATTTCTGAGTTTTCTGTCATTTTTGTGTAGTTCTTACTGTTTTTGGTTAGAAGTTGTTACCGTATATAGTTAGGTAATTGCGACGGTGAAGATTTTCGTATGCATGTTGTTTATTGGGTTTTTATTGATGTCTATCGTTTGTAACTGTTTACTATTGATTTTTTCCATTTTGTAGATATCGAAGAAAGGAGGTCAAGGTGAATCTATTAGTTTAGGAGAAGATGTTTCAAAAATTGCAAAATCATCATCTCAGCCTTCTGGTTCTTCGAAGGTTTCCTTAAAGGAGAAGAAGAAGACTTCTTCTTCTCAAGGTTTGTTGCTTCTTTTATTTGTTTGGCAGAAATATTTGAATTTATTTTCATATTTGTTTATTTTTTGCCGTATAGTAATGTTTCACTGTTTGAATATGATGTTTCAATGTTTTCAATTGACTTCCTTTCCTGTTCATGCGATGTTGTTGTTATTGTTCCTTCTGGAAGTATGTTATGTATCCAGTTCTTATTATTTGTGTTTTTTTGTTGTTATTGCTTGATTTTTAAAGTACAGTGTTTCTATTTTAATTTTAAGTAGTAGTGATGATTTAACTTTATCATTTGATGTTTTTTATTTCCTCCATTTTCATGTAATTATTTACAATTTTGATTTGACGATATAAGTACTCTATATGAATTTATTGTTACTGTACATATGTTTCTTTGTACGGTTTTGTTCTATATGTGTTGGTGGTGTCAGTTTTAACTTGTATGTATTATTTATTTCTATATGATGTTGTGTGTGTGCTGGTTGCACCTTTTTTTATTGCCACATTATTTATCATTTTTTCCAAAATGATGTTTTTAGGTTTTTTATTGCTGTTTTACATCTTTTTAATGATGACCTGTTTTTGTTTATTTGATTATCCTGAATTCTAATTCAAAACTTGTTTTCTTATTGATCTTTCATGTGAAGATTTATAGTTCAAAACTTGGTTATATATATACACACATACGTGTGTGTTGTTGTTATTTATGCTGTTAGTTCTTTTTTTAAGATTGTGGTCCTGTAAGAAAATCTGATAGGATTCATGGATTGACGACTCCCACATTTACTGCAGGTATTTTTGTTATTTTTTTAGTATTATTAATGCTTTGTTTATCCTTCAGCCCCGAGCCCAAGAAAATCCAAAAAGAAAAATATGGCTGAGCTGTCGGTTCCATCATCTCCAAAAGGAAGTATAAAGCAAGCTCCAAATGCTTTTGTTGCAGCATCTCGAAAAGAAACTGTAAAGGAAACTCCTGATGCTACTGTTCCAGCATCCCCAGGCCGTGATTCTGATGTCCCTAAAGAAAATATTTGGAAGAGGTGTGTAAAACAAGCTATTGTTAAACGAGTCAAACAAATGAGCGGTAAGGCTAAACCCCTAGCTGCGTGAGAGCAATTCTGAGGACAAAGGTATTATTCAAATTTTAATAGTGTGTATTATCTTATTGTTTATTAATTTTATACTACCTATTTAAATCTTTCGTGATGTTTCATGTTTTTTGGAGGAGGGTGATAGTAAGGTTCATTCCAGCCAAGTTGCATTTGCTTCAGCTGAGAATGCAACTGGTAATATTCATACTTTTTATTTATTTTTTAGTTGATATTTTAAGAATTTATCTTTAACTTTTACCATTATGGTGTAATGTTTCATATAATTCAGGTGAGGGTGTCAGTCATGTTTCTGCTGAGTCTAAGGAAAAATCTACTAAAAAGGGTAAAAATTGTTTTCCCTTTTAATACTTCTTTTTTATGATTGTTGATATTTTAAGAATTACTATTTACCTTTTACCAATATGGTTTAATGTTTCATATAATTTAGCTGAGGGTGTCAGTCAAGTTTCTGCTGAATCTGGAAAAAAATCTGCTAAAAAGGGTAAAAATTGTTTTCCCTTTCAATACTTCTTTTTGTGATTTTTGATGTTTCACTAGTTACTCTTTACCTTTTACTACTATGGTTTGATGTTTCATTTATTTCAGGTGATGTTGTAAGTCAAGTTTGTGCTCACCTTGCAAAATCTGCTAAAAAGGGTAAGTATAGTTTTCCTTTTTAATTTCTCTTTTATGTTTTTCGTTGTTTTATTTATTTTTTTTCCTGTTTAGTAACCTAATCTTGATATTTTATTTAATTCAGGGAAGGTGGTTGGCCCAGTTCCAGCTGCTCAGATTGGGAAATCTGTCAAAAAAAGGCAGTAGTATTTTTTTAAAAATTTGAAATACTTAATTTTGTGATTTGATTTTTTTTGCCTCCTGCTTACTAATGTGCTGTGATCTTTCTTTAAATATAGCTGATGGTGCTAAAAAAATTGCTGTTTGTATTGAAAAATCTTCTAAATTAGGTTTTTTTTTTTATGTTTGATACATTCTTCTTTTGATTTGATGTTTTTTCGTTCAATATTTCTTGTTCCGTAATCTTATTGTTTTTGGTTTTAATATATGTATAGGTCTTGTTGCTGAAAATGTTTTTTCAGCTTCAAAGATATTCCAGTCAAAGCTTTGTTACAAAGATATGTTGACTGGCGCTGGAGTTGCAGATCTTCTATCTGGTAATCTAATATTTTAATCCTCCTATTTTAAATTTCCAATTCTCTTTATATTTTTTTGTTATACCTTTAATTAACTGTGTATTTATTCTTTTTTTTGCAGAGGAGGTTTTTAGTAGTGCCCTTTCTCAATCTCAAACACTTGATGCTCCCATTGATGAAACTGATCATGGTAATCAGATTGGTGGTGATGATGATAAAAGGAGAAAAGTGACAAGGGGTCATAAGATGTAGATGGTTCTGAATCTAATAACACTTTAGACAGTGAAGGTGAGAAAGCAGACAATGTCAAGGAAGATGGAGAAGCTGGAAAGGAATTTGAGAAGAAGGAGGAGGAAGGTGATGAAGAAGATGATATCGAAGAAGATGGAAAAGCTGAAATGGAATTTGAGAAGGAGTAGGAGGAAGGCGAAGAAAATTGTGATGATGAAGAAGAAGAATCTTACAAGGAGGAGGATTCTGAAATAGTTGTTGAGGTTTCACAAAAAGATAGTGATGTTATTGGTGCTAAGTCTGAGAGTGCGGAGAATTCTGATGAAGATGATAAGAATAAATCAGTGAGTGAGGAGAAGCATGATGATTCTGATGAGAAAGAGGATTGTGATGAAGATAGATATGATGAGAAGGATGATAATGGTGAAGTTAGGTTTGATGAGAAGCAGGATGATTCTGATGAAGATGATGATGATGCTAGTGGAGAGTGTGATGATTTAGATGAGAAAGGTGACAAAGTTGTTACTACAAGTAAAACAGGTTTTGTTGTTAAATGTAAATCTGGTGTAAGAAAGAGGGCTAAGAAGAATGTTGGAGGACTTTTAAAGTCCAAAGTTCCGAAGGTTGTCAATGATGCATCAAGGTATATTTTAATGACTTACAGTTTAAAAATATGTTTCATATTTTTTATTGATGCTTATTTATTTATTTTTTTGCAGCTCGAAGAGGGGCTACTCTACGAAGTGTAGCCCTGTAAAGATTTCCAAGCTTGTGAAATCATTGACTCTTGGGTAGAAGAGGTCATTTATTGAGATAGGGTTTGAAGCATTGTTTAAGATTGATTTTAGTTATATGCCCAAAGATGTGATTCATTAACTAGTTTCTAACTTCAACCCAATTATTCGCTTGCATCGCGTAGGTAGTGACAATTTTTATATTACTAAGGATAATGTTTATGATGTTATGTGTCTGCCTATAACTGACATTGAGAATATATAGATTAGTAATTCTGGTAAGGGCCAGAATAGGAACATGGAGTTGAGGCAGAAATGAAGGATGGATATAGGCTGATAAAAATGATAATATTCCATGTGATTGGTTGTAGGGTAAGATAGATTTGTTGTCTGAGGGAGGTGATGTTTTTAAGAAGTACTTTTTGATGTATGTTCTGTGTAATTTCCTTACTCCTACATCTATATGTACTATTGATTTTAAACTTTTGAGGGTTGAGGAAAATGTGAATGAGATCAGAAATCTGGATTGGTGTGGTTTGGTGTTGAAAAAATTCTATGATGTTGTTGAAAGGTATAACAAAGGTACATTTGATGCTGTAAATGGTTGTGTTTTTCTGCCCTTGATGCGTTATCTTTATAGATTTCCATTCCAATGAATCACATTGCCCACTTCCATCCCCTTAGTCCAACACTATGATGATAATAAGGTTAAGGTGATGTGTAAGTCGATTGTTGGTGCTGGGTTTAATGCTTGCTTGATGGGTAGCAATGGTTTTCCTTTGACTTTAATGGGAAAATTAAAGTTACGTTGGGGACCAGGTCAAAGCATTGCTCGCATTACCTCTTGTTATGTTGTGTTGGAGATTCCTGACGATTTACCCATTGATGAGAAGATTCTTGATGAAGCTTCTTCTGTAAGTTTTTCATTTATGTTTTGTTTGTTGTTTTCATATGTTGTTTCAAATTATGAGTAATAATGTTGTACATTTGTAGGATGTTGTTGAGCGATCAATGAGGTTTTCTAAGAATATTGAAATTGTTACTAGATCCTATGTGGCTGAGATGATGCAGCTTGGTGAAAAAGCTCCAGCTCCAGCTACTAGGCAAGATGTTGTTCCTCTAGTTCATATTCCTGTTTGTTCATAGGATTATATTTCCGATGGCTTGTGTGATCAAATCAATGAGATTATTAAGAAGTCAGTGAAGAAGTACACTCCTAAAGTTCCAACATTGAAGATTGGAGCTGAACCTTCTTTTAACATTAGAATTGATAGATTGGAGGAAATTAGACGAGTTGCAGGTTCTTCTGCTGTTGTACCTGAGAAGAAGGGGGTTAAAATTATTCAGAAGAAGGGTGAACAAGTGGAAAAGTAATTAAAGGGATCAAAGAAGAATTAGTAGTTTTTTTTATGATGTGATAAAGTTGTGTATGTGAATGGTGTTTTCAATTACTGTTGGTTGATGTTTTAGTGTTTGCTGGTTTTCGATGCTTTTTGAATATTATGGGTTTGGATAACTATTTGAAATCTCTAAGTTTAGGTTATTCTCAATATTCTTGTTGAAATTCAACATTTTGGTTTTTGGATTATGTCTGATGTTGACCTCTTACAGTAATGTAGTGACTATTCCAGAGCAGGTTTTGATATTTTAGGGTGTTGATAATAATGCTTATTTTTTATGCTTTAACTCTCATTATTTTATTTTTAGAGTTTTTTTACACTAATTATTATGTATGAAACATTATATTTTAAAACTAGAACTTCATAATTCTAGTAGTTGTCTAGTGTATCAGTAATAATGTTACATTTTGTAGTTGTAACTTTTGGCATACTATATGTAATGTCCTAGTAAAATGATCATTACATATCTGTAAGTCATCACAACTATAAGTTAAAACATCATATTTTCGTAAAATAAATTTCAGTACTTCAACAAGAAACTTAAGAAACCAGTAAACTTCCAAAATGATTCCTGGAATAAACCTTTTGTATTACACTAAGTTGAGCAATAATTTTAATTTCAAAATCCCGACTTCTTAAGGATGTAACATCAAATGATAGTCTTGAAACATCACATAAAAGTACTGAAACATCAAATTTGTTCTGTAAGTTCAGAACTTGTCCTTCATCAATTTTGGTGTTTCCCTAATTCAGATGATTTCAACTTTTGGATTCTTGGATCCAAACTCTTTCTTTAGCTTCTTCTTTTCAATCATTCCTTTCAACCTCTTACTTCTTCCCTTTGTTTTTGCTCTTTTTGGATCTAGAACTTCATGAGCACTTGCTGTTGCTGAATCCTTGGCACTGTTTGTCGCTGAATGTCCTTTTTTCTCTTAATCTTTCATTAAAAGCAGCTGACACACCGTAGTTGAATCTCTGTTCAAACCATCCTCAAGTGTTCTACGAGTTTCTCTGTCATTTTCACATTTCAACACTAAATTGTAGTATTTTCTGAGCATTTCATGGCGCCATAGTATCTTACTTTTCATATCACTGTTGTTATCATTGTTTTGTGTTGATTCACCTCCAAGTACTCGGTTCTATATTTCCCTCTTTGCCATCTTTGTCCATCTTTTGAGTATATAATGTTCAGGTATGGTGGTGATGTTGCGTAGGGGGAGTACATGAAGGTTGTGGAAACACAACATCTCTACTTCTTCAAAGTATTTGCAGGAACACTTGATCTCCACTTTACCATCGTTGAGTCTATAATAAACCTTCTCTACCTTTGTTTCATCGTCTTCTGGGATGAGTTCATATACATCTTCATAGCCAATGTTGACTATTTTCTCCACTTTACTTGCCATCGCTAGTTTCCATTCTATTTTGAAGTTCTTGAATATTTTAAGAGTGTATATCTCCCCAGCTTGCTTCAGGAATCCAAGCCCTTCTACTGCTACTCTAGGTTTTGTAATTGATCCACTATACTTCTTAGTTGTATCTGTGCTTCTCCAACTTTTGACTGTTTTTCCAAAGACTGCAAAAAACTTTGTCAAGTTGGTTGGTTTTGAAGCATTGAAGCTGATTGTTTTACTGGTACTTCCTCTACGCTGTGATGACAAAGTTCCAGCAGAGAAGAAATCCCTACTTAATGCTATACACCATTTATTCTGGAGCTCGTACTATCGTTTGAGCCATTCTTTGTCTCGCAGCTGGTACATTTCTATCATGGATTCCAACATCTTTCAAATTCTTCTTCATTTGCACAACCTTTCAAATAGTGGTCAAATGCCATTCCAAATTCTTCATCACTCTTTACTTTATCGTAGTGACTAATTGCATTCTGTTTCAGGTGCCACAAGCAGAGTCTGTGTTTTGTTTCTTTGAATACCTACGAAGCAATAATTTTAGTAAATGCATCATCAACCAGTTTATTTAAAAGGTTATATGCTGCTAATGAAACATCAATTATAAATGTAAGATGCTCATGTTGTCGTGTAAAAACCAAGAGAAATTTTACATATGTCCATGATTTGTTCTTAGATGTTCTAAAACTAGTTGGGATGATAATTTAAAACATTAAATTATTAACATCACTAGTAAGAATATGATAAGAAAGAAAATAAAAAAGATATTTAGACATCAACTAAATAACCTGGCAGGTTAGACCATTTTAATGAAACATTATCTGAATAATGTAAGATGTTAAACATTAGTTCGAAAACATAAACTGTATGAAGAGGTAAAACATCATCATTAATATGTAAAAATCAAGCACACAACTTGAATCATCAATCTATAAAGAGAGCATAGAAATACCTCTTTGATTGCCTTTGCCATAGCCAAATCCTGGTCGGTGAATATAGTCACTGGTTTTTTTCCTCCCATTGATTTTTTGAGTACCTCCAGCAGCCATACAAAATTTTCAGCCTTTTCATCTCCAATAAAAGAACATCCAAACATTGCGTTGTCCTAGTGATTGTTTATCCCGACAATTGGATCACAAATGAGATTATACTTGTTTGTCCAATAAGTGGTGTCAAAAATCATAACCTCACCATATTGCATGTAATCTTCTTTCATCATCGAGTCCCTCCAAAAGAGTGCGGTCAGTTTTTGTTCATCATCCAGCTTGACTCTAAAAAATTAGTCTTCCTCAGCAGCAGCAATCTGATAAAGCTCATCTATGACATTCTGATCATCTCTCATTCTATATTATTTATTTTGTACCTATTCACATAATTGATGTGATCTCTCGTAGTGTGCCTTATGCTTCTTCTCCCTGGGCAGCGCATGCAAAATACTTGTAACTTGTTGCTGGTTTGAGACCATCATTTTCCATAGTTTAGATTGCTCTTATTGTCTCATTTTCAATTCTTCTTTCACTACGTTGCAGGTACCGCCATTCTAATTGTGTGCACTCATGGTTGTGCTCAATGAAGTGTCTCTTGATTTCGTAGAACTTTTCATCAACAAGCTTGATCTTGATTTGAACCTTGCAACCCGTTCTTATCGCTGGAAACTCCTTTGTTTTTTCTTTTTCTCCTCATGTCTGGCTGTAGAGTAGGTGTATTTTTAGTTCTTGAAATTGACTTTCCTTCATAAGAGCATGTGAAATATTTTTCCCTGATTACTCCTTGGTTAGACTTTCTTGTTGTTAACTTCCTTACACAAAATCCAATTGTTGTTGCATGTGCTCGATACAGTTTTTCAAGCTCTTCCCAAGTTCTTGGTTTCACCCCCTATAAACACTCCCTTGCATCTATCTCCAATAGATTAGGAAAATCATATGGCAGCTCTATCATTTAAGTCACAGAACACAGTTTTTTTTTATAATCACAGATAAATTCAATCAGTTTCAGTTGCATTTGACCTCAGGTGCAGATGCATCAAACACTTTTATTAAAACATATATCCATATAACAGAAACATCACATATCAGTTTTTGCAGGTCATTTTCTAAATTAGGCACAGAAACATCAAACACTTTTATTAAAACATGTTTCCATATAACAGAAACTTCACATATAAGTATGTGCAGGTTAGTTTCTAAATAACCATTCCAAGATTTGTTACCAATGTCATCACTGAGCATTCTGTTTTATCAATGAGCATAGTCAGATCACTCATTTTGCTTATAACTCGATACACTAGTACTCTCAGCCAATATTTCCCTTACAATTCATATCAGACACACAAATATCATTTTGTTTCATCGACACATCAATCTCTATGTCACTAACATCACATAACAGTTTATTTTGGTCATACTTTGATACAGATCTAGAACATTATTCATATATACATGTACATAGCATCATTTATGAACAGTAAAACACTTGCAAGCTTTATGAACTGAAACATCGGTCTGCATAAAAAAAATTCACAAGCGATGGGAGCTGAGACATTCGCAAGAAGAATAAATCAGGTTTTATATGATGATTCCAGTTTTTCATACTTACCTTTTACAGAATATTGTTTGATTTCATTGATTCTGTCGTTCACCACCGTAATTTAGCGTTCATTGTTTAAAAGGCATATTGATGAAGATTCAGTTTTGCTATCATCTTCTTCACACATCAATTGATCTTCCAATCTACAAAATAAATGAAATTTACATAATCTAATTGTAGATTACTCAAAAAATTGATTTGATTATGTAATTTTGAATGACGAATCTAATTTCTTGTTGATCGACGTTGTTCATTGTTAATCACCGAAGTTTAGGATTTGATCTTTGAAGGTTTTGGATAGATGGATTGCAGTGCTTGAGATCAGTTGAAAGTGTGAGAATCTTACGGAAGCGTGTTTTACGTTGTGCGTCTTCATCTAACGCATATTTCTGGACATGTTTCCTTCCATTTTTTGTTATTTGTAAGTTAGTCCCCCTAGTTTTTCACACATTTTTATTTGGCACCAAAATTATATTATTACGCTAGGACCCCAGATTTTGGTTTTTATTTTGCCTTAAATTATTGCAAGTCCCTGGTCTTACGGTAACACGGTCTCATAGAAGACACATACTCTAATAAAATACGTATGATTTTACAGCAATATATCAAATATAACAAAGTCTTGTGCGAGACAGTCTCGCAACAAGACCAGGAATTAAATTGTAAATAGCACATACTTAATTTGGGATGGGGTATTAATTATAGTTTTCATATTTTTAGGGACTAAATTGTAATTAAAATAAATCTGAGCATACATTTACTACAATATCTCTTCCTCTTCCCCTCATTCTTACCTTTTTGTTTTTCTGTCTCAAAAACTGCTTCTGTTTTCTCTCAAAAAATAGATTTGTTCCATCCATCTCTTTTCCCTCTTTTCTGGCGACTTGGGTTTTCTATTCCCGCTGCTATTTATGTACTTTTATCTGCTTTTGTTTCTTAATACGCATTGTATCATGTTTTGATGTGAGTGTTATCGATTGTTCTGGTTCGATTTTTGGAGTTTCTTACAATTTTGCTTGATAATTGGCTAGGCTCTTCATCAGGTAACTCCGACGACCTAGATTTGTTCTTCCGGCCGATAATCTTTGCTTTTTAGCCATTTTATTGTGTGGTAAGCTTTTCTGTTGTTGAACTCTTAGGTTTTTGTGCTTTTTTTTTCAATTACTACTCTCATCTATTTTGATGTTGTTATCGTATTTGAAGAGGAAATTGTGAATCTGAATGTTTTTACATTCATGTTGTTTATTAGGTTTTCATTGATGTTGATCATTTTTAACTGTATTATTTTTCATGTTTATCATTTTGTAGATGTCAAAGGAAGGAGATCTTGTTGATTCCGGTTGTACATACAATGCTGTGATGAAAATTACAAAAAACTCCCAGCCTTCCGTTTCTTCGAATGTTGCTGTAAAGCAGAAGAGGAAGATTTATTCTCAAGGTTTATTGCTTTTTTTATTTGTTTGGCAGGAATATTTGAATTTATTACTATATTTTTTCATTTTTTTGTCGTCTAGGGTTTTACATGATGTTTTAATATTTGATTATGATTTTTCAAGGTTTTCATTTGACTTCATTTTCTGTTTATGAGATGATGTAATTCATGTTTCTATTGGAACGATGTTATGTAGGTTGTTCTTATTATATGTGTGTTTTATTGTCATTATTGTATGATTTTTAAATTACAGTGATTCTATAATAATTTTCATTTGGAGTGATGATGTAAGTATATCAATTGATATTTTCATTTATGTTTTTATTTGATGCTTTACTGTTCTAATTTGATGATACAAGTATTCCATTTGACTTTACTGTTCTTGTACTGATGTTTCTTTGTACTGTTTGGTTTTATGTGTTATGATGATGCTAGTGTTTACTAGTTTGTATCAACTATTTCTATATGATGTTTTATGTGTGCTGGTTTCACAGTTTTTGTATGTTTATATTTTTTTGTCTTTTTTTTCCAAAATGATGTTGTTAGGTTCTTCATTGATGTTTTATATTTCTGATTGATGTTTTTTTGACTTTCTGTGTATATTTATTTGCATGTATGGGTGGTGATGTCGTTTATGTTATAAATATTTTTTTCTTTTGTTTAAGATTGTGGTGTTCCTGTTCGAAAATCTGATAGGATTTGTGGTTTGACGACACCTACATTTACTGCAGGTATATGTTTATCTGTATAATTTTGTTTTATGTTTTAAATTTTTATTAATATTTTGGTTTTCCTCCAGCTCCGAATCCAAGAAATGTGAAAAAGAAGAAAGTGGCTGAGGTGTCTATCCCATCATGTCCAGTTCATGATTCTTCCATCCCTAAAGAAATTATCCGGAAGAGGTGTGTAAAACAAGCTGTTGTTAAACGAATCAAAGTGATTAGCGGTAAGGGTAAGGTTCTTGTTGAGCGTGAGAGCTATTCTGATGCCGAAGGTATTATTAAAACTATAATATTGTGTTTTATTATGTGATTTGATACTACCTATTTTAAAATTTTCATGATGTTTTATATTTTTTAGAGGAGGGTGCAATAACATTAATTTCAGCCAACTTGCTTCTGTTTTAGCTGAGAATGCAACTGGTAATGTTTATAATTTTAATTTATTTTTCATTTTATGTTTTATGAATTACTCTGAACCATTTAACAATATGGTTTGATATAATTCAGTTAAGGGTGTCAGGCAAGCTTATTCTGAGTCTGAAAAAAATCTGCTAAAAAAGGTAAACATAATTTTTTTTCTAATACTTCTTTTTCTGATTTTTTATTTTTGATTTTTTATTCATTACTTCTTACCCTTTACCAATGTGGTTTGATGTTTTATGTAATTCAGGTGAAGGTGTCAGTCCAGCTTCTACTGGGGCTAAACAAAATTTTGCTAAAAAAGGTAAACATTATTATTTTTAATACTTCTTTTCTGATTTTTGATTTTTTTATCCATTACTCTTTACCCTTTACCAATATGGTTTTATGTTTTATGTAATTCAGGTGATGGTGTCAGTATGGCTTCTGCTGTAGCTGAAAAAAATTATGCTAAGAAAGGTAAAGATAATTTTCCATTTTAATTATACTTTTTTATGATTTTTTGATTTATTACGCTTTATCTTTTACCACTATGTTTGGACGTTTTATGTAATTTAGGTGATGGTGTCAGTCAAGGTTGTGCTGTGGTTGGAAAAAAATCTGCTAAAAAAGGTAAAGATAGTTTTCCTTTTAAATTCTTCTTTTTTATAATTTTGATTTTTTTATTAATTACTCTATACCATTTACCACTATGGTTGTGCGTTTCACATTATTCAGATAGGGTGTCAGCTATGTTTCTTTTTCCGACCTTGAAAAAAATATGCTAAAAAGGGTAAAAGTAGTTTTCCTTTCCAATATTTATTTTTCATACTTTTGATTTTTATATTTATTATCCTTTACCAAATAGGACTATGTTTTGATGTTTCAGCTTCTGATTTGCCTGGAAAAAAATCTGCTACAAAAGGTACAATAATTTCCTCTTTTAAATATATCTTTTTCTAATTTTTGATGTTTCACTGATTACGTTTTACCATTTATTACTGTGGCTTGATGTTTTATATGTTTGAGGTGATACTGTAAGTCTAGATTCTGCTCAGCCTGTAAAATCTGCTAAAAAGGGTAAAAATGGATTTCCCTTTTAAAATTTGTTTTCTGATTTTTGTGTCTTACTTTTTGTTTCTTCTTGTTCAGTAATTTGATCTTTATTTTTTTATTTTATTGAGATAAGGTGGTTAGGCCAGTTTCAGCTTTACGGGTTGGAAAATCTGCCCAAAAAGGTAGCAGTAATTTATTTATTTATTTTGGAATACTTAGTTCTGTAATTTGATGATTTATTTATTTTTGCCTCATGCCTTTTAATATGCTATGATTTTTTTTATATGTAGCTGACGGTGCTAAAAAAACGTCTGTTCAAATTGAGAAATCTCCCAAACCAGGTTGTATTTTTCCCCTTTTTTATACATTTTTCTTTTGATTTGATTTTACTTTTTCTGCAATCTTATTCTTTTGCATTTTTTGTTTTAATATATTTATAGGTGTTTCTGTCAAAAATGTTTCTTCAGCTTTGAAAATTCTCCAGTCAAAGCTACATTACAAAGATATGTTGACTGATGCTGGAGTTGCTTATATTCTATCTGGTAAATTATATGTTTGAACCATACTATTTTAAATTTTCAATTCTTATGATGTTTTATGTTACCCCATTATTTGACTGTATTTAATATTTTTGTTTACAGAGGAGATCTTTAGTACTGCTCCTTCTCAATCTCAAACACTTAATGCTACCATTGGTGAAACTGGTCATGAAGATCAGACTGGTGGTGATGATGATAAAATGGAGGCAAGTGATGAGGGGTTTGAAAATGTTGATGGTTTAGAATCTGATGACAGTTCTGATGGTGAAGGTGAGATTCCAAATGATGTTGAGGAAGATGGAGAGGCTGAAGAGGAATCTGAGAAGGAGGGAGGTGATGAAAGTGAAGACAATTCTGATGAAGGTGAAGAATCTGACAAGGGGGAGGATTCTAAAAATGTTGTTGATATTTTACAAGAAGTTAGTGATGATATTGGTAGTAAGTCTGACAATGAGGAGAATTATGATAATGGTGATGAGAATAAATTAGTGAGTAGGGAGAAAAATGATGATTCTAATGAAAATGAGGATGATGATGAAGATAGGTGTGATGTGAAGGATGATGATTATGAAGTTAGGTCTGGTGAGGAGGATGACTCTGATGAAGAGTTTGATGATGCTGGTGGAGAGTTTGATGAATCAAATGAGGAAGGTGGCAAAGGTGTTGCTGTATGTTAAACGGGTTTTGTTGGTAAAGGGAAATATGTTGTGAAGAAGAGTGTTAGAGAGGAGAGTGGAGAAGTTGTGAAGTCAAAAAATCCAAACGTTATTAATGATCCATCAGAGTATGCATTAATGACTTATAGTTTTATGATATGTTTCATATTTCGGTTTTAATTACCACCTCTATAATGGTAGTACACAAAGGACTCAAACATCAAAGCATGGTAGAAGGAGATTGGAGTCACAGATAGGCGGGAACGAAGTTCAAAGTGGCCAACAAAGAAAAGGGGAATCCTGGTCCGATGAGTTGCGCCCAATTCTGAGAATGATCTAAGAAGAAGTAGCCATCACGGATGATTCCATTGGATTTTTCTTCTCGAGCGCTATAAAATCAACTACTAAAACTCTCAAATCGGACTAACGGTTCACACGGGTTGGCACGGGCCTTCATGGTTGGCACAGATGGCCCGTGCCAGAGGAGGTGGCCCACACCAAAAGGTTCAACATGAGGCAATGACGTGAACCACGCCAAATTCCACGGGCCACGCAATCAAGTTTCAATCTCCACTCAAAATTGGCTAAGTATGGGTGCAAATTGTCCCATTTAAGACAGTCTGCGCCATTCCAAGTGCGCCTTCTTTATCATCATGGTGATCAAGCCATTGTATGGGAGATCCTATTGCTTAGCATTTGCGGCCTTGAGTATACTCATCAAGATGGTATAACTAGGGTTAATTTTCACGCCCTCCATCATAGAAAATCATGATATTCCCAATGGTCGGCTCACACGTGTGTCCACCCGTGGGCAAAACATTCAAACACACCCACTCATAAATGAGCCTCTGCTCTACAGTCAATTCACCTATATCATAGCTATCCGCCAGACCTGCGGCTCCAACCCTATAGAAGTATTTCCTAGCCATTTCTACGAGGTCAATTGGGGTGGCTTCGGTGATGGAAGGCCAAGTTTTGTGGTGCTAGATTTCTATGCGGCCATGCCTATCTTGGGGGTTCAATTTCTCAGTGGAAGAGTATTTGCTACCTAGGGCCTCACATATTGTGTACTTATTTACTAATTAAGTCTACAAAACATGGGATTTAGACAAGAAAACCAAACATGGCCATCTAAACCCCTTGTCACGTAAACTCAACTAATACTAGCAATCCACCACATGAAACAAGCTAAAAACTATACCGAATGCAACGGTTAATACACAAAAAATGAAGCACATATCTATTATGCGTTGTTAATTTCTATTTGTTGAGTAGTATCTGAAAGCAACTAGAAGACTACCCTTGGTCGCTACTTCAACTGCATTCGTGGCGATGTTGAAGAGACCTTAAAAATGTTGGCTAGAGCGGAGGCCCAGCAAGAATGATTCTTGGAAGTTCAGGGACCCCACCTCAAACTAAGTGAGGATGAAGATCCCCAAAACTTTGATCCGGTGCTGATGGACATTGATGCGGATGGCGCACCGGGGGCGGTCCATGGTGGAAACAAAGAGAATGAAAATGACTCTGAGATTGAGCACATGTTTGGCTCACGCTAGGCCTATGGAATCAAACAATGTTTTTTTATTACAATGTCTTTTAAACACTTAGATCATTTGGAGGAGCTTGATTGAGACTTATGTTTTATTTCATGGCACAATGTCATTTATTTTGTTAAATTGGTTGATGACTTATCATTACCCTAGATCTTTGGTAAGCCAATGAGTTGGGCCTTTTATCAATTACATAATTATGCCTATCTAATCCAATTTATGCAAAACTTATCAATTCTAATGTTGTAAATTATAAATCTTCATTGTCAAAGCTTTAATTAGAAAATTGGAAACCCCTTTAATAAATTTGACCATTCACCAGGAATGCTTTTCGAGCTCGGAAACCAGTCGTCTATTTAGATTTATAGGGCAGATTAGTATCTGTGCTCATAACAATGGGGGTGTTGAACAGAGTATAGGGCCAACTTAGGTTCCCAGCTCAGAAACATTAGTTCTGAGCTTGAGTGTCAACTCCGGGCAACCTCGGGATAAAAAATGCATGTAAATTTTTAGCACATTTTTTCGTTACGAGCTTGGGAGAAGTCCGACCCCTAAACATGAAGAGCCGAATTCCTTGTTCCAAACTCGTAAAACTAAATTGGCCCTTCATGTATCAAGAGCTGATCCTATTCCTGACTCAGAACGGATCCTAGTATATAAAAAAGACTAAATTATTTTTTTGGTCCATAACATATAACCTTATACCATCTTTTGGTCCCTAAGACCAATACGGCGTCCTTTTAGTACCAAACAAATTCAAAAAAAATTTTGTGGTCTCCAAACCAGATCCCGAGTGGTTTTTAGGTAGACTAAATTATTTTTTTGGTCCCTAACATATGATTTTATACCATCTTTTGGTCCCCAAAACCACTTGAAAAACCTCCTTGAAAACTGCCTTGGGGACCAAACAAAATGTTTTGAATTTGTAGGGTTCTAAAAGGACATAGTTTTTTTCTTAGGGACCAAACGATGAGTAAAATGCTATGTTAAGAACAAAAAAATAATTTAGTTAAACCCCCCCCCCAATATTTCAGTACGTTGTTTCTATTTCTTCAAGAGCAAACCCTAGTGGCATTTTTCGAGTTCAGATCGGCTCCTTCAATTCTGTAAGCAACCACAAAGGAAGAGAATTTCCAATGGCAAGAGGTGGTTCACGTTGCATCCCTCGTTCTCATTCGACCGGCAACAATCCCTGGTATGATACCGTCAAATTCGTGTCTTTGCCTGCACAAGCTAGGTACAACATTTAACGTGACAAGGGGAAATTGATTGATTTCTATATTGTTGATTTCAATGAGTATTTGAGAATTGGTTTAGCCGATCCATTAGACAAGTTTAAGGACCAAAATGTTGAAATGTTGTTAGTGCTCAATGAATCTTTGTATTTTGATTTATGCTATCAATTTTCTAGATATTTAAGAGAGGTGAACGGTGATTACTCAACAAGGGTTGGGGGAATTGATATTCCAATTAGTGAGTGGACTTTGAATGAAGCCCTAGATTGCCCATATAGGAACCCCAAAGATGTATACCCGAAAGATACCGATGGTCCATTGGATGATTGTTACTTTAGGAAAATATGGCCATTAGTAGTAGAGTACCCATACGTTGATCCTATTCAATGTAGTGTTAGGTACTTCTCCAGTGATGCAAGGGATTTAGGTAAGCCGGAGACATTTAGCCTCAAAGTTCTACCTGTAGATACCTCTATTGGATGATTGTTACTTTAGGGAAATATGGCCATTAGTAGCATATTCCCCATACATTGATCCAATTCAATGTTGTGTTAGGTACTTCTCCAGTGATGCAAGGGATTTAGGTAATCCAGAGACTTTTAGCTTCAAAGGTCTACCTGTAGATTCCATATTGTCTACGAAATGATTGCTCGATGCTTAGTTCCCACATCTAGGCACGTCACCGAGACCTCCTATAGGGCCTTGATGTTGTTTTATCTCATAATGGAGGGTAGGAAAATAAACCTGGGGGTGGCGAGGTTGAGGCATATTCTTTATGTTGGCACATCGACTAGGGTAGTGAGGAGCCTGCCTTTCAGGAATTTGATCACAAAAATGTTGAGGAAGGTTGAGGGGTTAACAATCACTGGTAAGGAGAAATGACCGAAGTACTTTGGCTAGACCTACTTTGAAAATAGGGGGTTGGTGTTGATCGATGGAAAATGGTACTATCGGGATGATGATGGTAAGTGAATTCTTTTGTTCCATTGCAGTTTCTACATGTTATGAATAAATTGTACATATTTATGTCTATGTGTTTTACATTTGTAGACATGGGGAAAGCCTACCTCAAGGGTGATTGAGATTGCTACAAGTGGGTTAATGAGTTTGCCAAAATGAAGGCAAAGATTTTGAAAATGAAGAAAAGACAACGAGTGTACGAATGCCATCTCGCTTCCACTGATCATCCTCTTCTTGACCGGTCAACATCTACAGGTGATCTTAAAGATGACTTGGAGTTGCAATTACCACAAAGGCGATATTTATGATCTTGATGGTTACTCTTTTTTATCAATTGATGAATGTTGAATTTTTTAGACATTTTTTATGAAGGCTTATACCATGATGACTTATCTTTTCAAAGTAGGCAAGTGGTGTACTAATTAATGATTTAATTTTAACTATGGCTGCTTTCGTTTTCGATTAGTGTATAGATTATGATTTCATCAGTGTTTTGTTACTAGTTGAACCAAAATAGAGGCCACATTTTAATCGAATCTTTAGTCACACTAATTTGACACAAAAAGTGATAAAACAAAATACAATTGCAAAAGATTTTTCTACTTATTCTTTTTTTCTTTTCTTGGTAACCTTTTTTAGGTTTTCTCCATTTACGTCCACCCAAATTACCTCATCATGAGAACAATTGAAGATTTAACCATCATCCTCTAGCAGGATAGTATTATCTATTTCAACACCCGTCGTATCGTGATCGAATCCGACTATTTCTTCAGCTTCATATTCTTTGATGAAAGTGCATTTTCCTTCCACAACAATCTCCCATCAAGGATCAGAAGGATCCCTTACATAAAAAACCTGGTGCGCTTGAGATGCCAATATGAATGGATCTTCACGCCAATTGATTCGACTCTTACGAAAAGGGTGGAACCAAAGCCCACGGTTGAAATCAACCCACTGACATTTAAAAACCGTGACTCACATGGTAACATAGTCAAGCTCCCATATATCTGAAATTGTTCCAAATTAACACTGATGAGCATACTTAGTTATTACCACTTCCATTATCGACATGCAAAGCTTCAGACACAAGAGAAACTTCACTATTCTGAGACACACCCTTATCATCCACTAATTTTGTGGCAAGAGTAAAACCATTGACGTCGTAACCTTCATAAGAAAGTATGGTACGAAGTGGTCTATGAGCCAACCATTTAACTATCATTGAATCATCCCCCATAGATATGTAATTAAGTAACCACGATGCAAAAGTCTTATTGTGTAACTGTAGGACTTACGCTTCATCGAAATTGGAGTTAGCGACTCTGATGACATCCATGTGAATCTCTAAATACGGGACAACGTCTTCATAATTGTAAAGAACATATAGATGGGCAGTACATAAATCTTTATCACTAGGACTCAAAAATTTTCCCTGCCAAACCCTATGACCTTCCAACCATCCCTTATTTCTATGAGTTGGAACCCCAACCGAATTGGCCTCATTCATGCAATCAATACAAAACTCGATGGCCTACTCTGCTACATACCGATGTACAATAGTTGCATCGAGCCTTTACCAATTCTTCACAAAATGCTTAAATATTTTCATGTACCTCTTGAATGGGTACATCTACCTAAGAAAAACTGGACCACAAAGCTTTATCTCACTCACAATATGAACACACAAGTGGATCATAATGTCAAAGAATGAGAAGGGAAAATGCATTTCCATCTGGCATAATACTTCAACGATCATTGTCTGCATACGGTCCAACTTAGACACAATAATGTTTTTTCTACAAATGGACTTGAAAAACAAACATAGCTTCGTAATGTACAATCTTACATGGGATGGAAATGATGATCGAATTGCAATCACATTCAATTCCTGCATCAGACTGTGACAATCATGAGACTTCAACCCAACCAATCTCAACTCCTCCACTGAAACACAAGAACTAATGTTGGAAGAATATGCGGCTGGGACCTTAATGCTAGTAAGAGTCTCACGGTATGATTTCTTCTCCTATTGAGACATAGAATAGCAAGCAGGGGGCAAGAAACAATTGTCACCTGAACTCACTGGCCCTAAGTTCTTCTTAATTCCCATCTAAACCAAATCAAACCTAACCTTAAGCCCATCCTTTATTTTCCCAGGGTATTCAACAATGTCCTAACCAAAGAATGACATACATTCTTTTCAATGTGCATGACATCGAGACAATGTCTAACATCTGAATGCCCCCAATAAGGCAATCTAAAGAAAATGCAGCATGTTTTCCAAATCCCATCCACCAGCACTTTATGCTTCTTCTTCCCATCCACCGACACTTTACGTTCATGCAACCGGTGCTTCTCTACCCTCTACCTCCCCATTGAACCATTTTTTTGCCAATCGCTATGGATGATCCTCTGGAAGAAACCTACATTGAACTTGGTACACTATTTTTAAACCATTCTTCAATTCATGGTAATCAGTCTCCTTCTAACACGCGGGACAAGGAAAGTGACCTTTAACTGAGTAGCCAGATAAATTACCGTACGTAGGAAAATCATTAACGGTGAAAAAATAACATCACTTTCAACGTAAAGTAATCTTCAAAACTTCTGTCATATGTCCAAACACCCTCATTGAATAGGGTAAAAAAATCCTCAATAAGAGAAGCAAGATACACATCTATATCACTACCCAGTTGCTTAGGATATAAAATTATCACAGATAACAACACATACTTACGTTTCATTGCCAACCATGATGGAAGATTGTAGATAACCAACATAACATGCCAAGAGCTATGTGTACCACTCATATTACCAAATGGATTCATTCGATCGGTACATAGGTCATACCTCAAATATAATGGGTCTTTACCAAACTTGGGGTAAAGGGCATTAATTTTTTTCCGTTGCTCACCATCCAATGTATGTCTAATGACATCATCAACCGGTAGATCCCTCTCCGCATGCCAATGCATCCTTTTTGCATCTTCCTTACAAGCAAACAACTTCTGCAACTGTGGAACAATAAGGAGGTACCACATCCCTTTTGCCGGTGTCTTTTTCTTTTTTTTTAGTTACCACTTTCGCACCCACCGGAATTGCACCCCTCTTACATTTGTAGTGATACTCTCCACATACCCGACATGTTTCTCAATTTTCATCTTCTACCCACGGTACAACATACAATATTTTGGGCAAGCATGGATTTTTTTCAATTCCAATCTCATCAGACAAAGAACTTTTTCCGCCGCATACAACCTATTCGGCATCATGTTACTTGCGGGGAGCAAATCCGTAAGAAATTCTAAAGTTTCGTTCATCGACTTATTTGTCCACCCAAATTTGGCTTTCAAATTCATTATCCTCAAAGTCACACTAAGTACCAAGTGTTTTGAACCATTTTACAATGGCATCTCTTTGTCGTCAAGTAACGCTTGTAATACTTCAGGTTACCTTTGAACTCTCTTACAATATCCTCCACTATTTCATCAAATTCCACATTCCCATCTAATTCATAATCCACCTTCGTGTTACTCAAATCATTCGTCATAGCCGTTTCTCCAAATGCCCCATGCCAGACCCAGAGAGTGTAGCTAGTTTTAAACCTTCATTATGAGATGTCCCAGCAATTTCTTCCTTCCTAAATACACATTGTTTTTACAATCACCAATATCGGGCTTGTACAACACCATTTTTAGAAGCATTCTCAAACAAAAAAGTCACAAATGTTTCAATCAATGACATGTAATCGGGTGATTTTCTAAGATCATTACCAATGAGTTCAATGTTATCCATTGTCCTAAAAGTCAATTACAGTGGAACACATTAGCATTATTACAACTTTAATCATTACCCACCCCTATTTAGCCTAAATACAAACCTTAATTTTAATTTTAGATATGTAAAACCCTATTTCAAGATAATTTTCAACAATATTTTTAAAAACAATCTTCAATGGAAAATTGTGCCCTTTGATGTATATATTGACTTTACTTCTTCATCAATGGATTGTGAAATGGAGTAAAACCCTAGTAATGTTTTTGTTTTCTGATTTAAAATAATTGGCCGCTATGTTTTTTAATATACAGAGTGGGTTCTGTGCTCAGAACCCATCTTCATCTTTCCTTTCTTCCCCTTAAACTCATTCTATTTTTGGAAGATGGTCCCTGATTGCATTACAAGCTCAGAAAGACAATCGTCTTTTCAGAAATGCAAGAGGGAGCCTTTTATGAACTTGGAAGAATAATCGGCCCTTGTTACAAGTTCGTAAAAGGCTTGGAAGAATAATCTTCCCTTGTTACAAACTCGGAACATGTCTATATTAAAAGTCGTTAGACACAACCATGGTTATTTGAAAACCACCATTATATGCAAACAAATAATCCTTTAAAGCGTTTGTGCTGGTCCGAAATGAATATTTTGAGTTTGGAACTGCATCACCAAGGCAGTTTCACATTTTTTCCCTAATCTGCATTTAAGAGGCACCTTTGATACGCTTGGAATTTTGATAATGGCGTTACCCACAAGGGGATCAAGATGGTTGTGGTGAAGTTGAAGGGTACGACCGTCGTGTGGTGGGACAGGCTGGCTAACTTAAGGCGCAAGCGGAATAAGAATCTAATCAGATCATGGAGAAAGATGAAGCAGATGATGCTGGATCAATTTCTGCCCGCTGATTACAAGCAGATTTTGTACAAACTGTA
This sequence comes from Rubia yunnanensis, assembly GCA_037428765.1. Taxonomy (NCBI): domain Eukaryota; kingdom Viridiplantae; phylum Streptophyta; class Magnoliopsida; order Gentianales; family Rubiaceae; genus Rubia; species Rubia yunnanensis. The sequence continues at coordinate 40,239,837 of CM075061.1, read as the reverse complement.
CATTGAGTGCTCCCAAGGAAGGAGGTCAGTACAGGAATACATGGTTGAATCCATGCGCTATTGTGAATGCAATGCACTTGGCGAGAATGAGAATCAGAGGGTGTCTAGGTATGTTAGTAGCCTGAAACCTTTGATTCAGGAGAAGATAGGGTTACAGCCCGTGTGGACTCTGACCGAGGCTTAAACTTTGGCCATGAAAGCAGAGATGATAGAGAATTCCCCTCATGGCGGAGGTGATGGTTTTTCTGGCTTTCACAAATTTCATCCCAAAGAAATTTTGATTCTTCTGGAGGCAAGGAGACGACCGCGGTAACAAAGGATTCCAACCTTGGTACTGGTTGTGGTGGTTCAGGTGGTGTGTATGATAAGAGAGTGTTCCCAGCCAGGGCACTGATGCAGAGACAACCTAACCTGTATTGTAAGCCCAGTAGTAAAAAGTGTTTTTGTTATGGTGGTGTGGGGGCACATGTTGAATGTTTTCCCATCAAGAATCGTGGCTCTTTTGGAAGAAGATGGTGAGGACGATGCAGCAGATGAGTATGAAGGAGTAGAGTTCACCGAAAATGAGGCATGTGAGAAGGTTAGCATTGTGATGTAGCAGATTTTGTTGTCATCTAAGGATGAGGGGCATCGTAATAATTTTTTCAGAACACACTGTTCATTAATAACAAGTTCAATTTTATTGTGTATAATGGTAGTTATGAAAACCTTTATACCTTAGGTTGAATATCATAACTTACCCATTGAGCCTCATGAAACACCTTATACCTTAGGTTGGGTTAGTAGGGGTGATCAGGTTAGAGTGACGTTAACTTGTAGTTTTCCTTTTTCAATTGGGAAGCATTACATGGAGAATATGACATATGATGTACTAGATATGGATGTGTGTCATGTGTTGATGGGGCGGTCTTTGAAGTTTGATAATTACGTTACTCGTATGGGGCGTGAAAATTTCATGTTGTTTACCTAGGGAGGGCATAGGAATGCTATGGTTCTTCAGCATTTACCATGTCACAGGAAGTAAGCAGTCAATTTTTTTGGTTCTGACATGAGATGAAGAGGAACTTGATGAGGCTGTTGCTGAGGCCTACTATTTCTATCCCATGGTGATTAATTGAGTGTTGAAAAGAAGGAAGCATCGATTCCAGTGGAAGTGGAGGCAATTTTGGAGGATTTCGAGCAGTTAGCTGGTGACGAGCTTCTAAGTGAGTTACCCCATATGCAGGATATTAAGCGTTAGATTGATTTAGTTCCCTGCTCTAGCTTTCCAAACCTCCCACACTATTGTATGAGCCCAAAGGAGAATGAGATTCTGAGGGATTATATTGAAGACTTGCTGAGGAATGGGTTTATTTGTGAGAGTATGAGTCCTTATGCAGTTCCTGTTCTTCTTGTTCCGACGAAAGGATATCAATGGTGGATGTGTGTTGATAGTAAGGTGATTAACAAGATTACTATCAAGTGTCAATTTTTTATTCCTCGATTGGAGGACATGCTTGAAGATTTGGTGGGTTTGAAGGTGTTTTTGAAGATTGATCTTCGAAGTGGATATCATCATATTGGTACCAGACCTGGAGATGAATGGGAGACAACTTTCAAGAGCAAGGACAAACTGTACAAGTGGTTGGTGATGCCTTTCACGTTGTCCAATGCCCCTAGTACCTTTATGAGGGTGATGAATAAGGTTTTATGCCCTTTCATTGGTTATTTTATTGATGTCTACTTTGATGATATCCTGATTCATAGTAAGACCAAAGAGGAGCATTTGGAGTATATGAGGCAGGTGTTGCAGGTTTTTTTTCAAAAATCAATTGTATATTAACCTAAAAAATGTTCGTTCAACTCCTACTGTCGTAGAGTTCTACAATAGTGGGAGTATTACCTTATTCAGAGGGAATTCATTGTATTCATTGCTCGCCAGGCTTTGAAGAACCAAATGCCTTGCATTGAAAATATTTTCAATTATTGTATGTTAACTAGTTAATCATTTTTTAAGTGACTAACGTATTTTTATTTAATTTATCCTATCTTATCTCTATGTTCGATAATTGTACTTTTTCACGGCATATATAGAATTTGGATTATTTATTGATTTTTAATACAATTTTCATTTTTTTCTTTGAGTAAATCCTCCTTCCGATGATTCATAGGCACCCGTTATTCCAATTGACTCTATTTACATACAACTTTCTTTTGCTCTTCAAATATTAATGAGGTAGAAACAACATGTATGATTGAAAATATATTCATTATTTTTCTATTATTCCATTGTTAGCTTATCTGTGACTAGTCATTTTAATTTATATGTATAGATTATGCAATTTTCAGTGAAACGATTCCAACAAATAAAACCAATATGGATACATAGCCCTGTCATCCAGGAGAAAGAAATTAAGATGACATCGATTGGAACACACAATTGTCAAAGTACACGAAAGCTCTACAAGAAAAACTGCCCAAAAAATTGAGATGCCATTATTACAAAGGTTACTCATAAAATTATTTTTACATGGCCTAAGTCTATATAAATAATTCAAGTTCAATTTAATTTGGTTGATTTCGTATCTTAATACATTAAAGATTAGGTTAATCTCATTTGAAGTTTTAAAATATGAGTTGTAATAAAAACTACTTTAATCGTTTAGATTAGAGAGTGGAGCTATCATAACTGAAAAATGATTAGATCAACAAGGATAAGAAAACTATTTCTTGTTGTCGCTAATATATTACCTTATTTTTAGTTATATGTGGGGTTAACGTATTTTTCTTTAATTGAGCCGATTTTATCTTCATGTTTGGTATTTGTTCTTTGGTTATTTTTTATTTGATTTAATACAGTTTTCAGTTTTTTCGGAGCATAAATTTAGTATCATTATACCTCATATGCCAATCAAGCATATGGGAATATAGTACATAAATTGTGGTTGTCGCTCTTTCCCTTAGCAAATCACGGTTTGGTCAATTTGCACGGGAAAGTCTCAGGAAAGGCGGCCTTTCCATAAGCTTATGGACAGTACTCAGGGGCATTTACCTACACTTGTTATCGATCGATACCATTTACTGTTACTACGTGCGAAAAACCGTGCGAAAAACACACTCACCTTACTGTTCCTCTTCTTCCCCAACTCACACTGATAACGGTAGTATCCCATAATCTCTTTTCTGGTTCCGTTTGCCAACGATGGCGTCTCCGACGCCTATCCCCCCTCCAGATCCTCCCCCACCTGTTAACAAAAGTTTTCTTCAAGCTCTCAATTTGAAACCCTCTCCTCTCTTAGCATCTCTTCCTGACACTCCCAACCTTCACCCCATTACGGAGTATAAGGGTAAGATCGCCTATATCCTCCCTCCGGAGGAAGGCGATCTTCTGGCTATGCATTATCAGAATGCATTAGTTGGAAAGTTCAACAAAGGGAAACCTCCAATGGAGACCCTAGTCACTGCTTTCAAATCAATTGGTTTTAATGCCAAATTTCAATTAGGTTCAATTGATTATCATCATGTCTTAATCCATTTTCAGGATAACGAGGACTACCAGTGCTGTTGGATGAAAGGTCAATGGATAATACATGGATCGATGATGAAGGTACAGAAATGGTCCCCTGATTTCTCTCCTACTGCTGAATCCTCAATAATTCCGGCATGGGTAACGATTCATCAACTTCCAATTCATTTTTATAACACTTCGGCTATTATAGGAATCAGTAGTCAGATAGGTAGATTCCTGAAAATGGATGCTGCAACTAAGGCTCTGACTAGACCCTCTGCTATTAAGGTCTGTGTAGAAATTGATCTTTTGACTCAGCTTCCTTCTACTATTGTGATTGTGGCAGACTATCCTATTGAATATGATCAATTGCCCTCTTACTGTACTCACTGTAGGATAATAGGTCACAGTCACCTAAACTATAATTTCTTGCACCCCGAACTGAGAAACAACAAAAAAAACAAAGTTGAAATCAAAGAGACTCAGGTTAGGAAACCTCCAGCTCAGAATGAAATAAAGACTAATTTAGGCAATCTCGCTAAGGCCATAGTGGCATTAGAAGGATCTTCAACCTTATCAGTGTCTCAAAAGGAAACTGATTTTCAAACTCAGGAAAAAAACTCAGCCTTAATGATGGAGAATAAGCTTAATCCTCTCAGAGCCAATCAGTTGAGGAGGAATGCTCCTTTCTACTCACTAGATGACATTTCCAAACCAATCACAAATTTCTTTTGGAGAAAAAAAAATCAACCTGAACTATCTCCAATTGAAGAAGCTTTAGGTCATAACAAAATGGTTTCAATATCAAATGCTTTTCAATCCTTGAATGATCTAAATGAAGAGAACAATTTGGTTAAAGAGGATGATATTGTTGACATTTTCTACGAGTCTCTAGAATCACAGGAAATGGTTGAACTACCCACAAGTGTAGAAAATCCTGTTCTGGCCAAAGAAGAATTGGTTGTGATCTCCTCTGTTGCTGAGCAAGTGGATCCCTCTGACCAAATGCCTGATCCAGTACCAGTATCTACTATTCACTCCCCTGTTCCAGGTATTAATTTAGATCACAACACTCATCAGGAGGTAAGTATCTCAAATTCTGCAACTAAGGAGAAAGGTGAGGATATTTTGATACAAAATAGTAAGGCTACTGTAACTAAACAAAGGAACCTAAGATCATCACAAAAAGCTACCCCATCTAGTTTTAAATGATAAAATGCACCAAATTTGGGAACATTTTAGTCTGGAATGTTAGGGGTTATGGCACTTCAATTGATAGATTAAAGGCTCTCAAAATGAAACATAAGATTGATATTTTATGTTTAATTGAACCGTGGCATGATAATCATGATTTGATTAATTTGAAGCATGTTCTAGGTTTTGAAAATGCTATCTATGCTCAGAATGCTAAAATATGGCTCCTATGGAATCATAATTTCAACATAGATAGTTTACAGGAGTCTGATCAATTCATAAAAACTAAGATTTCAGAAAAAGCAACCTCTTCTTCCTGGTACTGCTTCTTCATCTATGCTAGTGTCCACAGACATTTAAGAGAAGTATTATGGTCTGATTTACAATCTACTGATTCTGACCCAGCAATTTACATAGGAGATTTTAACAATGTAGCCTCTGTAACAGAATATAAAGGTAGGAAGACCACTCCCAGGAAAAGTATGAAACAATTTAATGACTTTATATCTAACATGGACTTGCATGAAATACCTACAGTAGGAAACTCATACACATGGAGTAACAATAGATATCAAGATAAGTGTAAGGATCTACAGTTTCAGAGACTAGATAGGGGACTGAGTAATTTAGAATGGATTGAACATTTTCCCAATAGCTCCATTCATGTCCTAAATAGACTAACCTCTGACCATTCTCCCCTATTACTTTTAGTCCAATCTGCTATAGAGCAGGTTCCAAGGCCCTTCAGATATCAGGTAATGTGGGCCAACAGAGTAGAATTTCAGGATCTGGTAGTCTCTAATTGGAATTTAGTTTCTCCTTTTCATGGAATGCATAATCTGGTTCACAAACTAAAGAGGCTAAAGATTGTAATAAAAGATTGGAATAGAACTATTTTTGGTAATGTGAATCAGAATCTTTTATATTCTGAGAATAGAGTTAATGATCTTGAGATACTTTTCCAGCATTCTCATGATGATGCAACTCTAATGGAACTCACAAAGTCCAAAGCTGATCTTCTGAGAGCTCAGAAAGAACACAACATTTTCCTTAAACAAAAGGCAAGGCTTAATTGGTTAAAACATGGAGATGCTAACACTAGCTTCTTTTACCATTCCATTAGGGAAAAAAGCAAGATCTCGAATTAGCAAAATTAAAGATGGCAATGGTAATTGGATCATGGATCCAAAACTGATCAAGGAGGAAGGTGTTAGGTTTTTCCAGGAATTACTCAATCACGATGTTTCACAAAAAGAGGGAACCTATCATAACCATTTCCTTAAAGAGATACCTAAAATTATCACAGAACAGCAAAATCTTCTGCTGCTGAACCCCATTAATTTACAGGAACTTCAATTTGCAGTTTTTAATCTTAACAAATCTAGTGCTCCGGGCGCTGATGGTTTTCCAGGAGAATTTTACACTCATTTCTGGGAAACCATCAAACATGATCTCTTAGGGGCTGCAAATGATTTCTTAACTAATGGTAACATTCCAAAAGCTATTTCAAGTACTTGGCTCACATTAATCCCAAAAAAGCCAATCCCAATCTCTTTTGCAGATTTTAGACCTATCAGTTTATCCAACTTTGTTAATAAAGTGTTTTCTAAACTGCCGATGGAAAGGATTAAACCTCTTATGCAAATTCTGATCTCTCCTGAGCAAAGTGCTTTTATGAAAGGTAGGGATATCTCGGATAATGTGATTCTAACGAAAGAGATGACCAGATTATTGTCTCGGAAATCTAAAGTCAATAACCTGATAGTCAAACTAGATATGCAAAAGGCTTTCGACAGGGTCTCTTTGTCATTTCTAAATTCAATACTCCTAAAATTTGGTTTCCATGGTAAATTTGTAGGACTTATAATGCATAACATCGCTGCTGCTCATTTCTCTGTCCTAGTTAATGGAGTAACATCTGGTTTTTTCTCTTCTTCCAGAGGTATCAAACAAGGGGATCCTTTATCCCCTTTCCTGTATAATATTTTATCTGAAGCATTTTCCAGAGGTATAAAGAAAATGTTTAGTGAAGGTTATCTGCAATATTTCAGTCTCCCCAATACATGCTCCCCCCTCACACATCTCATGTATGCGGATGATACTGCTGTCTACTTGAGCACCAGGCCAAGTAATCTGAAATGTTTTAAACAGTTTCTGTTAGCATATGAGAATACATCTGGTCAAAAAGTCAATTTCTCCAAATCTGAATTTTTTATAGCTCATAACATCTCATCTCAAACTGTTCTCACAGTTAAGAGGATACTGGGAATGGAGAAAGGATCTCTCCCTTTCAAATACCTGGGAGTACCTATATTTGCTGGTCGTAATTTACAGGTTTATTATCTTCCAGTACTGGAAAGAATGGAAAAAATGATTAATAATTGGAAGAATAGATGGTTAACTACACCTGGTAGGATCATTTTGATAAATCACTGTCTCCTTTCGATTCCTATTCATATTTTTGCAGTTTTAAGACCTCCTAGGATAATCTTGAAAAAAATGGAGAGATCTGCATCTATTCTATTCTGGGGGGAAGTGTGAAAATAGTGAAAGGAAAATCTGGAGATCCTGGAAAAAATGTGTCTCCCAGTAAAGAAAAATGGCTTAGGCTTTAGGGACCTAAATGCTACAGTGGAAGCCTTTTCATGTAAACTATGGTGGAAGTTGCAGCAAAACAATACCCAATGGGCTTCTCTTCTGTGGTCTTTACCTGAATCATATAAAAAATCCCACACATGGTCCAGGATTAGTAAAATTACTACTAGAGCTAACTGTGTTTCTAGAGTCATTTATGGAGTTGGGGACTGTTCTTTTTGGAATGCTAACTGGATTGGTAATGGAGATTTATGCTACAAATGGCCAGAAGACATTGATATTCCTTTTGAGGATATATCTCTAAGGTCTTTCATTAATGATAAAGCTTCTTTTATTCCAATCCTGGAGCCACATTTGGCTACCAATACTATCTATACCTTGCAGGTTGTTACTTTGGATCACTCACACAAAGACAAGCTTGTCTGGACCCCCACCATGGATGGAAACTTCTCAATCAGGTCAGCATACTCTATGTTCAGACTTAGAAGACCAGAAATCAGAGATTTTTCAAAGGTTTGGTCTCCTTTTCTTCCTGGTAAAATGTCTGTTTTGCTATGGAGAGCCCTAAATGGTATATTACCATTTGATAATATCCTTAATAGGTTTGGTTTCTCTCTTGATTCAAGATGCCCTATTTGCATGAATCACTCAGACAATCTTGAACATTTTTTCAACTCATGCATATCTTCAAATGTTGTTTGGCTAAGGATCCATTCTATGCTACAGTTACAATCACCTGGATTCAGTAGTCTAGAAAATAGAGTAGAATTTTATTTAGCATACAATGCTGACTCCAAGATACATGATAAATTGATTTCAGTCTCCCTAGTAGCTACAATCTGGTTCTTATGGATTTATAGGAACAAAATCATTTATGAAAACAGAGTTTTTTCTTCAGAAGCATGTTTTCATAACATCAAAGGGATGGTTTACCAGATTTTTACAGCTCATCAATTTTTTGGAAATAGAGAAAAGAACAAGAGATGGATTCAGGCTAAAATCATCCCTCCAATTTCTAACAATAAGAAAAAATTAATTTCGATTGTCAATTGGCAAAAACCACAAACTGGCTACAAAATTAATACGGATGCATCTTGGAAAATGGGTGGTTTCTCCTCTATTGCAGTGATTGTAAGGGACTGGAGGGGGGTTTTGATCAAAATGAGAGTGAAATCATTTCAAAGTCCTGATCCTTTACATGCTGAACTAATAGCTATTCAGAGTGCTTATGAAATCTGTGCTGAACGCTCTTTACATACCTGCATTATTGAATCAGACTGTTTAACTGATGTTAGGGGTATTATTAACCCCTCATGCTGTCCTTGGAGAGTTTTCTCTATCTGTAGTACATTACACAAGGATCTGCACACAATCCCAATCCATTATATCCCTAGGGAAGCTAACCATCCTGCAGATTTTTTGGCTAAACTTGCTATGGATAATCATCTTCAGGGGGATGTGGACATCATGTCAACATCAATTTTTCTTAAAGGTCTCCTTTCACTGGATAATTTGGGACTCCCAGGGATTAGAGTAGGATCCTCTTAGAGCACTCTTTATTTCTCATAAACTAATCCATTGATTCAGGAATAACTGTTTTAATTGGCAGCTACATCTATCGCTTTTCTTATCCTTTGGGCTGCTGTTTTTCTCTTTTCCTTTCACTTTAAGTATAGATACTGCTGTTTTCCTTCTTGTTGTTTCTCAGGTACAAATGGTCTAGTTCGGTCTGGGCTAAATGGACTGATGCTGAATTTTTGATGAAGTTGATTCTGAAAATTTGATGAAGATGATGCTGCAAGGAAGCCTATCTAGGGGAAGCTGAGAAGATCACTCTGCTCACTTTTACCTAAGGCCAAGTTCTGATACATACTTACCTCACTAACGGATTGTTTATCTTATTTCCTCTTGTCTGAATATCATTGACAAATTGGGGTTTCGATTACCGACTCCCCGACTCGTTCGTGATATCTCAGTACTTAGGAATAATAAGATAGACCTATTCTGCCATATAGAATCCTTTATCACATTTTGATCCTTCTGTATAGGTGTGCACACCGCTTTTGCAAGCAATTCTTAACTGCTTCAAGAGTTCTTTGGGCTCTTGGATAATCAATCGGATGATCTATTGTAAGGAACAAACTCATGATGATCTTTCTTGGTTTTAACGGGTTGGGGAGCCTAATTTATTTTCCCCCATCTTCGGATGGTTTAACTCAAAAAAAAGGGCCATTTACCTTAAATGTTGTAATTTTTTATAAAACTTAAATATTACATTTTATAAGTTAAAACAAGTAATAATATGTATTTGAATGTGAAAATATAAAAATATATGATATAAAAAATATTTTCAAAAATTTTAAATTTTGTATGTAATTTAAGAAATGCAGTGTATAAGGTAAGAAATAAGTGGCATATCCATAAACTTATGGACATGCCACCTGTCAGGAGACCCACTCAATTTGCACAACCAACTTGCTCTCTTGCCCGATCGTCGTTTTGCCATCGTACAACACGGTTTGTAATTTCAAAATTACAATCAACTATGTTGATGTTCGAGAATGGCGTCCTGATTTTTAACTATGTTGTAACTTTCAATGTTTGTTTTGTAGCACCAGTTTCTTGTTTTAATTCGTTTTATATTCTACTGCAACAATTATTTATTTTTACTTATGATGCGAATGTCAAAGCTACCACCATAGATGAAGACATGCAGCAGATTGATCAGACATTCAAAGGATATGTTCGAGATCCTCTAAGCGACATGACAGGTCCTACGATTAGGGCAAGAACGAAGCATAGAGATGCGAATTTGAATGTCTTGATTAATCTGCTTCATGATGAAGAATTGAATAATAAATCAACAATGTCTTGGATTAATTGTTCAAGAGTGTCGATGTATTGAAGACATCGTTAAGAACACTATACTCTTTTACCTACTGGATTTTTTAATGAGGTAGCGTGATCATTGTAAATTATTTCGTTTTAGAATAAATCCATTAAACTCGGCTATGTGGGCTTTGGAAGAGTTTAAATTCGGTTAGTCTTCAATTAGCGTTTACAATATTCAGTTCTGATTTGATTAGAATTAGATTTTGTAAGATTAGATAAGGCAAAATTCATTCAAGACTTAACTTAATGAATTTCGGCCATATATATCTATACAAACACACACACACACACACACACACACACACATATATATATATATATATATATATATATTCTTATTTTTGGTATTTTAGTTTGATATGGTTTTAGCTTCTTAAAGCTACCATAAGTCTTTTCAGTTTTTGACGGGATTACCGAATCTTGTTTTCTTTCTAATTCATGTTGGCCGAACTATACCCTATAATTATGGAGGCCATCCACGGATTTTAGAAACCTTTTATCAATCATATATTCATAATTTGATTTATTACTCTTTGCTTGCGAGTGATACATTGTTGCTTAATCGCACAGGTTAATTAAGTTAGCAATACTCTTCAAATCTGTGAGTTAATCATGTAGACTAGTTAGGAAGCGATTTGTGCAACTGTGATTAGGGTGTGAGAAATTACCTTCAAAATTACCTTCATTACAATCAAGAAACCATCAAAATTCCGTAATATAGAGTTTTCGTAAGGAGATTTATATCAATTGGTATCAGAGCAAAGCAAAAGATCTCTTGGTGGCTGAAATTTTCAACAAGGGTTTTCGAGTTTTTGCTTTAGTTTATTTTTTGAAATTTTTATCAATTCATAAACTCTTTTGTGTCATATTCTAACTGTGTTTGTTTGATCTTTCTTACTAGGAGGATTGAATCTAGAGTCAAAGGATGTCGAAAGGTCCAAGAGTTAGAATACTTCGGTATTAATATCCGCTCTCACCTTCATCAATCGAGTCAGGAGGACGTCGAAAGGTCTCAACATTAACCAGTGTTATCTGTCTTCGCCTCTTAGTTAGTTTCTTAGTAAGTAGCTTATACAATTTATGTGTTTGTGATATTTTCATCCACTCTTCTAAAAATTATTGCATGCTCATAATCCTATTTGTTTTCGTTATCGTTCTTTGATTCCATGATCTTGAATTTTTTCTTGAGTTCTTTTTTGCTCCTTATACCAAAAAAAAAATGTCTTTGTTTTGTTTTCCAGATAGAGTGTCATATTCTTGATCCTTATGATCTTAAATGCCTCTAAATTCATTTGAATAGAAATGACGTTTTCACATATTTCTTATTCCAAAACGTTTTAAAGACAGGCAACTTTGTTCCAAAATTTTTGAAAAAGGGCAGCAGATTTTTTGGATTCAAATCCGTGGGATTTAAGGTTTAGATCCAAAATTGTATGGCTGTTTTGTAAATTTTGAAAGGTTTAGGGGCTGTTTTACAAATTTTCCTAATTTGGAGTTGTGATTGAATTCTAATTATTTGGGGAATAATATTCTGATTGGAAAGGGATATATATTGCTTAAATTTTGAATTGGGGTTAAAAAAGAAGAACAAAAAAATTCCATTTGGAAAAGGAAACTTGAAATCCTAGTCGGGATAGGAAAATAAATTAAAACCTTTCGGATTAGGAAATGTAGGGGAATTTCCGACAAGGACGGCATTAAATTTAAGAAAATCCTATTCTGAAAAGGATTCGGGTTTGGTTATTTCATCCTATTCGATTTAGTAAAAGGTACTTGAATTTTTGGGACTTTTTTGTTGCCTACTTAAAGCGTTCTTCTTTTGATCATAACTCATTTGATATAGCGATGATTTAAGCCATTAAAATATCATTTTTCCCCTTATTCTCTTAAGAATCTTGAATTCCAATTCGTAGAGCCAATTTTAGAGTTTACCATTTTGTAAAATTCGAAATAAATACTGCAATACTCACCACTTATTTTTGCTTTGAAACTGTTGTGAATTAACTAATTGTATTTTTCCTAGCCTTTTCCTTGTGAGTTGTGAGTGTTTTACACTTGTTGATTGACCTACTAAACAAACAGGGAAGGGGGGAACATTTTTCAACTAGTTTTTTTGTTTCTCTTAGCAGTTCTTAGCAGGGATGGCGGACGATAATCCATTCGTCTGGCCTTTTGTTGGCAATCCCAACAATCTACCATTGACAACCGATCCCAATGGTAGACGTGGAAATCAACAACGTGAGGAACCACCAAAAAGTTGGGCATGCGCTTCCAATATATTGCTCGCATGCCCCTCCATAGCCTCAAGACTAGAGGAGATTCGAGTGTCCGATTCCTCACTAGTCTTGGCCAAGTTGCTCAAGTTTGCTATTCCATTCATGATCTCCTCATGTGTAAAAATTGAACCTTTTTTTTACTTGGTTTTGGGATATGGTGTAAGTAGGCCCGTCAAATGGGTTAATTGGATAAACCCATTATCCAAACCCAATGGGTCATTATCCAATGAGTCATTATCCAAGTAACCTATTTATTAATGGGTCATAATGGGTTGGGTAATAAATGAGTTGGGTCATTAAATGGATAACCCATGAGATATTCATATCACCTAATGGGTTAAAATATCTTATCCAATAAGTCATTATCCAATAAGTCATTATATAATTAACCCAATAAGTTATCACTAAATATTTTCTATCGATTTGGGTTACAAGTTGTCATTATCCAATGGGATCAGGTATTAAATGCTCATTATTTTTTAGGATTTGGGATGAGAATAATTATGTTAATGGAAAATTTTGATCTCAATGGGTCACATATTATGTTAACTCAATGGAAACCTAACAAATACCCAATAAATATCCAAAATTACCCAATTATATGCATGTGTAATATTTAAGTTAAATATTACACTATAATTCTCAAATTATACAAATTATTATTCACAAATTATTCGAGTTTATTCTCGTACAATATTCGAGCTCATAAAGTATTCGAATTCAATCTTGTACAGTATTCGAGTTCGTACAAAATTTGCACTCAATCTCGTACAGTATTTGAGTTCGTACAATATTCGAGTTCAATCTCGTACAGTATTCGAGCTCAATCTCGTACAGTATTCAAGTTTGTACAATATTCGAGTACAATCCCGTACAGTATTCGAGTTCGTACAATATTCGAACTCAATCTCGTACAGTATTCAAGTTCGTACAATATCTGAGCTCAATCTCGTACAGTATTCGAGTTCGTACAGTATTTGAGCTCAATCTCGTACAGTATTCGAGTTCGTACAATATTCGAGCTCGTACAGTATTTGAGCTCGAGCTCAATCCCAACTAATATTGTTCGTTAATTTCGTCGAGTTTACAAAGCCAACATATTATATATTTTGTTATTTTTATTAAATATAATATAATGTACACAATATTATATTACATAATATAATAAATGATTATATATTAGGGAAAATTAAATAATTCATAATCAAACTTGTGAAAATTTAGTTATCTTGTGATATGAAATTATCCACGGGTCACCCATTACCCAACCCAACTCAACCCACCCAAAATTATCCAACGGGTAAACCATTACTCAACCCAACTAAACCCAATAACTACAACCAAATTATATCCATTAACCCAATGGGTCATTATCCAATAAGTCTTATCTAATAAGTAAAAATAGTATATGGATAACGGTTATCCAACTGGTGACCCGATCCGTTTGATGGGCTTAGGTGTAAGGTGGTGAAGGCCAACTATTTTGCTCATATTGTTGGTTTTCCGGCTCATTTTCATACCACCAATCTGGCCACTCCACTCCGTATTGTAAGAGTCATGGTATGGATACCATTCTTGAGCTTCTTTCCCTTGAAAACCATCTCCAACCTCTTGGTAGCACTCTTCATAATACCCTTGGTTTTGGAAATTATGGGTTCTTTCCTCCTCATAGTGCTCCTCTCTCAACATATAGCAAGACTCGGTAGGATTGTTGGAATGACACATCCTACAAAACCTTGCTTGTTGAGCCTTTCTTCTCATCATGAATTCCCTCAAGGTGAGATGCTCCATTTTTTTTGAAAAAAAACTTTTTCAAAATTTTGGAATCATATTGCAAGGATTATCAATAGAACTTAAGCAGTAACTACTCCGGAGAAAAATGGCCACAAAGAAGTTGAAAATAAAAACAACTAGCTAATATGCAACCAAATATGCCCAAACAATTAAAATGCCTCTTCCTTGGCAGCGGCACCAAAATTTGGGTGGTCATTTCCGTACCTCTCAAAGTTAATATTTATAAGCCCTAAATGCTTACTAAAAACAATTAAGTAGATATTGTCGAATCGGGTCGACCACGATGAAGAGGGATTTTCTTAAGGATTTAAACATATAAGGTGGATACTAGGCTAGATATATATATATAAGCAAGTAAAGAGGGGGGGATTTGGTTGGTTTTGTCCTAAGTTATGAAATTAAAGACAAGCTAACTGGCAAAGTCAAGTAACTATGCTAATCATGCAACAAACTAAGAAAAATGGATAAAACTACAAATAACAAAGTCTTGGGGGAAATTGATATCCACTTCCAAACCTCTTATCTATTCTCGAATCTACAACCTATTCATTACTTTAACTACTTGATGTGAAGGTAAATATACTATCCTTCTTAGATAGTAGTTTGCATGAGTGAATTTGACATCTCTTGGCAAACCTCACTAATGACTTCTTGAGTCGAGAAACGGCTAAAAGTATCCCATTAATGACATTGAGTACGAAGGATCAACAAGCTTGGTAACACTTCTAAACACTACACCGTGTTTAAGCATTGAACCAATTCATGCATTTACACAAGATTAGTCATGAACGTTAAACGTTCAAAGACCTCTCCTATTATCTACATTAAACAATCATGACAAAGAGTTCAACAGCATCACATTCATCTAGAAATTATCAACTCATCAACACCATTAGAAGCTCTAACTCATGCTCTTGGATTTCATATCAAAAGAGGGGAAACTTAGCTAGCTTTTCCCAACCCCAACAATTAATCATACAAGCAATTCATTTACTCAAACTTCCAAAAACATTAATGCTACTAACAATCCACATTCAAAGCTCAATAAATTCACAGTAGCAAAAGTACTAAATAGATAGAAATAATTCTCAAGACATGGTCTTGGAAGCCCTAATCAATTTCTCCCAAGTACAAAACTAACCGAGATAATCGAAACCAATAACATAGAACACAAATCTACAAAGAGAGAAGAAGCAAATGGAAGGAAAGGGTGAAAACTGGGGTTTTGGAGCCCCAAGTTGGACTTGGAAAAACGGGGAAGAAGGGGGGCTATTTATAGTCTAATTTGGTCAAGAAAAGCCAATAAGTGCAGCAGACGTCGCCCGAGCAAAAATGGCCTCACCCGGGTAGTGGAGGCTTCTGTAAAATTTTCTGATCTTGGCTTAGGCGGGCTGCAATTTGCGGCTTCTTGTTTTGCTTCCCACGGGTGAACTTTGATCCATTTTGGGAGTTCTTGTAGTCAATTTTATAGTGATCGAGAAGAAATATTCAATGATGCCACTCTTGAAGGCTGGTTCTTCTCGGATCATTCTAATAACTTGGTCCAAACTTCTGGGTCACAATTCATCCACTTCTTTGTCTTCCTTCTTTGACCCTTCTATCTTCTACCACGTTTTGACTCGTGCCCTTCACTAAAAAAATCCAAAGGGTTCACAAGCAATCTACAAATTAAGCTCACAAAATGGAATCTAGATGCTTGTAAGGACAAAAAATCCATTAGCCTAAACATAGGTTACAAAATGAAGGATTTAGATATGAAAAGCGAAAATAGTCATCTAAACCCCTTATGATGTAAACCTAACTTAATCTAGCAATATTACAACAAAAAGATGAAAAAAGAGATGTTAAATGCATCGGAAAATACATGCATTTGACGTCTCATCAATAATTTTCAACAATATATTTTAAAAAACATTCCTACCTTCTTCAATGGAAAATAGTGCTCTTCGATGCATCTATTTACTTTACTTCTTCATCAATGGATTGTGAAATGGAGTAAAACCCTAGGAATGTTTTTGTTTTCTAAATTCAAATAATTGGCCGAGATGTTTTTTTAAATATATAGAGTGGGTTCTGAGCTCATAACCCATCTTCATTATACATTTCTCACCCTCAAACTCGTTCCAAGTTTGGAAGATGGTTCCTGAATGCATTCCGAGGAGGGAAAGATGATCGTCTTTTCAGAAACGCAGGAGAGAGTCTTTTTTGAACTCAAAAGGATAATCGGCCCTTGTTACAAACTCGGAACATGTCTATATTAAAGGTGGTTAGACATAACTGCCTTTAATTAGGTCTGATTAAAGGCAGTTATAGTTAAACCTGCCTTTATATACAAAAAATACACCTTTAAAACGTTTGTGCTAGTCTGGAATGAATGTTTCGAGTTTGGAACCGCTTCACCAAGGCTATTTCTTATTTTTCCACCCTAAACCACCTTTAATAGGCTTGGAGTTTTGATAATGATGTTACCCACAAGGGGGTCCAGATGGTCATGGTGAAGTTGAAGAGTACGACCGATGTGTGGTGAGACAGGCTGGCTGACTCAAGGCGCAAGCGGAACAAGAATCCGATCAGATCATGGAGAAAGTAAATCATATGATGCTAGATCAATTTGTGCCCACTGATTTCGAGTAGATTTTGAACAAACAGTAAATTGAGTGCGCCCAAGGACGGAGGTCAGTTCAGGTATACATGGCTAAATTCATGCATTATTGTGAACGCAATGAACTTGGCGAGTCTGAGAATCAGATGGTGGCTAGGTATGTTAGTGTCCAGAAACCTTCGATTCATAAGAAGATGGGGTTACAGTCCGTGTGGACTCTGACTGAGGCTCAAACTTTAGCCATGAAAGCAGAGATGATGAAGAACTCCCCCGGCGGTGGAGGTGGTGGTTTTTCTGGCTATAAAAAATTTTAGCCTCAAAACAATTTTGAGTCATTTGGAAGCAAGGAGAAGATCGTGGTAACAAAGGATTTCAACCTTGGTATTGGTGGTGGTGGTTCAGGTGGTGTGCAGGATAAGAGAGTGTTCTTGTTTTAATCTTACTTTTATTCATGGAATGAGATACGTTTCATCCGCAACATTTATTAATTTTTACTAATATGGAAATAAGTAAGGATACTTCTAACATAAATCCTCCTTCTAATGATTCACGTGGACCCGTTATTCCAATTAACTCAAATAGCATACAACTATCGTTGACTCTTCAATTATTGATGAGGTAGAGACAACAGATATGATTGAGAATATATTCCTTATTTTTCTACTATTTTGTTGCTATCTCATTTGTGACATGCCATTTTAATTTATATGTATAAATTGTGCAATTTTCCAGTGAGATGATTCCAAAAATAAAACAAATATGGATAAATAGCACTGCCATCCAGGAAAAAGAAATGAAGATGACGGTGATTGGAGTAGACCTGTGCCAAAGTACACCAAAGCTCTGTGGGACAAACCACCCAAAAAATTGGAGATGCCAACATCACGGAAGTTACTCATAAAGGTATTTTTACATGTTTAAGTCAATCTAATTAGTTAAAGTGTAGATTAATTTGGTACATTTAGTATCTTAAAACATTCAACATTAGGTTGACCTCATTTAGAGTTTTAAAAATATGAGTTGAAAAAAAAAGACTAATTTAATCCTTTAGATTAGAGAGTGGAGCCAACATAACCAAAAAAAAGATTGTAAACATGATATGAAAACTAATTCTCATCGTCTCTGCACAGAGTCGTGTTGCACGGTATTTTTGCTTTGCACCACCGCCGCACGGTTTGATATCATTTAGAGTTTGAAAATATATGAGAGGCCCATTTTTCATATTTCACTTCAAGCCATTAAAATTTTTGAGCCGGCCTATTAATCTTTTAGATTAAAGAATGGAGCCGTCATAAATAAAAAAAGGATTGGAAGAAGAATAAGAAAACTAAGTTTTTTCTTCTCTGCACACAGTCGTCTCGCAAATTGTATTCACTTTGCATCGACATTGCACCGTTTGTTCGCTCTGCTCCACCGTTGCACATTTTGTTCATATCGCACTGAGCATCGAACTTGGTAATCAATCCATACACAATTATTATTTTAGTTTGAATAGTTACTGAATGCTAAAATATTACTTTATTTTTAGTTATTTTATAAATTAAATATATATACTTTTAGTAAAGAATATTAAATTATATTTTACATGAAATAAAGTTGCAGTCAAAATTTAATATGAACAATTTTGTCCTTCCATTTCATTTTAGGGTATTACAAGAAGCAAATGCCTTGCATTGGAAATATTTTCAATTATTATATATCAACTAGTTAATCATTTTTTGTATGATTAATGTATTTTTCTTTAATTTATCCGATCTTATCTTTATGTTTGGTAATTGTACGTTGTTCATTGCATATATAAAATTTGGATTAATTATTGATTTTTTAATACAATTTTCATTTTTCCTTTGCATAAATCTTCCTTCCAAGGATTCATGGGGACCTTTGGCTCTTAAAATATTGATGAGGTAGAGACAAAAGCTATGATTGAGAATATATTCGTTATTTATCTACTATACCATTGCTTGCTCATCCGTAACTTGCCATTTAAATTTATATGTATATATTATAAAAAATTTAGTGACACAATTTAAACAAATAAACCCAATTTGGATACATATCACAGTCATTCAAGAGAAAGAAATTAAGATGACATTGATTGGAACACACCAATGCCAAAGTACACAAAAGCTCTACTGGACAAACCACCCAAAACATTTGAGATGCCAACATTACGGAGCTTACTCATAAAGGCATATTTACATGGTTTGGGTCAATCTAATTAATTCAAGTTTCAATTAATTTGGTACATTTGGTATCATAATACATTTAGGATTAGGTTGATCTCATTTGGAGTTTTATAATATGAGTTGTAAAAAAAACTACTTTAACATTTTAGATTAGAGAGTGAAGCTAATGGAGATGCCAAGACTACTATCACCATAGATGAAGAAATCCCACGACTTGATCAAACATTTAAAGGTTATGTTTGGGATCCTCTAAGTGACATGGAAGGACCTATGACTAGGTCAAGGACGAAGCTTAGAGATGATTCTTTAAATGCTTTGATTGATCAACTTTATGATGAAGAATTGAAGGAGTCATCATCGACATCTTGGATTTATTGTTTAAGAGTGTCATGAAACTGAAGACATCATGAAGAACACTTTACTCTTTTTCCCCCCCGAGTTTTTAATATGGTAGTGTGATCACTGTAAACTATTGTAAAATTATTTCATTTTAGATTTTTTATGTTGAGATCAGTCATGTGGCCTTTGAAGAGCTTAATTTTGAGTTCTAGTCCATTAGGGTTTAGCATATTCTGTTTTATTCTGATTAGAATTAGATTTGGTAAGATTAGATAAGGAAATATTAATTCAATGCTTAGCTTGGAAGAATCTGTCATATATGTGTTTATTTTAGGTATTTTAGTTAGATATGGTTTTAGCTTCTTAAAGTTGTCATAAGTTGATTCAGATTTTGTTTGTGATTAGAGTTTTGGCCGAGATATTCACCCCATAAATAGAGGGTATGACCGAGAGGTTTTACCAATAAAATGTATCGGTTTTTGAGTTATACCCATTGTTTGCTAGCTTTCTTCATTGTTGCTTAATCCTAAGGGTTAATTAAGTATCAATACTGTCGATTTGTGAACTAATCTCACGGGCTAGTTAGGGTTACGAATCTCGAGCTGTTATAGATTCCAAGGGTTAATTTTGATCAGTTTGTCCGACTTCACTAGGGTTTGAGAAATCCCTCATTTAGTTAAAGATCTAAAATTCTGCAATCCAAAGTTCAAGGAGATCCATATCATTTGGTATTAGAGCAAAACGAAAGATCATCTGGTGGCCGAAATATATCATCAGGGGTTTTGGGTTTTGCATTATTTTTTTCAAGATTTTTGTATATATATACTCTTTCCTATCATATTTAAGTTATGTTTTTTTCATCTTTCTTATCAAGAGGATTGTATCTAGAGTCGAAGGACGTCGAAGGGTCTGACAGTTAGAATACGTCAGCATTACTATCTGCCTTCACCTGCATCAATCAAGTCAGGAGGACATCGAAGGGTCTGAGCATTAACAAGTATTATCCGCATTCACCTCCTGGCCAATCTCATAGTTTTTAGGTAGCTTAAACAGTTTATGTTCTTGTGATATTTTTTGTCCACTCTTCTGAAAAATATTGTATGCTCATAATCTTATTTGCTTTCTTCATCGCTCTTTGATTCTGTGATCTTGAATTCTTGATTACACCTTATACAAAAAAAAAATATAGATTACGTTGTGTTGTTTTCCAGATATAATGTCATATTCTTGATCCTTACGATCTTGAATACCTTAAAGTTTATTTGAATCGAGAGGGTAGCAGATTTTTTGTTCTAAAATTTTTTCGAAAAAGGGTAGTAGATTTTTGGGTTTTGAAATCAAGATCCATTAAAATCGGAAATTTGAGGCTAATTTGTAATTTTTGCAAATTTAGGGGTTGATATGCAATTTTTGTTAATTTGGGAATTGCACTCAAAATTTTCGTGCTTGGGAAGTAAGATTATGATTGTGAGTGTTATATATTGTGTGAATTTTGAATTTGTGGCTGAAAAAAAAAGAAGAAAAAAGGAAATCCGATTCGAAAAAAGGAAATCCGATTCGAAAAAAGGAAATCCGATTCGAAAAAAGGAAATCCAATTCGAAAAAAGGAAATCCGATTCGAAAAAAGGAAATCCGATTCGAAAAAAAGGAAAGGAAACGAAATCCTAATCGGAAGAGGAAGAGGAAAAAGAAATAAAAGCCAATTGAGAGTGGGGTTTGATCTGAATTTTTCGAATTGAGCAACAAGTAAGTCATTAAAATCCTTTTCTACAAAGGATTTGAGTTTGAGTTTCTAATCCAATTTAATTTCGGAAAAGTTACTTAAATTTTTGGAACTTATTTGTCGCCTATATAAAGCCTTCTTGTATTGATCTTATCTCAATCATAACAGTTCCGATTCACACCATTCAAGTTGCATTTTGTTCCTTACTCTCTTAAGAATTTATAATTCCAAATTGTAGAGCCCAATTTTGAGTTCATATATGTTAAACTTTCAAAATAAGTTCTGCAGTACTCATCTCCTATTTTGCTTTGAATTTGCGGTGAATTGATTGATTATCCTTGCATTAGCCTTCGCCATTTGAGTTGTGAGTGCTATAAACTTGGTGAGCTACCTTACTAAACAAAGGGAAGGGGATTATTTTTATACTAACGGTATGTTTTTCTTACCAGCTTACCGGAGATGGCGGACGATAATCCATTCATCCAGCCTTTTGTTAGCAATCCTAGCAAGCACCTCTGATGGAAGACGTGGTGACTATCCATGAGATGAGCCTCCAGACAGTTAGGAGCGACATCAATTCAAACCTAATGAACCCACTGTTCCAGATTGATTTCTTATCGCAATAAATGCACTTATGAGTGAGGTGCAAAGATTGGCAAGAAAAGTTGACAGCATGGCACAACCTACACCCCCCATTATCGGCCAAGAGGGATGAATCCTCGGGATATGTCTGCCAATTCCATGGTCATAATAGTTCTTGTTAGAATAAATCAGATTTATGATTAGATTACGATTAGTATGATTAGAATTCTTTCCTTATTTTACCTCTATTGTATTCCTCTATATATTCAGTCATCAATAATACAATTACTTACGGAAAATCACTTTATTAATTTTTCTGGCATCCCTCTCCCTCATCATGGCTCAAGAAAATTATCCTACAATACCCTACTTCAGATGATGCTGATCAAACTCACTCCATCCAATTATCTTCCCTAGAAGCGTCAAGCTGGTTATGTTCTTTGTACTCAAGGTCTATACGGTTTCATTGATGGGACTAAATCTCGTCCCACTCTCCTACCACAATCACTGTCTCTGTCCTTTGCTGCCACAGTCTCAACTCCTCCAGATGGTATCAAGGTTAATCCCAAGGCTTCTTATTTGAAAGCAAAAGAAGAGTATGATCAATGGGTTTATGAAGATCAACGTATCTGCGGTCTACTATTCTCCTCTCTCACCGTTGAAGTTCTCACAGAACTCCCAGATTGTGCCACCTCCAAAGAAATCTGGGACAATCTGGCTCTCATCTATCAGAACAGTGGTGCCTCCACCATTCTCCGTCTTTACGCAGATGTGCATGATATGCATAAGTCTAGTACTGTTCATAAACTTCATCTCAAATTTAGGGAGATTTTTAAACAAGTTCCTGTCATAGGTAATCCAGCTTCAAATGTTGATCAAATTGTATGGTTTCTGACTGCTCTTGGTCCTGAGTATAAGGATTTTTTTGCTCATTTGATTAATGTTGTACCCACTCCGTTATATGCGGATATTCTGCTCATACCAAGAACCACGAGGCTTTTTGATGAATTTATGGGGACAATCAGGACTAGAGTTGGACCAGCATTTCAGACCAGCGACACACCCCAAGTCAGCTTCGCGTAGGATCACATGCTAACTCGAGGCGGGCGTGTGTGGCCTTCACGCACTGGTCACAGTGGCCATTTTAGTGGCAGGCTTGGGGGTTCTCACTACTCCTGGTGCAGAAGGCTCGGTCATTATGTTGCGACGTCTTATCAAACGCAGGCCCGGATAGGTTGTCCAGCGAGTACTCATTTGGCAAAAAATTGTCACTCATCTCAGCAGTTGGTGCCTTCTTCTCGAGTGTCAAACTAGTACATTGATTCCAGAACAACCAGTCATATAGCGTCATCTACCTCAGGCCTAGACAATGTCACTCCTTATATTGGTAAATCTCATATTCTTATTGGTAATGGTGCTCCTATCCCGATCTCTCATATTGGTGATTCTGGAGTTTCTGAGAATTCACATTTGTCTGATGTTCTAGTTGTGCCTGATATTACTAAGAACTTATTGTCTATTAGTAAGTTAACCAGAGATATGGGTGTATTGATTACATTTGATGATCGGAACTTTGTGATTCTAAACAAAGTAACCAGGACCATTGTGGGCCAAGGGCACAGTGAGGATGGATTGTATGTATTGGACCGGGAAGATGCAGCATTTGTTTCAGTTCTACAGCAGAATAAGAGTCGAGCTTCATATGAGTTGTGGCATGCATGCCTAGGCCATGTTCCTAGTGTAGTTATTTCTAGTTTGCATAAGTCTGGTTTGCTTTTAGTTTCTTCTTTGTTGCCTAAACCGAATACCTGTGCCTCCTTTGTTATGTTGAAGGGTCAGTGGTTGGCTTTTGTTGAGAACCCTAAACATGCTGAGCATGTTCTTAATTTGATACATTGTGATTTGTGGGGTCCCTCCCCAGTTTTATCTAGCAATGGTTTTGCGTATTATGCATTATTTATGGGTGATTTTTTGAGATTTACTTGGTTATATCCTCTTCGTTGAAAATTAGATTTTATTGATACTTACTTGCAATTTGAGGCACTTGTTGAACACTAATTTTCAGGAAAAAAATTTAAAAAATTTTCAAAGTGATAGTGGAACTAAATTTTTGAACACTAGACTCATATTTCATTTTGCGATGAAGGCCATACATCATCAGCTTTCGTGTCCGTCTACTCTGGAGCAAAATGGGCACGCAAAAAGCAAGCATCGACATGTGGTTAAAATGGTCCTCACGATGCTTTTTCACTCCCATCTACCGATTTCACGATGGGATGATGCATTCATGGCTGTTGTCTACATTATTAATCGCCTGTCCACTCCAGTCCTGCAGGGATCGACACCTTAAGGTCTTCTTTTTCAAAGAGATCTCATTTATGGTAACTTTCATCCATTTGGATGTCGGGGTTTTCCTTTTTTCTATCCATTTATTGATCATAAGTTGTCTCCCTGTAGTATTTTGTGCATTTTTATTGGTTGGTATGTCAGATGTGGGGCCAGTCTCTACTCCATTTATGCCAAACTCCCAGCTTCATAGTACGAGTCCTCAGTTCAAGAATTCGATGCTATGTCGATCTTTGGTTCGTGCTTTCCAAAATGTGACCATCACCCATCCAGATTTAGCCTTTGCGGTTAATTATGTCAGTCGGTATCTTCAAGATCCTTAGGAGGATTATTTTCTGGCTGTATCTCGGATTGTCCACTACGTTCGTGGAACTATGCACTTCGGTCTCAGCTTTCATGCTACTTCTTCACCTGAGGTGCTGGGTTATTCAGATACTGATTAGGCCAGATGTATGGAGACTCGTCGTTCTACTTATGGATATGTTGTATTTTTAGGCGGCAATTTGGTTTCTTAGAGTGCGAAGAAGCAGCCCACATTGTCTAGGTCCGGCACTAAGTCAGTGTATCGGGCCTGGCTAATACTGCTTTAGAGGTTGTCTGGATGACTCATTTGCTTCATAATCTTCATGTTCCTTTGTCTAGTGGACCTTTTCTGACTTGTGACAATAGAAGTGCAATTTTCTTGGCTCAGAACCATGTGGCTCACAAGCGGTCGAAGCACATTGACATTAATTACTATTTTGTTCACGAGTTGGTCTCTTCTTGCAAGCTGCACATTGCTCATATTCCTACTTCTCTCCAGATAGCGGAAATCTTCACCAAGGGTCTCTCTCGTCCGTTGTTTGAGTTCTTCAGGTTCAAGCTTTGCGTCTCTGAGAATCTGACACTTCGCTTGAGATGGGGTGTTAGACTAAATCATATTACTGATTGGATTATGATTGGTATGATTAGAGTTCTTTTCTTATTTTGCCTGTATTGTATTCCTCTACATATTCAGTCATCAATAATACAATTACTTATGAAAAATCACTTTATCAGTTCAGATGAAGATTCTGATGATGGTTCGGATCACACTGAGGGTCTTCTAGAAAGCATCACCACAACAATCATCATTCCAAAAGGAGATTGAGAGCCACCTTGGGTTCTAGTTTGAAGTATGACATTCCTTGATTTGATGGTTAACACAATCCGATGGAGTATCTTTATTGGGAGCGACATATTGAGAATATGTTTGATCTTAAAAAGTATTGCGAGAAAGAAAAAGTCAAGGTGGTGTAGTATTCCTTCATTCATTATGCGGCTGAATGGTGGAAAATATAAGAGAGTCGAGACAAATTTCTGGGAAGAAACCTATCTCCACCTGGGAGATATTGAAGTTCGAGCTTCGCCAATAGCATATTCAGCCCACATACTTGATGGAACAACATTCTTATTTGGCCAATATGTAAGGAAGTCGAACAGTTCATGATTAACTTTAAGATCAGAAACTATCATGATTCTATATTGTGTGATGCTATACCTATGAAAGCTAGTCATATTTTGTTAGGGAGACCTTGGTAGTTTGATCGTAAATCTATGCATGATAGTTGCACTAACAAAATTATAGTGATTAAGGATAGAACCAGGTATACATTGACTTCATTATCTCCAGTGGAATTCCTTGAGGCTTAGAGGCACATGAAGATTGACAAAGAAAAATTTGCGACCGAACCTCAGAGGGCCGAACCAAACCCTAGCCAAAGGTTGAGGAAGATCGGCCAAAAGGTGAAAATAGAAGGCAAAAACCCTGAACATTTCAACCAAAAGTCACAGAAGGCTGATCCAGGTAAGTCAAGTAAGTCTAAGAATGATTCTGACAAGTTGCGTAAAATTCTATCTTCACATCTTAGTCTTTTGCCATCGATTTACATGATGCAACATGAACTTCCTATTGATTCTGGTAGATCATTTTATGATTCGATTAGGGATGTGAATCGTGCTTTGGCTAATCATTCTTATGTGCCTATCCTGCATTTTAAAGAGAGCTATTTTTCCAAGGATGATATTCCTTTGCATGTTCCTCCACAGTTTTCTAAGATGTTATAGGAATTTGAAGATGTCCTTGTGGAAGCATTACCTCATGGTTTATCACCTTTGAGAGGTATTGAACACCAGATTGACTTACTTCCGAGTTCAGTTACTCCAAACTATCCTGCGTATAAAGAAAACCATGAGGAGACAAAGGAACTGCAACGACAAGTCAAGGAGTTACTTCAAAAAGGTTATGTTCGTGAATCGTTAAGTCTTTGTGTTTTTCCTGTCATTTTAGTTCCTAAGAAAGATAAAACTTGGCGTATATGCATTGATTTTCGTGTCATTAACAAGATTACCATTAAGTATCGCCATCATATCCCTAGTTAGATGATATACTTGAAGATTTGCATGGATTTGTGATTAATACTAAGATTTATTTTACTCAAAGTTATCTTCGATTTCACAAAAATTGGGGGGGGGGGAATGGAAATCTGCATTTAAGACTTTGTTTGGGTTGTATGAATGGATTTTTATGTCTTTCAGTTTAACTAATGCACCTAGGTCTTTTATGCGGTTGATAAATCATGTCTTGAGAAAGTTTATTGGCCAATTTGTTGTGGTCAATTTTGATAATATCTTGATTTATTCTAAGTCAACTGATGAACATGTGGAGCATGTTAAAATGGTTTTTATTGCACTCTGTGAGTCTTGTTTGTATGCAAACATCAAGAAGTGTACATTTTTCACTTCGAAGGTGGTGTTTCTCGATTTTGTGGTCTCTAAGGAGGGCATAAAAGTCAACAAATCTAAAATTGAGGCAATTCAGAGTTGGTCGAGACCTACCAACGACAACTAGGTACGTTCTTTTCATGGTTTAGCTAGTTTTTATAGAAGGTTTGTGCATGATTTCTCATCTATTGATGCTCCTCTAAATGAACTAGTTAAAAGGATGTGAAATTTTTTTGGACTGACAGCCAAGAGAATGCATTTAATGATTTGAAAGTACAATTATGTAATGCTCTTATTCTTGCTCTACCTAATTTTAATGGTACTTTTAAGATTCATTGTGATGCTTCTAGTGTTAGTATTGGTGCTGTTTTTATGCAAGAGAATTGACCTATAGCTTACTTCAGTGACAATTTAAAGGGCGGGCTCTTAACTATCATGTTTATGTTAAAGAATTTTATGCAATTGTGCGTGCATTACAAACTTGGCAAAATTATTTATTGCATACATAATTTTTCATTCATAGTGATCATGAGTCATTGAAATATTTGAAGAGTCAGATGAAGTTGAATAAGCATCATGCTAAATGGTCTAGTTTTATTGAATCTTTTCCTTATGTGTTGTAATACAAAAAGGGTAAAAGAGAATGTTTTTGTTGATTCTTTGAGTCATAGACATGTTTTACTTACACGATTGGAATGCATTACGTTAGAGTTTTCATTCGTGCGAGATTTATATGCGACTGATTATGATTTTTCATCTGTTTATACTGCATACAAAAATTGGTGAGATTCTAGGAAGGTGATTAGGCCTGGGTGCATCTACGGAAAGAGTGGTTTCAAAATGCTTGGAAATTCTAAGTTGAATCCGCGTGGAGATGGTCATTTCAAAGGGGTGGTGCATGTGAACGAAAATGCTTACAAGATTGCTTTGCCAGGAGACTATGTTGTTAGTTCTACTTTCAATGTTACTAATTTATCTCCATTTACCTTTGAAGAAGATTCAATTTCGAGGGCGAAACCTTTCGACCACGGAGGGAATGATGGAGATGCCAAGACTACTATCACCATAGATGAAGATATTCCATGACTTGATTAAACATTTAAAGGTTATGTTTGGGATCCTCTAAGTGACATGGAATGACCTATGACTAGGTCAAGGACGAAGCTTAGAGATTCTTCTTTAAATGCTTTGATTGATCAACTTTATGATGAAGAATTGAAGAAGGAGTCATCATCGACATCTTGGATTTATTTTCAAGAGTGTCGTGAAACTGACAACATCATGAAGAACATTTTACTCCTTTTCCCACCGGGTTTTTAATATGGTAATGTCATCACTGTAAACTTTTGTAAAAT
The DNA here is from genome assembly GCA_037428765.1 of Rubia yunnanensis. Taxonomy (NCBI): domain Eukaryota; kingdom Viridiplantae; phylum Streptophyta; class Magnoliopsida; order Gentianales; family Rubiaceae; genus Rubia; species Rubia yunnanensis. The sequence goes on along the minus strand of CM075061.1, from coordinate 40,211,721 downwards.
TATTTGATGTTGATCTCGGCCATGTGGGCTTTGAAGAGCTTAATTTTGAGTCCTGGTCCATTAGGGTTTAGCATATTCTGTTTTATTCTGATTAGAATTAGATTTGGTAAGATTAGATAGGGAAATATTCATCCAATTCTTAGATTGGAAGAATTCGGCCACACGTGTTTATTTTAGGTTTTTCAATTAGATATGGTTTTAGCTTCTTAAAGTTGTCATAAGCTGGTTCAAATTTTGTTTGTAATTAGATTTTTGGCCAAGATGTTCACCCTATAAATATAGGTTATGGCCGAGAGGTTTTATCACCTTTTTATCAATCATATATATCAATTTTTGAGTTATACTTATTGCTTGCGAGGTTTCTTCATTGTTGCTTAATCCTGAGGGTTAATTAAGTATCAATACTGTCAATTTGTGAGCTAATCCCGCGAGCTAGTTAGGGTTACACATCTTGAGTTGTTCAAGATACCAAGGTTAATTCTGATCAGTTTGTGCCACTTCACTAAGGTTTGCAAAATCCCTCATTTAGTTAAAGATCTAAAACTCCACAATCCAGAGTGTTCACAAGGAGATTCATATCAGGAGCCATCATAACTTAAAAAAGATTAGAACAAGGATAAGAAAACTAATTCTTCTTGTCGCAAATCACGGTCATCTCGTACGGTGTGTTTGCTTCACACCATCACCACGCGGTTTGTTTGCTCCACTCCGCCACTGCACATTTTGTTCACATTGCACTGCGGCATCAGATTTAATGATCAAGCCATACACAATTTCTATTTTAGTTTGAATTGTTACCAAATTCTAAATGTTACTTTATTTTTAGTTATATGTGCGATTAAGGTATATTTCTTTAATTTATCCAATTTTATTTTCATGTTTAGTATTTGTACATTTTTTCGTAGCATATATAGGATTTGGGTTAATTCTTAATTTGATTTAATATAGTTTTCAGTTTTTTTGGTGCATAAATTTTAATTGAGAATTGAAATTTGGTATTATTGTTTTTTTTAATTAAAAATCATCCATGGATGGGGGAAATTATATTTGACCTTCCCAAGCCATTAAATAAACAGAAATATAATTGAAGCCGTAGTTTAGTTGCAATATACAGATGTGAGCAGTAGGCTCGTAAAGCAACATTTATTGCTTCCAAAAGAGGTATTATTGTACCTTTTATGCCAGTCAAGCATCTGGGATGCCTTTACAAATCATGGTTTGGTCGATTCGCACAGTTGACTTCCTCTATTGCCAAATCATCATTTTGAAACATTCATTTTACGATAGCTTATAAAGTGTTAATTAAATTTTTGAAAATTATTAAATAAGTGTTACCTAAATTTTAAAAAGTGTTACGTTAGATCTAATGTAACATTGCCTAAGGTAATACTTGAAAAAGTGTTACTTTAGGTGCTATTGTAACACTTTGAACCTAAAGTAACACTTTTACAAGTATCACCTTAGGCAATGTTACATTAGATCTAACGTAACACTTTTTAAATTTTGGTAATACTTATGTAACACTTTTCAAAGGTTTAAGTAATACTTTATTAGCAATTGTAACATTTTAAATAAGTGTTGCAAGGAAAGTGTTATGATAGCTCTAATTTGTAGTTGTGTCATAAAGGTATTTTTACATAGTTTTAAGTCAATCTAATTAATTCAAGTTAATATTAATTTGGTACATTTGGCATCTTAAAACATTCAAGATTAAATTGATCTCATTAAGAGATTTAAAATATGAGTTGAAAATAAAGACTACTTTAATCCTTAGATTAGAGACTGGAGTCATCATAACTAAAAAGGGAATGGTTAAAGGATAAGAAAACTAATTATTGTTATCTCTGCACACAGTCGTCTCGCCCAATGTGTTCCCTTTGCACCGCCATCGCACGGTTTGATCTCATTTAGAGTTTAAAATACGAGTTGAAAAAATAGACTACTTTAATCCAAGCTCGGTCCAATGCTTGAGGCATATGAAGCCTTTGCTTTTAGGCCCCAAAGTTTACCATATTTTTGAGGGCCCATTTCTGAAATTAAAAAAAAAAAACTACTCCTATGCATATATATATGCATATATATATATATATATATATATATATATATATATATATATATATATATATGTGTGTGTGTGTGTGTGTAATAAATGTAGTGTGTACAATAAAGGGAAAAATGGTGGATTTGAATTAAAAACAAAAAAAAAAGTTCCAATATATATATATATATATATATATATATATGTGTAATAAATGTAGTGTGTACAATAAAGGGAAAAATGGTGGATTTGAATTAAAAACAAAAAAAAAAAGTTCCAAAAGTTCCTTTTTGCCCTCTGCACGGCACGATTGCACCTCTTTTTCCATTTTAAAGAAAATCACGGTCGGCGTTCCAAGGGTTTCGTCATTATTCATCTGATCTTCTAGTCTTCTTGTCTGCAAAATTACATTTTTGCCTGCTCCGTTATTGAAGAATTTCCAGTTAGTATAGTCTTTTAATATATTTTTTTGGGTTTAGACTTTTGGTGTGCTGTGAACTCAAAATTCAAATTGTGAATTTTCCATATTCTCCATTGATGCCCTGAAAACGTGTTAAATATAGGAGTTTGGGTACATTTTCTTGATTTATGAATGTGAAGAATAGTTGTGTTGTTAATTAATCGTGTTCAATATAGGTGCATTATGCTAAGAAGTGTATGAATTTTCTGATGTAATATTAGTCATAGATTTTAAGAGATGTATCTTGTGCAATCATGTTCATGGCCGGAATGCAGAGCTCATTGTGTGTGCAGTGTGCTGGAAATGTGAGCTTCAACATATGACTTAAAAACAATAAAGGTGATGCCGGTAATGTGATTATAATGTTGATTATGCTGACATAATGAAAGGGTTGGAAATGCATACATAATGAAAGGGTTGGTGAATGGTGAATGGTGAATAAAAGAGCTCATAGTTTAGTTGCTATACACATTATGCGGACTTAATAAAATAAATACACAATGCAGACATAATGCAAATGAAAAGGATGCTATGATCCATGTTTGAGTTTGGATTAAGTTTCGAGTCAACAGGTATAATTTAGTTGTTTTAGATGGAGGTTAAATTTTGTGGGATGAACTTTAAAAAAGTGATTAATTTATTGGAATTAGTTTCTCACTTCCTTCATTTTACGTTCAATATTTTTATTAAGTTTAATATATTTCATTATTTAAATTATCATAAGATTAACTATGTTTTGATTATATGTGAGGCCCCTTTCTCATCGTTCGCTTCAGGCCATTAAAATTGTAGGACTGGCCCTGCTTTAATCCTTTAGATTAGAGAGTGGAGCTATCATAACTAAAAAAGAATTGTAAGAAGAATAAGAAAACTAACTCTTGTTGTCCCTGCAACAATCGTCTTGCAAATTGTGTTCGCTTTGCACTGTCACTACATAGTTTGTTCGCTCCGCTCCACCGCCACACATTATTTTCATATCGTACCGAGCGTTGGACTTGGTGATCAATCCATACACAATTAATATTTTAGTTTGATTGTTACTAAATGCTAAAATATTACTTTATTTTTAGTTATTTTATAGATGTTACAGATTAAATATATGTTAATTTTAATACTAACTATACTTAATTATATTGTACATGGTAAGAAATAAAGTTCCTAAAAAAATAATATGAATAAGAAGAAGCATATGCCTTGCATTGGACATATTTTTCGATTATAATATATTAAACAGTAATCATATTTTGTGCGATTAACGTATTTTTCTTTAATTTATTCGATCTTATCTCTATAGTTGGTAATTGTACTTTTTTTGTAGCATGTATAGAATTTGGATTAATATTTTTTTATTATTATTCCAGTGCTAGCTCATCTGCGACTTTCCATTTTAATTTATATGTGTATGGATTATGCAATTTTTAGTGAGACGATTTTGACAAATAAAACCAATATGGATACATAGTACTGACATCCAAGAGAAAAAAATTAAAATGTCATCGATTGGAACACACCAATGCCAAACTACGCGAAAGCTCAATAGGAAAAACCACCAAAAATTGAGATGCCATTATTATGGAGGTTACTCATAAAGGTATTTTTACATGGTTTAAGTCAATCTAAATATTTCAAGTTTAATTTAATTTGGTGCATTTGGTATCTTAATACATTAAAGATTAGGTTGATCTCATTTGAATTTTTAAAATATAAGTTATAAAAAAATACTACTTTTACCCTTTAGATTAGAGGGTGGAGCCATCATAACTAAAAAAGGATTAGACCAACCAGGATAAGAAAACTGTTTCTTGTCATCACTAAAATATTACTTTAATTTTAGTTATACGTGCGATTATGTATTTTTATTTAATTATCTGGTTTTATCTTCATGTTTGGTATTTGTACTTTTTTCGTAGCATATATAGAATTTGGGTTAATTCTTGATTTGATCTTTTACAGTTTTCAGTTTTTCCCGTGCATAAATTTGAATTGGGAATTGGAATTTGGTATCATCATATCTCATATGTCAATCAAGCATATATATGTGTATATAAATTCACATGGTCGCTCTTTGCCTTTGCAAATCACGATTTGGTCTATTCACACAACCGACTTCCTCTCTTGCTCAATCATCATTTTGCCATCGCACAACATGATTTGTACTTTCAAAATTCCTATCAACTAAGTTGATGTTCGAGAATTGAATCCTGATTTTTAACTATGTTGCAACTTTGAATGTTTGTTTTTTAGCACCAGTTTCTTGTTTTTGTCTTACTTTTATTCATGAAATCTGATGTGTTTTATTCAGCTGCAACAATTATATAATTTTACTAATATGGAAATAAGTAAGGATACATCCAACATAAATCCTCCTTCCCATGATTCATGGGGATCGTTATTTAAATTGACTCAATTTACATACAACTTTATTTGGCTCTTCAAATATTGATGAGGAAGAGACAAGAAGTATGATTGAAAATATATTCAATACTTTTCTATTATTCCATTGCTAGCTCATCTGTGAACTGCCATTTCAATTTATATGTATAGATTATGCAATTTTGAGTGACATGATTTAAAGAAATAAAATCAATATGGATACTTAGCACTGCCATTAGGGGGAAAATGAAGATGGCGTTCATTGGAATAGACCTATGCCAAAGTTTCACCAAAGCTTTATGGTACAAACCACCCAAAATATTGGAGATGCCAGCATTACACAGGTTACTCATAAGGTATTTTTACATGGTTTAAGTCAATCTAATTAATTCACATTAAAATTAATTTGGTACATTTGGTATCTAAATATATTCAAATTTAGGTTGATCTCATTTAGAGTTTAAAAATATGAGTTGAATAAAAGACTACTTTAATCCTTTATATTAGAGAGTGGAGCCATCATAAATGAAAAATGATTAGAACAAGGATAAGAAAACTAATTATTGTCATCGGTGTTCAAGCTCATTTCGCACAGTGTGTTCGCTCCGCTCCACAACCGTACATTTTGTTCACATCGCACCGCGACATCGGACTTGGTAATCAAGTCATACACAATTATTATGTGATATAGTTTTCATAAATTAAATATATATTATTTATAATACTAAATACATTAAATTATTTTTTACATGGTAAGAAATAAAATTTTAGCAAAAAAATAATATTAACAAGTTTGTCCTTCCATTTTATTTTTGGGTGTTAGAAAAAACAAATACCTTTCACTGGAACTATTTTCAATTATTATATATTAACTAGTTAGTGTGATTAATGCATTTTTGTTTAAATTATCTTATACTATCTTCATATTTTTTTTTTTGTAGCATATATAGAATTTGGGTTAAATCTTGATTTTATTTAATCTAATTTTCATTTTCTCTTTGCATAAATCTGAATTGACAAATAGAATTTTTTATCATACCTCAAGTGCCAATCAAGCATTTGGGATTACAATGTATAAATTCCCATTGTCGCTAGTTGCTTTTGCACATCACAGTTTGGTCGATTCGCACAGGCATCTTCCTTTATTTACCAATCGTTGTTTTGCAACACAATTGGTAATTTATAAATTCCGATCAACTAAGTTAATGTTCGGGAATGACGTCCTAATTTTGTAACTATGTTGCAACGTTCAGTCCATCTTTTTTATAACCTGTTTCTTGTTTAAATCTTACTTTTATTCATGAAATGAGATACGTTTCATTATGCCGCAATAAATATTTATTTTTAATAATATAGAAATAAGTAAGGATACATCTAACATAAATCCCCCCATTATTCCATTTAACTCAATTTTCATACAACTTTCTTTGGCTCTTCAAATATTGATGATGAGGTAGAGACAACAAGTATGATTGAGAATATATTCCTCATTTTTCTATTATTCCATTTCTAGCTCATCTGTGACATACCATTTAAATTTATATGTATAAATTGTGCAATTTTAAGTGAGACGATTCCAAAAAATAAAACAAATGTGGATAAATAGCACTGTCATCCAGAAAAAAGAAATGAAGATGACGTTGATTGGAATATACTAGTGACAAAGTACACCAAAGCTCTTCGGGATAAACCACTCAAACTGCGAACATTGCGAAGGTTACTCATAAAGGTATTTTTTCATGGTTTAAGTCAATCTAATTAATTCAAGTTAATATTAATTTGGTACATTTGGTGTCTTAAAATATTCAAGATTAATTGATCTCATTTAGAGTTTTAAAATATGAGTTGAAAAAAAAGACTACTTTAATCCTTTAGATTAGAGAGTGGAGTCATCATACTAAAAAAAGGATTGGAAAAAGGATAAGAAAACTAATTCTATTCGTCTCTGCACACAGTCGTCTCGCACGGTGCATTTCCTTTGCACAGCCACCGTACAATTTGATCTCATTTAGAATTTAAAAATATGAGTTGAAAAAAAACTACTTCAATTCGGGCCCGGCCCAATGCTTGAGGTATATGAAGTCTTTGCTTCATGCCCCAAAGTTTACCATATTTTTGGGCCCCATTTCTAAATTAAAAGCTACTCCTATACGTACATATATATACATATATACATATATACATACAGACATACATATATATACATACATACATATATATACACACACATATATATATGTGTGTATATATGTAATAAATGTAGTATGTAAAATAAAGGAAAAATTGGTGGATCTGAATTAAAAACAAAAGAAAATATCCAAAACTTCATTTTTTTTTCCCTTCTGCACAGCATGGTTGCACCTCTTCTTCCATTTTAAAGAAAATCACGGTCGGCGTTCCTAGGGTTTCATCATTATTCATCTAATCTTTTATTCTTCTTATCCACGAAATTAATTTTTTTTTTCCTGTGGGTTAGTATCATCTTTTAATGTTTTGTTAGGTTTAGACTTTTGGAGTGATGTGAACTCAAAATTCAAACTGTGAATTTTCATTCTCATTCTCATACCACCAATCCGGTTTACCACTCCACTCCGGATTGTAAGAGTCGTAGTATGGATACCACTCTTGAGCTTCTTGCCCTTAAAAACCAACATCTCCAACCTCTTGGAAGCACTCTTCATACACCCGCACGATTGGCCAAGTGGTTGGGTGCTTGGACTCAATCCCTGCAACCAAGGGTTCGATTCTTGGCAGCCGCAGTGTGGGAGTTTCCTCCAGTTGAGGGGCTCCTTGTGGGCACCAAGTAAAATTGTGGATCATGTGCTTGCCCTTGGAACGCTGTGATTTACCTCCTCGTCGATGCCTGTGGTGTCGGGCGGACGGGGCCCTGAGGGCGAGGGTATCGCCTTTTGGAAACACTCTTCATAATACCCTTGGTTTTGGAAACCAATGCTTCTTTCCTCCTCATAGTGCTCCTCTCTCAACATAAAGCAAGAATTAGTAGGATGGTCAGAATGACAAATCCTACAAAACCTTACTTGTTGAGCCTCTATTCTCATCATGAGCTCCCTCAAGGTGAGACGTTCAATTTTTTTCTTTTTTCAAAAGTCCGGAATCATATTACAAGGATTTTTGATAAAAGTTCACAAGAACTCAAGCAATACCTACTCCAAACAAAAACAACCACCAAGGAGTAAAAACAACTAGCTAATATGCAACCAAATATGCCCAAATACTTAAAAATAAACGCTTCTTCCCCGGCAGTGGCGCTAAAATTTGGGAGGTCATTGACGTATCTCTTAAAGTTAAATTTATAAGCCCTAAATGCTTCCTATCTACAACTAAGTAGATAATGGCAAGTCGGGGACGCCCACCAAGAATAGAGATCTTTCTAAGGGTCTAAACATATAAGGTTGATATTATGCTAGAAGTATATATACATATATATATAAGCATGTAAATGGGGGGGTGGGTTGGTTTTGGTCCTAAGTTATGAAATTAAAAGACAAGCTAACTAGCAAAGTCAAATAACTATGCTAATCATGCAACAAACTAATAAAAAGATATAAAAACTACAAAAGACAAAGCCTTGGGGGCAATTGATATCCACTTCCAAACCTAATGTAGATCATTGGACCATTCACTCATTCCATCACATTTATTACCTATGGGGAATGCTATCACTTCCATTTAAATTGATAGACATTCTTTTCTTCTTAAGAGTAATTCACAAAGGCGATTGATGACCATTTGCAAACCTCATTGACAATCACTTTAGGTGATCGACGACCATAAAGATGTTTCATCAATGACATTATACATGAAAGACCATAGATTTGATAACAACAAGCCTTCTACCAAAGACATAGACATTACACCAAACAAAGCATTCATGAGGTTAAACCTAGAATAATAAACACTCAAGATTCATTGGTTAGATAAAAACCTAGAACAATCAACATCCAAGACTCAACCTTTTATTGCTTCTATAGGATAAATATGAGAACAATACAAAAAATTCTAATTCCATGTTCTTTGATTTTCATGTCAAAGAGCTAAGAAATTGGCCACTTTCCTAACACCCCAACAATAAATCATACAACCACTTCTTATACTCAAACAACCCATAGCATAAATGAAGTAAAACATCACACCAAAACTCATGAATGCTAAATAACAAATGCTTCAAGAAAGAGTGAAAGAAAGGTTCTTTCTACATAGATATGAAAACTTTAATCAATTGCTCCCAAGTACAAAACTAGCCTAGATAATCAAAACCCATAACATAGAACAAAAAATCTACAAAGAAAGAAGAAGAAATGGAAGAAAAGGATGAAAAAATTGGGTTTTGGAACCCCAATGGGCTTAGAGAGTTGAGGAAGAGGGGGATGAAATGTTATATGTAGTACAAGAAAAAGGGGATTAAAAAGCAAGTTTCAGGGCATTTTTTACGAGTCGCGATGCCTCCTTCATGAGTCGCGGCCAAATCAGGATTTTTTTGTGAGAATTGTGAGCTCTCAGGTCCACTTTTCGCGAGTCACGACATAAAAAAGTCCAGTTTTGTGTTGCTTCCTCGGAGTGAACTGTTGATCCGTTTTGGGAGTTCTTGTAGTCGTTTTTATAGTACTTGAGAAATAAAATCCAATGGTACCACCCTTGGAGCTTAATTATTCTCTGATAATTCTCAGAACTCTGCTTCAAAACATAGATCACTATTCACTCTTTGTTTTGCTCTCCTTTCTTCACTTTATCTTCTACCACTTTGTGAGTGACCTTTCATCTTCTACTATCCTTTTGAATGGCCTTCACTAAACCACTGCTAAGTGCTCATGAGCAATCTACAAATTAAGCTTACAAAAAGGAATCTAGATGCTCGTAAGGACCAAAAATCCATTAAACTAAATATAGGTTATAAAATGAATGATTTAGATATGAAAACCAAAAATGATCATCTAAACCCCTTATGATATAAACCTACCAAAATCTAGCAATCTTACAACAAGAAGAAAACAAAAGGAGATGTTAAATGCTTCGGAAAATACTTGCATTTGACGTCTCATCAGCAGCAGCGTCCCGAACACTTTGCATGTGATCAACCTAAGTAAGTTTTATGTTAAGGACTTTAGTAAGTGATAGGAGAAACTCAGTTGTACAGGAACCATGATATAATCATTGGCGGCCATCTCATTGTAGGCATCATTATTTGGATTTCTGCACAATATAATTATCATAGTACATAATCAATATCAAAAAAGGTCATCCCATCCAAATATCTCATGTTATTGTTCATTTACATTTTATTCAAATTCTTTGGAAACGCTAGCAAAAATAACAAATAAAATTCTATCATAATCACGAAGACACACAGTTATATATTTGCAAGCCATAGATCTTGCAAAAAGGGAAAGTTTTTCTACAAAAAATAGCTACAAAAGCAAGCAATAGACCTTGCTGGATCACACAATACAAAATTTCAATTTTGCAAGCTGTAGATCTTGCAATAGGGTAGATATGCCTACACAAACAGTGGCATAAACAAGCGATAGACCTTGCAGCTTCACACAATACACATTTTCAATTTTGCAAGCTATAGATCTTGCAATAGGGTAGATATGCCTACAAAAACAGTGACAAAAGCAAGCGGTAGACCTCGCAGCTTTGCAAAATACAAATTTTCAATTTTGCAAGCTATAGAGCTTGCAATAGGGTAGATATGCCTAAAACACAATGACAAAAGCAAGAAATAGACCTTTCAGTTTCGCACAATACAAAATTTCAGTTTTTTAAGGTATAGATCTTGTAATATGACAAATATGTCCATAGAGACATTGACAAATGCAAACAATAGATTTTGCAAGCAAACACACGATCATACAAGCACAAATGTTTATAGCAAATGCATAGACTTCCAAAGTCTGAAATTAAATGGAAATAGTCCTTGAAATATTCGGAAGAGATAATTACTACATCATATATGCCTTGATGCACGAGAGAACCCAGAAGATGATGAACTACTATAGCAACGAGATTGCGCAGCCTAATGTTCTTTAGACATAATATGATCATGATGCCATTTCATATGCAAGTAAGCAGGATGACGAGTTTGACCACTTCGTTCCATACGATCAAGATACTTAGTATAATAAGCCTTAAAACCAGTTATAGGACCAAAGTCTTCACGATCAAGCTGCATACTCATAAGGTCAACAGTCTCTTCATAGCTTTTGTTTACCTCCTTGAAATTGTGTATCTCCTCCTTTAATTGATGAATATGAGACCAAAAAAAACATCAGACAAATTAACCCTCTGGCTGCCAATATTCTTAGTCAAATCACCACAACTAGTGAAACTATGAGGCTTAACAGAATTAGCCTTCAATTTATCTTTTATAATCAGAGCAAGGTTTCTCAAGTTGATCATCACATATATCAAGATGTTTGCACTCAGCACGAAGGTGATCATTATCATTATGCAATTGGGTATTCAAAGAAAACTGTTTGTCAAACCTACTTTTCCACCCTGCGGAACAGTGAAAAGATGGTCACATTCATCCTGCTTCTTTTTCAAGCGATATAGTAATTCATCATTATGGGAACACTGTTTATATATGATACCGGTATTCTGATAAGCCTCATGCGCTTTGCTTGCAACAAAATTCTTCGCTTATTCTTGCTGACCCATTATCTTAACCAAGCTTAGATGCTGACGATGAATAATGTCATTTTGTTCCGCACATAATCTTTTTAATTTGCAAATGTGCTCCTGTTCTTATCCGGGGTTTTCTTCCATCCAAGTTCTAGATCATTCACCCCGAGAAGCATATATTTTAGATGAAGGCCTTATGACTTGTGATGAGACGTCAAATGCATGTATTTTTCAAAGCATTTAACATCTCTTTTGTCATATTTTTATTGTAATATTGCTAGATTTAGGTAGGTTTACATGATAAGGGGTTTAGATAGTCATTTTTGGTTTTTATATCTAAATCCTTAATTTTGTAACCTATGTTTAGTCTAATGGATTTTTGGTCCTTACGAGTAGCTAGATTCCTTTTTGTAAGCTTAATTTGTAGATTGCTTGTGAGCACTTAGCAGTGGTTTATTTAAGGCCATTTTAAAGGATGGTATAATATGGAAGGCCACTCACAAAGTGGTAGAAGATAAAGTGAAGAAAGGAGAGCAAAGCAAAGGGTGAAGAATGATCTGTGTTTTGAAGCAGAGTTATGAGAATTTTTCGAGAATAATCAGCCTCCAAGAGTGGTACCATTAGATTCTTGTTCTTGAGTACTATAAAATCTATTACAATAACACCCAAAATGGATCAACGGTTCACCCGGAAGAAGCAAAACAAAACTAGACTTTTTTCCGTTGCGACTCGCGAAAAGTTGACCCGAGAGCTCACAATTTTCCTGATCTGGTCTCAACTCACACTGGAGGCATTGCAACTCGCAATAATTTCCCTGCAACTTTCTTTTTACTACCTTTTTTCTTGTACTATAAATAGATTTTTACCCCCTTCTTCCCCAACTCTCTAAGCCCGATATGGAGGCTACAAAACCCTAGTTTTTCACCATTTTCTTCCATTTCTTCTTCTTTCTTTGTAGATTTTTGTTCTATGTTATGGGTTTTGATTATCTAGCTTAGTTTTGTACTTGGGATCAATTGATTGAAGCTTCCACACCTATGTAGTAAGAACCTATATTTCACTATTTCTTGAAGCTTTTGTTATTTAGTATTCATGTGTTCTTAATGCTACTATGTTTTACTTCATTTATTCCATGGGTTGTTTGAGAATATGAAGTGTTTGTATGATTGAAGTGTTAGGGTGTTAGGAAAGTGGCCGATTTCTTAGCTCATTTGACATGAAAATCCAAGAACATGGATTTAGAACTTCTTGTGTATAATGTGTTGTGATTCTTGCTAGATAAGTATGTTAATGTGGATTGTTCTCATATTTATCCTATAGATGCAATGAAAGGTTGAATTTTGAATGTGGTTTGTTCTAGGTTTAGCCTAATGAATGCTATGTTTGGTTAAATGGCTATGTCTTTGGTAAAAGGCTTGTTATCAAATCTATGATTCTTCGTGTATAATTTCATTGATGAAATAACTTTATGGCCGTTGAACATATAAAGTGATTATCAATGAGGTTTGAAAATGGTCTTTGAATGTCTTTGTGAATTACTCTTAAGAAGAAATCAATGTTGATCTTCAATTGGGAAGTGACAGCATTCCCCATAGGTAACAAATGTGATAGAATGAGTGAATGGTTCAATGATCTACATGAGGTTTGGAGGTTGATATCAATTGCCCCCAAGGCTTTGTCTTTTGTAGTTTTTATCCCTTTTATTAGTTTGTTTGATGATTAGCATAGTTACTTGACTTTGCTAGTTATCGTGTCTTTTAATTTCATAACTTAGGACAAAAAACCAACCAACCCTCCCCCCTTTTACTAGCTTTTATACATACATTTATATATATATATATATATCTACTTCTAGTCTAATATCAACCTTATATGTTCAAACGCGTAAGAAAATTCCTCTTCTTCGTGGACGAGCCCGACTTGCAATCAATAACTTAATTGTAGATAGGAAGCGTTAGGACTTATAAATATTAACTTGAGAGGTACGACGATGACCTCCCACATTGCCTATTCTTGCATACGACTAGGAAGCTTAAGCAAACGGATATATGCGCCAATAGATTCAAGACCAAGTAAGCTGTGAACGATATCTTTATCAAGAGATTCAAGATTATAACCATCAGGAACAAATTTTCTACAATGGAAATTCCCAAAAGAAGACAGAGATGATGCGGAAGTAGAAGTGTGCCATTCAAGACATAAGGGGATAGAGTTTAAATCTGAATTCCCAACATTGGACAAAAGACCACCAGAAAATAGCTCAAGATACTTAAAGGATATAGAACCGGTAGCTTCAATTAGCCCAGTAGGACACCAAGAATTAGAGGATATAGATCCCAGAATGATGCCTAAAACAATTACTAGGTCTGGACAAGCCAAGAAGATTTAAAAATTTATGGTCGATGAAAATATCAAAACTCTGCATACAAACAGATACGAAACAAAAGTCTAAAATCAGAGTAGAAAAACCAAGTCTTAATCAAAATAAAATACATAGTGCCAGTATACATAACAATGGCATTAGATATTACAGACAAAAGGTAATATTGTTTCAAATCACATCACTTCTCCAAAAATCAACTAACTTCGTTATGACATGGAGACATATTCTGTACAACAAGGGCATCCAGTGTAGGATTCTCCACAAGATCAGCTGCCTGTAGACTGGGAGTTCATGTAGAATTAGGAGAAGCAAATGGGAGGCTTTTAAGATAATCGACTTTGCACTCTCGCAGCTCAGAAATAGAAGGTAAAGAAGGCAGACGAGCGAGATGCAACATGAAGGCATAGTGATTCCCGCCATCAGAGATATTGCTAATTAATTCAGAGTTAAGTGCAACAGTATGCTTTATCAAAATCTCCTCGCACTTAGCCAGCGAGGGCAATTTCTTCACCTTCAAATCTGGGTTTTTTTGTTGTAGCTCTACAAGGGCTCGCAAAAATCAATGTTTCGAGCAGAATTAGAGATTTCCTCAAAAAGGTTGAAAAAAAACTTTGTCTTGAATAATATAGCAGTAAGAATTTAAGGATAGTCAGGAAAATCAAGACCATAGTCTACATCTCTTCCAACTCAGCATGTAGCTTATTGGGGTTTTACTCAGCAGCTTTCGTGTGCTTCTCAGCTGCTTCAAGCGATAACTTCATAATTCCATGCTGCTTCTCACTAGCCTTATACTTCTCCAGCAACGAACTATCTTGCTTGGAGAACTTAGTAGCCTGCTCACTAATAAGTTTGAGACTCTTACCAATCTTATAAAGCCATCCAAGAATAGAAAATAATTGAACATGAGCAATAAGATACCATAGTAAAGAAAGTTAGCATACGATGAAAATATTTCAACGAAAGAAGAAACAAACAAACATACCGCAAAAATTGATTCATGCAAAGGGAGCTTAGAAAAGCTAGCAGAAATGCTCCCATCTACCAAAGAACTTTCGCCTCGCAAAGGAGGCATTGACCGAGATTGGCTAATTCGCCTTTTCTTCTCAGGGTGCTCTGGGACACCTGATGGATCATCGCTTCAAGATTTTCTCTTTTTCAATTTCTGAAGATTATTTATGGTCATGTCTTCCCTTTCTAAGGCCTGGCCTTCAGCATTTGCTAGCTGAGGATTTTTCAGAACAAGGGTCTCCTAAGAGACAATGCTAGCATCAATATCATAGGTTTGGACACCCGCATTCCTCGTTTCCTCATCTTCATCATCTTCATCATCAGGAATGAATGACTGGTTAATCTAGTGGCCGACTAGATCCATATGTAGCAGTCAACACATATACTAAGTCAAATGAATACACAGACACAAATGAGCAACATGAAAACAACAAGAATACAAATGATACATGCAAATCAGAAAAAAGCAAACATAACACCTTCATTATCATAATCAGCATGGTGTAGAAAAATTTTATGTTCACTGAGTGTCAACACGACCTTGAAATTAGAGGTAAGATGAACCCCTAGACAAGGAAGCTTAGACTTAGGAACATTATATTTCCAAGATGGAAGGATATCTTCAAATTCTTGATTCATTTTTACATAGAATACTTTTTTAAGCCACACACTGCAGTTGCTAGGAAATCTGCATAGGAACTCAATACTGGGGATAACGGGATAGAAAGTAAATATATCCAAAGATTTTTTACTTTACAAAGCTGATACAAGCTATGAAACAAGTTGATAGTGAAAGGGACATCTACTTTAGTACACATGGTGGAAGCCCACAATGATCGTGATACCCTTGGGATGAAACTGGGGCAAAGCGGTTTGGTATGATAAAAGGAGATCTAGGACATGTTGAGGAAGAGGAAACAAGACATATACCCAACAGGATAAGTGCAAACACTCTCAGAGTTAAGAGGATCCCTTAGCTCAAACGAAGACAAAAAAGGATAATAAGTCTTTAAATATTTCAAGTAATGGTCGGACAGAATATTGGTAATGATAGAAGAACTGGTGGCATAATCGGAATCCTCCTCAGCATGAACATTTTCACGCAGAACATTCTCTATTGGAGACTCCATAGGATTAGAAGCAGACATTTGATTACACATGAGTCTTAAAATTTGAAACCAAAACCCTAATTAGGGCTACAAAATTAGGATATTGATATTCCGGTGAAAGGTTAAAGAAAAAATAAGGTAGCACGCCTGAGAAGACAACCAAAAAAATATGATTCAAGTGTAAATAAAAAATTGACAGGAAAAAAATGCTTTATAGATTCATAAAAATGAGTATAGAAAAGAAAGAGACAAAATAAAGAGCGAGAAAAGCTTACTATTAAAGGGGAGGGAAAATAATTATTCACACAAGGATTAGGAAGAGGCAAAGAAGACTTAAGATTGAATGGTTGAAGAGAGAAAAAATAGTAAATTTTAGTATTTAAACCCAAACACTAAAATGTCAAAAATGAGAAGTTGAATCAATAAAAAAGCATCATGTTTACAGTCTGGCACAAAAGTGAGTTACCTTTTATAGAAATCGAGACGGCGGTGGGATTTGAGTTGACAATACACTGAATGATGATGGAATTAAGTCATTTAAATTCCTTTTTTAAGGAGAAAAAATAATGAAAGCTAAGAAAATTTGAAACGGTGTAGCTAAGAATAAGGGGAGACTTGGTTTTTTGAAACAAAATGTCAACAACTACGTCTATTGGAAGTACGGCATCTACAGTGAAGATTCAAATTCAAAATAAAAAATATCAGCATAATCACAAGTATAGCCAAGAAGAAAGCTACACTTCGCGATGACAATGTGAGTCATAATAGTGACGAACATGTTAGTAGAGCTTAACAAACTCACAAAACAATAATTCACATATATTCCACAAGCAATGCCATCGCTCCGTGTTTCCTAGTTTTCTTGGCTGGGGGGCCTATGGTCTATACTTAGCCCATGGACCAACATAGCGTTGGCCTTCAAGCCCAACCCAAGACTAGTTGCAGGCTAATAAAGACAATTACGCCCAAGGGATCTTGGATGCGAATCAGAAAAAGCAGGATTATATCGGATGCGACTAAGCCAGGAACCGAGAAAGGCGGAGCCACGATAAGGTTTCAGTCATAACACAAAACACGAACTAAGTTTATAAGGACCACAATGTAGCCCATAATCGTGAATCATAACAATACGGAACCACGACCATGTGGTTTTTAATAAATACAAGAACAAGAATGCTGGCTAAGGTAATTTCAACTAAATTGATAAATACCAATTCTCTAAAGGAAGAGACTGGCTTGATAATCAAAGCCTTTTACCCGAAATCACTACCGAGATCTTTTTTGAAGGATTCATAGTAATACGAGGTGAACATCAACCACCTTGCCTGATAGGGAATACAACATCAGGTGGCGGTCTGAGATGGTGGTAGGTGGGAGATGAATAAGGGTTTAGCGGCAGTGGTGCGACGGAGAGAAAGAGGGAGAGCTAAGATGGATAGCGGGCTAAGGTTTTAGGGTGACGGAGATGGTGCAGCCGGAAATGGCGGTGGAGTGCGACGATGAAAGGTGGAAGGCATAGCACAACGGTGACGGAGATGGCAGTGGACAGGGGGGAAAGAGATAAAGAATGGTAGAGCATGGTGGAGGGAGGTGGACGGAGATGACGGTGGATGGCATAGCACAGAGGTAATAGAGATGGTTCTGGACATAGGGAAGGAGATGAAGAATGGTGGAGCACAGTGGAGGGAGGCAGGCAGATATAGCGATGGAGGGCGGCGACACACAGTGGAGGAAGTAGCACAGTGGTGGTGGAGTAAATTAGGCGCAACCGTGGAAGAGTAAATAACGCCAGAGAGATGGGAAAAATTGTCCATTAAGATCCAACATTTTCAAAGACTTTTTTGTCATTTTAGATAAGGTCAACTACCGAAAACTCAAGGTCTACGCCAGAAATGTCACCAGAAGGTTATATTTGCACTTTCGCTAAGTAGTTAGGGTTATATTTGTACTAAAAATCATCTCATGGTTATATATGGCACTTTCTCCAAATATATAGGGTTATATTTTTATATTTCCCTTTATTTTTAATATGTGTTTACTATATTATCCCACTATTTCAGGCCTGAAGCGAACGATGAAAAAGGGTTCTCACATATAATCAAAACATAGTTAATTTTATGATAATTTCAAGGGATAAGTGCCAATATAACCCTACCTACTTGAGTAAGTACCAATATAACCCTACCTACTTGAGTAAGTACCAATATAACCCTAAGATAATTTTTAGTGCAAAAATAACCCTAACTAGTTGATGAAAGTGCCAATATAACCCTCAAACCCCATTTCTGGCATTTACCTCAATTTTTTGGCGTTGACTCTATGTAAATTGACCAAAATACCCTTTGGGAAAATATGGAATTAGGTGGACAATTTTACCCTCATAATTTGTCGGACCACCACTGGACCACCGCTGGACTGCCACTAGACCACCGCCGGACCACCACTGGACCACAGCCGGACCGTCACCGGACCACCGCCGTAACAGGTAGGATTATATCAGTACATTATGAAATCTTATTGGGTTATATTATCACATTCATAATGTTTGTAGGGTGATATCAGCACATTCCTAATGTTTGTAGGGTTATATCAGCACATTCTTAAAACTTATAGGGTTATAACAACACATATTATAAATATTAAGTGTGTGGTACTCGGCTCGCTTTAATGGGCGACCACATCATCATATACACCACTATCACATCAAAACAATATCTTATACAACATAATATTTGACATCATGACACCATCATTCATATTAAACACCATTATCACATATCATAGCCTCATTTCAAAACTTATCAACAATAAAAACCCTAGGTCGATGAACACGAAAAAATAACAATCACACACAATGCCAAAGGTCATTCAATCATCAATCCGGACTAAACACAACAAAATATCATTAAAATCCCAATATTATATACTATGTGCTGATATGACCCTACATTTTTTTACTAATGTGTTGATATAATCCTATAAATTTTAGGAATGTGCTGATTTAACCCTACCAGTTTTCATAATGTGCTAATATAACCCTACCTATTACGGCGGCGGTCCGGCGATATTGGAGTATTAATGAGTCTAAGGGTAATAACGTTATTTCCTTTTTTTTTAGTATTTTAAATTTTTTCAGAAAAATGTGATTTTATAAAATTTTGGCTAAAAGTTGCCAGAGAGGGTTATAATAGCACTTTCACGGACTAGATAGGGTTATATTGGCACTTTCAAATATTGAAAGATTATATTGGCACTTATGTCAACTAGGTAGGTGCAACTCTAGGTCGGCGTTCCTAGGGTAGATGAATAATGATGAAACCCTAGGATGCACCTCTTCTTCCATTTTAAAGAAAATCATGGCCGCGTTCCTAGGGTTTCATTATTATTCATTTGATCTTCTATTCTTCTTATCCGCGAAACTAAATTTTTGCCTGCTTTGTTATTGTAGAATTCCCGGTTAGGATCATCTTTTAATGTTTTGTTAGTTTTAGACTTTTGGTGTGATGTGAACTAAAAATTCAAACTAAAAATTCTCCATTGATGCCCTGAAAACATGTTCAACATAGGAGTTCGGGTACATTTTCTTGATTTGTGAATGTGAAGAATAGTTGTGTTGTTAATCAATTGTGTTCAATATAGGTGCGTTATGCTCAATTTATTTTTTTTATTCTAAGAAGTATATGTATTTTCTGCTGTAATATTAGCCATAGATTTTAAGAGATGTATTTCGTGTAATCGTATTCATGGATGGAATGCAGAGCTCATTGTGTGTGCAGCGTGTTGGAAATGTGAGCTCCAACATATGACTTAAAAGCAATAAAGGCGGTGCCGGTAATGTGATTATAATGCTGATTATGCTGACATAATGAAAGGGTTGGTGAATGGTGAATAAGAGAGCTCATAGTTTGTTGCTATACATATTACACAGACTTAATAAAATGAAGACACAATGCAGTCATAAGGCAAATGAGAGGGATGCTATGATCCATGTTTGAGTTTTGATTGAGTTTCTAGTTAGTAAGTATAGTTTAGTTGTTTTAGTTAGAGATTAAGTTTTGTGGGATGAACTTAAAGAAGTGATTAACATATTGGAATTAGATTCTCTAAGTTTAATATTTCTTATTAAGTTTAATATATTTCATAATTTAAATTATCATAAAATTAACTATGTTTTGATTATATATGAGACCCATTTTTCATCGTTCACTTCAGGCCATTTAAATTTTAGGGTTGGCTCTGCTGAAACTAATGAAAAGTTCAAGTGAGATATGATACAATAGCAAGAGAAAACGGCACAGGTATCCCGCTGAATGAGCAAAAGTCAAGAGGAGAGAGTAAGATTGAAAAATATGAGTGAAATTTTTTTGAGAGGTGCTCTGTCCATAAGTTATGGACATGTTAGGAACCTAATTGTAATTGGAAAAAATAGGCAAGGGTATTAAAATGAGGGTTAGGTCGGGTTATAAAAAAATTGTGGGTCGGGCCAAGTTATATTAAAAGAGTGGAATAGATCTTTTTCTTCTTTTTCATTCTTCATTTTCTTCCTCTATACATAACTGTTGTTTCTTCACTCTAATTATCAACTCAAATTTTAATCCCTTGTGCTCCGAACTCTATCAATTTGTGGCACTCTAATGAAACCTTCAACCACAGTTCATCTGATTGAGCGGCAGATATCCGGTCACTAATACGACCAGCAAGAAGTTCAAATCTTCAATGCCGAAGATCTAATCAAAATCAAAATCAGTGAAAGTTCACGTAGCCTATGCGTTGGAGCAATTAAAACAACTTGATTTTAGTTTGATTCAAACAAAATTCAATTCAAATTGAATGAAATTTTACCTCGAAGAGATCAACATGTTCTGAACAATACTCAACGAGGTAATTGCTGCAATTACAAAGCTTATGTTGTAGAATTGGACATGAACGAAATTCTTGAAGCCGTGAACGTGTGAATTAAACTTCTATGAACATGTGGAAATCAATAAAAAAAAATGAACTAAATGTTGTTGAAAATTTTTACATAGACTGTGCATTTATTGTACTGCTTGTATTAAAACACACATGTGATTTAAAACTGTGGATATGAATTATGAAAATTTGTCGAGAGGTTGTGTATAAGTGAGGTTATGAATCATTTCTGCTTTGTTAAAACATGCATATGTTAGCCTACAATTAGTATTTATTATAGAACAAAGGAGACTAAAATTTGACAATTTGAAACTGTCATATAAATTGTGCATTGCCTACATTACAACATGTATTGTTTAAATAAAAACACACATTAAGTTTAAAACTGTCAATTCCTTTTATGAATGGCAAAACTTTTGCAGGAGGCAATGCATGTTACCTTATGAATTGTTTTTGTCTTATTAAAACATACATAGCTTAGCTTACATCTTATATTTCCTATAGTACACAGAACAAAGGTAACATAATTTTGTATTTTTTTTTCAAAATTTCATATGGACTGCATTTAATACCTTACAACATGTACTGATTATATTAAAACGTATTTATTTTCAAGCACATGAACAGATTTTCCTGATTTAAATCAAAGACATGTCACAAAAAGTTTTGTCGGCGGGAAAACATCAAATGTAGAAACTTTGAATATTTTTTATAATTAGCATGAAAATGTTATTGGTTTCGTATGCATGAAAGACTCAACATCTGAATAGAATGGAAAATCTAAAGGCGGCATTATCACCCTTATTACTTGTGTAGACCCGAAGGAAAATAAAATGTTTGGTAATAAAAAGTTAAGTGTAAAACTAAAACATATATCAGTGTAGGATATGAAAAGAACATTGGATAAAATATAATTATATTCAATATTCATTGGACAGAAATCTTCTGCTAAATAACTCACATTTACAATAGTATTCCTATCTAGATTAACTAATGGTCTCTAATGAAATGAACTATTTATCAATCTTCAAGGGCGAATTATATTCAAATTCCTCAAGTTCAATATCATTTTTATTTGGATCCTCCTCGTGTTGGAACGTCTTGTGTAGTCCAATGTTTAGTATTTATTTATTCCTTAAAAGTTATAACCTCTTCAAGTTTAGATCCAACTCGTACAAAAATTTATACACATTAAATACTAACAAATGCAACATATAAGTAAACAAATGTGATTCCTAAATCAAAGTGAACAATCAACAAAATATAAAGAGAAAAAGAGGCATACATAGTACAACTAACAAGTACACACTGAATACTACAAAATGCAATATATAAGTAAACAAAAATAGTTCATAATTCACAATCAACAATCAACAACATTGGAAATACAAGTCATACGTAGTATAATTAACAAGTACACAATGAATGCTAACAAATGCAACATATAAGTAAAAAGATACCGTTCATAATTTAAAATAAAAAATCAACAAGAAATGAAAAAAAGAACAATGTCGAACCAACGCTCAAAACCATAAAATCAAAGTAACAACAATTAACTAGCACAAAATGATAACAAAAACATCAAAAAAACATGGAATAAAAATAGAAAAAAAAGGCTTAAATTTATCTAAATGAGATTTTTTATGATTGGTCTGCTTTAACTGACTTTCTCTTAAATGGGTGGAAAATACGAGTTATAAAGATTGTCATATTTGAAATAGTGGGATAATATAGTAAATACATATTAAAAATAAAGGGAAATATAAAAATATAACCCTATATAATTGGAGAAAGTGCATATATAACCATGAGATAATTTTTAGTACAAATATAACCCTAACTACTTAGCGAAAGTGCAAATATAACCTTCTGGTGACATTTCTGGCGCTGAGCTTGAGTTTTCAGTAGTTGACCTTATCTAAAATGACAAAAAAGTCCTTGAACCAAATGTTGGATCTTAATGGACAATTTTTCCCATCTCTCCGGCGTTATTTACTCTCCCACAGTTGCGCCTAATTTACTCCACCACCACTGTGCTACTTCCTCCATTGTGTGTCGCCGCCCTCCATCGCTATATCCGCCTCCTTCCATCCACTGTGCTCCACCATTCTTTATCTCCTTCCCCATGTCCAGCACCATCTCTATCACCTCTGTACTATGCCATCCACCGTCATCTCCGTCCACCTCCCTCCACTGTGCTCCACCATTCTTTATCTCTTTCCCCCTGTCAACCGCCATCTCCGTCACCGTTGTGCTATGCCTTCCACCTTTCATCGTGGCACTTCACAGCCATTTTCGGCTGCACTATCTCCGCCACCCTAAAACCCTAGCCCGCTATCCATCTTAGCTTTCCCTCCTTCTCTCCGCCGCACCGCTGCTACCAAACCCTTATTCATCTCCCCCCACCCACCACCATCTCAGACCGCCACCTGATGTTGTACTCCCTATCAGGCGAGGTGGTTGATGTTCACCCCATATTACTATGAATCCTACAAAATAGATCTCGGTAGTGATTCTGGGGAAAAGGCTCTGATAATCAAGCCAGTCTCTTCCTTTAGTGAATTGGTATTTCTCAGTTTAGTTGAAATTACCTTAGCTAGCGTTGTTCTTATATTTATAAAAAAACCACATGGTCGTGGTTCCTTATTGTTATGATTCATGATCATGGGCCTACATTGTGGTCCCTATATACTTAGTTCGTGTCTTGTGTTATGACTGAAACCTTATCGTGGCTCCGCCTTTCTCGGTTCGTGGCTTAGTCGCATCCGACATGATCCCGCTTTTTCCGGTTCGCATCCAAGATCCCTTGGGTGGCATTGTCTTTATTAGCCTGCAACTAAGTCTTGGGTTGGGCTTGAAGAACAACGCTTTGTTGGTCAATGGGCTAAGTATACACCATAAGCCCCCCTCCCAGCCAAGAAGACTAGGAAACACGAAGCGATGTCATTGCTTGTGGAATATATGTGAAGCATTGTTTTGTGAGTTTTTTAAGCTCTACTAACATGTTCGTCATTATTATAACTCACATTGTTATCGCGAAGTGTTGCTTTCTTCTTGGGTATACTTGTGATTATGCTGATGTTTTTTATTTTGAATTTGAATCTTCACTATAGATGACGTACTTCCAATAAACATAGTTGTTGACATTTTGTTTCAATAAACCGAGATTCTCCCCTTATTCTTGGCTACACTGTTCCAATTTTTCTTAGCTTTCATTATTTTTTCTCCTTAAAAAAGGAATTTAAATCAATTGACTTAATTCTATCATCATTCAGTGTATTGTCTACTCTAATCCCATCGTCGTCTCGATTTCTGTAAAAGGTAACTCACTTTTGTGCCAGACTGTAAACGTGATGCTTTTTTATTGATTAAACTTCTCATTTTTGACATTTCGGTGTTTGGGTTTAAATCCATCCAATCTTAAGTCTTCTTTGCCTCTTCCTAATCCTTTTCGTGAACCATTGTTTTTCCTCCCCTTTAATAGTAATTTTTTCTTGCTCTTTATTTTGTCTCTTTCTTTGCTGTACTCATTTTTCTGAATCTATAAAGCATTTTTTTCTGTCAATTTTTTATTTACTCTTGAATCATATTTTTTTGGCCGTCTTCTCCAGCGTGCTACCCTCTTTTTTCTTTAAACTTTCGGCAGAATATCAATATCCTAATTTTGTAGCCCTAATTAGGGTTTTGGTTTCAAATTTTAAGACTCTTGTGTAATCAAATGTCTGCTTCTAATCCTATTGACTCTCCCATAGAGGATGTCCTGCGTAAAAATGTTCATTCTTAGGAGGATTCCGATCATGCCGCTGGTTCTTCTATCATTACCAGCATTCTGTCCGACCCTTATTTGAAATATTTAAAGACTTATTATACTTTCTTGTCTTCGTTTGAGCTAAGGGATCCTCTTAACTCTGAGAATGTTTGCACTTCTCATATTGGATATATGTCTTGTTTCCTCTTCCTCAACATGTCCTATATCTCCTTTTATCATACCAAATAGCTTTGCCCCAGTTTTATCCCAAGGGTATCACAATCATTGTGGGCTTCCACCATGTGGATTAAAGCAGATGTCCCTTTCACTATCGACTTGTTTCGTATCTTGTATTAGTTTCGCAAAGTAAAAAACTCCTTGGATGAATTTACTTTCTGTCATGTTATCCCTAGTATTGAGTTCCTCATCAGATTTCCTAGCAACTGCAGTGTGTGGCTTAAAAAGTATTCTATGGTAACTTATTGTTCATGTTCATTTATTTTCTTTTCCTGGTGGGCTTTATAAGATCGGTGAGAGTCTCAAACTTATTGGTGAGCGAGCTGCCAAGTTCTCCAAGAAGGATGGTTAGTTGATGGAGAAGTATAAGGCTAGTGAGAAGCAGCATGGATTTATGAAGTTATCGCTTTAAGCCGCTGAGAAGCGTGCGAAGGCTTCTGAGAAAAACCCCAATCAGCTACATGTTGAGTTGGAAAAGATGCGGACTATGGTCTTGCTTCGCCTGACTATCCTCAAATTCTTGCTGATATATTATTCAAGACAAAGTCTTTTTTCAACCTTTTCGGGGAAATCTCTGGTTCTGCTTACAACAGTGGTTTTTGCGAGGCCTTGATAGAGCTACGATGAAAAACCCTAATTTGAAGGCGAAGAAATTTCCCTCGCTGGCTAAGTGCGAGGAGATTTTGAAAAAGTATACAGTTGCATTTAACTCTGAATTTATTAGCAATATCTCTGATGGCCGGGATCCCTATGCCTTATTGTCACATCTTGCTAGTTTTCCTTCTCTACCTTCTAATTCTGAGCTACGAGAGTGCAAGGTTGATTATCTTGATAGCCTCTCGTTTGCTTCTCCTAATTCTAAATAACTCCCAAACTAGAGGCAGATGATCTTGTGGAGAATCCTGCTCTGGATGCGAACCAAGAAAAATCTACCCTTGTTGTCCAGATTATGTCTCCATCTCATAACGAAGTTAGTTGATTTTTGGAGAAGTGATATAATTTGAAACAATATTACCTTTTGTCTGTAATATCTAATGTCATTGTTGTGTATGCTGGCACTGTGTATTTTGTTTTATTAAGTCTTGGTTTTTCTTCTCTAATTTTATACTTTTGTTTCGTATCTGTTTGTATTCAGAGTTTTGATATTTTCATCGACCATAAAATTTTTAATCTTCTTGGCTTGTCCAGATCTAGTAATTGTTTTGGGCATCATTCTGGATCTATATCCTCTAATTCTTGGTGTCCTACTGGGCTAATTGAAGCTACTGGTTCTATATCCTTGAAGTATCTTGAGCAATTTCCAGGTGGTCGTTTGTCTAATGTTGGGAATTCAGATTTAAACTTTATCCCTCTATGTTTTGGAAGGTACGCTTCTACTTCTGCATCATCTCTGTCTTCTTTTGGGAATTTTCCATGTAGAAAATTTGTTCCCAATGGTTATAATCTTGAATCTCTTGATAAAGATATCGTTCACAGCTTACTTGATCTTGAATATGTTGGCGCATATATCTGTTCGCTTAAGCTTCCTAGTTGTATTAAAGAATGGGCAATGTCACTAGGCCTTCATCTAAAATATATGTTTCTCGATGTGAATGATCTAGAACTTGGATGGAAGAAAACCCTGAATGAGAACAGGAGCATATATGTGCTGAACAAAATGACCTTATTCATCGTCAGTGGCTAAGCTTGGTTAAGATAATGGGTCAGCAAGAAGAAATGAAGAATTTCATTGCAAGTAAAGTGCGTGAGGCTTATCAAAATACAGATATCATAGATAAGTTGTGTTCCCATATTGATGAATTACTAGATCACTTGAAAAAGAAGCAGGATGAATGTGAACATCTGTCCACTTGTTCCACAGGGTGGCAAAGTAGGTTTGACGAACAGTTTGCTTTGAATACCCAATTGCATAGTGATAATGATCACCATTGTGCTGAGGGAAAATGTCTTGATTCATGTGTTCATCAACTTGAGCAACCTTGCACTGATTATAAAAGATAAACTGAAAGCTATTTCTGTTAGGCCTCATAGTTCCACTGGTCGTGGTGATTTGACAATGAATATTAGCAGTCAGAGGGTTAATTTTTATAATGTTGTTCCGTCTCATATTCGTTAATAATAGGAGGAGATACAAAATTGGAGGAAGCAAACAAAAGCTATCAAGAAACTGTTGACCTTATGAGTATGCAGCTTAATCATGAAGACTTTGGTCCCATAACTGATTTTAAGGCTTATTATACTAAGTATCTTGATCGTATGGAACGAAGTGGTCGAACTCGCCATCCTGCTTACTTGCATATGAAATGGCATCATAATCATATTATGACTGATGAACATCAGGCTGTGCAATCTCGTCGCTGTGGTGGTTTATCATCTTCTGGGTCCTCTCGTGCATCAAGGCATATATGATTTACTTTTTTATATGATGTAGTAATTATATCTTCCAAATATTTCAAGTAATATTTCCATTTTGTTTCAGTCTTTGGAAGTCTATACATTTTCTATTAAACGTTATACATTTGCGCTTGTATGATCGTGTGTTTGCTTGCAAAATCTATTTTTTGCATTTGTCGATGTCTCTTTGGACATATTTGTCATATTGAAAGATCTATAGATTACAAAATTGAAATTTTGTATTGTGTATAACTGCAAGGTTTATCGCTTGCTTTTGTTTGTGTTTTTTAGGCATATCTACCCTATTGCAAGATCTATAGCTTGCAAAATTGAAATTTTGTAGGTCTACTGCTTGCTTTTGTTGCTATTTTTGTAGGAATATCTACCCTATTACAAGATCTATAGCTTGCAAAATTGAAAATGTGTATTGTGTAAAGTTGCAAGGTTTATCGCTTGTTTATGCCACTGTTTTTGTAGGCATATCTGCCCTATTGCAAGATCCATAGCTTGCAAAATTGAAATTTTGTATTGTGCGAACCAGCAAGGTCTATTGCTTGCTTTTGTAGCTATTTTTGTAGGAAAAATTGCCCTTTTTGCAAGATCTATGGCTTGCGAATATAAAACTTGGCCTTTTTGCAAGATCTATGGCATCGTGATTATGATAGAATTTATTTTGTTATTTTTGCTAGTGTTTCTGAAGACTTTGTGTAAATGTAAATGAACAATAGCATGAGAAATTTGGATGGGAAGACCTTTTTTGATATTGATTATGTATTATGACGATGGTATCATGCAAAAATCTGAATAACGTGCCAAAATACCAAGAGATGACCGCCAGTGATTATATCATGGCTCCTATACAACTGAGTTTCTCTTATCACTTACTGAAGTCCTAAACATAGAACTTCCTTAGGTTGATCACATGCCAAGTGTTCGGGATGCTGCTGCTGATGAGACGCCAAATGCATGTATTTTTCAAAGCATTTAACATCTCTTTTGTTATCTTCTTATTGTAAGATTGCTAGCTTTTGGTAGGCTTACATCATAAGGGGTTTAGATGACCATTTTCAGTTTTAATATCTAAATCCTTCATTTTGTAACCTGTGTGTTAGTCTAATGGATTTTTAGTCCTTATGAGCATCTAGATTCCTTTTTGTAAGCTTAATTTGTAGATTTCCCGTGAGAAGATGGTAGAAGATGGAAGGTCACTCACAAAGTGGTAGAAGATAAAGCGAAGGAAGGAGAGCAAAGCAAAGGGTGAAGAGTGATCTATGCTTTGAAGCAGAGTTCTGAAAACTATCTAAGAAGAATCAGCCTCCAAGGGTGGTACCATTGAATTTGTCTTCTCAAGTACAATAAACACAACTATAAGAACTCCTAAAATGGATCAATAGTTCACCCGGAGGAAGCCAAACAAAACTGGACTTTTTTGTGTCGGGACTCTTAAAAGGTGGATCTGAGAGCTCACAATTCTCACAAAAAGAATCCTGATTTGGTCGCAACTCATGAAGGAGGCATCGCGACTCGCAAAAACTGCCCTGAAACTTGCTTTTTTACTTCTCTTTTTCTTGTACTATATATAGCAGTTCATCCTCTTCTTCCCCAGCTCTCTAAGCCTAACTTGGGGTATCCAAAACCCTAGTTTTCTTGTTCTAGTTTTCTCTAAGCCCCAACTCTCTAAACCCTAGTTTTCTTGTTCTAGGTTTTATCTAACCAATGAATCTTGAATGTTGATTATTCTAGGCTTAACCTCATGAATGCTTTGTTTGGTTAAATGGCTATGTCTTTGGTAGAAAGCTTGTTGTTATCAATTCTATGGTCTTTCATGTATAATGCCATTGATGAAACATATTTATGTTTTTCGATCGCCTAAAGTGATTGTCAATGAGGTTTGAAAATGGTCATCGATCGCCTTTGTGAATTACTCTTAAGAAGAAAAGAATGTCTATCTATTTAAATGGAAGTGATAGCATCCCTTATAGGTAATAAATGTGATGGAGTGAGTGAATGGTTCAATGATCTACATTAGGTTTAGAAGTGGATATCAATTTCCCCCAAGGCTTTGTCTTTTGTAGTTTTTATCTCTTTTTCTTAGTTTGTTGCATGATTAGCATAGTTACTTAACTTTTCTAGTTAGCTTGTCTTTTAATTTCATAACTTAGGACCAAAACCAACCAACACCCCAACTCCCCCCACCCCCTATTTACATTCTTATATATATGTATGTATATATATATATATGTATGTATATATATATGTATATATACATGTATATATACATACATATATATATATATATATGTAAACTTCTAGCCTAATATCAACCTTATATGTTTAAACCCTTTGAAAGATCCCTCTTCTTCGTGGACGACCCCGAATTTCCATTATCTACTTAGTTGTAGATAGGAAGCGTTTAGGTCTTATGAATTTAACTTCGAAAGGTACGGCAACGACCTCCCAAATTTTGGCGCCGCTGTCGAGGAAGAGGCATTTGTTTTTAAGTGTTTGGGCATATTTGGTTGCATATTAGCTAGTTGTTTTTATTTTCCACTCCTTAGTGGTTGTTTTTGTTTGGAGTAGGTATTTCTTGAGTTCTTGGTGAATTTGTATCGAGAATCCTTGAAATATGATTATGGGCTTTTGAAAAAAGAAAAAAATGGAACGTCTCACCTTGAGGGAGCTCATGATGAGAAGAGGGGCTCAACAAGTAAGGTTTTGTAGGGTGTGTCATTCCGACCATTCTACAGATTCTAACTATATGTTGAGAAAAGAGCACTATGCGGTTGAAAGAACCTTTGGTTTCCAAAACAATGGTATTGTGAAGAGTTCTTCCTAGAGGTTGGATATGTTGGTTTTCAAGGGCAAGAAGCTCAAGAGTGGTATCCATACCACGACTCTTACAACCCGAAGTGGAGTGGTAAACAAGATTGGTGGTATGAGAATGAGCCGGAAAACCAAAATTATGAGCAAAATAGTTAAACCCCGCCACAATACACCTTACCTCAAGACCAAACTCGAGAAGAAGGTTTAAGTTTGACAGAAGAGGAGATCATGAATGCAATTGCAAACTTAACCATCTGAGCCAAGACTAATGAAGAATCGAAAACCCAAATCTTTTCTAGTCTTGAGGCTTTGGAGGGGCATGTGAGCAATTTATTGGAAGTGGTGACCCGAATGGAAGCTCATTATTCCGAAGATACACCATCCCAAGTCGAACTCAAAAATTTGGTAAGTGAGGTTACCTTGAGAAATGAGTTAGAGTTTGAAGGGGATGAGGAGTCGGTTGTGGAAGACAAAGAAGTGGAGGGAGAGATGATTATGCTACATTCATTGTTCTTACCATCATCACCCCTACCCCCACCAAGTGAACCAACTCCACCATTTTTGGAAGTTTTGAAGGAGATAAGAGAGGAGCCAAAAGACTACCCCAAACCTCCTAACCACCAAACTCCTTTTAAACCATCTCCACCTCCACAAGACTTTCCTCTTGAAAGTTTTGTATCCGCACCTCTCTATTTTTGGATACTCATGGTCAAGGGGTTCAAACCTTCACCATATGGATAGCATTAGGGTCGTGCCAACGACCTTAAAAATACGGAGCTTCTCATGAGGCAACCCGAGCTTTTAAGTTAGGTTAGTGTTTTTCTTTTCTTGAAAAAAAAATCCTCAACCTTGTCCTCAAACCCTTACTCAAAACCACAAGAATACCACCACAATCCACCATCGAAAACCACTTTCAAAACCACCATCTAGGAGTACTAATAGTTGTATTTTGTAAGTGTTGATCGGGATTTGAATAGTTGTGGCTTCGTAGTGGATGGATCAAAGTTGTATATTGGGCAAAGTTCGAGAACATGGAGGAGATAACATTCATTGAGAAGTGAGCATTGCCATCATTGGGAAGGACCTTCAAGGTCCTAGTTGTGATTTTTTTTTCCTTTCTCCCTTATTTCTTTATCTTGTCCTTTTCACATTGAGCATAATGTGTGTTTCAAGTGTGGGGAGATAAAGAGAAACATATCTCATTGTATTGTATTGTATTGTAGTGTGCATATACTCCATTTTGATTTTTTTGTTTGAAAAAAAATGCAAAATGAAAAAAATTTCCCGCTAAGTTGAAAACCCGGGAGGGAAACTTAGGCAAAAGTGGGAGGCCCGAATAGGTCAAAAACCTGAAAGGACGACCTATACAAAAATGAGAGAAATTGAAAAATTTTATGCTTCTCTGGATTTGTGTATTGGGTGGCTTTTTGGGTAAAGTAAGTTAGCTTGTCATCATATGTATACATCACTTTTGTTATGGTTTGTTGGTTGTTTAGATTATCTTAAACTTTGAAATGTGAGAATGTGAGAGATTCTTATGTCTTAGGGGTTAGGGTAGTCTAGAAATATGATGTTGGGTATTTTGCAAAAAAAAATTGCATGATTTGGTGGACCTGAGAGCTCATAATTCTCACAAAAAATCCTGATTTGGTCGCGACTAGCGAAGGAGGAGTCGCAACTCGTGAAAACTACCCTGCAACTTGCTTTTTACTCCCCTTTTTCTTGTACTATACATAGCATTTCATCCCCTTCTTCCCCAACTGTCTAAGCCCTACTTGGGGGCTCCAAAACCCTAGTTTTTCATCCTTTTCTTCCATTTCTTCTTCTTTTTTTGTAGATTTTTTGTTCTATGTTATGGGTTTTGATTATCTAGGCTAGCTTCGTACTTGGGACACATTGATTAAAGATTCCATATCTATGTAGTAAGAACCTATTTCATTCTTTCTTGAAGCATTTGTTATTTAGCATTCATGAGTTTTAGTGTGATGTTTTACTTCATTTATGCTATGGGTTGTTTGATTATATGAAGTGTTTGTATGATTTATCGTTAGGGTGTTAGGAAAGTAACCAATTTCTTAGCTCTTTGGCATGAAAATCCAAGAACATGGAATTAGAATTTCTTGTGCATATTGTGTTGTGATTCTTGCTAGATGAGTATGTTAATGTGGATTTTTATCATATTTATCCTATAGAAGCAATAAAAGGTTGAATCTTGGATGTTGATTGTTCTAGGTTTTATCTAACCAATGAATCTTGAATGTTGATTATTCTAGGTTTAACCACATGAATGCTTTGTTTGGTTAAATGGCTATGTCTTTGGTAGAAGGCTTGTTGTTATCAATTCTATGGTCTTTCATGTATAATGCCATTGATGAAACATATTTATGTTTTTCGATCGCCTAAAGTGATTGTCAATGAGGTTTGCAAATGGTCGTCGATCGCCTTTGTGAATTACTCTTAAGAAGAAGAGAATGTCTATCTATTTAAATGGAAGTGAGAGCATTCCTCATAGGTAATAAATGTGATGGAATGAGTGAATGGTTCAATGATCTACATTAGTTTTGGAAGTGGATATCAAGTGCCACCAAGACTGTCTTTTGTAGTTTTTATCTCTTTTTCTTAGTTTGTTACATGATTAGCATAGTTACTTGACTTTGCTAGTTAGCTTGTCTTTTAATTTCATAACTTAGGACCAAAACCAACCCCCCCCCCCCCATTTATATATATATATATATATATATATATATATATATATATATCTACTTCTAGCCTAATATCAACCTTATATGTTTAAACCCTTAGAAAGATCCCTCTTCTTCGTAGAAGAACCCAACTTTCCATTATCTACTTAGTTGTACATATGAAGCATTTAGGGCTTATAAATTTAACTTTGAGAGGTACGGCAACGACCTCCCAGCTGCCATCAAATATTTCTAACTCATATCAGTTGGATCGGTGTGCTTTTGTTACCCTTTACAGGCCTTCCCATTTTGGGCATAACTTCCCTTTCTCTTTTTCCAGACTTGTTTCATTCTTTCGCAGAACTATATCGCCACTTCAAAACTGTGTCTTCTTGATTTTTTTTTTCCATTATATGCTCTAGCCATCTTCGCCTTGAACTTGGCCTTGTGATCATTGTGTGTTTCCTTTTCTCCTCGAGTTCATCCAAATCCAATCTTATTTTTTCTAGATTGCCGCCTTCATTGTATTTTTCCACTCTAAGGCTTAAGTTCCCGATTTCAACTGGTATGACTACCTCATTACCATAAAACCAAGTTGTATGGTGTTTTCCCAGTTGGTTCTCTTACTGTTGTTCTATATGACCACAATGTGTTGGGTATCTCATCTACCCAACCAGTTCGCTTTCCCTCCCGTCTTTTCTGTATTCCTTAAACTAGTATTCTGGTAGTGACCTCCACTTGGTTGTTAGCATGAAGATGAGCAACGGGCGTGAACTTCTGCACGATCCCTAACTTTGTGCACCATTCGGTAATGATCCCACTTGTGAACTATGTGCCACTATCTGTGACGATGGTTTGGGGTACACCAAAACCGCAAACTATGTTCTGCCGAATAAACTTTCTTGATACTTCTACCATGACTCCACTTAATGGCTTTGCCTCTATCCACTTTGTGAAGTAATCTATTGCCACAATTAGAAACTTTGCATTACCAGCTCCTTTGGGGAAGGGTCCCACCAAGTCAATTCCCCACCTGTCATATAGCTAAGCTCTGTATATCCCTGTTAAAGGAGCTTGTGGCTTATGTGAAACTGAAGCGTTAATTTGGCCGTTTCTACATTTTAGGACTAAGTTGTGTGCATCGTTGAACATGTTTGGCCAATTATATCCTGCTCGAATTATCTTCTTAGTGATCGTTCTAGCCCCTTAATGCATCCCACCCAGTCCTTCATAAACTTCTTTCATAATTTCACTTGCTTGGGTTGCTCTCACACATTTAATCCATGGGAATAGAAAGCCTCTTTTGTATAGGATTCCTCCCTCTTACACATAATTGTGAGATCGTAGTTCGAACTTTATGGCTTGTACCTTGTCTTCCAGAAATTTTCCCATCTCAAAGTAACCCTTCAACAGGATCATCTAGTTCACTTCCTTTGTTCGAACTGTTGATACAATTATCATGACTATACTTCTAATTGGTATGACTTCTACATTCACATTGCTTTGTCCTATCAATGAATCAAAACTAGTTGTTGCCACTTTACTTGGGGAATCTGACTTAGTATTTTCACTCCTTGGTATGTGTTGAATGTCAAAGTATTCCAGTTGACTTATGAGCTGGCGAAATCTCCTTAAATATTTTATTAAATGCTCCTATCGTACTTCATAATCTCCACGCACTTGTACTACTATCTGGGAGTCACTAAAGCATTTAAAGCTTTTCACCTTTATCTTGATTGCGAGATCCAGCCCGCATATCAGTGCTTCATACTCGACTTTGTTGTTGGTGAGTGGAAAATCAAATCGCGGCTATGTTCCCCCT
The DNA here is from genome assembly GCA_037428765.1 of Rubia yunnanensis. Taxonomy (NCBI): domain Eukaryota; kingdom Viridiplantae; phylum Streptophyta; class Magnoliopsida; order Gentianales; family Rubiaceae; genus Rubia; species Rubia yunnanensis. The sequence goes on along the minus strand of CM075061.1, from coordinate 40,177,089 downwards.
TGTCTGGATTTACTAATAGCAATCATGCACCACAGCCTTCTTTATTGGACGCCCCATCAACGAAAAGCTTCCATGCGATGGATTCCCACTTTGATTTCCCTTTGTCTGCTCCAAGATTCTGCTGTATACATGCTTCTTGTGCATTTGTGCTTGTCATTTCTGCAATAAAATCCTCTAGGACTTGCAAATTTATTGCCATCCTTGGCTGAAATAGAATGTCATACTGTTCCAATTCAAGAGCCCACTTAGTCATACCAATTGATTCTGTCTTGCTCAGAATATTCCTGATTAGGTGGTCAGTATACACAACTTTACTGAGTAGACTAATGCGAGAGTTAACCTTTCGATGGGTAAGTATGATATTTCTACACTTTATAGTATCCTACTAATGTAGTATACTGGCACTTGCCTTTGCCCTTCTTAATGCTCCAAAACCAAACTCACTACGTTTGTTGAGACTGCCAAGTACAAGTATAGAATTTCTCCTGGTATTGGTGGCTTTAGCCTTGGCAACTGCTCGAGTTATTCTTTCAATGACTCGTATGCTTTCTGACTATCTTCATTCCATGTGAACTTCTTTGCCTTTTTGAGAATATTAAATAGTGGGAAGCGTTTCTCTGCAGCTTTGGAGACGAACCTGCTGAGTGCTACTAGCGATCCCATCAATACATGTACTTCTTTAATTTTTCGCGGTTGGGGAGATTAACTATTGCTTGTACCTTCTCCAGATTGGCCTATATTCCCTTGGGAGACACTTTATATCCTAAAAATTTTCCAACACCAACTCCGATTATGCATTTCTTGGTATTGTACTTTATACTAATCGTTCCAGGGTTTCCTTCCAGTCTTGCGCGAAGCGGCATATCTTTTTGCTCTTGATAACTATGTCGTCAATATATGTTTCAACATTTTGTCCTATTTGGTTTCAAAAAGCAGCATCGACTACTCTCTGATATGTTACTCCTGCATTCTTTAGGCTAAACGACATCTTCACATAGCAAAACACTCCAAAGTTTTTTATGAAGGCCTTTTTTTAGCATCTTCTGGGTTCATTAGGATTTGGTGGTATCCTTTATACGCATCCAAGAATGCTAGGACTCCATACCCTGATATTGCCTCCACTAACTGGTCAATTTTAGGCAAAGGATAGCAGTCTTTTAGGCAATGCCTTATTTAGATCAGTGAAGTCTATACACATCCTCCATCCTGCATCCGCCTTTTTTATCATCACAAGGTTTGCCAACCACTTTGGGTAAATTACCTCCTTTAGAATACCAGCCTGAAGCAATGTTGTAACTTCTTCTTCAATCGCCTTATGTCTATCACTAGCGAAGCTTTGTTGCTTTTGTTTGAATGGTTTGATCTACTCACTTATATTCAAAGAATGGGTAGCAATTCTTGGATTGAATCCTCCCATGTTCTGTACATTCCATGCGAATGTATCTCTGTGACTTTGTAGGATTTCTGTGGCATTTTCTTTCACCTTGTTTGGGAGATACTTTCCTATCTTGGCACACTTAAAAGTGTCTCCACAATAACTTCAGTTTCTTCTCCCATTTGTACTTGATGTTCCGATTGGCCGAGTGAGTCATTATTCAATATAGTGCTAACCATTTTTGTCTGCTCTGCATTTCTGCCTACTTTCATCGCTATAACCATGCATTGTCTAGCTATTTGCTAGTTTCCCCTTATTGTTGTGATTCTTGCTAGAGTTGGGAACTTTATCACTAAGTGATATGGGGACCATATCGCCTTTTTTGTATTCATCCAATGCCTACAAATGGCATTAAATGGACTTGGTGCATCCATGACAACGAAATCACACATGACGGTGCAATTTTTGTCATTCTCTCCTATGGTCACTAGCAGTTGTATATTACCCAAATGCGTCTCCGTTCACCCTATAAATCCCACAAGAGAGGATGTAGACTTCTTCAAATTGGTCTGTTTGAATCCCAACTTATCAAAGCAATCAACAAACAAGATCTCGGATGCACTTCCGTCATCTCCAAATACTCTATGAACCGATGCATTTCCAATCTTAGCGTAATGACCATTGGATCATTATGAGGCGAAGCATTTGGAACCGCATCCTTTTCACTAAATGTTATTGATTCACTCGAGCAAGATCTCTTATCAGTGGGTTCTTGCAGTAGAGAGTATCTAGCTTTGGCTTTCCAAGCATTATTATATAGAGACTCGGTTGATCCATGAATTTATAAGATAAATTTTTATGGGGTATCATTCACCGGGTATTCCTCATAATCCATTGTTGTTGTCATCTTCTGATGTCTGCTTTTTGTATTCTCTATGCCTTGGTTTTTTTGTCATAGAGTTTCCTGCTTTATTAGCTTCGTTGTACCGGCTTCCTCCATCTTCTTTTTTGTACTGGCTTAGATAGCCATTCCTCAATTTTTCCTTCATTTTCCTTCTCAAGTCTCTACAATATGATTTCATGTTTATGGTCCTTGTGGAAGGCACAGTAGTATTCTCTAGATTGCTTCTCTGGTGGTGCTATCATTGGTGCAGGTTTGTGAAATAACTCTATGTTCGCTTGTCATATTTCCTTTCACAACTTTATCAAAGGAGTTTCTTGAAATGGTGTGACCTGCACTCACGATTCTCTTCCTTTGAAAGGAAAATTTTCTTTCCCTTTCTTGACAACACCCCTCTGTGGATCCTCAATTATCCTATTTTCACCTCCCTCGCATTCTATCTTGAGATTGTTTGCTTCTTCAGTTTGCACTTACTGTTCAATCATTTTTTGCAATTCCCATGGGTTTATAGACATATTTTTTGTGAGTTCCTTATAGAATTCTCCTGATCGCATGCCCCCTATGAATGCTCCTAACGTGGATTGGAACGACACATCGAGAACTTGCAAACTTTCAGTGATGAACCTATTGTGATACTTTACGAGACTTTCGTCACTTCGCTGGGCTATGTTGTTTAGGTCCACTATTGTTTTGGTAAACTTCTACTAGCGTCCCAAAAACAAATCTGACAACTATTCATAAGACCTAATACTTCCATTTGGTAAGTCTTTGTACCATGTTATCGTTGTCCCAGATAAGAAGATAGGGAATGCCTTGTAAACTAACTCAATTGTTGTGTTGCGAAATAGCATGTTGGTACTATAGGAATGTAGGAATTCCTTGGGGTCTATTGTCACTTCATGTATTTTAACATGCAGGGGTAGCTTGAAATCCTTTAACATCTTGAAATCGTGAAGATGCAGTGCTAACGGTGACTTATCAGCATCATCATCTGCCACTATATCCTTTAACTCTTCTTCATAATTAAGGCTCTCATGTCTTTGACTTGCTTTTTTATTTTCTTTCAGGGATTTTGGTTTGATAGTGGCCATGAACCGATTATACATGTGTTTTCAATTGTTTTCTAAGAAAGCTGCAAAACCTCTCCTATCTTTTTCTTGATTTGTATTAGAAGATTCCACTTCTTCCTCATCATCCTCCATATCCTCTTTGCTTCGTTCATTCACTTTACTAGGAACATGGGATTGATCTTGATAGACATGCATGCTCATGTTGTGCCCAACTATTTGTTCTTGTCTATGGTGATTGATGTGCCCACTTTATACGGTTATATTAGGACTTGTAGAATTCACTTTTGTACACTTTTGAGCTCTAAATGTGGCATTTTGCCTTGAAATTCTCTAAGGAGAGTTAAAAGCGACTTTTACGCTTTTATTACTTTTCTAGAGGATTTTATGTGTAAGGCAATTTGTTTGAAGATTTTGAAGAATACCTTTGAAGATTTGAAGACTTTTATTTGAGCTTTTGAAGATTTGAAGAAGTGAAGAAGTGAAGAGAATGGGAGGATATGAAACAAAAAAGAGAAAGAAGAAATGGTGCTGGAATGGGAGTCCGTCGCGAGGTCATCGCGAGCCCGTTGCGACTCGCGACGGACGAATGGCCAGAAATTCTTCTTGCTTTTTGTACTATAAATACTCACCTTATCCTCTCCTCTTCAAAAACACGAATCCAGCTTCTTCTTCCTGCATTTTTGTGGGTTCAAACCCTAGTTTTTCTTTCTTTCTTTTCTTAGTTTCTGTAGGTTAATCATGTCTTTTTATTGTCTAGCTTAGTTTTATCTTGGGAGCAATGGATGGAAGCTTCCATATCTATGTAGTGAGAACCATATCTATCTATTTAGTGATTTTACTATTGTACATTTATTGAGCTTTGAATGTGAATTGTTGATGTCATTGATGTTGTTGGAAACTTGAGTATATGAATTGCTTGTATGATATACTTGTTAGGGTTAGGAGAAAGTAGCTAATTCTCCCCTCTTTTAATGTGGAATCCAAGAGCGTGAGTTAGAGCTTCTTAAATGATGTTGGTGTGTTAATAATTGCTAGATGAATGTGATGATGTCGAACTCGTTGTCATGTTTGTTTTAGGTAGCAAATGAGAGAAGTCTATGAATGTCGATCGTTCTTGACTAATCTTGTGAAAATGCATGAATTGGTTAGATGCTTAGACACGGTGTAGTGTTTATAAGTGTTGCCAAGCTTGTTGGTTCTTCGTGCTCAATGCCATCAAAGGGATACTTTTAGTCGTGTTTCGGCTAAGGGAGTCATTGGTGAGGTTTGACAAGAGATGTCGAATTCTTTCTTACAAACTACTATCTAAGAAGGATGGAAGATTTATCTTCACAACAAGTAGTCGAAGTAGTGAATAGATTGTTTCACTTGTTCTTGAAACCTTTGTTATTTAGCATTCATGTGTTCTCAATGCTATGTTTCACTTCATATATGCCATGGGTTGTTTGAGAATAGGAAGTGTTTGCATGACTTAAGTGTTAGGGACTTAGGAAAGTGACGAATTCCTTAGTTCCTTTACATGAAAGTCTAAGAACATGAACTTAAAACTTCTTGTGCATAATGTGTTGTGATTCTTGCTAGATAAGTGTGTTAATGTGGTAGGTAACAAATGTGATAGGATGAGTGAATGGTTCAATGAACTACATTAGGTTTGGAAGTGGATATCGATTGCCCCCAGGCTTTATCTTTTGTAGTTTTAAACCCCTTTTTCTTAGTTTTGTTTGATGATTTAGCATAGTTGCTTGACTTTGCTAGTTATCTTGTCTTTTAACTTTCAGAGCTTAGGACCACCAAACAACCAAACCCCTCATTTACATGTTTTTATATGTGTATATATATATATATTTCTACTTCTAGCATTATAGCAACCTTTTGTGTCTAAACGCTTAAGAAAATCCCCCTTCTTCGTAGACGACCCCGACTTGCCGTTATTTACTTAGTTTTAGATAGTAAGCATTTAGGGCTTACAAACATTAATTTTGAGAGGTACGACAACGGCCTCCCAGTGATTCTGGCTTCTTTAACTTCTGGTGGACACCATTATTTTGCCTCGAAGGGAATGAAGAACTCAAAAACAGAAAGAAAAAAAAGCATGTCCCCACAGACGACACCAATGATGTTGTATTCCCGGTCAGGCGAGGTGGTTGATGTTCACCCCGTATTACTATGAATCCCGTATAATAGATCTCGGAAATGATTCCGGGGAAAAGGCTCGACGATCAAGTCAGTCTCTTCCTTTAGAGAATTGTATTTCTCAGTTTAGTTTCACTTACCTTAGCCAGCGTTGTTGTTCTTGTATTTATAGCAAACCACATGGTTGTGGTTCCGTATTGTTAGGATTCACAATCGCATGATACATCGTGTTCCCTATAAACTCAGTTTCTGTCTTGTGTTATGAATGAAACCTGATCGTGGCTCCGCCTTTCTCGATTCATGTCTTAGTCACATCCGACATGATCCCACTTTTCCCGGTTCATATCTAAGATCCCTTGGGCATGATTGTGTTTATTAGCCTGCAACTAAGTCTTGGGCTAAGCCTGAAGGCTAACACTATATTGGTTCATGGCCACCAAACCTTCCCCTAAAACCCTAGCCCGCCATCCATCTCTGCTCGAGCCGTCGAAACCTAGCCCTCTCCCTCGCCACCACTATCTCCACCCGCCATCCCAGCCCTTCCCCCTAAAACCCTAGCCCGCCATCCATCTTACCCAGTGCACCACCCATGCCACTCGATGCCCAGGCCCCACCATCTTTACCCATTCAACTGCACAACTTCTTCGAAGAAGGAAAAGCACAATTCAACTCTCGACGTTTGGCGCCAAAACCACTGAAGAAGGAGAAGGAGATACCGCTCTATTTCTTTGGAGATGGAGAAGGAGGTGGTAATGGCGCAGAAACGCATAAGGAGAGAAGGGGTACAATAGTAATTTCACTATTTTTTATTTTTATATAAAAAATCAGAGGGGTAAAATCAACTTTTCATCCAGTTCTGGGCATCAAACTACCGAAAAGGGTTATATTTGCACATCCACTAGATATCTAAGATTATATTTGTACTTTGATCAAAAATAAACCCCCCCAAATTTTTATAAACATACGTAAATTTAAATTGTGTAGAATTATACATGGAGTTCATAAACTAATTTTAGGGCCGAGAGTCTTCTGGTGGGGTCTTTACAGCACTTTGCTCAACAATAAATCCCCCGGATTTTTAAAACATAGAATTTCTCTTCCTCGGTCGTTTCCAAATAAACCTTAAACGCTTGCAGGTTGGTTGTCGCTCATCCTTTTTCACTTTCTGAACTTCCGGATTCAATTGATTGTTTGGTTTCGATGTATAGGCATATTCCCACAACATTTGTATTGCACATGGGTTTCTTTGGTTAATGTAATATGTTTCAAGAGTTGGGGTTTTAGTTACAACCGTTTTCTGATTGCCATGTTTTGATTTTTCTGTCATTTCTGTAGCTTAATATCTCTATAAAATGTGTTTGCTGTTATAAGCTATATACTTGTGATTATCCATTGAAGATTGGGCTGTAGCTATCTTCCTATCTTATTTCTTGGGTTTATTTAGGCTTCAATGATTTTGAAAGCCCTACCTCTGAGCCATTAGAGAATTGCAAGGTGTTGCAGGTGTATTTATATTCTCTAACATAAGAATTGCACTGTTTGTTAATCTTAAAAGGATAGGCCTTTTATTGATTGCGTGGTAAGGCTCTGATTTTTGTTTTGTCTTTCTGGTAGCTACCTCTTACTGGGAACCAGATTACACCATTCAATAATTTCCCAGAGCTACGGTGTTTGGAGGTGAGATCCGGACCATCCGGCTTATTTTTTTTGTTTTTTCTACCCTTGATTATGTTGTATTTACCATTATCTTATAGGCTTCTTACTAACTGAATTTTTGTTATGTCTTGTGCAACCAACTTCAAATGATTTTGAAGCAACCTTTAAAAAAACACCATCGTTCGGTGACTGTTGAGTTATTGGTGCAGACCTTAGAGTTCACTTAGAGAAAAATTAGCTCCTCATTGACTTATATGTAAAAGCTGACCTCCTGTTTGTTGGCATGGAATCAATTGTATGGAAATGGAACTGAGGCTGCTTACTACAGAAATTAATACTGTGAGCAGTCTCAGTTTCATTTTCATTCCCGGATTCCATGCAAACAAACAGAAACAAAGTGTAATTACACTTGATGTTGATGTTAAGGGAAAATAACTACACCTGAAGAGTGAAGAGGAAGAATTAGTTGTGAGCTAGAGCCTGATTACATGAATCTTGTTTACTATCCACACTCTTATGAGGGTCAAAATAATTTTGATTGGATTTCATTCCTTCATATAGAGGTTTAGTGAATGATTAGACAGATTTTTAGTTGTTACTGTGAGCATAAACATATATTTTTTTTAAATATAAATTGGATGGCTGTAGATAGCTGCAGAAACAGGTCTGAGATGTAGGCGTCATGATCTTGGATTGCAATGTTTATGATGAGATTCCCTGCATGGTTGGTTGTGCAAGCAAATGTAGCTGCTTTCTACTTTCTCATACTCCCTCTGGTCTAGAATAATTGGCATTCTTACAATTGACACCTTTTTTAAAAAGTAAAATGAGTGGAGGAGATTGTATGGGGAGGGTAAAAAGTAAATTGAGTGGATGAAAATAATCTAGGATTTGCCAAAGAGGAAGGTGCCAATATAAAAAGACCATCCCAAAAAGGAAAGAGTGCCAATATAAAAAAATCGGAGTATGTACAGTCCTTTATGGAAAACTGCCATATGAATATCAGTACCATGAATTGAGAGTAATAAACAATTGTATCACTAAAGTTGAAGAATCAAAATTTGATTTTGTGGATGTTGTATTTAAATCTTAATTTACATCAGCAGGGAGAAATTTAACTTCATTAGGGGTCGTTAACAATTTTTGGGCTTAACTGCCATGTGCCTACTGATAATAAACACAAGCAGTTGTGAATAAAGGTGAATATATATTTATTATCTGTTGGTTTAGAGTTGCCAATACTATTGAGCATACTCTTGTTGATAGTAGTTTTGCCTCCAGTGGCTTGTAAATATTTCTGTACATTGCATGTGAGCCATTTCTTGATATTACTTTACTTGCATGTGTTGTGTAACTATGTTCTTTGTAGAAGCTTTCCTTTCTCTTTTAACCCATAATCTATTTGAGAATGTACCGCAGTTTTAATCATGCCAAAGGTGAAGACAAACCGAGTTCAATACCCCCAAGGTTGGGAATTAATTGAACCCACCCTTAGTGAGCTGCAAGCAAAGATGAGAGAAGGTAACAGCACAAAACCTTTTTTCAAGCCTGAATTTATTGTAAATGTTGTTGTGAAGATAATAATTTGGCTCATTTCCCTTTTGTTTCTTTTTCTCTCTGATTCAATGCAGCTGAGAATGACCCTAATGATAATAGAAGGAAATGCGAGGCTTTGTGGCCTATTTTCAAGATAGTGCATCAGAAGAGTCGCTACGTTTTTGACCTTTATTACCGGAGGAAAGAAATTTCCAAGGAATTGTATGAATTTTGCTTGGACCAGGGCTATGCTGACAGGAACTTAATTGCCAAGTGGAAAAAGGTTTGGTTTGTTATACTGAACATGTAGTTGAGTATTCCCCTGTTTATGGTCTCCAACCAAACATGCTGCCAAAATCATCTCTTATATGTAGGAAGTCTGCTCTAAAACACATCTCTGAGTAGCTTGAAATCCCTAGTCACGGGATTACTGATCTGCAGTATAGTACAGAATAGCATGCATTATGTGGGGATCATAGAAATAAGATAGTATTTTGGAGGACACCAGGTTTGAACTTTTCAAAACGATTCAGAAATTTATCAGGCTCTTTCATATGCATTTTTTCACAGAATTTCTTTGTTCATCTTACGTGTGTTTTTCTCCTTCACTTACTAGTTGATATGCGTCTCTGAAGTTTTCATTTTTGCCAGCAGTTCTGTATGTGCTGTGATTAACCATTTCTCGCACTGTGTTCTGCTTCCAGCCTGGGTATGAGCGGCTCTGCTGTTTGAAGTGCATCCAGTCTCGAGATCACAACTTCCAAACGACATGCGTCTGCCGAGTGCCAAAGCATTTGAGGGAGGAAAAAGTCATAGAGTGCGTTCATTGTGGCTGTAAGGGTTGTGCTAGCGGAGATTGAGAACGCATTTCTAGTGCATTGACTTGGAATCTTCAATGGTTATTACCGCATGAGTGTACTTCACTGCTATTGCTACTTAAGCATTTGCGCTCTTAATGCTCACAAATTTGTAGTTTCTGTAATTTGAAGACTGTTATTGTTTCGAAGAGCAGTAGTGGTATTTCTCATGTTAATTATAGAGGATCCGAAGCCATTGATTATCCTCTTTTTTTTTAAGAAACAGTTTAGGGTGAGAATTGATTCCCTTGGCAGTTCTAAATCGAACAGATGTGGGCATATGATCTCCTTCCTCTCTGTACAAACTAAATGGACCCAACCAAACGATGGTAAACTTGTTCATAATTTGCAATTCAGATTTTCTATGTTCAACATTATGCGGCCATTGTTGCCAAGCAATGAGTGCAGAATATTTGAACTTCAGCAATGATTATTCCCATCAATGCAAAAAATTGTGAACCTTTTTTTCTCATTTCTTGCGGGTAGTAAACTGCCAAATGCAAATAGTGAACACCATTTTCTTATCATTGCACGAGGATACATCAATTGATGGATAAGGAAAGTTGTGAAAGCAAATGTTTAACAACGGAAATCCCTGGATGATCATAAATGAAACAGATTTACTTGCACGAAGTGAACATGTAAAAAGTGTGCTAGCATTCTATATATGTTGTGGTTCTTGTCATTCTTGAGGAACATGCTCAAATGCTATTCCTATTGGTTGTTCAAGGTTTCAAAACTTTTTGAGTAATGAAAAACTCCATCTAACAGAAAACAAACACGCCCTTCTCAGATGCCATCATCCTTTTTGCTGAGGCTGAACCAACAATTCTCTCCAGCTGATACAGCATAGCAGGAACATCAAATTAATAGCATTCCAGACGAGCTAATTGGCATATCTGGATAACAGCAAACATACCTTAAGCTGGTCAAAACGAGAGAAGAGCACAGTACAAGACATGTCGTGAGAGCCTTCCAGCATGTTAACAATCTGCATCAGAAACCAACATGAATTGCCAGTGCAGATACGATAATTGTTCAACAGCAGTATAAAACCATGCCTACCTCAGGGTACAATTCCTTTCTCTCAGGAAGAGAGTATACTATCAAATTCTGCATTCCACGTATCTATTTCAAGGAAATACAAAATAACACATCAGATGCTCTATATTGAGATGGATTCTCCATCTTTTACTTTATGGCGTAACTTAACTTTTTAAAGCAGACAGAAAAAGATAATATCTAGCTGCCAACTAGTTCCACATTCAAGTTATAGAAACTAGGTTAAATGTCAACCTTATATCTGCGAAAGAAATGAATTCTCTCTGTGTATAGCATGATTTTCCTTTGTTGTTGGAAAAACCAAACTCTTGCTCGAGAAATATCAGCTTGCCTAGTGTAACTAAGACATTAACAGTGACAGAAATTAATTTCTGAAACATGGACATATTTTGGATGTGTTAAGAAAATCAACAAACTAGGACAATCTATAAAGCACGTGATTCTGTACTCTGAGAGAAGGCAGAAAGATGCTTCCTGGGATTTTAAGAAATTCCGAATGCGAACCAAATCGAAATAAGAACTGATGAAGATCATAATTCCCCCCTGCAAGGGTGAATGTTCAACAAATAATTAATTGATGGTGTTGTTCTCAGATTGATCAGTGACCAGGACTACACCACTCCACCCCACCAAGAAAAAGGAAACAGAAAATATTAAGTACCTGAATAGAGTCTTTTATCTTGGGAAACACCTGCATGGACGATAAATTTAAGAAAACAAATTACATCTTGAAAGACTTGGCACATGGAGTGAGAGAGAGAGACAAGAGAGAGAGAGAGAGAGTTACTTTAACAAGATGAAGGAATGAAAGGAGCTTAAATATAACAGGATACTTAAATTTACAAGGCGGCTTGTCCATAAGCTTATGGACATGCCACTTATTTCTTACCTTATACACTGCATTTCTTAAATTACATATAAAATTTTAAATTTTAAAAAATATTTTTTTATATCATATATTTTTATATTTTCACCTTCAAATACATATTATTACTTGTTTTAACTTGTAAAATGCAATATTTAAATTTTATAAAAAATTACAATATTTAAGACAAATGCCCCTGAGGACTGTCCATAAGCTTATGGAAAGGCCGCCTTTCCTGAGACTTTCCCAATTTACAATAGATGACACAGTTTGTTAGACAATTTCAGCCTCCATATCTTGTCACAGTCAAAAAGTCTCAGTAACATCATTACTTGCAATATCCCAAAATTGACTGAAACTGTACCGCAGAGGGTTCAACAAATCCTACTAAACTTGATTCATTTCTCACTATAGTCTCATTTCTCATCCTTTTCTAAACTCTTACAAGTAGTTGGCCTATACCTACAGCCATATTATTTTATCTTTATTTTGGTGCCTATCTCACCACCAATGAATTGCTCATAATCCTTACTGCAGCTGATACTGATATGAGACGTTCTGGTTCAAGTGTCAAACCTAACTAAATAAACATGCCAGAGAGTCGAATAATCATCGGGTAGTTAATCATAAACCATTTCTTCCCATTCCTAAATTACACAAATAATGAAACCTGAAAGAAACACACAGTCATTATGAACTCCACTGATATAATCTGAAGCTAAATAACCAAAAAAGATGGATATTGAGTGCAGTCTATAATCAGGTAGCTATACAACATCAATGAAATCTTTCCGCAATCATTCACCACTTTCCAAGCTAAACACCTTTCTTCATTTGATCTTTTCTTCTTTTAAATATCTTGTAGACACAAGCATAGTACATGCATTCACACAGTTGAGATTGCACACTCTTAAGTACATCTTCCCAGAGTTCATAATAGACCTAAATTGACACCCAATGGAACTTACTGTTTCCTCTCCTCCCAAAAGTGTATTTCCTGTCACTTACCTTATACTTATTCCCCCATACCACATTACCAATGAAGAATATATCAATCTTACGCCTTGAGATATTAAGGGTGGGAACTTTCACAGCAAAGCACATTGGAAAAGAAATAGCTATCTTAACCATCACAAACATACCTAAATCTCAAAGGTACCCTTGTAAGCTAAAGTAAAAGAACAAAAGTAGCTAGCATACGAACCTTTTTACAAAAATACTCAAAACGGGCATCATCAGCATCCGCAATCAATTGTGCATCAAACCGCTCATATATCTACAACATTCAGGTATTATAAGCAAAAGAAACAAGATTAAGGGTGTTTGGCTCAAATTTCTTACGGCAAAGGCAGGGTAAAGTGCAATTGCGAGCAAGCCAAACAAACAAAATAACATTTATTACTATATGAGCTCTGAATTCCAAAGATTCAAGAAAATGTGTTCCTAGTGCACATGCAACAATGCAATTAGACAAATTACATTAAAACAACCCATGTCACATGCAATAAATATACCTATCAAGACTGGAAAGATGCAATAACTGACTTACCTGCCGTACTTGGAGCAACACTTTTGGAAGAACACCTTTATATGTGCATTCTGATTTGATCTGCAGAGAGTCGATCGTGTTCAGTTTTGGCTAACCAGCAGATGTTAATCAAGGAAACCATTCTGTTCATAATAGAGCATGCTATTGGTGTATGTTAGTTTCCATTCAGTAACTATATTGGACTACATAGTGTTGCCAAAAATAATAAGCAAAGAACATGGCACTAAGTTCATGTAAAATATGCTAGTTCGTGCTCAGCAATTGAATGCTGATACTGAAGAATATAAAAGCTTCCTTTTAAAATCAGGAAAAACATGTGCACCTATCATCGTTATTACTTTACTTTTAAAAAAAATAGTTCCCAGAACAAATATTCTATGATGTGGTAGAAGATTGCTGTATGAAATGTAGAAATAAAAAGAGAATCTTCGTCCTCAAAACAAAAATCAGTACAACTAAATATTGTTTTATTTTCATATTTATTTCTTGGACTAAACAAAGCAGACTCCAAAATTCAAATCAGATCTATTACCTTCAATACTGTTATTAACATTCCTTTTAACATTACCAAGTGCCCCTTATATAAATTTTAACAAACTCGAGTACAGGTTTGGGCAGGAGTTAGGGAAAAAATTTAAGAGGTGACTTTCAAATAGACTTTACAGGATACATATAAAACATGTTATCAAGAGAGCAAATCCTAGTAGTTTGTTGACATTTTATAATAAAATAAGTAAACACACTTTTACTATTAACATATTTTAGGTACTTGTCCAACCAGAACCTATAATTTGAGAGGATATTTATCCTACTTGTACAGTTGAACTGAATCCTTTATTACTTAATTTGACAGTAACGATTGATTGCCAGGCCACTCAATCAAAACTCTTTCCCAATTCATGTCAAGTAATAAGATTCAAATGGGTACACAGAGGGTGCCACAATACTCCGAGCATCATCAACTGAGAGATAGCAACAGCAGGAGAGGACTATTGCTGCCCAAGCAGCCAAGCCATAATCCATTAAGACTAAGAACAGGATACTTGAAAACCCTAACATGAACGAAAACAAGAAGGGATAAATCATCGCAGAGGAGAAAGAGAAAGATGGCAGACTAACAGGAAAGAGTTGCACTTAGAGAAAAGTGGAAAACTAGAAACTATAATTATTTGTCATCCAATTTGCTAGTCATTAAACATTAGGCTCGTCAATAATACTTGAATTTTGAATTTCTTTAAAGGCAAATAAAAGCAATGACCAAACCACAAGTTTACTAGCTGTGAGGATCAAATACTTGTTAAAAATAGAAAAAATAACTTCCAAAATCAATATATACAGAAGTAACTGAAACTGGGGCAAACCTTTCCCTGATAGTTAAGACAATGTCGGTTGAATGTTGAATTGATGTCTGGAAAAAGGAAAGAGAAGATCACAAATAAATAAGATTATTCATACCCATGAAAAAAAGACGGTGAGCACAAGCTAACAATCCAACATATTAATTTGATTAATTCTGTAGCACTACTTTCTACTGATTCTCCAAGTTCAATGTTACTGTATTCTAACTTAATATATCCACCAAGGGACAATTTTAAAATGTTCTTGAGCATCTTTTAGAAGACCAAAGCAAACAAGACATAATAATTTTTTCCCACAACAATCACCCAAGAAGCTACTTCATAATCATATATACAATTGGAGCTATCGTGTTACAGTTATATAAAGTAGAGTGTGTAAGAAGCTTAAGCAATGGTGAAGTTATCGCCACATACTTGCACCCCACCTCTGAAGAGATGAAACAATGCTATCTTAAGAATCAAAATACGCTGGCCATCGATTGATTTTGTAGAAGTAATTACCTGGATTCGGATGAGAACTTAAAATTATTGTTTGTCTGTAGTATTGTGCTTGTCCATCTAAATACCTAGGCAGTAGTTAAGAAAAAAAAGAGCATTTGCATTCAAGTTACTACAGAGATAATACTTTAAGAGTCCAGAAGATATCTTCACATAGAAAAGACTTTTGAATCAGCTCACGAAAGCTTCTGGAGAAAAAGATCAAAACGGATCATGAAGTGTTATGTCTTTCAAAATTTGAGAGAGGCATTTAAAAAATCAGCCTATTAAGCTCAATATGGGTAAAAGAGTAAACCAAAGCCAAATGAATCTCTTACGATCACTAGGCACACTAAAAGAATTGCAAGCAGTACTAAGTAAAAGAAAACAAGTTCAAAGTAGTATCCATGAAGTGATACATTAAATCAGAAGATTAGCAACAGCGGTAAGCTTGTTTTTAAATACTTTCACTTAATATGCAAAAGCTGAGCCTCTTCAGTGACAAGCTAAATATAGGGAAGAAGAAATTCAAGAAAGAAAAGAGATTCTCCAAAGGCACACATCTAGGATGTGAAGAGTACATACCACAGTCTAATGCGCATTATATCAGTCCCATGCTGCTTAGAGGGCAGGCGGTTTAGTTGCTGAATAACATTATCTACATGGCTCCAATTCTGCGCAGATCAAACAGAAAGGAGAATGGTCAACCAAGCTAAACATATCAATTTAGTAAGGTCCAATATGCTTCCCTTCTATTCATGCACCTAGTTTCTTGTTCAGCTAGTCCACAAAGGAAAAATGAAGAACTAGCACATTGAGAGTGGACAAAATATTACTTTACTTGATCCCAAAAAACTAGGGAATAGGGAGTCGACAATAAAAGAGGATTAGTCACCTGTGCTACCATGACATCAGCATGATCAATTATCAGAACCTGACAGCATGAAATTTCTTGGTTAATTTGCAAGGGCAAAAGTTACCATCTTATCAAGACTAGAAACACTATAAGATCATAGAGATGTAATTGGGAATCAAGAGAGTTACCTCTATCGAGGAGAGATAATCAACATCCTTTTCACTCTCGAATCTAGCTTCCTCCATTTTCTGGCAAATGCCACATCATTCATAATTAAACAGGTGAAGATACATTTCTACTCTATGTGGATGGAGAGAGAGAGAGAGAGAGAGAGAGCTATTAATGCATGTGAAGTGAACCCTAGCTGCGTTTGAACCAAAAAACAGTCATAACAAAACAGTCATTCTAGAGATTAGCAACTGTAAAAAACTTGATCAGTGAGGACACTGTAGTTCCAGATTACATTTTCTGTCCAATCTTAGAATGAAAATGATCCCTATAATGCCTCAAGCAATATTATTGCGTGCTGGATGAAACCTAAGGCAACTCTTCAATTTTCTCAAATTGTTTATGACAGATGACACATCTTATCTGTTTCCCTCATTGCCTAAAGGCATGAAAGAGTCGCAACATTTCCTTGTCCTAATGTAGAATGAAGCACATGAATTTAGAGTATATCAATTGGTTATCACCAAAATGGTACATGTGCAGGAATTGTAGATTCACTTAAAGTAAGATGCCACTTCATGTTTGCTTGAGCTTCATTAATACGAATATATTTCTCTTGGAATAAGTATTTCATATTTTAACTCTTGGTCAATCTCTTTCCTACAAGTTTTTAAATTATTAATATCATGACCCAATATTATTGTAGGATCAGTTTGCATTTTTTTATAATGAGTGAAACCTGATTTTGGTCATAATAAAGTTGCACAAAAAATTTATGTAGATGAGATTGTTTGATGGAAAGTGAAATCAGATGGATAACATACAAGCCTAAATTTTCTGGGTTAAACTTCCTCGAAAGCCTCAGTGGTTGTCCAATGTATCTCCATTTCTAACTTTATTCACCACTCTATTCATGTCTTGTTGGACAACGCACATTCAAAAGCTAACTTCCAAGAGCTCCCTGTGCCCTAATAATATGGTTGACGGAATAAGGGAGTTATATCAGATCTAATGCGATTGAACTTGAATATGATTGATTGATCATTAATCTTGTTTCATGTAATTTGATTTAAATAAATTAGGAATGTAGTGAGTCAGTCCTTGATACAAGGACTTCCTTGCTTGGGCAAGTAGTGCTTGGTTGTAGGTTCACCTGTTTTGTCTATTTAAGTTGTAAGCATCGTAAGTAAACTAGGAAGTGCGGTTATTGATTTGACCTGACAGGAGAGACCAACTTCGTGATATAAAGCCTGGACAAATTGAGCATGTGAGCTTTTGCAATGTGGTTCACTTCTCAAATACAGAGGGCAACAGAAAATAAAGGAACTAACGATGCTCAAAATATATAAGAAGCCAAGCAATTCTTCTGTTACAACAATCCAAAACTACGTCTCTTAACATACAAAAAATCAAATAGTTAACATGAGAAATAAAGTTCCCAGCATATGATTACTTACCCTGATCAGCTTAAGAGGAGCCGCAACTATTATGTCTGAAGAATAGAAATCAGCATACAGCTTTATTTTTGACCTAGCAACAATAAGCCAATGAAAAATAATTACAGGAAATGGTAAAAAATTCTTTTAAGAGGAAATAAGATCAACAAGGATCATGATGTACCTGTTAAAGGAAAATAAACACCAACACTTTTAACAGGAATATGTCAAAACACAACATGGTACACAAACATTTAGTACTTCAATCAGCAACGATTGGAACAATTTTATGAGTGGTGTAGAACTTTTATCGTGGTGAACACTGTTTTAGACCTTAGATACACTACTACTACTCTTCTAAGACTTGCAGCAAACGTAAATGAAGCATATGGAAGAGAGAGAAACCCACATTCCCAGTAGCCTAGTTTTCCATCCTATAACTAATACTCCCCCGTCCCGGAATAAATGACACTTTCTATTTTCATCCATCCCACATAAAATGGCACACTTTAATTCTTACCCAAAATGTAAAGAATATGTAGTAAAATTCCTACAATATCCTCTTAAACTTCAACAACTTTATGACTAGGCCCACCATTTTCCCAAAATATCCATACTTTTTAACAATTATTCTTTGCCACCTCATCTTGCATAAAATACCGATCCAAGTTTCAATGTGCCATTTATTCCGGGACAGAGGGAGTATAAGAAAGTACTGGTTCCCCCCTCCAAGCCATGCATCACATTACCAACTTCAACTAGAACCCTTCTTTTGAAGCTTCTGCCATCAAGGTTCATAGTTTTAAGAACCAGTTACATGCCCAATCCCAGTTACTTCTATCCAAAAAATTGTGTAATCATCAGAGCCAGACATCTCATCATGAGGTGTAACAATCATATGTCATAACAGTATAAGAATGGTAAAATCAAGCACGCTGGGCAGTCTTTTGGGAAGGTCAAGTGCTTTGACCAATAGGAGAGCTACTGAGTCAGAACTTAAAGCAAAAGAAAAGAAAAGGCATAAGTTGAAATGATGATGCATGTCAGATCCACTGGAGCAGCTAACACACACACACACACACACACACACACACACACACCCACATTATATGTCAAAAAGGAAGTTCAGTCTTAAGTTGAATTCATGCAATGCACCATATACTGAAATCCACCATACAAAAGTGACCTATCGAGATGTCACATTATAGACATTTGAAATAAAATCTAAGACCCCTTGAGGACCCAACGAGTAGAATTGATATATTTTACCCCATATACTTTATGCCAATCATGAAGTCGTCCTCATTATTCCCACCAAGCAATGCCTGGAGATCAGATGGTTTGGAAGCATGTTTGCCTTTTAATTCTTCAGTATCGTCCTTGTCTTGTTCATCTTCTTCTAATCCACTTCCAAACTCTTTCGTAAAGCGTTCAATGTGTTCGACCTTGGCCTAAGAAAGCCACCGGAAAACAAATAATCTCTTAACAGGCAGTCTAGAAAAAATCAGTTCAACAAAGCAACATGTCTTTTCCTACAGCTAGATTGCTGAGTATGAATACCTTATACTTTGGTGGGGTCAATTGGATCAACCTCTTCACAACCCTAAATGCAATGCTTGCTAGGGGCAAGAGGATCAAGATCTAAAGAATATGGCAAATAAAATTCAAAACAAAAATATTAAAATATTGTGAAATGAGTAGATATACCTCAAAAAAGAAGAGAATACAAAATCAAGAAATACAGTTTTTCCATGGAGACCTCAAGGAGGGGAGGACCATCAGAAATAATAATTAAAATAAGTAAACCAGGTATTAAGTACATAACTAATTTTAATAGAGGCCCAGATTGATCTGCTTCACTCTGAGCAATAATATATATAGTGGAACTTAATTTGGAAGAGTACTTCATTCATGTCAACTGTCATGATCAGGTGAACAGAAACCCCAAAGTGATGGATGGCTGAGGATTTTGTTCAAAAACCGCAGAAGATGATTAGCAGAGGAGCTGTTTGGCAGATGCTAGTTGACCTGAGAAATTTGCCCAGGACAGAGCTTTCTTTTCTTCAGGGTCACATCCCAAATTCATTGGATTCCATGCATTGATATTATAAGTAATAACTATCTTGTTAAAATTGTTATATAATGATCGTCTAGTTTGACAGTTTCTTAACTGAACTATTCGAATCAACTTCAGTTAACTTTTGATAAGATATTGATACTACCTCCGTCCCAAAGCAAGTCTCTTACTTGCATTTTAGTACAGCCCAGAGTAAAGTTTTTACTTGTTTGGACATGTTTTTAGTGTTCAAAAGAGCCACTCTTTGCATAAAAACTCTTGCAAAATTTATGTTAATTCTCTCTCCTATATATCCTCCACCCACTTACTTATTAATTAACATTATTTTATTCATTTTCTTACTGCTTGTGCAAATTTTCCTCAAGAGTCAAATTTTGATTATTTTTGCTTTGGATAAGAAAAGTAAATATGAAGGAAAGAAGAAATGTACAAGTAAAATCGAATTTAATTCTATTTTTATTGAAAAGAGAAATGGAACAGATCAGTCTGGGGCAAGATTGGTCTGAACCACTTTGATCAACCCCAGTTTGAGTTTCGTGGGAAGAGCAGCAGATTTGCACATACTGATCTATGAGCAAAAGCTCATGGTCTCATGGACACCATTAAACCCCATACTGATATGATGAGATCAAGAATAGACCTTAAAAAAGGCGTGGGAGATCCAAGGTTGCAAGCCATAGAAATTTGTAAAGGAGACCAAAAACCTATAATCAATACACCTTGGTCCTATAAGCACATAACCTACAGCTAAAATTTGCATCATGTATTTCACATAAGCTAGTGTAGCGAAGTTGCCACGAAAAATATAAGTGACAGGAACAATAAAAAAAGAGCAACTCGTTCAAGCCATGAGTTCCTGCAGTCTCTCTTGACCATTAAACGAAGCACAGAAATATAGCTAAATGTCGAAAAAAATGTTGACAAATAAAAGAAAAAGAATTAAAGAACAACATTTTTACTGGTGAGTAAAGACTGTCCAATCATAACAATTAGAGCGAACTGTTCTTTACTGAGATTCTTATCATTCAAATGTCAAGAAAATCAAAAGACACTAGAAATACCTTAGGGCGAGTAAAACCTTGATCAAGAAAAACACCTCCAGTCATGATGTCAGCTTTTCCTTCAGAATTAGCTAGCTTTGAATTATTCTTTGTCACCAGATCCCTGGTTCTGAAGATATGATTCAACTGTAGAGCATTTCTATGAATCAGTGACTTAACATTGCAGCCCACCTTTGAATGGTAGTCCTGATTAAAACCCAGTCTAAAATGTGTAGTACCAACAGAAACAGAAACAGAAAGATATACATACACAATGTGTGACATAAGCATCCATGACATATGGGTCCTCTTTAGGACCTTTAAGATAAAATGGTTTCTTGTTGTGATGCAATATATCACGGTAGCTATCATCTACAAAGCAGTAAAACACATTCCGCTGTCAGTAAAAGCAGGTGCTGATTCCCATCCCAAATATAACCATGTTGAATAACCGGCAATTAAGAAAACAACAGGAACTTTAAGCACAACTAAACAGCAACAAGACAAAGCATCACATAATCATGAGAATGCTTTAGAGGAGAAATGTAAGTCAGGGAACATTCTATACAGTGCTTCAGCATTAGGTTATAAGTGTACGTAATGGTTTGAAAGACGGTGTTAACAGAAAGTGCTGTAAAATGTCATCGTATTCATGCCACTGGAGTAGAAGTTTTCCGAGCAAGGAAGCATTCTCTTGCATCAAGTAGGCAAACAATATTAGTGCCTAGAGAGATTTGGGATAATATACAGCAGAAAATTAAGATACTGAAATTCCAACAGTCCCAGTTCGGTATCTACACACCACACAATGTGGGAACTGGTACAGGATACACGTAAACATGTAAATCATTGGGATTGAGAGGGACAATTTGCCTTCTCAACCAAAAAAGTGTCAAGCAAGATGCACACAAGCAGATAGGAGGGGAGAAATGATAACGTCCACACTGAACACTAGGTGCCTGATAAAACTAGTCCCACCTCCCAGAAATACTGTGCGCAAATGGAAGACCAAAAGCACTTCTAAAATGTTGACCAAGCTTACATGTCTTAAGTCATTCCATTAAATTTCTAAAGCCACAAATTCAAAGAAAGTTTCAGGACATATCAAAACCACAAAAAATTAACACCAAAAAGTAATAACATAGATTACAAGTGAAATTAGAGTTAATAGATCACTTACAAATGGAGAAAAAATATCTCTGCTTAGTCAAATGAATATCACTTACTCCAGATCCCTTATAGACATCTAACAAATGCTTAAACAATCTTGGCTTCAGGCCAAAACCTGAATTCAGGCCGGTATCCTGCATGCAGAGTCATGAGGTTGCAATTAGATACTAGGTGAATTACTTTGCTTTTCAATTACTAATAAAGAATACTAAATTTTGGATCATCAACATCAGGATCAAATCAGTCAAAATAAACCAAGCAGTTTTCTTCTCTATAGCAGTCAGAATCCCAGTTATGTCACCTTAGTCGGTTAAGACACATAACTTATTAATATTCAAATACACCATATCCTTCTCAACTGTCTCTTTCCAAGTCTCTTTAGGCCGCACTCTTCCTCTTATATTTATTTTAGTGGTTTGCGTTGTTCTACACATCATACCAGGGCTTCTAATGGTCTCCTACGTATATGTCCAAACAATTAGTCAAATTCATAAATAAATTGATGTTATATTTTCCACTTATATAATTCAAATGAGAATTGTAAGCCAATAAATGAATTACAATCACCAGCATTTAAAAAGAACAAGAAACTCTATATGTAGAGGTCATTGTTTCTACTCTCATTGTCCCAACAAAAATGGCACAATTTCCTTTTTCATCTGTCCCAGCAAAAATGGCACAATTTCCTTTTTCATCTGTCCCAGCAAAAATGACATGATTTGAAAATTACCCAAAATGACAGAATGTGTTGTTAAATTCCCACAATGTCATTTTTAAAGATTGTGCCTACTCTTTTCCCAAAATATCCCTACTTTTCCACAACTATTCCCTATCACATCAGCTTGCATAAAAGAGCGAGCCAAAAGGGGTTCCACCATTTCTGGCAAGACGATGGGAGTATTATAATAAGTATCTTAATAAAATAAATGTGATTTGTCTCAACAATAAATGAGGCAACGAACTCAATAATAAATTATTGTCTATACTTGTTAAAAATACATTTTATAGCATGTGTAAGATTAACTAGCTGTGGAAAAATTGATGGTGGAGATTGATATGTATCAACCACTTGCCTAAGCACAAAATGATAAAGGATCAGTTTGAATGTAGTAACTAGTTGAATCAATTAAAAAATGCAACCTCCATAAAGAAGTCTAATAAAACTTGGCAAAGAGAAAAATTCAAAAAGATACCAATATAATACTGAAAAAGCTGAATCTGATTTTGCAATAATAGAACTTAAACCTGATCGATTCAGTCTAGTTGAGTTTTTTTTATTAGAGCAGTAGTATTCATATATCTGATATTAGTAGAACAATAAGACATTATATGTATGCATTAAGTCACGTGTAATGTATATATATGATCCTAGAAGAGGACTACCTTCAGGAAACACTTTCTCGTTCCTCTCCACTTGCAATTGGGTGCATCAAAAACAGGAACCTCCCATTCATATTTACATTTTCTCTTCAATAGGGTGTCAATCTCTGCTTGTGATAGTTTGTATTCCAAGTGGCCCCTAAAGGCACTACAAGTATTGCAACAATATTAAATCAGGATAGGAAGGTTTGCATTTTATTTCTTTTTACTATATATATTGAAAGCATACAGTGGTATAAAAGACAATGTATGCCAGTTCACCAATCGTGGCAGTTACTGGCATTAATGCGGGTTCGGCAAGTGCCACCCCATAATTGAACCCATATTTGAAATGAAACATCAGTATGCAAAATTCGAAAAGCAAAGAAAAGAGTAGAATGAGTTTCTAACATATACTGGGAACAGCAGTCACCACCACTTCATAAACTAAGAGAAGTGACAAAATAACTTTCAAGTGCCAACGATACATTTATAAACTAATATAGTTCTTATTCAATCCACCTTTTGTCTTAATATGCTTAGTGTACCTTGAACCAAAAAGAATAGTTTGAGATGAAAAGGCAAGAACTGCAACGATAGAGACAAAAGATTACAATATCTAAAGATCTTTTTAACTTGTCCAGTTATTCCAACACTTTGCTTCCACAACTAAAATTTAAAATTATTTCTGAATGTTAATAGATACTTTCTCGTGAGTAATGTAAGGGTGTGTATTTACAGGGGCACGCATTGGCAAAGACAATTTACACAACTATAGTCCATACCAATGCTGGTAGAGGGGAAAAATACCAGTGAGAAGTAGAAAATTAACATCAACAAAAAAAAGAGCAAAAAAGGGTAGAAGGGTGGCAGATAAGATGAGTGTTCTACAAAATAACGAGAAGAAAAGGAGTAATAGTAACAATAGGAAAACCCAAGCACGCAATAAACCAGTAGTAAGCAAGCTTAAACCTTGTGCTCAGACATGCGTCAGTAGTGGATTCTGAAGCTGCTCTAAGGTTATGCTCTTCATCCATGTCAGAATCATCAATCTCTTCATCATCTGACTGAGAAAATTCACTATTCTCATCAGAGCCTACGAATGTGGATCCTTCTAATCCATTTTTTGCTTCGATTTTTAATGCAGAATCTTCACCGCTCCCTAATTAGAGGATAATGAGAAACATCAAAGGTCAGAAATAGACAACGGGACCAACATATCTCATAACTTTGACATGATAACATTAACGTCTCACTAGTTCACTCAATTTGAGATTTTGCAATTTTTCCAGTTTCAGAGCATGTTTGCTCTTTGCAAACTGGTTTATATAACTAGTTTCAGCACAAACCATAAGACACTAAAACAAAGTAACATGAGACAATTCATCAGTTAGCTTCTATCAGCAAATGCCTATACCTCGAACACTATAAAAATAATCATAGTTACATTGCAATCTCGAGTTATCTAGCATAAAAACTAAACTTTAATACTAGGAAAACCCTGAACAACGAACTATCTTGACGAGTTGCAACGATCCAAGACGCCTAAGTTCACTGAAGGAATTTTTTTAAAGAATATTTATGATAGGCAAGCTTAACAAGAAAGAATCAAAGAATACAAATTGTCTAATGAATGCGTAAAAATCTGATTGTACATGCCCATAGCCATACCATTCTCAAGGTCCTCTTCTTCATCACTACTATCTTCAGCATCATTTTCGCCTTCCTCCTCTCTCTTCCTGCTCACGGTCAAATAATTACAGTAAAGCAAACCAAATTGTAGAAAATCATTAAGAATGAGCGACATTGTTACCTTCTCTTCAAAGCGCGGGCGAGGGCTTTACTCTTGGAACCCAGTTTGGACAGCAAGTTGTCATACATGGTGGGGGCCAGCTCTTCCTCGGAGCTCCCTTGGGACCAATCCTCTGCACGGAATGGAATGTTTCGAGGAAATTAAGCATGTTCATTTCACATCTCAGAAAGAAGGCATGAACAATGTAATGTAAGTGTAACCAACCTGGTTCAATTTCTGGTGGTTTGTCCTGGGTTGGTTTCCTCTTGAAGAATTTCTTGGAGCGCTTAGGCATCTTTGAAGTATTGGGCCGTTTCATTGCTACTGTGCGGTATTAGAAGAAGCCGAGAAACACGGCTGCGAGTGTCAGAGGGAGGAGCCAGTCGACTGGGGTTTTAAGGAGGAATGGCGGTGTGGTCTTGGGTTTTAGAAGAAGAAGAGGAAGCTTTGGGTCTACAAAATATGAGGTTACGGCTGTATACGCTATGTATTTTACTGGTTTACGCCCTAATACGTATATATATATATATATATATGTATAATACTAATATTAAATTTTCAAAATAAAACAAAAATTAAAAACAAAAAAAATAACCACCGCCACCACTGACGCAGTGCGCCACCACCCCTGCCGCTGTACGCCACCACCTTCTTCTCTTCTTCTTCGTCTTCTCCAGCGGTCTCGCCACCGCTACCACCGTGCCTCCTTCTTCCTCAGCTCCACCTGCCGACGTCCCTCGTCCCTAGCAAAACCCTAGCCCCGCCGTCCCTCCTCCTTCGTCCCCGTCGAGTGAAACCCTAGCCCCGCCGAGAGGAGAACGGTGGAGAAGCGGGAGAGGAGAAAGGCTCATGAAGCGGCGGAGAAGCGGCGGTAGAGAAGCGGGAAGTGGCGGAGCACGGACCGGGTCAGGCGGAGAACCGGGTCAGTGAATTGGGGCAGAGAACCGGATGAGGAGAGCGGGAGGAGAAGGAGAAGAAGAAGGAGAAGGAAAGCGGGAGGAGAAGAAGAAGGAGAAGAAAAAGGAGAAGGAGAGCGGGAGGAGAAGAAGAAGGAGAAGGAGAGCGGGAGGAGGAGAACAGGAGGAGAAGGAGAGCGGGAGGAGGAGAACGGGAGGAGAAGGAGACGAAGAAGGAGAAGGAGAAGGAGAGCGGGAGAGGAGGAGGAGAACGGGAGGAGAAGGAGAATGAGAGAAGGGGAGGAGGTGGTGGCGGCGGAGCCGCACGAAGAAGAAGGTGGCGCACGGAGGAGACGGCGGCGGCGGCAGCAGGTTTAATTAAATTAATAATTAATTTTATTTAATATTAATTAATTTAAATTATTTAAATTAAATTAAAAATTAATATTGTATATCAAATAGTATAAATATAGGGCGTAATCAAGTAAAATACAGGCGTGATATAGCAATTCACAAATCTAAAGGCAAAGTATTCGGACAATTTTAATACTCCTTCCGTTCATGGGAATCTGTACACTTTCCTTAAAGGAATGTCCCAGGCAAATCTCCACTATTTTTGCTTCTTTTCCCATTTTGCAAAAAAAAAAAGGCCTAAATTTTCCAAACTACCCCCAGCCTATTTTTAGTTCTACAAATAGCCCAAAATTACTTATCCTAATTGGTCCAAATCCATTCAACTAAACTCATTTACAACTTAACTAATCCACCTAAATTCCTAAAACCTTATTCAGATGTTTAACCCACCCTTCCATCTTCCCAACCATTTTCCCGTTCAAATTAAAGTTCATTCCAGATCTTATCTCTTCCCCCACCGACAGTAATGCCCAATGAATGCTTCTTAGTGAATGTAAAAAGTTGCGGCCTCTTTATTTCTTCCAAAACTTTCCCATGCCTCAATCAATTCCTTTGTCTTCCTCTCAGACGCTCCTCTTTGTCTTCCTTTAACTCGTGAAACCTTAGTTCATACTTTTGACCATCGCCCCCTACTTTTGTTGCGATTTTCACCTGTTCTTGTTAGATCCGTTCTATTTCATCCATCTTCCCCCTATTGTCGCTGAGATTTTGATAAGTTTGGAATGTCTTTTCAGACCAATTCCTCTGGTCAATCATGCGGGGGTTGTTTGTTGTGCTATGTTTTCGATACATATAGTAAATCGGAGTTTGTCCCCGAGACGGAGATGGATGATGCCACCTCCACCTAGAGGTCTGACGCAACCCTCGGGGAAATGGTGGTCCACAACCACTGTGAAAGCCTTTCCACTCCAGATCCGGTGGAATCTAGTGTCGTTGAGCCTCGAGTTGATGTTAAATCTCCCACCGGCGACTTGCATGGTGATAAAGTTGTTGAAACGCGCCATGATAAGCACGATTTGGTGCCTTCCAGCCAAAAAATCACCGGTGGTGAAGGTTCGGGGCCCGTTGTCAAGGCAACGCACTTCCCCTGGGACACTAATGTTCCAGACGACCCGGAGGACACCATGTATGGCAGCAACCAGATGCTTTATCCGTTATATCCTTGGTTGAGGGAGGAGCGCAATGCCAGGCGGCGCAAACCCTAAATCCAGTGGCATTTCTTCAAATAAAGGCCTAAAAAAAATATGTCCTCAAGTTCATATTATTAGGGTTTAATTGATTTTAGCCTTGTTGTTGTGGATGGTTTAGTTTTGTCCCTGATTCTAACTTTTGTGTTCTCTGCTTGCATATTCTGACCAATATACTTGCTTCGAAGTCCGTTGACGGGTCTGGTCCATGGTAGAAGAAATAACCACGAAAAAAGATAAGTTCTTAATTCTTGATTGTTAGGGTTTGTATGATTATTGTTACATATGTGTTGATGGTGTGACTGTTTCCATAATGTTAGCATTTGTGTTCTCTGCCTGATTTGCAGACCAATACTGATGAATCCATGTTCGTTGACTGTTCTATGACAGTAAACGAAAAAAGAAATACAAAGAAATGGGATAAAAACTAGGCTCATATTCCTTTAATTGATTACAAGTACTGAAGAAAAAGTAAGTCTTCCAATGAGGTGACATCGTTCCTTCCTTGTTGGTACCTTTTTACATGTTATGTACGAGCAGTGGCTCGATGATATA
Source organism: Rubia yunnanensis (assembly GCA_037428765.1). Lineage (NCBI taxonomy): Eukaryota > Viridiplantae > Streptophyta > Magnoliopsida > Gentianales > Rubiaceae > Rubia > Rubia yunnanensis. The sequence continues at coordinate 40,149,300 of CM075061.1, read as the reverse complement.
TTTGTGATATTACTGCCTACATTTTCAGCAGATTTTAGTGTAACAAGTATGCATATTTATGTGTGAGAACCCCTGATTGCTTCAGGGGTTCGAGGATATATGTGAATCTGTGTTTAAAACCTGATTGAAGTTGTGCATCTTCTCTGAATGTTGCTGATTTGTTAAAGCCTGAGTGTTGTTGAGCATCTTGTACCTCTGTTATCTATTTGAATGAGTGATGTTCACTCCTTCGTAATGTTGGCAGTGGGTGTTCTGTTTGAATGGAAAGTGCAGTAATGTTGTTGTTGCCTTTATATTGAAACACGAGTGACTTTGAGCATCTTCTTTGATTGTTGCCCCTATGACTGTTGTCTATTTGAATATGTGTTGTTCATTCCTTTGTAATGTCGGCAGTGAATGTTCTGTTTGAATGGAAAGTGCAGTAATGCTTTTGCTGCCTCTCTACTGAAACTTGAGTACATTTGAGCATCTTCTCTGACTGTTGCCCCTTTTATATATGTTGGTCTCTGGTTTGTAATTGGGTCTTGAGTTTGAATACAAAGTGTGGAACCTTCTAGTGTAGCCTTCAATTTGAAACCTGAGTAACATTAATCATCTTCCATGATTGTTACCTGGCTGTAATATGGTCATATGAGGTAATAACTGAATATGAAAAAGAAGATAATGCATGTAAAATAAAAGGTTAAATTTCATTAACAAAATGAACATTTAACCTGGGTTGGTCTCAGAACATCCCATTTACACCAAAAGTGGGATGTTCTTGGCTTGCAAAATATGTCATTACACCAACCCCCAAAATTTTTACAATTTTGCATCTAAGGTATATAACCAAAGGCAGGCATAAGCGGCAACACAATTTCATCTACTGCCCCTTTAGTGATTAGATACTCAATGATACCCCTTACATCCTCCTTACTTACTTGTAGTGATCTTGGCAAAGTTTCTTCCCTTATGTGTTTGTCCTTGCTCATGTGAGGAATCTTGTAGTTGTTTGACCCACGTGCTTCCAGTATTTCTATCATTGATAGTTGATGTGTGAGAAACACCTTGTTCAAAGTAACTACACCTTCCCTTTCGTATGTTGATTGCACTGCTGCCATTAACTCCTCCACACTAAATGATGTCTATTGTTGTAAGCTTTGAATGTAGTTGAAAAATCCTAAGTCTAGGATGTTACAGTCGGGTGAGTTTGCTGGTTGGCTGACTAAGTGTATGGTAAAACCATCTGATTCAGCTACTGCCCTGAAATCTGGATCATGGTTGAATATGTGTGGCTTTGCATTGTCTTGCTGAATCTGTATGAATTTTCCCAATATGTGTGATGGCTACCTTGCCTTGACTGTTGGGATGACTTATGTGATTAGCTTCTCTCTTGTGACATATCTTGTGATCTTTGGCTCTAGAGCCTTTTCCACTGTCCATGCTGGTCTGTTCTTGCTGTTATTGATTGCTGCCTGATCTAGAACAAATATAAATATGCCTAGTTTACCATCAAATAATAGTTGACCATCTTCCCCCATACAAGTCTGCTAACCGCACATATAAACATTAACTTTGGGATATGTGACTTGTGTTTAGCTATGGGATACGACTCCGGTTCATCCGAGGCCAGCAGGTACCTCACGGTTTCTTGGCTTAAATAAAACTATTTCTCATCTAAGTGTATGACACGGTCCATTGATCTGAATCTTAGTTCGGGATCTAGCCTTTCTAAAACGAACCACATACGTGATACCTTGTTGTATTCTGTGAGAGCTGGTTTGATGTTCTTTGTATAGCTTTTTATCACCTTGGATGCCACTGCCTGTTGAACACTACTCTTCCCTATTCTTAGTGCTTTTATTGTTCCCTTAATTGTGTGCCTCTTCAATGCAGGCAATGCTTTCAAATCATCAAGCTTGATTTCTTTCTTGTTCTTCAGAAGGTGCCCCGTCATCCGATGACGCAAGTCAAGAGGTCTTCCTTGTGACTCAAAAAAGGTTATTACCCAATTCATGTAACTCAAAAATTTTACTCCCTTTGTCCCATTTAGAACTACAGAGAGAAAATTGAACAAAATATTTAATCTATGCAAAATGTCAAAATTGCCCTTACTGGCCCAGTAGACTTCTTCTTCCCAATCTGTGATTCAACACATCCATGGATCCCAATCTCCTGAGTTTCATTTTCCTCATGCTTCCCAATCTCCCGAGTTCCGGATGCCATCGCCGGATTTTAAAATTCTCTTCTTTCATCGCCCGATGTACGCATCCATGGATCCACTTCTTACTAGAATGATTTGGTCTCAAACGACCCAGAGATGAATCCCTGGCCACCCCATCTTTCAGATTAAAAAATGGTGGATTGTCGTTGAAAGTCGTCGACGAGGGTTTTGTCAACGCTGAAATGAATCGCAACATGGGTTTCGATTTTGGTGGGTTTAGATTTTGGTGAATTCTGATTGAGGGTTTAGATTTTAGATACGATTTAGGATTTAATTTGGATTCAATTGAGGGTTTTGATTTTGGTTGTGTATGTGAAATTGGTGCGATGGGTAATGTGGCGGTGATAGTCGTGTGGTGAAGGTTGTGGCGGTGGTGGTGGTGGTGAAGGTGTGGTGGTGGTGTTGTGGTGAAGGAGGTGGTGGTGGTGGTGAAGGAGGTGGTGGTGGTGGTGGTGGTGAAGGTGGTGGTTGTGGTGCTGTGGTAGTGGTGTTGTGGTGGTGGTGGTGGTAGTGGTGGTGTTTTAGGTATTTTAATTTATTTTATAAATACTAAGGATAAATATATATTTTTGCTGGTTATAATTTCCTAAAATAGAAAGTGTGCAGCTTTGTCTGGGATAGACTTAAATGGAAAATGTGCAGCTTGAATTGGGACGGAAGGAGTATCTTCATTTATTTTAATTTCCACTTTAAACCTTGATTTTTCCATAACTTATGGAAATACCGTATTTCAAGAGACGGACTCAAATCTAAATACATATTGAGAATTCCTAAATGCAGGTAAACTTAATGAAGATTTACTATATTACCCTTAATTAGTTTTATTAGTTTTAATCGTAATCAAATTTTGATTATTTAACTTCATTCCTCGTCAATAATCATTATTCAAGATCAATCCATAATAAAGATTATAATTACATAAACACATTAAATTATATTACCTTAAGAATTCATGATCAAATTTAGTGCACAAACAGAGAAGTTCCACAGTCGTGACGAGGGCGGCTATCCCCCCTCCTCCTCGTCCGTATCCTATTTCGAGAAGAAGTCAGAGAAGATTCTGAAGTCGTCCTCTCCATCGTCTCCACTCGTCTGTCGTCGTCATCCACGATAGTCGGGAGAAGCCAATCTACAAGGTCCTTGGTGAAGGCAAACCTGAAGATGTGTTCTTATGAAGGAACAAGAAGATTTCTGTCGTGACTCTTGGTGGGGTGATGCTAGTGTGGGTTTTGTTTTAGTTTATGGAGTACTACCTGCTGACTCAAAGTGCCATATTCTAATTCTTGTTCTAGCCATGTCGTTCATGTAGACGAATGCTACGACTTTCATTAACAAATCTCCTCCACGAATTTCAGAAGTTCATCTAGCAAAGGAGCCATTTGTTCAGACTGTTGTTGTCCTGAGAGCTGAGATTAATAGTGCTCTTGATATGTTGCATGAAATTGCTTCCGGAAGGGACTTGAGGAAGTTTTTAATCATTATTGTTGGGATTTGGTTCTTCTCCATCCTTGGCACTTGCTGCAATTTCTTGACTCTGTTCTATAAAATATTTGTCTGGCTGCACACCATACCCATTATGTATGAGAAGTATGATGACAAGGTCGATCATTACATAGAAAAAGGCAATGATTGAGATCCAGAAGCAATATGCCGTGATCCCTAGATCTTTGAAGAACAAGAGGAGAGATTGAGAGTGTAATGCAATATGCCATTGGCTTACTGTCTTAGGCCTCTTGACACACAATTTGTTGTTGATTGAAATGAATCTTTACGTCTAGGATTGCTTTACTCTTAATTTAGTCTACATAAGTTATCATTGCAAGTATTAAGTGTAGAAAATTTCCTTTGGAGTGTCTTGTTAACATTAGATGCTGCAGTTATCTTAACCTTTTTGAATTTAGAAATTTCTTCTATAAATGCTCTTCTATAGGAAATGTATTTTGTTTTGGGATTGAGAATTTAATATTTTGTCAGGAATACGAATTTGTATAAAATTATGAGGTAACTGATAAAATTTATTGAGATTATAGAGAAATATTTTAGGAATTAGAATTTGTTTAGAACTAAAATTAAATAGTTGAAAACATTTTCTAAATGCGGGTCCTAAACTCCTAAATGCAGGTAATAGTGATAATATAATGATATAAATAAATTTACCTGCATTTAAAAATTCTCAACCTGCTATTTAGATTTGCACAGAGGAAATAATAAAAACTAGGAACGCATGATCCAAAATTAAGAAAATATTGTCCTTTTCAGGGTATGTGTTATTTTCGTCCATTTAATCTTCAATTCTACAACAAATTTTTTTATTTTATACCAACTAACTAGATGAAGTTAAAACTTCTTGAAATATCGTATTTCCATAAATGTATGAAAAGACGTGGTTTAATTAGAATAATAAAAGATAAAATGTTTTAGTTGCAATGCTAAAAGATTATTATGCAACGTGTAGTAGTTATAAAGTTTATAACCCAATTGATTCAACCCGAAAATTTTATCTTCATTTCTTTTAATTTGCACTTTAAATCTTGATTTTTCCATGACTTATGGAAATACCGTCTTTCAAGAGACGGACTCTTAGATGGATCGTTTTGTAATTGATATAAGACAAAGTCTTAGGTGAGACCGTCTCGCTGCGAGACCAATGTGCAATATAATGAAGTTTAATTAGATATAGGTTTCCAAATATAATTAAAAAAAGTTTGGAAGATGAATGAGGGATTTAGGTGCAAATACCACTTTTTGGAGGGTGCTGGGCATAAATAATTGGGGAATTAATGATTCCGGGTCATAAGAATCTCGCAGATCTAGATCCGGATCAGAGAAATTTGCGAATTAGTTTTTTTTTCCCATTTTCGCGCAATGCGCGAGTTTTTACTACCAGACTTGATGTTTTATTTTAAGTACTAGATATTTTAACCAAACCTTGTGATGTTATTTCATAATTCTTTCTTTCCACGAAAATGGTGTGCTTTAAAGTTAAATTTTGATCTTTTAATGTAAATCTTGTGTTTACTTATTAAATATTTGACACTTTATACATTTAACACTAACTAGTGAGATTTTATTATAAAATTTTATTTTTGAATTAAAAATTCATTTTGATTGACATAAAGTCTTTCTAGGTGATGTTTTAAGAGTTAATTTTGATTTTTTCCCCCGAATAATAGATTCTTAATTAAAGCATGCTTTGATGTTTCAAATGGGTGGATTGATTTTTTGAATTTCAATATTGATATTTTATTTTATTTTTCAATATCAGTGTCATATTTTGGTGTCACATTTTAAATTAAAATGTGTTTTATATGTTGTATATTTTTAAATATTTTGATTGGATGTATTTTACTTTTTCATTTGATGTTTACACTATTTATTTTGATGCGTATTTTTACAAATTTATTTCGTTAGATATTTTGTTAATATAATATGGCGTGTATATATTTCAACTTGATGTATACTTTTTAATATTTTTATTCAATGTTTAATATTTCTAGTTTGATGTTTATTTAACATGTGTAATGTACATGAAGACTCCTTAGACCATTTTTTTAATTCCTGTGAGTTTGCAGTGGATGTCTGGAAAATAGTTCATCAATTTATGGGAATTAGGGATAGAGTTTTCCCATCCATATGGGAGAGATTATCATGCTACATTACTTTCCCTACCCTAAGTTCATTACATTCAACTATTGTCCGAACTGCAGCTGTATTTACATGTTGGAATCTGTGGAAGATGAGGAATAAATTTTTATTTGATTCTATCAAGCCTTCCACAGTTCTAGTTCTTCATCAAATTAGGGATCAGATTTTTCATTCTTTTTGTGCTAAACCTGTTTTCATTGTCTCTCCTATTGACTTGAGTATTGCGGACCACTCTTTCTTGCCTCTGATTAAACCTTCTCCAAAGCCTAAAATTATTAAAATTGCATGGGAAAGGCCCTGTTCAGGTTTTAAGTTCAATATAGATGCTTCATGGTGCTGCAATACTAATATGTGTGGGATTGGATTAATAATTAGGGACAGTAAAGGTAGTTTCAGGGGGGCCTACACTAAATATACTAATGCTTTCTCCCCTCTTGAAGCTGAACTGAAGGCAATTAAGTTTGCTATTCAAGAATCTACTGATTACTCCTCACCTGTTTGCTTTGAATCTGATTGCCTCAGTGCTGTACTTTTTGCTAATGACCCCCAGAGAGCTCACTGGAAATTGTTCAATTTATCTGATGAGATTCACCAATCTTTGGGTGTTATTAAACTGGTGCACATTTATAGACAGGCAAATCTTGTGGCTCATACTCTTGCAAAAAATTGTCTGCAATCTAAGACCAACTCTTCCTTTCACAGATTCTCCGTGCTCTCTAACTCGGTCCAGGGACTTATTAGACTTGACCAAATTGGTACTCCTTCTTTACGGATGGTTAACTAGATCTGATGCTACTGATATTTACTCATTTCATGCAGGTTCATACAATTCATGATTTTCAATGCTCCTTGTGTTGTGATAGTGTGGCTCCAGACTACATGGGGTTTCTGATCCTTTGGGAGCTTTCTGGCCTTCCTCAATTGCTGTTCACTAGGGTCTTCAGCTTCAATGTGATGCCTCACAAGATGGATAGACACATGGATAGAGTGCACGGGTGCTGCCTGGTTTTCTTTCGGACTGTGGCAGCATGCTCATGCTCAGGATAGTAGGTGCTCAGGATGATTTCTCGGGCTTCACTGATACGGCTGTCTCAAATGGCAACTCTTTGTCTTTCACAACCATTCATCTACAACTCTATGCTAATTCATAGATTTTGGTTATTAGTTGAGGATAAACTCCATTAGGCTTTGGGGATGATTCTGACTGTCCTGTGTTTCGTTAATTCGACTCACTAACAAGTTCGATGATTTCTTACATGGCCTAATAGTTTTTGTAATCCTATAACTATCATCCATATTACTTTCATTCTTTTGGAAGCAACTACTGTTGCTTCAAGAGCATAATGCTCACTCTTGTATATTTCGACTAAGCTATGGCTTCATCTTTTAAATTCTGTTTATGTTAATAAAAAAAAAATTCAATGTTTAATATTTCTAGTTTGATGTTTATTTAACATGAAGTGTATTTCTTACTTTTGAATTTGGTGTTTAAATATTTTTATTTTTATATTTATTTTAGTGCTATAATTTGATGTTTAATTATATAATTTTAATGTAAATTTTAATATTATTATTTTAATTTGATGTTTGACTATTTAATTTTTATGATATTTTGAGAACTTTTATTTCAATGTTTTACATTTTTTATTTTATTTTTTTATAATATTCACTTGATTTTAACAATTATTAATATGACGTACTTCAAATATTTAAATTTAAGTTTGAGACACTAAGCCCAAACACAAATTAAGCTCACTAAACTGACCCAAAACAACACACCAAATGGCTGATATTCGACCCAAATTTGTAGCCACCGGGAAACGTCCCTAATTCGATGAACCGGTGGCGAATTACCATCTCCTTTGCATTACCAGTAGTTGTGTAACGTTCAGTGTCGCGTCTGTTCTTCTGTTGGAGAACCAAAAAACCCTTCATGGTGGTGATAGATGACGACGGTGAACATCATCCAACCGGAGCCGCGAACCTCAGCCATGATTCTCACCTCCATCGAAAATATCGTGCACCCCGCCAGACGATTCAAATCGGGAAAGAGAGACGAATTGCAGCGACAATGGCTATGCCTACTGCGTTTTTCTAGGCAACAGTGAAACTCCACCGGGGAAGAGAGATGGATTGCAACGGTTTCGCCAAGGAAGAAGGCCGGTGGCGAGGGTTTCTGATTTTCGTAAAGAAATTGCAGATTGGTCCTTGACGTTCTACTTGCCTTTGACAAAAGACCCCAGAATTAGAAGTATTTCTAAATTAACCCCCTAATCTAAAATATCTCAACATATATTTATTTTAATATACTATTTATCCCCGATCTTACCATGAGACGGTCTGGAGATAGACTATTAATAAAATTATTGTGATGATTTAATGTTTATTCTTTATTATTGCAATTGGATTTCTATGATTTTGAAAAGCTCTACACATGTATCACAATGTAATAAATTACTATAATTCGAAAATGAGACTTTTCATGATTGGTGTAATCATTAATCAGTCTTATAGGAGACTTGATCAAACTTAAATAAATTGAAATTAAGTGCAGTGAAGAATAATAATAGTGAAACTAAACCATACTGAATTTTATCTAATCTCAAGCATCATATAATAAAATTGTTTGCTTTATGTTTGTCAACCGGGGATATTTGAGTGGTTTTAACTAACCTAAACCCAAGTTGTCTAAAAATAACATACTAATATTTTAATATGTTATTGATTTTAATTATTCACTATATATAATCAATCATAACTTGATATATATATAACACTTCTAAAGATATATTTAAAATTATAAACATCCTATTGTACTATATCTATATATAGATCGCTGATAATAAATCCAAAGATTCATATAATTTGAAATAACAAAATGTTCGGATTTTTTTGTATACAATGAGTACTTTTGATATAAATATGTATACATATTATTTATTTCTTTATACATGACAAAATCTTGTTTTAGATCGACTAACTATAAAATGAAGACATTTTATGATTGGGTGGAAGGTATAGAGGAACTCAGGCACTCCAAAAAACATGGAAATCCCAATCTCTCATACGCTCCTCGTCGCCTTGGCTTCGCCGTCGCCGCCACCATGGCGGGGCTGACACCACCACCACCATTCCTAACCTATGCTAACATAGTCTCCAATACTTCCACCCGATCTGATTCACTTAATCCACCCACTGATAGATCTTTCTTCAATCCAAAACCCATTGTTGAGCATCTTGGAGAACTAGGGCTTGAACTTTCTGACGAAGAATGCGATAAGTTAGAGGCTCCACTAAAATGGTCTCTAATAGGAAAGTTTTCAAGAGCTTGGCCAACGATGGATAAATTACGCAAAGATTTTCACACAGCGGGCTTCAAAGGATCTGCGGAGATTCATCTATTGGATTGGAGGCAGGTTTTGATCAACTATGCTCTGCCAGAGGACTACTACAGGTGCTGGCTATACAAGGTTTGGAGCTCTGGTTCCTATTCTATTTGTATGGTCAAATGGGAACTGATTTTCAATCCTGATTCAGTCTCTGATCGTGCCAATATGGGTCGCTTGTTATTGTCTTCCACAACAGTTCTTTGATTACGATGCAATGATGAACATTTGAAATCTGATCGGTACTCCAGTCAAAGTAGATCAGGGCACTCTCAATCGAACATGTTCACTCTCAATCTAAAGGATCTACATCTCAGCAGCAGGATGATCAGGATCATCTATATATACAGAAACATGAGGACGAGACAACTGTAGAAAACATTCAGACTACATAGGTAAGCTCAGGTATGAACCTTTCTAACTCTACAACATTGCTTGGATTACAGTCAGAAATTAACAAAGGGGATAAGCAGTTGATAGATAACATGTCTCTAAGTTCTAAGATGCAATGGTTTAAAGATAGAATATCTAAACAACAAGAGGGGGATATAATTTTAGAACCTACCATGCTAGCTCAGAATAGATTTGACAGATTAATATTAGAGGCTAGTGAGAGTATGGAAGAGGAATCTGTGGAATCTTTAATGCAAAGTAAAACTCAGAAGAATAAAAAAAACATTACACAAGCTTTCCAAAAATTGTACTTACAAGATCTCAGGCTGATTCTAAATCAATAATTTATTATGGGATCTTCAACATATGTGTTTGGAATGTAAGAGGGGTTAAGAATGAGAGAGCTCAGATCAAGTTAAGAACATAAAAAGGAAAAAAAACAACATCCCTTTATTTTCTTTACTTGAGCATATGTTAAAATCTGACCAATTGCAATCTACTGCTTTTAAGTTGGGTTTTAATACTTTCTACAGTGATCCAAGGGATAAAAATATAGATATTCTGGATTTATGCTATTATTGTCTCCATTATTTCAGTCCACGATCAATTTGTTTTTACTGAAATTAAGCATGTTTCATTATCTTGTCCATGGACTGCTACTTTCATTTATGCTAGACATAACCGTATAACAAGATATCCTCTTTGGTCTAGCTTATGACAATGTTGTGTTGGGCCTGTAATGATGATAGGTGATTTTAATGTAATCAGAGAACCTAGTGAGTATCTTGGTCAATCTTCACCTAATATTAACTGCATGAAAGATTTTAATGTCTACATTAAACAAAATTAATTGCTTGAATTTCCATCAGTAGGAAATCAATTCACCTGGGCAGGATTAAGAGAATTAGGTAATGTTTGGGAGAGGTTAGATAGGGGACTAGCTAGTATTGGTTTTCTAAAACTTTTCCCTAACACTAGCACCAGAGTGAAAGCTAGGCACCCATCTGACCATTCTTCTCTACTTGTTTCCATAGCTAATCTGAACTTGGCCTCATGGCCAAAATCTTTTAGGTTTCAATCTTTCTGGTTAATGCATGAATCTTTTCTGGAATTGGTAAAACAAAACTGGAATAGTGAATGCTCTGACTTTGGCATGAAAAGATTTTTTACAAAACTAAGAAGATTAAAAATAGCTCTTAAAGACTGGAACAAAAATGTATTTGGAAATGTACATGATAGAGTTAAAGAGGCAGAAGAAAAGGTTTTGCAAATGGAAATAAATTTGCAAGAAAATAAAGATGGAATTGATAGATCTGAACTTCAAAAAGCTCAGGCTGAACTAACTCTAGCATTAAAAAGAGAAGAGGTTTTTTGGAAAAAAAATTCTAGGATCAAATGGCTTAAAGATGGAGATTCTAATACTAAAATTTTCCATGCATCTATTAAGTCTAAACAAGCCAGGAAAACAATTTCAGAAATGAAGAATGCACAAAATCAATGGATTAAGAACCCTGATGAAATTGGAGCTGAAGTTGTGAGATTCTTTTCTGATTTTATAACTGATGGAAATACTAACGTAAATGGTCTAGGAACTGTTTCAATGCTACAATATATTCCCCAGCTGGTCTCTGATAAGATGAATGTAGACTTGATGGCAGCAGTAACCATAGAAGAGTTAAAGAAGCATGTTTTCAACATGGATGGGAAATCCTCCCCTGGACCTGATAGATATTCAAGTCAGTTATATATAGCTTGCTGGGATATTACCTCAGATGACCTTTTAAAGGCTGTTAATGAATATATGTTAGGCATTCCCATTCCCAGAGCAATTGCAACCACATTCATTGTTTTAATCCAAAAGAGGCAGGTCAACTCATCTTTCACAGATTATAGACCCAAACGTCTTTCCAATTTTCTAAATAAATTTTTTTCAAAGGTCTATACTGAAAGATTTAAGCCTATAATGACTCAGTTAATCTCTCCTGAACAGTCAGCTTTTGTTTAGGATAGAGAAATGACTAATAATATTTTATTAATGCAAGAGATAATACAAATTTTGAATAACAATAGAGGGGGTTTCAATGTCTGTTTTAAACTTGATATGATGAAAGCATTTGATAGAGTATCTTGGAACTTTTTAAACTCTCTTTTACTAAAACTTGGCTTTCATGGTCTTATAGTTAAAAATATTATGGGCAACATAGCTGCAACATATTTCTCAGTTATGATTAATGGGAAACCTTTTGGATTTTTTAAAAACTTCTAGAGGTATTAAACAAGGAAATCTATTATCTCCCTTTTTGTTTATGTTCCCACTGGAGTTTTTTCTAGAAATCTGAAAGGTTTATATCAACAAGGCATGATTTACTATTTTAAGTTGCCAAATTCAGCTTGTAAAATCACACATCTTTTTTGCTGATGATACTGTGGTCTTTCTCAAAGCTAATAAGAAAATTTTAAAAAACTTATTTTTTTTGATTGTTTATGAGAAAGCTACAGGGAAAAAAACCAATTTTCAGAAATTAGCTTTCTACTTAACAAAGCATGCCCCTATAGCTTATAAGAATCTGATTCAGTAGATTACTTATATAACACATGGAGTGTTCCCATTTACATATCTAGGGTATCCAATCTACCGTGGGAGAACTAAGCACAACTACTTCCAAACCATTTTTGAAAAAAAATCAGCAAAACTCCTTCTATGGCAAAACAAATGGTTAAATCAAGCTGGAAGACTTGTCTTGCTGAAACATGTTGTCTCTTCTATACCCCTTCACATTTTAACAGTGTCTAAACAAACAAAAGGGGTAATAGATAAGTTACATATCCTATTTGCTAAATTTTTCTAGGGTACTTATGAATATGGCTAGGAAAAGACATGGAGAAATTGGAAAAACCTTTTTTTCTCCTATATGGAAAATGGTTTGGATGTTAAAAATCTTTACATCATTGTTAAAAGCTTTTCTTTAAAACTTTGGTGGAAGTTGCAAAGAGGAAATCGGACTTTGGTCTGATTATATGTGGTCTTTACCTGATTACTTAAAAGTTTCTAAGACCTGGCGCATGATTAAAGAAGTATATGATATTGCCACTGAAAACTGCTGCTTACAGGTAGGTAAAGGTGAGGGATCATTTTGGCACACAAACTGGTTAAATAAGACAGATATTTTTAGTGTGTGGAACACGTAGTTTCTATTACCTTATCCTGACATAACTATAGCAGATTTCTTTCAACATCAACATATGTATGCTTCTAAACTGCAACATGGTTTATCTATTGAGTACATTAAAATTTTGTCTAAGGAGTTTCCCCCTTTTGAGGATTATCCAGATATGCTAGCGTGGAAACCTGAGAAGAATGGATCTTTCTGTCTTTGTACTGCTTATGATCTGCTTAGACCTAAGAAGCTTACAGTTGACTGTTTCAAACATTTATGATCTAAGTTTTTACCAAATTTTTTTTACAGTTTTCACCGGGACTTCTTAATAGACTTTTGCCTCTTGCTCACATTTTAGAGGATTTCAATTTCTATCTGCCTTCTAATTTCTGTAAAAGGGATTATGAGGATTTCAATTTCTATCTGCCTTCTAATTTCTGTTTTAATAACTATGTTTGGACCAAGGGTATATGGACTCAGATCAATATGTTTTTTGATGCGGAAGACACTCATTTTGAAACCTGTGGGATAGGTTTTATTTATACTAGAATGTAGAACTAAAATCTGAACTACAAGCTTTCTGTGTTAGACTAATCCTATCTATAACATCTTGGTTTATCTGGTGTGTAAGAAATAAGTTGTGACAATCAAGTTCCTGATTTGATGTGCTTAGTTAAAAATACCATAGATATAATCAGGACTTTGATGTTCATTAATGGTTTAAAATAGAGGGTTTCTGAAAAAGATCATGTGCATTCTAGACTACTGTCCATTGCTCCATTTGCATCAAGTGTAAGAATAAGGAGAAAGAGCACAATGCTATGGAAACTTCCTCATCAACCATAATACAGATGATTCATCCCTCAAATCCAAGGCAGCTGGTGTTGGAGTAGTAATCAGGGATCATCAAGGAAAAGAGTTCATTGCAAAATATAAGTTTTTAGAGGATAATGACAACTTAGAGGCTGAAATCATAGCCCTTATCATAGGCTTTCAAGATGCATACTTCTATGAGTATAATAATATTCAAGTTTAAGTAGACTCTTTGCTATTACTCAAGATGATCAGAAGGGAATACAAGATCCCATGGAAACTAATATCCTTGATCAGAACAATTTAGAGTCTCACAGGTGAGATCTCAGCCTCCCTTTCTCATAATTTTAGAGAGGCAAATCCAGTTGCTGATGTCTTGGCTAAGATTGCAAGAAATTCCAAGACCTCTAATGTTTTTACTCATGATACACTACCACATAATGTTAGGGGCCAGGTTATTCTAGATGCACGGAAATTTCCTCATATTAGAGTTCATTAAAGTCTGTGCAAGGTACTGCTCTTCCTCTACAGTTTTGACAGGTTCTGGGATGGACTTGGCAACATCTTATGGAGCTGGTTGCTGCCCTGAAGCAATCCAGCAACTGGATTGGAAGTATTCTTCAAACCTGATGCTGGTGATCAAGCTCTATCTCTGTTCAGGTTCTGGGAAGGGTTTGGAAGCAATTTGTGAACCTGTACTGTCCTGCTGCAATCCTACAACCAGATTGGAAGCTCCCAACTTGATGCTAGTAGTGGTGATCAAGCACTTCAAGATCCGATACTTAGTGTTGTACTTCAGCGGAAGTATAATGCAAAGGGTTAGAACGGGAGGCCACATCTTTTTGTCGACATTGGGAGTGGAGGCAAAAAAGTGGAAGGCCGTTTTAGACCTCGACTCTAGGGATAATCCATTCTTTTTACTAACACTGGGGGTGAAGGTAAAGAGAATGGAAATCATCACTCTGAGTTACATACCAAGTAGAATAACACGTCTTTCCACGGTGTATAGTCCTATAAACTCTTGTGCTTCATTGTTAATATTATTTTCTAAGGTTAGGGGGGCCTAATAAAATTTCCCCCTCACCTTTGGTGAGTTTGATTTATTTTTTTTTAAAAAAAGAGAGAGGACATTTTATGATTAGTGAGACAAATAACGACATTTGATATTTACTTTTATTTATTGCAATGAGATACATATAATTACGATAACCTTTTAAAATGAATCTGAACATATAAATAATTAATTTTTAAATAATTTGAATGAAATATTATAATCACAAGGACCATATAATAGAAATTGTTTGCTTTTTGTCTGTCAATATGGGATATTGGAGTCATTTTGACTAACCTAAACCCAAGTTGTCTAAAAATAACATACTAATATTTTAATATGTTATTTATTTTAATTATTCACTATATATAATCAATCATAACTTGTTAAAATATATAACTTCTAAAAATATATTTAAAATTATAATTATCTCATTGTACTATATACATGTCACTAAAGAAAATCCAAACATTCATATAATTTGAAATAACAAACTTTTCAGATTTTTTTTGCATACAATGAGTTCCTTTTGATATAAATATGTATACATATTATTTATTTATGAAAAAATCTTGTTTTAGACCAACTAATTGTTAAATGAGGACATTTTATAGAGACGAATAACTTCATTGGTCATTTACTTTTATTTATGAGTCCATCTCTTGAAAGACGATTTTTCCATGGTTTATGAAAAAACCAAGGTTTAAAGTGCAAATTAGGAGAAATGGAGATAAAATTTTTGAGTTGCATGAATCGGGTTATAAACTTTATAACTACTACACGTTGCATAATAAAATTTTAATATTGCAACTAAATCTTTTACCTTTTATTATTCTAATTAAACCTCGTCTTTCCATAAGCCTATGGAAAGATGGTCTTTCCCAAGACTTTGTCTTTATTTATTGCAATGAAATACATATAATTATGATAACCTTTTAAAAATGAATCTCAACATAAAAAAATTTACTTTTAAATAATTTGAATGAAATATTATAAAAATAATCAGTTTTTATTGTATTAACTAAATTAATTATTTCACTTCATTCTCATATAGTTTTTCTTAGATGGCTAAACTTTAAAATAAAATTAAAAAAATTTCAATTTAAATGTAAGACACAAAATGTATATAAAACTTAATCTTGAGAAAGTCTCAGGAAAGAAGGCATTTCCATAAGCTTATTGACAGTCCACAAAGACTTTTACCTTAAATGTTGTAAGTTAAATATTGCATAAAATTTAAATAAAATTTTACCTTAAATGTGCAGTCCACAATTTTACCTTAAATAAAATGGACAGTCCACATGGACTTTTACCTTAAATGTACATAAAATTTAAATATTGCATTTTATAAGTTAAAACAAGTAATACTATGTATATGAAGGTGAAAATATAAAAATATATGATATAAAACTATATTTTTAAAAATTCTAAAATTTGTAGTACGTAATTTAATAAATGCATTATATAAAGTAAGAAATAAGGGGTCAGTCCATAAGCTTATGGACATGCCACCTGTCAGGAGACCTACTCCTTAATCTTAATATTTTAAATAATAATATCGCGGATGGTACTCCACTAATTAATATTAATCAAATTGAAATAAAGTACGGATAAGTTAAAATGAACGAATATTTTTAAAAAAACCACCTGTGATGGTGGGGGTTAGGCAGACCCCTACCCGTTTATTAATTTAAATAAAAGGTACAATCAAATAGGGGGACATAAAACCTTACCTCATGAAATATCTGATGATCTTTGAGATCTATACATTACCTGTTGCTAACCTAAAGGATGAATCAGATACAGAACGGAGCAGCGAGGAAGACAAATTACAATAGTCTAACATGGGGAATCCCTTCCACATCCAGTTGTACTTGTCCTGCCACAACTGAGGGTAAACCTGTAGAGTCATAAATGATATTTACCTGATTGCGACTGGCCAGTTTTACTAGTGAGTCAGCTGGACCATTTGCCTCTCTGAAGATATGCTTGAGTGAATAGTTTATTCCAATAAGAAGTTTCCATATCTCCCTGAATGTTGGCAGTAGTTTTCAAGGGATCTTGAGTTGTTGCTGTAGCATCCCAATCAGATTTTTTGAATCGGTTTCAATATCCACATCTGTGATGCATTTGTCGCGTACCAGGTGAATGCCGTGTAGAAGAGTAATGGCTTCCGCCTGCAAGATGGATTCAGCCGAGACAGATTTGGATAGAGCAGCAGTTACTTGCCCTACATTGTCTCGGATTATGCATCCGATGCCAACAGTTCCGTTGGAAAGGAAGGATCCATCAGTGTTGAGTTTATAAGCAGAGGGAAGAGACCATTTGAAGATTTTGATCGGTCTGTGTTTAGTGGTTTTCTGGCTAAGCAGTGTGGGGGGTTGGAGACAGTGCCCATTTGAGATCCAGTTTGAAGGCTAATATAGTGTCATTGAAGTGAAGAAGAATTCGCTTAAAAATGGCCATGACATTAGGTTTGGTACCCTCGAAAATGAAGGTGCATCGGGCACACCACAGGTGCCAGTTAACAACACATGGAATGGTTCGGATCAGCTTTGCAGGGAGGTCGTTAGTGAAGGGGGTATTCCAGTAGAAATAGACTCTGTCCCACAGGAGTTGGAAAGAGTTGTGTGGCATGCTAAAGACCGAGTTTACAAGCTTCCAGATTTGGGTGACCTTTGTACACGAGTTGAAACAGTGGTGTAGTGTTTCTGATTTATTGAAGCAGAAATAGCACCGTGATGGGAGTTGAAATTGGAAGTCCTCAAGGACATCAGGTAGGGCTATCAGCCGGTTTAAAAGTTTCCAGTTGAAAACACTAATTTTTCTTGGTAATAGTTTAGACCAGAGATGGGTGAAGGATGGAATCTTTGCTTTCTTAGTCCTGATCAGCTCATAAGCTGATTTGACTGAGAAGGCACCAGATTGAGTAGGTTTCTATATGATGGTGTCTTCATAGCTTGGAAATAGTTTATGTTCCTGTTCCAGGTTTTGGCATATGTGGTATGGGAGGAAGTTCATGATTTGATCCGAAAAAAAGGCTTTATGTTGTATAAAGTCAGCAACAGTTATGTTGGGATGTGGGTATTCTGAGGGATTGAGTAAATGATCAGTAAGGGGTCCCAGGGATGTCCAGTTAGAGTTCCAGAATGAGATAGAACCGGATCCAATGACAACTTTTGTGTTACTAATGGCAGTAAGGTTGGCCTCTTTGATTCTCTTCCATGTTCTGGAAGTTTTGTGGGTATCGCTCATAGTCCACATGGTTTTTTCCCATAGAGAATTTCCTTTCTGAAGTTTCCACCATAGTTTGAGTGAGAAAGAATCAATTAAGGTGTGCAAGTTTCTGAAATTCAGGCCATTTTCCTCCGTAGGAAAGCAAAGATTGGTGTAAGATTTCCAGATTCTGTTTTTGTGTGTTCTGTCTGAGTTTTTATTCCAGAAAAACTTGGCAAGGGTTTTGTGGATTTGGTTGATGGTGTGTGTGGTTGGCTTCAAAACTGTTAGAAGGTGGATTGACATAGAAGCCAGAACATGCTTGATTAAAGTTGCCCTTCCAGCTGGGGATAAGAGTTTATTTTGCCAGTTGTTGATTTTGTTTTGGACTGAGAGGATCATTGATTGGAAGTGGGAGTTTTTGGCTCTTCCAGTGAATACAGGGCATCCCAGGTATTTAAATGGGGTTGACCCTACAAGCATGTTTGTTTCTCTTTGGATTAGATTGATGATTCTATTAAGTGCATGTTTAGATAAGTAGAAAGTTGATTTTTCAAAGTTAACTTTCTGACCTGAAGCCAGTTCGTAGGATTTCAGGAAATTCTTTATTGTTTGGAGTCCTTGTTTGGTGTATGTTAGAAAGATTGCTGGGTCATCAGCGTAGGAGAGGTGTGAGGATGATATCATTCCTCGGGGTAGATTGTATGGCTGGATATTTCCATACTGGTATAGAAAGTTTAGATTTTGGGAGAAAGCTTCAGCCATTAGTATGAAAAGAAGTGGGGATAGGGGATCACCTTGTTTTAAGCCCCTAGAGGCAGGGAAAAAGCCAACTGATTTGCCGTTAACCAGTATGGAAAAGCGTGCAGCTCGGATGTTACTCATAATTAGGTCAACTAGGACACTGGAGAAGCCTTGTTTGAGGAGAGTATTAGCTAGGAATGTCCATGAAACTCGATCGAATGCTTTCATCATGTCTAGTTTGATGATCATGTTGGTGCCCCTTTTTTTGAGTGTAAATGATTAGTTAATTCTTGCATGAGGAGAACGTTATCAGCTATTTCCCTTCCAAGTATGAATGCAGATTGTTCTGGGCTGATAATGGTGTCCAGGTAGGTTTTGATTCTCGTGGAGAGTATTTTTGAGAGGATTTCGTTAGAAAAGTTACATATGCTTATAGGTCTGTAGTCTTTGAAAGAGGAGCAGACATTTTTTTTGGGAATAAGAATTAAGTGAGTTGATGAAATGGCTTTGGGGATGTCCTGGCTAGCAAAGAAATCGTCCACTGCCCTTAGTACATCATCTTTTATAATGTCCCAGCATTTGTGGTAAAAGAAACCTGAAAAGCCATCAGGTCCAGGTGCTGAATAACTGTCCATGGTATTAACAATGCCAGTGAGCTCCTCCATACTAACCTTTTTAAGTAGGTTACAGTTCATTTCGTTTGTTATAATTTTTGGGACATTCTCCAGTATCCAGGAAGCATTAGCTCCTGATAGATCCAGAGGTTCATCAGTTAGAAGGCTGGAGAAGAAACTGACTGCTTCTGTTTCAATGTCATCCATATTGTTTAGCCATGCTCCATCATTAGTTTTAATTAGGGAGATTGTTTGTCTTTTATGTTTATTGGAGATTGACTGGTGAAAGAATTTAGAGTTAGCATCTCCTTCTTTCAACCATTTCAGTCTTGATTTCTGTTTTAAGAATGTTTCCTGATTGTTTAGAGCTAGTCTTAGCTTTGCCTTAGCTTGATTAACGGCTTGTATGGTTGTAGAAGATTCAAACTGTTGTACATGTTTTTCAGCATTCAACAGCAGCTCTTCACAATTCTGAACCGCATCAAAAACATTACCGAACACGTCTTTATTCCAAGTTTTAAGGACATGTTTTAGGTTTTTAAGTTTAAAGATTAGTCTTTTCATTCCTTGTAGTGTGGTGTGTGTGTTCCAAGTGTCTTCCACAAGTTTCATGAACGTATGGTGATTTACCCAACACTCTTGGAATTCGAAAGGCTTTGGAGTAGTTGTAGAGATTGTATGTGCTACAGATAGGATCAGGGGTGAGTGATCCGAACCTTCCCTAGACAGTGTTTTAATTTTTAAATTGGGGAAGTTAGACCACCATAAGTTGTTCGAAATTCCTCTATTGAGACGTTTCCATACCCTCCCCCTAGTTCTCATTCCGGTCCAGGTGAAAAGACTGCCAGAGGTTGGGATTTCCGAAAAATTTTGGGAGATTAGGAAGTGGTGGAAGTTGTTTATGCTGTTTTGGTTAGGAATTGAGTTACTGAGGTACTCCTCAGTTTTGGTGATAACATTAAAGTCACCTATTAGGCATAAAGGTTCTTTTTTTAAGGTTGCTAAGGCTTGCCACAGTTTGTTCCTTTCATGGATTGTGTGCTTAGCATAGATAAAACCAATATGGCATTCGGTTGACAGATTGGGTGATTTGATTTTTACTATGATCACCTATTCTTCCACTCTGTATATGTTTACTGTAAGTTCCTCATCCCACATTAACCAGATTTTGTTGTTTGTGTTGGCATAAGATTTACTGAAGCCTCCCTGGTGATGTTTTGAATTTGATCAGGGCTTACCAAAGGTTCTGTAAGGTCACAGAGTTTGATTGAGTTGTGTCTTTTAATGTTTTTAAGGCGGATTTTGGAGGGGTTGTTGCCTATTCCTCTAATATTCCATGCACATATATTTAGACTAATCATGGGTATGTCTTGGAGAGGGACAAAAAGGAACGGGTGAAAACCGTTTTGGGTGTGGAGGAGTAGTCCTTTTTAGTGTACTTCCTCAGTTTATTTGTGGTTTCTGTTTGGTTCAGTTTGAGTAGCTTGGATAGTCTGACCTGTTCAAGAATTAGGTTTGCCTTTATTTCTTCAAATGTAAGATTCCCATGTGCTTCGAGTGTCTTCTGTTGCTTGGTGGAGGTTTTTGTGTTAATCCATTCGAGGGGTTTATGTGATTTTCATGCTGGATTGTGGGGGCTGTGGGATGTCATTGTCTCTCTCTATATAAACAGGGACAACATCAGAGTTGTTAAGGGTTTGAGGATCATTGTGTTTCTTAGTGTTTTCTTCTGGATGTGGAGGCCTTAGTTCTTTAACCTGTGGAGGAGCATTACTTGGATTAGTTGGATCAGTTGGGTGACTGAGGGGGTGGATGGGGGGGGGGGAGGTGATGCCTGAGCTCAGTTTGGGGGGCATAGGTTTGAGGCCAGTAGATTCAGAGTGATTCAGAGGGTGGACTTCAAAATTTTCTATTTGAGTTAATGGTAACTCAGGAACATAATGTACAGCCAGATGTCCATTTTCAGGTAGTAGAGCCACATTTACATTTTTAGAGTGTAAGGCTACATTTGTATTTTCCTGGTGTGAGACCATATTAGCATTTCCAGCATGTAAAGACACAATTGTATTTTCATGATATGAGGCCACATTAGCATTTCCGAAAGGTACAACCCCATTTGCATGTTCAGACACATTTGCATTTCCAGAATGTAAAGCACCATTTGTATTATCAGGGATGTTAGAAGGAACCTGTGATCCTTGTCTAAGGATCAATTCTTCGGAACTTGAGTCTTTATCCCACTGTGAATCTCCCTGCGTGTCTTTATCCTGAGATAACTGCTAGAACTTGTTGTCAGTTGTAATCTTATGGACACTCTGTGTTTTTGGGACATAGGTAGCATTAGAGGAGGTACCATTTCCTTTACCTTTAAGCCTTCCCTGTTCAGCAATGGAAATGGATTTGTTACCTTCATTGGATGAGTTGCCTTTGGGTTTCCAGGGGATAAATCTGGTCGAGTTCTTTTCGGATCTGCAAGCTGTATCTATATGTCCGAGTTTAAGGCAGTTAGAGCAATAAAAAGGAACCCCTTCATACTCGAGGTATTGCCAGAAACCAATATCCCTGAAACTTAGCCAAATTCGTTCCATCCTAGGTTTTGTGACATCCAATTCAATACAGATCCTTGCCACATGGGGTCTAGTTCTATTGAGGGAGGCTCTATCTACCCTAATTGGGGTTCCGATTATATTACCGATTGACATAAGGACATTGTAGTCGAAACTATTGTGGCAAACCATACAGGGAAATCCAAAATGGGGCAATAGGGGAATCTGCGTGAGGATTAAAGTTAGGAACCCATTTTGTGATTCTGATAGAGTAAGTGTCGAAGTTCCAAATTTTATGCAACCAGCAACGATAATAGTCATCGGGGAGAGAAAAGGATATTAGAACCCGTTTGTTGTCCAGCAGGGTAATGTTGTTGTGGCCCTTGAATCCGGCTGTGTGAAAATCTTTCCGGAGCTTTTCCATCTGTGGGCGGCTGCGCGAGAATTTCCCGATCAAGGTTCATTTGAGTGGGGCCTCCAGTTTGTGGCATTCTTCCTCCGTGAAGTGGACACCCGGTTCGCCTAGGTGGTCGATTGGCCGTTTTGGGACGAAGGGAATATTGTGTACCTCTTGGAGATTTGGGGTGGGAAGATTGAGGGCTTCACGCAGCTCTTGGTTGACGGCCTGGGCATATGAGATTAGGGGCGGTGGCTCCGCCATATTGGCGGCGCCGGAGTTCGAGGAAGACGAAGACACAGAACGAAGATTGGGGTCGCACCTTGAGTGTGTGAGAATCGCATTTGAATGACTCACATCTAAAATGAACGAATATAAATATTAACTTACTATCTTTTTCTTTATTTTATTATTATCGCGTCAGTTTTATTGTTCCATTGTCTTAAATTGTTTATCAAAAGAAATGTACGAATTTTGATTGATTTACTCACTTCAAGAAATCACTCAATCCAGCATCCATATGTATTATGGAAAATTAATATGAATTGATACTCCCTCCATTGCCGGAATAATTGACACATTTTCTATTTTTGTCCGTCCCAAATAAAATGACACATATTCTTACTAAAAATGGTAAATAATATGTTGTAAAATCCCTACAATATCCTCTTTAATTTCAATAACTTTATGATTGAGCCCACCATTTTCCCAAAACATTCATACTTTTTCACAATTATTCTTTGTCACCTCACCTTGCATAAAATACCGAACTGAATTTCAATGTGCCATTTATCCGGGATGGAGGGAGTATGTTCTATCCTTAATGGACACTTAAAATCCATTAACCCCAAATCTAACAACAATTTCTGTATAATTCGATTGAACGTGTTGATCAGAACCCATAACTAGTTTACCTTATGTCTCAACAGTTGAGTCAAAGTTCTCCCCGATTAAGTCACCTTCTTAGCGGAAAAATAAAAGAAAGTTTGAGATTGATCCTAAGAGATCGCAAGCTTAGATGTTGAAAAATAATAATTTAAGTTTAGTTGGTTGTTTGTCACTTCTACCCTTATCAAAGAGTAATAGAGTTACAAAAGAAATATTGGTTTGTAATATTGTATTCCATGCATGATTGCATCATTTATACTCACCTTAAAATATCAATACACACAACCCTAATAATTTTGGATATTAGAGTGTTACATTCTACTATAATATCAGATACGTTCTTCCAAACTATGCTTAATCTGAAATACCAAAAATCCTACACTCTAAATTATTCCCATCGGACCTCCCTTGTTTTCCAATCACCGTCGTTCGGACCTCCCAGTTGCTCGTTGTTCCGCGGGTCAACCACTCGTAGTAGGTCGATCTAATCATGCCGCCGGTCAATGTCATCTCCACTATCGCCAGTCATCTCTAGTGTCAACCATTGTCACCCTTCATTGCTTTTCTTCATCTCTGACCGTTGCTTCTTCTTCTCCAACCGACGCTGCTCTCCATTTAAGATGGCACCAGCTCCTCTAACGACTCTTTCAGGTGTTGTTCCCGATTCTCTTCTACCGCATCGTTCTCGATTTCCATCGTCGATCGTGTGCTATGCTCAGATGTCGTTCCGCTCTGCTCCGCCTCGAGCTCTAGAACCAGCGTTTCATCGTTCTCAGACAGGGCACAACTATTTTTTTCTCGATTTCTAGTGTGTCAACTGATTTCTCGTGAGTCAAGCAGTTTCTTGCCAGCTCTCATGTTTCTCTCAAGTTCTTCAATTTCTCTCCGCCAGTAATTTATTGTCCCAGTCAACATACAATCATCATCTTAGTCAGCATCTCATCAACACTCAGTCAACACCCAGTTAGCACCTCATCAACGCTCAGTCAACACCCAGTCAGCACCTCATCAACGCCCAATCAGTGGTGTGATGTTCTAAGCCATATTGCTTCTTCTTGCTATCAATTGCATGGTGAATGTTACTAGTTCCAGTGTCATTGGTGTGAAAATTTTGGTCATGTTGCCTCGACGCACCCTCACTTGTCCTCTCAAGTTTCTTTTTCTGCATCTTTGCTGCATTCTTCTCAACCTTCTCGGTGTCATTGATGGATAGCTAATTCTAGCTTGACAAACCACATAACTTCTTTACAGTCCGCTTTTGATCCTGTGACTGCTTGTTTTGGTAACAACCGTGTAATCGTTGGTAATGGTTTTGTTGGAAAATGATGGTTAAAAGGTTGAATTTTGTCAACTTTTGGGCATCGTTTTGAGTGGAACCCGAACTGATTTTGGGCTAATGGATGTCCTTTTTGGGTTCTCCTCCGCGAGTACTATACAATCGATTATTTAAAATCTCAAAACAGATTAAGGGTGAATGAAATATGGATGTTTGAAATGTCACTCTTGAAAGAGAAAAATTGGGCGAAAATTGGCCCAGATTAATTTCTCTCTGAACTGTCCAAAATGCGTATGGACCACGTGGAAGTCTCTGGAAGGCCCAACCACGTAGTATATATGGAATTGCTTGTGTGTAATTATTAAGAGATAAGAATGAAATACTTCCATATTTTGTGAGATATCTTGTCTTAAAGGAATACGCGGTTTACCATGTTTAATACGCTGAAGAATATTGTGCAAATATTTCTTCCATTTCCAGCAGATTTAATTCTAATATTCTTGGAATGATCTCGGATTTTATGAATTGGTGTAATATGGAACTGCGATGGAATTGCTTGTGTGTAATTCTTGGAATGATCTCTAATTACAGAAAAATCATTATATCACGTTTCCATGATTAGGGTCTCTTAGAGCAGTATAAATAGAGCCTCTAAGTCAGTCAAGAAACTCGCACCATTTCTCAAGTCCCTTCATATTCTAAACTTGAGTTTTCTTTATGCCTTTCTCAAAGTTTCCGTTCATTGCTTTGTCGAGGTGATAGTCCTTCAGGCCTTGCGTAAATCCGAGGTAACTCTTATGTGTTAATAGTTACCTTCGATAGTTTTACCCTAGGGAACGATGTCCACGATGGGACTCATTTGTTTCAAGGGTAGCGAGTTTACTCGTGACTCCATCATTTTGTTATTGCTTGAAACATGATTTATTTATCACACGTATGCTTTAATTATTTGTAATTTAAGCTTGACTCGGGATGTGAATTTTGTCATTTACTTCAATGATTTCTCTTTCACTATTACGAATAAGTTTACTAGGGATGTTATTGGCAAAGGTCATCGCAATGTCGGCTTATATGTTTTGGATTTTGGTGATGCTCCTTTATCCACTTTTAGTGCATCGAGTACGTCTAAAGCATCTTTTGAATTGTGGCTATAAAATACTCTTCAGAAAGTTTTGGATTCTTACCAACCATGAGTGTTTTCAATTCATCAAAACTCTCCTGATAATCTCTCACACTGCCTTTTTGGTAGAGTTTTTTGAAGGATTCCATTGCATATGCTGCTCCAAGCTCTGAAAACCTGGCTGTCACTGCATTTGCAAACTCCTACTGGCTCTACCACTCCTTTGTCAGCTTCTCATTTTGGAACCACACCTCAGCTTTGCCCTCCAGGTAGATCTCCACATCTTCAACACATCCTAGATCTGGAATTTTATAATAGTTGAAGTATTTGAGACATCTCCTCAGCCACTCAGGTGGCTTATCACCATTGAACTTTACCAGCTCAATCCTTGGATGTATGAAGTTGTTATTCCTCCAACACTCTAATTATGAGTCGGATCTTCAGTTTTCTCAGATTGTTCTTCATTCCTCCTTGTGGACTCTTTTGTTTTCACATATCTAGAAGGATTTCCAGAAGAATGAACCAAGAACTCACAGTTCTGAGCATTGTTTCCCTTTGACAAGCTCCAGATCATTTCCTTCACCTCTCTGAGTTATGCATTTTGCGATTCCAAAATATACTCCACTTGAGCTGTGGTTTTTGCTTCGAGTTCTGAACTTAGCTTCCACGACACCATACATTGCTTGCCTGATATCCTGAGACAACTCATTAAACATGTTCTCCATATTGCTTTCAAATACCTTGAATCTAGTATTTTCTGCCACTTTTGACAGATGAAAGCTTTGCTTTGATACCAAATGTTGTGAATGGAAGGGTTTAAGTAGGATTGAATTGTAATTTGGCAAAGAAATTAGAACATAAAGACAAAAACAAAGAAGAAGGAAATCAGATTTAGAACTTTGAAGAACATATGAGGAAGAACTCTCAAAAGAGTTTACAAATTTGATATCCAAGAAACTAGCTAAAATCTCTAATAGAATCCTCTGATCTATATATGTTAATCTAGTGTCAATTGTGTGGCCAGAAATCAGTTGTAACCACCTCAAGAGCTCCTTATCTGTGCATGATTATTCCCGATTTGCAACAGACTGCAACTTGGCTAAAGAATCAGTTAGGCGAGCTAACTGTTAAGCTCAGAGCATGTGCAATGGGGGTTTCTTTGTGATTCCTTAATAAAGAAACTGGTTTTTAGTTGCATCAAATAGCAACTGCTCCATCTCCTTCATCCCATGTGCGCCTGGGTGGGGTTCGCACATCAGCATGGGCCCTTTTTTGTCACCCTATGGGACACGTGCCCAATGAGACACGTGTCCCACTAAGCCCTCAGTTTTTTTAAATTTTCTAACCATTTGGACACATGGCAGCACCTGATTGGGCCACGTGTCCGAATGACTACTTTTTAAAATTTCTATTTTTTAAAATTTTAAATATTTGTTTTTTTTCATTTAAATTTTAATAAAATGAAATAAAATTTAATTTTAAAAAATAAATTAATTTTAAAATTAAAAGTGTATTATTATATATCACGTTTCAATTTATTTTGGGTGGGCAAATTTATTTGAACTAAATATTAAAGGTAAAACTAATGGGTGGAGTAGAGAAAATCAAGTGGGGTCAATGAAGTGGTTTCTTAGTGGTTTCTACCATTGTGGAGGTAAAAATGGTATTTTCTTTGTGGTTGCTTTTGGTGAGGTGGAACAGAGAGATTGGGAGTTATATAATATTTAGAGAAAGT
This sequence comes from Rubia yunnanensis, assembly GCA_037428765.1. Classification (NCBI taxonomy): domain Eukaryota; kingdom Viridiplantae; phylum Streptophyta; class Magnoliopsida; order Gentianales; family Rubiaceae; genus Rubia; species Rubia yunnanensis. Next base: position 40,122,115 of record CM075061.1, on the reverse strand, counting down.
CTCAGAAAATAAGGCATGTCTATAAGATTATGGACATACTAGAGACTATTTTGAAAAATGAGGTTCAGTTTATAATTAATTAGAAACTGGGTACCAATTAGAAATAATGATTTTATTTTTATTTTTAATTTCTGTGATTTCTCTCCTGAACCCTTTCTTCTTCCTCATTTTTATTCCGCACTTTCTCTCTCATTGTTCTTCTCCGCATCTCTCATTTTCCCTCTCATTCTCCTCATATTCTCTACCTATTCTTAGCCTTGTTTCGTTGCCTCTCATCCACTTCTCTGCCACAGTGTTTTACCGCATCTATTCCGCCTCTTCTCCGCGCTCATTTTCCGGCGTCACCTTTCCATTTTTTCCGATGATTTTTCCAGTGATTTTATGAGTATGTGAATCTTTGTAGATATAGGTATTATTATTCAATTCTTCTGCATTTTTTTTGTTTTTCGATTGATTTTGTTTTATATTTGTGCTAGGTTATGGGTTAGACAAAACGAATTGGCCGAGATGTTGATGCTATAGCCGATGATTATTACTCAATTGTTGTTAGATTTGTTAGATATGGTATGTATGTTCCTCTTTTTGTTGAGCGTTAGATAAGCATCATTTTCTAGTGTTTTGAGTTGCTATGTGCATTTTCTGATATTTGGTTTTGAATTGTCTCCTTGTTACAATAAACTTGTTGGTCGTTTGTCTGAACTACGATGTGCATTCGTTTACTTATATGTTGCAGTCGTTATTATCCAGCGTGTACCTGTTAGTTGTACCGTGAATGACATTTTTTTCATTCGTTGTTGATTGTTCATTTTGAATTATGGGGTTAATCCATTTACTTATATGTTGCATATGTCAGTATTCATTGTGTACTTGTTAGTTGTACTGTGTATGCCTTTTTATTTTAAATTGTTGTTGCTTGTCCGTTTAGAATTACACATGTTTAGTTACAATACAAGAAACAACACCTATTACATCACCCCTTTTACCTCGGTTTTTTTCCTTAGTCCCAAAAAACCGAGATAAAAAGTTCTTTTACATCGTTTCTTTTTTTTTTCGAAGTAAAAAATATTATTTACCTTGGTTTTTTATTTTTTAAAACTCGGTTTTATGGTAGCCAAGGTAAATGCCATTCAAAACTGAAGAAAAAATTATAACCAAAGTTGGTGCGACGTCGGCAACATGTGTCTGTCCAATCTGTATCAGTCATTCATGAGATTACCAACATCGCACTACTAGTCGGGTTGACCAAATATCTAACAACGATAAGGAGCAATGTTGCATCTATCGGGATTTTGTCAGTATTTTTTGGTTCTTTGACCAATTTCAAACATAATTCCTCAAATTTTCTTCCCCATTGAAGATGGTTCTACAAATCCAATTCCTTATTGCTAAAGGAGGGTAATAGGGTTGTGGGTTGTCATATAACTCACCAATCAAGTAGCAAGTAAGTATTCCATGCCTTAATTTGTATTTTAATCTTCAAATTTGGTTGTAATATAGTTCAATTGATATGAGAGGATGTGTTTAAATATGGGTTGATTGAATGTAAGCATTGCATAATTATATATGGTTGATGTTATACAAACACACACACACACACACACACACATATATGTAAGGAATCCAAGAATTGAATGAATGTAAGTGTATGTATTTGTTGCTAAGATAGGATCCTAAACAATGTGTACTTAATTGTTGTAATGTAGGAATGTGTATGGATAAAACCCTTTGTTTAATAAAGGTCGAACGAGTTTGGTGTATCAATCTTTTGTAGCTAACTTTATTAAATATGCATTCATGAATGTTGCGAAGGAGAATTTTTTGTATGTGTATTGTCCTTGCAAGAAGTGTTGGAACACCGCTATTCATGAAGATGCAATTGGTTTGAAGGATGATTTATTTATATATGGTTTTGATCCAACATACAAAATTTGGTTTTGGCATGGGGAGAACGTGGATGATCATACTAGAAATGAAGTAGAGGCCGAGAAGAATGATAGGATGGATGAGTTGGTTATGAAGATTGTCAAGAACTATAGTGACAATCCTAAAAGACTTTCGGAATTGCACAGACATAATGAAACACTTCTATACGATGGATTCCCTGAAGGAATAACATTATTGAAGGCTACGTTGCAGTTGATGATGTGAAAGCTAAGTATTCCTATAGTGATGTTGGGTTCTCCGGTTTGTTGAAAGTGTTGAAAGAAGTGCTTCCAGATGGCAATCGAATACCGAAAATGGTATATGAGGCGAAGCGAAGAAGGTACTATGTCCGATGAGCATGGATTATGAGACCAAGTGCAATGGTAGAGACCGCTAGTGGTCTTTTACCAATTAAATATACTATTTCTCTCAATCTCTCTCTTCCACCTCACCCTAAGAGACCACTTAAGAGACCACATTCTGTATCCTCACAATGATAAGTGACCACTATCTACTATTCATGACCCCACTTATTTTTCTCTATCATACTCATTAATTTTGCCACTAACATTTAATTTAAATAAATTTGTCCACCCAAAATAAGTTGAATGTGAAATTTAATAATACACTATAATATTTAAAATTGAATTTCATTTTTTTAAAAATTGTTTTTTTAGTTTTTGTATATATTGTCATTCGTTGTAAAAAAATAAAATTAATTTCTTGTTTTTCAAGAAATTATTAAAACTAAATTTATATCAAAATAAATAATTAGATAAATAATTAGATAAATAATTAGATAAATTCCTTTTTAAATTTTATAATGTATAAATTATAATAGAAATTTATGTGAGTGGCCCAATGGCTAACAATGGAGTACAAATGGTGGGTCGTGTTCGGTCTCTTGGGTGGTCACTTGGTAAGAGAGCATGGAGTGGTCTCTTATTAAGAGACAGTTCTAGAGACCACCACTGTGGGTATTTTCGGTCTCTAGATCGATCTCTTAAAATTAAGAGACCACCATTGCACATGCTCTGAAAAGACACATGCTTGTCGGAACAATTGTATCTTGTATAGGGGAAATCACTTGGATGCAGAGGAATGCCAATGCTCCAAGGTTCAAATTGAAGGAAGTGGATGTTAATGGAGAAATTGGTAATCACCAGACGAAGAAGGTTCTTGTCAAGGCTATTTGGTATAAACCTACTATTCCTCGATTGAGGAGATTTTTTGACAATCCCGAGGATGCAAAGAATTTTAGTTGGCTTGCAGATCAGACGGTGGTTGATCATGAAGTCATTAATCATCCGGCTGATGGTGATCAGTGGAAGAAGATAGATGCAGTCTTTCCCAAATTTGGGAATGAGCCACATAACTTGAGGCTTGGTTTGTGCACAAATGGAATAAAACTGTTCGGTAATATGAGCAACAGTCATAGTTCGTGGCCAATGGTGGTAATGATTTACAACTTTCCCCCATGGTTGTGCATGAAAAGGAAGTACATCATGTTGTCTCTAATGATCTTTGGTCCTAAACAACCGGGGAACGATATCGATGTGTACCTATCCTTGTTGGAGGATGACCTAAAAAAGTTGTGGGATCTTGGAATGAGGATGTATGATGGGTTTTGGAGAGAGTCGTTTGATTTTAGAGCCATGTTGTTTTGCACTGTTAATGATTTCCCTGCATATGGAAACTTGTATGGCTATTCAGTTAAAGGTCACAAAGCATGCCATATTTGTTTGGAAGGAACAAATTATTGTTAGTTGAGACATGGAAGTAAGACCGTGTATCTTGGGCATCGGAGATGGCTTCCAACAACTCATCAGTGAAGGAATCGACATGCTGAGTTTGATGGCAAGGTAGAGTTGATGCCCCCTCTTTCCTTATTAACAGGTGCGTTGATCTCAAACATGTTGTATAATTTTTAAAATGATTTTGGGAAGAGTAAGAGGAAACCTAAGATTGTCAGTAGTTGGAAGAAGTGTTCCATTTTTTTGAACAACTGTATTGGAGACCCTTGACGTCTGACACTATTTGGACGTGATGCATATTGAAAAAAAATGTATGTGATAGTTTGGTTTGTACTTTGATAAATATCCGGGTAAGACAAAGGATGGAGTGAAGTCAAGGAAAAATATGGTTGAAATAGGAATTAGACTTTAATTGTCCACGGGGGATCGGGGATCGAAGACGTGCTTGCCTGCTACTTGTTACACACTTTCAAAAGCTGAGAAGGAGTTGATATGTTCAAGCCTCAAAGGTATGGTTGATTCAATGAACTACTCTTCTAGGGTTAGCAATCTAGTATCCGATCAGGGATTGAGATTGGGTAATATGAAATTGCACAATTCACATTGTTTGATTCATTAATTTATTCTGGTTGCAATCAGATCCATCTTGCCAACTCACGTAAAAAAGTGCCTTACTTGATTGTGTTGCTTCTTCAAGGAAATTTGTTGTAAGGAGATTAGGCGTCCGAAATTGGAGGAACCGCGGGAGGAAATAGTAATCGTGTTGTGCAAGTTAAAGATGTATTTCTCTCCTTCTTTCTTTTGACATCATGGTGCACTTGTTGGTTCATGTTGTACGGGAGATATGGATATGTGGTCCCATTTATGTTCGATGGATATATCCCTTCGATAGGTATATAAAGATATTAAAGGGTTATTTGAAAAATCAATATAACCCTGATGCTAGTATTGTGTGGAGGTATGTGACCGAGGAGGTGGTAGAATACTGTATGGAATTCTTGAAGAATGAGGAGTCGATTGGTATACCAAAACAGTGCCATGCAGCAGAGTGGGTTGGAAAGGTTTGCAAAAGGAACTACTAGGTTATTAACCCCCAACAAGTTAATGAAAGTACACTTATATGTCTTGCAAAACTCAGATGTGGTTTGCCCGTACGTGGATATGCACATGGACACTATCAAGGAGTGGCACCCTCATTGGTCAAAGAAGCAAGTACTTTTTGAAAACAATCACACTTTCATTGATTGGTTACGCCATATAGTGGTTGAAGATAGTCATGATGGCACCTTGAATGGGTTAGCATTCATGCCTTCTGCAACCGCGATTTCCTTCACGGGCTATAACATGAATAGTTTTAACTTCTCAACCCTAGAATGGGACACACATTGCTACACAAAATAGTGATGTCAGTGTAGTTGCGGAAGCTTTACATGTAAGCAGCACAAAGGATAAGAATCCTGTGTATGGGAACATGTCTTACTATGGCATGATTGAGGAAATATGGGAACTCGTCTACACAAGTTTCAGGGTACCACTTTTCAAATGGAAATGGGTTGATAACAATACCGGTGTATCAGTAGATGACCTAGGCTTTACAGTCGTCGATTTGAGCAGGGCACGTTCTACTGGCGATTCTTACATCCTTGTTTCACAGGCTACACATGTGTTTTATGTTGTCTATCATTGTGATTCTAGCAAGTTAGTGGGAATTCATGGAAAAAGTCAATTTGTGGGAGATTCTTGTCCATCTGCACTATCCACCATTAGTCCACACACTCCACCAAGCACCTAGAACATTGGGCAGGATGAGATATATAGGATGGAGCTAGCTTTGAGGAGAGACCACAAAAAAGGTGTGTGGATTGAAAGGCACCCCAAATTGAAGAAGCAGAAGGAGAAGACATAGATTGGGTTTACACATTATTTTAGATAACCTTGATGGATGTTTATGTGACTGTTTATGTTATAATGTGACTGTTTATGTTATAATGTAACCGTTAAATCAATTGTCTCTCTATTTCAAACTAAAAGTGAAGCTATGATTTTTTATGGGAAGTTATTAATCGACATCGCACGCTAGTTGATAGACAAATTGGTTAATACAACATGATGTGTGTGAAGTCACAATGTTCAGCTTGTGGTGCACACTTTTCAGGGATTGACGGTGAAACAAAGCAAACAAAGTCGTACTACTAGTCAATGAGTAATTTGGTAAAGAGCAAATTTCTTACGGTGATGTTGCACCTACCCATGGCCCTAAGTCAGTGCCTAAATCAGCTTAAATCAGTTAATTCATGTGAAGTCATCCACTAATCAGTAACCCCTCGGCCTGACCGACCTTATGGTGTGTGAATATAGTGCGACGTCACATATGTACAACTAACCTACAAAATCATCACTGCTAAACCAATTAAGCCAAGACAAGAATTGATCCATCTAAAGGTCTCATTCCAAGTTCCCCACAGCCAACCACATGTTATGTAATCGAATACAAACCATATAACACGAAACTATAAAAACCATTAAAATCCATAAAAAAAACTAATATGGAATCCAAAAAAAATTATGCAATGCCACAAAAAGCAGTAAATTCATTAAATCCAAATACAACCATAAAACACAAAATCATCAATTCGAGAAATGGCCATCATTCTCATGGTGAAACGGGAAGGTTAAGATCTTCAGACAAACTAGTCCCATAGTCTTTCCCCATTTTCACACGTTCAGACTCATCTCTCAAGAACTCGGTCTCTCCACTGCTAGAGTCTTGTTTCATCATCATTGTTGTGTAGGGCATCATCCTCACCCTCCTTCACCTTTGCCTCAACCTCATGCGCATTTTCCTCATCGTCATCGTTATCCTTCTCATCATCATCCCTCTATATCTCATCAACATTTTCCTCAACTCCATATGTATCCATCTGGGGGGAATGAGGTGCATTGATAGCACTGACTAACATTGCCTTCAGGTCAGCCAAGTCTTTCATCAACTGCCACACATGGCAGTCTGTGCGCTGCCCATAGCCTTAGTCCCGACCATGTCCCTCTTGAGTATCACACATGCACTGTTTCTAAGTCCTTTTAGGGAAAAAATAAATTGTTAATTTAATTTAAATTTCATAATTTGATAAGGAATGACAGGGAATAAAATTAAATTTATACCCGATCGTGGGACAAGAGTGTTGGCTTGGGGTTGTGTTTCTGCGGATGTCGATGGAGTACCATCAGGCCTGGCCTGGGCTGAAGCTTCAAGATTTCCCTTGGGGACGTTGCGATCAATCTACGTCCCCACCTTCCAATGCCAGTGCTTCTTGTCAAATAGTTCTTACTATAGTACCTCCGCTAAATCTTCACTATTGATTTGATCTTAACACTTTGCTTCTTCATTAGGGCAGTGATGATGTTTCCATAGGGGAGGGTCCGAATCTTTGGAGCAAAGGAGACCATGTGCATCTCGCTAATGATGGGGTAACCATGGTCGACTACCTTCTTCTCCGCAATGTGGTAAAACAAGACAGTCCCATTAATAGTGCACTCGAAAATATGTCCAACCAAAATTACTATTTGTACAATCATATTGTATATCATCTTCTCCACAAGATCCAATACATCAATCTTAATGGACCTTGACCCTAGGAGGATACACGTCCCAGTAGTATGTTTGCATTGGCATGACATCCGGCTGATCGTCTCTTTCGAATGTGCACCCAATCGCCTTGTTGATCAAGTCCAATGTCAGTACCATGTTCACCCCCATTAACTTTTGTCGAATAGTTCTTGGTGGTTAGACTAGTGAAATTAGCGTAGAACTCCTTCACCTCAAATTCGTAGGTTGGCTTGTCAAGATAAATCAACCCAACTATTCCCGAAGGTTTGAATGCTTTATGTAAAATGTCCAAGTGGAGCCGCTTCACATCCTCAGCCCGTATTTCCCTAACCTCTTTTACCCTCCTGTGCTTCAACATTTCGAAATGCTTCTCATTTTCCTCAGTGAAGAAGCATTTTTGTCAAATGTTGGCGACAGAGGGGCATTTATAGTTCCTACCTTTTTGGAGAGGGATGGACCTGCTACGTCTTTGTGGCCCTCGCCCCTTTTTGTTGTTTGCTTCACTAGAGACATATATTAAACAATATAAAATGCAAATCTTCGTACAAAGAGACTAGACATTGCACTGGAATTTAATTGAAGATCGAGGTCGCAGGCACTTCATAGACACATCGTCATGTCTGATATATCCTTTGTGAAGTCCCCGATTCACTGGTATGAATGTGCGACATCGCACGACCTATCGACCTAGCTGAATATGCGTTCGAAGTGTACCTGACATACCAAAAACCCACATGAAATCTAGAAAAAATAATCACTACAATGAGCAACAATACTGTAACAGCAAGAACAACATGTTTTGAATGTGTAAACCCCAACATTGCCCCTTAGCCTAAACACACAATTCAAAACCCAAAAAGAGATGCCCCTAAACCTAAAAAATTAAGAGACCTCAAATAAACACCGCATTGGTGTACACCGAAGTAAAAACGACATATTTTGAAGGAAATAACTAAAAGAAAAACTCTCAAATGAGCGACAAAATTACTAACAAAATTGTTACCTCGCTAGGGTTTTTGTTGGGGTTCCCTTCAAACAGATTGCGGTTAGGATTTGTTGAATGGGAATGATTCTGATGTTTCTTGGCAATTTATGTATCAATGTCGACGGTTTTTTGATGGATTCAAAAATTTTTTAATTGATTTTTTTGCGGCGAAGGTTTGGGTCCGACGTCGAGGTTAAGAATGTGACTGGGTTTAAGGGTGAGCAGTGTATATATCAGGCACCGAATGGTGTCATTTGAACCACATATGCAACGCTTCCAATTGTTTTGCATTGGCTAAAATTTATGACAAATAAAATGTGATGTCGATCATCGTATGTACTGGGCCAGGGGTTTGACTTGGGGCCCATTCAATTTTTTGCGGGCTAAGATGAGATGAACTTAAATAGTCAAGTAGAGATATCGCAAACATATTCGACAAGATCGAAGGTTGACTGACATATAAGCGAAGTCATATAGAGAAAAATGGGCCAAATTATACAATTGACCCATTTTTTGAAACAAAATGGGCTTAGCCAGTAGTGGGTTTAGACCACTTTACTTGATTGCACACATGAATGTTGATATAACCGAATATCATCCAACATATCTGCGACGTCACACTAAATGGATGGGCCTTTCAGCCCAAAATCAATGTTTACTGGCCCATTTGCTAGGGCTAACTGGAATGGTATGGAAATAGTATTAACTAGTACCATTATTAGTAAAAGCATTGGTGAGACTGAAAAATTTAATATGGCTAAGTCCCAACTTCTAAATTCTTCATAATAAAAAACCCTACTTATACGAGTATAAATTTCCTTTGGACCGTTGATAAGATAATGTTCGAACTCTGATTAGTGTGATATGGTTTACTTAGCGGAGTCCTGAAATGAAAATCCTAAGTAATTTCTTGAAATGAACATAATCTATGGTCCTCAAATGACATATGCTAATATAGGTCTTCACCAATCTGAACCGTCAAACTGGTGATCATAAATGCCTCACCCATTTAATGTGGTTCGTAGTTTTTGGGGTTAAAGTAAAACACTATATATGTAATCAACGAAGGTGGTAAATATATGCCACTCCTATGAGAATGACTATGTTTTTCCTTAAACCATCTTGTATAATAAACAGGATATTGTGAAAGCCTCAGTTGTGGAATATAGTTGACTATCTTGTGCTTAAACTAAATACCTTTTATAATTGAATGAGGCAATGACCTTTGGCCTACAACAAGATCAAATATGGTTGACTAACAAAGTAGCCTTCCACGATCTTAGCCGTTCAACTAGTTATTGTCAAACCCGCACCTATCTTGCCAACTCACCTAACGAGGTTGATGTTCGTGACCTTCTAATGAAATCCCTATATAATTGCAACATCATGATGAACTCTGGCCTTGAATGACATCAGTAAGGAATATACAAGTCTTTATAAACAATAACCATCGAACATGTAGCGTCAAACCCTTACACGTGTATTAGTGTTCCAAAAAAGTTGTCTAAAAATGGAAACGTTGTGTAAGTAATCACATTCTTGTTTTTTCCCTTCAAATAAATCAAAAAATGTATTTAAAACCTAAAATGTGAAGTTGCACGATGATTCTTTCTTAGAAACTATAGGCCGAACACATGGCAACATCGATCATTCAAGGGGAAATGGCTATTTGGTCCATCCACAAGGCCAAGACATGTCTGTAAACAGTATGTATTTCCAAGATCGCGAAGTCCATCTCATGTCCCGAGGTTTGACCGACATAGCTGCGAGGTCGGACATTCAAAAGAGACAGTCCCGTTGGGCCGATTTGACCCAAATGGAGACCTAAAGTACTATCAATCGACATGTCATGAGAGACGTACGACATCGCACCACTGGCGGGAGAGTACCTTTATGCGCCATACTTTGTGAAAAAACCCCCAAAATATTTTGAAAAAGCATTTATTGCCCAAATTGGCACCCCCCCTTCAAAGACCCCAACATTCATTATCTCCATTTCCTTTCACCTCCAAAAAATCAACCACCAAACACACCCCAATCCACCAACCCCATATTCAACCCACATGGAGAAATAAATAGAAAAGGATGATGTCATTATGGTGGGGATTCCATGAATAGAAAAAGTGGTAAGGTTTCATCTTTTTAACTTACATGATCAAATTGTTTATGGCCACAACCCTTCGGATTGATTATTGAATGAGTGTTTAATATTGCTATGCTTTATATTTTTCTAGTTTTTAATCTTTTAGATTGCGGACTATATACATGTAGGGTTGTTATGTTTTCATTAAAGATGTTATTTTTTCAAGTGTATATGGTGTACAACATGTGAAAGCATGCTAATAGGTGTTATTTGATATGGAGATAACACCATATGTTTCAATTTCATAATTTTCTTATGGTGAAGAAACACTTCATGAAGTATGTATATTGTGTACCATGCAAGGGAGTGACATGTTTGTGGTGGTGTGGTGACTCTATCTTGTATTATCTCCCTAGTGAATGTTACCTCCTATATGTTAAAATGCTTAGTGTGGATTTCATGTCCATAAAAAAAGGTTCCATGTGAAATATTATATTGCATTTATCATTTAAGTTTGTGTTTATTGAACTCTACTTTTAGGTCTTGTAGTCATTAGCCACGATAAGAGGAAACGGCCCCAAGAAGGGGGATATTTGAATCAACAAAAAAACATAGGCAAGGTCGGGGTAGGACAATTTGCAATAAATTGATAGATATGGTGGAGAAGGGTACGAATTGTCCTATGAAGTTTGATCACATTGGGAATTCCACAGGGGAGGAAAGTAATTGGTGGTCTAGTTACATCGGTTTGATTGCTAGGACAGAGGTAGACATCTTCTTGTACGAGTCGTGGCCTCATGTTGATGATTCTTACAAGGATAACCTATGGAGGGCCATGCAATATGCCTTCGAAATCGAGTGTGATGATATGGAAAAATTGAAAAAGAGAACCATACGGCACTTTGGTGAAAGATACAGAGATTTCTAAACCAAATTTGCTTGGGATTATGTGTTCAGTAAGAAGAAGAAGTGCAACCCCAGAATTAAGTATCCATTCATAAGTGAATCGAGTTGGAAGGGTTTTGTTGCAAGAAAACTAGCGGATGAACAATCGGTAAGGAATCTACATTGACATGCTTACAAGTACATATACAATGGGTACATATTTATAAGTATATGCATACATTATATTATTGGAAAAACATGATTATGCTTAAGTATAGTTTCATTGGTAACACCAAATGTGAAAAGAGTAGCACTAGCTAAACATGCAATGTCACAGAGTACTAATCATGCTATAAATCGTTATAGTCGACTAGTTTGCAATGTTGTGAGTACACTTAGTTTAGGTACTATCTTAGACCGACAACCTATGCGATGTTGCATACTTGCCTGTCAATAAGTGCGATGCCATTATCGACTTGTGTGTGATATCGGTCAATGCAGGGACAGGGTGTTACCGAGTCAATCACATTGTTTATTTGTATCATGAACCATTTGATCTAATTATTTTACAGAGTCTAAGGGAAAGAAAGAGTGATCTTGCAAGAGGAAACAAGATGCACCACATAATGAGTCGGGGAGGATTTGCACTAGCTATAAGAATAATCATGAAGGAAATGTTCAAGGCTAGAGTGTTTGACAAGGTGGAGCTTAGAATGATGGATGAGGAAGCAAGGACTCCAATGGAATATCCCATGCCCGATGAGGTTCCCTGATTTGAGAAATGGCTAAAAGGCTACAAAGGGCATGGGAAGATGGAGGGTAAGTTCCATACCAAAGATACGGAGGTGGTTTCCAAACAAATTGTATGTTTTGCATGTGGTTTAGATGTTATATATGAATGCATTTGTTCAAGTAAAATTTAGATGATATTGATAATTGGTAATTTATCAGAGGACTTAAAAAGGAAACAAGAGTCCGACGAACTCATCATGAATGACATTCTAGGGGTTGCGCTTAACAAGAAAGAACATTCGAGTCCGGTCCGGGGTGTCGGCATGCTAGCTTGCTACACATAGGGTCATCTTTGTCAAACCCCAAATTCCTAAGGTTGATATTGTGTCAAGTAGTCAACAAAGAGAGATTGGTGATTGAAATCCATATTGAGCCAACTAGTGGCTTATGTCTCGCAAGAATCGAATGGGAGGAAATGCCACTTGACTTGGAGAGAATTATTGCATGTTCTAAACCAACAATCTCAACTCCACCTTGCACTTCTTCTCTAACAACCCCAACATAAGATATCCCGGAGTGTCATAGTAGGCCTATACCACCATCTATGACCTCGACACCACCTCTTTCCTTTGATCAACTCAGAGCGAAGTTAGTAGAGGCCACCCAATGCAACATGAATGTATAAGTAAATATATTACACTAATCATATTGCTAGGTATTTTACACTAATTACAAATTCTTCATTTGTAGAATAATTCATTGTCCATACTACTTTCCGAATGTGTTGATGGAGAGAGTTACATCGTTGCAGAAGGTAAAGTGTACACATCAATAAGAGTGCATCATCAAAAGCCGGTTGTGAATGATAACATGGTTTTCAATGCCACAAAGAGCCTCGTAGATGTTATTGTTCTTCCAATCCCAAAACCCAAGGCAAATATAGTGGATGCGGCATTAGGAATGTTTGTTGAATGGCCCCTTCGTTTGGTCAATATTTAGGAGAACAGGCCTACTAAGAAGGTATAACGTCGATAATTTATATACTATTTCTTATGAGTTGAGACTGATGTTTAGAATATAGAATTTACGGTTGATTTCATGTAGATCATGACAAGGATAAGTAGCCCGGCAAAATTTCCCAATACATGTGGGGATCCCAAACCTACAAAGTCTCATGAAGCTACCATCATTCAATCCCTAGAAAGATGGTTCCCTAAATAACATCCACATGATTGTGACAACACACCCTCCTTCATGTTCGTACAAAATCCCCATGGAAGAAGTGCATATTTTTGGGTACAAGGTAAATGCAATTATCTGGAAAAAGGATTTGGAAGAATTGTTCTATTTCAATAATGTGCCCCTTCCCGTGATGCAACTACATTGCATGTAAGCATTAATGCATCACCCTAACTTTGATTCATCGACATACTTAATGCATTTGGATTCAATCTAGCAAGACTAACCATGTTTATAGGCTCTTGCATGTACAATCCATTTCCAAATTGAAAGGGTGGATGGGATTTTTTGCCCAATGAAGATCCAACATGACCATGTTGCGATAGAAGGGCGTTTGGCCTACTTCAGTTCTCGGTTGATGCAAAAGAACAATTAGATATATATCGCACCTCATTACGAGTGGTGAGTAAACTATATTTAATGCATTACAATTGTTTGGATTCTCTTGAAGAACATGAGATCGTATTGAGTTAATGCCGATTTCATTTTTTTAGCAAACATTGGATGGTGGCCATCATCTTTCTTCCTTCTAACATGGTGTTCTGGTGAAATCCATTACATCAAATGGCCCCTGAAACAATTTCATTCGCAATTACAAAGGTGATGACATATCACATAATTAACAAGCATAAAGGATTCACGTGGAAGTCCCTAAAGGTCAGAATTAAATTCAAAATTTTATTATGAAATAAATATTTCCATAAGTACTTATCAATGTGTTTGTGAACAATTTTTCCAATCGAATAGCATAAAAACAAATGGCCGTGTGGGAAAGCGGTGACTGTTGCATGCGTTTGATGAAGGATTTGGTCCTGCTTGTGAGGGAGAATCAATTAGATCTACAAAAGGTATATATTATTCTCACCTATTGAATCTAATTAATAACATCACAAATGCATAACCTATGTATCAATTATGACATTACTCCTTATTGTAGTATTTTTATGAGGACACAGAACTGTACCCCCATCAAGCAATTAGAGGAAGTACGCAACAGTTGGGTGGCATTTATGATGGTAAGGAATTTGAAGCATTTACTTAACCTAACTATGATAAGAAGAACTTGGATTAGGTTGATTTTTTTTGTGAAAACATCATTCTTTAAAATGGCCATTGATACTTTCCAAGGTATTTTTTGACACCTTGATATAGACTCTAGCTAGCTATGGAGTATGTATAGTTCATTTTGTGAGAATTTTGATAAAATACTTTGTGTATGGATGGTGTAGTTCTTATCGTTCTTGTCTATATGCTTTGTGCATGGTGTAGTAATATTCAATCTAAAAGGGCATTCGATGCCAGGTCCTTTTTTTTGTAAATTTCTATTTATGTATTTTACACGAGGATCGACGTCATAGAGTATAATAATCAATTCAGTACACCCGATAAAAAAATTAAGTGATGTGACACGCTGTTCTCATTGGGTTACCGATGGTACATTGAATAGAGCGACATCACCCCATGAACCACGACGCAGTCACTGACATCGCAACATCATCCTAGAACGATATTGGTTATACCAACGTTGCACAATTTTTAGCAAGTTGACAATTTATTCGTCCTATCCGATGCCGCTTAATGGTCATTTGTCACATTATTAATTACTATAGTTTATCTGCCAAAAAAACCAATGCAAAAAAATTATTTACCGCTGTTCTAAATCATAGTTAAAAATCATAGTATGCAAATGTCGTAAATTTTATTGCCGACACTGACGTCTGCAACTTTGCTCACTAGTCGATTATCCATTCGACACATTATAATTAACTACTGTTATTCTGCTAAAAAACTATGTAAAAATTTTAATTTACTGCAATTCTAAACCATAGTTAGACATCATAGTCTGTGAACTCGGTAACAACATTATGCGATATTGATTATGGTCATTAACGACGTCACATATTTGGTTGATAGCATCGAATGATGCAATGTCGTGTGTAGTTGGGAAGTCAACAACCCTATAACATGGATCGATGCTACTTTCACATCGGCATGGTCGTCGACTTAGGATTATTTACCTTGGTTATTTTCATGAAAAACTGAGGTAAAAAATACTTTTTACTACACCCACATTTACCTCGGTTTTCTATGGCAGAAAACTGAGGTAAAAACCCCTGTAGAAGCGAGGTAACAGGTGTTGTTTCTTGTAGTGTTATATGTTGCATCTATTAGTATCCAGTATGTACTTGTTAGTTTTATTGTGTTTGACTTTTGTTTTAAAATTTGTTGTTGGTAGTTCATTTTGAATTAGGAACTGCATATCTTTAC
This sequence comes from Rubia yunnanensis, assembly GCA_037428765.1. NCBI lineage: Eukaryota > Viridiplantae > Streptophyta > Magnoliopsida > Gentianales > Rubiaceae > Rubia > Rubia yunnanensis. Next base: position 40,106,639 of record CM075061.1, on the reverse strand, counting down.
TTATATATTGCATCTGTTAGTATCCAATGTGCTTGTTAGTTTTATTGTGTTTGACTTTTATTTTCATTGTTGATTATTGTTCGTTTTGAATTATAAATTATACTTGTTTGCTTGTATGCTGCAACTGTTAAAATCCAATGTGTATGACTTTTTGCAGGTGTTCGAACTAAACATGATATGGTTATAACTTTTAAGGAATCAGAAAATATTGAATATTTGACTCCATAACACGTTCTGACATAAGGAGGATTTAGATGAAGATGACACTGAACTTGAAGATTCAAAGATGATCCCCTTTTGAAGATTACTAGTTGATTCATTGTATTACAGACTGTTAGTTAATCTACATAGGAATACTGTTATAATTATAAGTTCTTTAATAGAAGAATTCTGTCACGAGCACTTTATCTTCCATTTGTTTAGATGTTAAAATCCCCTCTTGTGTTTGAAATTGACAAAGTTTGCCTATTTTGTATACAAAGTATGCAAAGCTTTTCATGTGTTGCTTTCACGCCGACAAGACTTTCTGTGGCCTCTCTTTGATTTAAATCAAGGAAATATGCTCATATTTTTTAAAAATAAGAAATTCATTTTTTAATGTAATCAGTATATTTTGAAGTATTAAATGCAGTACATATGAAAATTTGAAAAACTATAAAATTATGTGACCTCTATTATGTATACTATAAGAAGTACTAGTTGTAGGCTAACAAATACATGTTTTAATAAAACATAAACAATTCATATGGTAACTTATGCACTACCTCATGGAAAAGTTTTGCTATTCATAAAAGAATTAACAATATAAAATCAGATGTGTGTGTTTCTATTTAAACAACACATGTTATAAAGTAATTAATGCAGAGTTAATATGAAGATTTTAAATTGTCAAATTTTAACTTAACTTATACATGATCTCGTGGAAAATTTTCACAATTCATATACACGGTTTTTAAAACAAATGTATGTTTTAACACATGCGATACGTATTGTAAGGTAACAGGTGCTTAGTATGTACGAAAAATTTCAGTGGGATTTAGTTTGTTTTTCAAATAATTGCCTCATGTTTTTGAAAAAGTCTTGTATAAGACCGTCTCACAGCAAGACCAGTGATTAAATTGCAAAGAATTCAACATGGATTTTCATACCCAAGTTTTAAAAGTTTAGGGGTTGGGTGTGTAATTGTGATAATTTGCACTTTATTCCTATGATATATATTTAATATTTCAACATCGTTTCCAAAATTTTGCTCACTAGAATCGGTTCATATTCTCTGCAACTGCCCTGCTCTTTCACAAAATCTCAACTGCACACAATTCACACAACTGCTTGATTTCCTCCATTTAACTGTTCATCTTTTTGGTTTTCTTCCTCATTTCTTGTGCACACTGAACGCAGTGAAACATCGTTTGTGGTCCGACATTTTTTACTATTTTTCATTATGTTTTTGTCGATCTATGACCGGATGACTTCCGTTTTGTGTTTATATAGCAAAGATGTATTCTCTAGGTTTTCTGTGCATATTTTGGTGTTTTCTTCGATTTTGTTTTCAATTTTTTTGATGCATGTGATGTTCTATGCTTCATGTAAGTTTACTGAGCATTTATTGTGCATATTTTGTGTTTTTTGTTTGATTATGTAGTTGAATCTTCTTTTATTGTGTTCAATTTGAAGTTTCTAGGGTTTTTGTTCTTTACTGTACTCATATTTGGGGGTTCTCTCTTTTTTTGTCTTTGTTGAGTAGTTCTTAGGGATTTCATGTTTTATTGGTTGTGTATGATGTTATTCAAGTGTTTTTGTTTGGATTTTGCATTGATTTCATTTATGTTTTGAATGTGTGTGATATTATAGGGTTTTTTTTTAGGTTGTGTGTTAATTTATGTGTATTTGTTGTTGCTTAGTAGATGTCAAAGAATATTAATGCCGGTGAATCACTAGATGATGCTGTTTTGGACATTGCGAAGACCTATGTTGATCCTACCAAAGGCAGCCGTGTTGCTGTCAAGAAAAATACAAAGAAAATAGCATATTCTCAAGGTATTTCCTATTTGTGTCTATTTTTGGTGGGATTTGTTTGATTTTATTTCCATATTTAATTGTAAATTGTGGTTCTTCAGTTTTTTTATTTATGTTATGATTTTATGGCATGATGTTTTATAGGTTTCTATTGATATTTACTTGTACCATCTTAATGTTGATCAGCAATCTATTGTGTCTATCTAGTGTGATGTTCCTTGATTTTCTGTGGTGTTAAGACCAACAATCTTTCTTGAATGTAATGTGCTTTAGGTTTTGTTTTCCATCTTTACATGTATTCGATTTGTCATTTTCTGTGTATGTTGATGTTTAAAATTTACTGAATGATGTTTTAAGTTCTGATTATGATGTCTACTTCTTAGTTTGATATGTTTTTTGTTGGATGCTACGATTACTTTTTATAGGTGTATTTCATAGATTTTGTGTATGGTGTGTAGGTTTAGGTTTATGTCTCAATTTAGGAGTGTAATGTAGCTTGTGATTTGGGCAGAGGTTTTAAATGATGATTTATTTATTTTTTCATGTACTTTTTTGGTATTATTTTGCAGTTATTAATGTTTTACAACACCAGTTTGACTTTTAGTTTCAGTGTGACGCTATTGATGTTTTAAATTTTTAGTTTTCGTAAGCATGTCACTGGGCAGAATGTTTTTCTCTTGTTGATGTTTTAGTTTCTTAGATTGATGGTTTTTTTCCAGATTGATAGCTTCATGTGTGCTGATATGCAGCTGTTTTCTTTTATCTCGTTATCCTTTTGTCAAAGTAGTTTGTGTTGCATTATTCTTTTATGCTTATTTAATTATATTTGATGTGTTAGATGCAAATATCATTGGTGGCCGTGCTGTGAGAGAATCACAACGACTGAGGGGCGACCGTAATGCTAATTTGATACTGACTCTTTTCCTTTTTATTTATTTTTGTGAATGATGTATATTAATGTGTCATATTATTTTTTTCTTAATGTTGTTGTTTATTTTCAGGACTCTCCTCTGCAAAGAGGAGACAGAAGGAGACAGCCAAGCAAAAGCATGATTTGGTTTAAGAAGATGAAATTTCATAAGCAGCTCACAACTTGGAGAAGTTGCTAACTGAATCAAGTGTTGGTCTTGCTAATAAAGATGGACCTGATGTTGTTGGAGCTGAAGCTACTAATCTTGAGAGTATGCCTAACAGGAGGATGCTGCGCAAGACTGTGGTTGTTAAGAAATCTAAGGTTGTTGTTGAGGGTGTCAGTGGAAAAGGTATTGACATTAATCATTTGTTTTTTATTATTTGACCTTTTAATGTTTCATTCTCACTCCTTATGCAATATGATTTGATGTTTTATTTTTGAAGTTGTTGGTGTTGATAAGGGTGAAAACCCTGTTACGAAGAATGACATTGGTGTGAAGTAGCAATCAAAAAGGTTTTGAAGCAGAGTTTTAATGCTGCTGGTAATATTTTTTCCCTTTACATTCAGTTTATGGCACCTTTTTAAATTTATGATGCAATTTTTTTAACATTGTGGTATGATGTTTCAAATTTGGTAGTTGATTATTTCAAGTTTCTTTCATTTAGTTTTTCCTGATGCTAGTGTCTTATTATCTAGTTTGATGTTTTTGTATCTTAGTTGATTATGGCAACAAGAAAGTTGCGAAGAATTATTATTTTTGAAATCTGGTGTTTGTGACAAAGAAGCTGCTAGGAATGCTGATATGGATGACAACATTTGTTCAGGTAGGATTTGGTTTTTTTGTTTCAGTTTTTTATAGCTCTGCTTTGTAGTTGTGAATTTTTTTATGTTTTACCATGCTGATATTATGTATTTATTTCTTGTAGATGATGAGGTGTTCAGTACTGTTCTTGACACCCAAACTGTAAAAAACAATGTTGATGCAAATGTTGCAGCTGAGAATGTGGTCGATTCAAATAGCAGTTAAGAAGAGACGTCTAGAAGTGAAGCTAAAAATGATGAAGATAATGATGATGATAAGAGCTTTAAATTTGAGGAATCGGAATCAGAATCAAAATTAGAAGATTTTGAAAACGGGGATGTGGTTCATAAAGCTTGTGATGAAGATGTTGATTTAAGTGGTTCTGATTCTGAATAAGAACTTGAGGTGGTGGTCGTGAAGAAGCTTGTGAGAAGGTTTACGAAGATAACAATGAAAGGGAAACGCGATAGGAAAACAGATGTGTATGGTGATGCTGATTATGATGGTGATGCTGATTATGATGGCAATGCAAGGTTTGTTGATATTTTAAATACTATCTGTAATGTTTATTAATTTAGGCATTGTTGATGTTTTTTATGTGACTGTGATGTTTTATTTTCAGTTATTGATTTTTTTGTTCTGCATGTGATGTTTCATGACTTATCCATTTACTTTTCAGCGATGACAAACGCTTCACTACCAAATATAACCTTGAGAAGGTTGCAAATTTGTCTTGCTCGCCGGCTGCAAACCAAATGAAAGCTGTGAAAGATATTGGTTTTGATGAAAATTAACTCTACTCTCCTTCCTAAAGACATTCTTCCTTACCTTGTTTCTAATTTTAATCCCATTAGCCATGTTCAAAGAATTTGTTTTTATAGGTATTTTTTAACTCGTAATGACATTCACGATGTTTTAGAACTCCCTATCATTAATAAGGAGGTGATTGAGTAATGCTAGTAAGAGGGGAAGTAGGGATTTAGATCTGAGGGGGAGTTGGAGGATTACTTTTGGGATTGATAGGTTGGGAAATATTCCTTGTGATAAGTTGTTTTATAAGATAATGACCTTAGGTGATGGTGGTGATGAATTTTAAAAAAATTGTGTCATGTGTGTTGTGTGTACTTTCTTGAGTCCTACTGCTTGGTGCTTTGTGGATTATAAACTTGTTCGTCTTTTGGAGAACGTAGGGGAGATTAAGAATTATGATTGGTGTAGGTATGTGCTTAGGAAGCTTTGAGAGGCAGTGGGTAGGTATAAGAGTAGTTCCTACACAGCTGTGAATGCTTGTATAGTTGTCCTTTTGATGTGTTATTTGTACAGGTTTCCTTTTCAAGGAAAACCATCCCTCACCACAGTTCCTCTTATTCAACATTGGGACAGTACTATGTTGATTAAAAGGTGCAAGCAGCTTGTCGAGGCTGGTTTTGATTCTTTCCCCATGTCTAAGGATCCATTTCCTTTGACCTTCATTGGGAAGTATGTGGGCTTTGGTGTTGCCACAAAATCCAAGATAGGAAGTTGTACGAAAGATGACGCAGCTGGTTCAAGCTCACATGTTTTGACCTTTGTTGTTCCAGAAGACTTGCCTATTGATGCTGCAATCATGAATGATGGAGGCTTCGTAAGTATGCATCTCATTCACCTTTGATGTTTTAAATACAATAGTTGGTGTTTTAGATTTTGTATGAGATGTTTTAAGTTTAAGCTTTAGGTGTTGTTATCCTTGTTGGTGTGATGTTTTATATTTTAGTTAAAATGATGGCTTTCATCCTTGTTGTCTTTTCCTTTTTTTGTTTTTTTCTTAGGTTGTTGATCAATCTTTCTTTAGGTTCAAGAGGAATATTGAAGTTGTCACTACGACCTTGAATTCTGAGTTGGATCAAGGTGCTAAGGACGTTGTTCATGATGTTGACACCCAACCTACTCCTTCTTTTGACTCAAAGGAATATTTTTCTAACTCTGAAATGTATGACATTATTGATGAGATCATAAGGAATAACTTTAGGAATCGTTCTCCTGTTGCTGCTGCTCCAATGAATAGAGAACCTGTGCCAACATTCGATCTTGGCATTGATGGAGTTGGAGAGGCATCATCTTCAAAATCACCAACATAAGGCAAAGGAAAGGCAGTTGGGAAGGGAAACAAGTCTGGGAAGAATTAGAATATGAGTGTGATGAAATACTATTGGATATTGATGTTTTAAGAATATTGCTTGGTTTGGTAGTTTTTAGCCACTGGATTATTAGTGTTTGTTTCATGTTGTTTTGAATATTTCAGCTCTTTATGTCAGGGATTTGATAGGGATTTGGAAGACTATTATGTGACGAATGATATTTTGTTATGGTGATTGACCGTTTATGGGCTGACATAAAACTTTTTGTAGTTTTTCCTATGTTTTTGTTAGATGTAATCATTTTTGAATTTGATGTGATGTTTCATTATCAGTATGTGATGTTTTATACTTTTGAACAATCAGAGTTTGATGTTTTATGTCTTTAATTTTTTTTGAAAATACTTGGTCATCCGTAATATACATAAAGACATACGAGCCAACTTATATCTGTAAATCATCATGTAAGAAAATAATAACATCAGTGGATAGAAGTGTAACATTAAAAAAGTCAACGCAATAAGAGTGGAATGTATAAAATCATTGGTAGCATATGAATATCCCTTTTTAAATTAACATCATCATCAGTACGTATTTGTAAAACATCAAACTATAACAATGTAACATCAATCCATAACATTGTAACATCATTGGTTGACAGTAAACATCTACCAACAAGCTGGTTTTAGATCAACTGAGCATTTGGTGTCTTGGATCCAAATTCTTTTCTCCATGGCTTCTTCTTTTTAAACTTACCTTTCAGTTTTGCACTTCTTCATGTGGTTTTAATTTTTGGTTGATCGAGTACTTTGGGAGCCGTCTTTGTGGGATGTCGTCGTTGTACCTCTCAAAGTTATATTTTTAAGCCCTAATGCTTCCTATCTACAATTAGTAGATAATGGCAAGTCGGGGTCGTCCACGAAAAGAGGGATTTTTCCAAGTGTTTAAAGATATATCGGAGAAAACATACTAGATATAAGCATATATAGATACATATAAAAGCATGTAAAAATAGGGGGGATTGGTTGGTTTTTGATCCTAAGTTATAAAATTGAAAGACAACATTAGCAAAGCAAGAGAACTATGCTAATCATGCGGCAACAACTAAATAGATGATTAAAACAACAATTAATAGAGCCTTGGGGGCAATCAACTTCCACTTCCAAACTTCTTATAGATCATAAATTCATTCACTCATTCAATTACATTTATTGTATGTGGGAAATGTTATCACTTCTCATTCAAAGATTAACATTCATTCCTTCTTAATAGTAGTTTGCAAAGACAAACATCGACCATTTGCAAACCTCATTGATGATCACCCTAAGCAAAAAACACCATAGAGGTATTTCATCAATGGAATTTCACACAAAGGACCATAGTTTTGATAACAACAAGCATTCTACCAAAGACATGGTCATTTAACCAAACAAATCATTTAACCACATTCAAGGTTCAACCTTTCTTTGTATCTATGGGATAAATATGAGAAAAATCCACATTAACATACTTATCTAGCAAGAATCACCACACATTATACACAAGAAGTTCTAAATCAATGCTTTTGGATTTCATGTCAAATGAGCTAAGACATTTACAACTTTCCTAACACCCTAACACTTCAATCATACAAACGCTTCATATACTCAAACAACCCATGGTATAAATGAGGAAAAACACAACATTAATGATATAATAAATGCTCTCCAATAAATGTTCATAAATGAGCAAATAGAGAATCTCACCATATAAGTTTAGAAACTTCAATCAATTTCTCCCAAGAACTAAATTTAGCTACTAGAGTTCATACTAATTAATGCTAACAAACCAAACATAAAACAAGAGAAATCAAAGAAGAAATGGTGGAAAAATAGGGTTAGAATAGTACCAAATTTGGGTGAAGAAAAAGTTATAAATGAGAGGAAAGAGAATGCTATTTTGAGTACAAATAGAATAAGGTTAGGTTCTGGCCACCCATGCGTCGTGACTAGCGATGGGTTCGTCACAACTCGCGACGGGCTTCAGAACTTACCCTTCTCTTCTTTTCTTCTTCTTATAGAAAACACTCTTCTTCATAATAATTCCTCTCATTATTCAAGTCTTCAAATCTTTGAAGCAAGTCTTCAAAGTCCTCAAAAGATGATCTTCAATGGCCTGCTGTCTTCAAGTCTTCAAATCTTAGAAGCAAGTCTTCAAAGTCTTCGAAAGGTGATCTTCAACGGCCTCCAGTCTTTAAGCCTCCACGTTCTTCCTTTGTCACGGAAAATCCAATTAGAAGAGGTAAAAGAGTGTAAAGTCTCTCTTACCTCTCCTAAAATAATTTCAAGGTCAAACACAAGCTCTTGATAATAAAAGAGCACAAAAGTGATCCAAAAAATTACTAATTATGCACATAAAATGGACACATCACTTTGTTGTTGAACCTTTTGTGCAATTAGTTGCTGAATGTTAATGCTTGCATTTGATTGATTGTAGTTGAGTCTCTATTTAGCCACTCTTCAAGGATTCACTAGTGGAAACCTTTCCAGTTAAAGGCGGTTCCTTGGGACCCTAGATGTAACTTTGGGGGTAACTTCTCTGGCTGTGCCTTTGATCCTATAGGATCAAAGGCGGTTCCTTGAACCACCTTTAAATGGCTCTAATCACCTAGGAACCGCCTTTAATCAGTTCTGAACTTGGAACAAGTTTCCCGATGCTCAAACATCATGCGCAATTTGAGTGCAAAACTATTAGTAGTCCCGAGTGCGGAACTGGTAATCCGAGTCTCGAACTACCTTTAAGTTTTCGAGTGAGGAACTTGTTCATAAGTTTTGAGTGTGGAACTTGTGGTCAGACATGGTCAACAGAAATGATGTTATGAACTCGGAACAATATCTGTGCTTTATAACATATTCCTCCCTCGGGGATCAATTCTGAACATTTACATGTATTTTCTTTAAAAAAAGTTTTTTTTGTATTATCAGTTACGAGTCCGGAACTGTTTCTGATGTATTTTAGTTCTGAGTGAGGAACTTCTTTTCAGGCCAACATAAAATATGACAATAGGGAAATAAATTAGTTCCTACATTGGAACTCCGTCGAATCCGATGGTAAAATTCATTTGTTTCATTATATACCGGCTCCTTGAAAGCCTCGTAACACCAATCCAGATTGTACAAAATACAAGATAAGATGACACTACATATCAAAAATCTATAGACTATGCTAAGAAAGCAACAATTTATAGATAGGAATAGAAGTCACCAAAAATCCATTCCACACAATTATGTCATCAAATATCTCACAATTCCCTATTGGGATGCCCAATTGAATGGGAGCGGGAGTACACAAGATACCTGGCCAAGAAAGTTTTTGCACTGTTGATATCATCTTGTTTATACGGCTTGATAACCTTTGGAAAAATCTGTGAAACAAAAAAAACAATATAAGAATTGGAACAACATGTTAACAACTTTAAAACATTCTCGAAAGAATCATCTTAGTACTCACTTCTTCGATTTCCGGGTAATCCTCACACACATGTAGGACACACTCCATTGTGTAACATTATGTAACAGCTGCATTCCCATGTATTTGATTGTTTCTTGTACTAAGTAATAAAATTTATATTAACATATATTTACAGTAAGTGATGTGGTAATAGAATTTTTTGATATGAAAAGAGAATCTCACCTTGATTTGTATAACTTCCAAATCCTTATTACCATGCTCCCCCAAACCTTCTAAAGACTCAACCAATATCTTAACAAATGATTATGATGGTTGGTTGTGCAGAGGATCCATCCAGTAAATGCGCTTCTTGTCGAGGACAATAAATACTAATCTCCAATGGTCTCTACAACATAGGAGAAAAATATTAACAAATATTGTATTTATTGATTAGTTTAAATGAAGAGAGTGTGTATGAACCACCTTTCAATAGACGGTGTAACAAATATTCTTTTTTCCTTCCTTCCAATATTTTTTCGAATGTAGTCAACTCTCTCCTAAACAGTACACCCGATTTCTTGAGTAAACACCAGGCACAAATACCCTATCCAACATTTGTCCTTTTGGTTAGAAAAATAATACATGTACCTTTGAAATAAAATTAGATGCCATTCACGACGATATGTGGAGCAAAAAATTGTATTAAAAAAATTGCATGTATGGAATTATATATAACTTACAGTAATTACAAGGACATTATCGTCTGGTTCATATGGTCACTCCTCTGTAGGTCTTCGAAGTCAGTCCATGATGCAATGATTTCTTGCTTTTTGCCAAATACACACTTATTACCCGAGAATACGTAAGTTGAGTTCGATTTGTGTTTGACCATGAAATCATACAAGACCCTCACGAAATGCGGTGACTCCTTAATTACTTGTGCCCGGGTTATAAGGGGGTTTTCCAATCCTCAACGCCTCAATGATGGGCTTAGATTTGGTCATTTTTATCTCCTTCAAATGAGGATCTTTGATCGGGTTCGCATAAATAAGGCAACGAGGGAAAGAAGAGACACTCACCATGCGAATCCCACTCTTTTGTACTCGCCTCCTGAAATTGCTAAAAGGGCTTTTAGGACCTTCGGGTTATCCATTGAAACTCTACAAATTCCATCACCAATTGGGACGGCATGATGATGTCGCATTGGTTCTTGCAGAATTCCACCGGCAACTTGAAGTGGCCCACTCTTTTCACCTCGATCAATATAGTGCTCATAGAAATTCAACATTAAGGGAGAATGGAATTAAAGTAAAACAAATATGTAGCCAAATTCATAACAAATGAAATTATTTTATTCTACTAACCTTGTTTTCGGGTAACACAATGGCTTTGACAGTGTCATTTCCTCTTGGGTTGCTGGATCAAGAATCGATTGGTGCTTCATCTCAACTTCTCCTGGTGAGTGTCATGATCCTCTAGATGGTGGCGTCCAACCGGGTGTCAAATCATCCAAATTCTTAAGTATCAGGAGCCCTGTGTGCTCGACCAACTTTTGAATCAGCAGGTCTTGCTGCTCTATCCGCTTGTCTCTATATAGTGCTTCCTGTTGCAACACGTGGAGTCGCGATGGTTTGGCCCAATTGTATAATGAAACTATCCCAAATACCTCTCTTTGTGACATAAATGATCCCATCCCTCTTGTACGACCTGAGTGCTCGGGTTTACCCGTAGCCTCACGAAGGATATCGTGCTTACCCGAAGGAATGAATCGACCCTCCAATTGGTCTTGCTTTAACTTTGCCTAGACATGTAATGTAGCGTCATGATTAGTAAACGAACGAAAAAAATTAGCTCCATTCTAATTAGAATTAATACGAAGTCTTACCACTCGTTCAACGACTTCAATAATGGGAGGTTTATCGTATCCACCCTTTTTGTTTTTACAACTCTTCAAGAAGTGATTACACCAATCGATCTCTTCCACATCTATCGGCTTAACAGATGCCCTTGCTTCTTCCTCGCTCATCCGCCCATCAATTACTGTCTTCACATCCATTTCAAAATGTTCTTTGACTAATTCGAGGGCTGCTAATCCATATCCACCCCCGCTCTTCCGATGTAGTGTTTTGTTTTTCTTAGCATTTTTTTTCTTCCCTCGTACCCTAGTTTGGGATATGACAATCATTTTTAAAACAGAAATGAATGTAATATGTAGATGCACATTTAAAAAATAAAAATAAAAATACTATTTTCTACATTTTCCAATGTTCTTCTCTTATGAATTTCACAACTATCCGGTTAAATATGTGTATAAGTCAACCATAGACAAGCACCCTTTTCACAAGAGAATATGTAATCTCTAGACAAGGCGTACTTATGTTTTCTCTAACTTTTTAACATCATAGCCATAGCTTTCTATTTTAAATCATCCAAATCCGGACAATTGATCTTGAATACAGTAATCATATAGAATCATGATCAAATACACCATCCTTAATTAATTTCAACATGTAGATGAATGGAAAATGGTAAAATCTTATTAAAAGAAATAATATATACTGGTTACCTTGCATTCCGTCCAAATGACCTCTTTGTATTCTTTAAGAACCTTGTGCCAATTATCGTACTTGATGTCCACCCGTGTCCTATCCACTTTCCCCATCCAAATCGACCACTTGGCACGCTCATCAGACAAACAATGTCTGAATTTGTTGAATACTAAAAATGTTGACTCCTTTCTTGCAATTCTCCGTTCTAAAGTTCTATAGTGTGTTCTAGCTATGATGACCTCCTTTGACCCACCTTCTTCATCATCTTCATCGCCAATCGTATCAGAATTTCCTTCGAGTGAACCCGTTCGTTCATCTCGTGTCCTTTTCCGTGACATTAAAATACGTAAGAAACTTTGATTAATAAGAACCCTAACCAAATTCCAATAACTATTCGTAAAAGGAAAATAACACTACTATGATTGTATAAAATATCACGCAAATCTTAAAATATCTTACGAAACACACTGAAAAAACCCAAAACAAATTCCATAACAACTTATGGGTTTTAATAAATGAATGCCCTAACCAAAATCCAAGGTCATTCCATAAATAGATTAAAAAAAATCATAATTACAAGACATAATAAACATAAATGTTATGAATAAATTTATTGATATAGTATGCATATGAGCACAACACCAAGAATTAAACATTTACCTTTTGAACAATAGGTAGTGACTAGATCTTCAAGTGGTCTAGTTTTACCACAATTTTCACCACCCTAACCAAAATCTAAGCTCTATAGTGGTTATCCTAAAGAGAATGTGATATGTTGATGGAGAAGGATGAGGTTTTGGATGATTTTGTTAAGGAGTTGAGAATTGTAGAGAGATTTGTGATTGGTTTTTGGGAAGAAGGTGGTGGGAGGGTTTTGATGGAGAAAATGGGAGGGAACTCCCGCCATTGACAAATGGGTATTAATTACCCATTTGAAAATCGCCTATTTTTTATGTCCCATAATTCAATTCCAAACTCGGAAGCATACTCGGCCGAAAGATGTTCCGAATGAGGAACTACTTCTTTCTTCACAAAACAAGAAAGAAATGGTTCCGAACTCGGAACTGTGTCTTAGTTTATATAAAAAAAGAGATCAGCAAGTTCTCAACACCCATACAACCATAATTAAAGAATTTTCCTCCAAATCTCCTATTCCACTCATCTAATTTATAACCTCATAACCTCCACACAATGGATCCTAAGTATCATGGTGCTAAAGCAGGCGAGGGTGCTGGCAATACTTCAACCCTTAATCATCAACCAACACGAGAGCTCCCCAACGGTTCTACTCAATTCTACAATGGTGTTGCCGAACAGAGGTATATCCCCTTCAACCATAGGAAATGCAGTAATCCCAAGGTTATAAATCCATCTGATGTAGCGCCATTAGGTTTAGGGCATTTGGTAGAAAAATTTAAACCTTCTAGTTTTGATAAATTGCTCCGGTTAAATGAGCCCGTCCATTACGACAAGTCCTACAGTTTTATGCTAATTTAGGATAGGGTAGCAATAATAAGGACCAAACCATTGTCAACGGTGTTAGAATAACCGTCACAAAGTTCTCAATCAATGAGGCCCTAGGTTGCAAGTATATAGACCCAACTAAGTTAAAACTTATTGATGAGGGTGGACCAAATGAAATTTTCCATCAACAACACTGGCTCGGGGTTATAGAGCTTACCTCGGTGTGCTCGGTTGAGATGGCTTAAAAGTATTTTAATAGGTCGGGAGTGAGACCTGGGCAAGAAGAGATCTTTGACATTGGGGAGTTATCCGTTGAGAATAGGTTAATCTATGAGTGGATATGCTAGAACATTCTACCATCGGGAGATCATTCATGCAATTCTACAATAGGGAACCATATGTTTTTTTTATTACGTGATGGAGGGTATCACTCTCAACCTAGGCTGCACTATCTTGATGTAGATGTTGAAGGTCGTGTTACGATATTGATCAAGAAGTGAAAAGTTATCCCCGTCGACAAGCCCATGCAGTTGGAGTACTATGATGAAGCTTGGTTCGAACACAAGCATTTGTGTTTGAACTCTGACGATGAATATATCCAGCACAAAGTACTTGGGTCGAATGCTAGGGCAGCGATGAGCCATATAAGCAAAAAGGGCTGAGTCAACTTGGTTTCGTAAGTATTTAAAGTTTTAAAATTTCTAGTACATTTCCCTTTTAAACTATAGTTTTCTAACCCTATTATATATATTGCTTTTATTTTGTAAGCAACCAAAGTTCTTGGATGAGTACCTTCAAGAGGTACATGAATTACCTCAAGACAGATGTTAATGCCACTAATGCAGAGCTAGCGGCGGCCAAAGCAAACCACGACAAGGTCATCAAATCCATCAGCCTCCATATTAAGCTTAGTGACCATTAGAGAAGCCAAACTTCAAGCCCAACTACTCTGAGGACAATGAGATTGAGGCTGAGAACGGTGGGGATGGAGGAGCGGATAACGAGAAGACTAACTCCGAGATCGAAGAAATGTTAGGTTGATGATCCATAACTATTTCAAGTGTAGTGTTGATGAGTTTCATTGACATTCAGTAAAGTTGTATTTTTAATGGTTGTTGATGAATTATAAAATTGATTGTGATGCTTTGGATTGTGGTTTGGTTTGATGACAACTTTTTATGGAATAATTTCATGTATATATGTATTCTTCGTGTCAAACAAAGGAAGAGTTGAAATATAGGATTTTTTAGAAAATTTACCATAGTTCAAGATAGAGTTCCAAGAGTGGAACAATTTATTTTTTGTACGACAACATTCCCAGAAGATGTTCAAAACTTGGAACAATGCATCCAATTAAATTTTACGAGCTCGGAAAACAATCTGATTGTACTTATCAAAGCACGATTAGTGTGTTACGAGCTCAGAAAAATAGTTCCGGGCTCCGATGTCTAATCTAGAACCAACCTGCCCTTGTGTCAAAGTTAGTATTTTTGTAGCTAATTTAGGAAAAAATAGTTACGAGCTAGGAAGTAGCTCGGCCCCTATATGTGAAAGCATGAGTGTTGTTGTTACGAGCTAGGAACACTAGTTCTGAGATCAGTTGTCTAATCTGGAACCAACCTGCCCTTATGTCAAAGTTAGTGTTTTGTAGCTAATTTAGGAAAAAATAGTTACGAACTCAGAAATAACTCGGCTCCTATATGTGAAAGCATGAATGTTGTTGTTACGAGCCCAGAATACTAGTTCCGAGCTCAGTTATCTAATTTGGAACCAACCTGCCCTTGTGTCAAAGTTAGTGTTTTTGTGGCTAATTTAGGAAAAAATAGTTACAAGCTCAGAACTAGCTCGACCCCTATATATGAAAGCAAAAATGTTGTTGTTACGAGCTCGGAACACTAGTCCCGAGCTCAGTTGTCTAATCTGGAACCAAACTGCCCTTGTGTCAAAGTTAGTGTTTTTGTAGCTAATTTAGGAAAAAATAGTTACGAGCTCAGAACTAACTCAGCTTCTTTATGTGAAAGCAAAAAATATTATGTGACAGACGGAAAGCACGAAATCTCTAATATGGAATTAACCTGATTGAAAGTGCCTGTTTACATTCTAAATGACAGACGGAGTCCCGATAGAGGAACCTCAAATCGTGACTTTGATAAATTGTTCCAACTTAGTTCTGCACTCGGAACTAAGTCACTCATATAAAAAAAACCAAAGCGGAATTCATTCTCAAATCCCAAATTTGCAATTCTGACCAAGTAATACAACCTAACCCTCAAATTCAAATCTACTAGCACGCGGGAAAGACATCCATCCACTATGTCGTCATCAAATGCGCCCATCGTTACCAAGCATCGTTCCAAATCTACGAGAGGGAGCCAGCTAAACCAACCAAGCTACGATTCAAGATTTGTTTCCCTTGAAGCTCAAAATAGGTTTAATGCTTTACGGGAGGATGGAAAAATGTTAGATCCTTATGTGATAGACATGAAAGTGTACAAGACAATAGGATTAGAGGACCCCGTTAAGTGTTTCAAAGATCAACATCTTGTTAAACTCCTTAGTTTGAATAAACCTGCTTATTTTGATAAGATTTGTCAATTGTTTGCGAATTTCCATGAGGCGGAGGATTTGGGTAGTTATTGGACTAGGGTGAATGGGTTTATTGATGAGATACGCCCTTGGATTATCAACCAATTAATTGAATGTCCCTATACGGGTCCGGAAGATGTTTACCCTCAAGTGGAGGATGGCCCTCTAGATGATGTTTATAGGAGGGAATGACCACTTTTGGATGACAATCCCGGTATCGACCCAATTGCTTGTAGTGTGACGTACTTCAAATGCAATCATCATAACCTAGGTAGACCGAAATCCTTTGATATTAAGGAACTAGAGCCCGACCAACACATTTTCTATGAGATGATAGCTAGGTCTATAGTACCCGCTCTCGGTCACCTCACTGAACCAAACTACTCTATTCTTATGATGTTCTATTATGTGATTAAGGGATCCATAGTTAATCCCGAGACTGCAATTTTCAAGCACATGGTTTTGTGTAGCTACAACGAAGCGAATTATCAAGAATCTACCCCATGTCAACTTGATTACCTAGATCTTGAGAGGTGTAGAGAGGTTGGAGTTTCATGGCGAGGAAAAGGCTTGTAAGTACTTTGACAAGCAGTATTTTGAGAAGAAACAATGGATACTACATGAGAACAAGTGGCATTACAAACCACTTGAAGGGGCCGAGCCTCAAAAGAGAGCAAGGGCTGAAGAAGGTAAATCTAATCTTTCCTAAAATATAGTTAAGTTATTAATATTTACTTTTATTAATTGTTATATGAAACATGGTAAAGAGTTTGGCCCTGGATTTATAAAGAGCATGAAGAACTGCTAAAAATGGTTGTGCAACAAAGTGTGCCAACTAAGGGAACGCATATGGAAGCTAGAGAAGAAACAGCGTGCCTATGAGAGAGCGTTCAAGGAGTCAAAAAAGCTCCGGCTGAAAAGAAGCTTATCTATATAACATATGGTAAGGATTCCAGAAAATTGTGACAAGTTTGGTTATTGTAATAGTTTGGATACTATATTTTAAGAATTCAAAACTCTTTCTTATTGTTGAGTGAATGATGAAATTATTTGTGTCTTTGATTTGTATGTGTTGTGCACAAATTGTGTTTTATTTTTAGCACATAATGTTTAACCTTGTATACCATCAAACTTAGGGTAAAGGGAAGGAAACATTGACTGATGACCACTAGATTCAAACACGTTCCGAACTTGGAAATGGCTTGGATCATATGGCCATCCATCAAAAACATTAACTCCCGGATCCATCAATCAAGACCTAGATTTCCTTTTTTTCTTTATTAACTTCTTCTTCATGTTCTTTTTTTTGGAAATCTTCCCTTGGGCATTAAAATTAACTCGTAATGATCCGACCTTTCCAAATGCATACGCAAACTTGCCTCATCTTCTTCAAGCATTATATTATCTTCATTTGAACCTGTAAAAGCATTTGGACTAGAACTGATGAAATCTTCAAAATCATTTTCACAAACAAATTCCTTTTTACCCTCAACAACAATCTCCCAATTGGGGTCAACAAGGTCCTTCACATAGAAAACTTGATGTGCTTGACTCGCTAATATGAATGGGTCTTCCTTCCGAGCCAAGCGGCTCTGGTCAACGAGAGTAAATCTCAAGTCTTCCATTTATTGACCACTATTGACATTCACCCATTCACACTTGAATACAGGAACTCACATTGTCACATAATTGAGCTCCCATATTTTGACTATGGTTCCAAAGTAACATGTATTTGCATAAATTGGATTTTTGTCCCCAGACCTAGCAACATGGAGTGCCTCGAAAATTAGTGAAGCTCCACTATTTTGGAAAACACCTTTATCATCTGATGATTTGGTAACAAAAGTAAAACCATTAATGTCCTACCCTCCGTATGAAAGAACCGTTCCAAGAGGTCTACGGCTAACCACATAACCATTTCAGGGTGCTTACCCCAACCAATGTGAGCGCGAAGCCAACATGGAAATGTTCTGGTGTGTTTTTTGAGAGCACGAGTTTCATTAAATGAATGATTCACCCCCCATATATCATTCAAATGAAGCTTAATGTATGGAACAACATCATTGTGGTTACAAAGTACGTATAAATAAGCAGCACATAAATCCTCCGCACTAGGGCTAGGCAGCTTACCCGTCGAACACTCTGACCATCTAATCGCCCCTCATGTCCAGAACTCATAACACCAAACGAATTGACATCCTTCAAATATTTGGTACAAAACTCTATTGCTTCCTCTACCACATACCGTTGAACAATACTTGCATCAGGCCTATACCTGTTCTTCACAAAAATGTTTGAATATTTTCATATATCGTTCAAAAGGATACATCCATCTCAAAAATATTAGACCACATAGCTTGATCTCCTGAACCAAATGAATAATCAAATGGACCATAATGTCAAAGAATGATGGCGGAAAGTACATCTCCATTCGGTATAGCACTTTCAACAATCATCGCCTGCAACCAGTCAAGTTTTTCAACAGTGATCTATTTGGAACAAAATGACTTGAAGAACAAACAAAGCTTAGTAATGCACTGTCTTACATGTGGAGGCAAAGAAGACCTTATCGCAATGGAATTCAATTCCTGCATCAAATTGTGACAATTATGGGACTTCAGACCTGCCAACTTTAACTCCTTCACCGATACACATGAACTAATGTTAGATGAGTATGCTCCTGGCACCTTCAAACTACTCAGGGTCTCGCAAAAACATTTCTTCTCTACATTAGACATAGAGAAACATGCAGGTGGGAGATAACACTTGTCACCATCCATAACAGGACCCAAAGTATCTCCAATACCCATATCGACCATGTTGCCGGGCCTTTAGCCCATTTTATTTTTCCCAGGGGTATTCAATAGTGTACCAACCAACAAATTGCACACATTTTTCTTGATGTGCATCACATCAAGACAATGTCTGACATCTAAATCATTCCAATAATGGAGTTTGAAAAAAATTGAACATTTCTTCCAAAATCTATCCACTAAAGATTTTCACTTCCCTTTCCCAAAGACATTTGGAAAGTCTTTAACTTTCTCAAAAACTTGATCCCCCGTTTGTGGTATAGGGGGTGGACGTAACTCAATGTTCCCATTGAACCACTTCTTTGCAGAACACTAAGGGTGCCCCTCTGTAAGAAATCTTCTGTGACCCTAGTAATCATTTTTACAACCGTGCTTAAGTAGACAAAATGAGGTTTCCCTTTCACACATGGGAAACACGTAATGCCCCTTCACTGAATAGCTTGATAAATTTCCATAAGTTGGAAAATCATTTACAGTGCAGAACAACAGGCCCTTCAATGTGAACCACTCTCGCGCATGACCATCGTAAGTTCAAACCCCATCATTGAACAATATCACCAAATCATCAATAAGGGGACTAAGATAAACATCTATATCATTACCAGGTGGCCTCGACCCCAAAATCATCATCAATAACAAAACATACTCTCATTTCATGGTCAACCAGAAGAGAAGATTGTATATTACCAACATTACAGGCATGAACTATGTACGTTACTTATAGTACCATACAGGTTCATTCCATCAGTCGACAGACCAAACCTCAAATGACGAGGCTCCTTGCCAAAATCAGGGTAAATAGCATCAAGCTTCTTCAACTGCTCACTGTCTGACGTATGACTAATAACACCATCCCCATGCTTAACTCTATATGCATACTATCGCGTCAACTTAGCATCATT
This sequence comes from Rubia yunnanensis, assembly GCA_037428765.1. Lineage (NCBI taxonomy): Eukaryota > Viridiplantae > Streptophyta > Magnoliopsida > Gentianales > Rubiaceae > Rubia > Rubia yunnanensis. The sequence continues at coordinate 40,087,051 of CM075061.1, read as the reverse complement.
TTTGCAAACAAACAGCTTCTTCAAATTTGGAATAATAAGATACCATACAACTTTAGCAGGGGTCTTCTTCTTCGTGTAGAAACCAAATTCCGCACCCGCAACAATTTCACTATGCTTTAATTTGTATCGAGACTCATCACATACCCAAATTTTTTATCTAAATGCATCCTCTTCCCCCTATACAACATGCAATCATTGGGAAAAGTATGTATTTTTTTCTAGTTCCATTCTCATTGGACAAATAATCCTTTTTGCGGCATATGCTCTATCGGGCATAAGATTACCGCCGGGAAGCAATTCCCTTAGCAATTCAAGTGTCTCAGTCATCCCTTTGTCGATCCACCCATATTTCACCTTCAAATTCATTATCCTCAACGTTGCACTCAAAACATAATGTTTGGACCCAACATACAGTGCGGTCTTCTTGTCATTGATCAACGCTTCAAGGGCCTTGGTTTTACCATGAAATTCTCTAGCAACATCGTCGACCATCTCATCGAGTTCATCATCTCCACCAAAATATACTCCTTCATTAGTTTTAACATCATCTAAAATTTGTGTGAGACCCTCCCGTGCCATATCCAATTAGTATAACTAGTTTGAAAACCACGCATTATAAGATGTTCACGCAACTTCTTTCTCCCAACATATGCATCTTCCTTATAATCCTTGCATGGGCAATGTACACATACCTTTCCATTCTTTGAGACATGTTTGAAAGCCAAAACAACAAATGATTCTACCAAGGGAATGTAATTGGGTGAGTTTCTACAATCTCCACCTAGGAGTTCCAATCTATCCATGGTGCTAGGTGCTTACGTACCTACATTTGAGTGTGGTTCAAAACAAATATATCACACAACATAACCCTAATTAATATCATTTCCATTCACAATACAACTTCAAGGAAAATAACCCTAATTCAAACCATTCCTAATATAATTGATTTCAAAGAATTAAAATGAATGAATCACTTGAGCATACCTTCACAACTAATCCCATCAGAAATCATAAAGAATTGGCTATGCCTCTTTCCAATGTTTTTAATTTTTTTTATTGTGAATAGGCCCCGCTAAATTTTTAATAGATTCCCAATTTCTTACGTTCCAAATTCATAACTACACTACTGCTGAACAACAAAGAGCCGAATCAAGATCCTAACTCAGAAGCATGATCCGAAACAAGTTCCTGAGTCGTAACTTTGATCAGATAGAGTTACTAGCTCGGCAATTATTTTGTGCTTTCAATTGGCCTGGACCACATTAGTTCCTCAGTTGGAACATGGTTTGTACTGCTGTTCTGAGCTCGGAACAAATGCATTAGAAGTCACTTTGGCATAACTACCTTTGAATCTCTACAACAGAAGGCGGTTCTTCAATAACCGCCTTTGAATCTCTACAATGGAAGGCGGTTTCTCAATAATCGCCTTCCAACGATTAAAAAATGCCTTTGATTTGGCAAGACACCCAGAATATGGCAGCTCCGAGCTCAGAAGATGTCTCAGAAGGCAGTTCTGGGAAAATTTCTTGGAACCGCCTTTGAACTATGCCTTTAATAGGCGACTCCCCACTAGTGATCATTTAAGGTTCTATTTCCTCTTCACACTTCAACACTAAACTGTAGTAGCGTAGCATATCATGACGCTATGGTATCTTACCTTTGATCTCCTTGTTTTGGGGTGTTGTTCCTCCCAACTCCTTGTTCCATATTTCTTGTTTTGCCATCTTTGTCCATCTCTTGAGGATGTAATCTTCAGGAATGAAAGTGATGTTGTGCAAATGGAGGATACGAAGGTATGGAAACACAACAATCCTACCTCTTCAAAGTACTTACAAGAGAATTTGATTTCCACCTTTTGATCCCATTTTTTTGAAAGCAACCTTCTCCATTCTTGTGTCGTTATTTTCAGGCTGTACTTCATAAACATCTTCGAATCCAAGGTTGAATGTTTTGACAGCCTTACCCGCCATGGCTAGCTTCTATTCTACCTTGAAGTCCTTGTACAACTTATGTGTGTATATTTCAACTGCATGTTTCATAAGTCTAGGTCCTTGCTCCGCTGACCTTGGTTTTCCTATTGACTTGTTATATTCCTTGTTGGTCTCTGCGCTTCTCCAGCTATGTACATTTTTTTAAATATTGAAAAAACTATGTCAAGTTTGTTGTTTTGTTGGCACTGAAACTAAATGCCTTGTTTGTGCTTTCGCCCCTCTGTGATGATAATGCCCCAGCTGAGAAGAAGTCATTGCTTAATACGGTGCACCATTTCTCTCGGAGTCTATATAGGCACTTGAACCACTGGTTGTCATGAAGCTGGTATTGATCTATCATAGAGTCCCAAAATCTCTGAAATTCCTCTTCATTTGGAAAATCTTTCAAACAATGGTCGAATGCCATGCAAATTCTTCGTCGCTCTTCACTTTACCATAGTGACAGATTGCATTCCATTTCAAATTCCATAGACACAGCCTCTGCTTTGTGTTACTGAGCACCTAGTACAAAAATTGGTTTCAGTGTAAAAAATTAGTTTGTTTTTATGAAAGTTTATGACATGCTATTGAAACATCAAGGATCTGGTATTTATGTTTTAATTGATTTCAGAAAGCATCAAGCAAATTTTCATGAAACTTCATGTCATGATACTGGAACATCATACATGTATTTTAGAAATGAATTTATTGTGTTTGTATAATCATATATGTTGAGGTATGAAAACATCTACCACAAACACTTGAAACATCACACACAAATTTTGAAACATTTACACGGAAACTAAATGAGTAGGTTGGGGTAAGTACCTTTTTTATGGCACCCACCATAGCTGAGTCATGGTCAGTAAATATTGTCACTGTTTCTTTTCCTGTCATTGGCTTTTTGAATGTCTCCAGCAGCTAAATGAAAGTCCCCTTCTTTTCATTGCCAATGAATGCACACCCAAACATCACAGTGTTCCAATGGTTGTTGATTCCCACAATCGGTGCACAAACAAGGTTGTACTTGTTTGTCCCGTATGTGGTGTTAAATATCATCACATCTCCATAGAGCATGTAATCCTCTTTGTGCATTGTATCCTTCAAAGAGAGCGCTGTCAATGCACCCCCCTCATCCAACTTGACCCTAAAGAAGAAATCCTCCCCCCATTTCATCAGTTTTGTAGAGCTCATCGTTCACATTCTGTGCATTGCCTCCTTCAATTGCTTTCATCCTCAACATGTTGACATAATTAATGTGGTTCCTCATTATGTGCCCCACATTTTCTTCTCCATTTTCATCACATGCCCAATACTTGAAACTTGCATCTGGCCTTAAACCTGCTAATTCCATAACCTCAATTGCTTTTGTTTTTTCACCCTCTATCTTCCCCTCACTACGCTGCAAATATTTCCACTCGTTCTTGTAAAATCATGGTTGTGCTCAGTGATGTGGGGCTTAATTTCATAAATATTTTCATCGACAAGCTTTATCCTAATTGCACCCATACATCCTGTTCTTGTATTTGGAAATTCTTTGGTCTTTCTACTCTTGTTTTGTGGTTGTTGGGTCGGGGTGTTAAGAGTCCTTGAAACTGATTTCCTTGGCACGAGCACGTGTAATATTTTTCCTTGACCTTTCCTTCATTTGTTAGTCTCTGTGTCGACTTCTGTATAGAAAATCCAAGTGAAGTTGCATGTGTACGGTATAATATGTCAAGCTCTTCCCACGTAGTTGCTTGCACTTCTTGAAGGGGTTCTGTTTAATCTATTTTCAACAAGTTTGGTAGACCTGTAGTTGAAAACCCCTAATAAATAAATATAAAAGCTATACCTAATGTTGCAGAGTTAGAACATCATGTTATATATTTGAAACATCAAGCAGAACTTGAGTCTTTCTGCAAATTGTTATTCTGATTATGTTCAGTTAATATATACCATCATGTCATATATTTAAAACACCATGCCATATTTCATGATCATCGTCTGCTATAAATCAAATCATTGTCCACATATTTTCATTTTGATAAATGTGAACAAATCCTCTTCACATTGTTTAAAACTTTAAAATACGTTCTTTTAATGTCAACTCTATAATTTGAAAGCTCTGACATTTTAAATGAAAGTTGCAGCAAACTTAAAACTAATTTACATTTTTCAAAAACAGAGCAACAACATGTACTAAAAATCATTCATACAAATCAGACTTTTGCTACTACACATAGTTTGCTGCTGTTCAAATCATACAATTAGATCATTCACAAACACAATCGGGTGCTCTTCAAATTAGAAATAGAAAGATCAGATCAAGGATAGAAAGTTCAGCATCTGACCTTGCGAAACATGTATGATCTGTTCATCATTGATATTCATTTTGCTTTCGTGTGTAGGATTCTGTGTTTGCGTTGTTTGTATGGCTGCCAATTGATTTTCGATCTATAAATCACCTTCTTCCATCATGATCCGAGTTTGAATATGAAAAATTATGAAACTGTGTTTAATCACAGATTTGTGATGATTGATGTTGAATTAAAAACTAAATGTAGTTGTACTTTACTTGATTGATGCTTTGTTGATGCTGATTGATTTTTTTTTTTCAAAATCATCATGATTGTTTTTTATGATAAACAATGGTTGAAGGTTTTGAGAAATTGTACGATTCAGATGTTTATGTTTAATCCATTTTTGTTAAACACTTTTGATGGATGCGTGTTTAGGCTTGGGTTTGTTTTCATGCTTTCGGGTTGGGAATTGTTGAGCTGGGTGTGCTTTTGCTTTTTGCCATTTGGTCCCTCAATTTCTTTGCTCGTAACATTAATTACCCCGAGTCCATAATATTTTGAATTCTGCCCCCGGATTTAGTTTTCCCTTTTGCTATTTCCCTCAAGTCACTGGTCTCACCATGAGACGGCTCGCAAGAGACGGACTCCATGTTTTTTTTACATGTTCATAGTAGCAGAATTCATAGCAGCAGAAGTTTCAACAACAATTTCATTCACATTCGAAAACAATTAAACAACATAAACTCATTCGAATGTGAAAATTCATATATTGGACACTATTAGGCAAAATTTCATCATCTTGAAACTAAATTTCATTCATTTAAAATTGAAATTTGTTGATGTAGATCATGTTGTAGTGCGAAGAGCTCATCGTAAAATCTGCTGGATAGTAACCGTTCGTTTGAAGAGTTCGTTGGAAAAAAAAGAAAAATCAATCGGAGATGGATTTGGTCGCTAGGAAGTTTGCAGATCGACGAAGATGGAATGTTTGAGGAGTTTATCAATCGAAGAAGGAGGAATGTTTGGAGATCTATCGAAGAAGAAGAAGGAATGATGAATTGCTGGTTGGTTTGCAAAAGGAAGAAGAAAGAAAAAAAATAATGGTTTGAAAAAAGAGACATTAATTTGAAGAAGAAGAAGAAGAGAAATGATGGAAAGAAGAGAAATGATGGGTTTATTTGTTATAACCCAGCTCGTAATCCAATGGCCTAACCCAATTTTTTTAAAGATTTTTTGTTGATTGCAGATAGGTCCTTGGCCTGTCCATAAGCTTATGGACAAACAGGTTGTCAAGAGACCCACTCTAATATTTAATGAAAAGAAACCATAAGATATTTAATGAAAAGAAAGCACAAGAGTGGTTTCTTCCATTTAGGGATGGCAATTTAACGGGGCATGTACGGATTATGATACTCCATACCCATGACCACTTAAAATTTCTATATCCATGTCTGTCCCATTATCCATGACGGGTACAACTTTAAAATTCCTCCCACCCCATTGGGTATTATAAAAAATCCATACCCGCCCCGTTACCCACTTGGGTGCCTACCCACTTCATACCCATTATAGTTATTTCACTCATTTCTCCAAAAATAGCTAAAATCCACTTTTTTATAGTAAGTTTTATAATAACATTAATAAAAGTATTTACATAAAACATTATAGGTAAAATATGTGCAATGTGGATAAATAATAATTTATTTTATATTAAATTAGCAAGTATGTAGCTGGTTTAGTGGGGCAGGGCGGAGATGATGCGGGTATGAACTAGTATCAATGTCCTACCCACTACCCATGTCGGGTATAATTTCATACCCATACCCTCCAAACAAAAACTTAAGCATTACTACAAGTCACACCATTTTGTATGTGCGAAAAGGTGCGAAAAACACACTCTACCAGCTACTTCAATTTTCTCTTCTTCTTCCCCTTCTGCACCTGACTCTGTACTGATAACGGTCGGATTCTGGGCCACAACTATATCTATGGCGGCTCCTCCGCCAGGTCGCAATGGTACGGCGGCGGCAAAAACTTTCCTACAAGCCTTAAACAACCGTCCCCCACCACTACATGCTACTCTCCCGTCTAATCCAGAAATCGTCCCAAAAACCCAATATAAGGGAGATATTGCCTGTTTGGTTTCCCGAAAGGAAGCTGAAGCCTTGGCCATCCATTATCAAAATGCTTTGGTTGGAAAATTTGCGAGAGGAAAGCCAACGATGTCAGCTCTCAATGAAGCTTTCAAATCGGTGGGATTCAAGGGCAATTTCCAGCTTGGATCCATTGATACCAGACACATCCTCATTCGATTTCAGGACAAGGAGGACTACCAGAGGCTATGGATCAAAGGACAATGGATATTCAATCACGCGCCGATGAAAATTCTCAAGTGGACCATTGACTTCTCGCCTGAGGTTGAGTCATCTATTGTTCCGGTATGGGTTAATATTCCACAAGTTCCAATTTTCTTCTACAATACTGCCATGATTGAAACTATGGGGAATCAAATAGGGGAGTATATTAAAATGGATGCTGCTACAGCAGCTTTATCACGACCTTCAGTGGTTAAAATGTGTGTAGAAATAGATTTGAAAAGAAAAATCCCAACATTCATTAGAGTAGGGATTGAAGAGGAAGGAGTGGAGTACAATGTGGTTAAATTGCCTTTAGAATTTGAGGATCTACCATTGTACTACCATCACTGTAACTCTATTGGTCATGACGACACCCACTGCATCTATCTGCACCCTGAACTTAAGAGACCTAGGAACAATAGGATAGATAAACTCAACCACAGACATATCGGAAGTGATGATCAACAGAGGGTTTCTGAAGATCAGGGTATAAAAAATGGATATAAGGCAGAGGGCTCTGGTGTTACTGCATCTGAGAAACTAAGAACCTTGGCAAAGCAGAAGTTTAAATATGTTCCAAAGGGATTCATAGTGTCAGAAGTGAATGCTGAGACAAATAATTGTGATGCCTTACCACAGAATGAGGAGATGCTTAAGGATTCAGTTCCCCCTCTAAAATCCTCAGTTGGGAATAAAAAGATTACTAACATGGGCAAGGATACTCAGGTTGAAGAGCAATTATCAGATATGTACACTCCGGATCAGGTCATTAATATGGATACTGCTGGGGTTAATAGGGCTCCCATTGTGGACTGCCCCATAGATACCCAAGATGAGCATACTGAATGTGGTTCCCCAAAACATCAATTCCATAAACATCTGAGTACACAGTCTCTATCCGCTCCACCACACCTCAAATAAAAAAAACCTTTGGCCAAGGATGACATTCCTATCAAAAGAGGTAAGGCTTTCTCACCTTTTCACTCAATTATGGCAGCTAAAAACTACATTTTCTCCCAGCAGAAGAATAAACAGAACAGATTTCTACCCCTGGAGGTAGATGAGATAGTAAGTGAAGAAGAAAGTGCTGATCCAATGCTTGCTGACACTCCTGAACCTAACGCAACATCTGAGCCTAGCATGGAGAACATAAGGAGTCAGGAGCAAATGAGTCAGAAGGATACTACTGCTGCTAAAGACACAGGCACTGTCCCAACTCAGGCAAGCCAGGTAAGTCCCTCTAATTTGCATCCTAAAAAGGGACAACTGAAGGGAAGGAAACAACCAGAGAATCTATCTAACTATGGTAATGAGAATTATTTAACCCAGTTAAATACCATCATGACCAGATCAAAAAGCCTAAATAATGTTTCCCTATGAATTGCACAACTCTGAAGATTAAAATGCTGGTTTGGAATGTTAGGGGCATGGACACTTCGATGATTAGATTACATAATCTAATTAGTAGGCATAGATTTGAGCTATTATGCCTTATTGAACCCAAACATGACAATTTGCAGTGTGATAAGTACAGGCAATTATTACAATATGATAACTGTATCACTGCAACAAATGGCCAAATATGGATTTTCTGGACTTCTAACATTACATTGACAGTTAAATGTGACAACCTTCAATTTCTTGCTGTTACATTACATAGCTTATCTTTGAATGCAAGTATGGATGCTTTCTTTATATATGGCCTAAGAACTAGACATGGCAGGAAAAGTTTATGGTCTGATCTCAAATCCTGTACACACTCAGAATCACTTTTTATAGGAGATTTTAATGCCATAACTTCTGTAAATGAATACAAAGGCCCTTCTGATCCGAAATTGGGTAGTATGAGAGATTTTAATGAATTCATAACTACTATGGGACTGGAAGAAATCCAAACTGTGGGTAATTATTATACTTGGACCAATAATAGACTAAGGAATCCCACAACAAAAAGATTGGATAGGGGGTTATGTAATTCTCCTTGGTCCTCTGCTTTCCCTACTTCTTCAATACATATCTTGAATAGGATATCTTCGGACCATAACCCCATGCTCCTTACCATTGGCAGTGACATTCCATCCATACCCAGGCCATTCAGATTTTTGAACACATGGTATAAGAGGAAGGAATTTAATGAACTAATTAGACATAATTGGGATCTCCCCTTACATAAATCAGGAATGACTGGATTTTATCTTAAACTAATCAGATTAAAAAAGATGTTGAAAATTTGGAACAAGGAGCATTTTGGGAATATACATGATAATGTTGTGCAAGCTGAAAATACTCTCCAAATACAGGAACACATATATGACCAAAATGCCTACATTGATAATCTGATTCAACTTAAGAAAGCCAAAGCAAAAGTAGTGATGGCCCTTGCAGAACAAAAAAGTTTTTGGAAACACAAGGCAAAACTCAAATGGTTAAAGGAAGGGGACAGTAATACTAGTTTTTTTCACAATTCTATGAAAGAAAAAAATAGTAGGCTAAAGATTACAAAAATTAAAAGCTCCAATGGTCAGTGGCTAGAGGATATACAGGAAATTGAAAAAGAGGCCATTAAATACTACCAGGAACTATTAACTGATGATAGCCTCCCTGATAGTAATCTTTTCCAAACACATTTTTTAAGCCAGATTCCAAAACTAATCACACAGGAGGATAATGATAAATTGCTGCAACCTGTCACACTCTCTGAACTTAAGGATATTGTATTTAGTCTTAATAAAAATAGTAGCCCTAGACCGGATGGTTTTACGGCTAAGTTTTTTATCAAGTCTTGGGACATAATTGCAACTGATTTGCTCTCTGCTGTACATGATTTTTTATCTGCAAATAGTATACCTAGAGGCATTAGCAGCACCTGGATATGCATTATTCCTAAAAAGAAAGTCCCAATATCCTTTGATGATTGTAGGCCACTGAGTCTTTCTAATGTAGTCAATAAGATTTGCTCCAAGGTCCTAATGGAAAGACTTAAACCTATAATGCCTAAGATAATTTCACCACACCAAACAGCTTTCATCAAAGGTAGAGATATTTCGGATAATGTCATATATTTTCAAGAAATGGTTAGATTTTTAAATAGGAAGCAAAGCCAACCAAATTGTATAGTGAAACTTGACCTTAAAAAGGCTTTTGATAGAGTGAAGTGGTCTTTCCTAAACTGTGTATTGGCTAAATTTGGATTTCATGCTAAATTTATTTTCCATATTTTGAAAAATCTTTCACAAGCTTGGTTCTCCATACTAATAAATGGTAAGCCTGCTGGTTTCTTTCAATCTATGAGGGGTATCAAACAGGGAGACCCTCTCTCACATTTTCTGTTTAACATTTTTTCTGAGGCTTTTACTAGGAGTTTATCTCATGTTTTCCAGAATGGTAAATTAGCATATTATGGATTACCAAGTAATGCTCTGCCAATTTCACACTTATCCTATGCTGATGACACTGTCATTTTTTAACTGTTACAAATAAGACATTGATTAGATTTAAAGCTTTCTTGAGCACTTTTGAGGATGTAACTGGTCAGCATATAAATTTCAGCAAGAGTGACATTTATATAGGGAAACATGCTTCTGTCCATTAGGTTAACTATATAAGAAAAACTCTAGGCATGAAACTTGGGGCATTGCCTTTCACATATCTGGGAGTACCTATATACACTGGGGCGGCTAAAAAGATTCACTTCCAACCCCTTCTGGAGCAAATAGACAGCAAAATAGGTAGTTGGAAAAATAGGTGGCTCTCTGCTGGGGGGAAAATTACTCTAATACATTCATGCATTTACTCAATCCCACAGCATATATGGACAGTAATAAAACCACCTAAAGTGATCATCTCTATACTGGAGAAAAAAATGAGCAGATTTTTCTGGGGTTATGGGGATCTGAAACCTAAGAGAATATGGAGAAAGTGGGAAGATCTTTGCTTTCCAATTAATCAAAATGGACTAAATTTTAGATCACTCACCACCATAATAAATACATGCTCTGCTAAGTTATGGTGGAAGTTTCAAAAAGCTGAAGCATTATGGACTTATCTCATTGCCTCTCTGCCACCCTCTGCAAGAACCTCTCCTAATTGGAAGAGAATCTGCTTGATTGATAATTGGGCAGAATCTCAAACTAGAGTGATAATTGGCAGAGGTGATTGTAACTTCTGGACAGCAAATTGGTTGGACATAGGACCTATTATGGATCTATGTGATTAAAATAGTGTTGACATTCCTACAACATGTACTGTCTCAGAATTTGTTGCTGAAAAAACAGCATTGCTTCAGAAGATTTCTCCTTTTATAACTTCTAATGTTCTCTCTCTTCTTCAGGACTCAAAAATTTCACTACACAGACATGATAGGCTTATCTGGAAGCCAGGTTTAAAAGGTGAGTTCACTTTCAAATCCACATACCAAAAGCTCAGTATACAAAGAGGTACTTCTCTTTCTATCCAACATCTCTGGAGTCCTAGAATAGAAAAGAAGATTTCTATATTTATGTGGAAGATGTTGAACTCTCTTTTGCCTTTTGACAATGTGCTAAAAAGATTAAGATTCAGCTTGCCTTCAAAATGCTGTTTGTGTAATAATGATGAAGATTCACTGGATCATTGCTTCAATTCTTGTCAATTCTGTGAACAAATATGGGGTAAGATACATCATTTCATGGGTATTAGGGGAAGGTCTTTCTCTTCATTATGGGAAAGGGTTTCATTTTATCTTACCTATCCTGGACTAAGTACTTTACATTCAAACATGATTAGAACTGCGGCTGTAATCACTTGTTGGAATATATGGAAGATGAGGAACAAATGCTTATATGACTGTGCCATACCATTAACAAGCATTGTTATCAAGCAAATAAAGGATCAAATATTCTATACTTTCTGTGCAAAGCCTGCTTACATAGCTTCAAAACTTGACCTGGCCATTGCTGAGCATTCATACTTGCCTCTGATTAAAGCTCCACCAAAGCCAAAAAATTTTAAGATTGCATGGACTAAGCCAACTATGGGATATAAGATGACTGTTGATGCTACTTGGTGCTGTCACTCTAACATGTGCGGTCTTGGCTTGATTATCAGAGACGTTAGAGGCTGTTTTATTGCAGCCTATACAGAATACATACAAGCTAAATCCCCTTTGGAAGCTGAGCTTTTGGCTATTAGATTTGCATTGACTAAGTCTGCTACATATCATGATCCGGCTATTATTGAATCAGATTGTCTTACTGCAATACATTTTGTGAGAGATCCTTTACAAGCACACTGGAATTTATACCAGTGTGCTAATGACATTCACCAGAATATGAGGGATATTAGATTAGTGCACAGTCATAGACAGGCTAATTTGGTGGCAGATTTACTTGCTAAAATATGTCTCAAAGCTCAGATAGGTTCATCTGTTCACAGACTTTCTATGCTTACTAATACTATCCAAGGATTGGTATGGCTGGATCAGATTGGCATACCCTCCCTTAGGATGGTAAATTGAATGGAGGCTACTCAAGTATGTTGTTTTTCTTTTGCAGGTAGATACGGGTACTGAAGGCTCTAGGACTACAAGACTCTTCTGTATATAGATAGGCTGTATATGAAGAAAATGAAGGAGGGTTGCATATATGATTTGCACACAGATGCACATGGACTAACAATTACTTTGAGGAACTGATCTCTTTTGGTTGACTATTATAGAGGATACGTTGTTTGAAACTTTGTGGGATGTCTGACTGTCTTGTGTTTCGTAGTACGATTCACTAATAAGTTCGACGATCTTATAATAGCTTCAATACTTTTGGAATCCTCTTAAAATAGGCCAATAGAGAATTTCATTTTGGAAGCAATAATGGTTGCTTCAACAGCCAATGGCTCACGTATGTAAATACTAACTATGATACATTCATAACTTATTTGTATGTTTTTCCTGTTCTGCTTTTATATGGCTCGGGAAGGCCTAATATAATTTCCCCCATCCCAGGATGGATTTTATTAAAAAAAACATACCCATACCCTCCCACGCCCACCAAAACTACTTTTATACCCACACCATTGAAACGAATGTGAGGCGAACCTCAATCAAAATCCACCCCACTGCTATCCCTTCTTCCATTGTACGTGGTCTGAAAAACAATAACTGAGTCCGTCTCCTACGAGACCGTCTTACCGTAAGACCAGGGACTAGAGTGATAATAGGTAAAAGAGCAAATGAAATTCGGGGGTCAAACTACAATTACTAATTTTTTCGGTTCCAAAATAAAAAACACAAAAGAACTGGAGGTCCAAATTGCCAATTAAGAAAATCTTACCAGAAAATGTGTCTTCCTCCTTCTCGACTTCCCCGCCAGCGCTGCCTCGCCCTCTGCCGTCATTGCCTCACCGCCTCACTGTCGCCTCGTCGTCTTCTTGCTTTCTCTATCGTCAAATCGACTCCTCCACTGTCAAAACCCTAGTTTCATAGATTCACGGAAACCAAAACCCTAGTTTGAGGCTACGCTACTTTCTTCGACTTCAATTCATCACCGGTAATGGTGAATAAGCTCCGAATCTTAATCGACAAAGTTCTCTGATCCCGATACTTGTGTTTCCTACGGACTTCGAATCAAATTTGGTTCAAATCGCGTCGCATTAGAGGCTGGAGATTCAAATATCGACGGCATCGTCGTGTTCGTCTGAGGCTAGAGATTTGCGAGTCGTTACAAATTTGGCCAATTCTGGCATTGTCATCTTCAAATTTGGTGAAACCCAGCATCATCATCTTCAAATTTGGCCAAATCCGGCATCATCATCTTGAAATTTGGCCAAATCTGGCATCGTCTTCAATTTCACGATTTCTTGGCGACATCCAGATGAACTTTCGACGAATTTTTGACTCCCCCTTACCAGATCCACAATAGTTCAGAGATTTGGGCCTCATACATTTTTAACCTGGTTGAAATGGGCCTTTTAACATACTGTTACTAAAATATGAAACTTAAATAATAGTGAATCAAGTTTAAATTGTAAAATGTCAAATAAAATAGTTGAAACATCAAAATAAAATTTAAAAACATCACATAAAATTATTTTAATATATACATATAATTAACACAGTTAATATCAAATAAAAATAATAAATTTGGATAGTGAGACATCAAATAAAATATAAACATATCAAACAAAAATAGCTAAAACATTAAATAAAAATCTTTAAAATACAAAAATTAAATATTAAAAACATCAAATATAATAATATATATGAAATAATAATAGTAAAACATCAAATAAAATACAAATTTATAAATCAAATAAAAATAAAAAACCAACTAATTTTTTAAAGGCTCAATTTATCTAAAACCAGTTTGTAGGGAGTTGATTATTATTTACTGTGATGTTACATTGTGACACTGTGATGATTTTTCGTTTTGTTTGTTTTACAAAAGTAGTGATGAGAACTTGATAAAACACCATACACTGACAACTGAAAATCGAAGGAATTCGATGAATGATCATGGACAAAATAAATACATATAAAATTAGCATATGAAAGTGGCAAACTTTAATTTGAAATTTTACATTTGCATGCCAAAATATCAATCGCCATAAATATCGAACCATCAAACATCATTCATTCAAAAAAAAGGTTCAAATGCCCTAATAGATCGCTAACATAAAACTGAAAAAATTCAAATCAAGCTAAAACATCAATAACAATCAAGCGCCTCAACACTGACAATCGACCATCATAATTGGAAATCAATGTAAGACAATACATCCCAAACAACCAAATTCTATTTTTCCCCGACTTGTTTTCCTTCGTTGCTCGCTATTCACAAACTTGCTTTCTCTCCGGTGGGTTTTCGAAGAGGATGACTCTTCTACTCCATCAACGCAATGATCAAAGGTCGATTTCCAGTCTTCTGTTCAAGAGAACACCTTCGGAAGCATGGTTTCTCATACAAAATTTTTATTTACTCAATAATGACATCATAGAGCTCTCTATCTTGGAAAGTATTCCTGTGAAATAATATATAACATCACATACAGTAATTAAAACATCAATCTCTGTAGTTAAAACACCACAATGGCACATAATACAACAATGACAACTACATTGAGGAAAAGTCAAATACATTATTTAAAACATCAATCTCAAAATTTAAAAACATCAAATAGTACACACTAAAATATCAAAAGAACACAACTGAACATCAGTTGCATACTTAAATATGAAAACATCACAACCATCAAACACTAGAATTAAACATATTACACCAACACACATAACAGTACTTAGTGCTCAAACATGAAAGTTGGACAAGCATTCTTACACATCTAAGAAATGCAACAACAAAAAAAACTAGCACAAATCGTAACAAAACTCTAAGATATCACACCTACAATCAAAGCAACAAAATGAACATCAATTGCACACTTAAAACACTACAAGCATCAAATACTAAAATTAAATCATCACACCAACACATATAAACAATAATTCAAACCTAAACATGAAAGATGAAACATAAAATCTGAAAGGTCAACAACTGTATTTAAAAGGTCAAATGTGCAAAATAACAAAATTTACAAATTCTCTTTCCTTCTCGGTTGTAGCAACAGTGGGCATGCATTCTTACGCATCTAAAAAATAGCAACAACAACACAAAAATTAGCACAAATCGTAACAAAACCCTAAGATATCACTCAAACAATCAAAAAAACAAAACTCAGCATCAATTGCACACTTAAAACACTACAAACATCATATTCTGAAATTAAATCATCACACCAACACAGATAAACAATACTTTAAACCTGAACATGAAATATGAAAAACAAACCGGAAAGGTCAACAATAGTATTTAAAAGGTCACATATGCAAAATAACAAAATTTACATATCCTCTTTCCTTCTCGATTGCAGCAATAGTGGCAAAAGCATTCTTAGACACAAAAGGAAGATCAACAACAACAACAAAATTAGCACAAATCGTAACAAAACCCTAAGATATCACACCCACGATTAAAGAAACAAAACTGAACATCAATTGCACACTTAAAACACTACAAGCATCAAATACTAAAATTAAATCATCACACCAACACATATAAGCAATACTTCGAACCTAAACATGAAAGATGAAACATAAAATCTGAAAGGTCAACAACTGTATTTAAAAGGTCAAATGTGCAAAATAACAAAATTTACAAATTCTCTTTCCTTCTCGGTTGTAGCAACAGTGGGCATGCATTCTTACGCATCTAAAAAATAGCAACAACAACACAAAAATTAGCACAAATCGTAACAAAACCCTAAGATATCACTCAAACAATCAAAAAAACAAAACTCAGCATCAATTGCACACTTAAAACACTACAAACATCATATTCTGAAATTAAATCATCACACCAACACAGATAAACAATACTTTAAACCTGAACATGAAATATGAAAAAAAAAACCTGAAAGGTCAACAATAGTATTTAAAAGGCCACATCTGCAAAATAACAAAATTTGCATATCCTCTTTCCTTCTCGATTGCAGCAACAATGGAAACAGCATTATTCGACACATAAGGAAGATCAACAACAATAAAATTAGCACAAATCGTAACAAAACCCTAAGATATCACACCCACGATTAAAGCAACAAAACTGAACATCAATTGCACACTTAAAACACTACAAGTATCAAATACTAAAATTAAATCATCACACCAACACATATAAACAATACTTTAAACCTAAACATGAAAGATGAAAAATAAAATCTGAAAGGTCAACAACTGTATTTAAAAGGTCAAATGTGCAAAATAACAAAATTTACAAATTCTCTTTCCTTCTCGGTTGCAGCAACAGTGGGCATGCATTCTTACGCATCTAAAAAATAGCAACAACAACACAAAAATTAGAACAAATCGTAACAAAACCCTAAGATATCACTCAAACAATAAAAAAAACAAAACTCAACATCAATTGCACACTTAAAACACTACAAGTATCAAATACTGAAATTATATCATCACACCAACATTAATAAACATTACTTTAAACCTAAACATGAAAGATGAAACAAAAAACCTGAAAGGTCAACAATAGTATTTAAAAGGTCACATATGCAAAATAACAAAATTTACAGATCTTCTTTCATTCTGGATTGCAGCAACAGTGGCAAAAACATTCTTAAAATCTAAGGAACATCATCAACAAAAAAAGCACAAATCGTAACAAAACTCTAAGATATCACACATACAATTAAAAAACCAAAACTCAACATCAATTGCACACTTAAAACACTACAAGCATCAAATACTAAAATTAAATCATCACACCAATACAAATAAACAGTACTTAAAACCTAAACATGAAAGATCAAACATAAAACCTGAAAGGTCAACAACTGTATTTAAAATATCAAATATGTAAAATAACAAAATTTACAGATCCTCTTTCCTTCTTGATTGCAGCAACAATGGGTATGCATTTTTACACATATAAAAAACAGCAACAACAATACAAAAATTAACACAAATCGTAACAAAACCCTAAGATATCACACACACAATAAAAAAACATAACTCAACATCAATTGCACACTTAAAACACTACAAACATCAAATACTGAAATTAAATCATCACACCAACACAAATAAACAACACTTTAAACCTAAACATGAAAGATGAAACAAAAAACCTGAAAGGTCAACAATATTATTTAAAAGGTCAAATATGCAAAATAATAAAATTTACAGATCATCTTTCCTTCTCAATTGCAGCAAAAGTGGCAAAACCATTCTTAGACATCTAAGGAAGATCAACAACAAAATAAAAATAAAAATCAGCATCAATTGCACACTTAAAACACTACAAACATCAAATAATGAAATTAAATCATCACACCAATACAGATAAACAGTACTTTAAACCTAAACATGAAAGATGAAACAAAAAACCTGAAAGGGCAACAATAGTATTTAAAAGGTCACATCTGCAAAATAACAAAATTTAAGATCATCTTTCCTTCTCGATTGCAGCAACGGTGACAAATGCATTCTTAGACATCTAAGGAAGATCAACAAAAAAATTAGCATAAATCGTAACAAAATCCTAAGATATCACACACAACAAAAAATGAACATCAATTGCACACTTAAGCATGAAAACACCACAAGTATCAAGCATTGAAATTAAAATATCACAACAACACTGATAACAGTACTTCAAGTCTGAAACCTGAAACATCAAACTGAAAACCTGAAAGATCAATACATGTTGCTAAAACATCATGACCGAAAATTCAGAAACTTACAAACGATTCTTCCTCCTCGATTGCAGTAACAATGATGCAAATCTCCTTAGAAATCTAACAAACAGTAGCAACAACACAAATATTAGCACAAATTCGTTAGAACAACTCACAAAACACAAAAAATAGAGAAATCCCCAAATATTAACTCATTGAACAACATAAACCCTTAAAAATTACATGTACCGAAAAAGAAAACAATTTTTTTTTAAAAAAACAACAAAATATGCATAATAAATCTAAGCAAAGAGATTACCTTCGAAGATAAACACGAAAGGAATGTTGTATTATGTTCGACTGCTGGAAATCAAAGGTTTAGAAGGAAAATTCACGGAAAATTCACCGGAGAATGAAGCAAATCTTCCTTAAGTCACTGATTCCTTCTCCTGCGCTAGAAACATGGAAGAAAACGGAGAAAAAGATTGGTTGAATTGAAGGAAAATAGAAGAGAAATGGAGAGGAAGAGAAGAAGGAGCAGTTGTGTAGGAGAGAAGAAGGAGATGAGAGAGAATGCGTGAGAAAATAATGGAAGAAGAAGGGACAGATTGTTATTTATACCTGGACTTAAATATAAAATAGTAAAATTTCACATCTAACCCCTAGACTTTTAAAAACTTTAATTAGAAACCCATGCCATATTCTTAATAAAATAAAATCTTTTCTCGCTGCGAGACCGTACCAAGTACCCCTCCTGGTATGACATTCAAAAATTGAAACCCGGAAACCTGGTTTCAAACCCGACTACCAACCCGCCGGCAACTCGATTCTTCTGGAACGGCAACCTTCTGGAACTGGATTCTTCGCGGCGGCGGCTTCTGGAATTCAAGGCCGAGACCTCCTTAGCGCAGGGCATTACATCGACGAATCTGAAGACTTCACGTTTGGACCTTCAAACGGCGGAGGCATTTCTACGATTGCTTTGGAGGTATGGTCAGTAGTACTCCTTTTATAGATGTGGAATTTGTTATTCTTGATTCAAATTGCCAACTAGTTTTTTTGGTTTGTTGCGGGTTGATCAAACAGATTGTGCAGTCTAATTAGTGTACATATGTTGAAGAAAGGATCCGAAGCCAAGCAGTTATCCGACTCACGGGCTTTGTTCATCGATAAGGCTTAGATAGCCAACACTCTCGCCAATTCAACAATTTTGTTCATCTCAAGTACTTTTTTTCCCCTTAACTGTACTGTTAATAAGGTTTTTGCGAGTGTAATTCATATGTTGCAGTTTATTTTTGCTACTTATATAATTGGGTGCTGTACGTTCTCATGGGTTTCCTGCTGATTCTTCCTTAATTATTGGTCATCTTTTTTTTACTGCAAGTATTTGGCAAACTGATGGTTTTGATTTTCCAACAATTTCAGGTTCATCTGTAAAATGCCAAAGAAACGAGGTAGAGTTGCTAAGAAAAAGGACACAATTTCTGCTGAAAATAATGAGCATGAATTTCAAGAGTCTATTGCTGAAGAGATTAAAACTGAATTCCAAGATCCTGAAGGTATGTTTTAACACCTTAAGCTTCTTAAAATTGATTTATCATTATCAAAAACACGATTCTTATCTTGAGCTTCTGAGTGTTCCCTTTAATCTGTTGTTTTTCTTGTTCACCTTTGGTATTTCTTCGCATACTATTTTTGTTGACGCACTTGCTCAAATGTAGTATGATAGACATGTTTGGGATGGAGTTGTGAGGCTTTATTCTCTCTTGTTTTAACTTTAGATTAATATTCATCTAATTCCAATACTTTTGTTACAATTTACTTTTTATAACCAATTTTAAGAAAGCGGCTCTTGATGCGTGCTTCAACTGAGTAATTTTCTTGCTACTTTAACTTCTAGGAAATAATACCTGTTACATTTTTAGAAAGCTGAACAACTCTGTAAAAGGTTTTTTGGCAGTTTTTTAATCATTAAGAACTGCGTATGTGAGGTATATTGTGTAGGTTTTCAATGCCAATATTATTGTATTGCAGTGGACCGCCAAATTGCTGCAATCAGGGCCCTTAGAGATGTGCAGATTGATCAGTTGCTAACTAAGTTGCAGTTGCTCCGTTCACATATTAGTGAGGAGCAACATGTTTCTGCTGCACAATTCTTTAAAGAAAAAATTCCAAATTTTGAGATAGTTAAGAATGAGCAAGATGGCCACTATGATGTGCAAGAAAAAAGTGACCGGGGCAACATATACATGAACCAGGCTGAAGGAGGAGATTTACCTGTTTCTCTTCTACATCATTTATCCATGGTTTACCCAGATCTCTCCACTGCAGAGCCTTCTCATGGTGGATATGATTTTTCAAACAAAAGCGGTAATGATTGATTGGTCATATTACTTATCTTGTCACAGAGTTTATGTTGAGTTTTGAAGACTTACCTTTCCATTTTATTTTTTGTCAAATTATTTGCAGTAAAAACAAGCTACTTTGGTGTTGATAATTTGCAGATCAGAGCATTTGTAAGTTCGTATGCAACTCATCTGAACACTCTCTGATGTTTAATATTCATGATCGCCATTTTCTTCCTGGCCCTTTTTTGTATTTATCTATTTTATGGCAAAACACTTTTGTATTATGAAAGGGAGAGTAGCACTGCATCTCAATTTTGAATCTGTGCTCACATTTTTATTTGCTACAGTTTCTTTTATGTAGTCATTAAGCAATCGTGCATACCTGACTGTATAAACCGTTAAAACATACTTCACTCTATAGACAAGGAAATTTAAAAAAGAGGAATACTTAATAACACAATGTCCTTGAATTGTTCCCGTTGATTTAGTGATTTATTTTTGCACCCGTTCTAGTGATTTATTTTTGCACCCGTTGTAGGTGAATGGTTCCTTCTTAAATATTGCTTCACATGCTACTTGTTTGTCTAATATAATGCATTGCAATACTGAGTTAATGTAAGAAGTACATTTGGTCATTATTTCTATTATAGTACCGTACCTTGTGATTTCTGTTACTCATGCAAGCCCGCTGATGGCATTCACTTGTGTACTCTTTTGTGAAATTGTTTGATTTCTGGTCTGTTGCATTAGCAAGATATGGGTCAAGGTTCGTACGTGTACTCGTGTTCATCTTGAGCATGCTGATGGCATTTGCTTACGTCCTCTTTTGCAGGACCTTGGAGACCAGTCAGAAGCTCCAAGCTTTGAGTGGCAGGACAAGTTTCAGACACCTGATGTATGCTTTCTCCAAATATATCTCCTATAAAATGCTTCTTCTTTGGTGCTTGGCTCTGGTTTTGTGATTGTTCTTGGTTATGTGTGGATTTGATTGAATTTGGCACTGGTATCAAGGCTCTCCAGCATTCTGGTTTATGTTTGAGATTATAATTGGGTAAAAGTTGAGCATATATTTTTCTGGTAAAATATCGTAGCAGGCCAATGCATTTTTGCTCTTTTTTCTTACTGTATATCCATTAGTATAAGAAAAATGATCAAAGAGTAACACATGTTGCAGAGAATTTAGCCACAAACTTCAGCTATTCCATAATCCTCTATCTTGTTTTCTGAATATGCATGCATACTTGCGATCTGCTTTCTTATGCAAAGGAGGTTGTTTGAGTAAGTTGGTAATGAGGTTCTATTCCAGCAGGTGAGTAACCAGAGGCTGTCTATAGGAGTCACACCCAACACTAAAAGGCTTCCCAAGCATGGAGAGGTGCTTCTATCTGTCCGAGGCTCACCTCTAGGCGTTTTTAAGGAAGATAACATGGAAGCCATAGATGGTAAACTTCTTCTCCAGTCTATACTCATTCCTTAGCAGCTAGCACAAAGTAAATGTTCCATAAGATGTGGACATTCAGATAATAAATGCACTTCTTAAAATGTTTTTGCCTCTATTGGCTTTTCCAAGTTACTCCTCTAAGCCTCTGTCGAAATTCCATATGGTGTCCATCACTGCATCAATATTTACTTTCAAAATTTTGTTGATACTGCAGAAGTGGAAGATGGTTAAGAACACACATTGCTCTAGTTCTACCCTATTGTGGAAGAGATATGCTGACACATTTTCATATCTGAATATGGTCCATATTAATGACCATGACAGAAGGCAGAAGTTGTAAAGCCAATAATGGAAAAGAATGAGTGATATGCACATATAACACCCATTTGGTCTCTATTATCTGTTGTTAGTACTTCTTCGCACTAATGGTATCAGAAAAAACCTGAATTGTGAGGCCAGAACTTGTTTTAATTTATCATTGTAAGCAGATAGAAGTATAAGGGTTCCCCTAATGGCCTCGAGTACTATAAGATAACGTCTGAATTAGCAACAGTCTGTAACTCTTAAAGACGGCGGTGCTCATGCTGAAGAGTGGCTGGATTTAGTTACTGTGCCTCCCAGGCCGGCAGTAGAGTTATTTGAGACAGTAGCGAGTTTTCAAGGAAGTTGCCTTTTTTCAGGATGTTTTCAGACATTGTCCCAGTGCTGAAGTTCTGAATTGGGATATTGCTTCTTTCATTTCATGTGATTACAACTGGGATTTGTTGAGGAAATGGAACTAAAAGAGGTGGTTTATTGGAGTATGTTACTTCTCACAACGTAAGAATTTGTAATGAACTTAAAGAGAAAAAAATAAAATTGTTAATGATAAAAGATTCCGAGAAGAAAAACTAGCAAGCACTTGGTTTAATCGAGATGGTTTTATGTACCTATGATACTACAATTGAAATTTAAGGAAAGAAATATGAGAATCAACAATGAGGTGGGAGAAGTAAAATTGAGTAAGTAGGTATAATTTGAGTATGTAGAAAAATACGTAGTCGAAAAGGAAGAGAAAAAAAGATATTTAGAAGAACTGCTCTCGTTGAGAGTCGAACTCAAGACCTCCCGCTTACTAAACGGGTGCTCTAACCAACTGAGCTACGAGAGCTTGGCAATAAGGCTTCTTTATTTCAAATAAAATCAAAATAGAGAGACAGTCTTCTTTTTCTTATTCTTTACCAATCGAGTAAGCGAGAAACAATTCGTAAATTTGTTAAATAAAAATATAATCAAACACTAAGATAGGAATTTATAGAATTAGGTCTTCCACCGTGATAAAGATTAAATTGGCAAGAATGCATCCACAATCAGCAGTACCTTTAAATATCTTTATACAAAAGCATTTGTTAAAAATAGGAATATTTTATGAATATTACTCTTGTACAGATCAAAATTCTTTTCCTTTTATGACTCTATACACTTCCTCTGCCCCAATTGAATTTACACTCTTACTTTTTAACACTATTCTCTATCAAAGTTTGACCACATGTTTGAATAGTTATATGAACGACAATATTATCGTATATGATATTGTTCAATTCGTCTTAACAAGTAATTTCTCAATATAAACTTTTTTATTTGTCGTTATTCTATGTAGATAAACATATTAACGACCAAACATGTTTCTTGAACAACGTGATAATGATGAGGGTGCAAATTCAGTTGGGACAGAGGGAGTAATGTCTATTGTATCTCATAAATTGTAACCCTAATCACGCATACAATCACAACATTATTTCCTACATGGTATCGAAGTATAAAATCTGGAAACCTCTAAAATCCTAAATTTTTGGAGTCGATCTCTTCCTGGAGATCTTCACCGTCGTTCGTTTGCTGCCCAACGCCGATTGTGTATGCCGCCTTTGCCAAGCTCACCGCACCGCTGATCACCGACACCAACAATCACCGGCGCGTACATCACACGCATCATCTGCCCGAGTTACTATCAATTCATGCATCGCCGCCGCTGCTCTGATGTTGATTCCCGAATATGATTCTGCTCGAGATGCTGCCGAAGGTGCATCGCTGATGAAGCCAAGGCCAAGGCCAAGAAAGCCCGTTATTGTCGCTCTCTTCAGTCAGCTGCAATTACACGATGGTAGCTCGCAATCACCGCCAACAGGCCGCCCGATGAACTCTCCGTACTATCTCCATCCGTCGACAACCCTGGACTTGAAATCTGTCCCGACGTAAATAGGTGAATAGTATAGACGGTGGAACCTGCAGTGGAGCCCAAAAAGGACCCCACCAAATACAAAAGAATCCAACCTTAGGTTACGTAGTAAGCCTAAGGAGTAAAGTACAAAAGAGGTAGGGGGGGGGGGAATAGAAGAATGTAAGTCCGTAGGACAGCATTCTACATCCCCCCCTTATGTCTAAATAAAATAACAACCAACCCAATGCAAGATAGACGAGCAGAGGGATCACAAAACAACCTGGAAAAACATAGGCTATAACCCAAACGAAATGATGGGGTGAGAACAAACTCACTACCCATAAACAAATCCGCTTCTACCCCTAACAAATGAGGCCTTCTTCAATTCAATTCCGAAATGCAACCGAGAATTAGGGTCTCGGATCTTGAATTAATGTAGTTGTTGGAACGTTGATGAAGGGACTAAGAACCAAGAACGGATGATAAGAAAATCCTAATGCAGCCGAGGATGTCTCGGGTCTTGGATGTCGCATGAAAGTTGAAATCTGTCCCGTTGTTATGAAAGGTGGAGAAAATTACCGAGAGTTGACTACTGCAATCCATAGTGCATTTCTTGCAAAGAAAAACTTGGTTTCATTGCTGGAACCATTACTCAACCACTGGCTGGCCATCCTTATTACGATTATTAGCCTGAAGTTGATGCTATGCTTGTTTGTTGGATCCTTCAGACGGTTGATCTATTTGTATGATTGTCAGCAAATTACTTCAATACTGCTAAACAACTGTGTGATGATTTGCTAGAAGATTTTCCCTTGGCAATTGACCAAAAATTATGCAGATGCGCAATGAAATTATAATTGCCACCAGAATGGACAAACCGTTGCCATATACTATGGAAAACTCAAGAAGTTATATGATGAGTACAACTTGTTTATACCTCCCCGAGTTTACTCCTGTGAACCTTGTCAACAACCCTATGCCTGTAATGCTGACTGCTATGAATGTGAGCATGAGATCATCTATCAATTGCTTCTCAGTTTGGATGATGGCTACAACACACCGCGATCCAATGCCATGGATCAAGAACCCACTCACCGGTATTTGTGCTCTTTCAATTCAAAAGAAGACTCACAATTTCGATGTTCGGGCACGTGAACCTCCGAATGATTCAATGACATATAAAGCTCGTCGTCCACATGCTTCGAGTCTATCACTAAGAGCTCTTACTGCAGCTAATCATAAGAATCTTACATGCACTCATTATAATCGCAAATTCCATGACAAAGCTAGCTATTTCAAGATCATAGGTTATCCGAAGTGGTTCACCGAGATGAGGGAACGAGCTGCCAAAAACCTTGCATAGCCCATCGGCGCCGACGGCCTTCCTGCCGCCGCACCTTACCGCTCTAAACCCGGCCCCATTGCCCCATTCACTGGTTCTGTCCTGTCAGAGCCCCCCGAGCTTGCGCTTGCAGCTTCGATCGGCTTTGATCGATCCATTATTAGCCCCACTCAGTCTGACGACCAATGGAGTACGACCCTTAATTTATTGAATTAGTTGAATTATCCTCCTGACCATGTGTCAGATAAATTATCCTCTCCTAAAAAATTGAATAGATCCATAGAAATTACGATATTTCAATTTCAGTAAACCTCGTTTCATTTCTTTCGTTCAGTTTTATTTTAGTTTAAAAAAGTTAATAAGAATAAAATTCATATTAAATAAATTATCCTCCTGACCATGTGTCAGATAAGTATACTTTACCCCAGATGCTTGATTCTGAAGTCTCATATCACATGAGTGGTGACAAAGGTTCCCTTATTGATCTTACTACTATTTTCGATTCTATTGATGTTTCTTTTCCCGAGGGATCTGTGTCGTCTGTTGCACAATATGGATCTTTATGTTTTGTAGATATCACTCTTACTCATGTGCTTTTGATGAGTCCATTTTTTGTGCATATTTTGGGACTTTTTGGGATCACTTTTGTGCTCTTTTGTTATCAAGAGCTTGGATTTTACCTTGAAATTCTCTTAGAAGAGGTAAGAGAAACTTTACGCTCTTTTACCTTTTCTAAGTGGATTTTGTGTGACAAGGAAAGAACATCGAGACTTGAAGACCATAGGCCATTGAAGATCATCTTTTGAAGACTTTGAAGACTAGCTTTGAAGATTAAAAGACTTGAAGAGTTGAAGGAGTGTGTAACGGATTGAAGGCTTGAAAACAAGAAGAAGAAAAACATGTTCTGTTCTGGGCGCCCGTTGGGAGGTCGTCGCTGTACCTCTCAAAGTTATAATTTATAATCCCTTTATGCTTACTAAATACAATTAAGTAGATAGAGGCAAATCGGGTCGTTCACGAAGAAGAGGGATTTTCTTAAGCGTTTAAACATATAAGGGGTAAAAACTACAAAAGACAAAGCCTTGGGGGCAATTGACACCCACTTCCAAACCAAATGTAGATCATTGAACCATTCATTCATTCTACCACATTTTTTATGTATCTAACAAGAATCAATACACATTATGCACGAGAAATTCTAAGTTCATGTTCTTGGATTTTCATGCGAAAGAGCTAAGGAATTCATCATTTTCCTAACACCCTAACACTTCAATCATACAAAAACTTCCTATTCTCAAACAACCCATGACATAAATGAAGTAAAACATAGCATTAAGAAAACATGAATACTAAATAACAAAGGCTTCAATAATGAGTGAAACAATCTATTCACTACTTTCACTATTTGTTGTGAAGATAAATCTTCCATCTTTCTTAGATAGTAGTTTTCAAGAGCGAATTTGACATCTCTTGTCAAACCTCACCAATGACTCCCTTAGTCGAAACACGACTAAAAGTATCCTATTGATGGCATTGAACCCAAAGAATCAACAAGCTTGACAACACTTATAAACACTACACCATGTCTAAGCATTTAACCAATTCATGCATTTACACAAGATTAGTCAAGAACGGTCAACATTCATAGACGTATTTCATTTGCTACAAGCAACAAATATGACAACGAGTTCAACATCATCACATTCATCTAGAAATTATCAACACACCAACATCATTAAGAAGCTCTAACTCATGCTCTTGGATTCCATATTAAAAGAGGGGAGAATTACCTACTTTCTCCCAACCCTAACAAGTAATCATACAAGCAATTCATATACTCAGACTTCCAACAATATTAATGCCATTAACAATTCACATTCAAAGCTCAATAAATGCACAATAGCAAAAGCAATAAATAGATAGATATGATTCTCAAGACATTAGCAAGGAGGTCTCAATCAATTTCTCCCAAGATTAAACTATCCTAGATAATGAAAAGACATGATTAACCTACAAAAACTAAAAAAAGAAAGAAAGAAAAACTAGGGTTTTGAACCGAGAAAAATCGCAGGAATAAGTAGGTTTTGAAGAGGAGAGGATAAGGTGAGTATTTATAGTACAAAAAAGTAAGAAAGTTTCTGGTCATACGTCCATCGTGATTCACGATGGGTTCATCACGAGTCGCAACCGAGCCCAGTTTAAGCATCTTGATTTCTTTCTTCTTTTTGTTTCAAGTCCTCCTCTTCACTTCACTTATCTTCAATTTTTCAAGTCTTCAAAAGCTCATATACAAGTCTTCAAGTCTTTAAATCTTCAAAGGTATTCTTTAAAGTCTTCAAAGTCTTCAAACAAATTTCCTTGTAACACAAAATCCTCTAGAAAAGTAATAAAAGCGTAAAAGTCGCTTTTAACTCGTCTTAGAGAATTTCAAGGCAAAATGCCACATCTAGAACACAAAAGTGTACAAAAGGGAATCCTAGAAGTCCTAATATAATAATATAAAATGGGTACATCACCCGTCGCGAGTCGCAGTGGACCCTGTCGTGGCTGGCCATGAATGGGTGGCCAAAACACTTTTGCCTTTTTCTTGTACTATAAATAACTATCTATCCTTTTATATTTTCTCATTTCTTCTCCAGCCTGATTGGTACTATTCTAACCCTAGTTTTCCCACCATTTTCATCCTTTCTTTAGCTTAATTTATGTTTGAATTGTTGTTGGTAATTACTATACGTTTTAGTAGTTAAATCTAGTTTTTGGGAGCAATTGACTAAGGCTTCCAAGTCCATATCTTAAGAACACTCTGTAGCCTATTTAATACTCTTGCTATTGTGCATTTATGGAGCATTTAATGTGGTTTGTTAACGTCATTAATGTTCTTGGAAGCTTGAGTATGTGAGATACTTGTATGATTGCTTGTTAGTGTTTGGGAAAAAGTAGCTAAGTTTCCCTCTTCTTGATATGAAATCCAAGAGTATGAATTAGAGCTTTTTATCGTGTTGATGGGTTGATAATTGCTAGATGAATGTGATGATTTTGAACTTTTTGTCATGTTTGTTTTAGGTAGAAAATGATAGATGTTTATGAATGTCGATCGTTCTTGACTAATCTTGTGTAAATGCATAAATTGGTTAAATGCTTAGACACGGTGTAGTGTTTATAAGTGTTACCAAGCTTGTTGATTCTTCATGCTCAATGCCATCCATGGGATACTTTTAGTCGTGTATTGACAAAGGGAGTCATTGGTGAGGTTTGACAAAAGATGTCGAATTCACTCTTGCAAACTACTATCTAAGAAGGGTAGAAGACTAGTCTTCACAAGTAATGAATGTAGTAAATAGGTTGCATGTTCATAGATAGATAAGAGACTTGGAAGTGGAAGTCAATTGCACCCAAGGTTTCGTTAATTGTTGATTTAATCACCTTTTAGTTGTTGTGGCATGCTTTGCATATTTAACTTTCTTGTTAGTAATTTGTCTTTCAATTTCATAACTTAGGACAAAAAACCAACCAAAACCTCCCCTTTTTACATGCTTTTATATGTATCTATATATGTCTATACCTAGTGTGTTTTTTTCTCTATATGTTTAAACACTTGAAAATATCCCCCTTTTTCGTGGATGACCCTGACTTGCCATTATCTACTTAATTGTAGGTAGGAAGCATTAGGGCTTATAAATTGTATTTTTGAGAGGTACGACGACGACCTCCCAAATTTTGGCATCGCTGTCGGGAAGAGGCATTTATTTTTAAGTATTTGAGCATATTATGTGGGAGTATGTGCTAGTTGTAAATATTGTTAGTTTGCTTTTATTTTGGTTTTTAGTTGATTATCCATTTTCGCTTGGCTTGGAGACGTATTGTTCGAGTTCTTAGTGTATGGTTGATATGTGATCCTCTTCACAAGAACCCCTAAAATAAGGCCCCGAGTTAGAGTTAAATTTGAGAAGGGCTAGGAGGCTTTCTTTGGAAAGTGTGAATAACACCCCTCCCAGTGACCATTTTGCGGACATTTCTATATCCATGGAACATCAAGGCGAGCATGAAGGTTACATTCCGGGAGGAGGACCTCAACATCCTCCTCTCCAAGGAAGAACTTCTCCCATCCAAGGAAGGGAGATTCCTTTAGGGCAAGCCTTATTGAGGGATATTATGGCTCCCAACCTTGATCAACAACCGATGTGCATAGAGTACCCATTGGTTGGACCTAACGGGCACTTCAAGCTCAATACCGAGTTTATAAAATTGCTACCTATCTTCCTTGGTATGGAAGGGGAACATGGCAACAAGCATCTCTTGAATTCCACTTTCTATGTGTGGTATGGTTCCCCACGGAGTAGATGAAGACCTTTACAAATTGAAGGCATTCCCATTCACATTGAGGGATGGCGCAAGGAATTGGCTCCACTACCTACCACCCAAAAGCATCAAGACTTGTCTTGACATGAACCAAATATCTCTAGCCAAGTACTTCCTGGCCTCAAAGTCCGCCGCTTTGAAGAAGGACACAACTAACATCCTCCAATGGCATGAAGAGTCATTTTTTGACTATTGGGAGGGGTTTAAAAGCTTCTCGCGAATTGTCCTTACCACGGCTATGTAGAGGGAGACTTGGTCTACTATTTCTACAATGGTCTTCTTGATGAGGACCAAAGATTAGTGAGGAGTTTTTGTGGTGGTACCCTTGGTAACAAGACTTCAACATATGCTATGGATTTATTTGAGGAGTTGGCCGAGAAGTCAAGAAACTTTAGTTCGAGGGCCAATTTGAGAAGAAGAAATCCAATGCCCACTAGTGATCCTTCTACTAGTGGAAAGCTAGAGGGTCAAGTCTCGGCCCTTACTTCTATGGTAAAGTCTCTCATAACCAAGTCTAGGAATGTGCCACATGTAAAATTGTGTGATATTTGCTCATCGGCACATCCTACAGACGTTTTCCCTACTTTGTAGGATGACTATGTTGAGGAGGTGAGTGCCATGGGGTATCAAGGAGGCCAAGGACATCAAGATGGGCAAGGTTACCAAGGTTATCAAGGTGGGCAAGGCTATCAAGGCTATCAAGGGAATCAAGGCTATCAAGGGAATCAAGGCTACCAAAACCGGTCTTACAATTTGGGTAATTGTGATCACCCAAATCTTCGATATTTGAACCCTTAAGGAGGTTAAAATTATCGACCTTATTGCCCTTCTCAACAAAAATATCGACCACCTCAACAACAATACCAAAGGTTTCAAGACAAACCTCAAGACCAATAGGAGAGCTCGATTTTGTCAAAAGATGAGGTGATGCAAGCCATTCATAGATTGAGTATGTGTGCAAAAAAGGAAAACAATTCCAAGATGAAGCCAAGGAAAGTATCAAAAACTAGGAAACTCAAGTGACCCATATAGCACAAGCGGTGAATCGTATGGAAGCACCGAAAAAGGGTAAACATCCTTCCCAACTGAAATTGAATCCTCGCTAAAAACCTAGTGCTATCGCTTTGAGAAGTGGTATAGAATTTGACATTCCTCGGGTGATGAAATTGTTGAAGAGGAGCCTAGAAGAATTGAGGTGTTTAAGAAGGAGGTTGAAGAAGAGGCTGAGAATTTGTCCAAGGAGAAAGCAAGGAAGGGGAAGGAGAAGGAAGAGGCGGCCATTGTTGAAAATTCCACCCCCATTTCCAAACCTTCATCCCCTCCTCACAAGAAGGAAAAAGTGGAAATTCCTCCATATGTGCCGGAACCACCATTTTCGGAAGGTTTGAAAGACAAGAGGAGGAATGAGGACAACAAGAACATCTACGAAGTCCTTCGTAGGTGTGAGGTAAATATTCCACTCTTAAATTCTATTGAACAAATTCCGAGATATGCTAAATTTATTAAGGAAGCCAAAAATAAGTTGAAAAATGGGAAAAATGAGCATGTTTCTGTTTTGTGTCAAAGAGAGTTACCTTCTAAGTGTAGCGATCCCAACATGTTCACAATCCCTTGCATAATAGGAAACACACATTTTGAAAAATCCATGCTTGATCTAGGTGCATCAATAAATGTGATTCTTTACTTTTTGTATGAAAGTCCCCCAACTTAGGTACTTTGCACAAAATCGGGGTGGTAATCCAATTGGCCGATCGTTCTAGTGCATACCCTAAGGGTATTGTTGAGGACATTTTGGTCAAGGTGGATTCCTTAGTGTTCCCCACGAATTTTTATGTCCTCGACATAGAGCATGATAAACATGCCGCCTCGATTTTATTGGGGAGGCCATTTTTGAAAACTTCGAGGACAATGATTGATGTGCATAATGGTACCCTTACCATGGAGTTTGATGGGATAAAAGTAGAGTTTAACATAAATGACTCTATGAAGTATCCTAGTGATTGCCATGCTATAGATGTTGTTGAAGATGTTGCGTAAGATGTTTTTGAGCTAAGTGGTGATGATTCCTTGTTAGTTTCTTTGCAATGTGATAGTAATGATGCATACCATGTATATTCTATGAGCACTAACTTGAAGGAAAGCTTTGAAGACTTGAACTTTCTTAAAGAGATGAAATCAACCCTCTCAAACCCTCCTTCTCTACCCTTAGAGGAGCCCGAGAAGCCAAAGTTCCTCCCATCACTTGTGGAAGCTCTGGTGATTGAGCTTAAAACTTTACCAAGTGACCACAAGTATGCATTTCTTAGAGAGGGGGAGACGCTCCCGGTTACCATTTCAAGTAATCTCACCCAAGAGCAAGAGGAAAATCTAATGGTGGTGTTACGGGAGAATAAAGAAGCAATTGGATGGACTATTGCTGACATGAAGGGAATAAGTCCATCCACTTGCATGCATAAAATTTTGTTGGAGAAAAATGTAAGACCCGTACGACAACCCCAACGCCGATTTAACCCACCTATAATGGAGGTGGTGAAGGCGGAAATCCTAAATTTGCTCCAAGCGGGCATAATCTATCCAATCTCGGATAGTAAGTGGGTGAGCCCAACTCAAGTGGTGCCCAAGAACAGTGGGGTGATGGTAGTCGAGAATGAGAAAGTTGAAATGGTGCCCACCCGAGTCCAAAATGGGTGGCATGTTCGCATTGAATATCGGAGGCTAAATGCGGAGACCCAAAAAGATCACTTTCTGTTGCCATTCATTGACCAAATGCTAGAGAGGCTAGCAAGCCACCTATTTTATTTATTTTTGGATGGGTACTCAGGGTATTTTCAAGTGGCCATTACCCCGGAAGACCAGGAGAAGACAACCTTCATGTGCCC
Organism: Rubia yunnanensis; assembly: GCA_037428765.1. Taxonomy (NCBI): domain Eukaryota; kingdom Viridiplantae; phylum Streptophyta; class Magnoliopsida; order Gentianales; family Rubiaceae; genus Rubia; species Rubia yunnanensis. The sequence continues at coordinate 40,054,659 of CM075061.1, read as the reverse complement.
ATTTGGTACGTTTGTTTACCGGCATATGCCTTTTGGGCTATGTAATGCCCCCGCTACTTTCCAAAGGTGAATGGTAAGCATTTTCTTGGACTTTGTTGAAAATGTTGTTGAGGTATTCATGGATGATTTCACAGTTCATTGGAATTCTTTTGACAATTGTTTAGCAAATTTAGCACAAGTTCTTAAACGTTGCATTGATACTAATCTTGTGTTAAATTCCAAGATATGTCATTTTATGGTAGAGCAAGGCATTGTCTTAGGCCATGTTGTCTCCTCTAAGGGTATTAAGGTAGACAAGGAAAAGATATACATGATTCAAACTTTGCCTTATCCTACTAATGTGCGCGAATTGTGCTCTTTTCTTGGTCATGCAGGATTTTATTGCCAGTTCATCAAGGACTTTTCAAAGATTGCATCTCCTTTGTGTAAATTGTTGCAAAAAGAGGTAGAATTTGTGGTGGATGAGTGTTGTAAAGGGGCCTTCGATACATTGAAGGAAATGTTAGTCTCAACCCCTATCATAAAACCCTGGGATTGGTCTTTGCCCTTTGAGATTATGTGCGATGCTAATGATTACACCGTCAGAGCGGTGCTTGGTAAAAGGGTGGGGAGAGCACCTCACTCTATCTACTATGCATCCATGTCCCTCAATGAGGCCCAAAGGAACTACTCTACCATAAAAAAGGAATTACTAGCTGTGGTATTTTCTTTGGAAAGTTTTTGATCTTATTTGCTTGGTACAAAAGTTATTGTGTACACTGACCATGCAGCACTTCAGCATTTGATGACGAAGAAAGAGGCCAAGACAAGATTGATAAGATGGATCCTATTTCTGAGCAAATTTGAGTTGGAGGTGCGAGACAAGAAGGGCAAAAAAAAAACTTATGGACAATCATTTGAGCCGGTTGGCTCCCTACCAAGCGTTGAGGAAAATTCATCAATGAAGGAGAAACTACGAGAGGAGTTCCTTGATGAACAACTATTTGCAATTTTGGGACCTCCAATCGTGGTATGTAGACATTGTAAACTTTCTTATCTCCAGTAAATTCCCTCCTCATTTTTCTAAGGCTCAAAAAGACAAGTTACGAAGTGATGCTAAATATTATGTGTGGAATGATCCTTTGTGGAGACATTGTGCCGATCAAGTTAGGAGATGTATCCCCGATAATGAAGTGCATTCAATTCTTGCGTTCTATCATTCTTATGCATGTGGCGGTCATTTTGGAGCAAAGAGAACCGCTAGGAAAGTTTTAGAAAGTGGTTTTTATTGGCCTACATTGAATAAGCATTCATATACCTTTTGAAAATCTTGTGATGAATGCCAAAGAGTAGGAAATATCCCCTCTAGGAATGAAATGCCTCAAAGACCTATTTTGTATTGTGAGATATTTGATGTTTGGCATTGACTTTTTGGGACCTTTTCTCAATTCTTGTGGCTTTACATGTATTCTTCTTGCCTTTGATTATGTGTCAAAGTGGGTTGAAGCAGAACCAACTAGAACTGATGATTCTAAAGTGGTTGTAGAATTCTTGAAAGACAATATCTTTTCTAGGTATGGGGTTCCCCGAGCCTTGATTAGCAACTGTGGCACCCACTTTTGAAACTGAACCATAGTGGCACCTATGAAGAGGTATGACATCACTCACAATAAATCCACCACCTATCACCCACAAACCAATGGCCAAGCCGAAGTTTCTAATAGGAAAATCAAGTCCATCCTTAAAAAAATGGTTAATCCTAACCGGAAGGATTGTAGTTCTCAGTTGAATGACACCTTGTGGGCATATAGGAAGGCTTACAAGACACCGATTGGTATGTCACCATATCGGTTAATATTTGGTAAGCCACATCACCTATCAGTGGAAATAGAGCACAAGACTTATTGGGCGGTCAAATAATTCAACCTTGATATAGATGAGGGTGGTTTGCACAGGAAGCTACAATTGCAAGAATTAGAGAAGATCCAAAGGGAGGCCTAGAGAATGCCAAGATCTATAAAGAGAAGACAAAGGTGTGGCACGAAAAGATGATCACTAGGAAGGAATTTAACGTGTGTTAAAAGGTCCTCCTATTTCAATCCCGCCTTTGCCTATTTCCTGGTAAGTTGAGGTCGCGGTGAATTGGTCTTTTGAGGTGGTAAAGGTTTTCCTGCATGGTGCGGTGAAAATACTAGGCCGAGCTAAGTTCAATACCTTCAAGGTCAATGGACAATATTTGAAACCTTACCACGAGAGTTTTGTGCTGGAAAAGGGAGAGGATGTTGATCTTCTTGATCCAGTTTGTGAGTAAGCTCCAAGAAGGGGAGTATGTCACGCTGACGATGTTAAATAAGCTTGGTTTTTATTTTAAGATCGTGATTCATGATTTTCCGTCGATGTTGTTTAAATTTGAGTTTTTGTCATTATCTTCATTATTTTGCTTTATTACTTTCACGGGTGTGTTTTCCATGATTTTTTAGAAATTTGGCATGGAGTTGGATTTGATGAAGGAGGAATGCAGGTAGAAATGAAGAAAAGATTGGACCTTTGGTAACCCTGAAATATTTTTCTAAGTGTTGAGTAGTGTCTTTTGTCGCGAGGCGCGACGGGTATGTCGCAGGGCACGATGGGTATGTCGCGAGGCGCGATGGGTATGTCGTGAGTCGTAACAAAATTAGAAAACTTAAAGGCATTGTGAGATCCCAGACCCAACATTTTGCAACTCACAAAGGGTTTATAGTGAGTCGCAACTAAGACATACGAGTCGCGATGGTAAGGTCACGAGTTGCGACCAAAACATGACTAAGATGGAAATTCTTAGCTTACAGGTCCAACATTTCATGTGTCGCAGATGTCTCATCACGAGTCGCGATGGACCTATCGTGACACGCAAAGCATTGGTCGTGTGTCCAAATCAGGGAAAATGGGAAAATGTTGGCTTTTTGGACCAACATTTTGTGAGTCGCGACTCGCGACCAAAAGGTTGACATTCATGGATTTTTGACCTACCTATCGCGAGTCGCAATGTGTGTATTACGACTCGCAATGAGCGTTCATGGCCTTTTAAAAAATGGGCAGAACCCCGTCCTTCTTCATTCCTCTATAATTTCTCCGCCTATTTCCGTCGTTCCACCATTTCTCCACTACCCTCACCACCTCTCCTCTACATCTCTAGACACCAATTCACATCCAATCAGCTGCAAATCCCTACCCCATAATCCTCAAGCCATCTCCCTTTCAATCAATCCCCAAATCCTACCCAATTCTCCAAACCCAAAACCCTAGAATTTGGGGGTTTTGCAAATCCAGGAAAATTAGGCTAGTTTTATTTGTGGGCTTATTTCATCCATCTTCCTACACATCTAAGTGGTACATTTCCTCACTCATGCTTAATTTTCAAATATATTGTTAATTCATTATGTTGGACATGTGATGAAATTGTGATTATTTTGTGAGACTGTATGGATTTGGTATTGACTTGTAGATATTGTGGTTATGGATTTAACTTGATTGATATTTTGACTATGGAATAAAAGTGTACATATATTGTGCTTAGTTGGAATGGTTTCCATGAACCGTATGTCGAGGTAGAAGCTAATTAGTGTTTCTTTAATGGTGTGGCAGAGCAAAGGTATGTTGACATCTATCGCCGTAAATGCTGTAATCCGAAAGTCATTCATCCTTTGAGGGTAGGGCCTTTGAGATTGAAATGCTTGTTAGACTATTTTAAGAATTTACAATTTGATAAACTGATTAAATTGGATGAACCCATGCATTATGACAAAGTTTTACAATTTTATGCAAACTTAGGGAAGAGTAAGAACAATCATGACATAACTAAGGATAATGGCAATTTTGATACCCGTCACAAAGTACACCATTAATGAGGTTTTAGGATGTGAGTATAAAAACCCCACACATGTATTCCTGAAGCTATCCATGGCCCATGATAAAGTTTTCATCAACAAAATTGTCCCAGTGTTACTGAGTATACCCCCCGTGGCCCATGTTAATGGCTACGAAATAATTTTATAGGGAAGGTTCAACCTCGAGCCAGGCTAATAAATATGATGATAGGGTTCTAACGGTAGATCAAATGTTAGTTTATGAATGGATATGCCTAAATGTGTTACCATCGGGGGGGGGGGGGGGGGGGGGTGGGCGGCATTCTTATGAGCCTACGATATGGAATTTGATGATATTCTATTATGTGATGAAGGTTATTAAGATTAACCTGGGGTAACCTATGGTGAACTATATGCTTAAGGCTGTAGTAGGAAAAAAGAAATATCTCCCATGCGGAGGGTTGATCACGACAATGGTCAAGAAATGGGGAGTTAAGCTCGTGGACAAACCTTTGCGCCTAGAGTACTATGCTGAGTCCTGATTTGAGCATGAACACTTGCATGTGGGTTTTGATGGAAAGTATGAGTATCATGCCATGCCAGGTTCTGGCGCAAAGGCTGTAAAGAAAGCAAGACAATAAAAAATGCAAAGGGTCGAGGCATCCTCCTTCCGTAAGTTGATCGACACTATACAATACATGATATGTTTACATATTTTCTAATTATTTATTTTTTAAACCTATTTCATTCTTTTAATTGTTATTTGTTAGGCCGTAGGATATCATTGAAGAGTACAATCAGTAGGTACATGGCGTGCTTGCGCACACACATTACTGCCGCTAACGCAGATGTCACAGTGGCGGAAGCCAGCCACGCTAAGATCATTGAATCATCAGGCATCCACAATAACCTTGTAGATGAGTCCAACATGCCTAATTTTAAGCTAGTGTACTCCGATGATGATGAATATTATGAAGATGGAGATGGTGAAGGTGGAAATGTTGACGGGAGTAACCCTGGGGTTGACGACATGTTTGATGATAGGAATGAGATGTAAGATATTTGTGTGGTTCCTTTGTCAGAACATGATCTCAGGCCTTTCTTACTAAGACCAGAATGTCTTCCGAACTCGAAAGTTGTATTAGTATATAAAAAAGACCCACCTCTTCTTCAAAATTCCCAAATCAAAACCCTAGTAGCCGCTTCCAGAGGTGGATACTGCCATTCAACACGGAATTTTGCCATTTCTTCCACATAGAGCGCAAATAAGTAGAATGGCGTTTTCCAATCGAGTAGGTGGTAGTCATAAGGGCTCAAAATCTTCAAGGAGCTCCACAAACCCGGGTTTTGAAACAAGTCAGTTTGTATATTTTTCTGCTCAAAATAGGTACAAAGAACTAAGATCGGATGCTAAGATGCTAGATTGTTATATTGGTGACTTGAATGTGTACCACTCCCTAGGATTTGCTGGCCCTATTTTGAAATTTGATGGACAACATGTGGAACATTTATTAATTATGGATGAACCGTTATTCTTTGTCGAGCTTTATCACTTTAATTAAAATTTCCATCAAGTTAGCGAAGGGGTAGTTAGAACTGGGGTTAATGGATTCTATCTAGACTTGAGCCCTTGGATTATAAATGGTTTCCTAGAGTGCCCTGATAAGGGTTCAGAAGATGTTTTCCCGTTCAAGATAGATTGCCTTTTAGATGATGTTTATCATAGGGAGAAATGGCCTCTAGATATTGATCCCCCTAATGTAGACCCATTTGATTGTACTGTGAGGTATTTTCAAAGGAATGCACACAACCTTCGAAGACCCGAGACTTTAGTAATAAACATCTCCCCATTGATCAAAGGATTGTGTACGACATGATAGTTAGGTACATTGTCCCGACACCCGGGCATATTACTAAACCCACATATTCCACCCTTATGATGTTATACTATATCATGGAGGGTAAGAGAATCAACCCGGGGACAACAATATTCAAACACATGCTATATGTTGGCTCTTCGAAGTGAGTGATAAAGAGTCTCCCATATGGAAATTTAATTAAATCAATCCCGAAGAGCATGCAATGGATGTTATTCTATAGGGAGGAGAGGCCGATCAAATGGTTTGACAAGGAATATTTCGCCCGAAAAAATTGGGTCCTGATCAACCACAAGTGGTGCCACAAAAATAATGACGCAACTGAGCAGAGCAAGAGGCCTAGAATAGAAGAAGGTATAATTCTTTTTCTTGTTGTTCAATACTATTAAACTTTGTAAAAGATTATTATGTAACCTTTGTTGATCTTTAGTTGCAGAAGACTCGGACCCTGCATTCATTAGAGGATTCAAAATATGCTACAAATGAATGCGCAACGAAATTAGCCAACTGAGGGAGCGTGTGTGGAGGTTAGAGAATCGTCAACGTGCATTCAAGCTTAAATTTGCATCATCTTTGCAATCCGAATCACAAAGGACCTCCTTTGTCTGAAAATGTCTTTCGACTCTTTGTATACATTATTCTAGTATTTTCTTAATACATTTCCATAAAAATATGTAGTTTTTCCAACATGTTTGTTTTGTATGACTAAAGTTTATGATGTGATAATCATTAAGACTTCCTACCCTTGATTATGGACCTATTTCTCGACTTGCAATAATAATGATTAATATAGACAGCTATTGAATATGTTGGTGAGTTCAAATTTTGATAAACCAACCATAAATACAAGGAAAAATTTTAAACTACCATTGCATCCGATTGGGTTCCAATGCCAGAACAAGCTCCTGGCTTAATGCGAAATGATTGTTGATGCCTTAAGTAGGACCTATTTTTCCTTCCCCCTTTTCCTTGTTTGTTTATTTTTCTTTCCACTTCTCTTCTTCTTCATCTTCACTCTTCCATCTACCCATATACCCTGCTCACGATTGGCGCATCCTAAATAACTAGACAAGGTCGAGTCATCCTCTTCTAACACAATTTCATTATCCAAACACCCAATCACACCATTTCGACCAAAACCAACAAAAATCATCAAAGTCAAGTTCATGAATGATTGCTCTTTTACCTTCAACAACAATCTCTCATCTAGGGTCAACAGGATCTTTCACGTTGAAAACTTGATGAGCTTGTGAAGCTAAAATGAAAGGATCATCTCTCCAACCGATCCGACTTCGATCTACAAGTGTGAATCCTAGCTATGGGCCCTGTTTGTTAGCCACTATTATGTCAACCCACTGACATTTTAATACAGGAACTCGTAGAATCACATAATCAAGCTCCCAAATTTATAATATTGTACAAAATAGCAAGTATTGGCATACATAGGATTGTTGTTGATAGCATTACCAACATGTAATAACTCAGACACTAGGGTTACTCCTTTGTTCTATGACACACCCTTATTATCCACTGAGTTAGTAGTGAAAGTGAACCAATTGATGTCATAAGTACCATATGAAAGTACAATACCAAGGGGTCTACATGATAACCATTTAACTGATTCTGGATGAATACCCACCTCTACGATTCTTCGTAGCCAAGTTGCAAACATTGAAGTATACCGTTGTAAAACCCATGCTTCATTGAATGTTGAACTCTCTATTATAATTTCATCCATGTGGATCTTAAAATATGTGGGATGACATCCTTGTGGTTCCGAAGAATATAAAGATGGGAAACATTTAATTCTTATGCAGTGGGCTTCAGTAGCTTACCTTTTCTTACTTCTTGACCATCTTGCCTCCCCTCATGTCTAGATCTCGGAACGCCCACAAAATCTACATCCTTCAAATAATCAGTACAAAACTCAATCACCTCCTCTTCCACATAACGTTGCACAATACTTACATGAGGTCTATACCGGTTCTTCACAAAATACTTGAAAACTTTCATATACCGCTCAAGGTACATCCGTCTCAACAATACCGGCCTGCATAGCTTGATCTCCCACACCAAATGAATGATCAAATGAACCGTTATGTCAAAGAATTATGGAAGAAAATAAATCTCCATACGACACAAAACTTCTACAATCATCGCTTGAAAATGATCAAGTTTACCAACACTTATGTTTTTTTTCCACAAATAATCTTGAAAAACAAACAAAGTTTCGCAATTCACAATCTTACATGAGGTGGCAGTGACGACATTATGGCAATTGAATTCAATTCTTGCACAAGGTAGTGGAAATCATGGGATTTCAATCCGACCAACTTCAACTCATTCAGAGATACACATGATCTTATATTGGAAGGATAAGCTCCAGGCACTCTCACACTACTTAGGGTCTTACGGTATGCTTTTTTCTTAGACCGAGACATGGAATAACACTAGGGGGAGATAACACTCTTCACCATTTACCAAAGGTCCTAAACTCTTCCTAATACTTCTTTCAACCAAATCGAGTCCAGCCTTCAAACCAACTCCGGTCTTACCGGGGGTATTTAAAAGAGTGCCAACTAAAGAATCACAAAAATTCTTCTCACTATGCATTACATCAAGACAATGTTAGACATCATATTCCTTCCAATACGGTAGTGAGAAAAATAGAACATTTCTTCAAACTACCTTCACAGGCCATTGCCCAAATTTCATGGAGATGCCAAGAAGACTACAACCATAAATGAAGACATTCCACACCTTGATAAAACATTTAAAGGTTTTTTTTGGGATCCTATAAGTGAGCCTATAACTAGGTCAAGGACGAAGCTTAGACATGCTCCTTTAAATGTTTTGATTGATCAAATTTATGATGAAGAATTGAAGAAGGAGTAATCATCAACATCTTGGATTTATTGTTCAAAACAGTCAAAGAACTTAAGACATCATGAAGAACACTATACTCTTTTTTTCCCACAGGGTTTAATGAGATAGTGTGATCATTGTAAAATATTATAAAATTATTTCATTTTGGGTTTATTGGAATGAAGAGCTCAGACATGTGGGCTTTGAAGAGCTAATTTTAAAATTACAGTCCATTAGAGTTTAGTATATTCGGTTTTATTCTGATTAGAATTAGATTTGGTAAGATTAGATAAGGTAATATTCTTCAAGGTTACTTCTTGAAGAATTAGACCAAATTAGCATAGATTACCATTTATTAGGTTTTTTAGTTAGATATGGTTTTAGTTTCTCAAAGCTTCCATAAGTTGATTCAGTTTCCAATTGTGATTCAGACTTTTGAGTTCATACTCTGTTGCTTGTGAGCTATTTTCCATTGTTGCTTAACCCCGGGGCTAGTTAAGTACCGATAACCTTGTGAGCTGATCCCACAAACTAGTTAGTGAGCAAGTCAAAATTGAGAGCATCCCGATGGCTAGTTATCTTTAATTTCGTATGAAATAGTGAGGGTTTACAGATCCCTTCACCTGATAAAAGATTTTAAATCCGTAATCTAGAGTCTTTGCAAGGAGCATTCTTATTTTGATCATAACTTCTTCATTACTGATTCGTGCCATTCAAATTGCGTTTTGTTCCTTATTCTCTGTAAAATTTGGAATTATAGATATTAGAGCCGAAATTTGAGTTTATATATTTTTAAATTTCGAAATAAGTACTGCAGTACTCATCTCCATATTTTGCTTTGAATTGTGGTGAATTGATCAATTGCCCTTGAATTGGCCTTTTCCTTGTGAGTTGTGAGTGTTATACACTTGGTGAGAAACATTACTAAATAAAGGGAAGTGGGGGGACGATTTTTATACTAAACATTTATTTTTCTTAGCAGTTAGTGGAGATGGAGGACGGAAATCCATTTGTCCCGCCTTTTATTAGCAATCCAAACAATTTTCCATTGAGGAACACCTGTGATGGAAGGTGTGGTGATCATCCATGAGATGAGGCTCCAGATAGTTGGAAGCGCCATAGAATTAAACCTAATGAAACCAATGATCCAGATAGGTTTGCTGTCGCAATAAATGCACTTATGAGTGAGGTGAAAAGATTGAATTGAAAGCATGGAACCTCCTACACCTACATCATCGGCCAAGAGGGAAGAAGCCCAGAGATATGTCCGCCAATTCAATGGTTCTGCCAGTTCAGATGAATATTCAGATCATGGTTCGGAAAGACGATCACACTGAGGGTCTTCTAGATGGCATCGCCACAGTAAACATCATTCGCGAAGGAATGTGAAGTGCAACTCGAAATATGGTTTGGGTTCAGATTCTACTTGAGACATCAAGGGATTGAAGTATGACATCCATCGATTTGATGGTTAACACAATCCTGTGAAGTATCTTGATTGGGAGCAACAGATTGAGAATCTATATTATCTCAACAATTATCCGAAGAAAGAAAAAGTTAAAGTGGTGCAATGTTCCTTCACTCATTATGTGCCTGAATGGTGGAAAAATATAAGAGAGTCGCGATATCTTTCTGGAAAGAAACCTCTCCACCTGGGGGAGATTGAGATCCGAGCTTCATCAATATCATGTTCCACCTACTTAATTGATGGAGCAACATTCTTTGAAGTTGATAATTTAAAACTCCAAATGAGATCAACCTAATCTTGAATTTAATAAGATACCGAATGTACCAAATAAATTTAAACTTGAATTAATTAAATTGACTTAAACCATGTAAAATTACCTTTATGGGCAACCTCCTTTATGTTGTTATCTTAAATTTCTTGGGTGGTTTGTCCAGCAGAGGTTTTGTGTACTTTTCCATTGGTGTATTCCAATCAATTTCATCTTAAATTCTTTCTCCAGGATGACAGTGCTATGTATCCATATTGGTTTTATTTGTTGGAATAGTCTCACGGAAAATTGCATAATCTATACATATAAATTAAAATGGCAAGTCACATATGAGCTAGCATTGGAATAATAGAAAATAGGAATATATTCCCATTCATACATGTTATCTCTACCTCATCAATATTTGAAGAGCCAAAGAAAGTTTCACGTAAATAAAATTAATTGGAATCACGGGTCCCCGTGATTTTTGGGAATGAGGATTTATAAAATAAAAAAATGGAAATAGTAATAAATAAAATGAAGAATTATTCCAAATTCTATATATTCTATGAATAAAGTACAATTCTCAAACATGGAGATAAAATGGGATTATGAAATGTACGTTAATCGCACAGAAAAAGACTAAATAGCTAATATATATGAATTGAAAAAAGTTCCAATGCATGGCATTTTCTTATTCTAATATCCAAAAATAAAATGGAAGGAAAAACTTGTTCATATTAATTTTCTACTCAAATTGTATTTCTTACCATGTATAATATAATTTTATGCATTTAGTATTACGAAAATTGTATATTTAATTTATATCATCCACATAAAATAATCAAAAGTAAGGTAAAATATAAACACTAAGTAACAATGAAAACTAAAATAATAATTGTTTATGGCTTGATTACCAAGTCTGATGCTGCTGTGCGATGTGAAAAAAATGTGCGGCGGTTGAGCGGATCAAACAAACCGAGCGATGGCGGTGTAAAGAAAATATACTGTGCAAGACACCTGTGATCAGTGACAACAACAATTATTTTTTTTATCCTAGTTCTAATCCTTTTTCGGTTATGGCGGCTCAACTCTCTAATCTAAAGGGTTAAAAAGTAGTGTTTTTAATAACTCATATTTTAAAACTCCAAATGAGATCAACTTAATCTTGAATGTAATAAGATACCAAATATACCAAATAAATTTAGACTTGAATTAATTTAATTGAATTAAACCATTTAAAATTACCTTTATGAGCAACCTCCTTAATGTTGGCATGTTAAATTGTTTGGGTGGTTTTTCCCGTAGAGGTTTTGTGTACTGTTCCATTGGTGTATTCCTATCAATTTCTTCTTAACTTTTTTCTCCAAGATGGCAATGCTGTGTATCCATTTTCGTTTTATTTGTTGGAATCGTCTCACGGAAAATTGCATTATCTAAACATATAAATTAAAATGGCAAGTCACAAATGAGCTAGCAATGGAATAATAAAAAATAACGAATATATTCCCATTCATACCTGTTGTCTCTACCTCATCAATATTTGAAGAGCCGAAGAAAGTTTTACGTAAATAAAATCACTTGGAATCACGGGTTCCCTTGATTCATGGGAAGGAGGATTTATAAAATTTTAAAAAAGGAAAATATTAATAAATAAAATCAAGAATTACTCCATATTCTATATATGCAATAAATAAAGTACAATTCTCAAACTTGGTGATAAAATTGGATTAATTAATGAAAAATAAGTTAATCACACATAAAATGACTAAACCGTTGATATAATAATTGAACCAGGAATGACTAAACCAGGTTGAGACTAAACCGTTGACATAAAATGACTAAACCAGGAATCTAGATTTGATCTTAATCCCTCTGATACTGAACTTATGGAGCTAAATAGACTTAAGGCTTTACTGTTGCGAGCTCAAAAGGAAAAGGAAAAGCTGTGGAAACAAAAAGCTAAGTTGAAATGGAATAAATTAGGGGATAACAACACCCAATATTTTCACAAAGTGGTTCAAGAGAAAAATTGTAGACTTCAGATAAGTAAGATAAAAAACACAGAAGGTCAGTGGCTTAACTCTCAAACTGATATAAACTCTGAAGCCATTTCTTTTTTTACTAATCTACTGCAGGAACCTAACACTGAACCTAATGATACATACTACCCACATTTTCTGAATCAAATACCTCTTATCATCTCTGATGCTGATAATAATGATCTTTCTAAGACTGTAACTGAATCTGAAGTTGAGTTTGTTATAAAAGGCTTGAATAAAAATAGTAGCCCGGGACCTATTTGCTTTACACCTAAATTTTTTCTGAAATGCTGGCCTATTATTAAAACTGATCTAGTCATGGCAGTTAATGATTTTCTAGATGGTACTCCTCTGCCCAAAGGAATATCTAGTACTTGGATTACTTTAATCCCAAAAAAACCAACTCCTAGTTCTTTTAATGACTTCAGACCTATCAGCTTGTCTAATGTTCTTAATAAAGTATGCTCCAAGGTGCTAATGGAAAGGCTTAGACCATATATGGACAAACTGATTTCCCCCAATCAATCGGCTTTCATGAAAAATAGGGATATATCAGACAATATCATTTATCTTCAGGAAATGATTCGTTTTTTAAATAAGAAAACTAGGACTCCTAACTGTATTCTCAAACTGGACTTGCAGAAAGCTTTTGATAGAGTGAACTGGCACTTTTTGAGAAACATTTTGCTGAAATTTGGTTTTCAAGGGAAATTCCTGCATGCTATTATGTCTAACCTTTCTCAGGCTTATTTTTCTATTCTTATCAATGGTAATCCTGTTGGTTTCTTTAGGGCAACAAGAGGGATTAAGCAAGGTGATCCCCTTTCCCCCTCCCTGTTTAATATATTTTCTGAAGCATTCTCTAGATCTTTATCCTTCATTTTTCAGAACAATAAACTTGCATACTATCAGATACCTTCCTCAATTACTGCTGCTACACATCTTATGTATGCAGATGACACCATTATTCTTATGCAAGCTTCTAAAGCTAATCTGGTTAGAATTAAGGCTTTTTTGGATGTGTTTGAATATACTTCTGGCCAGAAATTTAACTTCAACAAATCTGATTTCTATATTAGTAACAGGGCTTCACTTGGAAAAATAAATCAGATGAGGACTATTCTAAAAATGAAGCAGGGTTCATTACCTTTTCAGTACCTAGGTTGTCCAATTTTTACAGGAAGAACCCTCACTAGGTATTTCCAACCTCTAATGGAGAAATATGATAAAAAACTTCAAAATTGGAAAAATCTGTGGCTAAGTTCAGGAGGCAAACTAGTTTTGATTCAATCCTGCTTGTATTCAATGCCTCAACACCTTTGGAATGTGATCAAACCACCTAAATCAGTAATCAAAAACTTAGAAAAAAGACTTTCTAGGTTTCTATGGGGTGAGACTGATGGAAAAAGGAATAAAGTCTGGAAAAAATGGACTCACTTAGCTACCCCTATCTCCAGCTGTGGTTTAGGCTTTAGATCAATCAATGATATCCTAGAGGTATGCTCACTAAAGCTGTGGTGGAAAAGTCAAATTGGAAACTCATTATGGGCAAAATTGTTATGGTCACTTCTTGAGTCTCATAAAAAATCTGCTACATGGAAAAGGATTTGTTCAGTTAACCAGTTTGCTGAACAACACTCCTTAGTAATTCATGGTAAAGGGCTGTGTAACTTCTGGACTTCAAACTGGGTCAACATTGGACCACTTATTGGTCATGTTCCTCAACATATCTCTGATCCAATTCTGCACTTCACAGTGGCTGATTTTATCCTCAATAAGTCTAACATTCTGCCGCTTATTTGCCCTTATTTAGGAAATGATACTCTCTCCTTTTTACAGGAAGCCAAAATTGAAGACACAAGGGAGGATAGGCTTATCTGGAAACCAGATCCAATTGGTAATTTCACATCTAAAGCTGCATATCATGCTATAATTGGTTCATCAGGTAATTCTCTGATTTTCAAACTGTTATGGCACAGAGTTTTACCAAAAAAGATATCTATTTTTGCTTGGAGGATGTTCCAATCTTTACTTCCATTTGATAATGTCCTCATTACATGTGGTTTTAGTCTTGCCTCAAAATGTCCTTGCTATTGCCATAGAGATTCTCTTGAACATTTTTTTATAAAATGCACCCTGGCTAAATCTGTTTGGAGATATATGGCTTTTTTGGTTAATTTCAATCTACCTGAACCTCAAACCTTAACCCAAACCTTCTTCACCTTTTGGAATACTAGTGATCTGCCTAAGGCCTTCCAGCTACTTTGCCATATCATCCCTACCATCACTTGCTGGTGCCTTTGGAAATCTAGGAACAGATTCCTCTATGATCAGATTCCTCTACTTGCTGACTACATCATTAAGGAGGCTATAGACACTATTAGGTTAGCTATGTTTTCTAACCCTTCTTATCTGAAATCCACATGTAGCATGCCTCAGTTCATAAAGAATCTATTCCCACTGTCAAGACCTCCTCCAAAACCAATCATTAGACTTGTTTCATGGGATAGACCTCCACAAAATTACAAAAAAATTAACACTGATGCATCATGGTTCCCAGATAGGGCTTCTGTTGGGGTAATTATTAGGGATTGCACTGGTTCACCTTCACTGGTTAAATCGGTTTCCATCTCTGCTAATTCATCCTTGCATGCTGAAATACTTGCAGTAAAAATTGCTTGTCAGTCTGTTATCAACCTGAATGCCTCGGTTATCATTGAGTCTGATTCTTTACTTGCTGTTAAGATGATTTGTGAGCCTTATACTGCTCATTGGACACTTTTTGATGAGGTCTATAAAATTCAAATGCTTCTGAGTGGTGCTACTCTTAAGTATGTTCCTAGGGAAGGTAATTTGGTTGCAGATGCAATAGCAAAACATCATCATGCTGCTCATAACATTTCTTTGGACCTTAATAACCTGCCTCTGCAAATCCAGGGCCTCATTGCCCTTGATAGATCACAAATACCCCAAATTAGAACCTCTTTACATGACTTGAGATAGAATTGATACTGCTGATGGCTTGATCTTATCTCTGCAGGTCACTTCTCACTGAATTCAACTTGCTGTCCTGATGATCATACTCGGTGGCCACTGCTTCAGCTGACTGTGGACCTCTCCTCCGATGATGACTCTTGCTGATTCTGAACCATACTGCATTGCTGATGCTACACTGCTGCACCGTTTACTCAGCTACACTACTGTAGTTATCCACTACACTGCTTGGAAATGTCTCATACTGATAGTGCACTGATATCCATGTTAGTTGCCTGGCCAAAATGTGAATTAACACGGGGTGTGGAGATTCGTAGCTTTGGAAACGCAACTAACATAACTGGACCTTCGCCAGTTTCATGTACAGTCTCTAGATTAGGATTATTTTTGCGGGCAATGACGTTGCCTTCTTGTTAAACCAACTTTCTATACTCTGTTTCCTATTGGCTTGGGGCGCCAATATATATATACCCCCACCCTCGGGTGTTTAAAAAAAATTGAAAAAGTTCCAAGGCATTTTCACATTCTAATATACAAAAATAAAATGGAAGGAAAAATTTGTTCATATTAATTTTCTACTCAAAATTTATTTCTTACCATGTATATTATTTTCTACTTTTTTTTAATGCAAAACACCCGTAGGTGGGGGAGTTATGTATTGGGTTCCCCATGCCCTATATAAAGAAACAGTTTATATATGAGTTGTCTAGATACCTAGACTTAAGGCAACAAAGTTGCCTCCAAAAGATAAACCTATTAACATCTATACAGTGGTATTTAGTGAAGAAGTAACGATCCGAAGGAGAGAATCTCCACCCCTTGTGTTAATTCTCCCCCTCGGCCAGGTTACTTCAATCATCTGGTCTAATAAATTCAAGATCACAAAAATGTCAGCTAGTAGGAGTAGAGTAACAAAATAGGAGCACACTGAACTCCAAATCAGTGAAGACTAAAAACTGGCATGTCGCTTGTGTTCATCAGTAGAGCAGCAGAGCAGCAGAGCAGTAGAGGCCAATCATGTTAGGTTTAGCCGAGCAGCAGATTCCATGCTCTAGAAATTGTTGATGAGTAAGTAAACCTGCAAAAAGCACATATAATAACTCAGCAGAATCCATTCTGGATTTCAGAAATAAATCAGTGAGCACGAACATATGGGACAGATTGTTTATCCAATGTAATAAGCCCTTTGATGTGTCTCGGGGTGTTAGTCATTGAAAGTATAGGACCAGAATCAAAATGGCATTTGGCCAGGGCATCAGCCACTAAGTTAGCCTCCCTCAGGACATGAATCAGCTTAGCCCCTCCAAGAGCAGCTTTCACCTTATAAACTTTATCAAAGAATTCCCACATAGCTGAATAAGGATCATTTATCATAGAAACCGCAAGTTTAGAATCAGATTCTATTATAAAAGTTTGGTCCAGATGAGAGAAAATCTGACAAACAAGCAAAATGGCATCAATTTCAGCTAACAGTGGAGTCATAGCTGTAGAGGCAGAGGAGCAAATGTATGTAGGACTACCTAGAGGCATCAACATTAACTTTAGTGAATCCTGAATTAGGTCTAGTCCAAAAGATCTTTGCTAAATTAGGCTTAGGGGGGGGGGGTTCTGAATTGAGGAGATAGATGTCTAAGTCCAGGTGGAATAGGGCTAGAGTTGATTAGTTTTGGAGGACACACTTGGAGTGAAAGAAGGATCTGGTCCTGAACCTCTCTGCAAATAGAAGATAAAGAAAGGGGCTTATTGTCCATGAGGAAACCATTCCTGGCTTTCCAAAGTCCCCAACAGATGAGTGAAGGCAGTAATTTACAGTATATGCGTTCAAACTTAGGTAAATCTTCAGTATCCCAGAAAAGGGCAAACCTCTGAGGAATGGTATGGCAAATATTCAAGTTAAAATGGATCATGAATGCAAAATTTAATGCAAAATATATTATTTTCTACTTGTTCATATTTAATGTATTTAGTATAATAAATATTATATATTTAGTTTTTTTACTTCAATATAAAATAACTAAAAATAAAGTAGTATTTAAGCATTCAGTAAAAATTCAAACAAAAAAAATAATTGTGTATGTGTTGATTACCAAGTCTGAGGCTGCTGTGCAATGTGAACAAAATGTGTGGCGGTTGTGCGGAGTGAACAAACCGTGTGATGACGATGCAAAGAAAACACACGGTGCGAGACGACCATGATCAAGGACAACAAGAATTATTTTTCGTATCCCTGTTCTAATCCTCTTTCAGTTATGGTTTCTTCTCTCTCTAATCTAACAGATTAAATTAGTCCTTTTTACAACTCATATTTTGAAACTCTACAGGAGATCAACCTAATCTTGAATGTATTGAGATACCAAATGTACCATATAAATTTAAACTTGAATTAATTGGATTGACTTAAACCATGTAAAATTACCTTTATAAGCATCCTCCGTTATGTTGGCATTTTAAATTTTTTTGGGTGGTTTGTCCTGTAGAGGTTTTGTGTAATTTGCCATTTGTGTATTTCAATCAACGTCATCTTAATTTCTTTCTCCAGGTTGGCAGTGCTATGTGTCCATATTGGTTTTATTTGTTGGAATCGTCTCACTGAAAATTGCATAATCTATACATATAAATAGAAATGGCAAGTCACATATGAGCTTGGAATGGAATAATAGAAAAATAATGAATATATTCCCATTGTTGCATTGTCTCTACCTCATCAATATTCGAAGAGCCGAAGAAATTTTTACATAAATAAAATCAATTGGAATCACGGGTCCCCATGAATCTTGGGAAGTAGGATTTATAAAATTTAAAAAATGGAAATAGTAATAAGTAAAATCAAGTATTAATCCAATTATGTATATGCTACGAATAAACTACAATTCCCAAACATGGAGATAAAATGAAGGAGATCCCAAGACTACAACCACCATAGATGACGACATTCCACGACTTGATCAAACATTTAGTAGTTATGTTCGAGATCCTCTATGTGACATGGCGGGACCTATGACTAGGTCAAGGACGAAGCTTAGAGATGCTGCTTTAAATGCTTTGATTGATCAAATTTATGATGAAGAATTGAAAAAGAAGTCATCATCGACATCTTGGATTTATTGTTTAAGATTGTCGAGGAACTGAAGACATCATGAAGAACACTATACTCTTTTTTCCCACCAAGTTTTTAGTGAGGTAGTGTGATCATTGTAAACTATTGTAAATTTGTTTCATTTTTTATTTTGGACGGATGAGCTCGGCCATCTTGGCTTTGAAGAGCTTGATTTGAAAATACAGTCCATTGGGTTTTAAAATATTCAGTTTATTCTGATTAGAATTATATTTGGTAAGATTAGATAAAGGAAATATTCATCCAAGACTTAGCTTGGAAGAATTCGGCCATATATGTCTTATTTTAGGTATTTTAGTTAGTTATGGTTTTAGCTTCTTAAAGCTACCATAAGTTGATTAAGATTGTGTTTGTGATTAGGGTTTTGGCCGGTATGTTCACCCTATAAATAGAGGGTATGGCTGAGACTTCATCTCACCTTTTATCAATCAAATATATCAATTTTTGAGTTAAACTCATTGCTTGCGAGCTATCTTCATTGTTTCTTAATCCCTAGGGTTAATTAATTATCAGCAACCTTGTCAGCTAATCCCGTGGGCTAGTGATTGAGCAAGTCAAGATTGACAACATCCCTAGGGCTAGGTTCTTGAATTTCGTGTGATCTATGTAAGGGTTTGTAAGTCCCTTAATTCGGTCAAAAATTTTAATTTTGCAATTCAGAATCTTTGCAGGGGGGTTCATATCAATAGGTTTCAGGGTAAAGGAAAAGATCCTTGGTGGCCGAAGAATTCAACTGGGGTTTCAAGTTTTGTTTGAATTTATTATCGAATATTTTTAATTTATAAACTCTTTCGTGTCATATTTTAACTATGTTTGCTTGATCTTTCTTACCAGGAGGATTGAATCTAGAGTCGAAGGACGTTGAAGGGCCTGGGAGTTAGAATACTTTGGTATTACTATATGCTTTCACTTTTATTAATCAAGTCAGGAGAACATTGAGGGGTTTGAGCGTTAACAAGTATTATCTGCCTTAACCTCCCAGTTAGTTTCATAGTTTTTAGGTAGCTTAAGCAGTTTATGTGCTTGTGATATTTTTCTTACACTCTTCTAAAAAATTATTGCATGCCCATAATCTTATTTGCTTTCTTTAGCATTATTTGATTCCGTGATCTTGAGTTTGTTCTTGAATTCTCCATTACACATTATACAAAAAAAATAGAGTCTTTTGTTTCATTCTCTAGATATAGTGTAATATTCTTGATCCTTACAATCTTGAATACCTCGAAGTTCATTTGAATCAAGAAGAAGTTGTCGCATATTTCTTATTCCAAGTTTTATATTGGCACTTTTGATTCAAAAAAATTTTTGGAAAAAAAATTAGAGAGCAGCAGATTTTGGGTTTTGAAATTGGTATCTAGGGTTTAAAATTGGAAATTTGGGGCCAATTATTATTTTTTTTGAAAGTTTAGGGGCTGGGCTGATTTGCAATTTTCAAAAAGTTTGGGAATTGTACTCAAAATTTTCTTGCTTGGGGAATAATATTCTGATTGTGAGTGAATTATAGTGGGCAAAGTCTTGGGAAAGACGGTCTTTTCATAGGCTTATGGAAAGACGGGGTTTGATTATAATAATAAAAGGTAAAAGGTCTTAGTTGCAATATTAAAGTTTTAGTATGCAACATGTAGTAGTTATAAAATTTATAACCCGGTTCATGCAACCCAAAAATTATATCTTCATTTTTTGTAATTTACACTTTAAACCTTGGTCTTTCCATAACTTATGGAAAGACCGTCTTTCAAGAGACGGACTCATTATAGTGTGTAAAATTCGAATTTGTGGCTGGAAAAAAAAGAACAAAAAGTAAATCCGATTTGAAAAAGGAAAAGGAAATAAAATCCTAATCGGAAGAGGAAAAAAATAAAAGCCACTTGAGAGTGGGGTTTGATATGATTTCGACTTGAACCAGAAAGTAAGTCATTAAAATTATTTACCACAAAGAAATTGGGTTTGAGTTTCTAATCCAAATTTATTTCAGAAAAGTTACTTGAATTTTTAGAACTTAATTGTGCCTATGTAAAGCATTCTTGTTTTGATCATATCTCATTCATTACAGCTCCAATTCATGCCATTAAAATTGTGTTTTGTTCTTTATTCTCTGTGAAATTTGGATTTCCAGATCTTAAAGCCCAATTTTGAGTTTATATATTTTTTAAATTTTGGAATATGTTTTGCAGACTCATCTCCATATTTTTCTTTGAATTTGTGGTGAACTGATCAATTGCCCTTTCATTGGCCTTCGCCTTGTGAGTTGTGATTGTTATACACTTGGTGAGCGACCTTATTAAATAAAGGGAAGAGGGGGGATGATTTTTATACTAACCGTTTATTTTTCTCAGCAGTTTAGCAGAGATGGAGAACGAAAATCCATTCGTCCTGCCTTTTGTTAGCAATCCTAACAGTTTTCCTTTGACAAACACCTCTGATGGTAGACATGGTAAGAATCCATGACAAGGGGCTTCAGAAAGTTGGGAGCGACATCGAATTCAGCCTAGTGAAACCACTGATCTAGATCGGTTTGTTGTCGTAGTAAATGTACTCATGAGTGAAGTGCAATGATTGACGAGAAAATTTGATAGCATGGTTCCGCCTACACCACCATCATCAGCCAAGAGGGAAGAATCTCAGAGAATTTTCCAGAGTTTGGATGAAGATTCTGATGATGGTTCGAAAAGGAAATCGCATCGAGGGTCTTCTAAAAGGCATCACCATAGAAAACATCATTCCCGAAAGAGATTGATGGCTAGCTCAGGTTCTAGTTCAGGGTCAGACTCTCTCGAGACATCAAGGGATTCAAAAATGACGTCCCTCGATTTGATGGTCAACACAATACAATGAAATATCTTGATTGGGAGTGACCGGTTGAGAATTTGTTAGATCTCAACAACTATCGGGAGAAAGAAAAAGTTAAGAGGGCGCAGTATCCCTTCACTCATTATGCAGGTGAGTGGTCGAAAAATATAAGAGAGTCAAGATGTCTTGCCAGGAAGAAACCTATCTGCACCTGGGAGAGATTGAGGTCCGAGCTTCGCCAATATCATGTTCCGCCTACTTACTTGATGGAACAAAATTATTATCTGGCCAATATGAAGCAAGAAAATTGATCAGTTGATGAATACTTGCAAGATCTCGAATTGACCATGACCAGGGTTAGGATGAAATCAAAAATTAATTCATTGAAGGCTTGCGTGAGAATATTCAAGCTTCAACATCACATATCAATGGGAAATTTATTGGTGAAAGCAAAGTTGATTGAGAGCACCCTATGGCCAAAGAAGTTATAGTTTGGATTTCCCAGTCAATGACTAGGGTTTGACTCCAAAAACCCTAGTTCAGGCCGAGGTAGGGGAACGTCCATGGGAGGCCAAGGATAGAAGGACAATATAGTCAACTCAACAGTTTTCCAATTTGACTTATACTCCCAATGATAGAAGGACAACATAGTCAACTCAACAGTTTTCTAAGAATCCAGTTAAGTCCACTGCTTCTTCATCAAATTTAGTTTCTTCTAATGGTCCTACTTGTTTTCATTGTAAAGAGAGAGGGCATGTTATTAATAATTGCCCTCATGCTCGAGTGTTAAACACAATTAAGGAAGGAGATGATGAAGAAGAATATGATGACATGCCAGCATTGTATGAAAAGTTGTGAAGAACAGGTAGATGAGTAGATCATCATAAATTATCACAGTTAACAAGGTCCGGAAACACAAGGTAACTTCATATCATTGAGACTCCTAAATTCTCAGATGGCTGAAAATTAGGTACAACGAATAAATATTTTTCATACTCGTTTCCTTGTGAAGGTTAAGAATTGTTTGCTAATTATTGATGGTGGTTCTTGTGCTAATATTGTTTCTAATCTTCTTGTTGAATCATTTTCTTTGCCTTTGTCTACTCATCCATCACCAAATAAACTTATTTGGTTAAATGGTAGTGGTGAAAATAAGGTTAACAAACAATGCATGATTAACTTTAAGATAGAAAAATATCATGATTCTATCTTATGTGATGTTATACCTATGAAAGCTAGTCATATTTTGTTAGTGAGACCTTGACAGTTTGGTCATAAATCTATGCATGATGGTTACACTAAAAAAATTTGTGATTAAGGATAGAACCAGGTATACTTCGACTCCATTATCTCCAGTGGAAGTTCTTGAGGATTAGAGGTGCATGAAAATAGACAAAGAAAAGTTTGCATCTGATCCTCTAGTGACCAAACCAAACCCTAGCCAGGGCATGGGAGAGATCGTCCAAAAGGTGAAGAATGGAGGCAAAAACCTGATATTTTCTACCATAAATGAGGGGTGGCCGACCTAGGTAAATCCAAGAATGATTCCAATAAGTCGCGTAAAATTCTATCTTCACACATTAATCATTTGCCATCGATTTACACAATGAGACATGAACTTCTTATTGGTTTTGGTAGATAGTTTTATGCTTCGATTAGGGATGTGAATCGTGCTTTTGCTAATCATTCTTATGTGCTTATTCTGCATTTTAAAGAGAGCTACTTTTCCAATGATAATATTCCTATGCATGTTCTTCCACGGTTTGCTAAGATGTTACAAGAATTTGAGGATGTCTTTCCGGAAGCATTGTCTCACGATTTACCACCATTGAGGGGCATTGAAAACCATATTGACTCAGTTCTAGGTTCGGTTATTCCAAACTGTCCGGAATATAAAGCAAACCCTGAGGAGACCATCCTTAAGTCCTTGTGTTGTGCCTGTCATTTTAGTTCCCAAGAAAGATAAAACTTGGCGCATGTGCATTGATTTTATCGTGCTATTAACAATATTACCATTAAGTATCACCATCTTATCCCTAGGTTAGATGATATGCTTGAAGATTTGCATGGATCTGTGATTTATACTAAGATTGATTTGACTCAGGGTTATCATCGAATTTGCATAAATGAGGGGGATGAGTGGAAAACTTCATTTAAGACTAAGTTTGGATTGTATGAATGGATTGTTATGCCTTTCAGTTTAACTAATGCACCTTGTACTTTTATGCGGTTTATGAATCATGTCTTGAGAAAGTTTATTGGTTGATTTGTTGTGGTCTATTTTGATGATATCTTGATTTATTCTAAGTCGACTGATGAGAATATTGAGCATGTTAAAATGGTTCTTGTTGCAGTCTGTGAGTATTGTTTGTATGCGAACATAAAAAAGTGCACATTTTGGACTTTGAAGGTTGTATTTCTCAGTTTTGTGGTCTCTAAGGAGGGCATAAAAGTCAACAAATCCTAAATTGAGGCCATTAAGACTTGGTTGAGACCCTGCACCTCTAAATTTACTAGTTAAAAAGGATGTGAAATTTGTTTGGACTGAGAGTCAAGAGAATGCATTTAATGAATTGAAAGTACGATTATGTAATGCTTATGTTCTTACTTTACCTGATTTAAATGGTACTTTAATATTCATTTTGATGCTTGTGGTGTTGGTATTGGTGCTGTTTCGATCCAAGAGAATCGACCTATAGCTTAGTTAAGTGAAAATCTAAATGGCGATGCTCTAAACTATCTAGTTTATGATAAAGAATTTTATGCAATTGTACGTGCCTTAGAAACTTGGAAATATTATTTATTGCATAAAGAATTTGTCATTTGTAGTGTTCACGATTCATTGAAATATTTGAAGATTCAGATGAAGTTGAATATGCATCATGCTAAATGGTCTTGTTTTATAGAATCTTTTCCTTACGTGCTGCATTACAAGAAGGGAAAGGAGAATGTTGTTGTTGATGCTTTGATTCGTAGACGTGTTGTACTTACACAATTGGAATGCATTATATTAGGGTTTTCATTCGTGCGAGATTTATATGCCACTGATTCTTATTTTTCATCAATTTATGTTGCATGGAAAATGGTGCTTTTGAAATTTTTTTCCTGCACGATGGTTTCTTGTTTATGAATAATAGGTTATGTGTTCCTCAGTGTTATGTGTTTGAGTTACTTGTAAGAGAAGCTCATTCATGTGATTTAATGGGACATTTTGGTGCATATAAAACTTATAATTTGTTACGAGAACACTTCTATTGGCTGAAAATGACACTTGCTATTGACAAGGTTTGTAGGAATTGTCATGAATGCTTGAAGGCTAAGTAAAAAACTAAGCCTCTTGGTCTTTATACTCCATTACCTGTTCCTACACATCCTTGGATTGATATTTACATGGATTATGTCCTCGGTTAACCACAATCTCAGTCAGGTAATGATTCTAACTTTGTGGTTGTGGATAGATTTTTGAAAATGGCACACTTTATTCCTTGTAGGAAGACAAATGATGCAAATCATGTTGCGGATTTATTTTTGAAAGAGGTGGTTCGA
Source organism: Rubia yunnanensis (assembly GCA_037428765.1). Lineage (NCBI taxonomy): Eukaryota > Viridiplantae > Streptophyta > Magnoliopsida > Gentianales > Rubiaceae > Rubia > Rubia yunnanensis. Next base: position 40,029,891 of record CM075061.1, on the reverse strand, counting down.
CTCCATGGCATTACATTATCCATTGTCTCTGATCTGATGTTATATTTTTGTCCTACTTTTGGAATACTCTATGGTGCAAGTTAGGGACAGAGTTGCTATTTTCTACTGCTAGTCATCCTAAAAATGATGGACAAACAGAGGTTACATATCAAACCGTAGGGGCTCTCTTGCATGCCCTAGTTTAGAAGAGCTTGAAGAATTGGGAAAAATGCATTCCGATAGAAAAGTTTGCTTATAATCACAATGTTCATTCCACTACTTCTTTACCTCCATTTGATATTTTTTATGGTTTTCTACCAACTACACCTCTTGATTTACTTCAATGAAATTTTAAACATGTTAAAAATATTGATGGAGAAAAGAAGGATGATTTTATTAAGCAATTACATGAGAATGTGCGATTGAAAATTAAAAGGACAAATGCTCAAATGCTACCCAAGCCAATCAAGGCCGCCGAGTGATGCAATTCAAGAAGGGAGATTGGGTCTGGTTGCATTTGCAGAAGAAGAGGCTTTCGAATGCTTGGATATCTAAACTAAGTCTACGTGGTGATGGTCCATTTCAAGTAATAAAGCGTACAAATAATAATGCTTACAAGATTGATTTGCCAGATGACTATGGTTGATATGAATTCCCTTGCGAAGATTCTGGATTGTGGAATTAAAATATTAGACAGAATGATAGGATCTGCAAACTCTCACTAAGTCACACAAAATTCAAGAACCTAGACCTCGGGATGCTCTCAATCTCAACTTGCTCTACAACTAGCCTGCATGATCATACCACAAGGTTTACTGGTACTTAATTAACCCTTGGGATTGATCAACAACAAAGATAACTCACAAGCAAAGAGTATGAACTCAAAAGGTTGTATATTTGATTGATAAGAGTGTGTATAAATTCGTGGGGAAACCCCCCACCCCCTATTTATAGGGTTTGATTTCGACCTGAAAATCACAAACAAAAACTGAATCAACTTATGGAAGCTTTATGAGCTAAAATTATATCTAACTAAATTACCTAAAATAGACACATATGACCGAATAATATACACAAATGGCAGAATTCTTCCAATGCACACCATGGATGTATATTACCTTATCTAATGTTACCAAATCTAAGTCTAATCAGAATAAAACTGATTATTCTAAACCCAGATAGACTGTAATTCGAAATTCAGCTCTTCAAAGCCCACATGGTAGAGCTCTTTAGTCCAAAACCAAAAATGAATTAATTTTAAAATAGTTTACAGTGATCACACTACCTCATTAAAAACCCAGTGGGAAAAATAGTATAGTATTCTTCATGATGTCTTCAGTTCTTCGACAATCTTGAACAATAAATCCAAGATGATGATGATGACTCCTTCTTCTATTCTTCATCATAACGTTGATCAATCAAAACATGTAAACAACATCAAATCATTTGATATTTGTATCAATGGTGTTAGTGGGACCTTTAATGTTGCTAATTTATCTCCATTTACCTTTGAAGCCGATTCAGTTCAAGGGAAAAACCTTTTGACCATAGAGGGAATGATGGAGATCCCAAGACTACTACCACCATAGATGATGACATTCCACGACTTGATCCAACATTTAAAGGTTATGTCCAGGGTCCTCTAAGTGATATGGTGGGACCTATGACTAGGTCAAGGGCAAAGCATAGAGAAACTGCTTTAAATGCTTTGATTGATCGACTTTATGATGAAAAATTGACAAAGAAGTCATCATCGACATCTTGGATTTATTGTTCAAGACTTTCAAGGAACTGAAGACATCATGAAGAACATTATACTATTTTTTCCCACCAGGTTTTTAATGAGGTAGTGTGATCACTGTAAACTATTGTAAAATTATTTCATTTTGGATTTAGAACTGATGAGCTCGGCCATGTGGGCTTTGAAGAGCTTGATTTTGAAAATATAGTCCATTAGGGTTTACAATATTCAATTTCATTCTGATTAGAATTAGATTTGGTAAGATTATATAAGGAAATATTCATCCAAGACTTATCTTGGAAGAATTCGACCATTTATGTCTTATTTTAGGTGTTTTAGTTAGATATGGTTTTAGCTTCATAAAGCTGCCATAAGTTGATTCAGATTCTGTTTGTGATTAGGATTTTGACTGAGATGTTCACCCTATAAATAGAGGGTATGACCAAGTGATATGAATCTCCCTACGAGGACTCTGGATCGTGATTTTAAAATCTTTGACTGAATGAAGGAATCTGCAAATCCTCACCAAGTTGCACTAAATTTAAGAACCTAGCCATCGGGATACTCTCAATCTCGACTTGCTCTCTAACTAGCCCTTGAGATCAGGTCACAAGGTTATTGGTACTTAACTATCCCTTAGGGTTAAGCAACCATGGAAATAGCTCGCAAGCAACATAGTATGAACTCAAAGGTTTGTATATTTGATTGATAAAAAATGGTGAGGAAATTCGTGGACAAGCCCCCCTATTTATAGGGTTAGATCTCGACCAGAAACCCTAATCACTAACGAAATTTGAATCGACTTATGGCAGCTTTAAGAAGCTAAAACCATATCTAACTAGAATGCTTAAAATATATGACTATATTCTTCAAGAGAAATCTTGAATGAATATTGCCTTATCTAATGTTACCAATCTAATTCTAATCAAATAAAAAATAAATATTCTAAACCTGAATTAAAATCTAACCAAAACTCTTCTAAGCCAACATGGCTGAGTTAATAAGCCTTATTCTAAAATGAAATAAATTACAAATGATCACACTACCTCCTTAAAAAACCCAGTGGGAAAATGAGTATAGTGTTATCTCCTAAAACCCTAATTCAATAACAAATTAAGAAATCCTAATTCGTATCACCGAGACTTAATCTCACCTTTTATAAATAAAATATATCAATTGTTGGGTCATACTCATTACTTCTGAGCCATTGTTGCTTAATTCTGAGGGTTAATTAAGTATCAATAAGCTTGTGAGCTAATCTCGTGGGCTAGTTAGTAAGCAAGTCGCGCTTCAGAGCATCATGAGGGCAAGGTTCTTGAATTTCATGCGGCCTAAGTAAGGGTTTGCGAGTCCCTTAATTTGGTCAAAGATTTTAATTCCGCAATCTAGAATCTTCACAATGGGATACATATCATAAAATCATATTTATAAAGAAAATTGCGTTAATCGCACAGAAAATGACAAAACACTTAATATATAATAATTGAAAAATATTCCATTGCAAGGCATTTGTTTATTCTAATATCCAAAAATAAAATGGAAGGACAAACTTGTTCATATTATTTTTTAACTAAAACAATATTTTTTTCCATGTAAAATAAAATTTAATGTATTTATAATTATAAATATTATATATTTAATTTACAACATCAATATAAAATAAATAAAAATAAAGTAAAATTTAAACATTAAGTAACAATCCAAACTAAAATCAATATTGTGTATGACTTGATTACCAAGTCCGATGTCGTTGTGCGATGTGAACAAAATGTGCGGTGGTTGAGCGGAGCAAACGAACTGTGCAATGGAAGTTCAAAGAAAACACACCATGCAAGACACTCGTGATCAGGGACAACTAGAATTAATTTTCTTATCCTAGTTCTAATCATTTTCCGGTTATGATGGCTCCACTCTCTAATCTAAAGGATTAAAGTAATCTTTTTTTACAAGTCATACTTTTAAAATCCAAATGAGATCAACCTAATCTTGAATGTAGTAAGATACCAAATGTACCAAATAAATTTAAGCTTGAATTAATTAAGTTGACTTAAACCATGTAAAATTACCTTTACGAGCAACCTCCGTAATGTTGGCATCTTAACGTTTTTGGGTGGTTTGTCCTATGGAAGTTTTGAGTACTTCACCATTGGTGTATTCCAATCAATTTCATCTTAATTTCGTTCTCCAGGATGGTAGTGCTATGTATCCATGTTGGTTTTATTTGTTGGAATCATCTTACTGAAAATTTCATATACTATACAGATAGATTAAGTCACATCTGAGCTAGCAATGTAATAATAGAAAAATAATGAATATATTCCCATTCATACCTGTTGTCTCCACCTCATCAATGTCTTAAGAGTCGAAGAAAGTTTTACGTAAATAAAATCAAATGGAATCATGGGTCGCCATGATTAATGGAAAGGAGGAATCATAAAATTAAAAAAATGGTAAAATAAAGAATTAATCAAATTCTATACATGCTACAAATAAAGTACAATTCCCAAATATAGAGACAAAATCGGATTAATCAATAAAAAATACGTTAATTGCACTGAAATTGACTAAACATTTATATTATAATAATTGAAAAAGGTTCCAGTTCAAGGCATTTGATTATTCTAATATTGAAAAATAAAATGGAAGGACAAAATATATGTAAAATAAAATTTAAAATATTTAGTATTATATATATTATAAATTTAATTTATAAAATTAGTATAAAATAACTAAAAATGAAGTAATATTTAAGCATTCAATAACAATCCAAACTAAAATCATAATTGTGTATGGCTTGATTACCATGTCCGATGCCGCTTTGCGATATGAACAAAATGTGTTGTGGTTGAGCCGAGCAAATGAACCGTGCAATGGCGGTGCAAAGAAAACACACCGTGCGAGACACCGTGATCAAGGACAACAAGAATTATTTTTCTTATTTTAATTCTAATCCTTTTTCGGTTATGGTGGCTCCACTCTCTAATCTAAAGGATTAAAGTAGTCTTTTTGACAACTTGTATTTTAAAACTCCAAATGAGATCAAACTAATCTTAAATGTAAAAGGATACCAATTGTTCCAAATAAATTTAAACTTGAATTAATTTTATTGACTTAAACCATGTGAAATTACCTTTATGGCAACCTCTGTAATGTTGGCATCTTAGATTTTTTCGGTGTTGGTCCTGTAGAGGTTTTGTGCACTTTGCCATTGGTGTATTCCAATCAATTTCATCTTAATTTCTTTCTCCATTATGGTATTTCTATGTATCCATATTATTTTTATTGTTGGAATCGTCCCACAAAAAATTTCCAAATATATACAGATAGATTAAAATGGCAAGTCACATATGAGCTAGCAATGGAATAATAGAAAAATAATGAATATATTCCCATTCATTCCGATTGTCTCCATCTCCTCAATATTTGAGAGCCGATACAACCTGTTTTCTGGATCCCCTTGCTTCTCTGCTTATCTAGCTTCTTAGGTTGATTTTTCCCAGATTTTCCAGCAACTCCAGATATACCAGCATTTGTACGTACAGTCTTGGAAATATCAGAGTCTAGCACCTCTATCTTCTCCTCAGTTTGCTTCTCAGCCAGTTTCTTAGGTCCACTATTAGTTTTGACCATCCATTTCTGAACGACTCTTTGCTGCCTCTCCTGCCCCTACAAATGTGTCCTCCCACCTGACAAGTGTCACAATAGGGAGATCTCCATTAATACTCCACAGTCTGCAACAGTTTCTCCCCATTCAAGTCTTTCATACTGATCGAGTCCTTCATCTTCTATGTAATATCAATATCTACCAAGATTCTAGCATAAGAAACTCTTAGCTTACTTGCAGTACATTCATCAGTTACTAGTGGATTTCCCAAAACACTCTCAATCTTACCTAAGCTTGAAACACTCCATAGATGTAAAGGTAGGTTAGGCAGTTTAATCCAAATTGGCAAAGTCTTAATCATATATTTTATCAATTCAAAATTTGGTTTCTAGTGGTGCAAGAACATAGACATATTGTAAATCATGTAGGGACCATTACTCATCACTGAATCCCTATCCTCCCTGGACTTAAACCTTATCAGAAAATAACCTTCCTCATTATAGAATAGGTCAGGTAGTGCTACAAATGACCAGTACTTGATCATAAAGTTTTTCACAGCTGACATAGTAAGGTCACCCCCTAGCACATACATTATCAGAGTATTTTCCCAAATTTCAGTTTAGGTTTGACATCCTCTTCATCAATTTCAACTTTGATTTCACCATTAACAATCATACGAGCTTTAAATTGTATTTTCATTCCATTAGCTTGAATCATATTCCCCTTAATCACATTAACCCATAGCCTATGCTCAATTTTCTTATGATTACTTTCATTAGGATTACATACCTTAACCCGAGGCTGAAAATTCTCCATTGTTTCCCCATCCAACTCTGCATCTGGTTCCATCATCCCTACCTCTCCGATCTCTGTTGAAATTGGAGCAGCATTCAACTTCTTAGCTCCATCTTATTCACATACAACTTCCGTACCACCAGTGATTTTTCTTCCCAAATTACCCCCCTGACTACTGGTGCTGGTGCCTGGCTCCTATACCTCACATCTTCTCCACACCGCCGGATTGACCACCTGAATTTTTGGCCTGACCCGCCACTTCTTCATGCTGAGCAATTTATCGCACTAGTCAGAAAGAAAGGAGAGTCCTCAAAAGATTATTTCTTATTATGTAATATATAATTTAATGTATTTAGAATAATAAATATTATATATTTAATTATTAACATTTACATAAAATATTTAAAAATAAAGTAATATTTAAACATTCAGTAAAATTCAAACAAAAACCATACTTGCGTATGACTTGATTACCAAGTCTGACGCCACTTTGCTATGTGAACAAAATGTGTGGCGGTTGAGCAGTGCAAACAAACCGTGCAATTGTTGTGCAAAGATCACACACCGTGCGGGACGACCGTGATAAGGGACAACAAGATTTATTTTTCTTATCCCTGTTCTAATCCTCCTTTAGTTATGGTGGCTCTACTCTGTAATCTAACAGATTAAAGTAGCCTTTTTTACAAATCATATTTTGAAACTCCAAATGAGATCAACCCTATCTTGAATGTATCAAAATACCAAATGCACCATATAAATTTAAACTTGAATTAATTAGATTGACTTAAGCCATGTAAAATTACCTTTATGAGCAACCTCCGTAATGTTGGCATCCTAAATTTTTGGGAGGTTTGTCTCGTAGAGGTTTTGTGTACTTTTACATTGGTGTAGTGAAATCAATTTCATCTTTTTTTATGTCTAGGATGTAAGAGCTATGTATACATATTGGTTTTAATTGTTGGAATTGTCTCACTAAACACAACATAATCTATACATATAAATTAAAATGGCAAGTCACATATGAGCTAGCAATGGAGTAATAGAAAAATAATGAATAAATTCCCATTCATACCAGTTGTCTCTACCTCATTAATATTTGAAGAGCTGAAGAAAGTTTTACGTAAATAAAATTAATTGGAATCACAAGTCCCCATGATTCATGGGAAGTGGGATTTATGAAATTTAAAAAATGAAAATAGTAAAAAGTAAAATCAAGAATTAATCCAAATTCCATATATTCTACATAATAATTACATTTCCCAAACATTTAGATAAAATTGGATTAATAATGAAAAATACATTAATCGCAAAGAAAATGACTAAAGACTAAATATATAATAATTGAAAAAAGTTTTAATGCAAGGCATTTGCTTATTCTAATATCCAAAAATAAAATGGAAGGACAAACCTGTTCATATTAATTTTCTACTAAAAGATTATTTCTTATTATGTAAAATATAATTTAATGTATTTCGTATAATAAATATTATATATTTAATTTTTAACATCTACATAAAATATTTAAAAATAAAGTAATATTTAAACATTCGGTAAAATTCAAACAAAAATTATAATTGTGTATGACTTGATTACCAAGTGTGACGCCACTGTGCTATGTGAACAAAATAAGCGGCGTTTGAGCAATAAGCTCTGTCTCATTTGAGGGGAGCTTCCAGTTTGATGCATTCCGCCTCCGTGAAGTGGAGGCCCGGCTTTCCCAAATGATCGATTTTAGCTTTGGGGACGAAGGGAGTGTTCAGAGCCTCCATAGGGTTTAGGGGTGGCAGGTTTAGCGCTTCTCGAAGTTCTTGGTTCACAGCTTGGGCATATGAGATCGGAGGCTTAGAGATGAAATGCGGTGGTTCCGCCATTTGGCGGTGCCGGAGAAAGGGGAAGGCTAGAGCACAGGGGGAAGAGACGGATCACACACAGTAGTGTGTGTTTTCGCACACAGTAGTTCAATCAATAAAACAGTAGTTTTATATTTTTATTCTATACAATATGGTGGCTCCACTCTCTAATCTAACGAAATAAAGAAGTCATTTTTACAAATCATATTTTAAAACTCCAAAGAGATCAACCCTATCTTGTATGTATTTAAATACCAAATGCACCATATAAATTGAAACTTGAATTAATTAGATTGACTTAAACCATGTAAAATCACCTTTATGAGAAACCTCCGTAATGTTGGCATCTTTAAATTTTTGGGAGGTTTGTCTCGTAGAGGTTTTGTGTACTTTTACATCAGTGCAGTGCAATCAATTTCATCTTAATTTCTATATCTAGGATATTAAATTTATGTAAACATATTGGTTTTAATTGTTGGAACCGTCTCACCGAAAACATCATAATCCATACCTATAAATTAAAACGGCAAGTCACATATGAGCTAGCAATGGAATAATAGGAAAATAACGAATAAATTCCCATTCATACATGTCGTGTCTACCTCATCAATATTTGAAGAGCCGAAGAAAGTTTTACGTAAATAAAATTAATTGGAATCACTGGTCCCCATGAATCATGGGAAGGAGGATTTATGAAATTTAGAAAATGAAAATAGCAATAAGTAAAATAAAGAATTAATCCAAATTCCATATATGCTAAATAATAAGTAAAGTTCCCAAACATAGAGATAAAATTGGATTAATAATGAAAAATACGTTAATCGCAAAGAAAACGACTAAAAAGTTAATATATAATAATTGAAAAAAGTTTTAATGCAAGGCATTTGCTTATTCTAATATCCAAAAATACAATGGAAGGACAAACCTGTTCATATTAATTTTCTACTAAAAGATTATTTCGTATTTAGTATAATAAATATTATATATTTAGTTTTTAACATCTAAATAAAATATTTAAAAAGAAAGTAACATTTAAACATTCGGTAAAATTCAAACAAAAATCATAATTGCATATGACTTGATTACCAAGTCTGACGGCACTGTGTTATGTGAACAAAATGTGTGGTGGTTGAGCAGTGCAAACAAACCATGCAATTATTGTGCAAAGATCACAAACCGTGCGGGACGACCGTGATAAGGGACAACAAGATTTATTTTTCTTATCCCTGTTCTAATCACACATATCACAAAAATTTATTTCTCTAATCTAACCGATTAAAGTTGTCTTTTTTACAAATCATATTTTGAAAATCCGAAGAGATCAACCCTATCTTGAATGTATTAAAATAACCAATGCACCATATAAATTGAAACTTGAGTTATTTAGATTGACTTAAACCATGTAAAATTACCTTTATGAGCCACCTCCATAATGTTGGCATCTTTAAATTTTTGGGAGGTTTGTCTTGTAGATGTTTGTCTCGTAGTTCAGTGCAATCAATTTCATCTTAATTTCTATATCTAGGATGTTAGAGTTATGTATACATATTTGTTTGAATTGATGGAATCGTCTCACCGAAAATAGCATAGTCTATACATATAAAGTAAAATGGCAAGTCACATATGAGATAGCAATGGAATAATAGGAAAATAACGAATAAAGTCCCATTCATATATGTTGTCTCTACCTCATCAATATATGAAGAGCCGAAGAAAGTTTTACGTAAACAAAATTAATTGGAATCACTGGTCCCCATGATTCATGGATTTATGAAATTTAAGACATGAAAATAGTAATAAGTAAAATCAAGAATTAATCCAAATTCCATATATGCTACATAATAAGTACAATTCCCAAACATGGAGATAAAATCGGATTAATATTGAAAAATACATTAATTGCAAAGAAAATGACTAAAAAGTTAATGTACAATAATTGAAAAAGTTTCAATGCAAGACATTTGCTTATTCTAATATCAAAAATAAAATGGAAGGGCAAACCTGTTCATATTAATTTTCTACTAAAATATTATTTCTTATTATGTAAAATATAATTTAATGTATTTAGTGTAATAATTATTATATATTAAAATTTTAACATCTACATAAAACATTTAAAAATAAAGTAATATTTAAACATTCCATAAAATTCAAACAAAAATCATAATTGTGTATGACTTGATTACCAAGTCTGACACCACTGTGCTATGTGAACAAAATGTGCGGCGGTTGAGCAGTGCAAACAAGCCGTGCGGGACGACCGTGATAAGGAACTAAAAGATTTATTTTTCTTATCACTGTTCTAATCCTCTTTCAGTTATGGTGGCTCCACTCTTTAATCTAACAGATTAAAGTAGTCATTTTTACAAATCATATTTTGAAACTCCAAATGATATCAACCCTATTTTGAATGTATTAAAATACCAAATATACCATATAAATTTAAACTTGAATTAATTAGATTGACTTAAACCATGTAAAATTACCTTTTTGAGCAACCTCCGTAATGTTGGCATCTTTAAATTTTGGGAGGTTTGTCTCGCAGAGGTTTTGTGTACTTTTACATTGGTGTAGTGCAATCAATTTTATCTTAATTTCTATATCTAGGATGTTAGAACTATGTATACATATTGGTTTTAATTGTTGGAATCGTCTCACCGAAAATGGCAAGTCACATATGAGCTAGCAATGGAATAATAGGAAAATAACAAATAAATTTCCATTCATGCCAGTTGTCCCTACCTCATCAATATTTTAAGAGCCGAAGAAAGTTTTACTTAAATAAAATTAATTGGAATCACAGGTCTCCATAATTCATGGGAAGGAGGATTTATGAAATTTAAAAAATGAAATTAGTAATAAGTAAAATCAAGAATTAATCCAAATATCATATATGCTACATAATAAGTACAATTCCCAAACATGAAGATAAAATCAGATTTATAATGAAAAATACGTTAATTACAAAGAAAATGACTAAAGAGTTAATATATAATAATTGAAAAAGTTTCAATGCAAGGCATTTTCTAATTCTAAGATCCAAAAATAAAATGGATGGACAAACCTGTTGATATTAATTTTCTACTAAAAGATTATTTCCTATTATGTGAAATATAATTTAATGTATTTTGTATAATAAATATTATATATATATAATTTTTAACATCTACATAAAATATTTAAAAATAAAGTAATATTTAAACATTCAGTAAAATTCAAACAAAAATCATTGTTGCGTATGACTTGATTACCAAGTCTTACGCCACTGTGCTATGTGAACAAAATGTGTGGCAGATAAGCAGTGAAAACAAACCGGCGATTGTTGTGAAAAGATCACACACTGTGCGGGACGACCGTGATAAGGAACAACAAGATTTATTTTTCTTATCCCTGTTCTAATCCTCTTTCAGTTATGGTGGCTCCACTCTTGAATCTAACAGATTAAAGTAATCTTTTTTATAAATCATATTTTGAAACTCCAAATGATATCAACCCTATCTTGAATGTAATAAAATACAAAATGCACAGTATACATTTAAACTTGAATTAATTAGATTGACTTAAACCATGTAAAATTACCTTTATGAGCAACCTCCGTAATGTTGGCATCTTTAAATTTTTGGGAGGTTTATCTCGTGGAGGTTTTGTGTACTTATTGGTGTAGTGCAATCAATTTCATCTTAATTTCTATATCTATGATGTTAGAGCTATGTATACATATTTGTTTTAATTGTTGGAATCGTCTCACCGAAAACAGCAAAATCTATGCATATAAATTAAAATGGCAAGTCACATATTAGATAGGAATAGAATAATAGGAAAATAACAAATAAATTCCCATTCATACCTGTTGTCTCTAACTCAGTAATATTTGAAGATCCGAAGAAATTTTTAAGTAAATAAAATTAATTGGAATCACAGGTCCCCATGATTCATGGGAAGGAGGATTTATGAAATTTAAAAAATGAAAATAGTAATAAGTAAAATCAAGAATTAATCCAAATTCCATATATGCTACATAATATGTGTAATTCCCAAACATGGAGATAAAATTGGATTAATAATGTCCATGGAACATCAAGACGAGCATGAAGGTTACATTCCAGGAGGAGGACCTCAACATCCACCTCTCCAAGGAAGAACTCCTCCCATCCAAGGGAGGGAGATTCCTTTAGGGCAAGCCTTATTGAGGGATATTATGGCTGCCAACCTTGATCAACAACCAATGTGCATAGAGTACCCATTGGTTGGACCTAATGGGCACTTCAAGCTCAAGACCGAGTTTATAAACTTGCTACCTATCTTCCTTGGTATGGAAGGGGAACATGCCAACAAGCATCTCTCAAATTCCACTTTCTATGTGTGGTATGGTTCCCCACGAGGTAGATGAAGACCTTTACAAATTGAAGACATTCCCATTCACATTGAGGGATGGCGCAAGGAATTGGCTTCCACTACCTACCACCGAAAAGCATCAAGACTTGTCTTGACATGAACCAACTATTTCTATCCAAGTACTTCCTAGCCTCAAAGTCCGCCGCTTTGAAGGACATAACTAACATCCTCCAATGGCATGAAGAGTAAGTTTTTGAGTATTGGGAGTGGTTTAAAAAGCTTCTCGCGAGTTTTCCTTACCACGGCTATGCGGAGGGAGACTTGGTCTACTATTTCTACAATGGTCTTCTTGATGAAGACCAAAGACTAGTGAGGAGTTCTTGTGGTGGTACCCTTGTTAATAAGACTTCAGCAGAGGTTATGGATTTATTTGAGGAGTTGGCCGAGAAGTCAAGAAACTTTAGATCGAGGGCCGATTTGAGAAGAAGAAATACAATGCCCACAAGTGATCCTTCCACTAGTGGTAAGCTAGAGGGCCAAGTCTTGGCCCTTACTTCTATAGTAAAGTCTCTCATGACCAAGTCTGGGAATGTGCCACATGTAAAATCATGTGAAGTTTGCTCATCGGCGTATCCTACGGACATTTTTCCTACTTTGTAGGATGACTATGTCAAGGAGGTGAGTGCCATGGGGTATCAAGGAGGCCAAGGACATCAAGGTGGACAAGGTTACCAAGGTTATCAAGGGGGGAAAGGCTATCGAGGCTATCAAGGGAATCAAGGCTACCAAAACTGGTCTTACAATTTGGGTAATCGTGATCCCGATATTTGAACCCTTAAGGAGGTTAAAATTATCGACCTTATCGCCCTTCTCAACAACAATATCGGTGACCTCAACGAAAATACCAAAGGATTCAAGACAAACCCCAAGACCAAGGGGAGAGCTCGAGTTTGTCAAAAGATGAGGTGATGCAAGCCATTCATAGATTGAGCATGTGTACAGAAAAAGGAAAACAATACCAAGATGAAGGCAAGGCAAGTATCAAAAACTTGGAAACTCAAGTGACCCATATAGTTCAAGCGGTGAATCGTATGGAAGCACGGGAAAAGGGTAAAGATCCTTCCCAACTGAAATTGAATCCTCGCCAAAACCCCAGTGCTATCGCTTTGAGAAGTGGTAGAGAAGTTGGCATTCCTAGGGTGATGATTGTTGAAGAGGAGCCTAGAATAATTGAGGTGTTTAAGAAGGAGGTTGAAGAAGATGCTGAGAATTTGTCCAAGGAGAAAGCAAGGAAGGGGAAGGAGAAGGAAGAGTCGGCCATTGTTGAAAATTCCACCCCCATTTCCAAACCTTCATCCCCCCCTCACAAGAAGGCAAATGTAGTGGAAATTCCTCCATATGTGCCGGAAGCACCATTTTCGGAAGCTTTGAAAGACAAGAGGATGAATGAGGATAACAAGAACATCTACGAAGTCTTTCATAGATGTGAGGTAAATATTCCACTCTTAAATGCTATTGAAAAAATTCCGAGATATGCTAAATTTATTAAGGAATTATGTGTTGTGAATAGAAATTAAAGAGCCAAAAATAAGTTGAAAAATGGGAAAATTGAGCATGTTTCTGCTTTGTGTCAAAGAGAGTTAGCTCCTAAGTGTAGCGATCCCGACATGTTCACAATCCCTTGCATAATAGGAAACAAAAATTTTGAAAAATCCATGCTTGATCTAGGTGCATCAATAAATGTGATTCCTTACTCTTTGTATGAAAGCCCCAACTTAGGTACTTTGCACAAAACTGGGGTGGTAATCCAATTGGCCGATCGTTCTAGTGTATACCCTAAGGGTATTGTTGAGGACATTTTGGTCAAGGTGGATTCCTTAGTGTTCCCCACAGATTTTTATGTCCTTGACATGGAGCATGATAAATATGCCACCTCAATTTTATTGGGGAGGCCATTTTTGAAAACTTCAAGGACAATGACTGAAGTGCATAATGGTACTCTCACCATGGAATTTGATGGGATAAAAGTAGAGTTTAACATAAATGACTCTATGAAGTATCCTAGTGATTGCCATGCTGTAGATGTTGTTGAAGATGTTGTGCAAGATGTTTTTGAGCTAAGTGGTGATGATTCCTTGTTAGTTGCTTTGCAATGTGATAGTAATGATGCATACCATGTATATTCTATGAGCACTAACTTGAAGGAAAGCTTTGAAGACTTGAACTTGCTTAAAGAGATGAAATCAACCCTCTCAAACCATCCTCATCTGCCCTTAGAGGAGCCCGGGAAGCCAAAATTCCTCCCATCAAGTGATTGAGCTTAAAACTTTACCAAGTGACCTCAAGTATGCATTTTTTGGAGAGGGGGAGACGCTCCCAGTTATCATTTCAAGTAAGCTCACCCAAGAGCAAGAGAAAAAGCTAATGGTGGTGTTACAGGAGAATAAAGAAGCAATTGGATGGACTATTGCCGATATGAAGGGAATATGTCCATCCACTTTCATGCATCAATTTTTTTTGGAGGAAAATTCAAGACCCGTACGACAACCCCAATGCCGATTGAACCCACCTATGATGGAGGTGGTGAAGGAGGAAATCCTAAAGTTGCTCCAAGCGGGCATGATCTATCCAATCTCGGATAGTAAGAGGGTGAGCCCAACTCAAGTGGTGCCCAAGAAGAGTGGGGTGATGGTAGTCGAGAATGAGAAAGTTGAAATGGTGCCCACTCGAGTCCAAAATGGGTGGCATGTTCCCATTGAATATCGGAGGCTAAATGTGGAGACCCAAAAAGATCACTTTCTATTGCCATTCATTGACCAAATGCTAGAGAGGCTAGCAAGACACCCATTCTATTGATTTTTGGATGGGTACTCAGGGTATTTTGAAGTGGCCATTACCCTGGAAGACCAAGAAAAGACAACCTTCATGTGCCCATTTGGTACGTTTGTTTACCGGCGTATGCCTTTTAGGCTATGTAATGCCCCTACTACTTTCCAAACGTGTATGGTAAGCCTTTTCTCAGAATTTTGTCGAAAATTTTGTTGTGGTATTCATGAATGATTTCACCGTTCATTGGAATTATTTTGACAATTGTTTAGCAAATTTAGCACAAGTTCTTAAACGTTACATTGATACTAATCTTGTGTTAAATTCCAAGAAATGTCATTTTATGGTAGAGCAAGGCATTGTCTTAGGCCATGTTGTCTCCTCTAAGGGTATTAAGGTAGACAAGGAAAAGATATACATGATTCAAACTTTGCCTTATCCTACTAATGTGCGCGAAGTGTGCTATTTTCTTGGCCATGCAGGATTTTACTGCCAGTTCATCAAGGACTTTTCAAAGATTGCATCTCCTTTGTGTAAATTGTTGCAAAAAGAGGTGGAATTTGTGATGGATGAGTGTTGTAAAGGGGCCTTCGATACATTGAAGGAAAGGTTAGTCTCAACCCCTATCACAAAACCCCAGGATTGGTCTTTGCCCTTTGAGATTATGTGCGATGCTAATGATTATGCCGTCAGAGTGGTGCTTGGTTAAAGAGAGGGGAGAGCGCCTCACTCTTTCTACTATGCATCCATGTTCCTCAATGAGGCCCAAAGGAACTACTTTACAATAGAAAAGGAATTACTAGCGGTGGTATTTTCCTTGGAAAGTTTTTGATCTTATTTGCTTGGTACAAAAGTTATTATGTACACTGACCATGCAGCACTTCAGCATTTGATGACGAAGAAAGAGGCCAAGCCAAGATTGATATGATGCATCCTATTTCTGAGCGAATTTGAGTTGGAGGTGCGAGACAAGAACGACGCAAAAAACCTTGTGGCCGATCATTTGAGCCGGTTGACTCCCTACCAAGCATTGAGGTAAATTTGTCAATGAAGGAGAGACTATGAGAGGAGTTCCCCGATGAACAACTGTTTGCAATTAGGGACCTCCAACCGTAGTCTATTGACATTGTAAACTTTCTTATCTCCAGTGAATTCCCTCCTCGTTTTTCTAAGGCTCAAAAAGACAAGTTACGAAGTGATGCTAAATATTATGTGTTGGATGATCCTTTGTGGAGACATTGTGCCGATCAAGTTGTTAGGAGATGTATCCCGATAATGGAGTGCATTTAATTCTTGCGTTCTATTGTTCTTATGCATGTGATGGGCATTTTGGAGCAAAGAGAACCACTAGGAAAGTTTTAGAAAGTGGTTTTTATTGGCCTACATTGAATAAGCATGCATATACCTTTTGAAAATCTTGTGATGAATGCCAAAGAGTAGGAAATATCCCCTCTAGGAATGAAATGCCTCAAAGACCTATTTTGTATTGTGAGATATTTGATGTTTGGGGCATTGACTTTTTGGGACCTTTTCTCAATTCTTATGGCTTTACATATATTCTTCTTACCTTTGATTATGTGTCGATGTGAGTTAAAGTAGAACCAACTAGAACCGATGATTCTAAAGTGGTTGTAGAATTCTTGAAAGACAACATATTTTCTAGGTTTGGGGTTCCCCGAGCCTTGATTAGCGACCATGGCACCCACTTTTGCAACTGAACCATAGAGGCACCTCTGAAGAAGTATGACGTCACTCACAAGACATCCACCACCTATCACCCATAAACCAATGGCTAAGTCGAAGTTTCCAATAGGGAAATCAAGTCCATCCTTCAAAAAATGGTCAATCCTAACCGGAAGGATTGTAGTTCTCAGTTGATTGACACCTTGTGGGCATATAGGAAAGCTTACAAGACACCGATTGGTATGTCACCATATCGGTTAAGCTTTGGTAAGCCACATCACCTACCGGTGGAAATAGAGCACAAGGCTTATTGGGTGGTCAAAGAATTCAACCTTGATATAGATAGGGTTGGTTTGCATAGGAAGCTACAATTGTAAGAATTAGAGGAGATCCGAAGGAAGGCCTATGAGAATGCCATGATCTATAAAGAGAAGACAAAGGTGTGGCACGAAAAGATAATCACTAGGAAGGAATTTGACGTGCGTCAAAAGGTCCTCCTATTTCAATCTGGCCTTTGCCTATTTCCTGGTAAGTTGAGGTTATGGTGGATTGGTCTTTTGAGGTGGTAAAGGTTTTCCCGCATGGTGCGGTGAAATCATAGACCGAGCTAAGTTCAATACCTCCAAGGTTAATGAACAATATTTGAAACCTTACCACGAGAGTTTTGTGCCGGAAAAGGGAGAGGATGTTGATCTTCTTGATCCAGTTTGTGAGTAAGCTCCAAGAAAGGGAGTATGTCATGCTGACGATGTTAAATAATCTTGGTTTTGATTATCCAGATCGCCATTCGTGATTTTCCGTCGATGTTGTTTAAATTTGAGTTTTTTTCATTAGCTTCATTATTTTGCTCTGTTCCTTTCACGGGTTTGTTTTCCATGATTTTTTGGCAATTTTAAAAGCATGGAGTTGGATTTGATTAAGGAGGAATGCATGTAGAAATGAAGAAAAGCTCGGACCTTTGGTAACCCTGAAATGTTTTTCTAAGTGTTGAGTAGTATCTTTTGTCGCGAGGCGTGATGGGTATGTCGCGAGTCATGACAAAATTAGAAAACTTAAAGGCATTATGAGATCCCAGATCCAACATTTTGCAACTCACAAAGGGTCTATAGCGAGTCGCAACTAAGACACGCGAGTCGTGATGGTAAGGTCGCGAGTTACAATAGTAAGAAAGCGAGTTGCGGCCAAATCAGGAATAAGATGGAAATTCTTAGCTTACAGGTCCAACATTTCATGTGTCGCGAAGGTCTAATCACGAGTCGCGATGGACCTATCGTGACACACAAAGCATTGGTCGCGTGTTCAAATCAGGGAAAATGGAAAAATGTTGGCTTTTTGGACCAACATTTGTGAGTCGCAACTTGCGACCAAAAGGTTGACATTCAGGGATTTTTTGCCCACCTATTGTGAGTTGTAACGTGTGCATCATGACTTGCAACGAGCATTCATGGCCTTTTAAAAGTGGGTAGAACTCTGTCCTTCTTCATTCCTCTATCATTTCTCTGCCTATTTCCGCCGTTCCACCATTTCTCCACTGCCCTCACCACCTCTCCTCTGCATCTCCAGCCACCAATTTACATCCAATCAACTGCAAATCCCTACCTCATACTCCTCAAGCCATCTCCCTTCCAATCAATCCCCAAATCCTACCCAATTCTCCAAACCCAAAACCCTAGAATTTAGGAGTTTTGCAAATCCAGGCAAATTAGGCTAGTTTTATTTGTGGGCTTATTTCATCCATCTTCCTACACATCTAAGTGGTACATTTCCTCATTCATGCTTAATTTTCAAATTTTTGGTTAATTCATTATGTTGGATATGTGATGAAATTGTGATTATTTTGTGAGGCTGTATGGATTTGGTATTGACTTGTAGATATTGTGGTTATGGATTTAACTTGATTGATATTTTGACTATGGAATAAAATTTTACATATATTGTGCTTAGTTGGGATGGTTTCCATGAACCGTATATCGAGGTAGAAGCTTATCAGTGTTTCTTCAATGGTGTGGCAGAGCAAAGGTATGTTGAAATCCATCGCTGTAAATGCTGTAATCCAAAAGTCATTCATCCTTCAAGGGTAGGGCCTTTGAGATTGAAATACTTGTTAGACTATTTGAAGAATTTACAATTCGATAAACTGATGAAATTGGATGAACCCGTGCATTATGACGAAGTTTTGCAATTTTATGCAAACTTGGGGAAGAGTAAGAACAATCATGACATGACTAAGGATAATGGAAATTTTGATACCCGTCACAAAGTACACCATTAATGAGGTTTTAGGATGTGAGTATACAAGCCCCACGACCTGTATTCCTGAAGCTATCCATGGCCCATTATAAAATCTTCATCAACAAAATTGTCCCGGTGTTACTGAGTATACCCCCCTGCCCCATGTCAATGGCTACGAAATAATTTTATAGGAAAGGTTCAACCCCGAGCCAAGCTGATAAATATGAGGCTAGGGTTCTAACGGTAGATCAAATGCTAGTTTATGAATGGATATGCCAAAATGTGTTACCATCGGGGGGGGGGGGGGCATTCTTATGAGCCTACGATAGGGAATTTGATGATATTCTATTATGTGATGAAGGTTATTAAGATTAACCTGGGGTAACCTATAGTGAACTATATGCTTAAGGCTGTGGTAGGCAAAAAGAAAGATCTCCTACGCGGAGGGTTGATCACGGCAATGGTAAAGAAATTGGGAGTTCAGCTCGTGGACAAACCTTTGCACCTAGAGTACTATGCTGAGTCCCGATTTAAGCATGAACACTTGCATGTGGGTTTCGATGGCAAGTATGAGTATCATGCCATACCAGGTTCTGAAGCAAAGGCTGGAAAGAAAGCAAGACAATTAAAAATGCAAAGGGCCGAGGCATCTTCCTTCCGTAAGTTGATCGACACTTTACAATACATGATATGTTTACATATTTTCTAATTATTTATTTTTTAAACCTATTTCATTCTTCTAATTGTTATTTGTTAGGCCGTTGGATATCATTGAAGAGTACAATCAGTAGGTACATGGTGTGCTTGCGCAAACACATTACTGCCGCTAAAGCAGATGTCACAGTGGCGGAAGCCAGCCACGCTAAGTTCATTGAATCATCAGGCATCCACATTGACCTTGTAGATGAGTCCAACAAGCCTAGGTTTAAGATGGTGTACTCCAATGATGATGAAGACTATGTAGATGGAGATGGTGAAGGTGGAAATGCTGATGGGAGTGACCCTGAGGTTGAATACATATTTGATGATAGGAATGAGATGTAAGATATTTGTGTGGTTTCTTTGTCAGAACATGATCTCAGGCCTTTCTTACTAAGACCAGAATGTCTTCCAAACTCGGAAGCTGTATTAGTATAACAAAAAGGCCCACCTCTTCTTCAAAATTCTCAAATCAAAACCCTAGTAGCCCCTTCCAGAGGTGGAATACTGCCATACAACAGGGAATTTGTCCATTTCTTCCACATAGAGCGCTAATAAGTAGAATGGCGTTGTTTAATCGAGCAGGTGGTAGTCGTAAGGGCTCCAAATTGTCAAGGAGCTCCACAAAACCGGGTTTTGAAACATGTCAGTTTGTATCTTTTTCTGCTCAAAATAGGTACAAAGAACTAAGGTCGGGTGCTAAGATGCTAGATTATTATATTGGTGACTTGAATGTGTACCACTCCCTAGGATTTGCCGACCGTGTTTTAAAATTTGATGGACAACATGTGGAACATTTATTAACTATGGATGAACAGTCATTCTTTGATGAGGTTTATCACTTTAATTAAAATTTCCATCAAGTTAGCGAAAGGGTAGTTAGAACTGGGGTTAATGGATTCTATGTAGAGTTGAGCCCTTGGATTATAAATGGTTTCCTAGAGTGCCCTGATAAGGGTTCGGAAGATGTTTTCCAGTTCAAGATAGATTGCCTTTTTGATGATGTTTATCACGGGAAGAAATGGCCTCTAGATACTGATCCCCCTAATGTAGACCCATT
The DNA here is from genome assembly GCA_037428765.1 of Rubia yunnanensis. NCBI lineage: Eukaryota > Viridiplantae > Streptophyta > Magnoliopsida > Gentianales > Rubiaceae > Rubia > Rubia yunnanensis. The sequence continues at coordinate 40,009,087 of CM075061.1, read as the reverse complement.
TGATTGTACTGTGAGGTATTTTCAAAGGAATGCATACAACCTTCGAAAACCCGAGACATTTAGTATTAAACATTTAGGTGCATTGTCTCGACACCCGGGCATATTACTGAACCCACATATTCCACCCTTATGATGTTATACTATATCATGGAGGGTAAGATAATCAACCCGGGGACAACAATATTCAAACACATGCTATGTGTTGGCTCTTCGAAGTGAGTGATAAAGAGTCTCCTATATGGAAACTTAATTAAATTAATTCTGAAGAGCATGCAAGGGATGTTATTCCATATGGAAGAGAGACCGATCAAATGGTTTGACAAGGAATATTTCACCCAAAAAAATTGGGTCCTGATCAACCACAAGTGGTGCCACAAAAATAATGACGCAACCGAGCAAAGCAAGAGGCCTAGAATAGAAGAAGGTGTAATTCTTTTTCTTATTGTTCAATACTATTAAAATTTTAAAATATTATTATGTAACCTTTGTTGATCTTTAGGTATAGAGGACTCGGACCCTGCATTCATTAGATGATTCAAAACATGCTACAAATGAATGCGTAACGAAATTAGCCAACTGAGGGAGCGTGTGTGGAGGTTAGAGAATCGTCAACGTGCGTTCAAGCGTAAATTTGCATCATCTTTGCAATTCGAATCACGAAGGACCTCCTTTGTCTGATAATGTCTTACGGATTTTTGTATACATTATTCTAGTATTTTCTTAATACATTTCCATAAAAAATTGTAGTTTTTCCAACATGTTTGTTTTGTATGACTAAAGCTTATGATGTGATCATCATTAAGACTTCCTACCCTTGATTATGGACCTATTTCTTGACTTGCAGTGATACTGATTAATATAGAAAGCTACTGAATGTGTTGGGGAGTTCAAATTTTGATAAACCAACCATAAATACAAGGAAAATGTGTAAATTACCATTGCATCCGACTAGGTTCCAATGCCGGAACAAGCTCCAGGCTTAATGCAAAATGATTGTTGATGCCTTAAGTAGGACCTATTTCACCTTCCCTTTTTTCCTTATTTGTTTATTTTTCTTTCCACTTCTCTTCTTCTTCATCTTCACTCTTCCATCTACCCATATGCCCTGCTCATGATTGACACATCCTAACTAACTAGACAAGGTCGAGTCATCCTCTTCTAACACAATTTCATTATCAAAACACCCAATCACACTATTTCGACCAAAACCAACTAAAATCTTCAAAGTCAAGTTCATGAATGATTGCTCTTTTACCTTCAATGACAATCTCCCATCTAGGGTCGACAGGATCTTTCACGTTGAAAACTTGATGAGCTTGTGAAGCTAAATTGAAAGGATCATCTCTCCAACCGATCCAACTTTGATCTACAAGTGTGAATCCTAGCCACGGGCCCTATTTGTTAGCCACTATTTACGTCAACCCACTGACATTTTAGTATAGGCACTCATAGAATTCCATAATCAAGCTCCCAAATTTCTAATATTGTACAAAATAGCAAGTATTGGTATACATGGGATTGTTGTTGATAGCATTACCAACATGTAATGACTTAGACACTAGGGTTACTCCTTTGTTGTATAACACACCCTTATTGTCCACTGAGTTAGTACCATATGAAAGTACAGTACCAAAGGGTCTACATGATAACCACTTAACTGATTCTGGATGAATACCCACCTCTATGTGACTTCGTAGCCAAGTTGCAAACGTTGAAGTATACCGTTGTAAAACCCATGCTTCATTGAATGTTGGACTCTCTATTATGATTTCATCCATGTGGATCTTAATGTACGGGATGACATCCTTGTGGTTCCGAAGTATATAAAGATGGGAAACATTTAATTCTTATGCAGTGGGGTTCAGTAGCTTACCTTATCTTACTCTTTGACCATCTTGCCTCCCCTCATGTCTAGATCACTGGAACGCCCACAAAATCTACATCCTTCAAATAATTAGTATAAAAATCAATTACCTCCTCTTCCACATAACGTTGCACAATACTTACATGAGGTTTATACCAGTTCTTCACAAAATACTTGAAAACTTTCATATACCGCTCGAGGTACATCCATCTCCAGAATACCGGCCCGGATAGCTTGATCTCCCACACCAAATGAATGATCAAATGAACTATTATGTCAAAGAATTAAGGAAGAAAATAAATCACCATACGACACAAAACTTCTACAATCATTGCTTGAAAATGATCAAGTTTACCAACACTTATGTTTCTTTCACAAATACTCTTGAAAAACAAACAAAGTTTCATAATTCACAATCTTACATTAGGTGGCAGTGACAACATTATGGAAATTGAATTCAATTCTTGCACGAGGTCATGGAAATCATGGGATTTCAATCCGACCAACTTCAACTCATTCAGAGATACACATGATCTTATGTTGGAAAGATAAGCTCCAGGCACTCTCACACTAGTTAGGGTCTTACAGTATGCTTTTTTCTCAGACTGAGACATGGAATAACACTAGGGGGAGATAACACTCTTCACCATTTACAAAAGGTCCTAAACTCTTCCTAATACTTCTTTCAACCAAATTGAGTCCAGCCTTCAAACCAACTTTGGTCTTACCGAGGGTATTTAAAAGAGTGCCAACTAAAGAATCACAAACATTCTTCTCACTATGCATTACATCAAGACAATGTTAGACATCATATTCCTTCCAATACGGCAGGCAGAAAAATAGAACATTTCTTCAAACTACCTTGACAGACCATTGCCCAAATGTCATGGAGATGCCAAGAAGACTACAACCATAAACAAAGACATTACACGTCTTGATAAAATATTTAAAAGGTTTTGTTCGGGATCCTCTAAGTGAGCCTATAACTAGGTCAAGAACGAAGCTTAGACACGCTTCTTTAAATGTTTTGATTGATCGACTTTATGATGAAGAATTGAAGAAGGAGTCATTATCAACATCTTGGATTTATTGTTCAAAACAGTCAAAGAACTTAAGACATCATGAAGAACACTATACTCTTTTTTCCCACAGGGTTTAATGTGATAGTGTTATCACTGTAAAATATTGTAAAATTATTTCATTTTGGGTTTATTGGAATGAAGAGCTCGGACATGTGGGCTTTGAAGAGCTAATTTCAAAATTACAGTCCTTTAGGGTTTAGTATATTCGGTTTTATTCTGATTAGAATTAGATTTGGAAAGATTAGATAAGGTAATATTTTTCAAGGTTACTTCTTGAAGAATTAGACCAAATTACCATAGATTACCATTTTTAGGTATTTTAGTTAGATATGGTTTTAGCTTCTTAAAGCTGCCATAAGTTGATTTAGTTTTCAATTGTGATTCAGACTTTTGAGTTCATACTCTGTTGCTTGTAAGCTATTTCCATTGTTGCTTAACCCCGAGGGCTAGTTAAGTACCGATAACCTTGTGAGCTGATCCCACGGGCTAGTTAGTGAGCAAGTCAAAATTGAGGGCATCCCTAGGGCTAGTTATCTTTAATTTCGTATGAGATAGTGAGGTTTTATAGATCCCTTCACCTGATAAAAGATTTTAATTCTGCAATCTAGAGTCTTTGCAAGGAGCATCATTGTTTTGATCATAACTTCTACATTACAGCTCCGATTCATGCCATTCAAATTACGTTTTGTTCCTTATTCTCTTTAAAATTTGGAATTCTAGATCTTAGAGCCGAAATTTGAGCTTATATATTTTTAAATTTCGAAATAAGTACTGCAGTACTCATCTCCGTATTTTGCTTTGAATTGTGGTGAATTGATCAATTTCCCTTGAATTGGCCTTTGCCTTGTGAGTTGTGAGTGTTATACACTTGGTGAGAAACCTTACTAAATAAAGGGAAGTGGGGGGATGATTTTTATACTAAACATTTATTTTTCTTAGCAGTTAGCGGAGATGGAGGACGAAAATCCATTTGTCCCGCCTTTTATTAGCATTCCTAACAATTTTCCATTGAGGAACACCTCTGATGGCATGTGTGGTGATCATCCATGAGATGAGGCTCCAGATGGTTGGAAATGACATATAATTAAACCTAATGAAACCAATGATCCAGATAGGTTTGCTGTCGCAATAAATGCACTTGTGAGTGAGGTGAAAAGATTGAATTGAAAGCATGGAACCTCCTACACCTACATCATCGGGCAAGAGGGAAGAAGCCCACAGATATGTCCGCCAATTCAATGGTTTCGCCAGTTCAGATGAATATTCAGATCATGGTTTGGAAAGACGATCACATTGAGGGTCTTCTAGAAGGCATTGCCACAGTAAACATCGTTCGCGAAGGAGAGTGAAGCGCAACTCGATATCTGGTATGGGTTCAGATTCTACTTGAGACATCAAGGGATTGAAGTATGACATCCCTTGATTTGATGGTCAACATAATCCGGTGAAGTATCTTGATTGGGAGTAACCGATTGAGAATCTATATTATCTCAACAATTATCCGGAGAAAGAAAAAGTCAAGGTGGTGCATTGTTCCTACACTCATTATGCGCTTGAATGGTGGAAAATATAAGAGAGTCGCGATATCTTTTCGGAAAGAAACCTCTCCACCTAGGGAAGATTGAGATCCGAGCTTCATCAATATCATGTTCCGCCTACATAATTGATGGAACAGCATTCTTTGAAGTTGATAATTTAAAACTCCAAATGAAATCAACCTAATCTTGAATTTAATAAGATATCGAATGTACCAAAAAATTTAAACTTGAATTAATTAACTTGACTTAAACCATGTAAAATCACTTTTATGAGCAACCTCCTTTATGTTGTCATCTTAAATGTTTTGGGTGGTTTGTCCAGTAGAGGTTTTGTGTACTTTTACATTGGTGTATTCCAATCAATTTCATCTTAATTTCTTTCTCCAGGATGACAGTGCTATGTATCCATATTGGTTTTATTTGTTGGAATAGCATCACGGAAAATTGCATAATCTATACATATAAATTAAAATGGCAAGTCACATATGAGCTAGCATTGGAATAATAGAAAATAGAGAATATAATCCCATTCACACATGTTGTCTCTACCTCATCAATATTTGAAGAGCCAAAGAAAGTTTCAAGTAAATAAAACTAATTGGAATCACAGGTCCCCGTGATTTTTGGGAATGAGGATTTATAAAATAAAAAAATAGAAATAGTAATAAATAAAATGAAGAATTATTCCAAATTCTACATATTCTATGAATAAAGTACAATTCTCAAACATGGAGATAAAATTGGATTATGAAATATACGTTAATCGCATAGAAAAAGACTAAATAGCTAATATATATTAATTGAAAAAGTTCCAATCCATGGCATTTTCTTATTCTAATATCCAAAAATAAAATGGAAGGAAAAACTTATTCCTATTAAATTTCTACTCAAATTTTATTTCTTACCATGTATAATATAATTTTATGCATTTAGTATTACAAAAATTATATATTTAATTTATATCATCCATATAAAATAATCAAAAGTAAGGTAAAATATAAGCACTAAGTAACAATGAAAATTAAAATCATAATTGTTTATGGCTTGGTTACCAAGTCTGATGCCGCTGTGCAATGTGAAAAAAATGTGCGGTGGTTGAGCGTAGCAAACCAACCATGCGATGTCGGTGCAAAGAAAACATACTGTGCAAGACACCTGTGATCAGGGACAACAAGAATTATTTTTGTTATCCTAGTTCTAATCCTTTTTCGGTTATGGTGGCTCAACTCTCTAATCTAAAGGATTAAAAAGTAGTGGTTTTAATAACTCTTATTTTAAAACTCCAAATGAGATCAACTTAATCTTGAATGTAATAAGATACCAAATATACCAAATAAATTTAGACTTGAATTAATTAAATTGACTTAAACCATGTATAATTACCTTTATGAGCAACCTCCTTAATGCTGGCATGTTAAATTTGTTGGGTGGTTTTTCCCGTAGAGGTTTTGTGTACTATTCCATTGGTGTATTCAAATCAATTTCTTAATTTTTTTTCTCCAAGATGGCAATGCTATGTATCCATTTTCGTTTTATTTGTTGGAATCGTCTCACGGAAAATTGCATTATCTATACATATAAATTAAAATGGCAAGTCACAAATGAGCTAGCAATGGAATAATAAAAAATAGCGAATATATTCCCATTCATACCTGTTGTCTCTACCTCATCAATATTTGAAGAGCAGAAGAAATTTTTACGTAAATAAAATCAATTGGAATCACGGGTCCCCATGATTCATGGGAAGGAGGATTTATAAAATTTTAAAAAAGGAAAATATTAATAAATAAAATCAATAATTACTCCATATTCTATATATGCAATAAATAAAGTACAATTCTCAAACTTGGTGATAAAATTGGATTAATTAATGAAAAATAAGTTAATCACACATAAAATGACTAAACCGTTGATATAATAATTGAAAAAAGTTCCAATGCAAGGCATTTTCATATTCTAATGTACAAAAATAAAATGGAAGTAAAACTTGTTCATATTAATTTTCTACTCAAAATTTATTTCTTACCATGTATATTATTTTCTACTTGTTCATATTTAATGTACATTATAATAAATATTATATATTTAGTGTTTTACTTCTATATAAAATAACTAAAAATAAAGTAGGGATAAGTGCCAATATAACCCTATCTATTTGAGTAAGTGCCAATATAACCCTATGCTAATTTTTAGTGCAAATATAACCCTAACTAGTTAGTGAAAGTGCCAATATAACCATATGCTAATTTTTAGTGCAAATATAACCCTAACTAGTTAATGAAAGTGCCAATATAACCCCAGACCCCATTCCGGCATTGACCTCAATTTTTCAGCTTTGACTCTATGTAAATTGACCAAAATACCCTTTGGGCTAACTCTGAAATTGGGTGGACAATTTTACCCTCATAGTTAGCCGGAACGCCATAGTTCGGTAAAATTATGTAGGGTTATATCAGCACATTATGCAATCCTATTGGGTTAGATCAGCACATTCCTAATGTTTGTAGGGTTATATTAGTACATTTCTAATGTTTGTTGGGGTATATCAGCACATCCTTAAAACTTATAGGGTTATATTGGCACTTTCACTAACTATATAGGGTTATATTGGCACTTTCGAATATTGAAAGGTTATATTGGCACTTATGTCAACTAGGTAGGGTTATAAAAACACTTTTTTCAATAAAAGTAATACTTAAGCATTCAGTTAAAATTCAAACAAAAATAATAATTGTGTATGTGTTGATTACCAAGTCTGAGGCCGCTGTGCGATGCGAACAAAATGTGTCGTGGTTGTGCGGAGTGAACAAACCATGTGATGGCGATGTAAAGAAAACACACGGTGCGAGACGACCATGATCAGGGACAACAAGAATTATTTTTCGTATCCCTGTTCTAATCCTCTTTCAGTTATGGTTGCTTCTCTCTCTAATCTAACAGATTAAATTAGTCCTTTTTACAACTCATATTTTGAAACTCTATAGGAGATCAACCTAATCTTGAATGTATTGAGATACCAAATGTACCATATAAATTTAAACTTGAATTAATTAGATTGACTTAAACCATGTAAAATTACCTTTATAAGCAACCTCCGTAATGTAGGCCTCTTAAATTTTTTGGGTGGTTTGCCCCGTAGAGGTTTTGTACTTTACCATTTCTGTATTCCAATCAACGTTATCTTAATTTCTTTCTCCAGGATGGCAGTGCTATGTGTCCATATTGGTTTTATTTGTTGGAATCGTCTCATTGAAAATTGCATAATCTATACATATAAATAGAAATGGCAAGTCACATATGAGCTATAATAGAAAAATAATGAATATATTCCCATTGTTACATGTTGCTTCTAACTCATCAATATTCGAAGAGCCGAAGAAATTTTTACGTAAATAAAATCAATTGGAATCACGGGTCCCCAAGAATCTTGGGAAGTAGGATTTATAAAATTTAAAAAATGGAAATAGTAATAAGTAAAATCAAGTATTAATCCAATTATGTATATGCTACGAATAAACTACAATTCCCAAACATGAAAATAAAATGAAGGCGATCCCAAGACTACAACCACCATAGATGACGACATTTTACGACTTGATCAAACATTTAGAAGTTATGTTCGGGATCCTTTGTTTGACATGGTGGGACCTATGACTAGGTCAAGGACGAAGCTTAGAGATGCTGCTTTAAATGCTTTGATTGATCGAATTTATGATGAAGAATTGAAAAAGAAGTCATCATCGACATCTTGGATTTATTTTTCAAGATTGTCGAGGAACTGAAGACATCATGAAGAACACTATACTTTTTTTCCCACCGAGTTTTTAACAAGGTAGTGTGATCATTGTAAACTATTGTAAAGTTTTTTCATTTTTGATTTTCGACTGATGAGCTCGGCCATCTTGGCTTTGAAGAGCTTGATTTCGAAAATACAGTCCATTAGGTTTTAAAATATTCAGTTTATTCTAATTAGAATTAGATTTGGTAAGATTAGATAAAGGCAATATTCACCCAAGTCTTAGCTTGGAAGAATTCGGCCATATATGTCTTATTTTAGATATTTAGTTAGATATGGTTTTAGCTTCTTGAATCTACCATAAGTTGATTAAGATTGTGTTTGTGATTAGGGTTTTGGCCGGTATGTTCACCCTATAAATAGAGGGTATGACCAAGACTTCATCTCACCTTTTATCAATCAAATATATCCATTTTTGAGTTATATTCACTGCTTGTGAGCTATCTTCATTGTTTCTTAATCCCTAGGGTTAATTAATTATCAGCAACCTTGTCATCTAATCCCGTGGGCTAGTTATTGAGCAAGTCAAGATTGACAGCATCCCTAGGGCTAGGTTCTTGAATTTGGTGCGGCCTAAGTAAGGGTTTGCGATTCAGAATCTTTGCAGGGGGATTCATATCAATAGGTTTCAGGGTAAAGCAAAAGATCCTTGGTGGCCGAAGAATTCAACTGGGGTTTCAAGTATTGTTTGAATTTATTATCGAATATTTTTAATTTATAAACTCTTTCGTGTCATATTTTAACTATTTTTGCTCGATCTTTCTTACCAGGAGGATTGGATCTAGAGTCAAAGGACGTTGAAGGGCCCGAGAGTTTGAATACTTTGGTATTACTATATGCCTTCACTTTTATCAATCGAGTCAGGAGAACATCGAGGGGTTTGAGCGTTAACAAGTATTATCAGTCTTAACCTCCCGGTTAGTTTCATAGTTTTTAGGTAGCTTAAGCAGTTTATGTGCTTGTGATATTTTTCTTCCACTCTTCTAAAAAATTATTGCATGCTCATAATCTTATTTGATTTCTTTAGCGTTCTTTGATTCCGTGATCTTGAGTTTATTCTTGAATTCTCCATTACACCTTATAAAAAATAATTAGAGTCTTTTGTTTCATTTTCCAGATATAGTGTAATATTCTTGATCCTTACAATCTTGAATACCTCGAAGTTTATTTGAATCAAGAAGAAGTTGTCGCATATTTCTTATTCCAAGTTTTATATTGGCACTTTTGGTTCTAAAACTTTTTTGGAAAAAAAATCAGAGAGCACCAGACTTTGGGTTTTGAAATTGGTATCTAGGGTTTAAAATTGGAAATTTGGGGCCAATTTTTATTTTTTTGAAAGTTTGGGGGCTGATTTGCAATTTTCAAAAATTTTGGGAATTGTACTCCAAATTTTCATGCTCGGGGAATAATATTCTGATTGTGAGTGAATTATTGTGTGTAAAATTCAAATTCGCGGCTGGAAAAAAAGAACAAAAAGAAAATTCGATTTGAAAAAGGAAAAGGAAATAAAATCCTAATCGGAGAGGGAAAAAAAAGCCAATTGAGAGTGGGGTTTGATCTGAATTTTTCGAATTGAACAGAAAGTAAGTCATTAAAATTATTTACCCCAAAGAAATTGGGTTTGAGTTTCTAATCCAAATTGATTTCAGAAAAGTTATTTGAATTTTCAGAACTTATTTGTGCCTATGTAAAGCATTCTTGTTTTGATCATATCTCATTCATTACAGCTCCAATTCGTGCCATTAAAATTGTGTTTTGTTCTTTATTTTCTGTAAAATTCGGATTTCCAGATCTTAAAGCCAAATTTTGAGTTTATATATTTTTAAATTTTGGAATAAGTTTTGCAGACTCATCTCCATATTTTTCTTTGAATTTTTGGTGAACTGATCAATTTCCCTTTCATTAGCCTTCACCTTGTGAGTTGTGAGTATTATACACTTGGTGAGTGACCTTATTAAATAAAGGGAAGAGGGGGATGATTTTTATACTAACCGTTTATTTTTCTCAGCAATTTAGCGGAGATGGATGACGAAAATCCATTCGTCCCGCCTTTTGTTAGCAATCCTAACATTTTTTCATTGAAAAACACCTCTGATGGTAGACATGGTAAGAATCCATGAGAAGAGGCTTCATAAAGTTGGGAGTGTCATCGAATTCAGCTTAGTGAAACCACTGATCCAGATCAGTTTGTTGTCTCAATAAATGTACTCATGTGTGAAGTGCAATGATTGGCGAGAAAATTTGATAGCATGGCGCCGCCTACACCACCATCATTGGCCAAGAGGGAATAATCTTAGAGATTTTTCTGACAATTCCATGGTTCTGGCAGTTTGGATGAAGATTCTGATGATGGTTCGAAAAGGTGATCGCATTGAGGGTCTTCTAAAAGGCATCAACATAGCAAACATTATTACCGGAAGAGATTGATGGCTAGCTCGGGTTCTAGTTTAGGGTCAGACTCTCTCGAGACATCAAGGGATTGAAAAATGACATCCCTCAATTTGATGGTCAACACAATACAGTGAAATATCTTGATTGGGAGCGACCGATTGAGAATTTCATAGATCTCAACAACTATCGGGAGAAATAAAAAGTTAAGAGGGCACATTATTCCTTCACTCATTATGCGGGTGAGTGGTTGAAAAATATAAGAGAGTCAAGATGTCTTTCCAGGAGGAAACCTATTTGCACCTGGGAGAGATTGAGGTCCGAGCTTTGCCAATATCATGTTCCGCCTACTTACTTGATGGAACAACATTCTTATCTAGCCAATATGAAGCAAGGAAATTGATCAGTTAATGAATACTAGCAAGATCTTGAGTTAACCATGACCAGGGTTGGGATGAAATAAAAAATTAATTCATTGTAGTCTTGTGTGAGAATCTTCAAGCTTCAACATTACATATCAATGGGAAATTTATTGGTGAAAGCAAGGTCGATTGAGAGTACTCTACGACCAAAGAAGTTATAGTTCAGATTTCTCAGTCAACGGCTAGGGTTTGACTCCAGAAACCCTAGTTCAGGCCGAGGTAGGGGAATGTCCATAGGAGGCCAAGGATATAAGGACAACATAGTCAACTCAACAGTTTTCCAATTTGACTTATACTCCCAATGATAGAAGGACAACATAGTCAACTCAACATTTTTCCAAGAATCTAGGTAAGTCCATTGCTTCTTCTTCAAATTTAGTTTCTTCTAATGGTCCTACTTGTTTTCATTGTAAGGAGAGAGGACATGTTATTAATAACTTCCCTCATGCTTGAGTGTTAAACACAATTAAGGAAGGAGATGATGAAGAAGAATATGCTGACATGCCAGCATTGTATGAAAAGTTGTAAGAACAGGTAGATGAGCAGATCATCATAAATTATCACAGTTAACAAGGTCCGGAAAAACAAGGTAACTTCATATCATTGAGACTCCTAAATTCTCACATGGCTGAAACTCAGGTACAAAGAATAAACATTTTTCATACTCGTTTCCTTATGAAGGATAAGAATTGTTTGCTAATTATTGATGGTGGTTCTTGTGCTAATACTATTTCTAATCATCTTGTTAAATAATTTTCTTTGCCTCTATCTACTCATCCATCACCAAATAAACTTATTTGGTTAAATGGTAGTGGTGAAATTAAGTTTAAGAAATAATGCATGATTAACATTAAGATAAAAAATATCATGATTCTATCTTATGTGATGTTATACCTATGAAAGCTAGTTATATTTTGTAAATGAGACCTTGACAGTTTGATCATAAATCTATGCATGATGGTTACACTAACAAAAAAATTGTGATTAAGGATAGAACCAGGTATACTTCGACTCCATTATCTCCAGTGGAAGTTCTTCAAGCTTAGAGGTGCATGAAAATAGACAAAGAAAAGTTTGCATCTGATCCTCTAGTGACCAAACCAAACCCTAGTCAGGGCTTGAGGGAGATCGTCCAAAAGGTGAAAAAAGAGGCAAAAACCCTGATATTTTCTACTATAAATCAGGGGTAACCGACCTAGGTAAGTCCAAGAATGATTCCAATAAGTCGCGTAAAATTCTATCTTCACACATTAATCATTTGCCATCGATTTACATGATGAGACATGAACTTCCTATTGGTTTTGGTAGATAATTTTATGCTTCGATTAGGGATGTGAATCATGCTTTTTCTAATCATTCTTATGTGCTTATTCTGCATTTTAAGGGGAGCTACTTTTCCAATGATAATATTCCTATGCATGTTCCTCCACGGTTTGCTAAGATGTTACAAGAATTTGAGTATGCCTTTCCGTAAGCATTGTCTCACGATTTACCACCATTGAGAGGCATTGAAAACCATATTGACTCAGTTCTAGGTTCGGTTATTCCAAACTTTCCGGAATATAAAGCAAACCCTGAGGAGACCATCCTTAAGTTCCTGTGTTGTGCCTGTCATTTTAGTTCCCAAGAAAGATAAAACTTGGCGTATGTGCATTGATTTTATCGTGCTATTAACAAGATTACCATTAAGTATCACCATCCTATCCCTAGGTTAGATGATATGCTTGAAGATTTGTATAGATATGTGATTTATACTAAGATTGATTTGACTCAGGGTTATCATCAAATTCACATAAAGGAGGGGGATGAGTGGAAAACTTCATTTAAGACTAAGTTTGGATTGTATGAATGGATTGTTATGCCTTTCGGTTTAACTAATGCACCTAGTACTTTTAAGCGGTTTATGAATCATGTCTTGAGAAAGTGTATCGGGCGATTTGTTGTGGTCTATTTTGATGATATCTTGATTTATTCCGAGTTAACGGATGAGCATATTGAGCATGTTAAAATGGTTCTTGTTGCAGTCTGTGAGTCTTGTTTGTATGTAAACATCAAAAAGTGCACATTTTGGGCTTCGAAGGTTGTATTTCTCAGTTTTGTGGTCTCTAAGGAGGGCATAAAAGTCGACGAATCCAAAATTGTGGCCGTTAATACTTGGTCGAGACCTTGCACCTCTAAATTTACTAGTTAAAAAGGATGTGAAATTTTTTTGGACCGAGAGTTAAGAAAATGCATTTAATGAATTGGAAGTACGATTATGTAATGCTTATGTTCTTACTTTACCTGATTTAAATGGTACTTAAATATTCATTTTGATGCTTGTGGTGTTGGTATTGGTGCTGTTTCGATGCAAGAGAATCGACCTATAGCTTAATTCAGTGAAAATCTAAATGGCGGTGCTCTAAACTACCCTGTCTATGATAAAGAATTTTATGCAATTGTCTGTGCCTTAGAAACTTGGAAATATTATTTATTTCATAAAGAATTTCTCATTTCTAGTGTTCATGATTCATTGAAATATTTGAAGATTCAGATGAAGTTGAATATGCGTCATGCTAAATGGCCTAGTTTTATTGAATCTTTTCTTTATGTGCTGCATTACAGGAAGGGAACGGAGAATGTTGTTGCTGATGCTTTGATTCGTAGACGTGTTGTACTTACACGATTGAAATGCATTATGTTAGGGTTTTCATTCGTGCGAGATTTATATGCCACTGATTCTTATTTTTCATCAATTTATGTTGCATGGAAAATGGTGCTTATGAATTTGTTTTTTGGCATGATGGTTTCTTGTTTATGAATAATAGGTTATGTGTTCCTCAGTGTTATATGTCTGAGTTACTTGTTAGATAAGCTCATTCATGTGATTTAATGGGACATTTTTGTGCATATAAAACTTATAATTTGTTGCGAGAACACTTCTATTGGCTGAAAATGACACTTGCTATTGACAGGGTTTGTAGGAATTGTCATGAATTCTTAAAGGCTAAGTAAAAAACTATGCCTCTTGGTCTTTATACTCTGTTACCTATTCCTACACATCCTTGGATTGAAATTTCCCTGGATTTTGTCCTCGGTTTACCACGATCTCAGTCAGGTAATGATTCTAACTTTGTGGTTGTGGATAGATTTTCGAAAATGGCCCACTTTATTCCTTGTAGGAAGACAAATGATGCAAATCATATTGCGTATTCATTTTTGAAAGAGGTGGTTCGACTCCATGGCATTCCATTATCCATTGTCTCTGATCTGATGTTATATTTTTGTCCTACTTTTGAAATACAATGTGGTGCAAGTCAGGGACAAAGTTGCTATTTTCTACAGCTAGTCATCGTAAAAATAATGGACAAACAGAGGTTACATATCAAACTGTAGGGGCTCTCCTGCGTGCCCTAGTTTAGAAGAGCTTGAAGAATTGGGAAAAATGCATTCCGACAGCAGAGTTTGCTTATAATCGCATTGTTCATTCCACTACTTCTTTACCTCCATTTGAGATTTTTTATGGTTTTCTACCCACTACACCTCTTGATTTACTTCCTTGAAATTTTGAACATGTTAAAAATCTTGATGGAGAAAAGAAGGATGATTTTATTAAGCAATTACATGAGAAGGTGCGATTGAAAATTGAAAGGACAAATGCTCAAATGCTACCCAAGCCAATCAAGGCCGCTGAGTGATGCGATTCAAGAAGGGAGATTGAGTCTGGTTGCATTTGCGGAAGAAGAGGCTTCCGAATGCTTGGATATCTAAACTAAGCCTACGTGGTGATGATCCATTTCAATTAATGAAGTGTGCAAATGATAATGCTTACAAGATTGATTTTCCAGACGACTATGGTTGATATGAATTCCCGTGCGAAGATTCTAGATTGTGGAATTAAAATCTTTGATAGAATGAAAGGATCTAGAAATGCTCACCAAGTCACACAAAATTCTAGAACCTTGACCTCAGGATGCTCTCAATCTCAACTTGCTCTACAACTAGCCTGCGTGATCATACCACAAGGTTTACTGGTACTTAATTAAACCTTGGGATTGAGCAACAACAAAGATAACTCACAAGCAAAGAGTATGAACTCAAAAGGTTGTATATTTGATTGATAAGAGTGTGTATAAATTCGTGGGGAAACCCCCCACCCCCCTATTTATAGGGTTTGATTTCGACCTGAAAATCACAAACAAAAACTGAATCAACTTATGGAAGCTTTATGAGCTAAAACTATATCTAACTAAATTACCTAAAATAGACACATATGACCAAATAATATACACAAATGGCAGAATTCTTCCAATGCACACCATGGATGTATATTACCTTATCTAATGTTACCAAATCTAAGTCTAATCAGAATAAAACTGAATATTCTAAACCCAGATAAACTGTAATTCGAAATTCAGCTCTTCAAAGCCCACATGGTAGAGCTCTTTAGTCCAAAACCAAAAATGAATTAATTTTAAAATAGTTTACAGTGATCACACTACCTCATTAAAAACCTAGTGGGAAAAAAGAGTATAGTATTCTTCATGATGTCTTCAGTTCTTCAAAAATCTTGAACAATAAATCCAAGATGACGATGATGACTCCTTCAATTCTTCATCATAACATCGATCAATCAAAGCATGTAAACAACATCAAAGTATTTGATATTCATATCAATGTTAGTGGGACCTTTAATGTTGCTGATTTATCTCCATTTACCTTTGAAGCCGATTCAGTTCAAGGGAAAAACCTTTTGACCATGGAGGGAATGATGGAGATCCCAAGACTACTACCACCATCGATGATGACATTCCACGACTTGATCCAACATTTGAAGGTTATGTTCGGGATCCTCTAAGTGATATGGCAGGACCTATGACTAGATCAAGGGCAAAGCATAGAGATAATGCTTTAAATGCTTTGATTGATCGACTTTATGATGAAGAATTGACAAAGAAGTCATCATCGACATCTTGGATTTATTTTTCACGACTGTTGAGGAACTGAAGACATTATGAAGAACACTATACTATTTTTTCCCACCAGGTTTTTTATGAGGTAGTGTGATCACTGTAAACTATTGTAAAATTATTTCATTTTAGACTTGGACCTGATGAGCTCGGCCACGTGGGCTTTGAAGAGTTTGATTTTGAAAATATAGTCCATTAGGGTTTACAATATTCAATTTCATTCTGATTAGAATTAGATTTGGTAAGTATTATAAGGAAATATTCATCCAAGACTTATCTTGGAAGAATTCGACCATATATGTCTTATTTTAGGTGTTTTAGTTAGATATGGTTTTAGCTTCTTAAAGCTGCCATAAGTTGATTCAAATTCTGTTTGTGATTAGGGTTTTGGCTGAGATGTTCACCCTATAAATAGAGGGTATGACCGAGTGAAATGAATATCCCTACGAGGACTCTGGATCGTGGAATTAAAATCTTTGACCGAATGAAGGGATCTGTAAACCCTCACCAAGTTGCACCAAATTCAAGAACCTAGCCATCGAGATGCTTTCAATCTTGACTTGCTCTCCAACTAGCCCGTGAGATTATATCACAAGGTTATTGGTACTTAACTAGCCCTCAGGGTTAAGCAACAATGGAAATAACTCGCAAGCAACAGAGTATGAACTCAACGGTTTGTATATTTGATTGATAAAAAATGGTGAGGAAATTCGTGGACAAGCCCCTCTATTTATAGGGTTAGATCTCGACCAGAAACCCCAATCACTAACGAAATCTGAATTAACTTATGGCGGCTTTAAGAAGCTAAAACCATATCTAACTAGAATACTTAAAATATATGACTATATTCTTCAAGAGAAATCTTGAATGAATATTTCCTTATTAAATGTTACCAAATCTAATTCTAATCAAATAAAAAATAAATATTCTAAACTTGAATTAAAATATAACCAAAACTCTTCTAAGCCAACATCGCTGAGTTAATAAGCCTTATTCTAAAATGAAATAATTTACAAATGATCACACTCCTTGAAAAACCCAGTGGGAAAATGAGTATAGTGTTATCTCCTAAAACCCTAATTTAATAACAAATTAAGAAATCCTAATTCATATCACCAAGACTTAATCTCACCTTTTATAAATAAAATTTATCAATTTTCGAGTTATACTCATTGCTTATGAGCTATCTTCATTGTTGCTTAATCACGTGGGTTAATTAAGTATCAATAAACTTGTGAGCTAATCCCGCGGGCTAGTTAGTAAGCAAGTCGTGCTTGGGAGCATCACGAGGGCAAGGTTCTTGAATTTCATGCGGCCTAAGTAAGGGTTTGTGAGTCCCTTAATTTGGTCAAAGATTTTAATTCTGCAATCCAGAATCTTCACAATGGGATTCATATCATAAAATCATATTTATAAAGAAAATTGCGTTAATCGCACAGAAAATGACGAAACACTTAATATATAATAATTGAAAAAAATTCCATTGCAAGGCATTTTTTTATTCTAGTATCCAAAAATAAAATGGAAAGGCAAACTTGTTCATATTATTTTTTAACTAAAACTTTATTTATTTCCATGTAAAATAAAATTTAATGTATTTAGTATTATAAATATTATATATTTCATTTTTAACATCAATATAAAATAAATAAAATTAAAGTAAAATTTAAACATTAAGTAACAATCCAACCTAAAATCGTAATTGTGTATGACTTGATTACCAAGTCCGATGTCTGTGAACAAAACGTGCGGCGGTTGAGCGGAGCAAACGAACTGTGCAATGGAAGTTCAAAGAAAACACACCATACAAGTCACTCGTGATCAGGGACAACTAGAAGTAATTTTCTTATCCTAGTTCTAATCCTTTTTCGGTTATGGTGGCTCCACTCGCTAATCTAAAGGATTAAAGTAGTCTTTTTTTACAAGTCATACTTTTAAAATCCAAATGAGATTAACCTAATCTTTAATGTAGTAAGATACCAAATGTACCAAATAAATTTAAGCTTGAATTAATTAAGTTGACTTAAACCACGTAAAATTACCTTTACGAGCAACCTCCGTAATGTTGGCATCTTAAAGTTTTTGGGTGGTTTGTCCTATGGAAGTTTTGAGTACTTCACCATTGGTGTATTCCAATCAATTTCATCTTAATTTCATTCTCCAGGATGGTAGTGATATGTATCCATGTTGGTTTTATTTGTTGGAATCGTCTCACTGAAAATTTTATAAACTATACAGATAGATTAAGTCACATATGAGCTAGCAATGGAATAATAGAAAAATAATGAATATATTCCCATTCATACCTGTTGTCTCCACCTCATCAATATCTTAAGAGCCGAAGAAATTTTTACGTAAATAAAATCAATTGGAATCATGGGTCCCCATGATTCATGGAAAGGAGGAAGTTGCTCGTAATGAAAAGTTCATAAACTATACAGATAAATTAAGTCACATATGAGCTAGCAATGAAATAATAGAAAAATAATGAATATATTCCCATTCATACCTGTTGTCTCCACCTCATCAATATCTTAAGAGCCGAAGAAAGTTTTACGTAAATAAAATCAATTGGAATCATGGGTCCCCATGATTCATGGAAAGGAGGAAGTTACATCTATGAAGTTGCTCCATAGATGCAAAGGTAGGTTAGGCAGTTTCATCCAAATTGGCAAAGTCTTAATCATATATTTTATCCATTCAAAATTTGGTTTCTAGTGGTGCAAGAACATAGACATATTGTAAATCATGTTGGGACCATTACTCATCACTGAATCCCTATCCTCCCTGGACTTAAACCTCATCAGAAAATAACCTTCCTAATTATAAAATAGGTCAGGCAGTGCTACAAACGACCAGTACATGATCGTAAAGTTTTTCACAGCTGACATAGTAAGGTCACCCCTTAGCACATACATTATCAGAGTATTTTCCCAAAATTTCAGTTTAGGTTTGACATCCTCTTCATCAATTTCAACTTCGATTTCACCATTAACAATCATAGGAGCTTTGAATTGTATTTTCATTCCATTAGCCTGAATCCTATTCCCCTTAATCACATTAACCCATAGCCTATGCTCAATTTTCTTATGATTACTTTCATCAGGATTACATACCTTAACCTGAGGCTGAATCATCTCCATCGTTGCCCCATCCAACTCTGCATCTGGTTCCATAATCCCTACCTCTCCGATCTCTGCTGAAATTGGAGCAGCGTTCAACTTCTTAGCTCAATCTTGTTCACATACAATTTCCGTACCACCAGTGATTTTTCTTCCCATATTACCCCCTGACTACCGGTGCTGGTGCCTGGCTCCTGTACCTTACCTCCTTTCCACACCGCCTGTAAGACCACCTGAATTTTTGGCATGCCCTGCCCCTTCTTCATGCTGAGCAATTTATCGCACTAGTCAGAGAGAAAGGAGAGTCCTTAAAAGATTATTTCTTATTATGTAATATATAATTTAATGTGTATGACTTGATTACCAAGTCTGACGCCACTGTGCTATGTAAACAAAATATTTGGCGGTTGAGCAGTGCAAAAAAAACTATGCGATTGTTGAGCAAAGATCACACACTGTGTGGGACGACTATGATAAGGGACACCAAGATTTATTTTTATTATCCCTATTCTAATCCTCTTTCAGTTATGGTGGCTCTACTCTATAATCTAACAGATTGAAGTAGCCTTTTTTAACAAATCATATTTTGAAACTCCAAATGAGATCAACCCTATCTTAAATGTATTAAAATACCAAATTCACCATATAAATTTAAACTTGAATTAATTAGATTGACTTAAACCATGTAAAATTACCTTTATGAGCAACCTCTGTAATGTTGGCATCTTTAAATTTTTGGGAGGTTTGTCTCGTAGAGGTTTTGTGTACTTTTACATTGGTGTAGTGCAATCAATTTCATCTTAGTTTCTATATCTAGGATGTTACAGCCATGTATACATATTGGTTTTAATTGTTGGAATCGTCTCACTAAACGCAGCATAATCTATATATATAAATTAAAATGGCAAGTCACATATGAGCTAACAATGGAATAATAGAAAAATAATGAATAAATTCCCATTCACACCTGTTGTCTCTACCTCATTAATATTTGAAGAGCCAAAGAAAGTTTTACGCAAATAAAATTAATTGGAATCACAGGTCCCCATGATTCATGGGAACTGGGATTTATGAAATTTAAAAATGAAATTAGTAATAATTAAAATCAAGAATTATCCAAATTCCACATATGCTACATAAAAAGTACAATTCCCAAACATGGAGATAAAATCAGATTAATATTGAAAAATACGTTAATCGCAAAGAAAATTACTATAGAGTTAATATATAATAATTGAAAAAAATGTTTCAATGCAAGGCGTTTGCTTATTCTAATATCAAAAAATGAAATGGAAGGACAAACCTGTTCATGTTAATTTTCTAATAAAATATTATTTCTTATTATGTAAAATATAATTTAAACTTTTTAGTTTTATAAATATTATATATTTAACATATACACAAAATATTTAAAAATAAACTAATATTTAAACATTCCGTAAAATTCAAACAAAAATCATATGAAAGAAATATCAAGTCTGATGCCACTGTGCTATATGAACGAAATGTGCGGTGGTTGAGCAGGGCAAATAAACGGTGCGAGACGACCGTGAAGGGACAAAAAGATTTATTTTTCTTATCACTATTCTAATCCCCTTTCAGTTAAGGTGGCTCCACTCTCTAATCTAACAAATTCAAGTAATCTTTTTAACAAATCATATTTTGAAACTCCAAATGAGATCAACCCTATCTTGAATGTATTAAAATACCTAATGTACCATATAAATTTAAACTTGAATTAATTAGATTGACTTAAACCATGTAAAATTACCTTTATGAGCAACCTCCGTAATGTTGGCATCTTTAATTTTTGGGAGGTTTGTCTCGTAGAGGTTTTGTGTACTTTTACATTGGTGTAGTGCAATCAATTTCATCTTAGTTTCTATATCTAGGATGTTAGAGCCATGTATACATATTGGTTTTAATTGTTAGAATCGTCTCACCGAAAATGGCAAGTCACATATGCGCTAGCAATGGAATAATAGGAAAATAACGAATAAATTTCCATTCATGCCTGTTGTCCCTACCTCATCAATATTTTAAGAGCCAAAGAAAGTTTTACGCAAATAAAATTAATTGGAATCACAGCTCCCCATGATTCATTGGAAGGAGGATTTATGAAATTTTAAAAATGAAAATAGTAATAAGTAAAATAAAGAATTAATCCAAATTCCATATATGCTACATAATAAGTACAATTCCCAAACATGGAGATAGAATTTAATTAATAATTAAAAATACGTTAATCGTAAAGAAAATAACTAAAGAGTTAATATATAATAATTGAAAAATGTTTCAATGCAAAAGTTTCAATGCAAGGCATTTGCTTATTCTAATATACAAAAATAAAATGGAAGGACACACCTGTTCACATTAATTTTCTACAAAAATATTATTTTTTATTTAGTATAACAAATATTATATATTTAATATTTAACATCTACATAAAATATTTGAAAATAAAGTAAGTGTTAAACATTCGGTAAAATTCAAACAAAAATCATAGTTGCATATGACTTGATTACCAAGTCTGATGCCACCGAGTTAGCGAACAAAATGTGTGGCGGTTGAGCAATGGAAACAAACCATGCGATTGTTGTGCAAAGATCACACACCGTGCGGGACGACCGTGATAAGGAACAACAAGGTTTATTTTTCTTATCCACGTTCTAATCCTCTTTCAGTTATGGTGGCTCCACTCTCTAATCTAACGGATTAATGTAGCCTTTTATACAAATCATATTTTGAAACCCCAAATGAGATCAACCCTATCTTGAATGTATTCAAATACCAAATGCACCATATAAATTTAAATTGAATTAATTAGATTAAATTAAACCATGTAAAATTATCTTTATGAGCAACCTCCGTAATGTTGGTATCTTTAAATTTTTGGGAGGTTTGTCTGGTAGAGGTTTTGTGAACTTTTACAGTGGTGTAGTACAATCAATTTCATCTTAATTTCTATATCTAGGATGTTAGAGCTATGAATACAAATTGGTTTTAATTGTTGGAAACGTCTCACCGAAAACAACATAATCTAGACATATAAATTAAAATGGCAAGTCACATATGAGCTAACAATAGAATAATAGGAAAATAACGAATAAATTCCCATTTATACCTGTTGTCTCTGACTCAGTAATATTTGAAGAGCCAAAGAAATTTTTACGTAAATAAAATTAATTGGAATCACAGGTCCCCATGATTTATGGGAAGGAGGATTTATGAAATTTAAAAAATAAAAATAGTAATAAGTAAAATCAAGAATTAATCCAAATTCCATATATGCTACAAGATAAGTACGATTCTCAAAAAATGGAGATAAAATTGGATTAATAATTAAAAATACGTAAATCGCAAAGAAAATGACTAAAGAGCTAATATATAATAATTGAAAAAAGTTTCAATGCAAGGCATTTGCTTATTCTAATATCCAAAAGAAAACAGATGGACAAACCTGTTCATATTAATTTTCTACTAAAAGAATATTTCGTATTTAGTATAATAAATATTAAATATTTTATATTTAACATCTTCATAAAATATTAAAAAATAAAGTAATATTTAAACATTCAGTAAAATTCAAACAAAAATTATAATTGCGTATGACTTGATTACCAAGTCTGATGCCACTGTGCTATGTGAACAAAATGTATGGCGGTTGCGCAGTGCAAACAAACCGTGCGATTGTTGTTCAAAGATCACACACCATGCGGGACGATCGTGATAAGGGACAACAAGATTTATTTTTCTTATCCCTATTCTAATCACACAGATCACACAGATTTATTTCTCTAATCTAACTGATTAAAGTAGTCTTTTTTACAAATCATATTTTGAAATTCCAAAGAGATCAACCCTATCTTGAATGTATTAAAATACCAAATGCACCATATAAATTGAAACTTGAATTAATTAGATTGACTTAAACCATGTAAAATTACCTTCATGAGCAACCTCCATAATGTTGGCATCTTTAAATTTTTGGGAGGTTAGTCTCGTAGAGGTTTTGTGTACTTTTACATTGGTGCAGTGCAATCAATTTTATCTTAATTTCTATACCTAGGATGTTACAGCTATTTATACATATTGGTTTTAATTGTTTGAATCGCCTCACCGAAAATAGCATAATCTATACATATAAATTAAATGGTAATTCACATATGAGCTAGCAATGGAATAATAGGAAAATAACGAATAAATTCCCATTCATACATGTTGTCTCTACCTTATCAATATTTGAAGAGTCGAATAAAGTTTTATGTAAATAAAATTAATTGGAATCACTGGTCTACATGATTCATGGGAAGGAGGATTTATGAAATTTTAAAAATGAAAATAGTAATAAGTAAAATGAAGAATTAATCCAAATTCCATATATGCTACATAATAAGTACAATTCCAGAACATGGAGTAAAAAATTGGATTAATAATGAAAAATACGCTAATCGCAAATAAAATGACTAAAAAGTTAATATATAATAATTGAAAAAAGTTTCAATGCAAGGCATTTTCTTATTCTAATATAAAAAAATAAAATGGAAGGACAAACCTATTAATATTAATTTTCTACTAAAATATTATTTCTTATTTTGTAAAATATTATTTAATGTATTTAGTGTAATAAATATTATATATTTAATTTTTGACATCCACATTAAATATCTAAAAATTAGAGTAATATTTAAACATTCGGTAAAATTCAAACAAAAATCATAATTGCGTATGAATTAATAACCAAGTCTGACGCCACTGTGCTATGTGACCAAAATGTGCGGCGGTTGAGCATTACAAACAAACCGTGTGAAGGTTGTGCGAAGATCATACACCGTGCAAGACGACCATGATAAGGGACAAAATATTTATTTTTCTTATCCCTGCTCTATTGCACTTTCAGTTATGGTGGCTCTACACTCTGATCTAACAGATTAATGTATTCTTTTTTACAAATCATATTTTGAAACACCAAATGAGATCAACCCTATGTTGAAGGTATTAAAATACCAAATGCACCATATAAATTTAAATTTAATTAATTAGATTTACTTAAACCATGTAAAATCATCTTTATGAGCAACCTCCGTAATTTTGGTATCTTAAAATTTTTGGGAGGTTTATCTCGTAGAGGTTTTGTGTACTTTTAAAGTAGTGCAGTGCAATCGATTTCATCTTAATTTCTATATATAGGATGTTAGAGCTATGTATACATATTGGTTTTAATTGTTGGAATTGTCTCACCGAAAATAGCATAATTTATACATATAAATTAAAATGGCAAGTCACATATGAGCTAGTAATGGAATAATAGGAAAATAATGAATAAATTCCCATTCATACCTGTTGTCTCGATCCAAAGAATTTTTACGCAAATAAAATTAATTGGAATCACAACTCCCCATGATTCATTGGAAGGAGGATTTATGAAATTTTAAAAATGAAAATAGTAATAAGTAAAATCAAGAATTAATCCAAATTCCATATATGCTACATAATAAGTACAATTCCCAAACATGGATATAGAATTGGATTAATAATTAAAAATACGTTAATCGCAAAGAAAATAACTAAAGAGTTAATATATAATAATTGAAAAAAGCTTCAATGCAAAAGTTTCAATGCAATGCATTTGCTTATTCTAATATACAAAAATAAAATGGAAGGACAAACCTGTTCACATTAATTTTCTACAAAAATATTATTTTGTATTTAGTATAATAAATATTATATATTTAATTTTTAACATCTACATAAAATATTTGAAAATAAAGTAATTTTTAAACATTCGGTAAAATTCAAACAAAAATCATAGTTGCATATGACTTGATTACCAAGTCTGACGCCACCGAGTTAGTGAACAAAATGTGCGGCGGTGGAGCAATGGAAACAAACCATGCGATTGTTGTGCAAAGATCACACACCGTGCGGGACGACCGTGAGAAGGAACAACAAGGTTTATTTTTCTTATCCACGTTCTAATCCTCTTTCAGTTATGGTGGCTCCACTCTCTAATCTAACAGATTAATGTAGCCTTTTATACAAATCATATTTTGAAACCCCAAATGAGATCAACCCTATCTTGAATGTATTAAAATACCAAATGCACCATATAAATTTAAATTGAATTAATTAGATTAAATTAAACCATGTAAAATTAACTTTATGAGCAACCTCCGTAATGTTGGTATCTTTATATTTTTGGGAGGTTTGTCTGGTAGAGGTTTTGTGATCTTTTACAGTGGTGTAGTACAATCAATTTCATCTTAATTTCTATATCTAGGATGTTAGAGCTATGTATACAAATTGGTTTTAATGATTGGAAACGTCTCACCGAAAACAACATAATCTATACATATAAATTAAAATGGCAAGTCACATATGAGCTAACAATAGAATAATAGGAAAATAACGAATAAATTCCCATTCATACCTGTTGTCTCTAACTCAGTAATATTTGAAGAGCCAAAGAAAGTTTTACGTAAATAAAATTAATTGGAATCACAGGTCCCCATGATTCATGGGATGGAGGATTTATGAAATTTAAAAAATAAAAATAGTAATAAGTAAAATCAAGAATTAATCCAAATTCCATATATGCTACATGAGAAGTACTATTCTCAAACATGGAGATAAAATCAAATTAATAGTTAAAAATAAGTTAATCACAAAGAAAATGACTGAAGGGTTAATATGTAATAATTGAAAAGAGTTTCAATGCAAGGCATTTGCTTATTCTAATATCCAAAAAATAAAATTTAAGGACAAACATGTTCATATGAATTTTCTACTAAAAGATTATTTTGTATTTAGTAAAAATATATTATATATATCATTTTTAACATCTACATAAAATATTTGAAAATAAATTAATATTTAAGCATTCGGTAAAATTCAAATGAAAAATAATTGCATATGAATTGATTACCAAGTTTGACGCCATTCTGTTATGTGAACAAAATGTGCGGCGGTTGAGCAATGCAAACAAACCATGCGATTGTTGTGCAAAGATCACACACCATGTGGGATGACCGTGATAAGGGACAACAAGATTTATTTTTCTTATGCATGTTCTAATCCTCTTTCAGTTATGGTGGCTCCACTCTCTAATCTAACAGATTCAAGTAGTCTTTTTAACAAATCATATTTTGAAACTGCAAATGAGATCAACCCTATCTTGAATGTATTACAATACCTAATGTACCATATGAATTTAAACTTGAATTAATCCAAATTCCAAATATGCCACATAATATGTACAATTCCCTAACATGGATATAAAATCGGATTAATTATTAAAAATAGGTTAATCACAAAGAAAATGACTAAAGAGTTAATATATAATAATTGAAAAAAGTTTCAATGCAAGGCATTTACTTATTCTAATATCCAAAAATAAAATGGATGGACAAGCCGTTTCATATGAATTTCTACTAAAAGATTATTTTGTATTTAGTATAATAAATATTATATATTTAATTTTTAACATCTACATAAAATATTTAACAAGAAAGTAATATTTAAACATTGGTAAAATTCAAACAAAAATCATAATTGCGTATGACTTGATTACCAAGTCTGACGTAAGTGTGTTATGTGAAAAAATATGTGGCAGTTGAGCAGTGCAAACAAACCATGCGATTGTTGTGCAAAGATCACACACCGTGCGGGATGACTGTGATAAGGGAAAGCAAGATTTATTTTTCTTATCCCTATTCTTATCACACAGATCACACAGATTTATTTCTCTAATCTAACATGTTAAAGTAGTCTTTTTTACAAATGATATTTTGAAACTCCAAAGAGATCAACCCTATCTTGAATGTATTAAAATACTAAATGCACCATATAATATTTTTTAAATTAAACCATCCGGAGATGGAGGAAAGTTGTATTAGGCTTCCCAAACCATTAAAAAACAAGAAAGAAGCCAAAGCTTAGTTTATTTACAATGTGAGAGCATATTGCTCTTGAAGCAACACCTTGTTGCTTCCAAAATAGTTGAGATAGAGTACTTGAGTAACTAGAGGATGACTAGGTAATTGGCGCTCGAACTTGTTAGTGAATCGAATGACGAGACACAAGTCAGTCAGAGACAACCTTAACCTAAGCCATAAGCCTATCTTCTAAGTCATTGTGAAACCATTGCCAATGCTGTTTGATAGCTTTTACTTTGGAAAAATCCATTGAGAGTAGCCAACCACATAGGTTCCTGAGTTGTTCTCCATTTTGTCCGATCATTGCCTGCAAAAATCTGCATTAAAAGAAAGTTAGTAGCATCTGGTCAGTGGGCAGTTCTCAGGGAAGGACAACCTTCCTTATCTAACTTAACCAGCCCTGAAAATTTTGGAGGTAGCATGTGTAAACTACTAAAGATGGAAGTAGTCCTAGCAGATAGGCATTCCTTAGCCAATGCGTCGGCAACCAAATTTGCCTCACGGTAGATGTGCAGTATATTTATTCCCCCCAGAGTCTGATGAATTTCATCAGCAAGTTCAAACACTTTCCAAATAGCTTTTAGAGGACATTGAACAGAGAGAATAGCCCCTAAGCAGTCAGATTCTATAATGATAGGTATCAAAATACTCTGACTAATCTGTACTGCAAACAAAATAGCCTTTAGCTCAGCTTCTAAGGGAGAAGTAGCATGAGTAAATTTAGTGTGAGCCGAGATGAAAGTACCACTTGAGTCCCTAATGATCAGTCCTAGACCACACTCATCCTCTTGTTTATTCCAAGCTGCATCCACATTAAATTTGTATCCAACCTCAGGCTTTTTCCATGCAATTTTGAAGATCTTAGGTTTTGGAGCAGTTTTAATCAATGGCAGAAAGGAATGATTAGCAATACCATAGTCAAAAGCAGATGAAATAAAAACTGGTTTGTAGATGAAAGAGTAAAAAATTTGGTCTCTAATCCGGTTAGGAATTATGACAGTACTAGGGGCCATCCCATCATATAAACATGCATTCCTCATCTTCCATAGGTTCCAGATTGTAATTAGAGCAGCATTCCTAATGAGTGTGGAGTGCAATGAGCTTAAACCTTGATAGGTCAAATAATAAGATACTCTTTCCCAAACAGAAGGGAAAATTTTGTTCGTGATCCCCATATAAGAGTGAATATTCTTCCAAACCAGAGTTGTGAAAGTGCATGAGTTAAAAAAATGATCTAGAGAATCCACATGGTTACAGCACATAACACATTTAGAAGGTAAACAAATAGTAAGTCTCTGTAGGACATTATCAAAAGGTAAATAGGAATTAATAAGTTTCCACATGAAAACAGATATTTTCTTTTCAATCCTATCACACCAGAAGAATTTAATCGAAGCAATACTACCTGATCTTGGACTGAGAAGGAGATAAGTTGATTTGAATGAGAAATCCCCTGTAGGTCCAGGTTTCCAAATTAGTCTGTCATTCCTGTGTGGTTGAAGTTTAGAGACCTGCAACAGAGATATGATTTTAGGTGGTAGAAAGGGGTTTAATTTCATGATAAAATTTTGTTTATTGTCTATGAACTCAGCCACTGTGCAATTTTCTGAAATATCCACCTGACCAGGGAGGCAGTAATCCATGATAGGCTTAAAACCTAGCCAATTGGAGGTCCAGAAATTACAAGATCCCTTCCCCAAAATCACCCTGGAATTGGACTCAGCCCAAGCATTGACACTACAAATTCTTTTCCAATTAGAGGATGCTTTGTATGAGTGGGGCAAGGATTGAATAAAATTAGTCCATGGTGCTTCTGCCTTTTGGTATTTCCACCATAACTTAACCGAGCATGTTTCTATGATTGAGTTAATTGATCTAAAACCTAACCCATTCTGGCTTATTGGAAAACAAAGTGATTCCCATTTTCTCCAAGTTCTATTTGGTTTCTGATCAGTATATCCCCAGAAAAACCTGCTCATTTTCTTTTCAATTATGGAAACCACCTTCTTGCTAGGTTTTAAAACAGACCAAATATGCTGAGGAATGGAAAAGATGCAAGATTTTATCAGTGTCATTTTTCCTCCCATTGATAACCACTTATTTTTCCAGTTATTGATCCTGTTATCAATTTGCTCAATTAGAGGCTGAAAGTAACATTTTTGGGCAATTCCTGTGAAGATAGGTACTCCCAAGTATGTGAAAGGCATTCTACCAGTTTTCATACCCAAGATCCTTTTTATGTTGAGAACTTTATGGACAGATGCATGCCTGCTAATGTATATGTCACTTTTACCATAATTTATGTGCTACCCAGTTACCTCCTCAAAAGTAGATAGAAAAGCTTTAAATCTGATTAGAGTCCTATTTTCAGCCTTTAGAAATACAACTGTGTCATCTGCATAGGATAAATGAGAGATTGGAGCAGTATTACCTGGGAGATCATAGGAAGCCAGCTTACCTGTACTGAATATGAATGCTAAACTCCTAGTGAAAGCTTCTGAAAAGATATTAAAAAGGAATGGGGACAGGGGGTCACCCTGTTTAATACCTCTACTAGCCTGGAAAAAACCAGCTGGCTTGCCATTTATCAAAACTGAAAACCAAGCCTGAGATAAATTGTTCATGATAGGGAAAAGAAATCTAGCATGGAAACCAAATTTGTGAAGAACACTGTATAAGAAGGACCATTTAACCCTATCAAAAGCCTTTTTAAGGTCTAATTTAACTATGCAGTTTGGATTTCTTTGTTTTCTATTCAAAAATCTTATCATTTCTTGTAAATAAATTTCATTATCAGCTAAGTCACGGCCTTTTAGGAAAGCAGTCTGATGTGGAGAGATGAGATTATTCATTAATGGTTTGAGTCTCTCCATTATTATCTTTGAACAAATCTTGTTAATTACATTAGAGAGACTGATTGGCCTGAAATCATCAAAAGAAAGAGGATTTTTCTTTTTAGGAATGATTGTAATCCATGTGCTACTGAAACCTTTGGGGATATTATTTCCATTCATAAAGTCCTGAACAGCATCAAGTAGATCAACAGAAATGATATCCCAACTTTTAATGTAAAATTTTACTGTAAACCCATCCGGTCTAGGACTACTATGTTTATTGAGGCTAAGCATAATAAGTTTAAGTTCTGTCATAGTAACCGGAAGCAAAAGTTTTTCATTTTCCAGATCCGAGATACACTTGGGGATCTGACTGAGAAAATGATTTTTGAAAATGTCAGAGGCAGGGGAGCTGTCATCAGATAATAGGCTTTTATAGTACTGAATGGCTTCTGTCTCTATGTCTTGCATATTATCTAACCATGAACCATTAGCACTCTTAATCTTTGTAATTTTTAGCCTCCCTTTTTTTTCTTGTACTGAATTGTGGAAGAATTCGGTGTTGTTGTCACCCTCCTTTAACTATTTAATCTTTGCTTTATGCTTCCAGAAACTTTTCTGTTCAACCAGTGATCTTATTAGCTTAGCTTTTGCTTCCTTAAGATTTAAACCGTTTGTTTCACTGGGATTTTGATCAAAAGTTTGTTCCTGCAGTAAGACTTCCTTTTCTGCCAGTGTCACATTCTCATGTATGTTACCAAAATGGTCTTTATTCCAAAATTTTAAAGTTTTTTTCAGCCTAGAGAGTTTGAGGCAGAAACCTAACATTCCAAAGTATTGCATAGGAGTTTCCCAATCACTCTTGATTACTGATAGAAAGATTTCCCTTTTAAACCAAGTGTTAAGAAATCTAAAAGGCCTAGGGGATGAGGGGATATCACTTCCTATAGATAGAAGCAGTGGACTGTGATCAGATGTAGTCCTGTTTAAAATTTGAACAGAAGAGGAGGGAAAAGAAGTTGACCATGCAGCATTGCAGAGTCCCCTATCTAATCTCTGAGTGGTAGGATTCCTCAACCTATTGTTGCTCCATGTAAATAGATTACCTACCGTATTTATTTCCTCTAAAGCCAAAGTATTAATAAATTTGTTAAAATCCTTAATACTTCCAGATTTAGGGGTGGAGGGACCTTTATATTCATGAATAGAAGTGATAGCATTGAAGTCACCAATAAAGATAGTATCAGAATAGGTAGAAGCCTGTATATCTGACCACATGGATTTCCTACCATCTCTAGTCCTAAGACCATATACAAAGAAAGCATCCATATTCTTATTCAGAGTAAGACTATATAAAGAGACAGCAAGAAACTGCAAATTATCATATTTGACAGAAAGGTTTATTGAAGAGTTCCAAAATAACCAGATCTGTTCATTCATGGCATACAAGCAATTATCAAAATGTAGCAACCTTCTGTAGGATTCACATTGCAATTTGTCATGCTTCGGCTCAATTAGGCAAATGAGATCAAACTTATGCCTAATAATCAGGTTTTGAAGTCTGAGTATGGAGGTATCCATTCCTCTTAGGTTCCAAACTAGAAATTTTATCTGGAGGTTTGTATTATTCATATTAAAACATTATTGGTGCTTTTTGATCTAGTCATGATAGTGTTCAATTGAGTTAGATATGTATCATTTCTATGCTTAGGGTCAATATCCAGTTGCCTACCCCTTCTTTGCTTAGCTAAGTTGGAGGGAGAGTAGGAAGGACTTACCTGCCTAACCATACTGACCTGAGCAGCAGAGTTAATTGCAGGAGCAGCATTCAGATTATCATCATTCCTGACCTCAGAATCTCCAGTGATTGTGACAGGGATATCATTTGAGAAGTCCTCTTTTGAACCATCGTTGTCTTCGAGTGGGAGAAATCTATTTTGTTTATGTTTCTACTGAGAGAAGAGAAAATTTTTAGCAGCAATGATAGTATTAAAAGGGGAGAAAGATTTACCTCTTTTAGCAGGGATGTCGTCCTTTGAAAAAATCCTTTTGGATGTAGGGAAAGGAGGAGCAGATTGGGGGTGTTTTAATGGTGACCCCCTGGTTGCAAAGTTATCCTCTTTGGCTCCAATTACCCCTGAGATCAAATCAGAACAGATGCCAGTCTGCCTTTCAGTCACAGTGTCATGATCATTGGTTAGATCTGTGAAAGTTTCCCCCAGTTTTTCTTTCTGTGCAGGGGTTTCTGAAACTGATGTATTCTGTAATCCAACTTGATTCATTGTGGTAAAAACCTCAGGAACCTTAGTCCCTTCACTGACTATAGTAGTGGCCACTTTTTGCTTTGGAACATATTTAAAACTCTTTGTAATCTTTGGACCTTGCTTATCAGCAACAGTTAGACCTGAACTCCCTGCCCCATTAGTTTCCGATTGTGCATTAACCATCTCCCCTCCGGATTTTAACCCAGAGCCTTTCTCTTGCACAAACTGATCCACTACAGGTTTTGATATCTTGTCAAACCTAATCGCTTTTGATCTCTTAAGCTCAGGATGCAGGTGAATACATTGAGCATCTTCATGACCTATAGTCTTACAGTGATGGCAATAAGGCGGAATATCCTCAAATTCAAGAGGCAACTTAACTACATTGAACTCAATACCATCTTCTTCTATTCCCACCCTAATATATGCAGGGAGCTTACTTTTCAGATCTATCTCAACACACATTTTGACTACAGAAGGCCTAGTGAGAGCAGCAGCAGCTGCATCCATCTTAATAAAGGTGCCTATCTAATTACCAATTGATTGAAGCATTGCAATGTTATAGAAATAGATCGGAACTTGCGGAATGGAAACCCATACCGGAACTATAGAAGACTCAGCTTCTGGGGAGAAGTCTGTAGTCCATTTTAGCACTTTCATTGGGGCTTGATTGAGGATCCAATGCCCTTTAATCCATAATCTCTGATAGTCCTCCTTGTCCTAGCATCGGATGAGGATATTCCTGTAGTCGATTGAACCAATTTGAAAGTTGCCTTTGAAGCCCACTGATTTGAAAGCCTCATTTAGGACCGACATTGGTGGCTTTCCCCTGGCAAACTTTCCCACTAGAGCATTCTGGTAATGCGAGGCCAACCGTTCCGCATCTTGTCTAGAGACTAAGCAGGCTATCTCTCCTTTGTACAGTGTCTTCGGGACGATTTCGGGATTGGAGGGGAGAGATGGTTGCAGTGGAGCTTGACGAGTGCCTAGAGCTTGGAGGAGGGACTTGGCCGCAGTGTTTCCACCACGGCCAGGCGGAGGAGCCGCCATGATCAGAACCAGACGGACGAAATCTGACCGTTATCAGTGAAAGAGAGAAGAAGGAAAGAGGGGAAGGACGAAAACGACACAAGAAATTTTGTTTTGGACAATTTGCACCAATTCGCACTCACATACAGTGAATTCACGGATAAACGTAAACACGTAAACACTAGTGTTGAAAATGCACCATATAAATTGAAACTTGAAATAATTAGATTGACTTAAACCATGTAAAATTACCTTTATGAGCAACCTCCGTAATGTTGGTATCTTTAAATTTTTGGGAAGTTTGTCTCGTAGAGGTTTTGTATACTTTTACATTGGTCTAGTGCAATCAATTTCATCTTAATTTCTATATCTAGGATGTTAGAGCTATGTATACATATTGGTTTTAATTGTTTGAATCGTCTCACTGAAAACAACATAATCTCTACATATAAATTAAAATGGCAAGTCACATATGAGCTAGCAATGGAATAATAGAAAAATAACGAATAAATTTCCATTCATGCCTGTTGTCCCTACCTCATCAACATTTGAAGAGCCGAAGAAAGTTTTATGTAAATAAAATTAATTGGAATCACAGGTCCCCATTATTAATAGGAAGGAGGATTTATGAAATTTAAAAAATGAAAATAGTAATAAGAAAAATAAAGAATTGTTCCGAATTGCATATATGCTACATAATAAGTACAATTCCCAAACATTGAGATAAAATCGGATTAATAATGAAAAATACGTTAATCGCAAAGAAAATGACTAAAGAGTTAATATACAATAATTAAAAAAAGTTTCAATGCAAAGCATTTGCTTATTCTAATATCCAAAAATAAAATGGATGGACAAACCTATTCATATTAATTTTCTACTAAAAGATTATTTCTTATTATGTAAAATATAATTTAATGTATTTAGTATAATACATATTATATATATATATATATATATTTTAACAGGTACCTAAATATGTAAAAATAAAGTAATATCTACACATTCAGTAAAATTCAAACAAATATCACAGTTGCATATGTTTTGATTACCAAGTCTGATGCCACTTTGTTATGTGAACAAAATGTGCGGCGGTTGAAAAGTGCAAACAAACCGTTCGGTTGTTGTGCAAAGATCACACACCGTGCGGGACGACTGTGATAAGGTCCAATAAGATTTATTTTTTTTATCCCTATTCTAATCCTCTTTCCGTTGTGGTTGCTCCATTCTCGAATCTAACATATTAAAGTAGTCTTTTTCACAAATCATATTTTTAAACTCCAAATGAGATCAACCCCATCTTGAATGTATTAAAATACCAAGTGCACCATATAAATTTAAACTTGAATTAATTAGATTGACTTAAACCATGTAAAATTACCTTTGCGAGCAACCTCTGTAATGTTGGCATCTTTAAATTTTTGGGAGGTTTGTCTCGTAGACGTTTTGTGTACTTTTACAGTGGTGTAGTGCAATCAATTTAATCTTAATTTCTATATCTAGGATGTTAGAGCTATGTATACATATTGGTTTTAATTTTTGTAATCATCTCACCCAAAATAGCATAATCTATACATATAAATTAAAATGGCTAGTCACATATGAGCTAGAAATGGAATAAAAGGAAAATAACAAATAAATTCCCATTCATACCTGTTGTCTCTAACTCTGAAATATTTAAAAAAGCCAAAGAAAGTTTTACGTAAATAAAATTAATTTGAATCGCGGGTCCCCATGATTCATGGGAAGGAGGATTTATGAAATTTGAAAAAATAAAATAGTAATAAGTTAAATCAAGAATTAATCCAAATTTCATATATGCTACATAATAAATGTTATTCCCAAAAATGGAGATAGAATCGGATTAATAATTAAAAATACGTTAATCGCAAAGAAAATGACTAAATAGTTAATATATAATAATTGAAAAAAGTTTCGCATTTGCTTATTCTTATATCCAAAAATAAAATGGAAGGACAAACCTGTTCATATTAATTTTCTAATAAAAGATTATTTTGTATTTAGTATAATAAATATTATATATTTAATTTTTAACATCTACATTAAATATTTAAAAATAAAGTAATATTTAAACATTCGTTAAAATTAAAACAAAAATCATAATCGCATATGACTTGATTACCAAATTTGACGCCACTGTGTTATGTGAACAAAATGTCTAGCGGTTGAGCAGTGAAAACAAACCATGCGCTTGTTGTGCAAAGATCACAGACCGTGCGGGACGACCGTGATAAGGAACAACAAGATTTATTTTTCTTATCCCCGTTCTAATCCTCTTTCAGTTATGGTGGCTCCACTCTCTAATCTAAAGGATTAAAGTAGTGTTTTTTACAAATCATATTTTGAATCTCCAAATGAGATCAACCCTGTCTTGAATGTATTAAAATACCAAATTCTCCATTTAAATTTAAATTGAATTAATTGGATTGACATAAACCATGTAAAATTATCTTTATGAGCAACCTTCGTAATGTTGGTATCTTTAAAGTTTTGGGAGGTTTGTCTGGTAGAGGTTTTGTGAACTTTTACAGTGGTGTAGTACAATCAATTTCATCTTAATTTCTATATCTAGGATGTTAGAGCTATGTATACAAATTGGTTTTAATTGTTGTAAACGTCTCACCGAAAACATCATAATCTATACATATAAATTAAAATGGCGAGTCACATATGATCTAGCAATGGAATAATTGGAAAATAACGAATAAATTCTCATTCATACTTGTTGTCTCTAACTCAGTAATATTTGAAGAGCCGAAGAAAATTTTACGTTAATAAAATTAATTGGAATCATAGGTCCCCGTGATTGATGGGAAGGAGTATTTATGAAATTTTAAAAATGAAAATAGTAAAAAGTAAAATAAAGAATTGATCCAAATTCCATATATGCTACATAATAAGTACAATTCCCAAACATGGAGACAAAATCGGATTAATAATTAAAAATACGTTAATCGCAAAGAAAATGACTAAAGAGTTAATATATAATAATTGGAAAAATTTCAATGCAAGGCATTTGCTTATTCTAATATCCAGAAATAAAATGGAAGGACAAACCTGTTCAAATTAATTTTCTACTAAAAGATTATTTATTATTATGAAAAATATAATTTAATGTATTTAGAATAATAAATATTATATATTTAATTTTTAACATCTACATTAATTATTTAAGAATAAAGTAATATTTAAACATTTTCTAATATTCAAACAAAAATCGTAATTGCGTATGACTTGATTACCAAGTCTGACGCCAGTGTGCTATGTGAACAAAATGTGCGGCGGTTGAGCAGTGCAAATAAACAGTGCGATTGTTGTGCAAAGATCACACACCGTGCGGAACGACCATGATAAGGGACAACAAGATTTATTTTTCTTATCCCAGTTCAAATCCTCTTTCCGTTATGGTGGCTCCACTCTCGAATCTAACAGATTAAAGTAGTTTTTTTTTTACAAATCGTATTTTGAAACTCCAAATGAGATCAACCCTATCTTGAATGTATTAAAATACCAAATGCACCATATAAATTTAAAATTGAATTAATTAGATTGACTTAAACCATGTAAAATTACCTTTAGTAGCAACATCCGTAATGTTGGCATCTTTAAATTTTTAGGAGGTTTGTCTCGTAGAGGTTTTGTGTACTTTTACATTGGTGTAGTGCAATCAATTTAATCTTAATTTTTATATCTAGGATGTTAGAGCTATGTATACATATTGGTTTTAATTGTTGGAGTCGTCTCACTGAAAACAACATAATCTATACATATAAATTAAAATGGCAAGTCACATATGAGTTAGCAATGAAATAATATAAAAATAACGAATAAATTCAAATTCATACCTGTTGTCTCTTACTCAACAATATTTAAAGAGCCGAAGAAATTTTTATGTAAATAAATTTAATTGGAATCACTTGTTCCCATGATTAATGGGAAGGAGAATTTATGAAATTTTAAAAAAATGAAAATAGTAATAAGAAAAATCAAGAATTATTCCAAATTCCATATATGCTACATAATAAGTACAATTCCCAAACATGGAGATAGAATTGGATTAATAATTAAAAATACGTTAATCACAAAGAAAATGACTAAAGAGTTAACATATAAAAATTGAAAAAAGTTTCAATGAAAGGCATTTGCTTATTCTAATATCCAAAAATAAAATGTAAGGAGAAACCTGTACATATTAATTTTCTACTAAATGATTCTTTCTTATTATGTAAAATATAATTTAAACTATTTAGTATAATAAATACTATATATTTAATTTTTAACATCTACCTAAAATATTAAAAAATAAAGTGATATTTAAAAATTCGGTAAAATTCAAACAAAAATCATAATTACGTATGACTTGATTACCAAGTCTGACGCTACTGTGCTATGTGAACAAAATGTACGGCGGTTGAGCGTTGCAAACAAATCGTGTGATTGTTGTGCAAAGATCACACACCGTGCGGGACGACCATGTTATGGGACAACAAGATTTATTTTTCTTAACCTTGTTCTAATCCACTTTCAGTTATGGTGGCTCCACTCTCTAATCTAACGGATTAAAGTAGTCTTTTTTGAAAATCATATTTTTAAATTCCAAATGAGATCAACCCTATCTTGAATGTATTAAAATACCAAATGCACCATATAAATTTGAACTTGAATTAATTAGATTGACTTAAACCATGTAAAATTACCTGTATGAGCAACCTCCGTAATGTTGGCATCTTTAAATTTTTGGGAGGTTTTTCCTGTAGAGGGTTTGTGTACATTTACATTGTTGCAGTGCAATAAATTTAATCTTAATTTCTATATCTAGGATGTTAGAGCTATGTATACATATTGGTTTTAATTGTTGGAACCGTCTCAGTGAAAATAGCATAATCTATAAAGATAAATTGAAATGGCAATTCACATATGAGCTAGCAATATAATAGTAGGAAAATAACGAACCAATTTCCATTCATGCCTGTTGTCCCTAACTCATTAATATTTGAAGAGCCAAAGAAAGTTTTACATAAATAAAATTAATTCGAATCACATGTCCCCATGATTCATGGGAAGGAGGATTTATGAAGTTTAAAAAATGAAAATAGTAGTAAGTAAAATCAAGAATTAATCCAAATTCCATATATGCTACATAATAAGTACAATTCCCAAACATGGAGATAAAATTGGATTAATAATGAAAAATACATTAATTGCAAAGAAAATGACTCGAGAGTTAATATATATTAATTGAAAAAAGTTTCACTGCAAGGCATTTGCTTATTCTAATATCCAAAAATAAAATGGAAGGACAAACCTGTTCATATTAATTTTTTCCTAAAGATTATTTCTTATTATGTAAAATAAAATTTAATGTATTTATTCTAATAAAGAATATATATTTACTTTTTAACATCTACATAAAATATTTAAAAATAAAGTAATTTTTAAAGATTCGGTAAAATTCAAACAAAAACCATAATTTTGTATGACTTGATTACCAAGTCTGACACCACTGTGCTATGTGAACAAAATGTGCGGCGGTTGAGCGGTGCAACGAAACCGTGCGATTGTTGTGCAAAGATCACATGCCGTGCAGGACGACCGTGATAAGGGACAACCAGATTTATTTGTCTTATCCCTGTTCTAATCTTCTTTCAGTTATGGTGCTCCCTTCTCTAATCTAACGGATTAAAGTAGCCTTTTTTACAAATTATATTTTGAAACTCCAAATTAGATCAACCCTATCTTGAATGTATTAAAATACCAAATGAACCATATAAATTTAAACTTTAATTAATTAGATTGACTTAAAAAATGTAAAATTACCTTTATGAGCAACCTCTATAATATTGGCATCTAGAATGTTAGAGCTATGTATACAGATTGGTTTTAATTGTTGGAATCGTTTCACTGAAAACAGCATAATCTATACATATAAATTAAAATGGCAAGTCACATATGAGCTAGCAATGGAATAATAGGAAAATAACGAATAAATTCCCATTCATACATGTTGTCCCTACTTCATCAATATTTGACGAGCCGAAGAAAGTTTTACGTAAATAAAATTAATTGGAATCACAGGTCCCCGTGATTCATGGGAAGGAGGATTTATGAAATTTAAAAAATAAAAATAGTAGTAAGTAAAATCAAGAATTAATCCAAATTCCATATATGCTACATAATAAATACAATTCCCAAACATGGAGATAAAATCGGATTAATAATGAGAAATATGTTAATCACAAAGAAAAAGACTAAATAGTTATATATATTAAATGAAAGAGGTTTCAATGCAAGGCATTTGCTTATTCTAATATCCAAAAATAAAATGGAAGGACAAACCTGTTCATATTAATTTTCTACTAAAAGATTATTTCTTATTATGTAAAATTTAATTTAATGTATTTAGTATAATAAATACTATATATTTAATTTTATCATCTACATAAAAATTTAAAAATAATGTAATCTTTAAATATTTGGTAAAATTCAAACAAAAATTATAATTGCGTATGACTTGATTTCCAAGTCTGACACCACTGTGCTATGTGAACAACAAGTGCGGCGGTTGAGCAGTGCAAATAAACCGTGCGAATGTTGTGCAATGATCACACACCATGGAGGACGATCGATATACGGGACAACAAGATTTATTTTTCTTATCCATGTTCTAATCCTTTTCAGTCATGGTGGCTCCACTCTCTAATCTAACGGATTGAAGTAGTCTTTTTTACAAATCATATATAGAAACTCCAAATGAGATGAAACCTATCTTGAATGTTTTAAAATACCAAATTCACCATGTAAATTTAAACTTAAATTAATTAGATTGATTTAAACCATGTAAAATTACCTTTATGAGCAACATCCGTAATGTAGGCATCTTTAAATTTTTGGTAGGTTTGTCTCGTAGAGATTTTGTGTACTTTTACATTGGTGTAGTGTAATCAATTTCATCTTAATTTCTATATCTAGGATGTTAGAGCAATGTATACATATTGGTTTTAATTGTTGGAATCGTCCCACTGAAAATAGCATAATCTATACATATAATGCAAGTCACATATGATCTAGCAATGGAATAATAGGAAAATAATGAATAAATTCTCATTCATACATGTTGTCTCTACCTCATCAATATTTGAAGAGCCAAAGAAATTTTACGTACATAAAATTAATTGGAATCGCAGGTCACCATGAATAATGGGAAGGAGGATTTATGAAATGAAAATAGTAATTAGTAAAATCAAGAATTAATCCAAATTCCATAAATGCTACACAATAAGTACAAATCCCAAACATGGAGATGAAATCGGTTAATAATGAAAAATATATTAATCGCAAAGAAAATGACTAATGAGTTAATATATAATAATTGAAAAAATATTCAATGCAAGGCATTCGCTTATTCTAATATCCAAAATTAAAATGGAAGGACAAACCCGTTCATATTAATTTTCTACTAAAATACTATTTCTTATTATTTTAAAATATAATTTAATGTAATTAGTATAATAAATACTATATATTTAATTTTATCATCTACATAAAAATTTAAAAATAATTTAATTTTTAAATATTCGATAAAATTCAAACAAAAATCATAATTGCGTATGACCTAATTTCCAATTCTGACACCACTGTCCTATGTGAACAACAAGTGCGGTGGTTGAGCAGTGCATATAAACCGTACAAATATTGTGCAAAGATAACAAACCGTGCAGGACGACTGATATAAGGGACAACAAGATTTATTTTACTTATCCATGTTCTAATCCTTTTCAGTCATGGTGGCTCCACTCTCTAATCTAACATCTTTTTTACAAATAAAAAATTAATCCAAATTCCATATATGTTACACAATAAGTACAATTCCCAATTATTTTCAGAAGTCCATATATGACTTGATTCACAAGTCCTACATGGTATGATTCAACAACAATTCAAGATTCCATGAAAATTACAGAAAATGATGAGGGAGATTCGGAACCTACTTCAAGGAATGGATTATTCATTGCAACAAATTTTCAGAGAGGCAAATGGCGCTGCTGACTCCCTTTGAAAAATGGCTAGCCGAGAGCAGGTAAATAACATCTATGTTTCTGCAGGTTTGCCTCCAATAGTTGTTGGTCAAGTAAAGCTAGATGCGGAAGGAACTCCACAAATTAGATTAGAGTAGTCATTTGATAACTATGTACTTATTCTCCCACGTTTGTATATGTTGATCTTTAGGTTAGTATCAGGTTAATGTATAGTTTTTAAAGATCATCAGATGAACTCTCA
This sequence comes from Rubia yunnanensis, assembly GCA_037428765.1. NCBI lineage: Eukaryota > Viridiplantae > Streptophyta > Magnoliopsida > Gentianales > Rubiaceae > Rubia > Rubia yunnanensis. The sequence continues at coordinate 39,967,567 of CM075061.1, read as the reverse complement.
GAGGTAAGGTATTACGCCCCCCTCTTTTTCTGTATCTTTTATTTTAATTAATAAACAGGCAGGGGTCTGCCAAACCCCCCACCATCACAGGTGGATTTATCTAAAAAAAAGTACAATTCCCAAACATTGAGATAAAATCTGATTAATAATGAAAAATACGTTAATCGCAAAGAAAATGACTAACGAGTTAATATATAATAATTAAAGAAAATTTCAATGCAAGGCATTCGCCTATTCTAATATCCAAAATTAAAATGGATAAACAAACCTGTTCATATTAATTTTCTACTAAAATATTATTTCTTATTATATAAAATATAATTTAACGTAATTAGTATAATAAATGCTCTATATATTTTTATCATCAACATAAAATATTTAAAAATAATGTAATATTTAAATATTCGGTAAAATTCAAACAAAAATCGTAATTGCGTATGACTTGATTACCAAGTCTGAAACCAGTGTGCTATATGAACAAAATGTGCGGCGGTAGAGTAGTGCAAACAAACCGTGCAAATGTTGTGCAAAGATCAAAAACCATCTAGGACGACTGATATAAGGGACAACAAGATTTATTTTACTTATCCACGTTCTAATCCTTTTCAGTCATGGTGGCTCCACTCTCTAATCTAACAGATTAAAGTAGTCATTTTTACAAATCATATTTTGAAACTCAAAATGAGATCAACCCTATCTTGAATATTTTAAAATACCAAATGCACCATATAAATTTAAACTAAAATGAATTAGATTGACTTAAACCATGTAAAATTACCTTTATGAGCGACATCTGTAAAGTAGGCATCTTTAAATTTTTGGGAGGTTTGTCTCACAAAGGTTTTGTGTTCTTTTACACTGGTGAAGTGTAATCAATTTCATCTTAATTTCTATATCTAGGATGTTAGAGCAATGTATACATAATGGTTTTAATTGTTGGAATCGTCCCACTGAAAATAGCATAATCTATACATATAATGCAAGTCACATATGATCTAGCAATGGAATAATAGGAAAATAATGAATACACTCGCATTCATGCCTGTTGTGTCTATCTCATCAATATTTGAACAGCCGAAGAGAGTTTTATGTATATAAAATTAATTGGAATCACAGGTCCCCAAGATTCTAGGGAAGGAGGATTTACGAAATTTCTAAATTAAAATAGTAATTAGTAAAATCAGGAATTAATCCAAATTCCATATATGCTACACAATAAGTACAATTCCCAAACATGGAGATAAAATCGGATTAATAATGAAAAATACGTTAATCACAAAGAAAATGACTAATGAGTTAATATATAATAATTGAAAAAAATTTCAATGCAAGGCATTCGCTTAGTCTAATATCCAAAATTAAAATGGAAGGACAAACCTGTTCATATTAATTTTCTACTAAAATATTATTTCTTATTATATAAAATTTAATTTAATGTAATTAGTATAATAAATACTATATATTTAATTTTTATCATCAACATAAAATATTTAAAAATAATGTAATATTTAAATATTCGGTAAAATTCAAACAAAAATCATAATTGCATATGACTTGATTACCAAGTCTGAGACCAGTGTGCTATATGAACAAAGTGTGCTGCGGTTGAGCAGTGCAAATAAACCGTGCGGATGTTGTGCAAAGATCACAATTAATGCAGGACAATTGATATAAATGTCGACAAGATTTATTATACTTATCCATGTTCTAATCCACTCTCTAATCTAATGGATTAAAGTAGTCTTTTTTACAAATCATATTTTGAAACTCCAAATGTGATCAACCCTATCTTGAATATTTTAAAATACCAAATGCACCTTATAAATTTAAACTAAAATGAATTAGATTGACTTAAACCATGTAAAATTACCTTAGCAACATCCGTAATGTAGGCATCTTTAAATTTTTGGTAGGTTTGTCTTACAGAGGTTTTGTGTACTTTTACATTGGTGTAGTGTAATCAAATACATCTTAATTTCTATATTTAGGATGTTAGAGCATTATATACATATTGGTTTTAATTGTTGGAATCGTCCCACTGAAAATATCATAATCTATACATATAATGCAAGTCACATATGATCTAACAATGGTATATTAGGGAAATAATGAATAAATTCCCATTCATACCTGTTGTCTCTACCTCATCAATATTTGAAGAGCCAAAGAAAGTTTTATGTACATAAAATTAATTGGAATCACAGGTCCCCGTGATTCATGGGAAGGAGGATTTATGAAATTTATAAATGAAAATAGTAATCAGTAAAATCAATAATTAATCTACATTCCATATATGCTACACAATAAGTTCAATTCCCAAACATGGAGATAAAATAGGATAAATAATGAAAAATACGTTAATCGCAAAGAAAATGACTAATGAGTTAATATATAATAATTGAAAAAACATTTCGATGCAAGGCGTTTGCTTAGTCTAATATCCAAAATTAAAATGGAAGGACAAACCTGTTCACATTAATATTCTACTTAAATATTATTTCTTATTATATAAAATATAATTTAATGTAATTAGTATAATAAATACTATATATATAATTTTTATCATGAACATAAAATATTTAAAAATAATTTAATATTTAAATATTGGGTAAAATTTAAAAAATAATTGTAATTGCGTATGACTTGATTACCAAGTCTGACACCAGTGTGCTATATGAACAAAGTGTGCTGCGGTTGAGCAGTGCAAATAAACCGTGCGGATGTTGTGCAAAGATCACAAACAATGCAGGACAATTGATATAAATGTCGACAAGATTTATTATACTTATCCATGTTCTAATCCTTTTCAGTCATGGTGGCTCCACTCTCTAATCTAATGGATTCAAGTAGTCTTTTTTACAAATCATATTTTGAAACTCCAAATGTGATCAACCCTATCTTGAATATTTTAAAATACCAAATGCACCTTATAAATTTAAACTAAAATGAATTAGATTGACTTAAACCATGTAAAATTACCTTAGCAACATCCGTAATGTAGGCATCTTTAAATTTTTGGTAGGTTTGTCTCACAGAGGTTTTGTGTACTTTTACATTGGTGTAGTGTAATCAAATACATCTTAATTTCTATATCTAGGATGTTAGAGCATTATATACATATTGGTTTTAATTGTTGGAATCGTCCCACTGAAAATATCATAATCTATACATATAATGCAAGTCACATATGATCTAACAATGGTATATTAGGGAAATAATGAATAAATTCCCATTCATACCTGTTGTCTCTACCTCATCAATATTTGAAGAGCCAAAGAAAGTTTTATGTACATAAAATTAATTGGAATCACAGGTCCCCGTGATTCATGGGAAGGAGGATTTATGAAATTTATAAATGAAAATAGTAATCAGTAAAATCAATAATTAATCTACATTCCATATATGCTACACAATAAGTACAATTCCCAAACATGGAGATAAAATAGGATAAATAATGAAAAATACGTTAATCGCAAAGAAAATGACTAATGAGTTAATATATAATAATTGAAAAAACATTTCGATGCAAGGCGTTTGCTTAGTCTAATATCCAAAATTAAAATGGAAGGACAAACCTGTTCACATTAATATTCTACTTAAATATTATTTCTTATTATATAAAATATAATTTAATGTAATTAGTATAATAAATACTATATATATAATTTTTATCATGAACATAAAATATTTAAAAATAATTTAATATTTAAATATTGGGTAAAATTTAAAAAATAATTGTAATTGCGTATGACTTGATTACCAAGTCTGACACCAGTGTGCTATATGAACAAAATGTGCTGCGGTTGAGCAGTGCAAACAAATCGTACGAATGTTGTGCAAAGATCACAAACTGTGCGGGACGACTGATATACGGGAGACCAATATTTATGTTACTTATCCACGTTCTAATCCTTTTCAGTCATGGTGGCTCCACTCTCTAATCTAACGGATTAAAGTAGTCTTTTTTACAAATCATATTTTGAAACTCAAAATGAGATCAACCCTATCTTGAATATTTTAAAATACCAAATGCACCATATAAATTTAAACTAAAATGAATTAGATTGACTTAAACCATGTAAAATTACCTTAGCAACATCCGTAATGTAGGCATCTTTAAATTTTTGGGAGGTTTGTGTACTTTTACATTGGTGTAGTGTAATTAATTTCATCTTAATTTCTATATCTAGGATGTTAGAGCAATGTATACATATTGGTTTTAATTGTTGGAATCGTCCCACTGTAAATAGCATAATCTATACATATAATGCAAGTCACATATGATCTAGCAATGGAATAATAGGAAAATAATGGATAAATTCCCATTCATACATGTTGTCTCTACCTCATCAATATTTGATGAACCAAAGAAATTTTATGTACATAAAATTAATTGGAATCACAGGTTCCCATGATTCATGGGAAGGAGGATTTATGAAATTTAAAAATTAAAATAATAATTTATAAAATCAAGAATTAATACAAATTCCATATATGCCACATAATAAGAACAATTCCCAAACATGGAAATAAAATTGGATTAACAATGAAAAATACCTTAATCAAAAAGAAAATGACTAAAGAGTTAAAATATATTAATTGAAAAATATTTCAATGCAAGCCATTTGCTTATTCTAATATCCAAAATTAAAATTGAAGGACAAACCTGTTCACATTAGTTTTCTACTAAAATATTATTTCTTATTATATAAAATATAATTTAATGTAATTAGTATAATAAATACTATATATTTAATTTTTATAATTTACATATAATATTTAAAAATAATGTAATATTTAATTTTTTTTGTGTAAAATTCAATCAAAAATCGTAATTGTGTATGACTTGATTACCAAGTCTGACACCAATGTGATATATAAACAAAATGTGTGGCGGTTGAGCAAAGCAAACAAACCGTGCGAATGTTGTGCAAAGATAACAAACCGTGCAGGACGACTGATATAAGGGACAACAAGATTTATTTTTCTTATCCACGTTCTAATCCTTTTCAGTCATGGTGGCTCCACTATCTAATCTAACGGATTAAAGTAGTCTTTTTTAAAAATCATATTTTGAAACTCCAAATGTGATCAACCCTATCTTGAATATTTTAAAATACCAAATGCATCATATAAATTTAAACTAAAATGAATTAGATTGACTAAAACGTTGTAAAATTACCTTTATGAGCAACATCCGTAATGTAGGCATCATTAAATTTTTGGGAGGTTTGTTTCATAGAGGTTTTGTGTACTTTTACATTGGTGTAGTGTAGTCAATTTCATCTTAATTTCTATATCTAGGATGTTAGAGCAATGTATGCAGATTGGTTTAAGTTGTTGGAATCGCCCCACTGAAAATAGCATAATCTATACATATAATGCAAGTCACATATGAGATAGCAATGGAATAATAGGAAAATAATGAATAAATTCTCATTCGTACCTGTTGTCTTTACCTCATCAATATTTGAAGAGCCAAAGAATGTTTTACGTACATAAAATTAATTGGAATCACAGGTGCCCATGATTCATGGGAAGAAGGATTTATGAAATTTAAAAATGAAAATAGTAATTAGTAAAATCATGAACTAATCCAAATTCCACATATGCTACACAATAAGTACAATTCCCAAACATGGACATAAAATCGGATTAATAATGAAAAAATCGTTAATCGCAAAGAAAATGACTAATGAGTTAATATATAAAAATTGAAAAAAAATTCAATGCATGGCATTCGCTTATTCTAATATCCAAAATTAAAATGGAAGGTCAAATTTGTTCATATTAATTTTCTACTAAAATATTATTTCTTATCATATAAAATATAATTTAATGTAATTAGTATAATATATACTATATATTTAATTTTTATCATCTACATAAAATATTTAAAAATATTGTAATATTGAAATATTTGGTAAAATTCAAACAAAAATCGTAATTGCATATGACTTGATTACCAAGTCTGACACCAGTGTGCTATATGAACAAAATGTGCGGTGGTTGAGCAGTTCAAACAAACCACGCGAATGTTGTGCAAAGATCACAAACCGTGCTGGACGACTGATATAAGGGACAACAAGATTTATTAATTAGATTGACTTAAACCATGTAAAATTACCTTTATGAGCAACATCCGTAATGTAGGTATCTTCAACATTTTGGGAGGTTTGTCTCCTAAAGGTTTTGTGTAATTTTACATTGGTGTAGTGTATTCAATTTCATCTTAATTTCTATATCTAGGATGTCAGAGCTATGTATACATATTGGTTTTAATTGTTGGAATCGTCCCATTGAAAATATCAAACTCAATACATATAAAATAAGTCACATATGAGCCAGCAATGGAATTATAGAAAAATAATGAATGAATTCCCATTCAAACCTGTCGTCTCTACCTCATCAATAATTTAAGAGCCAAAAAAGGTTTTACGTACATAAAATTAATTGGAATCACAGGTCCCCATGATTCATGGGAAGGAGGATTTATGAAATTTAAAAAATGAAAATAGTAATTATTAAAATCAAGAATTAATCAAAATTTCATATATGCTACACAATAAGGACAATTCCCAAACATGGAGATAAAATTAGATTAATAATGAAAAATACGATAATCGCAAAGAAAATGACTAATGAGTTAATATATAATAATTGAAAAAATATTTCAATGCAAGGCATTCGCTTATTCTAATATCCAAAATTAAAATTGAAGGACAAACCTGTTCATATTAATTTTCTTCTAAAATAATATTTATTATTATGTAAAATATAATTTAATGTATTAAGTATAATAAATACTATATATTTAATTTTTATCATCTCATAAAATATTTAAAAATAATGTAATATTTAAATATTTGGTAAAATTCAAACAAAAACCATAATTGCGTATGACTTGATTACCAAGTCTGACACCACTGTGCTCTGTGAACAAAATGTGCGTCGGTTGATCAGTCCAAACAAACCGTGTGATTGTTGTGCAAAGATCACACACCGTGCGGGACGACCGTTATAAGTGACAACAAGATTAATATTTCTTATCATTTTTCAGTTTTGGTTGCTCCCCCCTCTAATAAAACGGATTAAAGTAGTCTTTTTTACAAATCATATTTTGAAACTCCAAATGAGATCAACCCTATCTTGAATGTATTAAAATACCAAATGCACCATATAAATTAGAAATTGAATTAATTAGATTGAGTTAAACCATGTAAAATTACCTTCATGAGCAACCTCCGTAATGTTGGCATCTTTAAATTTTTGGGAGGTTTGTCTCGTTGAGGTTTTGTGTACTTTACATCGGTGTAGTGTAATCAATTTCATCTTAATTTCTATATCTAAGATGTTAGAGCAATGTATACATATTCGTTTTAATTTTTGGAATCGACCCACTAAAAATAGCATAATCTATACATATGATGCAAGTCACATATGATCTAGCAATGGATTAACAAAAAAATAATGAACAAATTCCTATTCATACCTGTTGTCTATACCTCATCAATATTTGAAGAGCCAAAGAAAGTTTTACGTACATAAAATTAATTGAAATCATAGGTCCCCATGATTCATGGGAAGGAGGATTTATGAAATTCGCCCTCTAATCAATTGGATTAAAGTAGTCTTTTTGACAAATCATATTTTGAAACTCCAAATGAGATCAACCCTATCTTGAATGTATTAAAATACTTGATGCACCATATAAATTAAAACTTGAATTAATTATATTGACTTAAGCCATGTAAAATTACCTTTATGAGCAACCTCCGTAATGTTGGCATCTTTAAATTTTTGGGAGGTTTGTTTCATAGAGGTTTTGTGTACTTTTACATTGGTGTAGTGTAATCAATTTCATAATAATTTCTATATCTAGGATGTTAGAGAAATGTATACATATTGGTTTTAATTGTTGGAATCGTCCAGCTGAAAATACCATAATCTATTCATAAAATGCATGTCACATATGATCTAGCAATGGAACAATAGGAAAATAATGAATAAATTCCCATGCATACCTGTTGTCTCTACCTCATCAATATTTGAAAAGCCAAAGAAAGTTTTACTTACATAAAATTAATTGGAATCATAGGTCACCATGATTCATGGGAAGGAGGATTTATGAAATTTAAAAGTTAAAATAGTAATTAGAAAAATCAAGAATTAATCCAAATTCCATATATACTACACAATAAGTACAATTCCCAAACATGGAGATAAAATCAGATTAATAATGAAAATACGATAATCGCAAAGAAAATGACTAATGAGTTAATATATAATAATAAAAAAATTTAAATGCAAGTCATTCGCTTATTCTAATATCAAAAATTAAAATGGAAGGACGAACCTGTTCATATAAATTTTCTTCTAAAATAATATTTATTATTATGTAAAATATAATTTAATGTATTAGGTATAATAAATACTATATATTTAATTTTCATCATCTACATAATATATTTAAAAATAATCTAATATTTAAATATTTGGTAAAATTCATACAAAAATCGTAATTGCGTATGGCTTGATTACCAAGTCTGACACCACTGTGCTATGAGAACAAAATGTGCAGTAGTTGAGCAGTGGAAACAAATTTGCGATTGTTGTGCGAAGATCACACACCGTGCGGGGCGACCGTTATAAGTGAAAATAGGATTAATTTTTCTTATTCTTGTCCTAATCCTTTTTCAGTTATGGTGGTTTCACCCTCTAATCAATCAGATTAAAGTAGTCTTTTTTACAAATCATATTTTGAAACTCCAAATGTGATCAACCCTATCTTGAATGTATTAAAATACCAAATGTACCATATAAATTTAAACTTGAATTAATTATATTGACTTAAACAATGTAAAATTACCTTTATGAGCAACCTCTGTAATGTTGGCATCTTTAAATTTTTGGGAGGTTTGTCTCGTAGAGGTTTTGTGTACTTTTACATTGGTGTAGTATAATCATTTTCATCTTAATTTCTATATCTAGGATGCTAGAGCGATGTATACATATTGGTTTTAATTGTTGGAATCGTCCCATTGAAAATTGCATAATCTATACATATAATGCAAGTCACATATGTTCTACCAATGGAATAATGGGGAAATAATGAATAAATTCTCATTCAAACATGTTATCTCTATCTCATCAATATTTGAAGAGCCAAAGAAAGTTTTATGTATCTAAAATTAATGTGAATCACAGGTCCCCATGATTCATGGGAAGGAGGATTTATTTTTAGATAAATCCACCTATGATGGTGTGGGGTTTGGCAGACCCCTACCCGTTTATTAATTAAAATAAAAGATACAGAAAAAAGGGGGACTTAATACCTTACCTCTGAGGGTTCATCTGATGATCTTTGAAAACTATACATTAACATGATACTAACCTAAAGATCAACAGATACAACCGTGAGAGAATAAGTACATAGTTATCAAATGATTACTCTAATCTAATTTGAGGAGTTCCTTCCGCATCTAGCTTTACTTGTCCAGCAACTAATGTAGGCAAACTTGCTGAAACATAAATGTTATTTACCTGCTCTCGGCTAGCCATTTTTACGAGTGAGTCAGCAGCGCCATTGGCTTCTCTGAAAATGTGTCGCAATGAGTAATCTATTCCTTGAAGTAGGTTTCAAATCTCCCTCATCATTGGCTGTAATTTCCATAGAATCTTGAATTGTTGTTGAATCATACCATGTAGGACTTAGTAAAATCATATCATGGGAAGGAGGATTTATGAAATTTAAAAATGAAAATAGTAATTAGTAAAATCAAGAATTAATCCAAAATCCATATATGCTACACAATAAGTACAATTCCCAAACATGAAGATAAAATCAGATTAATAATGAAATATACGTTAATCGCAAAGAAAATGACTAATGAGTTAACATATAATAATTGAAAAATATTTCAATGCAAGGCATTCACTTATTCTAATATCCAAAATTAAAATGGAAGGACAACCTGTTCATATTAATTTTCTTCTAAAATAATATTTATTATTATGTAAAATATAATTTCATGTATTTAGTATAATAAATACTATATATTGAATTTTTATCATCTACATAAAATATTTAAAAATAATGTAATATATAAATATGTGGTAAAATTCAAACAAAAATCATAATTGCGTATGATTTGATTACCAAGTCTGACACCACTGTGCTATGTGAACAAAATGTGCGGCGGTTGTGCAGTGCAAACAAACCATACGATTTTTGTGGGAAGATCACACATCGTGCAGGATGACCGTTATAATTGACAACAAGATTAATTTTTCTTATCTTTGTCCTAATTCTTTTTCAGTTACGGTGGCTCCCTTCTCTAATCAAACGGATTAAAGTAGTCTTTTTTACAAATCATATTTTGAAACTCCAAATGAGATCAACCCTATCTTGAATTTATTAATATACCAAATGCACCATATAAATTAAAACTTGAATTAATTAGATTGACTTAAACCATGTAAAATTACCTTTATGAGCAACCTCCATAATGTTGGCATCTTTAAATTTTTGGGAGGTTTGTCTCGTAGAGGTTTTGTGTACTTTTACATTGGTGTAGTGTAATCAATTTCATCTTACATATCTCGAATGTTAGAGCAATGTATACATATTGGTATTAATTGTTGGAACCGTCCCACTGAAAATAGCATAATCTATACATATAATGCAAGTCACATATGTTCTAGCAATGGAATAATAGGAAAATAATGAATAAATTCCCATTCATACCTGTTGTCTCTACCTCATCAATATTTGAAGAGCCAAAGAAAGTTTTACATACATAAAATTAATTGGAATCACAGGACCCCATGATTCATGGGAAGGAGGATTTATGAATTTTAAAAACGAAAATAGTAATTAGTAAAATCAAGAATTAATCCAAATTACATATATGCTACACAACAAGGACAATTCCCAAACATGGAGATAAAATCAGATTAATAATGAAAAATTTGTTAGTTGTAAAGAAAATGACTAATGAGTTAATATATTATAATTGAAAAACATTTCAATGCAAGGCATTCGCTTATTTTAATATCAAAATTTAAAATGGAAGGAAAAACGTGTTCATATTAATTTTCAACTAAAATATTATTTCTTATTATGTAAAATATAATTTAATGTATTTAGTATAATAAATACTATATATTTTATTTTTACATCTACATAAAATATTTAAAAATGATGTAATATTTAAGTATTCGGTAAAATTCAAACAAAAATCATAATTGTGTATGACTTGATTACCAAGTCTGACACCACTGTGTTATGTGACAAAATGTGCGGCGGTTGAGCAGTGCAAACAAACTGTGCGATTGTTGTGGGAAGATCGCACACCCTGCGGGACGACCGTTGTAAGTGACAACAAGATTAATTTTTCTTATCCTTGTTCTAATCCTTTTTCAGTTATGGTGGCTCCCCCCTTTAATCAAACGGATTAAAGTAGTCCTCTTTACAAATCATATTTTGAAACTCCAAATGAGATCAACCCTATCTTGAATGTATTAATATACCAAATGCACCATATAAATTAAAACTTGAATTAATTAGATAGACTTAAACCATGTAAAATTACCTTTATGAGCAACCTCCGTAATGTTGGCATCTTTAAATTTTTGGGAGGTTTGTGTCTTAGAGGTTTTGTGTACTTTTACATTGGTGTAGTGTAATCAATTTCATCTTAATTGCTATATCTCGGATATTAGAGCAATGTATACATATTGGTTTTAATTGTTGGAACCGTCCCACTGAAAATAGCGTAATCTATACATATAATGCAAGTCACATATGTTCTAGCAATGGAATAATTGGAAAGTAATGAATAAATTCCCATTCATACCTGGTGTCTCTACCTCATCAATATTTGAAGAGCCAAAGAAAGTTTAACGTACATAAAATTAATTGGAATCACAGGTCCCCATGATTCATGGGAAGGAGGATTTATGAATTTTAAAAACGAAAATAGTAATTAGTAAATTCAAGAATTAATCAAAATTACATATATGCTACACAATAAGGACAATTCCCAAACATGGAGATAAAATCAGATTAATAATGAAAAATTTGTTAATTATAAAGAAAATGACTAATGACTTAATATATTACAATTGAAAAACATTTCAATGCAAGGCATTCACTTATTTTAATATAAAAAATTAAAATGGAAGGACAAACGTGTTCATATTAATTTTCAACTAAAATATTGTTTCTTATTATGTAAAATATAATTTAATGTATTTAGTATAATAAATACTATATATTTTATTTTTACATCTACATAAAATATTTAAAAATAAAGTAATATTTAAGTATTCGGTAAAATTCAAACAAAAATCATAATTGTGTATGACTTGATTACCAAGTCTGACACCACTGTGTTATGTGACAAAATGTGCGGCGGTTGAGCAGTGCAAACAAACCGTGCAATTGTTGTGGGAAGATCGCACACCCTGCGGGACGACTGTTATAAGTGACAACAAGATTAATTTTTCTTATCCTTGTTCTAATCCTTTTTCAGTTATGGTGGCTCCCCCCTTTAATCAAACGGATTAAAGTAGTCCTCTTTACAAATCATATTTTGAAACTCCAAATGAGATCAACCCTATCTTGAATGTATTAATATACCAAATGCACCATATAAATTAAAACTTGAATTAATTAGATAGACTTAAACCATGTAAAATTACCTTTATGAGCAACCTCCGTAATGTTGGCATCTTTAAATTTTTGGGAGGTTTGTGTCTTAGAGGTTTTGTGTACTTTTACATTGGTGTAGTGTAATCAATTTCATCTTAATTGCTATATCTCGGATATTAGAGCAATGTATACATATTGGTTTTAATTGTTGGAACCGTCCCACTGAAAATAGCGTAATCTATACATATAATGCAAGTCACATATGTTCTAGCAATGGAATAATTGGAAAGTAATGAATAAATTCCCATTCATACCTGGTGTCTCTACCTCATCAATATTTGAAGAGCCAAAGAAAGTTTTACGTACATAAAATTAATTGGAATCACAGGTCCCCATGATTCATGGGAAGGAGGATTTATGAATTTTAAAACGAAAATAGTAATTAGTAAATTCAAGAATTAATCAAAATTACATATATGCTACACAATAAGGACAATTCCCAAACATGGAGATAAAATCAGATTAATAATGAAAAAATTGTTAATTATAAAGAAAATGACTAATGACTTAATATATTACAATTGAAAAACATTTCAATGCAAGGCATTCACTTATTTTAATATAAAAAATTAAAATGGAAGGACAAACGTGTTCATATTAATTTTCAACTAAAATATTATTTCTTATTATGTAAAATATAATTTAATGTATTTAGTATAATAAATACTATATATTTTATTTTTACATCTACATAAAATATTTAAAAATAAAGTAATATTTAAGTATTCGGTAAAATTCAAACAAAAATCATAATTGTGTATGACTTGATTACCAAGTCTGACACCACTGTGTTATGTGACAAAATGTGCGGCGGTTGAGCAGTGCAAACAAACCGTGCAATTGTTGTAGGAAGATCGCACACCCTGCGGGACGACCGTTATAAGTGACAACAAGATTAATTTTTCTTATCCTTGTTCTAATCCTTTTTCAGTTATGGTGGCTCCCCCCTTTAATCAAACGGATTAAAGTAGTCCTCTTTACAAATCATATTTTGAAACTCCAAATGAGATCAACCCTATCTTGAATGTATTAATATACCAAATGCACCATATAAATTAAAACTTGAATTAATTAGATAGACTTAAACCATGTAAAATTACCTTTATGAGCAACCTCCGTAATGTTGGCATCTTTAAATTTTTGGGAGGTTTGTGTCTTAGAGGTTTTGTGTACTTTTACATTGGTGTAGTGTAATCAATTTCATCTTAATTGCTATATCTCGGATATTAGAGCAATGTATACATATTGGTTTTAATTGTTGGAACCGTCCCACTGAAAATAGCGTAATCTATACATATAATGCAAGTCACATATGTTCTAGCAATGGAATAATTGGAAAGTAATGAATAAATTCCCATTCATACCTGGTGTCTCTACCTCATCAATATTTGAAGAGCCAAAGAAAGTTTTACGTACATAAAATTAATTGGAATCACAGGTCCCCATGATTCATGGGAAGGAGGATTTATGAATTTTAAAAATGAAAATAGTTGATATGAATCTCCTTGCGAAGAATCTGGATTGCGGAATTAAGATCTTTGACAAAACAAGGGAACTCACAAACCCTTAAATGCCGCACAAAATTCAAGGTCTAGCCCCCGGGGTACACTCAATTTGACTCGCTCTCTAACTAGCCATCAGGATTTGATTACAAGGTTTATTGATACTTAACTATCCCTTGGGGTTAAGCAACAATGGAATAGCTCGCAAGCAAAGAGTATGAACTCAAAAGGTTGTATATTTGATTGAAAAAGTTGTAAGGTAAAAATAATGTTGAATACCACCCCTATTTATAGTACATGGGTATGGTCTTCAAAAAAGTACAAATAAGAAACTGAAAAGAATTATGGCAGCTTTAAGAAGCGAAAACCATATTTAACTAGACTTACCAAATCTAATTCTAGTCAAATTAGAACTAAATATTCTAACACCTAAAATAAATGCATGACCGAAACATTAATTCTTCGAAGGCCAACATGGCTGAATTAATGGGCCTTATTCTAAAATAAAATAAATGATCACACTACCTCATTAAAAAATCCAATGGAAAAAAGAGTACAGTGTTATCTTCTAAAAAACCTAATAAATAAAAATAAATAAAGAAACCTATTTCTTATCAATAGTAATCAGTAAAATCAAGAATTAATCCAAATTCCATATTTACTACACAATAAGTACAATTCCTAAACATGGGGATAAATTGGATTAATAATGAAAAATACTTTAATCGCAGAGAAAATGACTAATGAGTCAATATATAATAATTGAAAAAAATTCAATCCAAGGCATTCGCTTATTCTAATATCCAAAATTAAAATGGAAGGACAAACCTATTCATATTAAGTGTCTACAAAAATATTATTTGTTATTATGTAAAATATAATTTAATGTATTTAGTTTAATAAATACTATATATTTTATTATTACATCTACATAAAATATTAAAAAATAGTTTAATATTTAAATATTTGGTAAAATTCAAAAAAAAATTATAATTGTGTATGACTTGATTACCAAGTCCGACACCACTGTGCTATGTGAACAAAATGTGCGGCGGTTGTGCAGTGCAAACAAACCATACGATTTTTGTGGGAAGATCACACATCGTGCAGGATGACCGTTATAATTGACAACAAGATTAATTTTTCTTATCTTTGTCCTAATTCTTTTTCAGTTACGGTGGCTCCCTTCTCTAATCAAACGGATTAAAGTAGTCTTTTTTACAAATCATATTTTGAAACTCCAAATGAGATCAACCCTATCTTGAATTTATTAATATACCAAATGCACCATATAAATTAAAACTTGAATTAATTAGATTGACTTAAACCATGTAAAATTACCTTTATGAGCAACCTCCATAATGTTGGCATCTTTAAATTTTTGGGAGGTTTGTCTCGTAGAGGTTTTGTGTACTTTTACATTGGTGTAGTGTAATCAATTTCATCTTAATTTCTATATCTCGAATGTTAGAGCAATGTATACATATTGGTATTAATTGTTGGAACCGTCCCACTGAAAATAGCATAATCTATACATATAATGCAAGTCACATATGTTCTAGCAATGGAATAATAGGAAAATAATGAATAAATTCCCATTCATACCTGTTGTCTCTACCTCATCAATATTTGAAGAGCCAAAGAAAGTTTTACTTACATAAAATTAATTGGAATCACAGGACCCCATGATTCATGGGAAGGAGGATTTATGAATTTTAAAAACGAAAATAGTAATTAGTAAAATCAAGAATTAATCCAAATTACATATATGCTACACAACAAGGACAATTCCCAAACATGGAGATAAAATCAGATTAATAATGAAAAATTTGTTAATTGTAAAGAAAATGACTAATGAGTTAATATATTATAATTGAAAAACATTTCAATGCAAGGCATTCGCTTATTTTAATATCAAAATTTAAAATGGAAGGAAAAACGTGTTCATATTAATTTTCAACTAAAATATTATTTCTTATTATGTAAAATATAATTTAATGTATTTAGTATAATAAATACTATATATTTTATTTTTACATCTACATAAAATATTTAAAAATGATGTAATATTTAAGTATTCGGTAAAATTCAAACAAAAATCATAATTGTGTATGACTTGATTACCAAGTCTGACACCACTGTGTTATGTGACAAAATGTGCGGCGGTTGAGCAGTGCAAACAAACTGTGCGATTGTTGTGGGAAGATCGCACACCCTGCGGGACGACCGTTGTAAGTGACAACAAGATTAATTTTTCTTATCCTTGTTCTAATCCTTTTTCAGTTATGGTGGCTCCCCCCTTTAATCAAACGGATTAAAGTAGTCCTCTTTACAAATCATATTTTGAAACTCCAAATGAGATCAACCCTATCTTGAATGTATTAATATACCAAATGCACCATATAAATTAAAACTTGAATTAATTAGATAGACTTAAACCATGTAAAATTACCTTTATGAGCAACCTCCGTAATGTTGGCATCTTTAAATTTTTGGGAGGTTTGTGTCTTAGAGGTTTTGTGTACTTTTACATTGGTGTAGTGTAATCAATTTCATCTTAATTGCTATATCTCGGATATTAGAGCAATGTATACATATTGGTTTTAATTGTTGGAACCGTCCCACTGAAAATAGCGTAATCTATACATATAATGCAAGTCACATATGTTCTAGCAATGGAATAATTGGAAAGTAATGAATAAATTCCCATTCATACCTGGTGTCTCTACCTCATCAATATTTGAAGAGCCAAAGAAAGTTTTACGTACATAAAATTAATTGGAATCACAGGTCCCCATGATTCATGGGAAGGAGGATTTATGAATTTTAAAAACGAAAATAGTAATTAGTAAATTCAAGAATTAATCAAAATTACATATATGCTACACAATAAGGACAATTCCCAAACATGGAGATAAAATCAGATTAATAATGAAAAATTTGTTAATTATAAAGAAAATGACTAATGACTTAATATATTATAATTGAAAAACATTTCAATGCGAGGCATTCACTTATTTTAATATAAAAAATTAAAATGGAAGGACAAACGTGTTCATATTAATTTTCAACTAAAATATTATTTCTTATTATGTAAAATATAATTTAATGTATTTCGTATAATAAATACTATATATTTTATTTTTACATCTACATAAAATATTTAAAAATAAAGTAATATTTAAGTATTCGGTAAAATTCAAACAAAAATCATAATTGTGTATGACTTGATTACCAAGTCTGACACCACTGTGTTATGTGACAAAATGTGCGGCGGTTGAGCAGTGCAAACAAACTGTGCGATTGTTGTGGGAAGATCGCACACCCTGCGGGACGACCGTTGTAAGTGACAACAAGATTAATTTTTCTTATCCTTGTTCTAATCCTTTTTCAGTTATGGTGGCTCCCCCCTTTAATCAAACGGATTAAAGTAGTCCTCTTTACAAATCATATTTTGAAACTCCAAATGAGATCAACCCTATCTTGAATGTATTAATATACCAAATGCACCATATAAATTAAAACTTGAATTAATTAGATAGACTTAAACCATGTAAAATTACCTTTATGAGCAACCTCCGTAATGTTGGCATCTTTAAATTTTTGGGAGGTTTGTGTCTTAGAGGTTTTGTGTACTTTTACATTGGTGTAGTGTAATCAATTTCATCTTAATTTCTATATCTCGGATGTTAGAGCAATGTATACATATTGGTTTTAATTGTTGGAACCGTCCCACTGAAAATAGTGTAATCTATACATATAATGCAAGTCACATATGTTCTAGCAATGGAATAATAGGAAAATAATGAATAAATTCCCATTCATACCTATTGTCTCTTCCTCATCAATATTTTAAGAGCCAAAGAAAGTTTTACGTACATAAAATTAATTGGAATCACAGGTCCCCATGATTCATGGGAAGGAGGATTTATGAAATTTAAAAATGAAAATAGTTGATATGAATCTCCTTGCGAAGAATCTGGATTGCGGAATTAAGATCTTTGACAAAACAAGGGAACTCACAAACCCTTAAATGCCGCACAAAATTCAAGGTCTAGCCCCCGGGGTACACTCAATTTGACTCGCTCTCTAACTAGCCATCAGGATTTGATTACAAGGTTTATTGATACTTAACTATCCCTTGGGGTTAAGCAACAATGGAATAGCTCGCAAGCAAAGAGTATGAACTCAAAAGGTTGTATATTTGATTGAAAAAGTTGTAAGGTAAAAATAATGTTGAATACCACCCCTATTTATAGTACATGGGTATGGTCTTCAAAAAAGTACAAATAAGAAACTGAAAAGAATTATGGCAGCTTTAAGAAGCGAAAACCATATTTAACTAGACTTACCAAATCTAATTCTAGTCAAATTAGAACTAAATATTCTAACACCTAAAATAAATGCATGACCTAAACATTAATTCTTCGAAGGCCAACATGGCTGAATTAATGGGCCTTATTCTAAAATAAAATAAATGATCACACTACCTCATTAAAAAATCCAATGGAAAAAAGAGTACAGTGTTATCTTCTAAAAAACCTAATAAATAAAAATAAATAAAGAAACCTATTTCTTATCAATAGTAATCAGTAAAATCAAGAATTAATCCAAATTCCATATTTACTACACAATAAGTACAATTCCTAAACATGGGGATAAATTGGATTAATAATGAAAAATACTTTAATCGCAGAGAAAATGACTAATGAGTCAATATATAATAATTGAAAAAAATTAAATGCAAGGCATTCGCTTATTCTAATATCCAAAATTAAAATGGAAGGACAAACCTATTCATATTAAGTGTCTACAAAAATATTATTTGTTATTATGTAAAATATAATTTAATGTATTTAGTTTAATAAATACTATATATTTATTATTACATCTACATAAAATATTAAAAAATAGTTTAATATTTAAATATTTGGTAAAATTCAAAAAAAATTTATAATTGTGTATGACTTGATTACCAAGTCTTACACCACTGTGCTATGTGAACAAAATGTGCGGCGGTTGAGCAGTGCAAACAAATTGTGCGATTGTTGTGCGAAGATCACACACCGTGCGAGACGACTGTTAAAAGGGACGACAAGATTTATTTTTCTTATCCTTATTCTAATCCTCTTTCAATTATAGTGGCTCAACCCTCTAATCAAACAGATTAAAGTCGTCTTTTTTACCAATCATATTTTGAAACTACAAATGAGATCAACCCTATCTTGAATGTATTAATATACCAAATGCACCATATAAATTAAAACTTGAATTAATTAGATAGACTTAAACCATGTAAAATTACCTTCATGAGCAACCTCCGTAATGTTGGCATATTTAAATTTTTGGGAGGTTTGTCTCTTAGAGGTTTTGTGTGCTTTTACATTGGTGTAGTGTAATCAATTTCATCTTAATTTCTATATCTTGGATGTTAGAGCAATGTATACATATTGGTTTTAATTGTTGGAACCGTCCCACTGAAAATAGCGTAATCTATACATATAATGCAAGTCACATATGTTCTAGCAATGGAATAATAGGAAAATAATGAATAAATTCTCATTCATACCTGTTGTCTCTACCTCATCAATATTTGAAGAGCCAAAGAAAGTTTTACGTACATAAAATTAATTGGAATCACAGGTCCCCATGATTCATGGGAAGGAGGATTTATGAAATTTAAAAATGAAAATAGTAATAAGTAAAATCAAGAACTAATCCAAATTCCATATATGCTACACAATAAGTACAATTCCCGAACATGGAGATAAAATCAGATTAATAATTAAAAATACGTTAATTGCAAAGAAAATGACTGATGAGTTGATATATAATAATTGAAAAAATATCAATGCGAAGCATTCTCTTATTCTAATATCCAAAATTAAAATGGAAGGACAAACTTGTTCTTATTAATTTTCTACTAAAATATTATTTCTTATAATGTAAAATATAATTTAATCTATTTAGTATAATAAATAGTATATATTTTATTTTTAACATCTATATAAAATATTTAAAAATAATGTAATATTTAAATATTTGGTAAAATTCAAACAAAAATCATAATTGTGTAGGACTTGGTTACCAAGTCTGAAACCAGTGTGCTATGTGAACGAAATGTGCGGCGGTTGAGCAATGCAAACAAACCATGCGATTGTTGTGCGAAGATCACACACCGTGCAGGACGACCGATGAAAGGGACAATAAGATATATTTTTCTTATCCATGTTCTAATCCATTTCAGTCTCTAATCTAACGGATCAAAGTAGTCTTTTTTACAAATCATATTTTGAAACTCCAAATGAGATCAACCCTATCTTGAATTTTTCAGATACCAAATGCACCATATAAACTTAAACTTAAATTAATTAGATTGACTCATGTGAAATTACCTTTATGAGCAACCTCCGTAATGTTGGCATCTTTAAATTTTTGGGAGGTTTGTCTCGTAGAGGTTTTGTGTACTTTTACATTGGTTTAGTGTAATCAATTTTATCTTAATTTCTATATCTCGGGTGTTAGAGCAATGTATACATATTGGTTTTCATTGTTGGAACCATCCCACGGAAAATAGCATAATCTATACATATAATGCAAGTTACATATGTTCAAGCAATGGAATAATAGTAAAATAATGAATAAATTCCCATTCATACCGGTTGTCTCTACCTCATTTATATTTGAAGTGCCAAGGAAAGTTTTATGTACATAAATTTAAGTGGAATCACATGTCCCCATGATTCATGGGAAGGAGGATTTATGAAACTTAAAAGTCAAAATAGTAATTAGTAAAATAAAGAATTAATCCAAATTCCATATATGCTACAGAATAAGGACAATTCCCAAACATGGAGATAAAATTGGATTAATAATGAAAAATACGTTAATCGCAAAGAAAATGACTAATGAGTTAATATATAATAATTGAAAATTTTATTTGCAAGGCATTCTCTTATTCTAATATCCAAAATTAAAATGGAAGGACAAACTTGTTCATATTAAGTGTCTTCTAAAATATTATTTGTTATTATTTTAAATATAACTTACTTTATATAGTATAATAAATACTATATATTTAATTTTTATCATCTACATAAAATATTTAAATATCTGGTAAAATTCAAACCAATATCGTAATTGCGTATGACTTGATTACCAAGTCTGACACCACTGTGCTATGTGACCTAAATGTGCAGCGGTTGAGCAGTGCAAACAAACAGTGCGATTGTTATGCGAAGATCACACACCTTTCAGGACGACCGTTATAAGTGAGAACAAGATTAATTTTTCTTATCCTTGTCCTAATCCTTTTTTAGTTATGGTGGCTTCTCCCCCCCCCCTCTAATCAAACAGATTAAAGTAGTCTTTTTTACAAATCATATTTTGAAACTCCAAATTAGATCAACCATATCTTGAATGTATTAAAATACCAAATGCACCATATAAATTTAAACTTGAATTAATTAGATTGACTTAAACCTTGTGAAATTACCTTTATGAGCAACCTCTGTAATGTATACATATTGGTTTTAATTGTTGGAACCGTCCCTCTGAAAATAGCATAATCTATACATATAATGCAAGTCACATATGTCCAAGCAATGGAATAATAGGAAAATAATGAATAAATTCCCATTCATACCGGTTGTCTCTACCTCATTTATATTTGAAGAGCCAAGGAAAGTCTTACGTACACAAATTTAATTGGAATCACATGTCCCCATGATTCATGGGAAGGAGGATTTATGAAATTTAAAAGTCAAAATAGTAATTAGTAAAATCAAGAATTAATCCAAATTCCATATATGCTACACAATAAGGACAATTCCCAAACATGGAGACAAAATCAGATTAATAATGAAAAATATGTTAATCGCAAAGAAAATGACTAATGAGTTAATATATAATATTTGAAAACAATTTCAATGCAAGGGATTCGTTTATTCTAATATCCAAAATTAAAATGGAAGGACAAACGTGTTCATATTAATTTTCATCTAAAATAATATTTATAATTATGTAAAATATAATTTAATGTATTTAGTATAATAAATACTATATATTTTATTTTTAACATCTACATAAAATATTTAAAAATAATGTAATATTTAAATATTTGGAAAAATTCAAAGAAAAATCATAATTGTGTATGACTTGATTACCAAGTCTGATACCAATATGCTATGTGAACAAAATGTGCGGCGGTTGTGTAGTGCAAACAAACTGTGCGATTATTATGCGAGGATCACACACCGTGCGGGACGACAGTTATAAGGGACAACAAGATTTATTTTTCTTATCCTTATTCTAATCCTCTTTCAATTATGGAGGCTCCACCCTCTAATCAAACTGATTAAAGTAGTCTTTTTTACAAATCATATTTTGAAACACCAAATGAGATCAACCCTATCTTGAATGTTTTAAAATAAGAAATGCACCATTTAAATTTGAACTTAAATTAATTAGATTGACTTTAACCATGTAAAATCACCTTTGTGAGCAACAACCGTAATGTGGGTATCTTTAAATATTTGGGAGTTTGTTTCGTAGAGGTTTTGTGTATTTTTACACTGGTGTAGTGCAATCAATTTCACCTTAATTTCTATATCCAGGATGTTAGAGCTATGTATAAATATTTGTTTTAATTGTTGGAATCTTCCCACTGAAAATAGCATACTCAATATATATAATGCAAGTCACATATGAGCCAAAATAACGAATAAATTCCCATTCATACTCGTTTTCTCTACCTCATCAATAATTGAAGAGCCAAAAAAAGTTTTACGTACATTAAATTAAATGGAATTAAAGGTCCCCACGATTCATGGGAAGGAGGATTTATGAAATTTAAAAATAAAAATAGTAATAAGTAAAATCAAGAATTAATCCAAATTCCATATTTTCCACACAATAAGTACAATTCCCAAACATGGAGAAAAAATTGGATTAATAATGAAAAATACTTTAATCGCAAAGAAAATGACTAATGAGTTAATATATAATAATTGAAAAAAATCAATGCAAGGTATTCGCTTATTCTAATATCCAAAATTAAAATGGAAGGACAAACGTGTTCATATTAATTTTCTACAAAAATATTATTTCTTATTAATGTATTTAGTATAATGAATACTATATATTTAATTTTTATCAACTACATAAAATATTTAAATATAATGTAATATTTAAATATCTAGTAAAATTAAAACTAAAATCATAATTGCGTATGACTTGGTTACCAAGTCTGACACCACTGTGCTATGTGAACAAAATGTGCAGCGGTTGAGCAGTGCAAACAAACAGTGCAATTGTTGTGCGGAGATCACACACCGTGCGGGACGACCGTTATAAGTGACAACAAGATTATTTTTTCTTATCCTTGTCCTAATCCTTTTTTAGTTATGGTGGCTCAGCCCCACTATTGAAACGGATTAAAGTAGTCCTTTTTACAAATCATATTTAGAAACTCCAAATGAGATCAACCCTATCTTGAACGTATTAAAATACCAAATAAACCATATATATTAAACTTGAATTAATTAGATTGACTTAAACCATGTGAAATAACCTTTATGAGCAACCTCTGTAATGTATACATATTGGTTTTAATTGTTGGAACCGTCCCATTGAAAATAGCATAATCTATACATATAATGCAAGTGACATATGTTCTAGCAATGGAATAATAGGAAAATAATGAATAAATTCCCATTCATACCTGTTGTCTCTACCTCGTTTATATTTGAAGAGGTAAGGAAAGTTTTACGTACATATATTTAATTGGAATCACAGGTCCCCATGATTCATGGGAAGGAGGATTTATGAAATTTAAAAGTGAAAATAGTAATTAGTAAAATCAAGAATTAATCCAAATTCCATATATGCTACACAATAGGACGATTCCCAAACGAGGAGATAAAATCAGATTAATAATGACAAATACTTTAATCGCAAAGAAAATGACTAATGAGTTAATATATAATAATTGAAAAAACTTTCAATGTTAGGCATTCTCTTATTCTAATATCCAAAATTAAAATGGAAAGACAAACGTTTACAAATTAATTTTCTTCTAAAATAATATTTATTATTATGTAAAATATAATTTAATGTATTTAGTATAATAAATACTATATATTTTATTTTGAACATCTACATAAAATATTTTAAAATAATATAATATTTAAATATTTCGTAAAATTCAAACAAAATTCGTAATTGTGTATGACTTGATTACCAAGTCTGACACCACTGTACTATGTGAACAAAATGTGCGGCGGTTGAGCAGTGCAAAAAAACAGTGCGATTGTTATGTGAAGATCACACACCGTGAGGAACTACCGTTATAAGGGACTACCGTTATAAGGGACAACAAGATTTATTTTTGTAATCCTTATTCTAATCCTCTTTCAGTTATAGTGGCTCTACCCTCTAATCAAATGGATTAAAGTAGTCTTTTTTACAAATCAAATTTTGAAACTCCAAATGAGATCAACCCTATCTTGAAGGTATTAAAATACCAAATGCACCATATAAATTTAAACTTAAATTAATTAGATTGACTTAAACCATGTAACATTACCTTTCTGAACAACCTCCGTAATATTGGCATCTTTAAATTTTTGGGAGGTTTGTCTCGTAGAGGTTTTGTGTACTTTTACATTGGTGTAGGGCAATCAATTTCATCTTACTTTTAATATCTAGGATGTTAGAGCTATGTATACATATTGGTTTTAATTATTGGAATCGTCTCACTGAAGACAGCATAATCTATACATATAATGCAAGTCACGTATGTGCTAGCTAGCAATGGAATATAGGAAAATAATGAATAAATTCCCATTCATACCTGTTGTCTCTACCTCATCAATAATTGAAGAGCCAAAAAATGTTTTATGTACATAAAATTAATTGGAATCATAGGTCCCCATGATTCATGGGAAGGAGGATTTATGAAATTCAAAAATGAAAATAGTAATTATTAAAATCAAGAATTATTCCAAATTCCATATTTTCTACACAATAAGTACAATTCCCAAACATGGAGAAAAAATTGGATTAATAACGAAAAATACTTTAATCGCAAAGAAAATGACTAATGAGTTAATATATAATAATTGAAAAAAATCAATGCAAGGCATTCGCTTATTCTAATATCCAAAATTAAAATGGAAGGAACCTCCTGTTCATATTAAGTGTCTACTGAAATATTATTTTTTATTATGTTAAGTATAATTTACTTTATATAGTATCATAAATACTATATATTTAATTTTTATCATCTAAATAAAATATTAAATATAATGTAATATTTAAATATCTGGTAAAATTCAAACCAAAATCATAATTGCGTCAGACTTGATTACCAAGTCTGACACCACTGTGCTATGTGAACAAAATGTGCGGCGGTTGAGCAGTGCGAACAAACCGTGCTACTGTTGTGCGAAGATCACACACCGTGTGGGACGACCGTTATAAGTGACAACAAGATTAATTTTTCTTATCCTTGTCCTAATCCTTTTTCAGTTATGGTGGCTCCCCCCCTCTAATCAAATAGATTAAAGTAGTCTTTTTTACAAATCATATTTTGAAACTCCAAATTAGATCAACCATATCTTGAATGTATTAAAATACCAAATGCACCATATAAATTTAAACTTGAACGAATTAGATTGACTTAACCTTTGTGAAATTACCTTTATGAGCAACATCTGTAATGTATACATATTGGTTTTAATTGTTGGAACCATCCCTCTGAAAATAGCATAATCTATACATATAATGCAAGTCACATATGTTCAAGCAATGGAATAACAGGAAAATAATGAATAAATTCCCATTCATACCATTTATCTCTACCTCATTTATATTTGAAGAGCCGAGGAAAGTTTTACGTACATAAATTTAATTGGAATCACATGTCCCCATGATTCATGGGAAGGAGGATTTATGAAATTTAAAAGTCAAAATAGTAATTAGTAAAATCAAGAATTAATCCAAATTCCATGTATGCTACACAATAAGGACAATTCCCAAACATGGAGACAAAATCAGATTAATAATGAAAACTATGTTAATCGCAAATAAAATGTCTAATGAGTTAGTATATAATAATTGAAAATAATTTCAATGCAAGGCATTCGTTTATTCTAATATCCAAAATTAAAATGGAAGGACAAACATGTTCATGTTAATTTTCATCTAAAATAATATTTATTATTATGTAAAATATAATTTAATGTATTTAGTATAATAAATACTATATATTTTATTTTTAACATCTACATAAAATATTTAAAAATAATGTAATATTTAAATATTGGGAAAAATTAAAACAAAAATCATAATTGTGTATGACTTGATTACCAAGTCTGATACCAATATGCTATGTGAACAAAATGTGCGGCGGTTGAGCAGCGTTAACAAACTGTGCGATTATTGTGCAAGGATCACACACCGTGCGGGACGACAGTTATAAGGGACAACAAGATTTATTTTTCTTATCCTTATTCTAATCCTCTTTCAATTATGGAGGCTCCACCCTCTAATCAAACAGATTAAAGTAGTATTTTTTACAAATCATATTTTTAAACTCCAAATGAGATCAACCTTTTCTTGAATGTTTTAAAATACCAAATGCACCATATAAATTTGAACTTAAATTAATTAGATTGACTTAAACCATGAAAAATCACCTTTGTGAGCAACATCTATAATGTAGGTATCTTTAAATATTTGGGAGTTTGTCTCGTAGTGGTTTTGTGTATTTTTACACTAGTGTAGTGTAATCAATTTCACCTTAATTTCTATATCCAGGATGTTAGACCTATGTATACGTATTGGGTTTAATTGTTGGAATCGTCCCACTGAAAATAGCATACTCAATACATATAATGCAAGTCACATATGAGCTAGCAATGGAATAATAGCAAAATAACGAATAAATTCCCATTCATACCTGTTGTCTCTACCTCATCAATAATTGAAGAGCCAAAAAAAGTTTTCCGTACATTAAAATAAAAGGAATTAAAGGTCCCCATGATTCATGGGAAGGAGGATTTATGAAATTTAATAATCAAAATAGTAATAAGTAAAATCAAGAATTAATCCAAATTCCATATTTTCTACACAATAAGTACAATTCCCAAACATGGAGAAAAAATTGGATTAATAATGAAAAATACTTTAATCGCAAAGAAAATGACTAATAAGTTAATATATAATAATTGAAAAAAATCAAAGGAGGTATTTTCTTATTCTAATATCTAAAATTAAAATGAAAGGACAAACCTGTTCATATTAAGTGTCTACTAAAATATTATTTGTTATTATGTAAAATATAATTTAATGTATTTAGTATAATAAATACTATATATTTTATTTTTAACATCTACATAAAATATTTAAAAATAATGTAATATTTAAATATTTGGTAAAATTCAAACAAAAATCAGAATTGTGTATGACTTGATTACCAAGTTTGAGACCACTGTGCTATGTGAACAAAATGTGCGGCGGTTGAGCAGTGCAAACAAACCACGCGATTGTTGTGCGAAGATCACACACTGTGCGGAATGACCGTTATAAGGGACAACAAGATTTATTTTTCTTATCCTTATTCTAATCCTCTTTCCATTATGGTGGCTCTACCCTCTAATCAAATAGATTAAAGTAGTCTTTTTTTAAAATCATATTTTGAAACTTCAAATGAGATCAACCCTATCTTGAATGTATTAAAATGGCAAGTGCACCATATAAACTTAAACTTAAATTAATTAGATTGACTTAAACCATGTAATATTACCTTTATGAGCAACCTCCGTAATGTTGGCATCTTTAAATTTTTGGGAGGTTTGTCTCTTAGAGGTATTCTGTACTTTTACATTGGTGTAGTGTAATCAATTTCATCTTAATTTCTATATCTCGGATGTTAGAGCAATGTATACGTATTGGTTTTAATTGTTGGAACCGTCCCACTGAAAATAGCGTAATCTATACATATAATGCACGTCACATATGTTCTAGCAATGGAATAATGGGAAAATAATGAATAAATTCTCATTCATACCTGTTGTCTCTACCTCATCAATATTTGAAGAACCAAAGAAAGTTTTACGTACATAAAATTAATTGGAATCACAGGTCCCCATGATTCTTGGGAAGGAGGATTTATGAAATTTAAAAATGAAAATAGTAATAAGTAAAATAAAGAACTACTCCAAATTCCATATATGCAACCCAATAAGTACAATTCCCAAACAGGGAGATAAAATCAGATTAATAATGAAAAATACGTTAATTTCTAAGAAAATGACTGATGAGTTAATATATAATAATTGAAAAAATTTCAATGCAAAGCATTCTCTTATTCTAATATCCAAAATTAAAATGGAAGGACAAACTTGTTCATATTAATTTTCTAGTAAAATATTATTTCTTATCATGTAAAATATAATTTAATCTATTTAGTATAATAAATAACATATGTTTTATTTTTAACATCTCTAGAAAATAATGTAATAATTAAATATTTGGTAAAATTCAAACAAAAATCATAATTGTGTAGGACTTGATTACCAAGTTTGAAACCACTGTGCTATGTGAACAATTATTGTGTGGCGGTTGGGCAATGCAAACAAAACATGCAATTCTTGTGCGAAGATCATACACCATGCAGGACGACCGATGAAATGGACAACAAGATATATTTTTCTTATCCATTTTCAAATCCATTTCAGTCTCTAATCTAACGGATCAAAGTAGTCTTTTTTACAAATCATATTTTTAAACTCCAAATGAGATCAACTGATGGAGATGCCAAGACGACTGATGGAGATGCCAAGACGACTACCACCATAAATGAAGACATTCCACGACTTGATCAAACATTTAAAGGATATGTTCGAGATCCTCTAAGTGACATGGCAGGACCTATGACTAGGTCAAGGACTAAGCTTAGGGATGCTGCTTTAAATGCTTTGATTGATCGCCTTTATGATGAAGAATTGAAGAAGGAGTCACCATCGACATCTTGGATTCATTATTCAAGATTGTCGACGAACTGAAGACATCATGAAGAACACTATACTCTTTTTTCCCACTGGGTTTTTAATGAGGTAGTGTGATCACTGTAAATTAATGTCATTTTGGGTTTATTGGACTAATAGCTCGGCCATGTGGGCTTTGAAGAGCTGAATTTCGAAAATACAGTCCATTAAGGTTTAGTATATTCAGTTTTATTCTGATTAGAATTATATTTGGTAAGATTAGATAAGGTAATATTCTTCAAGGTTACTTCTTGAAGAATTCAACCTGATTACCTTAGATTACCATTTATTTTAGGTATTTTAGTTAGATATGGTTTTAGCTTCTTAAAGCTGCCATAAGTCGATTCCGTTTCCATTTGTGATTAGGGTTTGAGGCAAGATTGTAACCCTATAAAAGGGGAGGCCTTATGGACGAATTTTACAACCTTTCATCAATCAAATATACAACCTTTTGAGTTCATACTCTTTGCTTGCGAGCTATTCCATTGTTGCTTAACCCCGAGGGCTAGTTAAGTATCAATAAACCTTGTGATCTGATCCTGAGGGCTAGTTAGAGAGCAAGTCGAAGTTAGGCGTACCCCGAGGGCTAGACTCCTGAATTTCGTGCGAGATAGTGCGGGTTTGCAGATCCCTTCACTAGATCAAAGTTATCAATTCCGCAAATCGTGAGTCTTCGCAAGGAGATTCATATCAGTTGGTATCAGAGCAAAGCGAAGGATCGACTGAGGCCGAAAAAAAAAACAAAAAAAAAAGGGTTTCGAGTTTTGCATTAATTTATTTTCGAATTTATATATATATACTCTTTCGTGTCGTGTTTTAACTGTGTTTGTTTGATCTTTCTTACCAGGAGGATCGAATCTAGAGTCGAAGGACGTTGAAGGGTCTGAGAGTTAGAATACTTCGGTATTACTATCCGCCTTCACCTTCATCAATCGAGTCAGGAGGACGTTGAAGGGTCTGAGCGTTAACAAGTATTATCCGCCTTCACCTCCCGGTCAGTTTCGTAGTTTTAAGTAGCTTAAACAGTTTATGTGCTTGTGATATTTTCGTCAACTCTTCTGAAAATTATTGCATGCTCATAATCCTATTTGTTTTCTTTATCGTTCTTTGATTCCATGATCTAGAATTGTTCTTTGATTCTTGATTACACCTTATTCAAAAAAAAAAAAAAATAGAGTCTTGTGTCGTTTTCCATATATATAGTGTCATATTCTTGATCCTTACGATCTTGAATACCTCGAAGTTCATTTGAATCAAGAGGAAGTTGTCGCAGTTTTCTTATTCTAAGTTTTATATAGGCGATTCTTGTTCCAAAAATTTTCGAAAATCAAAAACAAAAGGTAGCAGATTTTAGGTTTCAAAATCGGAATTTAGGATTTGAAATCTGAAATTTGGGGCAGATTTGCAATTTTCAAAAGATTGGGGGCAGATTTGCAATTTCTGAAAATTTTGGTAATTGTGGCCGAAATTTTTCTTGGAGAATAAAATTCTATTTGTGAGTTTTATAGTACAAAAAAAAAGGAAAAAAAAAACGAATTGTGGCTGAAAAAAAAAAAGGAAAGAAAAAGGAATCCGGTTTGAAAAAGGAAAAGAAAAGTCAAAATCCGGAAGAGAAAAAAAAGGAAATAAAAGCCAATTGTGAGAGGGGTTTGGATCTGAATTTTTTTTATTTGGGGGACAAGTAAGTCATTAAAATCCTTTTCCACAAGTGATTTGGATTTAAATTCCTATTCCAATTTATTCTTGAATTTTCGGAACCTATTTGTAGCCTATATAAAGCAATCTTGTTTTGGTCATAATTCATTCAATACAGCTCCGATTTGTGCCATTCAAATTGTGTTTTGTTCCTTATTCTTTGTAGAATTTGGAATTCCAGATCGTAGCGCCAAATTTTGAGTCTATATATTTTAAAATTTCGAAATAAATTCTGCAGTACTCATCTCCATAGTTTGCTTTGAATTGCGGTGAATTGCTCAGTTGCCCTCGCATTAGCCTTCGCCTTGTGAGTTGTGAGTGTTATACACTTGGTGAGTGACCTTACTAAACAAAGGGAAGGGGGGCAATTTTTTACCTAACCGTTTGATTTTCTTAGCAGTTAGCGAAGATGGGGGACGAAAATCCATTCGTCCCGCCTTTTGTTAGCAATCCTAACAATTTGCCATTGAAGAACACCTCTAATGGCGGGCGTGGTAGTCATCCACGTGAAGAGGCTCCAAATAGTTGGGAGCGACATCGAATTAATCCAAATGAAGCCAATGATCCCGATCGGTTTGCTGTCGCAATAAATGCACTTATGAGTGAGGTGCAACGGTTGGCGAGAAAAGTTGACAGCATGGCACCGCCTTCACCTACATCATCGGTCAAGAGGGAAGACACCAAGAAATATGTCCATCAATTTAATGGTTCTGGAAGTTCAAATGATTATTCTGATGATGGTTCAGAAAGGCAATCACACCGAGGGTCTTCTAGAAGGCATCGCCCCAGTAAACCTCATTCCCGAAGGAGAGTGAAGATTAATTCAGGATCTGATTCAGGTTCTGATGAAGCTCGAGATATCAAGGGTTTAAAATATGACATCCCTCGATTTGATGGTCAGCACAATCCAGTGAAGTATCTTGATTGGGAGCGACAGATTGAGAATCTGTTTGATCTCAACAATTATCGGGAGAAGGAGAAAGTCAAAGTGGCACAGTATTCTTTCACTCATTATGCGGCTGAGTGGTGGAAAAATAAAAAGGAGTCGCGATATCTTTCCGGAAAGAAACCTATCTCCACATGGGAGAGACTGAGATCCGAGCTTCGCGAATATCATGTTCCGCCTACTTACTTGATGGAACAACATTCTTATCTATCCAACATGAAGCAAGGAAATCGCACAGTTGATGAATACTGGCAAGATCTTGAGTTGACCATGAGAAGGGTTGGAATGAAAGAAGATGACGCATTCATAAAAAATCGTTTCATTGAAGGCTTGCGTGAAAACCTTCAAATGCCAGTTAAGCTCCAACATCACATATCTATGAATGATTTATTGGTGAAAGCAAGGTTAGTTGAGAGTACCCTGCGACCAAGGAGGCCACAGCCTAGTTTTCCAAGTCAACGACCAAGGTTTGACTACGAAAACCCTAGTTATGGCCGCAATAAGGGCCCGCCCATGGGAGGAAGAGGATCAGTTCAGACTTATTCAAATCCAACTTATAATCCTACTGAGAGGAGGGCGGCACCACCAACCCAACAGGTTTCAAAAATTCCAGGTAAGTCTTCTACTTCTTCATCACATTCAGTTTCTGTTAACTCTCCTACTTGTTTTCATTGTAAAGAAAGAGGACATGTCCGTAATAACTGTCCGCATGCACGAGTACTAACAACACTTGAGGAAGAAGATGAAGAAGATGAATATGCTGATATGCCACCATTGTGTGAAAGTGGTGAAGAACAGGTAGATGAAGAGATCATCATAAATGATCATGGTGAACAGGGTCCAGAAACACAAGGTAACTTCGTGTCATTAAGAGTTCTCAACTCTCAAATGGCTGAGACACAGGTACAAAGGATTAACATTTTTCATACTCGTTGCCTTGTGAAAGATAAGAATTGTTTACTGATTATTGATGGTGGTTCTTGTGCTAATACTGTGTCCAATCTTCTTGTTAAATCATTGTCGTTGCCTGTGACTACTCATCCATCACCATATAAACTTATTTGGTTAAATGGTAGTGGTGAAATTAAGGTTAGCAAACAATGCATGATTAACTTTAAGATTGGAAAATACCATGATTCTATCTTATGTGATGTTATACCTATGGAAGCTAGTCATATTTTGCTAGGGAGACCTTGGCAGTTTGATCGTAAATCCATGCATGATGGTTACACTAACAAAATTTCTGTGATTAAGGATAGAACAAGGTATACTTTGGTTCCATTATCTCCAGTGGAAGTTTTAGAGGCACAGAGACGCATGAGAGTCGATAAAGAGAAGTTTGCGACTGATGTGCAAATGGCCGACCAAAAGCCTAGCCAGGGCTTGAAGGAGATCGGCCACAAGGTGAAGAATGGAGGCAAAAACCTTGATAATTTCGACCAAATATCAAGGGAGACCGTCCTAGGTAAGCCAGGTAAGTCTGCGAATGATTATGTTAAGTCGCGTAAAATCCTATCTTCACATCTTAGTCCTTTGCCATCAATTTACATGATGAGACATGAACTTCCTAATGATTCTGGTAGATTGTTTTATGCATCAATTAGGGATGTGAATCGTGCATTTGCTAATCATTCTTATGTGCTTATCATGCATTTTAAAGAGAGCTATTTTGCTAGTGATGATATTCCTATAAATGTTCCTCCACGGTTTGCTCAGATGTTACAGGAATTTGAGGATGTCTTTCCAGAAGCCTTACCCACGGGTTTACCACCTTTGCGAGGTATTGAACACCAAATTGACTTGATTCCGGGTTCGGTTATCCCAAATCGCCCGGCGTATAAAGCAAACCCTGAGGAGACAAAGGAACTACAACGACAAGTCGAGGAGTTACTTAAAAAAGGGTATGTGCGGGAATCCCTATCTCCTTGTGCCGTGCCTGTCATTTTAGTTCCTAAGAAAGATAAAACTTGGCGTATGTGCATTGATTGTCGTGCTATTAACAAGATTACCATTAAGTATCGCCATCCTATCCCTAGGTTAGATGATATGCTTGAAGATTTGCATGGATCTGTGATTTATACTAAAATTGATTTGACTCAGGGTTATCATCAGATTCGAATTAATGAGGGAGATGAATGGAAAACTGCATTTAAGACTAAGTTTGGGTTGTATGAATGGATCGTTATGCCTTTCGGTTTAACTAATGCACCTAGTACTTTTATGCGGTTGATGAATCATGTCTTAAGAATGTTTATTGGTTGGTTTGTTGTGGTCTATTTTGATGACATATTGATTTTTTCTAAGTCGACTGATGAACATATTGAGCATGTTAAAATGGTTCTTGTTGCACTCCGTGAGTCTTGTTTATATGCGAACATTAAGAAGTGCACATTTTGCGCTTCGGAAGTGGTGTTTCTCGGTTTTGTGGTCTCTAAAGAGGGCATAAAAGTTGATGAAACCAAAATTGAGGCCATTAAGACCTGGCCGAGACCTACTAATGCAAACCAGGTCCATTCTTTTCATGGTTTAGCTAGTTTTTATAGACGGTTTGTGCGTGATTTCTCATCTATTGCTGCACCTCTAAATGAACTAGTTAAAAAGGATGTGAAATTTGTTTGGACTGATAGTCAAGAGAATGCATTTAATGAATTGAAAGTACGATTATGCAATGCTCCTGTTCTTGCTTTACCTGATTTTAATGGTACTTTTGAGATTCATTGTGATGCTTCTGGTGTTGGTATTGGTGCTGTTTTGATGCAAGAGAATCGACCTATAGCTTACTTTAGTGAGAAGTTAAAGGGCGGTGCTCTAAACTATCCTGTGTATGATAAAGAATTTTATGCAATTGTGCGTACATTAGAAACTTGGCAACATTATTTATTGCATAAAGAATTTGTCATTCATAGTGATCATGAATCCTTGAAATACTTGAAGAGTCAGATGAAGTTGAATAAGCGTCATGCTAAATGGTCTAGTTTCATTGAATCTTTTCCTTATGTGTTGCGTTACAAAAAGGGTAAAGAAAATGTTGTTGCTGATGCTTTGAGTCGTAGACATGTTTTACTTACACGTTTGGAATGCATTATGCTAGGGTTTTCATTCGTGCGAGATTTATATGCGACCGATTCTGATTTTTCATCTATTTATGCTGCATGCGAAAATGGTGCTTATGAGAAGTTTTTTCGGCATGATGGTTTCTTGTTTATGAATAATAGGTTATGTATTCCTCAATGTTCTATGCGTGAATT
This sequence comes from Rubia yunnanensis, assembly GCA_037428765.1. Taxonomy (NCBI): domain Eukaryota; kingdom Viridiplantae; phylum Streptophyta; class Magnoliopsida; order Gentianales; family Rubiaceae; genus Rubia; species Rubia yunnanensis. The sequence continues at coordinate 39,932,411 of CM075061.1, read as the reverse complement.
ACTTGTTAGAGAAGCTCATTCAGGTGGGTTAATGGGACATTTTGGTGCTTTTAAAACTTATAATTTGTTGCGAGAACACTTCTATTGGCCGAAAATGGCACTTGCTATTGACAGGGTTTGTAGGAATTGTCTTGATTGCTTGAAGGCTAAGTCTAAAACTAAGCCTCATGGTCTTTATACTCCATTGCCTGTTCCTACACATCCTTGGGTTGATATTTCCATGGATTTTATCCTAGGTTTGCCACGATCTCTGTCAGGTAATGATTCTATCTTTGTGGTTGTGGATAGATTTTCGAAAATGGCACACTTTATTCCTTGTAGGAAGACAGATGATGCAAAGCATGTTGCGGATCTATTTTTGAAGGAAGTAGTTCGGTTACATGGAATTCCTGCATCTATTGTCTCTGATCGCGATGTTAAATTTTTATCCTACTTTTGGAATACCTTGTGGCGCAAGTTAGGGACAAAGTTGTTGTTTTCGACTGCCAGTCATCCTCAAACTGATGGACAAACAGAAGTGACCAATCGAACCCTAGGGGCTCTCCTGCGTGCACTAGTTCAGAAGAACTTAAAGAATTGGGAAAAATGCATTCCGATTGCAGAGTTTGCTTACAATCGCATTATTCATTCTACTACTTCTTTATCTCCATTTGAAATTGTTTATGGTTTTCTACCTATTACACCTCTTGATCTACTTCCTTTGAATTTTAAACAGGTTAAAAACCTTGATGGAGAACAGAAAGCTGATTTTGTGAAGAAAATCCATGAGAAGGTGCGCATGAGAATTGAACGGACAAATGCACAGAATGCTGATAAAGCTAATCAAAGCCGCAAGTTGATGAGGTTCAACGTGGGAGATTATGTTTGGGTTCATCTGCGGAAAGAGAGGTTTCCAAATGCTCGGAAATCTAAGTTGAGTCCACGTGGAGATGGTCCTTTTAGAGTGTTGGCTCGTGTGAACGACAATGCTTACAAGATTGAGTTACCAGATCATTATGGTGTTAGTGCGACCTTCAATGTTGCTGATTTATCTCCGTTTACATTTGAAGACGATTCAGTTTCGAGGGCGAAACCTTTCGACCATGGAGGGAATGATGGAGATGCCAAGACGACTGATGGAGATGCCAAGACGACTACCACCATAAATGAAGACATTCCACGACTTGATCAAACATTTAAAGGATATGTTCGAGATCCTCTAAGTGACATGGCAGGACCTATGACTAGGTCAAGGACTAAGCTTAGGGATGCTGCTTTAAATGCTTTGATTGATCGCCTTTATGATGAGGAATTGAAGAAGGAGTCACCATCGACATCTTGGATTCATTATTCAAGATTGTCGACGAACTGAAGACATCATGAAGAACACTATACTCTTTTTTCCCACTGGGTTTTTAATGAGGTAGTGTGATCACTGTAAATTAATGTCATTTTGGGTTTATTGGACTAATAGCTCGGCCATGTGGGCTTTGAAGAGCTGAATTTCGAAAATACAGTCCATTAAGGTTTAGTATATTCAGTTTTATTCTGATTAGAATTATATTTGGTAAGATTAGATAAGGTAATATTCTTCAAGGTTACTTCTTGAAGAATTCAACCTGATTACCTTAGATTACCATTTATTTTAGGTATTTTAGTTAGATATGGTTTTAGCTTCTTAAAGCTGCCATAAGTCGATTCCGTTTCCATTTGTGATTAGGGTTTGAGGCAAGATTGTAACCCCATAAAAGGGGAGGCCTTATGGACGAATTTTACAACCTTTCATCAATCAAATATACAAACTTTTGAGTTCATACTCTTTGCTTGCGAGCTATTCCATTGTTGCTTAACCCCGAGGGCTAGTTAAGTATCAATAAACCTTGTGATCTGATCCTGAGGGCTAGTTAGAGAGCAAGTCGAAGTTAGGCGTACCCCGAGGGCTAGACTCCTGAATTTCGTGCGAGATAGTGCGGGTTTGCAGATCCCTTCACTAGATCAAAGTTATCAATTCCGCAAATCGTGAGTCTTCGCAAGGAGATTCATATCATCAACCCTATCTTGAAATTTTAAAATACCAAATGCACCACATAAACTTAAACTTAAATTAATTAGATTGACTTAAACCATGTAATATTACCTTTATGAGCAACCTCCGTAATGTTGGCATATTTAAATTTTTGGGAGGTTTGTCTCTTAGAGGTTTTGTGTACTTTTACATTGGTGTAGTGTAATCAATTTCATCTTAATTTCTATATCTCGGATGTTAGAGCAATGTATACATATTGGTTTTAATTGTTGGAACCGTCCCACTGAAAATAGCGTAATCTATACATATAATGCAAGTCACATATGTTCTAGCAATGGAATAATAGAAAAATAATTAATAAATTTCCATTCATACCTGTTGTCTCTACCTCATCAATGTTTGAAGAGCCAAAGAATGTTTTACGTACATAAAATTAATTGGAATCACAGGTCCCCATGATTCATGGGAAGGAGGATTTATGAAATTTAAAAATGAAAATAGTAATAAGTAAAATCAAGAACTAGTCCAAATTCCATATATGCTACCCAATAAGTACAATTCCCAAACATGGAGATAAAATCAGATTAATAAAGAAATATACGTTAATTGCTAAGAAAATGACTGATGAGTTAATATACAATAATTGAAAAAATTTCAATGCAAAGAATTCTCTTATTCTAATATCCAAAATTAAAATGGAAGGACAAACTTGTTTTTATTAATTTTCTACTAAAATATTATTTCTTATAATGTAAAATATAATTTAATCTATTTAGTATAATAAATAGTATATATTTTATTTTTAACATCTCTACAAAATATTTAAAAATAATGTAATATTTAAATACTTCGTAAAATTCAAACAAAAATCATAATTGTGTATGACTTGATTACCAAGTCTGAAACCACTGTGCTATGTGAACAAAAATGTGGTGGTTGAGCAATGCAAACAAACCATACGATTGTTGTGCGATGATCACACACCGTGCAGGACGACCGATGAAAGGGACAACACGATATATTTTTCTTATCCATTTTCAAATCCATTTCAGTCTCTAATCTAATGGATCAAAGTTGTCTTTTTTACAAATCATATTTTAAACTCCAAATGAGATCAACCCTATCTTGAAATTTTAAAATACCAAATGCACCACATAAACTTAAACTTAAATTAATTAGATTGACTTAAACCATGTAATATTACCTTTATGAGCAACCTCCGTAATGTTGGCATCTTTAAAGTTTTGGGAGGTTTGTCTCTTAGAGGTTTTGTGTATTTTTACATTGGTGTAGTGTAATCAATTTCATCTTAATTTCTATATCTCGGATGTTAGAGCAATGTATACATATTGGTTTTAATTGTTGGAACCGTCCCACTGAAAATAGCGTAATCTATACATATAATGCAAGTCACATATGTTCTAGCAATGGAATAATAGGAAAATAATGAATAAATTCCCATTCATACCTGTTGTCTCTACCACATCAATATTTGAAGAGCCAAAGAAAGTTTTACGTACATAAAATTAATTGGAATCACAGGTCCCCATGATTCATGTGAAGGAGGATTTATGAAATTTAAAAATGAAAATAGTAATAAGTAAAATCAAGAACTAATCCAAATTCCATATATGCTACCCAATAAGTACAATTCCCAAACATGGAGATAAAATCAGATTAATAGTGGAATATACGTTAATTGCTAAGAAAATGACTGATGAGTTAATATATAATAATTGAAAAAATTTCAATGCAAAGCATTCTCTTATTCTAAAATCCAAAATTAAAATGGAAGGACAAACTTGTTCATATTAATTTTCTAGTAAAATATTATTTCTTATCATGTAAAATATAATTTAATCTATTTAGTATAATAAATAACATATGTTTTATTTTTAACATCTCCAGAAAATAATGTAATAATTAAATATTTGGTAAAATTCAAACAAAAATCATAATTGTGTAGGACTTGATTACCAAGTCTGAAACCACTGTGCTATGTGAACAATTATTGTGTGGAGGTTGAGCAATGCAAACAAACCATGCATTTCTTGTGCGAAGATCATACACCATGCAGGACGACCGATGAAAGGGACAACAAGATATATTTTTCTTATCCATTTTCAAATCCATTTCAGTCTCTAATCTAACGGATCAAAGTAGTCTTTTTTACAAATCATATTTTTAAACTCCAAATGAGATCAACCCTATCTTGAAATTTTAAAATACCAAATGCACCACATAAACTTAAACTTAAATTAATTAGATTGACTTAAACCATGTAATATTACCTTTATGAGCAACCTCCGTAATGTTGCCATCTTTAAATTTTTGGTAGGTTTGTCTCTTAGAGGTTTTGTGTACTTTTACATTGGTGTAGTGTAATCAATTTAATCTTAATTTCTATATCTCGGATGTTAGAGCAATGTATACATATTGGTTTTAATTGTTGGAACCGTCCCACCGAAAATAGCGTAATCTATACATATAATGCATGTCACATATGTTCTAGCAATGGAATAATAGGAAAATAATGAATAAATTCCCATTCATACCTGTTGTCTCTACCATATAATGCAAGTCACATTTGTAATCCGCTAACGATTTGCAGTTTTTTTTCTTTTCATTCCTTGGAAGCAACTAATGGGGACTCACGAGCCTAGTACTCACTACTGTATATTTTCACTTAGCTACTGCTTCAAAAAAAAAAGTCTCTACCACATCAATATTTGAAGAGCCAAAGAAAGTTTTACGTACATAAAATTAATTGGAATCACAGGTCCCCATGATTCATGTGAAGGAGGATTTATGAAATTTAAAAATGAAAATAGTAATAAGTAAAATCAAGAACTAATCCAAATTCCATATATGCTACCCAATAAGTACAATTCCCAAACATGGAGATAAAATCAGATTAATAATGGAATATACGTTAATTGCTAAGAAAATGACTGATGAGTTAATATATAATAATTGAAAAAATTTCAATGCAAAGCATTCTCTTATTCTAATATCCAAAATTAAAATGGAAGGACAAACTTGTTCTTATTAATTTTCTACTAAAATATTATTTCTTATCATGTAAAATATAATTTAATCTATTTAGTATAATAAATACTATATATTTTATTTTTAATATCTCTATAAAATATTTTAAAATAATGTAATATTTAAATATTTGGTAAAATTCCAACAAAAATTGTAATTGTGTAGGACTTGATTACGAAGTCTGAAACCACTGTGCTATGTGAACAAAATGTGCGGCGGTTGAGGAATGCAAACAAACCATGCGATTGTTGTGCGAAGATCACACACCGTGCAGGACGGACGATGAAAGGGACAACAAGATATGTTTTTCTTATCCATTTTCAAATCCATTTCAGTCTCTAATCTAATGGATCAAAGTAGTCATTTTTACAAATCATATTTTGAAACTCCAAATGAGATCCACCCTATCTTGAATTTTTAAAATACCAAATGCACCATATAAACTTAAACTTAAATTAATTAGATTGACTTACACCATGTAATATTACCTTTATGAGCAACCTCCGTAATGTTGGCATCTTTAAATTTCTGGGAGGTTTGTCTCGTAGAGGTTTTATGTACTTTTACATTAGTGTAGTGTAATCAATTTCATCTTAATTTCTATATCTAGGATGTTAGAGCAATGTATACATATTGGTTTTAATTGTTGGAATCGTCTCACTGAAAATAGCATAATCTATATATATAATGCAAGTCATATATGTTCTAGCAATGGAATAATAAGAAAATAATGAATAAATTCCCATTCATACCTATTGTCTCTACCTCATCAATATTTGAAGAGCCAAAGAAAGTTTTACGTACATAAAATTAATCGGAATCACAGGTCCCCACGATTCATGGGAAGGGGGATTTATGAAATTTAAAAATAAAAATAGTAATTAGTAAACTTAAGAATTGATCCAAATTCCATATGCTACACAATAAGTACAATTCCCAAACATGGAGATAAAATTGGATTAATAATGAAAAATACGTTAATCGCAAAGAAAATGACTAATGAGTTAATATAAAATAATTGAAAATTTTTATTTGCAAGGCATTCTCTTATTCTAATATCCAAAATTAAAATGGAAGGACAAACCTGTTCATCTTAAGTGTCTACTAAAATATTATTTGTTATTATGTTATATATAATTTACTTTATATAGTATAATAAATACTATATATTTAATTTTTATCATCAACATAAAATATTTAAATATAATGTAATATTTAAATATCTGGTAAAATTCAAACCAAAATCATAAGTGCGTATGACTTGATTACCAAGTCTGACAGCATTGTGCTATTTGAACAAAATGTGCAGCGGTTGAGCAGTGCAAACAAGCCGTGTGATTGTTGTGCGAAGATCACACACCGTGCGGGACGACCGTTATAACTGACAACAAGATTAATTTTTCTTATCCTTGACCTAATCCTTTTTCAGTTATGGTGGCTCCCCCCTCTAATCAAACAGATTAAAGTAGTCCTTTTTAAAAATCGTATTTTGAAACTCCAAATGAGATCAACCATATCTTGAATGTATGAAAATACCAAATGCACCATATAAATTTAAACTTGAATCAATTAGATTGATTTAAACCATGTGAAATTACCTCTATGAGCAACCTCTGTAATGTATACATATTGTTTTTAATTGTTGGAACCATCCCACTAAAAATAGCATAATATATACATATAATGCAAGTCACATATGTTCTAGCAATGGAATAATAGGAAAATAATGAATAAATTCTCATTCATACCTATTGTCTCTACCTCATTTATATTTGAATAGCCAAGGAAAGTTTTACGTACATAAATTTAATTGGAATCACAGGTCCCCATGATTCATGGGAATGAGGATTTATGAAATTTAAAAGTCAAAATAGAAATTAGTAAAATCAAGAATTAATCCAAATTCCATATACGCTACACAATAAGGACAATTCCCAAACCTGGAGATAAAATCAGATTAATAATGAAAAATATGTTAATAGCAAAGAAAATGACTAATGAGTTAATATATAATAATTGAAAACAATTTCAATGCATGGCATTTTTTTTTTAATGAGAACACCCGAGGGTGAGGGTTATTTTATTATAGGTACCCCAAGCCTTGATTTCGAATGATCGAATATACAATTAGAGATGGGATGTGAAACAACATGGTTGTTTCCAAAAGACCTAACAGTGTTTGCTAATATAGTGAAATATAACTATCCTAAGTGAAAGGATAGGTGTTGAAGTTGCGATCCAAAACAAGAGGATCTCCACCCCTCGTGTTAATCCTCTGTGATGGCCAGGCAACTTCAATCGCAAGATAAAATCTTCTCATGTATGCTGAGCTTTGTAGCTTTGTAGTTGAGCCTATATGGGAAGGATTCCCACTTCATGATGTGTGCAAAATCCGTTGCAGCTTCCATAGCTACTCCAGCAGCAGAAAAACAGCAAGGGAGCATCCAGGTTAAGACAAGTATCAGCAATATGAGCTTGTGCATTCTCCTCCTCATAGTAGTGTAGAGTTCTCTTGTTCTGCAAAGACAAGACAAGAAGGCATTCAGCAGCATCACATTCTATAACCTAGGAGTTTTAGCAACTCGAATATGAGGAAAACAGGCTCTATCCATATCTATAAGCCCTTGAATTCGAGGTGTAACATTAGTCATATCCAGCCCTTGGTTCAAATCAAAGTGATGTTTAGCTATGGCATGAGCTACCGTGTTGCACTCCCTAAAAGTGTGAATCAGTTGAGCACTACCAAGCAAAGATTTCACTTTGTACACCTTATCAAAAAGTTGCCATTGTGCCTCATATGGATTCAGAATCATATCCACAGCAAGCTTACAATCTGATTCCACCATTATGTAACCGTTCAGATGGTGACAGAATTCAGAAGCAAATAATATTGCTTCAATTTCGGCATGTAGTGGGGATGAGGATGTTATTTCTGCCGAACTAATTCTAACCGGTAAGCCTAGACAATTCCTAGCTATAAGACCTACAGTGGCTTTGTTAGAGCACCAGGCTGCATCTACATTTATTTTTATAGACCCATGTTTAGGTCTTTCCCAGCAAATAATCCTTAAATTTGGCTTAGGGGGAGGCCTTAGCAGTGGAGTGAGATGGTGAAAATAATGTGGTACTGATATTTTAGATAACATTGTTGGAGGACAACCACTAACTGTCAATTTAATCAAATTCTCCACCTCAGTACAGATAGCATTCATGGATAGAGGGTTGTGGTCATATAGATAGTTGTTTCTAGCTTTCCATAGACCCCAGCATATCACAGATGGGAGAAACATGCAATATATTTGGTAAAACTTAGTTAAATCATGACAATCCCAAAACAGATAGAATCTTTGAGGAATGGAATGTGATGTATTAAGGTTAAAAGGTAGTGAATGAGTCAGCTTCAACCAAACTGAGTGTGCCAAGGGACATGAGATAAAGTAATGTTGGATAGAATCAGAATGACAACAAGCCGGGCACTTTGAAGCTAGGCTGTAACCACATGTAATAAGAACATCATCAAAGGGCAGAAAAGCATGTAAGAGTTTCCAGATAAAGATTGAGATCTTTTTTAGTACCAGTGGATTCCATAAGAACTTAGAGACCGGAGAGGTACCTGTTGGTAGAACTAGAGCTCTATATGCCGACTTAAATGTAAATTTACCCGATGTTTCTGGCTCCCAGATGATTCTATCCTCCCTATCCTCAGTGAGAGCAGCCTCCTGAAGAAAAAGCACAGTGTCATGTTCAAGAAAAGATGCAATTTGGTTCAGAATTACATTTCTGTTGCTAATGAAATCAGCCACAGATATGTCATCCATTGTAGAGGTAATGTACTCAGGGATTTTAGAAAGGAGAGGTCCATGCGGACACCATTTAGCATTAAGAAAATTACATCTCCCATTCCCATGAATAATTGAGGAATTGTTAACAGCAAATTCATTAATGTGACAAATTCTCCTCCAAGTAACAGATTTCCTGTAAGATGGTGGTAGAGACCAAAGAAGTTTAGACCACAATGAAGTTCCCAATTGGCTCTTCCACCATAGTTTGGCAGAACAAGAATCAATAATAGCTTGAACTGATCTAAAGCCCAAACCATCTCTATTAGTGGGTATGGCAATGTTAGCCCATTTCCTCCAAATCTTATTTTGTTTACCTTCAGTCTTACCCCAGAAAAATTGAGCCAGTTTTTTTTCAAAAGATTTAATTACAGCTTTTGGGGGATTTGAGACCATCCAAGTGTGCTGAGGAATAGAATACAAAACTGATTTGATGAGGATCATTTTCCCACCTGAGCTTAACCAGCAGTTTTTCCAATTTTGTAACTTAGCATCAACATTGGCCAGCAGTGGGAAAAAATATCTGTTCAGAGTTCTTCCTTTAAAAATAGGGCAACCTAAGTATTTGAATGGAAAAGACCCTTTTTTCATTTTTAAAATTGCTTTAACCTGAGCCTTTCTAGCAGCAGTAGCCCTTTAACTTAAATAAAAGTCTGATTTCTCAAAATTGAACTTTTGACCTGAGCAGTGTTCAAAGACTTCAAGAAAGGCCTTTATCTTAATTAAGTTAGATTTAGAAGCTTGCATAAATATTATGGTATCATCCGCATACATCAAATGGGAAACCACAGGAATAGAACCAGGAATCTGATATGAGGACAGACATTTATTCACAAAGATAAAGGTCAAACTCCTAGAGAATGCCTCTGAGAATAGATTAAAAAGAGAGGGGGATAGAGGGTCACCTTGTTTGATTCCTCTTGTTGCACTGAAAAATCCAACTGGATTACCATTGATAATGACTGAAAAATAGGCTTGAGACAAATTGTTCATTAAAGCTGTTAAAAAATTCCCATTAAAACTAAACTTAGATAAAATCTGTTTGAGAAAACTCCATCTAACCCTATCAAAAGCTTTCCTCAGATCAAGCTTAAGGATGCAGTTAGGAATTCTTTGTTTCTTATCCAAAAATCTAATCATCTCTTGTAAATATAGAATGTTATCAGATATATCCCTATGCTTCATGAATGCTGTTTGGTTCAAGGATATCAGATTCTCCATATGTGGCTTCAATCTCTCCAGAAGAACTTTAGAACAAATCTTATTCAGCACATTTGATAGACTAATTGGTCTAAAGTCATCAAAAGAAGTTGGGGTTGGTTTTTTTGGAATTAAAGAAATCCAGGTGCTAGAAATCCCCCTTGGTATCTCAGCACCAGCTCAATGCATGGCATTTGTTTATTCTAATATCTAAAATTAAAATGGAAGGACAAACATGTTCATATTAATTTTCATCTAAAATAATATTTAATATTATGTAAAATATAATTTAATGTATTTAGTATAATAAATACTATATTTTTATTTTTAACATCTACATAAAATATTTTAAAATAATGTAATATTTAAATATTTGGTAAATTAAAACAAATATCATAATTGTGTATTACTTGATTACCAAGTCTGATACCACTATGCAGTGCAAACAAACTGTGCGATTATTGTGCTAGGATCACACACCGTGCGGGACGACCGTTATAAGGGACAACAAGATTTATTTTTCTTATCCTTATTCTAATCCTCTTTCAATTATAGAGGCTCCACCCTCTAATCAAACAGATTAAAGTAGTCTTTTTTAAAAATCATATTTTGAAACTCCAAATGAGATCAACCATATCTTGAATGTTTTAAAATACCAAATGCACCATATAAATGTGAACTTAATTTAATTAGATTGAATTAAACCATGTAAAATCACCTTTATGAGCAACATCCATAATGTAGGTATCTTTAAATATTTGGGAGTTTGTCTCGTAGAGGTTTTGTGTATTTTTACACTGGTGTAGTGTAATCAATTTCACCTTAATTTCTATAACCAGGATGTTAGAGCAATGTATACGTATTGGTTTTAATTGTTGGAATCGTCCCATTGAAAATAGCATACTCAATACATATAATGCAAGTCACATATGAGCTAGCAATGGAATAATAGCAAAATAACGAATAAATTCCCATTCATACTTGCTTTCTCTACCTCATCAATAATAGAAGAGCCAAAAAAAGTTTTATGTACATTAAATTAAATGGAATTAAAGGTCCCCACGATTCATGGGAAGGAGGATTTATGAAATTTTAAAATGAAAATAGTAATAAGTAAAATAAGGAATTAATCCAAATTCCATATTTTCTACACAATATGTACAATTCCCAAACATGGAGAAAAAATTGGATTAATAATGAAAAATACTTTAATCGCAAAGAAAATGACTAATGAGTTAATATATAATAATTGAAAAAAATCAATGCAAGGCATTCGATTATTCTAATATCCAAAATTAAAATGGAAGGACAAACCTGTTCATATTAAGTGTCTACTTAAATATTATTTGTTATTATGTAAAATATAATTTAATGTATTTAGTATAATAAATACCATATATTTTATTTTTAACATCTACATAAAATATTTAAAAATAATGTAATATTTAAATATTTGGTAAAATTCAAACAAAAATCAGAATTGTGTATGACTTGATTACCAAGTCTGAGACCACTGTGCTATGTGAACAAAATGTGCGGCGGTTGAGCAGTGCAAACAAACCATGCGATTGTTGTGCGAAGATCACACTGTGCGGAACGACCGTTATAAGGGACAACAAGATTTATTTTTCTTATCCTTATTCGAATCCTCTTTCAATTATGGTGGCTCTACCCACTAATCAAACGGATTAAAGTAGTCTTTTTTAAAAATCATATTTTGAAACTTCAAATGAGATCAATCCTATCTTGAATGTATTAAAATGGTAAATGCACCATATAAATTAAAACTTGAATTAATTAGATTGACTTAAACCATGTAAAATTACCTTTATGGGCAACCTCCATAATGTTGGCATCTTTAATTTTTTGGGAGGTTTGTCTCTTATAAGTTTTGTGTACTTTTACATTGGTATAGTGTAATCGATTTCATCTTAATTTCTATATCTCGGATGTTAGAGCAATGTATACATATTGGTTTTAATTGTTGGAACCGTCCCACTGAAAATAGTATAATCTATACATATAATGCAAGTCACATATGATCTAGCAATGGAATAATGGGGAAATAATGAATAAATTCCCATTCATACCTGTTGTCTCTACCTCATCAATATTTGAAGAGCCAAAGAAAGTTTTACGTATATAAAATTAATTGGAATCACAGGTCCCCATGATTCATGGGAAGGAGGATTTATGAAATATAAAAGTGAAAATAGTAATTAGTAAAACCAAGAATTAATCCAGATTCCATATATGCTACACAATAAGGACGATTCCCAAACAAGGATATAAAATCAGATTAATAATGAAAAATACTTTAATCGCAAAGAAAATGACTAATGAGTTAATATATAATAATTGAAAAAAATTCAATATTAGGCATTCTCTTATTCTAATATCCAAAAATAAAATGGAAGAACAAACCGGTTCATATTAATTTTCTTCTAAAATAATATTTATTATTATGTAAAATATAATTTAATGTATTTAGTATAATAAATACTATATATTTTATTCTTAAGATCTACATGAAATATTTTAAAATAATATAATATTTAAATATTTGGTAAAATTAAAACAGAAATCATAATTGTGTATGACTTGATTACCAAGTCTGACACCACTGTACTATGTGAACAAAATGTGCGGCGGTTGAGCAGTGCAAAGAAACCGTGCGATTGTTGTGTGAAGATCACACATCGTGAGGAACTGCTGTTATAAGGGACTATTGTTATAAGGGAAAAAAATATTTATTTTTCTTATCCTTATTCTAATCCTCTTTCAGTTATAGTGGCTCTATCCTCTAATCAAATGGATTAAATTAGTCTTTTTTCACAAATCATATTTTGAAACTCCAAATCAGATCAACCCTATCTTGAATGTATTAAAATACCAAATGCACCATATAAATTTAAACTTGAATTAATTAGATTGACTTAAACCATGTGAAATTACCTTTATGAGCAACCTCTGTAATGTATACATATTGGTTTTAATTGTTGGAACCGTCCCACTGAAAATATCATAATCTATACATATAATGCAAGTCACATATGTTCTAGCAATGAAATAATAGGAAAATAATGAATAAATTCCCATTCATACCTGTTGTCTCTACCTCATCTATATTTGAAGATCCAAGGAAAGTTTTACGTACATAAATTTAATTGGAATCATAGGTCCCCATGATTCATGGGAAGGAGGATTTATGAAATTCAAAAGTGAAAATACTAATTAGTAAAATCAAGAATTAATCCAAATTCCATATATGCTACACAATAAGGACGATTCCCAAACAAGGATATAAAATCAGATTAATAATGAAAAATACTTTAATCGCAAAGAAAATGAATAATGAGTTAATATATAATAATTTAAAAAAAATTCAATGTTAGTCATTCTCTTATTCTAATATCCAAAATTAAAATGGAAGGACAAACCGGTTCATATTAATTTTCTTCTAAAATAATATTTATTATTATGTAAAATATAATTTAATGTATTTAGTATAATAAATACTATATATTTTATTTTTAAAATCTACATAAAATATTTTAAAATAATATAATATTTAAATATTTGGTAAAATTAAAATAAAAATCATAATTGTGTATGACTTGATTACCAAGTCTAACACCACTGTACTATGTGAACAAAATGTGCGGCGGTTGAGCAGTCCAAAGAAACCGTGTGATTGTTGTGTGAAGATCACACACCGTGAGGAACTACCGTTATAAGGGACTATTGTTATAAGGGAAAAAAATTATTTATTTTTCTTATCCTTATTCTAATCTTCTTTCAGTTATAGTGGCTCTATCCTCTAATCAAACGGATTAAAGTAGTCATTTTTACAAATCATATTTTGAAACTTCAAATGAGATCAACCCTATCTTGAATGTTTTAAAATACCAAATGCACCATATAAATTTAAACTTGAATTAATTAGATTGACTTAAACCATGTAAAATTACCTTTCTGAGCAACCTCCGTAATATTGGCATCTTTAAATTTTATGGAGGTTGGTCTCGTAGAGGTTTTGTGTACTTTTATATTGGTATAGTGCAATCAATTTCATCTTATTTTCTATATCTAGGATTTTAGAGCTATGTATACATATTGGTTTTAATTGTTGGAATCGTCCCACTGAAAATAGCATAATCTATACATATAATGCAAGTCACATATGTTCTAGCAATGGAATAATAGGAAAATAACATTCATACCTGTTGTCTCTTCCTCATCAATATTTGAAGAACCAAAGAAAGTTCTACGTACATGATATTTATTGCAATCACGGGTCCCCATGATTCATGGGATGGAGGATTTATGAAATTTAGAAATGAAAATAGTAATTAGTAAAATCAAGAATTAATCCAAATTCCATATATGCTACACAATAAGTACAATTCGCAAACATGGAGATAAAATTGGATTAATAATGAAAAATATGTTAATCGCAAAGCAAATGACTAATGAGTTAATATATAATAATTGAAAAAAATTCAATGCAAAGCATTCTCTTATTCAATTTCCCAAAATTAAAATGGAAGGACAAACCTGTTCATATTAATTTTCTACTAAAAGATTATTTCTTTGTATGTAAAAAATAATTTAATGAAATTAGTACAATAAATACTATATATTTAATTTTTATCATCAACATGAAATATTTAATAATAATGTAATATTTACATATTCGGTAAAATTCAAACAAAAATCATAATTGCATATGACTTGATTACCAAGTCTGACACCACTGTGCTATGTGAACAAAATGTGCGGCGGTTGAGCGGTGCAAACAAACCGTGCGATTGTTGTGCAGAGATCACACACCGTGCGGGACGACCGTTATAAGTGACAACAAGATTAATTTTTCTTATCCTTGTCCTAATCCTTTTTCAGTTATGGTGCCCCCCTCTAATCAAACGGATTAAAGTAGTCATTTTTACAAATCATATTTTGAAACTCCAAATGAGATCAACTCTATCTTGAATGTTTTAAAATACCAAATGCACCATATAAATTTAAACTTGAATTAATTAGATTTACTTAAACCATGTGAAATTACCTTTATGAGCAACCTTTGTAATGTATACATATTGGTTTTAATTGTTGGAACCGTCCCACTGAAAATAGCATAATCTATACATATAATGCAAGTCACATATGTTCTAGCAATGGAATAGTAGGAAAATAATGAATAAATTCCCATTCATACCTGTTGTCTCTACCTCATCAATATCTGAAGAGCCAAGGAAAGTTTTACATACATAAATTTAATTCGAATCACAGGTCCCCGTGACTCATGGGAAGGAGGATTTATGAAATTTAAAAGTGAAAATAGTAATTAGTAAAATCAAGAATTAATCCAAATTCCATATACGCTACACAATAAGAACGATTCCCAAACAAGGAGATAAAATCAGATTAATAATGAAAACTACTTTAATCGCAAAGAAAATGAGTAATGAGTTAATATATAATAATTGAAAAAAAATTCAATGCAAGGCATTCGCTTATTGTAATATCTAAAATTAAAATGGAAGGTCAAACCGGTTCATATGAAGTGTCTACTAAAATATTATTTGTTATTATGTAAAATATAATTTAATTTATTTAGTATAATAAATACTATATATTTTATATTTAATATCTACGTAAAATATTTAAAAATATTGTAATATTAATATATTTGGTACAATTCAATCAAAAATCATAATTTTGTATGACTTGATAAACCAAGTCTGACACCACCGTGCTATGTGAACAAAATGTGCGGCGGTTGAGCAGTGCGAAAAAACAGCGCGGTTGTTGTGCGAAGATCACACACCGTGCGGGACGACCGTTATAAGGTACAAGAAGATTTATTTTTCTTATCCTTATTCTAATCCTCTTTCAATTATGGTGGCTCCAACCTCTAATCAAACGGATTAAAGTAGTATTTTTTTAAAATCATATTTTGAAACTCCAAATGAGATCAACCCTATCTTGAATGTATTAAAATACGAAATGCACCATATAAATTTAAAGTTGAATTAATTAGATTGACATAAACCATGTAAAATTACCTTTGTGAGCAACCTCCGTAATGTTGGCATCTTTATATTTTTTGGAGGTTGGTCTCGTAGAGGTTTTGTGTACTTTTATATTGGTATAGTGCAATCAATATCATCTTATTTTCTATATCTAGGATTTTAGAGCTATGTATACATATTGGTTTTAATTGTTGGAATCGCCCCATTGAAAATAGCATAATCTATACATATAATGCAAGTCACACATGTTCTAGCAATGGAATAATAGGAAAATAACATTTATACCTGTTGTCTCTTCCTCATCAATATTTGAAGAGCCAAATAAAGTTCTACGTACATAAAATTTATTGGAACCACGGGTCCCCATGATTCATGGGAAGGAGGGTTTATGAAATTTAAGAATGAAAATAGTAATTAGTAAAATCAAGAATTAATCCAAATTCCATGTATGCTACACAATAAGTACAATTCGCAAACATGGAGATAAAATTGGATTAATAATGAAAAATATGTTAATCGCAAAGCAAATGACTAATGAGTTAATATATAATAATTGAAAAAATTTCAATGCAAAGCGCTCTCTTATTCTATTTCCCAAAATTAAAATGGAAGGACAAACCTTTTCATATTAATTTTCTATTAAAATATTATTTCTTTTTATGTAAAATATAATTTAATGTAATTAGTATAATAAATACTATATATTTAATTTTTATCATCAACATGAAATATTTAATAATAATGTAATATTTACATATTCGGTAAAATTCGAACAAAAATCATAATTGCGTATGACTTGATTACCAAGTCTGACACCACTGTGCTATGTGAACAAAATGTGCAGCGGTTGAGCAGTGCAAACAAACCGTGCGATTATTGTGCGAAGATCACACACCGTGCGGGACGACCGTTATAACTGACAACAAGATTAATTTTTCTTATCCTTGAATGATGGAAATGCCAAGACGACTACCACCATAAATAAAGACATTCCACGACTTGGTAAAACATTTAAAGGATATGTTCGAGATCCTCTAAGTGACATGGCAGGGCCGATGACTAGGTCAAGAACTAAGCTTAGGGATGCTTCTTTAAATGCTTTGATTGATCACCTTTATGATGAAGAATTGAAGAAGAAGTCACCATCGACATCTTGGATTCATTATTCAAGATTGTCGACGAACTAAAGACATCATGAAGAACGCTATACTCTTTTTTCCCACTGGGTTTTTAATGGGGTAGTGTGATCACTGTAAAATAATGTCATTTTGGGTTTATTGGACTGATAGCTCGGCCGTGTGGGCTTTGAAGAGCAGAATTTTGAAAATACAGTCCATTAAGGTTTAGTATATTCAGTTTTATTCTGATTATAATTATATTCGGTAAGATTAGATATGATTAGATAAGGTAATATTCTTCAAGGTTACTTCTTGAAGAATTCAACCTGATTACCTTAGATTACCATTTATTTTAGGTATTTTAGTTAGATATGGTTTTAGCTTCTTAAAGCTGCCATAAGTCGATTCAGTTTCCATTTGTGATTAGGGTTTGAGGCAAGATTGTAACCCTATAAAAAGGGAGGCCTCATGGACGAAAATTACAACCTTTCATCAATCAAATATACAACCTTTTGAGTTCATACTCTTTGCTTGCGAGCTAATCCATTGTTGCTTAACCCCGAGGGCTAGTTAAGTATCAATAAACCTTGTAATCTAATCCTGAGGGCTAGTTAGAGAGCAAGTCGAAGTTAGGCGTACCCCGAGGGCTAGACTCCTGAATTTCGTGCGAGATAGTGCGGGTTTGCAGATCCCTTCACTAGATCAAAGTTATTAATTTCGCAAATCGTGAGTCTTCGCAAGGAGATTCATATCACTTGACCTAATCCTTTTTCAGTTATGGTGGCTCCCCCCTCTAATCAAACAGATTAAAGTAATCCTTTTTACAAATCGTATTTTGAAACTCCAAATGAGATCAACCATATCTTGAATGTATGAAAATACCAAATGCACCATATAAATTTAAACTTGAATTAATTAGATTGATTTAAACCATGTGAAATTACCTCTATGAGCAGCCTCTGTAATGTATACATATTGGTTTGAATTGTTAGAACCGTCCCACTGAAAATAGCATAATCTATACATATAATGCAAGTCACATATGTTCAAGAAATGGAATAATAGGAAAATAATGAATAAATTCTCATTCATACCTGTTGTCTCTACCTCATTTATATTTGAAGAGCCAAGGAAAGTTTTACGTACATAAATTTAATTGGAATCACAGGCCCCCATGATTCATGGGAAGGAGGATTTATGAAATTTAAAAGTCAAAATAGAAATTAGTAAAATCAAGAATTAATCCAAATTCCATATACGCTACACAATAAGGACAATTCCTAAACCTGGAGGTAAAATCAGATTAATAATGAAAAATATGTTAATAGCAAGGAAAATGACTAATGAGTTAATATATAATAATTGAAAACAATTTCAATGCATGGCATTTGTTTATTCTAATATCCAAAATTAAAATGGAAGGACAAACATGTTCATATTAATTTTCATCTAAAATAATATTTAATATTATGTAAAATATAATTTAATGTATATATTATAATAAATACTATATTTTTATTTTTAACATCTACATAAAATATTTAAAAATAATGTAATATTTAAATATTTGGTAAACAAAAACAAATATCATAATTGTGTATTACTTGATTACCAAGTCTGATACCACTATGCAGTGCAAACAAACTGTGTGATTATTGTGATAGGATCACACACCGTGCGGGACGACCGTTATAAGGGACAACAAGATTTATTTTTATTATCCTTATTCTAATCCTCTTTCAATTATGGAGGCTCCACCCTCTAATCAAACAGATTAAAGTAGTATTTTTTACAAATCATATTTTGAAACTCCAAATGAGATCAACCCTATCTTGAATTTTTTAAAATACCAAATGCACCATATAAATTTGAACTTAATTTAATTAGATTGAATTAAACCATGTAAAATCACCTTTATGAGCAACATCCGTAATGTAGGTATCTTTAAATATTTGGGAGTTTGTCTCGTAGAGGTTTTGTGTATTTTTACACTGGTGTAGTGTAATCAATTTCACCTTAATTTCTATATCCAGGATGTTAGAGCTATGTATATGTATTGGTTTTAATTGTTGGAATCGTCCCACTGAAAATAGCATACTCAATACATATAATGCAAGTCACATATGAGCTAGCAATGGAACAATAGCAAAATAACGAATAAATTCCCATTCATACTTGTTTTCTCTACCTCATCAATAATAGAAGAGCCAAAAAAAGTTTTATGTACATTAAATTAAATGGAATTAAAGGTCCCCACGATTCATGGGAAGAAGGATTTATGAAATTTAAAAATTAAAATAGTAATAAGTAAAATCAAGAATTAATCCAAATTCCATATTTTCTACACATTAAGTACAATTCCCAAACATGGAGAAAAAATTGGATTAATAATGAAAAATACTTTAATCGCAAAGAAAATGACTAATGAGTTAATATATAATAATTGAAAAATCAATGCAAGGCATTCGATTATTCTAATATCCAAAATTAAAATGGAAGGACAAACCTGTTCATATTAAGTGTCTACTAAAATATTATTTGTTATTATGTAAAATATAATTTAATGTATTTAGTATAATAAATACCATATAATTTATTTTTAACATCTACATAAAATATTTAAAAATAATGCAATATTTAAATATTTGCAAAAATTCAAACAAAAATCAGAATTGTGTATGACTTGATTACCAAGTCTGAGACCACTGTGCTATGTGAACAAAATGTGCGGCGGTTGAGCAGTGCAAACAAACCATGCGATTGTTGTGCGAAGATCACACTGTGCGGAACGACCGTTATAAGGGACAACAAGATTTATTTTTCTTATCCTTATTCGAATCCTCTTTCAATTATGGTGGCTCTACCCTCTAATCAAACGGATTAAAGTAGTCTTTTTTAAAAATCATATTTTGAAACTTCAAATGAGATCAATCCTATCTTGAATGTATTAAAATGGCAAATGCACCATATAAATTAAAACTTGAATTAATTAGATTGACTTAAACCATGTGAAATTACCTTTATGAGCAACCTCCATAATGTTGGCATCTTTAATTTTTTGGGAGGTTTGTCTCTTATAAGTTTTGTGTACTTTTATATTGGTATAGTGTAATCGATTTCATCTTAATTTCTATATTTCGGATGTTAGAGCAATGTATACATATTGGTTTTAATTGTTGGAACCGTCCCACTGAAAATAGTATAATCTATACATATAATCCAAGTCACATATGATCTAGCAATGGAATAATGGGGAAGTAATGAATAAATTCCCATTCATACCTGTTGTCTCTACCTCATCAATATTTGAAGAGCCAAAGAAAGTTTTACGTACATAAAATTAATTGGAATCACAGGTCCCCATGATTCATGGGAAGGAAGATTTATGAAATATAAAAGTGAAAATATTAATTAGTAAAACCAAGAATTAATCCAAATTCCATTTATGCTACACAATAAGGACGATTCCCAAACAAGGATATAAAATTAGATTAATAATGAAAAATATTTTAATCGCAAAGAAAATGACTAATGAGTTAATATATAATAATTGAAAAAATTTCAATGTTTGGCATTCTCTTATTCTAATATCCAAAATTAAAATGGAAGGACAAACCGGTTCATATTAATTTTCTTCTAAAATAATATTTATTATTATGTAAAATATAATTTAATGTATTTAGTATAATAAATACTATATATTTTATTTTTAAGATCTACATAAAATATTTTAAAATAATATAATATTTAAATATTTGGTAAAATTAAACAAAAATCATAATTGTGTATGACTTGATTACCAAGTCTGACACCACTGTACTATGTGCACAAAATGTGCGGCGGTTGAGCAGTGCAAAGAAACCGTGCGATTGTTTTGTGAAGATCACACACCGTGAGGAACAGCCGTTATATGGGACTATTGTTATAAGGGAAAAAATATTTATTTTTCTTAACCTTATTTTAATCCTCTTTCAGTTATAGTGGCTCTATCCTCTAATCAAATGGATTAAAGTAGTCTTTTTCACAAATCATATTTTGAAACTCCAAATGAGATCAACCCTATCTTGAGTGTATTAAAATACCAAATGCACCATATAAATTTAAACTTGAATTAATTAGATTGATTTAAACCATGTGAAATTACCTTTATGAGCAACCTCTGTAATGTATACATATTGGTTTTAATTGTTGGAACCGTCCAACTGAAAATAGCATAATCTATGCATATAATGCAAGTCACATATGTTCTAGCAATGGAATAATAGGAAAATAATGAATAAATTCCCATTCATACCTGTTGTCTCTACCTCATTTATATTTGAAGATCCAAGGAAAGTTTTACGTACATAAATTTAATTGGAATCACAGGTCCCCATGATTCATGGGAAGGAGGATTTATGAAATTTAAAAGTGAAAATACTAATTAGTAAAATGAAGAATTAATCCAAATTCCATATATGCTACACAATAAGGACGATTCCCAAACAAGGATATAAAATCAGATTAATAATGAAAAATACTTTAATCGCAAAGAAAATGACTAATGAGTTAATATATAATAATTGAAAAAAAATTCAATGTTAGGCATTCTCTTATTCTAATATCCAAAATTAAAATGGAAGGACAAACCGGTTCTTATTAATTTTCTTCTAAAATAATATTTATTATTATGTAAAATATAATTTAATGTATTTAGTATAATAAATACTATATATTTTATTTTTAAAATCTACATAAAATATTTTAAAATAATATAATATTTAAATATTTGGTAAAATTAAAACAAAAATCATAATTGTGTATGACTTGATTACCAAGTCTAACACCACTGTACTATGTGAACAAAATGTGCGGCGGTTGAGCAGTGCAAAGAAACCGTGCGATTGTTGTGTGAAGATCACACACCGTGAGGAACTACCGTTATAAGGGACTATTGTGATAAGGGAAAAAAATTATTTATCCTCTAATCAAACGGATTAAAGTAGTCATTTTTACAAATCATAGTTTGAAACTCCAAATGAGATCAACCCTATCTTGAATGTTTAAAAATACCAAATGCACCATATAAATTTAAACTTGAATTAATTAGATTGACTTAAACTGATACGAATTAGGTTTATTTATTTATTTTTATTTATTAGGATTTTTAGAAGCTAACACTATACTCTTTTTCCCATTGGGTTTTTTTAATGAGGTAGTGTGATCATTTATTTTACTTTAGAATAAGGCCCATTAATTCTGCCATGTTGGCCTTTGAAGAATTAATGTTTCGGTCATGCATTTATTTTATTGTTTAGAATATTTAGTTATGATTTGATTAGAATTAGAGTTGGTAAGATTAGATAAGCCAATATTCATTCAGGATTTATCTTGAAGAATATAGCCATTTATTTTAGGTAGTTCAGTTAAATATGGTTTTAGCTTCTTAAAGCTGCCATAATCCTTTTCATTTTCTTATTTGTAATTTTTGAAGACCATACCTATGTACTATAAATAGGGGTGGTATTCAACATTATTTTTACCTTACAACCTTTCATCAATCAAATATACAACCTTTTGAGTTCATACTCTTTGCTTGCGAGCTATTCCATTGTTGCTTAACCCCGAGGGCTAGTTAAGTATCAATAAACCTTGTAATCTAATCCTGAGGGCTAGTTAGAGAGCAAGTCGAAGTTAGGCGTACCCCGAGGGCTAGACTCCTGAATTTCGTGCGAGATAGTGCGGGTTTGCAGATCCCTTCACTAGATCAAAGTTATCAATTCCGCAAATCGTGAGTCTTCGCAAGGAGATTCATATCAGTTGGTATCAGAGCAAAACAAAAGATCCTTGGACGAGTTCATCAACAGGGATTTCGAGTTTTGTTCAAATTTATTTTCAAAAAAAAAATTTTAAAAAAAATAAAAATCTCAGAGTTCCGCCGCCAGTCTTCTTCACCGCCGCTCAGCGTCTCCGACGATTTTGCCACCGCACTGCCGTCCTGTTCTATCTCCGATCGACGTAATCTGCAACGCCGTTTTTTTCTGTTCAACCTCTAGAGGTCGTTGTTCGCCACCGTTCGTTGTCACTTTCAATTGTCGTCGTTGGTCCGACCAAGCCGCCTTCGTTGGTCTCATCGATCCGCCGCCATTAAATCTGTCGACCAACCGGATCTTCGTCACCGTTATCTTGGACTTCTTCTGGTTCTCCAGCAGCACCTGAGGAAACCGTTTCCAGATTCGCACAACTCCGGCGAAGAACAGTTCAACGCGAGGAAGAAGGTCAGCGCGTGTTCGACACGCGCGAACTCAAAGAAGAGCGCGTGATTCCCACGTGCACGTTATTTTAAAAGCGAGTCTTCCGCACGCGCGAGACGTAAGCCGGTCCATCTCTTCATCTCGTGATATTTTGAACTTCTTGCGAGCGGAACCAGCTTCTCGTGAGTCGTTCCAGTTTATCGCCAGCACTCATTGTCTCGCGAGTTCAAGCAATTTTTGCCTAGTTTGCGCATGATCACCATTTTATTAGCAGTTTTCACAGGGATGGCTTGGGACGTTGATCTACAGTTATTTTTATATCGTTCACGTTTCGAGGATGAAACTTTTCGACCTCGGAGGGAATGATACGAATTAGGTTTATTTATTTATTTTTATTTATTAGGATTTTTAGAAGCTAACACTATACTCTTTTTCCCATTGGGTTTTTTTAATGAGGTAGTGTGATCATTTATTGTACTTTAGAATAAGGCCCATTAATTCTGCCATGTTGGCCTTTGAAGAATTAATGTTTCGGTCATGCATTTATTTTAGTGTTTAGAATATTTAGTTATGATTTGATTAGAATTAGAGTTGGTAAGATTAGATAAGCCAATATTCATTCAGGATTTATCTTGAAGAATATAGCCATTTATTTTAGGTAGTTCAAGTAAATATGGTTTTAGCTTCTTAAAGCTGCCATAATCCTTTTCATTTTCTTATTTGTAATTTTTGAAGACCATACCTATGTACTATAAATAGGGGTGGTATTCAACATTATTTTTACCTTACAACCTTTCATCAATCAAATATACAACCTTTTGAGTTCATACTCTTTGCTTGCGAGCTATTCCATTGTTGCTTAACCCCGAGGGCTAGTTAAGTATCAATAAACCTTGTAATCTAATCCCGAGGGCTAGTTAGAGAGCAAGTCAAAGTTAGGCGTACCCCGAGGGCTAGACTCCTGAATTTCGTGCGAGATAGTGCGGGTTTGCAGATCCCTTCACTAGATCAAAGTTATCAATTCCGCAAATTGTGAGTCTTCGCAAGGAGATTCATATCATACACCATGTAAAATTACCTTTTTGAGCAACCTCCGTAATATTGGCATCTTTAAATTTTATGGAGGTTGGTCTCGTAGTGGTTTTGTGTACTTTTATATTGGTATAGTGCAATCAATTTCATCTTATTTTCTATATCTAGGATTTTAGAGCTATGTATACATATTGGTTTTAATTGTTGGAATCGTCCCACTAAAAATAGCATATCTATACATATAATGCAAGTCACATATGTTCTAGCAATGGAATAATAGGAAAATAACATTCATACCTGTTGTCTCTTCCTCATCAATATTTGAAGAGCCAAAGAAAGTTCTACGTACATAAAATTTATTGGAACCACGGGTCCCCATGATTCATGGGAAGGAGGGTTTATGAAATTTAAAAATGAAAATAGTAATTAGTAAAATCAAGAATTAATCCAAATTCTATATATGCTACACAATAAGTACAATTCGCAAACATGGAGATAAAATTGAATTAATAATGAAAAATATGTTAATCGCAAAGCAAATGACTAATGAGTTAATATATAATAATTGAAAAAATTTCAATGCAAAGCATTCTCTTATTCAATTTCCCAAAATTAAAATGGAAGGACAAACCTGTTCATATTAATTTTCTACTAAAATATTATTTCTTTGTATGTAAAAAATAATTTAATGAAATTAGTATAATAAATACTATATATTTAATTTTTATCATCAACATGAAATATTTAATAAAATGTAATATTTACATATTCGGTAAAATTCAAACAAAAATCATAATTGCGTATGATTTGATTACCAAGTCTGACACCACTGTGCTATGTGAACAAAATGTGCGGTGGTTGAGCAGTGCAAACAAACCGTGCGATTGTTGTGCAGAGATCACACACCATGCGGGACGACCGTTATAAGTGACAACAAGATTAATTTTTCTTATCCTTGTCCAAATCCTTTTTCAGTTATGGTGCCTCCCCTCTAATCAAACGGATTAAAGTAGTCATTTTTACAAATCATATTTTGAAACTCCAAATGAGATCAACCGTATCTTGAATGTTTTAAAATACCAAATGCACCATATAAATTTAAACTTGAATTAATTAGATTGACTTAAACCATGTGAAATTACCTTTATGAGCAACCTCTGTAATGTATACATATTGGTTTTAATTGTTGGAACCGTCCCACTGAAAATAGTATAATCTATACATATAATTCAAGTCACATATGTTCTAGCAATGGAATAGTAGGAAAATAATGAATAAATTCCCATTCATACCTTTTATTTCTACCTCATCAATATCTGAAGAGCCAAGGAAAGTTTTACAGACATAAATTTAATTGGAATCACAGGTCCCCGTGACTCATGGGAAGGAGGATTTATGAAATTTAAAAGTGAAAATAGTAATTAGTAAAATCAAGAATTAATCCAAATACCATATACGCTACACAATAAGGACGATTCCCAAACAAGGAGATAAAATCAGATTAATAATGAAAACCACTTTAATCGCAAAGAAAATGACTATTGAGTTAATATATAATAATTCAAAAAAAATTCAATGCAAGGCATTCGCTTATTGTAATATCTAAAATTAAAATGGAAGGTCAAACCGGTTCATATTAAGTGTCTACTAAAATATTATTTGTTATTATGTAAAATATAATTTAATTTATTTAGTATAATAAATACTATATATTTTATTTTTAATATCTACATAAAATATTTAAAAATAATGTAATATTAATATATTTGGTACAATTCAATCAAAAATCATAATTTTGTATGACTTGATAAACCAAGTCTGACACCACCGTGCTATATGAACAAAATGTGCGGCGGTTGAGCAGTACAAAAAAACTGCGCGGTTGTTGTGCGAAGATCACACGCCGTGCGGGACGACCGTTATAAGGTACAAGAAGATTTATTTTTCATATCCTTATTCAAATCCTCTTTCAATTATGGTGGCTCCAACCTCTAATCAAACGGATTAAAGTAGTATTTTTTAAGAATCATATTTTGAAACTCCAAATGAGATCAACCCTATCTTGAATGTATTAAAATACGAAATGCACCATATAAATTTAAACTTGAATTAATTAGATTGACATAAACCATGTAAAATTACCTTTGTGAGCAACCTCCGTAATGTTGGCATCTTTATATTTTTTGGAGGTTGGTCTCGTAGAGGTTTTGTGTACTTTTATATTGGTATAGTGCATTCAATTTCATCTTATTTTCTATATCTAGGATTTTAGAGCTATGTATACATATTGGTTTTAATTGTTGGAATCGTCCCACTAAAAATAGCATAATCTATACATATAATGCAAGTCACATATGTTCTAGCAATGGAATAATAGGAAAATAACATTCATACCTGTTGTCTCTTCCTCATCAATATTTGAAGAGCCAAAGAAAGTTCTACGTACATAAAATTTATTGAAACCACGGGTCCCCATGATTCATGGGAAGGAGGGTTTATGAAATTTTAAAATAAAAATATTAATTAGTAAAATCAAGAATTAATCCAAATTCCATATATGCTACACAATAGGTACAATTCGCAAACATGGAGATAAAATTGGATTAATAATGAAAAATATGTTAATCGCAAAGCAAATGACTAATGAGTTAATATATAATAATTGAAAAAATTTCAATGCAAAGCATTCTCTTATTCTATTTCCCAAAATTAAAATGGAAGGACAAACCTGTTCATATTAATTTTCTACTAAAATATTATTTCTTTTTATGTAAAATATAATTTAATATAATTAGTATAATAAATACTATATATTTAATTTTTATCATCAACATGAAATATTTAATAATAATGTAATATTTACATATTCGGTAAAATTCAAACAAAAATCATAATTGCGTATGACTTGATTACCAAGTCTGACACCACTGTGCTATGTGAACAAAATGTGCGGCGGTTGAGCAGTGCAAACAAACCGTGCGATTGTTGTGCAGAGATCACACACCGTGCGGGACGACCGTTATAAGTGACAACAAGATTAATTTTTCTTATCCTTGTCCTAATCCTTTTTCAGTTATGGTGGCTCCCCCCCCCTCTAATCAAACGGATTAAAGTAGTCATTTTTACAAATCATATTTTGAAACTCCAAATGAGATCAACCCTATCTTGAATGTTTTAAAATACCAAATGCACCCCATAAATTTAAACTTGAATTAATTAGATTGACTTAAACCATGTGAAATTACCTTTATGAGCAACCTCTGTAATGTATACATATTGGTTTTTATTGTTGGAACCGTCCCACTGAAAATAGCATAAGCTATACATATAATGCAAGTCACATATGTTCTAGCAATGGAATAGTAGGAAAATAATGAATAAATTCCCATTCATACCTGTTGTCTCTACCTCATCAATATTTGAAAAAATCATATTTTGAAACTCCAAATGAGATCAACCCTATCTTGAATGTCTGATAATACCAAATGCACCATATAAATTTAAACTTGACTTAATTAGATTGACTTAAACCATGTAATATAACCTGTATGAGCATCCTCCGTAATTTTGGCATCTTAAAATTTTTGGGAGGTTTGTCTTGTAGAGGTTTTGTGTACTTTTCCATTGGTGTATTCCAATTAATTTCATCTCAATTCATATATTTAGGATGTTAGTTCTACGTATCCATGTTGGTTTTAATTGTTGGAATCGTCTCACTGAAAACTGTATAGTCCATACATATAAATTAAAATGGCAAATCACGTATGAGCTAGCAATGGAATAAGAGAAAAATAACGAATACATTCCCATTCATGCTTGTTGTCTCTTCCTCATCAATATGCGAAGAGTCGTTGAAAGTTTCACGTATACAAAATTAATTGGAATCACGGGTCCCAATGATTCATGAGAAGAATTTATGAAATTTAAGAAATTAAAATCAGGAATTAATCCACATTATATATATCCTACGTAATAAATACAATTCCCAAACATGGAGATAAATTGGATTAAAAATGAAAAATACGTTAATTGCACAGGAAATGACTAAACAGTTAATATATAATAATTGAAAAATGTTTCAAAGCTAGGAATTTGCTTATACTAATATCCAAAAATAAAATTGAAGGGCAAACATGTTCATATTAGTTTTATACTACAAATGTATTTCTTATTATGTAAAATATAATTTAATGTATTTAGTATAATAAATAATATATACTTAATTTTTAACATCAACATAAAATAATTTAAAAGAAAGTATTATTTAAGCATTAAGTAAAAAATCAAACAAAAATCATAATTTTGAATGTCTTGATTACGAAGTCCGACGCCACAATGCTATGTGAACAAAACGTTCGGCGATCGAGCTATGCAAAAAAACTGTTGGATGCCTTTGCAAAGAAAACACACCATGCGGGATTACCGTGATAAGGGACAAAATTATTTATTTTTCCTATCCCCATTCTAATCCTCTTTTCATTTACGGTGGCTCCAATCTTTATTCTAATGGATTAAAGTAGTCTTTTAAAAAAAATCATATTTTGAAACTCCAAATGAGATCAACCCTATCTTGAATGTCTGATAATACCAAATGCACCATATAAATTTAAACTTGACTTAATTAGATTGACTTAAACCATGTAATATAACCTGTATGAGCAACCTCCGTAATTTTGGCATCTTAAAATTTTTGGGAGGTTTGTCTTGTAGAGGTTTTGTGTACTTTTCCATTGGTGTATTCCAATTAATTTCATCTCAATTCATATATTTAGGATGTTAGTTCTACGTATCCATGTTGGTTTTAATTGTTGGAATCGTCCCACTGAAAACTGCATAGTCCATACATATAAATTAAAATGGCAAATCACGTATGGGCTAGCAATGGAATAAGAGAAAAGTAACGAATACATTCCCGTTCATGCTTGTTGTCTCTACCTCATCAATATGCGAAGAGTCGTTGAAAGTTTCACGTATACAAAATTAATTGGAATCACGGGTCCCAATGATTCATGAGAAGAATTTATGAAATTCAAGAAATTAAAATCAGGAATTAATCCACATTATATATATCCTACGTAATAAATACAATTCCCAAACATGGAGATAAATTGGATTAAAAATGAAAAATACGTTAATCGCACAGGAAATGACTAAACAGTTAATATATAATAATTGAAAAATGTTCCAAAGCTAGGAATTTGCTTATTCTAATATCCAAAAATAAAATTGAAGGGAAAAAATGTTCATATTAGTTTTATACTAAAATTTATTTCTTATTATGTAAAATATAATTTAATGTATTTAGTATAATAAATAATATATACTTAATTTTTAACATCAACATAAAATAATTTAAAAGAAAGTATTATTTAAGCATTAAGTAAAAAATCAAACAAAAATCATAATTTTGAATGTCTTGATTACCAAGTCTGACGCCACAATGCTATGTGAACAAAACGTTCGGCGATCGAGCTATGCAAAAAAACTGTTGGATGCCTTTGCAAAGAAAACACACCATGCGGGACGACCGTGATAAGGGACAAAATTATTTATTTTTCCTATCTCCATTCTAATCCTCTTTTCATTTACGGTGGCTCCAATCTGTATTCTAATGGATTAAAGTAGTCTTTTTAAAAAAATCATATTTTGAAACTCCAAATGAGATCAACCCTATCTTGAATGTCTGATAATACCAAATGCACCATATAAATTTAAACTTGACTTAATTAGATTGACTTAAATCATGTTATATAACCTGTATGAGCAACCTCTGTAATTTTGGCATCTTAAAATTTTTGGGAGGTTTGTCTTGCAGAGGTTTTGTGTACTTTTCCATTGGTGTATTCCAATTAATTTCATCTCAATTCATATATTTAGGATGTTAGTTCTACGTATCCATGTTGGTTTTAATTGTTGGAATCGTCTCACTGGAAACTGCATAGTCCATACATATAAATTAAAATGGCAAATCACGTATGGGCTAGCAATGGAATAAGAGAAAAATAACGAATACATTCCCATTCATGCTTGTTGTCTCTACCTCATCAATATGCGAAGAGTCGTTGAAAGTTTCACGTATACAAAATTAATTGGAATCACGGGTCCCAATGATTCATGAGAAGAATTTATGAAATTTAAGAAATTAAAATCAGGAATTAATCCACATTATATATATCCTACGTAATAAATACAATTGCCAAACATGGAGATAAATTGGATTAAAATTGAAAAATACGTTAATCGCACATGAAATGACTAAACAGTTAATATATAATAATTGAAAAATGTTTCAAAGCTAGGAATTTGCTTATTCTAATATCCAAAAATAAAATTGAAGGGCAAACATGTTCATATTAGTTTTATACTACAAATGTATTTCTTATTATGTAAAATATAATTTAATGTATTTAGTATAATAAATAATATATACTTAATTTTTAACATCAACATAAAATAATTTAAAAGAAAGTATTATTTAAGCATTAAGTAAAAAATCAAACAAAAATCATAATTTTGAATGTCTTGATTACGAAGTCCGACGCCACAATGCTATGTGAACAAAACGTTCGGCGATCGAGCTATGCAAAAAAACTGTTGGATGCCTTTGCAAAGAAAACACACCATGCGGGATTACCGTGATAAGGGACAAAATTATTTATTTTTCCTATCCCCATTCTAATCCTCTTTTCATTTACGGTGGCTCCAATCTTTATTCTAATGGATTAAAGTAGTCTTTTAAAAAAAATCATATTTTGAAACTCCAAATGAGATCAACCCTATCTTGAATGTCTGATAATACCAAATGCACCATATAAATTTAAACTTGACTTAATTAGATTGACTTAAACCATGTAATATAACCTGTATGAGCAACCTCCGTAATTTTGGCATCTTAAAATTTTTGGGAGGTTTGTCTTGTAGAGGTTTTGTGTACTTTTCCATTGGTGTATTCCAATTAATTTCATCTCAATTCATATATTTAGGATGTTAGTTCTACGTATCCATGTTGGTTTTAATTGTTGGAATCGTCCCACTGAAAACTGCATAGTCCATACATATAAATTAAAATGGCAAATCACGTATGGGCTAGCAATGGAATAAGAGAAAAGTAACGAATACATTCCCGTTCATGCTTGTTGTCTCTACCTCATCAATATGCGAAGAGTCGTTGAAAGTTTCACGTATACAAAATTAATTGGAATCACGGGTCCCAATGATTCATGAGAAGAATTTATGAAATTCAAGAAATTAAAATCAGGAATTAATCCACATTATATATATCCTACGTAATAAATACAATTCCCAAACATGGAGATAAATTGGATTAAAAATGAAAAATACGTTAATCGCACAGGAAATGACTAAACAGTTAATATATAATAATTGAAAAATGTTCCAAAGCTAGGAATTTGCTTATTCTAATATCCAAAAATAAAATTGAAGGGAAAAAATGTTCATATTAGTTTTATACTAAAATTTATTTCTTATTATGTAAAATATAATTTAATGTATTTAGTATAATAAATAATATATACTTAATTTTTAACATCAACATAAAATAATTTAAAAGAAAGTATTATTTAAGCATTAAGTAAAAAATCAAACAAAAATCATAATTTTGAATGTCTTGATTACGAAGTCCGACGCCACAATGCTATGTGAACAAAACGTTCGGCGATCGAGCTATGCAAAAAAACTGTTGGATGCCTTTGCAAAGAAAACACACCATGCGGGACGACCGTGATAAGGGACAAAATTATTTATTTTTCCTATCCCCATTCTAATCCTCTTTTCATTTACGGTGGCTCCAATCTGTATTCTAATGGATTAAAGTAGTCTTTTTAAAAAAATCATATTTTGAAACTCCAAATGAGATCAACCCTATCTTGAATGTCTGATAATACCAAATGCACCATATAAATTTAAACTTGACTTAATTAGATTGACTTAAACCATGTAATATAACCTGTATGAGCATCCTCCGTAATTTTGGCATCTTAAAATTTTTGGGAGGTTTGTCTTGTAGAGGCTTTGTGTACTTTTCCATTGGTGTATTCCAATTAATTTCATCTCAATTCATATATTTAGGATGTTAGTTCTACGTATCCATGTTGGTTTTAATTGTTGGAATCGTCTCACTGAAAACTGTATAGTCCATACATATAAATTAAAATGGCAAATCACGTATGAGCTAGCAATGGAATAAGAGAAAAATAACGAATACATTCCCATTCATGCTTGTTGTCTCTACCTCATCAATATGCGAAGAGTCGTTGAAAGTTTCACGTATACAAAATTAATTGGAATCACGGGTCCCAATGATTCATGAGAAGAATTTATGAAATTTAAGAAATTAAAATCAGGAATTAATCCACATTATATATATCCTACGTAATAAATACAATTCCCAAACATGGAGATAAATTGGATTAAAAATGAAAAATACGTTAATTGCACAGGAAATGACTAAACAGTTAATATATAATAATTGAAAAATGTTTCAAAGCTAGGAATTTGCTTATACTAATATCCAAAAATAAAATTGAAGGGCAAACATGTTCATATTAGTTTTATACTACAAATGTATTTATTATTATGTAAAATATAATTTAATGTATTTAGTATAATAAATAATATATACTTAATTTTTAACATCAACATAAAATAATTTAAAAGAAAGTATTATTTAAGCATTAAGTAAAAAATCAAACAAAAATCATAATTTTGAATGTCTTGATTACGAAGTCTGACGCCACAATGCTATGTGAACAAAACGTTCGGCGATCGAGCTATGCAAAAAAACTGTTGGATGCCTTTGCAAAGAAAACACACCATGCGGGATTACCGTGATAAGGGACAAAATTATTTATTTTTCCTATCCCCATTCTAATCCTCTTTTCATTTACGGTGGCTCCAATCTGTATTCTAATGGATTAAAGTAGTCTTTTAAAAAAAATCATATTTTGAAACTCCAAATGAGATCAACCCTATCTTGAATGTCTGATAATACCAAATGCACCATATAAATTTAAACTTGACTTAATTAGATTGACTTAAACCATGTAATATAACCTGTATGAGCAACCTCCGTAATTTTGGCATCTTAAAATTTTTGGGAGGTTTGTCTTGTAGTGGTTTTGTGTACTTTTCCATTGGTGTATTCCAATTAATTTCATCTCAATTCATATATTTAGGATGTTAGTTCTACGTATCCATGTTGGTTTTAATTGTTGGAATCGTCCCACTGAAAACTGCATAGTCCATACATATAAATTAAAATGGCAAATCACGTATGGGCTAGCAATGGAATAAGAGAAAAGTAACGAATACATTCCCGTTCATGCTTGTTGTCTCTACCTCATCAATATGCGAAGAGTCGTTGAAAGTTTCACGTATACAAAATTAATTGGAATCACGGGTCCCAATGATTCATGAGAAGAATTTATGAAATTCAAGAAATTAAAATCAGGAATTAATCCACATTATATATATCCTACGTAATAAATACAATTCCCAAACATGGAGATAAATTGGATTAATAATGAAACATACGTTAATCGCACAGGAAATGACTAAACAATTAATATATAATAAATGAAAAATGTTCCAAAGCTAGGAATTTGCTTATTCTAATATCCAAAAATAAAATTGAAGGGCAAACATGGTCATATTAGTTTTATACTACAAATGTATTTCTTATTATGTAAAATATAATTTAATGTATTTAGTATAATAAATAATATATACTTAATTTTTAACATCAACATAAAATAATTTAAAAGAAAGTATTATTTAAGCATTAAGTAAAAAATCAAACAAAAATCATAATTTTGAATGTCTTGATTACCAAGTCCGACGCCACAATGCTATGTGAACAAAACGTTCGGCGATCGAGTTATGCAAAAAAACTGTTGGATGCCTTTGCAAAGAAAACACACCATGTGGGACGACCGTGATAAGGGACAAAATTATTTATTTTTCCTATCCCCATTCTAATCCTCTTTTCATTTACGGTGGCTCCAATCTGTATTCTAATGGATTAAAGTAGTCTTTTTAAAAAAAATCATATTTTGAAACTCCAAATGAGATCAATCCTATCTTGAATGTCTGATAATACCAAATGCACCATATAAATTTAAACTTGACTTAATTAGATTGACTTAAACCATGTAATATAACCTGTATGAGCAACCTCCGTAATTTTGGCATCTTAAAATTTTTGGGAGGTTTGTCTCGTAGAGGTTTTGTGTACTTTTCCATTGGTGTATTCCAATTAATTTGATCTCAATTCATATATTTAGGATGTTAGTTCTACGTATCCATGTTGGTTTTAATTGTTGGAATCGTCTCACTGAAAACTGCATAGTCCATACATATAAATTAATATGGCAAATCACGTATGAGCTAGCAATGGAATAAGAGAAAAGTAACGAATACATTCCCATTCATGCTTGTTGTCTCTACCTCATCAATATGCGAAGAGTCGTTGAAAGTTTCACGTATACAAAATTAATTGGAATCACGGGTCCCAATGATTCATGAGAAGAATTTATGAAATTTAAGAAATTAAAAATCAGGAATTAATCCATATTATATATATCCTACGTAATAAATACAATTCCCAAACATGGAGATAAATTGGATTAATAATGAAAAATACGTTAATCGCACAGGAAATGACTAAACAGTTAATATATAATAATTGAAAAATGTTCCAAAGCTAGGAATTTGCTTATTCTAATATCTAAAAATAAAATTGAAGGGAAAAAATGTTCATATTAGTTTTATACTACAAATTTATTTCTTATTATGTAAAATATAATTTAATGTATTTAGTATAATAAATAATATATACTTAATTTTTAACATCAACATAAAATAATTTAAAAGAAAGTATTATTTAAGCATTAAGTAAAAAATCAAACAAAAATCATAATTTTGAATGTCTTGATTACGAAGTCCGACGCCACAATGCTATGTGAACTAAACGTTCGGCGATCGAGCTATGCAAAAAAACTGTTGGATGCCTTTGCAAAGAAAACACACCATGCGGGACGACCGTGATAAGGGACAAAATTATTTATTTTTCCTATCCCCATTCTAATCCTCTTTTCATTTACGTTGGCTCCAATCTGTATTCTAATGGATTAAAGTAGTCTTTTTAAAATAATCATATTTTGAAACTCCAAATGAGATCAACCCTATCTTGAATGTCTGATAATACCAAATGCACCATATAAATTTAAACTTGACTTAATTAGATTGACTTAAACCATGTAATATAACCTGTATGAGCAACCTCCGTAATTTTGGCATCTTAAAATTTTTGGGAGGTTTGTCTCGTAGAGGTTTTGTGTACTTTTCCATTGGTGTATTCCAATTAATTTGATCTCAATTCATATATTTAGGATGTTAGTTCTACGTATCCATGTTGGTTTTAATTGTTGGAATCGTCCCACTGAAAACTGCATAGTCCATACATATAAATTAATATGGCAAATCACGTATGGGCTAGCAATGGAATAAGAGAAAAGTAACGAATACATTCCCATTCATGCTTGTTATCTCTACCTCATTAATATGCGAAGAGTCGTTCAAAGTTTCACGTATACAAAATTAATTGGAATCACGGGTCCCAATGATTCAAGAGAAGAATTTATGAAATTTAAGAAATTAAAATCAGGAATTAATCCACATTATATATATATCCTACGTAATAAATACAATTCCCAAACATGGAGATAAATTGGATTAAAAATGAAAAATACGTTAATCGCACAGGAAATGACTAAACAGTTAATATATAATAATTGAAAAATGTTTCAAAGCTAGGAATTTGCTTATTATAATATCCAAAAATAAAATTGAAGGGCAAACATGTTCATATTAGTTTTATACTACAAATGTATTTCTTATTATGTAAAATATAATTTAATGTATTTAGTATAATAAATAATATATACTTAATTTTTAACATCAACATAAAATAATTTAAAAGAAAGTATTATTTAAGCATTAAGTAAAAAATCAAACAAAAATCATAATTTTGAATGTCTTGATTACCAAGTCCGACGCCACAATGCTATGTGAACAAAACGTTCGGCGATCGAGCTATGCAAAAAAACTGTTGGATGCCTTTGCAAAGAAAACACACCATGCGGGACGACCGTGATAAGGGACAAAATTATTTATTTTTCCTATCCCCATTCTAATCCTCTTTTCATTTACGGTGGCTCCAATCTGTATTCTAACGGATTAAAGTAGTCTTTTTAAAATAATCATATTTTGAAACTCCAAATGAGATCAACCCTATCTTGAATGTCTGATAATACCAAATGCACCATATAAATTTAAACTTGACTTAATTAGATTGACTTAAACCATGTAATATAACCTGTATGAGCAACCTCCGTAATTTTGGCATCTTAAAATTTTTGGGAGGTTTGTCTCGTAGAGGTTTTGTGTACTTTTCCATTGGTGTATTCCAATTAATTTCATCTCAATTCATATATTTAGGATGTTAGTTCTACGTATCCATGTTGGTTTTAATTGTTGGAATCGTCTCACTGAAAACTGCATAGTCCATACATATAAATTAATATGGCAAATCACGTATGAGCTAGCAATGGAATAAGAGAAAAGTAACGAATACATTCCCATTCATGCTTGTTGTCTCTACCTCATCAATATGCGAAGAGTCGTTGAAAGTTTCACGTATACAAAATTAATTGGAATCACGGGTCCCAATGATTCATGAGAAGAATTTATGAAATTCAAGAAATTAAAATCAGGAATTAATCCACATTATATATATCCTACGTAATAAATACAATTCCCAAACATGGAGATAAATTGGATTAATAATGAAACATACGTTAATCGCACAGGAAATGACTAAACAATTAATATATAATAATTGAAAAATGTTCCAAAGCTAGGATTTTGCTTATTCTAATATCCAAAAATAAAATTGAAGGGCAAACATGTTCATATTAGTTTTATACTACAAATGTATATATTATTATGTAAAATATAATTTAATGTATTTAGTATAATAAATAATATATACTTAATTTTTAACATCAACATAAAATAATTTAAAAGAAAGTATTATTTAAGCATTAAGTAAAAAATCAAACAAAAATCATAATTTTGAATGTCTTGATTACGAAGTCCGACGCCACAATGCTATGTGAACTAAACGTTCGGCGATCGAGCTATGCAAAAAAACTGTTGGATGCCTTTGCAAAGAAAACACACCATGCGGGACGACCGTGATAAGGGACAAAATTATTTATTTTTCCTATCCCCATTCTAATCCTCTTTTCATTTACGGTGGCTCCAATCTGTATTCTAATGGATTAAAGTAGTCTTTTTAAAATAATCATATTTTGAAACTCCAAATGAGATCAACCCTATCTTGAATGTCTGATAATACCAAATGCACCATATAAATTTAAACTTGACTTAATTAGATTGACTTAAACCATGTAATATAACCTGTATGAGCAACCTCCGTAATTTTGGCATCTTAAAATTTTTGGGAGGTTTGTCTCGTAGAGGTTTTGTGTACTTTTCCATTGGTGTATTCCAATTAATTTCATCTCAATTCATATATTTAGGATGTTAGTTCTACGTATCCATGTAGGTTTTAATTGTTGGAATCGTCTCACTGAAAACTGCATAGTCCATACATATAAATTAATATGGCAAATCACGTATGAGCTAGCAATGGAATAAGAGAAAAGTAACGAATACATTCCCATTCATGCTTGTTGTCTCTACCTCATCAATATGCGAAGAGTCGTTGAAAGTTTCGCGTATACAAAATTAATTGGAATCACGGGTCCCAATGATTCATGAGAAGAATTTATGAAATTTAAGAAATTAAAAATCAGGAATTAATCCATATTATATATATCCTACGTAATAAATACAATTGCCAAACATGGAGATAAATTGGATTAATAATGAAAAATACG
Organism: Rubia yunnanensis; assembly: GCA_037428765.1. Lineage (NCBI taxonomy): Eukaryota > Viridiplantae > Streptophyta > Magnoliopsida > Gentianales > Rubiaceae > Rubia > Rubia yunnanensis. The sequence continues at coordinate 39,893,919 of CM075061.1, read as the reverse complement.
TTAATCGCCCAGGAAATGACTAAACAGTTAATATATAATAATTGAAAAATGTTCCAAAGTTAGGAATTTGCTTATTCTAATATCCAAAAATAAAATTGAAGGGAAAAAATGTTCATATTAGTTTTATACTACAAATTTATTTCTTATTATGTAAAATGTAATTTAATGTATTTAGTATAATAAATAATATATACTTAATTTTTAACATCAACATAAAATAATTTAAAAGAAAGTATTATTTAAGCATTAAGTAAAAAATCAAACAAAAATCATAATTTTGAATGTCTTGATTACCAAGTCCGACGCCACAATGCTATGTGAACAAAACGTTCGGCGATCGAGCTATGCAAAAAAACTGTTGGATGCCTTTCCAAAGAAAACACACCATGCGGGACGACCGTGATAAGGGACAAAATTATTTATTTTTCCTATCCCCATTCTAATCCTCTTTTCATTTACGGTGGCTCCAATCTGTATTCTAACGGATTAAAGTAGTCTTTTTTAAAAAATCATATTTTGAAACTCCAAATGAGATCAACCCTATCTTGAATGTATGATAATACCAAATGCACCATATAAATTTAAACTTGACTTAATTAGATTGACTTAAACCATGTAATATAACCTGTATGAGCAACCTCCGTAATTTTGGCATCTTAAAATTTTTGGGAGGTTTGTCTTGTAGAGGTTTTGTGTACTTTTCCATTGGTGTATTCCAATTAATTTCATCTCAATTCATATATTTAGGATGTTAGTTCTACGTATCCATGTTGGTTTTAATTGTTGGAATCGTCCCACTGAAAACTGCATAGTCCATACATATAAATTAAAATGGCAAATCACGTATGGGCTAGCAATGGAATAAGAGAAAAGTAACGAATACATTCCCGTTCATGCTTGTTGTCTCTACCTCATCAATATGCGAAGAGTCATTGAAAGTTTCACGTATACAAAATTAATTGGAATCACGGGTCCCAATGATTCATGAGAAGAATTTATGAAATTCAAGAAATTAAAATCAGTAATTAATCCACATTATATATATCCTACGTAATAAATACAATTCCCAAACATGGAGATAAATTGGATTAATAATGAAACATACGTTAATCGCACAGGAAATTACTAAACAATTAATATATAATAAATGAAAAATGATCCAAAGCTAGGAATTTGCTTATTCTAATATCCAAAAATAAAATTGAAGGGCAAACATGTTCATATTAGTTTTATACTACAAATGTATTTCTTATTATGTAAAATATAATTTAATGTATTTAGTATAATAAATAATATATACTTAATTTTTAACATCAACATAAAATAATTTAAAAGAAAGTATTATTTAAGCATTAAGTAAAAAATCAAACAAAAATCATAATTTTGAATGTCTTGATTACCAAGTCCGACGCCACAATGCTATGTGAACAAAACGTTCGGCGATCGAGCTATGCAAAAAAACTGTTGGATGCCTTTCCAAAGAAAACACACCATGCGGGACGACCGTGATAAGGGACAAAATTATTTATTTTTCCTATCCCCATTCTAATCCTCTTTTCATTTACGGTGGCTCCAATCTGTATTCAAATGGATTAAAGTAGTCTTTTTAAAATAATCATATTTTGAAACTACAAATGAGATCAACCCTATCTTGAATGTCTGATAATACCAAATGCACCATATAAATTTAAACTTGACTTAATTAGATTGACTTAAACCATGTAATATAACCTGTATGAGCAACCTCCGTAATTTTGGCATCTTAAAATTTTTGGGAGGTTTGTCTTGTAGAGGTTTTGTGTACTTTTCCATTGGTGTATTCCAATTAATTTCATCTCAATTCATATATTTAGGATGTTAGTTCTACGTATCCATGTTGGTTTTAATTGTTGGAATCGTCTCACTGAAAACTGCATAGTCCATACATATAAATTAAAATGGCAAATCACGTATGGGCTAGCAATGGAATAAGAGAAAAATAACGAATACATTCCCATTCATGCTTGTTGTCTCTACCTCATCAATATGCGAAGAGTCGTTGAAAGTTTCACGTATACAAAATTAATTGGAATCACGGGTCCCAATGATTCATGAGAAGAATTTATGAAATTTAAGAAATTAAAAATCAGGAATTAATCCATATTATATATATCCTACGTAATAAATACAATTGCCAAACATGGAGATAAATTGGATTAATAATGAAAAATACGTTAATCGCACAGGAAATGACTAAACAGTTAATATATAATAATTGAAAAATGTTCCAAAGCTAGGAATTTGCTTATTCTAATATCCAAAAATAAAATTGAAGGGAAAAAATGTTCATATTAGTTTTATACTACAAATTTATTTCTTATTATGTAAAATATAATTTAATGTATTTAGTATAATAAATAATATATACTTAATTTTTAACATCAACATAAAATAATTTAAAATAAAGTATTATTTAAGCATTAAGTAAAAATTCAAACAAAAATCATAATTTTGAATGTCTTGATTACCAAGTCCGACACCACAATGCTATGTGAACAAAACGTTCGACAATCGAGCTATGCAAAAAAACTGTTGGATGCCTTTGCAAAGAAAACACACCATGCGGGACGACCGTGATAAGGGACAAAATTATTTATTTTTCCTATCCCCATTCTAATCCTTTTTTCATTTACGGTGGCTCCAATCTGTATTCTAACGGATTAAAGTAGTCTTTTTTAAAAAATCATATTTTGAAACTCCAAATGAGATCAACCCTATCTTGAATGTATGATAATACCAAATGCACCATATAAATTTAAACTTGACTTAATTAGATTGACTTAAACCATGTAATATAACCTGTATGAGCAACCTGCGTAATTTTGGCATCTTAAAATTTTTGGGAGGTTTGTCTTGTAGAGGTTTTGTGTACTTTTCCATTGGTGTATTCCAATTAATTTCATCTCAATTCATATATTTAGGATGTTAGTTCTACGTATCCATGTTGGTTTTAATTGTTGGAATCGTCCCACTGAAAACTGCATAGTTCATACATATAAATTAAAATGGCAAATCACGTATGGGCTAGCAATGGAATAAGAGAAAAGTAACGAATACATTCCCATTCATGCTTGTTGTCTCTACCTCATCAATATGCGAAGAGTCGTTGAAAGTTTCACGTATACAAATTAATTGGAATCACGGGTCCCAATGATTCATGAGAAGAATTTATGAAATTCAAGAAATTAAAATCAGGAATTAATCCACATTATATATATCCTACGTAATAAATACAATTCCCAAACATGGAGATAAATTGGATTAATAATGAAACATACGTTAATCGCACAGGAAATGACTAAACAATTAATATATAATAATTGAAAAATGTTCCAAAGCTAGGATTTTGCTTATTCTAATATCCAAAAATAAAATTGAAGGGCAAACATGTTCATATTAGTTTTATACTACAAATGTATATCTTATTATGTAAAATATAATTTAATGCATTTAGTATAATAAATAATATATACTTAATTTTTAACATCAACATAAAATAATTTAAAAGAAAGTATTATTTAAGCATTAAGTAAAAAATCAAACAAAAATCATAATTTTGAATGTCTTGATTACCAAGTCCGACGCCACAATGCTATGTGAACTAAACGTTCGGCGATCGAGCTATGCAAAAAAACTGTTGGATGCCTTTGCAAAGAAAACACACCATGCGGGACGACCGTGATAAGGGACAAAATTATTTATTTTTCCTATCCCCATTCTAATCCTCTTTTCATTTACGGTGGCTCCAATCTGTATTCTAATGGATTAAAGTAGTCTTTTTAAAATAATCATATTTTGAAACTCCAAATGAGATCAACCCTATCTTGAATGTCTGATAATACCAAATGCACCATATAAATTTAAACTTGACTTAATTAGATTGACTTAAACCATGTAATATAACCTGTATGAGCAACCTCCGTAATTTTGGCATCTTAAAATTTTTGGGAGGTTTGTCTCGTAGAGGTTTTGTGTACTTTTCCATTGGTGTATTCCAATTAATTTCATCTCAATTCATATATTTAGGATGTTAGTTCTACGTATCCATGTTGGTTTTAATTGTTGGAATCGTCTCACTGAAAACTGCATAGTCCATACATATAAATTAATATGGCAAATCACGTATGAGCCAGCAATGGAATAAGAGAAAAGTAACGAATACATTCCCATTCATGCTTGTTGTCTCTACCTCATCAATATGCGAAGAGTCGTTGAAAGTTTCACGTATACAAAATTAATTGGAATCACGGGTCCCAATGATTCATGAGAAGAATTTATGAAATTTAAGAAATAAAAAATCAGGAATTAATCCATATTATATATATCCTACGTAATAAATACAATTGCCAAACATGGAGATAAATTGGATTAATAATGAAACATACGTTAATCGCACAGGAAATGACTAAACACTTAATATATAATAAATGAAAAATGTTCCAAAGCTAGGAATTTGCTTATTCTAATATCCAAAAATAAAATTGAAGGGCAAACATGTTCATATTAGTTTTATACTACAAATGTATTTCTTATTATGTAAAATATAATTTAATGTATTTAGTATAATAAATAATATATACTTAATTTTTAACATCAACATAAAATAATTAAAAGAAAGTATTATTTAAGCATTAAGTAAAAAATCAAACAAAAATCATAATTTTGAATGTCTTGATTACCAAGTCCGATGCCACAATGCTATGTGAATAAAACGTTCGGCGATCGAGCTATGCAAAAAACTGTTGGACGACCGTTATAAGGGACAAAATTATTTATTTTTCCTATCCCCATTCTAATCCTTTTTTCATTTACGGTGGCTCCAATCTGTATTCTAATGGATTAAAGTAGTCTTTTTAAAATAATCATATTTTGAAACTCCAAATGAGATCAACCCTATCTTGAATGTCTGATAATACCAAATGCACCATATAAATTTAAACTTGACTTAATTAGATTGACTTAAACCATGTAATATAACCTGTATGAGCAACCTCCGTAATTTTGGCATCTTAAAATTTTTGGGAGGTTTGTCTCGTAGAGGTTTTGTGTACTTTTCCATTGGTGTGTTCCAATTAATTTCATCTCAATTCATATATTTAGGATGTTAGTTCTACGTATCCATGTTGGTTTTAATTGTTGGAATCGTCTCACTGAAAACTGCATAGTCCATACATATAAATTAAAATGGCAAATCACGTATGAGCTAGCAATGGAAAAAGAGAAAAATAACGAATACATTCCCATTCATGCTTGTTGTCTCTTCCTCATCAATATGCGTAGAGTCGTTGAAAGTTTCACGTATACAAAATTAATTGGAATCACGGGTCCCAATGATTCATGAGAAGAATTTATGAAATTTAAGAAATTAAAATCAGGAATTAATCCACATTATATATATCCTACGTAATAAATACAATTCCCAAACATGGAGATAAATTGGATTAAAATTGAAAAATACGTTAATCGCACATGAAATGACTAAACAGTTGATATATAATAATTGAAAAATATTTCAAAGCTAGGAATTTGCTTATTCTAATATCCAAAAATAAAATTGAAGGGCAAACATGTTCATATTAGTTTTATACTACAAATGTATTTCTTATTATGTAAAATATAATTTAATGTATTTAGTATAATAAATAATATATACTTAATTTTTAACATCAACATAAAATAATTTAAAAGAAAGTATTATTTAAGCATTAAGTAAAAAATCAAACAAAAATCATAATTTTGAATGTCTTGATTACCAAGTCCGATGCCACAATGCTATGTGATCAAAACGTTCGGCGATCGAGCTATGCAAAAAAACTGTTGGACGCCTTTGCAAAGAAAACACACCATGTCGGACGACCGTGAAAAGGGAAAAAATTATTTATTTTTCCTATCCCCATTCTAATCCTTTTTTCATTTACGGTGGCTCCAATCTGTATTCTAATGGATTAAAGTAGTCTTTTTTAAAAAATCATATTTTGAAACTCCAAATGAGATCAACCCTATCTTGAATGTCAGATAATACCAAATGCACCATATAAATTTAAACTTGACTTAATTAGATTGACTTAAACCATGTAATATAACCTGTATGAGCAACCTCCGTAATTTTGGCATCTTAAAATTTTTGGGAGGTTTGTCTCGTAGAGGTTTTGTGTACTTTTCCATTGGTGTGTTCCAATTAATTTCATCTCAATTCATATATTTAGGATGTTAGTTCTACGTATCCATGTTGGTTTTAATTGTTGGAATCGTCTCACTGAAAACTGCATAGTCCATACATATAAATTAAAATGGCAAATCACGTATGAGCTAGCAATGGAATAAGAGAAAAGTAACGAATACATTCCCATTCATGCTTGTTGTCTCTACCTCATCAATATGCGAAGAGTCGTTGAAAGTTTCACGTATACAAATTAATTGGAATCACGGGTCCCAATGATTCATGAGAAGAATTTATGAAATTCAAGAAATTAAAATCAGGAATTAATCCACATTATATATATCCTACGTAATAAATACAATTCCCAAACATGGAGATAAATTGGATTAATAATGAAACATACGTTAATCGCACAGGAAATGACTAAACAATTAATATATAATAATTGAAAAATGTTCCAAAGCTAGGATTTTGCTTATTCTAATATCCAAAAATAAAATTGAAGGGCAAACATGTTCATATTAGTTTTATACTACAAATGTATATCTTATTATGTAAAATATAATTTAATGCATTTAGTATAATAAATAATATATACTTAATTTTTAACATCAACATAAAATAATTTAAAAGAAAGTATTATTTAAGCATTAAGTAAAAAATCAAACAAAAATCATAATTTTGAATGTCTTGATTACCAAGTCCGACGCCACAATGCTATGTGAACTAAACGTTCGGCGATCGAGCTATGCAAAAAAACTGTTGGATGCCTTTGCAAAGAAAACACACCATGCGGGACGACCGTGATAAGGGACAAAATTATTTATTTTTCCTATCCCCATTCTAATCCTCTTTTCATTTACGGTGGCTCCAATCTGTATTCTAATGGATTAAAGTAGTCTTTTTAAAATAATCATATTTTGAAACTCCAAATGAGATCAACCCTATCTTGAATGTCTGATAATACCAAATGCACCATATAAATTTAAACTTGACTTAATTAGATTGACTTAAACCATGTAATATAACCTGTATGAGCAACCTCCGTAATTTTGGCATCTTAAAATTTTTGGGAGGTTTGTCTCGTAGAGGTTTTGTGTACTTTTCCATTGGTGTATTCCAATTAATTTCATCTCAATTCATATATTTAGGATGTTAGTTCTACGTATCCATGTTGGTTTTAATTGTTGGAATCGTCTCACTGAAAACTGCATAGTCCATACATATAAATTAATATGGCAAATCACGTATGAGCCAGCAATGGAATAAGAGAAAAGTAACGAATACATTCCCATTCATGCTTGTTGTCTCTACCTCATCAATATGCGAAGAGTCGTTGAAAGTTTCACGTATACAAAATTAATTGGAATCACGGGTCCCAATGATTCATGAGAAGAATTTATGAAATTTAAGAAATAAAAAATCAGGAATTAATCCATATTATATATATCCTACGTAATAAATACAATTGCCAAACATGGAGATAAATTGGATTAATAATGAAACATACGTTAATCGCACAGGAAATGACTAAACAATTAATATATAATAAATGAAAAATGTTCCAAAGCTAGGAATTTGCTTATTCTAATATCCAAAAATAAAATTGAAGGGCAAACATGTTCATATTAGTTTTATACTACAAATGTATTTCTTATTATGTAAAATATAATTTAATGTATTTAGTATAATAAATAATATATACTTAATTTTTAACATCAACATAAAATAATTAAAAGAAAGTATTATTTAAGCATTAAGTAAAAAATCAAACAAAAATCATAATTTTGAATGTCTTGATTACCAAGTCCGATGCCACAATGCTATGTGAATAAAACGTTCGGCGATCGAGCTATGCAAAAAACTGTTGGACGACCGTTATAAGGGACAAAATTATTTATTTTTCCTATCCCCATTCTAATCCTTTTTTCATTTACGGTGGCTCCAATCTGTATTCTAATGGATTAAAGTAGTCTTTTTAAAATAATCATATTTTGAAACTCCAAATGAGATCAACCCTATCTTGAATGTCTGATAATACCAAATGCACCATATAAATTTAAACTTGACTTAATTAGATTGACTTAAACCATGTAATATAACCTGTATGAGCAACCTCCGTAATTTTGGCATCTTAAAATTTTTGGGAGGTTTGTCTCGTAGAGGTTTTGTGTACTTTTCCATTGGTGTGTTCCAATTAATTTCATCTCAATTCATATATTTAGGATGTTAGTTCTACGTATCCATGTTGGTTTTAATTGTTGGAATCGTCTCACTGAAAACTACATAGTCCATACATATAAATTAAAATGGCAAATCACGTATGAGCTAGCAATGGAAAAAGAGAAAAATAACGAATACATTCCCATTCATGCTTGTTGTCTCTTCCTCATCAATATGCGTAGAGTCGTTGAAAGTTTCACGTATACAAAATTAATTGGAATCACGGGTCCCAATGATTCATGAGAAGAATTTATGAAATTTAAGAAATTAAAATCAGGAATTAATCCACATTATATATATCCTACGTAATAAATACAATTCCCAAACATGGAGATAAATTGGATTAAAATTGAAAAATACGTTAATCGCACATGAAATGACTAAACAGTTGATATATAATAATTGAAAAATATTTCAAAGCTAGGAATTTGCTTATTCTAATATCCAAAAATAAAATTGAAGGGCAAACATGTTCATATTAGTTTTATACTACAAATGTATTTCTTATTATGTAAAATATAATTTAATGTATTTAGTATAATAAATAATATATACTTAATTTTTAACATCAACATAAAATAATTTAAAAGAAAGTATTATTTAAGCATTAAGTAAAAAATCAAACAAAAATCATAATTTTGAATGTCTTGATTACCAAGTCCGATGCCACAATGCTATGTGATCAAAACGTTCGGCGATCGAGCTATGCAAAAAAACTGTTGGACGCCTTTGCAAAGAAAACACACCATGTCGGACGACCGTGATAAGGGAAAAAATTATTTATTTTTCCTATCCCCATTCTAATCCTTTTTTCATTTACGGTGGCTCCAATCTGTATTCTAATGGATTAAAGTAGTCTTTTTAAAAAAATCATATTTTGAAACTCCAAATGAGATCAACCCTATCTTGAATGTCAGATAATACCAAATGCACCATATAAATTTAAACTTGACTTAATTAGATTGACTTAAACCATGTAATATAACCTGTATGAGCAACCTCCGTAATTTTGGCATCTTAAAATTTTTGGGAGGTTTGTCTCGTAGAGGTTTTGTGTACTTTTCCATTGGTGTGTTCCAATTAATTTCATCTCAATTCATATATTTAGGATGTTAGTTCTACGTATCCATGTTGGTTTTAATTGTTGGAATCGTCTCACTGAAAACTGCATAGTCCATACATATAAATTAAAATGGCAAATCACGTATGAGCTAGCAATGGAAAAAGAGAAAAATAACGAATACATTCCCATTCATGCTTGTTGTCTCTTCCTCATCAATATGCGAAGAGTCGTTGAAAGTTTCACGTATACAAAATTAATTGGAATCACGGGTCCCAATGATTCATGAGAAGAATTTATGAAATTTAAGAAATTAAAATCAGGAATTAATCCACATTATATATATCCTACGTAATAAATACAATTCCCAAACATGGAGATAAATTGGATTAAAATTGAAAAATACGTTAATCGCACATGAAATGACTAAACAGTTGATATATAATAATTGAAAAATATTTCAAAGCTAGGAATTTGCTTATTCTAATATCCAAAAATAAAATTGAAGGGCAAACATGTTCATATTAGTTTTATACTACAAATGTATTTCTTATTATGTAAAATATAATTTAATGTATTTAGTATAATAAATAATATATACTTAATTTTTAACATCAACATAAAATAATTTAAAAGAAAGTATTATTTAAGCATTAAGTAAAAAATCAAACAAAAATCATAATTTTGAATGTCTTGATTACCAAGTCCGATGCCACAATGCTATGTGATCAAAACGTTCGGCGATCGAGCTATGCAAAAAAACTGTTGGACGCCTTTGCAAAGAAAACACACCATGTCGGACGACCGTGATAAGGGACAAAATTATTTATTTTTCCTATCCCCATTCTAATCCTTTTTTCATTTACGGTGGCTCCAATCTGTATTCTAATGGATTAAAGTAGTCTTTTTAAAAAAATCATATTTTGAAACTCCAAATGAGATCAACCCTATCTTGAATGTCAGATAATACCAAATGCACCATATAAATTTAAACTTGACTTAATTAGATTGACTTAAACCATGTAATATAACCTGTATGAGCAACCTCCGTAATTTTGGCATCTTAATATTTTTGGGAGGTTTTTCTCGTAGAGGTTTTGTGTACTTTTCCATTGGTGTGTTCCAATTAATTTCATCTCAATTCATATATTTAGGATGTTAGTTCTACGTATCCATGTTGGTTTTAATTGTTGGAATCGTCTCACTGAAAACTGCATAGTCCATACATATAAATTAAAATGGCAAATCACGTATGAGCTAGCAATGGAAAAAGAGAAAAATAACGAATACATTCCCATTCATGCTTGTTGTCTCTTCCTCATCAATATGCGAAGAGTCGTTGAAAGTTTCACGTATACAAAATTAATTGGAATCACGGGTCCCAATGATTCATGAGAAGAATTTATGAAATTTAAGAAATTAAAATCAGGAATTAATCCACATTATATATATCCTACGTAATAAATACAATTGCCAAACATGGAGATAAATTGGATTAAAATTGAAAAATACGTTAATCGCACATGAAATGACTAAACAGTTGATATATAATAATTGAAAAATATTTCAAAGCTAGGAATTTGCTTATTCTAATATCCAAAAATAAAATTGAAGGGCAAACATGTTCATATTAGTTTTATACTACAAATGTATTTCTTATTATGTAAAATATAATTTAATGTATTTAGTATAATAAATAATATATACTTAATTTTTAACATCAACATAAAATAATTTAAAAGAAAGTATTATTTAAGCATTAAGTAAAAAATCAAACAAAAATCATAATTTTGAATGTCTTGATTGCCAAGTCCGATGCCACAATGCTATGTGATCAAAACGTTCGGCGATCGAGCTATGCAAAAAAACTGTTGGACGCCTTTGCAAAGAAAACACACCATGTCGGACGACCGTGATAAGGGACAAAATTATTTATTTTTCCTATCCCCATTCTAATCCTTTTTTCATTTACGGTGGCTCCAATCTGTATTCTAATGGATTAAAGTAGTCTTTTTAAAAAAATCATATTTTGAAACTCCAAATGAGATCAACCCTATCTTGAATGTCAGATAATACCAAATGCACCATATAAATTTAAACTTGACTTAATTAGATTGACTTAAACCATGTAATATAACCTGTATGAGCAACCTCCGTAATTTTGGCATCTTAATATTTTTGGGAGGTTTTTCTCGTAGAGGTTTTGTGTACTTTTCCATTGGTGTGTTCCAATTAATTTCATCTCAATTCATATATTTAGGATGTTAGTTCTACGTATCCATGTTGGTTTTAATTGTTGGAATCGTCTCACTGAAAACTGCATAGTCCATACATATAAATTAAAATGGCAAATCACGTATGAGCTAGCAATGGAAAAAGAGAAAAATAACGAATACATTCCCATTCATGCTTGTTGTCTCTTCCTCATCAATATGCGAAGAGTCGTTGAAAGTTTCACGTATACAAAATTAATTGGAATCACGGGTCCCAATGATTCATGAGAAGAATTTATGAAATTTAAGAAATTAAAATCAGGAATTAATCCACATTATATATATCCTACGTAATAAATACAATTGCCAAACATGGAGATAAATTGGATTAAAATTGAAAAATACGTTAATCGCACATGAAATGACTAAACAGTTGATATATAATAATTGAAAAATATTTCAAAGCTAGGAATTTGCTTATTCTAATATCCAAAAATAAAATTGAAGGGCAAACATGTTCATATTAGTTTTATACTACAAATGTATTTCTTATTATGTAAAATATAATTTAATGTATTTAGTATAATAAATAATATATACTTAATTTTTAACATCAACATAAAATAATTTAAAAGAAAGTATTATTTAAGCATTAAGTAAAAAATCAAACAAAAATCATAATTTTGAATGTCTTGATTACCAAGTCCGATGCCACAATGCTATGTGATCAAAACGTTCGGCGATCGAGCTATGCAAAAAAACTGTTGGACGCCTTTGCAAAGAAAACACACCATGTCGGACGACCGTGATAAGGGACAAAATTATTTATTTTTCCTATCCCCATTCTAATCCTTTTTTCATTTACGGTGGCTCCAATCTGTATTCTAATGGATTAAAGTAGTCTTTTTAAAAAAATCATATTTTGAAACTCCAAATGAGATCAACCCTATCTTGAATGTCAGATAATACCAAATGCACCATATAAATTTAAACTTGACTTAATTAGATTGACTTAAACCATGTAATATAACCTGTATGAGCAACCTCCGTAATTTTGGCATCTTAATATTTTTGGGAGGTTTTTCTCGTAGAGGTTTTGTGTACTTTTCCATTGGTGTGTTCCAATTAATTTCATCTCAATTCATATATTTAGGATGTTAGTTCTACGTATCCATGTTGGTTTTAATTGTTGGAATCGTCTCACTGAAAACTGCATAGTCCATACATATAAATTAAAATGGCAAATCACGTATGAGCTAGCAATGGAAAAAGAGAAAAATAACGAATACATTCCCATTCATGCTTGTTGTCTCTTCCTCATCAATATGCGAAGAGTCGTTGAAAGTTTCACGTATACAAAATTAATTGGAATCACGGGTCCCAATGATTCATGAGAAGAATTTATGAAATTTAAGAAATTAAAATCAGGAATTAATCCACATTATATATATCCTACGTAATAAATACAATTGCCAAACATGGAGATAAATTGGATTAAAATTGAAAAATACGTTAATCGCACATGAAATGACTAAACAGTTGATATATAATAATTGAAAAATGTTTCAAAGCTAGGAATTTGCTTATTCTAATATCCAAAAATAAAATTGAAGGGCAAACATGTTCATATTAGTTTTATACTACAAATGTATTTCTTATTATGTAAAATATAATTTAATGTATTTAGTATAATAAATAATATATACTTAATTTTTAACATCAACATAAAATAATTTAAAAGAAAGTATTATTTAAGCATTAAGTAAAAAATCAAACAAAAATCATAATTTTGAATGTCTTGATTACCAAGTCCGATGCCACAATGCTATGTGATCAAAACGTTCGGCGATCGAGCTATGCAAAAAAACTGTTGGACGCCTTTGCAAAGAAAACACACCATGTCGGACGACCGTTATAAGGGACAAAATTATTTATTTTTCCTATCCCCATTCTAATCCTTTTTTCATTTACGGTGGCTCCAATCTGTATTCTAATGGATTAAAGTAGTCTTTTTAAAAAAATCATATTTTGAAACTCCAAATGAGATCAACCCTATCTTGAATGTCTGATAATACCAAATGCACCATATAAATTTAAACTTGACTTAATTAGATTGACTTAAACCATGTAATATAACCTGTATGAGCAACCTCCGTAATTTTGGCATCTTAAAATTTTTGGGAGGTTTTTCTCGTAGAGGTTTTGTGTACTTTTCCATTGGTGTGTTCCAATTAATTTCATCTCAATTCATATATTTAGGATGTTAGTTCTACGTATCCATGTTGGTTTTAATTGTTGGAATCGTCTCACTGAAAATTGCATAGTCCATACATATAAATTAAAATGGCAAATCACGTATGAGCTAGCAATGGAAAAAGAGAAAAATAACGAATACATTCCCATTCATGCTTGTTGTCTCTTCCTCATCAATATGCGAAGAGTCGTTGAAAGTTTCACGTATACAAAATTAATTGGAATCACGGGTCCCAATGATTCATGAGAAGAATTTATGAAATTTAAGAAATTAAAATCAGGAATTAATCCACATTATATATATCCTACGTAATAAATACAATTCCCAAACATGGAGATAAATTGGATTAAAATTGAAAAATACGTTAATCGCACATGAAATGACTAAACAGTTCATATATAATAATTCAAAAATGTTTCAAAGCTAGGAATTTGCTTATTCTAATATCCAAAAATAAAATTGTAGGGCAAACATGTTCATATTAGTTTTATACTACAAATGTATTTCTTATTATGTAAAATATAATTTAATGTATTTAGTATAATAAATAATATATACTTAATTTTTAACATCAACATAAAATAATTTAAAAGAAAGTATTATTTAAGCATTAAGTAAAAAATCAAACAAAAATCATAATTTTGAATGTCTTGATTACCAAGTCCGATGCCACAATGCTATGTGATCAAAACGTTCGGCGATCGAGCTATGCAAAAAAACTGTTGGACGCCTTTGCAAAGAAAACACACCATGTCGGACGACCGTGATAAGGGACAAAATTATTTATTTTTCCTATCCCCATTCTAATCCTTTTTTCATTTACGGTGGCTCCAATCTGTATTCTAATGGATTAAAGTAGTCTTTTTAAAAAAATCATATTTTGAAACTCCAAATGAGATCAACCCTATCTTGAATGTCAGATAATACCAAATGCACCATATAAATTTAAACTTGACTTAATTAGATTGACTTAAACCATGTAATATAACCTGTATGAGCAACCTCCGTAATTTTGGCATCTTAATATTTTTGGGAGGTTTTTCTCGTAGAGGTTTTGTGTACTTTTCCATTGGTGTGTTCCAATTAATTTCATCTCAATTCATATATTTAGGATGTTAGTTCTACGTATCCATGTTGGTTTTAATTGTTGGAATCGTCTCACTGAAAACTGCATAGTCCATACATATAAATTAAAATGGCAAATCACGTATGAGCTAGCAATGGAAAAAGAGAAAAATAACGAATACATTCCCATTCATGCTTGTTGTCTCTTCCTCATCAATATGCGAAGAGTCGTTGAAAGTTTCACGTATACAAAATTAATTGGAATCACGGGTCCCAATGATTCATGAGAAGAATTTATGAAATTTAAGAAATTAAAATCAGGAATTAATCCACATTATATATATCCTACGTAATAAATACAATTGCCAAACATGGAGATAAATTGGATTAAAATTGAAAAATACGTTAATCGCACATGAAATGACTAAACAGTTAATATATAATAATTCAAAAATGTTTCAAAGCTAGGAATTTGCTTATTCTAATATCCAAAAATAAAATTGAAGGGCAAACATGTTCATATTAGTTTTATACTACAAATGTATTTCTTATTATGTAAAATATAATTTAATGTATTTAGTATAATAAATAATATATACTTAATTTTTAACATCAACATAAAATAATTTAAAAGAAAGTATTATTTAAGCATTAAGTAAAAAATCAAACAAAAATCATAATTTTGAATGTCTTGATTACCAAGTCCGATGCCACAATGCTATGTGATCAAAACGTTCGGCGATCGAGCTATGCAAAAAAACTGTTGGACGCCTTTGCAAAGAAAACACACCATGTCGGACGACCGTTATAAGGGACAAAATTATTTATTTTTCCTATCCCCATTCTAATCCTTTTTTCATTTACGGTGGCTCCAATCTGTATTCTAATGGATTAAAGTAGTCTTTTTAAAAAAATCATATTTTGAAACTCCAAATGAGATCAACCTTATCTTGAATGTCTGATAATACCAAATGCACCATATAAATTTAAACTTGACTTAATTAGATTGACTTAAACCATGTAATATAACCTGTATGAGCAACCTCCGTAATTTTGGCATCTTAAAATTTTTGGGAGGTTTTTCTCGTAGAGGTTTTGTGTACTTTTCCATTGGTGTGTTCCAATTAATTTCATCTCAATTCATATATTTAGGATGTTAGTTCTACGTATCCATGTTGGTTTTAATTGTTGGAATCGTCTCACTGAAAACTGCATAGTCCATACATATAAATTAAAATGGCAAATCACGTATGAGCTAGCAATGGAAAAAGAGAAAAATAACGAATACATTCCCATTCATGCTTGTTGTCTCTTCCGCATCAATATGCGAAGAGTCGTTGAAAGTTTCACGTATACAAAATTAATTGGAATCACGGGTCCCAATGATTCATGAGAAGAATTTATGAAATTTAAGAAATTAAAATCAGGAATTAATCCACATTATATATATCCTACGTAATAAATACAATTCCCAAACATGGAGATAAATTGGATTAAAATTGAAAAATACGTTAATCGCACATGAAATGACTAAACAGTTAATATATAATAATTCAAAAATGTTTCAAAGCTAGGAATTTGCTTATTCTAATATCCAAAAATAAAATTGTAGGGCAAACATGTTCATATTAGTTTTATACTACAAATGTATTTCTTATTATGTAAAATATAATTTAATGTATTTAGTATAATAAATAATATATACTTAATTTTTAACATCAACATAAAATAATTTAAAAGAAAGTATTATTTAAGCATTAAGTAAAAAATCAAACAAAAATCATAATTTTGAATGTCTTGATTACCAAGTCCGATGCCACAATGCTATGTGATCAAAACGTTCGGCGATCGAGCTATGCAAAAAAACTGTTGGACGCCTTTGCAAAGAAAACACACCATGTCGGACGACCGTGATAAGGGACAAAATTATTTATTTTTCCTATCCCCATTCTAATCCTTTTTTCATTTACGGTGGCTCCAATCTGTATTCGAATGGATTAAAGTAGTCTTTTTAAAAAAATCATATTTTGAAACTCTAAATGAGATCAACCCTATCTTGAATGTCTGATAATACCAAATGCACCATATAAATTTAAACTTGACTTAATTAGATTGACTTAAACCATGTAATATAACCTGTATGAGCAACCTCCGTAATTTTGGCATCTTAAAATTTTTGGGAGGTTTGTCTCGTAGAGGTTTTGTGTACTTTTCCATTGGTGTGTTCCAATTAATTTCATCTCAATTCATATATTTAGGATGTTAGTTCTACGTATCCATGTTGGTTTTAATTGTTGGAATCGTCTCACTGAAAACTGCATAGTCCATACATATAAATTAAAATGGCAAATCACGTATGAGCTAGCAATGGAAAAAGAGAAAAATAACGAATACATTCCCATTCATGCTTGTTGTCTCTTCCTCATCAATATGCGAAGAGTCGTTGAAAGTTTCACGTATACAAAATTAATTGGAATCACGGGTCCCAATGATTCATGAGAAGAATTTATGAAATTTAAGAAATTAAAATCAGGAATTAATCCACATTATATATATCCTACGTAATAAATACAATTCCCAAACATGGAGATAAATTGGATTAAAATTGAAAAATACGTTAATCGCACATGAAATGACTAAACAGTTGATATATAATAATTGAAAAATATTTCAAAGCTAGGAATTTGCTTATTCTAATATCCAAAAATAAAATTGAAGGGCAAACATGTTCATATTAGTTTTATACTACAAATGTATTTCTTATTATGTAAAATATAATTTAATGTATTTAGTATAATAAATAATATATACTTAATTTTTAACATCAACATAAAATAATTTAAAAGAAAGTATTATTTAAGCATTAAGTAAAAAATCAAACAAAAATCATAATTTTGAATGTCTTGATTGCCAAGTCCGATGCCACAATGCTATGTGATCAAAACGTTCGGCGATCGAGCTATGCAAAAAAACTGTTGGACGCCTTTGCAAAGAAAACACACCATGTCGGACGACCGTGATAAGGGACAAAATTATTTATTTTTCCTATCCCCATTCTAATCCTTTTTTCATTTACGGTGGCTCCAATCTGTATTCTAATGGATTAAAGTAATCTTTTTAAAAAAATCATATTTTGAAACTCCAAATGAGATCAACCCTATCTTGAATGTCAGATAATACCAAATGCACCATATAAATTTAAACTTGACTTAATTAGATTGACTTAAACCATGTAATATAACCTGTATGAGCAACCTCCGTAATTTTGGCATCTTAATATTTTTGGGAGGTTTTTCTCGTAGAGGTTTTGTGTACTTTTCCATTGGTGTGTTCCAATTAATTTCATCTCAATTCATATATTTAGGATGTTAGTTCTACGTATCCATGTTGGTTTTAATTGTTGGAATCGTCTCACTGAAAACTGCATAGTCCATACATATAAATTAAAATGGCAAATCACGTATGAGCTAGCAATGGAAAAAGAGAAAAATAACGAATACATTCCCATTCATGCTTGTTGTCTCTTCCTCATCAATATGCGAAGAGTCGTTGAAAGTTTCACGTATACAAAATTAATTGGAATCACGGGTCCCAATGATTCATGAGAAGAATTTATGAAATTTAAGAAATTAAAATCAGGAATTAATCCACATTATATATATCCTACGTAATAAATACAATTGCCAAACATGGAGATAAATTGGATTAAAATTGAAAAATACGTTAATCGCACATGAAATGACTAAACAATTAATATATAATAATTCAAAAATGTTTCAAAGCTAGGAATTTGCTTATTCTAATATCCAAAAATAAAATTGAAGGGCAAACATGTTCATATTAGTTTTATACTACAAATGTATTTCTTATTATGTAAAATATAATTTAATGTATTTAGTATAATAAATAATATATACTTAATTTTTAACATCAACATAAAATAATTTAAAAGAAAGTATTATTTAAGCATTAAGTAAAAAATCAAACAAAAATCATAATTTTGAATGTCTTGATTACCAAGTCCGATGCCACAATGCTATGTGATCAAAACGTTCGGCGATCGAGCTATGCAAAAAAACTGTTGGACGCCTTTGCAAAGAAAACACACCATGTCGGACGACCGTTATAAGGGACAAAATTATTTATTTTTCCTATCCCCATTCTAATCCTTTTTTCATTTACGGTGGCTCCAATCTGTATTCTAATGGATTAAAGTAGTCTTTTTAAAAAAATCATATTTTGAAACTCCAAATGAGATCAACCCTATCTTGAATGTCTGATAATACCAAATGCACCATATAAATTTAAACTTGACTTAATTAGATTGACTTAAACCATGTAATATAACCTGTATGAGCAACCTCCGTAATTTTGGCATCTTAAAATTTTTGGGAGGTTTTTCTCGTAGAGGTTTTGTGTACTTTTCCATTGGTGTGTTCCAATTAATTTCATCTCAATTCATATATTTAGGATGTTAGTTCTACGTATCCATGTTGGTTTTAATTGTTGGAATCGTCTCACTGAAAATTGCATAGTCCATACATATAAATTAAAATGGCAAATCACGTATGAGCTAGCAATGGAAAAAGAGAAAAATAACGAATACATTCCCATTCATGCTTGTTGTCTCTTCCTCATCAATATGCGAAGAGTCGTTGAAAGTTTCACGTATACAAAATTAATTGGAATCACGGGTCCCAATGATTCATGAGAAGAATTTATGAAATTTAAGAAATTAAAATCAGGAATTAATCCACATTATATATATCCTACGTAATAAATACAATTCCCAAACATGGAGATAAATTGGATTAAAATTGAAAAATACGTTAATCGCACATGAAATGACTAAACAGTTAATATATAATAATTCAAAAATGTTTCAAAGCTAGGAATTTGCTTATTCTAATATCCAAAAATAAAATTGTAGGGCAAACATGTTCATATTAGTTTTATACTACAAATGTATTTCTTATTATGTAAAATATAATTTAATGTATTTAGTATAATAAATAATATATACTTAATTTTTAACATCAACATAAAATAATTTAAAAGAAAGTATTATTTAAGCATTAAGTAAAAAATCAAACAAAAATCATAATTTTGAATGTCTTGATTACCAAGTCCGATGCCACAATGCTATGTGATCAAAACGTTCGGCGATCGAGCTATGCAAAAAAACTGTTGGACGCCTTTGCAAAGAAAACACACCATGTCGGACGACCGTGATAAGGGACAAAATTATTTATTTTTCCTATCCCCATTCTAATCCTTTTTTCATTTACGGTGGCTCCAATCTGTATTCTAATGGATTAAAGTAGTCTTTTTAAAAAAAATCATATTTTGAAACTCCAAATGAGATCAACCCTATCTTGAATGTCAGATAATACCAAATGCACCATATAAATTTAAACTTGACTTAATTAGATTGACTTAAACCATGTAATATAACCTGTATGAGCAACCTCCGTAATTTTGGCATCTTAATATTTTTGGGAGGTTTTTCTCGTAGAGGTTTTGTGTACTTTTCCATTGGTGTGTTCCAATTAATTTCATCTCAATTCATATATTTAGGATGTTAGTTCTACGTATCCATGTTGGTTTTAATTGTTGGAATCGTCTCACTGAAAACTGCATAGTCCATACATATAAATTAAAATGGCAAATCACGTATGAGCTAGCAATGGAAAAAGAGAAAAATAACGAATACATTCCCATTCATGCTTGTTGTCTCTTCCTCATCAATATGCGAAGAGTCGTTGAAAGTTTCACGTATACAAAATTAATTGGAATCACGGGTCCCAATGATTCATGAGAAGAATTTATGAAATTTAAGAAATTAAAATCAGGAATTAATCCACATTATATATATCCTACGTAATAAATACAATTCCCAAACATGGAGATAAATTGGATTAAAATTGAAAAATACGTTAATCGCACATGAAATGACTAAACAGTTGATATATAATAATTGAAAAATATTTCAAAGCTAGGAATTTGCTTATTCTAATATCCAAAAATAAAATTGAAGGGCAAACATGTTCATATTAGTTTTATACTACAAATGTATTTCTTATTATGTAAAATATAATTTAATGTATTTAGTATAATAAATAATATATACTTAATTTTTAACATCAACATAAAATAATTTAAAAGAAAGTATTATTTAAGCATTAAGTAAAAAATCAAACAAAAATCATAATTTTGAATGTCTTGATTACCAAGTCCGATGCCACAATGCTATGTGATCAAAACGTTCGGCGATCGAGCTATGCAAAAAAACTGTTGGACGCCTTTGCAAAGAAAACACACCATGTCGGACGACCGTGATAAGGGACAAAATTATTTATTTTTCCTATCCCCATTCTAATCCTTTTTTCATTTACGGTGGCTCCAATCTGTATTCGAATGGATTAAAGTAGTCTTTTTAAAAAAATCATATTTTGAAACTCCAAATGAGATCAACCCTATCTTGAATGTCGGATAATACCAAATGCGCCATATAAATTTAAACTTGACTTAATTAGATTGACTTAAACCATGTAATATAACCTGTATGAGCAACCTCCGTAATTTTGGCATCTTAAAATTTTTGGGAGGTTTGTCTCGTAGAGGTTTTGTGTACTTTTCCATTGGTGTGTTCCAATTAATTTCATCTCAATTCATATATTTAGGATGTTAGTTCTACGTATCCATGTTGGTTTTAATTGTTGGAATCGTCTCACTGAAAACTGCATAGTCCATACATATAAATTAAAATGGCAAATCACGTATGAGCTAGCAATGGAAAAAGAGAAAAATAACGAATACATTCCCATTCATGCTTGTTGTCTCTTCCTCATCAATATGCGAAGAGTCGTTGAAAGTTTCACGTATACAAAATTAATTGGAATCACGGGTCCCAATGATTCATGAGAAGAATTTATGAAATTTAAGAAATTAAAATCAGGAATTAATCCACATTATATATATCCTACGTAATAAATACAATTGCCAAACATGGAGATAAATTGGATTAAAATTGAAAAATACGTTAATCGCACATGAAATGACTAAACAGTTGATATATAATAATTGAAAAATATTTCAAAGCTAGGAATTTGCTTATTCTAATATCCAAAAATAAAATTGAAGGGCAAACATGTTCATATTAGTTTTATACTACAAATGTATTTCTTATTATGTAAAATATAATTTAATGTATTTAGTATAATAAATAATATATACTTAATTTTTAACATCAACATAAAATAATTTAAAAGAAAGTATTATTTAAGCATTAAGTAAAAAATCAAACAAAAATCATAATTTTGAATGTCTTGATTACCAAGTCCGATGCCACAATGCTATGTGATCAAAACGTTCGGCGATCGAGCTATGCAAAAAAACTGTTGGACGCCTTTGCAAAGAAAACACACCATGTCGGACGACCGTGATAAGGGACAAAATTATTTATTTTTCCTATCCCCATTCTAATCCTTTTTTCATTTACGGTGGCTCCAATCTGTATTCTAATGGATTAAAGTAGTCTTTTTAAAAAAATCATATTTTGAAACTCCAAATGAGATCAACCCTATCTTGAATGTCAGATAATACCAAATGCACCATATAAATTTAAACTTGACTTAATTAGATTGACTTAAACCATGTAATATAACCTGTATGAGCAACCTCCGTAATTTTGGCATCTTAATATTTTTGGGAGGTTTTTCTCGTAGAGGTTTTGTGTACTTTTCCATTGGTGTGTTCCAATTAATTTCATCTCAATTCATATATTTAGGATGTTAGTTCTACGTATCCATGTTGGTTTTAATTGTTGGAATCGTCTCACTGAAAACTGCATAGTCCATACATATAAATTAAAATGGCAAATCACGTATGAGCTAGCAATGGAAAAAGAGAAAAATAACGAATACATTCCCATTCATGCTTGTTGTCTCTTCCTCATCAATATGCGAAGAGTCGTTGAAAGTTTCACGTATACAAAATTAATTGGAATCACGGGTCCCAATGATTCATGAGAAGAATTTATGAAATTTAAGAAATTAAAATCAGGAATTAATCCACATTATATATATCCTACGTAATAAATACAATTCCCAAACATGGAGATAAATTGGATTAAAATTGAAAAATACGTTAATCGCACATGAAATGACTAAACAGTTGATATATAATAATTGAAAAATATTTCAAAGCTAGGAATTTGCTTATTCTAATATCCAAAAATAAAATTGAAGGGCAAACATGTTCATATTAGTTTTATACTACAAATGTATTTCTTATTATGTAAAATATAATTTAATGTATTTAGTATAATAAATAATATATACTTAATTTTTAACATCAACATAAAATAATTTAAAAGAAAGTATTATTTAAGCATTAAGTAAAAAATCAAACAAAAATCATAATTTTGAATGTCTTGATTACCAAGTCCGATGCCACAATGCTATGTGATCAAAACGTTCGGCGATCGAGCTATGCAAAAAAACTGTTGGACGCCTTTGCAAAGAAAACACACCATGTCGGACGACCGTGATAAGGGACAAAATTATTTATTTTTCCTATCCCCATTCTAATCCTTTTTTCATTTACGGTGGCTCCAATCTGTATTCTAATGGATTAAAGTAGTCTTTTTAAAAAAATCATATTTTGAAACTCCAAATGAGATCAACCCTATCTTGAATGTCGGATAATACCAAATGCGCCATATAAATTTAAACTTGACTTAATTAGATTGACTTAAACCATGTAATATAACCTGTATGAGCAACCTCCGTAATTTTGGCATCTTAAAATTTTTGGGAGGTTTGTCTCGTAGAGGTTTTGTGTACTTTTCCATTGGTGTGTTCCAATTAATTTCATCTCAATTCATATATTTAGGATGTTAGTTCTACGTATCCATGTTGGTTTTAATTGTTGGAATCGTCTCACTGAAAACTGCATAGTCCATACATATAAATTAAAATGGCAAATCACGTATGAGCTAGCAATGGAAAAAGAGAAAAATAACGAATACATTCCCATTCATGCTTGTTGTCTCTTCCTCATCAATATGCGAAGAGTCGTTGAAAGTTTCACGTATACAAAATTAATTGGAATCACGGGTCCCAATGATTCATGAGAAGAATTTATGAAATTTAAGAAATTAAAATCAGGAATTAATCCACATTATATATATCCTACGTAATAAATACAATTGCCAAACATGGAGATAAATTGGATTAAAATTGAAAAATACGTTAATCGCACATGAAATGACTAAACAGTTAATATATAATAATTCAAAAATGTTTCAAAGCTAGGAATTTGCTTATTCTAATATCCAAAAATAAAATTGAAGGGCAAACATGTTCATATTAGTTTTATACTACAAATGTATTTCTTATTATGTAAAATATAATTTAATGTATTTAGTATAATAAATAATATATACTTAATTTTTAACATCAACATAAAATAATTTAAAAGAAAGTATTATTTAAGCATTAAGTAAAAAATCAAACAAAAATCATAATTTTGAATGTCTTGATTACCAAGTCCGATGCCACAATGCTATGTGATCAAAACGTTCGGCGATCGAGCTATGCAAAAAAACTGTTGGACGCCTTTGCAAAGAAAACACACCATGTCGGACGACCGTGATAAGGGACAAAATTATTTATTTTTCCTATCCCCATTCTAATCCTTTTTTCATTTACGGTGGCTCCAATCTGTATTCTAATGGATTAAAGTAGTCTTTTTAAAAAAATCATATTTTGAAACTCCAAATGAGATCAACCCTATCTTGAATGTCTGATAATACCAAATGCACCATATAAATTTAAACTTGACTTAATTAGATTGACTTAAACCATGTAATATAACCTGTATGAGCAACCTCCGTAATTTTGGCATCTTAATATTTTTGGGAGGTTTTTCTCGTAGAGGTTTTGTGTACTTTTCCATTGGTGTGTTCCAATTAATTTCATCTCAATTCATATATTTAGGATGTTAGTTCTACGTATCCATGTTGGTTTTAATTGTTGGAATCGTCTCACTGAAAACTGCATAGTCCATACATATAAATTAAAATGGCAAATCACGTATGAGCTAGCAATGGAAAAAGAGAAAAATAACGAATACATTCCCATTCATGCTTGTTGTCTCTTCCTCATCAATATGCGAAGAGTCGTTGAAAGTTTCACGTATACAAAATTAATTGGAATCACGGGTCCCAATGATTCATGAGAAGAATTTATGAAATTTAAGAAATTAAAATCAGGAATTAATCCACATTATATATATCCTACGTAATAAATACAATTCCCAAACATGGAGATAAATTGGATTAAAATTGAAAAATACGTTAATCGCACATGAAATGACTAAACAGTTGATATATAATAATTGAAAAATATTTCAAAGCTAGGAATTTGCTTATTCTAATATCCAAAAATAAAATTGAAGGGCAAACATGTTCATATAGTTTTATACTACAAATGTATTTCTTATTATGTAAAATATAATTTAATGTATTTAGTATAATAAATAATATATACTTAATTTTTAACATCAACATAAAATAATTTAAAAGAAAGTATTATTTAAGCATTAAGTAAAAAATAAAACAAAAATCATAATTTTGAATGTCTTGATTACCAAGTCCGATGCCACAATGCTATGTGATCAAAACGTTCGGCGATCGAGCTATGCAAAAAAACTGTTGGACGCCTTTGCAAAGAAAACACACCATGTCGAACGACCGTGATAAGGGAAAAAATTATTTATTTTTCCTATCCCCATTCTAATCCTTTTTTCATTTACGGTGGCTCCAATCTGTATTCTAATGGATTAAAGTCGTCTTTTTAAAAAAATCATATTTTGAAACTCCAAATGAGATCAACCCTATCTTGAATGTCTGATAATACCAAATGCACCATATAAATTTAAACTTGACTTAATTAGATTGACTTAAACCATGTAATATAACCTGTATGAGCAACCTCCGTAATTTTGGCATCTTAAAATTTTTGGGAGGTTTTTCTCGTAGAGGTTTTGTGTACTTTTCCATTGGTGTGTTCCAATTAATTTCATCTCAATTCATATATTTAGGATGTTAGTTCTACGTATCCATGTTGGTTTTAATTGTTGGAATCGTCTCACTGAAAACTGCATAGTCCATACATATAAATTAAAATGGCAAATCACGTATGAGCTAGCAATGGAAAAAGAGAAAAATAACGAATACATTCCCATTCATGCTTGTTGTCTCTTCCTCATCAATATGCGAAGAGTCGTTGAAAGTTTCACGTATACAAAATTAATTGGAATCACGGGTCCCAATGATTCATGAGAAGAATTTATGAAATTTAAGAAATTAAAATCAGGAATTAATCCACATTATATATATCCTACGTAATAAATACAATTCCCAAACATGGAGATAAATTGGATTAAAATTGAAAAATACGTTAATCGCACATGAAATGACTAAACAGTTAATATATAATAATTCAAAAATGTTTCAAAGCTAGGAATTTGCTTATTCTAATATCCAAAAATAAAATTGAAGGGCAAACATGTTCATATTAGTTTTATACTACAAATGTATTTCTTATTATGTAAAATATAATTTAATGTATTTAGTATAATAAATAATATATACTTAATTTTTAACATCAACATAAAATAATTTAAAAGAAAGTATTATTTAAGCATTAAGTAAAAAATCAAACAAAAATCATAATTTTGAATGTCTTGATTACCAAGTCCGATGCCACAATGCTATGTGATCAAAACGTTCGGCGATCGAGCTATGCAAAAAAACTGTTGGACGCCTTTGCAAAGAAAACACACCATGTCGGACGACCGTGATAAGGGACAAAATTATTTATTTTTCCTATCCCCATTCTAATCCTTTTTTCATTTACGGTGGCTCCAATCTGTATTCGAATGGATTAAAGTAGTCTTTTTAAAAAAATCATATTTTGAAACTCCAAATGAGATCAACCCTATCTTGAATGTCGGATAATACCAAATGCGCCATATAAATTTAAACTTGACTTAATTAGATTGACTTAAACCATGTAATATAACCTGTATGAGCAACCTCCGTAATTTTGGCATCTTAAAATTTTTGGGAGGTTTGTCTCGTAGAGGTTTTGTGTACTTTTCCATTGGTGTGTTCCAATTAATTTCATCTCAATTCATATATTTAGGATGTTAGTTCTACGTATCCATGTTGGTTTTAATTGTTGGAATCGTCTCACTGAAAACTGCATAGTCCATACATATAAATTAAAATGGCAAATCACGTATGAGCTAGCAATGGAAAAAGAGAAAAATAACGAATACATTCCCATTCATGCTTGTTGTCTCTTCCTCATCAATATGCGAAGAGTCGTTGAAAGTTTCACGTATACAAAATTAATTGGAATCACGGGTCCCAAT
Organism: Rubia yunnanensis; assembly: GCA_037428765.1. Taxonomy (NCBI): domain Eukaryota; kingdom Viridiplantae; phylum Streptophyta; class Magnoliopsida; order Gentianales; family Rubiaceae; genus Rubia; species Rubia yunnanensis. The sequence goes on along the minus strand of CM075061.1, from coordinate 39,866,461 downwards.
GATTCATGAGAAGAATTTATGAAATTTAAGAAATTAAAATCAGGAATTAATCCACATTATATATATCCTACGTAATAAATACAATTGCCAAACATGGAGATAAATTGGATTAAAATTGAAAAATACGTTAATCGCACATGAAATGACTAAACAGTTAATATATAATAATTCAAAAATGTTTCAAAGCTAGGAATTTGCTTATTCTAATATCCAAAAATAAAATTGAAGGGCAAACATGTTCATATTAGTTTTATACTACAAATGTATTTCTTATTATGTAAAATATAATTTAATGTATTTAGTATAATAAATAATATATACTTAATTTTTAACATCAACATAAAATAATTTAAAAGAAAGTATTATTTAAGCATTAAGTAAAAAATCAAACAAAAATCATAATTTTGAATGTCTTGATTACCAAGTCCGATGCCACAATGCTATGTGATCAAAACGTTCGGCGATCGAGCTATGCAAAAAAACTGTTGGACGCCTTTGCAAAGAAAACACACCATGTCGGACGACCGTGATAAGGGACAAAATTATTTATTTTTCCTATCCCCATTCTAATCCTTTTTTCATTTACGGTGGCTCCAATCTGTATTCTAATGGATTAAAGTAGTCTTTTTAAAAAAATCATATTTTGAAACTCCAAATGAGATCAACCCTATCTTGAATGTCTGATAATACCAAATGCACCATATAAATTTAAACTTGACTTAATTAGATTGACTTAAACCATGTAATATAACCTGTATGAGCAACCTCCGTAATTTTGGCATCTTAATATTTTTGGGAGGTTTTTCTCGTAGAGGTTTTGTGTACTTTTCCATTGGTGTGTTCCAATTAATTTCATCTCAATTCATATATTTAGGATGTTAGTTCTACGTATCCATGTTGGTTTTAATTGTTGGAATCGTCTCACTGAAAACTGCATAGTCCATACATATAAATTAAAATGGCAAATCACGTATGAGCTAGCAATGGAAAAAGAGAAAAATAACGAATACATTCCCATTCATGCTTGTTGTCTCTTCCTCATCAATATGCGAAGAGTCGTTGAAAGTTTCACGTATACAAAATTAATTGGAATCACGGGTCCCAATGATTCATGAGAAGAATTTATGAAATTTAAGAAATTAAAATCAGGAATTAATCCACATTATATATATCCTACGTAATAAATACAATTCCCAAACATGGAGATAAATTGGATTAAAATTGAAAAATACGTTAATCGCACATGAAATGACTAAACAGTTGATATATAATAATTGAAAAATATTTCAAAGCTAGGAATTTGCTTATTCTAATATCCAAAAATAAAATTGAAGGGCAAACATGTTCATATTAGTTTTATACTACAAATGTATTTCTTATTATGTAAAATATAATTTAATGTATTTAGTATAATAAATAATATATACTTAATTTTTAACATCAACATAAAATAATTTAAAAGAAAGTATTATTTAAGCATTAAGTAAAAAATAAAACAAAAATCATAATTTTGAATGTCTTGATTACCAAGTCCGATGCCACAATGCTATGTGATCAAAACGTTCGGCGATCGAGCTATGCAAAAAAACTGTTGGACGCCTTTGCAAAGAAAACACACCATGTCGAACGACCGTGATAAGGGAAAAAATTATTTATTTTTCCTATCCCCATTCTAATCCTTTTTTCATTTACGGTGGCTCCAATCTGTATTCTAATGGATTAAAGTCGTCTTTTTAAAAAAATCATATTTTGAAACTCCAAATGAGATCAACCCTATCTTGAATGTCTGATAATACCAAATGCACCATATAAATTTAAACTTGACTTAATTAGATTGACTTAAACCATGTAATATAACCTGTATGAGCAACCTCCGTAATTTTGGCATCTTAAAATTTTTGGGAGGTTTTTCTCGTAGAGGTTTTGTGTACTTTTCCATTGGTGTGTTCCAATTAATTTCATCTCAATTCATATATTTAGGATGTTAGTTCTACGTATCCATGTTGGTTTTAATTGTTGGAATCGTCTCACTGAAAACTGCATAGTCCATACATATAAATTAAAATGGCAAATCACGTATGAGCTAGCAATGGAAAAAGAGAAAAATAACGAATACATTCCCATTCATGCTTGTTGTCTCTTCCTCATCAATATGCGAAGAGTCGTTGAAAGTTTCACGTATACAAAATTAATTGGAATCACGGGTCCCAATGATTCATGAGAAGAATTTATGAAATTTAAGAAATTAAAATCAGGAATTAATCCACATTATATATATCCTACGTAATAAATACAATTCCCAAACATGGAGATAAATTGGATTAAAATTGAAAAATACGTTAATCGCACATGAAATGACTAAACAGTTAATATATAATAATTCAAAAATGTTTCAAAGCTAGGAATTTGCTTATTCTAATATCCAAAAATAAAATTGAAGGGCAAACATGTTCATATTAGTTTTATACTACAAATGTATTTCTTATTATGTAAAATATAATTTAATGTATTTAGTATAATAAATAATATATACTTAATTTTTAACATCAACATAAAATAATTTAAAAGAAAGTATTATTTAAGCATTAAGTAAAAAATCAAACAAAAATCATAATTTTGAATGTCTTGATTACCAAGTCCGATGCCACAATGCTATGTGATCAAAACGTTCGGCGATCGAGCTATGCAAAAAAACTGTTGGACGCCTTTGCAAAGAAAACACACCATGTCGGACGACCGTGATAAGGGACAAAATTATTTATTTTTCCTATCCCCATTCTAATCCTTTTTTCATTTACGGTGGCTCCAATCTGTATTCTAATGGATTAAAGTAGTCTTTTTAAAAAAATCATATTTTGAAACTCCAAATGAGATCAACCCTATCTTGAATGTCTGATAATACCAAATGCACCATATAAATTTAAACTTGACTTAATTAGATTGACTTAAACCATGTAATATAACCTGTATGAGCAACCTCCGTAATTTTGGCATCTTAATATTTTTGGGAGGTTTTTCTCGTAGAGGTTTTGTGTACTTTTCCATTGGTGTGTTCCAATTAATTTCATCTCAATTCATATATTTAGGATGTTAGTTCTACGTATCCATGTTGGTTTTAATTGTTGGAATCGTCTCACTGAAAACTGCATAGTCCATACATATAAATTAAAATGGCAAATCACGTATGAGCTAGCAATGGAAAAAGAGAAAAATAACGAATACATTCCCATTCATGCTTGTTGTCTCTTCCTCATCAATATGCGAAGAGTCGTTGAAAGTTTCACGTATACAAAATTAATTGGAATCACGGGTCCCAATGATTCATGAGAAGAATTTATGAAATTTAAGAAATTAAAATCAGGAATTAATCCACATTATATATATCCTACGTAATAAATACAATTCCCAAACATGGAGATAAATTGGATTAAAATTGAAAAATACGTTAATCGCACATGAAATGACTAAACAGTTGATATATAATAATTGAAAAATATTTCAAAGCTAGGAATTTGCTTATTCTAATATCCAAAAATAAAATTGAAGGGCAAACATGTTCATATTAGTTTTATACTACAAATGTATTTCTTATTATGTAAAATATAATTTAATGTATTTAGTATAATAAATAATATATACTTAATTTTTAACATCAACATAAAATAATTTAAAAGAAAGTATTATTTAAGCATTAAGTAAAAAATAAAACAAAAATCATAATTTTGAATGTCTTGATTACCAAGTCCGATGCCACAATGCTATGTGATCAAAACGTTCGGCGATCGAGCTATGCAAAAAAACTGTTGGACGCCTTTGCAAAGAAAACACACCATGTCGAACGACCGTGATAAGGGAAAAAATTATTTATTTTTCCTATCCCCATTCTAATCCTTTTTTCATTTACGGTGGCTCCAATCTGTATTCTAATGGATTAAAGTCGTCTTTTTAAAAAAATCATATTTTGAAACTCCAAATGAGATCAACCCTATCTTGAATGTCTGATAATACCAAATGCACCATATAAATTTAAACTTGACTTAATTAGATTGACTTAAACCATGTAATATAACCTGTATGAGCAACCTCCGTAATTTTGGCATCTTAAAATTTTTGGGAGGTTTTTCTCGTAGAGGTTTTGTGTACTTTTCCATTGGTGTGTTCCAATTAATTTCATCTCAATTCATATATTTAGGATGTTAGTTCTACGTATCCATGTTGGTTTTAATTGTTGGAATCGTCTCACTGAAAACTGCATAGTCCATACATATAAATTAAAATGGCAAATCACGTATGAGCTAGCAATGGAAAAAGAGAAAAATAACGAATACATTCCCATTCATGCTTGTTGTCTCTTCCTCATCAATATGCGAAGAGTCGTTGAAAGTTTCACGTATACAAAATTAATTGGAATCACGGGTCCCAATGATTCATGAGAAGAATTTATGAAATTTAAGAAATTAAAATCAGGAATTAATCCACATTATATATATCCTACGTAATAAATACAATTCCCAAACATGGAGATAAATTGGATTAAAATTGAAAAATACGTTAATCGCACATGAAATGACTAAACAGTTAATATATAATAATTCAAAAATGTTTCAAAGCTAGGAATTTGCTTATTCTAATATCCAAAAATAAAATTGAAGGGCAAACATGTTCATATTAGTTTTATACTACAAATGTATTTCTTATTATGTAAAATATAATTTAATGTATTTAGTATAATAAATAATATATACTTAATTTTTAACATCAACATAAAATAATTTAAAAGAAAGTATTATTTAAGCATTAAGTAAAAAATCAAACAAAAATCATAATTTTGAATGTCTTGATTACCAAGTCCGATGCCACAATGCTATGTGATCAAAACGTTCGGCGATCGAGCTATGCAAAAAAACTGTTGGACGCCTTTGCAAAGAAAACACACCATGTCGGACGACCGTGATAAGGGACAAAATTATTTATTTTTCCTATCCCCATTCTAATCCTTTTTTCATTTACGGTGGCTCCAATCTGTATTCGAATGGATTAAAGTAGTCTTTTTAAAAAAATCATATTTTGAAACTCCAAATGAGATCAACCCTATCTTGAATGTCTGATAATACCAAGTGCACCATATAAATTTAAACTTGACTTAATTAGATTGACTTAAACCATGTAATATAACCTGTATGAGCAACCTCCGTAATTTTGGCATCTTAAAATTTTTGGGAGGTTTGTCTCGTAGAGGTTTTGTGTACTTTTCCATTGGTGTGTTCCAATTAATTTCATCTCAATTCATATATTTAGGATGTTAGTTCTACGTATCCATGTTGGTTTTAATTGTTGGAATCGTCTCACTGAAAACTGCATAGTCCATACATATAAATTAAAATGGCAAATCACGTATGAGCTAGCAATGGAAAAAGAGAAAAATAACGAATACATTCCCATTCATGCTTGTTGTCTCTTCCTCATCAATATGCGAAGAGTCGTTGAAAGTTTCACGTATACAAAATTAATTGGAATCACGGGTCCCAATGATTCATGAGAAGAATTTATGAAATTTAAGAAATTAAAATCAGGAATTAATCCACATTATATATATCCTACGTAATAAATACAATTCCCAAACATGGAGATAAATTGGATTAAAATTGAAAAATACGTTAATCGCACATGAAATGACTAAACAGTTGATATATAATAATTGAAAAATATTTCAAAGCTAGGAATTTGCTTATTCTAATATCCAAAAATAAAATTGAAGGGCAAACATGTTCATATTAGTTTTATACTACAAATGTATTTCTTATTGTGTAAAATATAATTTAATGTATTTAGTATAATAAATAATATATACTTAATTTTTAACATCAACATAAAATAATTTAAAAGAAAGTATTATTTAAGCATTAAGTAAAAAATCAAACAAAAATCATAATTTTGAATGTCTTGATTACCAAGTCCGATGCCACAATGCTATGTGATCAAAACGTTCGGCGATCGAGCTATGCAAAAAAACTGTTGGACGCCTTTGCAAAGAAAACACACCATGTCGGACGACCGTGATAAGGGACAAAATTATTTATTTTTCCTACCCCCATTCTAATCCTTTTTTCATTTACGGTGGCTCCAATCTGTATTCTAATGGATTAAAGTAGTCTTTTTTAAAAAATCATATTTTGAAACATCAAATGAGATCAACCCTATCTTGAATGTCTGATAATACCAAATGCACCATATAAATTTAAACTTGATTTAATTAGATTAACTTAAACCATGTAATATAACCTGTATGAGCAACCTCCGTAATTTTGGCATCTTAAAATTTTAGGGAGGTTCGTCTCGTAGAGGTTTTGTGTACTTTTCCATTGGTGTATTCCAATTAATTTCATCTCAATTCATATTTTTAGGATGTTAGTTCTACGTATCCATGTTGGTTTTAATTGTTGGAATCGTCTCACTTAAAACTGCATAGTCCATACATATAAATTAAAATGGCAAGTCACGTATGAGCTAGCAATGGAATAAGAGAAAAATAACGAATACATTCCCTTTCATGCTTTTTGTCTCTACCTCATCAATATGCGAAGAGTTGTTGAAAGTTTCACGTATACAAAATTAATTGAAATCACGGGTCCCAATGATTCATGAGAAGAATTTATGAAATTTAAGAAATTAAAATCAGGAATTAATCCACATTATATATATCCTACGTAATAAATACAATTCCCAAACATGGAGATAAATTGGATTAAAATTGAAAAATACGTTAATCGCACATGAAATGACTAAACAGTTGATATATAATAATTGAAAAATATTTCAAAGCTAGGAATTTGCTTATTCTAATATCCAAAAATAAAATTGAAGGGCAAACATGTTCATATTAGTTTTATACTACAAATGTATTTCTTATTATGTAAAATATAATTTAATGTATTTAGTATAATAAATAATATATACTTAATTTTTAACATCAACATAAAATAATTTAAAAGAAAGTATTATTTAAGCATTAAGTAAAAAATAAAACAAAAATCATAATTTTGAATGTCTTGATTACCAAGTCCGATGCCACAATGCTATGTGATCAAAACGTTCGGCGATCGAGCTATGCAAAAAAACTGTTGGACGCCTTTGCAAAGAAAACACACCATGTCGAACGACCGTGATAAGGGAAAAAATTATTTATTTTTCCTATCCCCATTCTAATCCTTTTTTCATTTACGGTGGCTCCAATCTGTATTCTAATGGATTAAAGTCGTCTTTTTAAAAAAATCATATTTTGAAACTCCAAATGAGATCAACCCTATCTTGAATGTCTGATAATACCAAATGCACCATATAAATTTAAACTTGACTTAATTAGATTGACTTAAACCATGTAATATAACCTGTATGAGCAACCTCCGTAATTTTGGCATCTTAAAATTTTTGGGAGGTTTTTCTCGTAGAGGTTTTGTGTACTTTTCCATTGGTGTGTTCCAATTAATTTCATCTCAATTCATATATTTAGGATGTTAGTTCTACGTATCCATGTTGGTTTTAATTGTTGGAATCGTCTCACTGAAAACTGCATAGTCCATACATATAAATTAAAATGGCAAATCACGTATGAGCTAGCAATGGAAAAAGAGAAAAATAACGAATACATTCCCATTCATGCTTGTTGTCTCTTCCTCATCAATATGCGAAGAGTCGTTGAAAGTTTCACGTATACAAAATTAATTGGAATCACGGGTCCCAATGATTCATGAGAAGAATTTATGAAATTTAAGAAATTAAAATCAGGAATTAATCCACATTATATATATCCTACGTAATAAATACAATTCCCAAACATGGAGATAAATTGGATTAAAATTGAAAAATACGTTAATCGCACATGAAATGACTAAACAGTTAATATATAATAATTCAAAAATGTTTCAAAGCTAGGAATTTGCTTATTCTAATATCCAAAAATAAAATTGAAGGGCAAACATGTTCATATTAGTTTTATACTACAAATGTATTTCTTATTATGTAAAATATAATTTAATGTATTTAGTATAATAAATAATATATACTTAATTTTTAACATCAACATAAAATAATTTAAAAGAAAGTATTATTTAAGCATTAAGTAAAAAATCAAACAAAAATCATAATTTTGAATGTCTTGATTACCAAGTCCGATGCCACAATGCTATGTGATCAAAACGTTCGGCGATCGAGCTATGCAAAAAAACTGTTGGACGCCTTTGCAAAGAAAACACACCATGTCGGACGACCGTGATAAGGGACAAAATTATTTATTTTTCCTATCCCCATTCTAATCCTTTTTTCATTTACGGTGGCTCCAATCTGTATTCGAATGGATTAAAGTAGTCTTTTTAAAAAATCATATTTTGAAACTCCAAATGAGATCAACCCTATCTTGAATGTCGGATAATACCAAATGCGCCATATAAATTTAAACTTGACTTAATTAGATTGACTTAAACCATGTAATATAACCTGTATGAGCAACCTCCGTAATTTTGGCATCTTAAAATTTTTGGGAGGTTTGTCTCGTAGAGGTTTTGTGTACTTTTCCATTGGTGTGTTCCAATTAATTTCATCTCAATTCATATATTTAGGATGTTAGTTCTACGTATCCATGTTGGTTTTAATTGTTGGAATCGTCTCACTGAAAACTGCATAGTCCATACATATAAATTAAAATGGCAAATCACGTATGAGCTAGCAATGGAAAAAGAGAAAAATAACGAATACATTCCCATTCATGCTTGTTGTCTCTTCCTCATCAATATGCGAAGAGTCGTTGAAAGTTTCACGTATACAAAATTAATTGGAATCACGGGTCCCAATGATTCATGAGAAGAATTTATGAAATTTAAGAAATTAAAATCAGGAATTAATCCACATTATATATATCCTACGTAATAAATACAATTCCCAAACATGGAGATAAATTGGATTAAAATTGAAAAATACGTTAATCGCACATGAAATGACTAAACAGTTAATATATAATAATTCAAAAATATTTCAAAGCTAGGAATTTGCTTATTCTAATATCCAAAAATAAAATTGAAGGGCAAACATGTTCATATTAGTTTTATACTACAAATGTATTTCTTATTATGTAAAATATAATTTAATGCATTTAGTATTATAAATAATATATACTTAATTTTTAACATCAACATAAAATAATTTAAAAGAAAGTATTATTTAAGCATTAAGTAAAAAATCAAACAAAAATCATAATTTTGAATGTCTTGATTACCAAGTCCGATGCCACAATGCTATGTGATCAAAACGTTCGGCGATCGAGCTATGCAAAAAAACTGTTGGACGCCTTTGCAAAGAAAACACACCATGCGGGACGACCGTGATAAGGGACAAAATTATTTATTTTTCCTATCCCCATTCTAATCCTTTTTTCATTTATGGTGGCTCCAATATGTATTCTAATGGATTAAAGTAGTCTTTTTTTAAAAAATCATATTTTGAAACTCCAAATGAGATCAACCCTATCTTGAATGTCTGATAATACGAAATGCACCATATAAATTTAAACTTGACTTAATTAGATTGACTTAAACCATGTAATATAACCTGTATGAGCAACCTCCGTAATTTTGGCATCTTAATATTTTTGGGAGGTTTGTCTTGTAGAGGTTTTGTATACTTTTCCATTGGTGTATTCCAATTAAATTCATCTTAATTCATATTTTTAGGATGTTAGGTCAAAGTATCCATGATGGTTTTAATTGTTGGAATCGTCTCACTGAAAACTGCATAGTCCATACATATAAATTAAAATGGCAAGTCACGTATGGGCTAGCAATGGAATAAGAGAAAAATAACGAATACATTCCCATTCATGCTTGTTGTCTCTACCTCATCAATATGCGAAGAGTCGTTGAAAGTTTCACGTATACAAAATTAATTGGAATCACGGGTCCCAATGATTCATGAGAAGAATTTATGAAATTTAAGAAATTAAAATCAGGAATTAATCCACATTATATATATCCCACATAATAAATACAAATCCCAAACATGGAGATAAATTGGATTAAAAATGATAAATCCGTTAATCGCACAGGAAATGACTAAACAGATAATATATAATAATTGAAAAATGTTTCAAAGCTAGGAATTTGCTTATTTTAATATCCAAAAATAAAATTGAAGGGCAAACATTTTCATATTAGTTTTATACTACAAATGTATTTCTTATTATGTAAAATATAATTTAATGTATTTAGTATAATAAATAATATATACTTAATTTTTAACATCAACATAAAATAATTTAAAAGAAAGTATTATTTAAGCATTAAGTAAAAAATCAAACAAAAATCATAATTTTGAATGTCTTGATTACCAAGTCCGATGCCACAATGCTATGTGATCAAAACGTTGGGCGATCTAGCTATGCAAAAAAACTGTTGGACGCCTTTGCAAAGAAAACACACCATGCGGGACGACCGTGATAAGGGACAAAATTATTTATTTTTCCTATCCCCATTCTAATCCTTTTTTCATTTACGGTGGCTCCAATCTGTATTCTAATGGATTAAAGTAGTCTTTTTTAAAAAATCATATTTTGAAACTCCAAATGAGATCAACCCTATCTTGAATGTCTGATAATACCAAATGCACCTTATAAATTTAAACTTGACTTAATTAGATTGACTTAAACCATGTAATATAACCTGTATGAGCAACCTCCGTAATTTTGGCATCTTAAAATTTTTTGGAGGTTTGTCTCGTAGAGGTTTTGTGTACTTTTCCATTGGGGTATTCCAATTAATTTCATCTCAATTCATATTTTTAGGATGTTAGTTCTACGTATCCATGTTGGTTTTAATTATTGGAATCGTCTCACTGAAAACTGCATAGTCCATACATATAAATTAAAATGGCAAATCACGTATGGGCTAGCAATGGAATAAGAGAAAAATAACGAATACATTCCCATTCATGCTTGTCGCCTCTACCTCACCAATATGCGAAAAGTCGTTGAAAGTTTCACGTATAAAAAATTAATTGGAATCACGGGTCCCAATGATTCATGAGAAGAATTTATGAAATTTAAGAAATTAAAATCAGGAATTAATCCACATTATATATGTACTACGTAATAAATACAATTCTCAAACATGGATATAAATTGGATTAAAAATGAAAAATACGTTAATCGCACAGGAAATGACTAAACAGTTAATATATAATAATTGAAAAATGTTTCAAAGCTAGGAATTTGCTTATTCTAATATCCAAAAATAAAACTGAAGGGCAAACATGTTCATATTAGTTTTATACTACAAATGTATTTCTTATTATGTAAAATATAATTTAATGTATTTAGTATAATAAATAATATATACTTAATTTTTAACATCAACATAAAATAATTTAAAAGAAAGTATTATTTAAGCATTAAGTAAAAAATAAAACAAAAATCATAATTTTGAATGTCTTGATTACCAAGTCCGATGCCACAATGCTATGTGATCAAAACGTTGGGCGATCGAGCTATGCAAAAAAACTGTTGGACGCCTTTGCAAAGAAAACACACCATGCGGGACGACCGTGATAAGGGACAAAATTATTTATTTTTCCTATCCCCATTCTAATCCTTTTTTCATTTACGGTGGCTCCAATCTATATTCTAATGGATTAAAGTAGTCTTTTAAAAAAATCATATTTTGAAACTCCAAATGAGATCAACCCTATCTTGAATGTCTGATAATACCAAATGCACCATATAAATTTAAACTTGACTTAATTAGATTGACTTAAACCATGTAATATAACCTGTATGAGCAACCTCCGTAATTTTGGCATCTTAAAATTTTAGGGAGGTTTGTCTCGTAGAGGTTTTGTGTACTTTTCCATTGGTGTATTCCAATTAATTTCATCTCAATTCATATTTTTAGGATGTTAGTTCTACGTATCCATGTTTGTTTTAATTGTCGGAATCGTCTCACTGAAAACTGCATAGTCCATACACATAAATTAAAATGGCAAATCACGTATGGGCTAGCAATGGAATAAGAGAAAAGTAACGAATACATTCCCATTCATGCTTGTTGTCTCTACCTCATCAATATGCGAAGAGTCGTTGAAAGTTTCACGTATACAAAATTAATTGGAATCACGGGTCCCAATGATTCATGAGAAGAATTTATGAAATTTAAGAAATTAAAATCAGGAATTAATCCACATTATATATATCCTACGTAATAAATACAATTCCCAAACATGGAGATAAATTGGATTAATAATGAAAAATACGTTAATCGCACAGGAAATGACTAAACAGTTAATATATAATAATTGAAAAATGTTCCAAAGCTAGGAATTTGCTTATTCTAATATCCAAAAATAAAATTGAAGGGCAAACATGTTCATATTAGTTTTATACTACAAATTTATTTCTTATTATGTAAAATATAATTTAATGTATTTAGTATAATAAATAATATATACTTCATTTTTAACATCAACATAAAATAATTGAAAAGAAAGTATTATTTAAGCATTAAGTAAAAAATAAAACAAAAATCATAATTTTGAATGTCTTGATTACCAAGTCTGATGCCACAATGCTATGTGAACAAAACGTTCGGCGATCGAGCTATGCAAAAAAACTGTTGGATGCCTTTGCAAAGAAAACACACCATGCGGGACGGCCGTAATAAGGGACAGAATTATTTATTTTTCCTATCCCCATTCTAATCCTTTTTTCATTTACGGTGGCTCCAATCTGTATTCTAATGGATTAAAGTAGTCTTTTAAAAAAAATCATATTTTGAAACTCCAAATGAGATCAACCCTATCTTGAATGTCTGATAATACCAAATGCACCATATAAATTTAAACTTGACTTAATTAGATTGACTTAAACCATGTAATATAACCTGTATGAGCAACCTCCGTAATTTTGGCATCTTAAAATTTTAGGGAGGTTTGTCTCGTAGAGGTTTTGTGTACTTTTCCATTGGTGTATTCCAATTAATTTCATCTCAATTCATATTTTTAGGATGTTAGTTCTACGTATCCATGTTTGTTTTAATTATTGGAATCGTCTCACTGAAAACTGCATAGTCCATACATATAAATTAAAATGGCAAATCACGTATGGGCTAGCAATGGAATAAGAGAAAAATAACGAATACATTCCCATTCATGCTTGTCGCCTCTACCTCACCAATATGCGAAAAGTCGTTGAAAGTTTCACGTATAAAAAATTAATTGGAATCACGGGTCCCAATGATTCATGAGAAGAATTTATGAAATTTAAGAAATTAAAATCAGGAATTAATCCACATTATATATGTACTACGTAATAAATACAATTCTCAAACATGGATATAAATTGGATTAAAAATGAAAAATACGTTAATCGCACAGGAAATGACTAAACAGTTAATATATAATAATTGAAAAATGTTTCAAAGCTAGGAATTTGCTTATTCTAATATCCAAAAATAAAACTGAAGGGCAAACATGTTCATATTAGTTTTATACTACAAATGTATTTCTTATTATGTAAAATATAATTTAATGTATTTAGTATAATAAATAATATATACTTAATTTTTAACATCAACATAAAATAATTTAAAAGAAAGTATTATTTAAGCATTAAGTAAAAAATAAAACAAAAATCATAATTTTGAATGTCTTGATTACCAAGTCCGATGCCACAATGCTATGTGATCAAAACGTTGGGCGATCGAGCTATGCAAAAAAACTGTTGGACGCCTTTGCAAAGAAAACACACCATGCGGGACGACCGTGATAAGGGACAAAATTATTTATTTTTCCTATCCCCATTCTAATCCTTTTTTCATTTACGGTGGCTCCAATCTATATTCTAATGGATTAAAGTAGTCTTTTAAAAAAATCATATTTTGAAACTCCAAATGAGATCAACCCTATCTTGAATGTCTGATAATACCAAATGCACCATATAAATTTAAATTTGACTTAATTAGATTGACTTAAACCATGTAATATAACCTGTATGAGCAACCTCCGTAATTTTGGCATCTTAAAATTTTAGGGAGGTTTGTCTCGTAGAGGTTTTGTGTACTTTTCCATTGGTGTATTCCAATTAATTTCATCTCAATTCATATTTTTAGGATGTTAGTTCTACGTATCCATGTTTGTTTTAATTGTCGGAATCGTCTCACTGAAAACTGCATAGTCCATACACATAAATTAAAATGGCAAATCACGTATGGGCTAGCAATGGAATAAGAGAAAAGTAACGAATACATTCCCATTCATGCTTGTCGCCTCTACCTCACCAATATGCGAAAAGTCGTTGAAAGTTTCACGTATAAAAAATTAATTGGAATCACGGGTCCCAATGATTCATGAGAAGAATTTATGAAATTTAAGAAATTAAAATCAGGAATTAATCCACATTATATATATCCTACGTAATAAATACAATTCCCAAACATGGAGATAAATTGGATTAAAATTGAAAAATACGTTAATCGCACATGAAATGACTAAACAGTTGATATATAATAATTGAAAAATATTTCAAAGCTAGGAATTTGCTTATTCTAATATCCAAAAATAAAATTGAAGGGCAAACATGTTCATATTAGTTTTATACTACAAATGTATTTCTTATTATGTAAAATATAATTTAATGTATTTAGTATAATAAATAATATATACTTAATTTTTAACATCAACATAAAATAATTTAAAAGAAAGTATTATTTAAGCATTAAGTAAAAAATAAAACAAAAATCATAATTTTGAATGTCTTGATTACCAAGTCCGATGCCACAATGCTATGTGATCAAAACGTTCGGCGATCGAGCTATGCAAAAAAACTGTTGGACGCCTTTGCAAAGAAAACACACCATGTCGAACGACCGTGATAAGGGAAAAAATTATTTATTTTTCCTATCCCCATTCTAATCCTTTTTTCATTTACGGTGGCTCCAATCTGTATTCTAATGGATTAAAGTCGTCTTTTTAAAAAAATCATATTTTGAAACTCCAAATGAGATCAACCCTATCTTGAATGTCTGATAATACCAAATGCACCATATAAATTTAAACTTGACTTAATTAGATTGACTTAAACCATGTAATATAACCTGTATGAGCAACCTCCGTAATTTTGGCATCTTAAAATTTTTGGGAGGTTTTTCTCGTAGAGGTTTTGTGTACTTTTCCATTGGTGTGTTCCAATTAATTTCATCTCAATTCATATATTTAGGATGTTAGTTCTACGTATCCATGTTGGTTTTAATTGTTGGAATCGTCTCACTGAAAACTGCATAGTCCATACATATAAATTAAAATGGCAAATCACGTATGAGCTAGCAATGGAAAAAGAGAAAAATAACGAATACATTCCCATTCATGCTTGTTGTCTCTTCCTCATCAATATGCGAAGAGTCGTTGAAAGTTTCACGTATACAAAATTAATTGGAATCACGGGTCCCAATGATTCATGAGAAGAATTTATGAAATTTAAGAAATTAAAATCAGGAATTAATCCACATTATATATATCCTACGTAATAAATACAATTCCCAAACATGGAGATAAATTGGATTAAAATTGAAAAATACGTTAATCGCACATGAAATGACTAAACAGTTGATATATAATAATTGAAAAATATTTCAAAGCTAGGAATTTGCTTATTCTAATATCCAAAAATAAAATTGAAGGGCAAACATGTTCATATTAGTTTTATACTACAAATGTATTTCTTATTGTGTAAAATATAATTTAATGTATTTAGTATAATAAATAATATATACTTAATTTTTAACATCAACATAAAATAATTTAAAAGAAAGTATTATTTAAGCATTAAGTAAAAAATCAAACAAAAATCATAATTTTGAATGTCTTGATTACCAAGTCCGATGCCACAATGCTATGTGATCAAAACGTTCGGCGATCGAGCTATGCAAAAAAACTGTTGGACGCCTTTGCAAAGAAAACACACCATGTCGGACGACCGTGATAAGGGACAAAATTATTTATTTTTCCTACCCCCATTCTAATCCTTTTTTCATTTACGGTGGCTCCAATCTGTATTCTAATGGATTAAAGTAGTCTTTTTTAAAAAATCATATTTTGAAACATCAAATGAGATCAACCCTATCTTGAATGTCTGATAATACCAAATGCACCATATAAATTTAAACTTGATTTAATTAGATTAACTTAAACCATGTAATATAACCTGTATGAGCAACCTCCGTAATTTTGGCATCTTAAAATTTTAGGGAGGTTCGTCTCGTAGAGGTTTTGTGTACTTTTCCATTGGTGTATTCCAATTAATTTCATCTCAATTCATATTTTTAGGATGTTAGTTCTACGTATCCATGTTGGTTTTAATTGTTGGAATCGTCTCACTTAAAACTGCATAGTCCATACATATAAATTAAAATGGCAAGTCACGTATGAGCTAGCAATGGAATAAGAGAAAAATAACGAATACATTCCCTTTCATGCTTTTTGTCTCTACCTCATCAATATGCGAAGAGTTGTTGAAAGTTTCACGTATACAAAATTAATTGAAATCACGGGTCCCAATGATTCATGAGAAGAATTTATGAAATTTAAGAAATTAAAATCAGGAATTAATCCACATTATATATATCCTACGTAATAAATACAATTCCCAAACATGGAGATAAATTGGATTAAAATTGAAAAATACGTTAATCGCACATGAAATGACTAAACAGTTGATATATAATAATTGAAAAATATTTCAAAGCTAGGAATTTGCTTATTCTAATATCCAAAAATAAAATTGAAGGGCAAACATGTTCATATTAGTTTTATACTACAAATGTATTTCTTATTATGTAAAATATAATTTAATGTATTTAGTATAATAAATAATATATACTTAATTTTTAACATCAACATAAAATAATTTAAAAGAAAGTATTATTTAAGCATTAAGTAAAAAATAAAACAAAAATCATAATTTTGAATGTCTTGATTACCAAGTCCGATGCCACAATGCTATGTGATCAAAACGTTCGGCGATCGAGCTATGCAAAAAAACTATTGGACGCCTTTGCAAAGAAAACACACCATGTCGAACGACCGTGATAAGGGAAAAAATTATTTATTTTTCCTATCCCCATTCTAATCCTTTTTTCATTTACGGTGGCTCCAATCTGTATTCTAATGGATTAAAGTCGTCTTTTTAAAAAAATCATATTTTGAAACTCCAAATGAGATCAACCCTATCTTGAATGTCTGATAATACCAAATGCACCATATAAATTTAAACTTGACTTAATTAGATTGACTTAAACCATGTAATATAACCTGTATGAGCAACCTCCGTAATTTTGGCATCTTAAAATTTTTGGGAGGTTTTTCTCGTAGAGGTTTTGTGTACTTTTCCATTGGTGTGTTCCAATTAATTTCATCTCAATTCATATATTTAGGATGTTAGTTCTACGTATCCATGTTGGTTTTAATTGTTGGAATCGTCTCACTGAAAACTGCATAGTCCATACATATAAATTAAAATGGCAAATCACGTATGAGCTAGCAATGGAAAAAGAGAAAAATAACGAATACATTCCCATTCATGCTTGTTGTCTCTTCCTCATCAATATGCGAAGAGTCGTTGAAAGTTTCACGTATACAAAATTAATTGGAATCACGGGTCCCAATGATTCATGAGAAGAATTTATGAAATTTAAGAAATTAAAATCAGGAATTAATCCACATTATATATATCCTACGTAATAAATACAATTCCCAAACATGGAGATAAATTGGATTAAAATTGAAAAATACGTTAATCGCACATGAAATGACTAAACAGTTAATATATAATAATTCAAAAATGTTTCAAAGCTAGGAATTTGCTTATTCTAATATCCAAAAATAAAATTGAAGGGCAAACATGTTCATATTAGTTTTATACTACAAATGTATTTCTTATTATGTAAAATATAATTTAATGTATTTAGTATAATAAATAATATATACTTAATTTTTAACATCAACATAAAATAATTTAAAAGAAAGTATTATTTAAGCATTAAGTAAAAAATCAAACAAAAATCATAATTTTGAATGTCTTGATTACCAAGTCCGATGCCACAATGCTATGTGATCAAAACGTTCGGCGATCGAGCTATGCAAAAAAACTGTTGGACGCCTTTGCAAAGAAAACACACCATGTCGGACGACCGTGATAAGGGACAAAATTATTTATTTTTCCTATCCCCATTCTAATCCTTTTTTCATTTACGGTGGCTCCAATCTGTATTCGAATGGATTAAAGTAGTCTTTTTAAAAAATCATATTTTGAAACTCCAAATGAGATCAACCCTATCTTGAATGTCGGATAATACCAAATGCGCCATATAAATTTAAACTTGACTTAATTAGATTGACTTAAACCATGTAATATAACCTGTATGAGCAACCTCCGTAATTTTGGCATCTTAAAATTTTTGGGAGGTTTGTCTCGTAGAGGTTTTGTGTACTTTTCCATTGGTGTGTTCCAATTAATTTCATCTCAATTCATATATTTAGGATGTTAGTTCTACGTATCCATGTTGGTTTTAATTGTTGGAATCGTCTCACTGAAAACTGCATAGTCCATACATATAAATTAAAATGGCAAATCACGTATGAGCTAGCAATGGAAAAAGAGAAAAATAACGAATACATTCCCATTCATGCTTGTTGTCTCTTCCTCATCAATATGCGAAGAGTCGTTGAAAGTTTCACGTATACAAAATTAATTGGAATCACGGGTCCCAATGATTCATGAGAAGAATTTATGAAATTTAAGAAATTAAAATCAGGAATTAATCCACATTATATATATCCTACGTAATAAATACAATTCCCAAACATGGAGATAAATTGGATTAAAATTGAAAAATACGTTAATCGCACATGAAATGACTAAACAGTTAATATATAATAATTCAAAAATATTTCAAAGCTAGGAATTTGCTTATTCTAATATCCAAAAATAAAATTGAAGGGCAAACATGTTCATATTAGTTTTATACTACAAATGTATTTCTTATTATGTAAAATATAATTTAATGCATTTAGTATTATAAATAATATATACTTAATTTTTAACATCAACATAAAATAATTTAAAAGAAAGTATTATTTAAGCATTAAGTAAAAAATCAAACAAAAATCATAATTTTGAATGTCTTGATTACCAAGTCCGATGCCACAATGCTATGTGATCAAAACGTTCGGCGATCGAGCTATGCAAAAAAACTGTTGGACGCCTTTGCAAAGAAAACACACCATGCGGGACGACCGTGATAAGGGACAAAATTATTTATTTTTCCTATCCCCATTCTAATCCTTTTTTCATTTATGGTGGCTCCAATATGTATTCTAATGGATTAAAGTAGTCTTTTTTTAAAAAATCATATTTTGAAACTCCAAATGAGATCAACCCTATCTTGAATGTCTGATAATACGAAATGCACCATATAAATTTAAACTTGACTTAATTAGATTGACTTAAACCATGTAATATAACCTGTATGAGCAACCTCCGTAATTTTGGCATCTTAATATTTTTGGGAGGTTTGTCTTGTAGAGGTTTTGTATACTTTTCCATTGGTGTATTCCAATTAAATTCATCTTAATTCATATTTTTAGGATGTTAGGTCAAAGTATCCATGATGGTTTTAATTGTTGGAATCGTCTCACTGAAAACTGCATAGTCCATACATATAAATTAAAATGGCAAGTCACGTATGGGCTAGCAATGGAATAAGAGAAAAATAACGAATACATTCCCATTCATGCTTGTTGTCTCTACCTCATCAATATGCGAAGAGTCGTTGAAAGTTTCACGTATACAAAATTAATTGGAATCACGGGTCCCAATGATTCATGAGAAGAATTTATGAAATTTAAGAAATTAAAATCAGGAATTAATCCACATTATATATATCCCACATAATAAATACAAATCCCAAACATGGAGATAAATTGGATTAAAAATGATAAATCCGTTAATCGCACAGGAAATGACTAAACAGATAATATATAATAATTGAAAAATGTTTCAAAGCTAGGAATTTGCTTATTTTAATATCCAAAAATAAAATTGAAGGGCAAACATTTTCATATTAGTTTTATACTACAAATGTATTTCTTATTATGTAAAATATAATTTAATGTATTTAGTATAATAAATAATATATACTTAATTTTTAACATCAACATAAAATAATTTAAAAGAAAGTATTATTTAAGCATTAAGTAAAAAATCAAACAAAAATCATAATTTTGAATGTCTTGATTACCAAGTCCGATGCCACAATGCTATGTGATCAAAACGTTGGGCGATCTAGCTATGCAAAAAAACTGTTGGACGCCTTTGCAAAGAAAACACACCATGCGGGACGACCGTGATAAGGGACAAAATTATTTATTTTTCCTATCCCCATTCTAATCCTTTTTTCATTTACGGTGGCTCCAATCTGTATTCTAATGGATTAAAGTAGTCTTTTTTAAAAAATCATATTTTGAAACTCCAAATGAGATCAACCCTATCTTGAATGTCTGATAATACCAAATGCACCTTATAAATTTAAACTTGACTTAATTAGATTGACTTAAACCATGTAATATAACCTGTATGAGCAACCTCCGTAATTTTGGCATCTTAAAATTTTTTGGAGGTTTGTCTCGTAGAGGTTTTGTGTACTTTTCCATTGGGGTATTCCAATTAATTTCATCTCAATTCATATTTTTAGGATGTTAGTTCTACGTATCCATGTTGGTTTTAATTATTGGAATCGTCTCACTGAAAACTGCATAGTCCATACATATAAATTAAAATGGCAAATCACGTATGGGCTAGCAATGGAATAAGAGAAAAATAACGAATACATTCCCATTCATGCTTGTCGCCTCTACCTCACCAATATGCGAAAAGTCGTTGAAAGTTTCACGTATAAAAAATTAATTGGAATCACGGGTCCCAATGATTCATGAGAAGAATTTATGAAATTTAAGAAATTAAAATCAGGAATTAATCCACATTATATATGTACTACGTAATAAATACAATTCTCAAACATGGATATAAATTGGATTAAAAATGAAAAATACGTTAATCGCACAGGAAATGACTAAACAGTTAATATATAATAATTGAAAAATGTTTCAAAGCTAGGAATTTGCTTATTCTAATATCCAAAAATAAAACTGAAGGGCAAACATGTTCATATTAGTTTTATACTACAAATGTATTTCTTATTATGTAAAATATAATTTAATGTATTTAGTATAATAAATAATATATACTTAATTTTTAACATCAACATAAAATAATTTAAAAGAAAGTATTATTTAAGCATTAAGTAAAAAATAAAACAAAAATCATAATTTTGAATGTCTTGATTACCAAGTCCGATGCCACAATGCTATGTGATCAAAACGTTGGGCGATCGAGCTATGCAAAAAAACTGTTGGACGCCTTTGCAAAGAAAACACACCATGCGGGACGACCGTGATAAGGGACAAAATTATTTATTTTTCCTATCCCCATTCTAATCCTTTTTTCATTTACGGTGGCTCCAATCTATATTCTAATGGATTAAAGTAGTCTTTTAAAAAAATCATATTTTGAAACTCCAAATGAGATCAACCCTATCTTGAATGTCTGATAATACCAAATGCACCATATAAATTTAAACTTGACTTAATTAGATTGACTTAAACCATGTAATATAACCTGTATGAGCAACCTCCGTAATTTTGGCATCTTAAAATTTTAGGGAGGTTTGTCTCGTAGAGGTTTTGTGTACTTTTCCATTGGTGTATTCCAATTAATTTCATCTCAATTCATATTTTTAGGATGTTAGTTCTACGTATCCATGTTTGTTTTAATTGTCGGAATCGTCTCACTGAAAACTGCATAGTCCATACACATAAATTAAAATGGCAAATCACGTATGGGCTAGCAATGGAATAAGAGAAAAGTAACGAATACATTCCCATTCATGCTTGTTGTCTCTACCTCATCAATATGCGAAGAGTCGTTGAAAGTTTCACGTATACAAAATTAATTGGAATCACGGGTCCCAATGATTCATGAGAAGAATTTATGAAATTTAAGAAATTAAAATCAGGAATTAATCCACATTATATATATCCTACGTAATAAATACAATTCCCAAACATGGAGATAAATTGGATTAATAATGAAAAATACGTTAATCGCACAGGAAATGACTAAACAGTTAATATATAATAATTGAAAAATGTTCCAAAGCTAGGAATTTGCTTATTCTAATATCCAAAAATAAAATTGAAGGGCAAACATGTTCATATTAGTTTTATACTACAAATTTATTTCTTATTATGTAAAATATAATTTAATGTATTTAGTATAATAAATAATATATACTTCATTTTTAACATCAACATAAAATAATTGAAAAGAAAGTATTATTTAAGCATTAAGTAAAAAATAAAACAAAAATCATAATTTTGAATGTCTTGATTACCAAGTCTGATGCCACAATGCTATGTGAACAAAACGTTCGGCGATCGAGCTATGCAAAAAAACTGTTGGATGCCTTTGCAAAGAAAACACACCATGCGGGACGGCCGTAATAAGGGACAGAATTATTTATTTTTCCTATCCCCATTCTAATCCTTTTTTCATTTACGGTGGCTCCAATCTGTATTCTAATGGATTAAAGTAGTCTTTTAAAAAAAATCATATTTTGAAACTCCAAATGAGATCAACCCTATCTTGAATGTCTGATAATACCAAATGCACCATATAAATTTAAACTTGACTTAATTAGATTGACTTAAACCATGTAATATAACCTGTATGAGCAACCTCCGTAATTTTGGCATCTTAAAATTTTAGGGAGGTTTGTCTCGTAGAGGTTTTGTGTACTTTTCCATTGGTGTATTCCAATTAATTTCATCTCAATTCATATTTTTAGGATGTTAGTTCTACGTATCCATGTTTGTTTTAATTATTGGAATCGTCTCACTGAAAACTGCATAGTCCATACATATAAATTAAAATGGCAAATCACGTATGGGCTAGCAATGGAATAAGAGAAAAATAACGAATACATTCCCATTCATGCTTGTCGCCTCTACCTCACCAATATGCGAAAAGTCGTTGAAAGTTTCACGTATAAAAAATTAATTGGAATCACGGGTCCCAATGATTCATGAGAAGAATTTATGAAATTTAAGAAATTAAAATCAGGAATTAATCCACATTATATATGTACTACGTAATAAATACAATTCTCAAACATGGATATAAATTGGATTAAAAATGAAAAATACGTTAATCGCACAGGAAATGACTAAACAGTTAATATATAATAATTGAAAAATGTTTCAAAGCTAGGAATTTGCTTATTCTAATATCCAAAAATAAAACTGAAGGGCAAACATGTTCATATTAGTTTTATACTACAAATGTATTTCTTATTATGTAAAATATAATTTAATGTATTTAGTATAATAAATAATATATACTTAATTTTTAACATCAACATAAAATAATTTAAAAGAAAGTATTATTTAAGCATTAAGTAAAAAATAAAACAAAAATCATAATTTTGAATGTCTTGATTACCAAGTCCGATGCCACAATGCTATGTGATCAAAACGTTGGGCGATCGAGCTATGCAAAAAAACTGTTGGACGCCTTTGCAAAGAAAACACACCATGCGGGACGACCGTGATAAGGGACAAAATTATTTATTTTTCCTATCCCCATTCTAATCCTTTTTTCATTTACGGTGGCTCCAATCTATATTCTAATGGATTAAAGTAGTCTTTTAAAAAAATCATATTTTGAAACTCCAAATGAGATCAACCCTATCTTGAATGTCTGATAATACCAAATGCACCATATAAATTTAAATTTGACTTAATTAGATTGACTTAAACCATGTAATATAACCTGTATGAGCAACCTCCGTAATTTTGGCATCTTAAAATTTTAGGGAGGTTTGTCTCGTAGAGGTTTTGTGTACTTTTCCATTGGTGTATTCCAATTAATTTCATCTCAATTCATATTTTTAGGATGTTAGTTCTACGTATCCATGTTTGTTTTAATTGTCGGAATCGTCTCACTGAAAACTGCATAGTCCATACACATAAATTAAAATGGCAAATCACGTATGGGCTAGCAATGGAATAAGAGAAAAGTAACGAATACATTCCCATTCATGCTTGTTGTCTCTACCTCATCAATATGCGAAGAGTAGTTGAAAGTTTCACGTATACAAAATTAATTGGAATCACGGGTCCCAATGATTCATGAGAAGAATTTATGAAATTTAAGAAATTAAAATCAGGAATTAATCCACATTATATATATCCTACGTAATAAATACAATTCCCAAACATGGAGATAAATTGGATTAATAATGAAAAATACGTTAATCGCACAGGAAATGACTAAACAGTTAATATATAATAATTGAAAAATGATCCAAAGCTAGGAATTTGCTTATTCTAATATCCAAAAATAAAATTGAAGGGCAAACATGTTCATATTAGTTTTATACTACAAATTTATTTCTTATTATGTAAAATATAATTTAATGTATTTAGTATAATAAATAATATATACTTCATTTTTAACATCAACATAAAATAATTGAAAAGAAAGTATTATTTAAGCATTAAGTAAAAAATAAAACAAAAATCATAATTTTGAATGTCTTGATTACCAAGTCTGACGCCACAATGCTATGTGAACAAAACGTTCGGCGATCGAGCTATGCAAAAAAACTGTTGGATGCCTTTGCAAAGAAAACACACCATGCGGGACGGCCGTGATAAGGGACAGAATTATTTATTTTTCCTATCCCCATTCTAATCCTTTTTTCATTTACGGTGGCTCCAATCTGTATTCTAATGGATTAAAGTAGTCTTTTAAAAAAAATCATATTTTGAAACTCCAAATGAGATCAACCCTATCTTGAATGTCTGATAATACCAAATGCACCATATAAATTTAAACTTGACTTAATTAGATTGACTTAAACCATGTAATATAACCTGTATGAGCAACCTCCGTAATTTTGGCATCTTAAAATTTTAGGGAGGTTTGTCTCGTAGAGGTTTTGTGTACTTTTCCATTGGTGTATTCCAATTAATTTCATCTCAATTCATATTTTTAGGATGTTAGTTCTACGTATCCATGTTTGTTTTAATTATTGGAATCGTCTCACTGAAAACTGCATAGTCCATACATATAAATTAAAATGGCAAATCACGTATGGGCTAGCAATGGAATAAGAGAAAAATAACGAATACATTCCCATTCATGCTTGTCGCCTCTACCTCACCAATATGCGAAAAGTCGTTGAAAGTTTCACGTATAAAAAATTAATTGGAATCACGGGTCCCAATGATTCATGAGAAGAATTTATGAAATTTAAGAAATTAAAATCAGGAATTAATCCACATTATATATGTACTACGTAATAAATACAATTCTCAAACATGGATATAAATTGGATTAAAAATGAAAAATACGTTAATCGCACAGGAAATGACTAAACAGTTAATATATAATAATTGAAAAATGTTTCAAAGCTAGGAATTTGCTTATTCTAATATCCAAAAATAAAACTGAAGGGCAAACATGTTCATATTAGTTTTATACTACAAATGTATTTCTTATTATGTAAAATATAATTTAATGTATTTAGTATAATAAATAATATATACTTAATTTTTAACATCAACATAAAATAATTTAAAAGAAAGTATTATTTAAGCATTAAGTAAAAAATAAAACAAAAATCATAATTTTGAATGTCTTGATTACCAAGTCCGATGCCACAATGCTATGTGATCAAAACGTTGGGCGATCGAGCTATGCAAAAAAACTGTTGGACGCCTTTGCAAAGAAAACACACCATGCGGGACGACCGTGATAAGGGACAAAATTATTTATTTTTCCTATCCCCATTCTAATCCTTTTTTCATTTACGGTGGCTCCAATCTATATTCTAATGGATTAAAGTAGTCTTTTAAAAAAATCATATTTTGAAACTCCAAATGAGATCAACCCTATCTTGAATGTCTGATAATACCAAATGCACCATATAAATTTAAACTTGACTTAATTAGATTGACTTAAACCATGTAATATAACCTGTATGAGCAACCTCCGTAATTTTGGCATCTTAAAATTTTAGGGAGGTTTGTCTCGTAGAGGTTTTGTGTACTTTTCCATTGGTGTATTCCAATTAATTTCATCTCAATTCATATTTTTAGGATGTTAGTTCTACGTATCCATGTTTGTTTTAATTGTCGGAATCGTCTCACTGAAAACTGCATAGTCCATACACATAAATTAAAATGGCAAATCACGTATGGGCTAGCAATGGAATAAGAGAAAAGTAACGAATACATTCCCATTCATGCTTGTTGTCTCTACCTTATCAATATGCGAAGAGTCGTTGAAAGTTTCACGTATACAAAATTAATTGGAATCACGGGTCCCAATGATTCATGAGAAGAATTTATGAAATTTAAGAAATTAAAATCAGGAATTAATCCACATTATATATATCCTACGTAATAAATACAATTCCCAAACATGGAGATAAATTGGATTAAAAATGAAAGATACGTTAATCGCACAGGAAATGACTAAACAGTTAATATATAATAATTGAAAAATGTTTCAAAGCTAGGAATTTGCTTATTCTAATATCCAAAAATAAAACTGAAGGGCAAACATGTTCATATTAGTTTTATACTACAAATGTATTTCTTATTATGTAAAATATAATTTAATGTATTTAGTATAATAAATAATATATACTTAATTTTTAACATCAACATAAAATAATTTAAAAGAAAGTATTATTTAAGCATTAAGTAAAAAATAAAACAAAAATCATAATTTTGAATGTCTTGATTACCAAGTCCGATGCCACAATGCTATGTGATCAAAACGTTGGGCGATCGAGCTATGCAAAAAAACTGTTGGACGCCTTTGCAAAGAAAACACACCATGCGGGACGACCGTGATTAGGGACAAAATTATTTATTTTTCCTATCCCCATTCTAATCCTTTTTTCATTTACGGTGGCTCCAATCTATATTCTAATGGATTAAAGTAGTCTTTTAAAAAAATCATATTTTGAAACTCCAAATGAGATCAACCCTATCTTGAATGTCTGATAATACCAAATGCACCATATAAATTTAAACTTGACTTAATTAGATTGACTTAAACCATGTAATATAACCTGTATGAGCAACCTCCGTAATTTTGGCATCTTAAAATTTTAGGGAGGTTTGTCTCGTAGAGGTTTTGTGTACTTTTCCATTGGTGTATTCCAATTAATTTCATCTCAATTCATATTTTTAGGATGTTAGTTCTACGTATCCATGTTTGTTTTAATTGTTGGAATCGTCTCACTGAAAACTGCATAGTCCATACACATAAATTAAAATGGCAAATCACGTATGGGCTAGCAATGGAATAAGAGAAAAGTAATGAATACATTCCCATTCATGCTTGTTGTCTCTACCTCATCAATATGCGAAGAGTTGTTGAAAGTTTCACGTATACAAAATTAATTGGAATCACGGATCCCAATGATTCATGAGAAGAATTTATGAAATTTAAGAAATTAAAATCAGGAATTAATCCATATTATATATATCCTACGTAATAAATACAATTCCCAAACATGGAGATAAATTGGATTAATAATGAAAAATACGTTAATCGCACAGGAAATGACTAAACAGTTAATATATAATAATTGAAAAATGTTCCAAAGCTAGGAATTTGCTTATTCTAATATCCAAAAATAAAATTGAAGGGCAAACATGTTCATATTAGTTTTATACTACAAATTTATTTCTTATTATTGTAAATATTATTTAATGTATTTAGTATAATAAATAATATATACTTAATTTTTAACATCAACATAAAATAATTTAAAAGAAAGTATTATTTAAGCTTTAAGTAAAAAATCAAACAGAAATCAAAATTTTGAATGTCTTGATTACCAAGTCCGATGCCACAATGCTATGTGAACAAAACGTTCGGCGATCGAGCTATGCAAAAAAACCGTTGGATGCCTTTGCAAAGAAAACACACCATGCGGGACGACCCTGATAAGGGACAAAATTATTTATTTTTCCTATCCCCATTCTAATCCTTTTTTCATTTACGGTGGCCCCAATCTGTAATCCAATGGATTAAAGTAGTCTTTTTAAAAAATCATATTTTGAAACAACAAATGAGATTAACCCTATCTTGAATGTCTTATAATACCAAATGCACCATATAAATTTAAACTTGACTTAATTAGATTGACTTAAACCATGTAATATAACCTGTATGAGCAACCTCCGTAATTTTGGCATCTTAAAATTTTTGGGAGGTTTGTCTCGTAGAGGTTTTGTGTACTTTTCCATTGGTGTATTCCAATTAATTTCATCTTAATTCGTATATTTAGGATGTTAGTGCTACGTATCCATGTCGGTTTTAATTGTTGGAATCGTTTCACTGAAAACTGCATAGTCCATACATATAAATTAAAATGGCAAGTCACGTATAAGCTAGCAATGGAATAAGAGAAAAATAATGAATACATTCCCATTCATGCTTGTTGTCTCTGCCTCATCAATATGCGAAGAGTCGTTGAAAGTTTCACGTATACAAAATGAATTGGAATCATGGGTCCCAATGATTCATGAGGAGAATTTATGAAATTTATAAAATTAAAATCAGGAATTAATCCATATTATATATATCCTACGTAATAAATACAATTTCCAAACATGGAGATAAATTGGATTAATAATGAAAAATACGTTAATCGCTCAGGAAATGACTAAACAGTTAATATATAATAATTGAAAAATGTTCTAAAGCTAGGAATTTGCTTATTCTAATATCCAAAAAAAATTGAAGGGCAAACATATTCATATTAGTTTTATACTACAAATTTATTTCCTATTATGTAAAATATAATTTAATGTATTTAGTATAATAATTAATATATAATTAATTTTTAACATCAACATAAAATAATTTAAAATAAAGTATTATTTAACCATTAAGTAAAAAATCAAACAAAAATCATAATTTTGAATGTCTTGATTACCAAGTCCGATGCCACAATGCTATGTGATCAAAACGTTGGGCGATCGAGCTATGCAAAAAAACTGTTGGACGCCTTTGCAAAGAAAACACACCATGCGGGACGACCGTGATAAGGGACAAAATTATTTATTTTTCCTATCCTCATTCTAATCCTTTTTTCGTTTACGGTGGCTCCAATCTGTATTCCAATGGATTAAAGTAGTCTTTTTAAAAAATCATATTTTGAAACTCCAAATGAGAACAACACTATCTTGAATGTCTTATAATACCAAATGCACCATATAAATTTAAACTTGACTTAATTGGATTGACTTAAACCATGTAATATAACCTGTATGAGCAACCTCCATAATTTTGCCATCTTAAAATTTTTGGGAGGTTTGTCTTGTAGAGGTTTTGTGTACTTTTCCATTGGTGTATTCCAATTAATTTCATCTTAATTCGTATATTTAGGATGTTAGTGCTACGTATCCATGTTGGTTTTAATTGTTGGAATCGTCTCACTGAAAACTGCATAGTCCATACATATAAATTAAAATGGCAAGTCACGTATGAGCTAGCAATGGAATAAGAGAAAAATAACGAATACATTCCCATTCATGCTTGTTGTCTCTGCCTCATCAATATGCGAAGAGTCGTTGAAAGTTTCACGTATACAAAATGAATTGGAATCATGGGTCCCAATGATTCATGAGGAGAATTTATGAAATTTATAAAATTAAAATCAGGAATTAATCCACATTATATATATCCTACGTAATAAATACAATTCCCAAACATGGAGATAAATTGGATTAAAAATGAAAAATACGTTAATCGCTCAGGAAATGACTAAACAGTTAATATATAATAATTGAAAAATGCTTCAAAGCCAGGAATTTGCTTATTCTAATATCCAAAAATAAAACTGAAGGGCAAACATGTTCATATTAGTTTTATACTACAAATGTATTTCTTATTATGTAAAATATAATTTAATGTATTTAGTATTATAAATAATATACACTTAATTTTTAACATCAACATAAAATAATTTAAAAGAAAGTATTATTTAAGCATTAAGTAAAAAATCAAACAAAAATCATAATTTTGAATGTCTTGATTACCAAGTCCGATGCCACAATGCTATGTGATCAAAACGTTGGGCGATCGAGCTATGCAAAAAAACTGTTGGACGCCTTTGCAAAGAAAACACACCATGCGGGACGACCGTGATAAGGGACAGAATTATTTATTTTTCCTATCCCCATTCTAATCCTTTTTTCATTTACGGTGGCTCCAATCTGTATTCTAATAGATTAAAGTAGTCTTTTTTAAAAAATCATATTTTGAAACTCCAAATGAGAACAACCCTATCTTGAATGTCTTATAATGCCAAATGCACCATATAAATTTAAACTTGACTTAATTATATTGACTTAAACCATGTAATATAACCTGCATGAGCAACCTCCGTAATTTTGGCATCTTAAAATTTTTGGGAGGTTTGCCTTGTAGATGTTTTGTGTACTTTTCCATTGGTGTATTCCAATTAATTTCATCTTAATTCATATATTTAGGATGTTAGTTCTACGTATCCATGTTGGTTTTAATTGTTGGAATCATCTCACTGAAAACTGCATAGTCCATACATATAAATTAAAATGGCAAGTCACGTATGAGCTAGCAATGGAATAAGATAAAAATAACGAATACATTCCCATTCATGCTTGTTGTCTCTGCCTCATCAATATGCGAAGAGTCGTTGAAAGTTTCACGTATACAAAATGAATTGGAATCATGGGTCCCAATGATTCATGAGAGGAATTTATGAAATTTATAAACTTAAAATCAGGAATTAATCCATATTATATATATCCTACGTAATAAATACAATTCCCAAACATGGAGATAAATTGGATTAAAAATGAAAAATACGTTAATCGCTCAGGAAATGACTAAACAGTTAATATATAATAATTGAAAAATGTTTCAGAGCTAGGAATTTGCTTATTCTAATATCCAAAAATAAAACTGAAGGGCAAACATGTTCATATTAGTTTTATACTACAAATGTATTTCTTATTATGTAAAATATAATTTAATGTATTTAGTATAATAAATAATATATACTTAATTTTTAACATCAACATAAAATAATTTAAAAGAAAGTATTATTTAAGCATTAAGTAAAAAATCAAACAAAAATCATAATTTTGAATGTCTTGATTACCAAGTCCGATGCCACAATGCTATGTGATCAAAACGTTGGGCGATCGAGCTATGCAAAAAAACTGTTGGACGCCTTTGCAAAGAAAACACACCATGCGGGACGACCGTGATAAGGGACAAAATTATTTATTTTTCCTATCCCCATTCTAATCCTTTTTTTCATTTACGGTGGCTCCAATCTGTATTCTAATGGATTAAAGTAGTCTTTTTTTAAAAATCATATTTTGAAACTCCAAATGAGAACAACCCTATCTTGAATGTCTTATAATGCCAAATGCACCATATAAATTTAAACTTGACTTAATTAGATTGACTTAAACCATGTAATATAACCTGTATGAGCAACCTCCGTAATTTTGGCATCTTAAAATTTTAGGGAGGTTTGTCTCGTAGAGGTTTTGTGTACTTTTCCATTGGTGTATTCCAATTAATTTCATCTCAATTCATATTTTTAGGATGTTAGTTCTACGTATCCATGTTGGTTTTAATTGTTGGAATCGTCTCACTGAAAACTGCATAGTCCATACATATAAATTAAAATGGCAAATCACGTATGAGCTAGCAATGGAATAAGAGAAAAATAACGAATACATTCCCATTCATGCTTTTTGTCTCTACCTCATCAATATGCGAAGAGTCGTTGAAAGTTTCACGTATACAAAATGAATTGGAATCATGGGTCCCAATGATTCATGAGGAGAATTTATGAAATAAATAAAATTAAACTCAGGAATTAATCCATATTATATATATCCTACGTAATAAATACAATTCCCAAACATGGAGATAAATTGGATTAAAAATGAAAAATACGTTAATCGCTCAGGAAATGACTAAACAGTTAATATATAATAATTGAAAAATGTTTCAAAGCTAGGAATTTGCTTATTCGAATATCCAAAAATAAAACTGAAAGGCAAACATGTTCATATTAGTTTTATACTACATATGTATTTCTTATTATGTAAAATATAATTTAATGTATTTAGTATAATAAATAATATACACTTAATTTTTAACATCAACATAAAATAATTTAAAAGAAAGTATTATTTAAGCATTAAGTAAAAAATCAAACAAAAATCATAATTTTGAATGTCTTGATTACCAAGTCCGATGCCACAATGCTATGTGATCAAAACGTTCGGCGATCGAGCTATGCAAAAAAACTGTTGGACGCCTTTGCAAAGAAAACACACCATCCAGGACGACCGTGATAAGGGACAAAATTATTTATTTTTCCTATCCCCATT
Source organism: Rubia yunnanensis (assembly GCA_037428765.1). Lineage (NCBI taxonomy): Eukaryota > Viridiplantae > Streptophyta > Magnoliopsida > Gentianales > Rubiaceae > Rubia > Rubia yunnanensis. Next base: position 39,833,830 of record CM075061.1, on the reverse strand, counting down.
CTAATCCTTTTTTCATTTATGGTGGCTCCAATATGTATTCTAATGGATTAAAGTAGTCTTTTTTTAAAAAATCATATTTTGAAACTCCAAATGAGATCAACCCTATCTTGAATGTCTGATAATACCAAATGCACCATATAAATTTAAACTTGACTTAATTAGATTGACTTAAACCATGTAATATAACCTGTATGAGCAACCTCCGTAATTTTGGCATCTTAAAATTTTAGGGAGGTTTGTCTCGTAGATGTTTTGTGTACTTTTCCATTGGTGTATTCCAATTAATTTCATCTTAATTCATATATTTAGGATGTTAGTTCTATGTATCCATGTTGGTTTTAATTGTTGGAATCATCTCACTGAAAACTGCATAGTCCATACATATAAATTAAAATGGCAAGTCACGTATGAGCTAGCAATGGAATAAGATAAAAATAACGAATACATTCCCATTCATGTTTGTTGTCTCTACCTCATCAATATGCGAAGAGTCGTTGAAAGTTTCACGTATACAAAATTATTTGGAATCACGAGTCCCAATGATTCATGAGGAGAATTTATGAAATTTAAGAAATTAAAATCAGCAATTAATCCACATTATATATATCCTACGTAATAAATACAATTCCCAAACATGGAGATAAATTGGATTAAAAATGAAATATACGTTAATCGCACAGGAAATGACTAAACAGTTAATATATAATAATTGAAAAATGTTTCAAAGCTAGGAATTTGCTTATTCTAATATCCAAAAATAAAATTGAAGGGCAAACATGTTCATATTAGTTTTATACTACAAATGTATTTCTTATCATGTAAAATATAATTTAATGTATTTAGTATAATAAATAATATATACTTAATTTTTAACATCAACATAAAATAATTTAAAAGAAAGTATTATTCAAGCATTAAGTAAAAAATAAACAAAAATCATAATTTTGAATGTCTTGATTAGCAAGTCCGATGCCACAATGCTATGTGATCAAAACGTTGGACGATCGAGCTATGCAAAAAAGCTGTTGGACGCCTTTGCAAAGAAAACACACCATGCGGGACGACCTCGATAAGGGACAAAATTATTTATTTTTCCTATTCCCATTCTAATCCTTTTTTCATTTACGGTGGCTCCAATCTGTATTCTAATGGATTAAAGTAGTCTTTTTAAAAAAAATCATATTTTGAAACTCCAAATGAGATAAACCCTATCTTGAATGTCTGATAATACCAAATGCACCATATAAATTTAAACTTGACTTAATTATATAAATTTAAACTTGACTTAATTAGATTGACTTAAACCATGTAATATAACCTGTATGAGCAACCTCCGTAATTTTGGCATCTTAAAATTTTAGGGAGGTTTGTTTCGTAGAGGTTTTGTGTACTTTTCCATTGGTGTATTCCAATTAATTTCATCTCAATTCATATTTTTAGGATGTTAGTTCTACGTATCCATGTTGGTTTTAATTGTTGGAATCGTCTCACCGAAAACTGCATAGTCCATACATATAAATTAAAATGGCAAATCACGTATGAGCTAGCAATGGAATAAGAGAAAAATAACGAATACATTCCCATTCATGCTTTTTGTCTCTACCTCATCAATATGCGAAGAGTCGTTGAAAGTTTCACGTATACAAAATTAATTGAAATCACGGGTCCCAATGATTCATGAGAAGAATTTATGAAATTTAAGAAATTAAAATCAGGAATTAATCCACATTATATATATCCTACGTAATAAATACAATTCCCAAACATGGAGATAAATTGGATTAAAATTGAAAAATTCGTTAATCGCACAGGAAATGACTAAACAGTTAATATATAATAATTGAAAAATGTTTCAAAGCTAGGAATTTGCTTATTCTAATATCCAAAAATAAAATTGAAGGGCAAACATGTTCATATTAGTTTTATACTACAAATGTATTTCTTATTATGTAAAATATAATTTAATGCATTTAGTATTATATATAATATATACTTAATTTTTAACATCAACATAAAATAATTTAAAAGAAAGTATTATTTAAGCATTAAGTAAAAAATCAAACAAAAATCATAATTTTGAATGTCTTGATTACCAAGTCCGATGCCACAATGCTATGTGATCAAAACGTTCAGCGATCGAGCTATGCAAAAAAACTGTTGGACGCCTTTGCAAAGAAAACACACCATGCGGGACGACCGTGATAAGGGACAAAATTATTTATTTTTCCTATCCCCATTCTAATCCTATTTTCATTTATGGTGGCTCCAATATGTATTCTAATGGATTAAAGTAGTCTTTTTTAAAAAAATCATATTTTGAAACTCCAAATGAGATCAACCCTATCTTGAATGTCTGATAATACCAAATGCACCATATAAATTTAAACTTGACTTAATTAGATTGACTTAAACCATGTAATATAACCTGTATGAGCAACCTCCGTAATTTTGGCATCTTAAAATTTTAGGGAGGTTTGTCTCGTAGAGGTTTTGTGTACTTTTCCATTGGTGTATTCCAATTAATTTCATCTCAATTCATATTTTTAGGATGTTAGTTCTACGTATCCATGTTGGTTTTAATTGTTGGAATCGTCTCACTGAAAACTGCATAGTCCATACATATAAATTAAAATGGCAAATCACGTATGAGCTAGCAATGGAATAAGAGAAAAATAACGAATACATTCCCATTCATGCTTTTTGTCTCTACCTCATCAATATGCGAAGAGTCGTTGAAAGTTTCACGTATACAAAATTAATTGAAATCACGGGTCCCAATGATTCATGAGAAGAATTTATGAAATTTAAGAAATTAAAATCAGGAATTAATCCACATTATATATATCCTACGTAATAAATACAATTCCCAAACATGGAGATAAATTGGATTAAAAATGAAAAATACGTTAATCGCACAGGAAATGACTAAACAGTTAATATATAATAATTGAAAAATGTTTCAAAGCTAGGAATTTGCTTATTCTAATATCCAAAAATAAAATTGAAGGGCAAACATGTTCATATTAGTTTTATACTACAAATGTATTTCTTATTATGTAAAATATAATTTAATGCATTTAGTATTATAAATAATAAATACTTAATTTTTAACATCAACATAAAATAATTTAAAAGAAAGTATTATTTAAGCATTAAGTAAAAAATCAAACAAAAATCATAATTTTGAATGTCTTGATTACCAAGTCCGATGCCACAATGCTATGTGATCAAAACGTTCGGCGATCGAGCTATGCAAAAAAACTGTTGGACGCCTTTGCAAAGAAAACACACCATGCGGGACGACCGTGATAAGGGACAAAATTATTTATTTTTCCTATCCCCATTCTAATCCTATTTTCATTTATGGTGGCTCCAATATGTATTCTAATGGATTAAAGTAGTCTTTTTTTAAAAAATCATATTTTGAAACTCCAAATGAGATCAACCCTATCTTGAATGTCTGATAATACCAAATGCACCATATAAATTTAAACTTGACTTAATTAGATTGACTTAAACCATGTAATATAACCTGTATGAGCAACCTCCGTAATTTTGGCATCTTAAAATTTTAGGGAGGTTTGTCTCGTAGAGGTTTTGTGTACTTTTCCATTGGTGTATTCCAATTAATTTCATCTCAATTCATATTTTTAGGATGTTAGTTCTACGTATCCATGTTGGTTTTAATTGTTGGAATCGTCTCACTGAAAACTGCATAGTCCATACATATAAATTAAAAAGGGCAAATCACGTATGAGCTAGCAATGGAATAAGAGAAAAATAACGAATACATTCCCATTCATGCTTTTTGTCTCTACCTCATCAATATGCGAAGAGTCGTTGAAAGTTTCACGTATACAAAATTAATTGAAATCACGGGTCCCAATGATTCATGAGAAGAATTTATGAAATTTAAGAAATTAAAATCAGGAATTAATCCAGATTATATATATCCTACGTAATAAATACAATTCCCAAACATGGAGATAAATTGGATTAAAAATTAAAATTACGTTAATCGCACATGAAATGACTAATCAGTTAATATATAATAATTGAAAAATGTTTCAAAGCTAGGAATTTGCTTATTCTAATATCCAAAAATAAAACTGAAGGGCAAACATGTTCATATTAGTTTTATACTACAAATGTATTTCTTATTATGTAAAATATAATTTAATGCATTTAGTATTATAAATAATATATACTTAATTTTTAACATCTACATAAAATAATTTAAAAGAAAGTATTATTTAAGCATTAAGTAAAAAATCAAACAAAAATCATAATTTTGAATGTCTTGATTACCAAGTCCGATGCCACAATGCTATGTGATCAAAACGTTCGGCGATCGAGCTATGCAAAAAAACTGTTGGACGCCTTTGCAAAGAAAACACACCATGCGGGACGACCGTGATAAGGGACAAAATTATTTATTTTTCCTATCCCCATTCTAATCCTTTTTTCATTTATGGTGGCTCCAATATGTATTCTAATGGATTAAAGTAGTCTTTTTTAAAAAAATCATATTTTGAAACTCCAAATGAGATCAACCCTATCTTGAATGTCTGATAATACCAAATGCACCATATAAATTTAAACTTGACTTAATTAGATTGACTTAAACCATGTAATATAACCTGTATGAGCAACCTCCGTAATTTTGGCATCTTAATATTTTTGGGAGGTTTGTCTTGTAGAGGTTTTGTGTACTTTTCCATTGGTGTATTCCAATAAATTTCATCTTAATTCGTATTTTTAGGATGTTAGTTCTAAGTATCCATGTTGGTTTTAATTGTTGGAATCGTCTCACTGAAAACTGCATAGTCCATACATATAAATTAAAATGGCAAATCACGTATGGGCTAGCAATGGAATAAGAGAAAAATAACGAATACGTTCCCATTCATGCTTGTTGTCTCTACCTCATCAATATGCGAAGAGTCGTTGAAAGTTTCACGTATACAAAATTAATTGAAATCAAGGGTCCCAATGATTCATGAGAAGAATTTATGAAATTTAAGAAATTAAAATCAGGAATTAATCCAGATTATATATATCCTACGTAATAAATACAATTCCCAAACATGGAGATAAATTGGATTAAAAATGAAAAATACGTTAATCGCACAGGAAATGACTAAACAGTTAATATATAATAATTGAAAAATGTTTCAAAGCTAGGAATTTGCTTATTCTAATATCCAAAAATAAAATTGAAGGGCAAACATGTTCATATTAGTTTTATACTACAAATGTATTTCTTATTATGTAAAATATAATTTAATGCATTTAGTATTATAAATAATATATACTTAATTTTTAACATCAACATAAAATAATTTAAAAGAAAGTATTATTTAAGCATTAAGTAAAAAATCAAACAAAAATCATAATTTTGAATGTCTTGATTACCAAGTCCGATGCCACAATGCTATGTGATCAAAACGTTCGGCGATCGAGCTATGCAAAAAAGCTGTTGGACGCCTTTGCAAAGAAAACACACCATGCGGGACGACCGTGATAAGGGACAAAATTATTTATTTTTCCTATCCCCATTCTAATCCTTTTTTCATTTATGGTGGCTCCAATATGTATTCTAATGGATTAAAGTAGTCTTTTTTAAAAAAATCATATTTTGAAACTCCAAATGAGATCAACCCTATCTTGAATGTCTGATAATACCAAATGCACCATATAAATTTAAACTTGACTTAATTAGATTGACTTAAACCATGTAATATAACCTGTATGAGCAACCTCCGTAATTTTGGCATCTTAATATTTTTGGGAGGTTTGTCTTGTAGAGGTTTTGTGTACTTTTCCATTGGTGTATTCCAATAAATTTCATCTTAATTCGTATTTTTAGGATGTTAGTTCTAAGTATCCATGTTGGTTTTAATTGTTGGAATCGTCTCACTGAAAACTGCATAGTCCATACATATAAATTAAAATGGCAAATCACGTATGGGCTAGCAATGGAATAAGAGAAAAATAACGAATACGTTCCCATTCATGCTTGTTGTCTCTACCTCATCAATATGCGAAGAGTCGTTGAAAGTTTCACGTATACAAAATTAATTGAAATCAAGGGTCCCAATGATTCATGAGAAGAATTTATGAAATTTAAGAAATTAAAATCAGGAATTAATCCAGATTATATATATCCTACGTAATAAATACAATTCCCAAACATGGAGATAAATTGGATTAAAAATGAAAAATACGTTAATCGCACAGGAAATGACTAAACAGTTAATATATAATAATTGAAAAATGTTTCAAAGCTAGGAATTTGCTTATTCTAATATCCAAAAATAAAATTGAAGGGCAAACATGTTCATATTAGTTTTATACTACAAATGTATTTCTTATTATGTAAAATATAATTTAATGCATTTAGTAATATAAATAATATATACTTAATTTTTAACATCAACATAAATTAATTTAAAAGAAAGTATTATTTAAGCATTAAGTAAAAAATCAAACAAAAATCATAATTTTGAATGTCTTGATTACCAAGTCCGATGCCACAATGCTATGTGATCAAAACGTTCGGCGATCGAGCTATGCAAAAAAGCTGTTGGATGCCTTTGCAAAGAAAACACACCATGCGGGACGACCGTGATAAGGGACAAAATTATTTATTTTTCCTATCCCCATTCTAATCCTTTTTTCATTTATGGTGGCTCCAATATGTATTCTAATGGATTAAAGTAGTCTTTTTTAAAAAAATCATATTTTGAAACTCCAAATGAGATCAACCCTATCTTGAATGTCTGATAATACCAAATGCACCATATAAATTTAAACTTGACTTAATTAGATTGACTTAAACCATGTAATATAACCTGTATGAGCAACCTCCGTAATTTTGGCATCTTAATATTTTTGGGAGGTTTGTCTTGTAGAGGTTTTGTGTACTTTTCCATTGGTGTATTCCAATAAATTTCATCTTAATTCGTATTTTTAGGATGTTAGTTCTAAGTATCCATGTTGGTTTTAATTGTTGGAATCGTCTCACTGAAAACTGCATAGTCCATACATATAAATTAAAATGGCAAATCACGTATGGGCTAGCAATGGAATAAGAGAAAAATAACGAATACATTCCCATTCATGCTTGTTGTCTCTACCTCATCAATATGCGAAGAGTCGTTGAAAGTTTCACGCATACAAAATTAATTGGAATCACGGGTCCCAATGATTCATGAGAAGAATTTATGAAATTTAAGAAATTAAAATCAGGAATTAATCCACATTATATATATCCTACGTAATAAATACAATTCCCAAACATGGAGATAAATTGGATTAAAAATGAATGATACGAATATCAAATGCTTTGATGCACAGAATGCTAATAAAGCTAATCAAAGCCCCAAGTTGATGAGGTTCAACGTGGGAGATTATGTTTCGGTTCATCTGCGAAAAGAGAGGTTTCCAAGTGCTCGGAAATCTAAGTTGAGTCCCCGTGGAGATGGTCCTTTTAAAGTGTTGGATCATGTGAACGACAATGCTTACAAGATTAAGTTACCAGATCATTATGGTGTTAGTGCGACCTTCAATGTTGCTGATTTATCTCCGTTTACATTTGAAGACGATTCAGTTTCGAGGGCGAAACCTTTCGACCACGAAGGGAATGATGGAGATGCCAAGATGACTGATGGAGATGCCAAGACGACTACCACCATAAATGAAGACATTCCACGACTTGATCAAACATTTAAAGGATATGTTCGAGATCCTCTAAGAGACATGGCAGGACCTACGACTAGGTCAAGGACTAAGCTTAGGGATGCTGCTTTAAATGCTTTGATTGATCGCCTTTATGATGAAGAATTGAAGAAGGAGTCACCATCGACATCTTGGATTCATTATTCAAGATTGTCGACGAACTGAAGACATCATGAAGAACACTATACTCTTTTTTCCCACTGGGTTTTTAATGAGGTAGTGTGATCACTGTAAATTAATGTCATTTTGGGTTTATTGGACTGATAGCTCGGCCATGTGGACTTTGAAGAGCTGAATTTCGAAAATACAGTCCATTAAGGTTTAGTATATTCAGTTTTATTCTGATTAGAATTATATTTGGTAAGATTAGATAAGATAATATTCTTCAAGGTTACTTCTTGAAGAATTCAACCCGATTACCTTAGATTACCATTTATTTTAGGTATTTTAGTTAGATATGGTTTTAGCTTCTTAAAGCTGCCATAAGTCGATTCCGTTTCCATTTGTGATTAGGGTTTGAGGCAAGATTGTAACCCTATAAAAGGGGAGGCCTTATGGACGAATTTTAGAACCTTTGATAATTCAAATATACAACCTTTTGAGTTCATACTCTTTGCTTGCGAGCTAATCCATTGTTGCTTAACCCCGAGGGCTAGTTAAGTATCAATAAACCTTGTAATATGATCCTGAGGGCTAGTTAGAGAGCAAGTCGAAGTTAGGCGTACCCCGAGGGCTAGACTCCTGAATTTCGTGCGAGATAGTGCGGGTTTGCAGATCCCTTCACTAGATCAAAGATATAATTCCGCAAATCGTGAGTCTTTGCAAGGAGATTCATATCAATGAAAAATACGTTAATCGCACAGGAAATGACTAAACAGTTAATATATAATAATTGAAAAATGTTTCAAAGCTAGGAATTTGCTTATTCTAATATCCAAAAATAAAATTGAAGGGCAAACATGTTCATATTAGTTTTATACTACAAATGTATTTCTTATTATGTAAAATATAATTTAATGTATTTAGTATAATAAATAATATATACTTAATTTTTAACATCAACATAAAATAATTTAAAAGAAAGTATTATTTAAGCATTAAGAAAAAAATCAAACAAAAATCATAATTTTGAATGTCTTGATTACCAAGTCCGATGCCACAATGCTATGTGATCAAAACGTTCGGCGATCGAGCTATGCAAAAAAAAACTGTTGGACGCCTTTGCAAAGAAAACACACCATGCGGGACGACCGTGATAAGGGACAAAATTATTTATTTTTCCTATCCCCATTCTAATCCTTTTTTTCATTTACGGTGGCTCCAATCTGTATTCTAATGGATTAAAGTAGTCTTTTTTTAAAAATCATATTTTGAAACTCCAAATGAGATCAACCCTATCTTGAATGTCTGATAATACCAAATGCACCATATAAATTTAAACTTGACTTAATTAGATTGACTTAAACCATGTAATATAACCTGTATGAGCAACCTCCGTAATTTTGGCATCTTAAAATTTTAGGGAGGTTTGTCTCGTAGAGGTTTTGTGTACTTTTCCATTGGTGTATTCCAATTAATTTCATCTCAATTCATATATTTAGGATGTTAGTTCTACGTATCCATGTTGGTTTTAATTGTTGGAATTATCTCACTGAAAACTGCATAGTCCGTACATATAAATTAAAATGGCAAATCACGTATGAGCTAGCAATGGAATAAGAGAAAAATAACGAATATATTCCCATTCGTGCTTGTTGTCTCTACCTCATCAATATGCGAAGAGTCGTTGAAAGTTTCACATATACAAAATTAATTGGAATCACGGGTCCCAATGATTCATGAGAAGAATTTATGAAATTTAAGAAATTAAAATCAGGAATTAATCCATATTATATATCCTACGTAATAAATACAATTCCCAAACATGGAGATAAATTGGATTAATAATGAAAAATACGTTAATCGCACAGGAAATGACTAAACAATTAATATATAATAATTGAAAAATGTTCCAAAGCTCGGAATTTTCTTATTCTAATATCCAAAAATAAAATTGAAGGGCAAACATGTTCATATTAGTTTTATACTATAAATTTATTTCTTATTATGTAAACTATAATTTAATGTATTTAGTATAATAAATAATATATACTTAATTTTTAACATCAACATAAAATAATTTAAAAGAAAGTATTATTTAAGCATTAAGTAAAAAATCAAACAAAAATCATAATTTTGAATGTCTTGATTACCAAGTCCGACGCCACAATGCTATGTTAACAAAACGTTCGGCGATCGAGCTATGCAAAAAAACTGTTGGACGCCTTTGCAAAGAAAACACACCATGCGGGACGACCGTGATAAGGGACAAAATTATTTATTTTTCCTATCCCCATTCTAATCCTTTTTTCGTTTACGGTGGCTCCAATCTGTATTCTAATGGATTAAAGTAGTCTTTTTAAAAAATCATATTTTGAAACTCCAAAGGAGATCAACCCTATCTTGAATGTCTGATAATACCAAATGCACCATATAAATTTAAACTTGACTTAATTAGATTGACTTAAACCATGTAATATAACCTGTATGAGCAACCTCCGTAATTTTGGCATCTTGAAATTTTTGGGAGGTTTGTCTTGTGGAGGTTTTGTGTACTTTTCCATTGGTGTATTCCAATTAATTTCATCTTAGTTCGTATATTTAGGATGTTAGTTCTACGTATCCATGTTGGTTTTAATTGTTGGAATCGTCTCACTGAAAACTGCATAGTCCATACATATAAATTAAAATGGCAAGTCACGTATGAGCTAGCAATGGAATAAGAGAAAAATAATGAATACATTCCCATTCATGTTTGTTGTCTCTACCTCATCAATATGCGAAGAGCCGTTGAAAGTTTCACGTATACAAAATGAATTGGAATCACGGGTCCCAATGATTCATGAGGAGAATTTATGAAATTTAAAAAATTAAAATCAGGAATTAATCCATTTATATATATCCCACGTAATAAATACAATTCCCAAACATGGAGATAAATTGGATTAATAATGAAAAATACGTTAATCGCCCAGGAAATGACTAAACAGTTAATATATAATAATTGAAAAATGTTCCAAAGCTAGGAATTTGCTTATTCTAATATCCAAAAATAAAATTGAAGGGCAAACATGTTCATATTAGTTTTATACTACAAATTTATTTCTTATTATGTAAAATATAATTTAATGTATTTAGTATAATAAATAATATATACTTAATTTTTAACATCAACATAAAATAATTTAAAGGAAAGTATTATTTAAGCATTAAGTAAAAAATCAAATAAAAATCATAATTTTGTCTTGATTACCAAGTTCGACGCTATAATGCTATGTGAACAAAATGTTTGGCAGTTGAGTAGTGCAAACAAACAATGCGATGGTTCTGCAAAGATAACACACCATGCTGGACAACCGTGATAAGGGACAACAATATTTAATTTTCTTATCCCTGTCCTAATCTTCTTTCATTTATGGTGGCTCCACTCTCTATTCTAAATACGTTAATCACACATAAAACGACTAAATAGTTAATATGTAATATTTGAAAAATGTTCCAAAGCTAGGAATTTGCTTATTCTAATATCCAAAAATAAAATTGAAGGGCAAACATATTCATATTATTTTTATACTACAAATTTATTTCTTATTATGTAAAAAATAATTTAATGTACTTAGTTTAATAAACATTATATATTTAAATTTAACATCTACATAAAATAATTTAAAATAAAGTAATATTTAAGCATTAAGTAAAAAATCAAACAAAAATCATAATTGCGAATGACTTGATTACCAAGTCCGACGCCACAGTTCTATGTACACAAAATGTGTTGCGGTTGAGGAGGGCAAAAAAACCCTGCTATGGTTGTTCAAACATAACACACTGTGTGGGACGACTATGATTAGGGTCAACAAGTTTTATTTCTTTTATCCCTGTTCTAATCCTCTTTCAGTTATGGTGGCTCCACTCTCTAATATAACAATTTTAAGTAGTCTTTTTTATAAATCATATTTTGAAACTCAAAATGAGATCAACCCTATCTTGAATGTATTAAAATACCAAATGCACCATATAAATTTAAACTTGAATTAAGTAGATTGACTTAAACCATGTAAAATTACCTTTATGAGCAACCTCCGTAATTTTGGCATCTTAAAATTTTTGGGAGGTTTGTCTCGTAGAGTTTTCGTGTACTTTGTCATTGGTGTATTCAAATCAATTTCATCCTAATTTCCATATCCATGATGGCAGTGCTATGTATCCATGTTAGTTTTATTTATTAGAATCGTCTCACTGAAAATTGCATATTATATTAATGTAAATTAAAATCGCAAGTCACATATGAGCTAGCAATGGAATAATAGAAAAATAACAAATATATTCCCATTCATTCCTATTGTCTCTACCTCATCAATATTTAAAGAGCCAAAGTAAGTTTTACGTAAATAAAAATAATTGGAATCACAGGTCCCCATGATTCATGGGAAGGAGGATTTATAAAATTTTACAAATGAAAATATTTATAAGTCAAATAAAGAATTAATCCAAATTCTATATATGCTACGTTATAAATACAATTCCCGAACATGGAAATAAAATCGGATTTATAACAAAAAATACGTTAATCGCACAGAAAATGGCTAAATAGTTAATATATAATAATTGAAATAATTTCAAATGCAAGGCATTTAATTATTCTAATATCCAAAATTAAATGGAAAGGGAAACATGTTCATATTAATTGTGTGCTGAAAATTTATTTCTCACTATGTAAAATATAATTTAACGTGTAGAATAAATATTATATATTTACTTTTTAAAATCTACATAAAATAATTTTTAAAAAAGAAAGGTTTTAAGCATTCGGTAAAAAAATAAAAAATAAAATCATAATTTCGAGTGACTTGTATACCAAGTCCGAAGCCACTGTGCTCGTGCGGCGGTTGAGCACTTGTGCGAACAAACCGTTTGATGGTTGTGCAAAGATAACACATTGTGCAGGACGAGCATAATAAGGGGCCACAATATTTATTTTCCTGATCCCTGTTCTAATCCTCTTTCAGTTAGGGTGGCTCCCCTCTCTAATCTAACGGATTAAAGTAGTCTTTTACTCAAATCATATTTTGAAACTCCCAATGAGATCAACCTTATCTTGAATGTATTAAAATATCAAAATCACCATATAAATTTATATTTACTTAATTAAATTGACTTAAACCATGTAAAATTACCTATATGAGCAACCTCCGTAATGTTGGCATCTTAAATTTTTTGGGAGGTTTGTCTCGTAGAGGTTTTGTGTACTTTGCCATTGGTGCATTCAAATCAATTTAATCTTAATTTCTATATCTAGGATAGTAGTGCTATGTTTCCATATTGGTTTTAATTGTTTGAATCGTCTCACCGAAAATTGCAAAATCTATACATATAAATTAAAATGGCAAGCCACATATGAGCTAGTAATGGATTAATAGAAAAATGACAAATATATTTCCATTCATACCTGTTGTCTCTACCTCATCAATATTTGAAGAGCCAAAGTCTGTTTCACGTAAATAAAAATAATTGGAATCACGGGTCCTCATGATTCATAAGAAGGGTGATTTATAAAATTTAAAAAATGAAAATATTAATAATAAAATCATGATTAAATCCAAATTCTGTATATGCTACGTAATATGTACAATTCCCAAACATGGAGATAAAATCGGATTGATAAAGAAAAATACGTTAATCACACATAAAATGACTAAATAGTTAATATATAATAATTTAACAAAATTTCCAAAGCAAGGCATTTTCTTATTCTAATATCCAAAAATAAAATTGATGGATAAACCTGTTCATATTAATTTTCCACTAAAAAATTATTTCTTATTATGTTAAATATAATTTAATGTATTTAGTATAATATGTATTATATATTTAATTTTTAACATCTACATAAAATAATTTAAAATAAAGTAATATATAAGCGTTCAGTAAAAAATCAAACAAAAAACATAATTGTGAATGACTTGATTACCAAGTCCGACGCCACAATGCTATGTGAACAAAATGTACAGCGATTGAGCAGTGCAAAAACACCGTACGATGGTTTTGCAAAGATAACACACCGTTCGGGACGACCGTGATAAGGGACAACAAGATTTGTTTTTCTTATCCTTGTTCTAATCCTCTTTCAGTTATGGTGGCTCCACTCTGTAATCTAACAGATTAAAATGGTCTTTTTTTAAATCATTTTTTGAAACTCAAAATGCGATCAACTCTATCTTAAATGTATTAAAATACCAAATGCACCATATAAATTTAAACTTGAATTAATTGGATTGACTTAAATCATGTAAAATTGACTTTATGAGCAACCTCTATAATGTTGCCATCTTAAAACATTTTGAAGGTTTGTCTTGTAGAGGTTTTGTGTACTTTGCCATTAGCGTACTCCACTCAATTTCATCCTAATTTCCATATCCAGGATGGCAGTGTTATGTATCCATGTTAGATTTTGATATGAATCCCTTTGTCAATAATATGGATTGCGGAATTAAGATCTTTGACAAAACAAAGGAACTCGCAAACCCTTCAATGCCGCACAAAATTCAAGGTCTAGTCCTCAGGGCACACTCAATTTTGACTCGCTCTCTAAATATCCCTCGAGATTAGATTACAAGGTTTATTGATACTTAACTAGCCCTCGAGGTTAAGCAACAATGGAATAGCTCGCAAGCAAAGAGTATGAACTCCAAATGTTGTATATTTGATTGAAAAAGTTGTAAGGTAAAAATTAATGTTGAAAGTCACCACTATTTATAGTACATAAGTATGGTCTTCAAAATACAAACAAGAAACTGAATAGGATTATGGCAGCTTTAAGAAGCTAAAACCATATTTAACTAGATTACCTAAAATAAATGACTATATTCTTCAAGATAAATCTTGAATGAATATTGTCTTATCTAATCTTACAAAATCTAATTCTAATCAAATCAAAACTGAATATTCTAACACCTTAAATAAATGCATGACCGAAACATTAATTCTTCCAAGGCCAACATTGCTAAATTAATGGGCCTTATTCTAAAATAAAATAAATGATCACACTACCTCATTAAAAAAAATACAATGGGAAAAAGAGTATAGTGTTATCTTCTAAAAATCCTAATAAATAAAAATAAATACAGAAGCCTAATTCATATCAATTTTATTTGTTAGAATCGTCTCACTGAAAATTGCTTAATATATTTATGTAAATTTAAATGGCAAGTCACATATGAGCTAGCAATGGAATAATAGAAAAATAACGAATATATTCCCATTATTGCTTGTTGTGTCTACCTTATCAATGGCCGTTGAAAGTTTTACGTAAATAAAATTAATTGTAATTACGAGTCTCCGTGATTCATGGGAAAGAAGATTTATAAAATTTTAAATAAGGAAAATAGTATTAAGTAAAATAGTTAATTAATCCAAATTTTGTATATGCTACATAAAAAGTACAACTCCCTAACATGGAGATAAAATCATATTAATGATGAAAAATACCTTAATCGCACAGAAAATGACTAAACAATTAATATATAATAATTGAATGAACTCCCAATGCAAGGCATTTGCTTATTCTAACATCAAAAAATAAAATGGAAGGACAATCATGTTCATATTAATTGTCTACTAAAACTTCATAACTTATTATGTAAAATAAAAATTAATGTATTTAATATAAAAGTATTATATATTTAATTATTAACATCTATACAAAATAACTAAATATATAGTAGTATTTAAGCATTCAATAAAAATTCAAACAAAAATCAAAATTGTGTATGGCTTAATTAACAAGTCTGACGCTACTATGCTATGTGAAAAAAATGTGTGGTGATTGAGCGGTGCAAACAAACCGTGCGACGGCAGTGCAAACAAAACACACTGTGCCAGACGATGATCAGAAATAAGATTTATTTTTCTTATTCCTGTTCTAATCCTCTTTGAGTTATAGTGGCTTCACTCTCTAATCTAATGTATTAAAGTAGTGTTTTTTACAACTCATATTTTGAAACTCCAGATGAGATCAACCTTATCTTAAATGGATTGACATACCAAATGAACCACATAAATATAAATATGAATTAAATAGATTGACTTAAACCATGTAAAATAACCTTTTTGATCAACCTCCGTAATGTTGGTATCTTAATATTTTTGGGAGGTTCTTTTCGTAGAGGTTTTATGTCTTTTGCCATTGGTGTATTCTAATCAATTTGATCTTGATTTCTATTTCCAGGATTGCAGTGCTATGTATCCATGTTGATTTTATTTGTTGGAATCGTCTCACTAAAAATTGCATAATCTATTTATGTAAATTAAAATGGCAAGTTTACATATGAGCTAGCAATGAAATAATGAAAAAATAAAAAATATATTCTCATTCATGCATGTTATCTCAACCTCATCAATATTTGAAGAGCCATTGAAATTTTTACGAAAATAAAATTAATTTGAATCACGGGTCCCCATGATTCATGGAACGGAGGATTTATAAAATTTTGGAAATGGAATATAGTAATAAGTAAAATAATGAATTAATCCAAATTCTATATATGGTTCGTAAAAAGTGCAAGTCCCTAACACGGAGATAAAATCGGATTAATAATGAAAATACGTTAATCACGCATAAAATGACTAAACAGTTAATATATAATAATTGAATAAACTTCCAATGCAAGAAATTTGCTTATTCTAATATCCAAAACTAAAATGGAAGGACAAACATGTTGATATTAACTATCTCCTAAACATTTATAACTTATTATGTAAAAGAAAATTTAATGTATTTAGTATAATAAATATTACAATATTTAATTTTTAACATGTATACAAAATAATTAAAAATAAAGTAATATTTAGGCATTCACTAAAAATTGAACAAAAAATCATAATTGCGCATGGCTTAATTACCAAGTCCGATGCTACTGTGCTATGTGAACAAAATGTGTGGCGATTGTGCGGAGCAAACAAATCGTACGATGGCGGTGTAAACTAAACACACTGTGTGAGACGACGATCAGAAACAATATTTATTTTTCTTATCCCTGTTATAATCCTCCTTGTATTATGTTGGCTCCACTCTCTAATCTAACAGATTAAAGTAGTATTTTTTACAAACTCCAAATGAGATCAACCTTATCTTGAATTTATTAACATTCCAAATGCACCATATAGATATAAACTTGAATTATTATATTGACTTAAACCATGTAAATTTACCTTTATGAGCAACCTCCATAATGTTGGCATCTTAAAATTTTTAGGAGGTTTGTCTCGTAGAGGTTTTGTGTACTTTCCCATTGATGTATTCCAATCAATTTCATCTTAATTTCTATATCTAGGATGTTAGTTCTATGAATCCATATTGGTTTTAATTGTCAGAATCGTCTCACTTGAAACTGCGTAATCTATACATATTAATTAAAATGGAAAGTCACATTCGAGCTAGCAATGGATTAATAGAAAAATAATCAATATATTCTCATTCATACATGTTGTCTCTACCTCATCAATATTTGAAGGGCCGAAGAAAGTTCTACATGAATAAAATTACATGGAATCATGGGTCCCCATGATTCACGGGAAGGAGGATTTATGAAATTTTAAAAATGAATATAGTTATAAGGAAAAACAAGAATTAATCAAAAATCTATATATGCTACGTAATAAGTACAATTCCCAAACATGGAGATAAAATTGGATTAATGGTGAAAAATACGTTAACCGCAAAGAAACTGACTTAGCAGTTAATATATAATAGTTCAAAAAAGTTTCAATGCAAGGCATTTGCTTATTCTAATTTCAAAAAATAAAATGGAAGGACAGACCTTTTTATATTAATTTTCTACTGAAAATTTATTTCTTATTATGTAAAATGTAATTAATGTATATAGTATAATAAATATTATATATGTATAATTTTTAACATCTACATAATATAATTAAAAGTAAAGTAATATTTAAACATTCAGTAAAAATTCAAACAAAAATTATAATTGCGTATGACCTGATTACCAAGTCTAACACCACTGTGCTATGTGAACAAAATGTGCAGTGGTCGAGCAATGCAAACAAACCATGTGATGGATGTGCAAAGATAACACACCGTGCAAGATGACCTTGATCAGGGACAACAAGAATTATTTTTCTTATAGATGTTCTTATCCCATTTCAGTTGTGGTGGCTCCACTTTCTAATCTTACGGATTAAAGTACTCTTTTTTACAAATCATATATTGAAACTTAAAATGAGATAAACCTTATCTTTAATGTGTTAAAATATCAAATGCACCACATAAATATAAACTTGAATGAATTAGATTGACTTAAACCATGTTTATGAGCAACCGCCGTAATGTTGGCATCTTAAAAGTTTTGGGTGGTTTGTCTCGTATAGGTTTTGTGTGCTTTGCAATTGGTGAGATCCAATCAATTTAATCTTAATTTCTATATCCGGGATGGTAATGCCATGTATCCATATTGGTTTTATTTGTTGGAATCATTTCACAAAAAACAACATAATCTATACATATAAATTAAAATAGCGAGTCACATATGAGCTAGCAATGGAATAATGAAAAAATAACAAATATATTCCCTTTCATACTTGTTTTCTCTACCTCATCAATATTTGAAGAGCCAAAGAAAGTTTTACGTAAATAAAATTAATTGGAATCACGGGTCCCCATGATTCATGGGAAGGGGAATTTATGAAATTTTAAAAAAGGAAAATAGTAATAAGTAAAATCAAGAATGAATCCAAATTGTATATATGTTACGTAATAACTACAATCCCCAAACATGGGGATAATATCAGATTAATAATGAAAAATAAGTTAATCGCAAAGTAAATGACTAAACAGTTAATGAAAAATAGTGGAAAAAGGTCCAATGCTAGGCATTTGCTTATTCTAATATCCAAACAAAAATGGAAGGACAAACATGTTCATATTAATTTTCTACAAAAAAGTTATTTCTTATTATGTAAAATATAATTTAAAGTATTTAGTACAATAAGTATTATATATTTAATTTTTAACATCTACATAAATTAATTAAAAATAAAGTAATATTCATGCAATGAGTAAACGTCTAGGTGTTTAAGACAGGGTGACCTTATCTCACCACTTCTCTTTACTTTGGTGATGGAGTATACGTCTAGGTGTTTACAGGTGACAGTAGATAACTCAGAGATCAAGTTCCATCCATGGTGTGTAGGGCTGAGAATTTTGAACCTTAATTTTTCTGGATGTCCTCATGTTTTCCAGTGGGGATCAGACCCCAGTTAGACTGTTGATGCAGGCTTACAACAAGTTTGAAAACTCTACAGGCTTGAGAGCAAGTAAAGCTAAATGTAGGATCTATTGTGAGGGAATGACTGAGGAGCAAAAAATAGTGTGTTGAGTATTACAGGTTTTGCACAAGGGAGATTGCCTTTCAGATACTTGGGCATACCATTGGCAAGCAGGAAGCTGAATGTCCAAATGTGCCAGCCTCTTATTGATAAGATGGTATCAAGAGTGAAGCATTGGAGTGCGAAGCTACTGAGTTATGAAGGTAAGCTTCAACTGATTGAAAGCGTCCTTTTTTCTGTAACAAATTTTTGGATGCAAGCATTGCCAATTCTAAAGGTTGTGCTCAAACACATTGAGGCCATTTGTCGATCATACTTGTAGACTAGCAATGAAATCACTTCCAGGAAATCACCCATATCATGGGAGAGGATTTGTGACCCAAAGAAAAGGGGAGGAATGAATGTTGTTAGCTTAACAGATTGGAGCTTTACCAGTACGTGTAAAACCTTGTGGAATCTATGCCGGAAAATGGATAGATTGTGGATCAAGTGGGTCCATGAGATGTATATCAGGGATCACTCTGTTTTGGATGTTAAGTTCCCACGGGATTGTTCTTGGGTGTTGAAGGGGGTCAGTAAATGTTGAGATAAAATGAAGAAAATGAAGGTGTGGCAAACTCAGATTTATGGACGAAAGTTTAGCAAATGACTTGAATACCAAGTCCAACTCCACTGTTCTATGGGAACAAAGTGTGCGGCGGTTGAGCAGTGCAAACAAACCGTGTGATGGTTGTGCAAATATAACACACCGTGCGGGATGACTATGATCAGGGACAACAAGATTTATTTTTGTTATCCCTGTTCTAATCCACTTTGAGTTAGGATGGCTCCACTCTCTAATCTAACGGATTAAATTTATCTTTTTTACAACTCATATTTTGAAACTCCAAATGAGATCAACCTTATCTTGAATGTATTAACAAACCAAGTTCACCATATTAATATAAAACTTTAATTAATTAGATCGACTTAAACCATGTTAAAATTACCCCTATGAGCAACCTTCGTAATGTTGGCATCATAAAAGTTTTAGGAGGTTTATCTCGTAGACGTTTTGTGTACTTTGCCATTGGTGTATTCCAATCAATTGCATCTTAATTTCTATATCTACGATGTTAGCTCTACGTAACAATATTGTTTTTAATTGTAAGAATCATCTCACTGAAAACTGCATAATCTATACATATAAATTAAAATGGCAAGTTACCTATGAGCTAGCAATGGAATAATTGAAAAATAATGAATATATTCCCATTCATACATGTTGTCTCTACCTCATAAATATTTGAAGTGCCTAAGAAAGTTCTACATAAATAAAAGTATTTGGAATCACAGGTCCCCATGATTCATGGGAAGGAGGACTCATGAAATTTAAAAAATGAAAATACTAATAAGTAAAATGAAGAATTAATCCAAATTCTATATATGCTACGTAATAAGTACAATTTCCAAACATGGAGATAAAATTGGATTAATAATGAAAAATACGTTAACCGCACAGAAAATGACTAAACAATTAATATATAATAATTGAAAAAGGTTCCAATGCAAGGCATTTGCTTATTCTAATATCCAAAAATAAAATGGAATGACAAACCTATTGATATTAATTTTCTACTAAAAATTTACTTATTATTATGTAAAATGTAATTTAATGTATTTAGTATGATAAATATTATGTATTTAATTTTTAACTTCTACATAAAATCATTTAAAATAAAGTAATATTTATGGATTCAGTAAAATTCAAACATAAGTTATAGTTGCGCATAACTTGATTACCAAGTCCGATGCCACTAGGCCATGTGAACAAAATGAACGGCGGTTTAGCAGGGCAAACGAACCGTGCGATAGATGTGCAAACATAATAATCGTGTGGGATGATCGTGATCAGGGACAACAAGATTTATTTTTCTTATCCGTGTTCTAATCCTCTTTCAGTTATGGTGACTCCACTCTCTAATCTAACGGATTAAAGTAGTCTTTTTTACAAATCAAATTTTGAAACTTCAAATGAGATTAACCTTATCTTGAATGTATTAAAATACCAAATGCACCATATAAATTTAATATTGAATTAATTAGATTTATTTAAACCATGTAAAATTACATTAATGAGCAACCTCTGTAATGTTGGCATCTTAAAATTTTTAAGAGGTTTGTCTCGTAGAGGTTTGTGTACTTTGCCATTGGTGTATTCCAATTGATTTCATCTTAATATCTATATCCAGGATGGCAGTGCTATGTATCCATGTTGGTTTTATTTGTTGGAATCGTCTTACTAAAAATTGCATAATATATTTAATGGCAAGTCACATATAAGCTAACAATGGAATAATATAAAAATAACGAATATGTTCTCATTCATACATGTTGTCTCTACCTCATAAATATTTGGAGGGACAAAGAAATGTCTAAGTAAATAAAATTACTTGGAATCAAAAGGTCCCCATGATTCATGGGAAGGAGGATTTATAAAATTTTAAAAGTGAAAATAGTAACAAGTAAAATCAATAATCAATCAAAATTCTATATATGCTATGTAATAAGTACAATTCCCAAACATGGAGATGAAATTGGATTAATAATGAAAAATACGTTAACCGCACAGAAAATGACAAAACAATTAATATATAATAATTGAAAAATGTTCCAAAGCAAGGCATTTGCTTATTCTAATATCCAAAAATAAAATTGAGGGACAAACATGTTTATATTAATTTTCTACTAAAAAATATTTCTTATTATGTAAAATGTAATTTAATGTATTTAGTATAATCAATATTATTTATTTATTTTTTAAATCTACATAAAGTAACTAAAACTAAAGTAATATTTAAGAATTCAATAAAAATTCAAACAAATTTATAGTTGTGCATGACTTGATTACCAAGTCCGACGCCACTGTGCTATGTGAACAAAATGTGCGATGGTTGAACTGGGAAAATAAACCTTGCGATGGCTGTATAAACATAACACACTGTGTGGGACAACTGTGA
Organism: Rubia yunnanensis; assembly: GCA_037428765.1. Classification (NCBI taxonomy): domain Eukaryota; kingdom Viridiplantae; phylum Streptophyta; class Magnoliopsida; order Gentianales; family Rubiaceae; genus Rubia; species Rubia yunnanensis. Next base: position 39,811,649 of record CM075061.1, on the reverse strand, counting down.
TCAGGGACAACAAGATTTATTTTTCTTATCCCTGTTCTAATTCTCTTTCAGTTATGGTGGCTCCACTCTCTAATCTAATGGATTAAAATAGTCTTTTTTACAAATCATATTTTGAAACTCCAAATGAGATCAACCTTATCTTGAATGTATTAAAATACCAAATGCACCACGTAAATTTAATCTTGAATTAATTAGATTGATTTAAACCATGTAAAATTACCTTTATGAGCAAGCTCCGCAATGTTGGCATCTTAACATTTTCGGGTGGTTTGTCTCGTATAGGTTTTGTGTACTTTGTCATTGGTATATTTCAATCGATTTCATCTTATCTATATCCAGGATGGCAGTGCTACGTATCCATGTTGGTTTTATTTGTTGGAATCATCTAACTGAAAATTGCATAATCTATTTATGTAAATTAAAATGGAAAGTCACATATAACTAGCAATGGAATAACAGAAAAATAATCAATATATTCCCATTCATACCGGTTGTCTCTAGCTCATAAATATTTGAAGGGCCGAAGAAAGTTCTACGTAAATAAAATTACTTGGAATCACGGGTCCCCATGATTCATGGGAAGAAGGATTTATGAAATTTAAAAATAAAAATAGTAATGAGTAAAATGAAGAATTAATCAAAATTCTATATATGCTATATAATAAGTGCAATTCCCAAACATGGAGATAAAATTGGATTTATAATAAAAAATACGTTAACCACACAGAAAATGACTAATCAATTAATATATAATTATTGAAAAAGTTCCAATGCAAGGCATTTGCTTATTCTTATATCCAGAGACAAAATAGAAGGATAAACCTATTTATATTAATTTTCTACTAAAAATTTATTTCTTATTATGTAAAATAAAATTTAATGTATTTAGTATTATGAATATTATATATTTAAATTAATAAACTAAAAAAAGTCGTAACTTGAGAATAATGAATGCGCTGTGGGCGATTTTCACCTGCTAAAGGTGAGATTCTAGATTCGGCCATGAAGCGGGGGCGGGGGCGGCCACGAAAGAAGGCAGTGCTACCACCCGGAAGAATGGAGCAGCTTAGGCAACGCAGGGAACATGGAGACTGGGAGCACACAGCAGATTGGGGACTTGAAGATAGAAGATGAGGATGAATCGGAACAGGAAGCTGCGATCAAAATGGAGGAAATCGCTAATCCTAAACCTACTGAATTAGGAGATGAATTGGTAGGAGCTATACCTAAACCATGGATAGAGGTTATCAGTGGCAATCGATCTCAATTGAGGGGGATGAAAATTGAGTATGTTGCGCCAAAACTGGTAGATGGGAAAATGGAAGATGAAATTGAAATGAAGGATATTTAGGATGAACTATCATTCTGGGAGAATTCATTAATCATGTATGTTTTTGTGGGTGATTTGAGTATGAATGCTGTGAGAAAGTTTATGGAGAAATCCTAGTCGTTTGTTGCAATACCTGATTTATTCTATAATGAGGAGGGTTTTTTCATAATGTCATTTAAATCTAAGGACGATAGGGATACTGTATTAAGAAGGGGACCTTATACCATATAAAATATGATGATGTTATTGCATACCCTGAAAGATGATATGTCTAGAATACTTCCAATCTGGGTGAAACTGCCACAATTGTTATTGTATTATGGGAACCCCGTAGCCTTGGCAAGATTGGTAGTATACTTGGAAAGCCTGTTTGTTCTGATCAGTGTACAACTGTTAAATTGAAAGTTTCATATGCTCGAATCCTTTTAGAGATAGATATTTCTCAGGATATTCCACAATCTGTGCTTGTAAAGGATATGGAGTGTAATGTCTTTGAGCAGGTACTCGAATTGGAGAGACATCCATTGTATTGCAAAAAATGTCAGATGGGAGGACACTTGTGCTCTAAACAGAAGGAGAAAGAGAAGCCTGTACAGAAATTGATGGTCAGGAAGAAAACAGATGCAGGGGATACTGGGCAAAAAGAGTCTGAGACTGATGCCAATCTTGAGAACGCTAATATGGAGGGTAAACTGAGAGATGATGAGGAGCTCCTAAGTGGCAAACTACAAGGCAAAAATGGTAAGAGCGTGTGGAATATGGTGCAGTCAAGACTCAGAGGTAAGATGAAAATGGGGGATAGTTATGGGAATGAAAAATATGTACCTAGAGTTAGCAGTGGGGAATGTAGTAATGGGAATCGACCCTTGGGGATTTGGCAGGATCCTTCGGGGGACTATGATGTCCCATGATATATGCTTAGAATGTACGGTGCTTGAATAACATAGCAAATCAGAAGGAGGTTAGAGCCCGCCTCTTAGAACAAAACTGCATGTTTGCTATCATTATAGAAACAAGGGTAAAAAAAGAGCAAGCTAGGGGGATCAGGAAAGGCTTTGGGGAGAGATTGCAATATGTCGATAATTATGAGGAGCACCCCAGTGGTAGACTTTGGTTGATGTGGGATAAACAAAGGGTAACTATACAAGCTCAGAAGAAGACAGATCAAATAATTCTGTGTCAGGTTTTGAAGGATGGAAATGTATTATTCTGGGTAACTGCCATTTATGCCAGTAATCAGTTGAAGTCCAGGAAACAATTGTGGAAATATGTGGAGCAAACTCAAAAGGTGATTCGGGGGCCTTGGGTTGTTTTAGGATATTTCAATAATATATTGAGACGGGAGGATAGGATAGGAGGTAATGAGGTTCGGGCTTAGGAGTTTTGGGACCTAGAACAGATGTTGATGAATACAGGGGCTGAGTGAATTTGATTCTATAGGTGAGTATTATACTTGGTCTAATAAACAAGTGGGAGGAGTGATATATTCCAGGATAGACAGGGCTCTGGAAAATACAAATTGGTTCAGGAATTTCCCTGATACAATTGTGGAAAATTTGGTCCCTGGGATCTCTGATCATTCCCTTTTGAAGGTAACTATATTGGAACAAATAGTTCAGAGGAAAGGATAGTTCAAGTTCATAAACTGCCTTATGGACAGGAAAGAGGTTGTGGAAACAATAGAGAGAAGCTGGAGGGAGCCTATGGAGGGGAATAAAATGTTTATCCTATGGAGGAAGTTGATCTGGCTACAAGCAGCTCTTAAACCACATATAAAACAACTGAGTGGAGTTAGATTACAATTGGAGAAGGCAAGACAGGACTTGCAGGAGGCACAGCTGGAGTTGAACAAACAAAAGTTGAATCCAAATATGATCAAGAAGGTGATTTCAGGAATTGAGGTAGCCCAAAAATGGAGCCTAATTGATGAACAAATTGCCAGAAAGAAGTCCAAAATAGACTGGCTGAGTCTTGGAGATGGAAATAATGCATATTTCCATGCTTCAGCTAAGGCTAAGAACAAGATGGCAGGCATACTAAAGTTGAAGATGGAAAATGGCATAGTTTTAACTGATCAAAAGGAACTTGAAAGGGAGGTGCTCAGTTTCTATAGCCAATTGGTGGGACAGTAAGCAGTGAGAACACAGAAGGTTGATGAAGAGATCTTTAGAAATAGTGCTTTCCTGAATAATGAGAGCATAAGATTATTAATTCAGCCAGTCAGTAGAAGGGAGGTGGAGGAAGCTATAAAGGGTATTGGTAACTTGAAGTCTCCTGGTTATGATGGGTTAAATGCTATGTTCTTCAAGCAAAATTGGGAAATAGTGAAGGACGATGTTATGGGAGCAGTGGAGGAGTTTTTTGAAAGGAGAAAATTGTACAAAGCAGTAAATGGAACCCTTATGATCCTTATTCCTAAGCATGAGGCAGCAGTGAAAGTCAAGGATCTCAGGCCAATCACTTGTTGCACAACTGTGTACAAGATCATATCCAAGATTCTAACACTCGTATTGAGCAAGGTAATACCTGAAGTGGTTAATTTAAACCAGACATCTTTTGTACCAAAAGGGAGTATCCGCGATCATATACTGATGGCTTATGAGCTGGTGAGGGGTTATAACAGGAAAACAGGGGAACCCAGGTGTGTGATCCAAATGGAGATCCAGAAGGCCTATGACACGGTGTCTTGGGATTGTTTAGAGGACATGTTGAAGTATATGGGGATACCTGAGCAGTTTGTTGGTTAGGTAATGGTATGTGTAAGATATGTATCCTTTAAGTAGATGGTTAATGGTTGTCCTACAGAGTTCTTACAGGAAAAGAGGGGTTTGAGACAGGGTGACCCTATCTCACCACTTCTCTTTATTTTGGTGATGGAGTATACGTCTAGGTGTTTACAAGTGGCAGTAGATAACTCAGAGATCAAGTTCCATCCACGGTGTGTAGGGCTGAGAATTTTGAACCTTAATTTTTCTGGATGTCCTCATGTTTTCCAGTGGGGATCAGACCCCAGTTAAACTGTTGATGCAGGCTTACAACAAGTTTGAAAACTCTACAGGCTTGAGAGCAAGTAAAGCTAAATGTAGGGTCTATTGTGGGGGAATGACTGAGGAGCAAAAAATAGTGTGTTGAGTATTACAGGTTTTGCACAAGGGAGATTGCCTTTCAGATACTTGGGCATACCATTGGCAAGCAGGAAGCTGAATGTCCAAATGTGCCAGCCTCTCATTGATAAGATGGTATCAAGAGTGAAGCATTGGAGTTCGAAGCTACTGAGTTATGAAGGTAAGCTTTAACTGATTGAAAGCGTCCTTTTTGCTGTAACAAATTTTTGGATGCAAGCATTGCCAATTCCAAAGGTTGTGCTCAAACACATTGAGGTCATTTGTCGATCATACTTGTAGACTAGCAATGAAATCACTTCCAGGAAATCACCCATATCATGGGAGAGGATTTGTGACCCAAAGAAAAGGGGAAGAATGAATGTTGTTAGCTTAACAGATTGGAGCTTTACCAGTACGTGTAAAACCTTGTGGAATCTATGCTGGAAAATGGATAGATTGTGGATCAAGTGGGTCCATGAGATGTATATCAGGGATCACTCTGTTTTGGATGTAAAGTTCCCACGGGATTGTTCTTGGTTGTTGAAGGGGGTCAGTAAATGTTGAGATAAAATGAAGACAATGAAGGTGTGGCAAACTCAGATTTATGGACGAAAGTTTAGCATCAGACACCTATATAATGAACTTAAAACTGAGAGCCTGAGAGTTAATTAGAGGACACTATTTTATGGAAATTTTGCACGACCAAGAGAAAAATTCACCTTCAGGAAGCTATGTCATGGCCGCTTGCCGATGAAAAATAGGTTACTAAAGTTTGGTATACATGTTGATAGTTGTTGGGTTGTGTGGTGAAAAGGGGACACTGGACCATGTGTTCTTTGGCGGTAGGAGAACTAAGAAAATATGGTAGGAGGTGTTGGCTTTGTTGCACATTCAGAGGCAACCAGAGGTATAGAGTGGAGAATTTGAGTGGATTTTGAGATGGTGTAAGGGTAAAGGGAAAGTTGTGAAGATGGTGAAAACGACAATCACAGAGACAGTCTATGAAGTTTGGCAATGGCAAAATGGAGTGTGCTTTAACGGTGATCGACGGGTGGGTAATAACCTGCCAAAAATTGTGGATGCTATTGTATATAGGAGTTGGGAGTTACCTAAAATGATTTGTGCTAAATTTATGATAGGGAAAGATAGGTTGATAAAATGAGTTGTAAAAGTGGAATTGGATTTTATGATAAATGGAAAGCTTATACTGTCCCAATATTATATATTTATTTTTAACATATATACAAAATAACTAAAAATAAAGTAATATTCAAGCATTCAGAAAAAATTCAAACAAAAATCGTTATTGCGTATGGCCTAATTACCAAGTCCGACGCAACTGTGCTATGTGAACTAAATATGTGGCGATTGACCAGAGCAAAGAAACCATGTGATGGCAGTGCAAAGATAACACACCGTGCAAGACGACCGTGATCAAGGACAGCAAGATTTATTTTTCTTATCCCTTTTCTAATCCTCTTTCAGCTATGGTGGCTCCACTCTCTAATCTAACGAATTAAAGTAGTCTTTTTTACAACTCATATTTTGATTCTCCAAATGAGATCAACATTACCTTGAATGTATTAACACACCAAATGCAACATATTAATGTAAAACTTGAATTAATTAAATAAACTTAAACCATGTAAAATACCCTTATGAGCAACCTCCGTAATGTTGGCATCTTAAAAATTTTCGGAGGTTTGTCTCGTAGAGATTTTGTGTACTTTTCCATTGGTGTATTCCAATCAATTTAATCTTAATTTCTATATCTAGGATTTTAGTTCCACATATCCACATAGGTTTTAATTGTCGGAATCGTCTAACTCAAAACTGCATAATCTATAAATATAAATTAGAATAGCAAGCCACATATGAGCTAGCAATGGAATAATAGAAAAATAATGAGTATATTCCCATTCATACATGTTGTCTCTAACTCATAAAAATTTGAAGGAACAAAGAAAGTTGCATGATTTATGGATTCAGTAAAAATTCAAACAAAAATCGTAGTTGCGCATGACTTGATTACCATGTCCGACGTCACTGTGCTATGTGAACAAAATGTGTGGCGGTTGAGCAAGGCAAACATATCATTCGATGGTTTTGTAAACATAACACACCGTGTGGGACGACCGTGATCAGGGACAACAAGATTTATTTTTCTTATCCATGTTCTAATCCTCTTTCAGTTATGGTGGCTCCACTCTCTAATCTAACGGATTAAAGTATTCTTTAATACAACTCATATTTTAAAATTCCAAATGAGATCAACCTTATCTTGAATGTATTGAAATACCAAATGCACCATATAAATATAAAACTTGAATTAATTAGATCGACTTAAACCATGTAAAATTACTCTTATAAGCAACATCCGTAATGTTGGCATCTTAAACTTTTTAGGAGGTTTGTCTCATAGAGGTTTTGTGTACTTTGCCATTGTTGTATTCCAATCAATTTTATCTTATTTTTTATATCTAGGATGTTAGTTCTATGTATCCATATTGGTTTTAATTGTTGGAATCATCTAACTGAAAACTGCATAATCTATACATATAAATTAAAATGGCAAGTCACCTATGAGCTAGCAATGGAATAATAAAAAAAAATAACGAATATGTTCCCATTCATACATGTTGTCTCTACCTTATAAATATTTGAAGTGCCGAAGAATTTTCTAAGTAAATAAAACTACTTGGAATCACGGGTCCCCGTGATTCATGGGAAGGGGGACTTATAAAATTTAAAAAATGAAATTAGTAATAAGTAAAATCAAGAATTAATCCAAATTCTATATATGCTACGTAATAAGTACAATTCCCAAACATGGAGATAAAATCGGATTAATAATGAAAAATACGTTAACCGCACAAAAATTTACTAAACAATTAATAATAATAATTGAAAAAGGTTCCAATGCAAGGCATTTGCTTACTGTAATACCCAAAAATAAAATGGAAGGACAAACCTGTTTATATTAATTTTCTACTAAAAATTTATTTCTTATTATATAAAATGTAAATTAATGTATTTAGTATAATAAATAATATATATTGAATTTTTAACATCTACAGGAAATAATTAAAAATAAAGTAATGTTTATGGATTCAGTAAAATTTCAAACAAAAATTATAGTTGCGCATAACTTGATTACCAAGTCCGATGCCACTAGGCTATATAAACAAAATGTACGGTTGGTTTATCAGGGCAAACCAACCGTGTGATGGATGTGCAAACATAACGCACAGTGTGGGACGATCGTGATCAGGGACAACAAGATTTATTTTTCTTATCCCTGCTCTAATCCTCTTTCAGTTATGATGACTCCACTCTCTAATCTAACGGATTAAAGTAGTCTTTTTTACAAATAAAATTTTGAAACTTCAAATGAGATTAACCTTATCTTGTATGTATTAAAATACCAAATGTACCATATAAATTTAATATTTAATTAATTAGAACGATTTAAACCATGTAAAATTACATTAATGAGGAACCTCCGTAATGTTGGCATCTTAAAATTTTTAGGAGGTTTGTCTCGTAGAGGTTTTGTGTACTTTTCCATTGGCATATTCCAATCAGTTTCATCTTATTTTCTATATCTAGGATGTTAGTTCTATGTATCCATATTGGTTTTAATTGTCGGAATTGTCTAACTTAAAACTGTATAATCTATACATATAAATTATATTGGCAAGTCATGTATAAGCTAGCAACGGAATAATAGAAAAATAATGAATATAACCATTCATACCTGTTGTCTCTACCTTATAAATATTTGAAGGGCCAAAGAATGTTCTACGTAAATAAAATTACTTGGAATCACGGGTCCCCGTGATTCATGAAAAGGAGTATTTATGAAATTTAAAAAATAAAATTAGTAATAAGTAAAATCACGAATAAATTCAAGTTTTATATGTGCTACGTAATAAGTACAATTACCAAACATGGAGATTAAATTGGATTAATAATGAAAAATACATCAACCACACAGAAAATGACTAAACAATTAATATATAATATATGAAAAAAATTTCAATGCAAGGCATTTTCTTATTCTAATATTCAAAAATGAAATGGAAGGACAAACCTATTTATATTAATTTTTCTATTAAATATCTATTTCGTATTATGTAAAATTTAATTTAATGTATTTAGTATAATAAATATTATATATTTAATTTTTAACATCAACATAAAATAGTTAAAAATAAAGTAATATTTAAGGATTCAGTAAAAATTCAAACAAAAATCATAGTTGCGTATGACTTGATTACCAATTCGGACGCCATTGTACTATGTGAATAAAATGTGCGGCGGTTGAGCAGTGCAAACAAACTGTGCGATGGCTGTGCAAACATAATACACCGTGTGGGACGACCATGATCAGGGACAACAAGATTTATTTTTCTTATCCCTATTCTAATCCTCTTTCAGTTATGGTGGCTCCACTATATAATCTAAGGGAATATAGTAATCTTTTTTAAAAAAAACATATTTCGAAACTCCAAATGAGATCAACCTTATCTTGAATATATTAAAATACCAAATGCACCATATAAATTTAATCTTGAATTAATTAGATTGATTTAAACCATATAAAACTACCTTTATGAGCAACCTCCGTAATGTTGGCATCTTAAAATTTTTGGGTGGTTTGTCTCGTATAGGTTTTGTGTACTTTTCCATGGTGTATTCCAATCAATATCATCTTAATTTCTATATATACGATGTTAGTTCTATGTATCCATATTGGTTTTAATTGTTGGAATCGTCTCACTGAAAATTGCATAATCTATACATATAAATTATAATAGCCAGTCACATATGAGGTAGGAATGGAATAATAGTAAAATAATGAATATATTCTCATTCATACCCATTGTCTCTACCTCATAAATATTTAAGGCGCCGAAGAAAGTTCTACGTAAATAAAATCACTTGGAATCACAGGTCCCCATAATTCATTGGAAGGAGGATTTATGTAATTTAATAAATGAAAATAGTAATAAGTAAAATTAAGAATTAATCCAAATTCTATATATGCTACGTAATAAGTACAATTCCCAAACATGGATATAAAATTGGATTAATAATGAAAAATACCTTTACCACACATAAAATAACTAAACAATTCATATATAATAATTGAAAAAAGTTCCAATGCAAAGCATTTGTTTATTCTTATATCCAAAAATAAAATGGAAGGACAAACCTGTTTATATTAGTTTTCTATTAAAACTTTATTTCTTATTATGTAAAATGTAATTTAATGTATTTAGTATAATAAATATTATGTATTTAATTATTAACATCTGCATAATTTTTTTAAAATTATGTAATATTTAAGGACTCGATAAAAATTCAAACAAAAATCATAGTTGTGTATGACTTGATTACCAAGTATGACGTCACTATGCTGTGTGAACAAAATGTGCGGCGGATGAGCAAGGCAAACAAACCGTACGATGGTTGTGCAAACATAACACACTGTGTGGGACGACCATGATCGGGGACAACAAGATTTATTTTTCTTATCCCTATTCTAATCCTCTTTAAGTTATGGTGGATCCACTCTCTAATATAACGGATTAAAGTAGTCTTTTTTACAAATCATATTTTTAAATTCCAAATGATATCAAACTTATTTTGAATGTATTAAAATACCAAATGCACCATATGATATGAATCTCCTTGCGAGGACTCACGATTTGCGGAATTGATAACTTTGATCTAGTGAAGGGATCTGCAAACCCGCACTATCTCGCACGAAATTCAGGAGTCTAGCCCTCGGGGTACGCCTAACTTTGACTTGCTCTCTAACTAGCCCTCAGGATCAGATTACAAGGTTTATTGATACTTAACTAGCCCTCGGGGTTAAGCAACAATGGATTAGCTCGCAAGCAAAGAGTATAAACTCAAAAGGTTGTATATTTGATTGATGAAAGGTTGTTAAAATTCGTCCATAAGGCCTCCCTTTTTATAGGGTTACAATCTTGCCTCAAATCCTAATCACAAATGGAAACTGAATCGACTTATGGCAGCTTTAAGAAGCTAAAACCATATCTAACTAAAATACCTAAAATAAATGGTAATCTAAGGTAATCAGGTTGAATTCTTCAAGAAGTAACTTTGAAGAATATTACCTTATCTAATCTTACCAAATATAATTCTAATCAGAATAAAACTGAATATACTAAACCTTAATGGACTGTATTTTTGAAATTCAGCTCTTCAAAGCCCACATGGCCGAGCTATCAGTCCAATAAACCCAAAATGACATTAATTTACAGTGATCACACTACCTCATTAAAAACCCAGTGGGAAAAAAGAGTATAGTGTTCTTCATGATGTCTTCAGTTCGTCGACAACCTTGAATAATGAATCCAAGATGTCGATGGTGACTCCTTCTTCAATTCTTCATCATAAAGGCGATCAATCAAAGCATTTAAAACAGCATCTCTAAGCTTAGTCCTTGACCTAGTCATAGGTCCTGCCATGTCACTTAGAGGATCTCGAACATATCCTTTAAATGTTTGATCAAGTCGTGGAATGTCTTCATTTATGGTGGTAGTCGTCTTGGCATCTCCATCATTCCCTCCGTGGTCGAAAGGTTTCGCCCTCGAAACTGAATTGTCTTCAAATGTAAATGGAGATAAATCAGCAACATTGAAGGTCGCACTAACACCATAATGATCTGGTAACTCAATCTTGTAAGCATTGTCGTTCACAGGAGCCAACACTCTAAAAGGACCATCTCCACGTGAACTCAACTTAGATTTCCGAGCATTTGGAAACCTCTCTTTCCGCAGATGAACCCAAACATAATCTCCCACGTTGAACCTCATCAACTTGCGGCTTCGATTAGCTTTATCAGCATTCTGTGCATTTGTCGGTTCAATTCTCATGCGCACCTTCTCACGGATTTTCTTCACAAAATCAGCTTTTTGTTCTCCATCAAAGCATTTGATATTCGTATCATTCCCTCCCGGATCGAAAAGTTTCGTCCTCGAAACGGGAAGCATATAACCTGTAAAGACATCCTTGAATTCCTGGAACAACTTAACAAACCGTGAAAACATATCTACAGGAATATCTTCTTTGGAATAGTAACTTTCTTTAAAGGACATTATAAGAACAAAAGAATGATTAGTCAAAGATCGATCCACATCTCTTATTGAAGCATAAAACGAGTTATCAGATTTAGTAGATAGTTCATGCCTCATCATATAAATAGAAAATAAATGACAAATATGTGAAGACAAGAATTTATGCGACTTTTCATAATCATTCTCCAACTTACCTGTCTTACCTACCTTAGGATTGACATGGAACTTGTCTTTGGCGATATTTACTGTAATTTTGGCAGAATTGACACTATTTTGGTCGAAATCACTTGCTCCATTTGGGGGAGTAATTTCGGCAACATCTGTGGAATACGCCTCAAAAACATCTTGTGTTTCAGGACGTTTCTCACCTCTGTCAAAAATGATGATTTCATCGTCTATTTGTTCTTCTTCGGTGTCATACTGTGCAGGCATATCATCATCCTCCTCCTCCTCCATTGTTGTTATAATTCGTTCATGGGGACAGTTATTGTGAACATGTCCTCGTTTTTTACAATGAAAACATGTAGGAGTGTTAGAAGAAACTGTATTTGACAAAGTAGAAATTAATTTACCTGTATCTTGGCTAAGAGACTGATTGGTTGCAATCATTCTTTGATCAGTGGGTTCCAATGGTAGAATTGAGCAGGTTTTAGTCAAATTAGGGTTTCCTTGGCCACCCATGTTCAAATTGCTACAACCCATGGTCGATTTTGGGCTTCTGAAATCAGAGAATTGCCTTTGACTGTCATAGCCGAAATTAGAGCTTCCACTGGGCCTTAATGTTGACTCAACCAACCTGGCATTGAACAATAAATCTTGCATGGAAACATAATACTGGAGCTTAACCGGAACTTGAAGATTTTCTCTTAACCCTTCAATAAACTGATTCTTTATAAAGGCATCATTTTCTCTCATGCCAACTCTTCTCATAGCTAATTCAAGATCTTGCCAGTATTCATCTACACTGCGATTTCCTTGTGTCATATTGCTGAGATACGAATGTTGCTCCATCAAATATGTTCGTGGAACATGATGTAATCGAAGCTTGGTCCTCAATCTCTCCCAGGTAGAGATAGGTTTCTTTCCGGCAAGATATCTTGATTCTTTTAAATTCTCCCACCATTCTGTGGCATAATGGGTGAAAGAATACTGTGCGATCTTGATCTTTTCTTTCTCACGGTAGTTGTAAAGATCAAATAGGTTCTCGATCTGCCTCTCCCAATCCAAGTATTTCACAGGATTGTGTCGACCATCAAATCTAGGAATATCATACTTCAAACCTTTGATGTCACAAGCAGATTCAACTTGTCTTGAAGAACGAGGAGTTGGATTTGATAATTTATGTACCTTCCTTGACAATCTCTTAACCTCGTTCATTATGGCATTTATGACATTCATGGAATTCGTTTTAGGTTTATCGTTGGGATTGCCAACAAATGGCAGGACGAATGGATCGTCCGCCATCCCTGCTAAGAAGAAACAAACCGTCAGGAATAAATGTCCCCCCTTTCCCTTTGTTTAGTAAGGTCACTCACCAAGTGTATAACACTCACAACTCACAAGGCGAAGGCTAATGCGAGGGTAACTGATCAATTCACCGCAATTCAAAGCAAACTATGGAGATGAGTACTGCAGAACTTATTTCGAAATTTAAAAATATATAAACTCAAAATTTGGCTCTACGATCTGGAATTCCAAATTCTACAAAGAATAAGGAACAAAACGCAATTTGAATGGCACGAATCGGAGCTGTATTGAATGAATTATGACCAAAACAAGATTGCTTTATATAGGCTACAAATAGGTTCCGAAAATTCAAGAACAAATTGGAATAGGAATTTAAATCCAAATCACTTGTGGAAAAGGATTTTAATGACTTACTTGTCCCCCAAGTCAAAAAATTCAGATCAAAACCCCTCTCACAATTGGCTTTTATTTCCTTTTTCTCTTCCGGATTTTGACTTTTCTTTTCCTTTTTCAAACCGGATTCCTTTTTCTTTCCTTTTTTTTTCAGCCACAATTCATTTTTTTTTTCCTTTTTTTTGTACTATAAAACTCACAAACATAATATTATTCCCCAAGAAAAATTTCGGTCACAATTACCAAAATTTTCAGAAATTGCAAATCTGCCCCCAAACTTTTGAAAATTGCAAATCTGCCCCAAATTTCAGATTTCAAATCCTAAATTCCGATTTTGAAACCTAAAATCTGCTACCTTTTGTTTTTGATTTTCAAAAATTTTTGGAACAAGAATCGCCTATATAAAACTTAGAATAAGAAAACTGCGACAACTTCCTCTTGATTCAAATGAACTTCGAGGTATTCAAGATCGTAAGGATCAAGAATATGACACTATATATATGGAAAACGACACAAGACTCTATTTTTTTTTTGTTTTTGAATAAGGTGTAATCAAGAATCAAAGAACAATTCTAGATCACGGAATCAAAGAACGATAAAGAAAACAAATAGGATTATGAGCATGCAATAATTTTCAGAAGAGTTGACGAAAATATCACAAGCACATAAACTGTTTAAGCTACTTAAAACTACAAAACTGACCGGGAGGTGAAGGCGGATAATACTTGTTAACGCTCAGACCCTTCGACGTCCTCCTGACTCGATTGATGAAGGTGAAGGCGGATAGTAATACCGAAGTATTCTAACTCTCAGACCCTTCGATGTCCTTCGACTCTAGATTCAATCTTCCTGGTAAGAAAGATCAAACAAACACAGTTAAAACACGACATGAAAGAGTATATATATATTTAAAAAAATCGAAAATAAATTAATGCAAACTCGAAACCCCTTTTTTTTTGTTTTTTTTTCGGCCTCAGTCGATCCTTCGCTTTGCTCTGATACCAACTGATATGAATCTCCTTGCGAGGACTCACGATTTGCGGAATTGATAACTTTGATCTAGTGAAGGGATCTGCAAACCCGCACTATCTCACACGAAATTCAGGAGTCTAGCCCTCGGGGTACGCCTAACTTCGACTTGCTCTCTAACTAGCCCTCAGGATCAGATTACAAGGTTTATTGATACTTAACTAGCCCTTGGGGTTAAGCAACAATGGATTAGCTCGCAAGCAAAGAGTATAAACTCAAAAGGTTGTATATTTGATTGATGAAAGGTTGTTAAAATTCGTCCATAAGGCCTCCCTTTTTATAGGGTTACAATCTTGCCTCAAATCCTAATCACAAATGGAAACTGAATCGACTTATGGCAGCTTTAAGAAGCTAAAACCATATCTAACTAAAATACCTAAAATAAATGGTAATCTAAGGTAATCAGGTTGAATTCTTCAAGAAGTAACCTTGAAGAATATTACCTTATCTAATCTTACCAAATATAATTCTAATCAGAATAAAACTGAATATACTAAACCTTAATGGACTGTATTTTCGAAATTCAGCTCTTCAAAGCCCACATGGCCAAGCTATCAGTCCAATAAACCCAAAATGACATTAATTTACAGTGATCACACTACCTCATTAAAAACCCAGTGGGAAAAAAGAGTATAGTGTTCTTCATGATGTCTTCAGTTCGTCGACAACCTTGAATAATGAATCCAAGATGTCGATGGTGACTCCTTCTTCAATTCTTCATCATAAAGGCGATCAATCAAAGCATTTAAAACAGCATCTCTAAGCTTAGTCCTTGACCTAGTCATAGGTCCTGCCATGTCACTTAGAGGATCTCGAACATATCCTTTAAATGTTTGATCAAGTCGTGGAATGTCTTCATTTATGGTGGTAGTCGTCTTGGCATCTCCATCATTCCCTCCGTGGTCGAAAGGTTTCGCCCTCAAAAATGAATTGTCTTCAAATGTAAATGGAGATAAATCAGCAACATTGAAGGTGGCACTGACACCATAATGATCTGGTAACTCAATCTTGTAAGCATTGTCGTTCACAGGAGCCAACACTCTAAAAGGACCATCTCCACGTGAACTCAACTTAGATTTCCGAGCATTTGGAAACCTCTCTTTCCGCAGATGAACCCAAACATAATCTCCCACGTTGAACCTCATCAACTTGCGGCTTCGATTAGCTTTATCAGCATTCTGTGCATTTGTCGGTTCAATTCTCATGCGCACCTTCTCACGGATTTTCTTCACAAAATCAGCTTTTTGTTCTCCATCAAAGCATTTGATATTCGTATCACCATATAAATTTAATATTGAATTAATTAGATTGATTTAAACCATGTAAAATTACCGTTATGAGCAACCTCCGTAATATTGGCATCTTAACATTTTTGGGTGGTTTGTCTCGTCTAGGTTTTGTGTACTTTTCCATTGGTGTATTCCAATCAATTTCATCTTAATTTCTATATCCAAGATGGCAGTGCTATGTATCCATGTTGGTTTTATTTATTTGAATCATCTTACTGAAAATTGCATAATCTTTTTTATGTAAATTAAAATGGCAAGTCACATATAAGCTAGCAATGGAATAATAGAAAAATAACGAATATATTCCCATTTATGCTTGTTGTCTCTACCTCATCAATATTTGAAGAGCGGATGAAATTTTTACGTAAATAAAAGTAATTGGAATCACGGATCCCCATGATTCATGGGAAGGATGATTTATAAAATTTTATAAAATGAAAATAGTAATAAGTAAAATAATGAATTAATCCAAATTTTATATATGATTTGTAAAAAGTACAATTCCCTAACATGGAGATAAAATCGAATTAATAATGAAAAATACGTTAATCGCACAGAAAATGACTAAACAGTTAATATATAATAATTTAATAAACTTTCAATGCAAGGCATTTGCTTATTCTAATCCAAAAATAAAATGGAAGGACAAAGATGGTCATATTAACTATCTACCAAAAATTTAAAACATATTATGTAAAATAAAATTTAATGTATTCAGTATAATGAATATTATATATTTTACTTTTGACATTCATACAAAATAACTAAAAATAAAGTAATATTTAAGCATTCAGTAAAAATTCAAACAAAAATCATAATTGCGCTTGGCTTGATTACCAAGTCTGACGATATTGTGCTATGTGACCAAAATGTGTGGCGGTTGAGCGGAGCAAACAAACCATGCGATGGCGGTACAAACAAAACAAACTGTGCAAGACGACGATCAGAAACAAGATTTATTTTTCTTATCCCTGTTCTAATCCTCTTTTAGTTATAGTGGCTCCACTCTCTAATATAACGGATTAAAGTAGTCTTTTTTACAACTCATATTTTGAAACTCCAAATCAGATCAAATTTATCTTCAATGTATTAACATACCAAATGCACCACATAAATATAAACTTGCAACTAAATAGATCGACTTAAACCATGTAAAATTACCCTTATGAGCAACCTCCATAATGTTGGCATCTTAAAACTTTTAGGAGGTTTGTCTCGTAGAGGTTTTGTGTACTTTGCCATTGGTGTATTCCAATCAATTTAATCTTAATTTCTATATCTAGGATGTTAGTTCTATGTATCCATATTTTTTTAATGGTCGGAATCGTCTCACTGAAAACTGCATAATCTATAAATATAAATTAAAATGGCAAGTCACATAAGAGCTAGCAATGAAATAATAGAAAAATAACGAATATATTCCCATTCATATATGTTGTCTTTACTGCATGAATGTTTAAAGGGCCGAACAAAGTTTTACGTAAATAAAATTACTTAGAATCATGGGTCACCATATTCATGGGAAGGAGGATTTATGAAATTTAAAAAAATGAAAATAGTAATAAGTAAAATCAAGAATTAATCCAAATTCTATATATGCTACTTAATAAGCACAATTCCTGAACATGGAGATAAAATCGGATTAATAATGAAAAATACATGAACCACAAACAAAATAACTAAACAGTTAATATATAATAATTAAAAAAAATTCCAATGGAAGGAATTTTTTTATTCTAATATCCAAAAATAAAATGGAAGGACAAACATGTTTATATTTTCTACTAAATATTTCTTTCTTATTATGTAAAATGTAATATAATGTATTTAGTATGATAAATATTATATATTTAATTTCTAACATCTACATAAAATAGTTTAAAATAAAGTAATATTTATGCATTAAGAAAAGTTAAAACAAAAATCATAGTTGCCTGTGACTTGATTACCAAGTCCGACGCCACTGTGTTATGGGAACAAATGTGCGGCGGTTGAGCAATGCAAATAAATTGTGCGATGGTTGTACAAACATCACACACCGTGCTGGACGACCGTGATCAAGGACAACAAGTGATATGAATATTCTAACAAAGACTCATGATTTTAGAATTAATATCTTTGATCTAGTGAAGGAATTTACAAACCCTCACTATCTTGCAAAAAATTCAAGTGTCTAGCCCTTGGGGTACGCCTAACTTTGACTTGCTCTCTAATTAGCTCTCAGGATTAGATTACAATGTTTATTGATACTTAACTAGCCATCGCGGTTAAGCACCAATGGAATAGCTTGCAAGCAAAGAGTATGAACTCAAAAGGTTGTATATTTTATTGATAAAAGTGGTGTTATAAAATCATGAATGACTTCCCTTATTTATACGATATAATTCGGCCAGTACAAATAGAAACTAGAATAACTTATGGCAGCTTTAAGAAGCTAAAACCATATCTAACTAGAATACCTAAAATAAACGGATATTGTCTTATCTAATCTTACCAAATCTAATTCTAATCATATCAGAACTAAATATTCTAAACCCTAATTAAAATCTACCAAAACTCTTTTAAGCCAACATGGATGAGTTAATGGACCTTATTCTAAAATAAAATAAATTACAAATGATCACACTACCTCATTAAAAAACCCAATGGGAAAAAGATTATAGTATTATACTACTAAAAATACTAAACTAAGACAATTGTAAATAAATGATATTTTGACATTGTATCAACAAGATTTATTTTTCTTATCCATTTTCCAATCATCTTTTAGTTATGGTGGCTCAACTCTCTAATCTAACGGATTAAAGTAGTCTTTTTTACAAATCATATTTTGAAACTCCTAATGAGATCAACCTAATCTTGAATGTATTAAAATACCAAATGCACCTTATCTTGTCTCGTATAGGTTTTGTGCACTTTTCCATTGATGTATTATAATCAATTTCATCTTAATATCTATATCCTAGATGGCGTGCTATGTATCCATGTTGATTTTATTTGTTGGAATCGTCTCACTGAAAATTGCATAATCTATTTATAAAAATTATAATGGCAAGTCAAATATAAGCTAGCAATGGAATAATAGAAAAATAAAGAATACATTCCCATTCATGCTTGTTGTCTCTATCTCATCAATATTTGAAGAGCCGTTGAAAGTATTACGTAAATAAAATTAGTTGGAATCACGGGTCCCCATGGTTCATATGAAGGAGGATTTGTAAAATTTTAGAAAATGATAATAGTAATAAGTATAATAATGAATTAATCCCAGCTAATGCATCATGGATGATAAAAAGTCTGGGGAAATGCAGGGAAAGGGTAATGAACTTGAAGGCTTGACGATAAACAATTGAGGCTAAAGAAGTTCAGCATCAAAAGGGTTTATGTGGAACTGAAGCAGGAGCAACCAGAAATGGTTTGGAGAAAACTCTTCCACAACAACTATGCAAGGCCACCGGAAAAATTTATACTCTGGATGTGCTGTTTTAAGAGGCTGACTATGAAAGACAGATTGGCAAAGTTCGGAATACGCAATGACAGAAATTGTAGCTTCTACGACATGGAGGAAATGATGCAGCACTTGGTATTTGACTGTACTGTAACAAAGGAAATCTGGAGGGATATGTTGCGATGGCTGAAGATGGTGAGGGAGCCTGATACTTGGGATGAGGAGCTAGCATGGCTGGTGCAAAAATCTCGAGGCAAAGGAAGGAAAGTTCAGCTTCTGAAGATGACAGCAGCAGAAGCAATTTACTGGACTTGGAAGAGGAGAAATGAAGTGTGTTTTCACAAACAGGAAAGCAAAGATATTGTAAGAAAAACCATAGAGTGTGTGGTATATAGAGCATGGGTTAAACCAAAGTTGAAAACTTTATGTGCTCAGCTATGGTAGATTTTGACTGATATAAGGCCTTTGTTGTGCATATTTTTTGAAAGAAATGGAAGTTTTACCAAGTTCCCAAAAAAATGAATTAATCCAAATTCTATATTTGCTACGTAAAAAGTAAAATTCCCAACATAGAGATAAAATCGGATTAATAATGAAAAATATCTTAATCGCACAAAAAATGACTAAACAGTTAATATATGAAAATTGAATAACTTCCAATGCAAGGCATTTTCTTATTCTAATATCCCAAAATAAAAATGGAAGGACAAACATGTTCATATTAACTATCTACTACAAACATGTTCATATGTAAAATAAAATATAGTGTATTTAATACAATGAATATTATATATTTAATTTTTAACATATATACAAAATAACTAAAAATAAAGTAATATTTAAGCATTCAGTAAAAAGTCAAACAAAAATCATAATTGTGCATGGCTTAATTACCAAGTCTGACTCTACTGTGCTATGTGAACAAAATGTGTGGCGATTGAGCAGAGCAAACAAACTGTGCGATGGCGGTGTAAGCAAAACACACTGTGCAAGACGACGATCAAAAATAAGATTTATTTTTCTTATCCCTGTTTTAATTCTCTTTGAGTTATGGTGGCTCCACTCTCTAATCTAATAGATTAAAGTAGTCTTTTTTACAACTCATATTTTGAAACTCCAAATCAGATAAACCTTATCTTGAATTTATTAACATACCAAATGCACCATATACACATAAAACTTGAATTAATTAGATCGACTTAAACCATGTCAAATTACCATAATGAGCAACCTCCGTAATGTTGGCATCTTAAAATTTTTAGGAGGTTTGTCTCGTAGAGGTTTTGTGTAATGTTGGTATCAAATCAATTTCATCTTAATTTCTATATCTAGGGTGTTATTTCTATGTATCCATATTGGTTTTAATTGTCGGAATCATCTCACTGAAAACTGCATAATCTATACATATAAATTAAAATGGCAAGTCACGTAGGAGCTAGCTATGGAATTATATAAAAATAATGAATATATTCCCATTCATACCTATTGTTTCTACCTCATAAATATTTTAAGGGTCGAAGAAAGTTCTACGTAAATAAAATTACTTGGAATCACGGGTACCCATGATTAATGGGAAGGAGGATTTAAGAAATTTAAGATATGAAAATAGTAATAAGTAAAATCAAGAATTAATCCAAATTCTATATATGCTATGTAATAAGTACAATTCCTAAACATGGAGAAAAAATTGGATTAATAATGAAAAATACGTTAACCACACAGAAAATCACAAAACAGTTAATATATAATAATTGAAAAATTTTTCAATGCAAGGCATTTGCTTATTCTAATATCCAAAAATAAAATGGAAGGAAAAACCTGTTTATATTAATTTTCTACTAAAAACTTATTTCTTACTATGTAAAATTTAATTTAATGTATTTAGTATAATAAATATTATATATTTAATTTTTAACATCTACATAAAATAGTTTAAAATAATGTAATATTTAAGCATTCAGTAAAAATTCAAACAAAAATTGTAGTTGCATATGACTTGATTACCAAGTCCGGCGCTACTATGCTATGTGAACAAAATGTGTGGCAATTGAGCGGGGCAAACAAAACGTGCTATGGCGGTGCAAAAAAAATGTGCTATGGCGGTGCAAACAAAACACACTGTGCAAGACGATGATCAGAAACAAGATTTATTTTTCTTATCCATGTTCTAATCTTCTTTGCATTTTGGTGGCTCCACTCTCTAATCTAACAGTTTAAAGTAGTTATTTTTACAACTCACATTTTGAAACTCCAAATGAGATAAACCTTATCTTTAATTTATTAACATACCAATCGCACCATATATATATTTATAACTTGAATTCATTATCGACGTAAACCTTGTCAAATTAACCTTATGAGCAACCTCTGTGATGTTGGCATCTTAAAACTTTTAGGAGGTTTGTCTCGTAGAGGATTTGTGTACTATTCCATTGGTGTATTCCAATCAATTTTATCTTAATTTCTATATCTAGGATGTTAGTTCTATGTATCCATATTGGTTTTAATAGTCGGAATCATCTCACTGGACACTGCATAATCTATACATACAAATTAAAATGGTAAGTCACATATTAGCTAGTAATGGAAAAATAGAAAAATAACGAATATATTCCCACTCATACATGTTGACTCTACCTCATAAAGATTTGAAGGGCCGAAGAAAGTTCTATGTAAATAAAATTAGTTGGAATCAAGGGTCCACGTGATTCCTGGGAAGGAGGATTTATGAAATTTAAAAAATGAAAATAGTAATAAGTAAAATCAAGAACTAATCCAAATTCTATATATGCTACGTAATAAGTACAATTCCCAAACATGGAGATAAAATCATATTAATAATGAAAAATACGTTAACCGCACAGAAAATTACTAAACACTTAATATATAATAATTGATAAAAGTTCCAATGCAAGTCATTTTCTTATTCTAATATCCAAAAATAAAATAGAAGGACAAGCCTGTTTATATTAATTTTCTATTAAAAGTTTGTTTCTTATTTTGTAAAATTTAATTCTATGTATTTAGTATAATAAATATTATATATTTAATTTTTAACATCTACATAAAATAGTTAAAAATAAAGTAATATTTAATCATTCTGTTAATATTCAAACAAAAATCATAGTTTTGTATAACTTGATTACCAAGTCCGACGCCACTGTGCTATGTGAACAAAATGTGTGGCTGTTGAGTAGGGCAAACAAACTGTGCAATGGCTGTGCAAACATATCACACCATGTGGGACGACCGTGATCAGGGACAACATGATTTACTTTTCTTATCCCTGTTCTAATCCTCTTTCAGTTATGGTGGCTCCACTCTCTAATCTAATGGATTAAAGTAGTGTTTTGTACAAATCATATTTTGAAACTCTAAATGAGATCGACCTTATCTTTAATGTGTTAAAATACCAAATGCACCATGTAAATTTAATCTTGAATTAATTAGATTGATTTAAACCAAGTAAAACTACCTTTATGAGCAACCTCCATAATGCTTGCATCTTAAAATTTTGGGTTGGTTTGTCTCGTATAGGTTGTGTACTTTTCCATTGGTGTATTCCAATCAATTTCATCTTAATATCTATATCCTGGATAGCAGTGCTTTGTATCCATGTTGGTTTTATTTGTTGAAATCGTCACACTGAAAATTGCATAATCCATTTATGTAAATTAAAATGGCAAGTCACATATATACTAGCAATGGAATAATAGAAAATTAATGAATATATTCTCATTCATGCTTGTTGTCTCTACCTCGTCAATATTTGAAGAGTCGTTGAATGTTTTATGTAAATAAAATTCATTGGAATCACGGGTCCCCGTGATTCATGGGAAGAAGGATTTATAAAATTTTAGAAATGAAAATGGTAAAAAGCGAAATAATGAATTAATCCAAATTCTATATATGCTACGTAAAAAGTACAATTCTCTAACATGGATATCAAGTTGGATTAATAATGAAAAATACGTTAATCGCACAAAAAAGACTAAACAATTTATGTATAATAATTTAATAAACTTCTAATGCAAGGCATTTGCTTATTCTATTATCCAAAAATAAAATGGAAGGACAAACATGTTCATATTAACTATCTACTAAAAAAATTATAAGTTTTTAAGTAATATAAAATTTAATGTATTTAGTATAATAAATATTTTATAATTAATTTTTTACATATATAAAAAATAACTAAAAATAAAATAATATTTAAGCATTCAGTAAAAATTAAAACAAAAATCTTAATTGTGTATGGCTTAATTACCAATTCTGACACTACTTTGCTATGTGAACAAAATGTGTGGCGATTGAGCGGAGCAAACAAACCGTGCGTTGGTGGTGCAAACAAAACACACTATGCAAGACGACCATCAGAAACAAGATTTATTTTTCTTATCCATGTTCTAATCCTCTTTGAGTTATGGTGGCTCAACTCTCTAATCTAACGGATTAAAGTAGTCTTTTTTACAACTCATATTTTAAAACTCCAAATGAGATCAACCTTATCTTGAATGTATTAACATACCAAATGAACCATATAAATATAAAACTTGAATTAATTAGATCGACTTAAACCATGTAAAATTACCTTTATGAGCAACCTTTGTAATGTTGGCATCTTAAAATTTTTAGGAGGTTTGTCTTGTAGAGGTTTTGTGTACTTTTCCGTTGGTGTTTTCCAATCAATTTCATCTTAATTTCTATATCTAGGATTTTAGTTATAATAACCCATGTTCGTTTTAATTGTCAAAATCGTCTCACTAAAAACTGCATAATCTATATATATAAATTAAAATGGCAAGTCACATATGAGCTAGCAATGGAATAATAGAAATATAACGAATATATTCCCGTTCAAACCTGTTGTCTCTACCTCATAAATATTTGAAGTGCCAAACAAAGTTCTATTTAAAAATACAATTACTTGGAACCATGGTTCCCTGATGTGGCCCTTAACTCGCAAGATAATAAGCAACTGGCGATAAAACAAGATCAACCCGCGAGAAAATCAAAATCTCTCGATAAACTGGTTGCTGCGCGAGATGAAGAGCAGATCATGGTATAAGCCTTGTCTCGTGTGTGTACCAGATGCGCATTCAAAGTG
Source organism: Rubia yunnanensis (assembly GCA_037428765.1). Lineage (NCBI taxonomy): Eukaryota > Viridiplantae > Streptophyta > Magnoliopsida > Gentianales > Rubiaceae > Rubia > Rubia yunnanensis. Next base: position 39,787,370 of record CM075061.1, on the reverse strand, counting down.
ATGTGTGCATGGGCTTCATGCACTCTTCTGTAAGCTCGTGTGTGTTGAAAATGCGCCGAACATCTTCCTCTGCTCTGCTGAACATTTTTTCTCCAGAACTGTCTGACTTCACCGAATACTGTCAGAGATGAAATGGAGATAACCGGAGACGATCAGATCTGCAATGGATGGCATGAATAATGGTTTGATCGGAGATAAAGTCAGAATTCATCGGGGAAACCTTCCCTTCTGTCGAATCGAATGGTAGCAAATGGAGCTTCGGTGTATGGCTAACAGAGCGGTGGGATTCTTGAGGTCAGATGGAGATGAAGACGGAGTTGGAGGAGGTGGAGTCGCCTGTGGTAGAGAACGATGTAGAAGACCGGCGATAATTGGATCAAAAACTCACTATAAGCTGAACGGTGGGCCGTGGCAACGGAGATTCGATCGGAACAACGGCGATGAGAGCTTCGGATAACGCTGATCGGAGGAGATAGATGGAGTCATCAGAGTTGAATGGTGGTGATGGCGAGTTCTCTAGCGGCGAAAGTATTCTGATGATTTTTTTTTCAAAAATAAATTTAAATAAAACTCAAACCCCCTGTTGAATTTTAGGCCACCAAGGATTTTTTGCTTTGCTCTGATACCAACTGATATGAATCTCCTTGCAAAGACTAACGATTGTGGAATTAATATATTTGATCTAGTGGAGGGATCTGCAAACCCTCTCTATCTCACACGAATGAAAACCCTAATATAATGCATTCCAATCGTGTAAGTAAAATATGTCTACGAATCAAAGCATCAACAACAACATTTTCTTTATCATTTTTTTAATGTAGCACATAAGGAAAAGATTCAATGAAACTAGACTATTTAGCATGACGCTTATTCAAGTTCATCTGACTCTTCAAATACTACAACGATTCATGATCACTATGAATGACAAATTCTTTATGCTATAAATAATGTTGCCAAGTTTCTAATGCACAGACAATTGCATAAAATTCTATATCATACACAGGATAGTTTAGAGCACCGCCCTTTAGCTTCTCACTAAAGTAAGCTATAGGTCGATTCTCTTGCATCAAAATAGCACCAATAAAAACACCAGAACCATCACAGTGAATCTCAAAAGTACCATTAAAATCAGGTAAAGCAAGCATAGGAGCATTACATAATCGTACTTTCAAGTCATTAAATGCATTCTCTTGACTCTCAGTCCAAACAAATTTCAAATCCTTTTTACTAGTTCATTTAGAGGTGCAGCAATATAGAGAAATTACGCACAAACCGTCTATAAAAACTAGCTAACCTATGAAAAGAACGTACCTGTTTGGAATTAGCACGTCTCGACCAGGTCTTAATGGCCTCAATTTTGGTTTCCTCAACTGTCATTCCCTCCTTAGAGACCACGAAACCGAGAAACACCACTTTCGAAGCGCAAAATGTGCACTTCTTGGTGTTCACATACAAACAAGGCTCACAGAGTGCAACAAGAACCATTTTAACATGCTCAATATGTTCATTAGTTGACTTAGAATAAATCAATATATCATCAAAATAGATCACAAAAAATTGGCCAATAAACTTTCTCAAGATGATTCATCAACCGCATAAAAGTAGTAAGTTCATTAGTGAAACCAAAAGGCATAACAATCCATTCATACAAGCCAAACTTAGTCTTAAATGCAATTTTGCATTCATCCCCCTTATTAATTCGAATCTAATGATAACCCTGAGTCAAATCAATCTTAGTATAAATCACATATTCTTACAAATCTTCAACCGTATCATCTAACCTAGGGATATGATGGCAATACTTAATGGTAATCTTGTTAATAGCATGACAATCAATGAACATGCACTAAGTTTTATCTTTTTTGTGAACTAAAATGACAGAAACAGTACAAGGGGATAATAATTCTCGCACATAACCTTTTTGAAGTAACTCCTCGACTTGTCGTTGTAGTTCCTTTGTCTCCTCAGGGTTTGCTTTATGCGTTGGACGGTTTGGAATAACTGAACTTAGAATCAAGTCAATCTAGTTTTTAATACCTTGAAAAGGTGGTAGATCCACTGGTAAGGCTTCCAGAAAGACATCCTCAAATTCGTGTAACATATGAGCAAACCGTGGAGGAACATGCATGGGAATATCATCACTAGATAAGTAGCTTTCATTAAAAAGCATGATAAGCACAATGATTAGTAAAATAATGATTCACATCCCTAATCAATGCATAAAAAAATCTACCAGAATTATTAAGAAGTCCATGTCTCATCATGTAAATCGATGGCAAAGGACTAAGATGTGAAGATAAGATTTTATGCGACTTATCAGAATTATTCTTAGACTTACCTAGCTTACCTGGAACGGCCTCCCTTGATTTTTTTTTATTGAAATTATCCCAGTTTTTGCCTCTACTTTTAACCTTGTGGCCAATCTCCTTCAAGCCCTAGCTAGGGTTTTGGTCGGCCATTTGCACATAAGTCGCAAACTTCTCTTTGGCGACTTTCATGCATCTCTGTGCCTCTAAAGCTTCCACTGGAGATAATGGAACCAAAGTATACCTTGTTCTTTCCTTAATCACATTAATTTTTTTAGTGCAACCATCATGCATAGATTTACGATCAAACAACCAAGGTCTCCCTAACAAAATATGACTAGCTTCCATAGGTATAACATCACATAAGATAGCCTCATGGTATTTTCCAATCTTAAAGTTAATCATGCATTGTTTTTTAACCCTAATTTCACCACTACTATTAAACCAAATAAGTTTATATGGTGATGGATGAGTAGTCATAGGAAAAGACAATGATTTAACAAGAAGATTAAACACAGTATTAGCACAAGAACCACTATCAATAATGAGTAAAAAATTCTTATCTTTCACAAGGCTACGGGTATGAAAAATGTTAATCCTTTGTCATGTGTTTCAGCCATTTGAGAGTTTAGAACTCTTAATGACACAAAGTTACCTTGTGTTTCTGGACCTTTTTCACCATGATCATTTATTATGATCTCTTCATGTATCTGTTCTTCACCACTTTCATACAATGGTGGCATATTATCATATTCATCTTCTTCATCTCCTTCTTCAATTGTTGATAACACTCATGCATAAGGACGGTTAGTGTGGACATGTCCTCTTTCTTTACAATGAAAACAAGTAGGAGAGTTAACAAAAACCGAATTTAATGAAAAAGTAGTGGACTTACCTTGGAATTTTTTAACATGTTGGGTTGGTGGTGTCTCCCTCTTCTCAGTAGGATTATAAGTTGGATTTGAATAGGTTTGAACCGATCCTCGTCCTCCTATGGGCGTGCCCCTACTGCGGCCATAACTAGGATTTTTGGAGTTAAACCCTGGTCGTTGACTGGAAAATCCGGGTTGTGGCCTCCTTGGATGTAGGATACTCTCAACCAACCTTAATTTCACCAATAAATCGTTCATAGATATGTGATGTTGAAGCTTGACTGGCATTTGAGGTTTTCACGCAAGCCTTCAATGCATCGGTGTTTTATGAATGTGTCGTCCTCATTCATTCACACGCTTCTAATGGTCAACTCAAGATCATGTCAAGGCAGATATTTTTTGGCATATATTGTGGGTTGTGACTTTGAAGAAGGTGGTGAAAAGCATCCCGTATGGGAATTTAATCACCCTCATTTTGAAAAAAGGTTAAGGGGCTGAATATAAACGAGGAGGAAAAATGGTCGAAGTATTTTTGACAAGATGTACTTTGAGAAGAAGAATTGGGTGTTGCGCAATCGTAAGTGGTTTCATAAGACCACAGAAGCCCCCGAGGCGAGCAAGATTCCATGAATTGTGGAAGGCTAGTGACATTTGAGTTTTTGTTGATATTGTTTAAATAGTGTTGGTCTTTGTTTATACTAATTGGTCTTCACTAACTTGTGTAGGTACTGAAAAATCTTATTTTAAAGGCTTCAAGTATTGCTAAAAATGCATGCGCGAGGAATTTTGCACCATAAAGATGAAGATTGATAAGACGTCAAATGCATGTATTTTCCAAAGCATTTAACATCTTTTTTAGTCATCTTTTTGTTGAAGATTTCTAGATTTAGGTAGGTTTACATCATAAGGGGTTTAGATAACCGTTTTCAATTTTCATATCTAAATCCTTCATTTTGTAACCTATCTATAGTCTAGTGGATTTTTGGTCCTTACGAGCGTCTAGATTCCTTTTTGTAAGCTTAATTTGTAGATTGCTCGTAAGCACTTCAGATTGGTTTAGTGAAAGCCATTTGAAAGAATGGTGGAAGATTGAAGGCCATGATCCAAATGTGTAGAAGAGAGATTTGGACTTGAAGAGCAATGACCGGCCAACTGGCTGGATGAAGAAGACCGGGCATGCAGCCAGCACCCATAGACGTGCACCATCATGCGATAGAAGAAGCATTTGTGCCATTTCTCAACACCAATCTGTGCAGCCAGCGCAAGATAGTGCGTGCTCGTGCATGGAAGCCTCTAATAAGGACGAAGGGGCGCGCGACCTGCGCTCTTAGCCGTGCGCGTATGACTAGCCCGGAGTGCATTGCCTAGGACTCCATCGCGGGCTCACGCCCCGGAGATCTACACCGATGCCTCAGTGCCCATGCACATGTGCATCCTTGCAACATATTAAACTTAGAAACACTAATACTTTTGTGACAAATAGACTTGAAAAACAAACAAATCTTTGTAATGCACAATCTTACGTGGGAAGATAATGTAGATCGAATGGCAATGACATTTAATTGCTGCATTAGGTTGTGAAAATCGTGTGAATTCAATTCACCCAACCTTAACTCCTAGACTAAACACAAGTTCTAATGTTGGACGAGTACTCACCAGGCACTTTCACACTACTAAGGGCCTCACAAAAAGATTTCTTCTCCGACTGCGACATTGAATAGCAGGCAGGGAGCAAATAACAATTATCACCAGAAGTCACAGGCCCTAGATTCTTTCGACTACCCATCTCAACCAAATCAAGCCTATCCTTCAACCCGTCATTTGTTTTCCTAGGAGTATTTAACAACGAACCAACAAAATAATCACAAACATTCTTCTCAATGTGCATAACATCCAAACAATGTCGAACATCCAAATTCTCCCAATAAGGTAGCTTTAAAAATATAGCATTTCTTCAAACTTCCATCAGTGACAGCTTTTCTTTTCTTCTTCCCAAAGTCATTGGGCAAGTTAAAATTTCATGAATCCGTGTACCTTTTCTTGGCACCGGCTCCTCTTGCCTCCACTTTCATATTGAACCATTTATTTTCCAAATGCCATGGGTGCCCCTTAGGAAGAAACCTCATGTGGCCCTGATAAATAGTTGTACAACTGTGTTTTAATTGAAAACATTAGTGTCCTTCTCACTGACAAGATACGCTAAGTGGTCTTTCACAGAATACCCAGACCAATTCCCATATGCAGGAAAATCATTAATGGTGCAAAATAACATAGCTTTCAAATTGAAGAAATCTTCAACCAAACCACCATACGTTCAAATACCTTGATTTAAAAAATCAAAAAATCCTCCACGAGAGAAGCAAGATAAACATTGATATCGTTACCCGGTTGCTTCGGGCCTGATATCTTCAAAGATAACAACATATACTTACGTTTCATGGTCAACCACGATGGAAGGTTGTAAATGAACAACATAAAAGGCCAAGAGCTATGTGTGCTACTCATATTACCAAAAGGATTCATAACGTCTATATAAAATCCTAACCACAAATGCTCGGACTCATTGCTAAACTCAAGATATAGAGTATCAATTTTCGTCCATTGCTCACTGTCAAAAGTATATCTTATCACATCATCCACTAGTCGGACCCTATCCACGTACTAACGCAAAAACTTTGCGTCTTACTTACACGCATACAAGTTATTCAAACGGGGAATCATGGGAAGGTACCATAAAAGTTTTTTCGACGTATTTTTCTTTGATTTCAATGGAACTTCCGCACCCACCCTAATCCCACCTCTCTTCAACTTGTACCGAGACTCACCACTTACCAGACATGATTCTAGATCTTTATCCACATGCCCCCTATACAACATACAATTGTTTAAGCATGCATGCATTTTTTTCAATTCTAATCCCATCAAGCAGAGTATTCATTTTTGCAGCATACAACCTATTGGGCATTACAGTACCTTCGGGAAGAAAATCCTAAACAACTTGACAGCCTCAGTTGTCAACTTATCATTCCATCCAAAATTTTCCTTCGAGTTCATTATCCACAAATTCACACTCAAAACAAAGTGTTTTGAACAATTGTACAAAGCATCCCTTTGTCGTTAATAAAAGCTTGTAACGACTTCGATTTACCTTTGAACTGCCTTGCAATATCTTCCACCATTACATCAAACTCCACATTTCCATCTAATTCATCACTCATTATTGTGTCCTCTATTTCAATCATATGAGAGGCTTCCCTAATTTCCCATGTGATACCAACAAGTGTAGCTTGTTTGGAACCCCCTCATTATGAGACGTTTCCGCAACACCTTCCTCCCTAAATACATATCATTTCTAAAATTCTTACACGAGCATCATTCTGGCACCACACCATTTTTAGAATCATCTTCAAACACAAACGAAATAAATGATTCAACAGATGGCATGCACTCATTTGATTTTCTAAGATCATTAGCTATGAGTTCATCTCGATCCATTATCTTAGATGTTAATTACAATGCAACACATGAGGATTCATTCAACAATAATTATAACTCTAGCTAATCTCAAACCCTAATTGAAAATATAGATATAAAATATTAAATACACCTTGAAAATTTTCAAGATTTTCAAGTATATATTTTGGATAAAACAAACTTTCTCCAATGGTAAATGATACACTCTCAATTATAAAATCACTTCTTCATCAATGGGGAAGAAATTTGAGCTAGTCCATGAAACTTTTAGGGTTTTGTAGCTGATCTGCACCTAGAAGCATGTGTTTCCTAATGCATTTAGCACATTTATTAGTAGCTTTTGCATGGATGATTGCTAGGTCTATTTGAGTTTACATCACAAGGGGTTTAGATAGCCTTTGTTGGTTTTTATGTCTAAATCCCTTGTCTTGTAGATTATTTAGACCTTATTGATGACATATCCTTATAAGCAACTAAATTCTATTTTGTGAGCTTATTTGTAGATTGCTCATATGCACTTCAAAGTAGTTAAGTGCAGGTCATTCGCGAGAATGGTAGTAGATTGTAGGAGGCCATTTGCAAGGATGGTAGAATACTAAAGATTATGTGTCAAAACGTGGTAGAAGATAGAAGGATCAAAGAAGGAAGACAAAGAAGCGGGATGAATTGTAATCCGAGAGTTGTACAAAGTCATGGGAACGATCCGAGAAGAATCAACATCTAAAGTTTGTACCATTGGATTCTTTTTATCAAACACTATAAAATTGATTACAAGAACTCTCAAATCAGATAAGTGGTTCACCTGTAGCGGTGCAAACAAGTTGAAGGAAAAACTCCAAGTTTTGGAAGAGTCGAAGACTGGCATAGCTCATGTAGCTTTGCACTCCCGTGCAATACCTGTGTCAAGCCAAGAGCTGAGAAGACTAAGTCCCGCCGTGGGTTATGTGCTTTTGCATGGCCCGTGCGCCAAGATGTTAAAGATTAGGACCTCTAGTCTGTGCCTCGTAAGCCTTTGCGTGATCGTGCGCTCAAAAGAAGAAGACTACAACTCCGGTCCGTGACCCGCGTGCTTTTGAATGGGCCTTGCGCTTAGTACACCCAGGGAGCAGCTCCACCCCGTGCCGATGTGGACCTTAGGGTTTCACTAGGGTTTCTTCCAAACTTGAGCCTTTAGAGGCCCATTTATCTTCTCCTATATAAGGAGTTTTAAGTCTCATAGGGTTAAAAACGTATACATAATGTGAACTCTTAGTGTTTGGTAGGTAAAAAGAAGAGGAGAAGTCTCTCTCTCTAGAGTTTTTCTTCTATTTTCCTTCTCCTTAGTTCTTGGATGCATGTATTTAATTCAATGAATGCAATAGTTTTAAAGTAGTTAGCATTAGTTGTAATTTCTATTCTCCTAGTTTTCTAAGAGTAGGTAGAGAGAGAATAATAATAACTGTTCTCTCTTCTTTTAATCTTCCTAGTTTTTCCCAAGGGCATTGAATCCAATGGAAATATTGGGTTCAATGCTTAGGAGTAGTTTATCTACTTGGGGATCTAATTTGTATTCTTGACTTGGTAAATATTTTGTGAGATTATAGGCCCCCCTATCCTTTTATGTTTATGAATATCATGCTTGATTTAATCTTACGTTCTTGTGAAATCCATGTTAGATATTCTATGATACACAATAGTTGTATGTTTCATGTATAGTGCTAGGCTTATTTCCCTTGGGAGTATCCAGTTAGGATATGCAGGATCGTGAGTCCCGATATGTGAGTGTAGGAACATAAGCCATGAGCACCGAATCCACTTGTGTGTATGCCTAATTTTTACCAGGTCAGGAAACCCAATAGATAGCGCATGATAGTTTGTAGCAACTAGGGTTGTAGGATAGTGATACGAATTAGGTTTTATTTATTTATTTTATTTTTATTAGGATTTTTAGAAGATAATGCTATACTCTTTTTCCCACTGGTTTTTTTAATGAGGTAGTGTGATCGTTTATTTTATTTCAGAATAAGGCCCATTAATTCGGCCATGTTGGCCTTGGAAGAATTAATGTTTCGGTCATACATTTATTTTAGTGTTTAGAATATTCAATTCTAATTTGATTAGAATTAGATTTGGTAAGATTAGATAAGACAATATTCATTCAAGATTTATCTTGAAGAATATAGTCATTTATTTTAGGTAGTCTAGTTCAATATGGTTTTGACTTATGAAAGCAGCCATAATCCTTTTCACTTTCTTATGTGTATTTTTTGAAGACCATACATATGTACTATAAATAGGGGTGGTGTTCAATATTATTTTTACCTTATACACTTTTATCAATCAAATATAAAACCTTTTGAGTTCATACTCTTTGCTTGCGAGCTATTCCATTGTTGCTTAACACCAAGGGCTAGTTAAGTATCAATAAACCTTGTAATCTGATCCTGAGGACTAGTTAGAGAGCAAGTCGAAGTTAGGCGTACACCGAGGGCTAGACTCTTGAATTTTGTACGAGATAGTGCGGGTTTGCACATCCCTTCACTAGATCAAAGATATTAATTCCGCAAATCGTGAGTCTTCGCAAGGAGATTCATATCAGTTGGTATCAGAGCAAAGCGAAAGATTTGCGGGTAACCAAAAATTCAATAGGAATTTCAATCTTTCCTTGAGTTTATTTTCAAAAGCAAAATCAAAAAAATTTGTTCAAGCCACTTCCGCCGCCATACATCCACCACCACCGGAATCATCGCCGTTGCTGCCGCTCAGCATCTCTGACGATTCCTCTGCCGCACCACTGTCCAATTATCTCTGACAGACCATTTGAAGCCACCACTCCACTCTCAGCCAGCGTCTCCGACCAGTCACTGTTATCTGCAACTCCGATCTCAGTGTTCTGCTACTCTGGCACCGTCCGCTCTCCACCGGTCGAGCCTGCTTTCTTTTGTACTCTTTGTCATCTTCAGGTTCACCAGAAACAATCTTCAGATCACCGGCGTGCATTGCCAATTTATAGCTTCAACGCAGAAGGTAGTCCCTAGCGGAAAAACGTTCGGCGCGTAGTCCTCACTCCCGAACATACACGCAGGCGCATGAATCCCACGCTCACTCCACTTGAATACGCGTGCATCACACACGTGCATCACACGCACGCTGCTTAAGGGGTTGGTATCTTTATCTCGTGAGATTAACCAATATATCACAGGTTGAACAGTTTATCGTGATCTGAACATTGTGTCGTGAGTTAATTGATTTTCTCGTCGGTAAGTCTTTTTACTGCGAGTTGAAGCCATATCAGCATCCAATCACTGGCTTGTCAGCGTTTTGTCACCGCTTTATTAACAGTTCGTCACAGGGATGGCTTGGGACGTTGATCTACGGTTATTTTTGAAGATCGTTCATGTTTCAAGGACGAAACTTTTTGACCTCGAAGAGAATGATATGAATTAGGTTTTATTTACTTATTTTTATTTTATTAGGGTTTTTAGAAGATAACACTATACTCTTTTTCCCACTTGTTTGTTTTAGTGAGGTAGTGTGATGTTTATTTTATTTTAGAATAAGGCCCATTAATTCAGCCATGTTGGCTTTGGAAGAATTAATGTTTCGGTCATAAATTTATTTTAGTATTTAGAATATTCAGTTCTGGTTTGATTAGAATTGGATTTGGTAAGATTAGATATGACAATATTCATTCAACATTTATCTTGAAGAATATAGTCATTTATTTTAGGTAGTATAGTTAAATATGGTTTTAGCTTATTAAAGCAGCCTAATCCTTTTCAGTTTCTTATTTGTATTTTTTGAAGACCATACCTATGTACTATAAATAAGAGTGGTATTCCACATTATTTTTACCTTATACACTTTTATCAATCAAATATACAACCTTTTGAGTTCATACTCTTTGCTTGCGAGCTATTCCATTGTTGCTTAACCCCGAGGGCTAGTTAAGTATCAATAAACCTTGTAATCTTATCCTGAGGGCTAGTTAGAGAGCAAGTCAAAGTTAGGCGTACCTCGAGGGCTAGACTCTTGAATTTTGTGCCAGATAGTGCGGGTTTGCAGATCCCTTCACTAGATCAAAGATATTAATTCTGTAAATCGTGAGTTTTCGCAAGGAGATTCATATCAGATAGCGACAATCGTCATTTCAACCCTAGAGTTATCATCCCTTTGCCTCTATAGGCCTAGGGAGAAGAGTTCATAGTGGACGCCCATGATGTAATTCTTTATGGGGGAAGAGGAATGCACATCAGTTGGACCGCATGACACACTTTACCAAATTACAGAGGTGGAGTTCATAGAATAGACGTGAGCACCTTTGTGTGACAGACATTGGGAAGCTTTGACTATCAACCCCACTATGTGACATAAATATAGAGAATAGTTTATTCTCTTACTCTTGCATGTTCATTACTTTATAGATAACACCCCCCTGGCCAAAACCATGTTTGCCCCACTAACTATTCCTGGCACACAATCAGAGTGATGACTCGATTGCAAGTCTTGTGCAATTAGCCTTTTAAATTCTAGCATCTCTGTGGACGATCCCAGACTTGCCACTAGCTACCCTTTGGTAGTTTGTAGTGAGTACGGGAGCAACAATATAAATTCTATCTTTGCAACAATATAAATTTTATCTCCCATGAAAATGACAGTTTATTAGTGACCTCGAAGAGTGCGGATCACTAGCATCAAATGAATTGGGCACGATTATTTATATATACAAGACCATTTCCAAACTCGGAAATGGTTTTCAAATTAATTAATGCACAAAGGAACTGCTTCTGAACTCAAAAACAGGACCCGGGCGTTTTCCATATTTGAAAGAAAAATCCCCTCTTTTTGTAGCATGTTACCTATGGGTTTAACGAGCTGAGAAACACTGTCGGACCCCTCTTCTAAGTTCGAAAGGGGTCATTTTTAAAAGTGGTTTGGCATTGTCTGGTGCCATTGTTACTTATTATATCCGTACGTCTAACCAACCAGTAAATTTCTTTACTAAGATTTTACTAGAAAAGTTGGGCATTCTCAATCTTCACGCTCCAACTTGAGAAGCAGTGTTAAAGAATATAAATATTTGATCAATATTTCTTGTGTATAGATTAGAATGATTTTCCTTTTATGACTTTGTATAGATCTCTTTTATCTCTATATACTATAATCCAAATCAGGAATACAAACACACAACAATATTTCCTACACTTATTAGATTCTTCATATGATAAAATTGGTTTAAAATACTTCCCAATTTCTAGTTATAAGTTAGTGTACACTTAGTGATAGATTGAGTATTAATAGCTTTCTCCGTTCCTAAGTTTAGTGGGATTGTGTAGTGTGTACCCTGGAGAACAAGTCTCATGTTTGTATATTAAACACTAGATAACTCCCATGTCAATGATCGGACTTATAAACGAAAATTTAAGATGCAATATAATTTAAAATTTAGATAAGTAAAGAATTGATAAATTAAAGTAAATCGACTTGATCCTTGTCGATAAGAAAATTGTTAAATATTTTATAAAAATACTTTACGTTTTAAAAAATATAGTGATAAAAATAAGAATTGTAAGCTGAAATGGAAGTATAAAAATAAGAATTGTCAGTTTTATAAATATATAATCATTTATTTATAACATTATCTCATATAAAATCATCATAATTAAAAGGAATGTAACTTTAAATTTAAAAATCTATTTTCAAACTATTCATTGAAAAGGGATAAATATTTGTTAGCATTCAATGTTAAAATGCATTTATGACTATAATAATTATTTAATTATTTTTATTAAAAATAAATAAACTCTCAAATTAAATAATATTAATGAAAATTGGTTAGAAATAAAATCTATTTTAAATCAAAATAATTTTTTGAAGCTAAAAATTAAATAATTATAATGCTGAAATAATCATTCAAAGATCACTATTATCAAATTTTATAAATTAAATTATTTTATGGTAAACACTAAATCTAATTATGGGAATTATTCTATATATTATAATATTATTAAAAATAAAATTAATAATTTTTTAACTAATCAAGGCACAAAAATAAAACAATTTCAATTGGAAAAGATTTCAAATCTCCACCAACTATGGTGCTCATTGTAACATGAATTAAAACTTATTAAAAATAATACTTTCTCTGTGTCATTTCAAACTGTATTTAATTATTTATGTAGTTAGAATCTTTAACTTTGAGTAAATTTCCTTTTTTAAAGTAAACTTCCTTTGATTATGGTTTAATTGATATGGGTTTAATAGTTATAAATAAATTTTCCTTCATTACGGAAACATATAAACTTCAATAAATATTAGTTATTAAGTAAATTTCCTTTGATTACGGTTTAATTGATACAAGTTTAACTGTAATAAATAAATTTCCTTTCATTACGGAACCAGAATACAATATAAATGGCAGAATAAGTATTAGTTAAAGTATTTTTTAAAGCAGTTGATGTCGCAATGTTTGGTAATGTCAGGTGTCAAAATTTTATGAAGGGTGATGTTCCTAAGTGTGGGGTGCTCCTTAAACAAGTGGTTGCTCTTTTAGTAGTAACTCTAGCTGGATTAAATCCATGATTCCATCCTCTCCCTGGCTAATCTCCGCATCATCTTTAGTTAGACCATTTCCAACGATAAACATCATTTTTAATGTTACATTACTCTAAATATATAATATTAATAAATAATAATATAGAAATAATGTCTTTCAAGAGACAGGCTATAAATATATAATATTTTATTATTTATTAATAAATTATATATTTTAATTTTTTTTCAATAAATTAAAATATTAATAATTATGATAATTTATATTATATCGTGCACAGGTGTTACAACCATACCTTGAGTTTAAAGTCATTTTTCCTATCGTTAATTAACATATTTTACAATATTCCTTTTTCCTTTATTCGGTTGGGATGGAGAAGTATATTATTTTATATCTATATTTATAGCTAATAATAATTTTGTTATTTTTCTATAAAAGACACATAAATTTATAACATTAATTAAATAATTATTAATTCATTATCAACTGATAATTCATATTCTTAGTACTATATCTTTAATAAGCTTAAGTATTTCTATACGGCAGTTAATATTTTTATTTTAAAAATTATACAACAATAAATATATAAATTTATTTTGAATGCATTGTACTCACTCCGTTCACTATGTTTGGCACCATACATTTAGGTGTTATTTTTTTTTTGTAAGTTAAAATGTTTGGAGGGAATTGAGTGAAGAGAGTAAAAAGTTGAATGAGTGGTTGAGAGTGATGTACTTTTTTCCATAAAAAGAAAGATAACAAACTTAGAAAAACATATAAATATGGTAAGTGTGCAAAAATTAAGAAACAGAGGGAGTATGTAATTTTATATAGGTATAAAACTTTTTATTACTTATTCAAATTACAAATTCTATTATATTTATAATTTTCTTTCATAAATTCGTGCATCGACACAGGTATTATCTAGTATTATAATATTGTATTGATTTTATTCTTTAATATATATAATTGATATAGACCATATAACTTCCTTTGATTTTAGATTTTTGAAATTCGCCAAAAATTAATGTGAGTTAAAGAATTCCTTTGATTCTAACATTTGAATTCTGTCAAATTTAATGTGAGTTAAATTATTTTTTTTAAAGCATGTCATGTGGCAATGTTTGGTAATGCCAAGTGTCAAAATTTTGTGAAGAGTGATGTGCCTGAGTGTGGGGGTTCTCTTTTAGTTGTAAGTACTCCGTCCGTTTCACTAAGAGTGGCACACTTGCCTTATAGGGATGTTTTCTTTTAAATGGCACACTTTCCATTTTTGGCAAGATTCCTACAATCTCATCCACTCATTTTACTTTTTACTTTCTACTCTCAATTTATACCTCTCATTTTCTTCACATTAATCCAAGTGTCTAAACCTAATGTGCCACTTTTAGTGAAACGATGGAAGTATAAAGTATATTTTTTTTTAAACAAGAATCCAAACTCACAGCTCAAAATTAGATAGCAACATCTTTAACACAGAAGAGATCTTTAGCAACAAAATTCTCTAAAGTATATATTATCAACATATACTTCATATTCTTAATACTATATCTGTAATACGTTAAAGTATTTCTACCCAACAACTAATATTTTATATAAAAAAATTTATCATATCAATAAATATATTAATTTATTTTGAATGCATTATATGTAATTTTATATAGGTATAACTTTTTTTATTACTTATTCAAATAATAAATTATATTATATTTATAATTTTCTTTCATAAATCCGTGCATCCACACGGGTATTATCTAGTATTATAATATTGTACTGATTTTATTTTAGTAAAGTCTTGGGAAAGATCGTCTTTCCATAGACTTATGGGAAGTGGGTTTTAATTATAACAATAAAAGGTAAAAGGTCATGGGTGCAATATTAAAAATTTATTATGCAACATGTAGTAGTTATAAAGTTCATAACCCGATTCATATAACCCAAAAATTTGTCTTGATTTCTTCTAATTTGCTCTTTAAACCTTGGTTTTTCCATGGCTTATGGAAAGACCGTCTTTTAAGAGACAGACTCTTTTATTTTTTACTATATACTCCCTTCGTTCCAACTATTTTTGCACTATTTCCTTTTTGGGACGTCTCATTTATTTTTGCACTCTTCATTTTATTTCCCTTTTTGACCAGTTCTTATTCATTTTTTATGCTGAAATTAAACGAAAAAGGAAAATAAAATCAAAGTACCCCACAACACATGGGCAAGAAATTATTAAATAATGGATTCTTTAAAATACTTCTTCTTCCTCTCTCCACAAAAATAGCTGAGATGGAGGGGGTATAATTGATATAGACCATATAATTTCCTTTGATTCTAGATTTTGAATCCGCCAAAATTAATGTGAGTTAAAGTATTCCTTTGATTGCAACATTTGAATTCTGCCAAATTTAATGTGAGTTAAAGTTTTATTTAAAGCAGGTGATGTGAGAATGTTTGGTATTGTCAAGAGTCAAAATTTTGTGAAGAGTGAATGACTAAGTGTGGGGTGCCACTTGTTTTTTTTTTTTAAGTAGTAAGTATAGATATGTTCTGCTTTTTATACGTACAAAGTCTTGATTCTAATACTAACACAGCAAGGCAAAGAAGACCTATTATGTGGAGCCAAGGGAGTTTGCTGAGTTCGTGATAATTTGGAATTAAGTTCTTTGCGTCTTAGCATACTGAAATTAGCTTGCTGATTGATTCTGCTCTTCCAAATACATCCGTGTCTACCAATTGGAATACTGTTGATGGTGCATAGAAAAGGCAAGCCATCTACGTATGTACATAGTCAGTTCAAACTAAGAAGAAATGATCCAGACAGCATGTATCACGAAGCCCGGTCATGTGTCCAAAAATGGCTTCAGCCTATTAATTGACTCCACGGAATTTTGTGCTTGGCCATTTTTCTCTTCTTTGCACCAACTCTCAGGAAGCTACCGGAGCTCTACAAAACCAAAATGTGAAATAAATAAATGCAGTTTGTTTGTAAAAATTCAGTTAAGTAGTAAACTGTGGTGCTCTGCATATCATATATATATACCTTGAGACATAGGTGGTCATGAATGTCACAAATCGGATAATCACCAGGACAACAGTATTCCGTTCCCTTACAACAAACACCATTCTCATACTCACAGCAACCTTGAATAAGGCATAAGTGCATGAAGCGAAGTAGACAGCAACAAGTCTCATGGGATGAACAATAAGAAAAGGCTCCACAATCAGTTGGGGATGGTGTAGGTGGAGGTGGTGGTGGTGATGGAGGAGGAGGAGGAGGAGGATTTCTCGGTGGTGGTGGTGAAGGTGGTGGTGGAGAAGGCGTTGGTGGTGATGGTGGTGGTGGTGGCGGAGATGGTGAAGGTGGTGGAGAAGATGGTGGAGGTGGCGACGAGGGAAGGGGTGGTGAGGGCGGGGGAGGCAAAGGTGGTAGTGGTGGTGAAGGGGGTGGAGGAGATGGTGGAGGTGGTGGAGGTGGCGACGAGGGAAGGGGTGGTGAGGGTGGGGGCGGCGAAGGCAGCGGTGGTGGTGGTGGTGGTGGGGATGATGGAGGAGGTGGTGAAGGTGGTGGAGGAGAAGGAGGGGGCGGTGAAGGTGGCAGTGGAGATGGTGGTGGTGGCGAGGGCGGTGAAGGTGATGGAGGAGGCGGTGAAGGTGGTGGTGGAGAAGTAGGGGGTGGTGAAGGTGGTGGTGGAGAAATAGGGGGTGGTGAAGGTGGCAGTGGAGATGGCGGTGGTGGCGAGGGCGGTGGGGGTGGTGGAGGAGGCGGTGAAGGTAGTGGTGGAGAAGGCGGGGGTGGTGATGGTGTGGGTGGGGAGGGTGGCAATGGAGATGGTGGTGGTGGTGACGGGGGCACCGGGAGTGATGGAGGAGGCGGTGAAGGTGGCGGTGAGGGTGATGGAGGAGGCGGTGAAGGTGGTGGTGGAGAAGGCGGGGGTGGTGAAGGTGGCGGTGGAGATGGTGGTGGTGGCGAGGGCGGTGGGGGTGATGGAGGAGGCGGTGAAGGTGGTGGTGGAGAAGGCGGGGGTGGTGAAGGTGGCAGTGGAGATGGTGGTGGTGGCGAGGGCGGTGGGGGTGATGGAGGAGGCGGTGAAGGTGGTGGTGGAGAAGGCAGGGGTGGTGATGGTGTGGGTGGGGAAGGTGGCGATGGAGACGGTGGTGGTGGTTGCGAGGGCACTAGGGGCGATGGAGGAGACGGTGAAGGTGGAGGTGGAGAAAGCGGAGGTAGTGATGGCGGTAGTTGAGGTGGAGAAGGTGGTGATGGTGGCGAGGGTGGTGGGGGTGGGGGTGATTTAGGAGGCGGTGAAGGTGGTGGTGAAGAAGGTGGGGGCGGTGATGGTGGTGGTGGAATAGGCGGGGGTAATGATGGAGGGGGCAATGGAGGAGGCGGTGGAGAAGATGGTGGTTGTGAGGGTGAGAGCGGTGGGGGTGATGGAGAAGGCGGTGGGGGTGATGGAAGAGATGGTGAAGGTGACAGCGGTGGCGGTGGAGGAGGATTAATTGGTGGCGGTGGCGGTGGTTGTGATGGGGGAGGCAGCTGAGAAGGCGGTGGTGGTGAAGGTGACAGTGGTGGTGGTGGTGGAGGAGGATTAATTGGTGGTGGTGGAGAGGGCGGTTGTAGTGATGGGGGAGGCAGCGGAGAAGGCGGTGGTGGTGGTAGAAAAGGAGGATTCTGTGGCAGTGGTGGAGATGATGATGGTGGAGAAGGATGTTGTGGTGGTATTGGTTCAGGTAACGGTGGTAGCACTATTGGAGGATTTATGGGTGGCGATAAAGGTGGTGATTGGGGATTAACAGGAGAAATAGCCGGAGACGGCTGGGGAGGCAGGACGGAAATAGAAGTATGTTTTATGGGGTAAGAAGCCATTGCATTAATTCCACAAACACCATATTCCAACACAGTGTTCCTCCTTATGTAAGCATAGCCCTGAATTCCCCATGAATCACCCCAGGAGTTCTTTACAATCCAATACTCCTCACCGCCATTTTCATTACAACCATAACCAACTATTAAAACTGCATGATTTATGTCTTCAGGATCACTAGAGCATTCCCCATCGTAAATCCCCTATAGTTCACAAGTTAATTAAACATATATAGTCGCTTATATTCAGTCCCGAAATAAGAATCTTATCCAAAAAAAACGTACCTCAGAATAGAGCTGAAAATCTAGCGTTGAAGCATCAATGCCAACACCAATAGGTTGGTTGACAACAGCACAAAGCAGAGCATTTTCTTGCTCTTCCACATGCTTGTACCCATAAATGGTCAAAAGCTTCTTCCCATCCTCCTAATGATTAAATCCCAAATGCTCATAAAAATGCAAAATGTCAAAATTCTGTGTGAAATTAAGATTTGATATACCTTGGTGATATTGCATGTGCCAAATGAGGCAATATATGGGTGATAATTATGACTAGCCTCAATTCCTCCACTGTTGATCACCCACTCGAAAGCGTAGTTTATACCTCCCCCGTCACAGCCATTACTTGTGGAGGCACAATCCATAAGTTGTTGCTCTGATAGGCTAATCAGTTCTCCCGAGGCTAGTGCATTTGCTCCTTCTATTGTTCCTGTCGAAGAAAATGCCCAACAACTTCCTTTACAGACACAAATAAGGTTTCAATTTGATTTTTAAAAAAGCAAGGTTTTATAGCACAGACTCATTAATTACTACCTTGACTTTATCAAAAGCAAAGTTTTACCGGATGAATACCAATAAAAAATATTTTGAGACAATAAATGATGAATTATATCAACACACAATCAGATTACCGTGATCTCAATACCATTTAAGCTATCAAATGGTAGATTTCAAAGATATCTGTTTATACCTCCACGTACTTGTTAGTATTTGTTAGTGATCAATTAAGATTTCTATGCACTTAAAGTCTTGAAAAAATGAGGGAATTATTTGAAGATAGATATTTTCACCGACTTAGACTTTTTTTAAAAAAAATTTAAGTTCACTTCATTGAAGCTCGACCGCCTTTTGTTCATCTCAATTTAATGAATTTTATCTTTATTTTATTTTATTATTACTGTTTTTTAGTTCACTTAATTTCAGTTAACTTCAATTCAATTCATTTTAATTCAATTCAGTTTGATTCTAATAATATGAGATGAAAAGAACACGACCTTACTACTTCTTTGATTATAAAAGCACTATTTCGAAAACTTCTTGTAATTTGACATTGACACTGACGACTTAGACCAAAATGTTATGGAATACGCATGTTTAGTACATATTGTAAAAGAAAAAGCTCTTCGGTTCTCTCTTCGACACAAAACCTTATACATCCGTCCCTTCTTTGCCATCTGCCACCGCTTATGATGTTGCTGCTCTCCTTTGGTTGGTGTCTGGTCTGCTAAGTTGTTATATCAGAATGTCGCGGCTTCTTACAACTCACGGATCACTAAAGATATGCAACTCATGTTTTAATATTTGTCTCAGAGGTAACAATGGAGTTTGTTGGCTACTCCATGGCTCGAAAAATTTAGGATAACCTTTCAAAATTTTGTCAAAATAGGAGTAAATCCCACGTGCTTAGTAAGCACATCCAGTGTTGTGCGGAATGCCCGAGAAAGAACAAGCAAAGAAAATAAAACGAAAAACAAGCCACCGAGATTTTTACGTGGTTCACCAATTGGCTACATCCACGGCCAACCAAGATCGGATTCCACTAGAGAGAAAGGCCAGAATTACAGATTTCCTACTCTCTACTAATCCTATCTCTAAAGAGTTACAATAAAAGACGAGGCACTATATATAGTCCTCTCCACCTTAAACCCTAACGGCTTTGGGCCTAGAAACAATCTGGCCCAAACCAGAACAGGAGACATAATGCCAATAACAGCCCAAACAGAGGACATTCTATACCGTCGGGCCGGGGGCGTCTCCGCCCCCTCTCCCCCCCCCCCCCCCCGGACCCCCAGGCCAGGGTGCTCTCCGCCCCCCCTGGACCCCCTGACTCGCTGACCGGCGAGACCCCCGTAACAACCTGTCGAAGCAGCTGATACATATTCAAGGCATACCAACAAATCTCCACGTTAACTTGAATCCTCAGAGCAGAAACTCCAGACGCACATTACAGTGCCAGATGAGCAGACTTATCCCTCCACTCCTGGACTACCCCATCGGGCAACTACTGATCTCTGATGTTAAGCAAGTCCAAACAGTGTTGAAACTTGCTATGTGGAACAGGCTTGGTGAACATATCAGCAGGATTATCAACAGTTCCCAGTTTCTTCACCCTGATTCTCCTCTCACTCCTCAGGAAATGATATCTGACATCAATGTGCTTGGTCCTCTCATGATGGACCTGATCCTTGGCTAAGCAGATAGCACTCAAGCTATCACAATACACAGTAGCCTGATTGTGGTGTAGACCAAGGTCACTGACTAGCCCCTTCAGCCATATACCTTCTTTCGCAGCCTCCGTCAGAGCTATGTACTCTGCTTCCGTAGTAGACAAAGTCACTATAGGTTGCAAAGTCGCCTTCCAGCTAACAACAGAACCACCCAAGGTAAAGACATAGCCGGTCATAGATCTCCTCGTGTCAACATCCCCAGCATAATCAGAATCAGAATAACCCGTAACCAGGCACTCGGTATCACCCCCATAAATGAGACCCACATCAGACGTACCTCTAAGGTACCTAAAGATCCTTTTCACAGCTTGCCAATGTTCTCTACCTGGTTGCCCCATGAACCTGCTCACAACACTGAGCGCCTGTGCTAAGTCTGGCCTCGTACACACCATAGCATACATCAAGCTCCCCACATCGCTAGCATACAGAAATCGAGACATATACTCCTTCTCCTCTTCTGACTGAGGAGCAAACATAGAAGTGAGATGGATATTTGAAGCACTAGGAGTGTCAATAGGTTTGGCTGAAGACATGCCAAACCTAGCCAACACCTTCTGAATGTAGCCTTTCTGTGACAAGAAAAGCTTCCTCTGACCTCTATCTCTGAGAATCTCCATTCCTAGTATTTTTTGAGCTGCACCAAAATCCTTCATCTCAAACTCAGCACTAAGAAGACCCTTCAGCTTCTGAACCTCATGCTTACTCTTTGAGACTATCAACATGTCATCTACATAAAGCACCAGATAAATGAATGACTCATCTCTCAACTTGCTATAGTAGACACAACAATCATATGAACTCCTTGTGTAGCCCAACTCAAGCATAAAGCTGTCAAATCTCTTGTACCACTGCCTCGGAGACTGCTTAAGCCCATATAAGGACTTCTTCAACTTGCAAACATACTTTTCCTTGCCAGGAACTTGGAAACCATCTGGCTGAGTCATGTATATCTCTTCCTCCAACTCTCCATGTAGAAAAGTGGTCTTCACATCAAGTTGTTCAAGCTCCAAATCCTGATGTGTCACTATAGCTAGCAACACCCTGATGGAAGTGTGTCTGACCACTAGTGAGAAAATCTCAATGTAATCTACTCCCTCTCCCTGACTGAAACCTCTAGCAACAACTCCATCCCTGTACTTGACTCCCTCTGTAGGTGATATCCCTTCCTTTTTCTTGAAAACCCATTTGCAAGTGATAACCTTTCTCCCTTGAGGCTGTTGAACCAAATCCCATGTCTGATTCTTCTGGAGGGACTCCATCTCATCTCCCATTGCTACAAACTATTTATCAGCATCAGTACCTGAAACAGCTTCTCTGTAGGTGGATGGCTCATGAGTATCCACCTACTCAGCAACCTGTAGTGCATAACCTACCATATCCTCAAACCCATACCTCTTGGGTGGACAAACTCCAACCCTCTTTGGTCGATCTTTAGCTAAGCAATGAACTGTAGCTCCTGATGGTTGATGATCTGATGGTGGAGGCTCTGGAAACTCACTTTCAGTCTGTAGCTCTTGATCTCCTTCAAGTTCCTTTATATCACTCTCACCTTGAGTGACTTGAAGCTCCACCTGTTTATCAATGCTGCCAACTTCTGTTGTAGACGTGGACTTCACCATGGATCTAAGCAAAGAGTTTTCATCAAAGACAACATCCCTACTCAAAACAACCCTCTTTTCGGATGGAGACCAAATCCTTAGTCCCTTGACTCCATCTCCATAGCCCACAAAAAAACCCCCTTCTTGGCCCGAGGCTCTAACTTACCATCACTCACATGATAATAAGCTGTACAACCAAAAGCTTTCAGATTAGAGTAATCAGCAACTTTACCCGACCATACCTCAATAGGATTCTTACAGTGTATGCCCGTATGAGGTCCACGATAGATCAAGTTGCATGCTGTACTCACTACCTCTGCCCAGAATCTTCTATCTAACCTAGCATTCGAGAGCATGCACCTCACTCTCGCCAGCAATGTCTGATTCATCTGCTCAGCTACACCATTCTGTTGTGGCGTATTCCTGACTGTATGATGTTGGACAATCCCTTCATCCCTACAAAACTGATCAAACTCAAACGAACAGAATTCCAGACCATTATCAGTTCGCAGCCTCTTGATCTTCTTCCCTGCTTGGTTCTCCACTAGAGCTTTCCACTGCTTGAACTTCATGAAGGCCTTACTTTTATGTTTCATCATGATAACCCAAGTCATTCTGGAGTAGTCATCAATCAAAGACACAAAGTACTTGTGTCCTCCCAACGACTCAACTCGGGATAGCCCCCAACAATCAGAGTGGATATAATCTAGTGTGCCTTTCGTTCTATGAATAGCCTTTGGAAACTTGCTGCGGTGTAGTTTCCCAAAGACACAGTGCTCATAGAACTCCAAACCCTTGACCTTGTGGCCACCAAGAAGATTATCCCTCGACAGAATCTGCATCCCTCTTTAACCCATGTGACCAAGCCTTATGTGCCATAACTTAGTCATATCCTCATGGTGGACCTCTAACGATGCAACATTTTCCGAATCCATAACCATGGAACCTTGTAGAAGATACAAAGTACCATGCAGAAGACCTTTCAGAACCAGCTTAGAACCCTTGCAGACAGTTAGAGCTCCATCTTTCCCTGAATAGACAAAACCCTTTCTATCCAGCAGACTAAGAGAAATCAAATTCTTTGTCATCGATGGAACGTGCCTAACCTCGTTCAAAGTACAGAAACTACCATCATGTGTCCTGATCTTAATCGAACCTGTCCCAACTACCTCACAGACAGTACCATTAGCCATAGTAATACTACCCCCTGCCTGCTTATAAGTCGAAAACCACTCTCTCCTTGGACAAATGTGGTAGGATGCCCTAGAATCTAGGAACCACACATCGGAGTGAAGAGTGTGTCCAGTAGCAACCAGAGCAATATCCTCTTCTGAATCAGCGTCTCCTTCCGCTAGAGCAGCAGAACCTGACTTGTTTCCAGATTGCCTCATCATCAACTTCTTTGGACAATCATTTTTCGAATGTCCCTTCTCCTTACAGTACCTACAGATATCACCGGGCTTGGGAACCTTTGACTTCTTACCCCTTTTCTTTCCGTCATTTCCCTTTCCTTTATAGCAACTAGTAAACAAACCAGATGCCTGATTATCTGTTCCTAAACTGCTAGCACTATGATACAACTCCCTGCTATGAAGAGAGGATCTAACTTCCTTCAAAGACACAGAATCTTTCCTGACAATAAATGGCTGAAAAAAGTTCTCATATGAAAGCGGTAGAGATACTAACAATATCAAACAGCATCCTCATCATCAATTTTCACATCTATATTTTGCAGTTCTAATAACAAAGTATTCAATTTCTCTAGATGATCTCTGAGTTGCGTACCTTCCTGCATTCGGAGACCGAATAGACGTTGTTTCAGAAGCAATTTGTTCGTCAGAGACTTCGTCATGTACAAGCTCTCCAAATTCAACCACAGCTCCGCAGCAGTCTCTTGATCCGAGACCTCAGTGATGACTTCATCCGCGAGACACTGCATAATTGTTGAATGCGCCTTTTCTTCCAGGCCCACCATGTTCGAAGTGCCAATGACCGAGAAATCCTTTGTCAGTGGCGTCCACAACCCTTGTTGCTTCAACAAAGCTCGCATCTTGATCTGCCATAAACTGAAGCTATTCCTCCCAGTAAACTTGTCTACCTTCACGTTCAGCGCAGCCATCTTTCTCTCCGATCAGATTAGAGATCCGACCACCCCAAATCCGATAAACCAAAAATCTGATAGACCCACCGCGGATATAAACAGAAGCTCTGATACCAGTGTGTTGTGCGGAATACCCGAGAAAGAACAACCAAAGAAAATAAAATGAAAAACAAGACACCGAGATTTTTACGTGGTTCACCAATTGGCTACATTCACGGCCGACCAAGATCGGATTCCACTAGAGAGAAAGACCAGAATTACAGATTTCCTACTCTCTACCAATCCTATCTATTAAGAGTTACAATAAAAGATGAGGCACTATATATAGTCCTCTCCACCTTAAACCCTAACGGCTTTAGGCCCAGAAACAATATGGCCCAAACCAGAACAGGAGACAGAATGTCAATAACAGCCCAAACAAAGAACATGCTACACTGTCGGCCCGGGGGCATCTTTGCGCCCCCCCCCCTCCGGACCCCCAGGCCAGGGTGCGCTCCGTCCCCCTGGACCCCCTGACTCGCTGACCGGGTAGCGAGACAAACTCGCAACTATGGAACCTGCTGCTACTAAAGATGATCATATTCTTTAGCTTTTTACTGCTCTAGGTACTGAGTACAAGGAGTTCTGTTCCCTACTTATCAATCGGGTAACGACACCGTCGTATGCTGACGTGGTTGATCAAGCTAATAACCATGCATATTTTCTGAATTGTTTGGCAGGTTTTAATACTCTAGTGGCTTCTTCATTTACAACTATGGTTTTTCTACGTTAGATCACGATTCAGCTGGTCGTACATGGAGCAATGCGTCAGTGCATGGCAGTGGCTTGTTTGGCACATACATTGCCCAAGGCGGCCTTTCTAGTGGCCTCCGTGGTGGCTGGGGTTATTGGCATGGTTCTGGTGTTGTCCTTGGTGACAATGATGCTAATGCCTCCTCGTGTTTCCAGTTGGCTCCTCCTTCTTGCCAATCAGATTCTACTCATCTCGCGGAGTCTTTTCAATCTTTGTAGCTAGATCCTATCTCTCGTGCTTCAGATTGGTATATTGATTTAAGAGTCACATATCATATGAGCTCTTCCTCCCCTATCCAAGAGAGTGTCACTCCTTATAATGGTAACTCTTTGTTTCTGTTTGTTATGGTGTAGCTATTTTTGATTTGCATATTGGTGATTCTAAGATTACTTCTTCTTATGTTTATCATATGTGTCAGGTGTGCCTAATATAAATAAAAACCTACTTTCTACTAGCAAGTTAACCCAATATTTGGGTGCCTAAATCACTTTTGATGAACGATCCTTTATTACCCAAAAAAGTCACAAAGGCATCCTTGGGCAGAGATCACGGTGAGGATGGACTATATGTGTTGGATCGAGATGAAGCAATACTAGTTTCCTTTATTTATCTTTTGGGTTTTGGAATATGCCCAATTGGAACATGTGTCCCATATTTTTCCCATTTTGAATGAATTTAGGGTTTTATCTGTTTCTTTTTTGTTTCCTAAACCCCATATTGTACCCCTTGTATGGCAGTCTTTTGTTGAAAATCCTATACGTACTTTGCATGTCTTTAACTTAGTTAACTTTAATTTATAGGGATCTGCCCCTGCTTTTTCTTAAAATGAGTTTTCTTACAATGCTATTTTTGTTTAATATTATTCGTCACAAATTAGATTTAGTTGACATATATATTCAGTTTGAGGTATTTTTCAAGAATTACTTTACCTCTTGTGTTAAGGTTTTTCAGAGTAGTGGTAATGACTTTCTTAACACTTGTTTGCACATTCATTTTCTCCTCTGAGCATATTCACCATCATGTGTCTTTCCCTTACACGCTTGAACAAAATGGGCGTGTTTAACATAAACATTGACATATTGCTTAGAAGAGGCCCTTTGTGACATTTCTTTCAAATTTGTCTTTATCTTAATGGGATGATTCTTTTACCACCGCTTTTTTCACTATCAACAACCTTCTTAACATTTACTTCATGGAGAGAGTCCTTATGGTCTTCTTTTTGGTTGTACTCCTATATACTCTAACTTCCATTCATTTGGTTCTAGAGATTATCCCTTTGTTCGGCCCTAATTCCACGGTTTTCCATGTTGATATCACACATCATGCTTATTCTAATGAATCATGTTATCCATCTGTTTCCACTAGATCATCTGGTTATGCTTTTCCTACCTGGGATGTCTTTACATTAACTGATCCAATTTTTTTATTCTCTGCCAGTCGAGCCTCCTTGTTCTATAATGCATTACCTAGTGGCTCCTTAGATTCTATTTCTCCAGTCCCAAATCCATCCCCTCTGGTCTGTGATCCTGAGTCTTAAAGTCAAACTTCTTCTCTGGGACAATCTATGATGTTCTCTCCCTCATTTTTTTAATGACTCTAGATCCTCTGACCACCCATACTCATCAGATGAATACTAGTATGATGGATAGTTTTAGGAGGTCTAGGAATTTCTCAAATTGTGTGGTCGTTGGTTTTCTTGCCACTTTGCTTGCTCAGATCGAACTACATGATTATCTTGTAGTTCTTCACAATCCGAATTGGGTTGGTACTATTGATGAAGAGATGGCCACTCTTCATCATCAATATATCCTGGTTGAATATAGTTGGTTCTAAGTTGGTTTTTCATTTTAAGTATCCTTTTGATGGAAATGTTAATCACTACAAGGCTCGTCTCATTGCTAAGGGATTCTCTTAGATTCTTAGTTTTCATTTTGATCATAACATTAGTTTGGTTTTCAAGGGTTATATTGGTTATGTTTTTCTGGTTATTTCTACTATGAGACCGTGGCCACTTCACCAGCTTGGCATTAAGAATGTTTTTTTCAATGGTGTTCTTGATGCCCCGATCTATATGGAACAAGAACTGGGATACAAGGACTATGATTGTTCTAATTATGTTTGATACGTGCGTAAATCTTTGATGGGTTCAGGAAAACTCCTTGTGCCTTGTTTCATAGGTTTAGTATTTATCTTTGACATGTTGGTTTTCTCCACAGCTCAGCTGATACTTCCTGATTTCTTTACTCTCGCAACAGTACTCTGTTGTATCTCTTAGTGTATGTTGATGATATTATAAACACTGGTAAAGACTCTACTACTATCAACCAATTCATCCTTATTCCGCTTAGGAGTTTTCCATTAATGACTTGGGTTCTTACATCATTTTCTTGGTTTGGAGGTGTTGTCTACTTCATTGGGACTCTATTTGGGTAATCCAAAGTATGCCCAAGATATTATTTATCGAGCTAGCATGAATGATGCTATAACTATTCCATGTCTTTAATCCACAGTCTCAATTTCACAATAGTACTAGTGCGCGGTTTGCGAACCTCACTCTCTCTATCGATCCTTGGTTGGTGTTAACCTGTATCTCACTATCACTTGTCCGATCTGGCTTGTGCAATTAATTTTGTGAGTTATATTCTTCAGGATTTTTGTTATGATCACTTTGTAGTGGTAACTCGTATTCTTCGTTATGTTTGAGGTGCAATTCACTATGTCTTTTCTTTCGATCAACATGCTCTTGTAAGGTGTTAGGGTTACTCTAATGTCGTTGGAATTCTTGTCTCAAGAATCTTCATTCAATGTATAGGTATGATGTGTTTATTGTTTGCATTCTTGTTTCATGGAGTGCAATAAGCAACACACAGTTTTGCATTCCATTTCAGAGTTTGAGTATCGGGTTTCGGTTAACCTCGTTGCATAAGTTGTCTAGCTATCTTGCCTACACTGTGATCTTCGTTTCTCTTTCTTGCATGCCTATTTTTCTTTGTTACAACAAAAGTGCGATTTTTATGGCTCAAAATTCAGTTGCTCACAAGTGAGCAAAGCATATCGACATGATTATTATTTTGTTCGGGAGTTGGTTGTAAGGAAAGTTCAGTATCATTCATGTCCCTACTTTGAGTAACGGACTTTCATGTCCCTTGTATGAGTTTTTTTAATTCAAGCTGTGCGTTTAAGATTATTTGACACCTTGCTTAAGGGAGGGGTAACAACTTAATGAGTAAGTTAGAGTTTAGTGTTTCACTATTATACTATTTTATTTCGTACTCTACGTATTCTATACGGAGTCTCTGTCTGCAACCTCAATTTTACTTCATGTGATCCCATTTAATTTGAAATGGACTAAACTACCTTTTATTTTAATTAATTACAAACTCCCGCGATTCTAAAAAACTACTCCCACTGAACAAAAATTACACCCTTCCCGATGGTTATTCCCCTTCCGATCGAACCAGCTGGGCAGCAACCTCCATTGGAAGAACTCATGATTAGCCACCATTGGAACTCGCAACCAGCTACAATAACAAAGTGGTTCGCTCATTGATAGGTCTAACAGTGTGTCTGCCTTAAGGGTTTAACACAAAAGTAGTGTGCCCACTCAAAAGATTGAATACAATAGTAGTTTGTCCGCTCCCAAAGCCGGACACTGAAGTAGTAGTTCCACTCAGAAAAACGGACACAAAAATAGTGTGTCCCCACTACGGGCCGGACACAAAAGTAGTGTGTTTGCTCAAAGGTCGGACAAAATAGTAGTGTTTTTGTCCCAAAGTCGGACACCAAAGTAGTGGGTATGCTGACAAGGCCGATCTCAGTGGCCGAACACGAGATTGGTGCGTCAACTTTACGCGGCGGCACATGAGGTCGGTTCGTCCGCTTTATGAGGTTGGGCACACCAATTTTGTGTCCGATCATGAGATCAGACACCCAGATCTCGTGTCCCGACACTTTTAAGTTTATTTTTTCTAAGAAGTCATATTGTTTAATACTATCCAATACATAATAACATCACAGAGTCTTCTTGTAAACCGCCTAACTGTTAGACATGGTTATTTTATAATTAATATAACTAATTGAGTTATTTAATATTTATTTTCATTTATTGCAACAAGTTTCCCATGAAAAACATTTTAAAATAAATCTTGAAATATAAATAATTATAGTCAAAGCTTATATTATAGAAACAAGATTTTCATTGATAGGTCTAACCATTTATCGGTATAACAAGAGACGTTATCTAATAACATTTGCTCAATAAGCTAAATAGATATTTTAAAAATAAAAGTGGGTACTCACTTTTCCCATGTTTAAGCCTCTTCAACTTAAAATGTGAATTTTGTATGATTTTTGAATGAAAATGTGTGAAGTTATTTTTTGCTGAAAAAATAGAAATGTTGAACATTTTTAGATTTATGAGAATATTAATGAAGGAATGGATTGAGTCCGTCTCTTGAAAGACGGTCTTTCCATAAGTTATGGAAAGACCAAGGTTTAAAGTGTAAAATAGAAGAAATTAAGATAAAATTTTCGGGTGGCATGAACCGGGTTATAAATTTTATAACTACTACATGTTTCATACTAAAACTTTAATATTGCAACTAAGACCTTTTACCTTTTATTATTCTAATCAAACCCCGTCTTTCCATAAGCCTATGGAAAGACCGTCTTTCCCAAGACTTTGCCGAATGGATTTAGACTTCAAATAAACATACGTATCAATTCTTTTATTTTTCAAGACCACATGAAGTAAAATAGGATCACATGCATACAATTCTCCATTCTATAAGAGCTATTTGGATGGGGGAATTGGAATGTCAAAAGGGAATAAAGCGTAATGAATCATTTTGTTAATGGGATTCTGTCGATTCGGTGAATGATGATTCTCTATCCTCACCCGAGATTCAGATTCTCTCTATTTCATGTTTCGTTTTTAATAATATTTTTTAAAAATTACTCACACGTCTTCTTCCACTTGTAAATGTTTCAATTTCTTAATCAATGAAAGATTCTTGGAAAAATATATAATATGTTTACTATTATTTAAAATTTTAGTCTTGTAGAAAGATGAATTGTGGAGAACATTAATCATATATATATATATATATATATATATATATATATATGTATTTCTATGTTTTAAGATAATAAATTAATTGAATAGTATGGCTATATTTTAACTTAAATTTATTATAAACAAAAAAATGAATAACATTAATGGAAAAAATAGTATAATTTTTTCGAGTTGGATGTGTGTTGAATATTCACTCCTACAAATTAGAGCTATCCTTGCAACACTTATTTAAAATGTTACAATATATTATAAAGTGTTACTTAAACTTTGAAAACTGTTACATAAATATTGAAAAATGTTACCTAAATTTTAAAAAAGTGTTACGTTATATCTAATGTAGCATCGCCTAAAGTAATACCGGTAAACGTGTTACTTTAGATTCAAAGTGTTACAATAGCACCTAAAGTAACATGTTTACCAGTATTACATGTTATACTAGATCTAATGTAACACTTTTAAAATTTTAGGTAACACTTTCAATAATTATGTAACACTCATCAGAAGTTTAAATAACACTTATATTTATAAGTTATTGCTACATTTTTAATAAGTGTTGAAAGGATTACATTAAACTTAGTATGCGGTGGTGATTACTAAAACTATAGTTTTCTTATAAGCTAAAATTTAATAATAAATAATATTATTTCCTAATTTATAGGACAGTTACACTGTATATCATTTTATAATATATATTATTTTAATATAAATACTATTATTTTATAATTCTATAAGATAACTTGTACTAAATTAAGTAGTAATATATACTTTAAATTAAATTAATTAAGACAAAAAAATGAATATCATACTTTAAAAAATAATATAATAAATTTACTTTTTTTAGTTGTATGTGGGTCGAATATTAATAAAATTAAGTATTATTATTTTTATAAAAAATAATATTATTTTATAATTTATACTATAAATGATAATTATAATATTTTAATATAAATATATCATTTTAATATGTAAATAATTTTATTTATTATTTTGGTTGATTAATTTAGTTTCCGTTGTCAAGGTAGTTTACTTGATTAAGTTATATATGACCAAGAGGTTATAAACTGCAATGTGCTATAAATCAAAATTTCTTTCTCATTCTTGAACAAAACATGCACACGGGAAACGAAGGAAAACTTCATTTTGCTTTCCATTTTTGAATCAAACAATTTGATAAATCCAGTATCATTCATTTCTTTCCCCTTCTTGATTCCATTATCTTTCCCTTGATTAACCAAGCGTCCCCTAATATGCTAAAGCTTAATTTAAGGGGTTTTTATCCAAACTTTTTTTAAAGGGATTTAACTTGTACACTTGGACACATGATACAACTACTATTTCTTTCTTTATAGTAAGATATACTATTAGTTGTCACAACAATAATATTTTTATTGGATGCAAAATTAAACACCGGCATAAGAGCCATTATTATTATAAAAAATATTCCCTTCGCCCTATCTCGTTTTATTTAATTTGACTTTTGACAATTAAATTTAGCCAATATCGACTATAAGCTCTATTATTATATTTGTAAAACTATATGATACGAATATCAAATGCTTTGATGCATAGAATGCTAATAAAGCTAATCAAAGCCCCAAGTTGATGAGGTTCAACGTGGGAGATTATGTTTGGGTTCATCTGCGAAAAGAGAGGTTTCCAAATGCTCGGAAATCTAAGTTGAGTCCACGTGGAGATGGTCCTTTTAAAGTGTTGGATCATGTGAACGACAATGCTTACAAGATTGAGTTACCAGATCATTATGGTGTTAGCATTCTGTGCATCAAAGCATTTGATATTCGTATCACTATAATTATGTTATATGTTGTTGAATTCACAGTAATATATATATTTAAGTTATTATGTTTTCAAAAATTATTACACATATAAATAAAGATAATAATATTTAAAAATTAAATAAATGTTGAATACCAAAAGTTAAATTAAGTTGGGACATGGGGATGATAGTATATAAATGAAGAAAGGAGACAACTCGGACAGTCCAAATTAACGCCCTGTCATTTATCAACAACTATATTTGAAATTTAATTTCAGTCAGACTGAAATATTTAATGAAAGGGACCACTTTCATGTAAACCCATATTAGTGAGATTCAACAATTGCTTGGTCAGAGATTTTATTCATCTACTAATTAAAAAAGGGGGGAAAACCCAAGATAACCATATTATAAGGCCAATCATTTTCATGTTGGCGGATCCAACCAATGAGACAATGACATGTACGAAAACAAATTATCATTCATAGAGAAAGTCTAAACTAAGTAACCGTTAAAGCAATTATAAAAAAAAAATTATAATTTAAAATATTGGATTATAAAAATTTACGTTAATCATTTGAAAAGTTTAGATAACTCGATTTCAAAAAAAAAAAAGATAACTCATTATAATAAATAAAAAATCACCATTTCAAGCATACTAATTATAAAATGTTGGTTAGATATAAAATTAGATTGGCTATTTATAGACCAAACAAAATGAAAAAGAAAAAAATGATGAAATTACCACACTGTCCCTGATCCTTGACGTCGGTGACAACGCCCCGTTTTCTCCAGTCCAAGGAAGGCGGAGCATCCTCACAAGAAGCCACCGCCATTGATTTCTTCCAGTCACTCCTCCTTGCATCCTTTATTCTAGTCGTGTAAGTCCGCTTGAACTCCTCGTTGCTCAAATCGGCATACTTGTTGAGTCCCAAAACGTAATCTCCAGGCGATCTTCTGATGGAGTTCTTGTCCGAAATGTACTTCAAATTCCTCCGGAAGATTTCGAACCGCTCCTCGGCCTCGTTGGAGCTCCAGTACGATTTCCCGTGCTTCTCTTTCCATTCCTGGAAGATCTCGTAGTCATGGAGCCTTTCGTGCTCTTCCAAGAGCGCGATATCGCGGCGGTTTCTGGCTATGATGGAGTACTCTTCGCCAAGGCCGGAAGCCGGAGAAGTCGTAACTGCGATGAAAATTGAGAAAGTGAGGAGGAGGAGAACGACGAAGTGTTGATGATGAGCTCTCATAGTTTCTGGTCTATGGAGAATTAGCATGGTTTTGTTTCTTCTCTGCCATAGCTTGGTCACATTATTGTGTGTGTGTGACAGCAGTGATTGAATACTGATAATTGATTGATGAAGAAAAGAGTTGTTGGGGAGGGGGTGGAATCGTTTAGTTACTATGTGATCCGTATATACTCAGCCGTCCCATAAAAATGACATAATTTTATTTTCGTTCCTATAAAAAAAATGGTATAATTTTGGTAAAGTCTAGATTTATCTAATTGACAATTTGTGGAAATTATGCAAATATGGTATTATTGAGTTGCAACATCAAAGAACGAATTTGGGTGAAATAAGGAAAGGTTGAAGACTGAATCCGAGAAGATACATCTAGTCCAAGTTGTATTTGAGTTGGAGAATATATCATTTCCTATATATGTGGGATTTGATTACTGTTATGGAATTGGAGATGGAATAAACTTCATGTGTGATTGAAAAATGTGGATGGGGTGTATTTATGCCAAGGATGATTTACGGAAAAAGAAGACAGAATATTATGGTATTTGTGATTTATGAAAATCTGAATATTCTGCTATATATTAGGCGTATGGAAGCATAGTTGATTTATGAAAAATCTCTATAAATATGGAGTTGTTATTATCGAATTTATGGAGATATTGAGATAAGGAAAATCCCTTCATTTATGGGATTTGGATATGCTTCAAGAATCAGATTTGGAATAGGAATATTATGGAGATAATCATGGAGAATTCAGATATGCTCATGGACTATATATAGAGAACAAACACGACTGCATTATTTACGGACTTAATAGAAAAAATCTGCACACAGATTTTTTATCTTTCGAGAATTGCAAAGAGCCATAATTCTATGTTCCAACACACGAACCTGCTGCACAAAGTTCATAATCATATGCCTTAATTCCTCGGGAGGAGGAGATCCAGCGTCGACGAGTTTCGAGGTCAGAAGGAGTCTGATCAAGGCAAATCGGTAGCAAGGGGAGCTTGCAGGATTCACGTTATAGTTAGATAAGATAAGTATAAGTGTATGGTGTCCTTTGTACTGTATCTTTCTGATTAGTGGATTCATTCTGATTTGGGCCAGGCCCCGCAGATGTAGGTGGATTTCACCGAACTGCCTAACCAAGTCTTGTGTCTTTTATGCTTTACTTTATTGCAAACTTGGTTAGATAGGTTATGTTGGAACACAGTAGTGATAATTGAATTAATTAGGTAAAACCAAATTTTAATTGGCATCAGAGCTAAGTCACTTGTTTTACCTTGGTTTTGACAAGGAAAGTGTGATCCGGTTTTACCAATGGCGACCAGAGAAGGAGCTTCTGTGTCTCGGCCACCACTGCTGGAAGGAACAAATTACAACTACTGGAAGGCTCGAATGCTGGTGTTCATAAATTCACTGGATAAATTGGCTTGGTACTATGTTGAAACAGAATGGAAACCCCCTGTTGTTGGAAATTCTGAAGGAGGAGAATCTAAGCCTAAAGAGTCGTGGACACCAGGTGAAAGAATGGGAAGCTTGGCGAACTCCAAAGCATTAAATGTCATATTTACTGTAGTAGATGAAGATCAGTTCAAACTCATCTCTACGTGCCAACAAGCAAAGAAAGCATGGGATATCCTACAAACTGTACATGAGGGGACAAGTCGTGTACGTGAATCAAAGCTACAAATGTTGGCCACAAAATTTGAGGAACTGAAGATGGAGGAGGATGATACTATTTCTATATTCAATGGGAAACTGAGAGACGTCTCCAATATGGCGTATCAACTTGGAAAAGTTTACAAGGAAGCAAAATTGGTGAAAAAAGCCTCAAGATCTCTTCCTAAAAGATTTGCTATGAAAGTAGCAGCAATAGAAGAAGCAAGAGATGTGGCCATCATGACCTTAGATGAGCTAATGGGATCACTACAGACCTATGAGATGACAATGCAACAGCCTGTAAAGAAAGCCTAGAAGGAGTTGGCCTTCAAATCCTCTTTATCAAGGGTCATCAATGAATCTGATAGTGATGATGGAATTGAAAAACTTGCTCCTATCACCAAGAGTTTATCAATAATGCTGAAGAAGGTGGTAAACAATAATTCACAGGAAAGATCTGGAGGGAATAAAACTCGTCCTCAAGATTTTGGTAATTGTGGAACTCGGATGGAACAGGGAAGTCAGTAATTCTCTAGAAACCAAGTTGGTGAAGGAAAGCAGTCTGAAAGAATTCAATGTCGAGAATGTGGAGGATACGGCCACATCCAGGCTGAATGTGCTTATACCCTAAAGAAATAGGGAAAATCATACATCACCTCTTGGAGTGAAGATGATGAAGAAGACGAAGGGGAACTTACAAGCAATTATATGGCATTTGGAGTAAAATTTCATGGTGGATCAGATGAGGTATGTTCCAACATGTCAGAGAAAGACGAAGCTGTATGTTCCAACATAGGTTCTGATGACACGTCCAGTGATGATGACCGACTAGTTGTGAGTGATGAAGATATCTACAGTACATATGAGCATATGTATGCCATGTGGCTTCAAGTTGTTGATACAAATAGAGTATTGAAGGAAGAGAAAAATCATCTGGGCAAGAAGGAGAAAGAGTTGCGAATTTTAGTTGGTGAACTCAGAAGAGAGATTGAAGAGTTAAATTTGAATCTAAACTCAACAACTAAAAGAGCTGAGATGGCCGAAGCAGCTATTACCAAGTTAAACACTGGAAAGGTAAAACTTGATGACATTCTGACCATGGGAAAAAACTTTGGAGATTGACATGGAATCGGGTTTGACAATTTATCAGGGAGCAAGGTCAGTCTCAAGTCAAAGGTTCAAGAGGTAAAAAGAAAGTTTATTAAGACCCATCAAAGGAAACCTCTCATCTGTAGCTACTGCATGTATCAAGGTCATACAGAGGAATAATGCCAAAAAATGCTCAGAGATATCATGACAGGGCGACAACTCTCAGTATGTTCCAACATAGACGATGTCCAGCGATAAAAAATGGTCAAAAAGGTATGGGTTGTTAAACGCACAAGTACTTGCCTTTTTGCTCATACGTCTCCTATTGCACATTCTAGAGACTTGTGGTACTTTGATAGTGGTTGCTCTTGCCACATGACTGGAACTCAGGAATTACTAACAAACATCCAGCCATATGATGGTGGTTTTGTTACGTTTGGCGATGGAAAAAAGAGTCGAGTGGTTGGAAAAGGTGAACTGCATATTGAAGGATTCCTCGTATTCACTGGTGTTTTGTTGGTGGAAGACCTAAAGTCTAATCTCCTAAGTATCAGCCAGCTATGTGATGATAAGATGACCGTGGAATTCCATAAGGAAAAGTGCATAGTGAAATATGGAACAACAAAGTGCTTACTGGTATTCGGTCATCAGACAAATGTTACTTATTGGAACAAGAAGTGAACTGCAACAGTGTCAAATGTGATGAAGTAGATCGTCAAGCTGACCATGTTCCAACATCGGTTGATTTTTCAGAACAAGGACATAATGATGTTGGAACATCAGATGAGGCAGATCTTAAAGATGAAGGTGATGACTCTTATAACTTCAGCAATGTTGGAACATCGTCCTCTCCAGAACTCTCCTATGTTCCAACATCAGTGCAGGCTAAATCAAGCAGAAGAAAGAATCGATCGATCCCTCAAATTAATTATGGTGAAATTTTTGGTCTGCAATGTTTTCTCTCCCTCATTGTTGTTTCCTCAGTTGCCAGGTTAGAATCTATTTGCATTCTCCTTGTTATGGTTTACACTATGGATTTTACGATGTACCAAAAAGCTGTCAAGAGTGCTCCCCTGCATGGTGTGGTTAATGTGGAAGTATATCATCGACTTAAGAAGGATTTGTATGGATCAAAACAAGCACCACGGGCGTGGTATAAGCAACTCACAACCTTTCCTATTCAGAAAGGTTCTCGTCGAGGGGGAGAAGATCGCACCTTGCTTGTTTTTCGAGAACAAGATTTTGTGACTTTGATGCAAGCTGAATTGAAGATAAGTATGGTGGGAGTATTTGTAAGAATTTGGGATGATCTTAAGGAATCTCACTTGAATGAAGTCAAAAGGATAATTCGGGTTGAGCGAAAAGTTGTGGTAGCCTATGTTCCAACATCGAAACCATTTGCGGATATTTTTCACAAAGCCGTTGGACACTGCTACGGTTGAGCTCCTCGGACAACACTTAGGTGTTTGTCAGATTTGAGGTATTTCTTTACAGCTTTTATTTAGCTGTAGGTTTTTATTTTTTTTAGAAAATTCAAAAAATAAAAAATTGAAAAGGATAAAAAATGGAGGCGTAGTTGGACATGTTGGAAGTTGGTGTTGAAGATATTATGGTGATTTATGGGATGCATAGATCAGAGAGATGGCTCTTCCCGGTATTCTGGTTTAGGATAATGAGAAGTTTGGAAGGCAGTGATGTTGGTCATGTTTCAACACAGAGTATGGAGACAGGTTGAGAAGATGTGGAAATGGATTAGAGATTCAGATGTTCAAACATCAGTAACTGTGGCTGGAGAAGATTATGATCTGGATGGTGAACAAGTCTATGTTCCAGCACCAGATAGGGGGAGAAAGTACTGATGAAGTGAAGGAAGCTGAGTAGGTGATGTGTTGATTCTGAAGCAATGAGAGGATCTTATGTTCCAATATAGAGAAGGCGGGTGAAGCTGAGAGCTGTTATGTTCCAACATCGGTGACTGATGTTCCAACACAAGGTGAGCAGATTAGATGAGGCACAGATAGCTGCTCCTGAAGAGGTTTAAAGGTTCTGTTATGGCTATGTTCCAACATAGGCTAGATATTTGCTTCAGGGGGAGCTGCATTTAATGGAGATTCTGGTTTTCTGTGTCTATTGAGTTTGACATATTTGTGTTCCCAAGGGGGAGATGTTTTGGATTTCTTGGATGACTTTATTGGCTCCATTGGGTTGATGTTCCAACGTGATCATTATTCCTGGATGTTGAGGGAATCTGGAATTTAGGGGGAGGCGTTATGTTTCTATGTTCCAACATCCAGAGTGGTTTTCAAGGTTGATGTCTTTATTTGCATAAACTCTTGTGATGAAATGCCAAAAGGTGATTGGTCCACAAAATGCCAAAGGGGGAGATTGTAAAGTCTAGATTTATCTAGTTGGCAATTTGTGGAAATTATGCAAATATGGTATTATTGAGTTGCAACATCAAAGAAGGAATTTTGGTGAAATAAGGAAAGGTTGAAGACTGAATCCGAGAAGGATACATCTAGTCCAACTTGTATTTGAGTTGGAGAATATATCAGTTACTATATATGTGAGATTTGATTACTGTTATGGAATTGGAGATGGAATAAACTTCATGTGTGATTGAAAAATGCGGATGGGGTGTATTTATGCCAAGGATGATTTACGGAAAAAGAAGACAGAATATTATGGTATTTGTGATTTATGAAAATCTGAATATTCTGCTATATATTAGGCGTATGGAAGCATAGTTGATTTATGAAAAATCTCTATAAATATGGAGTTGTTATTATCGAATATATGGAGATATTGAGATAAGGAAAATCCCTTTATTTATGGGATTTGGATATGCTTCAAAAAGCAGATTTGGAATAGGAATATTATGGAGATAATCATGGAGAATTCATATCTGCTCATGGACTATATATAGAGAACAAACACGACTACATTATTTACGGACTTAATAGAAAAAATCTGCACACAGATTTTTTATCTTTCGATAATTGCAAAGAACCATAATTCTATGTTCCAACACACGAACCTGCTGCACAAAGTTCAGAATCATATGCCTTAATTCCTCGGGAGGAGGAGATCCAGCGTCGACGAGTTTCGAGGTCAGAGGGAGTCTGATCAAGGCGGATCGGTAGCAAGAGGAGCTTGCAGGATTCACGTTATAGTTAGATAAGATAAGTATAAGTGTATGGTGTACTTTGTACTGTATCTTTCTGATTAGTGGATTAATTCTGAATTGGGCCAGGCCCCGCAGATGTAGGTAGATTTCACCGAACTGCGTAACCAAGTCTTGTGTCTTTTATGCTTTACTTTATTGCATACTTGGTTAGATAGGTTATGTTGGAACACAATAGTGATAATTGAATTAATTAGGTAAAACCAAATTTCAATTTTAAAATTATTCAAAATGATAAAAGATATGTTTTTACATTTTCACAATATTTTCTTTAATTTAAACAAATTTCAACTTGAATCCACTATTTTTCCACAATATCTCACATTTTTTATATTTATCCTACGTCACATCAACTTGTATAAAAAAATGAGTCAAAATCAATTTCACCATTTTTACTGAGACAGCAGAGTATTATTATGTCCTTTGAAGTGTTATGCCTGTTCTCAAAAACTTATCTCTATTTTGGTTCGGTTGAGTTCTACTAGGTGATCCATGTATAATATTATTATGTCCTTTGAACTGTTAGTGTGGTGTTGCTTTTAGGTAGTGACTGCCTCACACAGTCGCTCTCATGACTCAACCGGATCCCAGCACGGGTGCGAAGGAGAGGACACACCGAGAGAACTACTTGGAAAGAAGGCATGTTTCATCCATACGTTTCATTTGTTATTGGAAGCAGAACAATGATGTTAGACCAATCAATTTTGCACATGTTTTGGAAATGTTTCATCCCAAGAATGGTAAGACAGATGCAAATTAAAATTTTAAAAAATCTTCACCGGCTTATGCAGATGGAGTGGTGATAAAAGATTTTGGTGTCTGAGTTGGTTTGACGAAAATAGATGTGATGAAGTTTTGGTGCGAAAAAAATTGCACTTGTTTTAAAAAGTGCATTAAATAATCAATCACCTACCTAAAATTTCTTTGGTTTTTTTCCACACATTAATCCATTAATGCTTGGAGAAGAATTTTTTTAAAAAATTTCTTTGGTTTTTGTCCACACATTAATCCATTAATGCTTGGAGAAGAATTTTTTTTTAAAAAAAACAAAGAGTCGGCTTATTCTCCTTAATATAGAAATGTGTTATAATTGGTTGATTGTATGCATAATTACGATTGTTTAGTCTATCCTACATATTAGCTGGAGACTGGTACTGTGCTAATCTATAATCTATTACAATTGGCACTCCGATAGACAACCATCATACCTAAATGAGAAAAAACTTATCTATTACTGTATGTGTAAATTTAACCAATTTTGACCATTAAATTATATTACTGTATGTGTAAAACTATAATTATGTTATATTTTGTTGGATTCATTGTAACATATATTTTTAATTTATTATTTTTTCAGAATTGTTTTATACATATAAACAAAGATATTAATAATTAAATGTTCAAAAAATTGAATACCAAAAATCAAATTTAACAAAATGAGGTGGGATGGAGTGAGTATGCCATAGGAAAATATGTACCTGAAATGTCATCACAGATTGAGAATCTAGAAGATCAGGGGGCTTTGGATTTGTGATTTTCAGTGACTGAATCTCCCAGCTCGGCAGCGCCTGTCATGTAGCCAGGTAAGAAATCATCTACCGTTGGCCAACTCAGGTTAAGTTTCCTCTGGTCCAAATTACCTAATCTATTATTGCTCTTTATCTGCCAAAAGGCGATCACCGCTCGCCATCAGCGGTCCATACCAGCCGATACCCATGCCATCGTATGAGATGTAAATCACGGTAGTCCAGCGCCAGGACCCATGGGCTCGGCATTGCCTCGGTGCGCACAAGGGAGCACTTGCAAAGCAAGCACTCCCCACACTGCCGCTGCCGAAGATCGAACCTGAGAACACTGGCAATCCCACCCATGTCCCAACCGCTGGGATACACCTATGGGTGTTTTTTTTTTTTTTTTGCTCTTTATCAAGCGTTAGATGGAAGGAACATCCGTAATAGTACTGCCCAAAAGAGATCACCTGCTCCTCGAGGAGGAGGTGAAACTTTGAAAGTTGTGGAAGAGGGGGAGGTGGTGTGAATAGTTATAAAGCTGGTTCTCGCAACTATGAATAAGCTTGGAAAAAGAGCACGTTTATCTTTAGAGGAGCAAGGATAATGGTGTTTTCTTAAAATTATGGATTGTTCTTGAGACTGAAAATTATCATAGTGGTGGTGTGATACGAATTAGGTTTATTTATTTATATTTATTTATTAGAATTTTTAGAAGATAACACTATACTTTTTTCCCACTGGATTTTTTTAATGAGGTAGTGTGATCATTCATTTTATTTTAGAATAAGGCCCATTAATTCTGCCATGTTGGCCTTAGAAGAATTAATGTTTCGGTCATGCATTTATTTTAGTATTTAGAATATTCAGTTCTGATTTGATTAGAATTAGATTTAGTAACATTAGATAAGTACTCTACGGAAAAAAGTCTACTGTGTGCGATTTTGTGTGAGAAACACACACTGTTACTGTGATCCTTCTTCTTCAACTCAACTCTGTACTGCCAACAGTCCTCTGGACGGAAGCTGTTCCACCAACGGCTATATCCATCCAAGGGGCAAATTATGGCGTCTCCGGCGCCTCCTCCGCCACCGGATCCTACTCCACAATCCCACAAAAGCTTCCTTCAAGCACTTAACACCAAACAATCGCCACTTCTCTCGACACTCCCCGATACCCCAAACCTACACCCTATCACATAATTCAAAGGAAAAATCGCTTATATTCTCCCACCTGAAGAAGGAGAATTACTAGCATCGCATTACCAAAACGCCCTTGTTGGGAAATTCATTCGGGGGAAACCTCCAATGGATTCCTTGCTGCAGGCCTTCAAATCTATAGGTTTTAAATCCAAATTTCAGATTGGTTCAATAGATTACCGACATATTCTTATCCGATTTCAGGAAAACGAGGATTATCAAAGATGTTAGATGAAAGGGCAATGGACAATTCAAGGATACACGATGAAAGTTCAGAAGTGGTCGCCGGAATTCTCTCCATCGGTGGAATCCTCTATTGTGCCGGTCTGGGTAACGTTGCATAACTTGCCTCTTCATTTCTATAACAATTCTGCTATAATCGGTATCAGCTCACAGATAGGTAGATTCCTTAAGATGGATGCTGCTACCAAAGCGCTTACCAGACCATCAGCTATAAAAGTTTGTTTGGAGATTGACTTGTTAACACAGCTCCCCAACACAATTGTGGTAGGAATAGGCAACAAGGTGGCTGAATACCCTATTGAATATGAAGATTTGCCACTCTACTGCTCTCACTGTAAAATCCTGGGACATAGTAACATAAAATGTAACCATTTGCACCCTGAGTTGAGGAAAACATCTCTGAAAAAACCTGAAGTATCTGAGGTATATGTACACAAGGAGAACAAAAGTCCAGATCCTCAGCCAAGAGTAGTGACTAATAAGGAAGGTTCCTCTGCACTAACTGTTTCACAAAAAGAGAAAGATTTTCAAAATCAAAAATCACTTTTAGTGCAGCTTGAAAAGATTAGTCATAAAAAGAGAAATGCCCCCTTTTACTCACTAGATGACATATCCAAGCCAATAACCACTTCTTTCTGGAGGAAAAAAAGTCAGCTAACTGATATTACTCAATCCCAAGGAAATGATTTAACTGAAAATGTGGTAACTATCTCAAATGCTTTTAAATTATTAGATAATTTACATGAAGATGTGGAAGAGGAAGTAGTAGAGATGGTTCATGAAAATGTGGAATCACAGGATGTAACAATCATTCCTGACAAAAATGTAACCTCTGCACCTAACTCTCCTGTCTTTGAGATACTCCTAACAGGAGACACAGAGCAAATCATCACAGAGGCCAACACAGATCTTAATACAGCTGCCAACTCAGAGGTTATCACAGGGGATCTTAAACAACCTGGATCAGAGAATGAGGAGGCTATGCAGATTAAGGTTAGCATTCCTGATCAGATGCATTCCCTTGTAAATATAGAAAAAAGTAATGGTAAGTCAGGTGACAAAGGTAAGACTTCAGCAAAATCAGGGAGAAATCTAAGATCATCACAGAAAGCTACCCCTAAAGTTTTTAAATGATAAAACACACCATAATAGGAAATATCTTGGTTTGGAATGTTAGGGGTATTGGAACATCTGTAGAAAGATTAAAGATTCTTAAGCTTAATCATAAGATTGAAATTAAGTGTTTGATAGAGCCATGGCAGGATACACAAATGCTTACAGTATTAAAGCGTGAACTTGGATATAATAATGCTCTAGCTGCACATTCGGCCAAAATTTGGATTCTATGGGAACCAACTTTTAACATTATTAATCTAAGTGAGACAGATCAATTTGTTCAGGTTAACATAACTGACTCAGGATCCTCTTTTAACTGGCACTGCTTCTTTATTTATGCAAGTGTGCACAGACAATTTAGGGAGGACTTATGGAATGATCTAAATGAGACAGGAAATACCCCATCCATATATATAGGTGATTTTAATACTGTGCTATCAGTTTCTGAATATAAGGGCAGGAAGTCCACACCTAAAAAGAGCATGAACCAATTTAATGAATTCATAAACTCAAATGCCTTGCATGATATTCCTACAGTTGGGAATTTCTATGCCTGGAGCAATAATAGATTTAAGGAAAAATGCAAAGATTTAATGTTTCAAAGGTTGGACAGAAGTTTAGCCTCCTTAGATTGGTTGGAGCTTTTCCCTAATAGCTCTATTCAAGTTTTAAATAGGCTGACTTCGGACCATGCCCCGTTATTACTTTCTGTTCAATCATCCGAAGAACAAGCCCCTAGACCATTTAGATACCAAGATATGTGGACAAACAGACAGGAATTTCAGGATTTGGTAGCTACAAACTGGAAACTAGACTCCCCTTTTCTAGGAATGTATAGGCTGGTTTTTAAATTGAAGAGGCTAAAGATGGAAATTAAACAATGGAATAAAAATCACTTCGGTAATGTCTCACAGAACTTGGCACACTATGAGAATGAGGTTAAGGAACTGGAAATCACCTTTCAGCAAAACAATGATGACTTAATCCTAAGTGAGTTAAATAGGTCAAAACAGTTGCTTATGAGGGCTCAAAAAGAAAAGTTCATTTTCCTTAAGCAAAAAGCTAGGATTAATTGGTTTAAGTTTGGAGATGCTAACACAAGTTACTTCCACCACTCGGTTAAAGAAAGGAGATCTAAGACAAGAATCAGTAAGATTAAGGATGGAAAAGGAAATTGGATCTCTGATCCATCTCTAATCAAAGAGGAAGCAGTAAGATTTTACAAAGAACTTTTTCATGAGGAAGTTGCACAAAAAAAGGGACTTTTTTTAATCATTTCCTCTCAGAAATACGTAGTGTAATTTCTGATCAGCAAAATGATCAGCTTCTATCCCCATTCCAACTTCAAGAACTTAAGGATGCAGTTTTTGACCTAAATAGATGTAGCTCACCTGGTCCTGATGGATTTCCAGGAGCTTTTTACACCACCTTTTGGGAAGTCATTAATGCAGATCTTCTTGATGCTGCTAATGACTTCCTTAAAAGTGGAAACATACCTAAGGCTATATCTAGTACTTGGTTAACATTAATACCCAAAAAGCCTATCCCTGTATCTTTTTCTGATTTCAGGCCCATAAGTTTATCTAACTTTGTGAATAAGGTTTTTTCTAAGATGATCATGGAAAAGATTAAACCACTAATGGTTTCTCTCATATCCCCTGAACAAAGTGCATTCATAAAAGGGAGGG
The DNA here is from genome assembly GCA_037428765.1 of Rubia yunnanensis. Taxonomy (NCBI): domain Eukaryota; kingdom Viridiplantae; phylum Streptophyta; class Magnoliopsida; order Gentianales; family Rubiaceae; genus Rubia; species Rubia yunnanensis. Next base: position 39,742,557 of record CM075061.1, on the reverse strand, counting down.
ATATATCTGATAACATAATTATGATGCAGGAAATGGCTAGAAGATTAGGTAGGAAATCAAAAGTCCCAAACCTCATAGTTAAACTAGACATGCAGAAGGCTTTTGATAGAGTATCATGGTCATTTCTTAATTCAGTCCTCTTGCAATTCGGATTCCATGGTGTATTTGTGCACAGAATAATGCAGAACATAGCTTCAGCTCATTTCTCAGTCTTAATAAATGGTGTAACTTCAGGATTCTTTGCATCTAATAGAGGAATTAAACAAGGGGATCCACTGTCTCCTTTTCTTTATAACATTGTGTCTGAGGCCTTTTCAAGAGGGTTAAAAAAATTATTTCAGATAGGCTATCTACAGAACTTCAGTCTGCCTAGGAATTGTCCACTAATAACCCATCTTATGTATGCGGATGATACTGCTGTGTTCCTGAATGGCAATCCCAAAAACCTAAAAAGATTCAAAAAATTCCTGTTGGCATATGAGCATACCTCGGGTCAGAAAGTTAACTTTGCTAAATCTAATTATTTTGCTGATCCTAAAACACCTGTGGATAGATTGCATTCAGTTTCTAGGACCTTAGGTATGACAAAAGGCACCTTTCCTTTCAAATATCTAGGGACTCCTATTTTTGCTGGAAGGAATAAACAAGTCCACTACTTTCCTGTGCTTGAGAGAATGGAAAATACATTAAACAACTGGAAAAACAAGTGGTTAAGCTCAGCAGGGAAAATCATTCTCATCAATCATTGTTTCCTTTCCATTCCAACACACCTGTTTTCAGTACTTAGTCCACCTAAAATAGTCTTAAGAAAAATGGAAAAGCTAGCTTCAGGACTTTTTTGGGGGCATAATGAGTACACAGGAAATAAAAAGAAATGGCGTTCATGGCAAAAAATGAGCTTCCCTGTTCAAGAGAATGGTATAGGATTTAGAGATATTCAGGCATCAGTGGATGCCTTCTCTTGCAAGCTCTGGTGGAAATTGCAACTCAATAAATCTCAATGGACCCAACATCTGTGGTCTCTCCCAGAATCCTACAAGAATTCTCACACATGGCAAAGGATTTGTAAGGTAACAGAAGTTTCAAATAGCTTAACAAGAGTTATTTATGGAACTGGTTCTTGTTCTTTTTGGAATGCTAACTGGAAAGGTAGTGGGGCTTTGTTTTATGAATGGCCAGAAGGGATGGAAATTCCATTTCCTGATATAAATCTGAGCTCCTTTGTTGCTAACAAAAATCACTATCTTCCAATATTGGAGCCTCATTTGGCTACCACAACCAACCTAATTTTGCAGGAGGTGGTAATCACAAACACACATGCTGATAGACTGATCTGGACCCCTACAGTGGATGGCAATTTCTCCACCAGCTCAGCTTACAAGAATCTCAGACAAAGAGGTACACAAATCAGGTACCTTCATAAAATTTGGTCCTCTTTTATTCCTTCCAAAATGTCAATTCTTCTTTGGAGAGCGCTTAATGGAATTCTACCATTTGATAACATATTATGCAAATATGGATATTCCCTAGCCTCCAAATGCCCCTTGTGTAGGAACCATTCGGATACTCTAGATCACTTTTTTAACTCATGCCCCTCTTCACTTGAAATCTGGAACAGAATTAACACACTCATTCATCTTCACTATCCAGCCTTAGGAAGCTTTAAAAATAGGGTAGAATTTTATTTATCCACAAGAGAAGATTCCAAGATATCCTCTAGCATGAACATTGCAGCCCTCTTAGTCACATCATGGTCCTTGTGGATCCATAGGAACAAGAGTATATTTGAGAATCAGGCCTTCTCGGTAGATTCATGCTTCCATAATATTAAGGACTTGATTAAGCTAATTTTTACTGCAAACCCATTGAGAGGCAATAAAGAAAAACACAAAGAATTAATCCAAGCAGGCCTCTTATCTGATATACTACAAAAACAGAGAAGATCAATTTCAGCTGTTGGATGGGAAAAGCCGGTTTCTGGTGCTAAATTTAATACTGATGCCACATGGAAAACTGGAGGTTTGTCCTCCTCTGCAGTGATAGTTAGGGATAGGAACGGTGAGGTGATTAAACTTAGAACTCATGTTTTTCACTCAGAATCCCCATTACACGCAGAACTTGTAGGTATTCAAAAGGCATATCAGTTATGTACTGAACTTAATTTACAAGGCTGTGTGATTGAATCTGATTGCCTTTCAGCTATAAAAGGAATTCAGGCTCCTATGGTAAGTCCATGGACAGTTTTTTCTATTTGTAGTTCTTTGCATGAGTTGCATAAAGTTAATCCAATTGCATTCATCCCAAGGGAGACTAATACAGCAGCCGACTTTTTGGCAAAATATGCTAATGGATATAATCTGAATGGTGATATAAACATGGACATGGCTCCACCATTTTTCAAAGGTCTTATTTTGATGGATAAAATTGGAATGAAAGGTATCCGTGTAGTTTCCTCATCTCATGGTTGATATCACCTGCTGCAATTTCTAGTTCTTTATCATCTGCTTTGGATACTGGTGCAATTTTTGGTTCTTTATCATCTGCTTTGGATACTACTGGTCTTCTTGATATTTCATGCAGGTTAGGTGCATCTCGCCAAGATAGGATATATGATTCAACTTCTGGGATCAGTTTCCTACGGATACACAAGGCCTCTCTGGCTCGTAGCTGACACGTGATAGATACTCCACAGAAGGGAGATAACTACAGATGGGAGATAACCAACATCTATACGGACATATCGTTGACAAATAGAAGTCTCGTTTTTACGTTTCTTCGCCCTGTTCGCGATGTGTCCGTTTCGAGGTTTTTGATTAAGACACATTGGAACTCTGGATGGTTGATCATTAGCTTTTGAGAGCAATCCGATTTGCTATAGTGATATACTTAGTCTCGGACCTTATGGGATGATCTTTTGTAATTTTGTTGCACTCTTCGATTTACAGGCTGATTTTGGTCTGAATTATAGGTCTGGGGAGCCAATATATACCCCCCATCTAAGGATGGTTTAAATTAAAAAAAAAATAGTAACATTAGATAAGGCAATATTCATTCAAGATTTATCTTGAAGAATATAGTCATTTATTTTAGGTAGTCTAGTTAAATATGGTTTTAGCTTCTTAAAGCTACCATAATCCTTTTCAGTTTCTTATTTGTATTTTTTGAAGACCATACCTATGTACTATAAATAGGGGTGGTATTCAACATTATTTTTACCTTAGAACCTTTCATCAATCAAATATACAACCTTTTGAGTTCATGCTTTTTGCTTGCGAGCTAATCCATTGTTGCTTAACCCCGAGGGCTAGTTAAGTATCAATAAACCTTGTAATCTGATCCTGAGGGCTAGTTAGAGAGCAAGTCGAAGTTAGGCGTACCCCGAGGGCTAGACTCCTGAATTTCGTGCGAGATAGTGCGGGTTTGCAGATCCCTTCACTAGATCAAAGATATAATTCCGCAAATCATGAGTCTTCGCAAGGAGATTCATATCAGTTGGTATCAGAGCAAAGCAAAAGATCCTTGGACGAGTTCATCAACAGGGATTTCAAGTTTTGTTTTTGAAAAAAAAATCAAAAAAAATCATAAAGCAGAATCCGCCGCCGCTCAGAATTCTCCGACGATTCTGCCGCCGCACCACCGCACCGCCGTCCAGCTCCGATCTCCGCTAATCCCCCACCGAAGCCTGTCGTCTGTTCACCTCTACTGCAACTCCAACCAATGCCAGACTAGAGCTCCGCCGTTCTTCTCCTTCGTCTCCGTCTTTGACCGAACACCGTATCTGCTCTCCGCCCGTCCATTCTTCGATCCTATTCTCCGGCGAACATCGTGTTGTTACAGATCTGATCTAGTCTTCTCCGGAAACTTTCAATCAGTTCGCCGTTCGTCTTCAGCTCCTGGTTTTCCGAAGCCGAGAATCCTCGCCGCTTCAGTGTTCTCCGATCGTCGACAGCGGAGGTTCAGCACCAAAGAAGGGAATTCGAGCAAAGAAGAAGACACCGCGTGGTCTTCACGCGCGAACTCACAGCAGAACGCGTGAAGCGTACGCGCAAGACATTTGAGGCGCGTCTTCCACACGCGCGAGACACAAGCCGGTCCATCTCTTCATATCGTGATATTTTAACTTCTCGCGGGTGGAACCAGTTTCTCGCGAGTCATTCCAGTTTATCGCCAGCACTCATTGTCTCGCGAGTTCAAGCAATTTTTGCCTAGTCTGCGCACAGTCAACGTTTTATTAGCAGTTCTTCACAGGGATGGCTTGGGACATTGATCTATAGTTATTTTTATATCGTTCACGTTTCGAGGACGAAACTTTTCGACCTCGGAGGGAATGATACGAATTAGGTTTATTTATTTATATTTATTTATTAGAATTTTTAGAAGATAACACTATACTCTTCTTCCCACTGGGTTTTTTAATGAGGTAGTGTGATCATTCATTTTATTTTAGAATAAGGCCCATTAATTCTGCCATGTTGGCCTTAGAAGAATTAATGTTTCGGTCATGCATTTATTTTAGTATTTAGAATATTCAGTTCTGATTTGATTAGAATTAGATTTAGTAACATTAGATAAGGCAATATTCATTCAAGATTTATCTTGAAGAATATAGTCATTTATTTTAGGTAATCTAGTTAAATATGGTTTTAGCTTCTTAAAGCTGCCATAATCCTTTTCAGTTTCTTATTTGTATTTTTTGAAGACCATACCTATGTACTATAAATAGGGGTGGTATTCAACATTATTTTTACCTTAGAACCTTTCATCAATCAAATATACAACCTTTTGAGTTCATACTCTTTGCTTGCGAGCTAATCCATTGTTGCTTAACCCCGAGAGCTAGTTAAGTATCAATAAACCTTGTAATCTGATCCTGAGGGCTAGTTAGAGAGCAAGTCGAAGTTAGGCGTACCCCGAGGGCTAGACTCCTGAATTTCGTGCGAGATAGTGTGGGTTTGCAGATCCCTTCACTAGATCAAAGATATAATTCCGCAAATCGTGAGTCTTCGCAAGGAGATTCATATCATGGTGTCTATAGTGGTTTCTTGATAACACACCAATCCATGATCTTTTACCAAGAGACCACCCAAGAGATCATATGTGGTCCACCTTTTGTCCTCTCTTGTCCCAACCTTTGTTTTTTCTTAAAATCTGAAATTTATGTAAAATCTGATTTTTTTTGTAAAATCTATTTTTTTTTGTAAAATTTGAATTTTTTGTAAAATCTATTTTTTTTTGTAGAAACTGTTTTTTTTAAAAGCAAAGTCTAGGGAAAGACCATATTTCCATAGCCTTACGAAAATATGGAGTTTAATTAGAATAATAAAAATGTAAAAGGTCTTAGTTGCAATATTAAAAACTTATTGTGCAACGTGTAGTAGTTATAAAGTTTATAACCCGATTCATATTGCCCAAAATTTTTAACTTCATTTCTTTTTACTAGCACTTAAAACCTTAGTCTTTCCATGACTTATGGAAAGACCATCTTTCAAGAGACTTGCTCTTTTTTTAATAAATCTGATATTTTGTAAAAAAAACAAAAATTAAATTTTAAAAATGAAAATGTATTATTAAATTTCACATTCAATTTATTTTGGATGTACAAATTTATTTAAATTAAATATAAAAAATTAATGAGTATCATAGAAAAATTAAGTGAGGTCCATGAATAGTAGAGAGTGGTCTCTTGCCATTGCGGAGAACAAAATGTGTGATCTTTTAAATGATCTCTTAAGATAAGGTAAAAGAGATATATAGATAAAAATAATATATTTAATTGATAAAAAACCACTAGCGATGTCTACCATTACCCTGGCCTTACGCAATATGGGTTTGCTAATTGGTAATAAGGAGATTTTGCTTTAGGTGATATGAATCTCCTTGCGAAAAATCACGATTTGTGGAATTAATATCTTTTATATAGTGAAGGGATCTGCAAACCCGCACTATCTCGCACGAAATTCAGGAGTCTAGCACTCGGGGTACGCCTAACTTCGACTTGCTCTCTAACTAGCCCTCAAGATCAGATTACAAGGTTTATTGGTATTTAACTAGCCCTCGGGGTTAAGCACCAATGGAATAGCTCCCAAGCAAAGAATATGAACTCAAAAGGTTGTATATTTGATTGATGAAAGGTTCTAAGGTTCAAAATAATGTTGAAAACCACCCATATTTATAGTACTTATGTATTGTCTTCAACAAATACAAATAAGAAACTGAAAAGGATTATGACAGATTTAAGAAGCTAAAACCATATTTAACTAGACTACCTAAAGTAAATGACTATATTCTTCAAGATAAATCTTGAATGAATATTGCCTTATCTAATCTTACTAAATCTAATTCTAATCAAATCAGAACTGGATATTCTAAATACTAAAATAAATGGATGACCGAAACATTAATTCTTCTAAGGCCAACATGGCTGAATTAATGGGGCCTTACTCTAAAATAAAATAAATGATCACTCTATCTCATTAAAAAATCCAGTGAAAAAAAGAGTATAGTGTTATCTTCTAAAAATTCTAATAAATAAATATAAATAAATAAATCATTAGGTAGTATGGGTTTACTAAACTATTTATTAACACCATTTAAAACAACAATTTTATGTCTCACAAAAGTCCTATTATGTAGTAGTGATTATATTATTTAATTTGTACGTTGTAATTATGTTTATTTATTAAATATATATATTTGGTGTATTAAATTTACTTCAATAAGCGTGTTCTTCTATGGCTTGAAGGGATATTACAATATTGTGTTTAAAATTGGGAATTGAATATTAGTCTAGCGGTTGAAGTCTAGTGCTACTACCATGAGGTCATGAGTTCAATTCCCACCAAGGGTAAGGGGAGGGGAGGGATTTTATTGGGGCTCATTTGAGTTAATACCCAATTTTTCAAAAAAAAAACAATATTGTATTTAAATTCGGCTAATATAACACATATTATTGTTCATTTCAGGTTATAGTGTGAACCTTACAAGCGTTATTTTTAAAAAGAAATTGTGACACACATAATTGTGTTGCCTAATTGAATATATTGAGACACCAAATTACTGTGTTAATATTATCCACATAAAACACAATTTAAAGTGGTATTACCTCATCTACACCTATGATGTCATGTGTCGAAAGATCATACATATCATTATATTTGTAAAATAATATAATTACATAATAATGTGCGACAATATCATATATCTATCCTAACACAATTATACATTTTTCCAATAATTTAATTCAAATCCAAATTACATATTTTTAGACCTATAAAACATCGACAATTCAGGGATGCCTCTGAAACACGTGTGTTTGATTTTCAAGCAAGAGTTCCTGGTTCAAAGATTATATCACTAGTGGAGAGAATTCTATTAAAGGCGGTAATGGAAGGCAGTTTAAAAAAAATCCGCCTATAACCGCCTTCAAAAGCATATTCCGAGCTCGGAAATTGCCTTTCGTACTCGGCCAATAAATTTAAAGGCGGATAATTAAAATTTTATGGCTGTTTTTTTAATAACGACCTTTAAATATGGCTAATGGAAGGCGGTTGAGGTCAGAACTGCCTTCAAATTTCCTGATTTAAAAGTGGTTAGTCTATCCACTTACAAAATGGAAAATTCCATGATCGGAAATGAGTCCTGACATGAATTCCGAACTCGTAAATCAATAGTTTCCTAGACATGAAGAGAAGAACACTATTCCAATTCTGTAAAATTGTCGTACCTGATTTCCGAACTTGGAAAATAATCAATCATGTCATTGTTTTTAATGTCATCAATTTCCGAGTTCAAAAATTGTGGGAGTATATAAAAAAATGCGCCCCAATCATTAAATGCCCAAAATCTAAAAAACGGTGTGAATGGCTTGCTCCCATTTCTTGTCCATTAATGAAGAAGTGATTCCATACTCTATAGTTGTCGTTTTTTCATTGGAAGTGATTAGTTTTTTTTTCAAATTATTTTTTGATGAAAATTTAATTGCATTGATGAATCAAAATAAAGAAAAGTTTTAGGCTATCACACCAGCCCTCTTACAATTCTCGGCCCAGCCCATCTCTCAATTTACAAAACAAACTCTCTCTCATATTTACACACTAAGGCCAATAAAAAACGGCATTGCTATATCACACCCTGTTTTTTACTAGTTTACGCCCTAATACGTATATACATGTATAATACTAATTTTAAGATTTTAAAATAAAACAAAAATCAAAAATCAAAAATCAAAATAAAAAAAAACAAAAAAAAACAACCATCGCCGCCGCTGAAGCTGTGCGCCACCACCGCCGCCGACGATCTTCGTCGCTACTGTGGGCCAGCGCCACCGCCGTACACCAGCACCGCCGCAGCCACCACCTTGTTCTCTTCTTCTCCGTCTTCTCCGGCAGTCTCCGCCGTGTGCCACCGCCACCACAGTGCCTCCTTCTTCCTCAGCTCCACCCGCCGTCCTCATCTTCCCCAGCTCCTCCCGCCGCCGTCCCTCCTTCTCCTTCGCCCCGTTGAGCAAAACCCTAGCCCCTCCGTCTCTCCTCCTTCATCCCCGTCGATCGAAGCTAGCCCCGCCATCCTCCATCGTCCTCGTCCTCTCGAGCAAAACCCTAGCCCCGCCGTCCTCCTTGAAACGGCGGAGAAAGGCTCTTGAAGCGGCGGTAGAGAAGCGGCAGAGAACCGGGAGGGCGAACCGGGGTTTGGGGAGAGAGCCCGGTTCGCCACTGGCCGAGGAGAACGAGAGCGAGCCCGGTTCGCCGAGAAGAACAGGGGTCGGTTCGCCGAGGAGAACGGGAGCCGGTTCGCCGAGGAGAACGAGAGCCGGTTTGCCGAGGAGAACGGGTCGGGCAAGGGCGAGGAGAGCCGGGTCGGGCAAGGGCGAGGAGAACCGGGTCGGAGATGACGGAGGAGAACGGGCGACGAGAACGGAGACGGAGATGACGGAGGAGACCGGAGAAGTAGAGATCTGGGACGGCGACGGGGACGAAGATGACGGAGGAGACCGGAGAAGCGGAGATTTGAGAAGCGGAGAAGGAGACCGGAGGAGAAGGAGGAGAAGCGGAGGAGACGGCGCTCGGCGGACCGGAGGAGAAGGAGACCGGCGCGCGATGGCGGAGCAGCGGGGGCCGCGGAGCAATTAAATAAATAAATAATTAATTTATTATTAATTAATTTAAATTATTTAAATTAAATTAAAAATACATATTGTATATTAAATAGTATAAATACAGGGCGTAATCAAGTAAAATACATGGCGTGAAATAGCAATCCACATAAAATCAGACTCTATCTCAAGCATGCTATTCATCTCTCCTTCCAGCTTCTACCTCCATAATCTCTTCTCCATTCACATTCGACCTCAGTTTGAAAAGCTATGATATATGCATTCTGTTCCTTCTGCTCAAACAACCTTTGGTTCCTTTCAATCCACAGATTATACATACATGTACATACAAGTTCAACTATTATGCTGCTTCTACTTTTGGTAATCAGGTACATAATTTTCTTCCAACTCCTGAGATTACTAAGACCTTTGATCTTCAATTATTCATATACTCTGTTTGCACACCCACACCTGATAAAAAGATGCTCAACTGTTTCCTGCTCTTTTCCACACATACAACAGTTTGGCTGATTTCCCAGTATTCCCATTCCCCGCAGTCTATCCACAACAGGCAGTTTCTCATTCATCAACAACCAAATAAACATTCTATACTTGGGGTGAACTTCTTCGTGCCAAAATACTCCTGTTTTCGCATTTGCTTTTTCTCCTCCCTTCATGATGCAATAAACTTCAGATATCAGCAACTTTCCATCCTTGTTTACACATTGTTTCAGGCCTGTAAATATTTTGTCTCTCAGTCTTATTAGAGCTTTTCAAGACCAGCTGCCAGACAGCTTTTGTTTGCATCTTTCAATACTTTCCCATTTGAGATAATAAACCTGAATCTTTATGATACACAATGTGTCTTTTTTACTGATTATATCCCAAAATGCTTACTCAAGGCTGCCTGATTCCATAGACTTGGATCTCTAACTCCCATACCTCCTTGTGGTTTGCTCCAGCACATAGAACTCCATGTTTCTGCTGTGAAACCCTTTTGTCCTTCCTCTCTTATCCAAAGGTAGTTCATGCACAATTTGACTATCCTTTCATTCATATTCTCTAGTAATTTCATAATGCTTCTGCAATAACCAGTAATCCTGAGTAAAAAAATATTAATTAATTGAAGTTTCCCTCCATAAGATAGGTTCTTTGCATTAAATCCCTTGATCCTGCATCTTACCTTCTCCACCATATCTTCACAATCCTCTTTATCCCACCTTATTGTTGGTAGAGGCAGACCAAGGTATTTCATGGGCAGATTAGTTCTCTTGATCTAAAGTATATTAGCCAACATCTCCTGCTTAGTCCTTTTCATCTTTGAAAAAAAAATACTTTTGACTTTTTCTCATTGATGCTCAACCCTGTGACTTTATCAAATTCCTCTAGTATCAACTTGACTCTCTCTACTATTTCCTTTTTTGTAGCACAGAAGAGCAACAAATCATCTGCAAATAAAAGTGTGTGTATCCCCACTTTTTCACACCTTTGATGGTATTCCAGTTCCTTCATCTTAAATGCTCTTGTTAATAGTCGTGTAAGATACTCCGTACACTAAACAAAAAGAATAGGGGACATAGGATCACCTTGTTTTACCCCTTTCTTTGCTCTGAAAACTTCTGTATGATTTCCAGTTACTGACAGACAAAATGATGCATTTTCTGTGCATTTCCTTATCCAACCTACCATTTCTCCTGGAAACTTTAATAATGCCATCCAGCTCCACATAAAGTCCCATCCAATGTTATCAAAAGCTTTACTCATGTCAAGTTGTAACATACAAATTGGCCTCATACTCCCACTTTTGTATCTATGCAGCAATTCTTGTGCAAGTAGAAAAGTTTGTGGTATATCTCTCCCCTATACAAAAGAACTCTGGTTTTCACTCACTATATCAGGAAGCACATCACTTAACCTTGTTGTTATCACCATGGTAATTATCTTGCATATTACTGAGCAACAAGCAATTGGTCTGAAGTCTGCTGCTGTCTGTGGCTGATTTATCTTTGGAGCCAAGGATATTACTGTAGTATTTAGTGCCTCTGGTATTTCTTCACCTTCAAAAAGTCCTTGCACGACTTGTTGGAAAATGATGGTTAAAAGGTTGAAATTCATCAACTTTTGGGCATCGTTTTGAGTGGGATCCGGATGGATTTTGGGTCGGTGGATGTCATTTTTGAGTTCTCCTCCGCGAGTACTATAAAATTGACTATTTAAACTCTCAAAACGGATCAAGGGTGAATGAGATATGGATGTTTGAAAAGTCACTCTTGAAAGAGAAACAATTAGGTGGAAATTAGCCCAAATTAGTTTTCTCTAGACTGTCCAAAATGCGTATGGACCACATGGAAGTCTCTGGAAGGCCCAACCGCATAGTATATATGGAATTGCTTGTGTGTAATTCTTAAGAGATAAGAACAAAATACTTCCATATTTTGTGAGATATCTTGTCTTAAATAAATATGCAGTTTACCATGTTTAATACGATGACGAATATTTGTGCAAATATTTCTTCCTTTTCCAGCAGATTTGATTCGAGTATTCATGGAATGTCTCGGATTTGGTGAGTTGGTGATTGGAGATTATTCTTCTCTAATTACAGAAAATCAGAATATCATGTTTCCATGATTAGGGTCTCTTAGAGCAGTATAAATAGAGCCCATAAGTCAGTCAGAAGAAACGCACACCATTTCTCAAGTCCCTCCATATTCTAAACTTGAGCCTTCTGTCTGTCTTTCTCGAAGTTTCCATTTGGTGCTCTGTCGAGGTGATAGTCCTTCGGGCCTTGCGTGAATCCGAGGTAACTCTTACGTGTTAATTGTTACCTTCAATGGTTTTATCCTGGGGAACGATGTCCACGACGGGACTCAATCATTTCAAGGGCAGCGAGTGTTACTCGTGACTCCATCATTACTTGAAACATGATTTATGCTTTGATTATTTGTAATTTAAGCGTTTCGATTGTACGCTTGAATAATTAATAAAAGTTTATTATTCTTGCATATGTTAATTGCTCGTTCAATTTTGTTGTTTAATTTTTCGCATGATATAATCAATATATGTCCAACAGTCTTGAAACGAATGAAATTTGTTAACTTATATTGATTTGGTTAATAAGATGCATGCGTAATATGCATAAGGTTAGTATATTGCACACGGATTGCATTGCATGTTGACAGGTTTTGTTTTCCGTAAATAAAAAGTATGGCATGCAATATTTGTGCATATGCATGCGGAAACATGTTTTCCGTAAATAAAAAGGATGGCATGCAATATTTGTGAATATAATTGTGAGAATCTGATTGCATGCTGGAAATTGAGGTGCATGTCTGCGTAAATATTGATATGCTCGTAGGAATGATTAATACGCATGCTAATTGCGTAAATATGCATGCTAATGGTTTTGATTATTTACAACAAAATCATATTGAGCAATTTGTTATGTATAATTATTTAAAATATTATACTACGATATTTGAGATTTGTACATATATTTAACAATGGAAATCTTTTGTATGTATGCATTGGTGAATCCAAGTATACACGGTTGTATATCTCTTATGGAAGGGAAACTAGGCATGGAGATACAGCAGGATTTGCTTGGCAACATGAAAGAATCAAGAGTGTAACCACGGTTGTGCTAACTATGTAACGTATACACGTTAATTAAAGTGAATCATGACATATGCTAAATATACATATACTGCTTGGATTATATTTGATAACCATTTGCGTGAATCTGGATGTGAACAAGACTTTGTTACAAAGAGTGTTATGTGAATAATATTTGCACATATATGTCCAGTACACTAAGGCTATCGAATTTGATAGTAAATGGATTTGGTTATATTAATCCCTTAATTATGTGGGAAAATGAGTTGAGCATGTATGTTAAATTACATGGCGTAATTATGGAAATATGCTAATTCCGTGATATTCATGCTTATGAGATTAAATGTCGATATGGAGAGAAATCATATTTGATTCTTTGCATGAAAGATTGGATTAAATTGATAAAAAAAATGCCATGAGTTTAGAATATGTGATCAGACATTATTATTCAATTACATGAAAGCAGTACATATGTTTGGAAATTATGAGACATGTTTAATTTCCGAAGCCCTTGAAATGTTAGAGTATTTGCTTAAATACTTGATCAAATGTAGAAATACCTATTTTGCAAGGTATAATAATTTGGTTGTATGGGCTGGTTAAAGGTTTAAACCATATTTGAACCGAAATCCTTTCTTCAGGCCAAAAAGAATCCTAATTGGCAGCATGCTATGCAGCTAGAGTATGATGCCTTAATAACTAATAAGACTTGGGACTTGGTGCCCAGGTCATGTGCCTCTAATCTTGTTGGTTGTAAGTGGATTTTCAGGATCAAGAAGAAACCTGATGGTTCAGTTGAGCGCTACAAAGCTCGCCTTGTTGCAAAAGTCTTTAATCAGGAAGAGGGGATTGACTACTTCGACACATTCAGCCCTGCCATCAAACCCACTGCCATTCGGGTGGTCATCGGTTTGGCTGTTACTCAAAATTGGCCTCTTCGCCAGGTTGACATCAACAATGCCTTCCTCAATGGTGATCTGTCTGAAACTGTATTCATGGAGCAACCACCTGGTTTTGTCTCACCACAGCAGCCCTCTTATGTTTGCCGTCTTCGGAAAGCTCTTTATGGTCTCAAACAGGCACCGCGAGCATGGTTTCAGAAGCTCAACCAGGCCCTTCTACGGTACGGCTTCAAACCATGTGTTTCAGACACCTCCCTCTTCATCAAATATCATGGGTCCGATGTCGTCTATGTTCTAGTTTATGTGGATGATCTCATCATCACTGGCTCGAGCTCCAAGTTCATTGATGAGTTTGTTGGCCATCTCCACTCGGTTTTTTCTTTGAAGGACTTGGGTGCTCTGAATTTTTTCCTTGGGATTGAAGTTCTTCGCAACTCTTCAGGTATACTTTTATCTCAACGGAAATACATTCTTGATCTTCTTGACAAGAGCAAAATGGTTGGTGCAAAACCAATTGCCTCTCCGGCCATTCCGGGCTCGCTCCTCGTCATTAGTGGTGATCCTTTCCCAGATGTCCGTCTCTATCGCAGCATTGTAGGAGCTCTACAGTATGTCACCATTACCCGGCCTGAGCTTGCGTATTCAGTCAACCGGGTTTGTCAGTTCATGCCTCAACCTTCAGAGATTCACTGGGCCGCTGTGAAACGCATACTACGGTATCTCAAAGGCACCATTGATGACGGCTTACTCTTTCGGCCATCTCGGGATGATCGCCCTGTATGTTTTACAGATGCCGGTTGGGCCTCAGATCCTGATGATTGCCGCTCTCAACATGGCTTTGCCATTTACCTTGGTGGTAATCTCATCAGCTGGTCCTCCCGTAAACAACAGGTTGTAGCCCGCTCCAGCACTGAAGCTGAGTACCGGGGGATCACATTTGCCTCAGCGGAGCTCATCTGGCTTCAACAGCTTCTAGCCGAAATGGCGGCCCCTGTCTCCCAGGCTCCTATCCTCCTCTGTGATAATCTCAGTGCTACGTATCTTACTGCCAATCCGGTCTTTCATCAGCGGTCTAAACACATCAAGATTGATTTTCACTTTGTTTGAGAACAAGTCAAAGCTGAGGAACTTGTTCGACATGTGAGCTCTGTTGATCAGATTGCTGACATCTTCACCAAAGCTTTGGGTTCTTCTCGCTTTGATAACCTGAAGTCCAAGCTTCTCGTTCGTACCCGATCGTGAGCTTGCGGGAGGGTATTGAAGACTTAAAACACTATTCCTGGTTCATTGTACCTAGTTTATAGAAATAGTTTACTTTCCCTAATGAGTGGGATTTCTTACGTGTAAATCTTATCATTAGAACTAGTACTTGTAGTATGAATAGATACGTACAGAGATGAATAAAATAAACCATTCACATCATATCTTTTACACTTTGTTTATGATTCCCCTATCAATTTTACTTAGGATTCTTTCCTTGTCTGATCTCCTGTTACACCAAGTAAAGTTTTGCCCCACTATTTTCATCTCCCTCAGGTCTAAATCTTCCACCAAAATTTGAAAATCTTCTAGCTCTTTTTCATCTATATGTTGTCCCCTATTCTGTCAGTTGGCTTTGAAGGAGAATCAAAATCTCCTATAATTAACCAGGCTTTCCCCCTGTCTCCTTTCTTTCTTAAGGCATCCCACATTCCTATCCTATCTTTCTGTGTGTTACAGCCATAAACTGCTGTAATATAGATCAGCTGCCCAGATTTTTTTAATCTGACAATTAACATCTAGCCATTAATTCCCTCTTTCCAGCGCATCAACTTCATATTTATCTGTTTTCCATAATAACCATATTCTGCCTCCCATTCATGTTTCTCCATTTGTTAACATACTCCAGTTTAACCCAATACTTCTCATCATTTCTTTTTCTTTTTTGAATTTAGTTTCCAGCAAACTCAGAAGACCAAATTCATTCTGCAAGCAAAACTTCCTTATCAGACTGTGTTTGCTGATTTTATTAAGCCCCCTTATGTTCCAGAAAGTTCAACTATCTTCCAACAGGTGGTTTTTCTTCCAGCTTTTGTTTCCAAGCCCTAACCTGCAACTTTTGAGCACTGTTATCCCTTTCCTGCTTGCCAGTATTCTCCTTCTCCTGTTTAGCCACATCATTTTTCTCTTTGTCCTGTTCAGTAACCATTTTCCCCGTAGTTTTCACTGGGATGTAAACTTTCCCCATTCTCTTTCTATCATCAATGATTTTCCCCTGATCCCTTTCTTCTTCCTTTCTCCTGCATTCCCCTCCTGTATGGCCTAACTGATTACAACTACCACATTTGACAGGTCTCCATTCATACACCACATTCTGACTTACAATTACTCTATTTTCATTCAGGTACATCACTTTATCTGGCACAGATTCAGAGATTTTCATTTCAACTTTGATTCTGGAATAATTCAATCTTTCTTTATCCAATGTTTCTTTATATAGGCACATCGGCTTCCCCAGGGACTGCCAATTTTACTTATTATCTTAGAATGCCAATAAAACATGGGGAGAGTAGGCAATTGAATCCATAAATGCACCATATCAAGTTCATTAAAATTCAAGTCAGGAGACCAAGGCTTCATGATAACTGGTTTACCATCAGAATGCAGATTAATCATTTCAAGTGTTTCATCTTTGTTCAAAGAAGTTTTAAATTGAACCAGAAAAATGCCCTTTCCGATCAGGATTTTGACTTTTCTTTTCCTTTTTCAAACCGGATTCCTTTTTTTTTCCAGCCACAATTCATTTTTTTCCTTTTTTTTGGTACTATAAAACTCACAAACAGAATGTTATTCCCCAAGAAAAATTTCGGTCACAATTACCAAAATTTTTGGAAATTGCAAATCTGCCCCCAAACTTTTGAAAATTGCTAATCTGCCGATTTTGAAGCATACCTTTTGTTTTTTATTTTCGAAAAGTTTTGGAACAAGAATTGCCTATACAAAACTTGGAATAAGAAAACTACGACAACTTCCTCTTGATTCCAATGAACTTCGAGGTATTCAAGATCATAAGGATCAAGAATATGACACTATATATATGGAAAACGACATGAGACTCTTTTTTTTAATAAGGTGTAATCAAGAATCAAAGAACAATTCTAGATCACGGAATCAAAGAACGATAAAGAAAACAAATAGGATTATGAGCATGCAATAATTTTCAGAAGAGTTGATGAAAATATCACAAGCACATAAACTGTTTAAGCTACTTAAAACTACGAAATTGACCGGGAGGTGAAGGCGGATAATACTTGTTAACGCTCAGACCCTTCGACGTCCTCCTGACTTGATTGATGAAGGTGAAGGCGGATAGTAATACCGAAGTATTCTAACTCTCGGACCCTTCGACGTTCTTCGACTCTAGATTCAATCCTCCTGGTAAGAAATATCAAACAAACACAGTTAAAACACGACATGAAAGACTATATATATATATATAAATTTGAAAATAAATTAATGCAAAACTCGAAGCCCCTTTTTTTGTTTTTTTTCGGCCTCAGTAGATCTTTTGCTTTGCTCTAATACCAACTGATATGAATCCCTTTGCGAAGAATCTGGAATGCAAAATTATGATCTTTGACAAAACAAGGGAACTCGCAAACCCTTAAATGTCCTCCTGACTCAATTGATGAAGGTGAAGGCGGATAGTAATACCGAATTATTCTAACTCTCGGACCCTTCGACGTCCTTCGACTCTAGATTCAATCCTCCTGGTAAGAAAGATCAAACAAACACAGTTAAAACACGACACGAAAGAGTATATATATATAAAAATTCGAAAATAAACTAATGCAAACTCGAAACCCCTTTTTTTGTTTTTTTTTCGACCTCAGTAGATCTTTTGCTTTGCTTTGATACCAACTGATATGAATCTCCTTGCGAAGACTCACGATTTGCGGAATTAATATCTTTTATCTAGTGAAGGGATCTGCAAACCCACACTATCTCGTACGAAATTCAAGAGTCTAGCCCTCGGGGTACGCCTAACTTCGACTTGCTCTCTAACTAGCCCTCACGATAAGATTACAAGGTTTATTGGTACTTAACTAGCCCTCGGGGTTAAGCAATAATGAAATAGCTCGCAAACAAAGAGTATGAACTCAAAAGGTTGTATATTTGGTTGATAAAAGTTGTAAGGTAAAAATAATGTTGAAAACCACCCATATTTATACTACACAGGTATGGTCTTCAACAAATACAAATAAGAAACTGAAAATGATTATGGCAGCTTTAAAAAGCTAAAACCATATTTGACTAGACTACCTAAAATAAATGACTATATTCTTCAAGATAAATCTTGAATGAATATTGCCTTATCTAATCTTACTAAATCTAATTCTAATCAAATCAGAACTGAATATTCTAAATACTAAAATAAATGCATGACCGAAACATTAATTCTTCTAAGGCCAACATGGCTGAATTAATGGGCCTTATTCTAAAATAAAATAAATGATCACACTATCTCATTAAAAAACCGAGTGAAAAAAAAGTATAGTGTTATCTTCTAAAAATCCTAATAAATAAATATAAATAAATAAACCTAATTCGTATCGTATCTATTATCCATACCAGCTCCAATTTTCTTTTCTAGATTCTGGCAAAGTAGCTCTCCATAACCCAGAATGGTTGATTACTCCCCATTACTTTACATACCACAACAGCATCCCATTGTTTAGCACTCTCCTCTACTTCTTCAATTGTTATCTCACCTATTTCCATACCTTCAATTACTACAGGCTAATAGTACCGGACTTCATTTTTTTTCCTCAAACAACGAGCTCCATTGTTTTCTTCTTCTACTTCCTCCATTCTTTCTCCCCATGATGATCTACTACTTTCTCCTTCTTTCAATTTTGGCTTTGAATCACCATCCTCTTCCGTTAACACTAGTTTGCTGATGGGAGTTTTGATACCCATCTCTGCCAGCATTTCATCCTCACTCATTCCTTGCACTCCCTGTACCTTTCACTTCCCATTTGTAGACCACTCTTCAATCCCTCTCCGATTCCATTCCCCAATTTGTCATCTCCTGACCTCTCTACTGCTATTTCCTTCTTTAGCCTTGACTGTGCCTTCTTCGTTCCTTTTTTCCCACCCGATCTAGCCATTGCGGCGTAGCTGAGCTCACCCGATCAACATTGGAATTATTTTTGAAGAACACATAGTGTAGGTGTAAATCGCCAAAAGTTAGAGAGAAGCCCTTTATATTTGTATTTTTTTTCTAATTATTTACATCAAAGTCTTGGAAATATTAAGGGTTGTGATGATTTCAATGATATATATATATATATATATGTATATGTATGTATATGTATGTATATGTATGTATATGTATGTATATGTATGTATATGTATATATGTATATGTATGTATATATATGTATATGTATGTATATATATATGTATATGTATATATATATATATACGAAAATAATTCAATAATCTACAAATATACCAAATCTAACCAGGGAAGAAATAAAATAATCTAACCAGGAAAAGATAAACTTTAGAAGATAGTAAAAATACAACAAGTGAATAGTAAATAGTAATAGGCTAGGCTTACAATGGATGATGTACAGTGGATGATGAAGGATGGATGGCTTGTACAGGGAGTTGGAGTTCAAGATTGAACGTTGAACTCATATGGAGGAGATTTTTTAAAAATAAGAAGGTGCGATAATTCAAGCGTATCTACAACTGATTTAACTCTCCCCTATATATAGAAGAAATAAGTGCTAATCTATTACATTGTGGAATCCGGATTTGAGATCCATAGTGGCCTTCTTTAATGCTGTTTGAGATGATGGGGTGTGGGGTCCCCCATTATTTCTTGTCTGGCTGCTTTGTTGAATTTAATGGCATATCATGGAGTTTGGGACCCTCAAATATGCTATTTTTTTTGAAGAAGTGGCGTGTGGATCTCACCATGATGAGTTGTCGATTGATTGCATTCTTGCGTCATTGCATACCTCATTCATAGATCGAATGGGTCTTGGCTGAACTGGTCGATATCTGGAATAGGTTCGGATTTGACTGTCTTGGCTTCTTGGCTTTTGAGCTGTCTGTAGATGGCTACAATTTTCTAAAAATCTTCACTCTGCTCAATGGCTTCCAGACTGCCGGATGCTTAAATCTGAGGACTGATAATTGATGCTAGCAATGAAATAGGATTTACTGGGTGTTGAATCTGTTTTTGTCTTTTGGCACTGTTATAATCTTTGAATATAATTTTGAGTTTTTCACCAGTTTGCAAATAATGAGACACTGCAGTGGGAGAGGAAAACCCAGACTTATAAGTGTTCCACCACTTAATTTTGAATTGACGAATTAATGAACAAGGCAGAGTTGGATAGAATGGTTTGATCTGAAAGCTCCACGCAAAAATCCACGGAACTCGGAAAAGAGAATGAAAGAGAATATGTTGCTCGAAAGGCTTATTGGGACTGAGCTTTTTGAATGTTTGAAAACCTTCCAAGACCAAAGGTGGTAAGATATCAGGTGATGGTCCGATGTGCAACCACCAATGGTAAAACCACATTGGAATATCACCAGTAAAACTTTGATGAAAATTAATGAACCAAGAGTGGTCAAAGGACCTGATATAGAGAACTCGATACTAGGCATTCATGTAATCTGTATAATTAAATCCTGGAGCAGAATATGGGATTGAAAATTTGGTGATAGAATGGATATTTTGAAACTGGCTGGATCTAAGGATCTGCTTAGTGTATAATTTTGAATAATCTATTCGATTGGAATCATTTTTGTTTTTAATATGTTGGATATCTATGGATTGGGTATTCACAAGGATGAGTTCATAATAATAAGTTTGAGTTTTTTGTATATCGTCGGTCAACCAAGGGCAGGTAGGCCTGAATATATTATTGACAAAATATTTTAGTTGTGGAATATATGGTTCTGTTTGGAAATGTGTAATCAGTAAGTGTTCATGATTAGGCTTATCAGAATAGGATGAATTTGGGTTTGATTTTATAGGAATAGTCTGTAGGGTAGGAATTGGAGGAGTTGAAGAAGTTGAAGGATGTGGAGTAACTGGTCTGGGTGGAGTAGCCATAATATAATTAGATGTAATAAGTGAGGGTTGAGTTAATTTGGCATGTGGAGTTCTGGCTATAGTAACATAGGTGAGTGGAGGAAAGTCTTGATTGGGTACCAAAGGAGTTAGGGGTTTTGGAGTAATGTAATCTTTTGCTGTTCTTGAACTTGAAGAGCTGACATTTGAATGATTACTCATTATTTCCTGTTAGGAATTCACGAGTAAGAAAATCTGGAAGAGAGTTATCCTTCCCTTTAATAAACTGAATATCGAAATAAAAAACAGATAAGATAGCTTGCCATCTAGCAAAAATCTGTTTAGAAACTAAAATTTTAACATCTTTTTGTCAAATTTCTTTAGCTGATTTGCAATCGAATTTTAATAAAAACGTTTTGTTATACAAATCATCTTGAAACTTTGAAATGCATAAGACAATAGATAAAACCTCTTTTTAACTGTTGAGTAGTTAGCTTGTGCATGTGACCATATACCTGAATGATATATAACTATTGATTCTTTTCCTAAGTATAATTGTTTTAATATTCCACCGTATCCTAATTTTAATGCATCTGTTTCAATAATCATAGATGCAGATGGATGTGGAATGCCTAAACAGGGTAGGGACTTAGCTTTTAATTTTATCTCTTTTACAACTTGAGTATGTTTGGGGGTCCATGGTGATGGATTATTCTTTAGTCTGTCGTATAGGAGTTTACATTCTATTCTAATTTTTGGGAAGAAATCTGAGATGTAATTTAAACATCCTAAAAATCTTTGTAATTGAGTCTTATCTTTGATTTCATCTAGGAATTTGTCAGCAAATTCTATCGCTCTTTGTATTGGAGTGATTGTCCCTAAATGGATATGATATCCTAGAAATCTTATATTCGTTTGAAATAACTTCATTTTTTCTTCTGATATTACTAATCCATTTTTCTTAACGATATGGAGTAATATATTTAAATGTTTAATATGACTATCTATGGTATCAAAATAGACCAATATGTCATCAATATATACTATCACAAATGTGGAGTAGGGTTTAAATATGTCATTCATAATTTTTTGAAATTCGGATGGCACATTTTATAATCCAAAGGGCATTACATTCCATTCATATTGTCCGAACGGAACTACCAATGCTATTTTGTATTTGTCTTTTTCGTCTATCTGAATCTGCCAGTATCCTGACTTTAAATCAAATTTTAAAAATATTTTTACATTAACCAATGTATTGATCAAATCTCTTTTTATTAGGAATGGGATATCTAATCCATTTTAAGACTTTGTTTAATGGTTTATAATTGATTACTAGTCTTGGAACTCCTCTTTCTTTTTCAGCTTGTTTGTTCACATAAAATGCGGAACAACTCCATGGAGATTTGCTTTTCCTAATTAGCTTTTTGTCTAAATGACTTTGAATTTCTTGTTTGCATAAATCTATTAATTCTGCATTCATTTGGATTGGTCTAGCTTTAGTAGGTATATTTTGTTTTTTGAAGTCAGAATCATATGGTAATGAGACTATCTGTTCTTTTTCTATCCCAAAAATCATTGGGATGATTTGAACAAACTTGGAGTTGAAATTTATGCTCCAACATTGTTATTTTTTCTTGAACTAATTTAGTACTTAGTTGATTTTCTATTTGTGAATAGCCCAATTCTTCTTTTAGAAATACAATATCCTTTTGTTTGTTGTTTAGTAACCATATATTTTTATATATGGAATTTGTTTGTATTAAATGTAATTCTACCTGACTGGGTGGATTGATAAATTTAAATAATAATGGTCTTCCTAAGATTTTAGTATTGATTCCATCTTGAGTTTTTTTAAATGGAGTGATCTGGTACAAAAATGGATTTCCTAGTACTGCATCATGCGAGGTATTTTCTAATATAAGAAATGATTGTTTAATACAATAATTATTGTTGCATATAACACCATTTGTTATTTTTTATGAATTGTCATTGGAGTACCATTTGCAGCTAATAATTTTTCATTTGTCTTGGTTAAGTATTTGCTTGGGATTACTCCTGCTTGTATGCAAGAGGTATCAGCCCCACTATCTATTAATGCTATAACTTGAATACTAAAATCTTTTACTCCTATAGTAACTAAAGAGTACCATTTCTCCATATTAATTTTATTAATAGTATTGAAGAATTGTTGGTCTGAGAGGATTTTTAGGTTTATATCTATATGTAACTTATCATGAGGCCAATCTTTACCTTTATTGAGCCCTATGGCTGTAATTCTAATTCTAGATCTTTTTCTTTTAATAATTTTAATTCTTGTTTAATTGAAATAATTTCTTTTTTAAATTATTGATTTCTCTTTTCAAATCATCAGGTCTTATTAGACTCTATTCGATTGCCGAATATTTTTTAATTGTCTGTGATAGGCTAAAAGCTTCATCTATTCTTGGTTTATCGTCTTCCTGGATTAATTCTTTTACCGTTTTGTGATATATTGAATGTAAACCTTTGCTTCCCAGTTGTTGGGCCTTATATTACTTCGTTGGCTTGTGTGTGTGAGCCATGCTCTCTCGGGTGTGTATATTCCGCTGCATACCCGACCACGTCCCAAACGGGCCCGGTCTGCTGCGAGCAACCAGGTGGTGCGTCGATGCACGTGGGGTCAAGGCGGTAGTCGTGGTAAGGTGGACCGCGGCTAGGCCGCACAGTTCGGCACCCTCAAGAGCTAACGGAACTACGTGCGAAAACGTGCGAAAAAACACACTAACAGTACATTTTCCACTATTCCTCTTCCTTCTTCCCCTTTCTGCCTAACGGCTTTTTGATCGTGATACTATCTTCTTCTCTGAGTTTTCCTCCACCTCATCCATGGCGGCTCCTCCGCCTGGCCGTGGAGGACAAGCGCCGGCCAAATCTTTTTTACAAGCTTTAAACAACCGATCACCTCCACTATCAGTCTCACTCCCATCTAATCCCGAGATAATTCCTAAAACCAACTACAAAGGTGAAATCTCATGCTTGGTCACTCGGAAGGAGGCAGAGACTCTGGCCTCTCACTACCACAACGCTCTGGTGGGAAAATTCGCGCGTGGGAAGCCTTCCATGGTTGCTCTCAACGACGCTTTCAATTCAGTCGGATTTAAAGGTAAATTCCAACTGGGTTCCATAGACTATCGACACATTCTGATACGCTTCCAGGACAAGGAAGATTACCAGCGTCTTTGGATTAAAGGTCAGTGGAATTTTAATAATGCCCAAATGAAAGTTCTAAAATGGACAACTGATTTTTCTCCTGAAATTGAGTCGTCCATAGTTCCGGTTTAGGTTACAATACATCACGTTCCAGTTTTTTTCTATAACCTTGCTATGCTAGAATCCATGGGTAATCAGATTGGGAATTTTATTAAGTTGGATTCTGCTACTGCTGGCTTAACTAGACCATCCGCAGTGAAGATGTGTGTAGAAATAGATTTGAAAAAAAGACAACCAACTTATATTAGAGTGGGCATTGAGGAAGATGGCTTTGAATATAATGTATCTAAACTGCATCTTCAGTTTGATGATCTTCCTTTATACTGTCATCACTGTAAGGTTATTGGTCATGATGATAATCTATGCATCTACTTACATCCGGAACTGAAAAAACCAAGGATGAATAAAATGGATAACATTAATACCCTTGGAAAGGAGCACAAAAAGCCAATAGATGTTCAGGATCAGGAGACTGTTAATCAGTTTCATGATAAAATTAACAAAGCTGGAGGGTCTGGTCTCTCAGTAACTGACAAGGTTAATTCTGTGTCAACTCAAAACCTTAGATATGTACCTAAACAGAAGGTAGGAAAGGATAACATCAATAACCAAAACCAGTCTGATGTTTTTAGCCTAGCTCAGGATAAATCTCCTACTCATGTTACTGAGCAAGCAGACCCTGTCATTCCTAGTTATGATACTGGGAAAGATATCCCTTGGAATTCTGAGAAGGTTAGTGTCTCTGAGAAAGCCCCTGGAACTGAATGTACTTTGCAGAATCCGGATCTAACTTCAAACCTAAATACCTCAGATGTAGTACATGTTCATTCTGTTTCCATGGATAACCCTATTACTTCTCATGTACTTCATGATCCTGTACTTCAATCTCCTATTCCTCTGCACAAACTATCTCTATCTGCTCCTCCCCAACTCCACAAGAAGGTAGGCCTCGCAAAAGATGACATCTCAGGTATAAGAAGTAAGTCTTCCTCTCCTTTTAACCCAATTGCAGCAGCAAAAAATTTCATTTTTCCTCAGCACAAGCATAGGCAAAACAGATTTCAAGCTCTGGAGTGTGAGGAAATGCCAACCCAAGTGGCTTCCCCTGTGGTCACCACACACTCAGCATCTGCTGAATATGGAGATGGTTCTGGGGAGTCTTTGGACATTCAGGTTATTTCTTCAAATTCTCCATCTGGTTCTTCCAAACTGAAAAAGGATAAACAGAAAAAGCTAGCTTCTAATCATAGGAATGAGACCTATTTAACACAGTTAAATACTATCATGACTAGATCAAAAAGCTCTAACAATGTTTCCCTATGAGTAATACAACAATTCAGATAAAGTTCTTGGTGTGGAACATTAGGGGAATGGATACTTCTATGTTAAGACTCAAAAATCTGATTAATAGGCACAGATTTGATCTAATCTGCTTGATAGAGCCAAAACATGATAACTCTCAATGTGAAGGTTACAGGCATGCTTTACATTTTGATAATTGTATGTATGCTAGTAGTGGTCAAATTTGGCTCTTTTGGAATTCCAACATTTCTTTGTCATTAAAGTGTGATAACCTGCAGTTTCTTGCTGTCAATGTGATAAGTTTAACTCTCAATAAGAGCATGGATGCTTTTTTTGTTTATGGCCTAAGGACCAGAAATGGTAGAAAGTCTCTGTGGTCAGATTTAAAATCACTGAATCTGTCTGACTCCATTTTTATTGGAGATTTTAATGCCATAACATCAATAAATGAATATAAAGGTCCTGCTACTCCTAAACTAGGTAGTATGAAGGATTTTAATGAGTTTATTAGTGTTATGGAATTAGAAGAAATCAATTCTGTTGGGAATTTGTTTACATGGAGTAATAACAGGCTTAGGTCCCCTACTACTCAAAGACTGGATAGGGGATTATGTAATTCCTCCTGGTCTTCTAATTTTCCTTCCTCATCAGTACACATTCTGAATAGAATCTCATCTGACCATAGTCCCATGTTGCTTACTATTGGTAGTGATGTCCCCTCTTCTCCTAGACCATTCAGGTTCATTAATACATGGTATAAAAGGAGAGAATTCACTCAGGTTATCAAAGATAATTGGGAAATGCCTATGAATAACTCTGGTATGTTGAGATTTTTTCTTAAGCTGATCAGATTAAAAAAGGAGCTCAAGATATGGAACAGAGAAAAATTTGGTAACATCACTGATAATGTTACGAAGGCAGAAAATGATCTCCTAGCTCATGAACAGAACTATGACCAGGTTAATTCTGATATGAACTTACTGAAACTGAAAGAAGCCAGAGCTAAATTAGTTAGATCACTTGTAGAGCAGAAAAGTTTTTGGAAACATAAGGCAAAGGTCAAATGGCTTAAAGAGGGGGATAATAACACAAGCTTTTTCCATAAATCTGTTAGTGAAAGAAACTGTAGACTAAAGATTACAAAAATCAAAAATAGTAATGGCCTATGGGTTGATACTGCTCAGGAAATTGAAAATGAGGCCATTAACTATTATAATAATCTTTTAACTGAGGACAGTTCTTCAGATTTTAATCTCTACACATCACACTTCCTCAGCCAAATTCCTAAACTGATTACTCAGGAGGATAATGATGATTTAGTGAAACCAGCCTCTCTTAATGAACTCAGAGACATTGTGCTTAATTTAAATAAGCTTAGTAGTCCGGGCCCTGATGGTTTTACTGCCAAATTTTATTTGCATTCTTGGGATATTATTGCAGATGATTTATTGGCTGCTGTAAATGATTTTCTATCTGCTTCAACTATTCCCAAAGGTATAAGCAGCACCTGGATCAGTATTATCCCCAAAAAATTAACTCCTACATCATTTGATGATTATAGACCTATTAGCCTTTCAAATGTTATAAACAAAATCTTTTCAAAGGTACTGATGGGAAGGCTTAAGTCTATAATGCCTAAAATTATTTCACCACATCAAACTGCCTTTCTTAAAGGAAGAGACATTTCTGATAATGTCATCTACCTACAAGAAATGGTAAGATTTTTAAACAAAAAGAAGAGAGATCCCAATTGCATTGTTAAACTTGATCTTCAGAAAGCTTTTGATAGGGTTAAATGGTCTTTCCTATACTCAATTCTTGCTAGATTTGGTTTTTCTGCTCGATTCATTTTTATCATTATGAAGAACTTATCTCAGGCATGGTTGTCAATCCTCATAAATGGTAAGCCGGTTGGTTTCTTTCAAGCCTCTAGGGGAATTAAACAGGGTGACCCCCTTTCCCCTTTTCTCTTTAATATATTTTCTGAATCCTTCACAAGGAGTTTAGCTTACATTTTCCTAAATGGTAAGCTATCATATTATCATCTTCCAGGTAACACTTTCCCAGTTTCTCATTTATCTTATGCTGATGATACTGTTATTTTTCTAACTGCAAATAACCAATCATTGATCAGATTTAAAGCTTTTCTTACCAAGTTTGAGGAGGTCAGTGGACAAAGGATTAATTACTCTAAGAGTGACATCTTTTTAGGAAAGCATGTTTCAGTACACAGAATCAGTAACATCAAAAGGGTGTTGGGTATGAAAATAGGCAGATTCCCCTTTACATACTTAGGGGTTCCAATTTTTACAGGGGCACCCAAAAAAATCTATTTCCAACCTATAATTGAACAGATTGAAAACAAAATAGGGGGTTGGAAGAACAGATGGCTTTCTATGGGGGGTAGGATCATCTTAATCCAGTCATGTATATACTCCATTCCACAACATATTTGGTCAGTTTTAAAACCTACAAATGAGGTTATCCTCACCATTGAGAAAAAACTTAGTAGGTTTTTCTGGGGTACAACTGATCAAGGATCAAAAAGAACATGGAGAAAGTGGGATTTACTGTGTTATCCCATTGATCAAAATGGACTTGGGTTTAGATCTATTCATACAATCCTACAGACATGTTCTGCTAGGTTGTGGTGGAAATTCCAAAAGGGAGAATTACTTTGGTCCTCCCTTCTGGCATCTCTACCTTCATCCTACAGGACCTCTCAAAATTGGAGGAGAATTTGTGAAATTAATAGTTGGGCAGAAGCTAATTCTAGGGTTATAGTAGGAAACGGAGCCTGTAATTTTTGGACTTCAAATTGGTTAGGTATAGGATCGGTTGAGGATTGGTGTAACTCTATTACTGTAAATATCCCTCAATCAAGCACTGTTTCTGACTTCATCACACATAAAGCTTCTTGGTTTCAAGAAATTGCTCCTTTTCTCCCTTCTCATGCTGCCACTTTATTGCAGGAAGCAACCCTATCTCCGCATAGAAAGGATAGACTCATTTGGAAACCAGGTACAACCGGGGATTTCTCCTTTAAAGCTACTTATACATTGCTAAGACATCAAAGAGGTAATATCCAATCTGCTCAGTACCTGTGGAATACTAGAATTGAGAAAAAAGTTTCAATTTTTATGTGGAAAATGATGAATTCCTTGCTCCCTTTTGATAATGTGCTACGCAAACTGAGATTCTCTTTGGCTTCAAGATGCTGTATGTGTAATAATCATGAGGACTCTTTAGACCATTTCTTCAACTCCTGCACATTTTCAATACAAATTTGGGAAACTGTTCATTCATTCATGGGGATTACTGCTGCTGCTTACTCCACTATTTGGGAGAGACTCTCTTGCTATCTAACTATCTCGGGTACAAGTGCCCTTCATAATGATATCATAAAATCTGCAGCTATTATAACTTGTTGGCAATTGTGGAAAATGAGAAATAGAATCATTTTTGATTCAGCTTTGCCTAGGACAGGTGTGGTGATAGCAAGCATTAAAGAACAAATCTTCTACATGTTCACTGCTAAACCTGCTTTCATTAGATCAAATTTTGACACAGACATTGCAAAGCACTCTTTTCTGCCACTGATCAAGTCCCCTCCTAAACCGAAAATCTTTAAAATTGCTTGGTCTAGGCCTAACTGGGGATATAAATTAAATGTTGATGCTGCTTGGAATTCCCATCTGAATTTGACTGGAGTTAGCATGATCCTAAGAGATAGTAGGGGTAATTTTATTATTGCTCATACTCAAATTTCAAATGCTAAATCTTCTCAAGAGGCTGAAATGAGGGCAATACAGTTTGCCATATCAAAAATTGATGGTTTCATGGTAAATGTTTGCATAGAATCAGATTGTAAGAATGCGGTGTTGTCAGTATCAGATCCGTTGCTTGCCCCTTGGCAATTGTTCCAACTTGCGGATGACATTAAACAATCTTTGAGTCAATTCAAACTTACTCATGTTTTGAGGCAAGCGAATCTTGCAGCTGATGCACTAGCAAAGAAATGCCTTAAAGATGGGACAAGTGAATCCTTTCTCTCCTTTCATATGTTACCTAATCATATTCAGGGCCTCATTAGACTTGATCAGTTAGGGACTCCCTCCTTAAGAATTTCACATGGTATGGATGCTACTGATTAAATGTTTTTCACCGTTTGTAGGTACAAGGAGGCAGTTTGTTTTTACTACGACCACAACGATGCACAACCTCAGTTCTTCTCAGTTCTTACTCAGTTCTTCTCGTTGCTGGTTTGCTTGATGCACAACCTCGCTGATTTGCACAACTTCCACACCATTGCTGACTTGCTTCATGCATAACTGATGCGTGCTGTTTTGCTTGACTCACAACATGGTGAATTCCGTATGAATTCAGAAATGTGCAATTATTTTGCTGGAAACATTGCTGGTGCTGGTTTTCTTCTTCAGTGCTAATTTTCTTTTGGGCTTCATGCACAACAGTGATCATTTGTTTCTTAGATTCAGTTTGAAGCCTCTATTAGATGCTTCATGACTACTCTAGGTTATAGTGATGTCTTTTCAATGTTTATCTTGATAGGGGATAAGATTCTTAGTTTTGGATGGGGTGATTTTGACTGACCAGTGTTTCGTCATTACGATCCACTAATAAGTTCGATGACCTCCATTCTCAACTAAGAGTTTTAATATTCCCCTCAAAATTAGATATATCTTCTTATTCATTTTGGAAGCAACAAATGTTGCCTCAATGAGCCTATGGATCATAAATGTACATATAGACTAAGCCAATGGCTTCTCCCTGTATTTAACTTTCAGTTTTTCTGTTATTTTAAGGCTTGGGAAGGCCAAATATAATTTCCCCCATCTATGGATGGTTTAATTAAAAAAAAAAATCTAGATAAATATTCTTCTCTATCCTCCGAATTGCCTATTTTATCAATCATGTCTAATAATACTTGTTTTTTTATCTTTCGAACTATTAAGCCTATTAATTGTTGGGATTTTGCATTGGCATACATCTGAATTTATGGAACTATCTGAGCTGGATTCAGAATGTGAATGTTCACTATCAGAATTGTCTAGTAATACTGCTAATAATTTATCTTTTAATTCTTTTTCTTCTGAAAACAAGGAATTAATTTTTCTTTCGGTTTTGCAGTGTGATGCTGTATGACCAAATCTTTTACATTTAAAACATTGAATATTTTTGTATTTATTATTACCTTTTTTATAGAAATTCTTGGTTTTATGAAAATCTCTGTTTGTAGAGGATGATTTATAATATTTGGAGTTCCTATGTCGGTTATATTTTTAAATTTTTTCCTTCGAAATAGATCGATGTTGTTTTGATGGTGGTTTAATTCCTATAATGCCAAATTGTTGGCAAAAAGATCTCATTTCTTTCTTCTCTGATCCATATTTACGTTGGATTTTTAAATCTTGACATAAAGTTAAGGCTTCGTTTTTAAGAAAGGCAAATATTTGTCCAAAAGTTAAATTATTGTAATCGATTTTGTCTGTTCCTAATACTTTTTGGAGATTAGTAATTATCCTTTTTGAAAATAGACTGGGTAATCCTGTAATGAATTTTTCTTTCCAAAACGGTAAGTTTGAGTCTGTATGTCTTAGCACTTGGGTTAAAAGTATATCTTTATACCATTTGATATCTGTTAATGAGGAACATCTTAAATTAATTAAGCATATTTTATAACTATTTAAATCTTCCTCTGTATTTCCTACAAAAATACATTAATATGACATAATTAGAAATGTGGATCCATCTTGTACCATGCCATATTCCACATTCTCTCCTTCTCATTGGGCTTCTTTGGATTCATGGTTTACAATGTTTTGCTTATCTTCTAAAGTAAGATGATTATCCCACCAACCTTTTAATTGTCATGTAAATCCAATGACTAATAAGATTACAATATTTGGTTCACTTATATTAATTTTTGCCTTATATGCCATTCTAGCCATACCCATCTCTTGTAGTGTAGTCATAACTTGATATTCTGATAGTCCATCTATATTCCATTGATAAATTGATGATCCATCATAACTGTTAAATGAGGGCCTTGGTTCCTCATATTGTATGTCAGGTGGTGTGGGTCTTGGATAATAATTTTTTGTATTATTGTTTCCACTTTAATTTATTCAACTGAAATTGTGGTTGATCATGACTTTGTGTAGGGTATTCATAAAATTGTCTTTCTACTTCATCTATTTGATGGCCTAAGTGGTCATCTGATTCTTCATCAGATGTGGAATGGGACGAACTGGAGCTTGACGAACCTAGGTCGTGTGGATTTGTTTGAGATATAACTCCAATCTGTTTAGAAGTGCTAGGAATATTTTGTCTAGAATTGTTTTGTCGAATTAACGAAACTAAGTTTTCCATATTGCTAGGGAATGAAGATACTTGGAAATGTGGTGTCGAAATCTTATGTGGAAATCTTTCTAATTTATTATCTAATTTAGTAGATATTAGATCTACTTGATTGGCTATAGTATGTAATATTTGGTTTGAGTAATTATTTTGTTGATAAACTTTTTTAATATCTCCCAAATTTACTGTGTCAGTTTCTGCTTTCCCTGATCCTAATTTGAATGGGGATGCTACTATTGGTTTTCCTTCGACAATAAGTTCTACTTCTTGTAAAGGTGGATGAACATAGCTTATTACCGTAGTATCTTGTAATTTCCATTTTTTATATAGATTAGTTTAAACATTAATAATTGGACATTATCTAATCTATCATAGCTGATTATGTTACCTAGATTATATTTTAACCACATAAAAAATTCCATTCTTCTTATTCCTCTTGCAGTTAATTCTGCATAAAATTCCTGTTTAATATTTTCTCTAATATCTTTGCCCAATTTTTCAAACCATAGTTGATTGTTAGTGTTTTCTATGTTGTAATAGTCTTTATTCAGATATTCCTTATGTATTGAAATTTTTTAATACTGGTCATCATATTTAACTCTGAATTTTGCATTTGACTGTAAGTAGGTGATCCTATTGATGAACTAGAATTGGGCTATTCACAAATAGAAAATCAACTAAGTACTAAATTAGTTCAAGAAAAAATAACAATGTTGGAGCATAAATTTCAACTCCAAGTTTGTACAAATCATCCAAATGAATGTTGGGATAGAAAAAAAAACACATAGTCTCATTACCATATGAGTCTAACTTCAAAGAACAAAATATGCCTACTAAAGCTAGACCAATCCAAATGAATGCAGAATTAATAGAATTATGTAAACAAGAAATTCAAAGTCATTTAGACAAAAAGCTAATTAGGAAAAGAAAATCTCCATGGAGTTGTTCCGGATTTTATGTGAACAAACAAGCTGAAAAAGAAAGAGGAGTTCCAAGACTAGTAATCAATTATAAACCATTAAACAAAGTCTTAAAATGGATTAGATTTCTCATTCCTAATAAAAGCACTACCACGCGAAGACAACTCTTGCACCGGTTGTTTTGGTTCCTAGCACCGGTTTTTGGGTGGCTAAAAAACCAGTGCCTAAGTAAGCAATGTTACATTATCACCGGTTGAAGAAAAACCAGTGCTAAATTTCTTTTATTAGCACCGGTTATATTTTGTACCGGTTTAAGTTACTGGTGCTATAATGTACCATATTAGCACCGGTTTTTTTGTAACCGGTGCTAGAAAAAACCGGTGTAAATTTTGTCATTCTTGCACCGGTTATAACACCGGTGATAAAT
Organism: Rubia yunnanensis; assembly: GCA_037428765.1. Classification (NCBI taxonomy): domain Eukaryota; kingdom Viridiplantae; phylum Streptophyta; class Magnoliopsida; order Gentianales; family Rubiaceae; genus Rubia; species Rubia yunnanensis. Next base: position 39,709,599 of record CM075061.1, on the reverse strand, counting down.
AAAATTTTGTCGCACCGGATTTGTTAGCACCGGTTATGGAACCGGTGTTAAATCTGTATATCTAACACCGGTTTGTAGGTAGCACCAGTTTTTAAACCGGTGACAGAAAAATAAATTGCACCGGTTATAGTTTAGCAACGGTTTGGGAACCGGTGATAAAAAACAATTTTATTGCACCGGTTATATGTTAGCACCGGTAAAAAAAACCGGTGCTAGAGTTGTTTATTTGTTGCACCGGTTAAGTTTTGCACCCGTTTAAAAACCGGTGCAATGAAGTAATATAGCACCGGTTATGATCGCACCTTTTTTTAGTAGTGGTTTTGAAAGCGGTGCTGAAAGTGTTAATTTTACACCGTTTAATATTAGCACCGCTTCTCTAATCGAATGAAACCGATGTTAAAAGCGTGAGTAACTATTGTGGTCACTGTAAGCTGCGGTGTGCTGCAACTTCCAGCGTTCATCTTCTCACAGCCAGTTCCTTTGTTACGCTTGTCTTACGACCAGGTCCTTCCTTTTTTTTTTCAAGCATGGTACCCATTATTTGTTGTGCGTAGTAACAGAATGGTGCACGAAGACAAATTGAACAAATTCTGAGCCACAATGATGCATAGACAAGAAAGTAGGTTGAAGAAAGCATTGAATCCGATGAAGTATAATTTATGACTAGCAAAAGAAGAGCATGACGTGTTTCGTAGTGTCCTAAGATACTGAAACCCCCCTCATTGTCGAATTTGACGACAATAAGAGGAGATGGTCAATTACCTTTCTCGTAACAGATAATACTAACCACTATCCAACGATTTGTGCGAGTCCTTGTATGATATTCAATTGAGCTATGCATTTTGGTAGAGTATTTTTTGCAAAAATACAAACCCATTTCAAAGCAATACTCTGCAGTTCATCGCTTCCCAGTGGAGTGTAATCTTCCGGGAATTGCTGAAACAATGCATTAAATGACATGTTAAGAGAAGGATGTATATGTGAGGATAACAAATACATAGAAGAATTGTAGGAAAGCGTACCGGAATAATGTCAATGTCATGTACGTGCCTAACAATTTTTTCCATGTAATACATGCAATGGTATCTGCACTCCCAAGTACTACTTTGTATCTTGTGCTGATGATGGAAAAGACAATTTGTTGAATCGATTACGAAGATGAAAATGACACTTGAAATATGAAGGTATGAGATGATATGTACACTGATGTTTATGACATCCCAAGTGTAATTGGAAGGGTAGGACCTATTTTGTTTGGAATTGGACCGTCGATATTTTGTTGCAATCCTACAATAGATGGAAACCTATTTTTGTCAACATGAGGAATCTTATTTTCAGAAATTGGGGTTCACACAATATATGATAACATACCGAGTAACAGTAATTATAAATAATTGAGCCAAGAGAGTGCGAAACGTACAAGAATACAATTACGGGAACAACCAATTTTGAAAAACATCGAAGCTGAAGGAAAGAAACAAATGTGTTCCACTTACAAATGAATCATTTTAAGGCATGATCTATTTCGTTTTGAAATTCCCCCAATCATTGAGTCGATGCAATATACTCGATCGATTTCTGGTACGAAGACAAGCAAAACCCAATCGTCCCTACGGGAAAAAGGGAAAAACAAAAGTACTTAAGATATATTCTTAAAATAAAATCACAGCACATGGTTACTTTCGCTTCCATGTGGGCGGGTCTAGCTACTCGGAAAACGAATGGAACTTACTATCAATTGTATGGGAAGATGTACATCCTCGCTTCAGTGTGGCACTTGACAGCCAAAACCTCATCCACAGTCAATTCCACCCTTTGATTTGCCTTCTGAGCCATTGAGTTCGAAGAGGCAGGAATAAACTGGACGTGGCCTCCACATACCACCCCATCGCAGAGGTATCTTGAAAATTAATATGGTTAGTGAAGCAAATATAATGATACTTGTATCTATGAATAATGAAAGCTTGCATTTCTTACAATGCCCATATATTAAGTTGGCACCCACTGATCCACTCCATTTCATCATCTGCATCCAAGCTGTTCATGAACAGTCGTATCTTGTCAGTAAATATAACCGTGTAGACTTCTTCTGATCTGAACACCTTTGCGCTGAAATTGATGCGGAATACTTTATCTGGTCCACATATTTGTGAAGATAGTCGTAAAGCATCTTTAATCTGGTGAACAACAGTATGTATTCTTGGTTTTCCGTGGCTTCCTAATCATTACATTCAGAATCTAATAATGTTAGTTGACAGTATTTGTATGTAATTTAGTAGTAGATGATAATGTAAAGGCTGAAATGAGTTCTCACAAATATGTATTGGGGAGGGAGGATTTGGTTGCCCATTCTCCGGTGATGTAGTTTTTTCTTTTGGTAGTTGCTAATGGGTAAAATGTGATGCGTAGGAGAAAATCAGTCGGAATGAAATAGTATGGGGGTATGTACCTCTCCTTTTACCGATCGAGCGGCCACCTCTCCATGAGGAGTATCTTCCTTAGCCACTGGTGTGTAATTTGTTTGAGGACTTCTAATTTCTCCGACCACCATTTCTTGCGGAGGTGGTTGCTGCTCGTTCTCCTACGTTCGTAGATGAATAACATATCATGTTATTGTATTATCTAGAAAGATATATATGAGCACCGATGAGAAGAGGAATACAATTATCACACCTCGTCATCCTATTGCTCTATGACACTTATCAGCTTCCCCGGTCATAGAATGTTATATCCAATGGCCTGAGTGACAGCCACATAGATATCGGCGCCTGACCCTGAGATGTGGATCATCCAAGGTACATTAGTTCTTCGTGTTAAATCGGCAAAGGTGCCTTTGGTACGAACACAGGTCCTTTTAGATTTACTCACTCCCACTTGATGGGTAAGTCAGTTTCCGCTTCCTTTGGAAAGAATATACCGAATGCAGCTACCTCCCTTTCTCCATGACATATTTAATCCCTACTCCACATTTGTGATAGTATATATTGATGACATATTGGTCTATTCTGATACCATAGATAGTCATATTAAACATTTAAATATATTACTTCATATCATTAAGAAAAATGGATTAGTAATATCATAAGCAAAAACAAAGTTATTTCAAACAAACATAAGATTTCTAGGATATCATATCCATTTAGGGACAATCAGTCCAATACAAAGAGCGATAGAATTTTCTGACAAATTCCCAGATGAAATAAGAGATAAGACTCAATTACTAAGATTTTTAGAATGTTTAAATTACATCTCAGATTTCTTCCCAAAAATTAGAATAGAATGTAAACTCCTATACGATAGACTAAAGAATAATCCATGACCATGGACCCCCAAACATACTCAAGTTGTAAAAGAGATAAAATTAAAAGCCAAGTCCTTACCCTGTTTAAGCATTCCACATCCATCTGCATCTATGATTATTGAAATAGATGCATCAGAATTAGGATACGGTGGAATATTAAAATAATTATACTTAGGAAAAGAATCAATAGTTAGATATCATTCAGGTATATGGTCACATGAACAAGTTAACTACTCAACAGTTAAAAAAGAGGTTTTATCTATTGTCTTATGCATTTCAAAGTTTCAAGATGATTTGTATAAAAAAAGGTTTTATTAAAAATTGATTGCAAATCAGCTAAAGAAATTTGACAAAAAGATGTTAAAAATTTAGTTTCTAAATAGATTTTTGCCAGATGGCAAGCTATCTTATTTGTTTTTGATTTCGATATTCAGTTTATTAAAGGGAAGGATAACTCTCTTCCAGATTTTCTTACTCGTGAATTCCTAACAGGAAAGAATGAGTGATCATTCAAATGTCAGCTCTTCAAGTTCAAGAACAGCAAAAGATTACATTACTCCAAAACCCCTAACTCCTTTGGTACCCAATCAAGACTTTCCTCCACTCACCTATGCTACTATAGCCAAAACTCCACATGCCAAATTAACTCAACCCTCACTTATTACCTCTAATTATATTATGGCTACTTCACCCAGACCAGTTACTCCACATCCTTCAACTTCTTCAACTCCTCCAATTCCTACCCCACAGACTATTCCCCTAAAATCAAACCCAAATTCATCCTATTCCGATAAGCCTAATCATGAATACTTACTGATTACACATTTCCAAACAGAACTAGATATTCTTCAACTAAAATATTTTGTCAATAATATATTCAGGCCTACCTACCCTTGGTTGACCGATGATATACAAAAAACCCAAAATTATTATTATGAACTCATCCTTGTGGATACCCAATCCATAGATATCCAACATATTAAAAACAAAAATGATTCCAATCGAATAGATTATTCAAAATTATACACTAAGCAAATCCTTAGATCCAGCCAGTTTCAAAATATCCATTCTATCACCAAATTTTCAATCCCATATTCTTCTCCAGGATTTAATTATTCAGATTACATGAATGCATGGTATCGAGTTCTCTATATCAGGTCCTTTGACCACTCTTGGTTCATTAATTTTCATCAAAGTTTTACTGGTGATATTCCAATGTGGTTTTACCATTGGTGGTTGCACATCGGACCATCACCTGATATCTTACCACCTTTGGTCTTGGAAGGTTTTCAAACATTCAAAAAGCTCAGTCCCAATAAGCCTTTCGAGCAACATATTCTCTTTCATTCTCTTTTCTGAGTTCCGTGGATTTTTGCGTGGAGCTTTCAGATCAAACCATTCTATCCAACTCTGCCTTGTTCATTAATTCGCCAATTCAAAATTAAGTGGTGGAACACTTATAAGTCTGAGTTTTGCTCTCCCACTGTAGTGTCTCATTATTTGCAAACTGGTGAAAAACTCAAAATTATATTCAAAGATGATAACAGTGCCAAAAGACAAAAACAGATTCAACACCCAGTAAATCCTATTTCATTGCCAGCACCAATTATCAGTCCTCAGAGTCAAGCATCCGACAGTCTGGAAGCCATTGAGAAGAGTGAGGATTTTTAGAAAATTGTAGCCATCTACAGACAGCTCAAAAGCCAAGAAGCTGAGACAGTCAAATCCGAACCTATTCCAGATATTGACCAGTTCAGCCAAGACCCATTCGATCTATGAATGAGGTATGCAATGACGCAAGAATGCAATCAGTTGGCAATTCATCATGGTGAGATCCACACGCCACTTTTTCAAAAAAGTAGCATATTGGAGGTTCCCAAACTCCATGATCTGCCATTAAATTCAACAAAGTAGTCAGACAAGAAATAATGGGGGACCCCACACCCCATTATGTCAAACAACATTAAAGAAGGCCACTACGGATTTCAAATCCAGATTCCACAAAGTAATAGACTAGCACTTATTCTCTTCTATGGGAGTTAGATCAGTTGTAGATATGCTTGAATTATCGCACTTTCTTATTTTTAAAAAACCTCCTCCATCTGAGTTCAACGTTCAATCTTGAACTCCATCTCCTTGTGCAAGCTATCCATCCTTCATCATCCATTGTAAGCCTAGCCTATTACTTATTCAATATCAAGAATTGTTTACTCAATAACTGTTTTGTATTTTTACTATTCCCTATTTTACTATTCCCTATTTTACTGTACATGATTACTATTCATTAATTAATGTTCACTATTCACTAATTACTGGTTACTGTCCACTAATTGCTGTTTACTGTACACTATTGTTGTTTACTATTCACTATTACTATTACTATTCACTATTACTATTCACTATTACTATTTTTCTAATTTACGATTTACTATTCACTTGTTGTATTTTTACTATCTTCTAAATTTTATCTTTTCCTGGTTAGATTATTTTATTTCTTCCTAGGTTAGATATATATATATATATATATATATATATATATATATATGTGTGTGTGTGTGTGTTCAATTAAGGTTTGTGATATGTGATTCGATTATTTTTTAATAATTGGTCATGTGTTGCATTGTAATTGACTTAATTGTAGGATAATGGATCAAGATGAAATCATTGGTAATGATCTTAGAATATCGTCGGTGTACATGCAATTGGTAGAATAATTTATTTCTATAGTGTTTGAAGATGCTTCTAAAAAAGGTGGGGTATAAGAACGATGCCTATGTAAAGACTGTATAAGTGATGCCTATTTAGGGAGGAAGAAGATGCGGCAACATCTCGTAAGGAGGGGGTTTCAAACTACCTACACTCGTTGGGTATGGAATGTGGAAGTAATTAAGGATTCCTCCAAAACTATTGAATTGGGAAACACGAAGGTGGGAGATGAATTTGATAGAAATGTGGAGTTTGATGAAATGGTTGAAGATATTGCAAGGGAGTTCAAAGGTAAACCCGAGTCATTACAGGCACTGACTGATAACAAAGGGGCGCCTTTGTAAAATGGTTCTAAACACTCGATTTTGAGTATGACATTGCAGATAATGAATATGAAGGTGAAATTTGGATGGCCTGATAATTCGATGACCGAGGCTTTCAAGTTGTTTAGGGATTTTCCTCTCGAAGGTAATGTATTGCCCGATAGGTTATATGCCACAAAAAACAAATCTATGCCTAATGAGATTAGAACTGGAAAAAAATTCATGCATGTCCACACGATTGTATGATGTATAGGGAGGAATTAGACAAAGATCAAGAAAATTGTCGGGTTTGCGGCGAGTCTTGGTACATGTTGAAGAGCGGTGGAATTGTTGTAGGTGTGGAAGTTGTGTCTAAATCAAAGAAAAAGACACTGGAAAAAGTGTTATGGTATCTCCCTATCATTCCCTGTTTGAAGAAGTTAAATGTGTGTAGGGAAGATGCAAAGTTGTTACGTTGGCACATGGACAGGTTCCGGCCGACAGATGATCTGATTAGACATACTTTTAATATTGAGCAATGGAAGAATTTTGATACCTTTTACCCTGAGTTTGGCAATGAATCCTAAAATTTGAGGTTAAGGTTGTGTACAGACAATATTAATCCATTTGGTAATATGAGCATCACTCATAGTAGTTGTCTTCTTATGTTGGTTATTTACAACCTTATGTCTTGGTTGACCATGAAGCGTAAGTATGTTGGGTTGTCTTTGATGATATCAGGGCCCAAGCTGCCGGGTAATGATATTGATGTGTATCTTGCTCCTCTTGTGGAGGATTTGTTGACTTTTTTCAAAGATGGTGTTCGAACGCATGATGGTTTGGATGAAGATTTCTTCACTTTGAAAGCTATGTTATTTTTCACCATCAATGACTTCCCCGTATATGGAAATTTTTCTGAGTATTCTATGAAAGGGCACTTAGGTTGTCCTGTCTGTGACAAGGATACTGATTTTTGTTAACTGAAACACAGTTGTAAAACAGTTTATCAGGGATATAAGAGGTTTCTTCCGAAGGGGCACCCACGGTGTTCGACAAAGAAATGGTTCAATGGGAAAGTGAAGGGTAGAGGACCACCTGTGCTACTAAATGGTACACAGGTTTTTGATAATGTGAAGAACTTTCCCAATGACTTTGGGATGAAGTAAAAAAAAAATCAATTGTTGATGGTAGTTGGAAGAAATGCTAATTTTTCTTTTCAATATCCCTTATTGAAAGGATTTGAATGTTAGACATTGTTTGGATGTCATGCACATTGTGAAGAATTTCTTTGATTCCTTTATTGGTACGTTGTTAAATACCACTGGGAAAACAAAGGATGGGTTGAAAGCTAGGATTGATTTGGTTGAGATGGGAATTTGGAAGAATCTAGGGCCAGTCACTTCTGAGGAAGATTATTATTTGCCCCTAGCATGCTATTCTATGTCCCAGTTGGAGAAGAAATATTTTTGTGATACATTGAGTAGTGTGAAGGTTCCAGGTACATACTAGTCCAACATTACACTTGCATGTTAAGTTGGTTTGGTTGCAGTCACATGATTGTCATAATCTAATGAGGAATTGAATGCCATTGCGATATGAGCTTCACTCCCATCCTATATAAGGATGTGCATTGCAAAGATAAGTTTTTTTTTAAAAAATTTATTTGTTTCAAGAGTATAAGTATTTCAAAGTTGGATAAGTTGCAAGTAATGATTGTTGATGTTTTATGTCAGATAGAAATGTATTTCCCGCCCTCATTATTTGACATTATGGTTCACTTGTGTGTTCATTTGGTTTGGGAGATAAAGTAATGTGGTATAGTTTTTTTAGATGGATGTACTCCTTTGAGAGATACATGAAAATATTCAAGCATTTTGTGAAAAAATAGTACATGCCAGATGCTAGTATTGTGCAGCAGTACGTGACAAAAGAGGCCTTCGAGTTTTTTTATGAGTATATGAAGGAAGTTGAATATGTTGGTGTTCCAATTGGTAGACATGATGGGAGGCTGGAAGGTGTAGGGGTAAGACAGGGGAAAAAGTTAAAACCTAGTGTTGAAGATTTAATTTTGACACAAATTTATTCTTTGTACGACCAAAAAGATTCAGTCTACTACATCGAGGTTCATATGGATGTTATATGAGTGGGATACCCAAATTTCAATGAGGCTCAGGTCCTCCAATTTCATAATGGGACATTCACATCATGGTTGAGGGACCACGTAGCTGTTGGGGAACATTCCTCGAAAGTTAAATGGTTGGCTCGTAGACCATTGGGAACTGTTCTATCCTAACTATTACTACATCAACGGTTTCACATTTTCTACGAAAGCAAACTATGATAAGATTGTCTCTCAGAATAGTGGCGTGTCACTAGTCTGAAGCTTTACATGTAGGAAGTGGTAGTGAAGAGAATTCATGTACGCTCACAAGTGTTACTTTGGGAAGATCTCAAAAATCTAGAAGCTTGAATATGTCACGATGAGGGTCCCCATTTTAAAATTTCTATGGGTGGAAATTGACAATGGTAAGTGCACCGAGGATTTAAGATTCACCCTTATCGACAGAAGTAGGGTGGGATGGTAGGATGATCCATTCATTTGGCATCTCAAGCGCACCAGGTTCTCTATGTTAGGAATCATGTTGATTCGAGGTGGGAGATTGTTGTAGAAGGAAAACGAACTTTTTTCCATAGAGAATGAATTAGAGGAAATAATTGGATTCAGACATCATACTCCGAGTGGTGGATTGCTAAATGATATTTTCCTTCTGAAGGATGATACACGTCTTCATGATTTCCTTGGCCGTAGTGATCATGACGAAGGTATGTGGATCAACATTAGAGGGAAGATCAACCGTATCAAAGAAGGTGGAGAGGAAGAGAAAGCATAATTGATTAATGGTTCCACCTAAAGGTTTGTTATTTTATTTGTCGAGTTCGGTATCTCTGATTAGTGTTATTTGTACCAAAATATTATTCCCTAAAAATGACAACTATATTATCAAGAGATCTTAACCATCAAGTCACTAGTTTTGATAATCACTAAAAAACAACAAAAACTAATTGAAAAGTATTCATAATAGAAATTCCAAAATCACATTATAAGTTTGAGTCAAAACATAAAACTAATTGTAATAGGACGTAGATCAATGTAACATAGGCAACGAATTCACTCTTTCACAAACATTCATTCCTCATCATCTTTAATGTTGTCCATCAAAGTTGAACGGTTGAGTCGTGGGCAGGAGGTTGACGCGAGGTGTTGCTTGTAAGCTCTTTGGGATTTTTCCATGACTTCGATCTTTGCCTTCATTGCACAAATTCCATGCGTATCCACTTGTAGCAATCTTTGGAACCTTTTAGATAAGCTTTTTCGGTAGCTTTATGGAAGAACAATTGTTATAAGTAAAAGAATGAATAAATTTGATAAAAATATTTAGTAAATCAAATGTCACAAACCTTCCTCAATTCATGGCATTTTATTATCCTCGAAAGCTTTCCCAAACTTATGAAACCACTTGCGATCGATCAAAACCCAATCCTTCTTCTCGAATTATGTTTTGTCAAAATACTTTGGGCTCCTTTTCCTCACCGCTAATAGCCAACCCCTGGACCTTCTTAAAAATTAGTGTGATCAAATGGTAACAATCATCGAAGGGCCCATCTAAATCTTCATATAAAGCAAGCTCAGGGTGTTCGTAAGGGCAATCCAACAACTTATTAATATACCATTAGCTAATGGAAATGTCTATGCCCCCAACCCTAGTCTCATAGTCACCGTTAGAAACTCCACGTAAATTAGTGTAAAATTGACAAGTTAAGTCAACGTAAGCACTCTCATTACACGATAGAAACTTCTCGACATGTTGTTCGCTAAATTTACTAAAAGGGTCGGCCAAACCTATTGCAACATATTTGGTAAAATCAACTAAGTAGCAATCTAATAGCTTCCCTTTTCACGCAATTCTTCAAAAAAATTTAGCAAAAGGAGAAACAAACCATGTCTTTGATGTATTGCCGGTGGATCGTAACCTAGGGATACCGCTCCAGGATCATCCTCCTCTTGTCATTGACCTCAAATTGAGGGCTTTAGGAAGTTTATAGTGGTGGTTTTGTTTGCGAGTTTGCAGTGAAAGGGTAGGGTTTAAGGATTTGGGGGTGAAATTTTGAAATTTATTCTCGATCTGATTTTTTTTTATAGGGAAAGGGTTTCTCAGTTCGAAAACCCTGAATAAGCTCTTTAATACTAAGGCTAGATTTATTTTCGAACCCAAAAATTATTTAATGTTACATTTCTTGTTTTTTCTTCAATTATAAACACGAGCTCGAAAACACACTTTCCAAACTTGGAAAGTTGTTTGTCCCTCATGGTAAACATGATCCTAATACTTTCCGAGTTTGAAAAACTGTCTGCGCTCCTTAGCTGAAGAGAAGAGCTAATTCTGAACTAAGAATTAGCTCTGTACAATTGGTCAATCTCAAACTTTTTAACTTTTCACATCTGTCTCAATGCAAATTAATCACATTAACGTAATACTCACTCATATAATTTTCAGTATAAAGCAATGGTCGATGGAGAAACATTTGAAATGTACCAAATAAATTTTCAATTCAAAGTTTAAATTCTCAAACATTGAAAAAAGCTTCAATATTTTATCCAAAAATTACCAACAATCTAAAATAACTAATTTCTTAGGCACCATAACAAAACATGGTCTAAAATCCAATTTTCTACAAATATGCCTCCCGATTACACCTCTGACGAGACATCAAATTCATGTATTTTCCAAAATATTTAACATCTTTTTTGTCATAATTTTTTTGTAAGATTGCTAGATTTAGGTAGGTTTACATCAGAAGGGATTTAGATGACCATTTTTGGTTTCATATTTAAATCCTTCATTTTGTAACCTATGTTTAGTCTAATGGATTTTTGGTCCTTACAACATCTAGATTCCTTTTTGTAAACTTAATTTATAGATTGCTCTTGAGCACTTAGGAGTGGTTTAGTGAAGTCCATTCTAAAGAATTGTAGAAGATGGAAGGCCACTCACAAAGAGGTAGAAAATAAAGTGAAGAAAAAAGAGCGAAGCAAAGGGTGAAGAATGATCTATATTTTGAAGCAGAGTTCTAAGAATTATCCAAGAGGAATCAGCCTCCAAGGGTGGTACCATTGGATCTCCTTCTTGAGTACTATAAAATCGACTACAAGAACTCCCAAAATGGATCAATGGTTCACCCGGAGGAAGCAAAACAAAACTAGACATTTTTGTGTCGTGACTTGTGAATTTGATGGACTGGGAGCTCTCAATTTTCCTTATTAGTTCACCCGTCGTGAACAAATGTTCACCCATTGCAAAAATTTCCCAGAAACTTGATTTTTACATCCCTTTTTCTTGTACTATAAATAGTATTCATCCCCTTCTTCCCCAACTCTCTAAGCCCGACTTGGAGGACTCCCAGAACCCTTGTTTTTCACCATTTCCTCCTATTTTCTTCTTCTTTCTTTGTGGATTTCTGTTCTATGTTATGGGTTTTGATTATCTAGCTTATTTTTTTACTTGGGAGCAATTGATTGAAGCTTCCACACCTATGTAGTATGAACCTCTATTTCACTATTTCTTTAAGCATTTATTATTTAGCATTCACGTGTTCTTAATGCTACGTTTTACTTCAATTATGCCATGGGTTGTTTGAGAATATGAAGTATTTGTATGATTGAAGTGTTAGTGTGTTAGGAAAGTGGCCAATTTATTAGCTCATATGACATGAAAATTAAGAACATGGAATTAGAACTTCTTGTGTATAATGTGTAGTGATTCTTGCTAGATAAGTATGTTAATGTGGATTGTTCTCATATTTATCCTATAGATGCAATGAAAGGTTAAATCTTGAATGTGGTTTGTTCTAGGTTTAGCCTAATGAATACTATGTTTTGTTAAATGGCCATGTCTTTGGTAAAAGGCTTGTTGTTATCAAATCTATGGTTCTTCGTGTATAATGCCATTGATAAAATACCTTTTGTGGTATGGTTTTCCTAAAGTGATTATCAATGAGGTTTGTAAATGGTCATTGTTTGTCTTTGTGAATTACTATTAAGAAGAAATGAATGTTGATCTTCAATTGGGAAGTTTTGGCATTCCCCAAATGTAACGAATGTGATGGAATGAGTGAATGATTCAGTGATCTACATAAGGTTTTGAAGTGGATATCAATTGCCCCCAATGCTTTGTCTTTTTTAGTTTTTATCTCTTTTTCTTAGTTTGTTGCATGATTAGCATAGTTGCTTAACTTTGCTAGTTGTCTTGTCTTTAAATTCATAACTTAGGACCAAAACCAACCAACCCCCTTCCCCCCCTTTTTACATCCTTATATATATATATATATCTACTTCTCACCTAAAATCAACCTTATATGTTTAAACCCTTAGTAAGATCACTCTTCTTCGTGGACCGACATAACATTATCTACTTAGCTGTAGATAGGAAGCATTTAGGGCTTATAAAAATAACTTTGAGTTCTATGATGACGGCCTCCCAAATTTCAGCACCACTGCTGGGGAAGAGGTGTTTGTTTGTAAGTGTTTGGGCATATTTGGTTGCATATTAGCTAGTTGTTTTTATATTCCACTTCTTGGTGGTTGTTTTTGTTCAGAGTAGGTATTGCTTGAGTTCTTGGTGAATTTTTATCGAGAATCCTTGCAATATGATTTCGGACTTTTGATTTTATTTGGAACGTCTCACCTTGAGGGAACTCATGATGAGAAGAGAGAATCAACAAGCAAGGTTTTGTGGAATGTGTCATTCTGACCATCCTACCGAGTCTTGCTACATTTTGAGAGAGGAGCACTATGAGGAGGAAAGAACCTTTGGTTTCCAAAACCAAAGGTATTATGAAGAGTGCTACCAAGAGGTTGGAGAAGTTGGTTTTCAAGGGCAAGAAGCCTAAGAATGGTACATACCACAATTCTTACAATCAAGAGTGGAGTGGTAATCCGGATTGGTGGTATGAAAATGAGCCAAAAAACCAACAATACGAGAAAAATAGTTGGCCTTCACCACCTTATACCATACCCCAAAACCAAGGCCAACAAGAAGGTTCAAGGTTGACACGTGAGGAAGTCATGGATGTGATAGAAAACTTGAACAACTTGGCCAAGACTAGTGAAGAATCAGACACTTGGATCTGCTCTAGTGTTGAGGCTATTGAGGGTTATGTGAGGAATATATTGGAGATGGTGGCCCAAATAGAAGCTCGTGATTCCAAAAATACACCATTCCAAGTCGAACTCGAAGATTCAGTGAGTGAGGTCACCATGATGAATGAGTTCGAGTTTGAAAGGGACGAGGAGTCAGTTGTGGAAGGCAACAAAGTGGATGAAGAGGTGATTGTGCTACATTCATTATTCTTTACATCATCACCCCTATCCCCACCCAGTGAACCAACTCCACCATCTTTAGAAGTTTTGAGGGAGATAAGAGAGGAGCCAAAATCCTATCCCAAGCCTCCTAACCACCCAACTCCCTTTAAACCATCCCCACCTCCACAATAATTTCCTCTTGAAAGTTTTGTACCCCCACCACTCTACTTTTGGATGCTCATTCAAACCTTCACCATATGGATAACATTAGGGTCGTGCCAGCGACCTTAAATATACGGAGCTTCTCGGGAGGCAACCCGAGCTTTTAAGTTTGGTTAGTTTTTTCATGAAAAAAATATAATCCTCAACCATGTCCTCAAACCCTTACCCAAAACCACAAGAATACCACAACAATCCACCACCAAAAACCACTACCAAAACCCCCATATAGGAGTACTACTAGTTGTCTTTTTTGAGTTTTGATCGGGATTTGCATAGTTATGGCTTTGTAGTGGATGGATCAAAGTTTCTTATTGGGCGGAGTTTGAGAACATGGAGGAGAGAATATTCATTGAGGAGTGAGCATTGCCACCACCAGGAAGGACCTTCAAGGTCCTAGTTGTGAGTATATTTTCTTTCTCCCTTATTTCTTTATCTTGTCCTTTTCACATTGAGGACAATGTATGTTTCAAGTGTGGGAAGATAAAAAGAAGAATATATCTCATTATATTGTATTTTAGTGTGCATATGTTCCACTATGATGAGTTTTGTTTTAAAAAAAAGAAAAAGAAAAAGAAAAATCTTTTCCCGCTAAGTTGAAAACCCAAGAGGGCAACTTAGGCAAAAGTGGGAGGCCCGGATAGGTTGAAAGCTTGAAAGGGTGACCTAAACAAAAATGAGAGGCCAAATGGTGTGGAAAAAGGTGAGGGTGAGCATTGAAAAACAAAAATGTGTGAAGCTAGGATGAAAACCCGAGAGGGCTCCTAGGAAAAATGAGAGAAAATGAGATAAATTGAAAACTTTTATGCTTCTCTTGATTTGTCTATTAGGTGGATTTTTGGGTAGAGTAAGTTAGCTTGGCATTGTATGTATGCCTCACTTTTGTTATGGTTTGTTGGTTATTTAGATTATCTTAGGCTTTGGGATGTGAGAGTGTGAGAGATTCGTATGTCTTAGGGGTTAGTGTAGTCTATGAATATGATGTTGGATGTTTTGGGAAAACTTTGGCATGCTAGTTTACGCTTAGATCTTTTCTTGTTCTTGTTTACTCGAGGACGATAAAGGTTTAAGTGTGAGGAGATTTTCTTTCATTTCTTCTTCTTTCTTGGTAAAAGGAGGAATATATCTCACTGTATTGTATTGTACTGTGTATGCTTCACTTTGATGTGTTTTGTTTGAAAAAAAAGAAAAATGAAAAATGAAAAAAAAGAAAAAATTTCCCGCTAAGTTGAAGACCCGAGAGGGCAACTTAGGCAAAAGTCGGAGGTCCAAATAGGTTGAAAACCCAAAAGGTCGACCTCTGCAAAAATGAGAGGCTAAATGGTATGGAAAAAGGTGAGGGTGAGCATTGAAAAAGAAAAATGTGTGAAGATAGGATGAAAACCCGAGAAGGCTCCTAGGTAAAATGAGAGAACTTGAAAAATTTTATGCTTCTCTTCATTTTTCTATTGGGTGGATTTTTGGGTAGAGTAAGTTAGCGTGACATTGTATGTATACCTCACATTTTTTATGGTTTGTTGGTTGTTTGGATTATCATAGGCTTTGGAATGTGAGAGTGTGAGAGATTCTTATGTCTTGGGGTTAGGGTAGTCAAGGAATATGATGTTGGATGTTTTGGGAAAACTTTGGCATGCTAGTTTGCTCTTAGAACTTTGCTTGTTCTTGTTTACTCGAGGACGAGTAAAGGTTTACGTATGGGGAGATTTGATGAGATGTCAAAAGCATGTATTTTCGAAGCATTTAACATCTCTTTCACTACCACAGAGACCGACCTCTAGCACCGGTTTTTTAGCACCGGTTTTCAAAACCGGTGCTAAAAATTTAATAGCACCGGTTTTTTAATTTTTAACACCGGTTTTCAAAATTGGTGTTAATTTAACACCGGTTTTTTAATTTTAACACCGGTTTTTTAAAAACCGGTGCAAAATTTTACAATAGCACCGGTTTTGGAAACAATTAGCACCGGTTTTTAAAAACCGGTGCTCAAAATTAGAAAATTTTATTTTTCCCGCCAAAGAAATAGCCAAAAAAATTAAAATAGCACCGGTTTTGAAAATATTAGCACCGGGGAACTAAAAACCGGTGCTAAATATTTGTAAAATTCTATCTTCCCGCCAAAAAATTGAAAATAGCACCGGTTGTAGTAAAAACAAAACCGGTGCTAATAATTAAATAATAGCACCGGTTTTGCAAAACAAATAGCATCGGTTTTTAAAATCGGTGCTAAAAATTAAAACTTAGCACCGGTTTTTGTAAAAAATAGCATTGGTTTTAAAAAACCGGTGCTAAAAATTTTCGAGACTCATTCTCCCGCTAAAGAAATAGTAATTTTTTAAAAATAGCACCAGTTTTGAAAATATTAGCACCGGGATTCTAAAAATCGGTGTTAAATATTTGTAAAATTCTATCTTCCCACCAACAAATTCAAAATAGCACCGGTTTTAGTAAACAATAGCACCGGTTTAAAAAACCGGTGCTAAAAATTAAGTAATAGCACCGGGTTTTGCAATAAATTAGCACCGGTTTAAAAACCGGTGCTAAAAATTAAAACTTAGCACCAGTTTTTTAAAAAATAGCACCGGTTTTATAAACCGGTGCTAAATATTTTCTATAATTGTTTTCCCGCCTATGAAATAGCCCAAAATTTTAAAATAGCACCGATTTTGAAAAATTTAGCACCGGTTTTGGAAAAAATAACACCGGTTTGGAATTTTCCCGCTAAAGAAATCGCCAAAAAAAATTTCCTCGAGGACTCCAAAAATCGGAGGCCTCCTCGAGGACTCGGACGACCGCATGACTCAGACGCCTCCATGACTCGAATGCCTTCAGGACCCGAATACCTCTAGTACTCGAATGCCCCGAAGACTCGAATGCCTCGAGGGCGGGAAAGCCTCGAGAAATCGAAAGCCTCCTCGAGCACTCGGAGACCTCCACCACTCGAAATCTCCCCTCGAACTGCCATGGCCCTTGAGTCATTTTGCCCCTATAAAACCACCACCCAACCCCTCGAACCTCTACCATACCCCTCGAGGACTCGAATGCCTCCAGGACTCGAGTGCCTGCTCGAGCTCTCGAAAGCCTCCAGCACTTGAACTGCCATACCAGTCGAAATGCCATGGTCCTCTAGTTATTTTGCCCTTCAATCCCAGTGTCTTCTACATGTATCCATCTTGGTATTTGTCCATGATATGGACAAGTCACTTATTTCTTACCTTATACACTGCATTTCTTAAATTACATACAAAATTTAAAAATTTAAAAATTTTGTTAGATTATATATTTTTATATTTTCACCTTCAAATACATATTATTACTTGTTTTAACTTATAAAATGCAATATTTAAATTTTGTAAAAAAATTATAACATTTTAGGCAAATATCTCTGAGGACTGTCCATAAGCTCATGGAAAGGCCACCTTTCCTGAGACTTTCCCAACACTAATAACTAGGCTAACTTTGACTAATCAACGGTCAAACTATAATTGACTAATCAACAGTCAAACTATACTTGACTTTCAATATATAAACACTAATAACAAAGTTGACTTTAACTAATTAATGGTCAAACTTTATTTGAATTACTATATAATAAATACTAATAAAAATGTTTGACTTTGTCTAATTAACGGTTAAACCTTACTTGACTTTCTATATATAAAAACCTGTGACTAAGCTGACTTTAACTAATCGACGGTCAAACTATATTTGACTTTCAATATATAAACACTAATAGTAAAGTTGGCTTTAACTAATTAACAGTCAAACTTTATTTGAATTAGTATAATAAATACTAATAAAAATGTTTGACTTTTTCTAATTAACGGTTAAACCTTACTTGACTTTCTATATATAAAAACTAGTGACTAAGCTGACTTTAACTAATCAACGGTCAAACTTTAGTTGACTTTCAATATATAAACACTAATAACAAAGTTGACTTTAACTAATCAATGGTCAAGCCTTACTTTAACTAGTATATAATAAATTACAAAGACTTGGGTGAAACGGTCTCACCCAAAATTATGGTGAGACTGAGGTCTATATTAAAATAAGAAAGGGGGTAGGGACTTCTATGTAATTATATTAGAATAATAATACAACTTTCTTCCCCAATTCACCAACCGTTCTCTATTCGTCCTCTGCTCTTCCTCCATTGTTCCTCCGCCGCTTCTCCTCCGCAGCTCCGCTCCTCCTTCGTTTTCTCTTCCACGGTCCATCCCACTGCAATCTGCTCAGATATGCTCTCCTGTGCTCCGATTTGCTCCATCCGTTGCTTCACTCTTCTATGAAACCCTAGGTTTGTCTCTTTACTTGTTTTTTTTTCTAATTTTCTAATTTCAATCTTTGATTTGCGGTCCCAACGTGGTGATTCTGACATATTTTCACTGTTTAATTGATTTTTTTATTGTTACTTGCAGGTCCTTGCTCGTTCTCGAACTGAACGAGTTGAGATATGCTCCGACCTGTTCAGATATGCTCCACTATGTTGCTCCCCTCTGTTCCGATTTGCTACGCTCCGTTGCTTCACTATGCTATGAAATCCTAGGTTCGTCACTTTACATGTTTTTTTCTCGTTTTAATCTTTGATTTGCGGTCTCGACGTGATGATTCCGTCATCTTTTCACCGTTTAATTGATTTTTTTATTGTTATTAGCAGGCCCATGCTTGTTGTCGAGATGAACGGGTTGAGGAGGATCCTCTGCCACTGGCGCTGCCACCCTCCGCTGCCGGAGCCTTTAAATCTAGCATTGGTTAATTTAATAGTGGAATTTTTGTTTCACCCTCTAAATGTATTTAAATTACTTATATAAATAGAAGAGAAAGAAATCATAAAAGTATATTATAAACACATTCATCATGTATGGAAAAGGTAAAAACATAAGTCAAATTAATAGGGTAATAATAATAATTGAAAAGGATTTGAGATCAAACGGTATTAAATAGTCCTCAGTCACAAAATACTCCTCAAATTAAATAATGTAATAATAAATGGAAATTTTTTGGAAAATACCGTCTTTCCATTATTCCGTAGGCTTATGGAAAAACAGGGTTTAATTATAATAATACAAAGTAAAATATCTTAGTTGCAATATCAAAATTTTATTATGCAACGTGTAGTAGTTATAAAGTTTATAACCTGATTCATTCAACCCATAAATTTTATCTTCATTTATTCTAATTTGCATTTTAAACCATAATATTTCTATGACTTATGGAAATACCGTCTTTCAAGAGACAGACTCATAATAAATTCAACAAATAAATAATAATAATGGAAGAAAAGGTGGAAAATGGAACATGAAATTGAAGCCGTAGAGAAGCATGAAATGGAAAATGGAACATGAAATGGAACATAAGTCAAGAAGCAAGGCAGCAAAGGCTTTAGACTTAGCCTTACTACATTAGTCCCACATTGGAAGTGGTGGAGACTTAGCCTTCAAATTTCAACTATAAATACTAGGGAACTTCTCCATTCTTTCTAAGGCAAAACATTAGATGCAATTGGGCCATAAATGACAAATTACTTGGCCTTGAAATTTTGGGCTGTAATTGTTAATTTAAAGTTAAAATTTTAACATGCTTATTTGTTTTTTAGTTTGGCCCATAATTGTTGTGGGCCAAAAAATTGATTGAATTGAATTGAATTTGATTAAGATTGGAAACAATTTGGTTTATTCGGTATAATTCGGTTTATTCAAATTACCCAAATTTGGATAATTTGGGTTAATTGAATAATTTGGGTCGGATTTGGTTTTTTATTTTTTAGAAAAAAATTGAATAACCCGAACCGAATAGATCGAAATAAATTACGTTAATGTGAAAATAAATTATTAATTTTGTGAAGTTGATTTTATTATTAAATTAATTTGGAATAAAATTGTTAATTTTGAGTCTTTTTCCCTTTCTCTGAAAGCGGCAGCGCGCTGCAGCTTTCAGAGGAAGCGATTTTTTTTCAACGTCGTTAATAAATTAGCAGCTAACAAAGAAACCGGTGCTAAATTAGCACGGTTAAAAAACCGGTGCTAATTTAACACCGGGTTTTTCAACCGGTGGTAACAAAAGAAAAACCAGTGCTAACAAAAAAACCGGTGCTAGTTTAGCACCGGTTGAAAAAACACCTGTGCTAATTTAGCACCGATTACTTAGGCACCAGTTTTGTTTTACGAAAAAACCGGTGCTAGAACATAAAAAAACCGGTGCTAGAGGTGGGTTGCTGTGGTAGTAATTTTGTCATCTTTTTGTTGTAAAATTTCTAGATTTAGGTAGGTTTACATCATAAGGGGTTTAGATGACCGTTTTTGGTTTTCATATCTAAATCCTTCATTTTGTAACCTATGTTTAGTCAAATGGATTTTTGGTCCTTAAGCGCATCTAGATTCCTTTTTGTAAACTTAATTTGTAGATTGCTCGTGAGCACTTAGGAGTGGTTTAGTGAAGGCCATCCTAAAGGATGATAAAAGATAGAAGGCCACTCACAAAGTGGTAGAAGATAAAGTGAAGAGAGGAGAGCAAAGAAAAGGGTGAAGAATGATCTATGTTTTGAAGCAGAGTTCTGAGAATTATCCAAGAAGAATCAGCCTCCTAAAGTGGTACCATTGGATTTGTCTTTTTGAGTACTATAAAATTGACTACAGGAACCCCCAAAACAGATCAACGGTTTACCCAGAGAAAGCAAAACAAAACTAGACTTTTGTGTTTTGCGACTCGCAAAAAGTGTGTCTCGACTCGCAAATTAGATGGACTGGGAGCTCTCAGTTTTCTGAGTTAGTTTTCCCATCACAAACAAATGTTCACCTATCACTAACATTGCCCAGAAACATGCTTTTTACTCCCCTTTTTCTTGTCTATAGCATTCATCCCTTCTTCCCCAACTCTCTAAGCCCGACTTGGGGTCTCCCAAAACCCTAGTTTTTCACCCTTTCTTCCTATTGTTTTATTCTTTCTTTGTAGATTTTGTTTTATGTTATGGGTTTTAATTATCTAGCTTAGTTTTGTACTTGGGAGCAATTGATTGACGCTTCCACACCTATGTAGTAAGAACCTCTATTTCACTATTTCTTGAAGCATTTAGCATTCATGTGTTCTTAATGCTTTGTTTTACTTCATTTATGCTATGGGTTGTTTGAGAATATGAAGTATTTGTATGAAAGAAGTGTTAGTGTGTTAGGAAAGTGGCCAATTTCTTAGCTCATATGACATGAAAATCCAAGAACATGGAATTAGAACTTCTTATGTATAATGTGTAGTGATTCTTGCTAGATAAGTATGTTAATGTGGATTGTTCTCATATTTATCCTATAGATGCAATGAAAGATTGAATCTTGAATGTGGTTTGTTCTAGGTTTAGCCTAATGAATGCTATGTTTGGTTAAATGGCTATGTCTTTGGTAGAAGGCTTGTTGTTATCAAATCTATGGTTCTTCGTGTATGATGTCATTGATAAAATACCTTTTATGGTATAGTTTGCCTAAAGTGATTATCAATGAGGTTTGCAAATGGTCGTTGTTTGTCTTTGCGAATTACTATTAAGATAAAATGAATGGTTATCTTCAATTGGGAGGTTTTGGCATTCCCCGTAGGTAACGAATGTGATAGAATGAGTGAATGGTTCAATAACTACATGAGGTTTGGAAGTGGATATCAATTGCTCTCAAGGTTTTGTCTATTCTATTTTATATCTCTTTCTTCTTTTGTTGCATTATTAGCATAGTTACTTAACTTTTCTAGTTGTCTTGTCTTTAAATTTATAACTTAGGACCAAAACCAACCAACCCCCCCCCCTTTTATCTTGCTTATATATATACATATATCTACTTCTAGCCTAAAATCAACCTTATATGTTTAAACCCTTAGAAATACCCCCCTTCTTCGTGGACGATCCCGACTTGCTAATGTCTACTTAGTTGTAGATAGGAAGCATTCAGGGTTTATAAAATTAATTTTGAGAGGTACAACAACAACCTCCCAACCTCTTCAAACATGGTTTCTATTTCGGGGCTGGTCTCATCATTTTAGGCACAACCAGTTTCATCAGCACCTTGAGCTCCTAGGTTCCCACCAGTTTCTTTTCCACCTTGACCTCTATCCCCGGCCTTGTCTTCTCCACATTCACCTCCCTCCCCGCCATACCTTCTCTCATCACTATCACCACCATCATCACCACCATCCTTATCACTTGTCTCCAAGAAAACCAGCTCAAAGTTTGCTTGTTCTTCATCTTTTCTCAATTCAAGGTGAAGTCCTTGGGATTCAATGAATGCCACATACTGTGAGTGGCCCGAGTCAACACCTTGTGAGTTTCGGTCACGTTCCCAAGCATGCAATGAGAATACTTCTTCAGCCTAGTCTTCCATCTGGTTTGTGAACCTGCCAATTTAAATAAATTAAATTACAATATATTATTACACTAACTCAACACAACATAAAAATTATGTAACTTAAAATGTGATGGATTACACATTGGAGCTCGATGCCTCGGCTTTATCAAGGTTTGCCTCGCGAGCTCTCTTCGCACTCTTGGCCCGTTGACCGAGAATGACCCTAGGCTCCCATTTCCCACTGAAACAAAGCTAAAGTTATTTGTGTTGGAACCAAGCTTCATCATGATATTGAGTGTTGAGGGGCCTATCGACTTCTTGCAATCCCACCTTCTTCAATATGGCAGTGATCAAACCACCGTAGGGGAGATTATTCTTCTTCATGTTCGCCACCTTATGTATGAAAGAGATGATAGTGTAGCCGGGGTTAATTTTTACCTCTTCTATGACATAGTAAGACAACATCAAGTTACCAATTTCTAGCTCACATGTGTGGCCACCCATTGGCAAGACATTAAGCAAAATCCACTCGTAGATGAGTCATTGCTCGACGGTCAAAAAAATAATGTCATATGACTCGGCTTTCCCCGCATCACTTCCTGGCCTCTTAAAATATTTCTTCTCTGTAGCGACATGACATCGAGGGGTTTCCTTGCTCACGCCCGACCAACAATGAGTGGTAAATTTCTAGGGGACCTTGGGGATCATCGGGTCTCAACTTTTTGGGGGTTGTGTAGGGGCATTCTAGGGCTTTATTTATAGAATACTTACATAGAATAACATCCTTCTTCATTTATAGAATACTTAGACAGAATAACATCCTTTCCATTCACTCTAGTTAATTCACAATTATTGCTACTTTAACCAAAATTAGCAAAAAATTGGATCACCTCATCGATATGAATGGATTCCCCAATGCAAAGCAATTTCTTGAGATATTGAGTTTTGAAATAGGAGAGAAAATAATCAACCCATAACTCACCAATCTTAGACTCTAAAATACCCTTCGAATTTATAACTTTTCTCTTACAGAAAGCTACATACCTTTCCTGGCCCTATCATTGAAGAATTTTATAGATTTCCCGATCTCCAAGAAAGGATGATAGCTCCTGTTGCTTGCCTTTAACTTACCGACCTTGCTTCTATGACTCATTGTTGGTATTTTTGAGGTTTGGGCTAGGAGGAATTGAGGGTTTGGGAGATGGTGGAATTCGAATAGAGGAATTTGGGGAATTTTGATTTCTGTCCATTTTAAAAAATTTATATTAACTCCATTTCCAAACTCGGAAATGGTTCTTAGTTGCTAAATTGAAGGGAAGACATTTTTCCAAAATTGGAAAGTAATCAAATTAGGTTTCTGAGTTTTGAAACCCTTTTAGAAGTGAAAAAAGCATCAAAAGGGTTTTCAAAGGACTTTACGGCCCATTTGAAACCCCTACGGGTTTCCCACCATTTTCTTCTTCTAAAAACCTCCCAAACCGTTACCTCAATTCTACCTCATCTCCAATCCAAGATTTAATCTTCACTAAATTTTAGGTATGTTTTGATTATGTTTTTCATCCATAGTCTCTTACATTCAAATTCCTCCACTCAATCTTTTGATTTTTCTAGGGTATGGGGTTTTTTCCGTGAAGATGAAGCTATAAGGGAGAATAAATGCTAATCTTAGTTTGAGGAGAAGGTTAGTCTTTGTTTAATGTGGAACCCTGGGGTTCACATTGTGTGACCCAAAACCCTAGGGTTTCCATGGATTTTATTTAGTTTCGCTACAATGGTTAGTGATATTTAAGAATTCTATGTTGTGTGGATTTGTTATTCATGGAAAATTGTGCATGGTTTAGGTTTTTGGTTGGGAAATGGAATCCTAACACTAATGTTTTCATCTTCAATGGGAATCATATTTTTTATGGTAGGATTATTGGTACGTTAATTTGTGAGGTTGGTTTATTGATATAAATTAATGAACTAGTTGTATTTGTACTTCATTTGATTTTATTAGGGTTTTAGTGTTTTTTTCTAGGGTTTTGGTGTATTAAGTTAGGGTTAGGGTTTTGGTGTATTAGTTTTCCCATCACAAACAAATGTTCACCTATCGCTAACATTGCCCAGAAACATGCTTTTTACTCCCCTTTTTCTTGTCTATAGCATTCATCCCTTCTTCCCCAACTCTCTAAGCCCGACTTGGGGTCTCCCAAAACCCTAGTTTTTCACCCTTTCTTCCTATTGTTTTATTCTTTCTTTGTAGATTTTGTTTTATGTTATGGGTTTTAATTATCTAGCTTAGTTTTGTACTTGGGAGCAATTGATTGACGCTTCCACACCTATGTAGTAAGAACCTCTATTTCACTATTTCTTGAAGCATTTAGCATTCATGTGTTCTTAATGCTTTGTTTTACTTCATTTATGCTATGGGTTGTTTGAGAATATGAAGTATTTGTATGAAAGAAGTGTTAGTGTGTTAGGAAAGTGGCCAATTTCTTAGCTCATATGACATGAAAATCCAAGAACATGGAATTAGAACTTCTTATGTATAATGTGTAGTGATTCTTGCTAGATAAGTATGTTAATGTGGATTGTTCTCATATTTATCCTATAGATGCAATGAAAGATTGAATCTTGAATGTGGTTTGTTCTAGGTTTAGCCTAATGAATGCTATGTTTGGTTAAATGGCTATGTCTTTGGTAGAAGGCTTGTTGTTATCAAATCTATGGTTCTTCGTGTATGATGTCATTGATAAAATACCTTTTATGGTATAGTTTGCCTAAAGTGATTATCAATGAGGTTTGCAAATGGTCGTTGTTTGTCTTTGCGAATTACTATTAAGATAAAATGAATGGTTATCTTCAATTGGGAGGTTTTGGCATTCCCCGTAGGTAACGAATGTGATAGAATGAGTGAATGGTTCAATAACTACATGAGGTTTGGAAGTGGATATCAATTGCTCTCAAGGTTTTGTCTATTCTATTTTCTATCTCTTTCTTCTTTTGTTGCATTATTAGCATAGTTACTTAACTTTTCTAGTTGTCTTGTCTTTAAATTTATAACTTAGGACCAAAACCAACCAACCCCCCCCCCTTTTATCTTGCTTATATATATACATATATCTACTTCTAGCCTAAAATCAACCTTATATGTTTAAACCCTTAGAAATACCCCCCTTCTTCGTGGACGATCCCGACTTGCTAATGTCTACTTAGTTGTAGATAGGAAGCATTCAGGGTTTATAAAATTAATTTTGAGAGGTACAACAACAACCTCCCAACCTCTTCAAACATGGTTTCTATTTCGGGGCTGGTCTCATCATTTTAGGCACAACCAGTTTCATCAGCACCTTGAGCTCCTAGGTTCCCACCAGTTTCTTTTCCACCTTGACCTCTATCCCCGGCCTTGTCTTCTCCACATTCACCTCCCTCCCCGCCATACCTTCTCTCATCACTATCACCACCATCATCACCACCATCCTTATCACTTGTCTCCAAGAAAACCAGCTCAAAGTTTGCTTGTTCTTCATCTTTTCTCAATTCAAGGTGAAGTCCTTGGGATTCAATGAATGCCACATACTGTGAGTGGCCCGAGTCAACACCTTGTGAGTTTCGGTCACGTTCCCAAGCATGCAATGAGAATACTTCTTCAGCCTAGTCTTCCATCTGGTTTGTGAACCTGCCAATTTAAATAAATTAAATTACAATATATTATTACACTAACTCAACACAACATAAAAATTATGTAACTTAAAATGTGATGGATTACATATTGGAGCTCGATGCCTCGGCTTTATCAAGGTTTGCCTCGCGAGCTCTCTTCGCACTCTTGGCCCGTTGACCGAGAATGACCCTAGGCTCCCATTTCCCACTGAAACAAAGCTAAAGTTATTTGTGTTGGAACCAAGCTTCATCATGATATTGAGTGTTGAGGGGCCTATCGACTTCTTGCAATCCCACCTTCTTCAATATGGCAGTGATCAAACCACCGTAGGGGAGATTATTCTTCTTCATGTTCGCCACCTTATGTATGAAAGAGATGATAGTGTAGCCGGGGTTAATTTTTACCTCTTCTATGACATAGTAAGACAACATCAAGTTACCAATTTCTAGCTCACATGTGTGGCCACCCATTGGCAAGACATTAAGCAAAATCCACTCGTAGATGAGTCATTGCTCGACGGTCAAAAAAATAATGTCATATGACTCGGCTTTCCCCGCATCACTTCCTGGCCTCTTAAAATATTTCTTCTCTGTAGCGACATGACATCGAGGGGTTTCCTTGCTCACGCCCGACCAACAATGAGTGGTAAATTTCTAGGGGACCTTGGGGATCATCGGGTCTCAACTTTTTGGGGGTTGTGTAGGGGCATTCTAGGGCTTTATTTATAGAATACTTACATAGAATAACATCCTTCTTCATTTATAGAATACTTAGACAGAATAACATCCTTTCCATTCACTCTAGTTAATTCACAATTATTGCTACTTTAACCAAAATTAGCAAAAAATTGGATCACCTCATCGATATGAATGGATTCCCCAATGCAAAGCAATTTCTTGAGATATTGAGTTTTGAAATAGGAGAGAAAATAATCAACCCATAACTCACCAATCTTAGACTCTAAAATACCCTTCGAATTTATAACTTTTCTCTTACAGAAAGCTACATACCTTTCCTGGCCCTATCATTGAAGAATTTTATAGATTTCCCGATCTCCAAGAAAGGATGATAGCTCCTGTTGCTTGCCTTTAACTTACCGACCTTGCTTCTATGACTCATTGTTGGTATTTTTGAGGTTTGGGCTAGGAGGAATTGAGGGTTTGGGAGATGGTGGAATTCGAATAGAGGAATTTGGGGAATTTTGATTTCTGTCCATTTTAAAAAATTTATATTAACTCCATTTCCAAACTCGGAAATGGTTCTTAGTTGCTAAATTGAAGGGAAGACATTTTTCCAAAATTGGAAAGTACTCAAATTAGGTTTCTGAGTTTTGAAACCCTTTTAGAAGTGAAAAAAGCATCAAAAGGGTTTTCAAAGGACTTTACGGCCCATTTGAAACCCCTACGGGTTTCCCACCATTTTCTTCTTCTAAAAACCTCCCAAACCGTTACCTCAATTCTACCTCATCTCCAATCCAAGATTTAATCTTCACTAAATTTTAGGTATGTTTTGATTATGTTTTTCATCCATAGTCTCTTACATTCAAATTCCTCCACTCAATCTTTTGATTTTTCTAGGGTATGGGGTTTTTTCCGTGAAGATGAAGCTATAAGGGAGAATAAATGCTAATCTTAGTTTGAGGAGAAGGTTAGTCTTTGTTTAATGTGGAACCCTGGGGTTCACATTGTGTGACCCAAAACCCTAGGGTTTCCATGGATTTTATTTAGTTTCGCTACAATGGTTAGTGATATTTAAGAATTCTATGTTGTGTGGATTTGTTATTCATGGAAAATTGTGCATGGTTTAGGTTTTTGGTTGGGAAATGGAATCCTAACACTAATGTTTGCATCTTCAATGGGAATCATATTTTTTATGGTAGGATTATTGGTACGTTAATTTGTGAGGTTGGTTTATTGATATAAATTAATGAACTAGTTGTATTTGTACTTCATTTGATTTTATTAGGGTTTTAGTGTTTTTTTCTAGGGTTTTGGTGTATTAAGTTAGGGTTAGGTAATTAAAAGAGAGTATGATTAACTGTTGCAATTTTAAATTAAAGGATTTGTGATATGTATTCTACATTTCATTTTATTAGGGTAAATGTATTTAATATTTTTATTAATTAATTATTTTTAGAAATGTTTTGGGATATGTAGCTCCTTCAAGTATGATTAAGTAATTTTATGGTACATTTTTTAATGTAGCGTACGAAAGGCATCTAAGAAAAGGACTCGCGATCAAGTTTCACTTTCCCAAATTGATAATCCACCAACAACGAACCATGGTATGGATGAGGATGTAGGAATAACCTGATCTCATTGTAGAACCTTAGAATGTAGAATGACTAGGAAGGAGTTAACCTCGTTGATATTCAATAAGTATAACAAGTGTGTGTCGGGCCAACATGCTAAATGGTCTAGTTGGGTACCAAAGGTGGGTAGAACGAGGGAGAACACCCGCTACGATAGTTGGAATGAAGTCCCCAAAGATTATAAGGCCACTTTATGGATGGAATGGATGGTAGAATTAGTGAATTTTTATACTACTCTAGACACCCCCTATGGCACTGGAATCTAGGTACATAGGCACCGGTATTTTGGGCCCCCAGACTACCGGTGTCTAAGTATGGTGGTGCTAAAACGTAGTTACAAAGGCACCAGTATAAAAAAAATGGCGTGAAAATAGTAGATTCAACACCTGTATAACGAACCAGTGCTCTATATATAATTTCAACATCGATATTTAGATGTCGGTGCTGGTTGTTGAATTGTTGTTTAGGCATATTGATAATGATTACCAGTTATTTACTAGTACCGGTTATTTCCTAGATTACCTCTACCATCACCGGCATGTTAATAATTTTTCCACTGCTCTGGCTTTAAAAGTTGGATGTTCATTGAACTGGTGCTAATATTTTTAGCACCGGTTCGTGTATTTTGAAATCGGTGCTTGAGTTTTTTCAATTTTTAATTTCCTCTTTTAATTTCCAGGCCCACCCTAAATCGAAACCTAGGGAAAAATCATAGAAGAAACTTTTAAGAGCCAAGAGCACATAATATAAAAATTAAATTGATGCTAAGCAATAAAATTTGAATAAGTAATAATCTAAAAAATTGAAAAAAAAGGAATCCATCTCTATGATAATTTAAGAAATAAAAATAAAAATGTCTTAAATCAAATACACGTTGAAAGAAACTAGGTCCGCCAAAGTCTTGAATTGTTTTGAAAACACATTCACCCAAAGTTCACACCTTGTGTCTGTGGTATCTGTTATCTCCCTGCCATTGTACGCTCCTCTTACCGGGGAAATGTATATTGTGTACAAAATAATCAAATAATTAATTACGTAAAAGTAATCATGTAGGTAAGAATAAGAAACATATAATTTTTAATATGTCAACTAACCTCCAGAATATCTGTAGAGCACTGTTAAACACTAGTTCTTCCATTAAATTTATGCACAATACGATTTGTCAAAGAAAACGATTAAAAATGTCGAAATGATGCAGTGTTTAAGCACCAAGGAAACATGGTGTGTATAACTATGTATTTAACATTAACTATATTTCAATGTTAAACACACTATTTTTAGTTGGTGCTCATACACTGCAAAATCTCCACATTCTAATTTGTGGAGTTCTGCAAATGTGACTGCACTTTTTCATAATGGAAGAAGCATTACTTTTTTAGAGAACATTACATGAATAGTGAGCAATCAATACACCAGAGAAAAATCAAGATTCATACCAAACTAGGAATAAACATTAACTTCAAATCATTAAAACAAGCAAAAGTTTTGCATGCAGTGCCCTATAACTAATGCTTATTCCATTAAGTTTGTGCACAGTATGATTTATCAAAGAAAATGATTTAAAATGCCGAAATGATGCAGTGTTTAGGAACCAAGGAAACATGGTGTGTATAACTATGTTTTAACTATGTATTTAACATTAACTGTGTTTTAATAATAAACACACCATGTTAAACACTCAATGTTAATCATATCATGTTTAGTTGGCGCTCATAGACTACAACATCTCCACATTTTAAACATCAACTTAAAATAATCAAAACAAGAAAAAAAGACCCTTAATCTAGTTTATCCTAGAATCAAAACATTGTAGTTGTTTCAGGAAATTCAAACTATATCATAAACACTTCAACATCCCACAATCAACTATATCTCATACATTTTACAAAAACAATTCACCATCGTACATGCTCCATTATATCTTACACGTTCTATGACAAACACTACGACATCACACAATCAACAATATGTCAT
Source organism: Rubia yunnanensis (assembly GCA_037428765.1). NCBI lineage: Eukaryota > Viridiplantae > Streptophyta > Magnoliopsida > Gentianales > Rubiaceae > Rubia > Rubia yunnanensis. The sequence continues at coordinate 39,679,462 of CM075061.1, read as the reverse complement.
ACATTTTATAACATGATACACATTGTATAACAAACACATAAACATCACACAATCATCTATATCACACTTCAATAATATCTCACATTTTAGGACAAACACATAAACATCAGACCATAATCCACTACACAATAGCTCACACATTTTAGGACAAACACCTGAACATGAAACCATACTCCACTATATGTAAAGCATTTTAGAACAAACACACAAACATCACATAATGAACCTTAACACTATATCTCATACACTTTGGATTGAATCACAAAATGAACACCCCAAAAACACAAAATGAAAAAAATTCCACACACCCTATCACCAAAATGAACAAAATTCCACATACCCCTTGAATAAAAAAATGAACAAAATTGTACACACCCTAAAAATCACAAAACGAAGAATATCTACCGAGAAAATAATAAAATGAACAATATCCAACACAACCAGTACCCACGCAGAGAGGATGTTGTGCTTCGGGGAGGAGATGGAGAGAAGGTGGAGATAGAGAGGTGGTGGAGGAGGAGGGAGAAGATGGAAATGAGGTAGAGGTACGATAATGGGAGGGCAATGAGGTTGGGTTAGATATAGGGTTTCAAAATTTTGTTTTATAGACAAAGTTTTAATGGTTGAGATAAAGCAATAAAGGAAATCAATGGTTCAGATGAAACCAAGTTGGGCCCTTTTTTAAATTTTTGTACAGGTGTTATTTCATCACAAAATCGGTGTTGAATGTTCATAAAGTTGCTGCTTGATGCTGCATTGGTATTCTTTTTTGCAACCCGAGAGCAGACTTTTGAAAATTTGTCTAAGTCCAGAGCACTGGTTGATAAACTGGTGTTGGTTTAGGAAAACTGGTGCTTGTTTAGGAAAACTGGTGCCATGAAAATACTAAAGCAATTGTGTAGAGCTGCTTAATCCCAACCGAGATTATAATCCCAGTGCCAAAACAGAATTGACTAACCGGTGCCAAAACTGTATTAACAAAATTTTAAATTTCCCGCCCAGGAATAGACCAATATTTTTGGATTTTCCAACCCTAAAAACCTTACCACCGGTTCATCAACAAAACGAACCGGTGTTGGTTTTCATTTCTACTATTTTGAAATATTAAATTTAAGTCCCTCTCTTAGGAGATAATTTTGTAAATTGTTTTTATATGCAATTGGACTAAAAAATATTCAATTAAAATTCAATGGAGCTCCTGTTTTGAAATTGTGTCCGATGGATACCCAAAAACCCTCCTATCAGAACTTCGTTAAAATAATACTGTTGCCCAAAACTAAACTACACCTTTTTTTTGTAACCAAATAAGCCCAATTGTGTATTCTTGGGTTAATATATGTTTTAAAATAGAATGTCATGTTTTAATAGAATTTAATAAAGTGCTAGTATATATCCTAGAGTATCTTACACTAGATAAATTAGAAGTCAAGAGGTCCTAACGGGAAGTTTTCTTTGTGAGTTATCGGCACCTGATGTATACCTAGCCCATGAACTCCATAAGATTGGACTTTAGGCCCAAACCATAATTGGGCTCTACACAAACCTACGATGCGAATCAGAAAAAATGGAACCAGGATAGGGTAAGTCAACCCATGAATTGAGAAAGGCGGAGACAACATTTAAGCTTCAGGCATGAACTACATTTATCGGAACCACGTTATAATCCATGATGAAGAACCCTAATCAGGCGGAACCACGATTGTAACACACTATAAAAAAAGAAGAAGAACTCTAGTCGAGGTAAGGGCAATTGAACTAAGAATTCTTAATTCTAAGGAGATAAGCTACTGACTCGAGCTTCAGAGCCTTTTCCCCATAACCACTTCCGGGATCTCTTTTGCAGGAACATCACGGTGAACAAAGGTTGCGTGGGAAAATCGGGCATACCACAACATTTGGCACCGTCCGTGGGGGCGAAATTTATTTTTTGGTCATTTATTTATGGCAAAGTTGACAATGGTGTTCACCAGAAGTGAAAGAAGCCAAAGCACTCATACTAAAGAGCAAACAGCTGGACAAAATAGGAACATGTATCCTAGTCAAGATCAGGAGTATGTTCTCAGTAGAGAACAAGAATTCGGTAAGGACAACACAGAAGATGAGGAAGAGGTAGAGTCTCCTAAAATGAATAAAGAAACAGAAAGGAGATCATTCGTGTCATTTTTAGAAGCAAACAGAGAACAATTGTATAATCAGTTCTAAGCCACTCTCATACCAAAGTCCCCAAGGGTAAGTGAAAAGTTTAGTCTAAAGAGTGATGATCTTAAATATGGGGACGAATTAAGAGATATAATGGCATATGATAATGTGGACAAGTCACCGCTGGCACCACATCTTCGTGATTTCAAGATGATGAAAGACTTCAAGTTGCCATTACATTTCAAAATTTATGATGGAAGGAATTCCTACATTTCTATTGTTATAGCATTAGATTCCGCGATGCTGAAATTGAGCTGGTGTGTAAGTCTTTCCCTATCTTTCTGTCGTGAACAATGATTACATGGTACGAGGATTTACCAAATGGAAGTATTACATCTTGGGCACAACTCTCAGATATGTTCTTGGGATGCTTTTACCCAAAATAGAAATTTACCAAGATAATAGTGGACCTAAATAACATAGCTCAACGAAGTGATGAATGTTTGGCGGAGTATCATAGTAGGTTCGTCAAGGATATTTTACAAGTCTATGACCTATCTTTTCAATATTCCTTGGGTGCGTTCACAGGAGGCAAGCGATCAGGAGAGTTTTATAAGAAACTCACAAAGAATATGCCAGAGAACCCAGGATAGCTACAAAAAATGATAGAGCAGTATGTCCGAATTGAAAAAGAGAACAACTGCAAAATAGAGCAGGAGCGAGGAGAGAAACGACTAATGGGGGATTCTCAAAGAAATGCGGCGAAGAAGGGAAAATGAAGTCTCCCTTTCAAAGGAAGAGAAGTGGGAACACAAAACATCCTGCCTCAAGAGAAACCGCTAACGAAATCACAAAAAGAAATCTGGCAAGCAAACAGAGATCTATTCTTTAAACCCGCACTGATGATAGAACCTCCAGAGAAAAGATCAAGAGAATACTATTGTACCTTCCATAAAGATCATGATCACGATACTGAATAGAGATATGGGGAGGCAAATAGAGAAGAACTTAAGAAATGGCTATCTAAGCAAATACAAGAAAGAAGATGGTGGAAACAGATATAACGAAGCTAACAAGGCAGGAAGCTCTATGGCTAAAATCTAAGCATCGATGAACACTCAGAACAAGAATCAAAAGATGACAGCAGTGGTGGATTATGAAGAGGGCGTATCTAATGAGGCTCCAGAGAGAGTAGTCTTCTCGATTCATAGGGTCAATGGAGTCCTTATCAAATCATTCTTGGAAAGCTAAGGCCAGGTATTCACCACCATAAGAGCCCATAGACAAAAGATTGCGCGTGGATGAAACAATCACGTTTAGGAAAGAGGATGCAGTTCATAATGCTTCACCTCACAATGATCCAATGGTCATTATTGCTAAGATCGGGTACGCAACAGCTCATAGAGTTTTTGTAGATGATGGCACCATGGTATAAATCCTTTTCGTAGATTGCTTTGACAAATTGGGATTCAAGAGGACCGACTTGAAGAGGTCCACGTCCTCGCTCGTAGGTTTCACGTGACGAGCAGAGACACCATTAGACAACATATAGCTACCTGTAATTATTGGAAAAAATGATAGGAGCTACACTATCATTTATGACTTTCCTGTCATGGATGCAAGAGTTCTTTACCGTAGATCTAGGGGAAGAGACCAAAGATTTCAAGTTGGATGACAACGATACTTTTAAGTGTGTCAAAATAGGAAAGTGTCTTCTAGATCTGGAGAAAAAGATGGTGATACAAATCTTGCGAGATCACATGGACACATTCGAATGGAGCATACAAAACATGGGAGGAGTCGACCCGGGCATTGCAACTCATTCGTTGAATATCGGCAATTCGATCAAACCAGTCAAGCAGAAACAAAGATAGAAGGCGATTGAGGAAGAAGTAAAAGTGTTACTGTTAGATGGGATCATAAAGGAGGTGATCTACGCAAAATGTCTAGTGAACCTAGTGATGGTGAAGAAGGTAGATTTCGGATGGAGAATGTGTATGGATTTCACCGATTTAAACAAAGCATGCCCAAAGGATTGTTATCCCCTGCCAAAGATCGATCAGCTAGTGGAAGCAATTTTGGGATCAAGGTCTTGAATTTTTTGGACGCATATAAAGGATATCACTAGATATTGATAATCCAGTAAGATGCAGAAAAAACAGCCTTCAAAACGAGCTTCAGGATATTTTTCTATGTGAAGATGCCATTTGGCATGAAAATTGTAAGGGCAACATATGAGAGGGTGGTTGACAATGCATTTTTCAATCAAATAGGGTAGAACGTAGAAGCATATGTTGATAACATCGTAATTAAAAATAGGTGAATATGTGACTTTGCGCAGGACTTAAGGTTAACCTTGGATACATTTAGTGTGATTGGAATAAAGCTGAATCCCAAAAAAATGCACATTTGGGGTAAGTGTAGGAACATTCCTAGGATACAAGGTATCCTTAAAAGAAATTGAAGCAAATTCGAAGAAGATACAAGCGATTGTTAACCTCCCACAACCACAAACGGTTAAGGAAGTTCAAATCTTAATGGGTTCATGCATCGCTTAGTAGGTTCGTTTAAAAGGTGTCTGAGAAGGTTCATTTCAAAGGTGGCTAAGAGACACTTTCCACTCTTTGAAGCCCTTAAGAAGGCTAAAAAGTTCAGCTGGAGCAAAGATTGTCAGATAGCATATGAGTCATTGAATGAGCAACTTCAGACACTGCCAATGTTGAAATTACCAATTCCTGGAGAAACATTATACCTATACTTGGCGGTTTGAATAAAAATAGCTGAGCTCAGTTTTGGTGAGGCAAGAAGGCCAGATGCATATACCAATGTTCTACAATAGCAGAATACTAGAACATACTGAAAGAGCGTTTATGCCAATTGAGAAGTTGACTCCAGCTTTAATATATTCAGCAAGAAGACACCGAATCTATTTCCACAGTCATAAGATTGCAATCTATACTGAATACCCAATCAAGAACATTCTGAGCAAGCCCAATTCATTCAAGATAATGACCAAGTGGGCTCTTGAATTGGGGCAATTTAAGATCTAGCCACAAACTGCAATCAAAGCACATGCTTTGGAAGACTTCATTGCGGAGATGACAAGTGTAGGGGTGCAGCAAGTGAAAACACAGTAGTATCTTGACATGGACAAAGGAAAGTCCAAGTGGGAGGACATTATTTTGGAACCTATTCATTGATAGGGCATCTAGCAAGGAAGGATGTGGCGTAGGACTACAGGAGAGCATAAACACTCACTTTTTTTTTTGAATTTCTACTTACCAATAACAAAGGTGGCTACGAAGATTTAATACGTGGCTTAGATCTCAAAGTAAATATAAAGGTCAAGAGTGTTCGGTTATCTAGTGATTCACTGATAGTGGTACATAAAGTACAAGGAGACTACGAAGTGTGAGAGGAACAATTGATAAAATACTTTACCGGGGTTTGTCAACTCATTGATCACCTTGAATACTTCAACATCCAACATGTTTCGAGAAGTAAAAATACAATAGTAAATGGCCTAAGCAATCTAGCAACAACTGGGTTTGAGTCATTAGCCAAAAACAAGGATTAGAAGGTGGAGGTCATCCCAGTTATGAGCACAACAAGAACAATCGTTTCAATAGTTCAGACAGAAGAGATAAACTTGATGATACAGTTTATATATTACTTTGAAAAGGGAAAGCTCCCAATAGAGAAGGTACAAGCTAAGAAGTTAGAAATGTGATCTCACAACAATGTTTATGAAAAAGGGACCTTATACAAGAAAGGATTCCTGTCTCCATCGATAAACTGTGTGGGGCCATTGAAAGCAAGCAAGATCTTGAAGGAAGTACATGAAGAATTATGTGGAACACACCAAGGGTCTTGAACAATCGCAAAGAAGATCATTTGAGTCAGATATAACTGGCCATCCAAGTTTAATGATGTATACAACTTTGTCCTCAAGTGAAAAAGTTTCCAAATTAATTCCCCAATGTCGCACAAGACACAGTCCCCTTTATTGGGAATATATGGAGCTTGGCCTTTCAATAAATGGGGAATCAATATGGTCGGGCCTTTTCCAAAAGGTGCTGGCAGTGCCACGTTGTTAATTGTGGCAATCGATTGCTTTACTAAGTGGGTGGAAGCGAAGCCATTGGGAAGAGTCTCAATGAAAGTAACAAGAAAGTTTTTTTGGCAGAATATAGTTTGTTACTTTGGAGTGCTGCAAACCATCATCACCGACAATGGCACACAATTCACAAGTGGAGTCTTTAATGAGTGGTTTTCGAAACTGGTAATTGCACACAAATTCACATATGTAGCTCACCCTCAAGAAAATGGTCTTGTGGAGGTAACAAACAGAACGATTATTCAGGGTACCCGAAAAAGACTCGAAGGAAAGCGAGCAGCCTGGGTCGATGAGGTACCCAATACCTTGGGGTCATACAGAACAATAGTGCAACAACCAACAATAGAAACACCATATAGTCTTGTATATGGGGACGAAGAGGTAATTCTAGTAGAAATCGGCAGCTCAAGCCTTTGGGACAAAGAATACAAGGAGGATGATAATCCTAAGATGATGAGGTTGGATTTAGATGAACTCAAAGAAAAGAGACAAAGGGCGATGATCACAGAGGCAAAGTACAAAGAAAGGAAAGCTAGAGCATAAAATCCAGAAAGTCAAACAAACCTAATTTCAAATTGATGATCTGGTGCTAAGGAAGAGTGAAGCAAGCCTGGCTAAGGAGAAGGAAAGTTGAGCCAGAAATAGGAAGGACCATACAAGATAACGAAGGCACACTGATCCAACTACTATGAGTTAGAGAGAATAGATGGTAGTAGCATTCCCAACACTTGGCACGTAATCAACTTGAGAAAGTTTTGCGTGTAGGATCAATGAAGAAGGCAAGAGATATCTAGTTCATTGTATAGAAGCTATGACATAATCATTGGTGATGTTCGTTCCCTTGTTTTGTTTCGAAGGCGATATTATCGCAATATAAATATTAAAAGCCATCTTTTAGAGCAAGATTACCTTTTTATCTACATAACCATGCCTTGTAATTGCAAAAAAAATTTAGAAAATCTTAAAAGAAAAATACATGATTATAGCAGCACAAATTGTTGATTATGCAAGCTACACATCTTGCCACTTCGCACAATATGAATCTTTAGTCTACAAGCTATCAATCTTGCAATAAGGTAGATATTCCTACAACGAAGCGACAAAAGTAAGCGATAGATCTTGTGGCTTTGCACAATACAAACATTCAAGTAAGTAAGTTATATATCTTGCTATCAAGAAATATTGCCTTCAAAATAGCAACATAAGCAAGCATTAGATCTTGTGGCTTCGGGAAATAAAATTAAAGCAAGCTATAGATCCTGCAGTAAGCCAGATGCGATTGCAGAAAAGTGATAGTAGTAAAAAACACTGCAACTTCACAATTTGCACGCATATGTACGAAGAATTTTACTAAGAAAAAAGTGATAGTAGTAAAAAAACACTGCAACTTCACAATTTTCATGCATATATACAAAGAATTTTACTAAGAAAAATAGAAATAGATCTTCAATACAATGAAAAAACCATGCAAGACAAAGTGCTTGGACCATAAAGAGTGGTATTATTACAAAAAACAACAAGAACTTCTAGAAGCTTTAACAATGACAAAACAATACTTGACACATTCAAAGGAAGGTTAACGATAACATAAATTATCTATGCCTCGAGGCACGAGAAGATCGAGAGGATGATGAACCACTGCAGTGACAAGGGTACAAAGCCTGATGCTCTTTAACAATGATATGATCGTAATGCCATTTCATATAATAGTAAGTACAATGCCGAGTTTGACCTCTTCGCTCCATGCAATCGAGATATCGAGCATCATAAGCTTTAAAATAGGTTAGAGGACCAAAGTCTTCTTGACCAAGTTGCATACTCATTAGGTTAACAATCTCTTCATAATTTATATTCAATTCCTTCGAATTGCGAATTTCATCTTGTAAATGGCAAATATGAGACTGAACAGCCTCACACAAGGTAACCCTCTAGCCACTAATATTCATAGTCAAATCACCATGACCGGTGGACCTACGAGAACCAGTAGATTTGGCCTTTTGCTCATCCTTGTAATTACAAAAAACCTGCTCAAGTTCATGAACACTCGAATCAAGACGTGCACACTCGACATGAAGGTGATCGCTATCATTATGAAATTGGATGTTCAAGGAAACTCTTTCATCAAGCTTGCATTGCCACTCTATGGAATAGCTAGAAATATGGTTGCATTCATCCTGTTTCATTTTCAAATGATCAAATAAGTTGTTAATGCGGGAACACTGTTTGTCTATTAAATCGGTCTTCTGATAAGCTTTGTACGCTTACTCATAGTAAAATTCTTCGCCTCTTCTTGCTGACGAATAATCTTAACCAAATTCACATGCTGACATTGAATAAGGTCATTCTACTTTGAACATAACTATTTCATTTCACGAATATGCTCTTGAGTCTCTATAAGACTTTTCTTTAATGCGAGCTCTAAATTTTTAACACCAAGGATCATATATTTGAGATGAAGACACAATGATATCATCCACTCTTCAACACATTCAGGGAGCTTAAGCGAATGAACATAACCCCAATGGACTCCCGATCAACTAAGGTGTGGATGATGTCTTTACCAAGAGAGTCTAAGTTATAACCATTAGGAATAAACTTACCACACAGACAATTTGATCTGCTTCTTTTTGCATGTGTTAACTGATGCATTTGACATCCTCCCTTCATCCCAGCTATTTTTTTCACTCTTTCCTCTTTGGGACGTCCCATCTCTTTTGGCACTCTTTAATTTATTTCCCATTTTGGCCAATTTTTATTAATTTTTTATGTTTAAAAAGGGTGAAATTAAAAGGAAAATAAAAAAATAAAGGTACCCCACCAGCATATAAACAAGAAAGCATATAATAATGAACTCTTAAAAAAACTTCCTCTTTCCCTCCAAAACAATATCTGGGATAGAGGGAGTACTTTTTAGTTACTTTTTCTTGGTGGATTGCTAGTAGTAGTTGAGTTTACAAGACAAGGGTTTAGAAGGCCATGTTTAGTTTTCTTGTCTAAATCTCGCGTTTTGTAGACTTAATTGGTGATAATGGAAATCTTGTATCCGCGGGCTCCTTGATCTTCCTTGTGATCATCTTTAGTAGGTATCCCGTGGGTACCTTTTTTTACATTCTATGTGAAGGCCGTTCGTAAGGGCGGTAGAAGATATTCAACTCCGTCTCCAAGGATGGTAGTAGAGACGAAGGCCATTCATCTCCAGAATGGTAGTAGATGAAGGACAAAATCATCAATGCATGGTAGAAGGAGGTTGAAGCCAAAGATAGGCGGCTATGAACAGCCAACGGAGAAACGAGGAATCGTGGTCCAATAAGTTGTGCTTCAGTCTGAGAGCGATCAAAGAAGAATTATTTCTCAAGGCTTGCTCCATTGGATTTTTCTTCTCGAGTACTATAAAATTGACTACAAAAACTATCAAGTCAGACTAAAGGTTCTCCCGTAGTGAAGAAAACTAGTTCAGTCGGCCAAAGCACCAACGAGACAATGCAGGCTATGTATGGTTTGGCACCAATAAGCCGCGCTAGAGGAGATGTCCCACGCCAAGGTGATCAATGCAAGGCAGTGCCCCGACCCTCACCAGACATGATGGCCCATAGTACAAAATCAAGAACTTCTCCACGCGGCTAAGTATGAGCACATGGCGTTCCATTTTAGGCATCCCGCACCATTCCAAGTCCATTTTGTCAAGACTAGCAAACGGGGTGTGGGAATCTGCACTGCCCAAAACGTATTTATGAGAAAAAACCTATCCTAACCATGGCCTATGCCAATGGCCACAGGCAAGAATAAAGAATTCGAGACTCAACTCTCCGATGACGCCCCGCGAGAGATGACGCGGTCCACACTAGTGCAAGGCTCGACCCGCACCAACCCTTGCGCCTCTCACCACGTTGAAGATCCATGGCACACTGATGAATAGGCACCCCGAACCCATGAAGAGGTGCCACCCATGCCAGGATTCGCGTTCCACGCTAAGTACATGCCACAGGCAGTGTCATCCGTGATGCCCCACGTTGGGCGGCGGCTGATCTAGGGTTTACCCTATTTTTTCCTATTTGGGCCTATTTTAGGCCAAATCTCATACTATATAAAACCTTAGTCTACTAGGTTTAAAGACTTTTCATACTTCTCATAGCTTAGTTTCATTCAGAAGAGTAAATGAGATTCTCTCCTTAGGAAACCTTATCTTTTTCATTTTTCTTTAATCTTATGATGTGGAATTCAAATATATATTTTAATTCCATGTCAAGGGAATAGTTTCCATAGCTTGGGGGTTAATTGATGTGACTTGGTTATATCTTTATGATTTTTGAGATTCTATAGTTCATCCTAATTTTGTGTTCATAATACTATTTTGATTTTTTTTTGTGTTTGAATGCTTGAATATCACACCACATATAAGCACACACTAAATGATGCCCCTCTAGGAAGGGAAACCAGATGATGCCCCTTTGTGTTCATACTAGGCGCACATATTGAGGCCCCTCTGGGAAGGGAAACCTAAATGTTTGTATAGGTGAAGGGGAACGAGTCTGCGTGAGTGTGTGCACGGGAGATTCTAGGTCACTCTTATCCACATACCATTGCAACAGCCTTAGCTGACTTCATAAAGTTTTCTGACAGGTTTCGGGTAGAGATAGCTTAAATTTTAGCAAGCTAGGGTTACAAGAAACCCTAGTATCATAGATAAGGTTGCTACGATCCTTGGGCTTAATTGATAGGACCCGAGGGGAATAGTTGCATTTGTGGTGAAAGCCCGGGACATAATCACATGGGTGAGAATCAGACCTACAACAATGGTTAGACCTTGTTGTACTCCCCCAATTATGATGGCGCTATGGATAGAGGTTTTCGAGAGTACCCGGCATGACGGGGATGGGGAAGTGTATTCCATCAGCCACACCAAGTGTTATGGACACACTATCAGGTTTGATTAAATCTCTATGTAAAATAATCGAGGATAGGAGCATTAGATTTACCAAGTCACTCAATGATTTCTCCAAGTGCTAGCTTTATATCATAGTTATGTTATTTACTTTACATGTTTTGTAGTTTTTAGATTGAAAATACAACACCTCCCTTGCTTGTTTTCTTTACTTGATATTCCTTTCACTCATACTGATTGACAACCCGTACAATATATTTTTTAGATTGGTACATTAGACCTAGCATCTCTATAGACAACCCTAGGGTCTACCGCTAACTACCCTCTAAGTAGCGTAGCAGTGAGATCAGGGTGTATAATATATATTTTATCTTTGACCACTGCCCCTCGGCTAAAGTTAGTTAGCTACAATAACGACCCTGGGTCGAGGCGGGTAAAATTTTAGCACCGCTTTTGGGGATGCTATTAGTCTAGGCATCAACTTAGGCACAACGCGTTAGTAGAGTAGTTAGTGTAGCTTTTATTTGTTTGTTATTTTATGTTCGTTGTTGAATCTTGGTTGGAGCTGTTGTTATAGTTGATTCGTTATTTTTTGATCTATCTGCTAGTGTTGTATTTGGAAGGGTATTATTGGCCCTACTTTATGGTACACACCCGTGCTACTAATCTAGGTGTCTTACACTACCTTACTGAGAACACAGGTGGTTGGAGGAGAAGGATGCAAAGAACTAGGGAACAATTTCAACCAAGGCAAGAAGTAGTAGTAGAAGGTCCATTAGCAATGGCGGAAGACATTTACACCCTACGGGAGCTCATGACACCCAACTTGGAGAATCAACCTCTTTGTATAACCTTCCCACCATTACCCACCAATGTCAGCTATGAGCTAAAAAGTGGCATGATCCATTGCCTTCCTACATTCCATGGATTGGCGGGTGAGGAACCAAATAAGCATCTTTCAGAGTTCCATTTGGTGTGCACTAACATGAAGCCCCTAGGAGTGTCCGAAGATGATTACATCCTTAGAGCCTTGTCATTCCCCCGAAAAAGTAGTGCCAAGGATTGGCTCTATTATCTACCACCGGAGTGTATTGGATTGTGGATGGACATGAAGAAGAGATTCCTTAAAAAATACCTTTTGGCATCCAAGTCGGCCGGGTCGAAGAAGCAGTTATATAACATCACTCATGGTGCCAATGAGAGTATGTACGATTATTAGGAGTGCTTCAAGAAACGTTTGGAAAGTTGTCCTTACCACCAATTTAAATAAGTAGATTTGGTGTACTACTCATTTGAGGGATTGTGCAACGAAGACATGCAAATGGTAAATGCCAAATGTAATGGTTCAATAGTGAACAAGATCCCTAAGGATGCAATGCCACTCTTTGAAGAAATGGAAAATGGTTTGCGGCAATTTGGCACTAGATTGAGGGTGAAGGCCTTGGATGAACCCACACACTCACCTAAGTTGGAGGATAAAGTCCAATCTCTTTCTTCCATGATGAAGGATCTTTCATGAGGAAAAGTGCATCATTTCCAAGTGTGGAGTTTGCAACCTCAACCACAATTCTGAAGCGTACCATGAAGTCATAGATGATTTACAAGAGGTGAAGGAAATTGACAACAACAACCAGGAAAGATCTCAATTTGCTAGGGGCAAGCCACAAGGGTTCTGAGGGAACCAAGGAGATGCAAGGACGGACCCCTATGCAAATTCACTCAACCCAAGGTATAGAGATCATCCCAATTTATGATGGAGGGAAGACAACCAAGCTCAAGGGTACCGGGGAGGACAAGCTCCATCTCAACCATATCCTAGAGGTGAAGGCCCTTCCAACAATCATGCTTTCCTTTACAAGTTGGAACTGGATGGAATCTTGGAAGCTATCGGTCAATTAGAAAATAAACATGATATCTTCGCGGAATAGACAAGGAGAGAGATTGAAGACCTTTGCAATAGAGCTCTCTCAAGTATAAAAAATCTTGATGTTCAAGTTGGGCAACTTTCTACCTCGGTAAGCCTACTTGAGGCCAAGGAGTCAGGGAAACTACCTTCCCAACCGGAGGTGAATCTAAGGAATGTGAGTGCTCTTAAATTGAGAAGTGGGAAGGAAGTCCACAAAACCGAGAGGAAGACAATGCAAGAAGATGACAAGGTAGTTGAGACTACCAAAGGAAACTTTGAAGAAGAGGAAATTATGGTCAAGGAATCACCCTCCAAGGAACTTCTACTGCCCGAGGCACAATTCACTATTCCACCTCCATTTCCAAATCCTTTGAGAGAATGGTCAAAGGTGGTGATCGATGATTCGAACATTCAAAAAGTTTTCAAAAAGGTTGAGCTAACCATCCCTATATTTGAATTGATTTAATATGTGCCATCTTATGCTAAATTTCTTAAAGTTGCATGCACAATGAAAATTCGTAGGCCAACTAAGAAATTAGGACATTTGAAAATGGGAGGTGTCTCCTTTTTGAACAATAGGACCTTGCCTAAGAAATGGGATGATCCCGGAATGTTTTCTGTCCCTATCTCATTAGGTGGTAAACTTGTGGAACATGCCATGATAGACCTAGGTGCATCCATTAATGTTATCTCGTTTAGTCTATATGAACACCTAGAAATAGGTGAGCTTAGGGATACTAGAGTAATTGTCCAACTTGCCTATCATTCCCAAGCTAGTCCCCATGGACTAGTAAAGGATGTGATGGTGCAAGTTGGAAAATTTGTTTTTCCGGCAGACTTTTATGTCTTAAATGTGGCACACGACGGAAGTTCACCCATAATACTTATGGGGAGGCCTTTTCTCAAAATTTCTAAGACTAAAATCGATGTCTACTTGGGAACCTTAACTCTAGAAGATGACATGGATAGAGACAAATTTGATATCTACAAGTCTAGGCATGATTCAACAAGGTCGTCTTTGATGTGTAAATGTGTAACCTTATGTGATGAGCATGATGAGTCTTCTTGCATGACAAATGAGCATGAGTTTTTGAGTGAGTCCCATGTTAATGATAATGATGTTGATTCCGATGAATTGAATGATGCAATGGATAATAGGCCAGTGCTAGATTGTTTTTCTATGCTAACCAATTTGCAATGAGAAAGGGAGATAATTGAGGGTTGAAAACCTCCTCGACCTCCCTTAATCCCCAAAATGACATTCATAGACTCAATGATGACCAGAAATGGAGATTCATTCCTATTGGAGAACAAAAGGTCCAAAGGTAGGGATGACTCGTTGTGGAGACCTCTCAATGATGATGTCATCATGGGTGGAGTCGCTGATGGCAATTCCAGAGACCCACCGGTACGTGTGTTTAACTAGAATGCATGAAAGAAAAAAAGTTGTGAGGACGAAAATAAATATACGGTGTTAGTTTTGCTTTCATGTTTTGATTAGTGAGTAGATAGTCTTTGCATGAATCTTGTTTTTCTATGTGGATTTTTGAGATGAAACTCTTGTTGGTTTGAAAATTTGAGTTCGAGACTCATGATTTTTTTTATATGGAACTAAATTGGATAGGTGACATAGTCTTTTGAAAAAGAGGAAAAAAACTGAGATTATGGATAAAGTTGGTGGATGCTTTGTGCCAAGTAGGCCGGTGTGGGGCTAACCTTCGTGCCGGGACTAGAATGGCACGAGGCTATGCCTCATGCCAGAAGGTTTGGCGTGAGGCTATGCTTTGCGCCAGGCACCCGTTTTGCGCACTACACCAATTTTTCCATTTTGTTTGCTCCGATAATACACATTTTTGAAATTTCTGATTCTCAAATTCAAAAATGTATTTTTGGTTCAAAATTTTGGAATTCCCTAAATCCTTAGGGTTTTTGAAAATTCTTCCAAATCCCTTGGAATTAAATGGCTTGTAATATTGTCCCCTAAATTGAGCATTTTAAAATTCCATTCTTATACTAATTGTATCTCTCACCCTAGTCACCTGGGCTGAAATTTTATTTCCATAGTACATTTCTCCACCTAATTCTCTCATTTGACACATTCTTTCTTCTCAAGAAACACTCAATCTCACACACACTTGTTGTACTAAAAAATTGAGGCTTTTTGTCCAAAAGTTGGTAGATTTTGTTTCTTCTTTTGTGGTTCTTGCAAATCCTATCTTTAAATTTTGGGTAACCCATTGAACACTGTGTTTATATGCTTTATTTGACACTGTGGTGGTGTTATTTGAAGCATGAATCCTGAATGAGTGTGTTTTATGATATGTGATAGAGTTTGAGTTTGTATGCATGATCTTATGTTAAAGAGGATGTTGGGAGGATTGATGTTCTATTGTGCTTAAGATTTGATCTTTAGTGTTGGGTTATTTGGGGAAGAGTAAATCTTGGTTGCATGATTTAATTGAATGGGTTGGTGATAACTTACATGAGATTAATGTTTGATGAGGAATGTTCTTGTTTGAATAGACCATATGCCTTGAATATCATGCTATGAATGTTTGGGTTATTTGGGAGAATGTTTTCTCATTGAATTATAAGTCATGCTTTGTTTATGATCATATCACCACTCTTGTCATCATTTTTTTAGGATTCCACCCAAGATGAATGCCTCAGAGAAGGGAAAGTCCACTAGGGGTGAGAAGAGGAAGAAATCGACTAAGGGTGCATAACTCGAGCTGACAACTTCCATTTTTTGTAACCCCACATTTGTGACTGAGGAGTTTATAGGTCTATCCAACATTTCCGGGAGTGTAGCCCGTAGATGGTGGAACTTTAGAGAGCCGAAGAGAAGTATTTTGGAGACGGGGTTTGCTAGCAAGGACACCTTAGTGGCTCTAGGTTTACTTGAGCGGTTCACTTATATGTTAACCCGAGTAGTTCCTGAGGGGTTTCTCAAGAAACACTCCAAGACCTACATTAGGTAGACCCTAGAGTTCCTAGCTACTCCATGGCTAGTTGTAGATGATGATGGACACAAGGTGATTAAATTCTACTTGGACGACAAGGAATACAAGATGACCCACTGGGAGGTTGCGTAAGCCTTTGAGTGGAGGTATGGCAAAGAGATCTAGAAGACACACCAAAAAGGGTTATCTTTCTCTCCTGGGCACTTTTGGGTGCAACAGACGGCCACAGATTGGAAGAACCTATGGAAGAGTACTGCCATAGTTCATCCATCATTCCGTTATGTTCACCTTTTGTTGGTTATGTGAGTATTTTGCCATGGTGAACTAATGCAATGCCCGGCTTCGGATTTTCATTGCCTTTGGGTAATAACTCTTGAGGGTAACGTTTGCCTGAACTTGGTAGGGTATATTATTCATGAAGGCTTAGCGATGGGAAATAGGAAGAGTGGAAAAATTTCCATGGGAGGCATGGTTGTCTTTTGGCGGAGTATCTAGGCACCAGGTTACACAAAGGGCTCTAGCTAACCTGGGAAGATCGAGCACACGGTTCAACATTGAGAAGTTAGCTACGACATCTATGGTGGGATCAATGACATTGAAGGGTAGAGTGAACACGTGTAGCTTTATGATCCTTCCACAGCCAGAGCGCACCGCCATTAGCCATGACATATGCTTGGATGAACTACTTATTTTGCCGGATCAGAAGTTTGAGAGAGAGGTCTATAAAGTTATGGCCAACCAGGACTTAGATGTTGAGGAGGCCAAGGGCGAGTTCACTTTGAGAGCCCACCCTAGTCGCTCTCGCTTTTGATCTCTACTCAAGTGTTACAAGAGGTAGTCCAAGCGATAGGGGGAATGCGCTCTAAAGGGGAAGGTCTTAGCTTGCGAATGGATAGCATTGAGGCCACACTACAAGTAACTGGGTACATAAATAGGAGTAGCACAAGTCACAAGGATGAAGTCCCTTCGGGGCCATGAGATTGAGTACCATTATTCTCCCTACCTCATCTACGTTTTGAAATGATTTTTTTTATGCATTGGACACTTTGCATAGGAAAGGTTTGGGGAGTGAGTAGTACGCACTTAAGGAGTTTTTCATTTTTGAATTTCCTCGGTGCAATTCATGATTTGCACTGGTATTTGTATTGTTAGTTTGTGATGTTGATTTTTGTTTGTTAAGGGATGATTTTGGATGGACATTTGGTGGTATGACATGCTATGCTAGGGATTTCTAGTTTGCATGGGGTAGGATATTTTAGGATATTGGTGGTGTATTTTTATGTGTGACTATCTTTTGTAGTATGAAGGTCACTTTTGGGGCATTTTTGTTCTCCACCAAAAAGTTTTGGAAAATATGAAAAAGGGAAAAAAATACAAAAATCTGGACAAGTCGAAACTCGAAATGGGGAGTTGGGTAACATTAGGAAAAGCAAGGATAGGTTGAACGGCCTAGGTAAAAATTAGAGGCTAGGCCCGGATAGGCTTACGAGCCTGGGAAAAAAATAAAAGGCCGTATGTAAAAAGGTGAGAAGTGAGTACCCTTTGTGCGTTAAAGCTAGGGTGAAAACCCAAAAGGGCTCTTAGGAAAAATGAGAGAAATTGAGAGAAAACAAAAAACTAGGTTGAATGCATGCTTCCGCGGTGAATTGTTTTTGAAGAAGACTCTTGATTGCTTTTGGGAACATTTCGGGAAAATTAAGCTAGCTAGACACTTATCTTTTTGGCTTACCTTTATCCACACTTTACTTTTTGGATGGTTTGATTACTTATGTCTTTTGGGGCTTGTGAGAGTTGTGAGATTATTACTTTCTAGGGGGAAATATGGTAATCTTGGAATAAATTGAAGGCCTCAGTTAAATTCTCTTTGCATGCTACATTTCACTTGATTCTTTTTCTTGTTTTCTATTTACTCGAGGACGATTAAAGGGTTATGTGCGGGGAGTCTGACAGCTTAATTTTACATGTGTTTACCGATGCATTTGACATACGTTTTAGTTTCTTTTTCTTGGTGGATTTCTAGTATTCGTAGAGTTTATGTGACAAGGCGTTTGGATGGAAATGTTTGGTTTTCTTGTCTAAATCCTGCATTTTGTAGACTTAATTGGTACTAATGGACATCTTGTATCCACGAGCTCCTTGATCTTTCTTCGATCATCTTTAGTAGGTTGCCTGTGGGTGATTTTTGAAAACATTCTATGTTAAGGCCATTCATAAGGGCAGTAGAAGATATTGAAGGCCATCCGCAAGGATGGTAGAAGAGACGAAGGCCATGATCATCAATGCATGGTAGAAGAGATGAAGGCCACGATCATCAATGCATGGTAGAAAGAGAATAAAGCCAAAGATAGGTAGCTACGGAGTTCATAGCGACCAATGGAGAAATGGGGACTCGTGGTCCGATGAGTTGTGCTTTAGTCCAGAATGATCTAAGAAGAATTAGCCCTCAAGGCTGGTTCTATTGGATTCGTCTTCTTGAGGACTATAAAATAAACTAATAAAAATTTCAAATTGGTCTAATGGTTTTTCCTATAGCAAAGGAAACTAGTTTAGCCGACCTAAGCACTAACGGGATGACACAGGCTATGAATGGCCTAGAATTAACGGCATGCCCCAGAGGAGATACCCCGCACCAAGGAGACCGATCGGAGGCAGTTGTGTGACCCGTACCAGAGATGATAAGTAGAACAAAGTCAAGAACTCCTCCACGTGGCTAAGTATGGGTGATGGATGTCCAATTTTAGGAATCCCCTCCGCTCCAAGTCCATTTTGTCAAGACCAGCCGACGGGGTATGGGAGTCTAAACGACCTGCATGAATTTACTAATCAAAACACCTAGCCTAACCATGGCCCATTCCAACGGCCATGGGAGGATATAAGGAAATTAATATTCGGCACTCTGATAGCGCTGCACAATGGACACGGCCCATGCTAAACCTCGCGCCCCGCGCCACATTTAAGATCCATGCCACACTGAGGAACAGGTGCCCCACGCCCATGAAGAGGTGCAACTCGTGCTAGGCCTCGCATCCCACAACAAGTACATGCCATGGGCTGCGTCATCTGTGACGTCTCACATTGGGCGGCAGCTGAGCTAGGGTTTACCCTATTTTGGGCCTATTTTTAGGCCCAATCTTCTACTACTATATATAGAACCTTTGTCTACTAGGTTTTAAGAATTTTCATACTTTTCATAGCTTATTTTCATTCTTAGAAGAGTAAAGGAGATTCTCTCCTTAGAAAAATTTATCTTTTTCTTTAATCCTAAGATGTGGAATTTAAATTTTCATTTGAATTCCATGTCAAGGGAGTAGTTTTCATAGCTTTGGGATAATTTTATGTGGCTTGGTTATATCTTTATGCTTTTTGAGATTCTATAGTTCACCCTAATTTGTGTTTATAACATTATTGTGATTTTCTTTTGAGTTTGAATGCATGAATATCAAACCACATATTAGCACACTTTGGGCTGTATTTATACTTGGTGCACATATCCATGCCCCTATGGGAAGGAAAACCTGGACATTTGTATGGGTGGAGGGGAACGAGTCTACGTGAGTGTGTGCATGGGAGATTCGAGGTCACCCTGATCCACTTACCATCACACCAGTCTTAGCTGACTTCGTAAAGTTGTCTGACGGGTACTAGGTAGAGATAGCTTAAATAGTAGCAAGCTAGGGTTACAAGAAAACCTACTATCATAGAGAAGGTGGCTACGATCCTTTGGCCTAATTGATAGGACCCGAGGGGAGTAGTTGCATTTGTGGTGGAAGCCCAGGAGGTAATCTCATGGGGGAGAATCAGACCTAAATCAGTGATCAAACCTTATTGTACTCCCCTACTTACAATGGCGGTGTCAATAGAGGGTTGCAAGAGCCCCTGTCATGACAGGGATGAGGAAATGTATGCCATCGGCTACACCACGTGTTATGGACACACTATTATGTTTTGTTAGATCTCTATGTAGTTGTGTTATTTAATTTACATGTTTTGCAGTGTTTATATTTCAAATCTAAACCCTTCCCCTTTACATGTTTCCTTTACTAGCTATTCCTTTAACTCGTATGGATTGACAACCTGTACGAGGTTGTGTTTTAGGTTGGTACATTAGACCTAGCATCTCTTTGGACAAACCTAAGGCTTGCCACTAACTACCCTTTAGGTAGCGTAGCAGTTAGATCGGGGTGCAGAATATAAATTTTATCTTTGACCATTGCCCCTCGGCTCAGGTTAACTAGCTACAATTAATGACCCTGGGTTAAGGCAGGGGCACAATCCCTGGAAGATGATGTAGCCACTGAGAGAGTAGACGTATCCCATCAAAGACATAAAGGTATAGAGTGTTAATCAAAATCTCCTATAATAGAAAAATGATTACCAGAAAATAGCTCAAGATACTCCGAGGATATAGAGTTATAAGCTTCGATTAGCTTGCTAGGATACCAAGTATAAGAAAACATGGATCCAATACGATGCCCAAAATGATCACTAGGCCGAAACAAGCCACGAATATTCAAAAAGTTATGGTCTATGGAAATATCAAAACCCTGCATACTAGCAAATTTAAAATGAAGGTATAAAACTAGAATAAGAAAATTAAGTGAAGTCAAACAAAACACGCAATTTGAAGATACGTAATAGTGCCATTCAGTATTACAGACAAAAGTTAATAGTCTTTCAAATCAAATCACGGCTCTAGAATTCAACTAACTTCTTTATGAAAGGGTGAAGTGCTTTGAGCATCAAGGGCAGTTTCTCTTTGGCTCGCATCCTTGATATGTTTCTCCGCTTGTGCTTCAAACTCTAGGAGAGGGTTAATGTAGCATAAGGAGAAGCAAAAGGAAGACCTTCAAAGCAAACGACCTGGAAAATTTTAAGCTCAAGGAAAGAGGGAAAGGAATGAAGACCTGAAAGATGTGGAAACAAGACATAGAAATGCCCACCATCAGAAATCTTGCCGATAAAACCATAATTGAGCATTTCCTTGTGCTTTGCTAGCGTTGCAGTCGATTTAGCCAAAGAAGGAAAGCTCTTCACCACCACAGTCCGGTTCAACCCGTGGAAGTCTTTCATATCCTCGTAGTAACCAATGTTACGAGCAATGCCGGAGACATCCTCTAACAACTTAAAGAAGGATTTTGTCTTGCTAAGCCAATAGACTAGAACTTGGGGATAATTTAGGGAAGCGGGACCATTCATATGCATTTCCCTCAACTTAGAGCAAATCTTTGTGGTTTCTTACGCAACAACCTTCACACGCTCCTCAATAGTCTTTGTACATTCCTCAATAGCTTTAAGAGAAGCTTTTAGAGTTGTGCATCTCTTTTCCTTAGCCTTGTACTTCTCAAAGAGCGACTCATCTTCCTAAGAGAACTTTGACAGTCGCTCACTCATGAACGAAAAACTCGCACCAAACTTAGAGAGTAATATATATAGATGAGATAACCAATAGTCTAATTAAAGAGTATCAAAATTTAAGAAGAATCACTGAGACTTCCGAGCCAACTTACCACAACCAAAGTATGAGGAAGAGAAAGTATGGAGAGCGTATCAGGTATCGTCTCCTCGACCAGAAGGTTATAAGTTTGCACTAGAGCCTTAGAGCGAGGATGGTTACCATCCCCCCTTTTCATAGGAGGTGGAAAATGAGATGAGGATCCATCAGTTCTTTCCCCCTTCTTCTTCGATGCTCATCCACCCTTTCATCAACGTCATCAAAAAGCGATATGTAAGGGGTACCTCCAGCTAGGTCCATGTATACACAGGAGTATATATCACAGATCAGACAAACACACAAAAGACGTACATGTTTGTCAAAAATAATAGAAAATACAGATCAAACATGGCAAAACAATAATGAAGAAAACACCTTCTGCATCAGAATAAGCATGGCGGAGATGTTGTGTATGAGTGCAGAGTGTTACCTGATATGTCCATTTTATGTGCATATTTTGGGAACTTTTGGGATCACTTTTGCACTTTTTTGTCATCTAGAGCTTGTGTTTCACCTTGTAATTTTCTTAGGAGAGGTAAGAGTGACTTTTTTTTTCTGTTTTGCCTTTTCTAAATGGATTTTTTGTGACGAGGAAACAACATTGAGACTTGAAGACTAGAGGCCAATGAAGCACATCTTTTGAAGACTTCGAAGATTGGAATACTTGCAATTAAGCTATTGAAGACAAGAAGAATAGAAGATTTGAAGGCAAGGCGACAAAGCAAAGAGGAATCGATGCAAAGAATGGTGAAGATAAGCAGCCCGCTTAAGCAAAACCATTTTTTCCCGAACGACGCCTGCTGAACTTTTTCTTTTTATTTTTCTTTTCTTCTCTCTCTCTTGGAATATAAAAGGCATTTTTTGCCACCCAATTCTCATCTTCTCCATTTTGTCCGAACTTCGTCATCAAAGAACCCTAATTCTCCATTTTTATTTCATTTTTTCCCTCTTTGTTTATGTATGAATTTTTCTATAAAGGTTAGTTTAAATTGTATTAGCTATATTTAGTTCTTGGGAGCGAATGACCAAGGCTTCTTAGCCTATGTCTTAAGAACATATTGTAGCCCATTTAATGCTTTTACTAATGTGCATTTATGGAGCATTGAATATGTTTGTTAATGTCATTAATGTTCCTGAAAGCTTGAGTATATGAAGTACTTATATGATATGATTGTTAGAGTTTGGGAAAATGGGTTGATTTACCATTTTGTTGATAGGAAATCCAAGAGTATGATTTAGATCTTTTGATTGTGTTGATGTACTGATAATTGCAAGATAAATATGATAATGTTGAACTCTTTGTCATATTTGTTCCTTGTAGCAAATGAGAGAAGTATATGAACGTTGAACGTTCTTGACGAATCTTGTGTAAATTCATATATTGGTTAAATGCTTAGACATGGTGTAGTATTTACAAGTGTTGTCAATCTTATTGATTCTTCGTATTCAACACAATCAGTGGGATACTTTTATTCGTGATTCAACTGAGTGATTCAACTGAGGGATTCATTGGTGAGGTTTGACAACAGATGTCAAATTCAGTCTTGCAAGCTACTTTCTAAGAAGGATAGAAGATTAGTCTTCACGACAAGTAGTGAAAGTAATAAATAGGTTGCATGTTCAATGATGGATAAGAGGCTTGGAATTGGAAGTCAATTGCGCCAAATGTTTCGTAACTTGTGTTTTAAATCTTATTCTCTTAGTTTGTTGGATCCCTCTTCTCATGGAAGACCCTGACTTGCCATTATCTACGTAATTGTAGATAGGAAGCATTTAGGGCTTAAAAATAGTAACTTTGAGAGCTATGGCGATGACCTCCCAAATTTTTGCACCGCTGCTGGGGAAGAGGCATTTATTTTTAAGTGTTTGGGCATATTATGTGTGATTATGTGCTAGTTGTAAATATTTGTTAGTTTGCTTTTTTTTCTTAGTTGACTTACCATTTTTTCTTATCTTAGAGACATAATGTTTGAGTTCTTGGTGTATGGTTTGTATGTGATCTTTTTCACAAGAACCCCGTACACTACGGCCCCGAGTTAGAGTTTAATTTGAGACGGGCTAGGATGATCTCTTTGGAAAGTGTGAACAACACCCCTCCTAGTGACCATTTTACGGACAGTTCTACATCCATGGAACATCAAGATGAGCATAAAGGCGGCATTCCGGGAGGAGGACCTCAATATCCCCCTCTCTAAGGAAGGAAGATTCCTTTAGGGAAAGCCCTATTGAAGGACATTATGGCCCCCAACTTGACCAATAACGAATGTGCATTGAGTATACTTTGGTTGGACCAAATGGGAATTTGAACTCAAGAACGGGTTTATAAACATGCTACCTATCTTCCTTGGTAGGCAAGGGGAAAATTCCATCAAGCATGTCACCTAGTTCCACTTTTTTATGTGGTTGTATGGTTCCCCACGGAGTAGATGAAGACTTCTACAAGTCGAAGGCATTCCCATTCACATTGAGAGATGGTGCAAGGGATAGGCTCCATTACCTACCACCCAAGAGAATTAAAAGTTGGCTTGACATGAAGATGGAATTTCGAGCCAAGTACTTCCTGGCCTCGAAGTTTGCCGTTTTGAAGAAGAACATAGGCAGCATCCTCCAATGGCATGAAGAGTCTCTTTTTGACTACTGGGGGAGGTTCAAGAAGCTTCTCACGAGTTGTATGTACCCCGGCTATTCAGAGGGAGACTTGGTCTACTATTTCTACAATGGTCTTCTTCATGATAACAAAAGACTAGTGAGGAGTTCTTGTGGTGGTACCCTTGGGAACAAGACTTTAATAGAGTGTATGAAGTTATATAAGGAGTTTTTAGAGGAGTCAAGAAACTTTAGCTCGAGGGCCGATTTGAGGTGAAGAAATCAAGTGCCCACAAGTGACCGTTCCAATAGTGGAAAGCTCGATGACCAAGTCTCAACCCTTACTTCTATGGTGATATCCTTTATGACCATACTAAAAAATGTACCACACGTTAAATATTGTAAAATTTTTTTATTGATACATCCTACAGACGCTTGCCATACTTTGCAAGATGATTATGTCGAGGAGGTGAGTGTCATGGGGTATCAATTTGAGCAATCCTATCAAGGTAACCAAGGCTATCAAGGAAACCAAAGCTATTAAGGTTATCAGGTTTATCAAGGGAATCGTGGCTACCAAAACTGGCATTATAATGCGGGTGATCGAGATCACCCAAATCTCTGGTATGGGAACCCTGAAGGAGGCCAAAATGCTCAACTGTATTGCCCTCCTCAACAACAATACTGGCCTCCAAAAAACTTCCCAAGGCTTCAAGACAAATCCCAAGATCAAGAGGAGAGCTCGGGCTTGACAAAAGATAAGGTTATGCAAGGCAGTCCTAGATTGAGTATGTGTGTTGAAAAAGGAGAAAAATTCCAAGATGAAGCCACGACGAACATCAAAAACTTGGAAACTCAAGTGAGCCAAATATCACAAGCCGTGAATAGGATGGAGGCATGGGAAAAGGGAAAACTTCCTTCCCAACCGAAAATCAACCCTCGACAAAATGTGAGTGCAATCTCACTGAGGAGTATGAGGGAAGTGAAGGAGCCTAAAGGCAAGAATGTTTTTGAGCAGGTGATTGAAAATGAGGAAGACCTTGAAAAGAAGGTCGGGGAGTTAGATAAGGAGAAGGAGAGCAAATAGGATGAAATTGAGGTGGAGACCTTCATGCCAAGACCGGGATAAAATCCCGAAACCTCATCCCCACCACACAAGAAATCAAGAGGGGCAGAAATCCTATCTATGTGCCGAAATCAGCAATTTTGAAGGCATTAAAGGATAGGAGCACCAAGGAGGATAACAAGGACATCTATGAACTCTTTCGTAGATGCGAGGTAAACATTCCACTCTTAAATGCTATAAATCAGACTCCTAGGTATGTTAAGTTTCTTAAGGAATTGTGTACCATTAATAGGATGCAACAATTGAAGAGTAAGAAAAAGAGTGGAAAGAGTGAATATGTCTCCGCCATGTTTGATGATGAAATGCCTCTTAAATGTGATGATTCAAGAGTGTTTACAATCCCTTGTGTGATAGGAGGAAAATGTATTAACAAGGCCATGCTAGACATAGGTGCCTCCATTAATGTGACCCCATATTCCCTGTATGAAAGTCTAGATATAGGAAATTTGCACAAAATTGGGGTTGTTATCCAACTAGCCGATCACTCTAGCACATACCCAAAAGGTATTGTGAAGGATGTGTTCGTGAAAGTGGGCTCTTTAACATTTCCTGCCGATTTTTACGTTCTTGAAATGGAAGGTGGTAATAGTGCTAAACCTATTCTCTTAGGTAGACCATTTATAAAGACTTCAAGGACAATAATTGATGTTCATAGTGGATCATTAACCATGAATTTAATGCACGGATGATAGAATTTTACACTAACAATTCTATTGAGCATCCTAGTAAATACCATTCTTGCCAAACTATTAATTTTATTGATGTTGAGTAAGATGTATTTGAGCCCAAATATGGCAATTTCTTGAATGTTGCCTTAGATGACGATGTTAATTATGCTTTTATTGCAAATGTTGTTAGTACTAACATGAAAGAAAACAATGATGATGAAGACTTCCTTGAAAAGGCAATCTTCAACAACCCTCATATATCCACGGGAAATCCGACAAAAGTGGGTTTCCCTCCTTCTTGTGTGGAGACTTTGGTGGGAGAGTCCAAATCACCACTGAAAATTTATAAATTCTCATATCTAGGAGAAGGGTAGAAACCTCTGATTTTGCATTCAATTGAGATTACCGTGGAGCAAAAAGTGGAGTGGTTGAACATGTTGGAAGAACATGAGGAAAGCCTAGCCATAGTGCGCCAAGTCTTGTTTGGGAATGACATGAATCCCACCTGTTTTGTCCAGGATCGTGGAAAAAAGACCGATATTTTCGATTCACGTGGTGAGTAAACTCCAAGATGGGGAGTAATTCATGCCGAAAACATTAAATAAACATGGTTTTGATTATCCAGGTCGTCATTCGTGACTTTTCGTCGATGTTGTCTCAATTGGATTTTTATTGTTAATTTTCTTTATTTTATTTTATTTCTATCACAGTTGTGTTTTCCAATATTTTTTTAGAAAAATAGATTGAGCATTGGAGAATCATGAAAATTTTGGAGAAGAAAAATTGGCCATGGAAAGATGAAAATCGGGAAAAAAAAATCATAATGAGGAGAAGGGGTTGGCCCCCCACCCGCGTGACTTGTGCAGGCATAATGAGGAAAGAGGCAAGCTGAGAGCCGCGCCGTGTGTGAGAAGAATGCTGCCCTCACGATCAAAAGGAAGCGGTGCGGGTACTGAGAGCTTCCCCCACCCGCGCGGGATATGCTTTGCGACACGTGCGGGCACTTTTCAAAAATTAATTTCATTAAAATTTATGATTAACCTCCCTAATTTCTCCACTTTTCCATTTCTTTCTTCTCCATCTCCTCTCTTCTCCATTTCAAGAACTCTCCCGAAACCCATTTACACCCTCCAAATTTCACCATTTCTAGCCAACATCAATCCTTTCCACCAACTTTCCACACTGACCCACCTTCCTACACTTCTTTCCACTCATCAAATTTATCTTCCAACCCATTAAATCTTCAAATTAAAAAGTTTTTCCAAGAAATATTACTATATGGGATTTTTGTTCTTGGTTAAATTGGTCAATTGGGAAGCAACAATTTGCTTGGACTCACTTGGAAAGGTGTTCTTCCTAGTCACTCTCTTCACAATCATGGGTGTTTGTGCTTAGTTAAATTGAGGTGTGGTAATTTTTGTGGTGATGTGCTATATTGTCAATTGTTCATTGGATTCTTAGAGCTTGTTTGTTCTTGGAGCTTGGGGGAATTGTCACATCAAGAGTTTGTAAGTCATTTTTCCTTCATCTCTATACTTGAAACTCGTTGCCTTAGGTGCTTTACATTGAGGGAAATGTATGATTTTAAGTGAATAGAGGGGTTTAATGATTTACATGTACATAATTAGCTATTTTTGATTGGAAAACTTAGGGAACAATGGGACCCGAATAGGTCAAAAACTTGATAGGGCTCCTAGGAAAAATTTGAGAAAGAGAAAAAAAAAAGGAAAATGCTACGATTTCACTCATTTGCTAGTGTTGGAGTGATAAGGTTGTGGTTTTCATATGGATGGTTTGGGTAGCTTAACATCATGAGACCTCTTGAGATTGGGTAATTTAGCGGGTAAAATGAAATAAGGTATTAAATTCCTGATTGTTGATATACTTCATTTTTGGGATTATATATTGGAATACAGTGAAGTATGTTTTTGAACTTCATGCATGCTTTTGGCTTCACTTTGTGACATTGGGTTTGGTATTGTCAATTAGGGACTTAGAAATTTTATATGGTTATCAGCGAATTGATAGGTTGATATGGTTTGGGTAGATTTAGGATTAGGGGTGTGGGTGAATTATTATTTGAGCTTAACTTTAGGATGTTTGAAATTGAGAGTTTTTTGAGGTATCAATTTGGGGGAATATTAGTTTAGGATGTAGACATGTGAAATCCATTGTGTGCTTGAATCTTTTCTTACTCGGGGACGAGTAAGGTTCAAGTGTGGAGAGGTTTGATGTGTCCATTTATGTGCATATTATGGGACTTTTTGGGATCACTTTTGCACTCTTTTGTCATATAGAGCTTGTGTTTTACCTTGAAATTCTCTTAGAAGGGGTAAGAGCGACTTTTATGCTTTTTTTGCATTTTCTAAGTTGATTTTGTGTGACGAGGAAATAACATCGAGACTTGAAGACCGGAGGCCAATGAAGACCATGTTTTGAAGACTTTGAAGATTTGAAGACTTGAAATTGAGATATTGAAGACAAGAAGAATAGAATATTTGAAGGCAAGAAGGTAATGTGACAAAGCAAAGAGGAATCGATGAAAATAATGGTGAAGATAGGTAGCCCGCTCTAGCGAGGCCATTTTTGCCCGAGTGACACCTGCTGCACGTTTTCAGTTTATCTTTCTTTTCCTCTATCTCTTGGACTATAAAAGACATTTTTTGCCACCCACTTCTCATATTCTCCCTTTTGGCCGAACTTTCCCATCAAAGAACCCTAGTTCTCCATTTTTTCATCTTTTCCCTCTTTGTTTACATACGAATTCATCTATAAAGGTTAGTATTATTTGTATTTACTAAATCTAGTTCTTGGGAGTAGTTGGGCAAGGCTTCCAAGCCCATGTATTAAGAACATATTGTAGCCTATTTAATACTTTTACTATTGTGTATTTGTGGAGCATTGAACGTGTTTATTAATGTCATTAATGTTCTTGAAAGCTTGAGTATATGAAGTACATATATGATATGCTTGTTAGGGTTTGGGGAAATGGGTTTTTTCCCATTTTGTTGATAGGAAATCCAAGAGTATGATTTGGAGCTTTTGATTGTGTTGATGGATTGATAATTTCTAGATAAATATGATAATGTTGAACTCCTTGTCATGTTTTTCCTTGTAGCAAATGAGAGAAGTCTATGAATGTTGAACGTTGTTGATTAATCTTGTGTAAATGCATAGATTGGTTAAATGTTTAGACACGGTGTAGTGTTTGCAAGTGTTGCCAAGCTTGTTGATTCTTCGTGTTCAACGCCATCAATGGGATACTTTTAGTCATGTTTCGACTAAGGGATTCATTTGTGAGGTTTGACAAGAGATGTCGAATTCACTCTTGCAAACTACTATCTAAGAAGGATAGAAGATTAGTCTTCACAACAAGTAGTGAAAGTAATAAATGGGTTTCATGGTAAATGATGTATAAGAGGCTTGGAAGTGGAAGTCAATTGCGCCCAAGGTTTCGTAACTTGTTTTAAATCTTATTCTCTTAGTTTGTTACCTACTTACTTGTTTTATCTTTCTTACTAGTTAACTAGTTTTTAAATTTGGTAAATTAGGAAAAATCAACCAACCCCCCCCCCAATTTACATGCTTTTATATGTATCTATATTTGGCTGTGTCTAATATGTTTTCCACTATATATGTTTAAACACTTTGAAATATCCCCCATCTCGTGGATGAATCCGACTCTCCATTATCTACTTAATTGTAGATAGGAAGCCTTTAGGGCTTAAAAATAGTAAATTTGAGAGGTGCGCCGACGACCTCCCATTACCACGATCTCAGATTCAACAGTAAAATGAACACTCAAACCAGGAAGCTTATGCTTGGGAACATTGTAGTTCAAAAATGGAATGGCCACTTCGGAGTTTTGGTTCAGTTTTACAAAAAATATTTTTTACGCCAAGGACCAACATTTCTAGGAAAACCACTCACATGCTCAACACATGAAATCACAAGATAGAAAGTAAATTCATCTATGGTATTTTTTACTTAGCGAAGATGGTAAACGTTACGAAATAAATCAAGGGCAAAAGGAACCTCCGCTTTTTCATACACTTGGGATGAAACTGGGATAAATCGATTTTTTACAACACAGAAGGTCAACAACGTATCGTGGAAGAGGAAAATAAAGACCAAAGTTCAAATAGGCTAAATAACATGACATATATCTAGGAGGAGGATTGGAAACACATTCAATGTTCAGAAAAGGCCAGAGGCCAAACAAAGAGATAAAAGGAAAAAAGTTCTTTAAATCTTCAAAATGTTAACCAGACAGCATATTGCTAATAGCAGAGGATCTGGTCACATGACCGGAGTCCTCATTCAACTGAACATCTTCTACAGGAGACTCAATAGGGTTAGATGAAGACATTCAGACAGACAAGGATCCTAGAATTGGAAATAGAAACCTTAATTAGGGATACAAAGCTCAGATATAAGCTTTTCAGACCAGATGTCAAGTAAATCAAGAAATGGTACATCAGAGAAGATGACCGGAAATTTGTTATTCAAGAGCAAAAATGGTAAATCACCAGAAACTGAAGAGGAGATACCCTATTAAAATTAGCACATGCAACAAAGAGAGGAGAGATAGAGCTTAAACAAACTTACTCTCATAAAAGATGAAGAACGGTGATTCGCGGAAGGACTAGGAACAATAGACGATGAATGTTTCAACAACTGAGGAGATGAACTAAAAGAAATAAATTTTTGTATTTAAACAACAACAGAGAAACGACAAGAATATGAGATCAATTGGTTCAAAAACATAATGATGATAGTCTGGCAGAAAGTAGGTTACCTTTTACACATATCAAAATGGTGGTGGAATTTGAGTAAACAACACATAGAATGATGATGAAATTAAATTAATTGATTCATAATTCCTCATTTAAGAGATGGAGTGATAACAAAAGTCACAAAAAAATTGGAATAGTATAACGAAGAATAAGGATCAAATCTCGGTCCTTGGAAACAAAATCTAAATAGATGGGCTTATCATAAAGAAGACATGGATAAGGAAGATTCAAAATCCAAAATTTGAAATCAGGAAAATTAATTAGGTTACATGTATAGCCAAATAGTCAATGTCACTTCAGTTTGCCTTTATTTCACAAGTAATGCCATCACTTTGTGTCTTTTAGTCTTCATGGCTTCGGGGGGGGGGGGGGGGACTTCAGGCCCAAACCATAATTGGGCTCTAGCTAACTTGCGATGCGAACAGGAAAAGATGGAAATAGGACAGGGCAAGTTAACCCACGAACCAAGAAAGGCGGAGACCATGATTAGGCTTCATGTACGAACCGCCTTTATCGGAACCATGTTACAATCCATGATGGGGAACCCTAATAAGGCAGAAACACGATTGTAACACACTTTAAAATAAAGAAGAAGAACGCTAGTCGAGGTAAGGGCAACCGAACTAAGAATTCTTGATTCTAAAGAGATGAGCTACTGACTTGAGTGTCAGAGTCTTTACCCCAGAACATCACGGTGAATAAATGTCGCTTGGGAAAATCAGGGATACCACAACACCACCAAATATGCAACATTTTTTTTAAATTTTTTCCAGGAATTGACATTCAGGTCCTATAATGCAGCATTGCATCCGAGCGGAATTGAATTTGGAGCTCTGAGTGAAGTTTTTTCCTTTTTTTACTTAGGTCCCTCCAAGAATCTTGGAATTGGTGAAACACAAAATTGAAAGTTTGGTAGTAAAATTGAGTAATGTATGGTCATAACTACGTGATTATGACTTGATGGGGGTAAATTGAACATCCCCAAAACTGATCATAGTAAACAAGTGCAACATTTTTGGAAATAGCAGTGTTGCCAAAACTATGTTTCAACTTAAGCATTGATTTGAAACACTTGGTTCTTGTTTTTATATCCTAAATCAATGACTTCTAAATAAAGTAATTTTTTATTGTATAATTTCAAAGCAGTAGTACATGTCCTAAACTAAATTGTGAAAAAAGGTTTGGAAACATTAACGAAAATCATATTTCTTTAACACCATAAATTTAATTTCAAAGCTTGATAATCCTCGAAGTAGTGGATAATAATTATATTCCTTCTACAAAATAACATTGAATTTTTCCAAAATACCACAAAACAAATAATTTGTGAAAAAATAATAGTATTAGGATAATGAGGATCGGAATTCATCAATATTATCTGGCAAACGACCCTTCATCCAACATCTGTGCATCTTCTGAGCTAGTCCCAACGTCGCTCTACCCAACACGCAGGCCTGGATATGTAGGGAAATGTCCAACTGCTTTCATGGCATCCGGAATTTGGTATTGAAAAACCTTACCCATGTGAATGCACCAAGACCTTTGATATTGTAATTCCGTTAGCAGACTTTGTACACCCGCCTCCAACGTCGTGACTCTTGACTCCAAAGAAGGACCCACATTATCCAGGGGAATTTTGAAGAAAGAGTCTACTATAATCTTACCCATTTGTTGCATGTATATGTCGTGCGGATAGTAGGGAACACTTGCTTTTGTGCATAGTTCGGAGATTAGGCTACAGAAACATTAACAAGCAAATCTCTCTGCACCATGTCTCAACTTGCTCATGGTTTGCCAACATACAATCAATCGCAGTTTCTTTTTTATGGTTTTCCAGATGTGTCAGCCTCATATTGTGAGCCTTAGTGTTCACTGTGAGAGGGTCAATTCTGGATGTCACAAAGTGGTACCATCTATTCATCTCGGGTGTGATGAGCTTCAACAAGATTTCACAAGAGACTCAACATCGGTTCCTGCCCTAGTTACTGTCATCATCATCTCACATCCCGTGGGATTGTCGAAATCCTAACCCTAACCAGTCTTTTCGTGGAATGCAAGGAATTCATCCTTCTTGAGGGAAACAGTTGGCAACCTGTACAAATTGTTTATGGATTCATCAGTCAATTTCACCATTTTCCCACAACAGAACGCCTTATCCCACCTTGGACCACACCATAAATTAGCATAGAACTCACTAACTATGCCGCAGTTGAACATTGGAGGCATGTCACACAATGTTTCCCACCCAAGTGCCCGGATAGTTTCTTCAAAGAGGGGGGGCATTTTTCATTCCTCTCTCCAAAAAATGTCACCTTTTTCTGTACGTTTGTTCAATTATCTGTGCGTGCTTCAAAATGAACCTCTTATCATATTGTTGAATATTGGATTTCAACTCCAGAGAGGAAGGGGATACACTGCGTGACCTCTTGTAGGGATTTTTTGGTGCCATATCCTACAGTGTCCACTTAGGCATTTCAACAAACACCTTCCATGCAACAAAAAAAACCTATAGAATAATAGTTTTGATGAACATCAACAAACCCACAATGGGAGTCAATCAAATCCAAGATATAGATATATGTAGTTATTACACATTAGCTAGGTGTACATAATTGCAACATCGAACAAAGTTGGAGAACAAAGTGAACTAACATCGAAACAGAAGCTCGTAAACCGGTGCCCGAAATAGAATAAGCAGTTGCCTGAGGATGCTTTGAATTAATTTTTCAGCCATTTCTCCCAAGCAAAGAGAAAAATTGCAAAATTTATTCTAAGTACCGGGCACCGATAATAGATCCGGTGATGAACGGTATAAAACCACTGCCTGGAAAAGAAAAAGTAGCTACTTATGGCTGCTATTCCTTATTTATTAAAATAATTTTCCCAACGCTAGATTTAATTCAAATAATTATTCTAAGTAGCACCGGTGCTGATATATAAAAATATCGGTGTCTGGAAATTGAAAAGCACCTGCTTAAGGCTGCTATTCCTGATTTTTGAAAATCCTTTTCCCGACCCGAGAGCTAATTCAAATAATTTATTCTAAGTAAACATCGCCAGTCCAAATTCTAGAGTTGTGTAAATAAAAACTAGTGCCCTACATGCAATATAGCACATACTTTGTTTTTCAACACCAAAAAATACTCGCTAACATGACTGTTTTAAGCATCGGTTTAGTGTTTTCACCCAAACCGATGTTGAAGACACAATATAATTATCCTTCTACCATCTAGGCCCCATTATCCAAGCATCAATTGTATGCATTCTGGTGCAATAATTAATCACAGGCACCATCATAATGTTTCGTCCCGTCCTATTAGTTTCCCTCAATTTTTATGGCGCCAATTACACTGTTGTACATCTAGAAACCTATAGTAGCACCGCTTTTATGTACACCCTTTGTTTGTACCAGTGCTAGTTCTTATATATGGCACAGGTTTTAGGCACTGGTTTCAAAATTTAGGTGGTGATTATAATAACCAGCATCGGTTTATTACAATTTTATCTTAATACATAGTATTAACACCGGTTCTGGAGAACGCCCATTTAAAATTACCGGTGCCTAATTACATGTGTTCCAATAGTGTTATATCCCTTAATTTGTCCTTGATTGAAAATGTATCTCCGTGATTGACCCTATGGAGTTTAAAATCCTCACAGAAGCCATTTAACATCGAAGCACCGGGCATGGATAATTTCATACGGAAGGCTATGTTGATGATGTCCAAGAGTTTGCGTCAACATAAGTACACTTCGTCAAGGGACTACATTTATTTTGATAAGGGTGATCGCCCATGGCTAACTTACACTCACATTCAACCCGGCACATGGGAGATCCACAAAAGGAGGGAATTGTAGAATAAGGATAACGTTGGTAATAACAATTTCATATTATTAAGGAGTTTATATTTACATGTCTATAGTGATGACATAAGTCTAACATCCTAACTTAGGGAGCGAGAGAAGATAAACAGCTAGTGGCCGCAAAGAATAAAATTCCTCACCGATTGAGCCGTGGGGGTTATCCCAAGGTGGCAATGGACTTCGTGAAACAACATTTTGAAAAAGATGTGTAAATTGCAATTGAGGGTGGGATGACAGAAGATGAGGCAAGGGCTTCTGTGCAACCAATCAACGAGGATGACATTAAGAGGCACAATCTATTCCTCAGAGGCTGCCAAAACAAAGACGAAGTGTATGTCAAGCATGAAGAAAAAATTATTGTTGAAGGAATTGTAAGTACAACTTACAGTGAATATATATATATATATATATATATATATGTATGTATATTATTTTGAAAATAATTTTCTTAAAGTTGTATTTTTATTTACGTTCTATTATATTTAGGAAAGTTTCAATAATGATCAATTACAAGGGCACTTCATTCCAACTGATAAGCCCGACATCCTTTGTGAAGCAACCAAAAAACCCAACCACCCGGGGCGTACTAGGAGAGTGGGATCGTTCATGACCCAACGAGAGGTTTTCGGCATTGTTTGGCCCTACCTAGACGCTAAACCCTCCCGAGTCAACATTTTACAAAATAAAATGCTTCTTCAGGACACATAAATTGAGCAGTAAGACATTCTCTTTTGTAGGTTGATCCAACATACAATGCTTGTTCTTCCAGACAACTTAGATGATTTGAGGCCCGGCTGGATGCCGCCATCAAGGGGATCACGTCATTTCCCTAGAGATATTGAGGTGAACTGAGAAGCTATTGTGAAAACTTCAAAAATCGAGTGGCAATTTTTCAAACCGGAAAATCTAGACAATGCCTTAACACAAGTGAAAAATGGTATATATTTATTATATTTGTTCAAAATTTTGCTAACAATTGAAGAAATTTGTAAATTAAATTTTATTTATGTAGGAATGTAGAAACCACTTTTGTGTGAGCTATATACAGACCAAGGGATAGGTGGTAAACCACTCCACGTAGCCAATGGAGTTTTGCATTAATTGATGAAACATCATCACTCCATACTGATCTGCTTCATTATGCATGTGTTAACCGGTACATTTGACATATTTTTTTGTTACTTTTACTTGGTGGATTGCTAGTATTTGTTGAGTTTATGTGACAAGGGGTTTAGATGACCATTTTAGGTTTTCTTGTCTAAATTCCACATTTTGTAGACTTAATTGGTACTAATGGACATCTTGTATCCACAGACTCCTTGATCTTCTTTGTGATCATCATTAGTAGGTCGCCGGTGGGTACGTTTTAGTCACATACTATGTGAAGGTCATTCTTAAGGGTGGTAGAAGATATTGAAATTCGTTCGCATGAACGGTAGTAGAGATGAAGGCCATTCACATTAGAATGATAGTAGACGAAGGCAACAATCATCAATGCTTGGTGGAAGGATATTGAATCCAAAGATAGGTTGATACAGAGTTTAAAGCAAATGGGAAATCGTGATCCGATGAGTTGTGCTTCAGTCTGAGAATGATCCAAGAAGGATTAGCCATTAATGTTGATTCCATTGGATTCAACTTCTCAAGTACAATAAATCAACTACTAATACTCTCAAATTGGACTAATGGTTCTCCCGTAGCGAAGGAAACTAGTTTAGCCGGCCGAGGCAATTAAGAATTGGCGCCAGCCATGCATGGTTTGCCACCAACCCCCCGAACCAAAGGAGATGCCCCACGCCAAGGAAACTAGCAAGAGGCAATGGTGTAACCCACGCCAGACATGATGGGCCACCAAGCAGAAATTGAAGACACCTCTGTGCAACTAAGTATGGGTGTGAGACGTCCCATTTTTGGCATCTTTCTCTATTCCAAGTCCATTATGCCAAGACTAGTTGGTAGGGTGTGGAAAATCACAACGTCTGTGCCAAGTTCTGAGCAAGGCACCCATCCTTACCGCGACCCGTGCCAACAGCCATGGGCGCGGATCAGGACTTCATGTTTCAACACTGTAATAGCGCTCTACAGAAACCAATGCGGCCTGCTCCAGGAGATGACACAACCTGGGCCCGGAGACAATGCGACCCATGCTAGAGGAAGATGTAACCCACCTAGGAGAAGACGTAACCCGCGCCAACCCTCGCGCACTGCGCCACACTCAAGAACTCGTGCCCCACACCTATGAAGCGATGTGACCTATGCTAGTTCTTGCACCCTAAGCTAAGTACATGCCACGGGCCACGTCATCCATGACGCCCCACATCGGGTGGCGTCCGAGCT
The DNA here is from genome assembly GCA_037428765.1 of Rubia yunnanensis. NCBI lineage: Eukaryota > Viridiplantae > Streptophyta > Magnoliopsida > Gentianales > Rubiaceae > Rubia > Rubia yunnanensis. The sequence goes on along the minus strand of CM075061.1, from coordinate 39,642,587 downwards.
AGGGTTTACCCTATTTTGGCCTATTTTTAGTTATACTCTCCTATTACTGTATATAGAGCCTTTGTCTACCAGGTTTTCATACTATATACTTTAGATCTCACTTTTAGAAGAGTAGTTTGGAGATTCTCTTCTTAGGAAAATTTATATTTTCTTATTTTATGTTGCTTCGATCCTAAGATGTGTAATTCAAATTTTTATTTGAATTCCATGTCAAGGGAGTAGTTTCCATAGCTTGGAGATAATTGTAGTGACTTGGTTTAATGTTTATGCTTTTTGAGATTTTCTAGTTCATCCTAATTTTGTGTCCATAACATTATTGTGATTTACTTTTAAGTTTGAATGAATGATTACACCACATATAAGTACACACTTTGGGTTTTATTCATGCTAGGTGAAAATATCGATGCTCCCTTTGGAAGTGAAACCTGGACGTTTGTATGGGTGGAGGAGAACGCATCTGCGTGGGTGTTTACACAGGAGATTCAAGGTCACTCTGATCCACCTACCATCGTACCAGTCTTAGATAATTTCGTAAAATTGTCCGATAGGTTCTGGCTAGAGATAGCCTAATAGTATCAAGCTAGGGTGACGAGAAACCCTAGTATCATAGACAAGGTGCCTACGGCCATTGGGCCTAATTGATAGGACCTGAGGGGAGTAGCGTGGTCGTGATGGAAGCCTGGGACATAATTGTACGGGGAGAATCATACCTACAACTAAAGTCAGACCTTTTTGTACTCCCCTAATTACGATGGCAGTGTCGATGGAGGGTTGCAAGAGGACCCACCAGGATAGGGATGGGGAAGTGTATGCCATCGGCCACACCACATGTTATGGACACTCTATTAGGTTTGCTTATATTTCTATGTGAAAGAATCGAGGAAATAGCATTATATTGACCAAGTTACTCAATGATTTCCCTAAGTACTTAGCTAATATTGTAGTTGTGTTTTACTTTTTAGGTTTTATAGTTATTAGTTTGAAAAACCAAAACCTCCCCTATTTGCATGTTTGCTTTACTAGCTATTCCATTCACTCGTACGGATTGACAACCAGTACAAGGTTGTGTTTTGAGTTGATACATTAGACTTAGCATCTCTGAGGACAAACCTAGGGCTTACGGCTAACTACCTTATAGTTAGTGTAGCAGTAGGAATGGGTGCAGAACTATAAATTTCTATCTTCTAACCGCACTGCCTAAAACTGGGTTTACACTTCTAAGCTACGAGTTTTAACGACCCCGGGGGAGGCAGGTAAGGATTTTGGTGGTGCTGCTGCTGGGAATGCTATCAGTCTAGGTATTAACTTAGGCATAACACGGTAGTAGAGTAGTTAGTTTAGCTTTTACTTGTTTATTTTTTTATGTTGTTGATTCTTGGTTGAGCTATTGTTTTAGTTATTTTGTTACCTTTTGATCCATTTGCTAGTGTTGTATTCAGAAGGGTATTGGCCCTAGTTTTTGGTACATACTTGTGCCACTAATCTAGGCATCTTACACTACCCGACTTAGAACACAGGTGGTTGGAGATGAATGAGGCACACAAATTCAACCGAGGCAAGAAGTAGTAGTAGATGGTTCCCTACCAATAATAGAAGACAACCGCACCCTACGGGATCTCATGGTACCCAACTTGGAGAATCAACCTCTACGCATCACCTTCCCACCATTACCCGCCAATGTGAGTTATGAGCTAAAGAGTGGAATGATCCATTACCCTCTTACTTTCCATGGATTGGCAGGGGAGGGCGCGAACAAACATCTCTTAGAGTTCCATTTGGGAAACACATAGTTAGCACAAATATATCTACTAATAACGACTATGAGGATTGGCCTTCATGCTAATCGTTATCAGTGAGCCACATTGATAAATAGTCAAACATAATCAAATTCATGCTGAGCCTAAGAAATTTCATCAATCAACAATCACAATTAGTTGTCACTCCTAATTATAACCTAGCATTGACCAACCATAATCACATCGACAAAAAGTCAAAGTCTTTAGAGTTTGACCAAAAACCTAACAAGTAACTAACCCGCAATCTTCAACTAGTTGATCACCCTAGTCTAAATCATGCATTAATCACACTAGAAAGCACAAAATATACTTGATAATCAAAGCACAAAATAGGATAATTGAGTGTCACAAATTCATACTAGAAATGCTTACCAATTGCTCCAAAGAGTATATTTATCCTAGATTAACAAAATTCATAACATTGAACACAAATCCAGAAAGAAACATGGAGGAATGGAAAGATCAAAGCAAAAAAAAGGGTTTTGGGGGCCCCCAAGTCGGGCTCTCTCAAATGGGGAAGAAGGGGGGCTATTTATAGTCCAAGGAAATAGTGAAAAATGCCAAAAATGTCAAAATCTAGGCTGATTTCACGGTCCGCAATATATGGTGCGGTTTGCAGCATGTCTTCTGCATCTTATTTCCTTCGCTACGGATGGACCGCTGATCTGTTTAAGAGTTCTTATAGTCATTTTTATAGTACTCGCAATGACAAATCCAATGATGCCATCCATGGACACCAATTCATCTCGGGTTATTCTGGCTACAAGAACCTGGATCATTCTTCCTCCTCTATTTTTCCTTCCTTCTTCAATCTATCTTCTACCACTTTGAAATCGGAATTCAATCTTCTACCATCCTTGTAAATGGCCTATACTAAACTACTCTGAAGGGCTTGTGAGCAATCTACAAATTAAGCTCACAAAAAGGAATGTAGATGCTTGTAAGGATCAAAAATCCATTAGAATCAAAATAGATTACAAAATGAAGGATTTGGATACAAAAACCAAAATTGGTTTTCTAATCCCTTATGACGTAAACCTACCTAAATCTAGCAATGTTATAACAAAAAGATAACAAAAGAGATGTTAAATTCTTTGGAAAAGCATAAATTTGATGTCTTATCAAATGCCTCACACTTAAACCTTTACTCGTCCTAGAGTAAACAAAAACAATCAAAGACCTAAGCGTAAACTGGCATGCAAAGGTTTTCCCAAAACACCCAACATTTTAATCTTAGACAACCCTAGCCCTCAAGACATAAGAATCTCTCACACTCTCACATCGCAAAGCCTAAGATAAGCTAAACAACCATCATATCAATAAAATGTGAGGTACGAAATTCAAGTGTAAAACTTGCTTACTCTACCAAATAAGCTACCAAATAGACAAACTAAGAAAGCATAGATTGTTTTAGTTTCTCTCATTTTTCTTAGGAGCCCTCTCATGTTTTCATCCTAGCCACTCTTTTCTTTCAAAGCTCACAAATCATCTTTTTCCACACCATAAGGCCTCTCATTTTTTCATTGGTCACCCTTTTTGGTTTTCAACCTATCTGGGCCCCCTAATTTTGCCCTCGGGTATTCAACTTAGCAGGATTTTTTTAAACCAAACAAATCAAAGTGGAGAATATGAACACTACAATACAATACAATGAGATATATTTCTCTCCCCCACACTTGAAATACACACTGTCCTCAATGTGAACAAAAGGACAAGATAAAGATATAAGGGAGAAAGAAAGAAAAACTCACAACTAGGACCTTGAAGGTCCTTCCAGGTAGTGGAAATGCTCACTTATCAATGAATGTTCTCTCCTCCATGTTCTCAAACTCCGCACAATATGCAACTTTGACCCATCCACTACAAATTCAAAACTTTTAAAATCCCAATCAACACTCACAAAAGGAAACAACTAGTAGTACTCCTAGATGGTGTTTTTTATGGTGGTTTTAGGTGGTAGATTGTGGTGGTGTATTTGTGGTTTTGGGGCAAGAGTGTGAGGACAAGATGTTTTTCAATTTTTTTTGAAATAAAAATCTACTAAAACAATTTAAAACTCATGTTGCCTCCCAAGATGTTCCGTATATTTAAGGTCATCGGCACGACCCTAATGTTATCCATATGGTGAAGATTTGAATCCCTCGACCATGAGCTTCCAAAAGTATGGAGGTGGGGGTAAAAATCCTTTAAGTAAAGGATTTTGTGGAGGTGGAGTTTGTCTTAAAAGAGATGGGTAGTTTGAGAGCTTGGTGTAATCATATGGCTCCCCTATTGTCTTCTTCAAGAATTCCAAAAATTGTGGAGTTGGTTCAATTGGTGGAGGTGGGGGTGATAATGGCAAGAATAATGAATATAGGACAATCACCCATTCCTCAACGTTTTTGTCTTCAAAAACCAACTCCTCATCCCCTTGGACCCCATCTTCAACTTCCTTCACACCTTGGCCATCAAGGTTTAAGGAATTTCCCTTGCCTTTGGGCTCACCTCCAATTGTGATGGAAGCTTGCCTGAATCTCCAGCTTCCAAATGGTTCATAGAAGATGCAGGTTGGCTAATTTGGGTCTCCACATTTTTTAATCTTGAGGAAGTGCGAACCTTCAAATCTTGGACCATATTTGATATTTCTTGCATGAGTTCCTCATTCAAGCTTAAACCTCATCCTCGAGCATGGTTTCGGGGCATAGCATAAGGTGATGAAGGCCAATCATATTGCTCGTAGTGTTAGCTTTCTAGTGCATTCTCATACATTGAATCCAGATTACCACTCCACCTCGGATTGTAAGAATCATGGTATGAATACCATTCTTGAGCTCCTTGACCTTGGAAACCAACAACTCCAACCTCTCATAGCACTCCTCATGATACCCTTGGTTTTGAAAATAAAGGGTTCTATTCTCCCTGTAGTGCTCCTCTCTTAACCAATAACAAAACTCATTAGGATGGTCGGAATGACAAATCCTACAAAAATATGCTTTTTGAGTCTCTCTTCTCATCATGAGTTCCCTTAAGGTGAGATCTTTCATTTTTTTTCTATTGTTTTTCAAAAACATGGAATTTTAGTGTAAGGATTCTCAGTAGAAGTACACCAAGAACTCATGCAATACGCATTCCAAACAAAAAATAAATAAAAAGAAAGAAGCACAAAATATTTGGGGTCGTAGTGCAAAGGTTCTCGGTTATTGGAACGGGCACGTACCATAAACCAAGAACAAAAGAAATACGTCATTTTGAAAAAAAATCAAAAACAAAAAAAATCACAAACTATGAACAAACAAGAACACACAAAGTGAAACAAAAAAAACACAAAGAATAACACTAACACACAAAAAATACGTAGTTTCCCCGGCAGCAGCGCTAAAATTTGGGAGGCCTTCACCGTTCCTCTAAAAGAGATAATTTATATTCCCAAATCATGGCTAACTACTAAATAGTAGCTAGTGTTAAGACAAGGTCATCCACGAGGAACATGGGGTTTATCGAGTGTTATAGCGTAGTTGAAAGCACACAAAGAAGTCACTCTACGTATGAGGTAACCAAGTTGAGGGGTTTTTTTATTTTAGAAAGTAATATGACTACTCTAAACAACTAAATTATCCAACAATTAGAGAAAACAATATAACTACGATCACACTAGCACGAAAGATGTAATTAATATGATATCGAGTCTTGGGCATAATTGGTTTACATTTCTAGTCATCCTTTAATCATCGACTATTTATCCTATTTTTATGCATTAACCACATATTATGGAGAACTTGTTAATACCTTTCAATGGAAAACATTTGTCGCCTCTCCTCAATTATAGTTAGAATGACCAATCGGCGCCACACAATAACCCTTACCCTCGGGTCACTCTAGACGATCGGCATCATTGACTTCCTCAAGGATAGAACTACACATGGAGACCAAACACAACTAACATAATTTCCTACAAGCAAGAAACACATAGATAGCACAAGTATATCTACTAATAACGACTACGAGGATTGGCCTTCATGCTAATCGTTATTAGTGACCCACATTGATAATTAGTCAAACACATTAAAATTCATCCTAAGTCTAAGAAATTTCATCAATCAACAATCACAATTAGTTGTCACTCCTAATTAAAATCTAGCATTGACCAACCATAATCACATAGACAAAAAGTCAAAGTCTTCCGGGGATGACCAAAAACCTAGCATATAACTAACCCACAATCTTCAACTAGTTTATCACCCTAGTCAAAATCATGCATTAATCGCACAAGTTAACTCAAAATAAAATTGATAATCAAAGCACAAGGATAAATTGAATCTCATAAATTCATACTAGAAATGCTTACCTATTTCTCCTAAGAGTATATTTATCCTAGATTAACAAAACCCATAACATAGAACACAAATCCACAAAGAAATATAAACAAATTGAAAGATCAAAGTTAAAACTAGGGTTTTGGAGGCACCAAATTCAGGCTCTCTCAAATGGGGAAGAAGGGGAGCTATTTATAGTCCAAAGAAATAGTAAAACAAAGGCCAAAAATGTCAAAATCTGGGCTGATTTTGTGGTCCGCAATGTATGGTGTGGTTCACACCATGTCTTCTGCCCTCTTCTTATTTCCTTGGCTACAGGTGAACTGCTGATCCATTTTGGGAGTTCTTGTAGTTGCTTTTATAGTACTCACATTGAAGAATCCAATGATGCCATCCATAGACACCAATTTATCTCAGACAACTCTCAGAAATTGGCCACAAAAACCCGGATCATTCTTCCTCCGCTATTTTGGCTTCTTCAATCTATCTTCTACCACTTTGTAGGTGGCCTTCAATCTTCTACCATCCTCTTGAATGGCCTTCACTTAACTACTCCAAAGTTATTATGAGCAATCAACAAATTAAGCTCACAAAAAGGAATTTAGATGCTCGTAAGGATGAAAAATCCATTAGAATCAAAATAGATTACAAAATGAAGGATTTAGATACGAAAAAATGAAAACGGTTATCTAAAACCCTTATGAAGTAAACCTACCTAAATCTATAAATCTTGTAACAAAAATATAACAAAAGAGATGTTATATGCATTGGAAAATACGTGAATATGACATATCATCAGTCACGTGTCATCTGGGCACTAGTCCGCACAACGTTTCTAACCTAGTCGGTTAGACTTTGTTTTTTGTACAATATTATACTATTTAAAATTTGATGGTTAAATGATTAAACACCATACCACATTCAATTGTTTTCAATTAATTTAGGAAAGAATGACATGTAAAACCTAACAAAACTATAACATATAATACGAATACATGTAACAACATATTGAAATGCATAAGGTTAATTTTAAATTGACTAATTATTTGTATTGAACAACCATTTTCTACGTTGCACGCCATTAAAACTATTAGGACGACTAGTGAAATTACAAGTCAATCCATCTATATGCTGAAGGTCCATCGATGGCTCTCCTTGGTCCTATTAATATCATTACGTACGAAACGAAATTTATATTAGAATTGGGCAGTCCTCAAATGAAATACACATAATTTAGTTAAACGTAGAAGACATTAAATCTGAGATGGTAAAAGTAACACAACTGGTTTCATGCAAAGTTGCAGATATGAAATGAAGACGTCGCAAAGATCGACTAATAAGTTATGTCGGACATTCATTGACATGACAACAATATGAAGTTCTATGCTAAGTCGGTTATTTCGTATGGGCCGATGACATGTGACCAAGGTCGCAGATTAAAACTATGTCCTACAAATGTCAACATCTTTCTTCATAATCGAAACAAACATGTAACTTAACCATCATACCACATAAAATGTAAAAGTCTTTGATCCATTATTGAATAAAGAAACATATAATAGGATCAACACATGATTTCTAATTGAACATGGAATAGATGGAAAAACTACCTCAATTACTTTGGAATTAGAGATGCTCCATCCTTGGACACCCATTGATGTTGGAGAGAAGCAACTTGATTAGATCTTTAATGTTGTAAGGTTTTGAATGAAATGGATGGTTTAGAGTTTGGAGAAGTGAGCATTGGTGTTGGAATGGGAAATGGGTGTTAGTACTGATATTTGGATTGAAATATGGTTCGGGGAATTTTGGGTTCAAATCTTTTGGCTACAAATTTCAGTTCCCGCTTAAATTTCAAACTGACCGACGTTGGTCTATATTCCTTCAGTGTCGTATCAATCGACACAAGTGTGAAATCACATGTAATTTAAATTATGGGGATAATATACACCGTTTCAAGATTCAAGACCGTCCATCAACCCATTCGTACCAAAAGCTAAACTTTATTGTTGTAAAAATTTGAATACAAAAATGTTATCTCTAATTTTGCATTTGGGAAAGGGTAATGATGGAATACTAACACAAATGACTGACTCACCTCCTCCCGGGGTCATTAAAACTGTTGCTTAGAACTAACCCAAGTGGAGGCTAAAATCAAAGTGGTGGAGGATAAAATTTATAATTCTACACTCATTATAAAATTTATAATTCTACACTCATTCTCACTTCTACGCTACAAATAGGTGAGTTAGCGGTAAGCCCAGGGCTTTCCACAGAGATGCTAAGAATTAAGTATCAACCAAAAACACAACCTCATACAGGTTGTCAGTCCGTACAAGTGAAAGTAATAGCTAGTAAATGCAAACATGGAGGGGTGGATTTTCAGATTAACAACTGCAAAGCATAAAACTAAAAAGACACAAGCAATCTATACAGCTAAACACTTGGGGAATCATTGTGAGAAATGAATGATTTAATGCTTCGACCCTTGATTTATTCATATGTAAGATTTATGAAACAATCTAATAGAGTGTTCAGGGCATGTGCTGTGGCCGATGGCATACACTTCCCTGTACCTGTCACGTCGGGTGTGCTCACAACTCTCCATCGACACCGAAATCATAATTAGGGGATTCCAACAAGGTCCGACCATTGTTGTATGTTTGTTTTTCCCCCTGCAGTTACTTTCGTGGCTTCCACCACGAATGCACTACTTCCCAATCACCTATCAATTAGGTAAAGGAATCACTGGCACCTTATCTATGACACTAGGGCCTCTTACAACCCTATCTTACTAATATTCGCTATCTCTACCCATAACCCCTTGGACTATTTTACGTAATTTTAAAAGATTGATGCGATGGAAAGTATGTTACAGCAATACCAAGGTCTCCTGTGCACACACTCACGCAGATGCAACGTACTCCCTTGCCCATTCTAACATCCAGGTTTCCCGTTCCTAGGGTGCATCAATATTTGAACCAACATGAATATATACTACATTGTGTACTTAATTGAGTGTACTATTTATGCAATTCAAACATTTAAGAATAATCACAATAATATCATGAACACAAAAACTAGGATGAATCTAATGAATCTCACATAAGCATTAATTAAACATGTCTCCCCAAGCTATGGAAACTAATCCATAGATATGGAATTAAAATATGGATTTCAATTCCACATCTAGGATGAAAGTAAAAAGAAAAGTAAGATAAAGGAAAAGTTGTTCTACAATATGAAGAATAAAACTATATACTTTCTCTACTCTACTTTCTATGTTTAACCTAATAGACTAAGGCTATATTTATAGGAGGAGGGAATTAGGCCTAAAAATAGGCTCAAAATAGCACAAAAATGACTAAAACCTAGTTCAACCGCTGCCCAGCGTGGGCCATTGCGGATGGCGTGGTCCACACTGTATACATGTCATGGGGTGTAGGATCTGGCGCAAGCCGTGCTAACTTCTTGGCATGGGGCACGGCATATGTTTTGGCATGTGGCTTTGTACATTTGTGGGCTGCCATATCTAGTGCGGTCAGCGCCAAGTCCTTTGGCATGCACCGTGGCCTTTGGCATGGGCCGTCATCTGGAAAGTGTGTCTTTGACTTCTAATCGTACATCACGTGACCCTTGGTGCGGACCGTGGTCTATAAGGATGATTCGCTAAGAAACTTGGCACATGTCATGTCATTCTCCACACCCAGCTAGCTAGTCTCGACATCTTAAACTTGGAACATCACAGGCTATCTAAATGGGATGGTCTGTGCCCACACTTAGCCAATTTTTGGTGCAAATTGGAACAGGTGCATGTGCAGCCTATGGCATCTGGTGCGGTCTGCACCATAACCTTGGGTTGAATAGTGTTGGCACGGGCCAACTCCTTTGTCTTGGGCCATTGGTGCTAACCATGAACGCCTCGCGTCGACCTGTTGTATCTTGGCTGGCTTAACTTGTTTCCTTTGCTATGGGTGAGCCGTTAGTGCGATTTCACAGTTTTACTAGTTGATTGTATAGCGCTCGAGAAGACAAATACAAGGGAATTAGCCTTGAAGGATAATTCTTCTCTGATCGTTATCAGACTTGGGTGCAACTCATTGGACCACGATTCCTCGTTTCTTCATAGGCCGCTTTGATCTCCATTGCTACCTATCTTTGCCTATTATATCCTTCTACCATGCATTAATGTTTATGGCCTTCATCTACTATCATTATAGAGATGAATGGCCTTCAATCTCTTCTATTGTTCTTGTCAACGGTCTTCAATATCTTCTGCCACCCTTACGTACGGCCTTCACATAGAATGTAACGAAAAAGTACCCATGGGGAACCTACTAAATGTGATCACAAGGAAGATCTAGGAGTCTGTGTATACGAGATGTCCATTAGTACTAATTACCTCTACAAAACACGGGATTTAGACAAGAAAATCAAACATGGCCATCTAAACCCCTTTGTCACATAAACTCAACTAATACTAGCAATCCGCCAACTAAAATAAGCTTAAAACTATGTCGAATGCAATGGTTAACGCACGCATAATGAAGGACATCAGACTCCCCACACTTAACCTTTTACTCATCCTCGAGTAAATGAAAACAAGAAAAAGAATTAAGCAAAATGTAGCGTGCAAGCCAAAGTTAACTGAGGCATCCAACTTATTCCTAGATTAACCTATTTCCCCAAAAAAGAGTAAGAATCTCACAACTCTCACACTCCCCAAAGAACATAAGGAATCTAACCACCCAAAAGTAAAATGTGGAAAAAGGTAAGCCAAGAAGAAAAGTGTAAAGCTAGCTTACTTTTCCCAAAATAATCCCCAAGCAATCCAAGAGTCGTCTCCCAAAAACAATCCACCATGAAATCCAGGAGCCATCGACTTGGTTGTAACATAGGGATAATTCGTGATTCTCAATCTAGTTACAACCAATGAGCCAAATGTATCATCAACCTAGCTTTTTTTCCTCTCCATTTCTCTCATTTTTCCTAGGAGCTCTTTCAGGTTTTCATCCTAGCCTTAACACACAAAGGGTACACTTCTCACCTTTTTCCACATGGCCTTTTATTGCCTAGGCTCGTAAGCCTAGCAAGGCCTAGCCTCTCAATTTTACCTAGGTCTTTCGACCTACTGGGTTAGACCCAATGTTACCCAAGTCTCCCTTTTAGGTTTTCAACTTGTCTAGGTTTTAATATTTTTTTCATTTTTCAAATTTTCAAATTTTTTGGTGTAGCAGAAAATTGCCCCAAAAGTGGGCTTCATACTACAAAAGATAAGATTAATCCCAAAACAATACACCACAAATATCCTAAAACAACCTTCCCCATGCAAACTAGAAACTCTAGCATAGCTTGTCATGCCACCAAAATCTATCCAAAATCATCCCTCAACAATCCAAAAATAAAATTACCAACTAGCAAGAAGAACTACCAACAAAAGGCATAGAATGCACCAAGGAAATGCAAGAATGAAACTTCCTAAGTGCTCACTACTGCCTTCCCCACACTTAACCGATGCATAGTTTCCAATGCAACAAAAATCCCGTCAAAACATAAGTAAGGTTGGGAGAAAGAGTGATACTTTCTCTTGTGACCCCAAAGGGCCTTCCTTCTTGTCATGATTTGTGAAACTCCTCTCATAGTATCTTGTTGCTTGAAGCACGGCCTCGATGCGATCCATCCTCCAATTAAGATTCTCCACTTGAATCCTCGCTCATTTTATTGATGGGGCTACCTCTTGCAACACTAGGGTAGAGCTCGAAAGCTTATTCCCAAGTGCTTGAAATTGGTCGATGATGTCCGTGAATAGGCAAGAGTGGCTATGATATGGTTTTGAAAAGGTCTCACCTTCGGCCTCCTCAATGTCCATCTCTGGGGTGGCTAAGAATCTATAGAACTCTCTCTCAAAGCATTGGACTGACTCAATAAATAGGTCATCCAAGCATGTGTTATGGTTGATGGCGGTGTGCTCTGGCGGTGGAAGTACGATGAAGCTACAAGTGCTCGCTCTGCCATAAAGCCATACATATCTACCCTCCGATGTTGTAGGTCCCACCATAAATGCTTTGACTAACTTGTTAATATTATACTTTGTACCTAATCGTTTCAAATTAGCCAATGCTCTCTATGTGAATAGATGCCTTAAGTGTTGTGCTAGTGGACCTACCATACCGCCTATAAAAGTGTTGAAAACCCTTCTTCCAAGAACATGAAACCTAAGCATAATTCCATTCCAAACAAAACCACAGATCTAAAACTCAAAATTCAAAATTCAATTTAGGGGAAAAGATGAAATTTTGAAAATTCCAGGTTGAACAAAAGTCCTATGCTAGTCACTACCACCCCAACGATGGGATTATGCAATCAAGATTCATCTCCTATCAAATCACCAAAACACATGAAGAACATATTATTAAAAAACAAGAGCAAATCAAACCACCCAAACTTTCATCAACACATGATCATACATACAAACCCAAACATATAACCCAACAACACACATACTCATTCGATATTCATGCTTTTCATAACACCACCACAATGTAAATCAAGCATATAATCAAGGAGTTCAATGGATTACCCGGAATTTGAAGCTAGTAATTGCAAGATCCACACAAGAAGAAGCAAGAATTGCTAATTTTTAGAAGAAAAGCTTCAATATTTCGAGTTTTGCCAAGAGTGTGTGAGTGAGTGTTTCTTGAGAAGGAAAAATGTGTCAAATGATGCGATTAGGTGGAAAAGTGCACCATGGATTTAGAATTTCAGCATAGATGATAAGAGAGATGTACAATTAGGATAAGAATATATTTTTTAAAATTTCATATTAGGGGACAATAGTACAAATCAATTAATTCCTAGGAGTGTCGGAAGTACTATTTGGAATAAAAATCCTAAGGAATTAGGGAATTTCAAAAATTTGAACCAAAAATGCATTTTTAAGTTAGAAATTTAGAATTTTTGAAAATTTAATTTTTCGAACAATTTGCCAATGAGAAATGGTTTTTAGCACAAAATGTGCTTGGCACGAACCAGAGCCTCGTGCCAAATCTCAGGCACGAAACAAGGCCTCGTGCCAAACAAACTGGAACGAACCAACCCCTCATGCCAAACTCCTTGTCACGAAAAATCCCCTCATGCAAACTATCCTGGCACAGACCCAAGCTATTAGCGTAGACCGTGTTTGGTTTTGGCACGGAATTGCAATTGTTTTTTACTTAATCCATAGTTTTCCCTCTTTTTTCAAAACAAATATGTCACCTATAAGTTCTAATTTCATCTAAACACAATCGTGAGTTTCGAACTCAAATTTTAAAATCAACAAGAGTTCTATCTCAAAAATCCTCATTGCAAAAAAGAACATGCAGAATCTATCTATTCACTACTCAAGACAAGAAAGAAAAAAGAAACATCGTATAATTATTGTCTTTCTCGTGACTTATTTCATTTTCATCCAAGTTTATTTAGAACACCTACCTGTGGGTCTTCGGAATCGCCATCGGTGACTCCATCCATGAGGACATCATTGTGGAGAGGTCTCCACAATGATCCATCCTTACCTTCAGACCTCTTGTCCATGATAGGAAATAAATCTCTGTCTTGCTAGCATTGAGTCTATGAATGTCATTTTGGGGTTAGGGAGGTCCAGGAGGTTTTAAACCCTCGACATTCTTCCTTTCCAGCTGCAAGTTAGTTAGCAAGGAAAAAAAAACTAGCATAGACACCTCATTAAAGAATCATGCAATTCATCAGAATCATCAACAATATTATGAGAATGGGACTCATCCAAGTGTTCATGCTCATTGGTAACACAAGAATATTCATCATGCTCATCACATAGGGTTACACCTTTTCATATAAAAGAATAATTTTTCCAATCATACTCAGATTTATAGATATCAAATTCCACTTTATCCGTGTCATCTTCTACAGTCCAGGTTCCCAAATGGAGATCAATTTTATTCCTAGAAATTTTGAGAAAAGTTCTCCCCAAAAGTATTGGGGGTGCACTTCCGTCGTGCGCCAAATCTAGGATATAAAAGTCTGCTGGAAAAACCAATTTGGCAACTTGCACCATCACGTCCTTTACTAGTCTATGAGGAATAGCTTGGAAATGAATGGCGAGTTGGAAAATCACTCTAGTATCCCTAATCTCATCTATTTCTAGGCTTTCATATAGATATAAAATTCTCGAGATCAAAGTTGGGCAACTCACCACCTCGGTGAGCAGACTTGAGACCAGGGAGGGCGGCAAACTTCCTTCCCAACCGGAGGTCAATCTGAGGAATGTGAGCGAACTCAAGTTGAGAAATGGGTTTGAGGTTTGTGAGCCTTATAAGGAATTATTACAAGAACATGATAGGATCTTGAAGGCCAACAAGACAAATTTTGGGGAGAATGAAATTGTTGTTGAGGAAGCACCTTCCAAGGAGATTCCACCAACTGAGGCACAAGTTACCATCTCACCGCCATTTCCAAATGCATTGAGGGGGAGGCCAAAGGTGGCGACCAATGATGCAAGCATCTGAAAGGTCTTCAAAAAGGTTGAGGTAACAATCCCGATGATAGAGCTTATTGAACAAGTGTCATCATATGCTAAATTTCTTAAAGTTGCATGCACTAAAAATAGAAACATGCCAACTAAGAAGGTAAGATATTTTAAAATGGGGGGAGTCGCCATTTAGAACCATAAAATTTTTCCAAAAAAATGCAACGACCTCGGGATGTTTTCAATTCCTATCTCCTTAGGTGGAAAGTTAGTTGAAAGTGCCATGATAGAATTAGGAGCATCCATAAATGTGATCCCATATAGTCTTTATGAACGCCTAGACATAGGTGAACTTAGGGACACTAGAGTGATTTTCCAACTCGTCGATCACTCCCATGCTAGCCCTCGGGGGCTAGTTAAGGATGTGATTGTTTGGGTGGGCAAGTTGGTGTTTCTGGCTGACTTTTATATCCTTGATGTGGCGCACGACAGAAGTGCACCCCCAATATTATTGGGGTGATCATTCATTAAAATGTCGAGAACTAAAATTGGTGTCCATTTGGGAACCCTAACCCTAGAAGATGATATGGATAAGGTTGGACTTGACATCTATAAGTCTAGGTATGATTCGTCTTACTCATCTTTTGTGTGCATAGGTGTAACCCTATGTGATGAGCATGATCTATGTGACACTTCTTGGCATGACCAATGAGAATGAATTCTTAGATGAATTCCTTAGCATTGATGATATTATTGATGAGTCCTCTACATCGCATGATGATAGTGATTGTATATCTATATCAGAATGTTTTTCCATGCCAACTAACTTGCAGCGTTTAGGATATAGGGACAAGATCATAAAGACCCCTCGACCTTATCCTAAACCCAAAATAAAGGCAGATGACTCAACATTAATAAGGATTGGGAATTCATCTTCTATGGCAAACAAGGCATCTAAAGGTAAGGGTGACACATTGTGAAGGCCTCTCCACAACGATGTCATCGTGGGTGGTGCTGTCGATGGAAATTCCTGAGACCCACCGATAGGTTGTTCTCACTAAGATGCATGAAAAAGAAATAAGTCGTGAGGATGAAAATAAATATACGGTGTTTCTTTTTGCTTTAGTTTCATGATTTTGAAAAGTGAATAGATTTTTCATGCTTTGTTTGAGATGAGGATTTTTTAGATGAAACTCTTGTTGATTTGTTAATGTGAGTTCGTGTCTCGTGATTTTATTTGAATGGAATTAGGCTTGATGGTGACAAAGTTTTTTTCGGAAAAGAGGGAAAAATAAGGAAAAAGAGGTAAAAATTTTGGAAACCTCGTGCCAGAATTCGGCACGAGCCGTTCCACGAGATACAGATAATGTCACAACACTTTGGCATAAGGGGCCTCATTCCAGGATTTGGCACTGCCCATTCCACAAGATGCAGTCCATGCCAGATAGCCTTGGCACGAGGAGGTCTATGCGAATGCCCTTCACACAAGGGTTTACATGTCGGCACCAGCTGTCACATTGTACCAAAAATGCAATTTTTTTAAAAAATCTGAATTTTAAGCTAAAAAATACATTTTTGGTTCATAAATTTTGAATTCTCTTATTCCTTCATATTTTTTATGCAAATAATACTTCCAAAATCCCTTGTGATTAAATAGATTGGTACTATTGTCCCCTAAATTTTAATTTTCAAAATTCAATTCTTATCTTTATTGTACCTCTCCTCCTTATCACCTTCGCTTAATTTGTGGATCCTTGGTACATTCTTCCACCTAATTGAGTCATTTAACACATTCAAGCTTTTTAAGAAACACTCACTCACACACACTCTTGGTGAACTAAAAAAAATGAAGCTTTTCCCTAAAAAACGAGCATTTTTTGCTTCTTCTTGTGTGGATCTTTCAAATCTTAGCTCTAAATTCTAGGTAATCCTTAGAAATTCATGTTTATTTTATTTATTTAGCATTGTTCTGGTGTTATATGAAGCATGAATCTTTAAAAAGGGTATGTTGTTGATAAGTTGTTTAGGTGATGTAAATAATCTTGTGTTGAAGTAAGTTTGGGTGGATTGATGTGCTATTATGCCTAGATGATATGATCTTCATGTGTTTGGTGATTTAGGAGGGGTGATTCTTGAATGCATGATCTTGTTGATCGGTTGACATGAATTTCCATGAGATTGTTGTTTAAGGAAAATGGTTCATGTTTGAATAGCCTTAATGTTGAAGAATATCATAATTTGAATTGACTAGGCTATTTAGGAATGATGTTTTATTTGAATGATATTGTGGGCATGCCCTTGATTATCATCATATTACCACTATCTCCTTGATTGTGTTAGGATGCCTCCAAAAAAGAGTGTGTTGGAGAAATGGAAACCTTCACAGGGTGAGAAAAGGAAGAAACCAGCTATGGTTGTAAACCATGAGCCGGTGAGTCCCCTTTCTCGGAACCCCGCATTCGTGATGAAAGAGTTCATGGGATTGACTAACATCTCTGGGACTGCAGCCCAAAGATGAAGGTACTTGAATGGACCAAAGAGGAACATTTTGGAGATGGGTATTGCGTGCAAGGATACTTTGGAGGCTCTAGGCCTACTCAAGCCCGTTACCTATTTATTAGGATGGGTAAGCCTAGAAGGTTTCCTTGAGAAGCACTCGAAGACCTATATCTGATGGACTTTGGAGTTCCTAGCTACTCTATGGCTGGCCACAGATGCATATGAACATCGAGCAATCAAGTTTAACTTGGATGACAAAGTGTACACTACGACACACAGAGAGGTGGCTCAGGCTTTTGGGTGGAGATACGGAAGTGACGTTACAAGGAAACATCAACAGGGTTCTCCATTCTCCCTTGGGAAATTTTAGTGGCAATTGACAGGCACCGACCGGAAGAACTTGTGCAAAAGCTTCTCTATAGTTCATCCGGCGTTGAGTTATGTTCAACGTTTGCTATCGATGTGAGTATTTTGCCTTGATGAAATAACGCAGTGTCTCGGGTTCGGATGTGCATTGGCAATGAATCCTAAGGGTAACTTTTACTACCCAAACATAGTAGGAGTTTTTGTTCAATAATGCTTAGAACTGGGGGAGACAAAGGGTGGAATGATCTTGATGGGAGGCATGGTAGGGCTTTTAGCACAATATTTGTGTCATCTAGTCACTCAATCTGCATTGGCTAGCTTTGGGCATTCATGAACAAAATAACCTATTGAGAAGCTAGACAAATTTTATATGATAGCGATTATAACCTCGGACAACAGATATGTGTGGTTATATGGAGGTGCGACCACTTGCAGTTTCATGATCCTTCCTCAGCTAGAGCATACCGGCATTAACCATGAGAAGAGTTTGGATGATTTTTTCCTAGAGCCCGACCCATGATTCGAGAAGGAGTTCTATAGGATTCTATCCAACCTAGAGATAGAGATCAATGAGATGGATGTAGAGCCTTCATCTAGGGAATAACCTAGCCGCACCCACCTATCCGCAAACATCCTTGACCAATTGTGTACTCTTGGGGAATAACTTTTGAGTTATACCCAAGCTATGCAAGAATTCAGTCTTGCGTTTGGTGGCATGAGCTCGCAATTGCAAGTGTTTGGCGCTAGATTAGAGTCCATAGAGGCCATGATTCAATCGACAAGTTACTTTGAGAATGACGAGGGAAGGAAAGGCAAGGTGATCCCTTCTGGGCCACAAGAGTAAGTGCTACTACTTCCCTAACCTCACTTATGTGTTTACATTTTTGATGCATTAGGGACAATGCATAGTTTAAATGTGGGGGAGAGAGTAGTTGGCACTTAGGGAGTTTTCATAGTGAGGTTCCTTGGTACTTTTGATGCTTTCTTTGGAGTTTTTTTATTATTTCTTTGGTGTTTTGGTCATTGACTTGTTTTCGGATAGTTTTGGATGCATATTTTGTGGTGTGACTTTCTTGGAAGCAATCATAACTTGTCTTGGGGTAGTTTTTTTTAGAAACTTTGGTGGTGTAATTTTTGTGTTTCCTTATCTTTATGTAGTATGAAACCTAACTTTGGGGCATTTTGTGCTACACCCAAAAAATTGAAAAAAAAAATGAAGAAAACATACCCGCCTAAGTTGGAAACCCAAAAGGAAAACTTCGGCAACATTGGGAAAAGCCCGGATAGGTCAAAATGCCTAGGTTAAAATGAGAGGCTAGGCCTGGCTAGGTTTATGAACCTAGGAAACAATGAGAGGTCAAGTGGAAAAAGGTGATAATGTGAGCTCAATATGTGTGAAAGCTAGGATAAAAACCTGAAAGGGCTCCTAGGAAAAATGAGAGAAATTGAGAGAAAACAGAAACCAAGTTGGCAATACATTTGCATCATCCTTGGTTGTAACTAATTTGAGAATCTAGAGTTATCCATACTTACAACCAAGTCAATGACTCTTGGATTTCCTTGGTGGATTATTTTTGGCAACAACTCTTGGATTGCTTTTGGTGAACATTTTTGGAACGTAAGCTAGCTTAACACTTATTTTTCTTGCTTACCTTTTTCTTCATTTTCTTTTGGGTGGTTAGGTTACTTTAGGTTCTTTGGGGAGTTTGAGAGTTGTGAGATTCTTGCTTCTTTGGGGGTAATATAATAATCTAGGAATAAGCCAAATGCATCGGTTAACTTATATTGGTACACTACACTTCGCTTAGTCCTTTTCTTATTTTTATTTACTCGAGGACAAGGGTTAGGTGTGGGAGATTGATGTGCATCATTATGTGTGCATTAACTAATACATTAGGGATAATAATTGGCTTGTTTTACTTATTGGATTGCTAGTATTAGTTAGGTTTACGTGACAAAGGGTTTTGATGGCCATGTTTGGTTTTCTTATCTAAATCCCACGTTTTGTAGACTTAATTGATACTAATGGATACCTTGTATCCATGGGCACCTAGATCTTCCTTTTTTATCACCATTAGCAGGCGGCTCGTTGGTACTTTTTCATTTGTATAAAAGGCCGTTCGAAAGGACGGTAAAAGATGTTAAAGGTCTTTCACATTAGAATGGTAGTAGATGAAGGCCACAGACTCTAAATCATGGTACTACAAGGATTGAGCTAAAGATAGGTGGACTTGAAGTTCATAGAGGCCAAGGTAGAAATGGTGGATTGTTGTCCGACATTTGCGCAAATATCTGGGATATATCCAAGAAGAATCTACCCTTGGGGTTAGTTTCATTGGATTTTTCATCTCAAGAGCTATAAAATCGACTACAAGAACTCTCAAATCACACCAACGGTTCATCCATAGCAAAGCAAAAAAAGTTACCCAGACAAACTAGCAGTGGATGGCATAGCCAGTACGAGGGCAAGTCATACATAACCTGCATCACTCCACACGGCCCGTGTCAGGGGCCGTGCTTTCAAATGCTCTTTTCACTCCAAAGAAGGCTAAGTTTAGGCACAGACCATTCTGTTTCACATGGCACGTGCCGTTCCAAATCCAAAATGTCGAGACCAGCCCCTGAGGTGTGAAGAATGAAGTGGCCCATTCCAAAATGCTAAGCAAACCGAGGATACGGTTGATGGCCTGTACCAAACGTCACGGGGTGTGGATCGACGGCCTAGGATACGGTTGATGGCCTGTACCCAGCATGGTTGTGCCAAGAACGGTGTCCCATGCTAGCACAAGGCATGCAGCCCATTCCAGATCTGATGGACCGCCTGGCTTGAGACCACATTAGCAGCACGGGCCGTGCCATCCGTGGCACCATTTGTCGGGTGGTGACTGGTAGGGTTTTGGCCTATTTTGGGCCTATTTTTAGGCCCAATCCACTACTACTATAAATATAGCCTTATTTTACCCGAGTTAGAACTTTTGGATCATTTTATTAGATCATTTTTAGATTTGAAAAGTAACTTAGAGAGAGAAACACTCTCTCTTATCTAGGTTCTTTCTCTTTCTCTTCTTTATTTTTCTTTTTCCCCAAAGATGTGGAATTCAATGCAAAAATTGAATTTCATGTTTAAGGAGTAGATTATTAGCTTGGCGTTGTTTGTATTGATGCTATGAATAGGACTTTTTGAGGTTTACATTATCCTATATTATTATCTTATAAATATTTTCTCTTGAACTTGTGCTTTCTAAGATTTATGATTTATGCAATGTCATTATGATGGTGCACCCATGCATGTGTGGTAGTATAAAATCGTGCTAGGCTTCATTGCTATCTTGGGAAATGTTAGAATTATGGAGTAGGTAAAGAACACCGGGGATATGAGTGCATTCATGTCCTTTGAGAAAAAATTCTTTTATGTGTTATACCATGATTCTAATTGGTTAGTTATGTAAAAGATCAACATGTTGGATGATATATTTGGCAAATCCCGATGGGGGAATACCCGTGACTTAACCCGATAAATTAGCATGTTTGTTTGAAGCGACTAGAGTCGTGCCTACTCTAGAGTCGTCACAAGGTGTCTTTCCCTTTTCCTTTCTATAGGCTAAGGGATTGAGATCCACAGTGGAGTAACCAAAATGTAATGCATTTCACTACATACATAACGGTTGTGACCTACACGAGGCATTGCCCTTCTAGGCTGGCTTTGTATTCCTCTAAGTGGGGGAGCGTTACCATTGAGAGCACTGGAATAGAGCGCATTCCCAAATTACAGAGACAGTGAGATATGGGCATTGTGGTAAGTACCACGTGTGATAGGTAGGGGGGATAACTGGCTATCTCCACACTATGTGACATAGGCATAATAGAGGTTTATATGTCTATATGTGAATGAACCGAGGATAGAAGTCATTTATCAAGCATGTTACACAAATACCCCAAGTGCCTATTTATATAGTGTTATCTCGTTTTATCTTTTATGTTCTTAGTTGTTAATTGAAAACCCCAACCCCCCCCCATTATGCTATATTAGTTATTCCTAGAACACAGACGGGTTGACAACCACATATGTGGTTGTGTTTTAATTGACTATTAGACTCTAGCATCTCTGTGAAGAAACCAGGGCTTGCCACTAACTACCACGTACGTAGCTTAGTAGTGAGTTAAAAACTATACATTTAATCTTTGACCTTCCTTAGCCTCCACTCGGGTTAATTTAGCTACAACCCTGAGTGGAGGTGGGTCAGTGAGGGTTAAATGGCTCTTACCTTTCCATGTGTTTTCTATCTTTATTTAAAGGGCTTCGATCACGTGATCATGGTCGAGTAGAGGGTATCTTAGCAAGAACTACAAGAAACAACACCTATTACTTCGCCCATATTACCTCGGTTTTTTGCCTTAGCCGAAATAACTGAGGTAAGAAGTTATTTCACCTCGGTTTTTTTATTTTTCAAAGTAAATAATATTTTTTACCTCAGTTAATAGTTAAAACAATGTAAAATAGTAAAGAAAGGAAGTAAATAATACTACCAAATAGCATGTGACGTCGAATATGTTGTTAAAAAAGACCTGGTGATGTTGCATTGTAAGTCATTTTTACCGAGATGAAATGCGAAGGACAAGCAATGCCACACTTCTGTGAGTTGACTTTAAAAAAAGAGGAATTTTTATTTAAATATTTGAATAGGTTAGTTTTGTTATTATACAGTTGAAAAAGGTTGAATAAGAGGGAAAACCACAACAACCAAAACCAACAACCAAAACCAACAACCATCTTCCACATTCCACTCCACTTCACTTATACCAAACTGCTTCCTTCACACAGTGACACGGTAAGTTCCCATGCCTTTGCTGCTTGATTGATGTTTTCATTTTGTTAACCTTGGTTAACTTTTATAGGTTGTAGTTTTATGAAAGTGTTAGACTTCAGTGTGCAAAAGTATTTGTTCAATGGTTTTTTGAAATGATTGTGGACAATGTCGTTGAATTTAATTATATGGTACGGTTGAAAATGGTTTTTGAACTTATACACATATCAAATCCCACAAACACTCAATCATATATTGTTCAAATAAGGTAGTTAAATTATTATAAAAATAGTACTGGTCATGAAAATATCATTAAAATCACTCCATAAATTCTATTAATAATTTTTATAATTTCATTAATTGAACATAAATTTTTTCAATGATGACCTTGAAGACAATCGGCTCCCAGGTTCTATTACCTTGAAGAATAATGTATCCCCAATGCGTAGGTAATTTCCGAAAAGGAACTCGCCAAAACCTTTTGGGGACAAGGCCTTCATTTTCCCACCACGAGTAGTTCATGCGCCACTCTGTCTTTAGGCACCTCAGCACCACCGGGGTTTTGTCATTCGGCAGTAGTGGTACAATGTCCCGTGGGATGTACTAATTCAACAAAAAATATTTTTATTAAAAATATTTATATGTATATATATGTATAATAAATTAGCAACAAATAATATTAATTTGAAATGCCTTACAAAAGTTGGGGTTTTCCTAATATTTTGCTGCTTCAGAGTGCAGTGGAATCGTGGACTTTCAAGAGACATTGTATGATGTTTAAGGTCAAAGACAACAAGCTCTGGGTTGCTCTGCTGTGCAGAAAACTGTACAACAACAAAAAAATTATTGGTTGTTATAAAGTGTGAAGATGTCTTAGTAAATATATATAAATTTGTGGAAGACCTGAAAAAAGGGGTGATTAGACAATCCTTTGCCTACCATAAGTCCTTAATCGAAAATGAAAATGGAAATGTTAAGTGCAAACTTAATTGCTTATGTAATGCACGATGCGACGTTGACAATGTTTTGTAGATACATGTTGGTCTAAAGAAGTTGTTGGATGACATGTATCAGTGGCCTTACTATGTAGTCAGTCAAACAGAACATTCTACCAACACAAGAACGAGGTCGCATATGCAATTTCAAAGTAAACTTAAATGCCAACATGCGATTTTGGTAACGATTCGGTGGAATCGAAGGATAGTCTGACATAAGTGTGCGTCTCATATTGAAGAACATTCTATTAGAAATTAGAATGTGCAACCTCGTACGCTAATCATATAAACCAATTTGTGATAATCAGATTACTGACATCGTACGTATCAGAGGAAGCTGCGCAAAGAAACACAAAAACACAAAAAAAATGAAGGTTTAACAACATAAAATTAAACAAAACCCTTTGGTGACATCCCATAACACAGTACCCACTTTTAAATTCAAGGAAAGTTCACACTATGAAAAATGTGAGTAAAAACTAGAAAACAAAAAAAAAGAACAATTGCAGACCATAGATTGGACAATTAATGTCAATTAGCACCTACTAACATTAGGTGTTAGAAGATTAGAAAAACCATAATTTTTTCCAAGAGAGAAGAGAAGGTAGGGGGGAGGAACAGTTGGAATTCGCAGTAAACTTGTGAAGAGAAGCTTGAACTATTTTTTAGGGTTCCCATGTTTATACTTGTTTCGGAACAATGTTGTTTTGGCCACATTGTGAAGTCTACCTTGCATGATGCGACGTTGCACCAACATCGGTTTAGTCGGCAAGGTGTAGACCCCTGACCGGCCTCATAGGTTTATGTAGGACAAACACTTTCAGCCCACCAGCCAATTGATCAACAATTTGAATTTATTTAAAATTTTTGGTCGCAACAAATATTTGCTAGTTGCAGAATTATTTAAACAAATTATTCATTAAACACGAGTCTTTCATAGTATTCTGAATGATCTTTATATTAAAACTTCGTTCATATTTTAGGTTAAATATTAAAATTTCAATAAAATTAAAATAACATTTAACAGATAGATTTTAAATTAAAGATTACAGATATTTAATGTGTCCGAATAAATATTCTTCCAAATACACATTAATTTGTTCCAAATACACATTAATTTGTTCCAAATACACATTAATTAGTTCCAAATACACATTAATTAGTTCCAAATACACATTAATATGGTGAGTGATAAATTTATTGCTTTTTTAGGGGAGTTATTGAAGCATGCTTTTAGTCGTGAAAATGGCATCCTATGTCATGTCATGATCGTATGAATCGTAAGCATACTGATGATCGGGAATTTTTGCGACTCAATTTTTACAAGAGAGGGTTTTCGAAGGATTATAGTGTTTGGACATTTCATAGCAAGAAACCACCACCAGAGGTGGTTGTAGGTAGCAAGGGGGATTATTTTGGGGATTTGAAATTGGATGACTTGTGTGAGGAGGTGGTGGATAAATTTAGGGAGAGGCCCGAGATTCTGTCAAAATTTCTAGATGAGAAGGACAAACCGTTGTTTCCCGATTGCAGGAAGAAATACATTGTAATGTCTTGTTTTATGTAGTTTTTAACTTCAAAGGTGTTTGTTCTTTGAGCGATACTAGCTAGCATGGATAAGTTTCTCATGTTTTTGAATGAAAAGCTCCCCCCCTCCCCCCAGCAATGGATTACCGATTACCGAACAACCTGTACAATGCGAACAAAATTTTGAGCCCAGTGGGAATGGAGTATGAAAAAAACATATGCATGCCCCAATTATTGTGTTTTGTATAGGAATGCTTTAGAAAAAGTGGTGGATTTCCCCATATGCAATGTTTTTCGTTATAAAGAAAGGAGAAATGAGGTTGTGTATGAAGAGGTTATTGTGAAGGTAAGGAAACGAGTACCTGCAAAATGCCTGTGGTACCTTCCTATTGTCCCCAGGCTAAAGAGGTTGTTCAAGAACACTGAGGATGTAAAAAACATGACATGGTACACCGATAGAGATTGTCCAGATAATGATATCATTAGTCACCCTACAGATGCGGATCAGTGGAAGAATTTTGGCAAGATGTATACTAAGTTTGCAGCTGAACCCAGGAATTTGAGAATGGCTTTGTGTACTGATGGTATGAATCCCTTTGGTAACATGTCATCAAAACATATTTCATGGCCTGTTATGGTTTGTATTTACAATCTACCTCTTATCTATGCATGAAGAGGAAATATATTTTGATGACATCAATGATTTAGGGTCCGAGACAACCTGAAAATGACATCTATACTTATGTAGCCCCACTCATTAAAGATTTTAAGCCTTTGTGTTCAGACGGTGTTGATGTGTTCGATGGTCATCATGGGACAAAGTTCAATTTGAAGGCCATGTTTTTTTGCACGATAAATGATTTTCCAGCTTATGGTAATCTTTAAGGTTATGTCGTTAAGGATCACAAGGAATGTCCTATGTCTGAGGAAGAAACTAAGTTTACGCATTGAAAAATGGTTGGAAGACTGTGTATCTTGGCCATAGAAAATTCCTCCCAGTAAAGCATAAGTTACGAGATGACGACATTCATTTTGTTGGGGAGGGGGGGGGGGGAGGAAGGCTCCAAGAATATTGAGTGAGTTTTCCATTCACACCAAGATGAAGAAATGAAATGTTGTTCTTTGAAAAAAGGATATCTAAAGTGGTTGCCTTAAATGATGGACCTGGGAAGAGAAGATCCATATTCTTTAAGTTGTTATATAGGGAGACTTTGAAGTTTCGCCATTGTTAGAATGTGATGCATATAAAGAATAATGTGTGTGAGATTTTAATTGGTACTATGCTTAACATTTCTGGTAAGACGAAGGATAGCTTCAATGCATGGAAAGACTTAATTGAACTCGAAATACGAGTTTATTTAGCTCCAGAGGTGAAAGGTAAGTGAACATACCTACCACCAGCCCCTTACAATATTTCTATAAACGAGAGGATGTCAGTTTGAGAGTGTGTTCAGGGAATAAAGGTACTGTCTGGCTACTCTTCCAATGTTAGTCGGTTTGTGAAGGATGAATTGTGTCTTATTGCATTGAAATTCCATGATTTTTACGTCTTGATGAAACAAATCTTGCCACTGGCTATTTGTGGTGTCATTGAGGAGGAGGTCGGATTATGTATCATGCACATGTGTTTCTTCTTCAACTTCATTTTCCGTAAGAATATTAGCAGGAAACAATTTGATGAGTTGGAGCATGAGGGGATAGTAGTGCTATTTGTTGAGAAGTACATTCCCCCAACATTCTTTGACATTATGTTCCATGTTGATATCTACGCTGTTAGAAAATTAGAATATATGGTCCCGTTGGGATGCATTGGATGTAACGTTCAAGCAGCACATGGGGGGTCTTTAAGGGTTATGTACACAATCGATGATGACCCAATGCTAGCACTGTCTAGAGGTATGTCATGGAGGAGATCATTGAGTATTTCACTTCAAATTTGACTGGGAAGACAGTAGTTGAAGTTCACTAGCATGTGCAAAGTGGCAAGAAGAATGGGATCCCACGTACGAAAGGTATCCAATACACACCATTTAATGATGAGTTGATGAATTTCATCTTTATGTTTTTCATAACAGTAGTGACACTACAATGTATATTGAGGAGCACATGTCAATGTTGGAAGAACTCTATCCCGAATGGCCGTTGAACCAGTTGCAACTTGAGCATTCTACAATGTTTGTCAATTGGTTTTATAATCGTTGCAATATGGACAATATGCCATCTAAACTTCTTGCATTTGCAAGGACACCCGGTTGCACCAGGAAGAGATACCAAGGCTAAGATATTAATGGATACAAATTTTCAACAGTGTCCAAGGATAGCAAGAGTACAACTCAGAATAGTGGGGTTTATCTTGAATCTGAATCCATGTGGCTGTCGAGCAAGAAAGACCAAAAACCTATCATTGCTGTTATGGAATTTTATGGGGTCATTGAGAAGATTTGGGATTTGGATTATTTTGAGTTTAAAGTGGTTGTGTTCAAGTACAGATGGGTTGAAAATGGTATCGGGGTTCGTACCGAGATACCCATGGACTCCTAGATCCTAATTTTTTGAAGACTTAATTAGTACTTGTGGATATCTTGTATCCACGGGCTCCTAGATCTTCCATGTGATCATCTTTAGTAGGTTTTCTATGGGTAATTTTTGTTACATTCTATGTTAAGGCCGCTCGTAAGGGCGGTAGAAGGTATTGAAGGCCGTTCACAAGGAAGGTAGAAGAGACCGAAGGTCCTTCACCTCTAGAGTGGTAGCAGACGAAGGCTATGAACATAAAAGTGTTGTAGAAGGAGATTGGAGCCAAAGATATGTGGCATTCGAGTTCAAGGCGGCAAACAAAGAAATGGTAAAACGTGGTAGGATGTGTTATGCTAAATTATGAGAACAATCCAAGAAGGATTAGCATTCAAGCCTGATTTCATTGGATTCTTTTTTTCAAGCACTAGAAAATCGACTACTAGAAATCTCAAATTGGACTAACGGTTCATCCGTTACAAAGGAAAGAAGTCCGGACTACCAAGGCACAAAAAGGGTTAGCACAAGCCGCTCATCCATGGCACCAATGGCCCATGCCAAAGGAATTGTCTCGCGCCAAAGGGAATACCGCAAAGGCATGGCGCAGCCTAGGTCAAACGCCATGGGCCGCAAGGACAAGTGTGGGAACAAACCATCCTATTTTTTATAGCTTGCACCAATACAAGTCCAAGATACCATCGTCAGCCAATGGCCCGTGCCAAAGGCCACGTCCTGCACCAAGTGTTTGAGAACACCATTGCTTCTAACGATACCCTGTGCCAAGATCCGCGCCCCACATATCAGAAGTTCCAAACAAAGCAAGCTGAAGGTTACCCACGTCAAAAGGCACGGTTTGTGCCAGAAGATCCAATTTTTCCCACACTAGGACAATCGTACGTGTCACGGGATGAAGAGGCAGGGCCCGCGCCAGATCCTACAGCCCGTGACATCCAGACAACTGTACGTCCCACGGACTACGCCTTCCGCGATCGCCTGCGTCGGGCGGCAGCTGAGTTAGGGTTTATACATTTTTGTCTTATTTTTAGGTCTATCCCCCTCTTTTATAAATATATCCTTAGTCTAATAGATTAAGAAGAGAAGAGAAAGAGAGTTTAGATCATTTTTCATTCTTTAGGTGAGAAGTTTAGAGAGAGAAACACTCTCTCATTTTCCTTTCTTTCCATTTATTTTTTCTTTGATCCTATAATGTGGAATTCATATCTTTATTTGAATTCCTTATCTATGAAGTAGTTTCCATAGCTTGGGGATAAATTGTAGACATGTTTGATTAATGCTTTTGTGTGATTCTATATCCGTCCTAGTATTTATGTTCATGATATTTTATAATTGTTATTGAATGTTTGAATTTCATGATTAGTACACTACATTAGGCACACACTTTAGTCTATATTCATGTTGGTGAAAATATTGATACCCCCTTGGCAAGGGAAACCTGGATGTTAGAATGGGTAAGGGAGTACGTTACGTCTGCGTGAGTGTGTGCATGGGAGACTCGAGTACTGTTGTGACTTACTTGCCATCGCATCAGTCTTAGCTAATTGGGTAAAGTAGTCTGAGAGGTTATGTGTAGAGATAGAGAATAGTTGCAAGCTAGGGTAGTGAGAGACCCTAGTGTCATAGATAAGGTGACTATGACCCTTGGCCTAATTGATAGGACCATTTCGAAAGTAGCGCATTCATAGTGTGAGCCCAGGATGTAATCGCATGGGGAGAAACAGATGTACAAAAATGGTTGGACCTTTTTGTACTCCTCTATTTACGATGGCGGTGTTGATGGAGGGTTACGAGTGAAGGCTCAAGGAAGTGTATTCCATCAGCCACAACATGTGTTATGAACACCATATTAGGTTGTTCTAAATCATACATGTAATCGAAGCATTAAATCATTTATGTCTCACAATGATTCCCCGGGTGCTTAGCTTTATAAATTAATTGTTTTTTACCTTTATGTTTTGTAGTTAATAATTAAAAAACCAACCCCTTTCCTATTTGCTTTACTAGTTATTCCTATCACTTGTACGGATTGATGACCTATACGAGGTTGTCTTTTCATTGATTCTTAGACCCTAGCATCCTTGTGGACATACCTAGGGATTACCACTAACTACCTTTTAGGTATCGTAGCAGTGAGAATGTGTGCAGATTGTAAATCTTCTCTACTCAGGTTTATTAGCTATAATTAATAGCCCCGAGCGGAGGCGAATCAAATTTTGGCATCGTTGTTGGGGATGCTATTCAGTCTAAGTGTTAATTAGCATATCTTGTAAGTAGATACTAAGTAATTTCTTTTATTATTGTTTTGTTTTGATAATTTGGTTGTTGAGCTATTGTGATAGTTGTTTTGTTACATTTTGATCCATTTGCTAGGGTTGTATTTGGAATGGTATTGTTAGCCCTAGTTTATGATACACACCCGTACCACTAATCTAGGCGCCTTACAGTACCCGACTGGGAACACAAGTGGTTGGAGAAGAAAGAGACAAAGAACTAGGGCATAAGTTCAACTGAGGGAAGCAGTGTTAGTGGAAAAACCACAAAGAATGGTATATAATTGTAGCTTACGAGAGCATATGGCACCCAACCTAGAGAATCAGCCACTATGCATTACCTTCATGCCATTACCCGTCAATGTTAGTTGTGAGCTAAAAAGTGGAATGATGCATTGCCTATCGACATTCCTCAGATTAGTGGGGGAGGACCCGGACAAGTATCTATCAAAGTTTCACTTGTGTATGAAAATGAAGCCACTGGAAGTTTCTGAAGACGACTACAATTTGAGATCCTTCCCATTTTCCCTTCAAGACGGAGCTAAATATTGGCTCTACTACTTGCCACCAGGATGTATTGGTTCTTCGATAGACATGAAGCGATGGTTCTTAGAGAAGTATTTTCTAGCGCCCAAGTTGGCTAGGTTGAAAAAGAAACTTTCAAACATCACCCAGGGGGCTACCGAGGGCTTGTATGATTATTGGGAGCGCTTCAAGAAATTGTTGGCGAGCTACCCCTACCATTCCTTCAAGGAGGGGGATCTAGTGTATTATTTCTTCGAGGGGTTATGCGATAAAGATATGTGAATGGTGAACATTGCTTGTAATAGGTCAACAAAAAACAAGAGCCCTAAGGATGCAATGGCTCTCTTTAAAGAAATGGCTAATGGTATGCGACAACTTTGTACAAGGTCAAGGGTTAGGGTCTTGGATGAACCCGCACAATCACCAAAGTTGGAGGAGAAAGTCCAAGCTCTTGATTCTATGTTGAAGGAGCTCTTGCAAGGAAAATTGCATCAAGTCAAAGTGTGCGGGGTGTGCAACTTAGATCAAAACCTCAAGGCATGTCCCAAAGTCATAGACAATTTGAAAGAGGAAATTTTCATTGAGTACAACAATCAAGAGAGGCCACAATTTGCAAGGGGTCAACCACAAGGGTTCCAGGGGAACCAATGAGATGCAAGGCTGGATCCCTATGCTATTCGTTCAACCCAAGGTATTGAGATCATCGAAATTTCGTATGGAGTGAGGATATCCAACCTCAAGGATACCGGGGTGGACAAGCCCCACCTCAACCATACACTCGAGGTGAAGGATTTTCCAACAATCACGCCTTGATCTACAAATCAGATCGAGAGGAAATCTTAGAAGCCATCGGTCAATTGTGTAAGAAACATGAAGTCTTTGCGGAAAGGAAAAGAAGTGAGATTGAAGACCTTAGTAATAGATCATTTTCAAGTATCAAAAATTCTAAAGTTCAAGTTGGTCAACTTGCCACCTCGGTGAGCTGACTTGAAGCCAAGGAGTCTGGCAAACTCCCTTCCCAACTGGAGATCAATCCAAGGAATGTGAGTGCTCTTAAGTTGAGAAGTTGAAAAGAAGTTTGTGACTCCGAGAAGAAGGTGATGCAAGAGGATGATTGGGTATTGGAGGCTACCAAGGCACACTTCAAAGAGGAGGAGATTGTGGTCAAGGAAGCACCTTCCAAGGAGCTTCCACTTCCCAAGGCACAAGCTACCATTACACCTCCATTTCCAATATTTTGAGGGGAAAGCCAAAGGTTGTGACCAATGATGCGAACATTCAAAAAGGTTGAGGTAACAATCCTATCTGGGAATTGGTTGTAAATGTGCCATCATACGCTAAGTTTCTTAAATTTGCATGCACAAAGAAGAGAAGTAGGGGAACTAAGAGGTTAGGACATTTTTAAATGGGGGCGCTGTCGTTTTGAGCCATAAAAATTTTCCTAAAAAATGCGATGACCCCAGAATGTTTTCTATCCCTATCTTCTTAGGTGGTAAAATTGTTGAAAATTCCATTATACATTTTAGGCGCATCCATCAATGTGATCCCATTTAGTCTATATGAACACTTAGAAATAGGTGAGCTTAGGGAAACTAGAGTGATTGTCCAACTCACCGATCATTCCCAGGCTATTCCTCGTGGACTAGCAAAGGATATGATGATGCGAGTTGGCAAGTTGGTTTTTCTGGCAAAATTTTATGTCTGAGACCTGACGCACGACAAAAGTGCACCCCAGTACTTTTGGGGAGACCTTTTCTCAAAATGTCTGGGACTAAAATCGATGTCCTTTTGGGAACCTTGACTCTAGAAGATAATGTTGATATAGTGGAATTTGACATCTATAAATCTAGGTATGATTCAAAAAGTTGTTTTTTATGTGCAAAGGTGTAACCATATGTAATGAGGATGATGAATCTTCTTTCTTTACCAATGAGCATGAATACTTGGATGAGTCCCGTGTTGATAATATGGTTGATGAGTCCGATGAACTGCATGATGCTATTGATAGTATGTCCGTGCCAGATTTTGTTTCCAAGCTAACTAACTTGTAGTGCGAAAATGGGGCATGTCAAGAGTTTAAAACCTTCTAGATCTCCTCCTAACCCCAAAGTGACATTCAGAGACTCAATGCTAGCTAGACACAGGGATGCATTTCCTATGACGGACAAGAGGTCCGAAGGTAAGGATGACTCATTGTGGAGACCTCTTCACAATGATGTCATCATGGGTGGAGTCACCCATGGCAATTCTGGAGACCCATATGTAGGTATTTCTAACTAGATTGCTTTAAAAGAAAATAACTCGTGAGGGCGACAATAAATATACGGTGTTTCTTTTGCGTTCATGTTTTGAGTAGTGAGTAGATAGATTTTGCATGTTCTTGTTTGAGATGAAGATTCTTTAGATGAAACTCTTGTTAAATATGAAAATTTGATTCGAGACTCATGATTTTGTTTAGATGGGCCAAAATTTGTGGCGATCTCATTCCAAAACCTGACACGGTCTACGCCAAGAGTCTTGATCCGTGCCAGAAGAGTTGGCACAAGGGGATGCTTCATGCCAGGAGAATTGGCACGAAGGGATGCTTCATGCCAAGAAGTTGGGCACGAAGTTTCGTGTTAGAAGATTTGGCGTGAAGCTTTGGTCCATGCCAAACATCTTCTGCGCCGATTTTTTTTATTTTCTACTCTTAAATTGTTCCAAAAATGCAAATTTTTTAAAATTCTTAATTTCTAACTCAAAAATGCATTTTACGTTCAAGAATTTTGAAATTCCCTAATTCCTTAGGAGTTTTGATGCAAATAGTACTCCTTGTGTTTCCAGGAATCAATTGATTGGTACTATTGTCCCCAAATTTGCAATTTCAAAAATTCCATCCTCATCCTGAATTAAATTTGATTGTTTAAGTCCGAGACTCGTAGCTTTGTCTGGAATGGAATTACGCTTAGATTTCATGTTTTTGGATACAGGATTTTTAACATTTTCATTGGTAAGGAATCATATATTCATCCTAAAACAATGGGCGCCCACTGCTAAGCTTCATGAGTCATGAGGATGAAGGCCCTTTGGGGCCACGAGAGTGAGTACACAATTTCTCCCAACCTCAATTTTGTTTTGACATCATTTTTGTTGCATTGGAGACTATGCATCAGTTAAGTGTGGGGAAGGGAGTACTGAGCACTTAGGGTGTCTTCATTCTTTTATTTCCTCAGTGCATTTTATTTTATTCATTGGTAGTTTTTCGCGATTGTTGGTGATTTTGCTTTTGATTGTTCAGGAATGATTTTGGATGGATATTTGGTGGCATGACATGATATGCTAGGGCTCCTAGTTTGCATGGGGTAGGTTGTTTTGGAATATTGGTAGTGTATTTTTTGTGATTGATCGTATCTTTTGTAGTATGAAGCCCACTTTGGGGCAATTTTGTGCTACACAAAAATATTTGAAAATTTTGGAAAAATCTAAAAACCTGGACAAGTTGAAAACCCAAAAGTGCGACTTGGGTAACATTGGGAAAAGCCCGGATAGGTCAAAAGATTTAGGTACAAGTGAGAGGCTAGGCCTGGCTGTGCTTACGAGCCTAGGCAAAAGTGAGAGGCCGTGTGGTAAAATGTGAGAAGTGAGTAACCCTTGTGTGTTAAAGCTAGAATGAAAACCCAAAAGGACTCCTATGCAAAATGAGAGAAATTGAGAGAAAACGAAAAACTAGGTTGATGATACATTTGACTCCTTGGTTGTAACCAAGTTGTGAATCACGAATTATCCCTAAATAACAACCAAGTCAACGGCTCTTGGATTTCCTTGGTGATTTTTTTTTTGGGAAACAACTATTTGATTGCTTTTGGGGATCATTTTGGGAAAAGTAAGCTGGCTTTACACTTATCTTCTTGGCTTACCTTTTTCCACATTTTACTTTTGGGTGGCTAAATTGCTTATGTTCTTCGGGGAGTGTGAGAGTTGTGAGATTCATACTCTTTTGGGGGAAACAGGGTAATCTAGGAAAAAGTTGAATGCCTCGGTTAACTTATGCATGCATGCTACATTTCTCTTAATTCTTTGTCTTGTCTTTATTTACATGAGGACGATTAAAGGGTTAAGTGTGGGGAGTCTGATGTGCTTCATTATGCATGCATGACCGTTGCAATTGGCATAGTTTTTATCTTATTTTAGTTGGCTTATTGCTAGTATTAGTTGAGTTTATGCGACAAGGGGTTTGGATGGCCATGTTTGGTTTTCTTGTCTAAATCTCGCATTTTGTAGAATTGATAAGTAAATGATCATCTTGTATACACGGGCTCCTAGATCATCCATGTTATCATCTTTAGTAGGCCGTCCGTGGATACTTTTTGTTTACATTCTATGTGAAGTCTGCTCATAAGGGAGGTAAAAGATATTAAAGGTCATTCACATGGGTGGTAGAAGATATCGAAGGGCATTCACCTCTATAATGGTAGTAGAAGAAAGCCACAAACATCAAATCATGGTAGAAGGAGATTGGAGACAAATATCGGCGGCATTGGAGTTCAAGGTGGCCAACGAAAAAATGGTGAATCGTGGTATGATGAGTTGTGCTAAAGTCTGACAATGATCCGAGAATATTAGCCTTCAAGGCTGATTCCATTGGATTATTCTTCTCGAGCACTATAAAATTAACTACTAGAAGTCTCAAATCAAACTAATTGTTCATCCGTTGTGAAGGAAAAAAGTTCAGCTGGCCAAGGCACTGACGGGTCAGCGCGGGCTGCTCAAGCATGGTACTAATGGCCCGTGCCAAAGGATTCATTCCGGGCCAAAGGGATCATCATGAAGGCACGGCACGGTCCACACCAAATGCCATGGGCCGCAAGCACAAGTCTCTACTCCAATTAAAATTGGCTAAGTATCGACGCAGACTGTCCCATTTTCGATGTCTTGCGTTATTCCAAGTCCAAGATACCAAAACCAGCTAACGACTCATGCCAAAGGCCGCATCCCGCACCAAGTTTCTGAGCACACCGATGCTCCTAACAATGCTCCACACCAAGACCTGCGCCATGTAGATTAGAAGTTCAAAATCAAGCACGTTGACGGTGGCTTGTGTCAAAGGGCACGGTCCACACCAGGAGATCCAATGCAGCCATTGCCAGATCCAGCATCCCGCACAGGATGAAGAGGCAACCATACGTGCCATGGCCCATGCCATCCAGGACAACCGTACGTGCCATGGGTCGCGCCATCCGTGACAGCCCAGACCGGACGGTGGCTGAGCTAGGGTTTAGATATTTTTGGCCTATTTTTAGGCCCAATACATTCTCCTATAAATATAGCCTTAGTCCACTAGGTTAAGAAAAGAAGAGAGAGAGAGTGGGAGAGAGTTTAGATCTTTTTTCATTCATTAGGTGAGAACTTAAAAGAATGAAACACTCTCTCATTTTCTTTTCTTTCCTTTTATTTTTTCTTTGATCCTATAATGTGGAATTCAAATCTTTATTTTAATTCCATATCCATGGATCAGTTTCCATTGCTTGGGGATAAATTGTAGACATGTTTGATTAATTCTTATGTGAGATTCATTAGATTCATCCTATTATTTGTTTTCATGATATTATTGAGATTGTTCCTTAATATTTGAATTGCATGAATAGTACATTCCATTAAGAACACACTCTATTCTATATTCATGTTGGTGCAAATATTAATGCCCCTTTGGGAAGGGAAACCTGGATGTTAGAATGAGTAAGGGAGTACGTTGCGTCTATGTGAGTGTGTGCACGGGAGACCCGAGTATAGCTCTGATTTACATTCCATCGCACCAATCTTAGTTGATTACATAAATTAGTCTGAGAGGTTATGGGTAGAGATAGCGAATAGTAGCAAGCTAGGGTTGTAAGAGACCCTACTGCCATAGATAAGGTGCATATGATTCTTAGCATAATCAATATGACCATTTCAGAAGTAGTGCATTCATGATGGAATCCCAGGATATAATTGCATGGGAGAGATCTACAACAATGGTTGGACCTTGTTGTACTCCCCTAATTACGATGGTAGTGTCGATGGAGGGTTGCGAGTGCACCTAGTGTGACATGTACGGGGAAGTGTATGCCATCATCCACACCACATGTTATGAACATTGTATTAGGTTTTTCTAAATATTACATGTGAATGAATCGAGGATCGAAGCATTAAATCATTCATGTCTCACAATGGTTCCCCAGGTGCTTAGCTTTATAGATGAATTGTTTTTTACCTTTATGTTTTGTAGTTGTTTGATTGAAAAACCAACCCCCCCCCAGTGTGCTTTACTAGTTATTCCTATCACTTGTATGGATTGACGACATGTACGATGTTGTGTTTTTCATTGAACCTTAGACCCTAGCATCTTTGTGGACATACCTACGGCTTACCACTACCTACCTTTAGGTAGCGTAGTAGTGACAACGTGTGAAGAATATAAATGTTATCTTTGACCCCTCTCATAAGTCCTCCACTCGGGTTAATTAGCAACAATTAATGACTCCAGGTGGAGGCGGGTTGGGAATGGTTTTTGGGTGGACGAGAATGGTCATATTGATGGTGGTGATGTAGTCCTAAAATGGAAAAGATAAGGTGGTACGCTTGGTTCATCAATCCTTTTGCACCCCTTTGTACTATTTTGTCTGGCCCAAATTTTATTTTTAGTTGTCATTAATATTTTGCTTTTATAATAGTAGCTATTTGCATAATTTTTAGCAAAAAATGATTTTTTTAGTTATTAGTAGTACCAGTCAAATTAATGAATACCAATGCTATGTAACTGAGTACTTGCTTTGTTTTTTTAGTAGACTATTAGAAGAACAGAGTATTAGCACCGCTAACATACCAGTGCTTATAATTCTATGCAATAACGCAGCTGCTTCATGCTGCCCAAAACATTTTGGGAGCGGTTTAGAAGGACAATCGCACCGGTTATTAAAAAGGTGCTTGATACTTAGGAAAAAATAGTTAGTTGTTCTCGGGTCACCTTGAGAATAATTAAAATGAATTAAAAGCAGTTGCGTCAGGCTGCCATTTAAAATATGGCACCGGTAAGTGCTGGTAAAAGGTACCAATTAGTTTACCGGTGCTTGATACTTAGAACAAAAATGATGAATTGCTCTCTGGTCCACTCCAAAATAATAAAAATGAATTACAAGAAGTTACGTAAGGGCATTTTTAAAATATCGCACCGGTAAGTTTTGTTTAAAGGCACAAGTTTGGTTATCGGTGCTTGATACTTAGACCAAAAATTGATGAGTTGTTCTCTGGTCCCCTTCAAAATAATTAAAATTCATTCCAAGTAGTTGCGTCAAGCTGATTTACAAAATAAGCACTAGTATTATCTATTTGCACTGGTGCTATGATGAAAGTCAAGTTTATCTAAAACATAAATTTCTGTATCCTTTTATCAAACCTAAACAACCTCTTGCTCATATCTACGAAGAGCGAACCCTATTTTCCCATAATGGTGATTGTGGTTCAAAAAGATACTATCATTTCTCCTTTTAAGATTGAAATGAGTTGGCAATGTTTTACATTAGTGATGAAAACTTGATTTGTTAAGTTCATATCAAAATACTGGAGTTTCCCATTAAAATTTGATTCTAGTTGGTGTATGGGAATTTCATTTTAAAATCCCTTGTGTGGTTGATAAAATTATATATCCTTATTGTTATAGTCATCGATACAATCATGTTATTCGAATTTGGATGAACTTTGGGTA
This sequence comes from Rubia yunnanensis, assembly GCA_037428765.1. Lineage (NCBI taxonomy): Eukaryota > Viridiplantae > Streptophyta > Magnoliopsida > Gentianales > Rubiaceae > Rubia > Rubia yunnanensis. The sequence goes on along the minus strand of CM075061.1, from coordinate 39,604,775 downwards.
AATTCCCATGGCCAACAAGGTGTTTGATAAAATGCCTCTATGTCAATGTATAGAATGACCCCCAAAACTCCCAATAAAAGGCCTATGAAAGAAGGGTGTTCATCACCATCAAAAGGTTCTTACTTGAGGGCGGCAGAGGAGAGATTTGTGTCCGAGGAGGCAAGGTTGTTGGCCCAGAGTTACTATATGAGAAAGAATTATCCGAAACATGGAACAGAAGCTAATCCACTATTTCAAGAAACTATTCAGAAATTAGGATGGGAAAATCTTTGTGCTAAACCTCCCCCTTTCAACTTGACCATCGTAGATGAGTTCTATGCAAATTTGAGCTATGGATTGAGCACGGACAAGGTTTTATGCCATGGAAAATATGTCCCTCTAACTCCTAAAGTTATCAACGAATTGTACATATTGGCAAATGTCAAAGATGAGGATAATGAGATGTTGGCATTGATCAATGAGGATGTTGATTTGCAAGATGAAGTATCGAGAAGATTGGTTCAAGGCATTACAACTGAAGGTACCAATGTGGATGCTCTTGTGTTTCCCGAGTGGACAAAAATTCTTAAGAAATCACAAACACCGGATATGAAATTGTGGTATCACTTTGTGGCATCTTGTATCAACCCTGTCACAGTGAACACCGAAGTGCATAAGATTTGGATAATCAAGATATATGAAATTAAAAAGAAACTTTGTTGGAATATTGGGGAGGGAATTCATCAGGAGCTGACAGAGGACAAGACGAAGTCTGGATCCTATGGTTTTTTATGTCTGATTTCTCCACTTTGTGCAATTGCAGGTGTACCTAACTATAAGAACGACAAATTTGGTCATCGGTTGACGCAAATCACTGCTGAATCATTCTGCAAGAGAGTTCCACCTCCCTCTGCGATGTCGATTGAAGCTAGGGTGTCCACAGTTGAGAGTGGCATTCAAACTCTGCGGATAGATTGCCAATTTCAAGGAGATGGTGTGACCACATGGGGAAAGTGATAAGCTACCAATTTCCAGAAGTTGTGAATGCGTTCTGTCTTTTCCCAGCACAAATGGACATTTATTTGGGATCAACGTCACATGATGGGGACAATGCAACTGGTATCAAGGAAGTGGAATCATTCTCCCATTATTATTCTTGAATTGTACTGATAGATTGTATTGTACTTTGACAATTAATACTCTTAAACCTATAACTTTTATTCTGATGTTTTAGATAATAATTATAACAAAAGAAAATGCTTTAAATTTGTCCCCTTCTGTAATCGTTCAATACTTATACTATAAATCCTGATAATAAAAGCAGCCCAATGTAGCTGCTTTTAAGATTTTTTGCATCGGTACATTGGATCATAGGCACCAGTATGGAAACTATTAGCACCATATAACCACAAAATACGCAATAACTGCAATATTTAGAAATGTAAAAAATATTCTAAAATTATGTGTTTAGAAAACTATATGAAATAACAATGGATATCAAGAAGTAAGTGCGTTAGAGTTGTGGGACCACTTAAAACAAAAATTGGGGCCATATTGTAATTTTCCAAAACACGTTATAAAGGTCAAAACTCACAAAAGACGACCTTCCTTTCACCCATACAAGTCCAGTAGGCAAACATTCCATTCCCAAACATTGAATTTCATTTTTTTTCGTAGCCAATTTTGTATTTCAACAATTCCAACTTTCTTGGAGGGACTAAAAGGCAAAAAGTAAAAATGTTTGCTCGTAACTCCAAATTGAAATCTGCTAAAAATTTATCAAACAATTCACCTCCAAGATGTATTCTACAATTTGGACTCTAATTTAATCTCACTATTAGGGTACAAATAAGTCTCCATAAAATTCCCCAAAATCACACAGTTACCACTATGTAAGCATCTATTACTAACTCGAGAACATATACTAGCGATTTTGCTCATATGCCCGTAAATGAAGAATTTTTTTATTTGCTAAAATCATCCAATGAAATGAAAATTTATGGGTGTGGTGCGGGGGGAAGTTAACGTAGTTGAAAAGTTTAGTTGAAGGATCTTTTTGCAAGAAATTTAAAAAATTTCCTCGGGAAGACAATTGTTGTAAATTAATAGTTCGTACATGTTCCCATGCATATTGGACACCTAGTTAATACCCTTGAAGTAGCAATTCATGGTCATGAAATTTTTTACAACTTATGGGGCGGCAATGTAATTTTCTTACATTACACAATGCGCCATATTTTGAATGATCAATTAACCGAGACACCGTGACGTATACAGTTTTAAATTAAAAATTAATTTATATTTAGGTCACTTTTGTTAGCCAACTTATCCCAAATAGTGAGGGGGTGAAAATCAAATATAATTCAAAGTTTAACTAATATTGGAACTGGTATTATAGTAATGATACCGGTGCTATAAATTTTGCGGGAAATGAAATGTGTTTAAAAATTTTGGAACCTTCTTGCGGGAAAATTGAAAAAATTTAAACACTGGTAAATAGATGTAAAGGCACCGGTAAATGGTACCAATACTAAACACTAAGATAACATATTTGACCATTGGTCTCTGCCCAACTCGATAAAATAAAAATACCATGAAAGCAGCTTTCGCAGCTGCATTTTGCAGTTTAAAGCACCGGTATGGTGTACTGGTGCTCAACACCTGGACAATATATTTGACCATACCATGAAAGCAGCTTCGCGCGAGTGAATTTTGCAATTCAAAGCACAGGTATGGTGTACCGGTGCACAACACTTAGATAAAATATTTGTTAATTGCTCTCTGCCCAACTCGATAAATGAAAAATACCACCAAAAAAACCTTCGTGCAACAACATTTTGATGTAAAAAGCACAGGTATGGTGTACCGGTGCTCAACACTTAGAAACGTTTTGAGTATAATGCTCTATATATAAAGCTATAAAATGAAAATACACTTAAAGCAGTTGTGCGAGGCTGCTTTTATCAGTAGTAGGCACTTGTAATACTTATCCATGGCACTATTAACACTTGTACCAGTGCTATTTGCAAACATATAAAAACCCTCGTCCGCTCCATTAACGCTACCACTTCCGCTCAGCCCGACCATCTTCCACAACCACCCGCTTTCCATCTTCACTGACCATCTCAGGTGTCATCCACCTTTCTTCACTGGCCAACCTCGCCTTTTTCTGCTTGCTCTCCACCATTAATCCACTGACAATCACTACCCCGACTTACCATCACTTCCACTACTTCCCAATTTACTCCCCCCCAGCTTCAGATTCCTTCTTCGCCGATGATTTATCAGACCCACTACACCGGTGGTGATTGATCCGACCTTCGCGGCAATTAGAGCCGATGACCTTGGTAATCTGCACCCCCTGGAGACATCGACCTTGGTAATCCACATGAGACATTGACCTCGACCGGTCCTCCACCATTCAAGAAACTCCATTATTCCTTTTTTTCCATCTTATTTAAGGTTAGTTTCCTCTGTTCAAGCAATTCATTTCATCACATTCCATTCATCCATTGTGAATTGTGATTTTTCCTTAGATAATTATAACTCATATTGATTGTTTATTGATGTGGTTAATGGATTTGGATTGGGGATTGTGAGTTGTGAATGGTGAATTTGTGATTGTTGATTGTGATTATTAAATGTCTTTGTGAATTGTGAAATGTGGTTATGAGTTCTGAATTGTGAATTGTGTTTCTGAATTGTGATTGTGAATTGTGAATTGTGACTTCCAAGTTGTGACTAATGATTGTGAAATGTGATTGTGATTTGTGATTTTTGATTTGTGTATTGTGATTGTGAATTATGAATTGAAATGTGAACTATGATTTGTGATTTTTTTTATTGAAAACATGTAGATTGTAAACCACTGCAACTTAACTGACTATCCAATGATGAGAGAGTTCATTGACCTTTTCAATGAAAAGGAAAAGGAAATTAATGCTAAGGGGAAGGTTGTGTATTACAACCGGTTTCTTATATCCACATATGCCAAATGATACAAAACTTCCATTTGCCTCCAGAAACTGGTTGAGTTTGGAGGCAAGCTCGGGAATTTTCATGGCATGACATGGATCTCGAATGCAAAGCTAGATTTGTGGTTGGGCTAGGTTCAAAACAATTCCATTACAATTTTTGGTTCCTTAAAATATCGATGTTATAAATTGAGTAGTACGCTAACAGGCACCCGTGGAGTGAAGTGGAGGGCATGAAAAATAGGAAAATCTAATTTTGTGCCATGAAGACAGGAAGAAATGACAACTTGCTTCAGAAGAGTGACATAAATAACTTGCTTGCTCTCATATGGGACAAGATGAAAGCATCAGACGCCGACATTGTTTTTGTACCCTACCTCAGGAGGTCAAGAAAAATGCAATAATAATTAAATTAATATCGGTTTAGTCAAATTCACCCGAGAGATTAATTTGTTAAGTACTAACGCAGGTCACATTGGTTCCTCATCCTCATTTGTCCCGGTACTAACCATATTTTCACATTGGACACACTCACCGGTGGTATAAAGTATGGTGGTTACATTGGAACACAAGTTCTTTCCACGTATTACTTTCCATTCAGCCTACTTTCTTGCCATGATAGTTTCAAAGTTAATATTTGAAAAAAATATATCTCAAGGCTTGCATATCAATATGATAGATTGAAGAGGAAGAGTAAACCCTCAGCCGATCTTAGCTTGGAGAAAACAACCATCAATGTAAGTATTCACCATAAAAAAGTTACACATACTTTATAGTTTTTCTTCTCTCCGTACACTGATTATACATTATGAATTATTGTATTCCATCTTAGCATCGAGAACAAGGAAGTAGATCAGAATGCAACTACTATGCCATGCTATTTCTGGAAGAGCACACCATGAAGGAAACTTTGAGAATCCACTTGACGTAAGTATTAAAACTCCAAAACAAATAACATAATATGTGTCTTCCTTATTTTACAGTAACCCTATTTTACTAACTTACGTTTAATCGAATCGAACTGCAGGTTTTTCTAGAGAACCAAGGCCAATACAATGCCTACAAACTTCAAGAGTCACTACAAGAAAAATGACCTGTTACTTCGCCCGTTTTACCTCAATTTTTTTCTTAACCTCAAAAAATAGAGGTAAAAAGTTCTTTTACCTCGATTGTTTTTTTTCGAAGTAAAACAAATTTCTTACCTCATTAAAAAAACTAAGGTAAAAACTGTGAGTGGTCGATGCCGCACACATATCTGGCTTACCTATGTCGATTATTTTTGTGACCGACGTCGCACATACCTATCCCAGACACGAATGATCAACGTTTCACGCATGTGTGTCTTACCTACGTGGGTTCTTTTTGTGACTGACGTTGCATGTACCTATCCCAGACACAAATAACTAATGTCGCACGCATGCCTGGCTTACCTACGTCAAATGTTTTTGAGACTGACGTCGCACGTCACTCTCACTGACACGAATGACTGATGTTGCACACATGTCTGGCTTACCTAGGTCGGTTGTTTTTATGACTGACGTCGAACATCACTCTCGCATATATGGTACTTATAAGTTTATGAATATCAGATAACACCCTAGAGATGCACGATTTAAAATGAATGAATATATATATATATATATTAATAATGTAATTTATTTTTTAACAAAACTAAAATATAATTTTTAAAGTTTTTATACAACTCCGTTTCTTTTGAATTCCAAAATATTTTATAACTATTTCTTTTAACTATGACTTTATGTTTATATTTTCAAATCAAATAAATTAAACGTAAAGTTCGAGTAATACATGATCGAAGTCAAATATAAATAAATAAACTTTATTTTATCATCAAATAAAATTTTATGTACGACTTATTCATAATTATATAAAATAAGTAGTATATAAATTTTGATATACTACTTATTTTATATAATTATGAATAATTGGTATATAGAATTTTATTCAGTAAAGATAGAGTTTATTTATAATTATTCGACTTCGATCACATATGACTCGAACACTACATTTAATATATTGCATTTGACACGCGACTAATTTCAAGGTTGACACGTGTCAAAGGTGACGTGGCTAAGAGTTACTCTTTTAGTATTTTCCATTTGACATGTGGCTAATCCTTTTTTTATTTCTATGTAACCAACTCTATATTACTCTACAACATGTACTAGCGTTTCCATCATTTCACCAAAAAATTAATTTAATTAATATTTCTATATTTATGAAAGAATAACAAAAATTATGTATTTTTGAGCAATGGATTATAGGGTAACCCAATTTTAGGCCATAGTGTAATTTTCAAGATTGTGTAGAAATAATCAATGTTAACTTTCGAGTCCCTATCATTCACCCATACATGCCCAAATTGCAAAATCACAATTGTATACTATTGAATTGAATTTGGATGTTTCTAATTTCGTGATTCGACAACTCCAACTTTCTTGAAAGGACATAAGTGCAAAAAGTAAAAAACTTTACTTTGTAACTCAAAATTGAAATCCGCTCGAACATAATGCTACCCTATACACCCTAATTGTAATTTCCAAGTCTCTAACATAGTATTTATCAATAAACTTGTTCTAGAATATATTTGTAATTTTTTTCGGTTTCCCTTTCTTACTTCTATGTATCCAATTCTAAATTACTCTCGAACATGTACTAGCACTTTCCAACATTTCAAAAAAAAAATCATCTATTTTATATTCCTATATTTATGCATGATTAAAAAAAATTATGTATTTTGGAGCAATGGATTATAAGGTAGCACAATTTTGGGCCATAGTGTAATTTTTCAACATTGTGTAGAAGTAATAAATGTTGACTTTTGAGGCCCTATCGTTCATCCATACATGCCCAAATTAAAAAATTACAACTGTATATTATTTCATTTCATTTTGGTGTTACAAATTTTGCAATTCGACAACTCCAATATTCTTGGAGGGACCTAAGTGCAAAGAGTTAAAACTTTACTTGTAACTCCAAATTGAAATCCGCTCAAAAGTGATGCTACCATATACACCCAAATTGTATTTTCCTAGTCCTTAACATAGTATTTATCAATAAATATGCACATGAATATATTTGTAATCTTTTACGATTTCCCTTACTTCTATGTAACTAACTCTAAGTTACTCTAAAAATGCACTAGAGCTTTCCAATATTTCACCAAAAAATCATCTATTTTATATTTCTGTATTTATGTAAGAATAACAAAAATCATGTATATTGGAGCAGTGGATTATAGGGTAACACAATTTTAGGCCATAGTGTAATGTTTCGACATTGTGTCAAAGTAATCAATGTTGACTTTCAAGGCCCTATCGTTCACCCATGCATGCCTAAATTGCAAAATCATAACTGTATATAATTGAATTGAATTTTAGTGTTGCCAATTTTGTGATTCGACAACTCCAATTTTCTTGGAGGGACCTAAGTGTAAAGGGTAAAAACTTTACTCGTAACTCCAAATTGAAATCCACTCAAACGTGATACTACCCTATATAGCCCAATTGTATTTTCCAAGTCCCTAACATGGTATTTACCAATAAACATGCACAAGAATATGTTTGTAATCTTTTCTGATTTCCCTTTCTTACTTCTATGTAACCAACTCTAAGTTACTCTAGACCATGTACTGGCATTTTCCAATATTTCACCAAAAAATTCATCTATTTTATATTTCTTTATTTAAGCAAGATTTAAAAAATCATGTATTTTGGAGCAATGGATTGTAGGGTAACTCAATTTTGGGTCATAGTGTAATATTTTAATAAACGGTCAACCCTTATTTGACTTTTTGTACATAAATACTAATGAAATGGTTGGATTAACTAATCAATTCGACTTTCAATACATAAACACTAATTAAAAGGTTTGACATTAACAAATGAATGGTCACCCCTTAATGTTTATCCAAATTATATTTAACAACTTTGTTTAAGAAAAATATTTCATTCAGTTTAAAAAATAACCTATGATGATTACATGTGCTGAGTACGTAGCATTATCGTAAATACTTTATTTTATAGATATATAATTATTTTATCCTATATAAACTAAACCGTTACTAAACATGAATATTTGACTTAGTATAACATGATGAATTTTGAATATATAGAATAAATTCATTGATTAAATAAAAATTCATTGATTAAATAAACATACAAATATAGAATAACTTCATTGATTAAATAAATTCATTGAATTAAAAAAAAGAACAAAATAACAGAATTAATAATTTAAGCATTTAATAAAAACCAATTGGGCTGAAAAGCATTTAATAACATTATTGGGCTGAAAAGTTTAGAACAAAATTTAACAAAAATCTAATCTACAAACCCTAAGAATCCACAAAACCTATTGGGTTGAAAATTATGATCGGCCCAATATAACTACAAACACTAAGACTATATAAACCCCCAACCACCGTTCTCCTCGATCCTTCTCTGATATATGAAAGCGGTCGAGCTCCTCCTCCTTTGTTTTCACCGACTCACATCGCCACCACCTCATATCGCTCTGCTCAACTACACCACCACGACACTCTGTGCCCCTCATTAATACCACCGCGACACCTGCTCTGAGCCACCAGCTTGGAATGTTGCTCCATGCCACCGGCCGGGCATAGCTGATACTCCGACGCGACTCCAACAACACGGCCGCTATGCTCTGCTCGTCAACACCATCGCGAGAGTTGCTCTCCACCACCAGCTTGGAACTCTGCTCAGCGCCACCGGCATGCGCCACTAATCCTCCACCGTGCCACCAGACGAGAGTCGGTATTGCTCCGCCGCGAGTTTTAACCCTGCCACCAGTAAAGTTTCCTTAGGGTTACATATGTATTTATAGGTTTTTTGCAAATTCTGTATGTATAGTGTGTTTGATTAGAAATTTTTTCCTGTGATTGGGATTGTAATGATTGAGTATTTGTTTGAATACAAATTTGGGCTATGATTTTAGCAAAAATGGGCTCCGATATCATGCCAAAACTTTGTAATCTGGCCGGAACAGGTAATGAACTACCGAATGGAAAATCGACATCGATTCTACGTTCGATAGATTTTTTTAAAAAAATTTAGAATCAGTACGTGCGACATCATACTGTTATCGAAAAACACTTTTACCTCAGTTCCAACTGGGTGCGACATCGAATTGATTGTAGCAAAACTTTGAAATTTGTTACTGCAGGTGAAACTATGTGCGACGTCGCACTAGTTTCGGTCAAACTTATCTTTTACCTTGGTTCTTTTTTCAAAAGACTGAGGTAAAAAATATTTTTACCTTGGTTTTGAATTGAGGTAAAAACATACTTTTTACCCATGCCATATCTACCCAGTTTTTTGGGACTAAAAACCGAGGTAAAAATCCTGCAGAACCAAGGTAAAAAGTGTTTTTTCTTGAAGTGAGGTGGCAGGAAAATGGTGCAAGCCATGGGTTACTATGTATGCAAAAGAGGCAAAAAATGATCCGAACAATTTCGTTGATTGATATGTGTGGATGTGTGATGGGAATTTGTTTATTAACATCGATATTTCATGCTTTCTTTTCTTTTACCATGTGCTAATTCTTATATTCATCAATAGCATAATTACAAATTTTTTGACAGTTCTATGGGATTTATTATAATCCTTTTTCCACGTGGTTGATCCGGGATGGCACCAAAATTTAAAAATTATCCACGCAAAAATTTTAAAATATTAGCACTGGTTAGATACTAAATTATGTACCGGTGCTATAAAACAATTATCCTCATTATTATATATGTGCAACAAGTATACTTGATATTGGAAACGATAACATACAAAAACTTCCGGTGCTAAATTATCTAATATTGGTTCTAATACAACCTCATGCTATAAAAATATACACTAGTACTTAACAACCACCGGTGCTAAAATATTTAGCATCGTCGTGTTTTAAGGCACCAGAACAGAATCCAAGTCGGTGCTGTCAAATAAGCATCGACATAGATCCTAGTTACCGGTGCCCAATATATGTACCTAGTGATATTTATTTGTACACTGGATTACATATTTTTGAGCACTGGTACATAACATGCCGGTACTAATTTCTCACACAGGTATGTCCGGTGCTAATAAGTCCCGAATTTGCACCGGGTCACTTAGGCACTGGTATCCCAGCTAGGAAAATTCTAGTGCATTAAGGGGTTTTTTACTGATTCCTATACAGGGTCCTCCCAGAAGTGATCATGTCATTTTCTTTATTAGTTTCGGGGATAGTAAGTTTGACTGGGGATAGCAAAGGTCCCGTCCGGGATGATTGGAATCGATTTTGAGACTGCATGTGTATTTTTCAATTTTTGGACTTAGATCCCTCGAACAAAGTGGGAGAAGTAAAAATAAAAAAATTGGAGATACTCTTTATCTAATTCACCAAGTCACGAGCATGATGTTCTGATTTGTTTATGCATGGGTCAGTGGAACGGGACTAAAATCTTCTTAGGTAGTGTATGGCGAAACTTTGTGAAAATTACATTATGCCCCAAATTAACTTCCTTGCATGTTCACTATGCTTCAGAACTCTGTACCCGAACGTTAGGAGAAATTTTTGATATGCAGATTATGCGTACTGCCTAAGGGAGGTGCAAACTGGGGTCATCGTCCGTCATTTATGTTAGTATTCCTTTAATACTCTTACTATGAGTGTTATGAAAATGATAATTTCCACCACATAAAATCACATGAAATTTCAGATTCTTAGTTTTTTATGAAATAAAAAGATAGTAAAATTCCGTCCATCAATTTTTTTAAAACGCTATTATATGGTCTAGAATAAATTGTAGATGATTACTCAAGTACACGAGAGTCATTCGGGAAGAACTTGTGAAAGTCATGTGGGAATAATACATGTTTCTTTATTACCCTCGGTTTGTATATGTTTGATTGTGGGTGACAAAGTTTCTCTTTGAAACGATCGTAATCGAGTTTGGGACAACCGGTTAACTTTTTAGATTTTGCACGTAGGTCCATCAAAGAAAGTGGAAGACGTCGAAATGCAAAATTGGAGATAATATTTTTTTCACATTTACAGGACAATGTTGTTCCTATTTGGCATAAACGGGTAATCAGAAGGGACGCAATTTTAACTGGGAGTATTTTACGGTACATTTCAAAAATTGGACTTTGCCTCATATGTACGACTTTGCAAAAGTGAGTAGAGTAAAATAAACCACTGACTGACAACCTTGCGTCTTTGATCGACCTAAAATTTCCAGCGGGAACCAAAATTCCCCCCCAACCTCGTTTCATGACAATAATATCCAACACCAATAACCAATTCCCATATCCAACACACTTCCTCCTAACCCAACTCCACACCATCCTTTCCATTTACACCATTACAGCCACTAAGGAGCCCAATTTAATTTCTTCTATAAAATATCAATAAATATCTTAGGATGGAGCATTTGCGGGCTCAAATTAATTGTGGTAGTTTAATTGAGCATCTCCTTGTATATGTTTTTTTCCTCATTGACCAATCATTGAATAATTTCATTGACTATGATGATTATGTTACATGTTATATAGTGTATATTGTTTGTGCTTCCAAGATAATGTCATGTTTGTAAGGGGTGAGGAAAAAGGCTAAGATTACGGCTGATTGTGGACAATAATAACATTTTCGTATAAACACAGGTTGAATGTACGACGTCACTCGCAGTTCATCACCCCATAGAATATGGGGCCAAATGTTGAACGACTTTGCATCAGCTAGGAAATGAAAGCAACATCTATGAATGTCCGATGTCACTCTTCAGTCAGTCCCTGGGATTACGGTTATCCTTCAAGCGATATCGCTTTAAATCAGTACATGTACTTTTTCCATGTTCAGATTATTGTTGTCTACACTTGACTATGTTATGTGTACATCATTTGAGGATTGCCAAATTCTGACATAAATTTTGTTTCATGTGTATTTGTTGTAATAGGACAAAGAGAGTTATCGGTTGACTTTCAGCACAGACTTGTCATTTCCCTAGTCCCCACAATAGTATTAACGTCGTAAAACGTAGGCAAAGGAGGTTCAATACAATTAATCTTTCATTTTAACATCAACCTTATGTATTTCAATATATTATGGTATTTATTGGTAATATATGTTCACACTATTCTTTTGTGTCATCAAATATTAAATATTATAATATTGTACAAGAACTTATTTCTCCACCATTCATACTTCGACGTCGCATGAACCGGTGAAGAGATGGCACCTTACTAACGTTGCATAAACCGGCGGCATTTTTTTTGCAACGTCACCCATTCAGAATGATGTTGTATTAGTTATCCTTCCATGTTAGCAGGCACGTGATAAGGGTGCCTTAGATCATGCGATGTCGCATACAATTATCAGCAACGTTGCAATCATTTATCTGTGACTTCGCCCTTGATGATGTCGCAGTATTTCCAGTCCCATTGACTGCCTTCTTGCTGTGAACAACGTCGCTACTTATGATCCCTGATGTCAATTGAAACGATGTCGCAGCTATAGTTTACTATCGTCACCCTACTTTCTTAGACTGACGTGGTCACAAAAACCTTCCAACGTCGGTCCAAAACCGAGGTAAAAACTACTTTTTACTACACCTATATTTACCTCAGTTTTTTTATGGCTGAAAACCGAGGTAAAAACTCCTCTTGAGCCAAGGTAAAAGGTGTTGTTTCTTGAAGTTAATTTTTGCATTCCATTATTACCGTAGTTGGTTAACTCGTGACGATGCTATGTTCTCGGTCATTGTGGCATTGATGAATTATCCTGATTCAACAAAGTCATCGCCCCATACTAGGATTGGTGGGTCATATATACACCGTAAGTTTCCCACCCACGGAGCCACGGAAAATGAAGTGTAGAGTATTTTTTTCTTGATATGGACGATGTGATATTTAAAGCAGGGTGATGATAGATAAAAATATTTCAACTAATCAATCTAGTTTAAATAGTGTAACATATGTGGAGTTTAAAATGACTTTGTGTGTAGGATAATGTGTATGTTATATTTTGAAAGAACTTGGAAATGTTTTGAGCATAAATCTAATGAACGGAAAATTTTATTTTAACCTTTTAATATTCCTAAATTTTGGGAGTTGGTTAGTAATGTCCCAAAACATAAGGGACTAATTGTTGTGTAAATAAACGCTAATTGTCTCCCTTCTGTGTTTCTTCAATTCAACACTTTGTTACGAGATTAAAACATATAATGGATGGTGATTCTGGGCTAGTAAACAAAAATTGACGCCTATTGGCACCGTTAAGAAATATCAAAATCATGCAATCATGATTCACTACACATAAAAGTTATAAAACATCAATAAACCTAATGATCAAGCTAGATAAATCAACACAATTTAACGAATCCAAGAATAAGATAATTCAATACAGTATATATTAATGAATAGAACATGATTAATTCAAACCTCACATGTATTCAACGATTGTTTCAATCATCCAAAGAAACTAAGAATTAATTTTTCATAATTTTGAAAATCACAAAATGAATATAGATGGGATTTTCAGGGGATGAATTTCGAGAGGTATTCTCAAACTGGATAATTTATTTCACACGGTTCAAGCTCCGGGGACGGTTCAAGCTCCGGGGAATTTTAAAATTTGTACTCCCGTATCCCATCTCAAAAATCCATGTCCTATTTATACTAATAGACGTCTAACTAGTAAAGTAATAAGAGTGTTCCCATTCCCCCAATCTAACACTTGATCCTTTCACTTTTAAATTTCATTTTACGGCGATGACTTCAGATTTGAAGAATGTGTGGTGGTAAACTTCATATTATCATGGTATGGTTTCTTCTCGATTATGAATTTTTTATTTGTAAACCCACCTGAAACATTTGATGCATGTTATTATTCAAAGTGGATTGATAATTGTTGTTTGAATGTGTGTTTGGTTGTAGGTGTGTTTAATATGAGTGTAAGAGATGGAGATGATGGTGGTTGTATTGCAAAATTAATGTCTATAAGTTTTCATATGAATGATGGGACAATATGGTCAATTTAGATTTTGTGATTTTGACAGAACAAGAAAGCCAAATTTTTATTAACTTTGAAGGTTAGTTCCAAAGTCATAAGTGGTCACTAAAATATTAAACCGACATTGGAATGGCTGCCCAGTGGCACATCGGTGTAAGAGATTGCGGTTTAAAACTGCCGTACATAGTTGAAATTAACCACCATTAACACACCAATTTATGTGTTCATTTTAAATAGTAGTTTCAGGATATTTTGGACTCACTTTTGTGTATTTTTGTGCTTTAGATCTTAAAATTTTCCTTGAAATTCTCTTAGGAGAGTTAAGAGAAACTTTTGCACTCTTATCACTTTTCTAGGGAATTTTGTTTGACGAGACAAGTTCTTTGAATATTTGAAGATTGCTATTCAGGGTTGAATACTTGAAGATATGAAAAAAGATGATTGAAGAGGAAGGCTTAAAAAGACAAAGAACTTAAAAATCAAGTGATGGATTTTACATCTCACGGCTTGCGAGGACACCTGTCACGAGGAGGGGGATGTCACCTGTAGCTCGCGATAGACCAGCAGGAAGTGGAAATTTTTATCATTTATGTTGTACTATAAATAGAAATTTTCACCTCACATTTCTTAACTTCCTTTGGCCGAACATCTCTCCCTTAAAACCCTATTTTTTTCTTTGTTTTCATCTTTTTTATGTTGGATTTGTTTATGAATGACGTTATAATTTATAGTAGCTAAACCCATCTCTTTGGAGCAATTGAGTAAGGCTTCGAAGCCCATATAGTGTGAAGTATTTATTGCTCATTTATGAATCTTTATTATTTTGCTTTTATTGTGTTATCAATGTGATAGATTACTTAATTTATGAGATTAGATGTTTGTGATTATGAAATGTTTGTATCGTGACATGTTAGGAACTAGGAAAAATATCCACAATTTCTTATCTCTTTCGCATGAAATCCAAGAACATGGAATTAGATACTCTAGTTGCATAGATGATGTCAATATTTTTATATGAATGTAACAATGTCGATCTTTTTCATGTTTATCCTAAGGTAACACCAATGGGAAAGTATTGAATGTCTATCTTTCTAGATTAACCCTAAAAAATGCATTGGTTGGTTAAATGGTAAGACATTTGGTAGAATGTTTGTAGTTGTTATCAAGTTTATTGGTTCTTTGTGCATGATGTCATTGATGCAATACCTTTAGGTGTCGATTGTGTAAAGTCATCATTGGTGAGGTTTACAAACAGTTGTTGAACACGTTTGTAGATTACTCTTAAGAAGAATGTAATGCTTATCTTTAAAATGGAAGATGTAGCATTCACAATAGGTAATCAAGAAGAAAAAATTGGTGATTGTTTCTTTGAACTATAAGAGGCTTGGAAGTGGAAATGAATTGCGCATAGGGTTTTGTAACTTGGTTTTTAATCCTCTTTTCTTAGTTTGGTGCATGATTAGCTTAATTTCTCTTATATGCTAGTTGTTTCGTCTTTCACGTCGTAACTTAGAAAAACAAAATCCCCCTTTTTAATTTCTTATATATAAATAGATATTATCCATCCGTATATGCATGAACCCTTGGAAAATCCCTCTTCTTCGTGGATGACCTCAATTTACCACTATCTACTAAATTGTGGTTAGGAAGCATCAGGGCTTATAAAATATATATTTGAGAGGTACGCCGATGACATGTCACGATAATAAGGAGGTGTTTTTAAGTGGTAAGGAGGTTGGCACTTCCTGAGATAATGAGGTGGTGTTTGAAAATGAACCCAGGAGGGTAGAAATTTTTTAGAAGGAAGTAGAGGAAGACAACGAGAAATTTTCCAAAGAAAGAGTGAGCAAGCAGGGGGGGATTGAGAAAAAAGTTGTCATAAAAAAATCAGAACTGAATCTCGAGCCATCATCCCATTCTCACATGAAAGAAAAGATGTTGGAAATCTACTCCTATGGGCCTGAGCCACCTTTTTCAGAGGCATTGAAAGATAAAAGAAGCAAGGAGGACAACAAGGACATCTACTAAGTCTTTCGTGGATGTGAGGTAAATATCCCTCTCTTGAATGCTTTGAGAAAATTCCTAGATATGTTTAATTCTTCAGGAAATATATGTTTTGAATAGGAAACAAAGAGTGAAAAATAAGCTAAAGAGTGGAAAAATGAACATGTCTCCACTTTGTACCAAAAGGAATTGCCTCCTAAGTGTAGCGATGCCGGAATGTTTACGATCCATTCCAAGATAGGAAACACACATTTTGAAAAAACCATGCTTGATTTAGGTGAATCCATAAATGTGATTCCTTACTCTTTGTATGAAAGCATCAATTTAGGTACTTTTCAATTAGCCAATCGTTCTAGTGCATACCCTAAGGGTATTGTCGAGGATGTGTTGGTTAAGGTTGATTCCTTAATATTCCCCACCAATTTTTATGTCCTTGATATAGAGCATGATAAACATGCCACCCTGGTTTTCATGGGGATGCCATTTATGAAAATTTCAGGAACTATAATTGATGTGCATAATGGTACACTCAACATGGATTTTTATGGGATAAAAGTATAATTTAGCATAAATGATTATATGAAATATCACATTGAAGAACATTATTCTCATTCTAATGATATTGTGGAATATGTAATGCAAGATATTTTTTAACTAAGTTGTGAGGATTCCATGTTAGTTGCTTTGGAAAATAATGTTGATGATGTATACTTTGAATATTCCATGAGTACCAACTTGAAGGAAAGCATTGAGGACTTGAATGTTCTTGAAAAGGTGATTACAGACACTCCTCCTCTAGAGAGGAGTCAACAAAAATTCCTTCTATCACTTGTGAAAGCCCTGGTTGTTGAGTTGAAGCCTTTGCCTAGTGACCTCAAGTATTCATTTCCTGAGGAAGGGGAGACACTACAGATAATCATTTTGAGTAAGCTCACCCAAGAGCAAGAGGATAAGTTTATGGTGGTCATAAGGGAACACAAGGAAGAAATTAGATGGACTATTTCCGACATCAAGGGCATAAGTCCATCCACTTTCATGCATCGGATTCTATTAGAGGATCATGCAAAACCCCTAAGACAACCCAAGTGCCGACTAAACCCACCTATGATGGAGGTAGTTAAGGCAGAGATCCTCAAATTGCTCCAAGCGGGTATGATTTACCCCACTTCAAATTTTAAGTGGGTGAACTCGACTCAAGTGGTGCTAAAGAAAAGTGGGGTAATGGTAGTCGAGAATGAGAAAGGTGAGATAGTGCCCACAGATGTCCAAAACGGGTGGCGTGTATGCATCGACTACCGAAGGCTTAATGCGATGAACCAGAATTACCACTTCATGTTGCAATTCATTGATCAAATGCTTGAGAAGCTAGCTAGATATCCATTCTATTCCTTCCCGGATGGGTACTCGAGTTATTTTCAAGTGGTCATTGCCCCAGAATACCAATAGAAGACAACCTTTTTCAATATTAATTTTCAAGTAGCCATTCCTGGATGGTCTGGACCACTTAATTTTTGTTTTTCTTTTCCAAGTTTTTTTCCATTTTCCAAAAAACAAAAAATGGCCATTACTTTCTTTTTCAATCCTCAGCCGGTTAACCCAGCCACCACCGCCACCACCTACCACAAGCCCTTCCCAGCCCATTTCCGCTCCCCACAAGCTCCTCCCTCCAGCCTAGACCCACCCCGCCCAGCCTAGACCCGCCACCACCAACCCAGACCCTACATTGCCCCTCCTTCCCTCAATTGCTCCTAGACCTGCCACCACCCATCCAGATCCCCCGCCACCCAGCCTAACCACCACCACCCTGCCTTCCCTCAGCCTCACCCAGTCCCGCCCCTCACTACACAGACCTGCCACCGCCCGCCCAGACTCGTCGCTGCCTGACCTTCCCTGAGCTTCACCCAAACCCGCCCCCTCCGTTCTTGACCATTAACTTCCGGGCGTGCGACGTTATTCCTTGTATGAAACACATCTAATCAACCAAACTCTTCAATCATGGCTACGAAATTTGGGGTTTTCCACAAGTGCTAAGGAATTTGGGTTTTTTAATTAGGCTTGTGAGGGAAATTATGTTATTCCATTGGCATGTCATATTTTTGACATTTAATCTATTTTGACACCAGTTAAAAGCTGAGATGGGTTCAATATCACTTATAATGGGTGTCAAACTTTAGTAAATGTAAAAAAATATAGCATGTAAACACAAAATTTGGTGATAAAATATCAACACTTAAATTTAAAACACATGGCTTGGGTGAAAAAAATGAATTATTTAATAATAACACATTATTTGGTTGGAACATCAAGTACTCGAACTGAAAAATAGAATCTAGTAGTAAAAAGTCATGCATTGCGGAAAATAAGGAAAAAATTGACTTGCGAATTTCTGTGACCTATATTCTTGACCTGCAAGATTCTTATAACCCGGATCATTAATTCCCTAATAATTATTTGTGCCCAATACCCCAAAAAAGTGATATTTACCCACATATCCCTCCTTACCCCATTATACCTTCTTTAAATTCTAATTGATCCATTTATAATACTTGTTAATATTTTATTATATAATATTCATGAGGATCCATATAAAAGATCCACTAAAAAAATAAACCTGATTTTACCACAGTAACTAAATAAATCATGGTTATCTAACTGCTGAGGTTAAGACTCAAGCAATAATATTGGCTCTGTTTGGCAGAGCTTATAAGCTCTTTTGCTTATAAGCAAAGAACTTTTTAATGTTTCGTAAAATGTTAAAAACATCTAATTTTGAAAATAGAAGCTATTTTTGAGGGAAAAACGGAAACTGGTCTCCCCTACATGCAAAATAAATCAACTTTACTTATAAGCACGACTCTGCCAAAAAGAGCCAATACTCTTGACTAGCATGGAAAATTTTCACAAGATAGATTAAGGAAAAAAAACACCCACTGGGTAAAATTTCCGTGTAAGTACAATGTATAAAGTGTTAATCTACAAATTACTAGTAATAAAATATTATGTATCGTAATAAAATTATATAGGTTAAAAGAATATTAAGGAATTAGAATATTACTTGTAATTGTAATTATATTCTATTACTTTTTCCTAGCGTGTGTCGGTATCGTGTACCACTATATAATGTATCCTGATATCATAAATGAACAAACACTATTATTACCATTATTTTCTACAAGGTATCTAAGCCTAAAATCCTTAAACCTTAAAGAAAATTTTTCTGCCATTACCGAGCTCCTCAGCCGCGCATTGGCCATTTTCCGCCGCTCGCCAATCGCCGCCACCATAGTCCGGTTGTGGTGATCAGTCAGCCATCTGATCCGATCGAGCGTTGCTTCCCACGCACCGATCCTACGCCTCACGAGTCATCGCCATCAACTCCACGCGCCGCCGCGTCTTGCTCATCCGATCCGTAGTTGGTTATTGTACCTGCTACTGATCTGTACCTGATTTTACACTATGTCTGACTCCGAAAGAAATCCCGAAGAACAGGCCTACATTGATTCTACTCCTGAGGTTCTGAAGCTTCAGGATATGAGTGGTTATGATGTGATTACGATTTTACTGAAGCATTTGCAATTGCAATCTGGCCCTCGGACGGCTGTATCCATTGGTCGTGTGTCGACCGATCCTTACATTATTGGCTCTGGTGATGGTCCAGGTTTACAACTTATAACGAACATGCCAAAAGGTCAAGAAAATTAAATTGAATGGCCTGACACGATGTGTCACACATTCCTTACCAAGAACAAGGGGTTCATTGATGCATCCATTACCAAACCAAAGAATGATCATCCTGATACTGTTGATTGGCATAGGGTTACTGCTACTATTGTCTGTTGGATCTTGCATACCCTGGATCTGAAATTGAGATCTTCTACAAGCTCGTTTGCCACAGTTAAGGAACTATGGGATGACCTGAAGGTATGGTTTATTCTTTGCGATGTTATGAAAGTTTTGCAAATGCAAGAGGCTATTCAGAGTTGCAGGTAGAACGGTCAGCCCATCGACATTTACTTTGGCAAACTGAAAAAGTTGTTTGCAGATTATCACTACATGCGGTCTCCCCTAGTTTGTTACTGTAAAGAGAGCAGAGTACTCTGTCATTGCAATACTTCTGCGAGAGTCTTCCGAGAGAGAGAGTGAGAGAGAGAGAAGGATTTGATCTACCAATTCATCTCAAGCCTAGACGAAGGCTTTCACACCTGCGATCACATATCATGAGCATTGATCCAATGCCACCTGTCATGAAAGTATATGCCCTTGTTGCTAAGGAGAAGAATCATAGAGCTGTCATTCGAGCTAGTGAGCCTTTTTCTAACTCCATGTTGTATATTGCACGATGCCCACCACTCACAAGTTCTTCGTCAATTGTTCTTTCTGCATCTGACTACAAGAATCTTGTTTGTACACATTGTCATCACAAGGGTCACGACAAGGATTCCTGCTTCCAGATCGTTGGTGTAGCACAATGGTTCAAGGAGTTGAAGGAGAAAGCAAGCGCCTCCAAGAAGATGGCCCCAGCCTCTCGCCTAAGAAAGGGAACTTTTTAAGTGTTTAAACATATAGTGGAGAAAACATACAAGGCATACACATATATAGATACATATAAAAGCATGTAAATGAGAGGCTTTGGTTGGTTTTTTATCGTAAGTTATCAAATTGAAATACAACAATTAGCCAAGCAAGAGAACTATGCTAATCATGCAATACAACTAAAGAGATGATTAAAATAATAATTAACGGAGCCTTGGGGGCAATCGACTTCCACTTCAAAACTTTCTATAACCATTGATTCATTCACTCATTCAATTACATTTATTGTCTATGGGGGATGCTATCACTTATCATTCGAAGATCAACATTCGTTCCTTCTTTATAGTAGTTTGTAAAGACAAACAATGACCATTTGCAAAGCTCATTGATGATCTCCCTAGACAAACAACATCATAGGGGTATTTCATCAATGGCATTTCACCCAAAGGACCATAGGTTTGATAACAACAAGCCTTTTACCGAAGACATAGTTTTTTAACCAAACAAAGCATTTATTAGGTTAAACCTAGAAGAAACAACATTCAAGGTTCAACCTTTCTTTGTATCTATGGGATAAATATGAGAACAATCCACACTAACATACTCATCTAGCAAGAATCACCACACATTATACACAAGAACTTCTAAATCCATGCTTTTGGATTTCATGTCAAATGTGCTAAGAAATTTGCAACTTTCCTAACACCCTAACACTTCAATCATACAAATATTTCATATACTCACACAACCCATGGTATAAATAAGGAAAAACACTACATTAATGGCATACTAAATGTTCTCCAATAAATGTTCATAAATGAGCAAATATAGAATCTTACTACATAAGTTTGAAAGCTTCAATAAATTGCTCTCAAGAACTAAATTTAGCGACAAGAGTTGGTACTAATTAATGCTAACAAATCAAACATACTAAAAGATAATTTAAAGATGAAAAATGGTGAAAACTCGGGTTAGAAATAGTACCAAAATGCAGATGAAGAAGATGTGAATGAGAGGAAAGAGAGTGCTATTCATAGTACAAAAAGGATAAGGTTTGGTTCTTGCCACCTGTTGGTTACGACTCACGACGGGCGCTAGAACTTACCCGTGTCTTCTTTTCTTCTTCTTGTGGTAAACATTTATCTTCATAATGATTCCGCTTATTTTTCAAGTCTTCAACTCTCTGAAGAAAGTCTTCAAAGTCTTCAAAAACAGTTTTCAACTGCCTCCGGCCTTCAAGTCTTCTTGTCTTCGAAGAAATTCAAAGTCTTTGAAAAGTAATCTTCAATTGCCTCCAGTTTTCAAGCCTCCATGTTCTTCCTTTGTCGCGCAAAATCCACTTAGAAGAGGTAAAATAGCGTAAAGTTTCTCTCACCCCTCCTAAGGGAATTTCAAGGTAAAACACAAGCTCTTGATAATAAAAGAGCACAAAAGTGGCCCTAAAAAGTACTAAATTATGCACATAAAATGGACACATCAGTGCTGTCACCCTTACTAATGTGCTATATATACCTGCTTTGCGGTGCAACTTATTATCATGTTCTAGATTATTATCTGCCTTGAAATGTCTAGATTTGTTTACTGAAAATGATTGCATTTTACAAAAAACTGGTATGAGGAAAGTGATTGGCGTGGGTGAAAAACAGGGGGGAGTTTTGGCTTCGTCTGCTGGATACTCGATATCATCCTCCTATCCTGCAATCTCTTCCAACAGTTGCTTCCTTGTCTTCTTCTGATTTATGGCATTAGCATTTTGGACATCCTTCCTCTACGGTGTTGCCTTCTATTTCTTCAATTGATTTTAGCACTAATAACACTTCTGTTCCTTGCTATATATGTTATAGAGCAAAGCAGACTAGACGTAGTTTTCCATTGAGTTTTACAAATGCTACAACACCATTTCAATTAATTCATTGTAATGTTTGAGGTCCTTATAGAACACCAAGTTGTTTGGTTTTATTTATTAGTGGCTAAATCAGAAGTAGCTTCTAGATTTTTGGAAATTTGTTCCTTGGTGAAGAACCAGTGGGAGCAAACCATACAACGTGTTCGGGCTGATAACTGAACTGAATTTTTGCCTTTGAGATATCATTTTGCTGCATTTGGGATCATTTTTTAGACTTCTATGGTTGATACACCACAACAGAATGGTCGAGTTTAAAGAAAGCACCGCTATTTACACAATGTGGCATGTGCTTTACGGTTCCAATACAGTGTTCCTATTGATTTTTGGGGAGAATGTGTTCTTACAGCTGCTTATCTGAATAACCGGACACCGACCAAGCATCTCAATGGTCGCACTCCCTTTGAGTTGCTCTATGGGCAAGCTCCTAATTACTCATCATTTAGATTTTTTGGATGCTTGTGTTTTGCTGCTCATGTTCCTAAATATCATGGCAAGTTTGCACCAAGAAGTCGGCGTTGTTTTTTTCTTGGTTATCCTACCGGAAAGAAAATCTATTTCCTTTTTGACTAGGAATCCCATATAATCTTTACTTGTCGGGATGCCAATGTTTTTTTGAAGACCAGTTCCCATATTCTGCAACTCCGACATCGGCCTCATCAGAAGAACCTGATGGTGCCACCACCTCACCACCGGTCTCCTCTTCACCGCTGTCGGAGTCACACGGTCTACTACCACCAGTCATCGCTAGACCTTTACCGTCGGCCTCCGTCGATCTCCTCATGCTGATTTTCACCACCGGTCACAGCCGGTCGCCGCTTGTCTACCACTGTCGGACGTCAACGGTCCTCCACCACCGGCCGCTGTCGGAGCTCTACCGTAAGTCATCGCCAGACACTCGTTGCCAGCCTCTACCCGTTCTCTAACCCTGAACGCCGCCGGCTCTGACCCCCGGCCCAGTCTTCTTCTACAGCATCTTCGACTTCAGATGGTTCCACTGCCGAGTTGCCACCTATTAGACAGAGTATTCGTGCACACCGACCGCCTCCTTACTTGGAAGATTATGATTGTGATGATTATGCATGTGCTCTTACTATTGAAGACCCCCCATACGTGTACGTTCACTCATGCGCCATCACTATCCTCAGGTGTTCTCTATCCTCTTATTGATTATGTAACTTGTGATAATTTTTCTAGCATATATTCTAGAATTTTTAGGGTGGTAACATCTAGTGCAGAACCCACCACTTATTTTGAGGCTTCACAGCATGCTCATTGGCGAGATGCTATGATTGAAGAGCTTACTGCACTTGAGAGCAATAATAATTGGACTTTGGATCCTCTGCCTCTGAATAAGAAGGTGATTGGTTGCAAATAGGTCTACCAGACGAAGTTTAAGTCAGATGGTACTATTGAACGTCATAAGGTGCACCTAGTGGTTTTTGGGAATCACTAAGTTAAAGGAATTGATTATACAGAGACATTTGCTCCGGTTGCAAAAATGACTTTTGTTCGTCTGTTCTTATATGTTGCGGTCATTTGTGGTTAGGAACTGCATCAGATAGATGTCCATAATGCCTTCCTGCATGGTGATTTGCATGAAGTGGTTTTTATGCGACCCCCTCTAGGCTATATCGTGCCCCATGGTCAGGTATATCACCTTCTACAATCTCCTTACGGTCTTCGCCAGGCTCCTAGAAATTATTTTTCCAAATTGGCTTAGGCTTTACGAGCATTTGGTTTTTTCCAGAGTAAGGCGGATTACTCTTTGTTTGTCTTTTTTCGTGGATTAGTTTCTTTGCATATTCTAGTTTATGTGGATGATTTGGTCATTGCTGGTAGTTCTTTTGCGCTCATCTCTGAGTTCAAGTAATATTGGAGTTCTTGTTTCCATATGAAAGACTTTGGTCTGCTTAACTATTTTTTGGGCATAGATATTGCTAGAAAATCGGAGGGGCTGTTTCTTTCGCAAAGGAAATATGCTTTGGATATTTTATCAGATATGTGTTTATCTGTCTCTAAACCAACTGACATTCCGATAGAGCAACAACAAGATATGGCATGTGTTGATGGTCCAGCCTACCATGATTCAAAGCGGTATAGACGTTTGGTTGGGCGCCTGGTATATCTGACAATTACTCATCCTGAGCTTAGTTATTCGATTCATACCCTTGCACAATTCATGAAGTCTCCTTGTGTTCCTCACTGAAAAGTTGTTCGTGTGTTGCACTACTTGAAGAGCCATCCTAATCAAGGTTTATTTTTCTCTTCTTGTAGTACGTTACAGTTGACTGCTTACTATGATTCGGATTGGGCTGCATGCCCGATTACTCGACATTCTCTTTCTGGATATTTTATGATAATTGGTGATTCTCCCATTTCTTGGAAGACTAAGAAGCAACCTACTGTTTCTCGGTCTTCTGCTGAAGCAGAGTATCATGCTATGGTTGTTACCTATTGTTAGTTGTTATGGCTTAAATCATTACTGAAAGACTTAGGGGTTATGCACTCTTCTCCTATGTGACTGTTTTGTGACAGTCAATATGCTTTTCATATTGTAGCAAAACCAGTGTTCCCTGAACGCACAAAGCACATTGAAGTTGATTGTCATTTTGTCCGGGATCTTGTTCAATCTGGCTCTATTGTTACTCAGCATATCCGCACGTCAGAGCAACCTACGGACTTGTTCACTAAGTCTCTCAGACGTAACCAGTTTCATTCCTTTCTTGACAATGTAGTTTCAGAAGCAAGGAGTAAAAGGAAAACAAACTGAAACACTAAAGTTGCAGTAAACAAAAAAAACGAAATAAGGAGTAATATGTTTTGGTGCAGAATGCCTCTGCTGCATTTTTTCCATCCATCATTTATAACCAAAAGAGAAACCAACTGAAGCTAAAAACATGTGAAACATGACCACGTTTCCTTCCTAAATTCATGCCACTATCTTGCTACATTCATGCAACTAAATCTTATGACTAAGTCATGACAAATGAAGGCTGCATAAGTTTACTAAAAATAGAATATTTACCAGTAATTCTGCAGTACATACGAGCTTAATTACCAACAGGCAAGTTGAGTATTGGTGATCCTCATTCTCTAACTTGAGAAGGAGTATTATGGAATTAGAATATTACTTGTAATTGTAATTATATTCTATTATATTTTTCTATCTTGTATACGTATCATGTACCACTATATAATGAATTCTGAAATCATGAATAAACCCACATAATTATTAACTTTATTTTATACAAAGAAAGACAACCAAATATGAAAAACAGATTACAAGAATCCCATAGCAGTTAATGCTTTCCAACTAATACGGAGTACTATTGGAAAAAAAAACATACAGATATCAAGATCAACATTGGTGCGGTTGCGTTCAGTCCCAGTGTATCAGGATTGCTGTATTTCATACTTTGATTGCTCGTATACTTTGTGTTTTGCAAGGTAAGCTAGTTCTTCAATGTGTCACAGCGCTGTGTACAGTGTACTAGTTGCGTTTGACTTTGCTCTCCGTCAACTATTTGTTTTGTGATTTCTGTAGACTTGATTGATTTGGATTTTTTTTTTTCATTCATATAGGTTATTCCGGATTGTAGAGAGAGATGGAATCAAAGATTAGCTTGAATGAGGTATGCCGCCAGAAAACATCCATGGAATTGGCCCCAATCCGTTACACTTGCCGGTACCATTTCTAATTAATTTCTTCACTCGTGTGCGAGTTTTAATCTGTTTAATTTTTTTGGTATTGAGTTGAGGTTATTGTGTTGAAATGTATAGAAAATAGATTCAGCTATACAGGGTCTTAGTTGGAGTTGTTTGGGGATGATTTATTAGCATCCCTAAATTCACGTTCTGGATTTGGATTAAAGGTCTTTACTCTTCTTTCTTTGTTTTTTAATCTTGCTCCCTATATTTTTGTATTCTCTGACTCTGAGGCAAACAGTATGCTACCTTTCTTGCATAATTAATTTGTTATCAATCTTATAGTTGGTGCGGATTAATCAAAGTTTAATCCACGGTTATGTATGTAATAAACTCAAATTAAGTCTTATATATTGATCAATTCCGTGTCTGTGTGCATACAAATTGCTAAGGCAAGTGTTTGTGTTAAGTACGGCATATTAGGTTACACTGAAAATACGCGCGTGTTTTAATACGCTGCTATGCCTTGAATACTGTAATAGCCGCTTCTGCGACCCTGGCCTGGGGGTCCGGGGGGGCGGCAGTCGCCCCCGGGAAACAAACGGTATAGCTTGTCCCTTTATTGGACTGCTGTTGATTTGAGCCGAATTGTGTTTTTGGCCCAGTTTGTTAGGGTTTAGTGGAGACAGCATATAAAGTGTCTCTCTTCTCTCTGTAAACCAACCCTAATTCTGTTTCGCACAAAATTAGTGAATTCGTCTCCCGTGGATGTAGCCAAATTGGTGAACCACGTAAATCTTGTGTCTTGTTATTTTCGTTCATATTTTCTGTTCTTTCTCCATTCCACACAACAAACTGGTATCAGAGCGGTTTCTTTTTTCGGCGATATCCGTAGTGGGTATATCGGATTCTGGGCTCATCAGATCGGGGCTGATCGGGGAGAAAGATGTCTGGGTTGAACGTGAAGATCGACAAGTTTACTGGGAGAAACAGTTTCAGTTTATGGCAGATCAAGATGCGAGCTTTGCTGAAACAGCAAGGTTTGTGGACTCCGCTGACGAAGGATTTCGCGAGCAGTTCTGGCGATGTTGTGAGTCTGGAAGAAAAGGCACACTCGACGATTATGCTGTGTCTCGCGGACGAAATCATCACTGAGGTCTCAGATCAGGAGACTGCTGCACAACTGTGGCTGAAGTTGGAGAGTTTGTATATGACGAAATCTCTAACCAACAAGTTGCTTCTGAAACAATGCCTCTTCGGTCTCCGAATGCAGGAAGGTACGCAACTCAGAGACCATCTAGAGCAATTGAATACTTTGTTATTAGAGTTGCAAA
Source organism: Rubia yunnanensis (assembly GCA_037428765.1). Lineage (NCBI taxonomy): Eukaryota > Viridiplantae > Streptophyta > Magnoliopsida > Gentianales > Rubiaceae > Rubia > Rubia yunnanensis. Next base: position 39,577,380 of record CM075061.1, on the reverse strand, counting down.
ATATAGATGTGAAAATTGAAGATGAAGATGCTGCTTTGATTTTGCTAGTTTCTTTACCACTTTCGTATGAGAATTTTGTTCAGTCATATATTGTTGGTAAAGATTCTGTGTCTCTGGAGGAAGTAAGATCCTCTCTCCATAGTAGAGAGTTGCGACATAAGGCAAACAGTACAGGTACAGAAAGTCAGGCCACTGGCTTGTTTGCTAGTGACGGAAACACAAAAGGCAAGGAAACCGGCAATAAGAAGAAGGGAAAGAATTCATCTTCAAAGGGTCCCAAGGCCAATGATGTTTGTAACTACTGTAAGGAGAAGGGGCATTGGAAAAAGGAGTGTCCGAAGAAGGCTAGTAAATCTGGGAGTACATCTGGTACTGCTGCTGTGCCTAAAGGGGATTTCAGTTCTGAAGATGATTTTACTCTAGCTGTTGCTGGGAAAAATAATCATTCTAATGCGTGGTTTCTTGATTCTGGGGCATCTTACCATATATGCCCAAGAAGAGATTATTTCTCAACTTATGAGCAAGCTGAGGGCATCATTACTACGGCAAATGGTGTTGCGTGCAAGGTAGTTGGGATTGGTTCAATCAAGATCAGGACGCATGATGGTAGTTTCTGTACTTTGAACGATGTCAGGCATGTTCCATCGATGACAAAGAATCTGATTTCTCTTCCTACGTTGGATAGAAAGGGTTTCGTCTACTCAGGGAGTGATGGAGTTCTGTGTGTCTGCAAAGGTTCTAGGCTGGTTCTGAAAGGTGTTCTGCATGGTACCTTGTATTTTCTACAAGGTTCCACGGTTATGGATTCTGTTAATGTTGCATCTTCGGAGGTTCACCAGGATGATATGACTAAGTTATGGCATATGAGGCTTGGTCACATTGGTGAAAGAGGGATGCAGATTCTTTCAAAGTATGATCTTCTTGGTGGCCACAAGATTAAGAGCTTGGACTTCTGTGAGCATTACGTTTTTGGGAAGCATCACCGCAGCAAGTTTCCTAAGGCGATTCATAGAACAAAGGGCACATTGGATTACATTCATTCTGATTGTTGGGGACCTTCCTGAGTTGAGTCACTGGGAGGTCACAGGTACTTTGTTTCTCTGATTGATGATTACTCAAGGATGACTTGGGTTATCATGATGAAACATAAAAGTGAAGCTTTCTCGAAGTTCAAGGAGTGGAAAGCTTTGGTGGAGAATCAGACCGGGAAGAAGATAAAGAGGCTTCGAACTGATAATGGGCTGGAATTCTGCTGGTCAGAGTTTGATCAGTTTTGTAGGGATGAAGGGATTGCTCGTCATCATACAGTCAGGAATATGCCACAGCAGAATGGCGTAGCTGAGCGGATGAATCAGACATTGCTGGCGAGAGCGAGGTGCATGCTCTCTAATGCTGGTTTGGAAACGAGATTCTGGGCAGAGGCGGTGAGTACAGCTTGTTACCTGATCAACCGCGGGCCTCACACGGGTATAGAGTGCAAAATACCTATGGAGTTGTGGTCAGGTAAAGTTGTTGATTACTCCAAGTTGAAATGTTTTGGTTGTACATCTTATTATCAGGTTAGTGATGGTAAGTTAGAGCCCCGAGCCAAGAAGGGTGTCTTTGTGGGTTATGGAGATGGAGTTAAAGGCTCCAGGATATGGTCTCCATCTGAGAGATGAGTCATTCATCTATCTGGTGCTTTATGTAGATGACATGCTGGTAGCCGCAAAGAGTAAGCACGAGGTTTAGAAGTTGAAAGGACTTCTTAGTGCTGAGTTTGAGATGAAGGATCTGGGTGCAGCTCGGAAGATACTAGGAATGGAGATTCTTAGGAATCGAAGTCAGCGGAAGCTTTTCTTGTCACAAAAAGGCTACATTCAGAAAGTGTTGGCTAGGTTTGGCATGTCTACAGCCAAGCCTATAGACACTCCTAGTGCTGCAAATATTCATCTCACCACTATGTTTGCTCCTCAGTCAGACGAGGAGAAAGAGTATATGTCTCGGGTTCCTTATGCCAGCGCGGTGGGGAGCTTGATGTATGCTATGGTTTGCACGAGGCCAGATTTAGCACAGGAAGTCAGTGTTGTGAGCAGGTTCATGGGGCAACCGGGAAAGGAACATTGGCAAGCAGTGAAGAGGATCTTCAGGTATCTTAGAGGTACGTCTGATGTGGGTCTCATTTATGGAGTTGATACCGAGTGCTTAGTTACAGGCTACTCTGATTCTGATTATGCTGGTGATATTGACACAAGGAGATCGATGACTGGTTATGTATTCATTTTGGGAGGTTCTGTGGTTAGCTGGAAGGCGACTTTGCAACCTACAGTGACGTTGTCTACTACGGAAGCAGAGTACATGGCTCTGACAGAGGCTGCAAAAGAGGGAATATGGCTGAAAGGGCTAGTTAGTGATCTTGGTCTACATCATGGTCAGGCTACTGTGTACTGTGACAGCTTGAGTGCAATCTGCCTAGCCAAGGATCTGGTCCATCATGAGAGGACCAAGCATATTGATGTCAGATATCATTTCTTGAGGAGTGAGAGGAGAATCAGGGTGAAGAAAGTGGGAACTGCAGATAACCCCGCTGATATGTTCACCAAATCTGTTCCACATAGCAAGTTTCAACATTGTTTGGACTTGCTGAACATCAGAGCTGATTAGGTGCTCTATGGGCAGTCCCGGGAGTGGAGGGCGAAGTCTACTCATCTGGCACTGTAATGGTGCATCTGGAGTTTTCTACTTTGAGGATTCAAGTCAAGGTGGAGATTTGTTGGTATGCCTTGAATACTGTAATAGCCGCTTCTGCGACCCTGGCCTGGGGGTCCGGGGGGGCGGCAGTCGCCCCCGGGAAACAAATGGTATAGCTTGTCTCTTTATTGGACTGCTGTTGATTTGGGCCGAATTGTGTTTTTGGCCCAGTTTGTTAGGGTTTAGTGGAGACAGCATATAAAGTGTCTCTCTTCTCTCTGTAAACCAACCCTAATTCTGTTTCGCACAAAATTAGTGAATTCGTCTCCCGTGGATGTAGCCAAATTGGTGAACCACGTAAATCTTGTGTCTTGTTATTTTCGTTCATATTTTCTGTTCTTTCTCCATTCCGCACAACATAATATTATAGGGCTTTTACTCTTTTATTTGATCAGAAACTTGAAACGAGTGTATGAATGTTTTCAAATTTCAAACCCTACCTGACTTCCTGGGAGCAGTGTCTTCACCATCCCTCCTTTTACTCTTCTTGGTACTATCATCGCTTCTTGGGTGTGACTTCCATCACCCCTTTCCTATGTCTCCTCGGTTATCTTTCGTTTAATTTTCTTCTCTTGGTACTGCTCCTGAAAATGTTTTTAAGAAGAGAGAAATAAGACTCTACCATGCAAGTTTTGCTACAGTCCCCACTCGTCCAATGGAAAAAGCGCAAACTAGGAGATTCTGATGTTTCTTTTGTTCAAAAACAAGGGAATGATTTCATCATCGCTTTTTCCAAGCCTCTCTCCCTCATAGTAGGTCACCCTATGCAATATTAATAGGTCAGACAACGTTTTTCAGCGTTTACTCTTGTTTCAGACTCTTGGCATTGAAAAGAAAACGAAACTATCAAACTGCAATTTGATCGTGGGTTCTGAAACTGATGTTTCTATGTATTCCTACTCTATAATTATATCTTATGTGATGCAAATCGATTGTCTGTTTTGAATGCTGCTACTGAACTGCATGTTCTGCTAGACATGAGTCTTTTATGGTTCTCTTTGTTTGGTCGTGCATTTAATCAATGATTCCCAATGGTGTTTGATAGTATGTTTGGTGTAATTATTTATTATGCTTACAATATAAGTATGTATCCGAATTGTTACTTCAGGTTTTGTGGTTTTCTTTGTTCATAACAGTTTGTCATGTCAGCTTTTATTTGTTTTGCTCAATGGTTTTAAAGTTTCCCTCTGCCCAATTGCCTGGCCTATATGCCATATAAATGTGTGTGTGTGTATCTATCATTTATGTATGGATAATTTGTCAGTTTACTGCTATTTTTAAGCCTTCTTTCTCATGGGTGCTTATGATATGAACTTTTTTCTTTCCGTGCTGAAATATTGTTTTGTTATCAACGAGACCCTTTTGGTTCTTGGCTAGCTATAGCCATTTGCTTGCTTGAGATTATGCTCATGGTTGCTGTTTTCACCAGAAAGCCATTTTTTGCAGCCTTTATTTTACATGTGTTGAATGTACTAACATTGTTTTTCCATGTTTTGCTCCCTAAAGTTCATCATGCTCTTCTCCTGCTGAGATCATTCAACAGAAGGCTTTGTTGCAGCCAACAAGGGTATTGTTGGTATGCCTTGAATACTGTAATAGCCGCTTCTGCGACCCTGGCCTGGAATACAACTACATCTACAATTATGATAAGAATATAATTCCAATTCCAATTTGGACTGATGTTGATTTGGGCCGAATTGTGTTTTGTTCCAATCCCAGTTTGTTAGGGTTTAGTGGAGACAATATATAAAGTGTCTCTCTTCTCTCTGTAAACATTAATTCTGTTCTGCACTTAGATAGGTAGAAATCTGGCCAATTTCTTGGCGTCTGTAACCTGCTACCTATTATAGTGAATCCGTCTCCCGTGGATATAGCCAAATTGGTGAACCACGTAAATCTTGTGTCTTGTTATTTTCGTTCATACTTTCTGTTCTTTCTCCATTCCGTACAACAAACTGGTATCAGAGCGGTTTCTTTTTCTGGCGATATCCGTAGTGGGTATATCAGATTCTGGGCTCATCAGATCGGGGCTGATCGGGGAGAAAGATGTCTGGGTTGAACGTGAAGATCGACAAGTTTACCGGGAGAAACAGTTTCAGTTTATGGCAGATCAAGATGCGAGCTTTGCCGAAACAGCAAGGTTTGTGGACTCCGCTGACGAAGGATTTCGCGAGCAGTTCTGGCGATGTTGTGAGTCTGGAAGAAAAGGCACACTCGACGATTATGTTGTGTCTCGCGGACGAAATCATCACCGAGGTCTCAGATCAGGAGACTGCTGCACAACTGTAGCTGAAGTTGGAGAGTTTGTATATGACGAAATCTCTAACTAACAAGTTGCTTCTGAAACAACGCCTCTTCGGTCTCAGAATGCAGGAAGGTACGCAACTCAGAGACCATCTGGAGCAATTGAATACTTTGTTATTAGAATTGCGAAATATAGATGTGAAAATTGAAGATGAAGATGCTGCTTTGATTTTGCTAGTTTCTTTACCACTTTCGTATGAGAATTTTGTTCAGTCATTTATTGTTGGTAAAGATTCTGTGTCTCTGGAGGAAGTAAGATCCTCTCTCCATAGTAGAGAGTTGCGACATAAGGCAAACAATACAGGTACAGAAAGTCAGGCCACTGGCTTGTTTGCTAGTGATGGAAACACAAAAGGCAAGGAAACCGGCAATAAGAAGAAGGGAAAGAAGTTATCTTGAAAGGGTCCTAAGGCCAATGATGTTTGTAACTACTGTAAGGAGAAGGGGCATTGGAAAAAGGAGTGTCCGAAGAAGGATAGTAAATCTGGGAGTACATCTGGTACTGCTGCTGTGGCTGAAGGGGATTTCAGTTCTGAAGATGATTTTGCTCTAGCTGTTACTGGGCAAAATAATCATTCTAATGCGTGGTTTCTTGATTCTGGGGCATCTTACCATGTATGCCCAAGGAGAGATTATTTCTCAACTTATGAGCAAGCTGAGGCCATCATTACTACAGCAAATGGTGTTGCGTGCAAGGTAGTTGGGATTGGTTCAATCAAGATCAGGACGCATGATGGTAGTTTCTGTACTTTGAACGATGTCAGGCATGTTCCATCGATGACAAAGAATCTGATTTCTCTTCCTACGTTGGATAGAAAGGGTTTCGTCTACTCAGGGAATGATGGAGTTCTGTGTGTCTGCAAAGGTTCTAGGCTGGTTCTGAAAGGTGTTCTGCATGGTACCTTGTATTTTCTACAAGGTTCCACGGTTATGGATTCTGTTAATGTTGCATCTTCGGAGGTTCACCAGGATGATATGACTAAGTTATGGCATATGAGGCTTGGTCACATGGGTGAAAGGGGGATGCAGATTCTGTCGAAGTATGATCTTCTTGGTGGCCACAAGATCAAGAACTTGGACTTCTGTGAGCATTGCGTTTTTGGGAAGCATCACCGCGGCAAGTTTCCTAAGGCGATTCATAGAACAAAGGGCACATTGGATTACATCCATTCTGATTGTTGGAGACCTTCCCGAGTTGAGTCATTGGGAGGTCACAGGTACTTTGTTTCTCTGATTGATGATTACTCAAGGATGACTTGGGTTATCATGATGAAACATAAGAGTGAAGCTTTCTCGAAGTTCAAGGAGTGGAAAGTTTTGGTGGAGAATCAGACCGGGAAGAAGATCAAGAGGCTTCGAACTGATAATGGGCTGGAATTCTGCTCGTTTGAGTTTGATCAGGTTTGTAGGGATGAAGGGATTGCTCGTCATCATACAGTCAGGAATACGCCACAGCAGAATGGCGTAGCTGAGCGGATGAATCAGACATTGCTGGCGAGAGCGAGGTGCATGCTCTCTAATGCTGGTTTGGAAACGAGATTCTGGGCAGAGGCGGTGAGTACAGCTTGTTACCTGATCAACCGCGGGCCTCACACGGGTATAGAGTGCAAAATACCTATGGAGTTGTGGTCAGGTAAAGTTGTTGATTACTCCAAGTTAAAAGTTTTTGGTTGTACATCTTATTATCATGTTAGTGATGGTAAGTTAGAGCTCCGAGCCAAGAAGGGTGTCTTTGTGGGTTATGGAGATTGAGTTAAAGGCTCCAGGATATGGTCTCCATCTGAGAAGAGGGTTATTCTGAGCAGGGACGTTGTCTTTGATGAAAATTCTTTGCTTAGATCTATGGTGAAGCCCACAGTTGTGCCAGAAACTAGTGGAGTTGATAAACAGGTGGAGCTTGAAGTCACTCAAGGTGAAAATAGATTGGAACAATTTGAGGTGAATCAAGAGCCACAGACAGAATCTGAGATACCGGAATCTCCACCACCAGATTCTCAACCATCAGGAGCTACAGTCCGCAGTTTAGCTCAGGATCGACCCAGGAGGGTTGGAGTTGGGGCGCCCAAGAGATATGGGTTTGAAGATATGGTGGGTTATGCACTATAGGTTGCTGAGGAGGTGGATACTCATGAGTCATCCACCTACAGAGAAGCTGTTTCAGGTACTGATGCTGACAAATGGCTTGCTGCAATGGGAGATGAGATGGAGTCTCTTCAGAAGAATCAGACATGGGAATTGGTCAAACGGCCTCAAGGGAAAAAGGTAATCAGTTGCAAATGGATTTTCAAGAAGAAGGAAGGAATATCACCTGCAGAGGGAGTCAAGTACAAGGCAAGAGTTGTTGCAAGAGGTTTCAGTCAAAGGGAGGGGGTAGACTATAATGAGATTTTCTCACCAGTGGTCAGACACACTTCCATCAGAGTGTTGCTAGCATTGGTGACACATCAGGATTTGGAGCTCGAGCAACTTGATGTGAAGACCACTTTTCTACATGGAGAGTTGGAGGAAGAGTTGTACATGACTCAGCCAGATGGTTTCCAGGTTCCTAGCAAGGAAAAGTATGTTTGCAAGTTGAAGAAGTCTTTGTATGGACTTAAGCAGTCTCCGAGGCAGTGGTACAAGAAGTTTGACAGTTACATGCTTCAGCTGGGATATACGAGGTGTGCTTATGACTGTTGTGTCTACTACAGCAGGTTGAGAGATGGGTCATTCATCTATCTGGTGCTTTATGTAGATGACATGCTGGTAGCCGCAAAGAGTAAGCACGAGGTTCAGAAGTTGAAAGGACTTCTTAGTGCTGAGTTTGAGATGAAGGATCTGGGTGCAGCTCGGAAGATACTAGGAATGGAGATTCTTAGGGATCGAAGTCAGCGGAAGCTTTTCTTGTCACAGAAAGGCTACATCCAGAAAGTGTTGGCTAGGTTTGGCATGTCTACAGCCAAACCTATAGACACTCCTAGTGCTGCAAATATTCATCTCACCACTATGTTTGCTCCTCAGTTAGACGAGGAGAAGGAGTATATGTCTCGGGTTCCTTATGCCAGCGCGGTAGGGAGTTTGATGTATGCTATGGTTTGCACGAGGCCAGATTTATCACAGCCAGTCAGTGTTGTGAGCAGGTTCATGGGGCAACCGGGAAAGGAACATTGGCAAGCTGTGAAGAGGATCTTCAGGTATCTTAGAGGTACGTCTGATGTGGGTCTCATTTATTGGAGGTGATACGGAGTGCTTAGTTACAGGCTACTCTGATTCTGATTATGCTGGTGATGTTAACACGAGGAGATCGATGACTGGTTATGTATTCACTTTGGGAGGTTCTGTGGTTAGCTGGAAGCAGTGTTCTAAACGGCGGCGCCTAGGCGGTCCTAGGCGGCGCCTAGGCGCTAGGCGCCACCAAAACGCCCGGAATAGGGGCTATTCGGCAACATTAGGCATTTTCGCCTCTGGGCGGCGCCCAGACCCGCCTAATCGGGTCTAGACGCTAATCGGGTCTGGGCGGTTTGGTTTGGTTTGTTTTTTTTTAATTTTCCCAAGCCGCAGCTTCAGTTTTTTTCTTTTCTCCCAATTCAAACCTGCTTCAGTTTTCCCAAACCCGCAGCCGATCGACCTTCGTCGCCTTCATCAGCTCGTTTCCTCACCTTCATCAGCTCGTGACCTCACCGTCTTCGTCGCCTCGCCGTTTTCGTCGCGTCAGTTGGACTGTCGAACCAGCAGCAGCAACGTCAACGTCACCTCGCCGTCGCCGAAGCAAACTACCAGCCACCGTCGAGGTGTCGACGCCTCCCTCTCTCTGCAATGTAAGTCTGCATATTAATCCCTAAATGCCGCTTGTTTTCATTGGTTTGTGCCAATTGATTTGTGCTGATTTGTGCTGTAAATTTGTGCTGATTTATGGATGATTTGTGCTGATTTGTGCTGTAAATTTGTGCTGATTTGTGCTGTAAATTTGTGCTGATTTGTGCTGATTTGTGCTGTAAATTTGTGCTGATTTGTGCTGTAAATTATGAATAGAATTATTTGTTGATAGTTGATACAATTCATTGGAAATTTGGAACAATGGAGGGAAGTCAGGGAACTACTTCTTCCACCGCTTCTGCCACCATGTCGGAGACATCTTCTTTGAAGAGAGGTTCGGATGATATAGGGTGGGAATATGGAGAATTGGTTGATCCTAACAACCTAGATAAGTGGAAGTGCAAGTTATGTCCTCATAGGGGTAGTGGGGGAGTAAACCGAATCAAACAACATATTGCCCATGTAAAGGGTAATGTTAAGCCTTGTCCAAGAGCTCCCGAGGATCAAGGAAATGGTAATCAGAGGTAGAGACACTGGTTGACTCAAAGAAAGGAAAAATTGTTTTATCTAATGTGACATCATGGAACATAGTGAGTCACTCTGTTCCATGATGAAACAAAAGCAAGAGACCGCCTTGATAGTACATTGCATCTAGCTTTCTATATTTTGAATCCTTATTATTCATACAATAACAAGGATATCACTAATGATGAGTTTGTTATGAATGGGTTTTTGACTTGTGTTGAGGTCATGCTCCCTCGAGAGCTTCATCACTTGGTGCTAAATGTTGAATGGCCTAAGTTTATAAAGAAAGAAGGGTTATTTGGAAGAGTGATGGCTATAGAAGGATGCAAAAACAATGATGAGAACTATGATCCGGGTAATGTTTTAATTTAATTCATGTTAAGTAAATAAGATTACTTGTTTGAAATGTGTTTCTCGTTTAGTTTTGTTTTTTCATAGATGTTTAACATAAATGGTTTTTTGTATGTTTTTGGCTTTCACTTTTTGAATTGAAGTAATTCTTTGTCTCTTTGTTATATTTGATATAGTTTCATGGTGGAGTATCTATGGAAATGGTGTGCCAAACTTGCAAAAAATGGCTAAAAGGATACTTTCATTAACTTCAAGTGCGTTGGGATGTGAAAGAAATTGGAGCACATTTGAAGGGGTATGTAATATTTGCTATTCATTCATTTCTTTCTATTGTAGTTGCTATATATTTCAAAGAAAATACATTGATTCTATAATAACTTGATTGAATAGATATTTAATAACTTTCTATAACTTTGCTCATTTTAACTCTTCAAAACTTTGAGTAAATTAATTTCCCACATCATGTTTGGGTAATATGCAAACATATTGTAGTCTTTATTGTTTGTGATGGAAGACCTTGTTTAAAGTTGAAATGTTGTTATATCTCAAAGTTTCAATTTTAATCATTTCATTATATTACTTCTATTTAGATCCATACAAAGAAGAGGAATAGGCTTGATACGAAAAGGTTGAACAACTTGGTCTATGTTCAATTCAATGCCAAGATTATGAACAAGAAGCAAAGAGACAAAGTGAAGGACATAGATGTGCTTCTTTCTAATGAATCTACCATGGTTCAAGGATGGATTGTTGAGGGTGGTGATGATGATGTTAATGAAGATGGTGAAGCGATGGATATGGATGGAGATGGATTGGAACAAGGTCTTGGCATGGAGTTGAGAAGAAGTTCTAGAATTCAAGAGGTTAGAGAATTACATGAAGATGATTTTGAATCGGATGAGGAGGAGGAAGTAGATGAGATGACTTATGACTTTGAGTCCGATAACGATGAAGTGCAAGAGATAAATGGTGAAGAAGAATTTGAAATGTCATAGGCCGCTATGTGTGAATTGTATTTGGTACTTTTTTATTTTGTCTAACTTTTAATTTTGGCCTATGGCTATGTGTGGATTCACTACTCACTAGTTTGTATTTGGTAATTTTTGCCACGTGCCTCAAACTTTGTAAGCTTGTATGGATTTCATTTTTCAACTCCAAGATAATATTTCGACAATATATATATATATATATAATATTCATTTGTGTCGTTTATCATGAAATTTTCGTTCTTGTATTGTATCATTTGTATGTAATATAAGTTATTGTGACTTGGGAAATAGGTTTTTATTTTATTTTTAAATATAATTTGTATTATTTTATTAATTATATATAAAAAATAATTAAATAATACAAATCCGCCTAGACCGATTAATCCCCGATTAATCCCCGATTAATCCCCTAGGCGCTAGGCCCCAGCAAACTGCCCGACTAGCGCCTAGCGATTTTTAGACCACTGGCTGGAAGGTGACTTTGCAACCTACAGTGACGTTGTCTACTACGGAAGCAGAGTACATGGCTTTGACAGAGGCTGCAAAGGAGGGAATATGGCTGAAAGGACTGGTTAGTGATCTTGGTCTACATCATGATCAGGCTACTGTGTATTGTGACAGTTTGAGTGCAATCTGCATAGCCAAGGATCAGATCCATCATGAGAGGACCAAGCATATTGATGTCAGATATCATTTCTTGATGAGTGAGAGGAGAATCAGGGTGAAGAAAGTGGGAACTGCTGACAACCCCGCTGATATGTTCACCAAACCTGTTCCACATAGCAAGTTTCAACATTGTTTGGACTTGCTGAACATCAGAGCTGATTAGGTGCTCTATGGGCAGTCCCGGGAGTGGAGGGCGAAGTCTACTCATCTGGCACTGTAATGGTGCATCTGGAGTTTTCTACTTTGAGGATTCAAGTCAAGGTGGAGATTTGTTGGTATGCCTTGAATACTGTAATAGCCGCTTCGGCGACCCTGGTCTGGAATACAACTACATCTACAATTATGATAAGAATATAATTCCAATTCCAATTTGGGCTGATGTTGATTTGGGCCGAATTGTGTTTTGTTCCAATCCCAGTTTGTTAGGGTTTAGTGGAGACAATATATAAAGTGTCTCTCTTCTCTCTGTAAACATTAATTCTGTTCTGCACTTAGATAGGTAGAAATCTGGCCAATTTCTTGGCGTCTGTAACCTGCTACCTTTTATAGTGAATCCGTCTCCCGTGGATGTAGCCAAATTGATGAACCACGTAAATCTTGTGTCTTGTTATTTTCGTTCATATTTTCTGTTCTTTCTCCATTTTTTCTGTTCTTTCTCCATTCCGCACAACAGGTATGAATTCTGACATATAGTGTTAAGGAAATAGAAACCATTTCCTTGTAGGAAAGGTTATACATGGTAGTTACCTTATAGAATTAGTTATAGATGGTAGTTAACTTATAGAATTAGTTATAGATGATAGTTTCCTTATAGACTTAGAATTATATTCCTGTTAGACTTTGGTTTGTTGTAAGCCTATATATTGTAATCTCCTCATCATTGATAAAGTGTGTCATTGATTAATATCAGTGCACCATAACTACCATCTATAACCTTTGCTACTTCATTGGCACTTCTGACGGACCTGGTTTGGTTATTGCACCCACTGTCCCGAAGGGTCAAGAGAATTACCTTGAATGGTCTCCTACAAATACTGCTCTACCAGCTGCTACTGTTACAGTTGTTGCTGCTACTTCTACCCCCACTGAGATTTTTTATTTTTTTTTGTTTTATTGATTAGCAATTTCATAATTTTCTTTGCAAGTTGAACATTCTTGTCATGCTCCAACTTGAGGGAGGGTGTTAAGGAAATAGAAACCCTTTCCTTGTAGGAAAGGTTATAGATGGTAGTTACCTTATAGAATTAGTTATAGATGGTAGTTACCTTATACAATTAGTTATAGATGATAGTTTCCTTATAGACTTAGAATTATATTCCTGTTAGACTTTGGTTTGTTGTAAGCCTATATATTGTAATCTCCTCATCATTGATAAAGTGTGTCATTGATTAATATCAGTGCACCATAATAAAGCCATATATATTTTCATCATATAGCCTACATAATTTTCCATTTGATTCTCACATGTCAATCTGATCACGATGGGATTTTCTTTTGCGTCTTAAATCTTGCTTTATCCCACGAATCACAAATAAGTACCTTAGGTTCCCACGTTCCTTAACTTTTGCAATCAAATTATTCAAGTTTCTTTACGTTTTCTGTAACTTATATCTAGTAACCAACGCATTGTTAACAAGGTGTAGTTAATGTTTCTTTACTCTTTGTTTCTGATAGGTTTGAAGAGAAGAAGGGCAGAAAGGCCAATAACTGAAGAGTCTGAGTCTGTAATAAGAACCACGACGAAGCACCCTCGCCATCGTCCTGGATGTGGATGCGTTGTGTGCAATCAGCGTCCGAGCAAGAAGGGGAAGCACCTAAGTCGAGGTAGGAAGAGCGTCGATCAGGACCCAAATTAGCTGAAGATTCCCAAGGTTATGCGGCGCCTAAAGGTACATCCATGCCGATGGGGAGTGTGGAGGACGACATGTTGGCGGAAGCCTTAGCTGGGATAAGCATGGATTCACTTATTCATGCAGCCAGCTTGCCATTGGAGCTGTACTTGAGGGAAAACAACACCACCAGCTCCACTCAGTGACCACAATATGTAGAAGTAATTTGCGGTTGGTCTTTTTGGGGAATTATGTTAATGTATTAACTTTGCATTCACTAGACATTTCTATTAGACATGTTTGTAGTGAGAAAATTGGATGTAAAAGCAACAATAAATTTTACTAAACGGCACAGGTCTTGCACAAAAGTACACGTGTTTTGCACAATGTCACCTCAATTTAATTATAAATGATAAAATATGTTTCACCAAATCTCGAAGGAAAAATATGATTCCCATATCTTACCTCGTAGTCAATTTGATCGAATTAATAATTTAGAGAAGAAATTCATGCGTGCAAACAAAACCACAATTTCCCTTCATAGTTTGAAATTTTCTGGTGTTTGAGTTTATCAGAAAATTAAGCTTAGTAGAATTGAAAGTTTTCAATATAAAGAAATGTTGTTTTGGCGGTTAAGAAAAGTAGGGAGAAAATATATTCGATGTGGAGGAGTGCGTTTTGACCAATTGACTCAACAAGAAAACACATCTTTTACTCCACCTTTTTTACCTAATTCGGTTTACGAAAAATTGCTGAAAATCGAAATAAAAAGCTCTTTCATCTCAGTTTTTTTAAAGATAATGCTGGAAAAAATATTTTTTTATCTTGGTTATTTAATTACAATGGTATATAATTGCGCTTTTACGTTGATTTTGTTGAACCACGGTAAAAAAAGATTAAAATTGTTGACATCGAAAATATCCCAGTGCCCTTTCAGGAACACCAACGTTGACCACTGTTCGGCTATGTTTGATGGGTTGAAGAAAACTTGTGTTCTGGCGTCAGCACTTCATTTTAACTTGATCAAAACATCCACCGACATATTACCGATGTCGGTACATGACAAAGCCAAGGTAGCAACGTCTCAGCAGTTTTGGTTAGGGTAGATACACTAGTGAAGAATGGCCTATTAAAGGCGAAGTTCAAAGGTTCCGCTAAATTTCCTAGGAACTGCCTTCCAGGGACGGTTCCAAGCTTGAAACTTGGTGTTTTTGGATGACTTTGATAATCAAAGGTGTTCAAGTTCGTTAGAAGGCAGTTATGAAAGAACCGCTTTCCATTTATATGAATAAAAGGCGGTTCACCGAATAACCGTCTTTAAATGAGTACAATTAAAGGCAGTTGTGTAAAAGTGACTTCTATTGTGGTAAGTTCCATGTTCGGAAAGGGGATATGAATCTGATTCTGAGTGAGGAACCTTTATGGATCATGGCACTTAAAAGGACGAATAATATTACGAGTATGTAACATTCTCTGATTGTAGTTCCGATCTAGGAACCATTTCCTGTTCTTTGTGTTTATGTAGATATCAATTCCGCCATCAGGACTGATTGAAACTAGAATTTTTAAAACTTCAGCAGGTTTATGCCAACAAATAATAAGAAGAATTTAGGAAGAGGCATAACCCATTCGTTGGGGTTTCTTATGGAACTAATTGTGAAGGTATGGTCAAATCAATTACTCATTTTAATTCATTCAATTCAATTATATTAGAAATGGGTTGAATTAGGTTTTTATGTGTGAAATTTTTTTTGAATGGAAATGGGATGAATTAGGGATTATGTTGTGTGCAATAATAGTTTTAAACCATACTCAAATGTAGGTACGTACGTATGTAAGGGCATTTCATGGATAGAATCAAACTTATCGGTGGCGATCATAGGAGCTCACTCGATTACATTCCCTTGGTAGAATTATTTGTAATGTTGGCTTTCAAACACACCCCGAAGAACGGCGCAGTCCGAGCACATTGCCTATACAAGGATTGTAAGAATGATGCATATGTGGGGAGAAAGAAGTTGCGTGAACATATTATAATGCGAGGTTTTCAAACTAGTTATACTCACTGGATATGGCATGGGGAGGCTCTCACGGATATTGTAGATAAATTTAAAAATAAAGAAGGGGTTGATTTGGATGGAGACGGTAGACTTGATGATATGGTGGAGGATGTTGCTACAAAATTTTACGGTAAACCTGTGGCCCTAAAAGCATTAATCAATGACAAGAAGAATGCATTATAAGATGGGTCCAAACATTCTGTTTTGAGAGCTACATTGAGGATAATGAATTTGAAGGAAAAATACAGGTGGATCGACAAAGGGATAACTAAGAAACTTGAACGTCTTAGAGAATTGCTTCCAGGTGGTAATCTTATGCCCGATAGATCGTATGCTACAAAAAGGATTCTCTGTCCAATGGGATTTGAATTAAAAATTTTATTCTTGTCCAAAAGATTATATGTTGTATAAAGGGAAGGATGGTGCGGATAGAGAAACTTGTTGTGTATGTGGTGAGTCACGATACACGTTGAAGCAGGGAGAAGTTGTTGTGGGTGCGGAAGTTGGTTTCATCTTAAAGAAGAAGACCCCTGCTAAAGTTATATGCTATCTTCTTGTTATTCCACGTTTGAAGAAGTTGTTTTCTTACAAAGAGGGTGCTAAGTTATTGCGATGGCATGCATATTGAGTTTGACATTGGGATTGTGTGATCAGTCATACGTCGTACATTGAGCAGTGAAAGAGGCTTGTTGCCCTTTACCCAGAGTTTGGATCAGAGCCTTGACATTTGAGGTTTGGCCTATCGGCTGATGGAATGAATCCATTTGCTAATATGTGAAGCACAGGTAATTCATGGCATGTAATGTTTATAATATACAATATCCCCTCTTGGTTGATTATGAAACAAAAGTATGTGTTGTTATCGATGATGCTTTTGGACCCCGGGCAACCTGGTTATAATAAAGATGTTTATCTTGGTCCCTTTATCAATGATTTGATGACGTTGTCCAAGGATGGGGTTTGGACTTACGATGGTCTTGTGGAAAAGTATTTCATGTTGAAGGCATTGTTGTTCTGCACTATAAATAATTTTCCATCTTACGGAAATTTTTTCGGATATTTGGTGAAGGATCACTACGCTTGCCCCGTGTGTGAAAGGGAAACCTCATTTTTCCAACTTAAACACGGTTGTAAAACTGTTTACCAGTGGCACAAACTGTTTCTTCTAGAGGGGCACCTTTGGCGTTCTGCGGAGAAGTAGTTCAATGGGGAGATCGAGTTTTGCCCACCGCTGTTACCACTAACGGGTTTTTCCCACCGCCGTTACCACAAATAGCAAACTCGGTAGGATGGTCGAAATAACACATACTAAAAAAACCTTGCTTGTTGAGTCTCTCTTCTCAGCATGAGTTCCCTTAAGGTGAGACGCTCCATTTTTTTAAAAATATTTCTTTTCAAAAGTCCAAAATCATATTGCAAGGATTCTTGATAAAACTTTACCAAGAACTAAAGCAAAATAAAAACAACTAGCTAAAATGCAACCAAATATGCCCAAACATTTAGAAATAAATGCCTCTTCCCCGGCAGTGGCGCCAAAATGAGAGCAATCCACATTAACATACTTATGATGCAAGAATTACAATACATTATACACTAGAAGTTCTAAGTCCATGTTCTTGGATTTTCATGCCAAATAAGTTAAGAAATTTGCAACTTTTCTAACACCCTAATATTTCAATCATACAAACACTTCCTATTCTCATACAACCCATGATATAAATGAAGTAAAACATCACATTTAAACACACGAATGCTAAATAACAAATGCTTCAAGATAGAGTGAAATAAAGGTTCTTACTACATATATATGGAAGCTTCAATCAATTGCTCCCAAGATGAAACTAACCAAGATAATGAAAATACATTATTAACATACAAAAACTAAGAAAAGAAAGAAAGGAAAACTAGGGTTTTGAACCCAGAAAATTGCAGGGAGAAGAAGACTGAAAGAGGAGAGGATAAGATTTAGTATTTTTAGTACAAAAAAATTAAGAAAGGTTTTGGCCACCCGTCCATCCTGACTCGCGACCAATCCATCGCGACTCGCGACCGAGCTAAGTTTCAGCATCTTGATTTCTTTCTTCTATTTGTTTCAAGTCCTCCTCTTCACTTCACTTATCTTTAATTCTTCAAGTATTCAAAAACTCAAATGCAAGTACTACCACAAAGACCCACCTCCAGCATCGGTTTTTTTTTGTACTAGCGCCGGTTTTTTCGTAAAATAAAATCGGTGCCTAAGTAAACTGTGCTAAATTAGCACCGGTTTTTTTTTTCAACCGGTGCTAAATTAGCACCGGATTTTTTGTTAGCAAATTAGCACCGGTTTTTTTTTGTTAGCACCGGTTTTTTTTGTTAGCACCGGTTTTTTTGTTAGCACCAGTTTTCAACTAGTGCTAAATTAGCACCGGTTTTTTTGTTAGCACCGGTTTTTCAACCGGTGCTAATTTATTTACGACGATGAAAAAAAATCCCTTCCTCTGAAAGCTGCAGCGCATTGCCGCTTTCAGAGAAAGGGAAAAAGACTCAAAATTAACAATTTTATTCCACATTAATTTAATAATAAAATCAACTTTCCAAAATTAATAACTTATTTCCACATTAATGTATACAAACACCTTGTCTCGCACGACTATGACAAGAATAATAGTCTTAATTATACAATAATAAAACTACAGCAGCACAATTTATGGTGCACTGCCTTCACTTACAGCTCTAGAATCCCAGTTTCTTCTCTACTCTTGCAAAAACAAAGATGAAATGAGTACATAGTTGGGAGAACCGAACCTATCAGCAGTAATTATAATTCCCAGATTCCGAATTGGAGGTAAAGAAAGGTACAAGTGGTTAGTGAAACAATCTAATGATTCTGGAAAAATGATTGACAAGAACAAGATGGACAATAAGAATGATTACTCATCATGGTTAAAGAGATATTCGTTTGAAGCAGAGCTATTACCAGGAAGTGGCTAAAATCCTTGGAATGAGAATGAAAGAATCTTGAACAATCCATTGGGGTTGCATGTACCTGCACGTTGTAAAAATATCAATGTATTCAACGTCTCCACCATGGATAACCTAGAATATTCATGGTTTAATTCACCCTGAACTATATAAAATATAACATCATTCATACTTATAAAAAGGGTGTATTGTTTCTGCAATAGTACGAGAAATATGATTCATTTTGTTTAGGCTAAGGTGACGCTACTAGTACCTCCAAGAACGTGTTGGAATCCAATACAAGATTCTCATAGAAGAAGCTCTCTTTGGCTTACCCAATGACCAGCATCTTCCAGCACATGCATTTCAACTCCACCCCCCTCTTCAACTGCTTACTCCTCAGTAGCATGAAGTCTCTGAAGATCTTCAAGTGCCCATCTGTGCAAACTTCGTTCTGCTTTCAAAAAGTTTACATGTACACCTCGAGGGACATCTTCCACTACCTTCCTGCAATGCATAATGAACATCAGGTCACACAAGGGGTAACAATTCAACTAACTCAAACAACATGTAAACGTTCGCTTAAATGTAGCACCTTGTTGATTGTTTATATATCTAAGCCAAGTCAATTCACCCTATGCTACAACAGTTCTCGAAGACAAAGTTGATAGGTGCAATAGTGAATCAAATTCGAGTAAATTTAGTACTGGAGCAAATTTACATCCATCAAAATTAAATCACAGAAATTAAACATGCAAACCTGTCGAACATAGGGTTCTCATCATTATAGGCCTCTACCTATAACACAGCAAAAAAAATAGAGAGAAGAGAACTTTTGATTATGTGCAGCAACGTCCCAACCTTGATTATGGTTAATGCAATCAAATCTCCACCATCCTATCCCAAAATCAAGGCTATCTATAACCATATAAACAAGAAAACACCAGATGTTTAAAACCAAACTAAAGATGGCAAACTTGCAACATAATAATTTCCATCTTTAGTTGCCAAACTCCATTCTTTGAAGTAGTGACAACAAAGCTTGGGTAAAACAAAGAATCAAACATTAATATGGAGAAATCACAAAGTTCAGCTTTGTTTTTATTTTTCCACATTCAAAACTTTATAAGTTTAAAACCATCCTCAAATTTAGACCAAATAAAAGTTCCACTTAAACATTACACAAATAATGAGCTGAAAAGAGATCTTCAAGACAAAAGCTCACACAAACTGTATAAATAAACTCTTCAACTTCCAAACAACACAAGACGAGCACACCAGTTGAAAGCATAGCTGGAAAAAAACATTGCCCATGTCTTTCTTAATACTGAAATTCATGCAAGAATTTGATTTTACAAGACTACATGGATAATTCTGGCACGCGGATAAGACAACATCACTTTAGAGTCTATGAAGGATAGGAGTATAGGACTAATAGTACTACACTAATACACAAATCTGCTACTAAAGATAGAATATACCCATATCTTGGTTGCAAAATTCAAAAGATAGGCATGACAAAAGCTTCACCACATTAATAGCTTACCAAAAAAAACTGATTGGTTCTTTGATGTGAAGGACTTAAGCTCAAAAGACAAAAAGAACAGCATACAAGGAGAACTAGCTCGAAATAATGAAACCACACAATCTCAGTTTGCAAAAAAATTGAAAGATACAAACTTTTAGATCCAGAAGGAAGAAAAATAGAAAATAGATCCAAAACCAAGCATAATCAATAACTAACCTAATAACATGTGCTTAAAAAAACTATCATAGCAATATGTATATTGACATTGGCTCAAACAAACTAGAATGGACCTTCATCAAAGATTCACCTGTGTATTGGTAAGCGCGGCCGACGATGGGAGCTTCGACAGAGGGGAGCGGTGCGGAGGTGGTGGGGAGCATCGTCATCGGTGGTGGGAAACGAAGAGGTGACGTGCGATGGTTAGCACAACGGCAATGGGACCGAGATTGGGAAGTAGAATTGCAACCCAAAATTGGGCTTCCTTGAATCGCGGCCAAGATTGGGAAGTAGAATCACGACATAAATGGTGAAGGGATTGACAATATCTTTGGGAAAAATCGGTAAAAGGTTATGGTGGAAAGAGGGAAAATTTGAAATTAAGGTTATGGAGGGAAGAGGGAAATCGGTAGAGGTGTTGGGGTGGGAGAGGTACGAAAATTTGGGGGTTAAGGTTATGGAGGGAATAGGGAAATTTTGGGAGGGAAGGAAAATGATGCTTTGTTGGGCCATTTTAGTGTTTTATACTTTCAAATGTTTTTTGAAAAAACATTAACCCATATGAATGGGAGGGATATGTATTAGCTTCCCTAGAACCTGAAATCGTAAAAAATCTCTTTTACTATGTGTCGGTTGAAAATTGATTTTGGAGACTTTGTACAAAAAGGTCTACATATAGCTGGCTACTTATAGCAAAGGTAATTTGCAGCGGTCCAATTTGGCTGAGCAGAAGTCTACATATAGTAAATTTGGTCAAGATCTGATCAGAAACATGATTTACTCTAACAATAGTATAACAATATTAGAAAATGATCTGTTGCTGACAGGAAGTATAACAATATTATATCTGACCATGACTACCTTAGTAATCATGTCTTGTCCAGAATCAATCAAGATCTTATCATAAACATGATTTACTCTAACAATAGTATAACAATATTAGAAAATGATCTATTGCTGACAGGAAGTATAAAAATATTAGATCTGACCATGACTAGCTTAGTAATCATGACTTGTCCAGAATCAATCAAGATTTGACGAGAAACATGATTTACTCTAACAATTGTATAACAATATTAGAAAATGATCTATTGCTGACAGGAAGTATAACAATATTAGATTGGACCATTACTACCTTAGTAATCATGACTTGTCCAGAATCAATCAAGATCTGTTCATAAACATGATTTACTCTAACTAGTATAACAATATTAGAAAGTGATCTATTGCTAACAGGAAGTATAACAATATTAGATCTGACCGTGACTAGCTTAGTAATCATGACTTGTCCAGAATCAATCAAGATCTGATGAGAAACATGATTTCTTTAACAATAGTATAACAATATTAGAAAATGATCTATTGCTGACTAGAAGTATAACAATATTAGATCTGACCATTATTAGCTTAGTAATCATGACTTGTCCAGAATCTATCAAGATCTGATCAAAAACATGATTTACTCTAACTAGTATAACAATATTAGAAAGTGATCTATTGCTGATAGGAAGTATAACAATATTAGATCTAACCATGACTAGCTTAGTAATCATGACTTGTCTAGAATCAATCAAGATCTGATAAAAAACATGATTTACTATAACACCCATGATTTAATATCAATTCTGATTTACTATAATACCCTCGAGCCCCTCGAACCCCTCGAATCCCTCGACCCTCGAACCTCTCGAGCCCCTCGAACCCCTGAACCCCTCGAAATCTTCGAACCCCTCGAATTGTTCGAACCCCTCGAGCCCTCAAATACCTCGAACCCCTCGACCTCTCGAGCCCCTCGAGCCCCTCGAGCCCCTCGAACCCCTAGAGCCCCTTCGCCTCTCGAGCCCCTTAAACCCCTTTCGCCCATCGAGCTCTAGAGCCCCTAAAGCCCCCTGACCCCTCGTACCCCTCGAGCCCCTTAAACCCCTTTCGCCCCTTCGAGCCCCTCAAGCCCCTCGACCCTTCGACCCCTCGTACCCCTCAAACCCTCGAACCCCTCGTACCCCTCGTACCCCTCGAGCCCCTCAAACCCTCAAGTCCTTGAACTCTCGAACCCCTCGACCCCTCGTACCCCTCGATCTCCTCGAGCTCTCGATCCCCTAGCCCCTCGAACCATCAACACCCTCGAGCCCCTCGATCCCTCGTACCCCTTGACCTCTCGAGCCCCTCGATCCCTCATACCCCTTGACCTCTCGAGCCCCTCAAACCCCTCGATCCCTCAAACTCTCGAACCCCTCGACCCCTCGTACCCCTCGAGCTCTCGATATATCCCATCGCCCCTCAAACTTCGACACCCTCGAGCCCCTCGACCCTTCGACCTCTCGATCCCCTCGAACCCCTTGAGCGGAGGCGATTCCCTCGAGCTCTCGAACCCCTCGAGCCCCTTTTTCAATTCACCTGTTCTGCCGATTTTTAGCATCGGTTTTTAAACCAGTGCCGGAAGATAGAATTTTACAAATATTGGCACCGGTTTTTAAAAATCGGTGCTATTTTTTACAAACAACTGGTGCTAAGTTTTACTTTTTAGATTTGGTTTTAAAAACCGCTGCTATTGTTTTGCAAAACCCGGTGCTATTATTTAATTTTTAACACCGGTTTTAAAAACCGGTGCTATTTTGAATTTTTTGCGGGAAGATAGAATTTTACAAATATTTAGCACCGGTTTTTAAAAACCAGTGCTAATATTTTCAAAACCGGTGCTATTTTACAATGTTTGGCTATTTCTTTGGCGGGAAAAATAAAATTTTCTAATTTTTAGCACCGTTTTTAAAAACCGGTGCTAATTGTTTCCAAAACCGGTGCTATTGTAAAATTTAGCACCGGTTTTTAAAAAACCGGTGTTAAATTAACACCAGTTTTTAAAACCGTTGTTAAAAATTAAAAACTGGTGCTATTAGATTTTTAGCACCGGATTTAAAAATCGGTGCTAAAAAACCGATGCTAGAGGGGGGTCTTTGTGGTAGTGAAGTCTTCAAATCTTCATAGGTAATATTCAAAGTCTTCAAAGTCGTCAATGTCTTTAAAGTCATCAAAGTGTTCAAACAATTTCCCTTGTCACACAAAATCCTCTAGAAAAGTACTAAAAGATTAAAAGTCATTTTTAACTCTTCTTAGAGAATTTCAAGGGAAACTGCAACATCTAGAGCACAAAAGTGTACAAAAGTAAATCCTAAAAGTCTTAATATAACCTTATAAAATGGGTACATCAGTGGATGTTAAAAGTGGTCAAAGAACGAAAGACTTGAGATTCACTCTAGTTGATCGAAGTAAGTTGGATTGGAGAGGAGACCCATTCATATTAGCGAGTCAAGCTTATAAATTTTCTATATGAAGGACCCAGTTGAACCAAAGTGGAGATTTTTGTTGAGGGTAAAAGGGCTTTTGTTGGTGAAAACAATTAAGAAGATTTCATTGGTTTCGGTCCAAATGCTTTTATTAGTTCTAATGACGAAGATATAATGCTTGATGAAGATGAGGCGAGCTTGCGTATGTATTTTGGAAGGTCGGACCATGATGAGGTAATGTGGGTTGATGCCGAAGGGAAGATGACCCAAAAAAGAAGGAAAGTCAAAAGGAAGTTGCCAAAGAAGAAATCTAGGATATGATTGTGGGACCTTGATTCTACTGTTTTGAAATCATGGCCATTTGATGCGAGCCATTTTCGAGTTCGGAACTGGTTCAGGACAAGTTGTCATCGGTCCTTACTTCTTTTGCTTCATCCTTACTCTGCTAGAATATGCAAGTAAACCATTTGGGCTAATAAAAATAGGTATGCACACTACACGTACAAATATAAGACACATAGACAATCATTGCACGAATTTAAGTAGTCTCACATCATATGAATTTAAGTAAGGGTTATAGTAACTCATTTACTCTAGTACACTGAGAACCACAAAAAACAGAGTGAAAAACATCTCCTACGAAAGGCCTAAAATATGTCACATAGGTGAGCATCGTTTGGGGCTTTGAAGTCTCTCTCATAAGCACGCTGCTTCTTTTCTAGTCGAGTAAACTGGTAAATAGTATATACGGTGGAACCTGCGGTAGGCCCCGAAGGAGCTCTACCAAATACAAAACATGATCCAACCTTAGGTTACGTGGTGAACCTAAGGAGCAAATCCGCAAGAGGGAGGGGGGAGAGGAAGGAAGATCAAGGAGCACCCCTCTCCCCCCATTTTCTAAATAAAACTAGCTACCCTTAGCAATATAAGTCTAGCAAAGGGAAACAGGACAAGTCCCAGCGATAATGGGACCGAAAAATACTAGGTAAATGGGGTGAGAACAAACTCACTACCCAAGAGCAAGTGTACCGCTTCTACCCCTAACAAACGGGGCCTTAATAGCAACCAGAAATGTGTACTGGCTCTTCATATAGAATCATCATCGCAGTCGAGACATGGGTCTCGAGTCTTGAAGAGAATGATGAAGGGGATGCCAGTAGTGAACATGAAACGCAGCTGAGTCTGGTGCACTCGGGTCTTGAATGGTTTCCATGGTGTGCTGGTGTTGCTACATCCAAATGAAGCTAGGACCGCCAACGGGGGGAGCAGCTTCTACCATATACACCCCTAAGGTGAGGAAAGAGGGATGTTATTGGCCTTCAAACGTTCTCGTGGTATGGACCGAGGCTAATTTATAGGGCAAGAGTGCAGTAGGCTGTGCCAATGGCTCTTGTGAATCCCTCTAAAAATAGCCCTCCTAAGAATGGAGAGAACGGGCGCAACTTGTACGGCGTGCGTCAAGCCTGGCGATTCTATAATCGCCCACTCCATTTTGAGCAAATGGAAAGCTTTATGCTAATTTAACACACAAGGTGTAGCACAAGCATAGAGCGCATAATAACCATCAGGTACAAGTAACAGCTTGCAGTGGGAGAATTAACTTCGCATGAGCTAATTAATTAACCCACTACTCGACTCATATGACCATGCAACCAACTGTAATTAATTAACTTCGCTGCTTCTTTTCTAACTTCCATATACGCTCCCTCAGTTGCCAGACTTCGTCGCACACCCATTTGTAGCAAGTTCTCATGCTCGTGATATATTTCCGGCCAAACTCTTCTGCAATTACACTTTACAAATAACAATTAATAAAATATAGTTCTCTAACTTATATATATCTTTGAAACAATAAATGTACCTTCTTTAACTCTTGCTCTCTCGTGACGATTGGCTGCATCAATCGTTCGGTGACACCACTTGTTCTCATATGGTTTCCAATTTTTCTTTAAAAAGTACTTCTTGTCAAAGTACTTGCAAGCTTTTTCCTTGCCATGGAAAGCCAACCCGTTCTCACATCGCATGATCAACATAATCAAGTTTCCATAATTCATATTCTTGATTATTCTTTTCGATGTAGCTACACACATCATGTGCTTAAAAATTTCAGTCCCAGGATGAACTTTTAGCTCTTTAATCACGAGCAGAACATCATAAGAGTCGAGTAATTTGGCTCGGTGATGTGACCTGGGAGTGGGTACTATCAACCTAACAATTATCTCGTACACAATACACTGGTCAATTTCAAGTTCCTTGAGATCAAAGGATTCCGGTCTACCCAGATCATGAGGATTGCAGTTAAATTATTTCATACTACATGAAATTGGGTCAATACTAGGATAATCATCATTAAGCGGCCATTCCCCCTATGATAAACGCCATCTGAGGGCCCATCCTCCACTCGGGGGTAAACATCTTCCGGATCCTTGTAAAGGCATTCAATTATTTGATTGATAATCCATGGGCTTATCTCAACATGAAACTCATTCACCCTATTCCTATAACTACCCTAACCATCTACAACATGTAAGTTGGCATAAAATTGACATATCTCATCAAAGTAACCAGGGTCATTCAAACTAAGATGTTTAAGGACATGTTCAAAAAACTTAAAGGGTCGGCTAACCTTATGCTCTTGTACACATTCAAATCTAGTATATAGCTATCCAATAATTTTCCATCATCCCTTACAGCATTGAACCTAGTTAGTTTGGGCTTCAAGAGAAACAAACCTTGCTTCGTAGCCCGGATTCCTCGGTCGGCTTTCTCTCATGTATTTGGACCGACGCCCGCTAACTAGTGCATTGGCATTTGAAGACGACATGATGTGAGGAGAATTCCGAATATTAAGGCGTGGTGGAATCACTGAAAAAATTCACTATATTAATCAACTCTACTTGCTACTGTGCTAATTGAATCTTTTTAGTCCGTAGATTATCTTTGCGAGTTAAATGATGCTCACCAAGTTTCCTTGTAACTTGTTCAGTACTAATTTTTATACTTAATAATAACTGTTTTAATTTCAGGAAGATATAATGTAACCAATAGAATAATATTTAGAAATTGAATTTCCCATTAAATCAAAATTTCACTTTGAATTATTTATAAATAAACCGTATGTCGAAATTAACTTTAACATTTTATGCTCTTTTGTGCATGTTTTGTGCAAATTTTGTGCACAAGATGATCACTTGCTTAGGATTTGCATGCACGTATTTATTCATGCACGCGAAAGTAGAGGCGTCCCTTTCATTTTTTATATGTTTCCGAATTTATAATACACAACTTTCATTTTAGGGTTAAAAAACACACGCATACACACACCAACTTAATAACCTTTGATGAGAGGCATAGCCTGCACTCCTATGTAATAGGATTCGGGCTTGAAGAGCATTGGCATATTTTTTGCAAATTTTGAACCATACGTTTTTTTTCTGTCAGCTATCTTCACTACGAGTCACTACAGTTTGGGGAAGCCCTATCCAGAAAATATTATCCAGAGTTGCACTATTTATGTAAAATTCTTAAATCTCCATTATTTTAGGATATGACATGGAATATTCAGTGACACTAGCTAGGACCGTCAAAGTGTACTCTTCCGAAAAAATCGAATGAAAGGAAATTAATTTCAAACCATTTCATTGCCGTTAAGATCGATCATTTCATTGCATTGTTAAACTGGACCTAATTGCATTGTTAAACTGGACTTTAAGAAGGCTTTCGACAGAGTTAAATGGTCTTTTTTATATAGTGTCTTAGCTAAACTCGGATTTCATGCAAAATTCATTTTTTCCATCATGAAAAATCTGTCACAGGCTTAGTTCTCTATTCTTATTAATGGTAAGCCAGTGGGGTTTTTTCAATCCACCCGGGGTATTAAACAGGGCGACCCCTTATCTCCTTTTTTATTTAACATTTTCTCTGAGGCTTTTACTAGGAGTTTGGCTTTTATTTTCCACAATGGTAAGTTGGCATACTATGACCTTCTAGGTAATTCTCTAAATCTCCCATCAATCCTATGTGGATGATACTATGGTTTTCTTTAAAGCTACTAAGCTAAGTTTGATTAGATTTAAAGCTTTTTTGTCTACCTTTGAAGAAGTCAGTGGCCAAAAGATTAACTATAATAAGAGTGACATCTTCATAGGAAAGCATGCTTCTGTTCATACAGTTAACCACATCAAAAGGATTCTGGGTATGAAAATTGGGGTTTTTCAATTTACATACCTGGGAGTTCCTATCTTTACTGGGACTGCAAAAAAAATCTATTTCCAACCTCTTCTTGAACAGATAGACAGTAAGAAAGGTAACTGGAAAAATAGATGGATCTCTGCTGGTGGTAAAATAACACTTATTGAGTCATGCATTTATTCTATTCCTCAGCACATCTGGTCAGTTCTAAGACCCAAAAAAGAGATCATCAGTGCCATAGAAAAAAAACTGAGTAAATTTTTCTGGGGGGATACTGATCTGAAACCTAAAAGATCCTGGAGAAAGTGGGATGCTCTTTGCTTCCCAATTGATCAAAATGGTCTAGGTTTTAGATCAATAACCACCATAATTAAAACATGCTCAGTCAAACTGTGGTGGAAATACCAAAAAGCTGAGGCTTTATGGACTCATTTTGTTGCATCCCTCCCACCCTCATATAGGACTTCTTCAAACTGGAAAAGGATCTGCTCTGTTAATGCATGGGCTGAAGCTAACTCTAGAGTGATTGTGGGCAGAGGGGAATGCAACTTTTGGACATCTAACTGGTTAGATATAGGCCTAATTATGGACCTCTGTGATCAGAATCTGGTTGATATTTCGGCTGACTGTATAGTCTCTCAATTTATCTCCAATAAATCAATTTTGATCAACAAAATTACTCATCTTCTACCCCCTGATGCTATTTCTCTTTTGCAGGAATCTAAACTCTAAATACACAGGGAGGATAAGCTAATATGGAAACCCGGAATCAAAGGTGATTTCTCATTTAAATCCACCTATCTCTTACTTAGCAACAGTAGAGGTTCTATTGCCTCTATTCAACATCTTTGGAATGCTAGAATTGATAAGAAAATCTCTGTTTTCATGTGGAAGTTGACTAACTCTTTTTTACCTTTTGATAATATCCTTAGAAAACTGAGATTTTGCTTACCTTCCAAATGCTGTATGTGTAATGTCCATGAAGACTCCTTGGACCATTTTTTCAATTCATGCATTTTTGCAGTGAAAGTTTGGAAAATAGTTCATCAGTTCATGGGAATCAGGGATAGATCTTTCACATCTATCTGGGAAAGAATATCATGCTATATTACTTACCCTACCCTAAGTTCCTTACATTCAACTATAGTTCGAACTGCTGCTGCAATTACATGCTGGAATCTGTGGAAGATGAGAAATAAATTTATATATGACTCTGTTAAGCCATTCCCAGATTTATTACTTAATCAAATAAGGGATCAGATCTTTTTTACTTTCAGTGCTAAACCTGTGTTCATAATCTCCCCTATTGACTTGGGTATTGCTGAACATTCCTTCTTGCCTATGATTAAATCTTCTCCAAAGCCTAAAATTTTTAAAATTGCTTGGAGAAAACCTTGTTCGGGTTTTAAGATTAATGTCGATGCCTCATGGTGCTGTCATACTAATATGTGTGGACTTGGAATGATAATTAGAGACAGTAGAGGTAGTTTCAGGGGTGCACGCACTATATATACTCATGCCATTTCCCCTCTTGAAGCTGAATTGAAGGCAATTCAGTTTGCTCTAAAAAAGTCTACAGCATACTCCTTACCTGTTTGCATTGAATCTGATTGCCTTAGTGTTGTACAGTTTGTTAATGATCCTCTTAAAGCACACTGGAAAATGTTCCAGCTAGCTGATGATATTCACCAATCTTTGGGTGTAATTGAACTTGTGCACATTTACAGACAGGCAAACCTTGTTGCAGATTCTCTGGCAAAAGCTTGTCTTCAATCTCAGATTGACTCATCCCCTTTCAGATTTTCTATGCTTTCTAACTCGGTCCAAGGATTAATTAGGCTAGATCAGATTGGTACTCCTTCCTTAAGGATGGTTCATTAGATCGGATGCTACTGATTTCTATTGATTTTTTTTGTAGGTTCATATGGTATAAAATAGTCTCTGCTCATTGCACTGCCCCATTACAGTTTCAAATTCTCACTAGCTGGATACTTTTGGTGTTATAGGCTCGCTCTACTGTTGTTCACGATGAATCTCACCACAGCTGGAGGACAGGCTCATTAGACTATGGAGGGTGATTCTGACTGCTTTGTGTCTAGTTTTTGCTATTTACTAACAAGTTCGATGATCCTCTTCTTTAGTCTAATAGTTTTTTGTTATCCTCTATCTATTACTTTCATAATTAGACATTATTTTGGAGGCAACAAATGTTGCTTCAAGAGCTTAGGGCTTCCTTCTGTAAATCTCAACTAAGCCTTGGCTTCATCTCTTTTTCTGTTTCTGTTGCTCTTTTGTTGTATTACACAGCTTGGGAAGGCCTAATATAATTTCCCCCATCTTCCTCTAGATGGTTTAAGAAAAAAATAAAAATAAGATCGATCATTTCAATTCTATGAATCACCAATTCGTATTCGGAGGCCGGTGATCAATCTGCCTGAGTTGCCTATAAATGATAATTTAGGGTTGAGAGTAAGGACCGCCACGGCTTTGAAACACACATGTATCACTCAATTGATTTAACGGGAAAGCGGGATAAAATGTGGGTGGTGATAAGTTCTTCAGGAAGAACTGAAAAAACACATTTTAAAGTGATAAAGTGATTTATAGTAGGTAATTGCATTATTGATGACTGAATATATAGAGGAATACAATAGAGGTAAAATAAGGAAAGAACTCTAATCATACTAATTATAATCTAATCAGTAATCTAATTTATTCTAACACCCACCCTCAAGCGAAGCATCGGATTCTCAGAGACGCAGAGCTTGGATCTGAAGAACTCAAACAACGGATGAGAGAGACCTTTGGTGAAGGTGTCTGTTATCTGGAGAAAAGTGGGAACATGAGCAACGTGTAGCTTGCCAGAAGAGACCAATTCTCGAACAAAATGTTAATCAATGTCGATGTGCTTCGGCCGCTTGTGAGCCATCGGGTTCAGAGCTAAGAAGATCACATTATTGTTGTCACGAAGTAGAAGAGGAGAACCAGACAAAGGAACATAAAGATCACGAAGCAAATTAGTCATCCAAACAATTTCAGAAGCAGTATTAGCCAGAGCCTGATACTCTGACTCAGTGTTGGACCTAGACACTGTGGGCTGCTTCTTCGCACTCCAAGAAACCAAGTTTCCGCCCAAGAAGATAGCATATTAAGTAGAATGATGAGTCTCCAAACATCTGGCCCAATCAGCATCAGAATAACTCAGCATGTCAGGTGAAGAAGCAGAACGAAAACTAAGGCCAAAATGCAAAGTCCTTCAAACATAGCGAAGAATCCTAGTGACAACCAAAACATGATCCTCCTATGGTCCTCAAGATATTCACTGGCAAAATTAACCGCAAAGGCTAAGTTTGGACGGTTAATGGTCAGATATTAGAGAGCATCAACCAAAGATTGATACAACATCAGATTCTTGAACTGAGGACTCGTACTATTGTGAAGCAGAGAATTTGGCCAAAATGGAGTAGAGACTGGCACCGTATCCGTCACACCATCCCTAGAGAAAATATCCCGAGCATACTTTGCTTGATCCAGGAGAAGTCTTGAGGCAGTGGGAGTGACTTCCAAGCCAAGAAAGTAGTGTAACGCACCAAGATCCTTGATGGAAAACTCCTGATGAGTGCGATCAATCAACTGCCGAATAAGTGTAGAGTCATTCCTAGTCAAGATGATGTCGTCAATATAGACCAGGAGATAAAGCAGTGAGGAACCACAAGATAGCACAAATAATGACGTATCAGCAGAACAACAATGAAAACCAAGCTAGTTCATATAAGCACCGAAACAATGAAACCATGCTCTAGGCGCATGCTTCAGTCCATAAATGGCCTTACGCCGAAGACAAACAGAGTCCGGATGAACAAGATCCTTGTAGCCAACAGGTTGCACCATAAATATTGGAGAATCAAGAATACCATTGAGAAAAGCATGCTTGACATCCAACTGATGAAGAGGCCATGCTCGCATGGTTGCTATAGCTAGAACTATCCGAACTATAGATGCTTTAACCACTAGACTGAACATGAATTCAAAGTCAAAACTGGGAATTTGAGAGAAACCTTGAGCCACCAAGCGTACCTTATGGTGATCAACTGACCCTCTAGTTTATACTTCAGTCGATAAACCCATTTGGACCCAACAATGTTGATGCTCGAATGGCGTGGAACAAGATCCCAAGTGTGATGACTGTGAAGAGTTGCCATCTCCTCATCCATGGTAGAAACCCAAGAAGGATCCTGAAGTACAGAACGATAATCAATCGGCTCTTTTTTGGGCAAGGAGGGCCACAAAAAAACTATAAACATGAATATTTGAGTAATCACCTAGCAGAATGATACCAATTGAAGGCCAAGTGACCCTACAAGAAGACCCTGACAGTGGTGAAACTGACACGCCACCCCGAGGTGCAGCTGAGGCACCATTCTGAGGTGCGGCTGAGGTGCACCAGAGGCGCCAGCGGCGACGGCAGTGGTGGTGGTGGGGTTGTCAATGTATATTTTAAAAATACAATTATGTAAAACTATTGTAACTATTGTCCCTTTGATGCTGCTCATGCACACATGTATGCATGCAAGGCATCCGGTTGGTTTCTTTGCACTGATAATAGTTTCAACTTGCAACATAAAATAACTTATTTTGTATCTTTATTGTGTTGATCGATACAAGGAACGTGTATAATGAACCATAAAGTTTAAGCTGGGACGAGAGTAAACCAATCAAATCTCAACTCAATTGAGATTTGGCTAATTTATAAAATACATTTCCATTCTTCAAAGAGGATCAATGAACCATAAAGTTTCATAGACAACCCTACCCTAATTTCACCAGATTTAGTTTAGCTTATGTAAAAAGTAAAGGAATATTGTTGTGATTTTATTCATGATTTGGATTACAATATATAGAGGTACAAGAAACCTATACAGAATCATAAAAGGAAAAGGAGTCTAGTCTATAGAGAAGTCAAATTTACAAAATATTGTTATTCCTTAATACTCCTCCTAAAGTTTGAGTATGTAGATCAAGAATGCCTAACTTACCAAGTTGTAACTGAAACTGAGTACGTCTAAGAACTTACGTGAATAAATCCACAGACTGATCAGATGTGCGGATATAATGAGTAACAATAGTACTGGACTACACAAGATCTTGGACAAAACTACAATCAACCTCAATGAGCTTCATGAAAGATAGGATGAGCCACAATGTGAAGAGCTCACTAACTATCGTAAGATAGGCGCACAGGGACAGAATGCACGACACCTAATTCCAGAAGCAAAGACTCCATCCATAATAACTAACAACAAGGGACTACCATTGCATGATACTCCACTTTAGCTGAAGACTGAAAAAATGTAGGTTGCTTCTTGGTTTTCCATGAAATCAAAGAATCACCAATCATCACAAAATATCCAAAAAGATAACATCATGTAATTTAGCAAGCGGCTGAAGCATAATCCTAGAAAGCAGTCAATTGCAAGAACTACTTGAAGAGAGAAATAAACCTTAACTAGAATGACTATTCAAGTAGTGTAGAACTCGAAGAATAGGTTACTGGTGAGGAACACAGGGAGACAGCAAAAACTGAGCAAGTGTATGAACCAAATAACTAAGCCCATGATGTGTATTGGTAAGGTAAATGAGACGGCTAACAAGGCACTTATACTACTAAGGATCATCATAAATTCGTCCCTCTACATGCACTAGATCATATTGTTGCTCCATCAGAAAATCATTCGGTTTAAAAGGCAATAAACAAGTGTCTGATAAAATGTTAAGGGAAAATTTCCTTCGTGAAAGAAATATCCCATCCGGTCTTCCAGGAATCTCTATACACAAGAAATACTTAAGAGCACCAAGATCCTTTGTGTGAAAATAAGAACTCAAGAATTTCTTGAATTCAGAGATCAGCGATGAAGAACTACCAACAATCACCAAGTCATCCACATAGACACGCACATGCAATAAAATTGAACCAGGGGAGTAATTAAGAAGAGAGTAATCAGCCTTACTCTAAAAAAATCCAAACACGCGAAGAGCTTTTTCCAACTTGGTAAACCAGTTTCGAGAAGCTTGTCACAAACAGTAAAGATATTTCCGAAGTCGACAAACAAGGCCAGAAGCCTCATCATAACCAGGAAGAGGGTTTATGAAGACCTCTTCATGAAGATCATTATGTAGAAAAGCATTTTGAATGTCCATTTGATAAACACACACTAAAATTACTGTTCTTCTTCCTTCTCCCATCTCTCTCTGTTAACGGTCCTTTTTACTGCTCCTGGTTGCCGATCATGGCGTCTCTGACGCCAAACCCAACTCCCGCTTCTTCCCCTCCCATTAACAAAAGCTTTCTTCAAGCTCTCAACACGAAACCTTCTTCGCTCCTATCTTCTCCACCCGACACGCCCAATCCGCATCCCATAACAGAGTATGAGGGCAAGATTGCCTATATCCTCCCTCCGGAGGAAGGAGATCTTCTGGCCTTACATTACCAGAATGCGTTGGTCGGGAAGTTCAATAGGGGGAAACCTCCTATGGAGACTTTATTAGCTGCTTTCAAATCAATCTGTTTCAAAGCTAAATTTCAATTAGGATCTATTGACTATCGACATGTTCTAATTCATTTTCAGGACAGCGAGGATTACCAGCGATGTTGGATGAAGGGTCAATGGATGATTCAAGGTTCGATTATGAAAATTCAGAAGTGGTCTCCAGATTTCTCTCCAGCAGCTGAATCCTCCATAGTTCCAGCATGGGTAACAATTCATCAATTACCTATACATTTTTATAATACATAAGCTATTATAGGCATTAGCAACCAGATAGGTAGATTTCTCAAAATGGACGCAGCTACAAATGCCCTAACTAGACCCTCTACTATTAAAGTATGTGTAGAGGTTGACCTCTTGTCTCAGCTCCCTTCTACTATTGTGGTAGGAATAGGAAACAAAGTAGCAGACTACCCTATAGAATATGAGCAATTGCCTTCATACTGTACTCACTGTAGGATAATTGGCCATAGTCAGGCAAACTGTAACTTCCTGCATCCAGAATTGAGAAAAAACAGTAATAACAAAGCTGAAGTCAAAGAGAACAAGGAAAGAAAAGTTCCAGTCCATGCTAATACTCAGAAAACACTAGGAAATCCTCCTAAAGTAACAATTGAAGTTGAAGGATCATCAACTCTATCAGTTTCTCAAAAAGAAACTGATTTCCAAACTCAAAAAAAGAACTCAGGTTTTCTGGTTGAAAATAATCTTAACTCTCTCAGAGTCAGTCACATGAAAAGAAATATTCCTTTTTACTCATTGGATGACATTTCTAAACCAATCACAAATTTGTTTTGGAGAAAAAAGAATCAACAGGCTGATCTCCCCCCTATTCAGGAAGAATTAGGTAATAAGGGTACGGCCACAATATCAAATGCTTTCCAAACTTTAAATGATTTACAGGATGATGAACATGATGCCCATGAAGATGAAGTAGTTGACATTTTCCATGAGTCTTTGGAATCACAGGAAGTAGTTGCACACCCTATAGGTGCAGAAAAGGTAGATACATTGGCAGTAAGTTCGAATACTCCTGATGATGAGCTGGAGTATCCCTCAGAGCAATTTTTCAGTTCAGCAATCAAATCTCTGATCAATTTCGAAGAACTGAGCAGTAATGTAGAACAAATCACTCAAACTGAGGTAAGTAACTCTACTTCAGATATTTTGGGTAAAAGTGAAGGCAAGATAGGCAAAAATAGTAAGGCATCATTAATGAAACTTAGGAAACTAAGATCATCACAAAAAGCAACCCCCACAAGTCTTAAATGATAAAATACACCAGAATAGGGAATATATTAGTCTGGAATGTTAGAGGTTACGGTACTTCCCTGGATAGATTAAAGGCCCTTAACATGAAACATAAGATTAACATTTTATGTTTAATTGAACCATGGCATGATAAACAGAATTTAAACACTTTGATGCATGAATTGGGTTACAAAAATTGCCTCCATGGCTAGAATGCAAAAATTTGGATTTTATGGAATCATGTTTTCAGTGTAGTCAGTTTAAAGGAATCTGATCAGTTTATACTAGCTAGAATAATCGATAATGCCACTTCTGTTTCCTGGAACTGTTTCTTCATCTATGCTAGTGTCCATAGACATTTGAGGGAAGTTTTATGGACTGATTTACAACCCCCAACAATTGAACCATCCATATACATAGGGGATTTCAATACTGTAGCTTCAGTTACAGAATATAAAGGTAGGAAATCAACCCCCAGGAAAAGCATGAAACAATTTAACGATTTCATAACTAACATGGACCTGCATGAAACCCCCACAGTAGGAAACTCTTTCACCTGGAGTAATAATAGATATCGGGATAAATGTAAGAACTTACAGTTTCAAAGATTAGACAGGGGAATGAGTAATTTAGATTGGCTGGAACTCTTTCCCAACAGCTCCATACAAGTGCTAAATAGATTGACCTCTGATCATTCTCCTCTATTACTATATGTTCAATCTGCTGTAGAACAGGTTCCAAGGCCATTTAGATATCAAGAAATGTGGTCAAATAGACAAGATTTTCAAGATTTAGTAGTCTCGAATTGGAATTTAATATCCCCACTCAGTGGGATGTATAGGCTTGTGTACAAATTAAAGAGGCTTAAGATTGTAATTAAAGACTGGAACAAAACCAAGTTTGGCAATGTTAATCATAATCTTTTACAATCTGAGACTAAAGTCAATGAACTGGAAATACAATTCCAGCAATCTCAAGATGAAGCAGTCCTAACTAAACTCGTGAGGTCAAAAGCTATGCTTCTGAGAGCGCAGAAAGAACAAAATATTTTCCTGAAGCAAAAGGCTAGGTTAAATTGGATTAAACATGGAGATGCAAACACTAGCTACTTTCACCACACCATTAGGGAAAAGAAAGCAAGATCTAGAATTAGTAAAATTAAAGATGGTAGTGAAAATTGGATAACAGATCCACAATTGATTAAAGAAGAAGGAGTTTGATTTTTTCAGGAATTACTAAATGAGGATGTCTCACAAAAAAAGGGAACTTATCTTAATCATTTTCTAAAAGAAATTCCTAAAGTAATCACGGACCAATAGAACATCCTATTTCTTAATCCTTTTAATATCCAGGAACTCAAAATTGCTGTTTTTGATCTAAATAAATCTAGTGCTCCGGGTTCAGATGGATTCTCAGGAGAATTTTATACCTCTTTCTGGGAGACCATTAAAGATGATCTTTTAGACGCTGCAAATGATTTTTTAAATAATGGCAACATCCCTAAAGCCATTTCTAGTACATGGCTCACATTAATCCCCAAAAAATCAATCGCAATCACATTTGCAGATTTCAGACCTATTAGTCTATCAAACTTTGTTAATAAAGTTTTCTCAAAATTGTTAATGGAAAGAATCAAACCACTGATGCAAATACTGATTTCCCCCGAGCAAAGTGCCTTTATTAAAGGAAGGGATATCTCAGATAATGTAATTCAAATGCAGGAGATGACCAGACTACTGTCCAGGAAATCTAAGGTTTCAAATTTGATAGTTAAACTTGATATGCAAAAGGCTTTTGATAGGGTTTCTTGGTCATTCCTAAATTCCATTCTCCTACATTTTGGTTTTCACGGTAAATTTGTTAGACTCATTATGCATAACATTGCTGCAACTCACTTTTCTGTCTTAGTTAATGGAGTAACATCAGGTTTCTTTTCTTCCTCTAGGGGTATTAAACAAGGAGATCCTCTCTCCCCTTTTCTTTACAATTTACTATCTGAAGCATTCTCTAGGGGTTTAAAGAAAATGTTTAGCATAGGATACTTACAATACTTTAGTCTACCCACTTCTTGTTCTCCCCTGACCCATCTCATGCATGCCGATGATACTGCTGTTTTTCTGAATACTAAGCCTAACAATTTGAAGCGGTTTAAACATTTTCTGATAGCATATGAGCATACATCAGGTCAAAAGGTTAACTTTGCCAAGTCTGAATTTTTTGTAGCTTATAACACATCTTCAGATACTATCCAATCTGTTAGGAGGATACTGGGAATGGAGAAAGGCTCCTCCCCTTTTAAATATCTTGGAGTCCCTATTTTTTCTGGTCGTAATTTACAGGTGCATTACCTACCAGTACTAGAAAGAATGGAGAAACTAATTAATAATTGGAAGAATAGATGGCTAACTTCAGCTTGTAAGATCATTTTGATTAATCATTGCTTCCTCTCAATTCCAACCCATATTTTTGCAGTTTTAAGACCTCAAAGATAGTTTTAAAAAAATGGAAAAAATTGCATCTAGTCTTTTCTGGGGGAACTGTGATAATTCTGAAAGAAAAAGGTGGAGATCTTGGAAAAAAATGTGCTACCCTGTGGATGAAAATGGAATAGGTTTTAGGGATCTAAATGCCATAGTAGAAGCTTTTTCATGTAAACTATGGTGGAAGCTGCAAAATAATAATACCCAATGGTCATCCCTTTTATGGACACTACCTGCCTCTTACAAAAAATCTCAAACATGGTCTAGAATTAGCAGAATCACTGCTAAGGCAAACAGTTTTTCTAGAGTTATTTATGGTACTGGTGATTGTTCATTCTGGAATGCGAATTGGACAGGAGATGGATCTTTGTGTTATAAATGGCCTGATGAGATGGATATTCCTTTCGATAACATCTCTCTAAAGTCATTCATTAACAATAAAGTTGCTATCCTACCAATTCTGGAGCCCCACTTGGCTACCAATACTTTTATTATTTTGCAGGAAGTGAAACTGGAATATTCTCATCTAGACAAGCTTGTCTGGACCCCAACCATCGATGGGAATTTCTCAATTAGGTCGGCTTACAGTATTTTCAGACAAAAAAGACCAGTAATCCGACATTTTAACAAGGTTTGGTCCACTTTCATACCTAAAAAGATGTCTGTACTTCTTTGGAGAGCTCTAAATGGCATTCTACCTTTTGATAATATCCTAAGCAGGATGGGTTTCTCTCTTGCTTCTAAATGTCCACTATGCATGAACCCTTTTGATGATCTTGATCATTTTTTCAATTCATGCCCCTCTTCTACTATTGTATGGCAAAGTGTTCATTCACTCTTACAGTTACAACAAACAGGATTTAGTAGTTTAAAGAGCAGAGTGGAATTTTATTTATCCTATATGGTTGAATCCAAGATTCATGCTAACTTAATAAAATCATTTTTGAAAATAGACCTTTCTCAAAAGATGCATGCATTCATGATATTAAAGATATGATCTATCAAATTTTCACAGCTCACCAATTGATAGGCAACCGAGAAAGGCACAAGCAATGGATTCAGGCTAAAATCATTCCACAAATCTTTCAAAAGAGGAAAAATTCTATTTCTGCTGTGAATTGGAATAAACCACTAATTGGATACAAAATTAATACTGATGCATCTTGGATCTCTGGTGGTCTTTCCTCATCTGCTGTTATTGTCA
Source organism: Rubia yunnanensis (assembly GCA_037428765.1). NCBI lineage: Eukaryota > Viridiplantae > Streptophyta > Magnoliopsida > Gentianales > Rubiaceae > Rubia > Rubia yunnanensis. Next base: position 39,538,495 of record CM075061.1, on the reverse strand, counting down.
GGGACTGGAAAGGGACTGTGGTTAAAATGAGAATCAAAACTTTCCAGTCTCCTTCCCCCTTACATGCTGAACTTTTATCTATTCAAAGTGGCTATGAAGTTTGTTCGAAACTAGCATTAGGTACCTGTGTCATTGAATCTGACTGTTTAACTGCTGTTAGGGGTATTGATAACCCATTGTGCTGCCCTTGAAGAGCATTCTCCATCTGTAGTGCACTCAATTTAGAACACTGCACACATCCAATCCAACATACTCCTAGGGAAGCTAACTCTGCTGTAGATTTCTTGGCAAAATTTGCTCTGGAAAACAACCTACAGGGAGACTTAGATACTCTGTTAGCCCCCCTCTTTCTTAGGGGTCTCTTGTCCCTCGATAGCATTGGTTATCCAGGGATTAGGATTGGAACTTCTTTGGACTCCAACAGGAATTTAAAAAGGAATGCTCAGTTTTGTTATAACTGCAACTGTATTTTCACTCTGTTGATATAATGGGTAAATGCATTTTAGAACAGAAACTGATGGTTTTCTCTTACTGCTTTACAGGTATCTCGATTGTATGTGTGGCAAGGCTATGGAGGTAAGGTAATGGAGGCAAGACAATGGAGGCAAGGCAAGGCAAGGATGGCAAGGCAAGGCACTGGTGGCATGGAAATGGTGGAAAGATCTCTATTCTACCTGCGGTACCTCCAGCTATCAATGGAATTTTGTTTCACTTCTACACAACTCAGTCAGCATTTCAAGCGACTTCTCAGTCAGCACTTCAAGGAATAATTTTGTGCTACATCGGAAGCCTTTAAAGGATATTTCCTACTGCCAAAAACTTAATCTCTCTCCATGTACTGAAAGGAGTTACTTGGCCAAAGGGAAGAATTAACACATGGGGTGGAGATTCTTTCTTTTGGGACGTAACTACCTTTCTCAAATTAATATTAGAATTCTCAACTGTTTAGATGTCAAAAAACTAGGAGCTTAGTCTTCTTTACTCTTTTGGGGCAAATATCTTGACACTTTGTAACATACTATAGGTTTCAAAGTCACATGGTTTCTACATAGGCCTGGGGAACCTTAATATAATATCCCCCACCTTCGGGTGTTTAAATTAAAAAAAAGAACGTCCATTTGATGAAGTTCCCAACCACGAATGACTGCAATAGATAAAAATAACGAACTGAACTCATCTTCACAATAGGAGAAAATGTCTCAGTTTAGTTAGTTCCTTTAATCTGACGATTGCCCAGAACCAATAGACAAGCTTTGTAACATTCAATGGAGATTTGAACATGGTATGATAAACCCATTTACACCCAATTGCAGTCTTATTTGGAGGAACAAAAACCATAGTCCAAGTCCCATTGCGTTCGAGAGTATTAATCTCATCAGCCATAGCATCACGACAATGAGCATGCTTCGAAGCCTCGGAATAAGTGGTATGATCTGCACTAGAAGTTACTGCACCAAAAATCTAGAATGCAAAACAGAAAATTCATTGCAATAAATGTAATCAAAGGATAAAGAACACTTCAGGAAAATGATGGCGTAGGAGTAAGCATAGCAATGGGGGGTGAGGGTTAGCAAAAGTATGGAGTAAACATAATAATTCAAATAAGCAGGAGGTCGACAATCCTGAGTACTATGACGAGTAGATAAATCAGAAGATGCCAAAAGCTGACTGGTGGTGGCATTCGGCAGTGGTAAGGCTGTGGCCTAGGACAGCGGCTGTGAATTAGGGATGGCTGCATGCGACAGCCCTTATGGAGGCTTAGCCGCAGCATGCGGCTAAGGATTTGGCACGACCGGCTCATCAGGATTTGCGGCGACCCCATCTGACGGCGAAGGCGACACGGCAAGTAGAAGAGACGTGGTCGTAGTAGGTGGCTGTGAACCCCCGCCCTTAATGAATTCAATACATAGGTAACGATTAAGTTTAAATCATAATGATCTAGCATCATTTTCTTTCTTCGATTACACTTTGAAATAATTTTTTTTAAAAAAAAACTAAACAATAAAAAAATTATTTTTAAAATGTAAATGTTAACTTTATTATTCATTTTAAAAGATTATCTAAAGGTATATCTTCAGGAAATAGGTTAAAAAAAATAAATTAAAGAAAATACGTATGGAGATATAGTTAGGCCAGATAGAGAGAAAAATGAGAAGTAAATTTGCATATTACAAATGAAACATTTAACCAAGTAAGAAATATAATTAATGTTTTAATTAAATAGCTATAATTTAGGTTAGTGTAATATAAATTATGTTAGTATTTTTATAATTAATATAACATTATTGGAAAAAAGTGTATTAAACTTCATAATTTTATAGTTACGATTAAAATTGATATATTTATAACTGTTTAGACATTATTAATCAATGAAAATGAAAGGGAAAATATAATTTATAAAATAAAGAAAACAAAAAATGGAATTAAACATGAAAATATGTATATTCTTAGAGCTAAAATTAGAAAAAGGAAAATATTTTTTTGAAAAAATACTTATAGTGGGCTAGGCGGAAGAGAATTAGTCATCATGCCAGTCTGCCCAAAGAAAGGCACGTGTCCTTCCTTATTAAGGGAAGGGGACATGTGTGATTCTTTTCTTAGCAACAGTAATATAAGGCAATATTGCCTGCTGTATTGTGTTGGCCTTATAGCTATATTGTGTTGGCCTTATAGCTATATTGTGTTGGCCTTATAGCTATATCGTGTTGGCCTTATAGTCATTGGAGTTTTTGGCGGAGTATGGAGTGATTATCTGGGATCCCGTTCTAAGGCCACGAGTAGAACATCCCGATAACCCTCCACCTAACTTGTATCCTTTTTTTATGTGATGTTACTATCGTGCTAAGTGATATACTTCCTAATATTGTTTCTTGAGAAATAATTTGTATGTGATATTACTTGTGAATGGTCATGCATGGCATTCTTTCCCTCTTACAATTTCAAATGGATAAAATGATTTTCTTAAAACTGCATGCATACATAGCATCCAGATTGCATCTCAAAAAAGGGTTGCAAACTTGGAACCCTTATGAGCGAAAGCTCGCCCCACTCTTTTAAAAATATTTTTAGGTTAAAGCGCTAAGTAATGTACGAGTGTGACCAATAACGAGTGGAGGACGCATGCGGCCCTGCACCCTTAGTTTTATGTATTTCGTTTGAAAACACGTTTTTGGTTTATGCAGTTACCATATTTATCATTGAAACTTCCCTGCTTCTGCTGAAGACAAGAATAATTGTTAATAGCTGGCCTTAAAGCCGTATCATGTTGGCCTTATAGACGTATCGTTTCGGCCTTATAGCCATATCGCGTTGGTCTTATAGCCATTGGATTTTCTGGCAGAGCATGGAGGGATTATCTAGGATCTCATTCTAAGGCCACGAGTAGAACACCCTGATAATCTCCCACCTGACTTGTATCCTTTTTTTATGTGATGTTACTATCGTGCTAAGTGATATACTGCCTGATATTATTGCTTGAGAAATAATTTTTATGTGATATTACTTGTGAATGATCATGCATGGCATGCTTCCCGCTAACTATTGAAATGGATAAAATGATTTTCTAAATACTGCATGGTTGCGAAAAATGGTTGTGAACTTGGAATCCTCATGGGAAAAAGCTCACCCCACTCTTTTTAAAATCTTTTTAGGTAAAACAGCTAGGTAAGGTACGAGTGTGACCAATAGCGAGTGGAGGACGCCTGCGGCCCTACATCTCTAGGTTTTATGTATTTTGTTTGAAGACAAGTTTTTGGTTTATGCAGTTAGCATTTATTGTTTAAACTTTCCCACTTCCACTGTAGGCAATAATAATTTTTAAAGAGTTTATCATTGTAATAAATGTCCCTGCAATTTTGCGATGGGGCGTTACAAATGGTTATACCCATGTTGGACTTATAGCTGTATCGTGTTGGCCTTATAGCCGTATTGTGTTGGCCTTATAGCCATTGGAATTTCTGCCAAAGCATGGAGTGATTATCTGGGATCCGTTCTAAGGCCACGAGTAGAACACCTCGATAACCTCCCTCTTGACCTGTATCCTATTTTATGCGATGTTACTATCGTAATAAGTGATATACTGCCTGATATTGTTTCTTAAAAAATGATTTGTATGTGATATTACTTGTCAATGACCATGCATGGCATGCTTTCCTGCTTACTATTTCAAATGGATAAAATGATTTTCTTAAAACTCCATGCATGCATAGCATCCCGATTGCATCATGAAAAATAGTTCCGAACTTGAACCCCCTCACGGATGAAAGCTTACCCCGCTCTTTTTAAAATATTTTTAGGTTAAAGCGCTAGGTAAGGTACGAGCGTGACCAATAACGAGTGGAGGACGCCAGCAGCCCTACACCCTTTGTTTTATGTATTTCGTTTGAAGACACGTTTTTGGTTTATGCAGTTAGCATTTATTGTTGAAACTTTCCCTCTTCCGCTGTAGACAAGAATAATTATTAATATTTTATCATTGTAATAAATGTCTCCTACAATTTTGGGTCGGGGCGTTACATATATATACCCCAGTGCAGTGGCCATTCATTACTGAATTGGCACTCACGCTAATTATGTTCATTGTCAGTATTGTCTATATCTTGGTGGTTGGTTTCTTCCGAGTTACACTACCATAGATACCCACCTCTAGCACTGGTTTGTTTTTGTTCTAGTACCGGTTTTTTCGTTAAAAAAACTGGTGCCTAAGTAACTGGTGCTAAATTAGCACCGGTTTTTTTGTTAGCACAGGTTTTTCAATCGGTGGTTTTTTTGTTAGCCCCAGTTTTTTTTGTTCGCACCGGTTTTTCAACCGGTGCTAGCACCGGTGTTTTTGTTAGCACCGGTTTTCAACTAGTGCTAAATTAGCACCGGTTTTCAACTAGTGCTAAATTAGCACCGGTTTTTTTTGTTAGCACCGGTTTTTCAACCGGTACTAATTTATTTATGACGACGAAAAAAAATCCCTTCCTCTGAAAGCTACAGCGCGTTGCCGCTTTCAGAGAAAGGGAAAAAGACTCAAAATTTACAATTTTATTCCACATTAATTTTATTCCAGAAATTAATAATTTATTTCCACATTAATGTATACAAAAACCTTGTCTCGCACAACTATGAGAAGAATAAGAGTCATAATTATACAATAATAAAACTACTGCAGCACAATTTATGGTGCACCACCTTCACTTACAGCTCTAGAATCCCAGTTTCTTCTCTACTCTTGCAAAAACAAAGATGAAATGAGTACATAGTTGGGAGAACCGAACCTATCATCAATAATTATAATTCCCAGATTCCGAATGGGAGGTAAAGAAAGGTACAAGTGGTTAGTGAAACAATCTAATGATTTTGGAAAAATGATTGACAAGAACAAGATGGACAATAAGAATGATTACTCATTGTGGTTAAAGAGATATTCGTTTGAAGAAGAACTGTTGCCAGGAAGTGGCTAAAATCCTTGGAATGAGAATGAAAGAATCTTGAACAATCCATCGGAGTTGCATGTACCTGCACGTTGCAAAATTATCAGTGTATTCAACGTCTCCACCATGGATAACCTAGCATATTCATGGTTTAATTCACCCTTAACTATATAAAATATAACATCATCCATCCTTATAAAAAAGGTGTATTGTTTCTGCAATAGTACGAGAAATATTATTCATTTTGTTTTAGGCTAAGGTGACGCAACTAGTACCTCCAAGAATGTGTTGGAACCCAATACAAGATTCTCATAGAAGAAGCTCTCTTTGGCTTACCCAATGACCAGCATATTCTAGCACATGCATTTCAACTCCACCTCCCTCTTCAACTGCTTACTCCTCAGAAGCATGAAGTCTCTGAAGATCTTCAAGTGCCCATCTGTGCAAACTCTGTTCTGATTTCAAAAAGTTTACATGTATACCTTGAGGGACATCTTCCACTACCTTCCTGCAATGCATGTTGAACATCAGGTCACACAAGGGGTCACAATTCAACTAACTCAAACAACATGTTCACGTTCGCTTAAATGTAGCACCTTGTTGATTGTTTATATATCTAAGCCAAGTCAATTCACCCTATGCTACAGCAGTTCTCAAAGACAAAATCGATAGGTGCAATAGTGAATCAAATAATGCATAACAGATCTAGTACTTGAGCAAATTTACATCCATCAAAATTAAATTACAGAAATTAAACATGCAAACCTGTCGAACATAGGGTTTTCATCATTATAGGCCTCCACTTATAACACAGCAAAAAAATAGAGAGAAGAGAACTTTTGATTATGTGCAGCAACATCCCAACCTTGATTATGGTTAATGCAATCAAATCTCCACCATCCTATCCCAAAATCAAGGCTATCTATAACCATATAAACAAGAAAACACCAGATGTTTAAAACCAAACTAAAGATGGAAAACTCGCAACATAATAATTTCCATCTTTAGTTGCCAAACTCCATTCTTTGAAGCAGTGACAACAAAGCACGGGTAAAACAAAGAATCAAACATTAATATGGAGAAATCACAAAGTTCAGCTTTGTTTTTATTTGTCCACATTTAAAACTTTATAAGTTTAAAACCACCCTCAAATTTAGACAAAATAAAGATTCCACTTAAACATTACACATATAATGAACTAAAAAGAGATCTTCAAGACAAAAGCTCACACAAAATGTATAAATAAACTCTTCAACTTCCAAAACACACAAGACGAGCACACCATTTGAAAGCATAGCTGGAAAAAACATTGCCCATATCTTTCGTAATACTGAAATTCATGAAAGAATTTGATTTTACGAGACTACATGGATATTTCTGGCATGCAGATCAGACAACATCACTTTAGAGTATATGAAGGATAGGAATATAGGACTAATAGTACTACACTAATGCACAAGTCTGCTGCTAAAGATAGAATATACCCATATCTTGGTTGCAAAATTCAAAAGATAGGCATGACAAAAGCTTCACCACATTAATAGCTTACCAAAAAAACTGATTGGTTCTTTGATGTAAAGGACTTGATCTCAAAAGACAAAAAGAACAGCATACAAGGAGAACTAGCTCGAAATAATGAAACCACACAATCTCAGTTTGCAAAAAAATTAAAAGATACAAACTTTTAGATCCAGAAGGAAGAAAATTAGAAAACAGATCCAAAACCAAGCATAATCAATAACTAACCTAACAACATGTGCTTCAAAAAATTATCATAGCAATATGTATATTGACATCGGCTCAAACGAACTAGAATGGAACTTCATCAAAGATTCACCTGTGCATTGGTAAGCGTGGCCGACGATGGGAGCTCTGACAGAGGAGAGCGGTGCGGAGGTTGTGGGGAGCATCGTCATCGGTGGTGGGAAATGAAGAGGTGACGTGCGATGGTTAGCGTAGCGGCAATGGGACCGAGATTGGGAAGTAGAATTGCGACCCAAAATTGGGCTTCCTTGAATCGCGGCCGAGATTGGGAAGTAGAATCACGACATAAATGGTGAAGGGATGGACAATATCTTTGGGAAAAATCGGTAAAGGGTTATGGTGGAAAGAGGGAAAATTTGAAATTAAGGTTATGGAGGGAAGAGAGAAATCGGTAGAGGTGTTGGGGTGGGAGAGGTACGAAAATTTGGGGTTAAGGTTATGGAGGCAATAGGGAACTTTTGGGAGGGAAGGAAAATGTTTCTTTGTTGGGCCATTTTAGTGTTTTATACTTTCAAATGTTTTTTGAAAAAAACATTAACCCATATGAATTGGAGGGATATGTATTAGCTTCCCCAGAACCTGAAATCGTAAAAAAACTCTTTTACAATGTGTTGGTATAAAATTGATTTTGGAGACTTTGTACAAAAAGGTCTACATATAGCTGGCTACTTATAGCAAAAGGTAATTTGTGGCGGTCCAATTTGGCTGAGCAAAAGTCTACATATAGCAAATTTGGTCAAGATCTGATCAGAAACATGATTTACTCTAGCAATAGTATAACAATATTAGAAAGTGATCTATTGCTGATAGGAAGTATAACAATATTAGATCTGACCATGACTAGCTTAGTTATCATGACTTATCAGAATCAACCAAGATCTGATGAGAAACATGATTTACTCTAACAATAGTATAACAATATTAGAAAACAATCTATTGCTGACAGGAAGTATAACAATATTAGATCGGACCATTACTAGCTTAGTAATCATGACTTGTCTAGAATCAATCAAAATCTGATCAGAATCATGATTTACTCTAACTAGTATAAAAATATTAGAAAGTGATCTATTGCTGACAGGAACTATAACAATATTAGATTTGACCATGACTAGCTTAGTAATCATGACTTGTTCAGAATCAATCAAGATCTGATGAGAAACATGATTTACTCTAACAATAGTATAACAATATTAGAAAATGATCTATTGCTGACAGGAAGTATAACAATATTAGATCGGACCATTACTAGCTTAGTAATCATGACTTGTCCAGAATCAATCAAGATCTGTTCATAAACATGATTTACTCTAACTAGTATAACAATATTAGAAAGTGATCTATTGTTGACAGGAAGTATAACAATATTAGATCTGACCATGACTAGCTTAGTAATCATGACTTGTCCAGAATCAATCAAGATCTGATAAAAAACATGATTTACTATAACACCCATGATATAAAATCAATCCTGAATTACTATAATACCCTCGAGCTCTCGAGCCCCTCGAGCCCTTCGAACCCCTCGAATTCCTCGAATCCCCCGACCCTCAAACCCCTCGAACCTCTCGAGCCCCACGAACCCCTCAACCCCTCGACCCCTCGAACCCCTTGAACCCCTCGAGCCCTAAAACCCCTGGAACCCCTCAACCCCTCGTACCCCTCGTACCCCTTGTACCTCTCGACCCCTCGAGCCCCACAAACCCCTTTCGCCCCTCAATCCCCTCGACCCCTCGTACCCCTCGTACCCCTCGTACCCCTAAAGCCCCTCAAACCCCTTGAGTCCTCAAACTCTCGAACCCCTCGACCCCCTCGAGCTCTCAATCCCCTCGCCCCTCGAACCATCAACACCCTCGAGCCCCTCGATCCCTCGTACCCCTCGACCCCTCGAGTCCCTCAAACCCCTCGATCCCTCAAAATCTTGAACCCCTCGACCCCTCGTACCCCTCGAGCTCTCGATCCCCTCGCCCCTCGAACTTCGACACCCTCGAGCCCCTCGACCCTTCGACCTCTCGATCCCCTCGAACCCCTCGAGCGGAGGTGATTCCCTCGAACTCTCAAACCCCTTGATCACCCCCCGAGCAACTTTTTCAATTCACCGGTTATACCGGCTGATTTTTAGCATCGGTTTTCAAACCGGTGCTATTTTAAATTTGTTGGCCGGAAGATAGAATTTTACAAATATTAGCATTGGTTATTAAAAACCGGTGCTAATTTTTACAAACAACCGGTGCTAAGTTTTACTTTTTAGCATTGGCTTTAAAAACTGGTGCTATTATTTAATTTTTACCACTGGTTTTGAAAGCCGGTGCTATTTTTTACTAAAACCGGTGCTATTTTGAATTTTTTGTGGGAAGATAGAATTTTACAAATATTTAGCACCAGTTTTTAAAAACCGGTGCTATTATTTTCAAAACCGGTGCTATTTTACAATTTTTGGCTATTTCTTTGGCGGGAAAAATAAAATTTTCAAATTTTTAGCACCGTTTTTAAAAATCGATGCTAATTTTTTCCAAAACCGGTGCTATTGTAAAATTTAGCACTGGTTTTTAAAAAACTGGTTTTTAAAACTGGTGTTAAATTAACACCGGTTTTTAAAACCGGTGTTAAAAGTTTAAAAATCGGTGCTATTAGATTTTTAGCACCGATTTTAAAAACCGGTGCTAGAGGGGGGTCTCTGTGGTAGTGTTAATTGCGGAGAAACCAACCCCACATGTAAATGGGTTGCAGTAATTGAGGTGTTCATATTAGTTTATGATTGGAATAATATTAAACAGGTCTACTTTTTGTAAAGGTGAATGTTTTCATCGCCCTAGCATGAATTGAATTAAAATTTTTTACCATTGCATGGTACTTTAAGCATGTTAAATTTAAATGTGTTATTTGAGAATTTTATACAATATATGAAATGCTTATTGATACTATGCTCTTTTCATATCTATTGTTTGGTTTCATAATAATTAAGCATGGCATGTACTTTATCTCAATGTGCTTAATTGTTGTGATACTACGTGACGTGCTACACGATTACTTGTCTATGCTTTTTGGGGTCTATGATGCGATTGTAGTTTGGTCAAACTCGATGGGGAATGGTATAGACTGAACCGTTCGACTAGATCAGTTACACGTAAAGTTTTGGTATGCTAGCATAACCATCTGGTTAATAATACAAGCTCGTAACTGAACATCTCGGGTGTGGTTGATGAGTATGGACTTCTGGATTTGATAGCCTTTGGGAACCACTGAAGGGTTTATGTCCTGATGTCATAGTGGCCATATAGGAAATTGATTGCGTCTTGGCATAAACCACCATATCGTTTTACTATGTGTTAGGTTTTATGTGGCTATTTGTTTTATGTGAACGCTAAAACCCCACTTGGTAAATACTGGCGATGGAACATCACTAAGCAAGGAGCTTACCCCAGTCTAATGAACCCCAACAGGTGTAGATGGGCAAATAGGTGAAAGCTTGTACGTGACGCCTTTACTTTGTTTGGGATGGGATCCCTGATAGACCTTTGAATTTAGAACTCTATTTAAACCTTTACTTGGTTTTATCTTTAAACTATGTAAAATACTTATTATAAGAATTTCATTGTAATAGTAAGTTAGGTTTTGAATTCTAAAATCGCTTCCGTAAAATCTGTATTGCTGCTTACTGCATGTAAGTAATCCGACCATTGGATTCTTAGTAACACATCAAGGTCCGACCTGATACTTGCGTTGAGCAAGTTGGTCAGCGTTTTAGGGTGTTACAGCAGCGACGGTGAAGAACCTGCGATGGCTAGCTGGGTAACGGTGTCGATGACCGACGATGAGGTAGTGGCGTCCGAGTTTGTACTGATAAATACACAAAATCATCAAACCATTCGGCAGTCGAGGAGTGTTCAGTCTGAATAGGAACATATGGCATAGCATATGGAAATTGATCTTCATAAAAATATGTATCACGACTGTTAAAAAAATGCATTATTCCAAATCATAATTGCGATAGTCTTTTTTTCAACTGGATAGCCCATAAATATGCATCGTCGAATTCTAGGAGCAAACTTGTTATGAAATCTGGGAATATGAGAGGCAAAGAACAAACAGCCAAACACACTCACTAACTTGAAGTTTGGTGTGTGTTCATGGAGGAGCTCAAATGACATATGACCATTGAATTGTTTCGTCACTGTCCGGTTGATAAAAATTGCAGCAGTAAGAACACATTCTCCCTGAAATTTAATCGGCATGTTAGGCTGAAAGCGTAAAGCCCGAGCCACATTTAACAAATGACAATGCTTGCGCTCTACATACCCATTCTGTAGTGGTGTGTCAACCATAGAAGTCTCAACCATATGTTGGATTTAGCAAAGTAAGAACGCAACGTAAAAAACTCTGTAACATTTTCAGCACGCACAAGATGAACAGTGCGATTGAACTGATTCTTGATCATAGCACAATATTCTATAAATCTAAAAGCTACATCTGACTTAGCCACTTATAAATAAACCCAAATAGCTCAGGAATAATCAACATTAATAATTAAAAATTAAAATGCACCACTAGAAAAAGGTGAGCTATAAGGCCCCCAAACATAAAAAATGTATCAATTCAAACAAAGAACCAGCATTTGAAGAACTGAATGGAAAACTAGGTCTATTCTGCTTTGCTGTATGAAACAAAAAGCAATGAACAAAGGTATTATTTGTGCTAAAATCAAGAGTAAGCAACTATCAGAACTGACTGCATGATATGAGACTGAACACGCATATCCATCAAACGAAGCCAATAAACCCATTTTACTATTCACCCACACCAATCACAGTCCTCATATTTATTTTCTGTAATATGCAATAATTTTCAGTAAGCAAAGGTAGACATTTTAAGGTAGACAACAATCTAGAGTATAATAATATATCGTAGTGTAGGTATATAAAGCACATGAGTAAGAGTGATAGCTCCAAAATATAAAGAACATATTGTGTAGCAGATGGCACAGATTCATAAGGCAGTAGGACATTCACTGAATCGGTAGCAACAATAATATCAATAAGAGAACCTTTGTCAGCAGTCATGTAATATAAGGCTCCCGAATCAAGAATTCAAGATAAAGTAGGCTAGCATGACCTATGGCCAGGAGGAGAATTTAAATGATTAAATAAATTAAGGACCACACTCCATTGACATTAAATACTACATCCGTTCCATCCAAAAGTTTTTGCTATTCATTTTCCTCTGTCCCAACTAAAAATTTCTATTTGACTATTCTCTTATTTGAACTGAATTTGTGGTTAAATATTGGCCAGGTCAATCCAATTCTCTACTTTCTTTGCCACATTAACACACATATACGCGTATAAAAAGATAATTGGAACCTTTTGTTGGAATGGAAGTGAGTAGTTAATCTAAAATCATGTGATGGAATAGCTACCTTCTTGCCAACAATCCGACCTTATTATAGTCACATCTTTTCTAAAACCATTATAGTCTCTTAAATTCTTTTTCAAGATGAATTATTATAATATTAATAATTTTAATGAACTAAAACTTATCATATTTTATTTTTAAAATATAAATCAATCATGAAAATTTTAATGAAATATTATAAAATAATATATTATTATTACATGTATATTAATTAAATTTTTTTATCAAAATTCTTTAAATGTTGCAAATTATATTGGAATAATATGTGAAAATAAATTAAAATTTTAAATGAAATCCCTTAAAGTAGTTACACATTCATGAAATAATAATTTTGCATTAATTTATCATGCATTTCAATGAAATATAACAATTATGCATGCGATTTACTGAAAGCATACAAATATGTGAAGTATTATAATAACAACGATGTCGCATGCTATCGTATAATAATGGAGTCATGAATTCAACTCACTGCACTTGAAATAAATAAGTCTTGCATTGACATCGTTTCTCAGGGTAAAACAGCCGAAGATAACAGGTCTGAACAACACACGACTACCACGGATTTTTGCAACAAATCAAAGGCTGTCACTAATCGAGATGAACAGAATAGAAAAGTCAGAGGAGTTCAAGAGAGGAACAGACTCCAGAGAAAAGAGAAAGAGTTCGAGTAACACCCGCGGGTGTACCCAGTTGGTTGGGACAAGTGAATTTAGGGGGGAACCCCGGGATCGAAGCTCGTACGCTACCGTGTGGGTTGTCCTTGCGCAAAGCGTGGCTTTCGGGCTAAGTGGCGGGTGGGGCTCCTGGTGGGCTGCGAGTACGGCCCTAGCTTGGATCTTGGCAGCTGGTTACCGTGACTTACCCCCCTGACCGGGCCTGTGATGTCGGATGGTCGGGGCGGCCCAGGGCTAGCCGTAATAAGAGAAAGAGTTCGAGTAGATAGGGTTGGGTTTTCTAAATGACTCTATATTAGTATAAGAGACAGTAGATAATGTAAACATGTGCAAACAACAATTCTGACTAATTTATAATATTTAGAAATTGAGTTCATCTCTTACGATACTGTCTTGGCAAAGTCTCGGAAAAGGCGGTCTTTCCATAGGTTTATGGAAAGACAGGGTTTAATTAGAATAGTAAAAGGTAAAAGGTCTTTGTTGCAGTATTAAAATCTTATTATGCAACTTGTAGTAGTTTTTTTTAATAAAAACACCCTAGGGTGGGAGATTATATATAAGGGTCCCCGGGCCTTTGTGAAAGCAAATACAAGGATGTAGAAATTTGTACATACTGTCCACTGAGGCAACATAGTTGCCTCCAAAAGAATACCTAGCATCTAGTGATATTAGAGAGTTATTTAGAACTAGAGATAGGAAAAAGAGTAAGAATGGTAGTTGCGATTCCAAAGAAAAGAATCTCCACCCCGTGTGTTAATTCTTTACTTTGGCCAGGCAACTTCATTCAGGCATATCATTGGAACCTGGCAAAAGGTTCACTGTTACTGATCGTGAGCAGCAAAAGAGCAGTAGTGGAGTATTAAAGCAGCTTCAGTTTCTGAGGTGAAGAGCAGCCAGGAGGACTGGGATGTAGTGTTGGATTACTGGAGAGGGAGAAAGTGCACAAGTACCTGAAAAAATCCAACGGAAAAATCAACAGTATCAGTCGTTCTTTGTGGCATGCCTATGTGTTCTAATGTAGGGTGTATGATCCCTATCCAGATTGATAAGTCCTCTGATGTGTATAGAAATGTTAGAATGGTTCAAAGAGAGATCCCTAATGTGGGCAGGATGATCTTTTGCAATTGCATCTGCGACAGAGTTACATTCCCTAAAAACATGTTTAAGATTGGCATCTTTTAATAGGGAGTGCACCTTAAAAGCTAAAGGATATAGTAACCAATGGGCAAAATATGGATTCTTGATCATTTTCACTGCAAGCAAAGAGTCATATTCAATGATCAAAGTATTGCCAAAAGATGGAAAAGCCTGACAGGCAAATAAAATAGCCTTGATGTCTGCTTCAAGTGGTGATTTAGCTGAAGTGTTAGTGGATTTTATGAGGCACGGTATACCATTACAGTTTCTGGCAATAAGGCCAAGAGTGGAGTTAGTAGAAGACCAGGAGGCATCTACATTGATTTTTATGCTATTTGGTTCCGGCCTTTCCCAGTAGACAATAGAGATGGAAGGTTTTGGTGGAGGTCTAAGGGAGGGGATCAGTAAAGAGATGTTAAGGCTCATAGTATGGTGTTAGAGAGACAAGGCTTAGCAGAGAGGGATAGGAAGATAAGGTCCCGTACTTCGTTGTATATATGCACTGGAGAGAAATTTTTCCTATCAAAATAGAAACCATTTCTGGCTTTCCATAGGGACCAGAAAATCAGAGAGGGAAGCATTCTACAAATCAGTTGGTGCATTCTGGGAAGGTCATGACAATTCCAATATGTAAAGAACCTATCAGTTAAAGAATCTAGACTATTGAGGTTAAAACCTATCAATTCCAATATGCAACGTGTAGCAGTTGTTAGAATAAAGCAAGTAGAAGATTAGATAATATTGTATTCCATGTTGACTAGGCCTAGAGTTATATTTAGACTAGTCTTCTTTGTACTCTATATATACTCTTCATCATTAAGCATAATCATTACGGGAAAGTACTTTATCATGGTATCAGAGAAACCCTGGTTCTAAACCCTCTCTTTCTTCTTCTTTTTTCCGGTGGTTCCCTTCTCTCCCCCCTTGCTGCAACCACCTTGTTCTCCTCCCCTTTTCTTCTTTGCAATTTTTTCTTCTCTCATCATGTCTGAAGAGAAATAATCCTATAATACCTTGCTCTACATGATGACTATCAAACTGTCATCATCCAATTATTTGTTACGGAAGCGTCAAGCTGGCTATGTTCTCAAACCCCATAAGCTGTATGGATTTCTTGGTGATTCCAAGCCCTGCCCGACTGTTCCTCCTCTTCTTCCGGCCGCCGCTTCTTCCTCCACCTACGCTCAGGCAGCCGGTGCCACTCCTATTTGCAGCGCCACCATCAAGCCCGATCTCATGGAGGCCTACTTGAAGGCCAAGTCTAATTATGATCTCTGGGTTGAGGAAGATCAATGTGTGTGCAGTCTCCCTTTTTCTTCTCTCACGCCAGAGGCTTTGGTGGTTTTACCTTACTGTGCCACTTCCAAAGAAATATAGGACAATCTTCAGTCCATTTATCCTGACAGCAGTGCATGAACCATCCTTCGTCTTCGTGTTGCTGCCCACGGTATACGTAAGGCTGGTACAGTTCATGAACTCCATCTTAAATTTAAAGAAATTTTTGAGCAGTTGACTATGATGTGTTCTCCTGTATCAAATGATGTTTAGATTATTTGGTTTTTTACTACCCTTGAAACTGAGTTTAAGGGTTTTTTGGCACCTTTAATTAATTCTTCGCCTACTACGTTGTATGCCGATATTTTATCTCATGCCAAAAACCACAATTCTAAAAATTTTACAGAACCATTAAGCCCCGGCAATTGGGCCTGCCGTATTCATAGCAGGCGAAAACCCCTCGGCCAGTTGCGCATGGGATCATGAACCGGTGAGGGGAGGCAGTGCGTACTGCTCACGCACTGCCAGTGTGGCCGTTTTGGAGGTCAGTGAGGCGGCAGGTCCGGCTGTCAGTTCTCGGCTGGGGCTGGTCGTGGTCGGCCACAATTCACTTGGTGTGGTCATCCCGGCTAATATGCTGCCACTTGTTACAAGATGTTTGCTCAGACTAGTTCTGAGGGTCCACCTCGTCGTACAGACTCCACTCATTTGGCTAAAATTTTTTAGTCATCTCTGCAGTTAGAGCCTACTGTAAGATCTTCTGATTGGTATATTAACTCCGGAGCTACCACCCATATGGCATCCTTCGCCTCTGGCTTAAAGTCTGTCGCTCCATATTCTAGTAATTCTCATGTCTCTGTGGGTAATGGTGCTTCTATTCGAATCTCTCATGTTGGTGATACTAAGATTTAAGATTTCTGATGATTTATGCATGTATGATTTTCTGGTTGTTCCTGATATTACTAAGAATCTGCTATCTATTAGTAAACTGACCGGAGATTTAAACACTTTTGTCACCTTTGATGATCGGAACTTTGTCATTCAGAACAAAGTTTCCAAGGTATCGTGGGTAGGGGCCACAGTGAGAGTGGTCTCTATGTTTTGGATAGAGGTGATTCAACATTTTTCTTGCATTTATAGCAGAATAAAGGACGGGCATCTTACTAGCTTTGGCATGCTCGCTAGAGTCATGCACCGACGACGGTTATTTTTAGTTTGCAGAAGTCTAGTCTAGTTTCTTTGTCGTCTTTGTTGCCCAAAAATGTTACCTGTGCCCCCTGTCTCATGGCAAAAGGTCAACGGTTGGCTTTTGTTGAGAACCATAAACATGCTACGCATGTACTGGATTTGATTCATTGTGACTTATGGGGACCTTCCCTTGTTTGATCTTTGAATGGTTTTTTGTATTATGCTTTATTTTTGGATGATTATTCTCGTTTCACCTGGCTTTATCCACTTCGTTGCAAGTCAAATTTTTTTATGCTTACTTACAATTTGAAGCATTTGTGGAGAATCAGTTCTCATCCAAAATTAAGGTTTTTCAGAGTGATGGTGGTATGGAGTTTCTGAACACTCGTCTACGGGCCCATTTTGCCCGTAAGGGCATTCACCATTGGATATCGTGTCCTTACACTCCAGAACAAAATGGTCGTCCGAAGCTCAAACATAGGCATGTTTCCGAGATGGGTCTTACTATGCTCTTTCATTTGCATTTGCCTATTTCTTATTGGGATGATGCATTTGACACAGCTACATACATGATTAACCGACTACCTACTCATGTACTGCATAGTTCTTCTCCTTATGGGCTTCTATATGGTCGTGACCCTAGTTACTCAAATTTTCATCCTTTCGAGTGCCTGGTTTTTCCATTTGTTTGACCATATGTGGACCACAAACTACCTACCCGCAACATTCCTTGTGTCTTCATTGGCTACAGTTCACAGTACAAAGATTTTCGATGTCTAGATTCTTCTATAGGCATAGTCTACATCACTCGCCATGCTCGATTTGATGAGACATACTTTCCATTCGCTACTTTATTTACCTTAGGCTCTCCAGTATCCGGTCTTGATGTCTCTGCTTTTATTGATCCTGATGGTGACTCTGCGGCCTCTGTGCCCATTCTGACATCGTCTTCCTTGCCGTCATGCACCATTTCCACGATGAACCTATAATCGGCTTCTTCGTCACTGGTCCTGCCTTCTCAACCGTCGGTCACGGTGTCTCAGTTTGTCTCGGCCGCCTCTTCTCCGACCTCATCTGTTGGTCATCACTCGGCCAGCTCAGCCGGGTCTTCTCCGACGTCATCCACTGGTTCGACTCCTCCAGCCTCGCTACCTCCGCCTTGTACTCATCGAATGGTCACTCGGTCAGCCACTGGTGCCATTCAACAATGACATTATTCAGACATTATTGCGCATGGTTTTACTACTGCACTTCTTTCTCAGACAGAGCCCACTGATTATCGCTCGGCCCTTCAGGATCCAGCCTGGGTTTCAGCTATGGACGATGAGATGACTGCTCTTCGTAGTCAGCACACTTTCGGATCCCAACATCGTTGGCTCCAAATAGGTCTATCGGCTCAATTGTCGCCCAGATGGTACTATTGAGCGCCACAAAGCCAGATTTGTGGCGCAGGGTTTTTTGCAGATTCCTGGCTTTGACTTTGACCATACTTTCAGTCCTGTTGTCAAAGCCTCCGCTATTCGGACTATTCTTGCGATTGCCACCATGCGTTCTTGGCCACTTCGTCAACTTGATGTCAAGAACGCCTTTCTTAATGGTGTTCTGAACACTCCAGTCTATATGAAGCAGCCCTGTTGGTTATCAGGATTCCTCTTATCCGAATTTTGTTTGTCGCCTGTGGAAGGCCATTTATGGTCTTAAGCAGGCTCCTCGAGGTTGGTTCCGGCAGTTTAGCATCTATCTTACACAACTTGCTTTTCAGTGCAGCTCAGCTGATACTTCCTTATTTGTTCTATTGAGAGGGTCTTCGTTATTGTATCTCCTTGTGTATGTGGATCGCATTATTCTTACAGGGAATGACTCGACTCTTCTTCGCTAGCTCATTTCATTGACGTACAGAGAGTTTACGATCAAGGATCTTGGTGCTCTTCATTACTTTCTTGGTCTTGACGTTTCTCCTACCTCCTCAGGGTTACTTCTTAGCCAAGCAAAGCATGTTCGGGATATTGTGACTCGAGCTGGTATGACTGATGCTGCACCAGTTTCTACACCATTTGTTGCCGGTTCTCAGCTGCACAGTTCCATAAGTCCGCTTTCTGGGATCCTACCCTTTATCGCTCTCTTGTTGGGGTGCTTCAGCATCTCACCATCGTTCGTCCAGATTTGGCTTTCTCGGTAAACACAGTGAGTCAATACCTTCAAGATCCTAGAGATGATCATTTTGCTGCAGTTACACGGATTTTGTGTTATGTTCATGGCGCTCTTCATTTTGGTCTAGTTTTTGGTTATGCCAGCACTCCAGAAGTGTTAGGATATTCTAATGCTGACTGGGCCCACTGTCCAGAGACTCGTCGGTCCACTTATAGTAATGCGGTTTATTTGGGTGGGAATCTGGTTTCTTGGAGTGCCAAGAAGCAACCCATGGTTTCTCGCTCTAGTTACGAGTCTGAGTATCGTGCTCTTGCCAACACTGCTTCGGAGGTTGTTTGACTCACTCATTTGCTTTGTGATCTTTGGGTTCCACTTTCTGATTCGCCTTTGATGTTATGCGACAACAGCAGTGCTATCTTCTTGGCTTAGAATCCGGTGGCGCACAAGTGGGCAAAGTATATAGACATTGATTACCATTTTTTTCATGAGCTGGGGACATCTGGCAAGCTGCGTGTTGCTCATGTTCCAACTTCTTTACAGATTGCGGACATCTTCACCAAGGGGTTCTTTCGTCCGTTGTTCGAGTTATTTAGATCCAAGCCATGCGTCGGCGAACATCCGACGCTTCGCTTGAGGGGGGAGGGTGTTAGAATAAAACAAGTAGAAGATTAGATAATATTTTCTTCCATGTTGACTAGGCCTAGAGTTATATTTAGACTAGTCTTCTGTATACTCTATAGATACTCTGCATCATTAATCAGAATCATTATGGGAAATTACTTTATCAGTAGTTATATATTTTATAACCGAGTTCATGCAACCCAAAAATTGTCTCCATTTCTTCTAATTTACACTTTAAACCTTTGTATTTCCATGACTTATGGAAAGACCGTCTTCCAAGAAACGGACTCTACCGTCTTATGGTAATACTAAGGAAAACATATAATAGTGAAAATATAAAATAGAAACTTTCAATATTCGAGGTTCAAAATGCTTAGTATTATTTTGAGTTCATAGTCCAAATTGAAATTACAAAGAAGTTTGGGGACTTAATTTTAATTTTTCCAAAAAGAAAGAAAATCCCTTCACCGGGCCCCGACCAGACCCTCCCTAGCAACTTCCTCGGGTTTCTTCAGATTTGATTTCATTGCCCGTTGTTTTCATTTCGATTGACTGAAATCGTTTTTTGGCCAGTTTTGATCGACTACCATCCCGTTTTGATCGCTAGTTCGTCAGGTTTTGATCACCTTTCTTATCTTATGGAATCAGTTGACTGAAATTGGGTTTACGTTGTCGGCATAAATCATATTTTGCTTCCATTTTCTGGAGGACTAGTATCGGATTTTAATCCCATTTTCTGGTCGGCTGAAATTGGGATTCGTTCGATCGACTGAAATCAGATTAACGTTGGTGGCGGGTTTACGACGATGCAAGCTTTGAATATTTAGCTATGTAGGCTCTGAATCAAGGGCGGAGCCAGAAAATTTTTCCGGCGGGGGCTAATTAATTAATTTTTAATAAAATATTATTTAATAAAAATATTTTTATCTAATCTGATGGGGTTGAAGGGTAATTTTTAAAATATTGGTAGCATTAGGAAAAATTTTATGGAGGCTGAAGGGTATTTTTTTTAAAAAAAAATGGTAGCATTAGTAAATTTTTGATGGAGACTGAAGGGTAATTTTAAAAAATTTTGTAGTATTAGAAAATTTCTGGCGGGGGCTGAAGGGTAATTTTAAAAAATTAATACCCCTAAAAAAATTGCTTGCCCATGCTCTGAATAGTCATCGACAAAGGCTCTAGAATGCTGGATTCGTCGGTCAAACAAGGTCGTATGACAGCGGAGAAGATGGTGTGTCGGTTCAAATCTGGGTTGGCTTGATCCAACGTGAATCAAGTTTTTTACATTATTGGGCCAATTGACATGGGCTCTAGTTGGCAAGAGCTTTTAAGTTGATGTGCTTTAAGTAAAATATTTTTTAGTGTTTGGTAAAGTGATAAAAAAATGTTATTTTGAAAGCAGAAACTATATTTAGGGAAAAAACAAAAGCTTGTCTCCCTTTGCTTTCAAAATAAGTCAGTTTTGCTGATAAGCACAGCTCTGCCAAACAGAGCCATGGATCATTTAACACATAATAAAATTATCATTAGTTGAGAGTGGCCTATTAAAGGTGGAGTTCAAAAGCGGTTCCAAGAAATTTCTGAGGAACCACCTTCTGAGACATGTTTCGAGCTCGAAACTGCTCAATTCTGGACGCCTTTCCAAATCAAAGACGGTTATTGAACGTTGGAAATCAGTTCTTCAATAACCGCCTTCCAATGTAGAGATTCAAAGGCGGTTATCGAAAAACCGCCTTCTATTGTAGAGATTCAAAAGCGGTTGTGCCAAAGTGACTTCTAATGCATTTGTTTCAAACTCGGAACTAGAATACAAATCATGTTCTGATAGAGGAAATGTTGTGGTTCAGGATTTTTGAAAGCAAGGAACAGTTTACGAGGTCGTAAATGTATCTGATCCAAGTTCCAAATGAGGAACATTATTCGGATCCTGCTTCCGAGTTAGGATCTTGAATCAGATCGTTGTTGTCTAACACTAGATTAGTCCCGAGATCGAAACGTAACAAATCGGGATTGCATTAAAACTTTATCGGGGGCCATTCATAATCAAAATTGAGAAGACACTGGAAAGAGGCATAACCAAGTATTTGTGGTTTCTAGTTGGATTATTTGTGATGGTATGTTCAAGTGATTCATTCATTTTAATTCTTTCAAATCAATTCTATTAGAACTGGGTTGAATTAGGATTATTTGTCTTGAAGATGTATTGTGAATGGAAATGATATTAATTAGGGTTATGATGTGTGATATATATGTTTTAAACCATACTCAAATGTAGGTACTTATACACCTACTGCCATGGATAGATTGGAGCACCTACTGCCATGGATAGATTGGAGCTCATAGGTGGTGATTGTAGAAACTCACCTGATTACATTCCCTTAGTTGAATCGTTTGTTGTTTTGGCTTTCGAACATGCCTCAAAAATAGTGAGGTGCGGGCACGATGCCCATGCAAGGATTGTAAGAATGCTGCATATGTTAGGAGAAAGAAATTGCGTGAACAACTTATAATGTGTGGTTTTCAAACTAGCTATACTTATTGGACATGGCACGGGGAGGGTCTCACGGACATTGTAGCTGATGTTAAAACTACTGAAGGAGTAGATTTTAGTGGAGATGATGGATTTGATGAGATGGTCGACGATGGTTCTAGAGAATTTCAAGGAAAACCTGAGGCCCTTGAACCGTTTATCAATGACAAGAAGACCACACTAATGAATTTGAAGGTAAAACATGGGTGGACCAACAAAGGGATAACTAAGACACTTGAACTGCTAAGGGAATTGCTTCCAAATGGTAATCTTATGCCCGATAGAGTGTATGCCACAAAAAGGATTCTTTTTCCAATGGGATTGGAACTGGAAAAAATACATGCTTGTCCCAATAATTGAATGTTGTACAGGGAGAAGGAGGACACGGTTAGAGAAAATTACCGGGTATGTGGTGAATCTTCGTACAAGTTGAAGTGTGGTGAAATTGGTGTGGGTGCGGAAGTTGGTTTCACCTCGAAGAAGAAGACCCTTATTAATGTTTTGTGGTATCTTCCTATTATTCCACTTTTGAGGAAGTTTTCTTTTTGCAAAAGACAGTGCTAAGTTAATGCGATGGAATGCAGATAGAGTTAGGCATGGGGAAGGTGTGATTAGTCATACGTCGGACGGTGAGCAGTTGAAGAAGCTTGATGCCCACTACCCAAATTTTGGCAAGGAGCCTTGGCATTTGAGGTTTGGTCTATCGACTAATGGACTGAACTTGTATGGTAATATGAGCAGCGGACATAGTTCATAGCCTATAATGTTTGCAATATACAATCTCCCGTCCTGGTTGACCATGAAACGGAAGTATGTTTTGTTATCGATGATGATTTTAGGCCCGAGAAAACCTGGTAATGATATGTATATTTACCTCAGTACCCTTATTGATGATTTGGTACGTTTTTCAATGGTGGGGTTTGGAATTGCGATGGTCTTGCCCGAGATTGGTTCACATTGATGGGCTTGTTGTTCTGCACTATAAATGATTTTCCAGCTTATAGAAATCTATCGGGCTATTCAATGAAGGGGCATTATGCGTGTCCCATCTGTGAAAGAGAAACATCATTTTGTCAACTTAAGCACGGTTGTAAAACTGTTTACCAAGGGCACATAAGGTTTCTTCCAGACGGGCACCCCTGGCGATCTGTGAAGAAGAGGTTCAATGGGAACACTGAGTTACATCCACCCCCAGTACCACTAACGGGTCATCAAGTTTTTGAGAAAGTTAAAGATTTACTAATTGTCTTTGGGAAGGGGAAGCGAAAATCTCTAGTAGATGGAAGTTGGAAGAAATATTCAATTTTTTTAAAACTCCCTTATTGTAAGGATATGTATGTCAGACATTGTCTTGATGTGATGCACATCGAGAAAAATGTGTGCAATTCGTTGGTTGGTACATTGTTTAATACCCCTAGGAAAACTAAAGATAGCCTGAAGGCCTGGCTTGACAAGGTTAATATGGGTGTTAGAGAGACTTTAGGTCCTATGATGGATGATGATAAGTGTTATCTCCCACCTGCATGTTTCTCTGTGTCTGATGCAGAGAAGAAAGTGTTTTGCGAGACCCTGAGTAGTTTGAAGGTGCTATGAGAAAATTCATCTAAGATTAGTTTATGTGTATCTTTTAAGGAGTTAAAGTTAGCGGATCTGAATTCTCATGATTGTCACAATTTGATGCATGAATTGAATTCTATTGCGATAAGGTTTTCTTTGCCTCCACGTGTAAGACAGTGTGTTACTAAGCTTTATTTATTCTTCAAGTCAATTTGTTCCAAATGGATCAGTGTTGCAAAACTTGATCGGTTGCAGGCAATGATTGTTGAAGTGCTATGCCGAATGGAGATGTACTTTCCGCCATCATTCCTTGAAAATATGGTGCATTTGATTATTTATTTGGTTCAGGAGATGAAGCTATATGGTCCTATTTTTTTTAGATGGATGTATCCTTTTGAAAGATACATGGGAATATTCAAACATTTTGTGAAGAACAGATATAGGCTTGATGCAAGTATTCTTCAATGGTAGGTAGCAGAGGAAGCTATAGAGTTTTGTTCCGACTATTTGAAGGAGGTTGATTCGGTTGGTGTTCCAAGTTCTAGACATGAGGGGTAATTGGATGGTCAGGGTGTTCGACAAGGTAAGCTGGTTAGCCCTAGCGTAGAGGATTTACGTGCTGCTACATTTTTACGTACTTCGGAACCACGATGATGTTGTTCCATACATTGAGCTTCATATGAATGAGATACGGGGGTGCATCCTTCATTTAATGAAACTCGTGTTCTCGAACAACACACTAGAACATTTACATCTTGGCTTTGCACTCACATTGGAAGGGGTAGATACCCTGAAACGGTTAAGTGGATAGCACGTAGACCTCTTGGAAAAGTTCTTTCATATGGTGGGCATGACATTAATGGTTTTACGTTTTCCACCAAAATAACAGATGATAAGGGTGTTTCCCAAAATAGTGGAGTTTCACTAGTTTCCAAGGCACTTCATGTTACTAGATTAGAGGACAAAAATCCAATTTATCCGAATACATGTTACTTTGGAACTGTAGTAAAAATATGGGAGCTCGATTATGTGACAATGTGAGTTCCCGTATTCAAGTGTAAATGGGTGGATGTCAATAGTGGTCAACGAACGGAAGACTTGAGATTCACTCTTGTTGACTGGAGCCGGTTGGCTTGGAAGGAAGACCCATTCATATTAGCGTGTCAATCACATCAAGTTTTCTATGTGAAGGACCATGTTGACCCCAAGTGGGAGACTTTTATCGATGGTAAAAGGGCATTTTTTTGTGAAAATGATTTTGAAGATTTCATCAGTTCTGGCCCAAATGCTTTTACAGGTCTTGATGAAGATGATATAATGCTTCAAGAAGTTGAGGCGAGTTTATGTATGCATTTGGGAAGGTCAGATTATGATGTGTTAATATGGGTTGATGCCCAAGGAAATATTTCCAAAAAATGAAGGAAAGTCAAGAAGAAGTTGGTCAAGAAAAAGAGGAAATCCAGGTCTTGATTGTTGGATCCGGGATTTAAAAGTTTTTATGGATGACCATATGATCCGATCCACTTTCGAGTTCGGAACATGTTCCGGTCAAGTGCTTATCATTCAATGTTTCATTATTTTTACCTTGAGTATAAAGGTACACATGGATAAATATTATGTGCTAAAAACAAAAATAAAATTGTGCACTACAATAACAAATCCAAGATAAAAATAACATCATTCACTCGAGAGTGAGAAAGTGTAATCAGCTCCTAATATAAAGTATCCAAACTATTAAAATAACCAAACTAATTAGTTTGCAAAGGAATCCTCACAATAAGTTACATAGATAAGCATCTTTTCAGTCCATGATTTTTTTACTCTTTGAACGCTCTCTCGTAGGCACGCTGCTTCTTCTCTAGCTTCTATATGTGCTCCCTTAGTTGACACACTTCATCGTACAACCATTTGAAGTAGTTCTTCATGCTCTTTTTAAATCCAGAGCCAAACTCTTCTGCATTACCATGTTTCATATAACAATTAATAAAAGAAAATAGTATAACCATAACTATATTTATGAAAGATTAGGCAGTTACCTTCTTCAACCCTTGCTCTCTTTTGAGGCTGGGCACCTTCAAGTGGTTTGTGATGCCACTTGTTCTCATGTAGTGTCCATTGTTTCTTCTGAAAATACTATTTGTCAAAGTAATTGCAGCCTTTTTCCTTGCCATGAAAGTCCAACCCTTCTACACTTCTCAATATCGAAGTAATCAACTTGTCATAGGGTAGATTCTTGATCATTCTCTCCGTTGTAGCTACATGAACCATGTGCTTGAAAATTGCATTCCCGGGATAAAGTATGGCTTCCTCAATCACATAGTAGATCATCATAAGAATTGCGTAGTTTGGCTCGGTGAGGTGACCAACTACAGGTACTATAGACCTAGCTATTATCTCGTACACAATACATTGTTCAGGCTCTAGTTCCTTACCATCAAAGGATTCCGGTCTACCTAGATTATGAGGATTGCATTTGAAGTACTTCACAATACGAGCAATTGGGTCGATACCGGGATAGTCATCTAACAACGGCCATTCCCCCCTATGACAGACATCATTTAGAGGGCCATTCTCCACTTGAGGATAGACATCTTCTAGGGGCATTTAGTTAATTGATTGATAATCCAATGGCTTAGTTCAATATTAAACCCATTCACCCTAGACCAATAACTACCTGAACCATCCGCCTCATGAAAATTTGCATAACATTGACAAATTTCATCAAAATATGTAGGTTCATTCCAACTAAGGAGCTTAAGGAAATGTTGATCTTCGAAATACTTAAGGGGATCCTCTAATCATATGGACTTGTACACTTTCATATCTATCACATAAAGATCTAAATATTTTGCACCCTCTCGTAAAGAATTAGACCTACTTTGAGCTTCAAGGGAAACAAACCTTCAATCATAGCCTGGTTGGTTTGGTCGGCTCCTTCTCGTCGATTTGGAACGTCGCTTGGTAGCAGTGGCATTTGCATTTGATGACGACATAGTGGATGGATGTGCTTCCCGCGTGCTAGTAGATTTGAATATAAAGGCTAGGATTGGTGTTCCTCGGTCTAAAATGAAGATTAGAGATTTGAGAATGAATCCCAATTTGGGGGTTTTTTTATATAAATAACTAAGTTCCGAGTCCGGAACTAAGTCTGACCATTATATCAAAGACACGTTTTAGAGTTCCTCTATCGGGAAACCATCTGTCATTTAGAATGTAAATCTCCACTTTTAAATAGGTTGCTTCCATATTGAACATCCGAGCTCGGAGTCATAGTTATGAGCTTGTAACCATTCATATGTGCTTTCACATGTATTAGCTGATCTTGTTCCGAGCTCGTAACTATTTTTTGGCCTTAATAAATCATTAGAACACTCATTTCAAGTGAAGTGTAGGTTGGTTTCAGATTGGCCACTAGAGCTCGGAACTCATGTTCAGCTATCGTAACTCGCATTTTTATGCTTTCACTTATAGGGCTGATTATATTCTGAACTCGTAACAAAATTTTACAAACTAATGTTATAAATACACTTTTTTTACAGAAGGGCAGGTTGGTTCCAGATTTTGCGTCTGAGCTCTGAACCTGAGTTCTAAGTGCATAATTCTAACGTTCGTTCTTTCATAAGTATGAGCCGAGCTAGTTCCGAGCTCTTAACCATTTTTTGCCTAAAAGAGTGGTAAAAACATTAATTTCAATCCAAGGGCAGGTTGCTTCCAGATTGTACACCTGAGCTCAGAACCTGAGTTCTGAGCTCTTAAAATTGAAATTTGTGCTCCATGAACCAGGAGTAGATCATATTCCGAGCTCGTAACGTGCAATATAGGATAGTTCCACTCTCATAAATCTATCTTGCTGTATGCTCAATTTACTGAAATCCTATCCTTAACCCTTCCTTTGTAAAAATTAGGTTGGAAGCCTCATCATGAAATTTTACCAACAAATAAGTTGTCATAAAACCTAACCATAAAATAAACATTACAATAAATTATAGAATTCAACAAAATTCAACCTAATGTTTACCGAACGTCAAAAATAGTTTACCAAATTAAATAAAAAAAAAGAGTCATCAATACTACAATCAAAATACGCATGGATTATCAGCCTGACGTTTCTTCTATCTCGGAGTCGGTCTTCTCTTCACCCGCATCTCCGTCCCCACCATTCTCAGCCTCGGTCTCATCGTCCTCAGAGTAGTTGGGACTGAAATTTGGCTTCTTCTCATCATCACTAAGCTCAATGTGGAGGCCAGTGGATTTGATGAACTTGTTGTGGTTTGAGGCAATTCATATACCTCTTGAAGGTACTCATCCATGAACTTCATTTTCATACAAAATACACACAATATATTGAATATAGTTAGAAATATATAGTTTAGAAAATTTTGACTTTAAATATTTACGAGACGAAGATGACTTAACCCTCCCCACTTCTCTAGCTCTCTTTGCTGCCCTAGCGTTTGACCCAGGTACTTTGCGATGTACATATTCACTTTCAGAGTTCAAACACAAATTCTTGTTTTCAAACCAAGCCTCATCATAGTACTCCAACCTCTTATCGACGGGGATAACCTTCCACTTCTTGATCAATGTTGTGATTAATTTGCCATATGGAAGATTTTTCTTCTTACCCCCTGCGACCTTCAACATGTACATCAAGATAGTGTAGCCCGGGTTGAGAGTGATATCCTCCATCATGTAATAAAAAATTATAAATTTCCCTATTGTAGGCTCGCATGAATGACCCCCCGATGGTAGAACAGTTTGGAATATCCACTCAGAGATTAACATGTTCTCAATGGATAACTCCCCGGCGTCAAAGCTCTTTCCTTGCCCTGCTCTCACTCCTGACCTATTGAAATACTTTTTAGCCATCTCAACAGGGCACAATGGGGTAAGATCTGTAACCCCGGGACATTGTTATTGATGGAAAATTTCAATTGGGCCACCCTCTACAATATGTTTGAACTTAGTTGTGTATGTATGCTTACAACCTAGGGCCTGATTAATTAAGAACTTTGTAACGGTGATTCTAACACCATTGAAAAGGTTTGGTCCATATTATTAGCTCCCTGTCCTAAATTAGTGTAAAACTGTAGAACTTCATCGTAATGGACAGGTTCATTCAGCAAGAGCAATTTATCAAAACCAGAATGCTTATGTTTTTCTATCAAATGCCCAAACCTAGTGGCACCACATCAGAATGATTTATAAACTTAGGATTGTTGGATTTCCTATGGTTAAATGCAACATACCTTTTTTCGGCAGCACCATTATAGAAACGAGTCGAACTACCGGGGAGCTCATGTGTTGGTTGATGACTACGGGTGGAAGCATTGCCATAACCCCCACCCAATTTAGCTCCACGATACCTAAGACCCATTGAATGGAGGTTACGAGGTCGTAAATTGGATGGTAGAAATTGGGTATTTAGGGAAAATTTAGTGAATTAGGGTTAAATGGAGAAAGGACTCACTGATTAGGATTTTTTATATATACTAAGACACAATTCTGAGCCTGGAGCCGTGTCAGTCTTGTCTTTCAAACAGAAGAAGTAGTTCCTCATTCGGAACTCTTTCGGCCGAACATGCTTCCGAGTTCATAACTGCATTACGGGACTTTAAAAAACACAGCATTAAAGGAAATTTTTAAATGGGTATTTAATACCCATTTTCAAAGGCGGGAGTTCCCTCCCATTTTCTCCATCAAAATCCTCCCGACACTTTTTTCCCAAAAACCAACCACAAAAATCTCATCCGTCTCAACTCTTTCACAAAATATTTCAAAAACCCATCCTTCTCCATCAACATATCACAATCTCTATAGTTTGAGCTTAGATTTTTGTTAGGGTTTTGACATGATGGAAATTGTGGTAAAACTACCTCACTTGAGCATCTAGTCACCACCTATTGTTGAAAAGGTAAATGTTTAATTCTTGGTGTTGTGCTCATATGCATTCTTTGATCAATAATTTTTTTCATAACATATATGTTTATTATGTCTTGCATTTATGATTTATTTGGAAAATTTTTTCTATTTATGTAATGGTCTTGCATTTTTGTTAGGGTTTTCATTTATTAAAACCACGTAAGTTGTTATGGAATTTTTAAGGATTATTTAGGTGTGTTTCGTAGGATATAATATGCTTTGGCGTGCTATTGTGTGCGATTTTATTAATTTCATTCTCCATTATAGAATAGTTATTAGATTTTGGTTTGGGTTAGTGTTAACCAAAGTTTCATACGTATTTTCATGTCACGGAAAAGGACACGAGATGAACCAATAGGTTCACTCAAAGGATATTCCGATACAATTAGAGATGAATATGTTGAAGAAGGTGGGTCGGAGGAGGTCGTCATAGCTAGAACACATTATAGAACTGTAGAATGGAGAATTGCGAGGAAAGAGTCAACTTTTTTATTATTCAACAAATTTGGTCAGTGTTTGTCCAATGAGCGTGCCAAGTGGTCGAGTTGGGTGGGGAAAGTGGGTCGGACACGGGTGAACATCAAGTACGATAATTGGCACGAGGTCCCTAAAGAATACAAAAATGTCCTTTGGACGGAATGCAAGGTAAATAGTATAATTTGTTTCTTTTATTAAGCTTTTTCCATTTTCCATTCGTCTACTGTTTAAATGAATTGAGGATGGTGTATTTGATCATGATTGTATATGATTATTGTAGAGACCCTTTGAGATCTATTGTCTGGATTTGGATGATTTGAAGAAGAAACCTATGGCTATGATGTCAAAAAGTTGGAGAGAACACAAGTACTCCTTGTCTAGAGAGATTACATATTCTCTTGTGAAAAAGGTGCTTGTCTATGATTGACTTATACACATATTCAACCGGATAGTTGGGAAATTCATAAGAGAAGAACATTGGAAAATCTTGAATATGTAAGTAATTTTTTTAAAATGTGCATCTACATATTACATTAATTTTAGTTTTAACAATGACTATCATATCCCAAACTAGGGTACGAGGGAAAAAAAAGAATTAATGCTATGAAAAACAAAACACAACATCAGAAGAGCCGGGGTGGATTGGATTAGTGGCCTTGAATTAGTCAAAGAAAATTTTGAAATGGATGTGAAGATTGCGATTGATGGGGGGATGAGCGAGGAAGAAGTGAGGGAATCTTTCAAACCGATAGATGTGGAAGAGATCGATAGGTGTGATCTCTTCTTGAAGAGCCAACAAAACAAAAAGGGTGGATACGATAAACCTCCCATTATTGAATTCGTTCAACGAGTGGTAAGACTTCATATTAATTCTAATTAGGATATGGATAATTTTTCCCTTCGTTTACTACTAATGACACTATATTACATATCTAGATAAAGCTAAAGCAAGACCAATTGGAGGGTCGATTCATTCCTTCAGCCAAGCATGATATCCTTCGTGAGGCTACGGGTAAACCCAACCATCTGGGTCATGCAAGAGGGATGGGATCATTTATGTCACAATGAGAGGCATTTGGAATCATTCGATCATACCACTGGGCCAAACCATCGAGACTCCACGTCTTGCAGCAGGAAGCACTATATAGAGACAAGCGGATAGAGTAGTAAGATATGTTGATTCGGAAATTGGTCGAGCACACAGGGGTCCCCATACCTGAGAATTCAGATGATTTGACACCCGACTGGATGCCACCATCTATAGGATTGTGACATTCGCCGTGAGAAGTTGAGATGAAGAACCAACCGATTCTTGACTTGGAAACCCACGAGGAAAATGACATTGTCAAAGCCATTGAGTCACCTAAAAAATGGTTAGTTGAATGAAATGATTTCATTTTTAAAGAATTTGGATACATATTTATTTTACTTTATTTTTATTCTCCCTCACAATCTAAGCATCAAATGTGTGAGAGATATATATTGATCGAGGTGATAAAGGTGGCCCACTTCATGTTGCTGACGTAATTCTGCATGAATTGATGCGACATCATCATGCCGTCCCAATTGGTAATGGGATTTGTTGAGTTTCAATGGAGAACCTGGAGGTCCCAAAAGCTCATTTACCATATCTGGAAGGCTAGTACAAAAGAGTGGGATCCGCTCGGGGAATGTTTCTTCTATGGCCTCATCACCTTATCTATGCAGACCCAATCAAAGATCATCATTTGAAGGAGACAAAAAAGGCCAAATCTAACCCCATCGTTGAGGCACCGAAGATTGGAAAACTCCGTATCAGTCTGGTACAAGTAATTAAGGAGTCATCGCATTTTGTGAGGGTCTTGTATGATTTCATGGTCAAACACAAGCAGAACTCCACTTACCTATTCTCGGGATATGAGTGCATGTTGGTCAAAAGAGAGAAATCATCGCATCATGGACTGACTTTGAAGACCTATGGAGGTGTGACCAAGTGAGCCAGACGATAATGTCCTTGTGCTTACTATAAGTTACATGTAATTCCATACATGCATTTTTTTTAACACTAATGTTTTCTCCTCACTTCTTCGTGAATGACAAACAATTTTATTTCAAAGGTACATGTATTTTTTTCCAACCAAAATGACAAGCGTTGGATAGGGTATTTGTTCCCGGTGTTTACTAAAGAAATTGGGTGTACTGTCCAGGAGAGAGTTGACTACATTCGAAAAAATATTGAAAGGAATGACAAAAGAATATTTCTCTCACCGTATATTGAAAGGTGGTTCTTACACACTTTCTTCATTTAAGCTAATCAATTAATACAATATGTTAATATTGTTCTCATATGTTGTAGAGGCCATTGGAGATTAGAATTTATTGTCACCGACAAGAAGCGCTTTTACTAGATGGATCCTCTACACAACCAACCATCAGAATCGTTAGTTAAGATATTGATTGAGTCTTTCGAAGGTTTGGGGGAGCATGGTAGTAAGGATTTGGAAGTAATACAAATCACGGTGAGATTCTCTTTTCATATCAAGAAACTATATTACCACATCACTTAATGTAAACACATGTTAATATAACTTTTATTACATAGTACAAGAAACAATCAAATACATGGGAATGCAGCTATTACATAATACTTTATGCAGCGGAGTGTGTCCTACATGTGCGTGAGGATTACTTGGAAATCGAAGAAACGAGTACTAAGATTATTCTTACGAGAACATTTTAAATCAACATAAAATGTCATGCCCATTCTTATATTGTTATTACTTTTGTTTCACAGATTTTTCCAAAGGTTCACAAGCCGTATAAATAAGATGATATCAACAGTGCAAGAAATTGCTTGCCTAGGTGTCTTGTGTACTCCCGCTCGCATTCTATTGGGCATCCCCAATGGGGAATTATGAGATATTTGATGACATAATTGTGTGGAATAGAATTTTGGTGACTTTATTCCTATATATAGATTCTTGCTTTCTTAGCCTAGCCTATAAATTTTTATATCTAGTGTTATCTTGTCTTGTATTTTGTATAGTTTGGACTAGTGTTACGAGGCTTTCAAGAAGCCGGTATATAATGAATCAAATGAATTTTACCATATTAGCCAGCTGAGTAATGACTTAGGAATAGTTTCTTTCCTTATTGTCAAATTTTAGAAAGTCCCAAAACTAAGTTCCTCACTCAAAACTAAATACATCCAAATTAGCTCCGGACTCATAACTGATATTACAAAAAAAATATTTGATCGCAGAAAATACTGGTAAATGTCCAGAATTGATCTCCGATGGAGGAACATGCTATAAAGCAAAGATATAGTTCCGAGATCAAAACATCATTTCTACTGACCGTGTCTGACCACAGGTTCCACACTCGGAACTCATGAACAGGTTCCTCACTCGGAACATTACAGGTAGTCTGACACTCGTATTACAAGTTCTGCACTCGAGACTACTAACAGTTTCTCAGTGGGAACTGTGTCTGAAGTTCGACCGCCGGGAAGCTAGTTCCAAGTTTAGAACTGATTAAAGGTGGTTTCTAGGTGTAATCAAAGTTATATGATAACCTCCTTTGATTGCACCCATTTAAAGGCGGTTCAAGGAACTGCCTTTGATCCCATATAATCAAAGGCACAACCAGAGAAGTCACCCCCAAAGTGACTTTTCTGGTCAAAAGGAACTGCCTTTAATAGGCTTGGTTTTTACTAGTGTGTTTGGTTAAAAACTAATCTTAAGCACCCTATATCTAATATCCAAATTCTTCCAATAAGGGAGTTTGAAAAAAAATGAACATTTCTTCCAACTTCCATGTACTTGATACTTTTGCTTCCCTCCCCAAAGACATTTTGAAAATCTTGAACTTTTTCAAAACTTGATGACCCGATAGTGGTATTGAGGGTGGACGTAACCACTTCTTCGCAAAAACGCCAGAGGTGCCCCTCTGGAAGAAACCTTATGTGCCTGTGGTAAACAGTTTTACAACCGTGCTTAAGTTGGCAAAATTATGTTTCGCTTTCATAGATGGGACACGCGTAATGTCCCTTCACTGAATAGCTCAATAGATTTCCATAAGCTGGAAAATCATTTACAGTGCAGAACAACAAGCCCTTCAACGTGAACCACTATTGCGCATTACCATCGTAAGTCCAAACCCCATAATTGAACAACGTTACCAAATTATCAATAAGGGGACTAAGATAAACATAAATATCATTACAAGGTTGCCTCGGGCCTGAAATCATCATTGATAAAAAAAAGCATACTTCCATTCCATGGTCAACCAGGACATAAGATTGTATATTGCCAGCATTACAGGCCGTGAACTATGTTCACTGCTCATATTACCATACAGGTTCTTTCCATTAGTCGATAGACCAAACCTCAAATGTCGAGGCTCATTGCCAAAATCAAGATAGAGGGTATCAAGCTTCTTCTACTGCTCACCGTCCGACATATGACTAATCACACCTTCCCCATGCTTAACTCTATTCTCATGCCATTGCATTAACTTAGCATCATCTTTGCAAGCGGGAGTACACAAAATATATTATAAATAGGAAGATACCACAAATATTTAGTAGGGTTCCTCCATTTTATTTTTAGTAGGGTTCTTCAAGCGTGGAATAATAGGAAGATACCACAAAAATTTAGTAGGGTTCCTCTTCTTCGAGGTGAAACCAACTTCCGCACCCACAACTATTTCACCACGCTTCAACTTGTATCGAAACTCACCACATACCCAAAAATTTTCTCTAACCGTGTCCTCTTTCCCCCTATACAATATGTAATCATTGGGACACACATGTAATTTTTTCCAATTCCAATCCCATTGGACAAAGAATCTTTTTTGCGTCATACGCTCTATCGAGCATAAGATTACCATCGAGAAGCAATTCCCTTAGTAGTTCAAGTGTCTCAGTCATCCCTTTGTTGGTCCAACTATATTTCGCCTTCAAATTCATTATCCTCAAGGCTGCACTTAAAACAGGGTGTTTGGACCTGACATATAGTGCGGTCTTCTTATCATTGATCAGCGCTTCAAAGGACTTGGGTTTTCCATGAAATTCTCTAGCAACATTGCTGACCATTTAATTATGTCCATCATCTCCACTAAAATTTACTTTTTCATTAGTTTTAATATCATCTAAAATATTCGTGAGACCCTCCATGTGCCATATTCAATGAGTATAGCTAGTTTGAAAACCATACATTATAAGATGTTCACACAATTTCTTTCTCCCAATATATGCATCATTCTTACAATCCTTGCATGGGCATCGTGCCCGCGCCTCGCTGTTCTTTGAGGCATGTTCAAAAGCTAAAACTACAAACAATTCAACCAAGGGAATGTAATCGGACGAGTTTCTACAATCGCCACCTATGAGTTCTAATCTATCCATGGCGCTAGGTGCATACGTACCTACATTTGAGTGTGGTTCAAAACATATATATCACACAACATATCCCTAATTAATATCATTTCCATTCACAATACAACTTTAAGACAAATAACCCTAATTCAACCCATTCCTAATATAATTTATTTGAAAGAATTAAAATGAATGAATCAGTTGAACATGCCTTCATAAATAATCACACCAGAACTCACAAAGATTTGGTTATGCCTCTTTCCAATATCTTCTCATTTTTTTATTGTGAATGGCCCCCGATAAAGTTTTAATGCAATCCCTAATTGTTACGTTCCAATTTCGGAACTAATCTAGTGCTAGACAACAATGATCCTATTCAAGATCCTAACTCGGAAGCAAGATCCGAATAACGTTCCTCATTTGGAACTTGGATCGGATACAGTTACGACCTTGTAAATTGTTTCTTGCTTTCAAAAATCTAGACCACAGCAGTTCCTCTATCGAAACATGATTTGTATTCCAGTTCTGAGTTCGGAACAAATGCATTAGAAGTCACTTTGGCACAACCGCCTTTGAATCTCTACATTGGAAGGCGGTTCTTCAATAATCGCCTTTGATATCTACATTGGAAGGCGGTTACTGAAGAACCACCTTCCAATGTTCAATAACCGCCTTTGATTTGGAAATGCAGCCTCACCAGAGAGAAAACGCCGTCAATTTACTGGTGTACGAGGGCAACATGCAACTCCGGCCTAACACACATACCTCACCGGGATCTTCCATTCCCCACTAAGGTGCTGCTAAAGTCCATAATCCCCTCTAGCCTCTAATTAGCAACGAACAACCTACCTCGGCGGAGCCCGTCATCCCCCACCACGCCGCTGTCGGAGTCCAGATTCTCTCATCATGATTGAAAACACCAATGGAGTCCACCATCGCCAACTTTGCAGGGTTTTTGGTCAAATTTTTGTTGGGATTATTTTTCCCAGACTGATTCAAATTGTACTGATGTTTGTGACAATGGTGTGGCATGGAGATGGTGGTTGTGGGCAAGGTAACTGGAATCCTGCAGAAGCTGTAGTGTGACGGGCCCACCCAGTCGGTCCACGTCATCGACTTTTGCAAGGCGGTGGTGTTGGGCGAGATCTACTCAGCGGCAATCAGCGGGATGAGTACCCTCACTGGCACTAGAGTGAACCTGATACTGGTCTGAATGTAGAAGAGCTACTTCCCAGTCAGCTTCAGCACCTGGTTTTGCTTCAGGTTTCTGCTCGCTTGCTTCATTTTCATTGCTCTGTGGGCCCTGCTCTATTTGATGTATTGTAAGGGAAACTTCGAGAAAGCGCTCTCTGCTTACATGGACAAATCTCACTTGAAGAATGTGCTTGATTATCTCTATAATATAGTACCTTTTATGTAGTTGCAATGTGTGTTTGGTGGTGAGTTTTGTGTTGTTTGAAGGTCGCTGTGTTTTCGGTGGGTACCATGTAGTTGATTTCATGGTGAAATGAATACACTGTAAGTTAATTTATGGGTGATTTTGGTTGGGTTAATATTGTTTAACTTGTTTTTTTGCAGGTTTTGATAGTTTTGTGGACAACAGATGATACTCCTGGATGGGGAGTTATGTTCAATGGCTATGTTGGTTACGGAACCTTGGCAAAATTCTATATTTATGGCTACAGTGACCAGTCCTGGATGCAAGTGTGTAGGACGCATTGTTCGAATGCATCCTCTTGATTTTCTATTTTTTTTGTTCTGAATTCTTGAGGACACATTTGCCAAATGCGTCCTCGATGCATTATTCTTTTTTTTTGTTAGGGAAAGAAGAGAACGCATTACCGGAATGCGTCCTCAGTATTTTTTATACAACTTTGCATGAGGACGCATTCTTGCAATGTGTCCTCCCTGGGTCAAATTTTTTTGCAGAGATTCCCTGCATGTACAGAACCGGCTTTGAAGTTTTGCAGTACCCGTGACCTTGAGGACACATTCTTGCAATGCGTTCTCGGTTTCTATATAAGCAAACCCATCCGTTTCTTCATTCTGCCATCCAAACAAATTGATTACCATTTCTTCATATGCAATCCAAACCCATTTCTTCATCTTGCTCCCTCATCGGCCGGTTGTTTCCCGTCCCTGTATCTTCATCTTGCTCCATCATTAGCCAAGTTTCGTCGGCGGTATTCGTTTCCAAAGTTGTCGGGTAATTTTTCTTGCTTCCCTATTGTTGTTTTGGTTGTATGTTTTTTTATTTATCGTGAAATGTTTCTGAACCTCGCAGCCTGAGCATTCTCGAACGCCGTTGACCGTCGTTGACCACCGTTGACTGCCATTGACCGTCGTTGACCCCTCTGCCAATTCTTGTAATCTTCTAAAGGTATTTAAAGAATTCATTATCATACGAATGTGTTGATTGATTATGTGCGATTTGGTCTCTAATAATTTTTCGATCGAATTAGGCGTAAAATTATTATTTTTGAAGTACTTCTAAAGTTCTTGTTGATGAAAATGTTTTTAAAGATTTTATGTTGTTTGAGTGATTATGTATCTTGATTCTATGAAATTTTTGAAAGAGAGGATGCATGAATATATGTGAATTGATTATGTATGATTTGTTTACTATTGTTTGCATTAAAGTTGTAGTAATAGTTTAATTAGTGTGGTACTATTGTTTGGAAAATGATAAAAGCATAATAGTGTACTATCGTTATGAATGTCGAATTAAATTTTATTTATTTGTATAATGCAGTAGTTCGATGTTTTTTTATTGTGTACCTGTATAGAGGGGGTCAAATTAAGTTTGATTTGACCGTGGGTGTGTATTATGACCCTCCCATACCGGAGTGAAACGTGACTCTCGAAAGGAGGTTAAGCCACTCCGAGCTAGTTCATTTAATTTTTACAAGGCTTGGTATTGCAAGTGGGGGGTTCCAGTTGAAATCATATTACCGTTGTCCTGAGCTGATTGGTTTGGCCATATACTACCGGTGTTACAATGTGGAAGATGACGAGTCTACCGCGACATTCTTCAACATTGTTGATCGAATGTCCTTGTCCTCAGCAGAGTTGTACATCGTTTTTGAGAATCTATCAAGCACCACTGACCATGCTGGTGATCTTAGTTTGGGCACTTTCATGTCGTTGTTGAGGAACATGCAGAACTCTACACCTCTGTCAACCTTACCATCCCCTGTTGATTGCCAAGGTTTTGTGGTTGGTGAGTCCAGCCAACCCAGTGCGTATGTTCACATCGATTGCGCTCACCCATCCATAAGTGGTGGTATATATGGTGGCCATAATGGGGACCTGAATGAGTTCGATGATGATTATATGGGTGAAATTGGCGAGTATGTTGTCGGCCATGTTGGGAGCAATGAGGATGGTGAGGAAGGAGAACTTGGTCAAGGCAGTGAAGATGATCGTTCCTTATCAACTGATTTGAATCTAGGGGACGAGGATGAAGAAGTGGTGTGCACGAACATTGTAGCCCCGTTGTTTCATAATTTGGTGAATCCTAATACGGAGGGCTACTTTAGGGATTATGGGGGCCCTGATGAGGATGGCTATGACCCAACAAATTTTGGTGATGAATTTACTCGTTATGTTCAAGCGACTGGCGAAGTGGAATTGGGTATGCAATTCCGGACAATGCCAGAATTGGTAGAAGCTATTTCGAGGTGGAGTTCCATGATGAATAGGGAACACAGAGTCGTGGAGAGTCGGTCACGCACATGGTATGCGAAATGCAAGGATTTCGTCGAAGGAACCAGAAATTGTCAATGGGTTGCTAGAGCCAGCAAAAAGGCTTCGCATGGCATGTGGGAGATCACCAAATGGGCAAGTAGTCATGCTTGTGTTGGGGCTGGTCGATTGACGGGTAACACTAACCTGACATCGTTGATGATCGCCCGTGCAATTCGCCACCACATTGACGTTAACCCTTCTTAAACGGTGAAAGATGTACAAGTGCATGTGAAGATGGATTTTAATGTGACCCTTTCCTATAAGAAGGCGTGGTATGCTCGACAGAAGGCTATTGATTTGGTGTTCGGAACATGGGAGGAATCCTTTGAACAGTTGCTGACATATATGGATGAGCTAGTTAGGGCAAATCCGAGCACCGTTGTTGAGTGGGCAGATGTACCCGATAGAATACATGGGCGCAGGTGTCGAAAATTCAAGTTCATTTTCTGCGCATTTGGTCAGGCTATCGATGCATTTTGCCACTGCAGGCCGGTGATTAGCGTGGATGGCACTCATTTAAGAGATGCCTACAAGGCCACAATGCTAGTTACTGTGATGCATGACTCGAACGACTACATACTCCCCATTGCTTATGCCATTGTTGACGGTGAAACAAATGAGAGTTGGGACTGGTTCATGCAGAGACTGTGTATCCACATGGTAGGTGGTGATAATATTCCAATCTGTATTATATCTGATCGCCATGATGGAATATGAAATGCAATGAGACAGACGGGCAAATGGAGGGAGCTAGCTGGATACCACCGATTTTGCTTGCATCATTTTCAATCAAGCTTC
Source organism: Rubia yunnanensis (assembly GCA_037428765.1). Classification (NCBI taxonomy): domain Eukaryota; kingdom Viridiplantae; phylum Streptophyta; class Magnoliopsida; order Gentianales; family Rubiaceae; genus Rubia; species Rubia yunnanensis. The sequence continues at coordinate 39,498,466 of CM075061.1, read as the reverse complement.
CTTAGTGCTGACAGTGGGAAGTTCAAGAATACGCTTCTGAAGACTCTAGTTTAGAAGCTTGGTGGTTCCAGACGAGAGAGCAGATGGAGGGAGTACAAGGAGAAGTTGGAGAGCATCGAACCCTCTGCTTGGGAGTGGTTGGTAAAACATGATACCAGTAAGTGGTGCCTTGCATTTGATGAGGGTGATCGATGTTGGGGAATTCTAACAACCAATTTGTCAGAGAGCTTCAACAACTATTTAAGGTGCACATGACATCTCCCGATAACTGTGTGTGTTAAAGCGACCTTTGAGCGAACAGTTGAAATGTTTGCTAAAAGGGTAATGAATGCCACAAATTGGAGGTACTTTCTAGATTCATTACAGTTCTTTGTGGATTCATGTCCTAGTTTCTTGACTCTAAAATGATGTTCAAATGTTTAGGTCTGCGTTCCCTTCTAGGATTTCGAAAAAAATTCATAAGCAAGACACGTTGGCACATGGACATATTATCACTATTTTTGGAATTGTGTCACAGACTTATAGGGTTGTGACAAGGACCATTGATGGTAGCATTGGTGAGAGCCAGTACACGGTCAAATACCGGAGAAAATTGTGTACTTGTTGTGAATGGCAAATTTTTCGATTCCATGTTCACATGCATTGGCCGTCTATAGGCATAGGCGTGACGATCCAGCTACTCTATGTGACAAGGTATATCACACGAACACCTATGTGCAGCAATATAGTCAGGGTTTCATACCTCTACGAGATCCATCACTATGGCAATGTGCTAGTTGGAGGCTGATTCCCGATATTGAAAAGTTCTGTAACAGGAGGCGTGGACAGTATGCAGAGAGAAGGAGAAAGAATCAAATAGATGAGAGGGTGCTGGGTGATTCCGGAGGCCGCCGTAGGCGAGGGCGTGATTAGAGTTGTGTATGTAATGTGCAAAATTTTTGTTACTTTGTATTTGGTATTTGTGTATTAAGCTATTTTGAATATTTACGACTATGTGTATTTGTCTAAATTGAAGCTACTGTACGATTTGGTTTGAATATCAGTGCACTTGTAATTTTGTTACTTATTTGGAAAGCTTGATTGTGCTTTTTTGCCAGGTGATTCTGATTATCAGCAGGGATACACCAGTATCATCCGGGTCCCATTGATGATGAATTACTATACCTGCACCAGGAGCACCATGCACATGCTCTGTACAATGGTCAGTTAGAGGATGAGGCACTGCAGGTCAGGCGGTGAGATGGGGCTTGTTGGACTGGTCGAATCCCTGATCCAGTCATGCGCTACGTTCGTGAAGCTGGATTCCAAGAACTTTTGGATTCCGCACCGATGCACATTGATCATTCCCTAGTCACTGCCTTAGTGGAGCGTTGGAGACCTGAGACTCACACGTTTCACCTGCCAATTGGGGAGACTATGATAACTTTACAGGATGTGGGCATGCTATGGGGTCTACCGATTGATGGCATGCTAATTACTGGAGTGAACACTAGCCGACGCATAGAGAACTGGCACAGAATATGCGGAGACTACCTAGGGGCTACACCGAATGCGAGTGTTATCAGAGCAGGTCGCATAAGGGCCAGCTGGTTGCGAGACTTCTTACACAGTCCATTCCCTGTTAATGCTATTGAGGTAGATTGTCAACAATGGGCTAAGGTTTACATTCTACTGCTGGTTGGTGGAATGCTATTGTCAGACACATCTGGACACCTTATCCCTTTCCTTTATTTGTCTGTACTGATGGATCTTGGTGCAGCACATCAATAGTTGGGTTAGTGCCATTTTGGCACAGTTGTACAGGTGCTTATGTGACACTGCCATCCCAAAAGTGAAATCCATATCTGGTCCACTAGTCTTGCTACAGGTAACATGGTTGGTTATTCTTGTCAGTTCTACATACTGTCGGTAGTAACCTCTTATATTATGTTAAATTTTATTTAATTTTTATGTCATTTGTGGGCATGGGAGCGAATCCTCCATCCGTCCGGCCGGACGACTACCAGTGATCGTCAGAATGAGTGCTATTGGATCCAGGTACGTATCGAATTAGACGGGAGTCAAATTTTAAACTGCAAGGCAGTGACTAGGAATGACTAAAAATATTCACTCTATTCCTAATAGGTGGAGAGCGCGGCTCGATTTATCCCAATCACCTATTTTTTTTTTTAATGAAAACCATCCAAAGATGGAGGAGAGTTATATTAGGCTTCCCATACCTGTAATGAAAAATAAAGAAGCCGAAGCTTAGTTTGTTTACAAAATGAGAGCATATTGCTCTTGAAGCAACACCATGTTGCCTCCAAAATAGTTGAGAATAAACCATAAGTAAAACTAGAGGATTACAAAATACTAATGGCTTGGTAAATGACGCTCGAACTTGTTAGTGAATCCGAAGAGACACAATTCAGTCAGAGACGACCTAAACCGAAACCAGAAGCCTATCCTCTAAATCTTCTTGGAAGCTTTACCGAAGCTATACAATAGCTACTTTAAATCTTTGATGGTATGCTGTCCGTACTCTTCCTGAGTGAAGAAACTTTAGCCATACTCTGAGTGAAGTCCTGCCATTTGCTAGTAATGTTCATGATGAATTCTTGCCTTATGCCATTCTTCCTATGGTCATACGCTGGATATCCTCCTCGTAATTTAATCTGCAATGAAACAAACAGGAAGGAAGCAGTATCTGGCCCTGTGTACAACATGTGCTCAATATAACATATTATGTATAGATTATGTTCCACTTGCTGTTCCTATTCTGACCCCATGAACACCATTTTTATCTAGCCAAATCAGTCCTTTAAGAAAAGGTGGAGTGTTGCTTGCATCTAGATCACAGGTTAAAAGATTCTCTCTAGCATATTTTGCCAAAAAATCAGCCACTGTGTTTGCTTCCCTAGAGACATATTGGATTTGGTTTTCTGTGTGCATCTCATGCAGATGATAGTGAAGAGAGAAAAGTCTCCATGAGGCAGAGTAAGGATCATGTATAGCTCTTATTGCTTGCTGACAATCTGACTCTAATACACTTCCTCTAATTTCCTTTTCTAAGCAGATTTGATATGCAAATAAAATTCCTTCCAGTTCTGCATGAAGAGGGGATTCTGATTTAAAGATTTTAACTCTCATTAGTTTCACATCTCCCCTCCAGTCTCTAATTATTACAGCACAAGAAGAGTCACCCCCCTTTATCCATGAAGCATCAATGTTCAACTTAAGACCATTTTTTGGTTTTTCCCATTTAACTGCTGAGATTGAGATTCCTTTATTACTTTTTAGAGTTATGCTAGGAATGATTCCTGCCTGGATTAGCTTCTTGTGTTTATCAGGGTTCCCTTTGAAGGGATGAGCAGTAAAAATTATGAGCAGCAGGTCCTTTATGTTCTGAAAACATGCTTCTACTGAAAAAGCCTGGTTTTCAAAAAGTAGTTTATTTCTGTGTGTCCAAAGAGACCATGTTGTTGTAATAAGAGCAGCTATGTATACATTATGCAGACTGTTAGTCCCTATCTGAATGGAGAGGTAATGATCAACCAAATGACAGAAGCTCCTAAATGCAGGTGGATGTAAATTCAGAATGCAATTAACTTTTTTCCACACTGCAGTTGTCTGGGGACATGAGTTAAAAAAATGGTTGATTGAATCCGAGTGGTTAAAGCAAAAGGGGCATTTAGAAGCTAGTGAGAAGCCAAGCTTACATAGAACATTATCGAAAGGCAATATTCCATTCAAAGCTCTCCACATTAAAATAGACATTTTAACTGGAATGAAATTTGACCATACCTTGTGTAAACTTCTGATGCTTGTACCCCTCTGCCTCAGTATCTTGTAAGCTGAGCTGACTGAAAAGTTCCCATCCTTAGAAGGCTCCCAGATCAGTCTATCCTCATGAGAATTCTTGATTGCTACCTCCTGCAGTATTAAGGCTATATTGGTAGCCAAATGTGGCTCCAGAGAAATCATATTAGAGTCTTTGTTCTGGATGAAGGTGCTTAAGGTGATATCAGGGAAGGGAAGTTCCACATCCACAGGCCATTTATAAAATAAAGCACCTTCACCAGACCAATTTGCATTCCAAAAGGAGCAACCCCCTTTTCCATGAATTACTCTTGTCAGACTGTTTGTTTTTTCAGTAATGGAACAAATTCTTTTCCATACCTGAGATGTCTTGTAGGAGTCAGGAATGGACCACAGATGGTGAGACCATTGAGTGGTGTTCATTTGGAGCTTCCACCATAACTTGCAGGAGAATGAATCAACTGTTGCTTGGAGGTCTCTAAAACCTATCCCATTCTCTTGTATAGGCAAACTCATTTTACTCCAAGCTCTCCATTTTTTCCTAGAATCTGAACTTTCAGTTGCACCCCAGAACAGACCTGATGCCATCCTTTCCATCTTCCTCAAAATTACCTTTGGAGGTTTTAGTACAGCAAACAAGTGGGTTGGGATTGAAAGAAAGCAGTGGTTTATTAAAATGATCTTCCCTCCAGTGCTAAGCCACCTATTTTTCCAGTTTTTGATGCTTTTTTCTAGTCTCTCCAGTATAGGATAGTAATATCTCTGAGTGTTCCTTCCTGTGAATATGGGAATACCTAGGTATTTAAAAGGAAACTCTCCCATTGTCATTCCTAAAGATCTTCTTATGATCTGAATTCTATCAGCTGGGGTGGCATGATCAACATAGAAGTTGGATTTAGAGAAATTAACTTTCTGACCTGTTGTTTGCTCATATGCATTTAGAAATCTTTTAAATCTGTTAAGATTTTTCTTTTTTCCACTGAGAAATACAGCTGTATCATCTGCATACATTAGGTGAGTTATCTGTGGACATCTGTTAGGTAAATCAAAATTTTCCAGAAAGCCAATTTTGAACAGTTTTTTAATTCCTCTGGAAAAGGCCTCGGATAATATGTTATACAAAAATGGAGAGAGGGGATCTCCCTGTTTTATTCCTCTATTAGATGCAAAGTATCCTGAGGCTACACCATTAATAATCACTGAAAAATGGGCTGAGGCTATATTCTGCAGTATCCGGTTCACAAAAACTCCATGGAAACCAAATTTAAGGAGAATTGAATTAAGAAAAGACCAAGATACCCTATCAAAAGCTTTCTGCATATCTAATTTGATGATTAGGTTCTGATTCCTTGATTTCCTTTTTAACATTCTGGTCATTTCTTGCATCAATATTATATTATCTGTGATATCCCTCCCTTTCATGAAAGCACTTTGCTCAATAGATATTAGTTGAGACATGAAAGGCTTAATCCTTTCCATCATCATCTTGGAAAAAACCTTATTCACAAAATTTGAAAGGCTTATAGGTCTGAAATCTGAGAATGTGACAGGAACTGTTCTTTTAGGGATTAAAGCTAGCCATGTACTAGAAATAGCATTAGGAATTTTACCATGCATGAGAAAATCATTTGCAGCCTCAAGTAAATCTGTTTGAACATAGTCCCAAAAAGTTGTATAGAAAAAACCAGGGTATCCATCAGGGCCAGGTGAGCTGTGTTTATTAAGATCAAAGACTGCAAACTTTAGCTCATGGATTAGAAAGGGAGATAACAGTTTATCATTATCTTGTTCATTTATTATTCCAGGTATTTCAGCAAGAAAATGATTCATATAAGTTCCTTGTTTCTGTGGTACTTCTTCATTAAATAGAGCTCTATAAAATCCCACTGCTTCCTCTTTTATCTTTGTTGGATCAGTTATCCAAATTCCATTTTCATCTCTAATTTTACTGATTCTGACTTTTGTTCTTCTTTCCCTAATTGAGTGATGAAAATAACTAGTGTTGGCATCACCATATTTAAACCAATTCAGTCTAGCCTTTTGCCTAAGGTAGATTACTTTCTCCTTTTGAGCCCTCATCAGCAACTGTTTTGTGTTATTCAGGTCTGTCAGAATGGATTCAGTTGGTGTTTGTTGAAAAGAAATTTCCAAATCATTAACCTTATTCTCATATTGCATCAGATTCTGATCAACATTGCCAAAGTGTGTAATATTCCACTGCTTTATTTCCTTTTTAAGCCTTTTTAATTTGTAAACCATCCTAAACATTCCTCTGTAAGGGGTGTCCAGGTTCCAATTCGATTTCACTAAATTAATAAAATCCTGTCTACTTATCCACATCTCCTGAAATCTAAATGGTCTAGGGGCTTGTTCCTCAGATGATTGTATAGATAATAAAAGAGGAGCATGATCTGATGAAAGTCTATTTAAAACCTGTATAGAGCTGTTAGGAAAGATATCGAACCAGTCTAATGAGCAAAGTCCCCTATCTAACCTTTGGAATATTAACTCTTTACCTCTTTCCTTAAACCTGTTATTGCACCATGTAAAGGAGTTACCTACAGTGGGAATATCATGCAAATCCAGATCTCTTAGAAGATTATTAAATTGTTTCATGCTTTTTTTAGGGGTTGACTTCCTCCCTCTATACTCTGATACTGAGGCAACTGTGTTAAAATCACCAATGAAAATAGAATGAGAAATATTGGTTGCTTTTAGGTCCTGCCATAAGGATTCCCTGAGAGATCTATGTACACTTGCATAAATAAATACACAATTCCAGCTCAAAGAAGATGATGAATCAATTATATTAACTTGTACATACTGATCTGTCTCACTTAAAACTGAGATACTATAAGACTGGTTCCAAAATAACCAGATTTTAGATCTCTGAGCAGGGTAAGCATTCTGATATCCTAGGTCATATTTAAACTTTATGATCTTATGATTTTCTTGCCATGGTTCAATTAGGCACATTATGTCTAACTTATGTTTTTGTTTCAAAAACTTAAGTCTCTCTACTGAAGTACCAACTCCCCTTACATTCCAAACTAACACATTCCCAATTATGGTGTGTGTTATCATTTAAAAATTTTGGGGTTGGCTTTTTGTGTGGATCTGAGATTTCTACTGGTCTTAGCAGAGTTTTTACCTTTTTCTCCTGATTTACTATTGTTATTAGTGATCACAGATGTAAGATTCTGCTCTGAGGGTTTTACCTGGACCTGTGTCTGCTCACTTTCATTCTCCAAACTTACCATTTCAGGGCAGTCTGATGTTTTCTCATTCAGTTCATCCTCTGTCCTGGAGCTCTCCTTTGCTGAATGTTTATGAACTTGCTCTTCTACCTCCATATGTACTTGTTCTTTAAGTAACACAGAGGAAACATTTTGGTTAGTATTAATATCAAGTGGTAGAGTAACTTCCTGTGACTCAACTGTTTCATGGAAGATCTCTACAATCTCCCCTTCGTTCTCTACCTGTTCATCCTCACATTCTTCCAATGATTGAAAAGCATTAGAAATTGAAACTGTGCTAATATTTGTTTCCTTACCCTTTGTGGGGGAGTGGGTAGGGGAATGGGTCTTTTTTCTCCAAATGGAAGTGGTTATTGGCTTGGATATGTCATCTAGTGAGTAAAATGGAGCATTACGTTTTCCATGGCTTACCTTAAAGAAATTTATATTGCTATCAGTTATGATTCCTGAGTTTATTGTTTGATTTTGCACATCCTTTTCCTTTTGGGAAACTGTTAGAGCTGATGTCCCTCCCAAGTTAGCTTCCTCTGTTGGGTGAGGGCCAGTTCTCTGCTTAATTGTGGCAACATTTTCTAACTTCTTATTAGCAGTTTTCCTCAGATTAGGGTGCAGGAAGTTACAGCTTGAGTTACTATGTCCAATTATTTTGCAGTGAGTGCAATATGTTGGCAAATCCTCATATTCTATAGGATATTCAGCTACCTTGTTTCCTATCCCTACCATAATTGATTTAGGGAGCTGAGCCAACAAATCTATTTCTACACAAACTTTAATAGCTGAAGGTCTTGTTAAAGCCATTGTTGCTGCATCCATCTTAAGAAACCTTCCTACCTGACTACTTATTCCAATTATAGCAGAGTTATTATAGAAATGGAGTGGTAGTTTGTGAAATGTTACCCAAACAGGTACTATCGAGGATTCCACTGATGGGGAGAAATCTGGTGTCCATTTTTGCATCTTCATTGTGTAACCTTGGATTGACCACTGTCCCTTCATCCAACACCTTTGGTAGTCTTCATTTTCCTGAAATCGAATCAACACATGACGATAATCAATAGAACCAATTTGAAATTTAGATTTAAAACCTATTGATTTGAAGGACTGAAGTAGTGATTCCATCTGCGGTTTCCCTCTGCTAAACTTTCCGACGAGGGCATTCTGGTAATGTGAGGCTAGGATTTCTCCTTCTTCGGGAGGGAGTATGAATGCAATCTTGCCCTTATATTCTGTTGTCGGGTGTAAGTTTGGGGTATCCGGAAGGGACGAGAGAAGAGGGGATTGTTTTGTATTGAGAGCTTGGGCAAAGCTTCGAGCGACCAGAGGCTTTGGGATAGGATCCGGAGGCGGAGGAGGCGTCGGGGACGCCATGATCGTCCACCGGTGTGACTATCTCGCAGGTGATGAATTTGGATCAGGCGAGTCAGTGAAAATGGTGAGCTCAGTTGCAGAAAGAAATGGAGGTGAAGAGGAAGAATGAAGACTGTGTGAAATCGCACCAAATTTCGCACTCAGGAACAGTAAAGAGACCGTTAAGAAACTTCCTTTGGAGGAGATGAATTATCCCAATCACCTATGCATGTACTGAAAGTGTACCGCAATTAGCTCACATCTCTTCATGACAGACAAGTATATTGAAATTCAGATTTCCTGAACTTCAACTAATGGTTATAAAGGTTTCTCAGAGCTAACCACAAAACCTACTTGTTATTGCAGTTTATTTGGCAGGCGTACACAGAGGATGTCGTGCAACAACTCCCACATTATTGTACGGCTGGTAGCAACAACTGGCTATTGTCTTTTGACCTCATTAGCTGGCATGTCGTGGAGTACCATCACGTACATCGTGTTCTCAGGCAGTTTGGCCTCATCCAGCCAATACCCATCCAGTTGGTCACTAAGGATGAACAAAAACTACTTCATACTAGAGACCGTCTAGGGAGGTCAGGATTGGATTGGCGCGTGGAACTGAGAAGATATCTCGATGCTTGGGAACATTGAGGAGAGCGACAAGTTTATGTGCAAGGGTCAGCAGATCCGTACACACCCAGTCGAGAATACATAGAGTGGTATTTTCGGAGAACACTGACCCTGATTGATCAGCCAGGCCGGGCCGAAACAATTACGGAGGGTTTTCATGGAGATGGGGATACTATGGAGTATACGGTATTTCCTTAATGTCTACTAGTTTTCACAATTAATACTATACGTTTCCTCAATATTATTTAACTAACATATTCACCCATTGTTGTAGTTGCAAGCAATGTCTCAGATGAGAATCATGTTGGATACTAATTTGGACGACTGTCCCCCACGTATCACGAATATGATCAGGGAGGTACGCGATGTTGCGACCCGTACTCTACAGTATGCACATGATCCCTCCAGACTGCATTTTCACTAGCCATTTTTGCATTGTGAGGAACCTCCACCGGGTGTGAGATACAATGACATTAGAAGCCACCGTCCAGCTCCACCTGGTCAACAGGGTGGTCGGCAACCGCGTGCTCGTGCCCATACAGACCACATTGGTTCATCACAAGCTGGAACCTCAAATGCGTGTCCGACAGACGCTGGAGCATCACACGGTGGACCATCACAGTGTGACACAACTACGGCTAATTTCAATGCATATCATACACCCCTTCCTAGTCATGTCGGGCTATCACATGGTGGATCCTCACATTTTGACATGGCCACAGCAGATTTCACGTCATATGTTACTCCCACTACGAGTCATCAATACATGCCGCATGCTGCTCCATTAGATACTGGTGGTGTTGCACATGTCCAGCTTGGTTCATGCCAAAACACAGGAGATGATATGGAGGAGGATTTTACAGAGGGAGCGCCAGATGACGCCATACATTTTTCTCCTGAGATGGTCGTCCCATGACGCACATCCCACACCATACGTCCTCTACCATGTGGAACAGGTGGAAAGCTTTGCAGAGGCCATCGTTAGTAGATTACATGATGACATTTAGCACTCATTTAATTACGTTTGACACATCTTCTCCAGATATTGTACATTTATATTTAATTATATTCATTCCTACTATATATTACTGTTATTTTTACAATAACATAAAACAAACACAAGTCTACGAATGCACTATATTCACCCAAAAAAAATATAAAGAATAATTTACAAATTATATATTTTACTGATTAAAATTACAAATTATATATTTTACTAATAAAATGTGGGACTAAAAAAAATTATGTACATATATATGTCAAATTCAATACCCGTTTTTAATAACACGGATTTAAAAAAAGTATAATTCAAACAGTGTTTAAAAAAATATAACAATATAAAATAAACACATTTGTTTATTTTAAAAAATAAATTCATGAGGACGCATTCATGCAATGCGTCCTCTAAACAATTCGGTTTTTTAAAAAATTTTAAGGACGCATTCATGGAATGCGTCCTCTAAACAGTACATTGATGTTCGGGTTTGATGTTCGGGTTGCATGAACAATACATTGAACAATACACTTTTAATATTGCAACTAAGACCTTTAAACTTTTATTATTCTAATTAAACCCCATCTTTCCATAAGGTTATGGAAAGACGGTCTTTCCCAAAACTTTGCCTATAACTAATGTCAAAATGTATTAAATTTCAAAAATATAACATGTAAACACAAGATTTGATATTGAAAGATCAACCCCTAACTTTAAAAAAAACACATGGCTTTGATGGAAAAAAATAATTATTAAAAAATTATAATAAAAATTATTTTTGACCTACGGGATTTTTATACCCGAATATTACCTAACTATTTGTGCCCAACACCCCAAAAAGTGATATTTACCCACATATTCCTCTTCATTCACCTAAACCTTTTTAAATTTTCATTTGAAATCCTATCCTTCTATAATACTTGTAAAAAATCTATTTTAACTTTTTCTAAGAAGTGTAACTGGTGATCTTTTCTGATCTCTGGCCCTGGTAATCTGCCATGGGGAGATCGGGAAGCAAAAGACGGAAATCACAGTGAATCATTCAGAAGGAGAAGAAAGGGAAAGGCAAAATTCTGGACGGAGAGAAGGCTTTGATGGATCTCACTGAGGAGGAGTTGATCAAGGTAACTGTGGATAAAGGATATGGTGTGGAGCAGTTGATTTTGGAGGAGCATCAATTTGAATCATCTTCAACGAGAAGGATTCCAATCTCAGCTGTGAAACAATAGACGGGATTGAGCAGTGATGGTAGCAGAGAGGAGACTAGCCAGAATGTAAAATCTTGGGTTGAATTGTTTGCAGACAATCCGACTGAGGTACAATTCTTTAACCCTGAGGAGTACAGTGGTGTTAAAATGGGAAAATACATATGGAGGAAGTTGTTGATAGAATTAAAACATAGGATATGACTATGATCTGTAGATTCATGGGTAGTTATCCACCATTTATGGTTGCTGAGGGGTTTTTTGGTAGGATTTGGGGATTTAGAAACATACAGGAGATTTGTAAAGTAAAGTAGGGAATGTATATGATCCGTTTTATGTTTGAAGCAATTTAGGGATGGTGTTATTGAAAACGGGTTGATGTTCTTTGACGGTAAACCGGTTGTAGTTTCTGAATGAAGGCATAACATGGAACTAGATTAACCTAAATCCGTAATCGTTTGGATCCTAAGTTACCTTTAGCTTACTGTAAATTAAGCATCATGGGTATAATTGTGAGTCCTTTGGGGAGACCACTAAAACTAGATATGACTAATAAAGACCTAGATAGGTTAGCCTATGCTAGAATACGGGTTGAGGTGAATGTGGATGCTGATTTTCCAAGTAAAATCCCTTATTGATAAGCAGGATGAAGTTCAAAACCAAGACATCATTTTTGAATGGTTACCAGTTAAATGTGCCAAATGTGGATTGTTGGGTCATAAGACTGAGGATTGCAAGAAATCAGATGAAAAATCTTCTTTGAAGCTAACCGTCAAGAAAGTATATATTCCTAGGAAGCCTGCTGAGAAAACTGTTTTAGCTCAGATTGTTTCAGGTGACAAGCAGATGGCTAAGTTTGAGCAGGGGGGAGCCTAATGCTACCACAAAGGGTAAATGTTTCTTTGATCAGAGGAATGGGAAGCAGAAACTAACATAAGCTAGTGATGATAAGGGTGGAGATAATTTTCTGTTGCTTTTAGACCCCCTGATGAATAGTTCTCTTTTGGCTTGGAACGTTCGTGGTGTAAATAGTAAATAAAAGCAAAAAAATGTAGGGATTATATTGTACATAATAGGAATGGTTTACCAGGGATATTTGCAACCAAGGTACAAGTGGAAAGGGAGAAAGAAGTATGAGATACAATGTGTAGAGGGTGGAATTTTATTTCAAATGGTAGCTTGATTAGAGTAGGAAGGGTATGGATGGGCCGGGATCCTGATATCTATGATGTGGATGATGTCAGATTGCCTAATCAATGCATCTCAGCTATGGTGAAACAGAAGGGTGTAACTACTAGGTTCAAGTTCACAACAACCTAAGGCTTGAAAAATGTAGAGGGGAGAAAGAATCTGTGGAGGCAAATAGAGATAGATCAAGAAACCAACATCCCTTGGATCATGATTGGTGATTTCAACACAACCTTAGATCTGGATGATAAATTGGGTGGAAACAGCATCACATCAGTAGAAACAAAAGATTTTCACGAGATCATTACAAAGCTTGATTTACTGGCCCTAAATTCACTTGGGATAATAGGAGAAGAGTTGGAGAGAGGATTCTGAGCAAGATTGATAGAGCCTTAGTCAACCAAAAGTGGACTGAGTTGTTTCTGAATTCTAAATGTGGAGTGGTAGCTAACCATACCTCTGATCATTTCCTTCTTCATGTTCAAATAATCAGAAGTGAGAAGAAAAGTGTTAAACCCTCCAAGTTCTACAACATGCAGACATCATCTAAGCAATACCTACCTTTAATAGATGCTATTTGGGAAAAAAAGCTACCTGCAATTTGAGGGACATATATCTAAATCTGGAAAGGTTGAAGGCACCCTTGTCTGAGCTGAATAAAAAATATTTTTCTGAAGTGGAAAAAAGAGTTATAGCAGCAAAGAAATCCCAGCAAAGTGCCAGTGTGCTGTTACAGAAGAATCCAATGGAGGAAAGGCTACAATAAGATGAATCAAATAAAAGAAACCAGGTGTTGAAATTAGTGAAAGTTGAGTACCAATTCTTGAAGCAGAGAATCAAACTGAAATGGTTAAAGGAGGAAGACAGGCCCACAAGGCTGCTCTATGCTGAAATGAGGGAGAGCACTACTTGAATGATGGATCAAAAGAGCTTGAAGGAAAAGAACTACTTGAATGATGGATCAAAGGAGCCTGAAATGATTGTCTTCTTGAATGATGGATCAAAGGAGCGTGAAGGACAAGAACTACTTGATCACTTGGTGGTATTTTTCAAACATCAACTGGGAACTAAGTCTACTTCAGAGGGCAGAGTGACAGAGGACTGTATACAAGGATGAGAGGTACTGAATCTAGTGCAGCAACTAAGAATGGTGGAAGAGGTGACTGATGGAGAGATAATGAAGGCTTTACAAAGAATCAACTCCAACAAAATTCTTGGCTATGATGGATACATTAGTTATTTTTACAAGAAAACATGGAGTATAGTTGGAAAAGATTTCCTGAGTGCTATCAAGGGTTTCTTCAAAGGAGATAATCTACTAAGTGAACTTAGAAGAGCAGTGCTAGCATTGATCCCCAAGGTTCCACACCCTTAATCTGCCACTGATTTGAGGCCAATAGCTTGTTTCTCAATTTCTTACAAAGTGATAACTAAACTCCTAGGAGAAGTAATGTCTTTTCTAGTTAATCAAAACCAAGGGGCTTTTGTGAGGGGTAGGGACATTGCCCACAATATACTTTTGGCCTAGGAACTAGTGTACAAATACAAAGTTAAAGGTATGAAGCAAACCTGTGTGATCAAAATAGATATCAGGAAAGCATTTGATACCATCAGATGGGATTTTTTATTTACTTGGCTGAGACAGCTGAAAAGCCCTGGACTGTTCTTGACCTGGATACAAAAGTAAGTGTGTGTGTGTGTGTGTGTTCAAATAGTTTTTGTATGTCTTTAAATGGATGCTATTAAGAATCATTCAAAGGTGAAAAAGGTGTTAAACAGGGAGACCCTCATTCCCTCTTACTATTTGTTCTATGTATGAAGTTCTTGACTAGATTGCTAAGCAGTAAGTTCAGGGAAAAATAGATTAGTTACCATCAAAGATGTAAGAAGGTGGGAGTGTATAGCCTTTTATTTACTGATGACCTTCTCATCTTCTGTGAAGCTAATCAGACATCACTGGAGGGAGTCCACCAAACATTAACTGAGTTTCAAACACTGTCTGGCTTAGCAATTAACAATTTTAAATCCACAATATATTTTTTTAACTTTGATGAGCTGGAGCAGGACCTCTTAGCGAAGATTCAGAAAGGGGAATTCCCAATGAAATATCTAGGAGTGCCTCTGTCATCTTTCAGATGAGACAGAACCTCATGTGAATCATTGGTGGATAAAATTGCAAAGAAACTAACTATTTGGAATGCTAGTACTATCTTTTATGCAGGTAGATCACAACTTATCAATACTGTTTTGCTCAGTATTATGAGGTATTGGGCCAGTATTTTCAAAATCCCAGAGAGCATCAATGAGGATATAGTTAAGCTTTGCAAATCATTCTTATGGAACAAAAGTCCAGAAGGCAGATACTTTGCCCCCAACATCCTGGGATTCCTTGAGTAGGAGCAAGAAATAGGTAGATTAGGTTTCAGGGACACCTCAACTTGGAACTAGGCTGCACTATATAAGCATGCATGGGTTGTTCAACAGAAAGAAGACATTCTATGGGCTAAGTGGCCACAAGCCTATTACCTGAAAACAAGATCTTTTGAAGATCATCATCCACAACCTTCTCACAGTTGGATGTGGAAATGATTGAATAGACTCAAAACAGTGATGAAGGGGAAGTTGTCAAGCTGTGTATTGGGGAATGGTAGATTCAGCATTTCTGGAGCCTATAACCAACTGAAGGAGGTGAGGAGAAGGATACCATGGAAGCTGTGATTTGGAGTTCTAAACTGCTGCCAAAGCACTTTTTTTTCTCTGGATGCTTTTAAAAAGGAAGTTGCCAACTATTGATCGGTTTCAGGAGTTCAACATCATTATAACTTAGCAACTTTGTGTGTTATGTAGATTAAAGCAAGAGACAGCCAATCATCTCTTTGCTTAATGTAGTTTTGTGAAGATTCTAGCAGGTATGATAGGAGTGCCTGTTATTCATGATTTGAGGGAGTTGAAGAAAAAATTGAGGACTTGGAAACAGAGGAGAAAGCTGATGATTATGAGCATGATGATGTCAATGTTGTACCACACATGGGAGGAAAGAAACATGAGGATATTCCAGGGGAAAAACACTGATCCAAAAGGTGTTAAGGGAAAGGTTGTTGAGGAATTGAAGTGGCTGTTGTAAACATTTTTTTGGTTCTGATTAAGTACTGTGATCGAGCAAATATAAGGCTTAATTTGGACTTCTAAAACCTCTTAATCTAGCTGCTTAGGGCTTCCAAAAGAAGGCAAAAAAATAGTGGCCAAAGATGAGGAGTTAGCCTTTTTTGGGTCTTATATTCAGTCAATTTCTCACTAATGAAATTTTGTAAGTCCTTTTTTATTGCTCTTTAGTGAAATTTACGTTGTCATAAAAAAAACTTTGTCTAAGAAAATGTTATATTTCCAAACATTCCTGATTGATGAAGTCATATATTTAATCTTGGAAACATTATGTTCCTCAATAATCCTTGATTTCTACTCTATTTAATCAAATCACTGTAAACACGTTATTCTCTTTAATCCATCAAAATTGGAAAAAAAATTTCAAGATCGAACATGTACAATCAGTGACAGAATAATTTGTCGTATTGAATTATATTATTAATATCTGAATATATAGAGAGGGCAATAGAGGTGTAATAAGGAAAGAACTCTAATCATAAATCATAATCTAATCAGGAGTCTGATTTATTCTAACACCCCCTCTCAAGCGGAGCGTCGGATGCTCGCTGACGCACAGCTTGGACCTGAAGAACTCGAACAGCACACGAGAGAGCCCCTTGGTGAAAATGTCCGCAATCTGAATAGAAGTCGAAACATGAGCAACGCGCCGCTTTCCAGATGTCACCAACTCACGAACAAAATGGTAGTCGATGTTGATGTCGATGTGCTTCGCCCGCTTGTGCGCCCTTGGATTCTGAGCCAAGAAGATAGCACCTACTATTATCGCATAACAACAGTGGAGAACCAGAAAGAGGAACCCGAAGATCACGAAGAAAATGAGTGAGCCAGACCACTTGAAAGGTAGTGTTGGTGAGAGCACGGTATTCAGACTCAGTGCTAGAGCGAGAAACAGTGGGGTGTTTCTTGGCACTCTAAGAAACTAGATTCCCACCAAGAAAAACCGCATAACCATAAGTGGACCGACGAGTCTCCAGACAACGGGCCCAATTAGCATCAGAGTATCCTAACACATCAGGAGTACTAGCAGAACAAAATCGGAGACCAAATGAATAGTGCCATGAACATACCGCAAAATCCAAGTCACAGTAGCAAAATGGTCATCTCTGGGATCCTGAAGATACTGACTCACCATGTTGACCGAGAATGCCAAATTCGGGCGAGAGATAGTGAGATACTGGAGAGCACCAACAAGAGAATGATAAAGTGTAGAATCCCAAAATGGAGGACTGGTAGAGCCATGAAGCTGAAAACCAGCAACAAATGGAGTAGAAATAGGTGTCGCATCAGACATACCTTCCCGATTCAAAATATCCCGAGCATACTTTGCTTGGCTAAGCAGTAATCCTGAGGAGGTCTTCAAGACCAAGAAAGTAATGAAGAGCACCAAGATCCTTGATCGCAAACTCTCCGTGTGTCCGATCAATGAACTGGCGAAGAAGAGTCGAGTCATTACCTGTAAGAATGATATCGTCCACATACACAAGTAGGTACAGTAACGACAACCCTCTTGAAAGGACAAACAAAGAAGTATCAGCTGAGCTGCACCGAAAACCAAGTTGTGTCAGATAACTGCTGAAACGCTGGAACCAAGCCCGGGGAGCCTGCTTAAGACTATAAATGGCCTTTTGCAAACGATAAACATAGTCTGGATGTACAGAATCCTGATAACCAACGGGCTGCTTCATGTAGACTGGAACATCAAGAATACCATTAAGGAAAGCATTCTTGACATCCAAGTGATGAAGTGGCCAGGAACGCATGGTGGCTATAGCGAGAACCATCCTAACAGTGGAGTCTTCAACCACATGACTGAAAGTCTGGTCAAAATTAAAACTCGGAAACTGCGAGAAACCCTGTGCCACAAGTCTAGCTTTGTGACGCTCAATAGTTCCATCTGGTCGATACTTGAGCCTATAGACCCATTTGGAGCCAACAATGTTGACATTCGAAGGTTGAGGCACCAAATCCCAAGTGTGCTGACCACGAAGAGCGGCCATCTCATCATCCATGGCTGAAACCCAGGTTGGATCCTGAAGGGCAGAGCGATAATCAGTGGGCTCTGTCTGCGAGAGGAGTGCGGCAGTGAGACCATGAGCAATAATATCCAAATAATCCCGCCACTGAATGGAACCAGTAGAAGACCGAGTGGCCATCCGATGAGTATGAAGCAGGGGCAGCGAAGCTGGAGGAGTCGAACCAGCTGATGACACTGAGGAAGATCGAGCCACGCTGACCGGAGAGTGGCCGTCGGAAGTCGTCTGAGAAAGAATAGCCAATACTGGCTGAGACGTGGTGGTCGGTGGCTGAAGAGTGATGGCCAGCGGCAGAGATATGGTGGGCATTGGCCGAGGAGCTGGGTCTAGGTCGGCCGTCCTGATGGAAGATAGAGGTGAGAGGGGTAGCTGGAATAGGCATAGACACAGGCGTGGTGGCCCTAATCGATGAAGTAACAGTTCCATCAAAAAATGATGAAATATCCAGATATGAAATTGAACGACTGTCCGTGGAAGATGAGACATAAGGGAAGAAAGTTTCATCAAAACAAATGTGGTGAGAGATATAGATGCGCCCAGAATTTAGGTCGAGACACTGGAAGCCCTTGTGACGAGGGCTATAGCCAATAAAAACACAGGGAATGGATTGGGGTGCAAACTTATCAGTAGCAGTGGCACGCAGACATGGAAATGCACGGCAACCAAACGGGTGAAAGAGGGTATAGTCAGGCACATGACCAAAAACAACCTCAAAAGGTGATTTGCCACTCAGAACTGAACTAGGAAGATGGTTAATAATGTTAACCGCAGAGGAGAAAGCTTCCACCCAATAACAGTGCGGCATAGAAGAGTGAAAAAGCATGGCAAGACCAGTCTCTGTGATGTGACGATGCTTCCGCTCATCCCGGCCATTCTGAGCAGGTGTATAGGGCGAGGACATCTGATGATGAATGCCACATGATATGAGATGAGCCTGAAGTCTGTGATTAGTAAACTCAGTGCAACCATCGGTCTGAAAAATTTTAACCCTAGCAGAAAACTAATTCTCAACGAATTTCTAAAACTGGATAAAAGTGTCATAGAAATCCGACTTATGCCACATCGGAAGAAACCATGTGAATCGAGAAAAATCATCAATGAAAATGGCATAATAAGAGAAACCACCGACAGATAAAACAGGAGTTAGTCCCCACAAATCACAATGTACTTTATCCAATAAACCAGTAGCGCGCTTGTCACTAGTGGAAAAGGGCAAACGGCTACTCTTGGCCATCTGACAAGGAGAGCAACTGACTGGTGCATGCATAGCAGAAGTGACAGAAATAAGGCCTCGTCGATTAAATAACTGAACAGTATCATGAGACACATAACCGAGGAGAGAGTGCCACTGCTCAAAATAAGCATGAAGCTTTGTAGAGCGTAGTTCGCCTAAAAAACTGGAATCACCAGTCTCAAGAAAATAAAGACCAGACCTATGACGTCCTTTACCAATTATCATCCCTGTAAGCTTGTGCTCAATGGAAAATGCATCGGCATCAAATATAACACAGACAGGTAGATCACGAGTAAGCTTACTAATGGACAATAAACTTCTAGTAATCTTAGGGACCACGAGGACATCATTAACAGCGAAACAAGATAAATGACATTGGTCGATGTGAGAAATAGATAATGTTTCACAATTTCTAACAAGAATAGAATCAGAACCACGATAATGGTGTACCTGATCAAGATTACTGGTGTGAGCAGTGATATGAGATGTAGCACCTGAATCAACGATCCACTGATTTGACGAAGAATGACGGTTGGGACCATTCAAACTGGCCTAAAACAACACCTTGTCTGCAATCCAATTAGTGGAGCAATCTTCCCGAGATATAGGTTCCAAATAAACCATAGCAAAGGACCGAAATTGCACAGAAATTGACTGGGTGCTGACGAGAATTTGAGCAATTCACAAGAAATAGGTTCAACTCGCGAGAAACAGGTTCAACTCGCGAGAAATAAGTTCAACTCGCGAGAAACAGGTTCAACTCACGAGAAATATGTTCAACTCGTGAGAAATAGGTTCAACCCGCGATAAATTGAAGGCCGCGAGAAATTCACTTGATGCGCGAGTCAACTCGCTTGTCCTTCACGCACTAGAGATGTCTTCTTTGGCTGAGTTGGCACGTGACTTTCACGCACTGGAAAACGCGCGTGGAGAAGCAAATGGAGCAGCGGGCAAAGATGCGAGGAGGAGCAATGACTTGAGCAGGGGACGGAGCAGAAGACGAAGATTCGACGGACGCTGGCAAAGCAGGCGGTACAGCTGAAGTCGCGATGGAGAGTTTAGCAACAGCGTGGCAAGCTTGATTAGAACCAATGGCATCAGCGTCGGCGCCGGTGGAATGTTGCTGGAAGATGTCGGTGGAAGTTGCTGATGAAGGCGCTGCTGGAAGAAGCCGCCGCTGGAGGAGGGCGCCGCTGGAGGATGGTGCCGCTAGAAACTTCGCCGCAGGAAGAAGATGGAATCTTTGCCAGAAAATTGAGACTTGAGAGGACGCCGGAATTTGACCGGAACTTCGCTGGAAAAAAAGAGAAGAGGGAGGCGCTGAACAATAAATTAAAATTTAAGGCGTAGGATCAGAACTTGCTCTGATACCATGACAGAATGATTTTCCGTAATGAATTGTATTATTAATATCTGAATATATAGAGAGGACAATAGAGGTGTAATAAGTAAAGAACTCTAATCATAATAAATCATAATTTAATCAGGAGTCTGATTTATTCTAATAATCAGTCTCAAATTCCGACATTATAGGATATAAATTTAAATATTAATTTCCATTCACCCAATAACTATTTTTACTATATAATATGAGTCCGTATCTTGAAAGACGGTCTTTCCATAAGTAATGGAAATACCAAGGTTTAAAGTGCAAATTCAAAGAAATGAAGATAAAATTTTTGAGTTGCATGAATCGGGTTACAAACTTTATAACTACGAAACGTTACATAATAAATTTTTAATATTGCAACTAAGACCTTTTACCTTTTATTATTCTAATTAAACCCCATCTTTCCATAAGCCTATGGAAAGACGGTCTTTCCAAGACTTTGCCATATAATATTCTTGAGGACCCATATAAAGTAGAGTCCGTCTCTTGAAATACTGTATTTTCATAAGCCATGGAAAGGCTAAGGTTTAAAGTGCAAATTAGAAGAAACGAAGATTAAAATTTTGGGTATCATGAATCGTGTTATAAACCTTATAACTACTAAACATTGCATAATTAATTTATTATTGCAATTAAGACATTTTACCTTTTATTATTATAATTAAACTTCATCTTTCTATAAGCATGTGGAAGGACGATATTTCCCAAGATTTGACCTATAAAATATCCACTAAAATAAAATAATTTACCACAGTCACTAAATAAATCATGGCAGTCTACCTGCTGAGGTTAAGACTAGTCAAGCAATAATATTCTTTACTAGTATGGAAAATTTTCACAAATCATAGATTTAGAAGGGGAAAAAAATCACTAGGTAAAATTTCCGTATAATTACAATGTATTAAATGTTAGGCAAAGTGTAGGAAAAGACTGTCTTTCCATAGGCTTATGGAAAGACGTTGTTTAATTATAAAAATAAAAGGTAAAAAGTTTTAGTTGGAATATTCAAATTTTATTATGCAACATGTAGTATTTATAAAGTTTATAATCCGGCCCAAAAATTTTATCTTCATTTCTTTTTATTTACACTTTAAACCTTGTATTTGCGTGACTTATGGAAAGACCGTCTTTCAAGAGACGAACTCAAAATGCTAATCTACAAAGTACCAGTAATAAGATATATATTGTATATCGTAAAAACATTATATATGTATTTAAAGCAAGACAACTAAATATGAAAAACAGATTACAAGAATCCTATAGCAGTTAATGCTTTCTTATTAATATTATTGTAAAAAAACAACCAGATATATCAAGATCAACATTGCTGTGACTGCATTCAGTACTCCCAGTGTATCGGGTTGCTTAATTTAAAACTTTGATTGCTCTGTTTTTTGGGTTTTGTAAGGTAAGCTAATTCTTCAATGTGTCGCAGCGCTGTGTACTAGTTGCATTTGGCTTTGCTTTCCATCAACTATGTGTTCTTTTTAATTTCTGCAGACTTTATTGATTTGGAATGTTTTTCTTTTGTAGAGGGATTAACCAAAGGTTCGCACGAATGAGGTATGCCGCCAGACAGCATTCCCGTATCAATTCTAAATTTCTTCACTTGTGTGCGAGTTTTAATTTGTTTACTTACATAGAGTGCAAATTGCAATATTCTAGCTTCAGCATATTTTGCCAGACAGCTTAATATTTGATGCTCTCCGGTTGGATTTATGAGTTGAGTTTATTGGTGCTAAGTTGACTTTTCAGAATTATATGTACTGAAAATTAGATTTAGTACGGATTTCTAAAATCCATGGAATTGGCTACTATCCGTTACTAATGGATTTATGCATCCAACTCAGTCTCATCTTCAACAACCCTCAGCAACAAGGCAGAACGACATTGCATTCTCTAGCAGCCTTTAGACTAGACAGTTAGTTAGCCTTTAATGGTGGGATTAGTAGATTCATTCTAGGGATCATCTCTCTTATTTTACTGTACATGTGGGCGAATCTGTGTGCGAAACACACACTAATACTGTGCTTCCTCTTCTTCACCTCAATTCTTTACCACCAACGGCTATATCCATCCTCTGGTCGGAATCGTCAGTTGTTACCAGGGGGCAGACCATGGCGTCTCCGGCGCCTCCTCCGCCACTGGATCCTACCCACCCTATTCCCCCATCCCACAAAAGCTTCCTTCAAGCGCTTAACACCAAACAATCGCCACTCCTCTCGTCACTCCCCGATACCCCAAACTTACATCCTATCACGGAATTCAAAGGAAAAATCGCTTACATTCTCCCACCTGAAGAAGGAGAATTACTAGCCTCGCATTACCAAAATGCCCTTGTTGGGAAATTTATTCGTGGGAAACCCCCAATGGATTCCTTGCTACAGGCCTTCAAATCTATAGGTTTTAAATCCAAATTTCAGCTTGGCTCAATAGATTACCGACATGTTCTTATCCGATTTCAGGAAAGCGAGGACTATCAAAGATGTTGGATGAAAGGGCAATGGACAATTCAAGGATACACGATGAAAGTTCAGAAGTGGTCGCCGGAATTCTCACCATCGGTGGAATCCTCCATTGTGCCGGTCTGGGTAACATTGCATAACCTGCCTCTACATTTTTATAACAATTCTGCAATAATAGGTATTAGCTCACAGATAGGTAGATTCCTTAAGATGGATGCTGCCACCAAAGCTCTTACCAGACCATCAGCTATAAAAGTCTGTGTGGAGATTGATTTGTTAACACAGCTTCCTAACACAATTGTGGTAGGAATAGGTAACAAGGTGGCAGAATACCCTATTGAATATGAAGACCTGCCACTCTACTGCTCTCACTGTAAAATTTTGGGCCATAATAACATAAAATGTAATCATTTGCACCCTGAGTTGAGGAAAACATCTCTGAAAAAACCAGAAGTATCTGAGGTATATGTACATAAGGAGAACAAAATTTTAGAACCTCAGCCAAGAGAAGTAACTAATAAGGAAGGTTCCTCTGCACTAACTGTTTCACAAAAGGAGAAGGATTTTCAAAATCAAAAATCACTCTTAGTGCAGCTTGAAAATACCAACAATTTCTTTAAGATTAGTCATAAAAAGAGAAATGCTTCCTTTTACTCACTTGATGACATATCCAAGCCAATAACCACTTCATTCTGGAGAAAAAAGAGTCAGTTACCTGATATTCCTCAATCCCAAGGAAATGTTTTAAATGAAAATGTGGTAACTATCTCAAATGCTTTTAAATCATTAGATGACTTACAGGAAGATTTGGAAGAAGATGCAGTAGAGATATTTCATGAAACTGTGGAATCACAGGATGTAATTCCAACAATCATTCCTGATAAAAATGTAACCCCTGCACCTAACTCTCCTGTCTTTGAGATACTCCCAACAGGAGACACAGAGCAAATCATCACAGATGCCAACACAGATGTTAACACAGATGCCAACACAGATGTTAACACAGGGGATCTTAAACAACCTGGACTAGAGAAAGAGGATACCATGCAGATTAAGGTTAGCATTCCTGAACAGATGTCCACCCTTGTTAATATAGAAAAAAGTAATGGTAAGTCAGGTGACAAAGGTAAGACTTCAGCAAAGTCAGGGAGAAATCTAAGATCCTCACAGAAAGCCAACCCTAAAGTTTTTAAATGATAAAACACACCATAATAGGAAATATTTTGGTTTGGAATGTTAGGGGTATTGGAACATCTGTTGAAAGATTAAAGATTCTTAAGCTTAATCATAAGATTGATATTCTGTGTTTGATAGAACCATGGCAGGATAAACAAATGCTCACAGTATTAAAGCATGAACTTGGATATCATAATGCTTTAGCTGCACAAACGGCCAAAATTTGGATTTTATGGGAACCAACTTTTAACATTACAAATCTAAGTGAGACAGATCAATTTGTTCAGGTTAACATAACTGATTCAGGTTCCTCTTTTAACTGGCACTGCTTCTTTATATATGCAAGTGTGCATAGACAATTAAGGGAGGACTTATGGAATGATCTAAAAGTGACAGGAAATACCCCCTCCATATATATAGGTGATTTTAATACTGTGCTATCTGTTTCTGAATACAAGGGCAGAAAGTTCACACCTAAAAAGAGCATGAAACAATTTAAAGAATTCATTAACTCAAATGACTTGCATGATATTCCTACTGTGGGGAATATCTACACCTGGAGTAACAATAGATTTAAGGAAAAATGCAAAGATTTAATGTTTCAAAGGTTGGACAGGGGTTTAGCCTCCCTAGATTGGTTGGAGCTTTTCCCTAATAGCTCCATTCAAGTTTTAAATAGGCTGACTTCGGACCACTCCCCTTTATTCCTATCTGTTCAATCATCTGAAGAACAAGCCCCTAGACCATTTAGATACCAAGACATGTGGTCAAACAGACAGGAATTTCAGGATCTGGTAGCTACAAACTGGAAACTAGATTCCCCTTTCCTAGGAATGTATAGGCTGGTTTTTAAATTGAAGAGGCTAAAGATGGAAATTAAACAATGGAATAAAAATCATTTTGGTAATGTCTCACAGAATTTGGCATACTATGAGAATGTGGTTAAAGAACTGGAAATCACCTTTCAGCAAACAAATGATGATCTAATCCTAAGTGAGTTAAATAATTCAAAACAGTTGCTTATGAGGGCTCAAAAAGAAAAGTTCATTTTCCTTAAGCAAAAAACTAGGATTAACTGGTTTAAGTTTGGAGATGCTAACACAAGCTACTTCCACCACTCAGTTAGAGAAAGGAGATCCAAGACAAGAATCAGTAAGATTAAGGATGGAAAAGGAAATTGGATCTCTGATCCAGCTCTAATCAAAGAGGAAGCAGTAAGATTTTACAAAGAACTTTTTCATGAGGAAGTTTCACAAAAAAAGGGGACTTTTCTTAATCATTTCCTTTCAGAAATACCTAGTGTAATTTCTGATCAGCAAAATGATCATCTTCTATCCCCATTCCAACTTCAAGAACTTAAGGATGCAGTTTTTGACCTAAATAGATGTAGCTCACCTGGTCCTGATGGATATTCGGGAGCATTTTACACCACTTTTTGGGAAGTCATTAATGAAGATCTTCTTGATGCTGCTAATGACTTCCTTAAAAGTGGAAATATACCTAAGGCTATATCTAGTACTTGGTTAACATTAATACCCAAAAAGCCTATCCCTGTAACCTTCTCTGATTTCAGGCCCATAAGTTTATCTAACTTTGTGAACAAGGTTTTTTCTAAGATGGTCATGGAAAGGATCAAACCACTAATGGCTTCTCTCATATCCCCTGAACAAAGTGCATTCATAAGTGGGAGGGATATATCTGATAACATAATTATGATGCAGGAAATGACTAGAAGATTAGTTAGGAAATCAAAAGCCCCAAACCTCATAGTTAAACTAGACATGCAGAAGGCTTTTGATAGAGTATCATGGTCTTTTCTTAATTCAATCCTCTTGCAATTCGGATTCCATGGTGTATTTGTGCACAGAATAATGCAGAACATAGCTTCAGCTCATTTCTCAGTCTTAATAAATGGTGTAACTTCAGGATTCTTTGCATCAAACAGAGGAATTAAACAAGGGGATCCATTGTCTCCTTTTCTTTATAACATTTTGTCTGAGGCCTTTTCAAGAGGGTTAAAAAAATTGTTTCAGATAGGCTATCTACAGAATTTCAGTTTGCCCAGAAATTGTCCACTAATAACCCATCTTATGTATGCGGATGATACTGCTGTTTTTCTGAATGGTAATCACAAAAATCTGAAAAGATTTAAAAAATTCCTGCAGGCATATGAGCATACCTCGGGTCAGAAAGTAAACTTTGCTAAATCTAATTTTTTTGCTGATCCTAAAACATCTGTGGATAGATTGCAATCAGTTTCTAGGACCTTAGGTATGACAAGAGGCACCTTTCCTTTCAAATATCTAGGGACTCCTATTTTTGCTGGAAGGAATAAACAAGTACACTATTTCCCTGTGCTTGAGAGAATGGAAAATACTTTAAACAACTGGAAAAACAAGTGGTTAAGCTCAGCAGGAAAAATCATTCTCATTAATAATTGTTTCCTCTCCATTCCAATACATCTGTTTGCAGTACTTAGACCACCTAAAATAGTCTTAAGAAAAATGGAAAAGCTAGCTTCAGGACTTTTTTGGGGGCATAATGAGATCACAGGAAATAAAAAAAAATGGCGCTCATGGAAAAAAATGAGTTTCCCCGTTCAAGAGAATGGTATAGGATTTAGAGATATTCAGGCAACAGTGGATGCCTTCTCTTGCAAACTCTGGTGGAAACTGCAACTCAATAAGTCTCAATGGACTCAACATCTGTGGTCACTCCCAGAATCCTACAAGAATTCTCACACATGGCAAAGAATTTGTAAGGTAACAGAATTTGCAAATAGTTTAACAAGAGTTATTTATGGAATTGGTTCTTGTTCCTTTTGGAATGCCAACTGGAAAGGTAGTGGAGCTCTGTTTTACGAATGGCCTGAAGGGATGGAAATTCCATTTCCTGATATAACTTTGAGCTCCTTTGTTGCTAACAAAAATCACTATCTTCCAATATTGGAGCCTCAATTGGCTACCACTACTAACCTAATTTTGCAGGAGGTGGTAATCACAAACACACATGCTGATAGACTGATCTGGACTCCTACACTGGATGGCAATTTCTCCACTAGCTCAGCTTACAAGAATCTCAGACAAAAAGGTACACAAATCAGACATCTTCATAAAATCTGGTCCCCTTTTATTCCTTCCAAAATGTCAATTCTTCTTTGGAGAGCGCTTAATGGAATTCTACCATTTGATAACATATTATGCAAATATGGTTATTCCCTAGCCTCCAAATGCCCTTTGTGTAGGAATCATTCGGATACATTAGATCACTTTTTTAACTCATGCCCCTCTTCACTTGAAATCTGGAACAGGATTAATACACTCATTCATCTTCACCATCCAGCCTTAGGAAGCTTTAGAAACAGGGTAGAATTTTATTTATCCATAAGAGCAGATTCCAAGATATCCTCTAGTATGACTACTGCAGTCCTCTTAGTCACATCATGGTCCCTCTGGACCCATAGGAATAAGAGTATATTTGGGAACCAGGCCTTTTCGGTAGATTCATGCTTCCATAATATTAAGGACCTGATCAAGCTAATTTTTACTGCAAACCCATTGAGAGGCAATAAAGAAAAACACAAAGACTTAATCCAAGCAGGCCTCTTGTCTGATGTACTACAAAAACAGAAAAGATTAATTCTAGCTGTTGGATGGGAAAAGCCGGTTTCTGGTGCTAAACTTAACACTGATGCCACATGGAAAACTGGAGGTTTGTCTTCCTCTGCAGTGATAGTGAGGGATAGGAATGGTGAGGTGATTAAACTAAGAGTTCATGTTTTTCACTCAGAATCCCCACTACATGCAGAATTGGTAGGTATTCAAAAGGCATATCAGTTATGTACTGAACTTAATTTACAAGGCTGTGTGATTGAATCTGATTGCCTTTCAGCTGTGAAAGGAATTCAGGCACCTATGGTTAGTCCTTGGACAGTTTTTTCAATATGTAGTTCCTTGCATGAGTTGCATAAAGTTAATCCAATCACATTCATCCCAAGGGAGACTAATACAGCAGCCGACTTTTTGGCAAAATATGCTAACGGAAATAATTTGAATGGCGATATAAACATGGATATGGCTCCACCATTTTTCAAAGGCCTCATTGTGTTGGATAAAATTGGAATGCAAGGAATTCGTGTAGTTTCCTGATCTCTTATGGATGCTACCATCTGTTGCTATTTCTTGTTTTTTATCATTTACTATGGATACTGCTGGTCTTCTTTATATTTCATGCAGGTAAGGTGCATCTCACCAACATAGGATAACTGATTCTAGAACAGACTGAGGAATCCCTTCAGGCTTGCTTTCTGGGATCTGTGGAATTGCAGAATACTACGGCTACACACGGCCTCTTTGGCTCGAAGCTAACACTTGGTAGATACTCCACAGATGGGAGATAACCAACATCTCAACGGACACATCGTTGACAAATAGGAGTCTCGTATTTACGTTTCTTCGCCCTGTTCACGATGCGTTCGGTTAGATGCTCTTGGTTAAGATAGATTAGAAACTTTGGCTGGTTGATCACTTGCTTTTGGAAGCAATCTGATTTGCTTCGGGGGCTATACTTAGCTCCGGATTCATCTTACAGGATGACCTTTTGTAAAATTTTGTTGCACTTTACGAATTACAGGCTGATTTATTGGTCTGATTTATTGGTCTGGGGAGCCAATATATACCCCCCATCTAAGGATGGTTTTAAATTAAAAAAAAAAGTGAGTTAGCCTTTGTTTAGTGAGAGACTTGTTGTTAGTTAGTGAAGAAATTTGGTCTTCACCCAATTGTCCATGAACATTCACTTATTTGGAGGATAGCAAAAACAATCATTCATAACATTAAATTGCAACACTATTCTCATCTCATACTTAGCAAGTTCAAAATTTATTTCTTTAACTATTGGAGTTCAACTATCATGGTTTTTTGGCAAGAACCATTTGGAAGTAATGTTCACAGCCCATGCTTGAAGCAGGAAGGAGGATTTCTTGGGATATAGGAATAAGTTTTGTTTGAGAGCACTTGGCCATTGGTGAACTTGGAGTAGTATAAATAGGGGATGAACTTAGTAGTTCAAACACACCTCAAGCATATCATTCCTTTGCTACTTGTTTTCTTCTCCCTTTAACTCTCCTTTGTAGTTGTAGAAGCCAAAGCTCTCATATTTATAATTTTCCACATAATTCCTTCATAGGTGGTAGGCAAAGCCTTGTAATACTTTCTCCACATATAGTGAAGCTTCCGGTCTCCTCCGGCCGTGGATGTAGGTCAACTTGACTGAACCACGTAAATCCTTGTGTCCATTATATCCTTTATTTTCTTTGTTATCCATCTTTTTGGGCTAACAGATATCTCTTAGGATTCATATTCCTAAAAAATTGGTATCAGAGCCATATCTTTTTTTTATCTATAAGCCATCATGACGGTAGCAAGGACTTCTATTGAAAAGTTTGACCGGAGTGTAAACTTTGGTATGTGGCAACTCAAGATGGAAGACATCCTAATCCAGGATGGATGTGAGCTAGCCCTTGAAGGAGTGGAGGAAAGGCCAGCGGACATGTAGCCGGAAGATTTTGGTGATCTAGACAAGAAGGATAGATCGACCATTATTTTAAATCTCTCTAACGAGGTTTTGCAGGATGTTGCTAGTGAGAGAACTGCTAAAGGTATGTGGGATCAGTTGAAATCTACATACATGAAGAAGACAATGGAGAATCGCCTCTATTTGAAACAAAAGTTGTACATGTTGAAAATGGCGGAAGGTACATCTATACTCTCACATCTTGATAAATTTGATTCCATCATTTTGGATTTGGAGAATGTAGATGCTAAAGTTGATGAAGAAGATCAAGCCATTTTATTGTTATGTTCCCTTCCTCTGTCCTTTAAGTATTTCGAGATACTATGATTTATGGGAAAGAGTCGGTCTCATACAATAGCATAAAATCTGCATTAAAATCTAAAAAGCAGATTGATAGGGACATTATGGAGGAATCAAGTGGAACTCATGCTGAGGGTTTGTTTGTGAGGGGTAGAGCTGAAAATAGAGATTCTGAAGGTGGTAGATTCAAAGGGAGGTCGATCTCTAGATACAGAAATAAAAATTGCAACTATTGCAAGAAAAAGGGGCACATTAAGGCTGATTGTTTTAAATTTAAAAATAAAGAAAAATATAAAAATGAGCAGAATAGCAACAATACTGGTGAAGCTAGTGTAGCAAAAGATGAGAGTGATGGAATCATATTTGTGGCCATAGATAATAAGTCAAGGTCTTCTAGTGAGTGGCTCTGAGATTCAAGTTGTTGTTACCACATGAGTTATGATAGGGGGTGTTTTTCCACTTATGAAGAATGAGATGGTGGAATTGTTTTGATGGGTAATAATGCTCAGGTGAACAATTCAAATCAAAATGTACGATGGCATTATTTGAACACTCACTAATGTTAGGCATGTTCCTGACTTAAAGAAAAATCTCATCTCTCTTGGCACTCTTGATGCTCTCGGGTACAGATATTTAGGTGATGGTGGAATCCTGAAAATCTGTGAAGGTGCTCTTGTGCTAATGAAGGCTTGCAGAGTTGGCACTTTGTATGTTTTGCAGGGATCTACAGTAACTGGGGCAGTGGCTGTCTCAACTTTCTCAGATGAAGGCATCACCAAATTGGGACATATTGGTGAGAAAGGCTTAACATTGTTAAGCAAGAGAGGTCTACTTTGTGGTCAAAGTACTGGTAAATTGGACTTTTGTGAACACTGTATTTTTGGAAAGCAGAAAAGAGTTAGCTTTCATTCACCTGCAGTTCATAAAACAAAAGGTACTTTGGACTACATTCATTTCAATCTTTGGGGACCCTCTCGTGTTCCTTCTAAGGGTGGTGCGAGATATATGCTTACTTTTATTGATGACTATTCAAGAAAAGTTAGGGTATATTTTTTTAAGCTTAAAAGTGATGTTTTCCTAACATTTAAACAATGGAAGAATTTGATTGAAAAACAGACATGAAAACAAATTAAGCGACTGAGGATTGACAATGGGCTGGAATTTTGTGGAAATGAATTCAATGAGTTCTACAAAAATGAAGGAAAAGCTCGACATCGTACTGTTAGAATGACACCTCAACATAATGGTGTGGCAAAGTGGATGAATTGCACTCTTTTGGAAAGAGCTTGGTGTATGATCTCAAATGCCAAGTTAACATTAGACTTTTGGGCAGAAGCCATATCTACGGCTTGTCACATCGTCAACCGCTCTCTATGTGCACCTCTTTGTTTCAAGACTCCGAAGGAGGTTTAGTTAGGTACTCCTGTTGATTACTCTAATTTAAGACTATTTGGGTGTCCAGCTTATATGCATGTTAATGAGGGAAAGCTAGAGCCCAGGGCTAAGAAATGTATTTTCCTCGGTTATGCTTCAGAGGTGAAAGGATATAGATTGTGGTATCCTGATCCCAAATCACCCAAATTTGTAATTAGTAGAGATGTTACATTTGATGAATCTTATATGTTACATCCTGGAAAAGAGTCTTGTAATCCTTATGATTTGGAAAACGAAGATAGTGCACAAAATCAGGTGAACTTAGAGATTGGTGGTTCTTCTGGGAGAAACCCAACCCAAGAAGTGGTTGAAGAATCTGATCATAAACGTGCTGAAGATCAACCAGGAGATGAGTATTATTCCATTGCCAGAGATAGACCGGGACATGACATTCGACCCCCATTGAGGTTTGCAAATTTTGTTGCATATGCTTTATTAGTGGCACAGGAAATAGGTGGAGACGAGGAACCTTCCACATATTCAGAGGTAGTTTCAGGTGCTAATTCAGACAAATGGTTGGTGGCTATGAACGAAGAGATGGAATCTCTACACAAGAATAGAACATGGGATCTTGTGGTGCCACCAAAAGGAAAGAAAATTGTTGGTTGCAAATGATTTTTCAAGAGAAAGAAAGATACTTCAGGTGTTAATAATGCAAGGTACAAAGCACGATTGGTCACAAAGGGCTACAGTCAGGTACAAGGTGTAGATTTCAATGATGTTTTCTCACCTGTTGTGAAACATAACTCTATTCGTGTATTGATTTCTTTGGTTGCCATGTATGATCTGGAGTTAGAACAACTGGATGTCTAGACATCTTTCTTGCATGGTAAATTAGATGAGCATATCTATATGAGTCAACTTGAAGGTTTTGGAGTTCAAGGTAAAGAAGACCGGGTTTGCTTGTTGAAGAAATCCTTGTATGGATTAAAGCAGTCTCCAAGACAATGGTATAAGAGGTTTGATTCATTTATGTTGGGTCTTGGTTTCTCCAGGAGCATGTATGATAGTTGTGCTTACTTCCGGAAGTTACAAGATAACTCATTCATTTATTTGCTATTATATGTTGATGACATGCTCATTGCGACTAAGAATCTTGCAGAAATTCATGAGTTGAAGGCCTTGTTGAAGAGTGAATTTGAGATGAAGGATTTGGGTGCAGCTAAGAAGATTCTTGGTATGGAGTAAGAAGAGATCGAGGAGTTGGAAAGTTGTACCTAACCCAGTAGAGTTACCTTAAGAAAATTTTGGAGCGATTTGGCATGCATGGTGCCAAACTAGTTAGCACTCCTCTAGGTAGCCATTTCAGGCTATCTGCTGCCCAATCGCCAAAAACAGGGGAAGAAGAAGATTATATGGCTAGAGTTCTTTATTCAAATGCAGTTAGGAGTATAATGTATGCAATGGTTTGTGCTCGCCCTGATATCTCACAAGCTATTAGTGTTGTTAGCAGCTATATGGCCAATCCGGGCAAATCACATTGGCAAGCTGTGAAGTGGATTCTTAGATACTTAAAGGGTACTTCGAACATGTGTTTGGAGTTTGGTAGAACCAATAACACTCTAGTTGGTTTTGTAGATTCAGACTTTACCGGTGATCTTGATAAGCGCAGGTCTCTTACAGGTTTTGTATTTTGCATTGGAGGTTGTGCAATTAGCTGGAAAGATACTCTACAACATGTAGTTGCTTTATCTACTACTGAAGCAAAATATATGGCAGTCACAGAGGCAATCAAAGAAGCTTTATGGTTGAGAGGTCTCTTCGGCGAATTAACTCTACAACAAAGGGTTACTACCATTAACTGTGATAGTCAAAGTGCAATTTACTTGACTAAATATCAGACGTATCATGAGCAGATGAAGCATATTGATATTAAGTATCACTTCGTGATATTAAGTATCACTTCATTCGTGATATCATTGCACAGAAGAAGGTCTTTGTTAAGAAAATCAATACAAAGGATAATCTTGCTTATATGTTCATGAAGGCTCTTCCTTATTTCAAGTTTAAGCAATGCTTGGACTTGATTGGTGTTCAATGTTGGTGATTCGGGCCCATTAGGGCCATGCCGGAGGAGGGTGAGTAAGCTATTACTTTTGGGGTTCAGACCAAGGTGGAGATTTGTGAAGAAAGTTTGTCTTCACCCAATTGTCCATGAACATTCACTTATTTGGAGATAGCAAAGACAATCATTCATAGCATTAAATTGCAACACTATTCTCATCGCATGCTTAGCAAGTTGAAGCATTAATTCTTTGACTATAAACTATCATGGTTTTTTGGCAAGAATCATTTGGAAGTAATGTTCGGAGCCCATGCTTGAAGCAAGAAGGAGGATTTCTTGGGATATTGGAATAAGTTTTGTTTGAGAGCTCTTGGCCATTGGTGAACTTGGAGTAGTATACATAGGGGATGAACTTTGTAGTTCAAACACACCTCAAGCATAACATTCCTTTGCTACTTACTTTCTTCTCCCTTTAACTCCCCTTTGTAGTTATAGAAGCCAAAGCCCTCATATTTATATTTTGCCACATAATTCCTTCATAGGTGGTAGGAAAAGCCTTGTAATACTTTCTCCACATATAGTGAAGCTTCCAGTCTCCTCCGGCTGTGGAT
This sequence comes from Rubia yunnanensis, assembly GCA_037428765.1. Lineage (NCBI taxonomy): Eukaryota > Viridiplantae > Streptophyta > Magnoliopsida > Gentianales > Rubiaceae > Rubia > Rubia yunnanensis. The sequence continues at coordinate 39,464,660 of CM075061.1, read as the reverse complement.
GTAGGTCAACTTGACCGAACCACGTAAATCCTTGTGTCCATTATTTCCTTTATTTTCTTTACGTTGTCTTTGTTATCCATCTTTTTGGGCTAACAAATATCTCTTGGGATTTGTATTCCTAATAGTTAGTTGTTAGTTTGTTAGCTGATTTGGGAACACTATAAATGTACAGCTTGTAAATCATTTGAGTAAGTTAATCAACAAATTATTTTCCCCAAAATTGCACCTTTGTTGTGTGTTCTTCATACTTCCAGTTTTTCAGTCTTATTTAGTAAACTCTACTAAATTTTTCATGGTATCAGAGATTCAGGATTGCAAACATGAAACTTAAAGTTGTGTTTCTTTTATACGTGATTTGTTATCCTCCTTTGAACTTTGTTTTCTTGATCTGAAGGGCGTCAACTTCTTCTTCTTCAGACTTTGCAAGTCCTAGAAATCTGCAGCCAAAATATGTTGTGGATGAGGAAGGATTTGTCAAGATTAGAGTGGAGGATCCTCTTCATCTAACTGCTACAGATAACTCAAATCTGAGTCTTCTTGTAGAAATGCTCAATGAAAGGAATTTTTTTATATGGAACAGAGCTATACGCATAGCTTTGAAGGCAAAAGATAAACTTGTGTTCATCACAGGTGGGTTTGAAACTCCTCAACCCGAGTCTCCAATCTTCAAACAATGGGAGAAGGTGAATTCCACTTTAGTTTCCTGGATCATGAGAGATAGCTAGAAGTTTTGCTTTTATTGATAATACATGAAAACTTTGGAGTGAGATTCAGGAAAGATTTTTTGTGAGCAATGGACCAATGCTATATCAACTCAGGAACCAGATTGCTGAATTCAGGCAAGGTCAGAGTTCAGTTAATTTGTATTTCTCATATCTTAAACATCTTTGGGATGAACTTGAATGTTTAAGGCCAAAACAGAGATGTCTATACCTTTCAGTAGCCTGCAAATGTGGTTATAATGAGGTTGTTGCACAGGATGATAATGAAGACAAAGTGCAGTAGCTCTTAGTTTGTTTGAATGAAGATTTGAGGCAGGTATATCAGATCCTAACAATGGAGCTTACTCATTCAATTGGGAGGCATGTTCAATCGTTGCAAAAGCTGAGAGTCAGAAACACACAATCAGCGGTTGTGTACCTTCAACTGAACATTCTCCCATGTTTGTTAGGGAAAATTCTGATACTGTAGGTAAGAATTATGAAGGAAAGAGAAGTTTCAAGAAAAAGGATTCTCGATACAAGAAGCTCTTGAAATGTGATCACTGTCACAAAATTGGGCATGTCAAGGATTTCTGCTTCAAAATCCATGGCTATCCTGATTGGTGGGAGGAAGGAAAACCTAAAAATAAGAATGTTGTGGCTAATGTGGCCATAGTATAGGAGTAAGATGAGACTCCATTTGATGTTTTCAATATGCAGAATGGGAACAATATGTAGGCAATGTTTTCATCATTCATAAAGATGATGGTTGAACAAACAGCAGAATGGAAAAGGTGTAGAATCATAACCAGGGGAGGTTATCAACCTATCTCACTTTTCTGATTTCTCAGGTAGTGTTCTAACTTATCAGGTAAACTTAGCTTTTCAGTTTGATGATGATACATGGATTCTAGACAGTGGTGCATTAAGTCATGTGTGTAGCAACAAAAATATTTTCAAAACATGTACTCCAAACTCAGTACCTATTCCAGTTCATTTGCCAAACAATGCCTCATAACTTGTCACTGCCATAGGATCAGTTCATCTCACACTATCTCTCATATTGTGTGACTGTTTATATGTTGATAGCTTCAAATACAATTTATTTTCTGTGAATAAGCTTTCTCAGTCAGGAAATGTCCATTTTAACTTCTATCCATCTATTTGTTTCATTCAGTACCTCAAGACTAACACAGTCATTGGGGTGGCTAAAGCTTGCAGAGGACTATATCTCATTACTCCTGCTTCTTTTGATCAGAATTTCATTTAATCTTGTATTCAATACTTCCATTCATCAGTTTTTAAAAGGAAAGAAACACAGGTAGTATAAAATAAAGTCTTAGTAGAAGATTAAGACATATGGCATTTTAAGCTTGGGCATGCATCTGATGTAATCATGAAACATCTTAATATAAAAAATAAATATATTTTTTAGTGACATATATGTCCTTTGGCTAAGCAAACTAGGCTCAGCTTTCCTCTATCTTAGAATAAAACATATTTTGAACTAATTCATGTAGATCTCTGGGGTCCCTATAAGGTGGCATCTATAGGTGGATACAAGTACTTTGTAACCATAGTAGATGATTTTAGCAGATCCACATGGACCATTCTTTTAAGGACAAAAGATAGAGAATGTGATTCTTTGCAAAGTTTTATACAAATGATCAAAACACAGTTTGAAAAATCCATCAAGATCATTAGAACAGATAATGGAATAGAATTTGTGAATAAAAAATGTCATAGAATTTTTGATAAACTAGGAATTCTTCATCAAAGAAGTTGTGCTTACACCCCTCAGCAAAATGGAGTTGCTGAGAGGAAGCACATGCATTTTCTAGAGATGGCTAGAGCTTTTGTGTTTCAATCTGATTTGCCAAAGCCTTTCCGGGTTGATGCTGTTTATTCTCTACATATACAATAAACAAATTGCCTACATCAGTTTTAGGATGGAAATCTCCATATGAGATCCTTTTTAACAGAAAACCAGATGATATGAATCTACTTGCGAAGACTCACGATTTGCGGAATTATATCTTTGATCTAGTGAAGGGATCTGCAAACCTGCACTATCTCGCACGAAATTCAGGAGTCTAGCCCTCGGGGTACGCCTAACTTCGACTTGCTCTCTAACTAGCCCTCGGGATTAGATTACAAGGTTTATTGATACTTAACTAGCCCTCGGGGTTAAGCAACAATGGAATAGCTCGCAAGCAAAGAGTATGAATTCAAAAGGTTGTATATTTGATTGATGAAAGGTTGTTATTTTCGTCCATAAGGCCTCCCTTTTTATAGGGTTACAATCTTGCCTCAAATCCTAATCACAAATGGAAACGGAATCAACTTATGGCAGCTTTAAGAAGCTAAAACCATATCTAACTAAAATACCTAAAATAAATGGTAATCTAAGGTAATCAGGTTGAATTCTTCAAGAAATAACCTTGAAGAATATTACCTTATCTAATCTTACCAAATATAATTCTAATCAGAATAAAACTGAATATACTAAACCTTAATGGACTGTATTTTCGAAATTTAACTCTTTAAAGCCCACATGGCCGAGCTATCAGTCCAATAAATCCAAAATGACATTATTTTACAGTAATCACACTACCTCATTAAAAACCCAGTGGGAAAAAAGAGTATAGTGTTCTTCATGATGTCTTCAGTTCGTCGACAATCTTGAATAATGAATCCAAGATGTCGATGGTAACTCCTTCTTCAATTATTCATCATAAAGGAGATCAATCAAAGCATTTAAAGAAGCATCCCTAAGCTTAGTTCTTGACCTAGTTATCAGCCCTGCCATGTAACTTAGAGGATCTCGAACATATCCTTTAAATGTTTGATCAAGTCGTGGAATGTCTTCATTTATGGTGGTAGTCGTCTTGGCATCTCCATCATTCCCTCCGTGGTCGAAAGGTTTTGTCCTCGAAACTGAATCGTCTTCAAATGTAAATGGAGATAAATCAGCAACATTGAAGGTCGCACTAACACCATAATGATCTGGTAACTCAATCTTGTAAGCATTGTCGTTCACACGATCCAACACTCTAAAAGGACCATCTCCACGTGAACTCAACTAAGATTTCCGAGCATTTGGAAACCTCTCTTTCCGCAGATGAACCCAAACATAATCTCCCACGTTGAACCTCATCAACTTTCGGATTTGATTAGCTTTATCAGCATTCTGTACATCAAAGCATTTGATATTCGTATCATTCCCTCCCGGATCGAAAAGTTTCGTCCTCGAAACGGGAAGCATATAACCTGTAAAGACATCCTTGAATTCCTAGAACAACTTAACAAACCGTGAAAACATATCTACAGGAATATCTTCTTTGGAATAGTAACTTTCTTTAAAGGACATTATAAGAACAAAAGAATGATTAGTCAAAGATCGATTCACATCTCTTATTGAAGCATAAAACGATTTATCAGATTTAGTAGATAGTTCATGCCTCATCATATAAATAGAAAGTAAATGACAAATATGTGAAGACAAGAATTTATGCGACTTTTCATAATCATTCTGCAACTTACCTGTCTTACCTACCTTAGGATCGACCTGGAACTTGTCTATGGTGACATCTACTATAATTTTGGCAGAATTAACACTATTTTGGTCGAAATTACTTGCTCCATTTGGGGGATTAATTTCAGCAACATCTGTGGAATACGCCTCAAAAACATCCTGTGTTTCAGGACTTTTCTCACCTCTGTCAAAAATGATGATTTCATCATCTATTTGTTCTTCTTCGGTGTCATACTGTGCAGGCAAATCATCATCTTCCTCCTCCTCCATTGTTGTTATAATTCGTTCATGGGGACAGTTATTGTGAACATGGCCTCGTTCATTACAATGAAAACATATAGGAGTGTTAGAAGAAAATGTATCTGACAAAGTAGAAATTGATTTACATGTATCTTGGCTAAGAGACTGATTGGTTGCGATCTTTTTTTGATCAGTGGGTTCCAATGGTGCATTTGAGCTGGTTTTAGTCGAATTAGGGTTTCCTTGGCCACCCATATTCAAATTGCGATAACCCCTGGTCAAATTTGGGCTTCTGAAACCAGAGAATTGCCTTTGACTGTCATAGCCGAAATTAGAGCTTCCATTGGGCCTTAATGTTGACTCAACCAACCTGGCATTGAACAATAAATCTTGCATGGAAACATAATACTGGAGCTTAACCGGAACTTGAAGATTTTCTCTTAAACCTTCAATAAACTGATTCTTTGTAAATAGTTTGTGTTGAGACATCAAAGAAGGAAATTCTTATGATATACAAAAGTTATTGAAGAAATCCATAGAAGAAATATTTTTGTCCAAGTCTGAGTTTGAAGAATATATCAATTCCTATATTTATGCGATTAAATTGATTTTATTGAAACTGGTATTGATTTGATAATATCCTTTTCGCAAAGGATTTGATTTGATTGGATGGAATATATTTTAATTCCTTTCTTTACGTGATTGGATTTGGTATTTCCTATCTGCAAGGGATTAAATTGTAATCAGAATTTGAGATGGAGAAGGAATTATTCTTGCACGGAATTTGGCATGTGCGACTGGCGTAAATAGAGGATAGTTTGGCTGAGCTACTTACGCTTTTAATTCAAGAAAATCTACCTTCATATTTTCGCATCTTTCAAAAATATCTCAAGAGATTTCAACTGTGTTCCAACATGATCGTAACCTGTTGATCAAGTTTAAAATCGTATAATTTAATTTTGCGGGAGGAGGAGATCCAACGTCGACGGGTTCTAAGGCCAAAGAGAGTCTAATCAAGGCCGACCGGTAGCAAGGGGAGCTTGCAGAATCAACATGTTATAATTAGATAAGATAAGTATATATGTATGGTGTAATTGATACAGTATTTTCTTTATTAGTGGATTTATTCTGAGCTGGGCAAGGCTCCGCAGATTTTGGTGAATTTAACCAAACTTCGTAACCAAGTCTTGTGTGTTCTTACTTTACTTTATTGCATACTTGGTTAGATAGGTTATGTTGGAACGTGTTAGTAATAATTAAATTAATTAAGTAAAGCCAATTTTCAATTGGTATCAAAGCTAAGTCACTTATTCTTACGTTGGTTGTATTAAGAAAAAGTGAGATGGGATTTTACATCGGGGACCAAAGAAGGAGCTTCTGTGTCTTGGCCACCACTGCTGGAAGGAAAACATTACAACTAGTACAAGGCACACATGAGAGTTTTCATAAATTCACTGAATGAAATGACTTGTTACGTGTTGAAATTGAATAGAACCCACCAACCGAGAGCAATGTGGAGAGTGAATCTAGTTCGAAAGAAGGAGAACCGAGTTTGAAGAAACCAAAGCTTAAAGCTAAGGCATCATGGACTATAGATGAACTTAATACTTCAATGGAAAACTCCGGAGCATTAAATGATATCTTGATAGAAATGGGTGCAAATGAGTTTAAACTCATCTCTGCATGTTATCAGACAAAGAAAGCTTGGGATATTTTGGAAACAACACATGACTGTACGAGTCTTGTACGTGAATCCAAAATACAAATGATGGCCTTAAAGTTGAAAGAATTAAAGATGGAGAAGCATGACACTATTGTTATTTTTAATAAAAAATTAAAGATATCACCAACATGGTGTATCAACTTGGAAAAAATCTACAAGGAATCCAAACTTGTGGAAAAGACTGTGAGATCACTTCCTAAAAGATTTTCTATGAAAGTTGCGGCTATAGAAGAAGCAAGAGATGTGGTCACTATGACTCTAAATAAACTGATGGGATCACTGCAACATACGAGATGATGTTAGATCATTCCACAAAGAAAGTGCAAAAGGAGCTGGCCTTTAAGACTTCATCGTCAAGAATCACCCATGAAGTTGATAGTGATGATTGTATTGACGAACTTGCATTTGTCATTAAGAATTTCTCAAGACTGCGGAATAAAGTGGTGAATACAAAATATCAATAAGTATTCAGCAGTAATAGACCTTGGTAATAATCATGGAACAAAAATGGAAAAAAACCAATCAAAATGTGTCACGAAATCATAGTCGTGTAATAAAGAAACAATGGGGATTCAATGTAGAGAATGGGTGGGATATGGACACATCTAGGCTGAATGTGCTAATACTCGAAAGAAGCAAGGAAAGTCATATGTAAATTTGTGGAGTGAAGATGAAGAAGAGGAGAACGATGAAGAGGGACTTACCAGTAATTATGTAGCATTTGAAGAAAAATTCACGAAGTATTAGAAACAGACGATGCATGTTCAACATGGAAAAGATAAACAAGGTTTTATGTTCCAACATAGAAATCTCAAGCTTCAACGACTACTCTAGTGATGACCAAGGTCAGGTTATAAGTGATGAAGATATCTAAAATTCATATGAAAACATGTATGGGATAAGGTTGAAAGTTGCTAACTCAATTAAAGCTTTGAAAACAGTGTAAAATCAACTTGCTGAGAAAGAGAAGAAGTTGTTGGTTCTTGTTATGGAACTCAGGAGAGAGATCAAACAGTTGACCTGCCTCCACCTAGGATCATTAATTATAGCTAATTAACTCGAGTAGAGGATTTTGGGGAAAAGGTCAAAGATAGAATTTATATTCTGCAGCCATTCTCACTGCTACGCTACTGATAAGGTAGTTATCGGTAAGTCTAGGGTTTGTCCACAGATAACCTTGGATTTAAGTATCAACAAAATACACAACCTTGTACGTGTCATCAATCCGTACGAGTGAAAGGAATAACTAGTAAATGAAAACAAAACGGGGGGAGAGGGGGTTGGATTTTAAAATTAACAACAACAAAGCATAAAAGTAAAAAAGACAATTGATCTATATAGCTAAACACTTGGGGAATCATTGTGAGACATAAATGATTTAATTCTTAGATCCTAGATTCATTATCATGTAAGATTTACTAAACAACTTAGTAGAGTGTTTACAACACGTGGTGTGGTCGATGGCATACACTTCACTGTATCTATCATCGGGTGCCCTCGTAACCCTTCATTGACACCACCATCGTAATTAGGGGAGTACAAAAAGGTCCAACCATTGTTGTAGATAAGTTTCTCCCCCCTACGATTACGTCTCAGGTTTCCACCATGAATACGCTACTTCCCAATTGTCCTATAAACTAGGCCAAAGGGTTGTTGGCACCTTATCTATGATACTAGACCTCTCACAATCCTATCTTGATACTATTATCTATCTCTACCCATAACCTCCCGGACTACTTCACGTAATCAACTAAGACTGGTACGATGACAAGTAAGTCAAAGTAGTACTCGGGTCTACTGTGCACACGCTCACGTAGACGCAATGTACTCCCTTACCCATTCTAACATCTAGGTTTTCCTTCCAAGGAATCAATATTTTCACCAACATGAATATAGACTAGAGCATGTGCTTAATGGAGTGTACTATTCATACAATTCAAACATTTAAGAACAATCACAATAATATCATAAATACAAATACTAGGATGAATCTAATAAATCTCACATAAGCATTAATCAAACAAGTCCCCAAGCTATGGAAACTACTCCATATATATGGAATTCATATATGGATTTGAATTCCACATCTAGAAAGACGCAAAAACATGTAAAGAAAATGAGAGAGTGTTTCTCTCTCTAAAGTTGCTCTCCTAATGAGTGAAAAATGAAATAAACTCTATCAACCTTTTTAACCTAGTAGACTAAGACTATATTTATAGGAGAAGGGAATTTGGGCTAAAAAAGGGCCAAAATAGGTTAAAAATGGCTAAACCCTTGTTCAACTGCTGCTGGGCACGGGTCGTGCCGTGCACTTGTCACAGTGTACAGGATCTAGTGCGGGCTGTGTCGTCACCTTGGCATGAGGGGCTTCATATGGCATGGGTCGTGGCTTCGTCCTGCTGTAGCCTGCCAAATCTAGCGTGGTCCACGCCAACACCTTTAGCATGGACCGTGGCCTTTGGCATTGGTTGTCGTCTGGAAGGTCTGTCTTGGACTTATGATTGTGCTGGATGCAGGCCCTGGTGTGGACCATGGTTTAGAGGGTCGATTCGATTAGAAACATGGCACGGGCCACGTTATTCTCCACACCGTGCTGGCTGGTCTCGACAACAGGGACTTAGAACGGCGCAGACCATTGTAAATGGGACGGTCTGAGCCCATACTTAGCCGAATTTGAGTGAAGTATTATATTCATGCCCCTGGTCTATGAGATTGGACAAAGTCCACACAATAGCCTTGTGCTAACACTTTTGTCACGGGCCAATCCTTTGGCACGAGGCGTTAGTTCCTAACCATGAATAGCCCGTGCCAACCCGTGATACCTTGGCCGCCTGAACTTGTTTCCTTTGCTAAGTCCAATTTTAGTGTTCTAGTAGTCAATTTTGTAGTGCTCAAGAAGAAAAATACAATGGATTCAACTTTGAAGTATAACTCTTCTCGAATCGTTGTCAGAGTTTGGCACAATGCTTCGGACCATGATTCCCTATTTCTTCATTGGCCGCTTTAATCTCTGTTGCTGCCTATCTTTGACTCCAATCTTCTTCTACCACGCACTGATGTTTGTGGCCTTTTTTTTCTACAATTATAGAGGATAACGACATTCGATCTCTTCTACCATCCTTGCAATTGGCCTTCAATATCTTCTACTGCCCTTACGAACGGCCTTCACATAGAATGTAACCAAAAAGTATCCAAGGCGACCTACCAAAGATGATCAAATGGAAGATCTAGGAGCCTGTAGATACAAGATGTCCATTAGTACTAATTAAGTCTACAAAATGCGGGATTCAGACAAAAAAAATAAACGTGTCCGTCTAAACCCCTTGTCACGTAAACTCAACTAAAACTAGAAATCCGCCAAACAAAACTAACTAAAAACTATGCTGAATGCAACAGTTAATACAAACAAAATGAAGCACATCAGACTCCCCACACTTAACCCTTTACTAGCCCTCGAGTAAATAAAGACAAGAAAAAGAATTAAACAAAATGTAGCATGCAAGCATAAGTTAACCGAGGCATTTAACTTATTCCTAGATTACCCTATTTCCCCCAAAAATAGTAAGAATCTCGATCACAACTCTCACACTCCCCGAAGAACATAAGCAATCTGACCACCGAAAACTAAAATGTGGAAAAAGGTAAGCCAAAAGGATAAGTGTAAAGCTAGCTTCATTTTCCCAAAATGATCCTCAAAGCAATCAATGAGTCATCTCCAAAAACAATCCACCTAGGAAACCCAAGAGCCGTCGACTTAGTTGTAACATAGGGATAATTCATGATTCTCAACCTAGTTTCAACCAAGGAGTCGAATGTATCGTCAACCTTTTTTTTCTCTCCCAATTTCTCTCATTTTTCCTAGGAGCCCTTTTGGGTTTTCATCCTAGCATTGACACATAAAGGGTACTCATTTCTCACATTTTTCCACATGGTCTCTTTTTTTATTTCCATGGCAATTAAGTCTAGCCGGGCCTAGACTCTCATTTTTACCTAGGTGTTGACCTATCCGTGCTTTTTCCAATGTTACCCAAGTTGCCTTTTGGGTTTTCAACTTATGGGGGTTATTCATTTTTTCATTTTCCCAAAATTTTTAAATTTTTTGGTGTAGCACAAAATTGCCCCAAAAGTGGGCTGCATACTACAAAAGATAAGATCAATTATAAAAAATACACCACCAATATCCTAAAACAACATATCCCATGTAAACAAGGAACCCTAGCATGTTGTGTCATGCCACCAAATATCCATCCAAAACCATTCCTAAACAATCCAAAAACAAAATCACCACCTAGCAAGAAAACCACCAACAAAAGCATAAAAATACACCAAAGAAATCCAAGAATGAAACTCCTTAAGTGCTCACTACTCCCTTCCCCACACTTAACTAATGCATAGTCTCTAATGCAACAAAAATCATGTCAAAACATAAGTGAGGTTGGGAGAGATGGTGATACTAACTATTGCGGCCCCGAAGGGCCTTCCTCCTCGCCGTGACTAGTGAAAATCTTCTCAAGGTTCATGTTGCTTGAAGCACGGCCTCGATGCAATTCATCCTCGAATTAAGACTCTCTATTTGCATCCCCACTCCGCCTACCGCTTGGACTACATCTTACAACAGTAGGGTAGAGCTTGAAAACTGATTCTAAAGTGTTTGCAATTGCTGGATTATGTCCGTGGATAAGTGAGAATGGATATGATGTGCTCTCAAAGAGGTCTCACCCTTGGCCTCCTCAATTTCTATCTCCGGGGTGGCTAACACTCTATAGAACTCTCCCTCAAAGTGCCAGTCTGGCTTAATAAATAGGTCATCCAAGCATGTGTCATGGTTAATGGTGGTGCACTCCGGCTGTGGAACTACCATGAAACTACAAGTGCTCGATCCGCCATAAAGCCATACATATCTACCTTCCAATGTTGTAGGTCCCACCATGGATGCTTTGGCTAACTTCTGGATATTATACCTTGTACTTGATCATCCTAGGTTAGCCAACTCTTTTTATGTAACTAGATGCCCTAAGTGTTTTTCCAATAGACCTACCATGCTGCCCATAGAAGTGTTGAAAACCTTGCATCCAAGAACATGAATCCTAAGCGTAATTCCATTCCAAACAGAACCACGAGTCTCAGACTCAAAATTCCAAATTCAGTTAAGGAGGAAAGATGGAATTTTAAAAATTCCGTGTTGAACAATAATTCTATGTAAGTCACAACCACCTTATCGATGGGATTATGCAATCAAGATTCATCTTCTCCCAAATCACCCAATACATGAAAAACATATCATTCAAACACAATAGAACATCAAATCACCCAAACTTTCTTCAACACATTAGCATACGTACAAACCCAAATATATATCCCAACACACATACCCATTCCAAAGTCATTTTTTTCATAACACAACCAAAATGTCAATCAAGTATATAAACAAAGAGTTCAATGAATTACCTAGAATTTGAAGCTAAGAACTGAAAGATTCACACGAGAAAAAGCATGAATTACAAATTTCTGAAAGAAAAGCTTCAAATTTTTATGTTTCACCAAGAGTGTGTGTGAGTGAGTGTTTCTTGAGAAAGAAGAATATGTCAAATGATGAAATTAGGTGGAAAAGTGTACCATGGATTTGGAGTTTCAGCGTTGATGATAAGAGAGAGGTAAAATGAGGATAAGAATGGAATTTTCAAAATTGCATATTAGGGGAAAATAGTACAAATAAATTAATTCCTAGGATTGTAGGAAGTACTATTTGCAAAAACAATCCTAAGGAATTAGGAAATTTTAAAAAATTTGAACCAAAATGCATTTTTAAGTTAGAAATTCAAAATTTTAAAAAATTTGCATTTTTGGAACAATTTGACAATGGGAAATTGGTTTTTAGCGCAAAAATGTGCTTTGCATGAACCAAGTCCTCGTGCCAAATCACAGGCACGAAACAAGGCCTCGTTCCAAATCACAGGTACGAAACAAGGCCTCATGCCAAACTCCTTGGCACGAAGCATCCTCCTGGAATGGACCAAGGCTCTTGGTGTGTACCGTGTCTGGTTTTGGCATGAGATTGCCAAAAGTTTTGACCTAATCCTTAGTTTTTCCTTTTCTTTTAGAAAAACCATGTCACCCATCAAATATAATTTCATCCTAACACAATCACAAATCTCAAGCTCAAATTTTCAAACCAACAAGAGATTTATCTCAAAAATCCTCATTGCAAATAAGAACATGTAAAATCTATCTAATCACTACTCAAAACATGAATTCAAAAAAGAAACACCGTATATTTATTGTCATACTCACGACTTATTTCTTTTTTCATACAAGTCTAGTTAAAGACACCTACCTGTGGGTCTCCAAAATTGCCACCGGTGACTCCACCCACGATGACATTGTTGTGAAGCAGTCTCCAAAGCGAGCCATCCTTACCTTCATACCTCCTGTCGATGATAGGAAATGAATATCCATGTCTCGCTAGCCTTGAGTCTGTGAATTTCACTTTAGGGTTAAGGGGAGGCTGAGGAGGTTTTAAACTCTTGACACTCTCCCTTTCCCGTTGCAAGTTAGTTAGCATGGAAAAACAATCTAGCACAAACATCTCATTAATAGCATCATGCAATTAATCGGACTCATCAACAATATTATCAACAGGAGATTCATCCAAGTGTTCTTGCTCATTTCTAACACAAGAGGATTTATCATGCTCATCACATAAGGTTACACCTTTGCACATAAAAGAAGAATATTTTGAATCATGCCTAGATTTATAGATATCAAATTCCTCTTTATCCATCTCATCTTATAGAGTCAAGGTTCCTAAGTGGACATTGATTTTAGTCCAAGACATTTTAATAAAAGGTCTCGTTAAAAGTATTGGGGTGCACTTCCGTCGTGTGTCACGTCTTGGACATAAAAGTCTGCCGGAAAAATCAATTTGCCAACTTGCACCATTACTTCCTTTACTAACCCACGAGGGCTAGCTTGGGGATGATCGACGAGTTGGACAATCACTCTAGTTTCCCTAAGCTCACCTATTTCTAGGAGTTCATATAGACTAAATGGGATCACATTGATGGATGCGCCTAAATCTATCATTCCATTTCCAACAAGTTTACCACCTAAGGAGATAGGGAAATAAAACATTATGGGGTCGTCGCATTCCTTGGATAAATTTTTATGGTTAAAAATGGTGACTACCCCCATTTTTCAATGTCCTAACCTCTTAGTTTGCTTTCTTCTCTTCTTTGTGCATGCAACCTTAAGAAACTTAGGATATGTTGGCACGTTTTCAATCAATTCCCAGAGAGTGATTGTTACCTCAACTTTTTCGAACACTTTTCAAATGTTCGCATCAATGGTCACCACCTTTGATTTTCCCCTCAAATACTTTGGAAATGGAGGTTGAATGGTTCATTGTGCCTTGGGAAATGGAAGCTCCTTGGAAGGTGCCTTCTTGATCAAAATCTCATCTTCTTCAAAGTGTGCCTTGGTAGCCACAACTAATCTATCATTCTCTTGCATAATCCTCTTCTCGGATTCACAATATTCCTTCCCACTTCTCAACTTTAGTGCACTCACATTCGTTGGGTTGATCTCCAGCGGGGAAGGGAGTTTTCCGGACTCCTTGGCTACAAGTTGGATTATTGAGGTGGAAAGTTATCCAACTTGAACTTCAAGATTTTTGATACTTGAGAAAGCTCTATTACCAAGGTCTTCAATCCCACGCCTTGTCATTTCCATAAAGACTTTACATTTCTTGTCTAATTGACTAATGGCTTCTAAGATCTCCTTTCAATCCGACTTGTACATCGAGGCACGGTGGTTGGAAGGACTTTCACCTTGAAGGTATGGTTGAGGAGGGGCTTGTCCAATCCGGTATCCTTGAGGTTAGTTATCTCCCCTCTATTGTAAATTTTGATGATCTCAATACCTTGGGTTGAATGAGTTTGCATAGGGATCCGGCCTTGGATCTCCTTGGTTCCCCCAGAACCCTTATGGTTGGCCCCTAGAAAACTGTGGCCTCTCACAATTGTTGTACTCAATGGCCTTCACTTCTTGCAAATTATCTACGACCTTGGGACTATCCTTGGAGTTGGGTTTAAGGTTGTAAACTCCGCACACTTTGACTTGATGTAGTGTTCCTCGCAAAAGCTCCCTCATCATGGAAGCAAGAGCTTGGACTTGCTCCTCCAACTTAGGTGATTGTGCGGGTTCATCCAAAACCTAAACCCTTAACCTCGTACCAAATTATCACATACCATGAGCCATTTTTTCAAAGAGGGACATTGCATCCTTAGGGCTCTTGTTCACTATCGAATCATTGCAACCAGCATTCACCATTTGCATATCTTCATCGCATAACCCCTCGAAGAAATAATACACTAAATCCCCCTCTATGACGGGATGTTAGGGGCAACATGCCAATAATTTCTTGAATCCTTCCCAATAATCATACAAGCTCTCAGTAGCTCCTTGGGTGATGTTCAGAAGTTGTTTCTTTAGCTCCTCTTCATGTCTATCCAAGAACCAATGCATCTCAGTGGCAAGTAGTATAGCCAGTCTTTAGCTCCATCTTAAAGGGAAAATGGGTAGGATATCAAATTTTAGTCATCTTTAGAAAGTCGTGATGGCTTCATGTTTGTACGCACCAAGTGAAACTTCGATAGATGCTTGTTCGGGTCCTTCCCCTCTAATCTATGGAATGTCAAAAGGCAATGAATCATGACACTTTTCATCTCACAACTAACATTGGCGGGTAATGGTGGGAAGGTAATTCAAAGTGGCTAATTCTCCAGGTTGGGTGCCATAAGCTCCCGTAATGTACAATTATCTTTCGCCATTCTTTGTGGTTCTTCTACTAACACTGCTTACCTCGGTTTAAATTCTACCCTAGTGGTCCAGACAATGTGGAAACCTTAAGAGTATAGCTGATTTTACATTTCGACATCCTCTAGTTTCTTGGGGGGACCTAAGCGAATGAACTATGAAAGAAAAATGTGTGGTCAAAATTAAACTCGATTCGAATTGTCCCAAAAAGAGGCATTGTCATCCATATATAGTGAAACCTGTACTAAGAAGTAGTAATATTATATTTCCCCATAGACTACCAAAAGATCATATAACCAACAATTGTATACTTCAAGCAATTAACTACATTTTACTTTAGACCACGCGCTTGCGTTTCGTAAAAATAAGGATGGAAATTTAATACCATTACATTTTCAAAGAAATGTGAGAATATATAATTTCTTGTGATTCTATATACTTGGCAGAAGTGTTCATTCCTAGAACGCTTATCACTACGGTAATAATGGAGTTCTATAAAAACAATTGGAAGATAACCCAGTTTCGCATGTCTGTAAGATAATAAGCATAATTTAAATATGAATCATTTGTCATATTGTTCGGGTGATTGTCTCTAAACACACAGTAACAACCACAGTAGTTTGGGCCGTAGTGTAATTTCCATAGAGTGCCATAATGCAAAGTTTTGAATAATTTGGGCCCGTTCTGTTGACTAGCTAGTTCATGGCCAAATTCAAAGATATGTAGGTCCAGGAAATGTGGAAACCTTAAGCGTATAGCTAATTTTTCATTTTGACATCCTCCAAATCGTATACTCTAAGCTATCAACTACATTTTTCTGTAGACCATGTACTGGCGTTTCGTAAAAATAAGGACGGAAATTTAATACCATTACATTTTCAAAGAAATGTGAGAATATGAAATTTCATGTGATTCTATATATTTGGTAGAAAACTTCATTCCTATAATGCTTACACTACGGTAATAATGGAATTCTATAAAAAAAATTATAAGATAACCCTGGTTCGCATGTCTGTAAGACAGTAAGCATAATTTAAATATGACACTTTTTTTATGTCTGGGTGATTGTCTCTAAACACACAGTAACAGCCACGGTATTTTGGGCCGTAGTGTAATTTTCCTAGAGTTCCATAATGCAATGTTTGTGAATAATTTGGGCCGGTTATGCAGACTAGCTAGTTCATGGCCAAATTCAAAGATATGGTGGTCTAGAAAATATGGAAACCTTAATCGTATAGGCCAATTTTGCATCTTGATATCCTCCGGTCCGTTGGAGGGACCTGAGTGAATGATCGAAAAAATAAAAACGTGTAGTCCAACTTTAACTCGATTCCAATTGTCCCAAAAAGAGGCCGTGTCATCCATATATAGTCAAACTTATAGTAACAGGTAGTGATATTAAATTTCCCCATCGACTTCCACAGGATCATATGACAAACAATTGTATACATTAAGTAACCAACTACAATTTACTCTAGACCGCGTACTGGCGCTTCATAAAAATGACGGAAATTTAATACTTTTACATTTTCAAAAAATGTGAGAATATGAAATGTCATGTAATTCTATATATTCGGCAGAAATATTCATTCCCATAATGCTTATCGCTACGGTAATAATGGAATTCTATAAAAAAAACTTGGAAGATAACCTAGGTTTGCGTGTCTGTAAGACAGTAAGCATAATTTCCATATGAAACATTTGTCATTTTGTTTAGGTGTTTGTCTCTAACACATAGTAACAACCACGGTAGTTTGGACCACAGCATAATTTTTATAGAGTGCCGTAATGCACTCTTTGTGAATAATGTGGGCATGTTCCGATGGCACGTCCATTGTCAAATTCGAACATGGTGGTCATAGTTTGGGGTCAGTTTTGGACTTGGTGGAAAAGATAGTGATGCGACATCAAATACATGTGCTATGGTTGCGATAATGCTGGTTTTTGATTGGATAGTCCATGCCCCATCTAAAACATGTTTGGGCCCCTATGTTGGGACCAAACCTAGAACCCCCAACTTTGCACAGTTGTCTATGATGACGTTGGTCTCTGCGACATATCGGCAAAGTCGCACAAAATGGCAGTGTTTCACTCTGGGTATATATTCCCCTTCGCATTCCCAACAAACGACATCGAACCAAAACCTTACACAAGAAAAAATGGTCGGAAATTGATTTAATTGCAATGGAATCGGTTGGTCACACATCACAGTAGCCTGGAAACCAACATTAAATTGCTTTGTACGTAGTGCACTGGCAGATTTCTCCAAATTTCAAGAGCTAGAAACCCTAACAAGGTAAGGATTTTTGGATGAAGTTTGATGTTAGTATTTTAGATTTCATATACTTCTTTAGTTGCCCATTTCTTTTTTATTCAATCGTTGCATGTTAGTTGTTTACTTTGTGATGTTTTAGTTGAGATTATATATGTTTGAGGACCAGTCATGTTCGAGTCTCATATTGTTGCCTTAGTCTCATATTTCATGAACATAAATGTGTGATATCGCATTTGTAACATTGGTCTAGACAAAGTATTTGTGACATAATTCCAAAGTCGACTAAAACACATTAACATCATTGAGTTCTATACATTTGCACTGACTTTTCAATGTCTCTTTCATTCTTAGATGGCGCGCATGAAGAAGACAGCCATGAGAAGAAGGGACGACAGCATGGGGGCAACTCCATCACACAAAAAGAAGGCAAAGACAATGGCCACCCCTCTATTTCTAACATGGAACAAAGTACACTTCGTGAAGGAGGAGGCAGCGAAGAGTTTTGAAAATATATAAGGCCGTAGAATAAAAGAAGTCAGGGTGATAAAGCCTTAGGATGTGGAACAACTGCACCTCGTTGTTTTCCTCGAACTCTTCAAACTGACACGAATTGAGGGTTTAATATGCTTGGATAAACCGACGTATGATACAGAGGTCAAGGAGTTCTACGCAAATTTTAGAATGGAAACATTGACCTCCTTTAAAACAAGAGTGAATGGGATGGACTTAGAGATAATGAAAGAGCTCATGAACAAGGTGATTTTTTTCACAATCGGAGGGGAGGATCAGCTGGACGTTAAGCCTCTATAGCTGTACTGCCGGGACAATTGGCCTTGATTGGTCGACGAGAATGACTCATTTGGGTGCTTGACCCCAACCCAATGGTGGAGAAGTACTTCAAAATTAAAATGGGGAACAGACTCTTCCCAGTGAAGAAGATCAAGCTTGGTGTTCTCACCCTTTAGAAAAGAATAATGTTCAATATAATTGTACAAGTACTTACCCTGGTCGGACATCCTACGGAGTGCACGATCAACGGGACCATTATGTACTACAACCTTGCGGAGAAGAAGGTAGTCGACCCAAGGTACACCATCATGTAGGAGATGTATCGTGTTGCCATCTCCACGAAGATTCAGACAGCCCCTTACAGCAATGTCATCACCTCTATTCTAGAGAAGAAAAAGGTTCCCATCAAATCAAAAGAGAAGATCAAGCCTAAGTACTACGGCAAACTACTTCAGGCTAAAGCATTTGGTTTAGGAGTCGGGGGTGTGGATAAATCGCAATGTCCCCAAAGGGGATATGCATGTGCCTCCCTCACTCGGGCTTAAGGCTACTCCATCGGCTTCTGTAGCTATGGACCTTCACCCCGCCATTATTCATGCACCCTTAACAAATAACAGAATTTAGATTTTTTTTGTTTATTTAAAATTATCATTAATTAAAATTTTAAAATTTTCATTTAATGTAACTAATTTCTTATCCCACAGAACCTAAATAGAAGGCCCAGGGTATCCTCCTGAAGGAAAGGTCTGAGACCAAAGCCATGGCGCTGTGCATGGAACACACTGTGTGTAATCTAACGGAAGAAATGGAGGTGCTAAAGTCTATAATTATCGATGAAATCAATGAACCTGCAAGGGATGAGGGGCTTGGGGTTGACTAGGATGGGCTGGATACCACAGATGATGAAGGAGAGTCAAGCACCGGCGCTAGCGAGCCATCCACTAAAGGGTCGAAGACTAATTCACAAGAAAATGAGAGCAATTCATCGGTAGATGATGTTATCCCACCCTTGTCACCACCCCCATTGATTGATGTCTCTGAAACATGAAGAAGGTTTTTTTTTGATTTATTAGGATTCTATGCCTTCTGCTTCATTTTCATTTTGCAAGGATTTTGTATATGGTACATAGCATTATGCTTTTGGATATATATATATATATATATCCAAAAGACATAATGATATGTACCACATACAAAATCTATATATATATTTATTTATTATATTATATATATATATATATATATATATATATATATTTATATTTATATTTAAGGATAAGTGCCAATATAACCCTATCTACTTGAGTAAGTGCCAATATAACCCGATGATAATTTTTAATGCAAATATAACCCTAACTAGTTAATGAAAGTGACAATATAACCCTCAGATCCCATTTTCGGTATTGACCTCAATTTTCCTGCGTTGACTCTCTGTATATTGACCAAAATACCCTTTGGGCTAATTATGAAATTAGGTGAACAATTTTACCCTCATAGTTCGGCGGACCGCCATAGTTCGCTGAAATTAGGTATGGTTATATCAACACATTATGCAATCTTATTGGGTTATATCAGTATATTCCTAATGTTTGTAGGGTTATATCTACACATTTCTAATGTTTGTAGGATTATATGAGCACATCCTTAAAACTTATAGGGTTATATTGGCACTTTCACTAACTATATAAGGTTATATTGGCACTTTCGAATATTGAAAGGTTATATTGGCACTTATGTCAACTAGGTAGGGTTATAAAAAGCACTTTTTTCTTCTATATATATATATATTATATATATACGTACGTACCTTGCTTTAGTCTTACATATGTAACTTCCACAAATCTGAAATTGGCTGTGGTGAAATTGGAATGAAACCCTTAGATAGTTGATTCCAAGTTCTTGTTGTATTGGTTAAGTATACATAATTTATTAGGTATGATATACATGTGCAACCTCGCGCTCCAATCGCATAGTCATAACACCCTTAATCGGCATTAACCCGATGGAGGTGCGAGCGCAAAAATTAATTTTTTTGAAAGGAATTTAGGCATGGGTTTGAACCGAGGAGCATGTGTGACTTCGTCGAGTGTAAACATGAACGTCAATGTTTACGTCGGATTGAAGTCGGTCACATCGAATGATGGTACAAAGTCGGTCTTCTCTTCAATGCCTATTACTGCTAGGCCGTACCTTTATTGACGATGTCATAGGTATGTCAATCAAAACTTTTAATTCAATTTCATAGGGTATTTACTTCGGTTAATGTAGAGTCATGGTAAAAAAATACCAATAAACTGAGGTAAACAATATTTTTTCCTTCTAAAATAACCAAGGTAAAAGGACTTTTTTCCTCAATTCTTTGAGCTAAGCCAAAAAACCAAGCTAAAAGGTGAAGTAATAGGTTCATTTTCTTGTAGTGATAGAATGTAACCTATAAGTACCCACCGGCGACCTACTAAAGATGATCAAATGGAAGTTCTAGGAGCCCGTGGATACAAGATAACCATAAGTAATAATTAAGTCTACAAAATGTGGGATTTAGACAAGAAAACCGAACCTGGCCATCTAAACCCCTTGTAATGTAAACCCAACGAATACTAGCAATCCACCAAACTAAACAAGCTAAAAACAATGTTGAATGCAATGGTTAACACACACAAAATGAAACACGTCAACAGTTGAAACATAATCTAAGTTCAACAACTATGAGTGCTAAAATGGCTGAGGTGCTATTTATCAAGTTGAACATTGGAAAGGCAAAAATAGATGATCTACTGACCATGGAAAAGAGCTTTGGATATCAACACAGTATAGACTATGACAAGATATCAAGTAGTACTGTAGAATTATAAACAGAGGTTTGAGATATAAAGAAAAAGGTGATCAAAACCCAACAGCACAAACCTCTTATAGGTAGCTACTACACTTATCAAGGCCATCTAGAAGATCAATGTTTTAAACTACTCAGACACAACATGAACAGACAAAAATTGTTTGCATGTTCCAATATAGATGATGTCCAGAGATTAAAGATTGGCAGAAAGGTATCCAGAGAAGGAGAAAATGAACTAGACTTAGAGTATGTTCCGAACAAAAAAAGTCCGCCAAACTATGTTGGAATATCCACTCCTACTGCAACATCCCATGTTCCAACACAAGTTCATCTTGAACCCATCATCGAAAGAACTCATACAATCCCTCCAGTAAACTATAGCAAGCTTGAATTATTACAATTTTTAATCTCCCTCATTGAACTAAAAAAATTACAAGGAAGCTTTACTTGATGGATCTTGGATCGCAAAAATGCAAGAAGAAATTGGGAAATTTTAACACAATGATATATGGTATCTAACTTCTCAACCCTAAGGTGTAAATGTTATTGGCACTAAGTGGATCTTGAAGAACAAGTCAGATGCTCATGGCCATATTACAAAAAATAAAGCAAGGTTGGTTGCTGAGGGATATACTTAGGTTGAAGGAGTTAAGTTTGATAAAACATTTACACAAGTTGCCAGGTTAGAATCTATTCGGATTTTACTTGTTCTTGCTTGCATTATGAACTTTATGTTGTACCAAATAGATGTCAAAAGTGGTTAATGAATACGTGTACATGGAACAACCTAAAGGATTTGAGGATTCTCACTATCCACATCATGTGTATCGACTCAAGAAGCCATTGTATGGACTAAATCAAACACCGAGGAAGTGGTTGAGCAACTCAATAGCTTTCTTATTCATAAAGGTTATCTTCGAAGGGGAGTATTTTGTGTTTAACAAAACAAAAAATATTTTGATTGCTCAAATTTATGTGGATAATATTGTGTTTGGCTCTACTTCACCATTTATAGTACATGATTTTGTAACTTTGATGCAAGCTGAATTTGAAATGAGTATGGTCAGAGAACTCACCTATTGTCTAGGACTTCAGATGAAAAAAAAGAATGGTTTGTTTATAAATCAAAGTAAGTATGCATTGAATCTAGTGAAGAGGTTTAGACTGAGAAATTCTCGAGCTATACAAACACCAATAGGTGTCACTGACAAATTGGCAAAGGATGAGAAAGGGCTTTGAGTTGATCACAAATCATACAGGAGTATGATTCGGAGCCTGCTATAACTGATAGCAAGTCGACCATATATATGAATCATCGTAGGGGTATGTGCAAGATTTCAGGCTAATCTAAAGGAGTCTCACTTGACTGTAGTTAAAATGATAATTCGATATGTTAGTGGGAATTCTGAGCATGGAATATTTTATTCTAAAAATCAAGACTCTCATATAGTTGGCTTTAGTGATTTTGATTGGGCTAGTAGTACCGATGATCGTAAAAGCACCACTAGTGGATGTTTCTTTATTGGTACGAATTTGGTATCTTGATATAGTAAGAAATAAAATTCGATCTCCTTATCAACTGCTGAAGCTGAGTATATTGTTGTTGGATGTTGTTGTGCACAACTATTGTGGATGAAACAAATGCTGAATGACTATTGAATTAAAAAAGGGCCACTAAAAGTGTTATGTGACAACAAAAGTGCATTGGATATATCAAAAAATCCAGTTCATTATTCTCGAACAAAGCACATTGATATAATGCATCATTTTATTCGGGGATTTTTCTGTGACAAATGGTCAGATCATCTCGGGGATTTTTGAGCTTATCAAACCCATTGGCCAGCACAAGGGAATGCCACTGTATCACGCCTCACTGCCGGGTACTTTTGTTTATTCCAGGTGGCAATCAAATGGTGGATTCCTTCCTTAAACACAACTGCACTGACTCGAGAAATGGCTAAGATTTTATACTGCATTGGTACTAAAACTCCTATAAATCTTGGTCTCTTTATCCAAGAAAAAATAGTTGAGCATGTTGTCTCCTCTAGGGCTAAGAACTCTCTACCTTATCCATGCATTAATTCTGTTGTTTTAAAAAGAGAAAAGATGAAGGCCATAGTGAGTTAGGTTGTGGTTTCTACTGTTCCACTTAAGCCTAACAGGAAGACCTTTCAGTTAGGGAAAGTTAATGATCTCCCTTGGACACATTCAGAGGCTGGATTTTCATCTGCACTTACATCTAAGATTAAGGAAGCAAAGAAACTAGCAATCAATCACAAGATTTCAGCTCCAGAAGATAAATTAATTAAGATTGATGCTGCTGATGAAGACTGGTTATTTGCCTTTTAGATAATTTTGTGATCTTTATTATTATTCAAACATAATTGGCATGTATTATGGCCCGAAGGGGAGAACTTTTGGATTTCTTAAATTTTGGATTTCTCATATATCTATTATTTATTAGCTCTGCTGGATTGATATTCCAACATGATTATTGGTATTCTGTTTGACGTTTAACATGGTGTTGAGTTATAGGTGTTGAGGTGATTTTTGGAGTTATGGAAATCAGGGGGAGTTATATTTTTGATAACATGTTCCAACGTCCAGATTGTGGTTTTAAATTGCTCTCCATATTTGTATGGATCCATTTGTTCAAATTCCAAAAAGATTGATGGGTCCATAAAATGCCAAATGGGGAGATTGTAAAGTCCATTTTTAGTTAATTGAACATTTGTGGAAATTCGTGTGTCATATAGAAGTTATTGAAGAAATCCGTAGAAAAGATATTTTCGTCAAAGTCTCAGTTTGAACAATGTATCAATTCCTATATTTATGCCATTAGAATGAATTTATGGAAATTTGAATTGATTTGACAATATCCTTTTCACAAAGGATTTGATTTTATTTGATGGAACTTGTTTTAATTCCTTTCTCTAAGGTATCAGATTTGGTAATTCCTATCTCCAAGTGATTCGATTGTAATCAAAACTTGAGATGGAGAAAGAATTATTCTCACACAGAATTTGGATTGTGTGACTGGTATAAATACATGATACTTCAACTGAGCTACTTACATTTTGAATAGAAGAAAATCTACATCCAGATTTTTGCATCATTCGAGAAGTGCTCAGGAGCTTTTGTCTGAGTTCCAATATAATCGTAACTTGTTCATCAAGTTCAAAATTGTACACCTTAATACCTCAGGAGGAGGAGATCCAACATCGATGAGTTGTGAGATCAGAGGGAGTCTGAACAAGTCAGATCAGTAGCAAGGGGAACTTTTAGAATCCACGTGTTATAATTAGATAAGATAAGTATAATTGTATGGTGTACTTTAAATTGTATATTTCTGATTAGTTGATTTATTCTGAACTGGGCCATGCCCTGTAGATGTAGATGAATTTCATCGATTTACGTAACCAAAACTTGTGTGTTCCTGCCTTACTTTATTGCATATACTTGGTTAAATGGGTTATGTTGGAATGTGTTAGTAATAATTGAATCAAGTAGGTAAAAAAATCAATATCAATTGTTTAAAGTTTTTGTCATTTTAGATTTGAGAAATAGTTAGCCGACTAGTAATTTTCTTTCTAAGAACTATATAATTATATAGTCGGTCTCTTGAAAGATGGTTTTTCCATAAATTATGGAATAATCAATGTTTAAATTGCAAATTAGAAGAAATGAAGATAAAATTTCATGGTTGCATTAATCAGGTCATAAACTTATAACTTTTGCATGTTGCATAGTAAATTTTAATTTTTTAAAAAATAAATAACACGTTATGGTGATGGGTTTGGCAGCCCCCGATCTGTTTATTAATTAAAAATAAAATTATACATAAAATGAAAGGGACGTAATACGTTACCTCCGTGGAAATAAAATCCGTAGGTTCTCAATACTTTGTGCATTAATACTAAAGAATCTCATATCACTGAATAAAAAACTAGTTAATATATAGCTTTATTACATCGTGGAACAAATAAGAAAGTATAGTGCGTACCTAGCCCACAAAGTAGAGGTTGATGGCCTGTAAGCCTGGCCCAAGACTAAGACATGAATTGGGTTAACCGGAGCCATGACCAAGAGGCTCAGCCACGAACCGAGAAAGGCAGAGTCATGTCTGAAAGACTCAGCCACAAACCAATAAACGCAGCACCCCGATTCAAGGTTTAGCCACGAACCGACATTGTAGGAAACAGAGTGTGAGATTGTCGGAAAAACGATACGACCGATCTAAAAAAATGAACATCTATAAATACAAGGAAAGTAACACCGGCTCAGGTAGCAATACTTAACTGAGAAATACAAACTCTCTTAAGGAAGGAACTGACTTGATCGTCGGAGCTCTTTCGTTGGAATCACTTTCGGGACATTTCTTGTAGGTTCGTGATAAACACTTGGTGAAGATCAACCATTTGTCTTGATTGGAAATTCCATATTATTGGCGCCGACTGTGGGGATGAAAAACATTTGTACGGTCCTTATTCCCTTTAAGGTAACCATAATTTTTACAAGAAGCGAGAGAAGCCAGAATCATCATGCGCAAGAATGAAAAACTAGGCATAACAAGAATATGCATCCCAGTCAAGACCAAGAACACGCTCCTAATAAATAACGGGTGCACAGCAAGGAAGATACGAATGATGATGAGGAAGAAGTTGAATATCCTAATGCAAATCAAGAAAATGAGAGGAGGGCTTTTGTAGCTTTCTTAGAAGTGAATATGGAGAATCTATATAACAAGTTCCTTACCACCATTAAGCAAAAATCTCCAAAAACAAAAGAAAATGTAAGTCAAAGGCTTGAAAGCCTTCATTACGGAGACGAATTAAGGGATATAGTGGTAGAAGATGGTGTAGACGGGTCACTGTTAACGCCGCATCTTCACAATTTCATAATGCCAAAATATTTTAAGCTACTGTTGCATGTGAAAATTTCAGATGATACAATGGACACAAAGGAATTATAACATTCCTATCGCAACACTATGTGGTTTAGCGATGCAAAAACTGAGCTATTCTGCAAAGCTTTCCCTATAGGATGACCTACCAAGTGGGAGTATTCGGTCTTAGGCACAGTTATCATACTTATTTTTAAGGCGCTTCTATTAGAAGAAAAAATTTACAAAAAACATACCCCAACGAAGTGATGAAAGTCTCGCGAATTACCACGATGGTCTTGTTACTAAAAGCTTACAAGTTTGTGATCTGCTGTTCCAATCCTCGTTAGGTGCATTCACGGGCGGCATGCGATCAGGAGAAATTTACAAGAAACTCACAATAAACATGCCTAAGAACCCAAGAGAACTACAGAAAATGATGGAAAAGTTTGTGTGAAATGAAGAGGGAACAATTGCAAGATAAAATGCAAGCGAGGCGAGAAAAGGATAAAGGAAGATCCACAGAGATGTTTTGTCAAAAAGGGCAAAAAAAGAGGTATTCCTTTCAAAGGAAAAGAATCGGGGGAGCAAGCGACACCATTTCCAGAAACTCCTAAAATCACAAAAGGAGATTTGGGAGGTGAACAGGGATTCGTTTCGCGAACCCATGCCAATGATAGCACCACCAGACAAACGGTCTAGGGAATACTATTGTGCCTCTCACAAGGACCATGTGCATGACATGAAATTCTGCGGAGACTTGAAAAGGAAAATATAGGAGAATTTAAGAAATGGTTACTTAGGTCAATGCAGAAATGTGGATGGAGGAAATAGGTACAGTGAAGCCAACAAAGCAGGAAACTCTTTGTCAAAAAACCAGGGCACAGTGAACACGCAGGGAAAGAATCAGAAAATTACAGCGGCGGTGGATTATGAAGAAAACCTGGTGAATGATTCTCAAGAGAAAGTAATCATATCTATCAACCGAGCCTTTGTCTAACAACGTCTAGAAAGCCAAGGCTTGATACTTTCCACCACAAGAACCTAATGATAAAAGGCTTTGCTGCGATTATACGGTAATGTTTAGCAAAGTAGACGTGGCTCCCAATGCTTCACCTCATACTAACCCATGGTTATTATTGCTAAGATTGGGAACGCCAAAGTTCGCAAGCTTTTTGTAGATGATTGGATTGCATTCAAAATCTTATTCGTTTATTGCATTGATGAATTGGGATTCAAGATATCTGATTTGATGAAGTCTACGTATTCTCTCATGGGCTTTAAAGGACTAGCGGAGACATCTATGGGTAACCCACACCTGTCTGTCACTATACGTGATAATGACACCATCATGTGAAACTTTGTTGTCATGGATGCATTCAACGCCGGCTTGGGGAGACCTTGAATGAATATGATAAAAGTGATATGGTCCCCATATCATTTGGTAATGAGATAACCAACTCCAGCAAGAATCAGAACGATAAAGAGAAAATCAGCAAACAGCTACACGGTGCATCATTATAGCGATGAAAGTAGGAAGAAGTTCTAGGAAAATAAAAATGGTCAGCTCCATCTCGAATAACAGATTACTTAAGAAAATGGAATCTCAAGTGGATCAAGGAGAAGAAATTGAAGATGTCATTTTTTATGATGAAGACATTTCCAAATGCTTTAAGATAGGAAAATGTCTTCCAATCGAAGTGAAAGAAAAGGTAATAGAAATCCTGCAAAGTCACAATGACACATTTGCATAGACTGTACAAAACATGAGAGGAGTCAATCCAGAAATTGCTACCCACTCTCCAAATATCAATGATTTGATTAAGCCAGTTAAGCAAAAGTAACAAGCTTCGTTAGCGATAGACAAAAAATATCAAATAGGAGGTAAAAGCATTCTTCAGGCCAGTATCTTGAAATATGTGACTTACCCGAAGTGGTTAGCAAACCCAGTGATGGTAAAAAGGGCAGACGCAAGATGGAGGGTTGATGAGATGTCAAATGCATGTATTTTCCGAAGCATTTAACATCTCTTTTGTTATCTTTTTGTTGTAATATTTCTAGATTTAGGTAGTTATACATCATAAGGGGCTTAGATGTCCATTTTCGGTTTTCATATCTAAATCCTTCATTTTGTAACCTATATTTAGTCTAATAGATTTTTGGTCCTTAATTACGAGCATCTAGATTCGTTTTTGTAAAATTAATTTGTAGATTTCTTGTGAGGACTTTAGAGTGGTTTAGTGATGTCCGCTCGAAAGGATGGTAGAAGATGGAAGGTCATTCACAAAGTGGTAGAAGATAAAGTGAAGAAAGGAAAGCAATGAAAAGGGTGAAGAATGATCTATATTTTGAAGCAGAGTTCTGAGAATAATCCGAGAAGAATGAGCCTCTAATAGTTGCTCCATTAGATTTGTCTTATTGAGTTCTATAAAACCAACTACGAAAACTCCCAAAACGGATCAACGGTTCACCCAGAGGAAGCAAAACAAAACTGGACTTTTATTGTGTCGCTACTCATGAAATTGTGTCGCGACTCGTGAAATGTCAACCTGAGTGCTCACAATTTTCACAAAGTTTCTGATCTGGTCGCGAGTCGCTATGAAGGCTCGCGAATATTTTCCTACAACTTGCATTTTACTCCCCTTTTTCTTGTACTATAAATAGCATTTCATCCCCTTCTTCCCCACTTCTCTAAGTCCGAATTGGGGGTTCCAAAACCCTAGTTTTCACCCATTCCTTCCATTTTTTTCTTCTTTCTTTTAAGATTTTTTTTTTCGATGTTATGGGTTTTTTTTAATCTTGGTTAGTTTTGTACTTGGGAGCAATTGATTGAGACTTCCTTGCTAAAATCTTGAGAATCATTTCTATCTATACATTGCTTTTTCTATTGTGCAGTTATGGAGCTTTAATGTTAGTTGTTAATGTCATTTATTTGATTGGAAGTTTGATAATATGTAATGCTCGCATGATAACTTGCTAGGAGTGGGTAATTTCCCCTCTTTTGACATGGAATCCAAGAGCATGAGTTAGAGCTTCTAATTAGGTTTATGATTTGCTAATTATAGATGAATATGATGATGTTGAACTTTTTTTCATGTTTTTTTATGTAGCAAATAGGAGAGGTCTATGAACTTTGAACGTTCTTGATTAATCTGGTGTACATGAATTGGTTCAACGCTTAGACATGGTGTTGTGTTTATAAGTGTTACCAAGCTTGTTGACTCTTCGTACTCAATACCATTAATGGGATACTTTTAGTTGTTTCTCGACTAGAGGATTCTTTAGTGAGGTTTAGCTAGATATGTCGAACTCACTCTTGTAAACTACTATCTAAGAAGGGTATAAGGTTTACCTTCATAATAAGTAGTTAAAGTAGTAACTAGGTCGTGGATTCAGGAAGGATAAGAGGCTCTGAAGTGGAAATCAATTGCCCCCAAGGCTTTGTTATTTGTAGCTTTATCCTTTTTTCTTAGTTTGTTGCATAATTAGCATAGTTACTTTACTTTGCTTGTTATCTTGTTTTTAACCTCATAACTTAGGAAAACCCAACCCCCCCTCTTTACTTTATTTTTATATATCTATATATATCTATATCTACTCCAATATCCACGTTATATGTTTAAATTCTTAGAAAAATCTCTCTTCTTTGTGGACGATTCTGATTTGCTGCTATCTACTTAATTGTATTTAGTAAGCATAAAGGGCTTATAAATTGTTTATTTGAGAGGTACATTGGCGACCTCCCAAGGATATGCCTAGACTTCACAAATTTAAACAAAACTTGTCCAAAAGATTGCTACATGTTACCTAAAATCAACTAGTTGGTGGAAGCAATATCAGGATACAAAGTCTTAGCATTCTTGGATGCATACAAAAGATACCACCAAATACTGATGAACCTAAAAGATACGGAAATGACAGCTTTCATAACAAGCTTTGGAGTTTTTTGCTATGTGAAAATGTCATTCATCCTAAAGAATGCTAGAGGAACATATTCGAGAGTAGTCGACACTGCATTTCGTAATCAGATAGGACAAAATGTTGAAGCATATGTTGACAACATGGTAATTAAATGCAAAAGGGTATGTAAGTTCGCACAAGACTTGAAAGGGACCCTGGATTTGCTAAGAGAAATTGGTATGAAACTTAACCCCAAGAAATGCATAATTGGAGTAGGCACATTAAATTTTTTTAGGGTATGAAGTATCCTCCAAAGGAATTGATGCTAATCCAGAAAAGATAAAAGCAATAGTAGACATCCCTCAACCTCGAACGGTCAAACAAGTGTCGGTGTCGATGGGATTCCTAGCATCACTTAGCAGGTTCGTTTCAAAAGCTATTGAAAAACACTTCCCACTATTCAACATACTCCAAGCTTTTCCAACGCTGAAGTTTCCAATGACATGAGAGACTCTATACTTATACCTAGGAATTTTAGAAAGAGCAGTAAGTTCAGCCTTGGTGCGTCAAGATGGGAAAAGACAAGTGCTAGTATACTACATCAGTATGAGACTCCAAAATCTAGAAAAGGCGTACATGCCGATTCAAAGATTAACTCTCGCATTAGTATACTCTACGAGGAGATTACGAAACTATTTTCAAAGTATTAGCATTGTTTTTTTATACTGACTACCCAATCGAACTATTTTAAGTAAGCCAGAATTGTCCGACAGTATGACTAATTGGGCTCTTAAATTAGAGCAGTATGAGATCATGTTTCAGCCGCAAACTGTTATATAGGCTCAAGCCTTAGTAGACTTCATTGCAGAAATGACAAGTGCAGACGCATAAGAGGCAACTACACCTTAAAATATTGGAATAGATAAAGAGAAATACAAGTAAACGGACATTGCATGGGAACTGTTTATTGATGGAGCTTCTAGAAAAGAAGGTTACGGTGCAGAATTGCTATTGGTAAATCCATATAAGTGAGAACACGGAAATGAACACAGTAATTTCCCACTCCCCAACAACAAAAATGAATACAAAACACTAATATGTGGGTTAGATCTTACAATTAGTATGAAAGTCAAGATCTTTAAGTGCTTTAGTGATTCACAAATAGTAGTCCAGCAAGTACGTGGAGATTATGAAGTGAGAGAGGAGCATTTAGTAAAGTATTTGAGAAGATTTTGCCAACTCATATGTCAACTTGAATACATTGACATTTAACACGTACCAAGGAGTGAAAATACCAAGGAAGATGCCTTAACAAATTTGCGATAGCTGGATTTGAATCTTTGAGAGGACACAACGATGTTAATGTAGAGGTTATACAGGTCAGCAGTATAGTCAAAGCAACTATGTCAACAGTACATGCAGAAGAAATAAACTTGATGACACCGTTAAAGGACTACTTTGAAATGGGAAAGTTACCAGCAGATAGGATACAACCTAAGAAGTTAGAATTGTAATCTCACAACTATGTTTATGAGTGAAATCTTATACAACAAAGGTTTCCTATCTCCATGGATAAAATGTGTAGAACAATCCCAAACAAGCGAAATCATTAAAGAAGTTCATGAGGGATTATGTGGGATGCATATAGGTTCTCAAAAATTTGCAAAGAAGATAATTCAAGCAGGATACTACTGGTCAACCATGTTCAACGATGTGCACAACTTTGTGCTGAAGTGCAAAAGTTGCAAAATTAATGCGTTGGTACTGCATAAGCCACAGGCCGCTTAACAGGGATACATGGAGCTTGAACATTTGACAAATGGGGAATCGATTTTGTTGGATATTTCCCCAAAATAGCTAGCAATGCAAAGTTCCTAATAGTAGCAATTGACTACTTCCTAAAATGGTTAGAAGCAATGCCATTGGGAAGAGTCATGGCAGAGGAGACAAGAAAGTTTGTTTGGCAGAATATAGTTTGTCGGTTTGGCATGCCCCAAACCATGATCATAAATAATGGTACGCAGTTCACAAGTTGGACCTTTGCCCAATGGTGCTCAAAGTTAGGGATTGTGCAACAATTCACGTCTGTGGCTCATCCACATGCTAACGGACAAGTGGAATTAACCAAGACAACGAAATTCTAAGGAATTCAAAAAAGATTGTAAGGGAAGTGAAGTGGTTGGTAGATAAGCTACCCAACACACGATGGTCATACAAAACAATAGTGTGAGAACCAACTTGAGAGACACCGTACATCTTAGTTTACAGTTATGAAGCAGTAATACCAGTTGAAATTAGGAACTTAAGTCTTAGAGTGGAGAAATTTAATGAAGGTGATAATATCGAAATGATGAGAATGGGTTTAGATGAACAATAAGTAAAAAGGAAACATGCAACAATCACAGAGGCAAAGTAAAAGGAGAGGATAGCCCGAGCATATAATAAAAAATTCAAGAAGACACCATTTTGAAATGACAATCTCGTACTATGGAATAATGAGGCAAGTTTGGCAGAACAAAAAGGGAAATTATGCCCAAAATTGGAAGGCGGTACAAGGTAAAGCAAAGCAATCCAATAGCTACGGCTATAAAGGTTGGATGGCAGCAGGGTCCCAAACACTTGGCATGTGATCAACCTAACGATGTTCTATGTTTAGATCCTTAGTAGGCAATAGGAAAACAATCAGTTGTATATGAGCCATGATATGATCATTGGTGGGTTTTTTATTTTTTGCATCACCATTTGATTTCCAATGCGATGTCATTGCATCTGCACATAATCAATATCAGAAAATGACTTTTGGAGAAAATATTTTGTAGTATTGTTTACATAAAGTTACACAAAGTCCACAACAACACTAGCAAAAATTAGTAAACGGTGGCACATTGCAAAAAGAACCAAATATCAAGTCTCGCAATCATGAACAAGATACAACTACAGAAACTGTCAAAGTACAAACAAAAAAAATTAGAAAGGCGATAAAAGCAAGCAATAGATATTGCAGCTTCAAAAAAACATTGGGTAGGCCACATATCTTGCAAATAGCCTCACATGCCTTCAAACGTTGCGACGAAAGTAGTTAGTAGATCATGCGGATTCACACAAATAAGTTCAAATCTTGCAAGCTATAGATCTTGACAAAAGGCACATATCTATACGAATACAGTGACAAACAAAGAAATAGATCTTGCTTCTTTGCACAATATATACTTACAAAGTCAAAATTCTCAAGCTATTAACCTTGGAAAAAGAAAAACAAAGGCCAGCGTGCCAATGAAAACAACAACAAAAACAAGCAATAGATCTTGCAGCTTCCGGTAACAAATGCAAACACAGTAAAAGCATAAATACAATATTTTATTGAAAATAAAAAAAGGTAGCACAAAACAAAAGTACATTGATATTACTCAAAACGTTAGGAGGGGGGAACATTATTACATTAAACAAAATGAAGTTATCTATGTCTCGATACGCGAGATGGCCCAGCAGAAGATGAACTACTAGAGCGGCGTGATTTCTCAGCTTGATGTTCTCCCTCAGATAAAATATAATTATACCGTCATTGCATATATAGGTAAAACGGATGGTGGGTTAGACCCCCTATGCAGCATGCGATTAAGATGCTTTGCATAGTACGCTTTAAAATCAGTTTCAGGACGAAATTCTTTGCAGTAAAGTTGAAAACTCATCACATCCACAGTGGCTTGAAAACTTTAATTTAAATCATCTAAGTTACGTATATCTTCCTGCAACTTACAAATGTGATACCTAACAGACTCACACAAATTAACCCTCGGACCGCCAATATTCATAATTAAATCTCACGACCAGTGGAACTACAAGGCTCTACAGAAGTAGCCTACATATTATCTTTAGAATCAGTACAAGGTTGCTCAAGCTGATGTACACATGAACCAAGGCATTCGCACTCAGAACAAAAAGATACAAATAGGAAAACACACCAAAAATACTGAACTTATCTAATTTTTTGAAACTCAGTTGCCACCCGAGAGGCTCCGTATTTTTAAGGTCGTCGCCACGGGCCTAGTGTTATCCATATGGAGCGGGTTTGTACCCCATCACCTTGGACGACCAAAACATAAGAGTTGGGGGTAAAAATCTTCCAAGAGGAAGATATAGTAGAGGAGGAGTCAACTTTAGAGGGGATAGGTGGTATGGGAGTTTGGCATACTCAATTGGCTTCCCTAAGGCTTCCAAAAATGTGGGAGTGGGTTCTTTAGGTCGAGGTAGGGGTGAAAATAGGTAATACAAACAATTAAGTACAATTACCCCTTCATCGACTTTTTCACTCTCAACAAACCATTCCCCATCCCCTTTAGATTTTTCTATCAAAACTTCACTTTCAACTAGGGATGTTTTATTTTTTGGAATATTGGATTTCTAGTTGGCTCACCCTTTTCATCAAATCAAGAAATTCCCCTTCAACTTTCTCAATACTTGAGAATAGTTAAGTTCCCCAATTGCTAATCTCGCTAAGCATTTGTGATTGGAGTAAATCACTACTCTTGGTCACATTAGCCATAGCTTGCAAATTTCTACACAATCCAATTTAGGAACCAATCCTAGGGATTGGTTTTGGGGAATTGGGTAAGTTGGTGAAATCCCACTATCTAACCCAAAGTGCTGGTTTCCCGATGCATCTCCATACCACGAATTCGAGTTACCACTCAACCTCGAATTTGGAGAGTTGTGGTATGGATAACAATCTTGATCCCATCGGCCTTGGGAGTCTCTCATTTTTATTCATAAAAAATCAAGACTCAATAGGGTGGCCGAATTGGCATATCCTACAAAATCTCACTCGTTGAGCCTCTCTTCTCCCATACTCACTCAACCTTGGGCAACACTCCATAGGATGATCATAATGACACATCCTACAAAGTGCCATCCGTTGAGTAATTTCCCACATTTTTTTTCTTTCCAACAAAACACAAACAAAGAAAACACACAAAATTCATAATCTTAGTGCAAGAGTCCTCGGTTTGCACCAAGAACTCAAGCAGTACCTACTCCGGAAAACAACAATAAAAAAAAGAACAATACTAGCTACTCTACTAACATGTTATGCCTAAATTGATACCTAGACTGATAGCATCCCCGACAGTGTTACCAAAATTATGACCTGGCTCCCCTCGGGGTTCATCAAAGCTCATAGATTAGAAGTCTAAACCTGGTTCCCATGATGAGGACTTTGTCAGACGATAAAAGATTTATAGTTCTTCAACCTTATCTCACTGCTATACTACCTAGATGGTAGTTAGCGGCAAGCCCTGGGTTTGTCCACAGAGATGCTATGTATAATGTATCAACTTGAAGTTCAACATCGTACAAGTCCTCAATTCGTGCGAGTGAAAGGAACAACTAGTAAAGAAAACATGCAAAAGGTAGGGGGGTTGGATTTTCAATCTAACAACTAAGAAACATGAAAAGTAAACACACAACTACAATATTAGCCAAGCACTTGGGAAATTATTGAGTAACTTGGTCAATCAAATGCTTCTATCCTCAATTCCTTCACATAGAGATTCAAACAAACCTAATAGAGTATACATAACACGTGGTGTGGCCGATGGCATACACTTCCCCATCCTTGTCACGGAGGGTGATCTCGTAACCTTTCATCGACACTAGCATCGTAATTAGGGGAGCACAACAAGCTTCAACCGTTGTTGTAGGTATGATTCTCCCTCGTGCGATTACATCCCAAGCTTGTAGGCCGAATGAAACTACTTCCCTCGGGTCCTCTCAATTAGGCCGAATGGTCGTACCCACCTTATATATGATACTAGGGTTTCTTGTAACCCTAGCTTTCTAATATTTAACAATCTCTACCTACAACCTCTAGGAAAACTTTACGAAGTCAACTAAGACTAGTGCGATAGTAAGTGGATCAAGGTGACCTTGAATCTCCCGTGCACACACTCACGCAGACTCGTCCCCCTCCACCAATACAAACAACCAGGTTTCTTTCCCCAAAAGGGGCATCGATATTTGCTCCTAGCATGAATATAGCCCAAAGTGTGTGCTTATATGTGATGTAATACTCATACATTAAAACTCAAAAGCAAATCACAATAATATTATGAACACAAAATTAGGATGGACTATAGAATCTCAAAAAGCATAATGATTACCAAGCCACTACAATTATCCCCAAGCTATGGAAACTACTCTACAAAATATAGATCAATGTCAAATATTGAGTTAGATTTCATTGATCTAAGAAAATAAGATGAAGAAAAGAAAAGAATGTACAAAGATAAAAGATAAGGGAAGAGGAGAAAAAAATCTGGAGAGAGCTCTCTATTCCCTCCTAACTAGAGATAGAAATCTAATCCACATTATGACTACTCAAGTTTTAGTAGAATACTAATGCTCTTACATATAGTAGTAAGGGATTGGACATATAAATAGGCCCAAAATAGGCCAAAGGTAGATCAAAACCCTAGTCACCATTTCCCTCTGGTCGCTGAAACTTTCTTGAATAAACTGATCAAATCCGTGAATCTTCAGGAGCTTGACTTTAGTGCGTTGGATAGATCTTGGAAAGACAAACATTTTGATATATGGTAGAGAGAAATAGGATGAAAATTAAGGGTGCTCCACTAAGATTTTTGGCACGGTCTGTGTGATTTCCCACACCCTAACAGCTAGTTTTGGTATATTGGACTTAGAATGGTGAGGGACGCCAAAAATGAGATGCCCCGTGCCCATACATAGCAGCGTGGATAGATTCTTCATTTTGTACTGATGCCCCATGGCATCTGGTGCGGGTCGCGCCATGGCCATGCGTGGAACATCTTGGAACGAACTTTTGCCTCGCATTTGAACTATTGACATGGGACCTCTCTTCTGGCGCGGTGTCATGGGTTGCCCTCTGAGGGGGCTAACTAGCCATGCTAAAGTGTCATGAATACTGGCTAATTTCCCACGTGCATCACACTCATCTTGGTTGCTTACAGCACACCAAGCCTTCAGAGGGATGTGGTCAAGTATGTATTAGAAATACACACACGAATTTAGATTAGAAGCATGGTTTCACACACACAAGCCAACAATGCAATACAATGCTCGAAAACTGGGGAGCGAACACTCATTTTCAATATATTACAAAATGACAACCGGATGTGGGTAGCTCAGTACTTCACATATATGTGTACAAATGTTATCACGAGTCCCGGGTACATAGGCAAAATAAGGGCAAAGGGGAAAGTGGCACGTAGAACTAGAAATTAGTAAAGAAACTAAGCTACATTACTAATTAGGCTATTACAAGTAAAAAGAGAAGACTTCTGGGACAAGGAGCTTGGGACATGTCTTCTCCAGCTGTGAATCAACACATAGGGTGATGGCCTGGCAGACGACCAGGTGTTGTGTGCACAGGTGTTGTGTGCACGGGCGTTGGGCACAAACGGCTTCAGGGTTGTGCACAGCGCATTACGGGGTGCAAAGGGGGCATTACGGGCCGTGAGCAGTTAGGCGGTTATCACTAGATGACCCAGAGGCATGTGCAGCACAGTCGAGGGAGACAGGTTCGTAGGCATGCGTAGAGCAGCATGCGACCACAACACCATTTTATCATGCATGCGGGCATGGTGCTTCATTTAGGTTGGGTGATAAGCCTCACCCCATAACATTCTCCCCCACTTAATTTGGCGAACGTTCCCAAAGCCATCAATTCTCCAAGGTTCTTCGCTCCGCACATTTTTCTCGTACACTTCTGCCTTAAGAAAGGGGTTGATTCAATTGTTGGCACTGGTGTTCTATGGTTTAGCCATTGTCCTTGGCTTCTCTTCAGTTCCAGTTTGAGCTAGATTGATTTTATTGCACCCACTCCTTGATCGATGGCCGAAGGAATTTCCAACTCTGGATGTTGCCTGGTACACATCATCATCCATACACTTTTCTGCCTCCTACCTTGTGGAACAACAAGTAGTTGCTGATGTGAATGATGACTCGTCTTTCCCCATCGAGGTTTACAAGGTTTAGCTTCCTTGAACGACTCAAAACAGCAAGTTTGATGGGGAATGCCAGCCAGTAGACATATCTTTGGAATCCAGATCTTCATGGCAACCGGCGAATACTTCCTATTCTCCTTGTTCAAAAAATATTTGTCCCTTACAGTTGGGGTGTGATCCACAACATGCTCAGTCTTCAAACTTGCTTCATAAAGCTCCTTGGATCCATCAGGCACCAAGGTCTGCACCAAGGTTCTTAGTCTAGACAATACCGGTTCCTTCATATTGGTAGGCATGAATTGTTTCCTCACCTTGAGCTTCAATTCATCCCATGTGTTGAAGGTTAGGCATCTTGCCCTTATCTCCGCGTCTTGGGATTTCCACCACACCATAGCAGAGCCCTCCAAGTATATTAGGGAAACAGTGACTTTCTCAGCTTCCGAATCCATTCCAGTCTCCTTAAAGTATTGATCCAACTTGAACAAGAAGTTATCATGCTCTATCATGTCACGTACCCAACATATTTTTAGGTTTGGGGACTTTCCATTTGTGTACAACACGGACACCACCACCACCGCCCCCACCTTGGGATAAGTTAGCCATAGCTTGCATGAGCTCGTACACATCTCCGCCAAGCTTCTCGATGATACCCCTCAACTCAGCAATGTCCAACTTGCGAGATTCCAAAGCTTTCCTCAGCTCAGCGATCTCCTCATCCTAACATGCAACCTTCGCATTGGCCACTTCGATGTCTCTAGTGATAATAGAAACATCCATTTCTGTTTGATCCACTTAGTTAGTTAAACTCCCGGACCCTTGTGCCTTACCAAAGAGAACCCTCTCAATGTTCTCCATCCGATCCGTCTTCTTTAATATAGTGATGGCCTTTCACTACATGCTCAAGGACTACTTGGCCTCTGATACCAATTGTCATTGGTCACCCTCTGAGGGGGCTAACCGTGTGGCCTAGCCGTGCTAGAGTGTCACGACTATCGCCTAATTTCAAATGTGCGTTACATTCAGCTTGGTTGCTCGCAACACATCAAGCCATTAGAGGGACGTGGTCAAGTATGCAGTTGAAATACACACACAAGTTAAGATTAGGGGCATAGCTTCACACACAAAAGCCAATAATGCAATATGAATCCCGACAACTGGGGAGAGAATGATCATTTTCAATATATTGCAAAATTGTAACCGGATATGGGTAGCTCAGTACTCCACATATATAATGTAAAAACGTTATCATGAGTGCTGGGTACATAGGCAAAAGAATGTCAAAGGGGAAAATGACACATAGGCCTGGACCTTAGTAAAGAAACTAAGCTACAATACTAGCTAAGCTATTGCAAGGAAAAAAAGTAGACTTCTGGGACAAGCAGCTTGGGACATGTCTTCTCGGGCCATGACTGAACACTTAGGGTGCTGGCCTGAAAGGCGACCGGGCGTCGCACACATGGGCGTTGGGCACTAACGGGTCGAGCGTTGTACACAGCGCTTCATGGGCACAGACAGTGACATCACAGGCCGTGAGCGGTTAGGCGTTCGGCACTAGATGACCCAGAGGTATGTGTGACGTAGACTAGGGAAACTGGTTCCCAAGCATGCATTGAGTAGCACGGGACTGCAACCCCGTTTGGCGTGCATACGGGCATTGGGTTGCATTGGGGTTGGGTGAACCGTTAGTCTGATTTGAGAGTTTTAGTTGTCAATTTTATAGTGCTCAAGGAGACGAGTCTAATGAAACCATCTTGAAGGCTAATTCTTCTCAGATTGTTCTCAAGCTTTAGCACAACTCATCGGACCACGATTCACCATATCTCCCTTAGTCGTTTGGAACTCCAATGCCACCTATCTTTGGATTCATCCTTCTACTACCATGATTTGATGTCAATGGACTTCATCTTATACTATTCTAGAGGTGAATGGTCTTCGATCTCTTTTACCATCCTTGTAAATGGCCTTCAATATCTTCTACTACTCTTACGACCTTCACATAAAATGTAAACAAAAATTACCCACGGGCTGCCACAAGGATGATCAAGGAGCCTATGATACAAGATGTCCATTAGTACCAATTAAGTCTAAAAAAATGTAAGATTGTGAAAAGAAAACCAAACATGGCCATCTAAACTCTTTGTCACGTATACTCAACTAATACTAGAAATCCTCCAAATAAAAGTAGCTAAAACGTATGTCAAATGCATCAGTTAACGCACGCATAATGAACCAGATCAGTTAGCCTGAACAAGACACCGTCAGCATTAGTACTATAGGTTTGGACAGCCGCATTATTCATTTCCTCATCTTCATTACCCGAGATGAACGACCTATTAATATGGCACCCGACTAGATCCATATCTAACATTCAATACACAACATGAGTCAAGAAAACATACAAATATATATAGGCGACACAGAAAAAGGAATATAAATATTACATGCAAATCAGAAGAAAAAAAAAGCAAACAGAACTCCTTCAGTACAGAATCAGCATGGCGTAGACATATTGAGTGTTAACACAACATCGAAACTAGTGGTAAGATGACCTCCCTACCTAGGAACCTTATGCTTAGGAACATTATAGTTCCAAGATGGAAGAATTTCTTTGAATTCTTAATTTATTTGTACATAAAAAAAATTTATGCCATACACCACAGTTACTATGAAACCCACTTACAAGCTCAATGCCAGAAGTAATAGGATAAAAAGGGAATTCATCCAAGGGTTTTTTTTACTTTACAAAGCTGATACAAAGTGAAAACAAGTCAATAGGAAAAAGGACATTCGCTTAGGTACACACAAGGTGGAAACCCATGATGATCGAGATGCCCTTAGGATGAAACTGGGGCAAGGCTCTTTGGTATGATAAAAGGAGATCTACAACATGTTGAGGAAAGGGAAAAGAAAGACCAAATTTAAGATATTCTAAGTAATAAGACGTGTAACCAACAGGAGAAGTGCGGACACTCTCAGAGTTAATAGGATCCCTAAGCAATAATGATGACATGAAAGGAATATAAGTCTTTAAATCTTCTAAATTATGGTCGGATAAAATGCTATTAATGGTAGAAGAACCAGTGACATGATCGGAATCCTCCATAGAGTGAACATTGTCAAGCAAGACATCCTCTACTAGATAACCAGTAGGATTAGAAGTAGACATTCTTATAGATAAAAGTCCTAAAATTTAAAATGAAAACCCTAATTAGGGCGGAAAAACACAGATACAAGTATTCCAACAATAGTTTAAAGAAAAATAGGTAGTACTCCACAGAAGACAATCGGAAAAGATCTGATTCAAGTATAAATAACAAATTGGCAGAAAAAGGACACCTTACAGATTCAAAATTGAGAGAAACGAGTACAACAAAGAAAAAGAGAGAAAAAAAAAGGCAGAAATATATACAATTTGAGGGGATGAAGAACGACAATTCACAAAGAGATTAAGAAGAGGCGAGGAAGACGAAGAACTAAGTTCTTTAAAGAAGCAATAAATTTCAATATTCCAGCTCAAACACTGAAACTTGAAAAACAAGGCGTTAAATAAATCAGAAACATTATGATTAAATTTTGACACAAAAGCAAGTTACCTTTTACAGAAATCTAGATGACAATGGAATAGGAATAGATGATACACTGAATAATGATGGAATTAAGTTAGACGATAAAAAGAACTTTTTAAGGGAAGAAACGATAATGGAAGGTGAGAAAAATTGGAATAGTGTAGCGAATAATGTGGAGGGAATCTCAGCTTATATCTCAACAACTAAGCCTATAAAATCTGAATTCAAATTCAAAAGGTAGCCATCCCAACAAAAACTCAAGTATAGCCAAGAAGGAAGCAAAATTTCGTGAAGACAACATATGTAACTATGACGATGAACATGTTTTTATGAGCAACAGCTCATACACATTCAACAAATATAGCCATCGCTTTGCATTGCAATAACATCAAGGCTGGAGGGGCTTATGATGTGTACGTAGCCAATAAGTTAGAGGTTGCTGGTCTTTAGGCCCATCCCAAGACTAAGACATGAATAGGTTTAACCAAAGCCATGACCAAGAGGCTCAGCCTCGATTCGAGAAAGGTGGAGTAATGTTTGAAAGACTCAGCCACAAACCGATAAACATGGAACCACGATTCAAGGTTTAGCCAAGAGCCAAGATTGCGGGAACCATGATGCAACATTGTAGTAACCACGATACAACCCATGATCTCAGACAACAAACATTTATAAATATAAGGAAACCAACACCGGCTGAGGTAAAGGATACTAAATTGGGAAATATAAACTCTCTTAAGGAAGGAACTAACTTCATCGTCAGAGATCTTTCCTCGAAATCACTTCCGAGACTTTTCTTGCATGTTCACGATAAACACGTGTTGAAGATCAACTACTTGGCCTGACTGGAAATTCCACATCAAACCTAACATAAGGACATAATGCTTCATCCAATAAGATTTTTCCTTGAATCTCCTTGGGTAAACATGCATAATCAAAAATGTTATATACCT
This sequence comes from Rubia yunnanensis, assembly GCA_037428765.1. NCBI lineage: Eukaryota > Viridiplantae > Streptophyta > Magnoliopsida > Gentianales > Rubiaceae > Rubia > Rubia yunnanensis. Next base: position 39,422,470 of record CM075061.1, on the reverse strand, counting down.
GTGTGGAGCTTGCTAGTTTGGCTAAATATTCGACTACATTGATGGATTCTCGGTCGACGTGTTACCTCCCCTAAGAGAATTTCAAGGTAAAACACAAGCTCATGAAAGCAAAAGAACTCAAAAGTAATCCCAAAAAGTCCCAAAATATGCACATAAAATGGACACATCAAACCTCCCTGCACTTAAACCTTACTCGCCCTCAAGTAAGAAAGATTCAAGCACACGAAAGAATCCACATATCCCATTATAACTACAATTCCACCAAATCCTTACCTCATAAAACTCTCAATATCACACATCCAAAGTTAAGATCAAATGAGAAGTTACCGACAACCCCCATTCCTAAATCTACCAAAACTATATCAACCTATCAATTCATTAATATTCATGAAAACATCTCTATGTCCCGAATTGACAATCCCAAGTCCAATGGCACAAAGTGAAGCCAAAAGCATGCGTGAAGTTCAAACACACACTTCTCTTTATACCAATATACTATCCTAAAAATGAATTATATCAACAATAAAGAATTTCACAACTTTCTTCGATTTCCCCGCTAAATTTCCCAATCCCAAGAGGTCTCAAAATATTGAGCTACCCGATCCATCCATGTGGTAACCGCAACCTTATGACTCCAATGCCGGTAAGTGAATGAAATCACAGTTTTTTTCCTTTCTCTCTATTTCTCTCATTTATCGTAGAAGCCCTTTCAAGCTTTCATCCTAGCCACACATCATGTTTTTTGGCGCACATCTCACCTTTTACTGCACATTTAGCCTCTCATTTTTGCCTAGGTTGCCCTCTCGGATTTTCAACCTATCCGGGCCCCCAGTATTGCCTAAGTTTCCCTCTCGAGTTTTAACTTAGCAGGATTCTTTTTTATTTATTTATTTTCTTTTCAATTTTCTTTTTTTCAAAACTTTCAAATTTTTTCAATGAATTTTTTTTTTTCATTTTTCTGTGAGTATCCAATAAAAATTAGCAAAAACCATTCACATGTCAAAGCTAAGATAATCTTACATCAAGTGAAAAACATCCCCAAAACAAAGAAAAGTATCCAAATCATCCAAATCTAGGAGATATAACTCTCAATGTAGTCAAAATAGTGAAAGTAGTACTACCCCTCCCCACACTTAAAACACTACATTGCATTCAATGTAGTCAAAACAGGGCCAAAACATACAAAGCCCAGTATGGGGGGGGGGGGGTACAAGAAGATATAGCTCGCAACCACTGCTATGAGGATGAACCACCATCACCAAAGTAGCATTGCTGATGATAAGCAAGCCAGTCAGTGCTCCTCTGGCCTTGCTTTGTGCCTCTCCACTCTGGGATCAGGGCCCGACTAGGACTGCATCTCATAAATGTGGGCTGACAGATGGTCAATTTCCTCAGCCATAACTATCAAGCTCTGGGAGACAAAAATATTGTGCTCTAATATCATGTTGTCATGGAGTCGAAATCCATCCTGCATAGTCTGCATCATACGCTCATAAAATACAGGAGGAGGCTGAGGGAAATGAGGCGGCACATGATCCTCCCGCATAGGCTCAGTCTCTGGTGGAGGTGGTGGAGGCGGGATGGATGATGACACTCCTCTTATCATGGGATTTCTTCTACCTCATGTTAATTCTCCTCCAGAACAAAATATCCAACTCGATCGGGCACTCCCGAGCCGCTGGGTTGAACCATTCTTGGATCTCTGCTGTCTCCCACCCAAATTTTGTGTTATTAACCAAGAAAGAAAAAATATTAAGCCCTCAACATCCGAGACTGTCATCTTCCGAGATATATCATCTAAATGGAAATGAATGTATCTCTTGCAGGGCCCACCATCTCTCATACTACATATCCTGACATTGAATAGGAATTCCAGCGTGTAGTATCGGTAAGTGGGGGAACTCTAACTCATGGGGGTGGGCAAAAAAATTGAAAACCGAAAATCGAATAAGAAATCGAATTATCCAAATTCGAATAACCCGAACCAAATTTAAAATACTATTTTTGGATAACCGAATTCTAAATATGGTTTTTGGTTTGGTGTTAGATATGGAAACTCAACCCAAAAACCGACCCGAATACCGAATTGTAATTAAAAAAATAAATTAAATATTTATATACTAAATAATATAATTCTAAAATATTAATATAAAATATATAACATATATATCATGGCCCAAACTCACAAACTCAAAAACTAATACATATATATATATATATATATATATATATAAATGTATATATTCATGGCCTAAACATAGATTAATTATGGCCCAAAATAAAAAAAATTAGAACCGGCCCTTTCCCTTTACATAAAATTGAAACCCTACAAAAAAAAGGTAAAACAAAAGAAAGGAAGCCAAGGCTGCCCTTTTCTTCTTCATCGCGAGAAATCAAAAAACCCTAGCCTCCCCACTTGCATAATTCCTCCACCACAACTGCCGCCTCCACCGCTGCAGACTCCTCCTTCTACTCGAAGCTCAGCTCAACTGCAAACAGTAGCAATCACACTCATCACTCTCGCCAGGAGTAGCGGCACTAGTTTTGCCTTCCCGGGGAACCCTGCCGACATCGTTTTCCCCAGTGGAATCCGTCCGACCGCGTCCTCTGGTTTACTCCCGACCAGGTACAATCAATGCGCTCTGAATTTCGCCGAAGAATCACTCAAAATGCCGGAAATACTTAGTTATTAATTTATTTCGCATTTGACTGCTTAATTTGGATTTTATTTCATCATATTATTTAGAATAGTTTGTATTTTTATGTTTGTGTGTAGATAAAGATAGAGGAGGTTTGTGCGAGGCTTAACGTAGAAGTTGTAGTTAAGCCGGAGACGGAGGCGCTAGCTCCGGCACCTATTGAGTCATTTTTGGACATGGTAAACTGGTAAAGTGATGAACTAGTTGAGAATGAGTTATGGAGATTTAGGTTTTGAGTTGATGATTTTGTGTTATGTGTTAATTTGACCTGACCTATTGTGCAGAGCTTGCACCTGAGCATCATGAAGGATATATCGTTTCATGGTTACACAATGCCGACTTCTATCCAGGCACAAGCAATGCCTGTTACCCTCAGTGGGAGGGATCTTCTAGGATGTGGTAAAACTGGTAGTGGAATGACTGCTACCTTTTTCATCCCTATGATACAGGTTCTTAACTCTCCTTTTTTTCCTTTGTTGATTGTTTTATGAAATGCACTATAATCTGTTCTTACTGAACTGTAGAATCATTGAAAATTTTGTAATACTAGTTACCTCTTATTTGCTACAGCATTGCTTAGCTCAGCCTCATGTTAGACGGGGTGATGGACCTTTGGCATTGGTACTGGCACCTATAAGAGAGCTTGCACAACAGATAGAAAAAGAGGTACAGAGCTCACTCTTAGGCCTTCATATGACAATGATATTAGTAAAGCATGATCCTAAATCTAGTATATGGGTTGCTTGTCTTTCTTTTTAGGCTTTACTAGTGTTCATCTTGGATGAATGACTACGTAAGGGGTTACCTTCAGCATCATAACATGTCACTGACATGGGATGAAATTGTCAAACTGTTTATGTTCTTGGTTAGTTACTGGCCTTTGATTGAGATTTTCCCTTTGATTGAGAGTGAGGAAATAAATGATGATTGTAGTGGATGTGCTGAACTTATTATGTGTTATAATCCTGGAATTATTGAGTTTTTTTTCTGAAGTTCAGTGAAATAACTTTGTAAATATTACAGAACATGGAGGCGTATGTTGTGTATAACATTGCAAATATTATCCCAGCGATATTGATACCATGGTTTCGAAGAGATTAGGGTTTGTTTTCATGCCTCATGGGCTTGGCCACCTCTTAGGAATTGATACCCACAATCCTGAAGGTTATTTAAAGGTAACTGTGATTGTATTTTCATTTATATGTTTGTTTTCAATTTCCCGAGGAAGAGAATCTATTCTTGCTAATTAATTACTTCTCCATTGCTGATTAATCTATAGGTTAGAGTATAGGTTTTAAAAGTTAGTCTGAAAGTGTGTTTTTTATTGCAGAAATCTAGCAAGTCAACCACTGTGGATGTTTAGCCTCAGCTTTGCTTTTGAATTTTGAAGGTAGTTTCTTCATCTTTTACTTTAGATGCTGTATAGACCTAATCTAAAGGATGGATTTGTGGGATTGAATGATTAGGTGTTTTGATCCTAACCTTGTTCTTGTAAGCAGACAATTTGGAGGATTGGTGTTTGGTGTGCAAAGAGGACGGAGAGGTTTGAATTTGCAATTATAGGTGAGTTTGTTTGAAGGAATCTGAGCCTTTTCTGTCCTTTTTGCTAATTTTGTGTTTTTGTACTCATGTTGACAAGTATTTGAATGAACCAGAACTGTCCAAGTTATTAGGTGATGATATCCGTTAATGTGGCATGAGAAAATTCTGATGAGTTCTTAAAAACATTTTTTGAAACTTTCTCTTGGGTTGAATGTATGTATGTGTGTGATTCCATCTTAAGTCTGTTATGCTAACGGTGTTAGAATCTTTGCATTTTTATGATCTTACTTATTGTTGCTTTCCTGTTACTTTGTTATAAGGAGGTTTCACTGGAAGGATTAAGGAATTAATCAATCAGTATAGAGCCTTTTCTTTTCTGTGCTGATTCTTCATACATGTTCTCACATATGAATTCAGAGTAAAGTTGGTGTTTGTACAAGCTGTTCTAAGTAGGTTTGGTTTGACTATGGTTGGAGGACTTGACTTCTAGCTATTGTTAGGTTGTAACTTGATTTGGTATACATCATTTAATGAAATATGGAGCATGATATCAGAACGGTAATAAGCCTGGAAAACAACATTGAAATGATGCATAGGGCCTGGATTTTGGAGTGGATGTTGTGGAAGATTTTTGTGTTTTGATTTTGGAGCGGATGTTTTTCCTATAGTTTTACTCGATCTGTATGTTCCAAATAAAGTCACAATTTTAACTGAATTTGAAACAATGTTTACAAGTTCTGATCCGAGTTTCATTAACTAAATTTATACTTCCACTAAACCTCCTTGTAACAAATTCTGATTGATTTTACTTTCCTGTTACCTTGAAAAAATGGTTGATGTAATCTTAAAGGCTACTGAACTGTACATTGTTTTCATGTTAGTTGATGTTTTAATCTTCTCAATTCTTTGTATTTTCAGGGTAAACTTAAAGTGCTTCAAGTCTTGAAGAAATGCGAAGCTTTTGAAGATAAATATTAAAACAAACTATTGATCCTTGATATTAAGTGTAATCCATGGTTGAATTTGTATTATATTTGTGATTTTAATTTTGAAGAACTGATTTTGGTGATGTAGAATTTAAATTACATATTCAATAGTAAGTAATGTATTTTTAATATTTTTTAAAAATATTATGGTCCAATTCGGTTTATTTGGATTAGATCTGAATTCAAACCAAAACCGAATTCCAAATTTGGTTCGGTTTATTCGGGTTATTCAGATTGTTCAGGTTGGTTTTGGTTTTGGAATTTTTAGAAAAAAACTGAATAACCCGAACCGAATAAATCAAAAAACGAATAAACCGAACCGATGCCCACCCCTACTAACTCATGAAACCCTCCTACCCTCATTTAGCGAGGAGGCAGGTGAACCGACTCTAGCAGCTCGAGAGTATTAAGTGTTGTCTGGTCAATAAAGCTCATCTCCATCAGCTTGCGGGTAACTAGGACGTCTCACCTATCCACGTAGAACGCGGTGATCCAGGTCAAACCCATGTAACAGTCAGGAGAAGGAGGTATGAGGTTCGGCTCCAGAGCCGGTGGCAGAGGTGGAGGTTGAGCGGCAACGCATGAACCTTGGGGAGGAGCCCTAGGTCTCTCAGTAGGGGCCATGTCTAACAACCACAACAAACATGTAAAATGCACAAGAATATATGTAATATGTTGGAATCACAATTATTTTTAAACTATTTTAGCTAATCTCAACATTTCCAAAATGCTAACACTTAAGTCCAAGCGAAACTAGTTTAACCATCATCCATAATTACATACAGAGTTTATGTCACTTTTAACATGTTAACACTTTCAAGAATATAAGCCTATACAATATTTGAAAATCAAAATCAACCCTAAACTTGTCTAACCAATATTACAAGTTCCCAAAGCACAAAATAAGCACATGCATAGGCTAGACTAGTTTGAGTATGGTCCATAATTGCATTGCATACCTAAAATAAACCAGGCCAAAATCACTCATGCCTACATTTCCCAATCATTGAGGTTCTCACCTAGCTAAACATCTCATATGCTATATCAAATGATCACAATCGTGCCTAACTAGGTTAGCTAACATTAGTAGGTTTAAAAAATTAACATTTGAGTTCCATAGCTAAGCTACCTTAAGCATGATAACATTGCATACAACTATCAACTAAGTTCAACAAGCCAATGTGTCCAATATATAACACAAGCCCCAACCAAATCCTCAACTTAAGCAACAATACAAGCACAATTCGAGCACAACACAAATACGAGAAAATCACTACGAACATAATGTTATCCCATATACAATGTCTCAAATAAAGATAAGCCTATAACCACAAAAATCTACAAAGTTTCAACAATCCCAATTCAATAAATATCACATACAATCCACACAATATCTACAAGAACAAACTATATAACTTAATCACAATTCAAGCACAGGAAAGTGAAGGAACGTACCACTTAGAAGCTTAGGGAGGAGAAACAATGAAGCCCACTAACTAATTTGCCCAAATTTGAGAAATTCACAAAAATTAGGGTTTGAGATTTTCACATATTTGGTTGATTTGTGGGTGTTTGTAGAAGATTAAGAGGCTATGGAATGAGTTTTGGATGTGCAATAGATTTGCGATGGTTTGGTGGATGGGTTTTGAGTATAGGCGGATTGTTAAGGGAGAGGAAAGTGTGGCGACGGTGTGAAGAAATGAAGGGGTGAAGAAGAAGAATGGGTATCACCCGTTATTTAAAATGGTACTGTAAAGCCAATGTGAGTCGTGTTGCACACATCGTAACTCACGATGGGGGGGTCAATGGGCACTTGAAATCAACTCTATCGTCGTGAGCCACAATGGGTCTGTCATAGCTCGTGACATCTGAACCTTGAGAAGCCATAATTTTCAAAAATATTCCAGACTTGGTTGTGTGTCACGACTACACCGTCGCAGATCATGATGGTCAATTGCAAATCACTATGAGACAATCCCGAGTCACGACATCTTGAGCCCGAGATCTCACATTTTGTGAGAAATCCCTGATCTCGTCACGAGTCACGATGCAATGGTTGCAACACACGATGGATACACATGCTCGGTACTTAGAAAAAAGTATCAATGTTACCAATTGTCCAAGTTTTTCCTCCTTTCTCTATACCCTTTTTTTATTGACCAATTGAGCTTCTTGCACCTTAATTTGATACAAAATCGTGGGAAAATACATCTTGAATAGAACAAAGCAAAGTAGATAAATTAACGACAAAAACTCAAAATTAAACAACATCAATGGAAAGTCATGAATAATGATCTGGATGATCAAAACCAAGTTTATTTAACATCATCGGCACGACTTACTCCCCTTCTTGGAGCTTAGTCACAAATCGGATCAAGGAGATCAACATTCTCTCCCTTTTTCTGGCACAAAACTCTCGTGGTAAGGTTTGAAACGTTGTTCATTAACCTTGAATGTATTGGACTTAGCTTGATCTAGGATTTCCACCGTTGTATGTTGGAATACCTTCACCACCTCAAAAGGACCAATCCATCAAGACCTCAACTTATCGGTAAATAGGCGAAGGCGGGATTTAAATAGGAGGTCCTTTTGACCCACGTCAAATTCCTTCCTAATTATCATCTTGTTGTACAACTCCTTTGTATTCTTCTTAAAGATTTTGAAGTTCTCATAGGAATCCCTTTAGATATCATCTAGTTCTTGGAATTGTAGCTTCCAATGCATACTGGCCTCATCTATATCAAGGTTGAATTCTTTGACCGCCCAATAATCCTTGTGTTGAATTTCCACCGGTAAGTGACATGGCTTACCAGAAACTAACCGGTATGGTGACATACCGATCGGTGTCTTGTAATTTATCCTATATGCCCATAAGGCATCATTCAGCCAAGAACTACAAATCTTTTAGTTAGGGTTAACCATTTCCTCAAGGACGGACTTGATTTCCCTATCGGACGCTTTGGCTTGGCCATTGGTTTGAGAGTGATAGGTGTTGGATGTCTTGTGAGTAACACAATATCTTTTCAGAAGTGCCTCTATGGTCCAGTTACAAAAATGGGTGCCATATTATTAATCAAGGCTCGGGGAATCCCAAACCTAGAGAAGGTGTTATCTTTCAGGAATTCTGCAACCGCTTTAGAATCATCAGTCCTTGTGGGTTTTTATTCAACCCATTTTGACACATAATCAATGGCAAGAAAAATATATGTAAAGCCACAAGAATTAGGGAAAGGTCCCATAAAGTCAATACCCCAAACATCAAAGATTTCACAATATAGCATTTCTTTTTTAGGCATCTAATTTCTAGACAAGATATTTACGCTCTGACACATGTTTCACAAGCCTTACAGAATATGTATACATTCTTATTTAAATTAGGCCAATAAAAACCACTTTCTAGGACTTTCCTAAAGGTCATTTTAGCTCCAAAATGACCACCGCATGCATAAGAATGACAACAGGTGAAAATTGAATGCACTTCATTATTAGGGATGCATCTCCTAACAACTTAATCTACACAATGTTTCCACAAAAAAGGATCATTCCACACATAATATTTAGCATTGCTTCTTAGCTTATCTTCCCGAGCATTAGAAAAATAAGGAGGAAATTTACCGGAGACAAGAAAGTTCACAATGTCAGCATACCACGATTGGAGGTCCCAGATTGCAAACAGTTGTGAATCAGGGAACTCCTACCATAGTTGCTCCTTCATTGATAAATTTACCCCACAATCTTGGCGTGGAGGTAACCGGCTCAAATGATCGGCCATAAGGTTCTCCATGTCTTTCTTGTCCCGCACCTCCAACTCAAATTTGCTCAAAAGAAGGATCCACCAAATCAATCTTGGCTTGGCCTCTTTCTTTTTCATCGAGTGATGAAGCACTGCATATTCAGTGTACACAATAACTTTTGTACCAAGCAAGTAAAATCGAAATTTTTCCAAAGAAAGTACCACTGCTAGCAACTATTTTTCTACGGTGGAGTAATTTCTTTAGGCCTCATTGAGAGACATGGATGCGTAGTATATGGCATGAGGTTTTCTTCCCACCCTTTGACCAAGCACTGCTCCAAAGGTGTAATCCCTAGAATCACACATAATTTTAAAAGGCAAAGACCAATCTGGGGGTTGTATGATAGGGGTCGAGAATAACCTTTCCTTCAATGTATCGAATGCCCCTTTACAACCTTCATCCATAACAAATTCCACCTCCTTTTGCAACAAATTGCACAAAGGAGATGTTATCTTTGAAAATTCATTGATGAACTGGCGGTAAAATCATACATGGTTAAGAAAAGAGCGCACCTCGCGCTCATTAGTAGGATAAGGTAAAGTTTGAATCGTGTCTATATTTGCCTTGTTATCCTCAATACCCTTAGAGGAGACAACATGGCCTAAGAAAATGCCTTGCTCTACCATAAAATGAAAATTCTCAGAATTTAACACAAGATTATTATCAATGCAACGTTTGAGAACTTGTGCTAAATTTGCTAAACAGTTGTCAAATGAATTACCATGAACGGTGAAATCATCCATGAATACCTCAAAAATGTTTTCAAAAAATTCTGAGAAAATGCTTACAATACACCTTTAGAAAGTGGTGGGGGCGTTACAAAGCGCAAAAGGCATACGCCGGTAAGAAAACGTACCAAAGGGGCACATGAAGGTTGTCTTTTCTTGATCTTCCGATGCAATGGCCACTTGAAAGTATGCAGAGTTTCCATTCAAAAACAATAAAATGGGTGAATTTATAGCCTCTTGAGCATTTGATCAATGAATGGCAGAGGAAAGTGATCTTTCTGAGTCTCTGCATTTAGCCTCTGGTAGTCAATGGAAACACGTCACACGTTTTGGACTCGAGTGGGCACCATTTCAACTTTCTCATTCTTGACTACTGTCACTCCACTCTTCATAGGTACCACTTGAGTTGGGCTCACCCACTTTCTATTCAAGATTGGATAGATTGTGGCCGCTTGGAGCAACTTGAGGATTTTTTCCATTACCACCACCATCATAGGTGGGTTCAATCGGCGTTGGGGTTTTCGCACGGGTCTTGCATCTTCCTCCAACAAAATTTAATGCATGCAAGTGGATGGACATATTCCTTTGATTTTGGAAATAGTTCATCCAATTGCTTCGTTATTATCATGTAACACCACCATCAACTTTTCTTCTTGCTCTTGGGTGAGTTTGCTTCAAATGATAACCAGGAGCGTTTCCCCTTCTCCAAGAAATGTGTACTTGAGGTCACTTGGAAAAGGTTTAAACTCTATCACCAGAGCTTTCACAGGTGATGGAAGGAATTCTGATTCTTCGGGTTCCTCTAAAACTAGAGTAGTAGTGCTTGGTACAACTTCCTCAAGAATGCTCAACTCCCCAATGCTTTCCTTCAAGTTAGTACTCATGGAATATACAAGACATGCATCTTCAACATTATTTTCCAAAGCAACTAACATGGAATCATCACCATACAATTCGAAAACATCTTGCAGAACATTGTCAACAATATCAATAGCATGGCAAGAATATTCTTCAATAGGATACTTCATAGAGTTATTTAGGTTTAACTCTACTTTAATCCCATCAAATTCCTTGGTGAGGGTACCACTATGCACATCAACGATGGTCCTTGAAGTTTTCAAAAATGGCCTTCCCAACAAGATTGGGGTGGCATGTTTATCATGTTCCATGTCAAGAACATAAAAATTTACGGGGAATATTAAGTAATCCACCCTAACCAACACATCCTTAATGATGACCTCAGGGTATGCATTGGAATGATTGGCTAGTTGGATCACCACCCCAGTTTTGTGCAAAGTACCAAGATTGAGGCTTTCATACAAAGAGTAAGGAATCACATTATTGATGCACCTAGGTCAAGCATTTATTTTTCAAAAAAAATGTGTATTCCCTATCATGCAAGGGATCGTGAACATACCGGGATCACTATATTTAGGGGATAACTCCCTTTGGCACAAAGCGGAGACATGTTCATTTTTCCCATTTTTAAATTTATTGTTTGCTCTTTGTTTACTATTTACAACACATAATTCCTTCAAAAATTTAGCATAGCTAGGAATTTTTTCAGTAGCATTCAAGAGGAGGATATTTACCTCACATCTATGAAAATACTTCGTAGATGTCCTTGTTGGACTCTTTCCTCCGTTTATCCATCAAAGCTTCGGGGAACGGTGGTTCCGGCACATATGGAGGAACTTCCACCTCCCTTGCCTTCTTGTGAGGAGGGGATAAAGGTTTGGGAATGGAGTTTGATTTCTCAATGATGATCTCCTCTTCCTTCTCCTTCCCCTTTCTTGCTTGCTCATTGGCCAATTTCTAGGCCTCATCTTCTACCTCTTTCTCAAACTTTTCTAGCCTTCTAGGTTCGCCTTCAAAAACATCATCACTCGGGGGAGAGCTAACCTCTTTACCTCTTCTTAAAGTGATAGCACTAGCATTTTGGCAGGGATTCAACTCTGGTTGGGATGGGAGTTTACTCTTTTCCCGCGCCTCAATCTGATTCACGGCTTGTGCTATTTGGCTCACTTGAGTTTCCAAGTTTTTTTTGCTCTCCTTGGCTTCATCTTGGAATTTTTCTCCTTTCTCCACATACATGCTCAACCAGTGAATGGCTTGCATCACCTCATCTTTTGTAAAACCCGATCTCTCCCCTGCGTCTCAGGGTTTGTCTTGAAGCCTTTGATATTGTTATTGAGGTGGCCAATATTGTTGTTGAGGAGGGCGATATGGTTGAATATTTTGACCTCCTTGAGGGTTTCCATACCGAAGATTTGGGTTATCATGATTACCCAAACTGTACGACCAGTTTTGGTACCCTCGATTCCCTAGATAACCTTGATAGCTTTGGTTGCCTTGATAGCCTTGGTTGCCTTGATGGCCTTTCCCACCTTGATACCAACTTTGGTTGCCTTGATAGCCTTTGTTGCCTTGATGGCCTTTCCCACCTTGATACCCCATGGCACTCACCTCCTCGATATAATCATCTTGTTAAGTAGGAAAAGCGTCTGTAGGATGCGCCGAGTAACAAATTTCACAAGATTTAACATGTGGCACATTTTTGGGCTTGGTCATCAAGAATTTAACCATAGAAGTAAGGGCCGAGACTTGGTCCTCAAGATTTCCACTGTTGGAAGGGCTCCTTATGGGCATTGGATTTATTCTTCTCAAATCGGCCCTCTAGCTAAAGTTTCATGACTTATCAGCTAGCTCCTGATATAATTGTATAGCCTCTGTTGAAGTCTTGTTCCCAATGTGCGTCAAGGTGTAATTCATATCCAAAAGCAGAGCTCTGATGCTTGTGATGTCCTTTGTGCAGCTCCATGGTTCCTCGGATTTTACATCCAAAATGCGAATGAGTATTTGTGAGTTAATTTCAATATCTGGCTGTCCTATAAGGTACTGAGAGGATAGTTGGAGACCATGCTTTAAAGCGGACGTTTCAGCCTGAAGAATGGAGTAGTTAAGTATGTGTTTTTCATGTGCCACAATAACAGCTCCTTTGGAATGTCTGATTATAGTTGATACCTGCAAATTCACTTTTTAGTACAGATCCATCTGTATTTCACTTTTATTTACCTGGAAGAGTCCATATTACAACTCTTTTGTCCTTTTTTGGCCGATGTTCTTTATTGATCAGAAGTTTTGGTGTGGTACTGCTCAGATACCGGAAACATGTCGTTCTCTTACCAGTCAGAATTGTGTTTAAAAGAAAAAGAGTTTTCCTAGTGACAATATCTTTGTTTGGTCTTTGATTATCAAAAAAAATCTTATTTCTATCGCACTAAATGTTCCAGGTTATAAGGCAAGGGAGTATACTTATAATTTCATTTGCCTCTTTGTTTGGGATATTCAAATGCTAGTAGCAATAGAACCCATCCCAAAAAAAGAAGAAGGAATGTGGTTGTATCATGAAAATCTTATCTACAAATTTTCACGTTTTATCTATTTCTGAGCAATTACTGAAGTTGTGATGCAGATTATAAGATTTTGTTTTGCAATATAGACATTTAGAGGGCATTTGAAAAGAAAATCCTCTAAAAGGTCAAGAAGTGCAAGTAAACTGTTTAACATTCTCCAATTTCATAAACTGGCCTTCTTAGGTAGGTAAGAGGACCATAGAAATCTGAGAGAGTTAACCTTTTGTTTCTTCGGCCTTAAAAGTTCATAAGCCGATTTCAGTATGAATGAACCATTTGTTGTTTGTTTCCACACCATTTTGTCTTCATAATCAGCCCAGATTTTATAATTTTGCTCCACCTTTAAAATTATGTTATTGGTAGGATTTCTTTTAGGTTCCGATTATAATGGGTTTTGTTATTGAGGTATTGTGCTACTGTTAAGTCTGGGAAAGGAAGTATACTATCCGAGTTCCATTTTTCAAATTATATGCTTGCTCCTGTCCAATTTTAATCCCAGAAGGAAGTTGCACCTTTGCCTAACCATATAAATGTGTTTTCTTGGGCTATTTATTCTCTCCCATATATTTTTTTTTGGTTATCGGGACAAGACCACATGAATTTTAGCCACAAAGATTTTCTTGTTGAAGCTTCCACCATAATTTCAATGAAAAACTTTTGATCATTATATGAATATTTTTCAGACCTATACCATTTTCATCTATAAGGTAGCAAAAATTCTTAAAGGATTTACACGTTCTTCTCCTTGTTATTTCAGATTGATTAGGGCTTCATAAGAATTTGGCCGTCATTTTTTGGATTTTATGAATAATTTTTTTGTTTGCTTTAAGTGGATGAGAGAACATGTTTGCTTAGAATTATTCTCCTAGTTGCAGTTAGTGTTTTATTTTGCCAAGATTCTATTTTAGAGACTGTATGATTTAGAAGACTTTGAACATTGGGCATCCTAAATATTTAAAAGGAAAAATTCCCAGAGTCATTTTTGTCTCAGCTTTGATTGTTGCTTCAGTATGTGTTGGAGCATGTTTCGAGAGGTAAAATGATGATTTTTCAAAGTTAATCTTTTGGCCAGTAGCTAATTCATATGATTTTAGGAATCCTATTAAATTTAGGAGTCCCTTTTTGGATTATTGAAGGAAGATTGTTGTGTCATCATCAAAGGATAGATCGAAAATTTTAATCATAGATGATGGAAGATTATAAGGTATATGTTTGAGTACTGATACAGAAAATTAATATTTTTGGAAAAAGCTTCGGGGATCAAGATGAAGAGTACAAGTGAGAGAGTATCTCCATGTTTTAATCCCTAGTAGCTTTAAAGAAGCCATTTGGAGTACCATTTATTAGGATAGAGAAAAATGCAGATCTGATATTTCCCATTATTAACTGTTTTAGATGTTCTGAGAAGCCCATTTTGATCAGTAATTTAGTTTTAAAACCCCCTGATACCATGTCAAAGGCTTTTATCGTATCTAGTTTTATAATCATGTTATGCCCTTTGGTTTTTGAGTTTAAGAAATTTTGATTTCCTGCATTAATAGCACATTATCTCCTAGCTCTCTACCAGATACAAAGGAAAATTGTTCAGGATTGATTATAGAATCTAGATGTGCTTTTAGTCTTTCAGCTATAAGTTTTGACATAGTCTTATTTGAAAAATTAAAGAGATTGATGGGTTTGTAGTCTTTTAAAGATGCACAAACATCTTTTTTTTGGATTAAAACAATAAGAGCTGAAGATATAGCTTTTGGTACTTGAGTTAGTTTAATAAAATAATTTATTGAATCCAGAATATCTTCTTGTATTATATCCCAGCAGTTTTTAGGAAATCTACTGGGAAATACATCTGGACCAGGGGATGAGTCACTATCCATTTGTTAGATGATGGATGTGAGTTCTTGTAAAGTTACAGGTTTAATTAGCTCTTGGTTAATATCTGGTGTTATTAATTCTGAAATGTTTTCAAGTATCCAGATGTATTGATTCCTGAAGGGTCATTATTCTCCTGTGTAAGTAGTTCAAAATAGAACCTTACTGTTTCTTCACTTATTTCTTATTTAGTGCTTAACCATTGTCCATTTGAATTTTTTATTTCAGAGATTAGTTTTCTTCTATGTTTTGATTTGATGAAATTATGAAAGAATTTCAAATTAGTGTGTCCCTCTCCAATCCATTTGATTCTGGATTTTTTGTTTCCAGAAAATCTCGTGATTGACCAAGGCTAGTGCTAAGTTTGCTTTTGCTGCATTAAAGGCTATAAGGCTTCATGAGTTTTCATTCATTTGTAGATCAGATTCTGCCTTTAAGAGAGCTCATTCACACTCTTTAACTTATTCAAAAATGTTTCCAAATGTGTTTTTGTCCCACAGTCTTAAAGTAATTTTTAGGCTCTTAATTTTAAAGGCCAGTTTGTTCATGCCTTATAGATGGGCGTAGATATCCAAACCCCCTACCATCACATGTGATACTTAATTTTAAAAAATAGATGGATTTTGATATTCCATGCATCTTTGATTACTTGCATGAATGTGTTGTGTGTGAGACAACAATTTTTAAAACGAAAAGATTTTGGCCCAGAGGGTTCACTTTCTCCTTTTATGTTGAAAAGAAGAGGTGAGTGTTTTGATTGTTGTCTTGGGAAAGTTTTAACATTTGAGGATGGAAAGGGAGACCACCATTTTTTATTTAAGAGAGCTATGTCAAGTGTCTTCAAACCCTTCCCTTAGTCCTCATTCCTGTCATGTATATAGGCTTCCAAATGTGGGAAGTGTAGTTATTTCAGCATCTAAAATAAATTTGTTAAAATTTCTTATGCCTTTTGAATTTAGAATTGATGGGCCAAGGTACTCCTCAACTTTTTTAATCACATTAAAATCTCCTATAAGGCTCAGTGGTTCATCATTAAGCTTAACAGTTCAGACCATAGTACTGATCTTTCTTTGATAGTATGTCTTGCATATATAACCATTTAATTCATTTGGATGATTAGGATGCTTAAAAGATGTAAGTATGTGTGTTATCCTTTTGGGAGACTTTTGAGTGTGATTGAATCATTCCATAAAGGCCACACTTTACATTCATACCCTGAGAAGGCATTATTATACCCTATCTGTTGTGCTACTTTTTGTATAGAATCTTCTATTATAGCAAGCAAGGATATTTGGAATCTGTGTTTTATATCTCCGAGTCTTATGTAAGCTTCTTTGTTATTGACCCCTCTGGCATTCCATAGACATATTTTTGTACTTATCATCTTAAAGTTTTTTTGGATTAGTCAATGTGGAACAGGTTTGTACCGTTTATGGGGTTGACGTATAGTCTTTTTTAATGTACCTTCTTGGCTTGTGTGTGTTCAGTTGTTTGAGATTAACTGAGGTTGTCTTGTAACTTTAATTAAGAGGTAAATCTCTTTTGTGATTCAGCTTGCTTCTAATTATGAGAGATTTAGGTTCCTGTCATTAGATTTGATTGTGTTTCATTCTGCATTTAACAAGTTCAGACTTTTTTCTTAATGTTAGATGTTAGGAGTGCAGATTCACCATCTCAATATAACTATCATGTTCATAGGGATCTGAGGTTTTTAATGGTGATTTTTTAGGCTAGGATGTAGGTTTTTGAGGAGGCATTTTATCAGACGAGTTTCTGTTATCAGAGTTACTGATCAGCATAGCTTCAGGAGATATATCAGAAACCATAACCTTAGCATTCACATCAGACAAGTTTCTAGAGCAAATATCAACAACAAATTTATCAGTTTCCAGAGCATTTACATAATATAAGGTTTTGTTCAAAACAGTGAGTATTAAGATCATCAATTTGACATAAAACAGTATTTTATTCCACATTGTTTTAATTCATATCATCTTGAATAACAATATTAGGACTCTGTTCAGTAGACAATTCAGCCAGAGCCTCAAACTTATTGTCATCAGTAGACAACAGTACAGACCAGCCAACATAGTAGTGGAGATGGAGCAAATCAACATAAGAGTTTTCATTAGGAGAGAGAGTCATAGAAGGAACCCGTTTTTCTTTTGAGCAGGATTCATCATATTTTCCTGGTTCTGAATTACCACTTCTGCATTATCCTTGTTTAGAAAACATGTGTCTTTCTGAGGCTGCATACTATGGTTAGCTTTATTTTACCGTAAAGTAAGACCAGATAAGGATGGCTTCATTCCATTACTCGTTGACCTTCTCTCTCCATCTTTGGAATGAGCCATGTTACCTGGGTTTTTGGTAGAAGTTTATGAAGGTCTCTAAGCATGAAGAGTGGAAAAACTACTATCATTCAAGCAAGAAGAGGTGAGACGGCCTAGCTTGAGGCAGTTAGAGCAATAGTTGGGTATGCCTTCGTGTTCAACGTATTTCCAAAATCCTAAGTCTCTGTAATCTATCCAGACTCTCTCTACCAAAGGTTTAGTTATGTCTATCTCAACAAACACTTTAGCAACATGGGCTCTAGTACGATTGAGTGTGGCTTTATCTACTCTAATTGGTTTTCCAAGTAAATTCCCCACAGACATCATAACCCATTCATTAAAAAATTGTTGAGGCGAATCATACATGGATACCCAAACAGGGACTATAGGGGAGTCAACATTTGGATTGAAATTTGGAACCCATTTGGTAATTCGCAGAGAATGGGGTCCAAAGTTCCAAACCTTGTGAAGCCAACAACGGTAGTAGTCTTCGGGAAATGCAAAGTTGATATGTTGCTGACGGTTGCCTAGTAGGTTGATCTTTGTGTGCCCTTTAAAGCCCGCGGTTTGAAAATCTCTGCGGAGCCATTCCATTTAAGGTCGGCTTCGTGCAAATTTTCCAATTAACGTACCGTAGAGAAGCTTCTACATTTTGCATTCATCAATTGTAAACTTTAATTCAGACTCACCCAAGTGACCAATTTGCGGCTTTGGATTGAATAGAGTTCTGGGCAATGGTTTCTTTGATTTCATGTCGAGCGCTTTGTGAAGTTCTTTTTTCAGGGCTTGGACATAGGAAAAGGAATGCTTTGGATCCGGCAGCAGCTCCGCCATAGCGGCATCGCCGGAAAGTTAAACAGGTGAGCATAGCTCATAGGGTTTACTCAAAGGGGAAGAATCACCTCATAGCAAAAACCTTTAGTAAAATTTTGAGATTGATAATAAATTATTAATATTACAACTAAAATCTTTTATCTTTCTATTATTCTAATTCAACTATTTCTTTCAAAAAAACTATGGAAATACGTTCTTTACAAGACTTTGCCATGCTTGCAACCATAACCAATTTGTGTGCATGCATTTAAAGTCATCTTTGCATCAAGGATCGAGATAGGAAGCCAGTATGGAATTGATCGAAACCGGAATCTTCTCATCATAGTTGAATTGTTTCGCAATCTGTAACAATTTCTCATTCTTGTTTTTACTCGATTTTTAGTTTCTCTTATTCACAACCCTCATCTGGTTCTTTTGGTTACAAATTTGCAGATTAAAGATTAAAGAAAAAGTCTCACCAATCTCTTGGGAAACGAACCTGCTCGCAACTATACTAGTCGGTATGCCTATACCGACCACAGAATCTTGAACTGAAAATTCAGCTTAGAGCTTGATTTATTTTTGGTGTAAAACGACACACCAATAAATTATAATGATTTAACTTTTGGTCAAATATTTGCTTTTGTAAAGAAAGAAGCTTTAGCATTATGTCAAGATTTAAAAATTCAACATAAGTATGGTTCAGAGAGAAAGGAAATGGGATCCTTTTGCCAACAATTTGGTATAACAGGACTCAAACCACCTTCTTCTCAAATAAAAGAATATAAAAAATATAGAAAACATAAATCTGAACATAGGAAGAAGAAAAGAAATTATTCATATGATTATAGTAAAAAAGATAAAAAAAAACCTTTTTATTCAAAAGAACATAAGAAGCATAGGTCCAAAAAGAAAAAATATTTCAAAAATATTCAATGTTACAAATGTAAGAAATTTGGTCATACAGCAAATGTCTGTAAGACAGAAACCAAAATAAATGCATTAGAAGATGTAGAATTAAGAAATAAACTGTTAGCTATCTTAATTGATTCAGAAAACGAACAGTCTAATTATGAAACAGATTCAGATTCAGATTATTCTAGTGATTATGATAGTGAATGTCAATGTAACATTCCAACTATTAATATGATAAATAGTAACAATGGTAAGAAAAAGGAATTATTAGATATAATAGAAAAGTTAGGAGATTCTGAAAATAAGACTGAATATATTCATAAATTAAGGAGTCTAGTAACAGAAGAAAATAAACCTAGGATAACAGAAGCATTCAGTTTAGGACAAACCATTAAAAAGTTTTCAGAATTAGATAAGCAAAAATCAATAATCACTTCAACAGATAATCAAGATTTAAGAAAAGAAATTTTCTTTATTAAAGAATGAAATTAGACATATTAAGACAGAATTAAATAATTTAAAAGAAAAAGATTTAGATTGTATGAATTGAGTTACAAAAATTTTGAGCGTTCCAACGGTTACTATTACTGTTACTGCGTGCGAATACGGTGCGAAATACACACGAAACACACTCTTTCTAACTGAATCGAATCCATCTTCATTTCCTTCTCCTTACTTTGCTGCTACATTGGTTAATTGGTTTTTTGTTTTTCTCCGTTGATGGCGGCTCCTCCGCCTGGTCGCGGTGGTGCAACCGCGACCAAGACCTTTCTGCAAGCTCTGGGCAATAGGCCACCCCCTCTTACTACCTCCCTTCCTTCGAATCCTGAAATTATACCAAGAACCCAATATAAGGGCGAAATCTCCTGTCTTGTATCTCGGAAAGATGCTGAAACGCTAGCGGCACATTACAGCAATGCTCTCGTCGGTAAGTTTGCTCGGGGGAAACCATCAATGACTGCTCTAAACGAAGCTTTCAATTCTGTTGGATTCAAAGGTAAGTTTCAATTGGGATCTATTGATTTTAAGCATATCCTTATCCGGTTTCAGGATAAGGAGGATTATCAACGGTTATGGATTAAAGGTCAATGGATTTTTAACCAAGTTCCCATGAAAGTGTTAAAATGGAATACGGATTTCAATCCTGCAATTGAATCTTCTATTGTTCCTGTTTGGGTTACTATCCCCTGTGTTCCGGTTTTCTTTTATAATATTGCAATGATAGAATCCATGGGGAATCAGATAGGTAATTATATCAAAATGGATGCAGCAACTGCTGCATTAACTAGGCCCTCTGCAGTTAAGATGTGCATTGAAATTGATTTGAAAAAGAAACAACCATCTTCTATTAGAGTGGGTATTGAAGAAGATGGAATAGAGTATAATGTAGTAAAGCTTCCTATTGAATTTGAAGATCTGCCTCTCTATTGTCAGCATTGTAAAACTATAGGACATGATGACAGTCTTTGCATCTATTTACATCCAGAGCTAAAGAAGCCAAGGCCTAATAGGATGGATAAAGTGAAATCTAACAATAAGACTACACAAAATGAGCCTCTTGTGGATCATAATAAGGCTGGTGGTTCGGGTCTTACTGCTAATGAGAAATCTAAGACTCTGTATGGTCAGAATTTGCAATATATACCTAAAAAGAAGCCTGTACCTGGGGAGAGTGATCAATTAAGGGGAGCTGAGTCAGCTCTACAGGGGGAGGATATGATAAATTTAAAGCATGATGTGAATATACAGTCTCCTCCATTAAGTACTGAACTAATAAATGATAATCCTGTTCAAGTCCAGTCTGAAGTAATAAACCATCCTTCTGTGATTTTCTTGAATGATGATCCTAATGATATTTCAAATGAGATACATGGGGATGTTCATAAGGGGGTAACAGATAGTCCTCAATCTTCGGTACTCAGTAAGATGTCCTTGTCTGCTCCACCAAATCTCATATCAAAAACAGGATTTGTCAAGGATGACATCCCTAACAAAAGGAGTAAGCGGTTCTCACCTTTTAACCCTATTCTTGCTGCTAAAAGTTTTATTTTCTCTCAAGAAATAGACAGGCAGAACAGGTTTCTTTTACTGGCAGAGGATGAGCCAGCTGAAGATCAAGTTGTGACTTCTGAAGTAACAAAGTCACTACTGGTGGACAAAGATAATGATACTGTTAGTATTCAGGTTAATCAGGTAACCCCTATGTCTCCTCAATCACTAACAGAGGAAATAAATGATTTAGATCAGGATAACCACTTTAAACCACATAAGAATGAGAGCTTTTTAACTCAGTTAAACACAATCATAACTAGATCAAAAAGCTCCAATCATGTTTCCCTATGAATAGTACAATTCAGATTAAGATACTAGTGTGGAACCTTAGGGGAATGGATACCTCAATTATTAGGTTGCATAATTTGATAGATAGGCATCATCTTGAGTTATTATGCTTAATTGAGCCTAAACATGACAACTCACAATGTGAGCATTATATACAGTTACTTCACTTTGACAATTGCATGCAAGCTAATAATGAACAGATTTGGCTATTCTGGAATAATAGTGTTTCAGTTGTTTGTAAAATGGATAACCTGCAATTTCTAGCTGTTGAAATGAGTAGCATTACTCTGAATAAAAGCATGGAAGCTATCTTTGTGTATGGACTTAGAACTAGAGAAGGTAGAAAGGATCTCTGGTCAGATCTTAAGAATTGTACTCAATCAAACTCTTTACTCATTGGTGATTTCAATGCTATTACATCTGTTAATGAATATAGAGGTCCTTCTACTCCAAAGACTGGTAGTATGAAAGATTTTCGAGAATTTATAAATGACATGGCCTTGGAAGAAATTCCTACTGTAGGTAATCTCTTTACTTGGAGCAATAATAGACTAAGAAATCCTACAGTTAAGAGGCTAGACAGGGGTTTATGCACTGCTTCTTGGTCAACTAACTTTCCAAATTCCTCTGTGCATATTTTGAATAGAATTTCCTCTGACCATAATCCAATGCTACTCACTATAGGTAGTAATATTGCATCTTCTCCAAGACCTTTTAGGTTTATTAACACTTGGTATAAAAGAGATGGCTTCAATGAGGTAGTTAAACAAAGTTGGGATGCTCAGATTCAGCAATCAGGAATGGTTGGTTTTTTTGTAAAATTGTTGAGGCTGAAAAATCTTTAAAAATTTGGAATAAGGAAGTGTTTGGGAATATTAATGATAATGTTTTAAAGGCTGAATCAGTTTTAAAAGAAATGGAGGGACAGTATGATCTGAATGCTACAACTGAAAACAGGGTTAAAATGAAAGAAGCTAGGGCAAAATTGGTGAGGGCTTTGATTGAACAGAAGAGTTTCTAGAAACATAAAGCAAAAGTTAAATGGCTGAAGGAGGGTGATAACAATACTAGTTTCTTTCATAACACGGTTAGAGAGAGGAAATGTAGTTTAAAAATTACAAAAATTAAAGGGAGTAATGGACAGTGGATTGATAATGCTCAAGAAATTGAGACTGAATGCATCCATTATTTTCAGGACCTCCTAACTGAGCACAATTTCCCTGAAAGTGATATTCCCCAAGCAAGGGATATTTTTAAACATCATTTCTTAACTCAGATCCCACAGTTGATCACACCTGATGACAATGAAAAATTACTACAACCTGTATCAATTGCTGAACTTAAGAATGTTGTATTTGGACTCAATCACAAAAGTAGTCCTGGTCCGGATGGTTTTACTGCAAAGTTTTATATAAAGTCTTGGGATATAATTGCAAATGATTTATTATCAGCTGTATAGGACTTTATATCATTTAATAATATTCCAAGAGGGATTGGTAGTACATGGATCACAATTATTCCAAAAAAAAGTACACCTACCTCTTTTGATGACTACAGGCCGATCAACCTTTCTAATGTTATAAATAAGATCTTCTCTAAGATTCTAATGGAAAGATTGAAGCCTTTAATGTCTAAACTTATCTCCAATCACCAAACTTCTTTCCTAAAAGGTAGAGATATTGCTGATAATGTCATCTGCCTTCAGGAAATGGTGAGATTCCTAAATTGGAAACAGAGAGAACCTAACTTGATTGTCAAATTAGATCTTAAGAAGGCTTTTGATAGAGTTAGGTGGTCTTTTTTATACTCTGTGCTTGCAAAATTTGGTTTTCATGCAAAATTTATTTTCCTGATTATGAAGAACTTGTCTCAGGCATGGTTTTCCATCCTTATAAATGGTAAGCCAGTTGGTTTCTTTCAACCAACAAGGGGTATCAAACAGGGTGATCCCCTATCACCATTTCTGTTAATATCTTTTCTGAAGCTTTTACTAGAAGCTTATCTTTTGTTTTTCAGAATGGTAGTTTATTATATTATGCTATTCCAGGTAATGCTTTTCATATCTCTCATCTCTCTTATGCTGATGAC
Organism: Rubia yunnanensis; assembly: GCA_037428765.1. Lineage (NCBI taxonomy): Eukaryota > Viridiplantae > Streptophyta > Magnoliopsida > Gentianales > Rubiaceae > Rubia > Rubia yunnanensis. Next base: position 39,398,947 of record CM075061.1, on the reverse strand, counting down.
ACTGTGATATTTCTTAATGCTAATAACAATTCTTTGATCAGGCTCAAGGCTTTCCTGGACACTTTTCAGGAAGTCACTGGCCAACATGTAAATTATAATAAGAGTGAACTGTACATTGGAAAGCATGCTACTGTAAATAGGGTTAGAAGGATTAGGAGAATTTTAGGAATGAAGTTAGGAAGGTTTCCTTTTACATACTTAGGGGCTCCCATTTTTACTGGCAGATTTAGGAAGACTTATCTCCATCCCTTATTGGAACAGATTGAAAATAGACTGGGAAACTGGAAAAATAGGTGGCTTTCAATGGGAGGGAAACTTACTCTAATACAGGCCTGTATATACTCGATTCCTCAGCACATATGGTCAGTGATTAAACCTACCAAACAGGTTATATTGGACATAGAAAGATTATTGAGCAAGTTTTTTTGGGGTTCTGATGATACAAATCCAAAAAGGGTATGGAGAAAGTGGGATGCTCTTTGCTATCCTACCATTCAAAATGGACTCGGATTTAGATCATTACATACTATTATTAAAACTTGTTCTGTCAAGCTTTGGTGGAAATATCAAAAGGGTGAGGCTCTCTGGACTCATTTGATTGCATCTCTTCCATCTTCTTCCAGATCTTCACAAAATTGGAAAAGGATTTGCTATATCAATAATTGGGCAGAATCTCAATCTAGAGTCATTATTGGTACTGGAGAATGTAATTTTTGGACCTCTAATTGGTTGGATATAGGACCACTGCAGGATATCTGTGATCAATTACATGTGAATATTCCTTTTAACTGTAGTGTTTCAGATTTTATTGCCAATAAATCTGACTTGATTGTTAAAATCATTCCATTTCTTCCTGATCATGCTATAACTCTTTTAAGTGATTCTAAGTTGTTTCCTCATAGAAAAGACAGGCTAATATGGAAACCGGGAATCAATGGTGAGTTCTCTTTCAAATCTACATATCTACAATTAAGTCACCATAGAGGTTCTGTGGCTTCCTTCAAACATCTTTGGAATTACAGAATTGAAAAAAAAGGTTTCTGTCTTCATGTGGAAAATGATGAACTCCTTCCTTCCTTTTGACAATGTTTTGCATTCTTTGAGAATTTCACTGGCCTCTAAATGCTGTATGTGCCATAATCATGAGGATTCCCTTGATCATTTTTTTAATTCCTGCACATTTACAATGCATATATGGAAACAGATTCATTCTTTTATGGGGATCAGAGATCAGGTATTCCCAACCATTTGGGATAGACTATCCTTCTATTTCTCATATAATGGTTTCAGTAGTGTACAAGTTGAGATGATTCATTCTGCAGCATTAATAACCTACTAGAACCTGTGGAAAACTAGAAATGAGTGCTTGTATGATTCAGTTAATCCTGTGATTAGTGTTGTGCTCAATCATATTAGGACACACATCTTTTATCTGTTTACTGCTAAGCCATTCTTTGTTGACTCTGGGATTGATAGGTTAATTGCTGAACATTCTTTCCTACCTTTGAGCAAAAAACCTCCTAAGCCAAAGATATTTAAAATAGCTTGGACTAAGCCAGACATAGGATATAAAATCAATGTCGATGCTGCATGGTGCTGTCAAACGAAAATGTGTCGCATTAGTATGATTGTAAGGGATTGTAGGGGAGGATTTATTGTTGCTCATACTAAGATCTCCCCTGCTTACTCACCTTTAGAGGCAGAACTGAAAGCAATAAGGTTTGCATTAAGAGCAGGTTCAGAATTTAATCTCTCTTACTATTTAGAATCTGACTGTCTAAATGCCATCGGGTATGTACTAGATCCTTATAAGTCACCATGGAAAGTCTTCAGTCTGGCTGATGAGATTAATAAACTCCTGGGAGGGATTCCTCTCAAGCATGTTCATAGACAAGGCAACTTAGTGGCAGATAAACTAGCGAAGGATTGTTTAAATAATCAGGCATCCTCATCGTTCCTTCAGTTTCAAAGTTTAACTAATTTTGTGCAAGGTTTGATAAGATTGGACCAGATGGGTACTCCTTCTATTCGGATTGATATCTGAAACAGATGCTACTGACCGTATTTCATATTTCAGGAGGATGGATTACTTCCACTCAGAGAGCAGAACCAATTATGGCGGGCATGGCGGATTCATCTTCTTATGCTGACATAAGTGATACTGTTATGTCAATTTTGCTGGAAGCTACAGAGATCATACTAGGCACAGTGATGGCTGATCTCCTTCACTGTTTTGAAGACATCAATCATGGACAGGGCTTAGTTGCCCCTTGCTGATGCTAACCACGAATACAGGTTGGAAAGGTTTTACATTTTGCTATCTCCTACACTATTAGCTTAGAGGATAGGCTTATGATTTAGGTAAAGGTTTTCTCTGACTGACCTGTGTTTCGTTCATTCGATTCACTAAGAAGTTCGAGATCCGATTACCTAGTCATTAGTATTTGTAATCCTCCGGTTTCTACACTTCTCTATTTTCATTCTTTTGGAAGCAACAATGGTTGCTTCAAGAGCAATAAGCTCTGTCTGTATAACTTACCTAAGCTTCGGCTTCTTTTAATCTGTTTATAATTTATGGCTTGGGAAGGCTAATATAATTTCCCTCATCTATGGATGGTTTTATTTAAAAAAAAATTAAAAGAAAAAGATTTAGAACTAGAACTAAAATTAATATCATTAGATACACCAAGTAGTTCTGGTATTGTTATTTCAAAAGATACTCCAGATGATCAACAATTTTTTGGTGTTATTAATAAAATTAATATGGAAAAATGGTATTCCTTAGTTACAATAGGGGTTCAAAACTTTAGCATTACTGTAGTATCATTAATTGACAGTGGAGCAGATCAATCATGTATTAGGTCAGGATTAATTCCAAGTAAATATTTAGTAAAAACTAATGAACAATTAACAGCAGCAAATGGTACTCCAATGATTATTAGGAAAAAATTATCTAATGGGTACATAAGGAATAATGATTATTGTATTAAACATTCATTCTTAATACTAGAAAATGTATCATATGATGCAGTATTAGGAAACTCATTTTTATATCAAATAACCCCTTTTAAGAAAACTCAAAAAGGAATTAGTACAAAAATATTAGGTAAAAAATTATTGTTTTCCTTTATAAATCCACCTAGCCAAATTGAATTAAACTTACTACAAACTAATTCAAAATATAAAAGAATATGTATGATAAATAGGAAACAAACAGATATTTCATTTTTAAAGGAAGAATTAAGCTATTCCAAGATTGAAGAACAATTAGAACATAAGGATGTAAGAGAAAAGATAAAGGCATTAGAACAAAGATTCCAAAGACAAATTTGTTCCAACCATCCCAATGCATTTTGGGATAGAAAGAAACATATAGTTTCATTACCCTATGAGAAAGATTTTAATGAACAAAATATTCAAACTAAGGCAAGACCTATTCAAATGAATGCAGAATTATTAGAGTTATGTAAACAAGAAATTCAAGATCATTTAGATAAAAAATTAATTAGAAAGAGTAAATCTCCTTGGAGTTGCTCAGCTTTTTATGTTAATAAAAATGCAGAAAAGGAACGAGGTGTTCCTAGATTAGTTATTAATTATAAACCATTAAATAAAGTATTACAATAGATTAGATATCCAATTCCAAATAAAAGAGATCTGATTAATAGATTATCCAGTGCAAAGGTATTTTCATAATTTGATTTAAAGTCAGGATATTGGCAAATTCAAATAGACGAAAAAGATAAGTACAAAACGGCATTTGTTGTTCCATTTGGTCAATACGAATGGAATGTCATGCCATTTGGATTAAAAAATGCTCCATCAGAATTTCAAAAAATAATGAATGACATTTTTTATCCTTATTCCACATTTGTAATCGTATACATTAATGACGTGCTAGTCTATTCCAATACAATAGATAATCATTTTAAACATTTATATATTTTGTTAAAAGTAATGACAACAAATGGTTTAGTAATATCTGAACCAAAGATGAAATTATTTCAAACAAAAATTAGATTTCTTGGATTCAACATACACTTAGGAACAATTAGACCTATCCAAAGGTCTTTAGAATTTGCAGACAAATTTCCAGATGAAATTAAAGATAAAAATCAATTACAAAGATTTCTAGGTTGTGTTAATTACATATCATATTTCTTCCCAAACATTAAGATTATATGTAAAAAGTTATATGATAGACTAAAAACAAATCCTCCTGTATGGACAGAAGAACACACAAATTTAGTAAAAGACATTAAGATAAAAGCAAAATCATTACCATGTTTAGGTATTCCACAACCAGATGCATTCATGATAATAGAAACTGATGCATCAGATATAGGATATGGAGGAATATTAAAACAAGAACATTTAGAGAAAATATCCATAGTAAGATATTATTCAGGATTTTGGAATAAAACCCAAAAGAATTATTCAACAGTCAAAAAAGAAGTTTTGAGCATTGTTTTATGCATTTCCAAATTTCAAGATGATTTATATAACAAAAAGTTTTTATTGAATATTGATTGCAAATCCGCGAAGGATATTTTACAAAAAGATGTTAAAAATTTGGTTTCAAAACAGATTTTTGCCAGATGGCAAGCCATTTTATCCGTTTTTGATTTTGATATTCAATACATCAAGGGAAAAGACAATTCAATTCCAGACTTCTTAACTCGTGAATTTCTTACAGGCCATCATGAGTAATTCCACATCTACTGGATCAACCCAGTCAAAGACCAGCAAAGATTATGTTAATCCTCGACCTCTTACTCCATCAGTTTCTCCAATGATTCCATTAGAAGGTTTTCCACCTTTAACTTATTCCACAATAGCCCAAACTCCACATTCCAGACTTGTCCAAGCCCAAACTCTTACAGTATCTTCAAACTACACTCCATTAAAAAGAGCCCATACTCCAAATCCACCTCCACAGGCCTCTTCCAGTACTACCAAACCCATTTCCACATATTTTGATAAGCCCAATCCTGAGCATATTATATTAACCCATTTCAATGCAGAACCAGATATTCCTCAACTAAAGATATTTACATCCAATTTATTTTCTCCTTCATCTCTTTGGATGACAGGCAATATAGATAAAACCCAGCAATACTATGAATTAATTTTGGTAGACACTCACTCCATTGATATTCAGCATGTTTACAATAAACAAGATTCCTCTAGAATAGAATACTCCAAAATCTATACTAAGTAAATTCTTAGCCCTCAACAGCTTTCCAATTCCAATATACCATTTTCCGTTGATTACTATCCCCCTGATTTCAATTATAATGATTATGTTCAAGCCTGGTGTAGAACATTCTATTTTAGATCTTTTGACCACTCATGGTTCATTAATTTTCATTCCACTTTCAATAACCAAATACCAAATTGGTTCGGAGATTGGTGGGTCAAATTTGGCCCTTCTACTGATATCTATCCAGAACCTATTTTAGAAGGATTCCATACATTCCAAAAATTTAGCCAACAAACACTTAGCCATTCCAAACCTCATGAAAGACCATTATTATTCCATGCCATATTCAGGGTACCCTGGATTTTTGCCTGGAGTTTTCAAATAAAACCATTCCACCCTTCTTTTCCATTTTCTTTAATCAGACAATTCAAAATCAAATGGTGGGCCAATTACAAGCCAGAGTTCTGCTATTCTAAAGCAGTAACTTATTATTTCCAGACAGGCCAAAAAATGAAAATTAATTCAAAACCTCTTATTCAACAAACACTCCCATCTCCTACTGCAAGACCAAAACCCATTGGGCCATCAACCCAATTTATTCCAGAGCCAAGAAATATATGTCCAGTACCCATCCAGCCTACTCCAATAACACAGATTCCAAGTCCAATCCCAGATGATGAATTACAGAAGACTCTTGAATATTACCAGGAGTTAGTCAGACAAAGGCAAGCAATTAAGCAGGAACCAGAAGACCAATTATATCTTGAAGACAGTCAAGACCCCTATGAAATGTAGGGAATTTAACCAGACGTAAGCAATGACGATTTCCAGAAAATAAATTCAAAACAAATCAGACAGAAGATAGTGGTGGATCCCAGCTTCCACCAAATTCAACTTATTCAGCAGAAGACAAGAGATAATGGTGGGGACCACTTCCCACTAAAATTCAATCAGCCAACAACAGATGTAAGTGGCGGGGCCCTCTCTCCACTCAGGACCCAAAAGGAAGGCCAGGATTCAACAATCGCAATTCAATTGCCAAGATGAATGGATTTCAAATTCGGACTTAACCAATTGTAATAGATTAGGAGCTTCAACTTCCTATAAGAAGCTCATTTCATTTCATTCAAAATCACGCTTGAATTATCGCACTCTCTAGTACACACTTGTACAACCTCCTCATTCTGAATTGATCGTACAAACATCAATTCCATACCCACTGTAATCCTAATTTATTCAATCACAAGAATTTATTCCAGCATTTGATTTACATCTGTACGATCTTATTTTGTTTACTTATTGTTATTGTATTCAGTTAACCAGAAAACTATTACGTTCTCACAGTAATACTGTTCAATCAGAATCTATCCCAGATCACTGTGATAGCTCTAATCGACCTCAACTAAGTCGATTAAATCTGAGAACTGAATATTTCAATTGTTTTCAATTGTTTTAAATCTGATTTGAATTCTTCCTGTTTTATTCTGTTGTCCGCAGTTATTTTACAGTTATTTTATGTACCGATCCGCATTTATGGTATCAGAGCCAAGTGCCTTAATTTTTTAATCCCCATCGAGTGTTAGATGTATTATACATTGATTTGTGAACTATACTTGCAGACTTGTGAGTCTATTCTAGTACCTCTGTGCTTCAAAAGCTTTTAGTTCTTACCAGTAAATCATTTTGGTTTAGCCCGTCAAGAGAGGGAGTCTCGTTAAGGGTGGTCCACGTATGGTTTGACTGAGGTATTGGATAGATAAACGTAATTTGCGTGATATGGCAAACCTATCAATTGATAATAAATTTAACATGGGAGAAAGGATTAAAAGATTTTTGTTCGGAAGCTCCAATACTATGAGTACAGGATCCATATCTTCTTCAAATGTTTTACAAAGTCGTGAAATTCAACAAATTTTACCAAATAAGACATTAAAATCTATATACCAACAAGGAATATTAGAATTTAACAAATCATATTCAATCAAAATTCATGAAGAAATATTACCAATGAACCAAGAAGTACAATCAATTAGATTATTATCATCACAAGCCATTAGGAAATATAAAGAACAAGGTTATAAGTTTTTACATTTTGGTTTAGTTCAAATAGCATTACATCCCTTGGTAAGGTTAGGAATTGACACACCAATATTCATGGCATTAAGAGATGATAGATTAATTAGGTATAAAGATTCAATATTAGCAATGGTACAAACTAATATATGTAATGGAACAATAAGATTTGAATGTATTCCAAACTATTCCGTTAGTTTAACAGACCCCCATATTATGGACACTTTAAAACTAGATATTCAATTAAAACAAGATAGAATAGTAAATGACACAGAACATTTTGTATTAATTTATAGAATTTATTTTAAACTTATGCAATCTATGATTCCAACAACATTAAAATTAATTCCAACTGAAAAAGATGAGTCAGTTTATGTTACAACAAATTCTAATAATATTTCAATAGAAACACCTAAGTTATTAAAATGGAATGAAATAACTATTCCAATAGAAATATTAGCAGAAAGACCAACCGGAATTCAAAGAAATATAAGAATAACTGAGCCTTCTGAGATAGAAGAGCAAAATGATGGAAAAATATTAATAAAATTTAATAAATCTATGTCTGGTAAATTTAATTTACAATCATCCAGATATGCAAATATGGATAATAATTTAATTCATAGACATAGACATTCAACATCAGACATTCCAAATCAATTTAGTGATACAAGGGTTAGATATTCTGCCCCATTACCAGAAATTATACCAGATTCAAATTCATCAATAGGTTCTCCAACATATAGTCAAATGAGACAATCAGAAATTAATATGATGAATAATGTTAGTGAATTTAAAATAAATAAAGCATATTTAAATGAAGACTATTATAGTCGAGAAAATGTTAAGAATAGATTATGGTTTGAAAAATTAAATTTAGAAACTAGAGAACATATTAGACAAGAATTCTATGATGAATTAACAGCTAAACAGATTAAGCAAATGAAGTTCTTTATGTGGTTAGGATATTATTTAAAGAAAAAACAAATAATCAAAAAAGATGATTTCACAGAACTTTCAGTAATAAATGTACAGTCCAATCTTTATAAAAAATGGAAATTGCCAAATGATACAGTAGTTAGTTCTATTCATCCACCACTCCAATCAGTTCATATTGTTACTGAAGAAACCACAATAATTGCGTCTCCATTCAAGTCAGGTAGACCAGGAAATGATACAGATACAGTAAATTTAGCAGATATTAAAAAGATTTATCAACAGAATAATTATTCCAATCAATTATTGCATACTGTGGCTAATCAGGTTGATTTTATTTCAACAAAATTAGATAATAAGGCAAATAGTAAAACAGAATTATTTCAAAACCCATTTTCAAAGCCTCATTTTCAAGCATCCCCTTTTTCAAAAAAGATGGAAGAATCATTGTCTTTACGACCAAATGATAAACCAAATAGTTCTTCAACAAAACAAATAGGAGTGATATAAGAAACAAACCCAATAGAAGATTCAAATAGTTCTTATTCAGATGATTCTGATACAGAATCAGAAAATGATTTTTCAGAAAAAGAAATTGGTTTTGAAAACCAAATAAATGCAATAGAACAACATTTTCAAGAACCAATACAAGAAAAACCAGATATGAGAGTTAACAAATTAAAATATAATTGGAAAAATAGTAACACAAAACCCTACTATTCAAAACCAATTCCACCAGATCTTCAATATGAAGAACAGTTACATTCATTCAAAAGTTATGATGGTGCATCAATATATCATTGGAATATTGATGGGTTATCAGAATACCAAATTTTAAATTTATTACAAGAAATGGGAATGGCAAGGATAGCTTATAAAGCTTCCATGGCTTCAACAGAACAACAAATAGTAATGTTATTAGTTACAGGCTTCACAGGACAATTAAAAGGTTGGTGGGATGAATACGTCCCATTAGAACAAAAACAAGCAATTCTAAATCATGAAACAGAAGAAGCACAAGGTGAAGAACCTAATATTCAATTTGTTATGGTTCCAGATGGTTCCACATTTTTATTATATACGATATCAATGTATTTTGTAGGAAATCCAGCAGAAGCATTAGAAAGTTCAAAAATTTGTTTAGTAAATTTAAGATGTCCAACTTTAACTGATTTCAAATGGTACAAAGATGTATTTTTAACTCAAGTTTTTAGAAGATCAGATTCAAGTGCACCATTTTGGAAAGAAAAATTCATAACAGGATTACCAAATTTATTTTAACAACGAATATTAACCAATTTAAGCAAAGCATTAGGAACAGAAAAGATAAATTATAATGATTTAACTTTTGGTCAAATATTTGCTTTTGTAAAGAAAGAAGCTTTAGCATTATGTCAAGATTTAAAAATTCAACATAAGTATGGTTCAGAGAGAAAGGAAATGGGATCCTTTTGCCAACAATTTGGTATAACAGGACTCAAACCACCTTCTTCTCAAATAAAAGAATATAAAAAATATAGAAAACATAAATTTGAACATAGGAAGAAGAAAAGAAATTATTCATATGATTATAGTAAAAAAGATAAAAAACCTTTTTATTCAAAGAACATAAGAAGCATAGGTCCAAAAAGAAAAAAGATTTCAAAAATATTCAATGTTACAAATGTAAGAAATTTGGTCATACAGCAAATGTCTGTAAGACAGAAACCAAAATAAATGCATTAGAAGATGTAGAATTAAGAAATAAACTGTTAGCTATCTTAATTGATTCAGAAAACGAATAGTCTAATTATGAAACAGATTCAGATTCAGATTATTCTAGTGATTATGATAGTGAATGTCAATGTAACATTCCAACTATTAATATGATAAATAGTACCAATGGTAAGAAAAAGGAATTATTAGATATAATAGAAAAGTTAGGAGATTCTGAAAATAAGACTGAATATATTCAGAAATTAAGGAGTTTAGTAACAGAAGAAAATAAACCTAGGATAACAGAAGCATTCAGTTTAGGACAAACCATTAAACAGTTTTCGGAATTAGATATGCAAAAATCAATAATCACTTCAACAGATAATCAAGATTTAAGAAAAGAAATTTCTTTATTAAAGAATGAAATTAGACATATTAAGACAGAATTAAATAATTTAAAAGAAAAAGATTTAGAAATAGAACTAAAATTAATATCATTAGATACACCAAGTAGTTCTGGTATTGTTATTTCAAAAGATACTCCAAATGATCAACAAGTTTTTGGTGTTATTAATAAAATTAATATGGAAAAATGGTATTCCTTAGTTACAATAGGAGTTCAAAACTATAGCATTACTGTAGTAGCATTAATTGACAGTGGAGCAGATCAATCATGTATTAGGTCAGGATTAATTCCAAGTAAATATTTAGTAAAAACTAATGAACAATTAGCAGCAGCAAATGGTACTCCAATGATTATTAGGAAAAAATTATCTAATGGGTACATAAGGAATAATGATTATTGTATTAAACATTCATTCTTAATACTAGAAAATGTATCATATGATGCAGTATAAGGAAACCCATTTTTATATCAAATAACCCCTTTTAAGAAAACTCAAAAAGGAATTAGTACAAAAATATTAGGTAAAAAATTATTGTTTTCCTTTATAAATCCACCTAGCCAAATTGAATTAAACTTACTACAAACTAATTCAATATATAAAAGAATATGTATGATAAATAGGAAACAAACAGATATTTCATTTTTAAATGAAGAATTAAGCTATTCCAAGATTGAAGAACAATTAGAACATAAGGATGTAAGAGAAAAGATAAAGGCATTAGAACAAAGATTTCAAAGACAAATTTGTTCCAACCATCCCAATGCATTTTGGGATAGAAAGAAACATATAGTTTCATTACCCTATGAGAAAGATTTTAATGAACAAAATATTCCAACTAAGGCAAGATCTATTCAAATGAATGCAGAATTATTAGAGTTATGTAAACAAGAAATTCAAGATCATTTAGATAAAAAATTAATTAGAAAGAGTAAATCTCCTTGGAGTTGCTCAGCTTTTTATGTTAATAAAAATGCAGAAAAGGAACGAGGTGTTCCTATATTAGTTATTAATTATAAACCATTAAATAAAGTATTACAATGGATTAGATATCCAATTCCAAATAAAAGAGATCTGATTAATAGATTATCCAGTGCAAAGGTATTTTCAAATTTTGATTTAAAGTCAGGATATTGGCAAATTTAAATAGATGAAAAAGATAAGTCCAAAACAGCATTTGTTGTTCCATTTGGTCAATATGAATGGAATGTTATGCCATTTGGATTAAAAAATGCTCCATCAGAATTTCAAAAAATAATGAATGACATTTTTAATCCTTATTCAACATTTGTAATAGTATATATAGATGATGTGCTAGTCTATTCCAATACAATTGATAACCATTTTAGACATTTATATATTTTGTTAAAAGTAATGACAACAAATGGTTTAGTAATATCTGAACCAAAAATGAAATTATTTCAAACAAAAATTAGATTTCTTGGATTCAACATACACTTAGGAACAATTAGACCTATCCAAAGGTCTATAGAATTTGCAGACAAATTTCCAGATAAAATTAAAGATAAAAATCAATTACAAAGATTTTTAGGTTGTGTTAATTATATATCAGATTTCTTCCCAAACATTAAGATTATATGTAAAAAATTATATGAAAGGTTAAAAACAAATCCTCCCGTATGGACAGAAGAACACACAAATTTAATAAAAGATATTAAGATAAAAGCAAAATCATTACCATGTTTAGGTATTCCACATCCAGATGCATTCATGATAATAGAAACTGATGCATCAGATATAGGATATGGAGGAATATTAAAACAAAAACATTTAGAGAAAATATCCATAGTAAGATATTATTCAGGGTTTTGGAATAAAACCCAGAAGACTTATTCAACAGTAAAAAAAGAAGTTTTGAGCATTGTTTTATGCATTTCCAAATTTCAAGATGATTTATATAACAAAAAGTATTTATTGAATATTGATTGCAAATCCGCTAAGGATACTTTACAAAAGGATGTTAAAAATTTGGTTTCAAAACAGATTTTTGCCAGATGGCAAGCCATTTTATCAGTTTTTGATTTTGATATTCAATACATCAAGGGAAAAGACAATTCAATTCCAGACTTCTTAACTCGTGAATTTCTTACAGGCCATCATGAGTAATTCCACATCTACTGGATCAACCCAGTCAAAAACCAGCAGAGATTATGTTAATCCTCGACCTCTTACTCCATCAGTTTCTCCAATGATTCCATTAGAAGGTTTTCCACCTTTAACCTATTCCACAATAGCCCAAACTCCACATTCCAGACTTGTCCAAACTCCTACAGTATCTTCAAACTACACTCCATTAAAAAGAGCCCATACTCCAAATCCACTTCCACAGGCTTCTTCCAGTACTACCAAACCCATTTCCACATATTTTGATAAGCCCAATCCTGAGCATATTATATTAACCCATTTCAATGCAGAACCAGATATTCCTCAACTAAAGATATTTACATCCAATTTATTTTCTCCTTCATCTCTTTGGATGACAGGCAATATAGACAAAACCCAGCAATACTATGAATTAATTTTGGTAGACACTCACTCCATTGATATTCAGCATGTTTACAATAAACAAGATTCCTCTAGAATAGAATACTCCAAAATCTATATTAAGCAAATTCTTAGCCCTCAACAGATTTCCAATTCCAACATACCATTTTTCGTTGATTACTATCCCCCTGATTTCAATTATAATGATTATGTTCAAGCCTGGTATAGAACATTCTATTTTAGATCTTTTGACCACTCATGGTTCATTAATTTTCATTCCACTTTTAATAACCAAATACCAAATTGGTTCGGAGATTGGTGGGTCAAATTTGGCCCTTCTACTGATATCTATCCAGAACCTATTTTCCATACATTCCAAAAATTTAGCCAACAAACACTTAGCCATTCCAAACCCCATGAAAGACCGTTATTATTCCATGCTATATTCATGGTACCCTGGATCTTACCCTGGAGTTTTCAAATAAAACCATTCCACCCTTCTTTTCCATTTTCCTTAATCAGACAGTTCAAAGTCAAATGGTGGGCCAATTACAAACCAGAGTTCTGCTCTTCCAAAGCAGTAACTTATTATTTCCAGACAGCCAAAAAATGAAAATTAATTCAGAACCTCTTATTCAACAAACACTCCCATCTCCTATTGCAAAACCAAAACCCATTGGGCCATCAACCCAATTTATTTCACAGCCAAGAAATATATGTCCAGTACCCATCCAGCCTACTCCAATAACACAGATTCCAAGTCCAATCCCAGATGATGAATTACAGAAGACTCTTGAATATTACCAGGAGTTAGTCAGACAAAGGCAAGCAATTAAGCAAGAACCGAAAGACCAATTATATCTTGAAGACAGTCAAGACCCTTATGAAATGTAGGGAATTCAACCAGACGTAAGCAATGACGATTTCCAGAGAATAAATTCAACACAGATCAGACAGAAGATAGTGGTGGATCCCAGCTTCCACCTTCCAGGTCAAAAGCAGCCAAAGTGGTGGATCCCAGCTTCCACTAAATTCAACTTATTCAGCAGAAGAAAAGAGATAATGGTGGGGACCACATCCCACTAACTTCAATCAGCCAAAAACAGATGCAAGTGGCAGGACCCACTCTCCACTCAATCCACAAAAGGAAGGCCAAGATTCAACAATCAAGATTCAACAGCCAAGATCAATGGATTTCAAATTCGGACTTCAACAATTGTAATAGATTAGGAGCTTCAACTTCCTATAAGAAGCTCATTTCATTTCATTCAAAACCACGCTTGAATTATCGCACTCTCTAGTACACACTTGTACAACCTCCTCATTCACAAACATCAATTCCATACCCACTGTAAGCCTAATTTATTCAATCACAAGAATTTATTCCAGCATTTGATTTACATCTGTACGATCTTATTTTGTTTACTTATTGTTATTGTATTCAGTTAACCAGAACACTATTACGTTCTCACAGTAATACTGTTCAATCAGAATCTATCCCAGATCACTGTGATAGCTCTAATCGACCTCAACTAAGTCGATTAAATCTGAGAACTGAATATTTCAATTGTTTTCAATTGTTTTAAATCTGATTTGAATTCTTCCTGTTTTATGCAGTTATCCGCAGTTATTTTATGTACCGATCCGCGTTTATGGTATACGCGGATCGGTACATAAAATAACTGTAAAATAACTGCGGACAACAGAATAAAACAGGAAGAATTCAAATCAGATTTAAAACAATCGAAAATAATTGAAATATTCAGTTCTCAGATTTAATCGACTTAGTTGAGGTCGATTAGAGCTATCACAGTGATCTGGGATAGATTCTGATTGAACAGTATTACTGTGAGAACGTAATAGTGTTCTGGTTAACTGAATACAACAACAATAAGTAAACAAAATAAGATCGTACAGATGTAAATCAAAAGCTGGAATAAATTCTTGTGATTGAATAAATTAGGCTTACAGTGGGTATGGAATTGATGTTTGTACGATCAATTCAGAATGAGGAGGTTGTACAAGTGTGTACTAGAGAGTGCGATAATTCAAGCGTAATTTTGAATGAAATGAAATGAGCATCTTATAGGAAGTTGAAGCTCCTAATCTATTACAATTGGTTAAGTCCGAATTTGAAATCCATTCATCTTGGCTGTTGAATTGCGATTGTTGAATCCTGGCCTTCCTTTTGGGTCCTGAGTGGAGAGAGGGCCCCGCCACTTACATCTGTAGTTGGCTGATTGAATTTTAGTGGGAAGTGGTCCCCACCATTATCTCCTGTCTTCTGCTGAATAAGTTGAATTTGGTGGAAGCTGGGATCCACCACTTTGGCTGCTTTTGACTGTAAAGGATTTGGACGGTGGAAGCTAGGATCCACCACTATCTTCTGTCTGATTTGTTTTGAATTTATTTTCTGGAAATCGTCATTGCTTACGTCTGGTTAAATTCCCTACATTTCATAGGGGTCTTGACTGTCTTCAAGATATAATTGGTCTTCTGGTTCCTGCTTAATTTCTTGCCTTTGTCTGACTAACTCCTGGTAATATTCAAGAGTCTTCTGTAATTCATCATCTGGGATTGGACTTGGAATCTGTGTTATTGGAGTAGGCTAGATGGGTACTGGACATATATTTCTTGGCTGTGGAATAAATTGGGTTGATGGCCCAATGGGTTTTGGTCTTGTAATAGGAGATGGGAGTGTTTGTTGAATAAGAGGTTTTGAATTAATTTTCATTTTTTGGCCTGTCTGGAAATAATAAGGCTTTAGAAGAGCAGAACTTTGGCTTGTAATTGGCCCACCATTTGATTTTGAATTGTCTGATTAAAGAAAATGGAAAAGAAGGGTGGAATGGTTTTATTTGAAAACTCCAGGCAAAAATCCAGGGTACCCTGAATATGGCATGGAATAATAATGGTCTTTCATGAGGTTTGGAATGGCTAAGTGTTTGTTGGCTAAATTTTTGGAATGTATGGAATCCTTCTAAAATAGGTTCTGGATAGATATCAGTAGAAAGGCCAAATTTGACCCACCAATCTCCGAACCAATTTGGTATTTGGTTATTGAAAGTGGAATGAAAATTAATGAACCATGAGTGGTCAAAAGATCTAAAATAGAATGTTCTATACCAGGCTTGAACATAATCATTATAATTGAAATCAGGGGGATAGTAATCAACGGAAAATGGTATATTGGAATTGGAAAGCTGTTGAGGGCCAAGAATTTGCTTAATATAGATTTTGGAGTATTCTATTCTAGAGGAATCTTGTTTATTGTAAACATGCTGAATATCAATGGAGTGAGTGTCTACCAAAATTAATTCATAGTATTGCTGGGTTTTGTCTATATTGGCTGTCATCCAAAGAGATGAAGGAGAAAATAAATTGGATGTAAATATCTTTAGTTGAGGAATATCTGGTTCTGCATTGAAATGGGTTAATATAATATGCTCAGGATTGGGCTTATCAAAATATGTGGAAATGGGTTTGGTAGTACTGGAAGAGGCCTGTGGAAGTGGATTTGGAGTATGGGCTCTTTTTAATGGAGTGTAGTTTGAAGATACTGTAGGAGTTTGGGCTTGGACAAGTCTGGAATGTGGAGTTTGGGCTATTGTGGAATAAGTTAAAGGTGGAAAACCTTCTAATGGAATCATTGGAGAAACTGATGGAGTAAGAGGTCGAGGATTAACATAATCTTTGCTGGTCTTTGACTGGGTTGATCCAGTAGATGTGGAATTACTCATGATGGCCTGTAAGAAATTCACGAGTTAAGAAGTCTGGAATTGAATTGTCTTTTCCCTTGATGTATTGAATATCAAAATCAAAAACGGATAAAATGGCTTGCCATCTGGCAAAAATCTGTTTTGAAACCAAATTTTTAACATCTTTTTGTAAAATATCCTTCGCGGATTTGCAATCAATATTCAATAAAAACTTTTTGTTATATAAATCATCTTGAAATTTGGAAATGCATAAAACAATGCTCAAAACTTCTTTTTTGACTGTTGAATAATTCTTTTGGGTTTTATTCCAAAATCCTGAATAATATCTTACTATGGATATTTTCTCTAAATGTTTTTCTTTTAATATTCCTCCATATCCTATATCTGATGCATCAGTTTCTATTATCATGAATGCATCTGGTTGTGGAATACCTAAACATGGTAATGATTTTGCTTTTATCTTAATGTCTTTTACTAAATTTGTGTGTTCTTCTGTCCATACAGGAGGATTTGTTTTTAATCTATCATATAATTTTTTACATATAATCTTAATGTTTGGGAAGAAATCTGATATGTAATTAACACAACCTAGAAATCTTTGTAATTGATTTTTATATTTAATTTCATCTGGAAATTTGTCTGCAAATTCTAAAGACCTTTGGATAGGTCTAATTGTTCCTAAGTGTATGCTGAATCCAAGAAATCTAATTTTTGTTTGAAATAATTTCATCTTTGGTTCAGATATTACTAAACCATTTGTTGTCATTACTTTTAACAAAATATATAAATGTTTAAAATGATTATCTATTGTATTGGAATAGACTAGCACGTCATCAATGTATACGATTACAAATGTGGAATACGGATTAAAAATGTCATTCATTATTTTTTGAAATTCTGATGGAGCATTTTTTAATCCAAATGGCATGGCATTCCATTCGTATTGACCAAGTGGAACAACAAATGCCGTTTTGTACTTATCTTTTTCATCTATTTGAATTTGCCAATATCCTGACTTTAAATCAAATTTTGAAAATACCTTTGCACTGGATAATCTATTAATCAGATCTCTTTTATTTGGAATTGGATATCTAATCCATTGTAATACTTTATTTAATGGTTTATAATTAATAACTAATCTAGGAACACCTCGTTCCTTTTCTGCATTTTTATTAACATAAAAAGCTGAGCAACTCCAAGGAGATTTACTCTTTCTAATTAATTTTTTATCTAAATGATCTTGAATTTCTTGTTTACATAACTTTAATAATTCTGCATTCATTTGAATAGGTCTTTCCTTAGTTGGAATATTTTGTTCATTAAAATCTTTCTCATAGGGTAATGAAACTATATGTTTCTTTCTATCCCAAAATGCATTGGGATGGTTGGAACAAATTTGTCTTTGGAATCTTTGTTCTAATGCCTTTATCTTTTCTCTTACATCCTTATGTTCTAATTGTTCTTCAATCTTGGAATAGCTTAATTCTTCCTTTAAAAATGAAATATCTGTTTGTTTCCTATTTATCATACATATTCTTTTATATATTGAATTAGTTTGTAGTAAGTTTAATTCAATTTGGCTAGGTGGATTTATAAAGGAAAACAATAATTTTTTACCTAATATTTTTGTACTAATTCCTTTTTGAGTTTTCTTAAAAGGGGTTATTTGATATAAAAATGGGTTTCCTAATACTGCATCATATGATACATTTTCTAGTATTAAGAATGAATGTTTAATACAATAATCATTATTCCTTATGTACCCATTAGATAATTTTTTCCTAATAATCATTGGAGTACCATTTGCTGCTGCTAATTGTTCATTAGTTTTTACTAAATATTTACTTGGAATTAATCCTGACCTAATACATGATTGATCTGCTCCACTGTCAATTAATGCTACTACAGTAATGCTAAAGTTTTGAACTCCTATTGTAACTAAGGAATACCATTTTTCCATATATATTTTATTAATAACACCAAAAAATTGTTGATCATCTGGAGTATCTTTTGAAATAACAATACCATAACTACTTGGTGTATCTAATGATATTAATTTTAGTTCTAGTTCTAAATCTTTTTCTTTTAAATAATTTAATTCTGTCTTAATATGTCTAATTTCATTTTTTAATAAAGAAATTTCTTTTCTTAAATCTTGATTATCTGTTGAAGTGATTGTTGATTTTTGCTTATCTAATTCTGAAAACTTTTTAATGGTTTGTCCTAAACTGAATGCTTCTGTTATCCTAGGTTTATTTTCTTCTGTTACTAGACTCCTTAATTTCTGAATATATTCAGTCTTATTTTCAGAATCTCCTAATTTTTCTATTATATCTAATAATTCCTTTTTCTTACCATTGGTACTATTTATCATATTAATAGTTGGAATGTTACATTGACATTCACTATCATAATCACTAGAATAATCTGAATCTGAATCTGTTTCATAATTAGACTGTTCGTTTTCTGAATCAATTAAGATAGCTAACAGTTTATTTCTTAATTCTACATCTTCTAATGCATTTATTTTGGTTTCTGTCTTACAGACATTTGCTGTATGACCAAATTTCTTACATTTGTAACATTGAATATTTTTGAAATCTTTTTTCTTTTTAGACCTATGTTTCTTATGTTCTGTTGAATAAAAAGGTTTTTTATCTTTTTTACTATAATCATATGAATAATTTCTTTTCTTCTTCCTATGTTCAGATTTATGTTTTCTATATTTTTTATATTCTTTTATTTGAAAAGAAGGTGGTTTGAGTCCTGTTATACCAAATTGTTGGCAAAAGGATCCCATTTCCTTTCTCTCTGAACCATACTTATGTTGAATTTTTAAATCTTGACATAATGCTAAAGCTTCTTTCTTTACAAAAGCAAATATTTGACCAAAAGTTAAATCATTATAATTTATCTTTTCTGTTCCTAATGCTTTACTTAAATTAGTTAATATCCTTTGTGAAAATAGATTTGGTAATCCTGTTATGAATTTTTCTTTCCAAAATGGTGCACTTGAATCTGATCTTCTAAAAACTTGAGTTAAAAATACATCTTTGTACCATTTGAAATCAGTTAAAGTTGGACATCTTAAATTTACTAAACAAATTTTTGAACTTTCTAATGCTTCTGCTGGATTTCCTACAAAATACATTGATATAGTATATAATAAGAATGTGGAACCGTCTGGAACCATAACAAATTGAATATTAGGTTCTTCACCTTGTGCTTCTTCTGTTTCATGATTTAGAATTGCTTGTTTTTGTTCTAATTGGAGGTATTCATCCCACCAACCTTTTAATTGTCCTGTGAAGCCTGTAACTAATAACATTACTATTTGTTGTTCTGTTGAAGCCATGGAAGCTTTATAAGCTATCCTTGCCATTCCCATTTCTTGTAATAAATTTAAAATTTGGTATTCTGATAACCCATCAATATTCCATTGATATATTGATGCACCATCATAACTTTTGAATGAATGTAACTGTTCTTCATATTGAAGATCTGGTGGAGTTGGTTTTGAATAGTAAGGTTTTGTGTTACTATTTTTCCAATTATATTTTAATTTGTTAATTCTCATATCTGGTTTTTCTTGTATTGGTTCTTGAAAATGTTGTTCTATTGCATTTATTTGTTTTTCAAAATCAATTTCTTTTTCTGAAAAATCGTTTTCTGATTCTGTGTCAGAATCTTCTGAATAAGAACTATTCGAATCTTCTATTGGGTTTGTTTCTGATATCACTCCTATTTGTTTTGTTGAAGAACTACTTGGTTTATCATTTGGTCGTAAAGACAATGATTCTTCCATCTTTTTTTAAAAAGGGGATGCTTGAAAATGAGGCTTTGAAAATGGGTTTTGAAATAATTCTGTTTTACTATTTGCCTTATTATCTAATTTTGTTGAAATAAAATCAACCTGATTAGCCACAGTATGCAATAATTGATTGGAATAATTATTTTGTTGATAAATCTTTTTAATATCTGCTAAATTTACTGTATCTGTATCATTTCCTGGTCTACCTGACTTGAATGGAGAAGCAATTATTGTGGTTTCTTCAGTAACAATATGAACTGATTGGAGTGGTGGATGAATAGAACTAACTACTGTATCATTGGGTAATTTCCATTTTTTATAAAGATTGGACTGTACATTTATTACTGGAATTTCTGCATAATCATCTTTTTTGATTATTTGTTTTTTCTTTAAATAATATCCTAACCACATAAAGAATTTCATTTGCTTAATCTGTTTAGCTGTTAATTCATCATAGAATTCTTGTCTAATATGTTCTCTAGTTTCTAAATTTAATTTTTCAAACCATAATCTATTCTTAACATTTTCTTGACTATAATAATCTTCATTTAAATATGCTTTATTTATTTTAAATTCACTAACATTATTCATCATATTAATTTCTGATTGTCTCATTTGACTATATGTTGGAGAACCTATTGATGAATTTGAATCTGGTATAATTTCTGGTAATGGGGCAGAATATCTAACCCTTGTATCACTAAATTGATTTGGAATGTCCGATGTTGAATGTCTATGTCTATGAATTAAATTATTATCCATATTTGCATATCTGGATGATTGTAAATTAAATTTACCAGACATAGATTTATTAAATTTTATTAATTTGTTTCCATCATTTTGCTCTTCTATCTCAGAAGGCTCAGTTATTCTTATATTTCTTTGAATTCCGGTTGGTCTTTCTGCTAATATTTCTATTGGAATAGTTATTTCATTCCATTTTAATAACTTAGGTGTTTCTATTGAAATATTATTAGAATTTGTTGTAACATAAACTGACTCATCTTTTTCAGTTGGAATTAATTTTAATGCTGTTCGAATCATAGATTGCATAAGTTTAAAATAAATTCTATAAATTAATACAAAATGTTCTGTGTCATTTACTATTCTATCTTGTTTTAATTGAATATCTAGTTTTAAAGAGTCCATAATATGGGGGTCTGTTAAACTAACTGAATAGTTTGGAATACATTCAAATCTTATTGTTCCATTACAAATATTAGTTTGTACCATTGCTAATATTGAATCTTTATACCTAATTAATCTATCATCTCTTAATGCCATGAATATTGGTGTGTCAATTCCTAACCTTACTAAGGGATGTAATGCTATTTGAACTAAACCAAAATGTAAAAACTTATAACCTTGTTCTTTATATTTCCTAATGGCTTGTGATGATAATAATCTAATTGATTGTACTTCTTGGTTCATTGGTAATATTTCTTCATGAATTTTGATTGAATATGATTTGTTAAATTCTAATATTCCTTGTTGGTATATAGATTTTAATGTCTTATTTGGTAAAATTTGTTGAATTTCATGACTTTGTAAAACATTTGAAGAAGATATGGATCCTGTACTCATAGTACTGGAGCTTCCGAACAAAAATCTTTTAATCCTTTCTCCCATGTTAAATTTATTATCAATTGATAGGTTTGCTATATCATGCAAATCATGTTTATCTATCCAATACCTCAGTTAAACCATACGTGGACCACCCTTAACGAGACTCCCTCTCTTGACGGGCTAAACCAAAACGATTTACTGGTAAGAACTAAAAGCTTTAGAAGCACAGAGGTACTAGAATAGACTCACAAGTCTGCAAGTATAGTTCACAAATCAATGTATAATACATCTAACACTCGATGGGGATTGAAAAATTAAGGCACTTGGCACTTCGTCCTGTTTTATTCTGTTGTCCGCAGTATCAGAGCCAGGTGCCTTAATTTTTTAATCCCCATCGAGTGTTAGATGTATTATACATTGATTTGTGAACTATACTTGCAGACTTGTGAGTCTATTCTAGTACCTCTGTGCTTCTAAAGCTTTTAGTTCTTACCAGTAAATCGTTTTGGTTTAGCCTGTCAAGAGAGGGAGCCTCGTTAAGGGTGGTCCACGTATGGTTTGACTGAGGTATTGGATAGATAAACGTGATTTGCGTGATATAGCAAACCTATCAATTGATAATAAATTTAACATGGGAGAAAGGATTAAAAGATTTTTGTTCGGAAGCTCCAGTACTATGAGTACAGGATCCATATCTTCTTCAAATGTTTTACAAAGTCATGAAATTCAACAAATTTTACCAAATAAGACATTAAAATCTATATACCAACAAGGAATATTAGAATTTAACAAATCATATTCAATCAAAATTCATGAAGAAATATTACCAATGAACCAAGAAGTACAATCAATTAGATTATTATCATCACAAGCCATTAGGAAATATAAAGAACAAGGTTATAAGTTTTTACATTTTGGTTTAGTTCAAATAGCATTACATCCCTTAGTAAGACTAGGTGTTGATACACCAATATTTATGGCATTAAGAGTTGATAGACTAATTAGGTATAAGGATTCCATATTAGCGATGGTTCAAACTAATATTTGTAGTGGAACAATAAGATTTGAATGTATTCCAAACTATTCAGTTAGTTTAACAGACCCCCATATTATGGACTCTTTAAAATTAGATATTCAATTAAAACAAGATAGGATAGTAAATGACACAGAACATTTTGTATTAATTTATAGAATTTATTTTAAACTTATGCAATCTATGATTCCAACAGCATTAAAACTGATTCCAACTGAAAAGGATGAGTCAGTTTATGTTACAACAAATTCTAATAATATTTCAATAGAAACACCTAAGTTATTAAAATGGAATGAAATAACTATTCCAATAGAAATATTAGCAGAAAGACCAACCGGAATTCAAAGAAATATAAGAATAACTGAGCCTTCTGTGATAGAAGAGCAAAATGATGGAAAAATATTAATAAAATTTAATAAATCTATGTCTGGTAGATTTAATTTACAATCATCCAGATATGAAAATATGGATAATAATTTAATTCATAGACATAGACATTCAACATCGGACATTCCAAATCAATTTAGTGATACAAGGGTTAGATATTCTGCCCCATTACCAGAAATTATACCAGATTCAAATTCATCAATAGGTTCTCCAACATATAGTCAAATGAGACAATCAGAAATTAATATGATGAATAATGTTAGTGAATTTAAAATAAATAAAGTATATTTAAATGAAGATTATTATAGTCAAGAAAATGTTAAGAATAGATTATGGTTTGAAAAATTAAATTTAGAAACTAGAGAACATATTAGACAAGAATTCTATGATGAATTAACAGCTAAACAGATTAAGCAAATGAAATTCTTTATGTGGTTAGGATATTATTTAAAGAAAAAACAAATAATAAAAAAAGATGATTTTACAGAAATTCCAGTAATAAATGTACAGTCCAATCTTTATAAAAAATGGAAATTACCCAATGATACAGTAGTTAGTTCTATTCATCCACCACTCCAATCAGTTCATATTGTTACTAAAGAAACCACAATAATTTCTTCTCCATTCAAGTCAGGTAGACCAGGAAATGATACAGATACAGTAAATTTAGCAGATATTAAAAAGATTTATCAACAAAATAATTATTCAAATCAATTATTGCATACTGTGGCTAATCAGGTTGATTTTATTTCAACTAAATTAGATAATAAGGCAAATAGTAAAACAGAATTATTTCAAAACCCATTTTCAAAGCCTCATTTTCAAGCATCCCCTTTTTCAAAAAAGATGGAAGAATCATTGTCTTTACGACCAAATGATAAACCAAGTAGTTCTTCAACAAAACAAATAGGAGTGATATCAGAAACAAACCCAATAGAAGATTCGAATAGTTCTTATTCAGAAGATTCTGACACAGGATCAGAAAACGATTTTTCAGAAAAAGAAATTGATTTTGAAAAACAAATAAATGCAATAGAACAACATTTTCAAGAACCAATACAAGAAAAACCAGATATGAGAATTAACAAATTAAAATATAATTGGAAAAATAGTAACACAAAACCTTACTATTCAAAACCAACTCCACCAGATCTTCAATATGAAGAATAGTTACATTCATTCAAAAGTTATGATGGTGCATCAATATATCAATGGAATATTGATGGGTTATCAGAATACCAAATTTTAAATTTATTACAAGAAATGGGAATGGCAAGGATAGCTTATAAAGCTTCCATGGCTTCAACAGAACAACAAATAGTAATGTTATTAGTTACAGGCTTCACAGGACAATTAAAAGGTTGGTGGGATGAATACGTCCCATTAGAACAAAAACAAGCAATTCTAAATCATGAAACAGAAGAAGCACAAGGTGAAGAACCTAATATTCAATTTGTTATGGTTCCAGATTGTTCCACATTCTTATTATATACTATATCAATGTATATTGTAGGAAATCCAGCAGAAGCATTAGAAAGTTCAAAAATTTGTTTAGTAAATTTAAGATGTCCAACTTTAACTGATTTCAAATGGTACAAAGATGTATTTTTAACTCAAGTTTTTAGAAGATCAGATTCAAGTGCACCATTTTGGAAAGAAAAATTCATAACAGGATTACCAAATCTATTTTCACAAAGGATATTAACTAATTTAAGTAAAGCATTAGGAACAGAAAAGATAAATTATAATGATTTAACTTTTGGTCAAATATTTGCTTTTGTAAAGAAAGAAGCTTTAGCATTATGTCAAGATTTAAAAATTCAACATAAGTATGGTTCAGAGAGAAAGGAAATGGGATCCTTTTGCCAACAATTTGGTATAACAGGACTCAAACCACCTTCTTCTCAAATAAAAGAATATAAAAAATATAGAAAACATAAATCTGAACATAGGAAGAAGAAAAGAAATTATTCATATGATTATAGTAAAAAAGATAAAAAAACCTTTTTATTCAACAGAACATAAGAAACATAGGTCTAAAAAGAAAAAAGATTTCAAAAATATTCAATGTTACAAATGTAAGAAATTTGGTCATACAGCAAATGTCTGTAAGACAGAAACCAAAATAAATGCATTAGAAGATGTAGAATTAAGAAATAAACTGTTAGCTATCTTAATTGATTCAGAAAACGAACAGTCTAATTATGAAACAGATTCAGATTCAGATTATTCTAGTGATTATGATAGTGAATGTCAATGTAACATTCCAACTATTAATATGATAAATAGTACCAATGGTAAGAAAAAGGAATTATTAGATATAATAGAAAAATTAGGAGATTCTGAAAATAAGACTGAATATATTCAGAAATTAAGGAGTCTAGTAACAGAAGAAAATAAACCTAGGATAACAGAAGCATTCAGTTTAGGACAAACCATTAAAAAGTTTTCAGAATTAGATAAGCAAAAGTCAATAATCACTTCAACAGATAATCAAGATTTAAGAAAAGAAATTTCTTTATTAAAAAATGAAATTAGACATATTAAGACAGAATTAAATGATTTAAAAGAAAAAGATTTAGAACTAAAACTAAAATTAATATCATTAGATACATCAAGTAGTTCTGGTATTGTTATTTCAAAAGATACTCCAGATGATCAACAATCTTTTGGTGTTATTAATAAAATTAATATGGAAAAATGGTATTCCTTAGTTACAATAGGAGTTCAAAACTTTAGTATTACTGTAGTAGCATTAATTGACAGTGGAGCAGATCAATCATGTATTAGGTCAGGATTAATTCCAAGTAAATATTTAGTAAAAACTAATGAACAATTAGCAGCAGCAAATGGTACTCCAATGATTATTAGGAAAAAATTATCTAATGGGTACATAAGGAATAATGATTATTGTATTAAACATTCATTCTTAATACTAGAAAATGTATCATATGATGCAGTATTAGGAAACCCATTTCTATATCAAATAACCCCTTTTAAGAAAACTCAAAAAGGAATTAGTACAAAAATATTAGGTAAAAAATTATTGTTTTCCTTTATAAATCCACCTAGCCAAATTGAATTAAACTTACTACAAACTAATTCAATATATAAAAGAATATGTATAGTACAAAAATTTGGTATTTGGTTATTAAATGTGGAATGAAAATTTGGTATTTTGTTACAACCATCCCAATGCATTTTGGGATAGAAAGAAACATATAGTTTCATTACCCTATGAGAAAGATTTTAATGAACAAAATATTCCAACTAAGGCAAGACCTATTCAAATGAATGCAGAATTATTAGAGTTATGTAAACAAGAAATTCAAGATCATTTAGATAAAAAATTAATTAGAAAGAGTAAATCTCCTTGGAGTTGCTCAGCTTTTTATGTTAATAAAAATGCAGAAAAGGAACGAGGTGTTCCTAGATTAGTTATTAATTATAAACCATTAAATAAAGTATTACAATGGATTAGATATCCAATTCCAAATAAAAGAGAACTGATTAATAGATTATCCAGTGCAAAGGTATTTTCAAAATTTGATTTAAAGTGATGATATTGGCAAATTCAAATAGATGAAAAAGATAAGTACAAAACGGCATTTGTTGTTCCATTTGGTCAATACGAATGGAATGTCATGCCATTTGGATTAAAAAATGCTCCATCAGAATTTCAAAAAAAATGAATGACATTTTTAATCCTTATTCCACATTTGTAATTGTATACATTGATGATGTGCTAGTCTATTCCAATACAATAGATAATCATTTTAAACATTTATATATTTTGTTAAAAGTAATGACAACAAATGGTTTAGTAATATCTGAACCAAAGATGAAATTATTTCAAACAAAAATTAGATTTCTTGGATTCAACATACACTTAGGAACAATTAAACCTATCCAAAGGTCTTTAGAATTTGCAGACAAATTTCCAGATGAAATTAAAGATAAAAATCAATTACAAAGATTTCTAGGTTGTGTTAATTACATATCAGATTTCTTCCCAAACATTAAGATTATATGTAAAAATTATAGATAGATTAAAAACAAATCCTCCCGTATGGACAGAAGAACACACAAATTTAATAAAAGACATTAAGATAAAAGCAAAATCATTACCATGTATAGGTATTCCACATCCAGATGCATTCATGATAATAGAAACTGATGCATCAGATATAGGATATGGAGGAATATTAAAACAAAAACATTTAGAAAAAATATCCATAGTAAGATATTATTCAGGATTTTGGAATAAAACCCAAAAGAATTATTCAACAGTCAAAAAAGAAGTTTTGAGCATTGTTTTATGCATTTCCAAATTTCAAGATGATTTATATAACAAAAAGTTTTTATTGAATATTGTTTGCAAATCCGCAAAGGATATTTTACAAAAAGATGTTAAAAATTTGGTTTCAAAACAGATTTTTGCCAGATGGCAAGCCATTTTATCAGTTTTTAATTTTGATATTCAATACATCAAGGGAAAAGACAATTCAATTCCAGACTTCCTGACTCGTGAATTTCTTACAGGCCATCATGAGTAATTCCACATCCTCTGGATCAACCCAGTCAAAAACCAGCAAAGATTATGTTAATCCTAGACCTCTTACTCCATTAGTTTCTCCAATGATTCCATTAGAAGATTTTCCACTTTTAACTTATTCCACAATAGCCCAGACTCCACATTCCAGACTTGTCCAAGCCCAAACTCCTATAGTATCTTCAAACTACACTCCATTAAAAAGAGCCCATACTCCAAATCCAATTCCACAGGCCTCTTCCAGCACTACCAAACCCATTTCCACCTATTTTGATAAACCCAATCCTGAGCATATTATATTAACCCATTTCAATGCAGAACCAGATGTTCCTCAACTAAAGATATTTACTTCCAATTTATTTTCTCCTTCATCTCTTTGGATGACAGCCAATATAGACAAAACCCAGCAATACTATGAATTAATTTTGGTAGACACTCACTCCATTGATATTCAACATGTTTACAATAAACAAGATTCCTCTAGAATAGAATACTCCAAAATATATATTAAGCAAGTTCTTAGCCCTCAACAGATTTCCAATTCCAATATACCATTTTCCGTTGATTACTACCCCCCTGATTTCAATTATAATAATTATGTTCAAGCCTGGTACAGAACATTCTATTTTAGATCTTTTGACCACTCATGGTTCATAAATTTTCATTCCACATTTAATAACCAAATACCAAATTTTCATTCCACATTTAATAACCAAATACCAAATTTTTGTACTATACATATTCTTTTATATATTGAATTAGTTTGTAGTAAGTTTAATTCAATTTGGCTAGGTGGATTTATAAAGGAAAACAATAATTTTTTACCTAATATTTTTGTACTAATTCCTTTTTGAGTTTTCTTAAAAGGGGTTATTTGATATAAAAATGGGTTTCCTAATACTGCATCATATGATACATTTTCTAGTATTAAGAATGAATGTTTAATACAATAATCATTATTCCTTATGTACCCATTAGATAATTTTTTCCTAATAATCATTGGAGTACCATTTGCTGCTGCTAATTGTTCATTAGTTTTTACTAAATATTTACTTGGAATTAATCCTGACCTAATACATGATTGATCTGCTCCACTGTCAATTAATGCTACTACAGTAATGCTAAAGTTTTGAACTCCTATTGTAACTAAGGAATACCATTTTTCCATATTAATTTCATTAATAACACCAAAAGATTGTTGATCATCTGGAGTATCTTTTGAAATAACAATACCAGAACTACTTGGTGTATCTAATGATATTAATTTTAGTTCTAGTTCTAAATAATTTTCTTTTAAATTATTTAATTCTGTCTTAATATGTCTAATTTCATTCTTTAATAAAGAAATTTCTTTTCTTAAATCTTGATTATCTGTTGAAGTGATTATTCATTTTTGCTTATCTAATTCTGAAAACTTTTTAATGGTTTGTCCTAAACTGAATGCTTCTGTTATCCTAGGTTTATTTTCTTCTGTTACTAAACTCCTTAATTTCTGAATATATTCAGTCTTATTTTCAGAATCTCCTAACTTTTCTATTATATCTAATAATTCCTTTTTCTTACCATTGGTACTATTTATCATATTAATAGTTGGAATGTTACATTGACATTCACTATCATAATCACTAGAATAATCTGAATCTGAATCTGTTTCATAATTAGACTGTTCGTTTTCTGAATCAATTAAGATAGCTAACAGTTTATTTCTTAATTCTACATCTTCTAATGCATTTATTTTGGTTTCTGTCTTACAGACATTTGCTGTATGACCAAATTTCTTACATTTGTAACATTGAATATTTTTGAAATCTTTTTTCTTTTTGGACCTATGCTTCTTATGTTCTTTTGAATAAAAAGGTTTTTTTATCTTTTTTACTATAATCATATGAATAATTTCTTTTCTTCTTCCTATGTTCAGATTTATGTTTTCTATATTTTTTATATTCTTTTATTTGAGAAGAAGGTGGTTTGAGTCCTGTTATACCAAATTGTTGGCAGAAGGATCCCATTTCCTTTCTCTCTAAACCATACTTATGTTGAATTTTTAAATCTTGACATAATGCTAAAGCTTCTTTCTTCACAAAAGCAAATATTTGACCAAAAGTTAAATCATTATAATTTATCTTTTTTGTTCCTAATGCTTTACCTAAATTAGTTAATATTCTTTGTGAAAATAAATTTGGTAATCCTGTTATAAACTTTTCTTTCCAAATGGTGCACTTGAATCTGATCTTCTAAAAACTTGAGTTAAAAATACATCTTTGTACCATTTGAAATCAGTTAAAGTTGGACATCTTAAATTTACTAAACAAAATTTTGAAATTTCTAATGCTTCTGCTGGATTTCCTACAAAATACATTGATATCGTATATAATAAAAATGTGGAACCATCTGGAACCATAACAAATTGAATATTAGGTTCTTCACCTTGTGCTTCTTCTGTTTCATGATTTAGAATTGCTTGTTTTTGTTCTAATAGGAGATATTCATCCCACCAACCTTTTAATTGTCCTGTGAAGCCTGTAACTAATAACATTACTATTTGTTGTTCTGTTGAAGCCATGGAAGCTTTATAAGCTATCCTTGCCATTCCCATTTCTTGTAATAAATTTAAAATTTGGTATTCTGATAATCCATCAATATTCCATTGATATATTGATGCACCATCATAACTTTTGAATGAATGTAATTGTTCTTCATATTGAAGATCTGGTGGAGTTGGTTTTGAATAGTAGGGTTTTGTGTTACTATTTTTCCAATTATATTTTAATTTGTTAATTCTCATATCTGGTTTTTCTTGTATTGGTTCTTGAAAATGTTGTTCTATTGCATTTATTTGTTTTTCAAATTCAATTTATTTTTCTGAAAAATCATTTTCTGATTCTGTATCAGAATCTTCTGAATAAGAACTATTCGAATCTTCTATTGGGTTTGTTTCTGATATCACTCCTATTTGTTTTGTTGAAGAACTATTTGGTTTATCATTTGGTCGTAAAGACAATGATCTTCCATCTTTTTTGAAAAAGGGGATGCTTGAAAATGAGGCTTTGAAAATGGGTTTTGAAATAATTCTGTTTTACTATTTGCCTTATTATCTAATTTTTTTGAAATAAAATCAACCTGATTAGCCACAGTATGCAATAATTGATTGGAATAATTATTTTGTTGATAAATCTTTTTAACATCTGCTAAATTTACTGTATCTGTATCATTTCCTGGTCTACCTGACTTGAATGGAGAAGCAATTATTGTGGTTTCTTAAGTAACAATATGAACTTATTGGAGTGGTGGATGAATAGAACTAACTACTGTATCATTGGGTAATTTCCATTTTTTATAAAGATTGGACTGTACATTTATTACTAGAATTTCTGTAAAATCATCTTTTTTGATTATTTGTTTTTTCTTTAAATAATATCCTAACCACATAAAAAATTTCATTTGCTTAATCTGTTTAGCTGTTAATTCATCATAGAATTCTTATCTAATATGTTCTCTAGTTTCTAAATTTAATTTTTCAAACCATAATCTATTCTTAACATTTTCTTGACTATAATAATCTTCATTTAAATATGCTTTATTTATTTTAAATTCACTAACATTATTCATCATATTAATTTCTGATTGTCTCATTTGACTATATGTTGGAGAACCTATTGATGAATTTGAATCTGGTATAATTTCTAGTAATGGGGCAGAATATCTAACCCTTGTATCACTAAATTGATTTGGAATGTCCGATGTTGAATGTCTATGTCTATGAATTAAATTATTATCCATATTTTCATATCTGGATGATTGTAAATTAAATCTACCAGACATAGATTTATTAAATTTTATTAATATTTTCCATCATTTTGCTCTTCTATCTCAGAAGGCTCAGTTATTCTTATATTTCTTTGAATTCCGGTTGGTCTTTCTGCTAATATTTCTATTGGAATAGTTATTTCATTCCATTTTAATAACTTAGGTGTTTCTATTGAAATATTATTAGAATTTGTTGTAACATAAACTGACTCATCCTTTTCAGTTGGAATCAGTTTTAATGCTGTTGGAATCATAGATTGCATAAGTTTAAAATAAATTCTATAAATTAATACAAAATGTTCTGTGTCATTTACTATCCTATCTTGTTTTAATTGAATATCTAATTTTAAAGAGTCCTTAATATGGGGGTCTGTTAAACTAACAGAATAGTTTGGAATACATTCAAATCTTATTGTTCCATTACAAATATTAGTTTGAACCATCGCTAATATGGAATCCTTATACCTAATTAGTCTATCATCTCTTAATGTCATAAATATTGGTGTATCAATACCTAGTCTTACTAAGGGATGTAATGCTATTTGAACTAAACCAAAATGTAAAAACTTATAACCTTGTTCTTTATATTTCCTAATGGCTTGTGATGATAATAATCTAATTGATTGTACTTCTTGGTTCATTGGTAATATTTCTTCATGAATTTTGATTGAATATGATTTGTTAAATTCTAATATTCCTTGTTGGTATATAGATTTTAATGTCTTATTTGGTAAAATTTGTTGAATTTCATGACTTTGTAAAACATTTGAAGAAGATATGGATCCTGTACTCATAGTACTGGAGCTTCCGAACAAAAATCTTTTAATCCTTTCTCCCATGTTAAATTTATTATCAATTGATAGGTTTGCTATATCACGCAAATCACGTTTATCTATCCAATACCTCAGTCAAACCATACGTGGACCACCCTTAACGAGACTCCCTCTCTTGACGGGCTAAACCAAAACGATTTACTGGTAAGAACTAAAAGCTTTAGAAGCACAGAGGTACTAGAATAGACTCACAAGTCTGCAAGTATAGTTCACAAATCAATGTATAATACATCTAACACAAGATGGGGATTAAAAAAGTAAGGCACTTGGCTCTGATACCATAAATGCGGATCGGTACATAAAATAACTGTAAAATAACTGCGGACAACAGAATAAAACAGGAAGAATTCAAATCAGATTTAAAACAATTGAAATATTCAGTTCTCAGATTTAATCGACTTAGTTGAGGTCGATTAGAGCTATCACAGTGATCTGGGATAGATTCTGATTGAACAGTATTACTGTGAGAACGTAATAGTGTTCTGGTTAACTGAATACAATAACAAGAAGTGCCAAGTGCAGATCTGGTTACCATTTTGTAATATAATTATTATAAGTGCTTGCTTCCCTGTTATTAGGTTTTATATTGCAACGTTGGCTTGTGTGTGTGAGCCATGCTCCCTCGAGTATGTATATTCCGCTGCACGCTCGACCACGTCCCTCAAAGGGCTCGGTCTGCTGCAAGCAACCGAGCGGTGTGCGACGCACATGGGATCACGACGGTAGTCGTGGCACGGTTGTGCACGGCTAGGCCGCACGGTTCGCACCCTTAGCGAGCGACCCGTGACATATATATATATGTATATATATATCTCCCAAGAACAAGTTGATCGATAAACCTGCAAGGATAAATCATATTAGGACAATCCTAGGAATGAAAAAAGGGACTTTTCCATTTAAATAACTAGGTTGCCCAATTTTTAAGGGAAGAACACTTAACACATATTTTCAACCACTGCTGGAACTTATAGATAGGAAGTTCATGAATTGGAAAAACAAGTGGTTAAGTCCAGGAGGTAAACTGGTTCTCATTCAATCATGCATATATTCCATTCCACAACATATATGGTCTGTCCTAAAGCCCCCTAAACAGATAATTAAGACACCGGAAAGGAAAATGTCAAGATTCTTTTGGGGAGAAACAGAAGGAAAAATGAACAAAGTTTGGAGAAAGTGGTCTGACCTAGGTGCACATAGATTTCCGAATAGTTTAGGTTTCAGATCAATCCAGACAATCATTAACTCATGTTCCCTCAAATTGTGGTGGAAAAGCCAACAGGGCACCACCATGTGAGCTAAACTGATATGGTCATTACATCAAACACACAGAAAATCCCAAACTTGGAAGTGAATCTGCACTATTAACTCTTTTACTGAGAATAATTCTTTGGTTATCCATGGTCAAGGTAACTGTAACTTTTGGACTGCTAATTGGTGCCCAAATGGACCACTCATTAACTGTGTCCCTTCCACTGCCCTATCTACACTTTCCTCTTACACAGTAGCTGATTTCATCAATGATAAAAGATATATCTTAACTCAAATTTCTCCTTATTTAGAACATGGTACTCTGATCTTTTTACAGGAGGCAGATATTAATAAGGAAAAGTGGACAAACGGATCTGGAAACCGGAGGAAACTGGAGTTTTTACCTTCATATCAGCATATAAGGCACTCACCCAATTACCAGGTACCTTTCCTGCTACTAAACTGATATGGAACCCCAGGTTGTAGAAAAAAATTTCAATTTTAACCTGGAAAATGCTAAACTCCTTTTTGCCTTTTGATGATGTTTTAATCAAATGTGGATTTAGCTTAGCTTCTAAATGCCCAACATGCAACCAAGCTGATTCTCTTGAACATTTTTTCATTTCATGTCACCTGGCACAAACTATATGGAGTGATACTTCTGTTATCATGGCACATAACTTACATACCCTAGACAAATTAGCTGATAGATTCTTTGCGTACTGGAACAATAATGATCTATCTAGACTGCATAGAGACATTTGTAGATTGCTGCCCTCT
The DNA here is from genome assembly GCA_037428765.1 of Rubia yunnanensis. Classification (NCBI taxonomy): domain Eukaryota; kingdom Viridiplantae; phylum Streptophyta; class Magnoliopsida; order Gentianales; family Rubiaceae; genus Rubia; species Rubia yunnanensis. Next base: position 39,364,395 of record CM075061.1, on the reverse strand, counting down.
CTGATTTATTGGTCTCTATGGAATGCCAGAAATGCATTCTATTTTGATAACAAAAAAATTTCAACAGCACATATCTGTAAAGAAGTAAGAGAGCTAATCTTTCTATCCCTTTCAGCCAATCCTTACCTCTCAAACAAACACCCCAATATGAGCCTTCCCATCTCCTCACTGATCCCACCCCTCAGACCACCTCCAAAACCTTCCATTTACATTGTCTACTGGGAAAGGCCGGAACCTAATACTATAAAAAGTAAAAGTAGATGCTTCCTGGTATTCTACAAACTCAACACTTGGCCTTATAGCCAGAGACAGAAATGGAAATCCATGCCTAATCAAGTCCACAAACATCTCTGCCAAATCATCACTATAAGCTAAAATGAAAGCCATCTGATTTGCATGTCTGGTTTTCCCATCTCTGGATTACAATTGCCACTTCATTGTTGAATCAGACTCAATGCTTGTATTGAATATGATTAACAATCCAAAAAGAGCTAAATGGTCCCTCTATACTCTAGCTTTTCAAGTCCACTCCTTATTAAAAGATGCCACCCTCAAACATGTTTTCAGAGAGTGCAACTCGGTTGCTGATGCAATTGCTAAGCACAAATCCGCTCACCTTGAGGATTTCAGCTTGAACCTTTCTAGATAGCTTAATCCCTGCAAACATCAGAGGCCTTATTAATCTAGATAGGGATCATACCCCCTACATTAGAACTTATATGCATGCTTCTAAGGACGATTGATACTGCTGATTTCTATTTTCCTCTTCTTTTTATACTTTGTCTCGTGAACTTCTGCAGTTTCTACACTCCTAGGATGCAAATATGGCATGGTATGCAATGCTCCCCTGCTCTAGCATCTCCTATTGATTAAACAACAGGCCGTCTGATTTTTACTGTGCTGCAGTTATTCACACCTGGGTTCCTGATTGCAATACTCCTCACTCAGTATTATTCATCAGACTGCCACCTTTGTTTCTCCAAGATTTTATGTCTATTTTGAAATAGCAGAATGGTAGTTGCCTGGCCAAAGTAAAGAATTAACACATGGGGTGGAGATTTCTTACTTTGGAAACGCAACTACTATCTCTTTCTCTTTATCACATATGTAATTCCTACTACAAGCTATAGGCTCTAGATGCAAGCTATTCTTTTGGAGGCAACGAGGTTGCCTCAGTAGAAAGTCTGCAAACATATCTCTCTGTAATTATCACTCATTTTCAAAGGCTTGGGGATCCTTATATATAATCCCCCACCCGAGGATGTTTTTATTAAAAACAATTGATCGATACACATACATATACACATACACATGACACTTTTAGTATTGTGTAGCAAATTGATTGTGTTTATGTTTACTATGTTTGAACAATGAATATTTGTGTAATTATTTGTATTATTGTGTTTAGATACAATGGACCGAGAATCGATGCTTGTGGGGAGAAAAAAAATGGTTAGCTATCCAAGTGTAGCTAGAGGGAGTGGTGAACATATTGCATTTATTGATTCATTTTTTGATTATGCCTTTGGTCGGGAGGAGAGGATACTTTGTCCATTCAACAGATGCTTGTGTCGTGAACAATTTGATGATCGTGGGCTTATTAGATTTCACTTGCTGAAGAACGGATTTGACGAAGGTGACATTGTATGGACATTTCATGGAGAGGTTGAGCATCGATATAATGGTGGTGGGTTTGACAAGGTAGATGGAAACAATTGTACCATTAATGCTATGTTCGATGACAATGTAAGAGATTTTCAGGGGAAGCCCAAAATGTTGAGTGCTTTGCTCGACGAAAAAGAGAAGCCATTGTATCCGGAATGTAAAAGTAAGGATACCATAATTTCCTTTTTTATGGAGGTTTTCAATTTGAAAGCTACAAGTTCTTGGAGTGATACAAGTGTGAATTCACTCCTAAACCTTCTAAAGGATAAGTATCCGGAAGGGACTGGAATACCAAAAAACTTTTACGAGGCTAAGAAAATATTGTTTCCACTCGGTTTGGAATACAAGAAAATACACGCATGTCCTAATGATTGTATGTTGTATGACGGGGATTTGAAAGACCCGGTTGAATGTCCTGTGTGCAAACATTTAAGATATAAGGGTGTGAGGAATGATGATGATGGTTTTTTGTCTAAGAAGAAGAAGAAGGTTCCATCGAAGTGCATGTGGTATCTTCCTTTAATTCCAAGGTTGAATAAGTAGTACTTGGGAATGTGGATACCATTGCATGTATTATATGGAAAAAATTGTTAAGGACGTGCATGCCATTGACATTATTCCTGTACGCTTTCCTATATTGTTTGTTCTCGTAAATGTAGTCCATGTAGGTTTCTAACTTTCGTTGCTCAATTATTTACTATTACTGTTAATATTCGGTACAATGACATTCATTGTTCTATTCATTACTTTTAATCATCATTACATGTTTGAAATGTTAGACCTAATTAAACTATTATGTGTGATGCCCATTATAATGAAAATATATTTTTCCATATTGATATAAATATATTTTCATCGATTGTAGGATTGCAACAAAATGTCGACGGTTCAATTCCGAGAAAAATAGATCCCACCCTTCGAACTACACATGGAATGTCATAAACATCAATGTACGTATTATCCCGTAACGTCATATTCCCTCTGTCAATTTTATGTTTGTGATCATTTCAGCAAATTTCCTTTTATATCAGCAAAAGATACAAAGTAGTACTTGGGAATGTGGATACCATTGCATGTATTATATGGAAAAAATTGTTAAGGACGTGCATGCCATTGACATTATTCCTGTACGTTTTCCTATATTGTTCTTTAGTATTTGTTAGTCTCTCACATATATATCCTTTCCTAACATGCAACTTACTATATTGTTTCAGCTATTTCCAGAAGATTACACTCCACTAGGGGACGATCAACTGCGGAGCATTGCTCTGAAATGAGTTTGTATTTTTAACAAATGTACTCTGCCAAAATACATAGCTTAACTGAATGTCATACAGGGACTTGCCTCCATCATTGGATAGTAGTTATTAGTATTATCTCTTATGAAAGGTAATTGTCCTCCACTTTTGATACTCGTCATCTCCATAATGAGGTATGTTATGTAGGGTTGTAACCCAATTTTTTTCCATTAAGAACCACCTTTCATGCACTTCTTTCGCTAGTCCAAAATGATAGTAGATCAAATTCAATGCTTTTTTGTAGCTACTTGTTGTTTATGCGTGATGATTGTTGTAATTATTGGGATTTGTTGTTGGGAATTTGTGCTACTTTTATAGGTGCGCAGATTTAAGTAATCTACGCACAAATGAAAATTGGTGCCATCTATGAAAAAGAACGCACCGCTTTGGAAAACAAGCAAAACTATAAAACTGGCTGCGTGAAGATGGACTGAAACAACGGCAGCGCCCCACAACTTTCAATGACCAGATTAGTCACAACGTTTACAACGGTTCTTACAAACCGGTGCTAAAACAAAATAAATCGGTGCAAATGTGCCACACATTCAACACCGGTTTTTGCTAAAAAAATAATTGGTGCTAATATATCATACAATTAGCACCAGTTTTAAAACTGGTGCTAAAATATAACCTGTGCTAACAATACACATTTAGCACCAGTTTTAAAACCGATGCTAAAAACTAACTGGTGCTAACAATACACATTTAGCACCGGTTTTAAAACAGTGCTAAAAAATAACTTATGCTAACAATACACATTTAGCTCCGATTTTAAAACCGGTGCTAAAAAATAACAGGTGCTAAAAAACCGGTGCTAAATATAACTGGTGCTAAAAATACACATTAAGCACCGGTTTTAAGACCGGTGCTAAAAATACAAATTTAGCACCTGTTTCAAAACCGGTGCTAAAATATAACCGGTGCTAAAAATACAAATTTAGCACCGGTTTCAAAATCGGTGCTACTAGGACACAAATTTAACACCGGTTTTTATAGCACCAGTTATTAAAAAACTAGTGCTAATTCGGTACATATTAGCACCGGTTTTTCTAAACAGGTGCTAAGAAAACCGGTGCTAGAAGTAGGAATTTAGCACCAATTTTTTCCATTCGCTGCAATTGTTTCAACGGCTACTTAGGCACTGATTTTTTTCCGAAAATAACCGGTGCTACAACCAAAAACAACCAGTGCTAGAGGGTGGTCTCTGTGGCAGTGAACACTTCTTCTAAAACCACTCGTCATCGCCTTTTTCCTCCCAGTCACTAGTGCCAGATGCTCAGTAGCTGCAATGCCACGGCGGCCGAGTCGCCGCTACAAATGCGCCGTGGAATACGCCATTGCCATCAAGTCACTATTACGAATCCTCTGTGAAATTCTTTGAGTTGTCTCGGTTTAATACAGATTGAGAAAACGGCAAGGTATTCTACCAGAGATATGAGGTTTAGTATTACAGATTTGGTTGATGTTGTGATGGCTAGTAGGATTTTTTATTTGCTTCAGTAGAGGTTTTTCAGAGAATACAAAGACTTGGGTCAGACTGTCTCACCCAAGGTTATGCTGAGACAATGAGTCTCACCATAAATTAAATATTTCTATGGGACAAAAGTAATACTATATAATATATGTTTTAGGAATTTTCTCATTTTTCATTTTATTGTTTGGACGGTTCTTCTCCCCAATCAAAACCCCTCTCAAACGTCTCAACACACACACTCTCTCTCTCTCAAATCTCTGAAAACCGCTCGTTATTTCTTCTATTCAACCATCACAAATCCATTTAAATTTGCGATTTTTAGCATCATTGCATCGCACTCTTCAATCCGGCTCCATTGAGGTAAAACTTTCTTAATTTTGCTGGATTTTGTGTTTCATATTTGGGGTTTTTCCTTTCTTCTAGTTTTTGGATGCTTTCTATTTGATTCTGCCATTTATTTTGTAAATTAAGTCGTGCATGTGTTTTTTGGCCTTATATTGTGTGTTTCTAAATTTGTTTTCGGTATTTTGTAGATATGTTGAAACCGAAGGAATGAACTGCTAGTAAAGATGACCTGGAGGTTAATGGTGGTGTTCCTACCTCATCTGAGGTTGAATCAAAAGGTTTTTTTTGTTTTTGTTTTGTTAATTTTTGTATTGTTAGGGCTTTGTGTTCAGTTCCTTTGATTTTTCTATTTTATTGTTTATTGATTTGATGTGTTGTTCGTTCTTATTGATGCTGCTCTATTTTTTGTGTTGTGTTGCTCTATTTTTCTGAATTTTTATTTTTTGCTCTGTTTTATGTTGTGGTTTCTGTATGAAACTGTGTATAACAAATTAGTTAGGTTGATCATGTGTTTAATTAGCTTGTTCATGTGCTTAGTTCAAGCTTTTTTGTGGCTTTGTTGTGTTTTAGTTTAGACTCTGTTTTGTTTGCATTGTCTTTCAGTTTGGATGTTCATGTGTTTAGTTAGGTTGTTTGTGTGTTTAGTTCGGTTGTTTATGTATTTATTTTAGGCTTTATTTTGGATCTGTTGTGGTTTAGTTTAGGATCTATTTAGTTTGCATGTTTTATGTTGAAATTGTCTTTTAGATAGCCATTTTATGTGTTTAGTTTGCATGTTAAGGTATTTTCTGTTTGCACAGCCTTTCTGTATGAGTATACACATAGGTGTATTGGTTTATTTACTTTAATTTTTTCAGTTTTTTAATTTAAGTGTTTATGTGATTACTTTTTTAATGTAGTTGATGTAATTAGCTTGAAGAAATCGAGTAGATTGTAGTTCAGATTGCCAGTTAAATATGGTATGTATATTATTAGTTTGTAAATTTTTTTATTTTAATCTTTATGTTTTTGTTTTGATTGATTGTGTAATTTTCAGGTTCTAAAGCTCCTTTTATTAAAAGGAAAAAAATCAGCAGAAAAATACTACCAAGGGTATTTAAATATGATTGATTTTTTTTCCAATATTTTGTTGGTTTTTAATTGATTACTTTATCTATTGCTGATAATTTCTTTTCTTTTTTGATAGCTGATATTGTGAAGAGATTGCACAAAAGTGGTAGTAAATATGGTGTGGATAAACAAGATAGAGTTGATGGTTCATCTATTACTGGATGGAATTCTTTGTTTTTTGTTTAACTTTTATTCTTTAGTGATTTACTTTTGGTACTGGAATATTTTATTTTTTATTTGTAAATGTATGTGATATGACTGGGGTTCAAGATAAGCTTGGTAAATTTAATCTATTTTGGACTCTTTTTGTTTTACTTTGACTGTTTAGTGCTTTACCTTTTGTGCTTATGTATTTTGTTTTGTTATTGTAGATGGATGTGATATGTCTAGGGGTCAAGATAAAGCTTCTAAATTTAATATATTATGGTTTCTTTTTTGTTTACTTTTAGTGTTTAGTGAGTTACCTTTTGTACTTACATTTTTTTTAATTGTAGATGGATGAGATGTGACTGGGGTGAAGATAACATCGGTAAATTTAATATCCTTGTTTCTGTTTGTTCTACTTTTATTGTTTGTTAATTTAGTTTTGTGATTAAATTATTTGTTTGTATTTTATATTTGTTGTCGAGGCTGAAACTACTGTTAGCAATCCAACTTCAAAAAATCTTACACAATCAGGTTATATTAATGCTTTATGATTTAATATATTCTGGTTTTTCTTTTCCATTGTAATTTATTTATTTAGCTTTGTGATTTACATTATTTGTTTGTATTTTGTAGTTTTTGCTGAAGCTGAAACTGTTCTTACTAATCCTCAACCTCCTGCTTCAACAAATGTTACACAATTAGGCTAGAATCATGCTTTATGATTTATTGTAATTTTATTAGTTTGGTTATGAAACTTATTAGTTCTTTCTTCTTTTTATGATATAGTTGTGGAGACGTCTGTGATCATTAGTCCTACACTTTCAGCAATTATCAAACAAAGTGGTTAGCGTTAGGACTCTCAACTTATTTTTTCATTTATTAGTTCATATTTATAAATTGTTAGTTATGCTATTTTACTCATTAGCTAAGATTGGAGAATACACTTTATAATCTGCATAAACTATTTTTATTATGTAGTTGTGGAGAAGCCCGTGATTATTAGTTCTTCTGCTTCAACAAATATTGAACCTACTAGTTAGTATTTGAATTATTAGTTCATATTTTTTCATGTTTAGTTTTTCTATTAAACTCATTAGTCTTTGTATTTGCATCAGAGCCTAAAAATGTTTCTACTGAAAGAAATGTTTATGAGTCTCCTCCATCACCAATTGAAAGAAATGTTGTTGTTGATGCCATTTTTTAACATTAGTGTTTTTGTATATGTAACTACTTTATGTTTACTTTGTACCTGTTAATTTTCATCCGAGGGAAACCCCCAATGGATACCCTGCAACAGGCCTTCAAATCCATTGGTTTTAAATTAAAATTTCAGTTAGGTTCAATTGATTACCGACATGTTCTTATTCGGTTTCAGGAAAGCGAGGACTACCAAAGATGTTGGATGAAGGGTCAATGGACTATTCAAGGATTCACAATGAAAGTTCAGAAATGGTCTCCGGACTTCTCACCAACCGTGGAATCCTCCATTGTTCCAGTTTGGGTAACATTTCATAAACTGCCTTTACATTTCTACAACAATTCTGCAATTGTGGGCATTAGCAGCCAGATAGGTAGATTCCTTAAGATGGATGCTGCCACCAAAGCTTTAACTAGACCCTCTGCTATAAAAGTCTGTGTTGAGATTGATTTGTTATCACAGCTTCCCAACACTATTGTGGTAGGAATAGGAAACAAGGTGGCAGAATATCCTATTAAATATGAAGATTTGCCATTATACTGCTCACATTGTAAAATACTGGGTCACAGTAACACAAATTGTAACCAGTTGCATCCTGAACTGAGAAAAAAAAACTTTGAAAAAAACTGAGAGAACTGAAGGAAATGCACAAAAGGAGAAAAAAAGAACTAGAGCACCTTCCAAAAGAAACAATCAATATCGAGGGCTCCTCCACATTATCTGTCTCACAAAAAGAGAAGGAGTTCAAAACTCAAAAACCATTTTCAGGAATTCAACATGAAAGTAACATCAAATTTTTTAAGGTTAGCCATAAGAAAAGAAATGCCTCTTTTTACTCTCTTGATGACATTTCTAAGACAATAACCACATCTTTCTGGAGAAAAAAGAACCAGACATTCGAACTCCCTATTATCCAGGAAAATGCTTCAAATGGTAACACTGTAACAATTTCTAATGCTTTCCAAACATTAGATGACCTACAGGATGATCTGGATGGAGAGGTAACGGAGATATTTCATGAATCTTTGGAATCACAGGAAGTTACACCAATACTCACCTCTGAGAATAATCATACCACATTATCTAATCCTCCTATTCTTGAGCAACCTCTAACAGGTGTCACTGAGCAAAACACCTCCTCAGATACTAATGCAGGAGAGCAATCAGACCTGGTATCAGAGAAAGAGGAGAACATGTAGAATAAGGTAAGCAATTCTGAACTGAAGTCTACCTCGGTTAATATTGAAAATAGTAATGGCAAATCAGGTGACAAGGGTAAGACTTCAGCTAAGACAGGTAGAAACCTAAGATCCTCACAGAAAGCTAATCCAAAAGTTTTTAAATGATAAAGCCCTCCATAATAGGAAATATTCTAGTCTGGAATGTGAGGGGAATTGGAACATCTCTTGAAAGACTAAAGGTTTTAAAACTTAATCATAAGATTGATATTCTGTGTCTAATAGAACCCTGGCAAGACAAAAACATGTTAACACTATTAAAGTATGAACTTGGATACCATAATGCTTTCCATGCTCAATTTGCCAAAATTTGGATCTTATAGGATCAAGCTCTCAACATTACAACTTTAAGTGAGACAGATCAATTTGTTCATGTCAATATATCTGATTCTGCTTCCTCTTTTAACTGGCACTGTTTCTTCATATATGCTAGTGTACATAGACAAATGAGGAAGGCGTTATGGAATGATTTAAAGGCTGCAAAGCATAACCCTTCCATATATATAGGAGATTTTAACACTGTTATGTCTGTATCTGAATATAAGGGTCGGAAATCCACCCCCAAAAAGAGTATGAAACAGTTTAAAGAATTTATAAACACTATGGACTTGCATGAAATTCCTACTGTGGGGAATTCTTTCACTTGGAGCAACAATAGGTATAGGGATAAATGCAAGGACTTAATGTTTCAGAGGTTGGACAGGGGTATAGCTTCCCTAGACTGGCTAGAGCTATTTCCTAATAGTTCCATTCATGTTTTAAATAGGATGACCTCGGACCACTCCCCTTTATTTCTTTCTGTTCAATCATCTGAAGAACAAGCCCCTAGACCATTTAGATACCAAGAGATGTGGTCAAATAGACAGGAATTTCAGGACCTGGTAGCTAAAACCTGGCAACTATCATCTCCCTTCAATGGGATGTACAGATTAGTCTTTAAACTTAAGAGGTTAAAATTGGAAATCAAACAATGGAATAAAGTTTTCTTTGGTAATGTTTCCGAGAATTTGTCACATTATGAGAATGTGGTCAATGACCTGGAAATCTCTTTCCAGCAAACACAAGATGATTTAATCCTAGCTGAGCTAAATAAATCAAAACATTTGCTGATGAGCTCTCAAAAAGAAAAAATTATCTACCTTAAGCAAAAAGCTAGGATTAATTGGCTTAAGTACGGAGATGCTAACACGAGTTACTTCCATCACTCAATAAGGGAAAGGAGAACAAAAACAAGAATCAGTAAAATTAAGGATGGAAAAGGTAACTGGATCTCAGAACCATCACAGATCAAAGAGGAAGCGGTTAGATTTTATAAAGAACTTTTCAATGAGGATGCTTCACAAAAAATGGGAACATATCTAAAACATTTCCTCTCTGAAATCCCTAAAGTAATTACTGACCAGGATAACAATTATCTTCTATCCCCTTTTCAACTTCAGGAGCTTAAATTTGCAGTTTTTTACCTAAATAGATCTAGCTCCCCTGGGCCGGATGGATATTCTGGAGCTTTCTATACCACTTTCTGGGAAATTATCAAAGGAGATCTTCTTGATGCCGCTAATGATTTCCTAAAAAGTGGTAATATTCCTAAGGCCATCTCTAGCACTTGGCTGACTTTGATTCCCAAAAGATCAATCCCAATTACCTTCTCTGATTTTAGGCCCATAAGCCTATCAAACTTTGTGAATAAAGTTTTTTCTAAGATGATAATGGAAAGGATTAAACCCCTAATGACTTTACTCATATCCCCTGAACAGAGTGCATTTATAAAAGGGAGGGATATATCGGATAATATAATTTTAATGCAGGAGATGACCAGATGTCTAACTAGAAAATATAAAGCTCCAAATCTCATAGTTAAATTAGACATGTAGAAGGCCTTTGATAGGGTCTCATGGTCTTTCCTTAACTCAATTCTCCTTCAATTCGGATTTCATGGTACATTTGTGCACCGCATAATGCAGAACATAGCCTTAGCTCATTTCTCAGTTTTAATAAATGGTGTTACTTCAGGTTTCTTTGCATCCAATAGAGGCATTAAACAGGGTGATCCACTATCACCTTTTCTGTATAACATTTTATCTGAGGCTTTTTCTAGAGGTTTAAAAAAACTGTTTAACTCAGGATATCTGCAAAACTTCAGTTTGCCTAGAATTTGCCCACAGACAACTCATCTCATGTATGCGGATAATACCGCAGTCTCTCTGAATGGTAATCTTTAAAACCTGAAAAAACTTAAAAATTTTCTGAAAGCTTATGAGCAGACCTCGGGTCAGAAAGTTAATTTCTCTAAATCTAATTTTTTGCTGACCCTAAAACTTCTTTGGATAGAATGCAAACAGTAACTAGAACCTTAGGTATGGCTAGAGGTACTTTTCCTTTTAAGTATCTAGGGGTCCCAATTTTTTCTGGAAGGAATAAACAAGTACATTATTATCCTGTTTTGGAGAGAATGGAAAATACCATTAACAACTGGAAGAACAGGTGGTTAAGCACAGCAGGCAAGATCATTCTCATTAATCACTGTTTTCTCTCCATTCCCACACATATTTTTGCAGTACTCAGTCCCCCAAAGTTAGTCTTAAGGAAAATGGAAAAATTGGCTTCAGGACTCTTTTGGGGAGATAATGAGATCTCTGAACATAGGAAAAAATGGCGCTCCTGGAAAAGAATGAGTCTCCCTGTTCAAGAGAATGGTATAGGATTTAGAGACCTTCAAGCAATAGTTGATGCCTTCTCTTGCAAACTTTGGTGGAAATTGCAAATCAACAACTCCCAATGGTCTCAACATCTGTGGTCTCTCCCTACATCATATAAAAAGTCACACACATGGCATAAAATATGTAAGGTTACTGAAACTGCAAATAGCCTAACTAGAGTTCTTCATGGTACTGGTGATTGTTCCTTTTGGAGTGCCAACTGGACTGGAGAGGGTGCTCTGTTCTACGAATGGCCCGAGGGGATGGAGATCCCATTCCCTGATATATCTCTTAGTTCTTTTATTGCTAACAAAAATTCCTATCTCCCAATCTTGGAGCCTCAGCTGGCTACCACCACTAACATTCTTTTGCAGGAGGTGGAAATCTCAAACTCACATGCAGATAGGTTGGTCTGGACTCCTGCATTAGATGGGAACTTCTCAACCAGCTCAGCCTACAAGATCCTCAGACAAAAAGGTACAAACATTAGACATCTACACAAGGTATGGTCATCTTTCATTCTCTCCAAAATGTCAGTTCTACTTTGGAGAGCTCTCAATGGTATACTGCCTTTTGATAACATACTGTGTAAATTTGGTTTTTCTCTAGCCTCTAAGTGTCCCTTGTGTAGGAAATACTCAGACACCTTGGACCATTTTTTTAACTCCTGCCCCACTGCACTTGAAATCTGGAATAGAGTTAACACTCTCATACATTTACACCTTCCAGTCTTTGGGAGTTTCAGAAACCGAGTAGACTACTATCTCTCCATAAGGGCAGAGTCTAAGATATTTTCCAACTTGATTATTGCAGCCCTTTTAGTCACAACATGGTCCCTCTGGATATACAGGAATAAGATCCTATTTGACAATCAATCCTTTTCAATCGATGCAGCTTTCATAATGTCAAAGTTCTGATAAACTTAATCTTTACTGCTAATCCACCAAGAGGTAATAAAGAAAAACACAAGGACTTAATTCAAGCTAGAATTATGCCAAAAATACTCCAAAAAAATAAAAGAGCTTTATCAGCTGTATGTTGGGAAAAACCAATATTTGGTTTTAAATTAAACACTGATGCCACATGGATAACTGGAGGCGAGTCTTCTTGTGCAGTTATAATAAGGGATTGGAATGGGGAGGTGATTAAACAGAGAGTAGATATTTTCCATTCTGAGTCCCCTCTTCATGCTGAATTGGTTGGCATTCAGTGGGCATATCAGTTATGCTCTGAACTTGATCTTCACTGCTGTGTGATTGAGTCAGATTGCTTATCAGCGGTTAAAGGAATACATGATCCAATGGGAAGTTCATGGAGAGTTTTCTCTATCTGTAATACCTTGAATGCAGGGCATAAAGTTAACCCAATCAATTTCATTCCAAGGGAATCTAATACAGCTGCTGATTTCTTGGCAAAATATGCTAAAGAAAAAAACCTAATTGGAGATTTTAACATAGATCAAGTGCCTTCTTTCCTTAACGGTCTTCTATTGTTGGACAAAATTGGAGTACATGGAGTGAGAATTGTTCCTTGAATTCACTTAGACTTACTTCTGTTGCTAAGATTTGCTACATCGTTCATATCCACTTTCCGAATGGATACTGCTGGTTTTTCTCTTCTATGCAGGAGAGGTTTTTCCTTCAGCAAGTGCTGCTGAAGCAAAGAACCGAGCTGAGGCTTTTCTTTAGGACTGATCAAAGGGATTGCAACCTCTATACAGGGATAGATCACAGGGATTGAGCAGAGGTTTAAACAATAAACACAATGGCTACACAAGGATTCACAGCAAGTTTTCTTATGACCTATAATTCCATCACCTGATTGAAGCAGATACTTGGGATTTATACCCCACATAGGACATAATATATCATCTTGGAAGGCACATCGTTGACAAATAGGAGTCTCGTCTATACGTTTCTTCGACCTGTTCGCGATGTTTCTTGTTGGATGCTTGGTTCAACTAGATTATTTTTCTCTCGTTTTCTTTCTTGATTGTTGGGGTGGTACCTCCGCTTTTGGAAGTATTTTTTGCTTCAGGAGCTCTATCTAGCACTGGGATCATTTACAGGATGAACTATTTGTAAAATATGATATTCTGTTACATTTAGCGCCTTTTTAGGCTGATCTATTGGCTTGGGGAGCCAAATTAATACCCCCCATCCTAGGATGGTTTAAAATTTAAAAAAAAAGTATCTGTTAATTTTCAAAAATGTGTAGGTTATACTTTTGTTGCTAAGAGTCCCATAAGTGTTGGGATACAAGTTATTATTGAAGGATTAAGATCTGAAACTGCTGCTGGTATTTAATCGATTTCTCTAATCTAATTTGTGTTTTTAATTTAGTATTTTTTTCTAATTCTGTGTTGTAGTTCAGAATGTTTCTACAAAGAAAGGGGTTGGGAAGAAATTGAAAGCTATTCAAAAACTTGTTGATGAGAATTTTCTTTAAGATAATGATTTTATTGATCCATCTCATCCAGTGGTGGATGCAAGTGAAAAGGGAAAAGAAAAGGTTTGTGAAGGGAAAGGAAATGAGCTAGTTGTGAAGAAGGTGGGATGCAAAGAAAGCGGCTGCAAAAAATCCTGCTGCGAAGAAACTGGCTGCGAAGAAGCCGACTGTGAAAAAGCTGGCTACGCAGAAACCAGTTGTGAAGGAGCCTGCAGCAAAGCCTGCAAAGAAGAAGTCGGCTGCTAAGGAGCCTGCAGCGAAAGAGCCTGCAGGGAATGTTCCTGCAGTGAAGTAACCTACAGCGAAGAAGCTCACTGTGGAGAATCTTGTTGAAAAGAATCCCGCTAAGAAGAGCCCTAGTGTGAAGAATCCATCTGGGTAAAGAAATAAGGATGTTGTTCGAGATGGGAGTGTGCCATTGAAGAAATCTTTTGTTTTGGGAAAGCACAAGCGAGATGGAGTTTCTGGAGATGATGAGGCTGGAGATGGAGATGGATTTTTTGGACCTGTGTGGAAGAGAAATGTTCCTGCTCATCGTTTAGTATGGATCACTAATAATGGCACCAAAGTGACATGCTGGATTAAAAAAGTTTGTGAAATTTAATTTCCTAATGGTTCTAGGTATGTTTTACTACCTCCGTCCCAGCTCTTTCTGCGGAGAGAGAAACTGGAAGTATTTTTAAGAATAGTACTATTTGAAGGCTTTGTGTGGGATATCCTGAAATTCTTAACTCTTTTCCTTTATTTTCGTTCAGATTAAGCCCAAGATTTGGTTAAATAGAGATTATGAAGGGTTATGGGATAATGTGGGCTAATAATATTGGGTTAAAAAAAATCAAAAATTGGGTAAAAAATAAGGTAGTGCAAAAACAGCTGGGACGTCCAAAAAAGGAAAGAGTGCAAAAAGAGCTGGGACAGAGGGAGTAGTACTTTATTACTTTATGATTTTACTTTATGTGTGTAGACATTCATTTTGAATATTTCAGCTATAAAATTTTTTTATAAGAACTTGGTTGATTTAGAATTTATTAGTTTAGGTATGTTGTCTTTTACCTTTGGTGTTTCAGTATTTTGTTTCACTATACATTTAATTGTTGATGTGTAGAGTTTCCGTATAAATAGTTCATGTACTTGTTCATTTTATTTTTGTATTTAACTTTTTAGTTTAATTATACAATAAGGTGTTTTTATTACTTTTATTATGATTTGGTTGTGTGTTAATTAAACTTTTTGTTTGAAATTACAATATGTCTACTTTATGTTTTTTTATCTCTTAGTTTGGGTATTTGTGTGCATAGTTTGTATATTTACTAACTTACTCCCTTCGTCCCTGCTAAAAAGGCCGATCAGCTTTTGGCAAGTGTATTTAGGCGCTGGGACCCGAAAGGAATAAGCTGGAGTTATGTGGGGGTAAAAAGGGAAATTACAAAAGTATAATTTTTCATCTTCTTCACCCCTTTAAACCAAAAGACTATCCCAAACCTCCTAACCACCCAACTCCCTTTAAACCATCTCAACCTTTACAAGACTTTCCTATTGAAAGTTTTGTACCCCCATCTCTGTACTTTTTTATGCTCATGGTTAAGGGGTTCAAGCCTTCACAATATAGATAACATTAGGGTCGTGCTAATAACCTTAATCATACGGAGCTATATCAAGCAGGCGACATAAATAAATTTTTTATTCTAGTTTTTGTTGATTATTTTTCGTTATTCTATCTTGTTCTTTTCTCGGTGTGTTTTTCTATGATTTGGTAACAAAATGAAGTGCATTACATTGGAGCAGATGAAGGCATGGAAAAAGGAGTAAAATCTTGGACATGTGGTAAAGTTTAAATTTTTCTAAGTACTAGGCAGGGTCAGCCATTGCGCTCGCAAAGGTCTCGCTGCACAGTGCGACTAAACATAACAAAGTTATGAAAAAATAAGCTTTCAGCTCTAACATTATGCTACGTGCGATGAAATTGTCACACATCGCGAAGACCCTTCGCAAGGTGCGATAGATACATGGCACGGTGAGACAAAATCATAAAAACTTGGAAAAATTTGTGCGTTCAGATGGAACTTTGTCTGACGCGCAATGAATCATCACAAGTCGTGAATGCTCATTGAGAGGTGCGATGGATCCGTCACACTATGCAACAAAATCATAAGCTATTCTAAAAAATTGAGCTCACAGATCCCAGATTTCGCAAGTCGAGATCGTGACTGTCACGAGTCACAATGGAGAAAAAACTTTTCAACTGAGCTTGAATACTTCATAATCCATTCTTCTTCTCCACCAAATACTCCCAAGAACTAGCACACCTCCACTCATTCCTCCACCATCTTACATATATTGACATATGAACATTCTTGCATCTTTATAGTACCTTTATTGATTGTGATTACAATTGCTATACCCTATAATGATGCTTGGATATGTATCAATATATGTTGGATATTTTTATTGGATAATCATATAGTGGCAATTGCATGATGGATTGGTTGTTCTTTGATAATACTATGGTTACTAACTTTTGATGCTAAGCCTAGTATTACAAATCCCTATGTACTTTTGAGTTTTATGTTGTTCTCTGTGGTGTTAGTCTACATCAAATGGAGCCAAAGAGACAACGTGTTGCTCGAGGAGTGAGTTCTCTCGGCACTTTTGCTCCCCCTATGGATCTGAAGCCAATTTTGGAACTGATTCCACACAAATAAATGGAATTGCACCGTATTACAGTGACTAGACGGGGAAACGGGAGTCACTCAATCTCTTATCTTGAGATTTATTGTTTTGACCTTACATGTTTACATTGAGGGCAATTTAATGTTTTAAGTGCAGGGAGGGGTTAGAGGACTCACATGTGTGCAAGCTTGATTTGGAATTATTTTTGCTACTTTTGATTGGAAAAACATGAGAAAAAGGATCAAAAAAGTTGAAAATTTTGAAAAAAAAAAATTGAAGATGAAATTTAAAAAAAAAAAGAAATCCCGCTAAATTGAAAACCTGAGAGGGAAACTTAGGCAACCTTGGGGGCCCAGATAGGTCGAAGACCCAAAAAGGTGGCCTAGGTAAAAATTAGAGGCTAAATGTGGGCGAGATTTGAGCCAAAAGAAATATGATGTCAGGCTAGGATGAAAACCCGAATTGGCCTCTAGGCAAAATGAGAGAAAGGGAGAAAAAAGGAGATGAAGGCATGGAGGAGATGAAGGCATGGAGAAAAAAGGAAAAGCTTGGACATATCTTAAGTTTAAATTTTTCTAAGTACTAGGCCGGGTCAGCCACCGCGACTCGTGAAGGTCTCTCGAATAATGTGACGAGATCAGAAAACATTTGTGAAAAAAATGAGCTTTCAGCTCCAACATTTTGCGACGTGCAATGAAATCATACCACATCGCAAAGACCCTTTGCGAGGTACGATAGATACGTCGTACGGTGAACGAAATAAGAAAAACTTGGAAATACTTGTGCTTTCGGATGGAACTTTTTGCAACGTGTGATGAAATCATCAAATGTCGCGAATGCCCATTGCAAGGTACGATGGATCCGTCACACGGTGCTACAAAACCATAAACTTTTCTGAATAATTGAGCTCATGGATCCCTGATTTTTCTAGTCGTGATTGTGGATGTCGCGAGTATTGATGGAGAAACAATCTTTTCAACTGAGCTTAAATACTTTTTGGCATGAGAATCCAAGAACGTAGAATTAGAACTTCTTGTGCATAGTGTGTTGTGATTCTTGTTAGATGAGTATGTTAATGTGGATTATTCTCATATTGATCCTATAGAAGCAATGAAAGGTTGGATCTTGAAAGTTGATTGTTCTAGGTTTTATCTAAACAATGAATCTTGAATGCTGATTATTTTAGGCTTGACCTCATGAATGCTTTTTTTTGGTTAAATGGCTATGTCTTTGGTAGAAGGCTTGTTGTTATCAAATCTGTGGTCTTTCATGTATAACGCCATTGATGAAATATCTTTATGGTTGTCGATCGCCTGAAGTGATTGTCAATGAGGTTCGCAAATGGTCGTCGATCGCCTTTGTGAATTACTTTTAAGAAGAAAAGAATCTCTCTATCAATTCAAATGGAAGTGATAGCATTCCCCACAGGTAAGGAATGTGATGGAATGAGTGAATGGTTCAATGATCTACATGCGGCTTGGAAGTGGATATCAATTTCCCCAAGGCTTTATCTTTTGTAGTTTTTATCTCTTTTTCTTAGTTTGTTTGATGATTATCATAGTTACCTGGCTTTTCTAGTTTCTTTTCTATTAATTTCAGAACTTGGGACTAAACCAACCAACTTACTTTATTTTAAGTCAATATATATCTACTTCTAGCCTAATATTAACCTTAAATGTTTAAACCCTTAGAAAGATCCCTCTTTTTTATAGACGACCGCGAATTGCCATTTTCTGCTTAGTTATAGATAGGAAGAATTAGGGATTATAATTTTAACTTTGAGAGGTAGGCGATGACCTCCCAAATTTTGGCGCCGCTACCGGGGAAGTGATGTTTATTTTTAAGTGTTTGGCCATATTTGGCTGCATGTTAGTTAGCTCCTTTTATTTTCCACTCCATGGTGGCTGTTTTGTTTGGAGTAGGTATTTCTTGAGTTCTTGGTATTTTTTATCGAGAATCCTTGCAATATGATTCCGGAATTTTGAAAAAAAAATGGAACGTCTCACCATGAGGGAACTCATGATGAAAAGAGAGGCTAAACAAGAAGGGTTTTGTTGGATGTGCGACTCTGACCATCCTACCAAGTGTTGCTATTTGTTGAGAATGGTGCACTATGAGGGGGAAAGAACCCTTGGTTTCCAAAACCAAGGGTATTATGATGAGTGCTACCAAAAGGTAGGAGACGTTGGTTTTCAAGGGTAAGAAGCCTAAGAATGGTATTCATACCACAATTCTTACAATCCTGAGTGGATTGGTAATCCAGACTGGTGGTATGAGAATTAATTGGAAAATAAACAATACGAACAAAATAGTTGGCCATCACCACCTTATACCATACCCCAAAACCAAACCAATAAGAAAGTTCAAGTTTGACACGCAAGGAAGTCGTGAATGTAATAGAAAACTTGAACAACTTGGCCAAGACTAGTTAGGAACCATTCACTCGGATCTCCTCTAATGTTGAGGCTATTGAGGGGTATGTGAGGAGTATATTGGGAGCGGTGGCCCAAATGGAAGCCCGTGATTCCAAAAATACACTATCCCAAGTTGAACTCAAGGATTCAGTAAGTGAGGTTATCATGAGAAATGAGTTCGAGTTAGAAGGGGATGAGGAGTCGGTGGTTGAGGATGAAAGAATGAAGGAAGAGGTGATTGTGCTACATTCATTAGAATAATCACCCCTACCCTCACCTAGTGAACCAAATCCACCATTTTTGGAAGTTTTGAGGGAGATACAACAGGAGCCAAAAGTCTATCCCAAGCCTCCTAACCACCCACCTCCCTTTAAACAATCTCCACATTTACAAGTCTTTTCTCTTGAAAGTTTGTACCCCCACCTCTTTACTTTTGGATGATCATGGTGAATGGGTTCAAGAATTCACCATATGGATAACACTAGGGTCAAATTGGTTACCTTAAAAATACAGAGGTATGTTGTCCCGGCGACGTAAATAAATTCGGCTTTTATTCTGGTTTTTTATGATTATATTTCGTTATTTTATTGAGTGTTCGTCGTCGTACCTCTCAAAGTTAATACTTTTAAGCCGTAAATGCTTCCTATCTACAATTAAGTAGATAATGGCAAGTCGGGGTCGTCCATGAGAAGAGGGATCTTTTAAGTGTTTTAAACATATATAGGAGAAAACATACTAAGCACATACATACATAGATACATATAAAAGCATGTAAACAAGGGGGGAGGGTTGGTTGGTTTGATCCTAAGTTAACAAATTAAAGTACAACAACTAGCAAAGCAATAGAACAATTCTAATCATGCAATACAACTAAAGGTAAGATGAAAATAACAATTTACGGAACCTTGGGCGCAATTGACTTCCGCTTCCAAACCTCTTATCCATTATTGAACATGCAACTTATTTACTACTTTCACTACTTTTTGTGAAGGCTAAACTTCTATCCTTCTTAGATAGTAGTTTGCAAGAGTGAATTCGACATCTCTTGTCAAACCTCACCAATGACTCCCGTAGTCAAAACACGACTCAAGGTATCCCATTGATGGCATTTAGCACGAAGAATCAACAAGCTCGGTAACACTTATAAACGCTACACCGCATCTAAGCATTTAACCGATTTATGCATTTACACAAGATTGTTCAAGAACGATCAACATTCATAGACTTCTCTCGTTTGCTACAAGCGACAAACATGACAAAGAGTTCAACATTATCATATTCACCTAGCAATCATCAATCCATCAACACAATCAAAAGCTCTAAATCATACTCATAGATTCCTAACAAGAAAAGGGGGGAAATCAACCCACTTCCCCCAAACCCTAGCAAGCAATTCATACAAGTATTTCATATACTCAAGCTTTCAACAACATTAATGATATCAGCAAACACATTCAATGCTCCATAAATGCACAATAGTAAGAGCAATAAATAAGCTACAAATTGTTCTTAAGACACAAGTTTGGAAGCCATAGTCAATTGCTCCCAAGAGATAGATTAGCTACAAGAGTTCATGCTAATCAATGCTAAACAACTAATCATAAAAACAAGAGAATTCAAGGATGAAAAATGGAAGAAAAAGGGTTTGAAACAGTACTATAATTGCAGCAGAAGAAAGGTATGAATGTGAGGAAAGAGAGTGGTATTTATAGTACAAAGAAGATAAGGTGAAATTCTGGCCACCCGTCGGTCGCGACTCGCGACGGCTCGTCGCGACTCGCAACGGTCTCGCGAAAAGGCCATCGCAACTCACGACGGGTGCCAGAATTTTTCATTGTGTCTTTTTCTTCTTCTTGTGGCATACAGTCATCTTCATAGTCATTCCTCTCAATCCCCAAGTCTTCAACGGCTCCAAAAATGGTCTTCAATGGCCTCCGGTCTTCATGTCTTCGAAGCTAGTCTTCAAAAGTCTTCGAAAGTGTAGCCTTCAATGGCCTTCGGTCTTCATTGCCTCTGTGTTCTTCCCTTGTCACACAAAATCCATTTAGAAGAGGTAAAATAGCGTAAAGTTGCTCTTACCCCTCCTAAGAGAATTTCAAGGTAAAACACAAGCTCTTGATAATAAAAGAGCACAAAAGTGACCCTAAATAGTACTAAATTATGCATATAAAATGGACACATCAAGCCTCCCCACACTTGAACCTTACTCGCCCTCGAGTAAGAAAAGATCCAAGCATACGATGGAAATGATATATCCACATCCTAACTACTAATCCCCCAAATTAATACCTCACAAAACTCTCAATATCACACATCCCAATGTTAAAGTCAAATGAGAAGCTTCCCACAACCCCTATTCCTAAATCTACCCTGACCATATCATCCCATCAATTCATTGATTTCCCTAAGACATCTCCAAATTCCGAATTGATAATCCCAAATCCAATGATAAAAGATGAAGCCAAAAGTATGTATAAAGTTCAAAACACATGCTCCACTTTACATCAATGTAAAAATGAAGCATATTAATGATCAAGAATTTCATAACTTACTCCGTCTCTTCCCGCTAAATTTTCCATTCCCAAAAGGTCCTCAAGATGTGAAGCTACCTGATCCATCCGTGTAGTCACCGCAACCTTATGACTCCATCACCGGCACATGAGTAAACACTTAATGTTTTCTTTTTTTTAAATATCTCTCGCTTTCTCTCATTTTTCCTAGGAGCCCTTTCGGGTTTTCATCCTAGCCGCACATCATATTTCTTTGGCTCACATCTCACCTTTTTCTGCACATTTAGCCTCTCATTTTTGCCTAGGCCACCCTTTCGGGTTTTCGACCTATCCGGGCCCCCAATGTTGCCTAAGTGCCCTCTCAGGTTTTCAACTTAGCGGGATTCTCTTTTTTTTCTTTTTTCTTTTTTTTCAATTATTTTTCACGTGTCTCTAATCCAAAAAGTAGCAAATTGCTTTCCAAATGTGAAGGTTAAGAAAAGTTTCAAAACCAACATTATCCAAGTACATCAAAAGCAAAACAATATCCAAAACAAAACAACCGTGTTTGTGCAAAAGTATCTCCAACCCTAATCGCCTAACAATATTAGACACCCCTCCCCATACTTAGAACACTACATTGCCCTCAGTGTAGACTAGGGAAAAACCATACAAAGCGAAGTATGGAAATGGTAAAAATGTGGTGCTCACACAAGCAATGTCGTGATGAGGATGGGTCACCGCCAAAGTAACGCTGCTGGTACTGTGCTAGCCACTCTGTGTTCCTCTGCCTCCTCGCTCTCCGCCTCTCTGCTCTCGGATCAGGGTATGATGCTCCACCCAACTGGGACTGGAACTCATGGATGCGAGCTGACAGGTGGTGAATCTCCTCATTCATATCGATCAAAGCCTGGGAGACAAACACGTTGTGCTCCAAAATCATGTTGTCATGTCGGTGGAAACCATCATGCATGGTCTACATCATCCACTCATAGAAATATGGCGGAGGCTGGGAATAATGAGGTGGAGCGTCATCCTCCTGCATAGGTTCCTCTTCTGGTGGTGGAGGCTGTGTAGAGTAGTGCTGCTGCTCCGAGGAAGGTAGGTTGCTATCATCACACTAGACAGGGGCTGGCGTGAAGTCATAGAGCTCGTGTTGTAACTCAGCTGTACATGAGGAGTCCGGGGAGATCGCCAAATCTCCCAGAGGTGTGTCGAACTTCAGCTTCGTCTTGCTCTACTGAGGAAGTGCCATGAATGTGTCCTTCCCCGCACCGTATAACCAATGGAAGAGCCCAGTGGTCCATGTGACACCGAGCATCTCAAATCAAACTAGCCGCTCAACGGTGGTCAGATAAGACGTCCGCCTCCCTAAACGTAGAAAGTTGGCCAGAGGGGCTAATCCCAAGTACTCTGCTAGATGGCCTATCATCCCTCCGACCATGATCTTCCCCTTGGCCTTTCCTTCCACTTCCACAATCCTCTTCATCCACAGCTCTTTCCATAGCCCATATCCTGGCCCCTTACTCGTCAAGTGCCATAGGAAGTGAATGTCATTGTCTGGCACATTCGTCGGCTTCGTGGAGCAAAAGACTGTGCCAGCCAAGAGTCGGAGCACATAGCGGAGTGCAGGGTGGATGAGGGTGCTAATCTTGTCGTGGGAGTTCTTCGGCCTCATATTGATGACATTCCAAAACTTCATGTCATCCTCAATTGACCGCTCTTGGGCATCTGGGTCCAGTCTGTTCCGTATCTCGGCGGTGTCAAAACCAAAGGCCTCCTCAATCTGTGAGATGGTCAATTGCCAAGATAGGTCATCTAGGTGAAAGGCAATGTACCTCTCACAGGGTTAATCGCCCCTCATGATGCTCATACAAACTGTAGACAAGAACTCCAACGTGTACCTCCGGTAGAAGGGCGCGCTCTTACTCATAAATCTCTCCATTCCCCCTTTGGCGAGGAAGCATCTCACAGGCTGTGTGAGGTCGAGGACATCCAACGTAGGCACATCAACAAAACTAGTCTCTTTAAGCTGGCACTTCTCTAGGGCATCCCATCTCTCCGCATAGGACCCGGTGATCCGGGTCAAACCCATGTACCTATCCGGAGGGGAAGGTATAGGGCCCGATTCTAGAGCCGGTGAAGGAGGTGGAGGTGGAGCGGCAGTGAGCTCGTCTCGTGGGGGAACCCTAGATCTCTTCTTGGGGGTCATATCTATCAATCACAACAAACAAGTCAAACGCAAAGGAATATATGTATATGCAATATGGAAAATCTATAATCAATCTCAAACTAGTTTATCATCACAGGCCAAATCAAAATCAACTCAACTAGTTCAAGTCTTACTCGCAATTGCATGTACAATCTACATTATGTCCAACAAGCCCATATCATCAATTCCATGAAGTTCTCACATAGTTGAAATGAATATGCTATATTTCAAAATTACAGTTATACTCAACTAGTTTAGCCATCATTAGTACATTCACAATGTCAACATCTACATCCATGGCCAAACTACCCTAAACAATATAACATTGCAAAGCACAATAACACTTTATCCCAATAACAACTATGTTTAATCAAGGGCTAACATGCCTCAACTTCAGTATAAGTCACCATCTACTATCAACTAAAGTAACACGAATGCACACATTCCAAAACCAAGCTGGCATAATACAGTCAAAACCGCCCTAGAAAATATACAGTCTACACCGCGATTGCAAAATATGCACACAACGCCCATCAAATAAGACTGCAAGCACAACATATTCACCACAATCAACCAAGATCCAATGATTTAATTTCCTAAGGCATAGCACACAATCTACACAATATCCAATAAGTAGAATATATATTCATAATCACAATCAAGGCTCAACAGAGTGAAGAAGTGTACCACTAAGACGCTTAGGACGAAGAAAAATGGAAGTCCACCATCAATTAAGATTCGAATTGCCCAAAGCTACAAAAACCCTCAAATTCTAGGGTTTGGGTTCTTCACAATGGTGATGGCAATTTGGTGGGTGGAGAGATGGGAAGGAATGATGGGTATTGGCGCCAGCACGGTGGCGCGGCAGCGGCGGCACCGCGGCGGCAGGGGTAGAGGGAATATTGAAGAGCGGATGGGAAGGAATGAAAGAAAAAAAATGAACGGACAGAAATTGGGAGAGAAAGAAAAAAACTGTTCACCCCATTTTTTAAATCTGGTCTGCACGACCCGCGACGTGTTCGTCGCGACCCGCGACGTGTTCGTCGTGACCCGCGACGTGTTCGTCGCGAGGTCATTGCGACTCGAGGAAAGTGGGATCCAAGGCTGATTTTTTTGTTCAAAACGTCTGACCCCGTTGCAACTCGCGACGTGTTCGTCGCGACTCGCGACGAGGCCTCGCAATGTAATCGAGACTCACGGAAAGTTGGATCTGAGGGCTGATTTTTGTCCAAATTTTTCTGAGCCCGTCGCGACAAGGCCTCGCGATATCATCGAAACTCGCGGAAAGTTGGATCTGAGGGTCCAATTTTTGCCCAACAATTTCTGAGCCCGTCGCGACTCGCGACGGTATGGTTGCGACTCGCGACGGTATGGTTGCAACTCGCGACGGTATGGTTGCGACTCGCGACGGTATGGTTGCGACTCGCAACGGGCCACTTACCTGGTACTTAGAAAATAATCTGCTTCCTGCTCTTGTCCAAGTCCTTCCTTCTCGAATCCATGTATTTCCCCCTTCCAAAATCCAATTCCTTGGCTTCAAAATTGCTACAAAATCATGAAGAAAACAACCCGTGAAAAGCATAAAGCAAAACAATGAAGCTTAAGGATAAAAGCTCAAAACTAAACAACATCAATAGAAAGTCATGAATAACGATCCGGTTGATCAAAACCAAGTTTATTTAGCATTTTCAGCATGACTCACTTCCCTCCGTGGAGCTTACTCACAAACCGGATCGAGAAGATCAACGTCCTCTCCTTTTTCCGGTACAAAAGTCTCGTGGTAAGGTTTCAAACGTTGTCCATTAACCTTGAAGGTATTGGACTTAGCTCAATCTAGAATCTCCACCGCACCATGCGGGAATACCTTAACCACCTCAAAAGGACCAATCCATCGGGACCTTAACTTACCTGGGAATAGGCGAAGGCGGGATTGAAATAGGAGGAACTTTTGACCAACGTCAAAGTCCTTCCTGATGATCATCTTGTCGTGCCACACCTTTATCTTTTCTTTATAGATTTCGGCATTCTCATAGGACTCCCTCCGGATCTCATCCAGTTCATCCAATTGTAACTTCGTATGCGAGCCGGCTTCATCTACATCAAGATTAAACTCTTTGACCGCCCAGTAAGCTTTGTGCTGAATTTCCACCGGTAGATGACAAGGCTTACCAAACACTAACCGGTATGGGGACATACCGATTGGTGTCTTGTAAGCCATCCTATATGCCCACAAGGCATTATTCGACCGAGAAATCCAATCCTTCCGGCTATGGTTAACCATTTTTTGAAGGATGGACTTGATTTCCTGATTGGAAACTTCGGCTTGCCCGTTGGTTTATGGGTGATAGGCGGTAGATGTCTTGTGAGTGACGCCATACTTCTTCAAGAGTGCCGCTATGGTCTGATTGCAAAAATGGGTGCCACGGTCACTAATCAAGGCTCGGGGTACTCCAAACCTAGAAAAGATGTTATCTTTCAAGAATTCTGCAACCACTTTAGAATCGTCAGTCCTAGTGGGTTTTACTTCAACCCACTTCGACACATAATCAACAGCAAGAAGAATGTACGTAAAGCCATAAGAACTAGGGAAAGGCCCCATAAAGTCAATACCCCAAACATCAAAGATTTCACAATACAAAATAGGTCTTTGGGGCATTTCATTCCTAGTGGAGATATTTCCTACTCTCTCGAATTCATCACAAGATTTGCAAAAGGTGTATGCATGCTTACTCAACGTAGGCCAATAAAACCCACTCTCTAAAACTTTCCTAGCGGTTCTCTTTTCTCCAAAATGACCGCCACATGCATGAGAATGACAAAATTCAAGAATTCAGTGTACTTCACTATTAGGGATACATCTCCTAAAAACTTGATCCGCACAATGTCTCCACAAAAAGGGATCATCCCACACATAATACTTAGCATCACTCTTTAATTTATCTTTTTGGGCCTTAGAAAAATGAGGAGGGAATTTACCGGCAACAAGAAAATTTACAATGTCGGCATACCACGGTTGGAGATCCCTAATGGTGAACAATTGTTCATCAGGGAATTCCTCCCGTAGTTGCTCCTTCATTGCGGGGTTTACCTCAATGTCTTCGCTTGGAGTCAACCGGCTCAAATGATCGGCCACAAGGTTTTCCGTACCTTTCTTGTCTCGCACCTCCAACTCAAATTCGCTTAAAAGAAGGATCCACCTAATCAAACTTGACTTGGCATCTTTCTTCGTCATCAGATAACGAAGCGCTGCATGGTCAGTGTACACAATAACTTTTGTACCAAGCAAGTAAGATCGAATTTTTTCTAAAGAAAATACCACTGTGAGCAACTCCTTCTCGGTGGTGGAATAGTTTCTCCGGGCCTCATTGAGGGACATTAATGCATAGTAGATGGCGTGAGACGTTCTCCCCACCCTTTGACCAAGAACCGCTCCAACGGCGTAATCACTAGCATCACACATAATCTCAAAGGGCAATGACCAATCCGGGGGTTATATGATAGGGGCCAAGACTAACCTTCCCTTCAATGTATCGAAGGCCCCTTTACACCCCTCATCAATCACAAATTCCACTTCCTTTTGCAACAATTTGCATAGAGGAGATGTTATCTTCGAGAAGTCCTTGATGAACCGGCGATAGAATCCTGCATGGCCAAGAAAAGAGCGCACTTTGCGCACATTAGTAGGATAAGGAAAAGTTTGAAATCTGTCTATCTTTGCCTTGTCAACCTCAATACCCTTAGAGGAGACAACATGGCCTAAGACAATGCCTCTTTCTACCATAAAATGAGATTTCTCAGAATTTAGCACAAGATTAGTATCAATGCAACGTTTAAGAACTTGCGCTAAATTTGCTAAACAATTGTCAAAGGAATTACCATGAATGGTGAAATCATCCATAAACACCTCGACAAAATTTTCAACAAATTATAAGAAAATGCTTACCATACACCTTTGGAAAGTTGCGGGGGTGTTACATAACCCGAAAGGCATGCGTCGGTAAGCAAACATACCAAAGGGGCACGTGAAGGTGGTCTTTTCTTGGTCTTCCGGGGCGATAACCACATGAAAATACCCCAAGTATCCATCCAAGAAGCAATAGAAGGGGTGGCTCACTAACCTCTCAAGCATTTGATCAATGAATGGCAATGGGAAGTGATCCTTCCAGGTTTCCGCATTCAATCTCCGGTAGTCAATGCAAATGCGCCACCCATTTTAAATTCGGGTGGGCACCATTTCACCCTTCTCATTAAGACTACTGTCATCCCGCTCTTCTTGGGTACCACCTGAGTTGGGCTCACCCACTTGCTATCTGAGATTGGATAGATCATGCCCGCTTGAAGCAACTTGAGGATTTCCGCCTTCACCACATCCATCATAGGTGGGTTCAAACGACGTTGGGATTGTCGGACAGGTCTCGCATCTTCTTCCAACAAGATTTTGTGCATACAAGTGGATGGGCTTATACCTTTGATGTCGGCAATAGTCCATCCAATTGCTCCCTTGTTCTCCCGCAACACCACCATCAACTTTTCTTCTTGCTCCTTGGTGAGCTTGCTCGAAATGATAACCGGAAGCGTCTCCCCTTCCCCCAAGAAATGCATACTTGAGGTCATTTGGAAAAGGTTTAAGGTCAAGCACCGGGGCTTTCACAAGTGAGGGGAGGAATTCCGGTTTCTCAGGTTCCTCTAAGAGTAGAGGAGGAGGTTTTGAGACACTCGGTCTCATTTCTTCAAGCAGGTTCAAATCCTCAAAGCTTTCCTTCAAGTTAGTGCTCATAGAGTATACATTGTGGGCATCATTAACATCACATTGCAAAGCAACTAACAAAGTATCTTCACCACTTAGTTTAAAAACATCTTGCACAACTTCTTCAACAACATCTAGGACATGACAAGCATGTTCTTCACTAGGATATTTCATAGAGTCATTTATGTTAAACTCTACTTTTATTCCATCAAACTCCATGGTGAGGGTACCTTTATGCACATCAATCATAGTCCTAGATGTTTTCAAAAATGGCCTCCCCAACAAAATCGGGGCGGCATGTTTATCATGCTCCATGTCAAGGACATAAAAATCTGTGGGGAAAACTAAGGAATCTACCTTTACCAACACATCCTCGACAATACCCTTAGGGTATGAACTAGAACAATCAGCTAATTGGATTACCACCTCGGTTTTGTGCAATGTACCCAAGTTGAGATTTTCATACAGAGAGTAAGGAATCACATTTATTGATTCACCTAAATCAAGCATAGCTTTTTCAAAATGTGTATTTCCTATTATACACAGGTTCATGAACATTCGGGGATCACTACATTTAAGAGGTAGCTCTTTTTGACACAAGGCGGAAACATGCTCACTTTTTCCATTTTTCAACTTATTCTTGGCCCTTTGTTTTCTATTCATAACACACAATTCCTTAAGAAATTTAGCATATCTAGGAATTTGTTCAATGGCATTCAAGAGTGGAATGTTTACCTCACATCTATGAAAGACTTCGTAGATGTCCTTTTTGTCCTCCTTTCTCCTTTTGTCTTTCAAGGCTTCCGGAAACGGGGGTTCCGGCACATATGGAGGGATCTCCACCATCTTTGCTCTTTTGTGTGGAGGAGATGAGGGTTTTAGGATGGAGGTTGACTTTGGCCTTGGTGGCAATGTCTCCAACTCGATTTCTTCTTCCTTTCCCTTGTTGGCCAACTCTCCGGTCTTCTTCTCATGGAATTCCTTCTTCTCAACTCCTTTTTCAAACATCTCAATTATCTTGGGCTCCTCTTTAACAATTTCATTATCCGGTGAAGCACCAACCTCTCTACCACTCCTCAAAGCGATAGCACTTGCATTTTTCCTAGGATTGATTTCCGGTTGGGAGGGTAGTTTACCCTTTTCCCGGGTTTCCATCCGGTTCACCATTTGGGCTGTTTGGCTCACTTGGGTTTCCAAGTTCTTGATGCTTACTTTGGCCTCATATTGGAATTTCTCGCTCTTTTTTTCGCTCATGCCCAACCGGTGAATAGCTTGCAACACCTCATCCTTGGATAGCCCCGAGCCCTCCCCTTGGTCTCGGGGTTTGTCTTGGAGCCTTTGGAATTGTTGTTGAGGTGGCCTATATTGTTGTTGAGGAGGCCGTTATGGTTGAGAGTTTTGGCTTCCTTGAGGGTTTCCACACCGGAGGTTCGGGTTATCACAATTGCCTGAATTGTATGGCCGATTTTGGTACCCTTAATACCCTCGGTAGCCTTGGTGACCTTGGTAGCCTTGACCACCTTAATACCCTTGGTTGCCTTGGTATCCTTGATTCCCATGATACCCCATGGCACTCACCTCTTCGACGTAGTCTTCTTGCAAAGTGGGACAAGTGTCCGTAGGATGCTCCGAGTAGCATATTTCACATGATTTAACATGTGGCGCATTTCCTCCGGTATTTGTCATCAAAGTTTTCACCATGGATGTGAGGGCCGAGACTTGATCCTCTAGCTTCCCACTATTGGAAAAGTCACTCGTGGGTATCAGGTTTCTCCTTCTCAAATCGGCCCTTGAGCTAAAGTTTCTTGACTCTTCCGCTAGCTCTTCATACAATTACATAGCCTCAGAGGAAGTTTTTTTCCGAGGGTGCCAACACAAGAACTTCTAAACAACCTTTGGTCCTCATCAAGAAGACCATTATAGAAGTAATACACCAAATCCCCCTCCGAATAACCATGGTAGGGGCAACTTGCAAGAAGCTTCTTGACCTCTCCCAATAGTCGAAGAGAGACTCTTCATGCCACTGAAGGATGTTGCTTATGTCCTTCTTCAAGGCGGCGGACCTCGATGCCGGGAAGTACTTGGCTAGAAACTTTGTTTTCATATCAAGCCAACTCTTGATGCTCTTAGGCTGTAGGTAGTGGAGCCAATCTTTTGCACCATCCTTTAGTGTGAACGGGAATGCCTTCAACTTATAAAAATCTTCATCCACTCCATGGGGGACCGTACAACCACACAAGAAGTGGAACTCGGTGAGGTGCTTGTTAGCATTCTCCCCGTGCCTACCAAGAAAGGCAGGTAGCATGTTGATGAACCCGGTCTTTAGCTCAAAATGCCCATTTGGTCCAACCGTGGGGTACTCGATACGCATCGGTTATTGATCGAGGTTGGGAGCCATGACGTCTCTCAATAAGGGTTGCCCCAAGTGGATCTCTCTTTGGGGGAAAGGAGGATGGGGAGGTTCCCCTCTTGGATTCTCATCTTTGTGCTCGATTTGACGTTCCATTGATGAAGAGGTATCCGCAAAATGGTCACTAGGAGGGGTGTTATTCACACTTTCCAAAGAAAGCCTCCTAGCCCGTCTCAAATTCAACTCCAACTCGGGGTCGTAGTGTAAGGGTTCTTGTGAAGAGGATCGCGTGCGAACCATACACCAAGAACTCGAACAATACGTCTCCAAACCAAGAGAAAATGGTAAATCGACTAAGAAATCAAAATAAAAACCAAACTAACAAATATTTACAAATAGCACATAATCACACATAATATGCCTAAACACTTAAAAATAAACGCCTCTTCCCTGGTAGCGAGGCCAAAATTTGGGAGGTCATCGACGTACCTCTCAAAGTTAATACTTTTAAGCCCTAAATGCTTCCTATCTACAATTAAGTAGATAATGGCAAGTCGTGGTCGTCCACGAGAAGAGGGATCTTTTTAAGTGTTTTAAACATATATAGGAGAAAACATACTAAGCACATACATACATAGATACATATAAAAGCATGTAAACAAGGGGGGGTTTTGGTTGGTTTGATCCTTAGTTAACAAATTAAAGTACAACAACTAGCAAAGCAATAGAACAATGCTAATCATGCAATACAACAAAAGGTAAGATGAAAATAACAATTTACGGAACCCTGGCGCAATTGACTTCCACTTCCAAACCTCTTATCCATCATTGAACATGCAACTTATTTACTACTTTCACTACTTTTTGTGAAGGCTAAACTTCTATCCTTCTTAGATAGTAGTTTGCAAGAGTGAATTTGACATCTCTTGTCAAACCTCACCAATGACTCCCGTAGTCAAAACACGACTCAAGGTATCCCATTGATGGCATTTAGCACGAAGAATCAACAAGCTCGGTAACACTTATAAATGCTACACCGCATCCAAGCATTTAACCGATTTATGCATTTACACAAGATTGGTCAAGAACGATCAACATTCATAGACTTCTCTCGTTTGCTACAAGCGACAAACATGACAAAGAGTTCAACATTATCATATTCACCTAGCAATCATCAATCCATCAACACAATCAAAAGCTCTAAATCATACTCATAGATTCCTAACAAGAAAAGGGGGGAAATCAACCCACTTCCTCCAAACCCGAGCAAGCAATTCATACAAGTATTTCATATACTCAAGCTTTCAACAACATTAATGATATCAACAAACACATTCAATGCTCCATAAAGGCACAATAGTAAGAGCAATAAATAAGCTACAAATTGTTCTTAAGACACAAGTTTGGAAGCCTTAGTCAATTGCTCCCAAGAGATAGATTAGCTACAAGAGTTCATGCTAATCAATGCTAAACAACTAATCATAAAAACAAGAGAATTCAAGGATGAAAAATGGAAGAAAAGGGTTTGAAACAGTACTATAATCGCAGCAGAAGAAATGTATGAATGAGAGGAAAGAGAGTGGTATTTATAGTACAAAGAAGATAAGGTGAAATTCTGGCCACCCGTCGATCGCAACTTGCGACGGTCTCGCGACGAGGCCATCGCGACTCGCGACGAGTGCCAGAATTTTTGCATTGTGTCTTTTTCTTCTTCTTGTGGCATGCAGTCATCTTCATAATCATTCCTCTCAATCTCCAAGTCTTCAACGGCTCTAAAAATGGTCTTCAATGGCCTCCAGTCTTCATGATTTTGAAGCAAGTCTTCAAAAGTCTTCGAAAGTGTAGTCTTCAATGGCCTCCTGTCTTCATTGCCTCCGTGTTCTTCCCTTGTCACACAAAATTCACTCAGAAGAGGTAAAAGAGCGTAAAGTTGCTCTTACCCCTCCTAAGAGAATTTCAAGGTAAAACACAAGCTCTTGATAATAAAAGAGAACAAAAGTGACCCTAAATAGTACTAAATTATGCATATAAAATGGACACATCATTTATCTTGTTCTTTTCATAGTGTGTTTTTCTATGATTTGGTAGAAAATGGAATGCATTTCATTAGAGGAGATGAAGGCATGAAGAAATAAGGAAAAGCTTGGATATGTGGTAAAGTTTAAATTTTTCATAAAGTACTATGCGGGTTTAGCCATCGTGACTCGCGAAGGTCTCGTCGCACAGTGCGACAAGATCAAAAAAAATTTGTGAAAAAAATGAGCTTTCAGCTCCAACATTTCGTGACGTGCGATGAAATTGCCACACTCGCAAAGACCCTTCACGAGGTGTGATCGATACGTCGCACGGTGCGATAAAATCTTTAAAACTTGGCAAATTTTGTGCTTTCAAATGGAACTTTGTGTGACGTGCGATGAAATTATCACACGTCATGAATGTCCATCGCGAGGTGCGATAGATCCATTGCCCGGTCTGATTCGTGAATGTCACGAGTCACGATCATGCAAGCTTTTCAAATGAGCTTAAATACTGCATAATCCTTCCTTCTTCTCCACCAAATACTACCAAGAATCACCACACCTCCACTCATTCCTCCACCATCTTACATATATTGACATATGAACATTCTTGCATCATTATAGTAACTTTGTTGATTGTAGTATGCCGACTACATCATTGTGACTATAATTGATGTGCCCTACAATGATGCTTCGATATGTGTCGATATATGTTGGATATTATTATTGGATAATCTTATAGTGGTGATTGCATGATGGATTGGTTGTTCTTTGAGAATACTACGGTTACTAAATTTTGATGCTAAACCTAATATTATAAATCCTAATATACTTGTGAGTTTGATGTTGTTATCTATGGTGTTAGTCTTGATTAAACAATGCCAAAGAGATGATGTGTTGCTTGTGGCCTTGATAGGTTGAAAACCCAAAAGAGCGGCCTAGGAAAAAATGAGAGGCTAAATGTGTGCGAGATGTGAGCCAAAAGAAATATGATATGTAGCTAGGATGAAAATCCGAAGGGGCTTCTAGGCAAAATGGGAGAAATAGAGAAAAAAAAGGAAAATGTTATAATTTCACTCATTTTCCTGTGTTGGAGTCATAAGGTTATGGTTTCAATATGGATGGATTGGTTAGCTCGACATCTTGAGACCTTTTGGGAATGTGTAATTAAGCGGGGGAAAATGAAGTAAGTTGTGAAATTCTTGATTGTTGATACACTTCTTTCTTAGGATAATATATTGGTATAAAGTTAAGTATGTGTTTGAAATTCATGCATGCTTTTGACTTCAGTTTGTGCCATTAGATTTTGGATTGTCAATTCTGGACTTAGAAATGTTTTATGGTTATCAATGAATTCATAGGTTGATATGGTTTGGGTAGATTTAAGAATAGGGGTTGTGGGTAACTTCTCATTTGATCTTAACTATGGTATGTGTGATATTGAGAGTTTTGTGAGGTATTTATTTGGGGGAACAGTAGTTAGTATGGGATATGTGGATTCTTTCGTGTGCTTGAATCTTTCTTACTTGAGGACGAGTAAGGTTTAAGTGCAGGGAGGTTTGATGTGTCCATTTTATGTGCATATTTTGGGACATTTTGGGATTAATTTTGAGCTCTTTTGTTGTCAAGAGCTTGTGTTTTACATTGAAATTCTCTTAGGAGGGGTATGACCGACTTTACGCTCTTTTACCTTTTCTAAGTGGATTTTGTGTGACAAGGAAAGAACAACTGGCTATGTCTATGCTAGAAGGCTTGTTGTTATGAAATCTACGGTCTTTCGTGTATAATGCCATTGTTTAAATATCTTTCATCGATCTCCTAAAGTGATTGTCAATGAGGTTTGCAAATGGTCGTCGATTGCCTTTGTGAATCACTCTTAAGATGAAAAAAATGTCTATCTATTTATATGGAAGTGATAGCATTTCCCATAGGTAATGAATGTGATGGAATGAGTGAATGGTTCAATGATCTACACAAGGTTTAAAAGTGGATATTAATTGCCCCCAAGGTTTTTTGTTTTGTAGTTTTTATCTCCTTTTCTTAGTTTGTTTGATGATTAGCATAGTTACTTGGCTTTGCTAGTTGCTTGTCTTTTAATTTCATAACTTCGGACAAAAACCAACCACCCCCCCATTTACTTGCTTATATATATGTATATATATTTGTATATATATTTGTATATATATGTATATATATGTATATATATGTGTGTATATATGTATATATATGTGTATATATATGTATATATATGTATGTATATATATGTGTGTATATATATGTGTATATATATATGTGTATATATATATATGTGTGTGTGTATAAATGTATATATATATATGTATATATCTACTTCTAGCCTAATATCAACTTTATATGTTTAAACCCTTAGAAAGATCCCTCTTCTTCATGGATGACCCTGACTTGCCATTATCTACTTAGTTGTAGATAGGAAGCATTACGGCTTATAAATTTAACTTTGAGAGGTCAATGACGACCTCTCACTTTGGAACTGATTTTAAGCATTGATTTTCCTTTGCTATTTCCTTTGCTCTCCAGCGACCAATAGTCACATTGAAGATGGTTAAGAACATGTTGAGTGTGGTCATTTTGCTGGCGCTGAATGACAAAGCTTTGTTTGTGCTCTCACTTCATTGTGATGAAAGAGTTCCTGCAGAGAAATAGTATTTGCTCATTGTAGGGCATTGCTTATCTCTAATAGAATAAAGTCTCTTGAACCATTCCTTGTCTTCAAGCTGAAAATTCTTGATCATATTTTTCCATTCCATTTCAAATTCATTTTCTTTTTCACAGTATTTCAAACAATGCTCAAATGGTTCCTTAAAGGGACCATCCTTTTTTAATTCACCAAAATGACTGATAGCATTCTGTGTAATGTGACATAAGCACAACCTATGCCTCGTGTTTGTAAAAACCTATAAAATTTCATGAATAATTTTATTCATAACAAGTTCATACATAAACATATGATCTAAAACTATATAACACGAACTAAAGACATAAACATGGAATGCAATTGTTCAATTTTTTTCCCGATAATTAGGTGTTTTTAGAGAGATTACAGAAATTATATATTAGATGTTCTGAACAAACACAAGAACTAATGAACTAAACACTAAAGGTAAGTACATAAGCATATCAATCCAATATAGTCCAGATCAATCAATTTTAAGAATGGTCAACTTTTTTATTGCTTTGGCCATGGATGGATCTTGGTTTGTAAATATTTTTATTGGCACTTTACCACCCATTGATTTTCTTAAAACATCAAGAAGCCATTCGAAAGTTGAAGCTTTCTCATTGGCAATGAAAGCACAACCAAACATAACTATACTACCGTGGTTGTTCATTCTGACTATTTGATCTACACCATTATGCATTCTTTAACCAATGCATTTGACATAGTTTTTAGTTGGTTTTAGTTGGTGGATTGCTAGTATTAGTTGAGTTTACGTGGCAAGGGATTTAGATGGCAATGTTTTGTTTTCTTGTCTAAATCCCGCATTTCATAGACTTAATTGGTACTATAGACATCTTGTATCCACGGGATCCTTGATCTTCCTTGTGATCATCTTTAGTAGGTTGTACATGGGTACTTTTTGGTTACATTCTATGTGAAGGTCGTTCGCAAAAATGGTAAAAGATTGAAGGTAGTTCACAAGGATGATAGAAGAGGCGAAGGCCATTCACATTGGAATGGTAGAAGATGAAGGCCACAAACATCAATTCTTCGTAGAAAGATATTGAAGCCAAAGATAGGTGGCTTTGAAGTTCAAGACGACCAAAGGAGAAGATGGTGAATAGTGGTCCAAGGAGTGTTTTCATAGTCCAAGAATGATCCAGGAACAATTAGCCTTCGAGGTTGGTTTCATTGGATTCGTCTTTTTGAGTACTGCTAAATTGACTATTAGAACTGCTAGTTCGGACTAACGGTTCACCTATAGAAAGCAAACAAAGTTCAGCCGATGAAGCACTAGCGGCACTTCACGGACCGCACATGGTAAAGCACCAGCGGACCGTGACAAAGCACATGGCCTACACTATATAGGAGTTCTAAGGAATCCGTGAAAACCTGCATGAGACCTTCACAAGGCAAAGGCACTGGGCCGTGACAAAAGCATTGGGTCGTGAAGCTTGGAGATAAAGAATTAAAGATTTGGCTAAGTATGGTGACGGCCATGAAGAAATTCCTGAGCTAGACCATGTACTGTTCGTGGAAATTCTGAGCAAAAACCATGTTCTTTTCACGGTCCGTGAAAACCTTCAAGGACAATGGCACAAGAGAAGCTTCACGGACACACTCCATGCTTGAATACTTCACAGACCGTGACATTCGTATCGGTCCATGAAGAACTGCATGATCATTGAACCATTCATGGACCATGTAGACGTACATGGTTTGTGATGCTAATAATGGTGGACAAGGAGGAGAACCAAACCCCAAATTCAAGGGGAGTGTAGACGTGCACAACTCATGATGCTCACATACCCTCTAAACCCTTGAGACACACACATCGAGACCTAAGAGGTAACTCACCATTGTCATTCAATTCCTTATTCGATTTGTGGTGCATGATAGTGGTTGGATTGATCTTTCATGATTAGAGGTTATGGGTTGTAATTGAGGATGATGGTAGTTTATTCTTTACATTCCATGATTGTGCCATCAAGGGTAGATTTTAGTGTTCTTTTTCATTATAAGTGCTTTCCTATTTCTCTACCTTGTCATGTGTTCTTTGATTTTATATATGCATTGAGGACAATGCAAGCTTTAAGTGTAGGGAAGAGGATTAGATAGCCCTTATGATTTTTAGTTCTTTCTATGTAGCTAATAGCTCTTTTAAGAGTTTTTGAAAAAAAATGAAAAAAAATGATGACAAAAACCTAGACAAGTCAAAAACCAAAAAGGGCGACTTGGGTAACATTAGGAAAAGCCTGGATAGGTCGAAAGGCCTAGGTAAAAGTGAGAGACTTGGCTTGGCTAGACTTACGAGTCTAGGCAAAAGTGAGAGGTTGTGTGGAAAAAGGTGAGAGGTGAGCACGTTTTGTGAGATATAGCTAGGATGAAAACCCGAAAGGGCTCCTAGGCAAAATGAGAGAAATTGAGAGAGAAAAGAAAAAAAGAAACAAGAAACTAGGTTGACGATACATTGGACTCCTTGGTTGTAATTAGGTCGAGAATCATAAGTTATCCCCATGTTGAAACCAAGTCAACGGCTTTTGGATTTCCGTGGTGGATTGTTTTGCTTGAAAATTACTCTTTAATTGCTTTTGGGACTACTTTGGGGGAAGTAAGCTTGGCTTTATTCCAATCTTTTGTCACTTATCTTTTTCCATACACATTTACTTGCTTTGGGTGATTTGGTTGCTTTAGGAACTTTGGGGGGTGTGAGAGTTGTGAGGATTTTCACCTTCTTGGGGGAACTAGGGTAGCTTGGGAATAAATTGAATGCATTGGCTATTTTTGTATTCTTCATTATGCTTGAACCTTTTTCTTTGATTTTATTTACTCAAGGACGAGTAAAGGTTTAAGTGTGGGGAGTCTGATCTGCACCATTATGCATGCTTTAAGCAATGCATTTGACATAATTTTAATTTGGTTTTAGTTGGTGGATTGCTAGTATTAGTTGAATTTACGTGGCAATGGGTTTAAACGGCCATGTTTGGTTTTCTTGTATAAATCTCGCGTGTTATAGAATCAATTGGTACTAATTGACATCTTGTACCCACGGGCTCCTTGATCTTCCTTGTGATCATCTTTAGTAGGTCGCCCGTGGGTACTTTTGGGTTACATTCTATGTGAAGGCCGTTCGTAAGGATGGTAGAAGAGGCAAAGGACATTCCCATTAGAATGATAGAAGATGAAGGCCACAAACGTAAAATGTGTGGTAGAAGGAGATTGAAGCCAAAGGCAGCTTCGAAGTTAAAGACAGCCAAAGGAGAAAATAGTGAATAGTGGTCCGAGAAGTGTTTCCTTGGTTCAAGAATGATCCAGGAATAATTAGCCTTCAAAGTTGGTTCCATTTGATTCATCTTCTAAAGTACTACAAAACCAACTACTAGAACTCCCAATTCGGACTAACGGTTCACCCATAGAGCAACGAAGTTCAGCCAACGAAGCACCAGCAGCACTTCATGGACCGCACATGGCAAAGCACTAGCGGCATGTGACAAAGTACACATCCTTCACTACATAAGAGTTCCATGGGATCCATGCTGCATGAAACCTTCACGAGGCAAAGGCGTCGGCCGTGACAAAAGCACCAGGCCGCGAAGCTTTGAGATGAAGAATTGAATATTTTCCTAAGTGTGGTGTCGGGCCATGAAAACCTTCACGGACCATGAGAACTTCAGAGCAAAAACTGTACTATTTGTGGTCTGTGAAAACCTTCACGAACCGTGGCATGAGAGAAACTTCAAGGACCATGGCTATAAATGCTTCATGGTCTGCATTATATCCCACAACCCGTGCTTGAATGTTTCACGGAGCGTGACATCCATGCCGGTCCATGAAGCCTTGGCGGCTCACCTAGGGTTTTCCTATATATGGCCTATTTTGGGCCTATCTTTAGACCCAATCTCCTACTGCTATATATATGAGCCTTAGTCTTCTACTAAATCATGAGGAAGTGAAGTAGAACCTAGGTATAATGTAAAGTAGGTTCTCTCTCTAGTTTAGAGAGAAGAAAGATGAGATTTCTTCTTCTCCTTCCTTCTTCTTTTCCTTTCTTTTTTCCTTTCATCTTATTTTCTAGATCCATGGTATCTAACCTAATATTTTCCATGGATCTAACTTTGTAGAGTAGTTTTTTAGCTTGGGTTTCATTTTTGCACTTGGTATGTTCTAAATGCTTATTAAGATTCATTAGATTCATCATATCTTTGTGTTTATGATATTATTGTGATTGTTCTTGAATGTTATAAATACATGAGTAGTACATCATATATTACCACAAACTTTGGGATATGCTCATGTATGGTGCAATTATTGATGCCCCCTTGGGAAGAGAAACTTGGATGCTAAAATGGGTAGGGGAGAATGCTTCTGTGTTGGTGTGTGCACAGGGGATTCGAGAATGCTTTGACCTATTTTCCGTCGCTACAGTCTTAGCTAAATTTGTAACTATTGTCTGAGAGGTTGCAAATAGAGATAGCTAATAGTAGCAAGCTAGGTGTTGTGTTGAAACCCTAGTGTCACAGATAAGGCGCCTACGATCCTTGGGCCTAACGTATATAGATCTTGGATGAGTAGTTGCATTTGTGGTGGAAGCCCGAGATGTAATAGCACGGGAGAGAAACATACCTAGAACGATGGTCGGACCTTGTTGTACTCCCCGAATTACGATGACGGTGCCGATGAAGGGTTGCGAGCACACCCACCATGACACAGATGGGGAAGTGTATGCCATCGGACACACCACATGTTGTGAACACACTGATAGGTCTTTTTTAAGTCTTTATGTGAATGAATCGGGGATTGAAGCATTAGAACTACCATGTTGCTAAATGATTCCCAAGTGCCTAGTGTAAATAGTTTACTTGTTTGTCAATCACATGCTTGTAGTTTTTAATTGAAAACACCAACCCCCCCCCACCAGTTGCATGTCTATACTACTAGTTGTTCCTTTCACTTGTGCGGATTGATGACCCACACGAGGTTGTGTTTTAATTAGTATTTGAGCCCTAGCATCCTTGTGGAAAAACCCCGGGCTTGCCACTTACTACCCTTTGGTAGCTTATCAGTAAGAATGGGTGCTAAATATAAATCTCTATCTTTGACCTCTAAGCCCCTTGGCTCTTGTTTTAACGACAACCGGATCGGGGAAAGTCACTATTGGGAGCACACATCAAGTTGTATTTGTTGGTCCTGTATTTTGACGAATCATTTAACAAAGTTAGATCATGTTACTACAAGTGTTAATGCAGTTACACCATTTAATTATATGTTTCTTCGTATGCTTAAGCAAATTATAATACCTAAATTTCCTCAACAAAATACATACATCAAGCAGAATTTTCACTTTTATTCATGTTTTCATGATATTACATCGTGCATATAATAAATTACATTATACATTTTAGAAAATTTTAAAATAGACAAATTTTCTCAAAAAAATGTAATATATTTACTTCAATTGTTCATGAAGTTACATCGTGTGTGTAACATACTACATTATATGTTCATGTTGTTACTTCATGCGTTTAAATATATTTTATAAAATCTAAACCATAGCTGTATGTTGTGTCAAATACCATTAGATCGTCGTACAGGGAGTAGTCTTCCTCCATCACTGAATCCCTCCAAAAAAATGTTGTTAGCCAACCATTATCATCCAATTTAACTCTAAATACGAAATCTTCCTCTTTATTACTCTTCTGTGAGAGTCTTTCAAATACTTGCTGAGCATTTCCACCTTCAATCTCCTTCATGGGCAACTTGTTTACGTAGTTTAGATAATCCTCAATCATGTGTCCTAGATTCTGAATACCACCAACTTCAAAACCATAAACTTAAATCCATGGCTAGGTTTTAATCCCATGCCTTCCATTCGACTCGACTGAAAGGATGATTCTGAGATGTAACATGATGCAAAAACTCATAGGTTTCATCGATAAATTTAACCCAAATTCCAGCTTTGCATCCTGTTCTCATGACCACATTTTTCCTTGTTTATCTTCTTTTCTTCTCAGAGCCCTCTTCAATGATATTGTTGTTGGAAGGTGTGTCAGGAGTTTCATTCTTCACTTTTGTGTTTCCCGGATTTGAGCAGAAAAAATACTTCTCTAGGATGGTTCCGTCTTTTTTACCTCTTTGTGTTGAACATCACACCCCAAATCCCAATGCATTTGACTATTTTCTATATAAATCATGAAACTCTTATAGTGTGTTTTCTCTTAAGCCTTTGAAGCAATCTGTGACATCAACTTTTGATAAGTCGCTTAAATTGGTGACATAATCTGGTCCAGCAACATTGTATCCTTTCAATAAATCATTACATCAACTATTATATTGGTTTGTTCGTATATCTTACAATTTAGTTCGGCCTTCATAAAAAATTATTTAGTCATTGATAAATTTGTACAAAGAGGTACAATATAAAAATATTTTGATATCAAATCCTACTAATTGAATTTAAGACATTAAGCACAATTAATTATATATTTATTGAGTTACAATGTGTATTCAACATATAACTTTTTGTGATAAAGTAAATTTGAAAACATAAAAATATTCTTAACATAATGCATGTAATTGAATTCTTGCCAAATCATCTTACAAAGTTAAATTTTTTTACTTCATGTGTTCATGCAGTTACATCTAGTGTTCAACATATTATCTCATATGTTTCAGAAAAATAAAAAAAACACATACATTTTATAAACAAATTTCCATAACCAAATTTCAGACCTTGGGGAATTGTCCATAAGAAAATCATCACGTTACTTCATGTGTTCATAAAGTTACATTCAATTTTCATCATATTACCTCGTTTTTTTCAGAATATTATAAAACACATACATTTTATTAACAAATTCAATATAACCAAATTTTAGACCTTAGGGAATGGTCCATCAAAATATAATCACGTTATTTCATGTGTTCATGCAGTTAGTTACAGTGTTCATCATATTACCTCATATGTTTTAGAAAATTATAAAACTGCTACACTATCCCAACAAATTGCATATAACTAAATTTCAGACTTTGGGGAATTGTCTATCTAAATATCATTGTGTTACTTCAC
This sequence comes from Rubia yunnanensis, assembly GCA_037428765.1. Classification (NCBI taxonomy): domain Eukaryota; kingdom Viridiplantae; phylum Streptophyta; class Magnoliopsida; order Gentianales; family Rubiaceae; genus Rubia; species Rubia yunnanensis. The sequence goes on along the minus strand of CM075061.1, from coordinate 39,322,109 downwards.
GTGTTCATGCATTTATATTCAGTAATCATCATATTACCTAATATGTTTCAGAAAATTATAAAACACTAACATTTTTTCACAACATGCACATAACTAAATTCCAGATCTGGCAAAAAAGGAATTCACAATATAAGAACGTTACTTTATGTGTTCATGTAATTACTTCATGCGTTTAAATGTATATGCAAAATCAAAACCAAACGCGGATGTAAATTTGTTGAGTTTTTAGATTGAACATAATCGTTGCTTTCTTCTTCATACAAAACAATTTCATTGTCTTAAATTTCTTTGTCTTCTATAGTTTATAACAACAACACCTTAGATTGTAGATTTCAACCGTTAAAACTAAGATTTTAAACTGCAAGACTAAGATCTTAGATCGCAGATCTCACCTTCGCAGATGTAGAAGCTTTCTTTGATGTTTCTGTCGCAAAGTTTAGTCGCTGAATCCGATTCCTGCGCAAATCTAAAGCAAACCCGACAATATTCCGTCGCAAAATTGCATATCTGTTTTGAAGCTTAATTGCGAGCTTCAACCGGAGATTTGCAGATATTTGATCGGCAATTGCAACGCTTGATTCCTTTGTTTAGCAGGTTGATTCGGATTAATTTTGAGAGCAATTCAAATTGAGTGAACAAAATCCTTGATTTTTGGGAGGAACGAGAATCTAGTAGTTGTTTTAGGAGGAGAGAGAAATTTGGCTTTGACCCATTTATGTTATGACCAATTTTTTATCCATTTTTAGCCTATTTTCCTATTTTGCAGGCTTGTCCCTACGATATGAATCTCCTTGCAAAGACTCACAATTCGCAGAATTAATATCTTTGATCTAGTGAAGGGATATGCAAACCCGCACTATTTCGCACGAAATTCAAGAGTCTAGCCCTTGGGGTACGCCTAACTTCGACTTGCTCTCTAACTAGCCCTCCGGATCAGATTACAATGTTTATTAATACTTAACTAGCCATCGGGGTTAAGAAACAATGGAATAGATCACAAGCAAAGAGTATGAACTCAAAAGGCTATATATTTGATAAATAAATGTGGTGTGAAACTAGTCCAAAGGCCTCCCCTATTTATAGGGTTACAATCTTGCCCCAAACCCTAATCACAACTGGAAACTTAATTGACTTATGGAAGCTTTAAGAAACTAAACCATTTCTAACTAAAATAAATGTTAATCTAAGGTAATCTAGTTGATTCTTCAAGAAGTAACCTTGAAGAATATTACTTTATCTAATCTTACCAATCTAATTCTAATCAAAATAAAACTGAATATACTAAACTCCAATGGACTGTATTTTCAAAATTCAGCTCTTCAAAGCCCACATGGTCGAACTGTCAGTCCATAAACCCAAAATGAAATAATTTTACAATATTTTACAGTGATCACACTACCTCATTAAAAACTCATTGGGAAAAAAGAGTATAGTTTTCTTCATGATGTATCCAGTTCGTCGACAATCTCTAATAATGAATCCAAGATGCCAATGGTGACTCCTACTTTAATTCTTCACCATAATGGTGATCAATCAAAGCATTTTAAAGCAGCATCCCTATGTTTATTCCTTGACCTATTCATAGGTCCCTCCATGTCACTTAGAGGATCCTGAACATACCATTTAAATGTTTAATCAAGTCGTGGGATGTCTTCATTTGTGGTGGCAGTCGTCTTGGCATCTCCATCATTCCCTCCGTGGTTGAAAGGTTTTACCCTCGAAACTGAATCATTTTCAAATGTAAATGGAGAATAATCAGCAACATTAAAGGTTGTACTAACACCATAATGATCTGGTAACTCAATCTTGTAAGCATTGTCGTTCACACGATCCAACACTTTAAAAGGACCATCTCCACGTGGACTCAACTTCGATTTATGAGCATTTGGAAACCTATTTTTCCGCAGATGAACCCAAACATAATCTCCCACGTTCAACCTTATCAAATTGTAGCTTTGATTAACTTTATCATCATTCTGTGCATTTTTCTGTTCAATTTTCATACACACCTTCTCATGGATTTTCTTCATAAATTGTTCTTTCTTTTCTCTATCAAGGTTTTGAACCTATTTAGAACTCAAAGGAAGTAGATCAAGAGGTGTAGCAGGTAGAAAACCATAAACAATTTCAAATGGAGATAAAGAAGTAGTAGAATGAATAGTGTGATTGTACGCAAACTCTGTAATTGGAATGCCTTTTTCCCAATTCTTTAAGTTTTTTTTTAAACTAGTGCACACAGGCGATCCCCTAGGGTTTGATTGGTCACTTCTATTTGTCCATTAGTTTGAGGATGACTAGCAGTCGAAAACAGCAACTTTGTCCCTACCTTGTGCTATAAGGTATTCCAAAAGTAGGATAAAAAATTAACATCGCGATCAGAGACAATGGACGCAGGAATTCCATATAACCAAACTACTTCCTTCAAAAATAGATCTGGAACATGTTTTTCATCATTTGTCTTCCTACAAGGAATGAAATGTGCCATTTTCAAACATCTATCCACAACCACAAAGATAGAATCATTACCTGACTGAGATCATGGAAAACCTAGTAAAAAATCCATGGAAATATCAACCCAAGGATGTGTAGGAACAGGTAATGGAGTATAAAGTCCAAGAGGCTTAATGAATCTCAAAAGTAAGCTAAAGGTCGATTATCTTGCATCAAAACAGCACCAATACCAACACTAAAAGCATCACAATGAATCTCAAAAGTACCACTCAAATCAAGTAAAGAAAGAACATGAGCATTACATGATCGTACTTTCAATTCATTAAATGCATTCTCTTGACTCTCAGTCCAAACAAATTTCACATCCTTTTTAACTAGTTCATTTAGAGGTGCGGTATTAGATGAGAAATCACGCACAAACCGTGTATAAAAACTAGCTAACCCATGAAAAGAACGTACCTGGTTGGCATTAATAGGTCTCGGCCAGGTCTTAATGGCCTAAATTTTGGTGTCGTCCACTTTTATGCCCTCCTTAGAGACCACAAAACCGAGAAACACCACTTCCAAAGCGCAAAATGTGCACTTCTTGATGTTCGTATACAAACAAGACTCACCGAGTGCAACAAGAACCATTTTAACATACTCAATATGTTCATCACTCGACTTAGAATAAATCACTATATCATCAAAATAGACCACAAAAAACTGGCCAATAAACTTTCTTAAGACATGATTCATCAACTGCATAAAAGTACTAGGTGCATTAGTTAAATCGAAAGGCATAACGATCTATTCATACAGCCAGAACTTAGTCTTAAATGTATTTTTCCATTCATCCCTCTCATTAATTCGAATTTGATGATAACCATGAGTCAAATCAATTTTAGCATAAATCACAAATCCATGCAAATCTTCAAGCTTATCATCTAACCTAGAGATAGGATGGCGATACTTAATGGTAATCTTGTTTATAGCACAGAAATCAATGCACATATGCCAAGTTTTATCTTTCTTAAGAACTAAAATGACAGGAACATCACAAGGAGATATGGACTCTCGAACATAACCCTTTTTAAGTAACTCCTCGACTTGTCACCGTAGTTTCTTTGTCTCCTCGGGGTTTGCTCTATACAGCCGGACGGTTTGGGATAACTGAACCCGGAATCAAGTCAATATGGTGTTCAACACCTCGCAACGGTGGTAAACTTTCTAGAATGACATACTCAAATTCATGTAACATCTGAGCAAACCGTGGAGGAACATGCATAGGATTATCATCACTAGCAAAGTGGCTCTCTTTAAAATGCATGATAAGCACATAAGAATGATTAGAAAAAGCATGATTTACATCCCTAATCTATGCATAAAATGATCAACCAGAATCATTAGGAAGTTCATGTCTCATCATGTAAATCGATGGCAAAGGACTAAGATGTGATAATATGATTTTACACGACTTATCATAATCATTCTTAGACTTCCATGGCATACCTGGGATGGCCTCCCTTGATTTTTGGTCAAAATTATCAAGGTTTTTGCCTCAATTTTTCACCTTGTGGCCGATCTCCTTCAAACCCTGGCTAGGGTTTTGGTCGGCCATTTGTACATCAGCCGAAAACTTCTCTTTATTGACTTTCATGTGTCTCTATGCCTCTAAAACTTCCACTGGAGATAATGGAACCAAAGTATACCTTTTTCTATCCTTAATCACAATATTTTTTTTAGTGTAACCATCATGCATAGATTTACGATCAAACTGCCAAGATCTCCCTAACAAAATATGACTAGCTTCCATAGACATCACATAAGATAGAATCATGGTATTTTCCAATCTTAAATTTAATCATGCATTGTTGTTAACCCTAATTTCACCACTAACATTTAACCAAATAAGTTTATATGGTGATGGATGAGTAGTCACAGGCAAAAACAATGATTTAACAAGAAGATTAGACACAGTATTAGCACAATTACCACCATCAATCATCAGTAAACAATTCTTATCTTTTACAAGGCAACGGGTATGAAAAATGTTAATCCTTTTTACCTGTGTTTCGGCTATTTGAGAGTTTAGAACTCTTAACGACACAAAGTTACCTTGTGTTTCTGGACCTTGTTCACCATGATCATTTATCATAATCTCTTCATCTATCTGTTCTTCACCTCTTTCATACAATGGTGGCATCTCAGCATATTCATCTTCTTTATCTCATTCCTCAATTTTTGTTAACACTCGTGCATGAGGACAGTTATTGCGGACATGTTATTTTTCTTTACAATGATAACAAGTATGAGAGTTAACAGAAACCGAATTTGATGAAGAAGTAGTGGACTTACCTAGAATTTTTTAAACATGTTGGGTTAGTGATGCCACCCTCCTCTTAGTAGGATTATAAGTCGGATTTGATTAAGTTTGAACCTATCCTTGTCATACCATGTGCGTGCCCCTACTGCGGCCATAACTAGGATTTCTAGAGTCAAACCCTGGTCGTTAACTTGAAAACTGGGATGTGGCCTCCTTGGTCGCAGGGTACTCTCAACCAACCTTGCATTCACCAATAAATCATTCACAGATATGTGATGTTGAAGCTTGACTGGCATTTTAAGGTTTTCACGCAAGCCTTCAATGAATCGATTTTATATGAATGTGTTGTTTTCTTTCATTCCAACCCTTCTCATGGTCAACTCAAGATCTTGCCAGTATTCATCAATTGTGCGATTTCCTTTCTTTATGTTGGACAAATAAGAATGTTGTTCCATCAAATAAGTAGGTGGAACTTGATATTGGCAAAGTTTGGATCTCAATCTCTCCCAGGTGGAGATAGGTTTCTTTCCGACAAGATATCGCGACTCCTTTATATTTTTCCACCATTCATCTGCATAGTGAGTGAAAGAATGCTATGCCACTTTGAGTTTCTCCTTCTCTCGATAATTATTGAGATCAAACAGGTTCTCAATTTGTCGCTCCCAATCAAGATACTTCACTAGATTGTGTTTACCATCAAATCGAGGGATGTCATATTTTAAACCCTTAATGTCTCGAGCTTCATCAGAACCCAACTCAAATCCTGAATTACTCTTTACTCTCCTTTTGGAATGAGGTTTACTATGGCGATGCCTTTCAGAAGACCCTCAGTGTGATCTCCTTTCCGAACCATCATCAGAATAATCATCTGAACTTCCAGAACCATTGAATTGACGGACATATTTCTTGGTTTCTTCCCTCTTGAATGATGATGTAGGTGTAGGTAGAGTCATGTTGTCAACTTTTCTCACCAACCTTTGCACCTCACTCATAAGTGCATTTATTGCGATAGCAAACTCATCGGGCTCATTGGCTTCATGTGGATTAATTCGATGTCATTCCCAACTATCTAGAGCCTTTTCATGTGGATGACTACCAGGCCCGCCATTAGAGGTGTTCTTCAATGGAAAATTGTTAGGATTGCTAACAAAAGGCGGGACGAATGGATTTTCGTCCCCCATCTTTGCTAAACTGCTAAGAAAATCAAACGGTTCGTTAAAAAAATCTTCCCACCTTCTCTTTGTTTATTAAGGTTACTCACGAAGTATTTAACACTCATAACTCAAAAGTCGAAGGCTAATACGAGGGCAACAGATCAATTCACCGCAATTCAAAGCAAACTATGGAGATAAGTAATGCAGAACTTATTTCGAAATTTAAAAATATATGAACTCAAATTTTGACTCTACGATCTGGAATTATAAATTCTACAAAGAATAAGGAACAAAACGCAATTTGAATGGCATGAATTGGAGCTGTATTGAATAACTTATGACCAAAACAAGATTGCTTTATATAGGTGACAAATAGGTTCCGAAAATTCAAGAAACTTTTCCGAAAATAAATTGGAACAAGAACTCAAATAAAAATCCCATGTGTTAAAGGATTTAAATTTTTTTTTATGGGGGAATTTATTAGGCTCCCCTAACCGAATAGATTAAGCCAAATTAGGCGCTAAAAGTCTTGGAACATTACAAATTACAAATAGATCATCCAATTGGTGATCCAAGAGCCAAAATAAGCTCTTGAAGCAAAACAACACTTGCTTCCAAAAGCGGTGTTTCCACCTGGTCAATGCTAAAAGGAAACTAGAGTTCATCGATGTACTGACAATGTTCTTGTCTAGGAAAACCAACTAAACTGATATACCGCGAACAGGTCGGCGAATCGAGAATTCGAGACTCCTATTTGTCAACGGTATGCCAGCCGAGAGGCAAGATAAGATCCTGTGTGATGGGGAATTCCGGAATACTAAACTTTATTGCTAAGCCAAAAACTTTGCAGCTCACAAACCGAAATAGGCATCTTGCAATAAGTTCCTGGAATTCCAAGAGCATAGTAAGCTGCAGTAGAGCGGCTGCTTCAGTAGACATCTGAATCCTATCCATGCATACAGTCGAAAAACCTGAAAATACAAGAGGAGAGAAACTAGCAGTATTTGTACTAAGAGCAGATATCCCCACTTCAAAATTAGTGAGTAAAACAGTAAAAGATATCCATAATAGCAAATTGAAAATTCCATCTCTATTTCGTGCTGTTATCCAAAGGAGATCCAATTCTAATCGCTGGATAACCTATACTATCGAGTGACAGTAAACCCCTAAGGAAGAGAGGAGTAGACCTAGTGTCTAAGTCACCTTGTAAGAGATTTTCCCTAGCAAATTTTGCTAAGAAATCAGTAGCCTTCTCTAGGTGTATGCTGGATTGGGTGTGAGAAGTGTTCTACATTAAGTGTACTGCAGATAGAGAAACATCTCCAAGGGCATCATAATGGGTTTTGAATACCCTTAACAGCAATTAAGCAATCAGATTCGATGACACAATTACCTAAAGCCAGTTCTGAACAGATGTCATATCCACATTGAATAGATAACAATTCAGCATGTAAGGGAGTTGGACTGTAAAAAATTTTAACTCTCATTTTAACCACATTTCCTTTCCAATCCCTGACAATAACTGCAGCTGAGGAGAGACCACTAGTGATCCATGATGCATCAGTATTAATTTTGTAACCAGTTAGTGGTTTTTTCCAATGCACAGCAGTAATATCCTTTTTCTTCTTTTGAAAGATTTGTGGAATGATTTTAGCCTGAATTCATTTCATATGCTTTACTCGATTACCTTTCAATTTGTGAGCTGTGAACATTTGATAGATCATTTCTTTGATTTCATGAACACAAGCATCACTTGAGAAGGGTTTATTATCAAAAATGAGTTGGTTCCTATTAGTCCAGAGAGTCCAAATTGTAACCATTAAAGCAGCAGTTATCAAGTTTGCATGAATCTTAGATTCAGCCTTGAATGATAAATAAAATTCCACCCTGCTTTTTAAATTCCTAAATCCAATATGATGTATCTATAAAAATGAGTGAACACTTTGCCAGACAGCACAGGAAGAGGGGCATGAATTGAAAAAATGATCCAAATTATCCAAATTGTTCATGCATATAGGGCATTTTGAAGCCAAAGAGAAACCCATCCTACATAGAATATTATCAAAAGGTAGGATACTATTTAGAGCTCTCCAAAGAAGTACTGACATCTTTCTAGGTATGAAAGGGGACCAAACCTTTTTAAGATGTTGGATTTCAGGTCCTTTTTGTCTGAATATAGTGTAGGCCGATCTTACTGAGAAATTCCCATCATATGTTGGATTCCAAACTAGCTTGTCCTCGTGAGAGTAATCCAACTTCACTTCCTGCAAAATATGAATGGTATTGGTAGCCAAATAAGGCTCCAGATTTGGTAAGAAAGCAGTTTTGTTGTTAATGAAAGTCCTGAGAGAGATATCCTCGAAAGGAATATCCATTTCCTCAGGCCATTTATAACACAGAGCACTATCTCCTATCCAATTTGCATTCCAAAATGAGCAATCCCCATTACCAAACATAATTCTAGATAAATTGTTTGCCTTAGCAGTTGTTCTGCTGATTCTACCCCAAATGTGGGATTTTTTGTAAGAAACAGGTAATGACCATAAAAGAGTTGACCATTGGGTCCTGTTAGTTTGGAGCTTCCACCATAATTTACATGAAAAAGCCTCTACTATAGCATTTAGGTCCCTAAAACCTATACCATTTTCATCCACAGGGAAACTCATTTTTTTCCAAGATCTCCATCTTTTTCTTTCAGAATATTCACTTTTTCCCCAGAATAGGCTAGATGCAATTTTTTCCATTGTTTTTAGAACTATCCTTGGGGGTTTTTAAAACTGCAAAAATATGTGTTGGAATTGAAAGAAAGCAATGGTTAATCAAAATGATCTTACCAGCTGAACTCAACCATCTATTCTTCCAATTATTTATTAATTTCTCCATTCTTTCAATTACAGGTAAATAATTCACCTTTAAATTTTGACCTGAAAAGATTGGGACTCCAAGGTATTTAAAAGGAAAGGAGCCCTTCACCATCCCCAGTATTCTCCTAACAGACTGGACATGATGTAGAGGTGTGTTATGAGTTACAAAAAATTTGGATTTTGCAAAGTTTACCTTTTGACCTGATGTATTCTCATATGCAATCAAAAATTGTTTAAATCGCCTCAAATTTTTGGTCTCAGTATTCAAAAAAACAGCAGTTTCATCGGCATACATGAGATGAGTAAGGGGAGAACAGGAATTGGGGAGACTATAGTACTGTAAATATCCAATGGTAAACATTTTCTTTAGACCTCTAGAGAAAGCCTCTGATAAAATATTGTACAGAAAAGGGGAGAGAGGGTCCCCTTGTTTAATACCCCTAGAGGAAGAAAAGAAACCGGATGTTACTCCATTAACTAGTACAGAAAAGTGAGCTGAAGCAATGTTATGCATAATGAGTCTAACAAATTTACCATGGAAACCAAAATGTAGGAGAATGGAATTTAGGAATGACCAAGATACTCTATCAAAAGCCTTTTGCATATCAAGTTTAACTATCAGATTTGGAACCCTAGATTTCCTAGACAGTAATCTGGTCATTTCATGCATTAGAATCACATTATCTAAAATATCCCTTCCTTTAATGAAGGCACTTTGCTCAGGGAAAATCAGTAAGTGCATCAGTGGTTTGATCCTTTCCATTAACAATTTTGAAAAAACTTTATTAACAAAGTTTGATAAGCTAATTGGTCTGAAATCTGCAAATGTAATTGGAATAGATTTTTTGGGAATTAATGTGAGCCAGGTACTAGACATGGCTTTAGGGATGTTGCCATTATTTAAAAATTCATTTGCTGCTTCTAATAGGTCTTCCTTAATGGTTTCCCAAAAAGAGGTGTAGAAATCACCTGAGAAGCCATCAGAGCCCAGGGCACTAGATTTGTTAAGGTCAAAAACTGCAAATTTCAGTTCCTCTATATTAAAAGGGTTAAGCAGAAGGAGGTTCTGTCGATCTGTTAGTACTCTAGGAATTTCTTGCAGAAAATGATTAAGATAAATTCCTTCTTTTTGTGAGACATCCTCATTAAGCAATTCCTGGAAAAATCTAACACCATCTTCTTTGATCAGTTTTGGATCAGTTATCCAATTCCCTTTTCCATCTTTAATTTTACCAATTCCAGATCTTGCTTTCTTCTCCCTAATGGTGTGATGAAAGTAGCTAGTATTTGCATCTCCATGTTTTAACCAATTTAACCTAGCCTTTTGCTTCAGAAATATATTGTGTTCCTTCTGAGCTCTCAGAAGCATGGCTTTTGACTTCATAAGTTCAATTAAAACTGATTCATCTTGAGACTGCTGGAACAGTATTTCCAATTTATTGACTTTTGATTCAGATTATAAAAGATTATTCTTTACATTGCCAAATATGTTTTTGTTCCAGTCTTTAATTACAATCTTAAGCCTCTTTAGTTTGTGAACAAACCTATGCATCCCTGTGAGAGGGGATATTAATTTCCAGTTAGAGACCACTAAATCTTTAAAATCTTATCTATTTGACCACATTTCTTGGTATCTAAAAGGCCTTGGAACCTGTTCTTCAGCAGATTGAATAGATAGTAATAGAGGGGAATGATCAGAGGTCATTCTATTTAGTACTTGTATAGAACTGTTTGGAAAAAGTTCCAGCCAGTCTAAATTAGTCAATCCCCTGTCTAATCTTTGAAACTGAAGGTCCTTACATTTATCCCTAAATCTATTATTACTCCAGGTAAATGAGTTGCCTACAGTAGGGATATAATGCAGGTCCATGTTAGTTAAGAAATCATTAAATTGTTTCATGCTTTTTCTAGGTGTTGATTTCCTACCTTTATATTCAGAAACCGAGGCTACAGTATTGAAATCCCCTATATATATGGTTGGTTCAGATGTTGGGGATTGTAAATTAGACCATAAAACTTCCCTCGACTGTCTATGGACACTAGCATAAATGAAGAAAACATTCCAATTAACAGAAGTGGCATTGTCAGTTACTCTAGCCTGTAAGTACTGATCATATTCATTTAAAATGGCTAAACTAAAGGCATGATTCCATAAAATCCAAATTTTAGCATTCTGGGCATGGAGGGCATTATTGTAACCATGACCATGCATCAAAGTGTTTAAATTCTGTTTATCATGCCATGGTTCAATTAAACATAGAATGTCAATCTTGTGTTTCAACTTAAGAGCCTTTAATCTATCCAGTGAAGTGCCATAACCCCTAACATTCTAGACTAATATATTCCCTATTTTTGTGTATTTTATCATTTAAAGATTAGGGGTGTTGCTTTTTGTGAAGATCTTAGTTTCCTCAGTTTAGTTACTGGGGCATTACTATTTTTACCCTTCTTGCCTTCACTATTACCCAAACTAACTGGTGTAGAAATACTTACCTCCGGTTGAGTAATAGTTTCTTCAACTCTGTTGTGTTCTGCGGAGATGATTGGGCCTTTGATTGCATTACTTGAGCTTGCTCTGTTGGATCACTCTGCTCTATGTCAGGAGTAGACAAACATATAACCGTAGTGTCTACCTTTTCTGCACCTGTCTGGAGTACCACTACTTCCTGTGATTCCAATGACTCATGGAAAATGTCAAATCCTTCATCCTCATGAGCAACATGATCATCATCCTGTAAGTCAGTTAAAGTGTGGAAAGCATTTGATATAGTAACCATATCCTTCTTAAGTGATTCTTCCTGAATAGGAGGGAGTACTGGCTGTTGATTCTTTTTTCTCCAAAAGAAATTAGTGATAGGTTTTGAGATATCATCCAATGAATAGAAAGGAGCATTTCTTTTCATGTGACTAACTCTGAGAGTGTTGAAGTTATTTTCCACAAGAGGAACTGAGTTCATATTTTGAAATTGGAAATCAGTTTCTTTTTGGGAAACTGATAGAGTAGATGATCCTTCAACATCAATTGTTACATTAGGGGGATTTCCTAAGTTTTTCTGATTATCAGGTTGGACTGGAGCTTGTCTAAACTTGTTCTCTTTGGTTTCAGCTATGATATTTCTATTGTTTCTCAGTTCTGGATGCAGGAAGTTACAGTTATCCTGACTGTGTCCAATTATCCTACAGTGAGTACAATACGAAGGCAACTGATCATATTCAATAGGGTAATCTGCTACTTTATTGCCAATTCCTACCACTATAGTAGAAGGGAGTTGAGTCAAGAGGTCCACTTCTACACAAACTTTAATAGCAGAGGGTCTAGTTAGAGCATTTGTAGCTGCATCCATTTTGAGAAATCTTCCTATCTGGCTGCTAATGCCTATAATAGCCGAGGTATTGTAAAAATGTATAGGGAGTTGGTGAATGGTTACCCATGCTGGAACAATGGAGGATTCAGCTGCAGGGGAACCACTTCTGAACCTTCATTGTCGATCCTTGAATCATCCATTAGCCCTTCATCATACATCGCTGACAATCCTCGCTATCCTGAAATTGAATAAGAACGTGGCGATAGTCAATAGATCCCAATTGAAATTTAGCTTTGAAGCCAATTGATTTAAAAGCAGATACTAATTTCTCCATAGGAGGTTTCCCTCTATTGAATTTCCCGACCAAAGCGTTCTGGTAATGTGAAGCCAGAAGCCCGCCTTCCTCCGGGGGAGATATAAGCAATCTTTCCCTTATACTCAGTAATAGGGTGCAGATTGGGCGTGTTTGGAAGGGAGGATAGGAGCGGTGAAGGTTTAATGTTCAAAGCTTGAAGGAAGCTTTTGTTAATGGAAGGGGTGGAATCAGAGTTTTGTTTAGGCGTCGGAGATGCCATGGTCTGCAACCAGTATCAATAAAAGAGTCGTTAACAGAGAAAAGTTATAGGAGGAAGAAGAACAGTGACGGTTGTGTGTTTCGCACTGTCAATCGCACGTAGTAACAGTGAGTGGGTTAAAGGATTTTAATGACTTACTTTTCCCCCAAGTCAAAAATTCAGATCAAAATCCCTCTCTCAAATGGCTTTTATTTCCTTTTTTTATTCCGATTAGGATTTTGACTTTTCTTTTCCTTTTTCAAACCGGATTTCCTTTTTTATTTCTTTTTTTTACTATAAAACTCACAAGCAGAATCGCATTCCCTAAGAAAAATTTTGGTCACAATTACCAATTTTTTTGGAAATTGTAAATCTACCCCTAAACTTTTGAAAATTGCAAATCTGGCCCAAATATCATATTTCAAGTTCTAAATTCCGATTTTGAAACCAAAGAATCTGTAACCATTTGTTTTATATTTTCAAAAAGTTTTGGAACAAGAATCGCCTATACAAAACTTGGAATAAGAAAACTATGACAACTTCCCTTTGATTCAAATGAACTTCGAGGTATTCAAGATCGTAAGGATCAATAATATGACACTATATATATGGAAAATGGCACAAGAATTTTTTTTCCTTTTTTTGAATAAGGTGTAATCAAGAATCAAAGAACAATTCAAGATCACTGAATCAAAGAACGATAAAGAAAACAAATAGGATTATGAGCATGCAATAATTTTCAGAAGTGTTGACAAAAAATATCACAAGCAAATAAACTGTTTAAGCTACCTAAAAACTATGAAACTAACCGGGAGGTTAAGGCGGATAATACTTGTTAACGCTCAGTCCCTTCGACGTCCTCCTGACTCGTTGATGAAGGTGAAGGCGGACAATAATACCAAAGTATTCTAACTCCCGGACCCTTCAACGTCCTTCGACTCTAAATTCAATCCTCCTGGTAAGAAAGATCAAACAAACACAGTTAAAACATGACACGAAAGAGTTTATAAATTAAAAAAATAAAAAATAAATTCAACAAAAACTCGAAACCCCATTTTTTTCCGGCCTCAGTCGATATTTCAGTTTGCTCTAATACCAACTGATATGAATCTCCTTGCAAAGGCTCACGATTTGTGGAATTACTGAATTCAGGGGGAGATATTAGAGATTTTGTATGATTTGAATGATTTTGTGTTCTGGATAATTGGATATTTGTGCTAGCTGGTATTCTGGTGTTCTATATTGTTTATGCTAGTTGGTTTTCTGGTATTCTATGGTGTTTGTGCTGATGTTCTATGAATTCACCAATATGCCAAGGGGGAGATTGTAAAGTCCTCCGGAGTTGGACTTATGTATGGCATATTGTGAATACTGGTGATCTGGTGTTTTAACACCACTGAGTGAATTCTGGTGATATGGTGTTTTAACACCACTGCGATCCAGCAGCATTATGGTTGATGTCCACGAATTATGGAGTGTATTATGGGATATAATTGTGCGATCTGATCAGAATATTGTGAAGATAAATGATTGATTTCGTGGTCATCTAATTCTGGTAAACGAATATTCATGTAATAGTTAGGAATTGGTTAAGTAGTTTATTTATGGAACAAGTCCTATTGATAACAGGATTGTTCATTTAAATACCAGATTAGCATTAGATCTTTCCTTAGTCTAGAAGTCTATTTGTGGTAGAGTTAGACAAGGAAAGAAGTTGATTCAAGGCAGGATTGCGATGGGATAAAAAGAAGACGAAGACAACGCAATCAGAGATGCGACCAAGATTCAATCTCTACGTGAGAGCTTTGGAGCGATCTGCCGTGGTGTTTGGAGGTTCGTAAACAACCGACCAAGTTCTGAAGATCAGAAACAATGAAGTCTTAATTCCTCGGGAGGAGGAGATCCAGGGAGACGTGTTGATCGTGAGGGTTCAACGACGTAGGATCGACAGTGAGGGGAGCTCACAACATTCACTCTGTAGGTTAGCAATGGATTAGTATTTAAGTTAAGCTTCTTGTACTAAAGACTGCTTTCTAGTGAATGGTTTCTGATCTGGGCAAGGCCCCGCAGACGTAGGTGTATTTGCACCGAACTGCGTAACCAAGTTGTGTGTGCACTGCGTATTTCATTTTGTTTTTTAACACCAAACTGATCTTGGTGTTCCAACACCAAACTGTTAAACAACTTGGCATAAATGTTTAGAATTTAGGTGAAACGGAATTTCAATTGGTATCAGAGCAAGGCACTTGCTAACCCCTATACAGGGAGAGTGAGATCAGGTTTCACCATGGCACCAAAGGAGGGGGCCTCTGTCACGCGACCACCGTTGCTGGAACAAGGCAATTACGCCTACTGGAAGGCACGTATGAAAGTATTCATTGGAGCATTAGATGATCAAGCATGGAACTATGTAGTGAATCAGTACACTCCACCTCTAAGTGACAAAACTAAAGAATCGAGCTCATCAACGATCAAACCATATTCTGAATATTCTACTGAGGAGCATAGAGTGTACATGTCCAACTCAAAGGCATTGAATGCCATCTTCACAGCAGTAGATGAAGATCAATTTAAGATGATTTCAAATTGTGAGACTGCAAAGGAAGCATGGGATGTGTTACAGATGTATCATGAGGGAACAAGCTCAGTGAGAGATTCAAAGTTGCAATACTATACATCAAAATTTGAGGAATTGAAGATGCGGGAAGATGATACTATCTCCGAGTTTAATGGACGAGTCCGAGATATTGCAAACAAGGCTTTTCAGTTTGGTAAAAAGTACAAAGATAAAAAACTTGTAAGGAAGGTGTTGAGGGCATTACCTCCACGGTTCAATATGAAGGTCACAGCAATCAATGAAAATGGAAGGATTGGGATGATGACACTTGATGAGCTCATGGGGTCTCTGGAATCTTATGAGATGGAGATGCTGCAAAATAAAATCGAAAAGAAGGAGATGGCTTTTACAAGCACAACCTCTGGGAAGGCAGATGAAAATACAGATAATGAAGATTCCGATGAAATTGCTAACATAACCAGAAACTTCTCCAGATTCATGAAGAAGATGGGTAGGAAGCCACAGGACAAGTTAAGTGGGAGCAAAAATCCGAATGCCAACTTCACTCCCAGGTTCGGTCAGGCAACTGGTGTTGAAACACCGAAGATCAAATCGGTAAATCCGAATCTGAACAGAAAAATCCAATGCAGAGAATGTGAAGGCTTTGGACACATACAAGCTGAGTGTGCCAATACACTTAAAAAGCAAGGGAAATCATATGCCATAACCTGGAGTGATGATGACGGAGGAGACGATATTAAGGATGGAGAAGAGTATACAAATCATGTTGCTTTCGGCGTGTCATTGGAAGAGTCTGTTGAGATAAATCGCAGTGTGTTGAATAAAGAAGAAAGTGATAGCTCAGATGAAGAGACTAGAAGCATTCGTGATGATGACATTCGCAAAGAAAGTATGGAGATGTATAAAATGTGGTTAAAAGTGGCGGATGAAAACAAAGAGCTCAAGGTTGAGAACAAGAGGTTATGTGAAAAAGTTAGAGTGAATGAACTTGGAAAGAAAGATGCAATTGAAGAACTTGAAAAACTTAAAAAGGAATTTGCTGAAGTAGTTCAACGAGCGGAGGCAGCAGAACAGGCTATTAGACGTCTCAATACAGGGAAAGCTAAGTTTGAAGATTGTTTGAAAATGGGACAAACTACCAAATTTGGAATTGGGTATGAAAGATCAGTTGATGCATTGAAAATTAAGGCAGATCAAGGTGCACCTGCTCCAAGAATAATTGAGGAGAATTGCCCCATCAAGAGAATCAGGAGATGCGGATACTGTGGAGTTCAAGGTCATGTGAGAAACAGGTGCTTCAAATTACTTAGGACACTGTCTGTCAACCCAGCATATCGGTATTTCAACACCATTCCAGGATACAATACCGTGCACCAATTTAACACTGGAGGATACAGGAACGGATTCTTGAACACACATGCAACTCAAAGATCACATCGCATCACTCGACCAGTAAGCCAGGTATGGGTTCGAAAGTCTCAAGATATTTGTCTTTCAAGTTTTGTATGTTTTGGAGCACATACAGGAACCTCGTGGTACTTCGACAGTGCGTGCTCAAGGCACATGACAGGAGTTCCTGAATTTCTGCGAAAATTCAAACCTGGATTTGGTGGACATGTTAAATTCGGTGATGGAAAACGAAGCAGAATAATTGGCAAAGGGGAGTTAGAAATCAAAGGGCTTCCAGTGTTCCAAGATGTGTTGCTAGTGGAAGGTCTGAAGGCTAACCTATTGAGCATCAGTCATTTATGTGATAATGATATGACAGTGTACTTTGACAAAGATAAGTGTATTGTAAATCATGGGTCAAGAGTATTCACTGGATCCAGATCAATGGATAAGTGTTATCTACTCGATCAAGATGTCACCTGCTTGAGCTCGAAAAAGGAAGTCAGTACACTGTGGCACAGAAAATTGGGGCACATAAATTATAAATCCTTGGCTCGTATTTCCAGACTAAATGCAGTCAGAGGTATTCCCGACATCAGTGAAATCAAGGAGACTGTTTGTGGATCTTGTAAGGAAGGAAAGCAAATTCGTATTCCTCACCATGATGTACATGATGTTTCAACATCAAGACTTTTGGAGCTTCTCCATATGGACCTAATGGGGCTAGTGAGTACACCAAGTGTGGCAGGGAAGAAGTATATTTTTGTTGGCGTGGATGACTTCTCGAGGTATAGGTGGGTATCATTCCTCAAAGAAAAATCAGAGGCCGCTGATGTATTCAAAACCTTGGCGCACAAGCTTCATGTAGAAAAAGGAACCGTTCAAATTGCACGCATCAGGAGTGATCATGGAAAGGAATTCGAAAACTCTAAATTTCGGGACATCTGTGAAACTCTTGGTATACATCATGAATTCTCTACCCCCATAACCCCTCAGCAGAATGGTATAGTAGAAAGAAAGAATCGGACACTGCAGGAAATGGCACGAGCAATGTTGGCTGAGAAAAAAATTCATTCTAGATATTGGGCTGAGGCAGTACACACTGCATGCTACACCATCAACCGAGTATATCTGCATCCGTTTACCGAGAAGACACCGTATGAGATCTGGAAAGGAAAGAAACCAGATGTGTCGTATTTCCATGTCTTTGGCAGTAAGTGTTACATTCTGAAGGATCGAGAACCCTTAGCTAAATTTGAATCTAGGAGCGACATTGGAATATTCTTGGGCTATTCTCCTACCAGCCGAGCATACCGAGTACTGAATCAACGTTCTGGGGTAGTCATTGAGTCCATTAATGTGGTGATAGATGATTCAGAGGACGACAATGCTGGAGAAGGTGATGCGCTTGATTCAGCCGTTCCTACTGGTGTTGGAACACCAGCACCATCAACCGGTGTTGAAACTCCAGAATCTGGAATTCTTGATTCTGACCAGAATCCAACAAGACATATGCAGTTAAGGGATCAACCCCGTGTCAATTACAGAGAATTAGCAGGATTATCGTGTTTCATCTCACTCACTGAGCCAAGAAATTACAAAGAGGCTTTGCTAGATGAATATTGGATCTCGGCGATGCAAGAAGAATTGCAGCAATTCGAGAGAAACAATGTTTGGTTTCTTATCCCACGACCTGTTAATGTAAATGTGATCGGTACCAAGTGGATTTTCAAAAACAAATCTGATGCAGATGGTAATGTCACCAGAAATAAAGCACGCCTTGTTGCTCAAGGGTACACACAAGTAGAAGGGGTTGACTTCGATGAAACTTTTGCCCCTGTAGCCAGATTGGAGTCCATCAGACTAATTTTGGTCGTGTCCTGCATACTAGACTTTACTCTTTATCAAATGGATGTCAAGAGTGCATTCCTGAATGGCATAGTAAAAGAGGAAGTTTACGTGGAGCAACCTAAGGGGTTTGAAGACCCTCAGTTTCCTGATCATGTTTATAGGTTGAATAAGGTGTTGTATGGACTCAAGCAGGCACCTCGTGCTTGGTATGAGCGACTGACAACCTTTCTGATTCAAAAGGGCTATCGTCGAGGGGGAGTAGACCGTACACTGTTCGTGCTGCACAAGGGGTCAAAAATTCTAATTGCACAGATCTATGTGGATGACATTGTGTTTGGATCTACCGATTCAGCCTTGGTGAAGGATTTCGTTGACTTAATGACTCAAGAGTTCGAAATGAGCATGGTAGGAAAATTGTCATATTTTTTGGGATTGCAGGTTACTCAGGAGAAGAATGGTCTGTTTATCAATCAACAGAAATATGCTGAAAACTTGATCAAGAGATTCGGACTTACAAGTGCAAAGGCAGTACGCACCCCAATGGCAACCACCGATAAGCTTACAAAGGATGAACAGGGGCAAAGTGTTGATCAGAAATTGTACAGGAGTATGATTGGCAGCCTGTTGTACTTGACTGCAAGCAGACCAGACATCTGTTTAAGTGTTGGATTTGTGCTCGCTACCAAGCTGATCCAAAGGAATCACATATGTCAGCAGTGAAAATGATTATTCGGTATATAAGTGGAACAGCGGAGTATGGAGTATGGTTTTCTCGAAACAAGGATTCACAATTAGTAGGTTTCAGTGATTCGGACTGGGCTGGGAATGCTGATGATCGTAAGAGTACCACTGGAGGGTGCTTCTTTGCTGGATCTAATCTGGTCAGCTGGTACAGTAAAAAGTAGAATTCTATATCTTTGTCCACAGCTGAAGTAGAGTATTTAGCTGCCGGGAGTTGTTGTGCGCAGTTATTGTGGATGAAGCAGATGATGAGAGATTATGGGTTCAATGATGTGAGTTTGACAGTCCTGTGTGATAATAAAAGCGCCATTGATATTTCCAGGAATCCTGTGCAACACTCTAGAACAAAGCATATCGATATCCGACATCATTTTATCAGAGACTTGGTTGAAAAAGGAGAAGTCGCAGTCCAGTATGTACCAACAGCAGAACAACTGGCTGATATATTTACAAAACCACTGGATGGTGAGACGTTTGAAGGCCTCAGACAGCACTTGGGTGTCTGTCGAATGTAAGGTACTCTGATCTGTACTTTCTATTGTATTATTTACTGTTGTGTTGTTTCTTTTATAATATGGTGAAAAATAAAAAAATAGAAAAATCAAAAGTATCAAAAATATGTGAAGTGATGTTTAAACACCAAGGGAAATCGGAGAAAAGTGTGTTTATGGGCCTAAGGGTTCGTATGTGGCAGTCTGAAAAGAAGAGAAAGTAGATGGTCTTTTGGGTTTCTGAAAAAGGAGGGAAAAGAGAAAGTTGATTCCCACAAAAACTCAAACTCTCGACGGTTCATCTTCCTACACAGTTCGCAACTCCCTGTTCATCAGAAATTTTTTCCAAAAATCCTCGATTCGTGTAGCTCACTCAAAACTCTGTAAAAATGGTAAGTTCCACATTCCATAAGTTGGTCGGAGACTTCGTCAAGGTTCGGGTGCCGGAGAATCCTCGAATCGAAGAACTCGACCCCGATACAGAAGTGGCAGATTCTGGAGAAGGCCAAGAACGGACGATAGTTCAGTGGGATGGCAAAAACCGACGCCACCTAAAACCCAGGTTTGACCACTCGTTTGTTCATGATGGTGTGTATTTTTCCACTGTTTTGGAGTTCATTACCTGGATGGTCCAAAATAGGGATTACATTGATCTGAGAAAATATAAAAGTTTACATGGCAAGATTAACGGGTTTAAACTTGAGGAGTTATTAACTGGTGGCATAGGAGAGATTAGGGAAATCAGTGAGTATAATGTCAAGCTGGTTGGAGTTGGTTTCGGAGAATGTTACAGAGTAGGAGAAGAAGAGGGTCAGTTCTTCACAATCTACACACGGATAGCCTCCCTGCACAGGCCGATTATCAGGAATTTGGGGGATAATGTAGTTGTGCAGCCCTGGATAAAAGTGGTTAAATCCACTGATTTTACTGTGGCTGGTGACACAGAGATAGTGTGTTTTGATGAGTCTCTGTTTCAGACTCAAGAATCACTGAGAAGGTTGCATATTCCTGTTGTGGACATTAGTGATAGTGAAGAGGAGGCAGGGTGTGCAGGTGGCACTGATGAGGCTGAGATAATTTCGAGGGTGAATGAACCAGAGAGTGCCTCTGTACTGAGTGAATCTGCGTTGAATGAGGCCATATCAGAGTTGTTTAGGTCTGAGTCTGCCCTATCAGAGTTTGTGAGGTCTGATTCTGAGAAGGTAGATGGTGAAAGAATTGCTGCGGAGAGAGCAGGTGGGGCTGATGTGCCAAGTGCTGGTTTGGTTGATACTGATGATCAAACACCAGATGAGAGCCATGCTGAGAAGGAGCAGAGTCCAGTTGATCTGGGTATTGGTGTTGAAACACCACTGGAGACAAGTCCAGCCCAGGGATTCAAGAGGAAAAGGAAGGAGGCTGGTGTTGAAACACCATCTGAATTTGGAGACAGATATGAACCTCAGATGTCTGAGACAGGTGAAGAAAGGTTGGCCTCTACCTCCAAGAGAGTTCGAAGATCTAAAAGATGCAGAGTCAAAAGTACAGCCACTAGTGAGGACAGTGATGAGCCGATTGGGCTGAAACTGAAGAAGTTACGTGCTGCCAGACAGCAAAGACAAGCTGAGATAATTGAGTCTAGTGCACAACCTGTACCTGAAGCGAGTGAAGCCATTGGCCCTGAATTCTTTGATGATGCAAGTCAAGAAAAGTGGAAGTTTGTCTGTGACAGGAAGATATTGGCGGAAAGGCCAGCTGATGCTGTAAAATATAAGGAATGTGGATTCACAGACTATTTGCATCATCTCAAGGTGTTTAAGGCAGCTACCTGTTTCTGTGACTATAACAAGCAACTTGTGATGGAATTTTACTCGAATTTGAAGGAGGATTGTGAAGACGAAGACTCTCCGTGGTTTCACAGAGTATATGTGAGAGGAACAGTGGTGGTATTTTCCCCGGAGGCAGTAAATGTTTGTCTGCAGCGTGGAACATCGAGGAATGTTCAGGCGGTGTTCCAACAAATGCTAGAGAATTTCGATGCAGTGGCAGTAGAGTTGACCGGTGGTGTGGAAAGTTCGTGGCCACTGACTGGGAGACAACAAATACCAGCATCAAACCTGACCTCCAGGTATTACTGTCTGTATATGGTGGCTGTTCATAACTGGATTCCTTCGGTAAACAACACGATTGTTACCAAAGAAATGGCGACTCTTCTTTACAGTCTGGGAACGAGGCATAGGGTCAATCTAGGCAGGTTGATATTTAATGATATTTTGGACTGTGCTCGCAAGACGAGGAAGGAAGCTTTAGTCCATCCCTGTGTGATATCGATGGTACTGCAAAAAGGGGGAGCAGTTGCAAGCGAGACCGATGAAGTACTGGCAACCCAAGCATTACGGCCAACTCTCAGAACCCTGAGTGGTCGTATAGTGAAGGATCTACGTTGGACGCCTCCAGTAAAGACAAATGAGGATGAAGGTGCAGCTCGGCTGAAAGCCATTGAGGCGAGAGCTACGGTATGTCAAGAGATTCTTGGGCGTCATCAGGATGCGATAGTCAAGATTCAGGGGGAGCTGGCAGCTTTGGAGGCTGAGAGAGAAGCATTGCTGGCAGCGAATCAAAATGAAAATGGATCAAATGCTGGTGATTCAGACAATGCTGCATCAGAGGAGTCCGAGTGATAGTTTGGAATGATTGGAATTCTGGGTTTTCTTGGTTTTTCTTGTCATATTACTGAATTCATGGGGAGATATTAGAGATTTTGTATGATTTGAATGATTTTGTGTTCTGGATAATTGGATATTTGTGCTAGCTGGTATTCTGGTGTTCTATATTGTTTATGCTAGTTGGTTTTCTGGTATTCTATGGTGTTTGTGCTGATGTTCTATGAATTCACCAATATGCCAAGGGGGAGATTGTAAAGTCCTCCGGAGTTGGACTTATGTATGGCATATTGTGAATACTGGTGATCTGGTGTTTTAACACCACTGAGTGAATTCTGGTGATATGGTGTTTTAACACCACTGCTATCCAGCAGTATTCCAGCAGCATTATGGTTGATGTCCACGAATTATGGAGTGTATTATGGGATATAATTGTGCGATCTGATCAGAATATTGTGAAGATAAATGATTGATTTCGTGGTCATCTAATTCTGGTAAACGAATATTCATGTAATAGTTAGGAATTGGTTAAGTAGTTTATTTATGGAACAAGTCCTATTGATAACAGGATTGTTCATTTAAATACCAGATTAGCATTAGATCTTTCCTTAGTCTAGAAGTCTATTTGTGGTAGAGTTAGACAAGGAAAGAAGTTGATTCAAGGCAGGATTGCGATGGGATAAAAAGAAGACGAAGACAACGCAATCAGAGATGCGACCAAGATTCAATCTCTACGTGAGAGCTTTGGAGCGATCTGCCGTGGTGTTTGGAGGTTCGTAAACAACCGACCAAGTTCTGAAGATCAGAAACAATGAAGTCTTAATTCCTCGGGAGGAGGAGATCCAGGGAGACGTGTTGATCGTGAGGGTTCAACGACGTAGGATCAACAGTGAGGGGAGCTCACAACATTCACTCTGTAGGTTAGCAATGGATTAGTATTTAAGTTAAGCTTCTTGTACTAAAGACTGCTTTCTAGTGAATGGTTTCTGATCTGGGCAAGGCCCCGCAGACGTAGGTGTATTTGCACCGAACTGCGTAACCAAGTTGTGTGTGCACTGCGTATTTCGTTTTGTTTTTTAACACCAAACTGATCTTGGTGTTCCAACACCAAACTGTTAAACAACTTGGTATAAATGTTTAGAATTCAGGTGAAACGGAATTTCAGGGTGTTTTTCCCATCATCTTGGAATGATTGATTTTTTAAAAAAACAAGTTCTAAACCTTATGTCAGAATGTGATCAATCTAATTTGCACAACTAAAAAATCACAATCAACCCAATCATTCAAAGTAAAGCTACAAAAGAAGGAAATAAACCATAACAGGAAGACCTATAAGCAAATGGCAGTGGCGGATCAACTTCATCACAACCAAACTGAGCTTAACCTTTTTCATGCAGACTTTCTGACCAAATTGTTGATGTCTACATTAGCATCCACACAGTGAAACTAGACATGTTGCTACCTCTCTCATCTTCAACTTGCTTAGAACATTTGCCATAATCTCATCCCTCAATGTTTGAACGTAACACCTTGAACGTCTCCATCTTTCTTCTAAGGACCATCTCCAATGTTTAAGTTTCTTATCTCAAATCCTTGGTCTCAGATCTGGTTGATGTAGTTAAAACATTAACAACGGAGCATCTCTGAAAATGTCTACCTGCCAAATCAACATATGTTAAGTTCAAAAGAAGGGCTTTTGAGTATTGAAATCTCTAAAATTGTCTACCTAGCACTTTTTAATGCAAAAGTTCCTGCAATTATGCAATTGGAAATAAATCATTTTCATAAAATCAATGATCAGGGAGATGCACTTGTAAAGACTAGGAAAATGAGCATAAGGCAATAAAACTTGGCAACTACAAGTGGAAACCCCATAACATGAAGCAAGCCAACTATGAAATACGAAAATATTCCCCACACAATGAGGATGATGATAAAGTAAAAAAGCAAACGAAAACCCAGACCTGAAAGTAAGATACTAGATGAGAAGATTAAGGTTTTTACCTATTTGATAGCATTTATAGTGTTTGATGTTAAACAAAAGAGGTAACAATCATCATATAACTAATACCATCATTATAGTACCTTAGTAATGGTTAACCAAGATGAAAATTAGCCCCAGCGAGCTTTAGTTCCTCAGGGTGTACTTTCACAACATCGAGAAACTATTGTAGTTTTCATTTGTGATACGAAAGTTAGAATTCTTATTTACGGTGGAAGCATAAGATGAACTTGATTGAATCCTAAACAGACTTCTACAGCTCATAAATTCGATGCATCACTAAGATATTAGAAACAACCCTAAAACAGCTCTAAAACAACAATTTCATTAATATACTATTAGTGAGCTTCTTCAAGCAATTGTTCCACATGAGCAATATAAACTTTCTAGGAAAATTGGGTGTCCTTAATTCATTAAACCTCAGCACAATTTAAATGCATCAACACAACTAAACCTTAGCGGAGTTGATTGTCCTAAACTCATCAACACGACTCAAACATTAAAAAGAATTTACGTTATGAATGAGAATCAAGAAGAACATCAACAAAGTTCTAGGATTGAAATATACCAGAACATCATCAATTGTAATAAAATAATAAGTAAAAAATTAAACTATTCAAACCCATCAACACTCAACAGTTCAATTGGTAACTAATAATCAATCTCAACAAAATATCAGACAACATAACATTAAAAATACTGAACATCTACAAACATACACATATATCTAAACATCAAATACTGTAGAGTCCTCGGGAGTTGGACTTCTTTATGGCATATTGTGAATACTGGGATCTGGTGTTTTAACACCACTGCGACAGCAGGTTTCTGGAGATCTGGTGTTTTAACACCACTGCGACAGCAGGTTTCTGGACAGCAGGTTTTAGCCACGAATTATGGAGCTAATTATGGAGTATGATTATGCGATCAGATCAGAATATTGTGAAGATAAGTATGTGATTTCGTGGCTATCTAATTCTGGTAAACGAATATTCCTGTAATAGTTAGGAATTGATTAAATAGTTTATTTATGGTACAAGTCCTATTAATAAAGGATTGTCCATTTACAAACCAGATTAGGATTAGATCTTTCCTTAGTTTAGAAGTCTATTCATGGTAGAGTTAGACAAGGAAAGAGTTTGATTGAAGGCAGGATTGCGATGGATATAAATACAAGACGATACAACGCAATCAATTAAGCGACCAAGGATTATTCTCTACGTGAGAAGTTTGGAGCGATCTGCCTGTGGTGTCTGGAGACGAAGCGACCAAGTTATATCTCTACGTGAGATACGTTGGTGGAGAAGTTCGTCTCAGGTTTTGGAGGATTGTTTCATCTGACCAAGTTCGTAAAAAGTTGAGCGAAGCAATCAAGTTTTTATCTCTACGTGAGATACGTTATTGAAGCTCTTCGTCGTGGTTTTTGGAGGTTCGTCAAAACAACCGACCAAGTTCTTAAAGATCAGAAACAAGGAAGCCTTAATTCCTCGGGAGGAGGAGATCCAGAGAGACGTGTTGATCGTGGGGGTTCAACGGCGTAGGATCGGCAGTGAGGGGATCTCACAACATTCACTCTATAGGTTAGCAATGGATTAGTATTTAAGTTAAGCTTCTTGTACTAAAGACTGCTTTCTAGTGAATGGTTTCTGATCTGGGCAAGGCCCCGCAGACGTAGGTGTATTCGCACCGAACTGCGTAACCAAGTTGTGTGTGCACTGCGTTATTTCGTTTTGTGTTTTAAACATTAAACTGAACTTGGTGTTTCAACACCAAACGGTTAAACAACTTGGTATAGAGTTTTGGAATTTAGGTGAAACGGAAATTCAATTGGTATCAGAGCCAGGCACTTGCTGACCCCTATACAGGGAGAGTGAGATCAGGTTTCACCATGGCACCAAAGGAGGGGGCATCAGTCACGCGACCACCATTGCTGGAACAAGGAAATTATGCTTACTGGAAGGCACGTATGAAAGTGTTCATTGGAGCTCTAGATGATCAAGCTTGGAACTATGTCATAAATCAATACACTCCACCTGCTAGTGACACAACTGAAGGATCAAGCTCCACTGCCACTAAACCATTCTCTAGGTATTCCACCGAGGAGCATAAAGCGCACGTGTCCAACTCAAAAGCATTGAATGCCATCTTTACGGCTGTGGACGAAGATCAGTTTAAAATGATTTCAAACTGTGAGACTGCAAAGGAAGCGTGGGATGTGTTACAGACTTACCATGAGGGAACAAGCACTGTAAGAGAATCAAAGCTGCAGTATTACACGACCAAATTTGAAGAACTGAAGATGCGTGAAGATGAAACTATTTCTGAGTTCAATGGACGAGTCCGAGATATTGCAAACAAA
The DNA here is from genome assembly GCA_037428765.1 of Rubia yunnanensis. Classification (NCBI taxonomy): domain Eukaryota; kingdom Viridiplantae; phylum Streptophyta; class Magnoliopsida; order Gentianales; family Rubiaceae; genus Rubia; species Rubia yunnanensis. Next base: position 39,295,423 of record CM075061.1, on the reverse strand, counting down.
GCGTTTCAGTTTGGCAAAAAGTACAAAGACCAAAAGCTTGTTAGGAAAGTGTTAAGAGCTTTACCTCCACGGTTCAACATGAAGGTTACTGCAATTAATGAGAATGGAAGGATAGGGACAATGACACTTGACGAACTGATGGGATCACTGGAATCTTATGAGATGGAGATGCTGCAAACAAAAGCAGGAAAGAAAGAGTTGGCTTTCTCGAGCAGAACTTCTGAAAAGTTGGAAGATCATTCAGATAATGAAGAGTCCGTTGAAATTGCAAACATAACCAGGAACTTCTCCAGATTTATGAAGAAGGTGGGCAGGAAGCCACAAGAGAAGCCAAGTGGAAGCAAAAATACAAACGCAAACTTCACTCCAAAATTTGGCCAAGAAATTGGTGTTGAAACACCAAAGTTCAAATCAACGAATCCAAACCTGAACAGGAAAATCCAGTGCAGAGAATGTGAAGGTTTTGGACACATACAAGCTGAGTGTGCCAATACGCTTAAAAGGCAAGGAAAATCGTATGCTACAACCTGGAGTGATGATGACGGAGGAGATGATTTTAAGGATGGAGAGGAGTATACAAATCATGTCGCTTTCGGTGTGTCGATGATGGAGTTAGAAGACTCTAGTACGGAAGGTCTTGGTGTGCTGAATGAAGTAGACAGTAGTAGCTCAGATGAAGAGACTAGAAGCATTAGTGATGATGATATTCGCAAGGAAAGCATGGAGATGTACAAGATGTGGTTAAAAGTGGCAGATGAAAACAAAGAGCTCAAGCTTGAGAATAAGAGACTATGTGAGAAGGTTAAAGTGAATGAACTTGAAAAGGAAGAGGCAATTGGAGAACTTGAAAAGATTAAGAAGGGATTCAATGAAGCGGTGCAAAGAGCAGAGACAGCAGAACAAGCCATTAGACGTCTCAATACAGGGAAAGCTAAGCTCGAAGATTGTCTACGAATGGGACAGATGACCAAACACGGAATTGGTTATGAAAGGACAGTGAATGTGTTGAAAAACAAGGCAGATCAAGGTGTACCAGCTCCAAGAACAATCGAGAAGAATTATCCCACCAAAAGGATCAGACGATGTGGATACTGTGGAGTTTAAGGCCATGTGAGAAATAGGTGCTTTAAGCGGCTTAGGACAATGTCTGTCAACACAGCAGATGAGGTTTCAACACCACAGATCGGTGTTTCAACACCATGCCAGGATATAATGCAAGGCATCAGTTTAATACTGGAGGATACAGAACCGGATTTCTGAACACACATGTCAATCAAAATCCTAATCACATCCATCGATCAGTAAGCCAGGTATGGGTTCGAAAATCTCAAGATGTTTGTTTTTCAAGTTTCGTATGTTTTGGGGAAAATACAGGAAATTCCTGGTATTTCGATAGTGCCTGTTCAAGGCATATGACTGGAGTCCCTGAATTTCTACGAAAATTCAAACCTGGATTTGGCGGATATGTTAGATTTGGTGATGGGAAACGCAGTAGAATAATCGGCAAAGGTGAGTTAGCCATCAAAGGGCTTCCGGTGTTCCAAGATGTGTTGTTGGTGGAAGGTCTGAAAGTAAACTTGTTGAGCATTAGCCATATATGTGACAATGAAATGACAGTGTTTTTCGACAAGGAGAAATGCGTAGTAAACCATGGAACTGGAGTATTCACTGGATCTAGATCAATGGATAATTGTTATTTGCTCGATCAAGATGTCACCTGCTTTAGCTCGAAAAAAGAAGTCATGGAGTCTATTAATGTGATTGTTGATGATTCAGAGGTATATACTATGGGTGAAAGTGATATCCTCGACACAGTGAATCCTACTGGTGTTGAAACACCAGCACAGTCAACCGGTGTTGAAACTCCGGAAACAGTAGCATATGAATCTGAACAAAGTCTAACCAAATACATGCAGTTAAGGGATAAAGGAGGAATCGTGGCCAGGTTGGAGTCGATGAGGCTAATGTTGGAAGTATCATGCATTCTGGACTTTACTCTTCATCAGATGGATGTCAAGAGTGCATTTCTGAATGGTCTAGTAAAGGAGGAAGTTTACGTGGAGCAGCCTAAGGGGGTTGAAGACTCACATTTTCCTGATCATGTCTATCAGTTGAATAAAGCATTTTATGGACTCAAGCAGGCATCACATGCATGGTATGAGCGACTGACACCCTTTCTGAGTCAGAAGGGATATCGTCGAGGGGGAGTGAATTGTACACTGTGTGTGCTGCATAAGGGGACACATCTTTTAATCGCACAGATTTACGTTGATGATATTGTCTTTGGATCCACCTCTTCAGCATTGGTGAATGAGTTTGTTGACTTAATGAGTATGGTAGGTCTCAGTGACTCTGACTGGGCCGGGAATGCTGATGATTGTAAGAATACCACTGGTGGATGTTTCTTTGCTGGATCAAATCTGGTGGGCTGGTACAGTAAAAAGCAGAATTCTATATCTTTGTCTATGGCTGAGGCAGAATATCTAGCTGCAGGGAGTTGTTGTGCGCAGCTATTATGGATGAAGCAGATGATGAGAGACTATGGATTCAATGATGTGACTTTTGAAGGTCTCAGACAGCACTTGGGTGTGTGTCGAATGTAAGGTACCCAGATCTGTCCATTATGCTATTTTTTTTCTGTTCTGTTTTTTCTTTTAAATATAGTTGGAAAAGAAAAAAAAATTAGAAAAATCGAAAATCTCAAAAATATGAGATTTGGTGTTTAAACACCGAGGGCTAGTGGTACTGAAAAAAAACAGCTTGATTGGGAAGTAGATCAGACGAGCTAACCTTGGGCCAGAAATCTGTGATGATGGGCTTGGTTGGTCACGAAATTGGACAGAGCCCAGTAAGAAAAAGAACAGAGCTCGCACAACAGTGTCTCCGGTGACCTGAAATCTTCATAATCCCACAAATTTGCATTGCCCACACCAAAACCCATTGACAATGGTGAACTTTACCTTCAAGAAACGGTTTGGAGGTTTCTCGAGTGAGCGAGTTCCAGAAAATTCATGATTTGAAGAAATTGATTCGGATGTAGACTTGAATGAGTGCTGTGGAGGTCATGAGCAGAGGTTGGCAAAGTGGGACGGAGTCAATCGTCGCCGACCGAAGACCAGGTCCAGAACCAAGATTATGTTGATCTCAGGAAGTTTAAGAGCTTGCATGGAAAATCAGTGCTTGTGCTTCAAGAATATCTCAGACATTTGCCCTTTCCGGTCGTGGAAATCAGTGACAGTGATGAGGAGACAGTGTATGCAGGGGGAGCTGTTGAAATTGAAACAGTGTCTATGTTGAAGGAATCTGAGAGTGCATCTGTGATAGTCGAGAATGTGTCTGAGACAGGAGAAATCAAGGATGATGTTATGGATCAGCAAGCAGGTGCTGACAATGAGAACTATGAAGTGGATAATACTGGTATTGCTACACCAGGAACTGTTATGGGTGAGACCGTGTCAGTGTTGATGGAACCAGCCTCTGAAAACGGAGAAGATGAGGATAGAGCTTTCTGGTATTCAAACACCAGATGTGATCTCCAATATTGATGAAAGTGGAAAATCCAGAGTGTGATGGTGTGATTGTTTCTGGTATTCAAACACCAGATGTGATATCAAATGTTGATGACCAGGTACCTGTGAATTAAGCACAGGATGTGGATTTTGCTGATATGGAATCAAATTCTGAGGGGTATGACCTTGAAAACTTGGCAGAGTTGACTGAGATAGCCAGTGGTGAAGGCAACTTAGTGGGTACTGGTGTTGATGTTGAAATACCACTCAAGACCAGAAAGACACGTGGATCAAAGAGAAAGTGCAAGAAGTGGGTGTTGAAACACCACCAGAGTATGTGGGAACCCATGTTACTCAAAATTCAAAGAAGGCCAGGGACAGTGTGGTCTCATCTTCCAAGGGTGTGCGAAACTCGAAGCGATGCAGGGATAAGAATATGAAAGCAGGTGAACACAGTGATGAACTGATTGGGAAGAAGATGAAGAGGATCCGTGCTGCCAGACAGCAAAGACAAGCTGAGACAATTGATTCTAGTGCACAACCTGTACCTGAAGCGAGTGAAGCCATTAGCCCTGAATTCTTTGATGATGCAAGTCAAGAAAAGTGGGAGGTTGTCTGTGACAGGAAGATATTGGCGGAAAGGCCAGCTGGTGCTGTAAAATACAAGGAATGTGGATTCACGGATTATTTGCACCATCTCGAGGTGTTTAAGGCGGCTACCTGCATCTGTGACGATAACAAGAAACTTGTGCTGGAGTTCTATTCGGATCTGAAAGCTGAATATGAAGATGTAGAATCACCCTGGTTTCATAGGGTTTATGTGCGTGGAGAGATTGTTGAGTTTTCACCAGAGGTGTTGAATAAGTGTCTGAAGCATAGCTCGTCAAGGGATGACAAACCGGTGTTCCAACACCAGATGCCAGAAAATTATGATTAGGTGGCTGTAGAGCTTACTGGTGAAGTGGAGAGCACATGACCTGTGACTGGTCGACAACAGATAATTGCATCTAACCTCACGTCCAGGTATTATTGTTTGTATGTGGTCGCCGTGCATAATTGGATTCCCTCTGTAAACAACACGAGTGTCACCAAAGAGATGGCTACATTACTATACATTTTGGGAGCGCGTCAAAAGGTAAACATGGGCAGATTGATTTTTAATGATATCATTGATTGTGATCGCAAGACCAGGAAGGAAGCTCTGTTACATCAGTGTGTAATTACCACGGTGCTGCAAAAAGGGGGAGCAGCTATAAGGGACTCTGATGAGTGGATCCCTACACAAGCCTTAAAAACCGACACTTAGGACTCTGAGTGGTAGAATTATCAAGGACCTACCTTGGATTCATCCGGAACAGATTTGCTCGGATGCTGGTATGGCAAGGTTAAGAGGTATTGAGGCTCGAGTTGAAGTATGCCAGGAACTGATTGAACGACATCAGACTATTTTGGCAAAGCTTCAGGGGGAGTTGACTGCTTTGGATGCTGAGCATGGAGTCTTGTTGGCTGAAGCAACTTAGGATGGTTCAGAGGCACATGATGGTGATGATGATGTTTCGGATGATGCTAATGACGATGATGCTGATAATGGTGATGGTGATGCAACTGCTAAGGAGCAGACATCATTTATTTTTGATGGCACATTCATGAATCCAGGGGGAGAAAACTGGATGGATTTATCGTTTTACTTGCTGAATTTTATTAGGAAACCTGCATGACCTGTGTTATTGCTGAATTCTTGGTTGTTTTAGTGGAGTTGAATTCAGGGGGAGTTGGTAGGTAAAAATCCAGTGTTGATGAATTCACAAATATGCCAAGGGGGAGATTGTAGAGTCCTCGGGAGTTGGACTTCTTTATGGCATATTGTGAATACTGGGATCTGGTGTTTTAACACCACTGCGACAACAGGTTTCTGGAGATCTGGTGTTTTAACACCACTGCGACAGCAGGTTTCTGGACAGCAGGTTTTAGCCACGAATTATGGAGCTAATTATGGAGTATGATTATGCGATCAGATCAGAATATTGTGAAGATAAGTATGTGATTTCGTGGCTATCTAATTCTGGTAAACGAATATTCCTGTAATAGTTAGGAATTGATTAAATAGTTTATTTATGGTACAAGTCCTATTAATAAAGGATTGTCCATTTACAAACCAGATTAGGATTAGATCTTTCCTTAGTTTAGAAGTCTATTCATGGTAGAGTTAGACAAGGAAAGAGTTTGATTGAAGGCAGGATTGCGATGGATATAAATACAAGAAGATACAACGCAATCAATTAAGCGACCAAGGATTATTCTCTACGTGAGAAGTTTGGAGCGATCTGCCTGTGGTGTCTGGAGACGAAGCGACCAAGTTTTATCTCTACGTGAGATACGTTGGTGGAGAAGTTCGTCTCAGGTTTTGGAGGATTGTTTAATCTGACCAAGTTCGTAAAAAGTTGAGCGAAGCAATCAAGTTTTTATCTCTACGTGAGATACGTTATTGAAGCTCTTCGTCGTGGTTTTTGGAGGTTCGTCAAAACAACCGACCAAGTTCTTAAAGATCAGAAACAAGGAAGCCTTAATTCCTCGGGAGGAGGAGATCCAGAGAGACGTGTTGATCGTGGGGGTTCAACGGCGTAGGATCGGCAGTGAGGGGATCTCACAACATTCACTCTATAGGTTAGCAATGGATTAGTATTTAAGTTAAGCTTCTTGTACTAAAGACTGCTTTCTAGTGAATGGTTTCTGATCTGGGCAAGGCCCCGCAGACGTAGGTGTATTCGCACCGAACTGCGTAACCAAGTTGTGTGTGCACTGCGGAATTTCGTTTTGTGTTTTAAACATTAAACTGAACTTGGTGTTTCAACACCAAACGGTTAAACAACTTGGTATAGAGTTTTGGAATTTAGGTGAAACGGAAATTCAAATACAACCACCTAAAATTCAATGACTCCAATAATACAATACATAATGTAGTCAATAGTTTTTTTTTAAATGAAAACACCCTAGGGTGGGGGATAATAAATAAGGTTCCCCAAGCCTTTGTAAAGACAAATATATGCAGAGTAATGTTTTGTACACGGAGATCATTGAAGCAACATTGCTGCCTCCAAAAGAATACCTAACATCTAGTAATGAAAATGAGAATTGACGGATTTAGTGAATATGAAGGAGGTTAGGAATGGAAGTTGCGATTCCAAAAGAAAGAATCGCCACCCCCTGTGTTAATTCTTTCCTTTGGCCAGGCAACTTCATTCTAGCACATCAAAATTAGGAGCTTAAAACACAACCAAATCTTCGTTCTAGGAGTTGCAGAAGAGTTGTAAATTTGAGCATTCCATTCTCAGATCCAAGGCAACCTAAGTGGATGACCAGTAGGGATGGATTTTTGTATGTAAAGAGATCAGCACCAGAAGAGGATTTGAAGTAGAGTTCAGCTGTTGTACCTGTAGAAAACCAGATGATAGAATATTAGTAGTATCAATCCTGCCTTGAGTTGTGCCTATGTGTTCTAATATAAGGTGTGTGCTCCCTATCCAGAGAGATGAGGCCTCTAATGTGTGTAGGTATATATGAAAGGTTCAGAAATAGTTCACTATTGTGGGATAGGCGATCCTTAGCAATTATATCCGCCACGGAATTACATTCCCTGAACACATGTTTAAGGTCGGCATTCTTTAGCAGGGAATGCACCTTAAAGGCTAAAGTGAAAAAAGGCCAGTGTGAAGTATAAGGGTTCTTGATCATGTTCACAGCTAGCAAAGAATCAGATTCTATGGTGAAGGAACTATCCAAAGCTGGATAGGCTTGGCAGGCAAGTAGGATGGCTATAATTTCTGCTTGAAGTGAAGAAACTGCAGATATGGTAGTAGACTTTATAAGGCATGGAATTCCATCACAGTTTCTAGCAATCAGACCAACGGTGGAGTTAGTAGAGGACCAGGAAGCATCAACATTGATCTTTATGCAGTTTGGTTTCGGCCTTTCCCAGAAGACAATGGATATTGTAGGTATAGGTGGAGGTCTGGGGAGGGGATCAGATGAGAGAAACTATGGCTCATAGGGAGGGAAGAACTAGAGGGGAAAGGTTTAGCAGAGAGGGATAGGTAAATTAGATCACTGATTTCCTTGCCTATTTGAACTGGAGAGAAGTGTTTGTTATCAAAAATATATACTACTTCTAGCCTTCCAAAGGCACCAGCAAATCAGAGAGGGAAGTATTTTACATATCAGCTGATGCATTCTGGGAAGATCATTGCAATTCCAGAATAAGAAGAACCTTTCATATTGAATCCAAACTACGAAGATTAAAATCTAGTAAGGCTGCCATCTTATTCCATATTGATTGAGCAAGGGGACAGGAGATAAAAAAAAGTGTTGGAGAGAATCAGAGTGATTACATGCAGGGCATTTAGAAGCAAGACTAAAACCACATTTCATCAGCACATCATCAAAAGGCAGGAAATAGTGCATCAGTTTCCATGTGAAAATAGAAATCTTTTTCTGCATTTTAGGATTCCATATAAGCTGAGTAGCAGGGAAGGTACCTGAGGAGAAAGTGAGCGTCTTATATGCAGATTTGAAAGTAAAAGCTCCTGTCACCTCTGGTTTCCAGATTAATCTATTTCCTCTATCTTCAGTGATTTTTACTGCATGCAAAAAAGAGAGAGTATCATGGTCTAAAAAAGGAGAAATATGTGGTAGGATAGAGTCTCTGTTGCTTATAAACTGAGCAACTGAGCAAGATAAGAGTGGAGAAATGATAGAGATGGGGATGAGATTCATAAGTGGCCCATTAGGGCACCAGTTAGCAGACCAAAAATTGCAGCTTCCTCTGCCATGAATAATTAGAGTGTTATTTTCTGCAAAATAGTTAACTGAGCATATTCTCTTCCAAGTCATGGATTTTCTGTGTGTTTGGGGTAAGGACCAAATCATTTTTTCCCACATTGTGGTTCCCAATTGACTTTTCCACCAAAGTTTAAGTGAACAAGAATCAATTATAGCCTGAACTGATCTAAAACCTAAACCATTCTGAGACCTAGGAGCAGCTAGATCAGACCATTTTTTCCAAACTTTATTCTTCTTCCTTTCAGTCTCACCCCAGAAAAAAGTAGACATCTTTCTCTCTAATGTCTTAACTATATGGATAGGAGGCTTAGTAACAGTCCATAAATGCTGAGGTAAGGAGTATATACAGGATTGAACTCAACCATTTATTTTTCCAATTCATCAGCTTTTTATCCAAAATTTTCATCAAAGGTTGGAAGTATATGTTAAGTGTTCTACCTTTAAATATTGGACATCCTAGGTATTTGAAAGGAAAAGATCTTTTTTTTCATTTTTAAGATCATCTTAACCTGATTTATCTTAGCAACTGTAGCCCTCTTACTAATGTAAAAATCATATTTTTCAAAATTAAATTTCTGGCCCGAGGTAGATTCAAAGATTTCTAGGAAGGCTTTAATCTTAATAAGGTTAGGTTTTGAGGCCTGCATGAAAATAATGGTATCATCAGCATACATTAAGTGGGAGGCTGGTGTGATTGCTGAGGGTAACTGGAAATGTGTGAGGCTGTAATTCAAGAAAATGAAGGAGAGGCTCCTAGAGAAAGCTTCTGAAAAAATATTAAAGAGAAAGGGGGAAAGGGGATCACCTTGTTTGATGCCTCTGGTAGCTTTAAAAAAGCCCACTGGATTACCATTTATAAGTACAGAGAAATGAGCCTGGGATAGATTATTCATGACAGCATTCAAAAAATTCCCAGTAAAACCAAATCTAACAAGTATGTTCTTTAAAAAAAAATCCCAGTTAACCCTATCAAAAGCTTTCCAAAGGTCTAGCTTGAGAATACAGTTAGGCACTCTATTCTTTTTATCTAGAAATCCTAACATTTCCTGCAGGTAAAGTATATTATCTGAAATGTCTCTGTTCTTCATGAAGGCAGTTTGATTAGGTGAAATTAGATTCTCCATATAAGGTTTCAATCTTTCCATTAAAACCTTAGAACAGATTTTATTTACCAAATTTGAGAGGCTAATAGGTCTGAAATCATCAAAGCAGGAGGGTGTGGCTTTCTTTGGAATCAAGGTTATCCAGGTACTAGAAATACCCCTAGGCATATCTGACCCTAAGATGAAATCATTGACAGCAGATTTTAGATATTCCTTACTAAAATCCCAGCACTTAGTATAAAATTTACTAGAGAAACCATTAGGGCCTGGACTACTGTTTTTGTTCAAACTCTTTTTCACTAATTTGAGTTCCTCTTCTGAAACTAGTCTGGATAGAGTTAGGTTATCTTGTTCAGTAATGACACTAGGTATTTGGCTAAGAAAATGAGGGTAATAAGTGTTATTAGCCATCTGGTTGGGTTCAGATAAGAGTTCAGAGAAATAGGCTACAGCTTCTTTTTGGATATCTGATTGGGTGTTAAGCCATTGTCCCTGTCCATTTTAAATTTTTGAAATATGTATTTTACAGTTTCTTTCCTGTACTGTCTTATGAAAAAACTGAGTGTTATTATCACCAAGTTTAAACCATTTTGATCTAGCTTTCTGTTTCCAGAATTTATCTTTTTCCTTTGGAGCTCCAAGTAATAATGCCCTCTTCTCATTTAGTTTGATTAATTCTGAATCTGAGGGAGATGAGTCATAAACTAGTTCCTGTAATCTAAGGCCTTCCTATGCAGTAGCTACATTAACATCTATGTTACCAAAACAGTCCCTATTCCAAATCTTTATCACTTTTTTCAATCTAATCAGTTTTAGGTAGAAACCTAACATTCCTGACTGGGGGCTAGGAATTGACCAATTTTCCTTGATTAGGTTTATAAATTTTGGTCTGTTAAACCAGGAATTTATAAATCTAAAGGGTTTAGGGTGAGAACTAACTAGAGATGAATCCTGTAGGAGGAGAGGAGAGTGATCTGAGGATTGTCTATTCAAAATTTGGATAGAAGATGATGGGAATTTTTTGTTCCACTGAATAGTACAAAGTCATCTATCTAATCTCTTAGAAGTGGGATTCCTAAGCCTTGATTTTGTCCAAGTAAATAGGTTCCCCACTATGTTAATTTCCTGAATTCCAGAAGAGCTAATCCAATTGTTAAAATCTCTAATACTACCTAGGGAAGGTGAGCCGGGGCCTTTATATTCTGAAAGTGAAGAGATTGTATTAAAATATCCTATGAAAATAGTTTCATTTTTAGGGAGTACACTCAGATCATTCCATAAAGACTTCCTACCATCCCTATTCCTAAGGGCATAAACAAAAACTGCTTCCATGTCAATAACTGAAATTAGGTGAGCTATTTTTACATACAAGAACTGATTATGATGTGAGATTAGGGAGACTGATACAGGGTCATTCCACATTAGCCAGATTTTTCCATTATGAAGAGGGAGATTATAAGTAGATTTGAGCTTTTCCATATAAGATTGACACTGGCTATTATCATGCATAGGCTCAATGATACAAAGTAGTTGTATTTTCTTCAGCTTAACTAGATGGTTTAGTCTTAGCATTGAAGATTCCATACCTCTAAGATTCCATACCAAAATATTAAAAGTTAAGGTGTGTGTCATTGTTCACATGATTTATGGCTTTTAGTAGTTGATCTTAACATCATCTTATTCAGCTGGCTAAGGTAATTGTTCTTTTTATGCTTTGACTTACCTTGCTGTTCAGTGTTACCTTTTAGGCTATCAGGCAGTAGTGTTGAGTGGGTGAGGTGGCTGATGGAAAAGCTGGCCTCCTCCACCATGTCCTGCACTTCCAGATCAGTGAGTTCTTGTGGGTGAGAGAGGGTGTCTATATCCTGCAATGCAGAGAATCTATTTTCCATCTTTCTTTGTAGAGAAAGTGGGGGGTTAGTGGGAGGGGACTGATGCAGGGTTAGCCTGTGGGAGCCAATTTGAATATCATCATTTGCATAGGCCAAAGAAGTAGGATTAGAAAGAGTAGTGGCATTTAAAATTTTTGTGAGGGAAGATTCAGAGTTATCTGCGGGTGAGTTGTTAGGGGACTGAGCTGGAGTAATTCTTGGTGATTGATGGGAAACAGTTTCAAGCTCTCCATTTTAATCTGAGGTAAGTAGAAGGAAGGGTTCAGAGAGAGTTTTGTTGTGGCTCTCTGATGCGCTAGATGTCCTTTACTAGGAAGAGGGTTAACAGACTGATTTTCCAAAGTCATAACAGGTGCCTTGTTAAATTTATTCCCAGTAGCCTTCCACTGTGGTTGAGTTTTGCTTTGTGGGATGGGAACCTGATTATCTAGTAGCTTACCATTGATATTTTGTGGGTTGGCTCTACACTGATTAAGGGAGTGGCCTAACTTAGCACAATGATCACAGTATAGAGGAACATCTTCATATTCAATTTGGTATTTTCTATTATTAGTGACTGACCCAAGTCTGATGAAATTACTCAAAGGTTTCTGTAGGTCAATTTCAACACACAGTCTAATAGCAGAAGGCCTAGTGAGCATTTCAGTGGCTAGATCATTCTTAATGAAGCTTCCTATACTATTTCTGATGGCCTCACTAGATGCATAATTAAAGTAGTACATAAGAACTTCCCTGATAGTGCACCAAATTGGAACGATTGGAGATTCCCTATGGGTGGAGAAGTCAGGAGACCATTTGAGCATTTTCAGCTGGACTCCATTGAAACTCCAAATGCCCTTGATCCAACACCTCTGGTAATCATTAACTTGATCAAACCTGATCAGCACGTGCTTGTAATCCAAGGAGCCAAGTTGATAGTTACCGGAAAAACCAACCGTCTTGAAAGCTAGCTCTAATTGCTCCATCGACAGCCTTCCCCTTGTAAATTTACCGACCAACGCGTTAGCATAATGAGCAGAGAGTTTGGCAATTTGGTAATCAGAATAAAGGCATGCTGGATCCCCTAAGTGTATGGGAGGCCGTCGCCGTACCTCTCAAAGTTAATATTTATAAGCCCTAAATGCTTACTATTTACAACTAAGTAGATAGCGGCAAGTCAGTCTTCCACGAAAAAAAGGGATCTTCCTAAGCATTTAGGCACAAAAGGTTGATATTAGGCTAGGAGTAGACATATATACATACGTATAAAAGCATGTAAATTGGGGGGTTTGGTTGTTTGGTGGTCCTAAGTTATGAAATTAAAAAGACAAGATAACTAGCAAACCCAAGTAACTAGGCTAATCATCAAACAAAACTAAGAAAAAGGGGTTTAAAACTACAAAGATAAAGCCTTGGGGGCAATTGATATCCACTTCCAAACCTAATGTAGATCATTGAACCATTCACTCATTCTATCACATTCATTACTTTGCTTAACATTAACATACTTATCTAGCAAGAATCGTAACACATTATGCGCAAGAAGTTCTAACTTCATGTTCGTAGATTTTCATGCAAAGGAGCTAAGGAATTAGTCACTTTCCTAACACCCGAACACTTAAATCATAAAAATACTTCCTATTCTCAAACAACCCATGACATAAATGAAGTGAAATATAGCATCAAGAATACATAAATGCTAAATAATAAAGGCTTCAAGAACGAGTGAAACAATCTATTCACTACTTCAACTACTTGTTGTGAAGATAAATCTTCTATCCTTCTTAGATAGTAGTTTGCAAGAGCGAATTCGACATCTCTTGTCAAACCTCACCAATGACTCCCTTAGGACTAAGAATATCTCATTGGTGGCATTTAGCACGAAGAATCAACAAGCTTGGCAACACTTATAAATACTACACCGTATCTAAGCATTTAACCAATTCATGCATTTACACAAGATTAGTCAAGAATGATCGACATTCATAGACTTCTCTCATTTTCTACCTAAAACAAACATGACAACGAGTTCGACATCATCACATTCATCTAGCAATTATCAACACACCAACATCATTTAAGAAGCTCTAACTCATGCTCTTGGATTTCACATTAAAAGAGGGGAGAATTAGCTACTTTCTCCCAACCGTATAAAATGGGCACATCAGTGTACGGATTTGGGGGCTAGCTCGGGATTGTTAGGTAGGGATGTCGTTAGAGGTGGGGATTTGGTCTGGAGGGCAGCTAGGAAAGTTTTTAGTATAGCCTGCATGGTGTTGCTATCTGCCATTACGGCCGACGGAGCAGGAGCCGTCTCTCAGGTGGTCGTTATCGGCAAAAATAGCCGTTAACGGCGAAGAGAGAGAAGTCATTTCCGACGAGAGAGGGGAAATGATGATTCAGTTACTGTGTAAACAAGATAGTTCGACTCTCTGTTTGCCTTCTATCATTAAATAAGGTAGTCAACAGTTCATGCAACGTTTGTAACGAACCTCAATAAAGCCAATATCAATATGAAAAAGATAAACAACAAAAAACTCTGACAGGTATGCATAACATCAACTAAAATGACATAAATCTCAAAAGTTCCAACAATAATATACAAAATATAAGTAATTGTTCGTGTAATATCAATAATAAACCTCAATGAATTTTCAATCAGCGTCAATATGAACAAATAAACATCAACAAATCAAACACTTATAAATAAACATCAACTAATATGACATAAATTTCAACAATCTCAACTATACATTACAAAAGCCCTGAAAAACGGAAACAACAATGCTCATCAACACCTAGTAAATTCAACGCACCCGAAAAGAAACCTCATCAATGCTTATTATTGATGTATATTCATAATGTACGGGAATAGAAAAATCTAGTGAAATCTAATTCTCTCTCGCATGAGCCAGTAAACAAAGAGTTAAGATTGAGGTGCTTCTGCCATGTTTATTCATTATTCATTTTGTAATTTCTTCAAATCATCCAAGCCATGGTTTTAAATAAAAAATTTTGAAAAGGTAATTTACCTTCGTAAGCTTTCACGAAGAGTCAACTAACTTATAAAGAAACAAGGTAAATCCCTCACTCTTGCTTTTATAGAAGCACCAAGGAATTCAATTTAATATATTAACTAAAAAGAAAACTTACCTTTTCGAGACAATCAATAATTTTTGTCAAGTAAGAATCAGAGTCGTCACATGTCAATTTTAAAAAACACACTTTTTAATGATTGCTTTGCATTTCGTTTCATCAATGGTGGGGCCTAAAGCAGGATATATGTGTGTTGAACTGCCTGAGAAATCCGGCCTAACTGTGGTGTCGGCTTGGCTGGTTCAAAAACATGAAACTCACAAATGTTTAGTGTATAGATGTGAAAGATATATGCTGAAACATGTCAACTCTACCAAACAAGTTCATCAGTGTTTCACTCATAATGAAGTATATCGATTAAACATAGTTCACTAAACTAAATAACAACTTATCCATTAAAACATTTTGTGGTCCCAGACCTTGATGAGTCTGGGCCAATCGAGTAGTCAATAGGTTTGAACTTCTTTATTATGACATGCAATTAGTGGCGGAACCAATGGTACGCGAGGTAGGGCTGGAGCCCTACCTCGATCGTCGGCCGGAGGTAGCAGGAGGCGGGAGCGCATCTTCTGGCGGAGTTGGGAGTGTCTCCGGCGCGGCGGCACACCAGTTCGAAGCCTGCTCGTCGCCGGAGAAGAAGGGTTTTTGGCTTTTTGCTTGGGTTATTGGATTGGGCTTGGTTTTGGCCCAATCCAATTCCCTAATCGAATTTAATTTTGTTTTTTGAAATTACTAAATGAAACGACGTCGTTTCACTAACGTGAAACGACGTCGTTTCATTCGCCCTTCTGTTTTTAATACCTAAGTACTAAAATGACGTCGTTTCACGTTAGTGAAACGACATCGTTTTATTTAGTAATTTCAAAAAATATCGATTAGGGAATTGGATTGGGCCAAAATCAAGCCCAATCCAATAACCCAAGCCAAAACCCTTCTATATCAGCTGGAGGCGATAACCACTGAGCAACAGCAAGCAACGCCTCCAGTTCCCGCCCCTGCTCAGCCCGTCAGCAGCTGCAGCCGAGCTGTCCGCCGCCGCGCCACCGCCGTCCGCCACCGCGCCACCGCCGTTTCTCCAAACCACAGTAAGTCGGTAACCACCGCCGGTATACTTCTTCTCTTTATGCTAAGATTTATTAATTTTAGAGTTTATTCTCTTTTTTATTTATTTCTTCAAAACTTAAATATAATGTGAACATGATTTTTAGATTGGATGTTGAATTGAATTTATATGGTTGTATTATATATGATTGTTTAAATTTAGTTGAATTGCATATTTGAATTTAGTTGAATTGCATATTTAGTTGGAATTTAGTTGAAATTATAATTGTTTGATTTATTTTGTATAATTGTATGTGAAAATGAAATTGTCAATTTGTCATAATCGGTTTATGAAATTATCAAATAGGGATATTTGTTAAATTGAATTTAGATGAATATGATTTTAAAAATTTTTTATTTTCATTTGTTAATTATCAATTAGGGATATTTTATTAAATTGAATTTGAATCGATGAAAAATATATCAATTTACATATTTTTCCTATTTGATATTTAATAGGTTATGGATAAATTTTTAATCCGAAGTAGCGGATTAAAGAGATCAAATGAATCTAATGAACAAAGGCACAATGAAGAGGGTAGTAGTACAAAACAATCTCGTGTAGAATTCAATCAGAATGATGTTATAAGTGATCCCGGGCTACGTAAACCTATTGAAGAGATTGATGTTTCTATTAGAGATGAAGTGCTAAGAGAATATATATTAAGAGGTCCTTGCCAACCTAAGAATCACACTTTTCCAAAGACAGTGTTCAATGATGAATTTAGAAGTTTTCAAAAGGGTTGGTTTGATGAATTTAATTGGTTGGGGTATAGTGTTTCAAAGGATGCGGTCTTTTATTTTCCTTGCTATTTTTTTAAGAATTCAGCAAAGGGGACGGCATATACTGTGGATGGGGTGATGAATTGGAAGAATGCCCTTAAAGTATTTAGGAAACATGCTAAGAATGTGGATGGAATTCATCATGGTGCAGCAATCAAATTGAGAAATTTTAGCCTTCAAAAGCAAAGTATCTCACATTGTTTGGATGGTCATTTTACCGAAGCAAAAAAGGCATATCGCACACGTTTGAATGCGGTTTTGGATGTGACAAGATACTTGTTAAATCAAGGTTTGGCTTTTCGTGGTCATGATGAAGGTTGGGATTCCATCAACAAGGGTAATTATCTTGAATTGGTTGAATGGTATTGCAAGCGAAGTGAAGATGTTGCTAAGGTAATGAATGAAAATGCTCCCGGAAATTGCAAGGTGACATCCCCCAAGGTTCAGAAACAGCTCTCAAGTGCTTGTGCTGGCGAGGTAACTGATGCTATTGTTAATGACTTTGGAGATAGTGTATTTTCTATTCTTGTTGATGAGGCTAGAGATGCATCAATAAAAGAGCAAATGGGGGTTGTTTTGAGATATGTCAACAAACAAGGATGTATTCTTGAGCGTTTTCTTGCTCTTGTGCATGTTTCCAATACTAAAGCTATTACTTTGATGGAGGCTCTTAAGCAACTGTTTGTAGATAAGAAATTGTCCTTGTCAAAGTTGAGAGGCCATGGATATGATGGGGCTTCAAATATGCGACGGGAGTTTAATGGATTGCAAGCTTTGATATTGAAAGAAAACTCTTCTGCAAGGTATATTCATTGCTTCTCTCACCAACTTCAATTGGTTGTTGTTTCTGTTGCATATAGTACTCTATCTGTGGGTGAATTTTTTGGGTATCTTGTTCAAACTGTGAATCTGGTTGGAGGTTCATGTGTTAGAAAAGAGATGCTTGTGCAATTAGAACATGCTAGACTTGTAGAGGCATTGGAGAGTGGGGACAAGGTTAGTGGAAGAGGCAAAAATCAAGAAATGAGTTTGAGAAGGCCTGGTGATACACGTTGGGGATCACATTACAGTACTATTCTTCGCTTTGAGGCTATGTGGTCTTCAATTATTCAAGTGCTTCTTAATATCTGTGAGCATGGCAATTTAGTTGAAAATGCCTCTACAGCAAAGGGTTTGATTGATAGAATGGAGAGCTATGAATTTGTGTTTTGTATGTTTTTTATGAAGCATTTGTTGGGAGCTACAAATCAATTGTCCCTTGCCTTGCAACAAAGATATCAAAATATTTCGATGGCTGTGCGAATGATGAACAGAATGAAGACTGAATTGCAAGCATTCAGAGATTGTGGTTTTGATAAATTATTGGATGGAGTCAACACATTTTGTATGAAGCATGAGATCACATTAGACGTGATGGAAGCACAACGGAAAATTTGTCACCGTTCTAGACGACGGGGAGAAATGTCAACCAATCATGATTTCTACCGTGTTGATATTTTTCTTCAAGTACTACTTTAATATTTAAATAGTTTAATTTATTTTGTTTATAATATTTTATATGTATTTTTTATCTTATTGTTATATTTTTTATTGTTTCAATACTAGACCGTTGACAAGATGATTCTTGAAATGAATCATCGATTTTGCGAAGCAAGCTCGGAATTACTCACTTGTATTGCATGCCTTGATCCGAGAGAAAGATTTGCCATGTTTGATGTTGGTAAGTTACTTCGCCTTGCTGAACTTTATCCGGATGACTTCTCCCTTGTTGATCGTTTAGAACTTGAGCAACAACTTGATTTCTTCATTCATGATGTGAGAGATGATGATGCCTATTCGGCCATCAATGATCTTGGAAGTCTTGCTCAGCATATGGTTCGATCACGTAGCATGGTACTCTATCCATTGGTATATCGTCTGATTGAGTTAGCATTAGTTCTACCAGTTGCAACTGCTTCAGTTGAGCGAGTTTTTTCTGCCATGAAGAATATCAAGACCGATCTTCGTAATAGAATGGGAGATGAATGGTTGAACGATGTTATGACGGTATATATTGAAAAGGATATTTTTGTTAAGATTGAGAATAAACCGATTATGCAACGTTATCAAGCCATGGAGTCTCGTAGATATCTGTTGCCCCCACCTTTTTCTAGTTCGACTTCTAGTAATTCGAGCGTTAGAAAGTAGTTATTTTAGTAGTTTAGTGAACTTTTAAAAATATTATTGTATGCTACTTGATTGATTATATTATGTAGTATTTTTCATTATTGTTGAATTGAATTTTTAAAATTTATATGTCATTAATATTTATCACCCTTTCTTCCCTCCGTCAATTCCCTCCTCAGCCGAGGGCCGTCTGCCACCGCCGTCCGCCACCAGGTCTCCGCCGCGGGCCCGCGGCGCCACCGGAAGCTGCCTCATCCCGCCGCCTCTGCACGCCGGACGTCGAAAATTTTTCAGCCTCCCCTGGCAAATTTTTCTGGTTCTGCCCCTGCATGCAATAAAACTGTTTATGGGGAAACTAGGGATATGTTCTTCGATACTTAAGTCAATAAAGAGTATATTGACAGTTTTCAAGATAGAATGAATACAAAAAATGATTACATGCCTCATATTTATATTGTATAGCCTCAATGTAAATTTTCATTAATTATAACCTTTAATTCTCTATAAATGCGGCAAGCGTTACATGGTCCAGTATCACTTTAATTGGGCCAATGTTAATACGGCCCATATCTTTGGGGCACAATCTCTATCAAAAGCCTTCAGAAAACTAGATTGCTGTTCGAGAACCTGAATTATTGTGATAATGGTTCGAGGACATTTTCTTTGATATTTGTTCGAGAATCTCAACTTATCAACGTTCGAGAACTTATCCTTTGATAAGGATTTGAGGATCCAAGCTAATCATCGTTCGAGATGAAATTCTTCACGTACTATTTTAGGTCTCGAATGGGTATGTAGTTTTCTTATTTTCAAACTTTGTTGGAATACTAAGAGACACGTGTGCACGAAAATTGTGCGTGTAAACGTGTCCAAAGCGGCATGCTTCAAAAAGGTAAAAAGATTCTCACATCTTTTCAAAATTTTAGTTTTTCGAAGTTATCATTACTTTGTCGTCGTTTCGGGTTTGTTAACTACTCCATTTTTCTTCAACTTCAACCTTATTTCATTTGCAGATATCTTCACACAGGAGGTTATAGCTCAGAGTCATTTCTCTTCTTCGTCTATCAACAAATCCGACCTCATCATCCTCTCCTCCGAAATCAGTAAGTCCTCTCCTTTTTTGTCTTTTACTCTCTTTCTTTCCTCCAATTAATGGTCATCTTCGCGAGGGTTTTACTGAGAGGGGGTTTTTCGGCAAGGCTGGGGTAGATGGGGAACAAGTTAATTCGCCTGAAGGGGTGAGTTTTCGTTCTGAACCCAGCCTTTCTAATGGGTCGCAGTGTGAAACCGTCATGGAAAATGATATTCTCGGCCACATGAACTGTAACCCAGAGGTATTTTCTATCACTAACATGTCTCCTCAAGGATATGCTGAAGTATGGCCATCGGGTATGGGTAAACCATAAGTTAGGTGGTCTCCCACTACTAGTAAGATTGATTTTTACCCTTCATCGGATATAACCCTCGAGGCCGGGGAAGAAGGGCATGTTCATCCACAGGGAGAAGAAGTACCACGAGAAGAGGATGAGGTATCTCAAAAGGTAATAAAGGTATCTCAAGGGAGGAAGATATCTTGAGGGAAAAAGAAAGTGTCTCGAGAGGAAAAGATGGAAGCTTCTTCCAAGTCCCCCATTCTCGAAGGTAGAAAAAGTTATCTCGAGGATCCTGAATTTGATTCCCCTCGACTAGCGAGTAGCTCCGGATTTAAATTTCCATTTTATTCAAGAGGGAGATACCCTTGACAATCTTCCAGAAGGGAGATCATCCATTTTCCATTAGGCATTTGCGTACGAGGCTATGGTTCCCTTTTCCACCCCTATTCTCTAAGTGATATGAATCTCCTTACAAAAACTCTAGATTGTGGAGTTAAAATCTTTGAATGAATAAAGGGGTCTGCAAACCATTACCAAGTCGCACAAAATTCAAGAACCTAGCCCTTGGGATGCTCTCAATCTTGATTTGCTCTTTAACTAGTCCGCATGATCAGATCACAAGGGTTACTGGTACTTAACTAGCCCCCGAAGTTAAGCAACAACGGAAATAGCTCACAAGCAAAGAGTATGAACTCAAAGGTTTGTATATTTTATTGATAAAAAATAGTGAGGAGAGTCTTGGACATAACCCTCTATTTAGGGTAAAATCTTAGTCAAACCCTAACCCAAAATAGAATCTGAATCGACTTATGGAAGCTTTAAGAAGCTAAAATCATATTTAACTAAAATACCCAAAATAGACACATATGGTCGTATAGTAGACACAGATGGCTAAATCCTTCCAAGACACACCTTAGATCAATATTGTCTTATCTAATCTTACCAAAACTTATTCTAATCAGAATCAAACTCAATATTTTCAAATTCCTAATGGAATGGATTCGAAAATTAGATCTTCAAAGCCCACATGGCCGAGCTCCACAATGTAAAATCCAAAATGAAATAACTTTACAATATTTTACAGTGACCACACTACCTCATTAAAAATCCAAAGGGGAAAAAGAGTATAGTGTTCTTCATGATGTTTTCAGTTCTTCGACATCTTGAACAATAAATCCTAGATTTCAATGATGACTTCAATTCTTCACCATAAAGGCGGTCAATCAAAGCATTTAAAGTAGCATCCCTAAGCTTAGTCCTTGACCTAGTCATAGGTCTCGCCATGTCACTTAGAGGATCCCAAAAAAACATTTAAATGTTTGATCAAGATGTGGAATGTCTTCATTTATAGTGGTTGTCATTTTGGCATCTCCATCATTCCCTTCATGGTCGAAGTTTAGCCTTCATAATTGAATTGTCTTCAAAGGTAAATGGAGATAAATCAGCAACGTTGAAGGTTGCACTAACACCATAATCATCTTGTAACACAATCTTGTAAGCATCGTAGTTCACACATTCCAACACTTTAAAGGACCATCTCCACACGAACTCAACTTAGATTTCCGAGCATTTGGAAACTTCTCTTTCCACAGATGTACCCAGACATAATCGCCGGCCGGGAACCTCATAAATTTTCAATTTTGATTAGCTTAGCCAGTATTCTGTGCATTTGGTCGTTCAATTTTCATGCACACTTTTTCATGTAATTTCTTCACAAAATCAGCTTTCTTTTCTCTATCAATATTTTTAATCTGTTTGAAATTCAAAGGAAGTAGATCAACAGGTGTAATAGGTAGAAAACCATAAACAATTTCAAATGGAGATAAAGAAGTTGTAGAATGAATAGTGCAATTATAAGCAAACTCTGCTATCGGGGTGCATTTTTACCAATTCTTCATGTTTTTCTGAACTAGGGCATGCAGGAGAGCCACTAGGTTTCAATTGGTCACTTTTGTTTGTCCATTAATTTGAGGGTGTCTGGCCGTCGAAAATAGTAATTTCATCCCTAACTTACGCCACAAGGTATTCCAAAAGTAGGATAAAAATTTAACATCACAATCAGAGACAATGGACGCAGGCATCCCATGTTGCCAAACTACCTCTTTCAAAAATAGATCTGCAACATGTTTTGCATCATCTGTCTTCCTACAAGGAATACAATGTGCCATTTTCAAAAATCTATCCACAACCACAAAGATAGAATCATTACCTTTAGCACCAGTTTTTTTTCGTTCTTTTTTGTAAAATAAAACCGATGCCTAAGTAACCAATGAAACAGTTTCACTGGTTGGAAAAACACCGGTGCTAAATCCCTACTTTTAGCACCAGTTTTTTTTGTTAAACCAGTGCTAATTTTAGTACCATTTTTTTTCGTGCTAATTTTAGCACCGGGTTTTTTGTGCTAATTTTAGCATCGGTTTTTTTGTTAGCACCAATTTTTTAACCGGTGTTAAAATATTTACAACAACTAAAAAAATCCCTTCCTCTTACACGGAACCCTCACCCCGGCACAATTTAGTAGGACATTAATTTAATAATAAAATTAACTTCATAAAATTGATAATATAGAAATAAAACCAAAAAGAGTTATGATAAAAAATTAATAATCTATGGGACTAAACATTGCGGTGGAGACCTTGGAGAGGAATCAATCTCACTATCACCGACACGGCACCCTCACCCTGGCATAGCAGCAAACCAACAGTTAGCGATTAAGACTCTACATACATGAGAAAATCACAAAAAGACTCTACATACAAAATGACTAAAAGAACTCAGAATATTAACCTGTTATCTTTAGTTTAGCTAGTATCACTATAAACCATAGTTGACTTCACCATTTTAGGCTTCACAAGCTCGATCAATTACTCACATTCTTCATCGGACTACACATGTAAGAAACAGAGAAGAAGCTCCAATCAGATGCAATTCGCAAGTAATGAAACTAAAAAATAGACACATGTAAAATTCTAACTCTCCATGTTCCCTCTTATTCTAGATAACAAAGGCATAATTACATAAGAGCACCACCAAAATATAGCACACCTAAGAAATAGTTCACCACAACCGGGACTCCTGCCAACAACCAGAATACTAAGTCCACAATGTAAAAAATGCAACACCCACATTCCAACTGCATTTGGACCATACTTGGCAAACTGAACCATTACCTCCCTTCCATCAACAACTCTTCCTACAATGTCAAAATAATCAAAAAAATCTAAGATGGATTTCTAGGAGGGTAAGTAAAGTACCATTATTGCCCATGCATCAAATTGTCAGAAAATTAAAGGATTGCCAGGAAGATAAAGTCTATCACCATTACATCTCATGGTTTTAACATTTTCCTCTACAACATACTATCCACTACAGAAAGTACCTCAAGTAAAGTTGGGAATGAACTTAAAAGTACCAGAACCATATAAGCATGATTCTACTATCATCTAGAATGACAATATACCTATTCTTTGCATAAATGCCAAACAAAACAGAAGCCAATTTGTAGTAGCAATTTGAAACTATCTACATACTATAATTCATCAATAGTCACAAAGAAATAGTAGTAAAAATCAAAAGAGAACATATGTTAGGGGACCAAAATATGTAAAAATCAGTTAGCTTATTTTTACTACTACATTACTACAGAAAAGATGGTACAAGTCTATCACTACTACATAAAAAAGTACAGTAGTAAAAATCAGTTAGCTTATAAAGTTCAAAGAGGTGAGAAGTAAACTCTCTCAAAGTTCATGGGAAAAACAAAGAAGCTCAAAACAGTTTCCAGCAAACATCATTTAAACATAATGATACATCATCTTAGAGAATTATGATTAAGGGGCAATTTTGGAGCATCATTTCATACATCAGTTATATCCAAGACGAGAACCATATACATTATACAGTATAATAAAACTACAAATGAAGGGTAAAAGTGCTAAACTTTTGGTAATGACTCTGTAATCAAGCTGGTTTCCAGTCCCCCGCCGCAATGTTTCTGGTTCAACGTCCCCACATTCTTCTTCTTCTTCCCCTGCAATTCAAGCATTTTTTCTCTATCAGAAAAAACATTCAACACTTGGAGAGCAAGCACAATAAAAACCTAGCACTTCCATTTTAGGATTTTAGAGTCGACAACTACGTAACACCACACAACCTTTACACAGGAAAATGAAAAATAGCCTAGCATCTCCAACACCCCAGAAATCACAAGAAAATGAGCAAAATTCTAAAAGTATAAAAACCTAGGAAAATCACCCCCCAGACTAGATTTTACCCCTAAATCTTAAAGAGGGAATAAGAGAAACTAAATACACACAATCAGAGAGCAAAAATGAGACATGGTCGAGGGGAAAATGCTGAGTTCTTACCATTTATAGCGAAGCCCTGTTTTACGGGCAGTCGCACCGTAAATCTTCGTCGCCAGCAATCGGCCGATGGCATTCATCTCAGACATGGGGATAACGACGACGACAAGGAGACCTAGAAGCGGTGGCAACGATAGGCGGAGATATTAGCGAACCGTGAGTTCTGTGCATCGAAGGAAAAGGGACAAGGCTTTAAGCGGGAAGATGAGATGCCGCGAGATTGCCTCTCTCACCAGCGCCGGCGCTATCTCCTCTTTCTTCAACTTTCAGATGATGTGTGGTCGGTGGCTGATTGGCAGAGAAAACCAGAGGAGGCAGACAGTGGGTTCGATCGAATGAAATTGGGGCAAGAGAGAAGGAAGGCTGAGTATATGAAAATAGGACATAGGGTTTGGGCCAAAATTATGGGTTTGAGCCCATTAAAGTTTTCATTAGCTAAAATCAAATAAAGTTTGTCCATTAATTAGTTAAAGACAACTTAATTATTAGTGTTTATATATTGAAAGTAAAGTAAGAGTTGACCGTTGATTAGACAAAGTGAAAAATTTTTATTAGTATTTATTATATACTAATTCAAATAAAGTTTGACCGTTAATCAGTTAAAGTCAACTTTGTTATTAGTGTTTATATATTGAAAGTCAAGTAAGGGTTCATCGTTGATTAGTTAAAGTCAACTTATTTACTAGTGTTTACATATAGAAAATCAAGTAAAGTTTGGCCGTTGATTAGTTAAAGTCAACTTAGTTACTTAGAAAATCATGTAAGGTTTGGTCGTTGATTAGTCAAAGTTAAATATTTTTATTAATATTTATTATATACTAATTCAAATAAAGTTTGACCATTAATTAGTTAAAGTCAACTTTGTTATTAGTGTTTATATATTGAAAGTCAAGTTAAGTTTATCGTTGATTAGTTAAAAGTCAACTTAGTTACTAGTGTTTACATATAGAAATTCAAGTAAAGTTTGACCGTTAATCAGTTAATGTCAACTTAGTCACTAGTATTTATATATAGAAATACAAGTAAGGTTTGACCATTGATTCGACAAAGTCAAATATTTTTATTAGTATTTATTATATACTAATTCAAATAAAATTTGACCTTTAATTAGTTAAAGTCAACTTTGTTATTAGTGTTTATAGATTGAAAGTCAAGTAAAGTTTCATCGTTGATCAGACAAAGTCAACCTAGTTATTAGTGTTTATATATTGAAAGTCGTGTAAAGTTTGACCATTTATTAGTTAAAATCAGCTTAGTCGCTGGTGTTTCTATATAGAGAGAGTCAAGTAAAGTTTAACCGTTGATTAGTTAAAGTCAACTTAGTCAAGTAAGGTTAGACCATTGATTAGTCAAAGCTAACCTAGTTATTAGTGTTTATATATTGAAAGTCGAGTAAAGTTTGACTGTTGATTAGTTAAAGTCGGCTTAGTCACTAGTGTTTACATATAGAAAGTTAAGTACAATTTGACTATTAATCAGAAAAAGTCAGCTTAGTTATTAGCGTTCAATTGAAAGTCAAGTAAAGTTCGACCGTTGATTAGTCAAAGTCAACCTAGCTATTAGTGTTCATATGTAGAAAGTAAAGTAAGGGTTGAACGTTTATTAGTTAAAGCCAACTTAGTTATTAGTGTTTATATATTGAAAGTCAAGTAGTGTTTGACCATTGATTAGTCAAAGTCAGCCTAGTTATTAGTGTTATATATTGAAAGTCAAATAAGGATTAACCATTGCCTAGTTAAAGTTGTATTTATGTATACTAAATCAATTAAGGGTTGAATGTTAATTAGTTAATGAAAACAAATTTATTCATATTTATATATAATAGGTCAGTAAAGCTAACTTAACATACTTATTAGTTAAAGTCAACAAAATAACTGAATGATTTTGAAAGTTTAAAAAAATAGCTTACAGCGGCTGCGTGCAGTCGCTCCCAACCCATGAAATTTTTGGCAAAATTATTTAAAATTTTTGGCGAATTTTCAAAAAAGAAGTTTGGAAATTTTTTAGAATTCTTTGGCGGAAAGATTGAACTTTAAAAAATTTTGACGAATATTTTGAAAATTTTCGCGGGAAGATTAAATTTTACAAATTTTTGGCAAATTCTTTGGCGGGAAAATGAAATTTTAAACTTTTTAGCACCGGCTTTTAAAAACCGGCATTATTTTTTTCCAAAACTGGTGCTATTTTTTATTTTAGCACCGGTTTTTAAAACCGGTGCTATTTTTTCCAAAACCAGTGTTATTTTGAATTTTTTGGTATTTTTGGGTGGGAAGATAGAATTTCTAAAATATTTAGCACCGGTTTTCAAAAATTGGTGCTAATTTTTCCAAAACCGGTGCTATTTTTAACTTTTTAGCTCCGGTTTTTAAAATCTTTGCTATTTTTTTCAGAACCGGTGCCATTTTGAATTTTTAGGCAATTTTTTGGCTATAAGATAGAATTTTAAAATAATTTAGCACCATTTTTTTAAAATTGGTGCTAATTTTTCCAAAACCGATGCTATTTTAATATTTTTGGATATTTCTTTGGCGGGAAAAATGAATTTTGAAAATTTTAAGTACCGGTGTTTAAAAGTTGGTGCTATTTTTTTCCAAAACTGGTGCTGTTATAAAATTTTGCACCGATTTTTAAAAGATCGGTTTTAAAATTAAAAATTTAACACCGATTTTTTAACAACCCGTGTTAAGATTAAAAAATCAGTGTTAAATTAACACCGATTTTAAAAACTGGTGTTAAAATTAGGAAAAAACCTATGCTGTTGCATTTTTGGCAACGGTTTTGAAAATTGGTGCTAAAAAACCAGTGCTAGTGGGGGGTCTCTTTGGTAATGCAAAAACATTGATTTAACAAGAAGATTTGACACGGTATTAGCATAAGAACCACCGTCAATAATCAGTAAAAAATTCTTATCTTTCACAAGGCAATGGGTATGAAAAATATTCATTCTTTTTACCTCATTTTGGCTATTTGAGAGTTTAAAAGTCTCAACGAAACAAAGCTACCTTGTGTTCCCGGACCTTGTTCACCGTGATCATTTATGAGGATTTGTATATCTACTTGTTCTTCACCTCTTTCATAAAATGGTGGCATTTCAGCATATTCATCTTCTTCATCTCCTTCCTTAATTGTGGTTAACACTCGAGCATGAGGAAAGTTACTACGGACATGGCCTCTTTCTTTACAATGAAAGCAAGTAAGAGAGTTAACAGAAACTGAATTTGACTAAGAAGTAGTGGACTTACCTAGAATTTTTTAAAACTGCAGAGTTGGTGGTGCCGCCCTCCTATCATTGGAATTATAGATCGGATTTGAATAGGTTTGGACCGATCCTCGTCCTTCCATAGGCGTGCTCCTACTGCGGCCATAACTAGGGTTTCTGGAGTCAAACCCTGATCGTTGACTAGAAAATCTACGTTGTGGCCTTTTCTGTCACAGGGCACCCTCAACCAGTCTTGCTTTCACCAATAAATTTCCCATTGATATGTGATGTTGAAACTTGACTGGCGTTTGAAGGTTTTTACGCAAGCCTTTAATGAATGGATTTTTGATGATGCGTCGTCTTCTTTCATCCCGACCCTTCTCACGGTCAACTCAAGATCTTTCCGGAATTCATCAACTTTGTGATTTCCTTGCTTCATGTTGGACTAATAAGAATGTTGTTCCATAAAGTAAGTAGGCGGAACATGATATTCGCGAAGCTCGGATCTCAATCTCTCGCTAGTGGAGATAAATTTCTTTCTGGGAAGATATCATGACTCTTTTATATTTTTCCACCATTCAGCCGCATAATGAGGGAAGGAACATTGTGCCACCTTGAATTTTTCTTTCTCCCGATAATTGTTGAGATCAAACAGATTCTCAATCTGTCGCTCCCAATCAAGATACTTCAACAGATTGTGTTGACAATCAAATCGAGGGATGTCATACTTCAATCCCTTGATGTCTGGAGAAGAATCTAAACCTGGATTGGATCTCGAGTTGCCCTTTACTCTCCTTCGGGAACGATGTTTACTGTGGCGATGTCTTCTAGAAGACCCTCGGTGTGATCTCTTTTCTGAATCATCATCAGAATATTCATCTGAACTGCAAGAACAATTGAATTGGTGAACATATCTCCGGGATTCATCCCTCTTGGCCGATGATGTAGGTGTAGGCGGTGCCATGCTATCAACTTTTCTCTTCAATCTTTACACCTCACTCATAAATGCATTTATAGCGACAACAAACCGATCTTAATCATTGGCTTCATTAGGTTTATTTCGATGTTGCTCCCAACTATCTGGAGCCTTATCTCATGTATGATCACCACACCTGCCATCAGAGGTATTTTTAAATGGAAAATTGTTCGAATTTCTAAAAAAATGTCGAACAAATGGATTTTTGTCCTCTATCTCCCCTAAACTGCTGAGAAAAATAAATGGTTAGTATAAAAATTCCCTACCCTTCCCTTTATTTAGTAAGGTCACTCACCAAGTGTATAATACTCACAACTTACAAGACAAACGCTAATGCAAGGGTCATTGATCAATTCACCTCAATTCAAATCAAAATATGGAGATGGGTACTGCAGAACTATTTTGAAATTTAGAAATATATAAACTCAAAATTGGGCTCTATGATCTAGAATTCCAAATTCTACAGATATAAGGAACAAAATACAATTTGAATGGCACAAATCTAATTTTTAATGAAGAAGTATGGTCAAAGCAAGAATGCTTTATATAGGCGACAAATAAGTTCAAAAAATTCAAGTAACTTTTCCAAAATCAATTTGGATTAGGAACTCAAACCCAAATCCCTTGTGGTAAATGATTTTAATGAATTACTTGCCCCCCAAGTCGAAAGTTCAGATCAAATATCCTCTTCATTGGATCTTTTCTTTTTCTTTTTCCTCTTCTGATTAGGAATTTGACTTTTCTTTTCCTCTTTCAAATTGGATTTCCTTTTTCTTTCTTTCCTTTTTAGCCACAAATTTGATTTTTCCATACTATAGAACACTCACAATCAGAATATTATTCCCCATGAAAAATTTTCGAGCACAATTCCCAAAATTTTCATAAATCCCAAATCTACTCCCAAACTTTCAAAATTTCCAAATTAGCCCCAAATTTCTGATTTATGACCCTGGATCTTGATTTTAAAATCCCAAAATATGCTACTGTTTTTTTCAAAAAATTTTGGAACAAATTCACCTATATAAAATTTGGAATAAGAAAACTGCGACAACTTCCTCTCGATTCAAATGAACTTTGAGGTATTCTAGATCGTAAGGATCAAGAATATGATGCTATATCTGGGAAATGACACAAGACTCTATTTTTTTAATAAGGTGTAATCAAGAATCAAAGAACAATTCAAGATCACGGAATCAAGGAACGATAAAGAAAACAAATAGGATTATGAGCATGAAATAATTTTCAGAACAATGGACGAAAAACATCACCAACACATAAACTCTATAAGCATCCTAAAAACTACAAAACTTACCGGGAGGTGAAGGCAGATAATACTTGTTGACGCCCAGACCCTTCGATGTCCTCTTGACTCGATTGGTGAAGGTGAAGGTGGATAGTAATACCTAAGTATTCTAACTCTCAGACCCTTCGACTCCCTTCGACTCTAGATTCAATCCTCCCGGTAAGAAAGATAAAACAAACACAGTTAAAATACGATACGAAAGAGTTCATAAATTTTAAAAATTCAAAAATAAATTAAACAAAACTTGAAACCCTTGTTGAAATTTTTTGGCCACCAGGGATCTTTCACTTTGCTTTAATACCAACTAATATGAATCTCCTTGCAAAAAATATGAATTGCAGAATTAAAATCCTTGATCGAATGAAGGGATCTGCAAACCCTCACCTAGTCGCACGAAATTCAAGAACGTAGCCCTCACGATGCTCTCAATCTCGACTTTCTCTCTAACTAGCCCGCGGGATCAGATCACAAGGGTTACTGGTACTTAACTAGCCCTCGAGGTTAAGCAAAAATGGAAAAAACTCGCAAGCAAAGAGTATGAACTCAAAGGTTTGTATATTTGATTGATAAAATATGGTGAGGAGAGTCTCGGCCATAACCCTCTATTTATAGGGTGCAATCTCGGCCAAACCCTAATTTAAAACAGAATCTGAATTGGCTTATGATATGAATCTCATTGTGAAAACTCATGATTTGGGTAATTAATATCTTTGATCTAGTGAAGGGATCTGCAAACCCGCACTATCTCGCAAGAAATTCAGGAGTCTAGCCCTCGGGGTACGCCTAACTTTGACTTGCTCTCTAACTAGCCCTAGAGATCAGGTTACAAGGTTTATTGATACTTAATTAGCCCTCGGGGTTAAGCAACAATAGAATAGCTCCCAAGCAAAGAATATGAACTCAAAAGGTTGTATCTCACCATCCCAAGCAAAAATAATGTTGAAAACCACCCCTATTTATAGTACATGGGTATGGTCTTAAAAAAATACAAACAAGAAACTGAAAAGGATTATGACAGCTTTAAGAAGCTAAAACCATATTTAACTAAAATACCTAAAATAAATTACTATATTCTTCAAGATAATCTTGAATGAATATTGCCTTATCTAATCTTACCAAATCTAATTCTAATCAAATTAGAACTGAATATTCTAACACCTAAAGTAAATGCATGACCGAAACATTAATTATTCCAAGTCCAACATGGCTGAATTAATGGTTCTTATTCTAAAATAAAATAAATGATCACACTACCTCATTAAAAAATCCAATGGGAAAAAGAGTATAGTGTTATCTTCTAAAAATCCTAATAAATAAAAATAAATAAAGAAACCTAATTCGGATAAGCTTATGGTAACTTTAAAAAGCTAAAACCATATCTAACTAAAATATCTAAAATAGACACTTATGGTTGTATAATAGACACAAATGGCCGAATCCTTCCAAGACACACCTTGGATGAATATTTCCTTATCTTATCTTACCAAAAAAAAATTCTAATAAGAATAAAACTCAATATTTTTGAAGCCCTAATGGATTGGATTAAAGAATTAGCTCTTCAAAGGCCACATGGCTGAGCTCTACAATCTAAAATCTAAAATGAAATAATTTTACAATATTTTACAATGATCACACCACCTCATTAAAAGCCCAGTGGGAAAAAAGAGTATAGTGTTCTTCATGATGTCTTCAGTTCTTCGACAGTCTTGAACAATAAATCCAAGATGTCGATGATGACTCCTTCTTCAGTTCTTCACCATAAAGGCGGTCAATCAAAGCATTTAAAGCAGCATCCCTAAGCTTAGTCCTTGACCTAGTCATAGGTCCCACCATGTCACTTACAAGATCCCGAACATAAACTTAAAATGTTTGATCAAGACGCGGAATGTCTTCATTTATGGTGATAGTTGTCTTAGCATCACCACAACTAAGCTTCCCAAGGAATTTCAAGTTAGCCTCGCACAAGTTCATCACCACTTCTTGGTGATTATTATGATGTTTTTAACAAAATGCCACAAATTTGGGATTGAGCCAAGGAATAAACTGCTTTGATCGATGTACTATGTATCTTATATCGGTAAATCCACAGAAGAGGTTATCACCTTCGTTAGCAGGGAGGTGCACCACAAAGTCTTTACCGTCTCTTCCCATTCGATTAACTGGATTAGCTGGAGAAAAGGAATCTGCTTCGATTGCAGAAGATATAGGGTTTCCCAGTGGAACTTGAATGTGCAGATCGAGTCCCCGAAGGAGGGGGAATACTCTTGCTCCGGCCTTCTCGAGTGCGATAGGAAGCGCCTTTTGTCCACATCTCTCGATTACAGTCTCTACTCAAATCCCTATAAGAATGTTGGTGGCTTGGTATGGTCACCTGTTATTTATGAGAAGTATGTATATAAGAAGCTTCTGGAAGATAGAAAAAAAAATGAAAAAGAGTCTCTGAAGACCCCCTTCAGGAGCCCTTTCTCGATACCCCTGATAGTGATTTTAGATCCTCAAAAGTCTCCGAAGGTGTTTAATAAGTTTTGTTCTTAACTTTTCCTTTCCTATTTCTAATCTCGTTCTCGTGACTTTTCCAGTGGGCCTCGGTTCAGCTTTGTTTCCAAGAAGAACGACCTTAAGGGTTCCTTTGCCCCCTCAAAGTAGACATCCACCCCTCAGGTGGATGCTGGAAAGGTTGTGCAAAACAAGAGGCCAGATGGCCATACTCCTACCTCCGGGAATCAGCGCCAAAGGGTAGGTGGTGATGGTGGCCGAAACTCCCACATTTCACAACAGCCAAATCCACAGGCATCCTCCTCGAACATTCTGGCTACTACGCCAAGTGTTCTCACTATAAGAGCATGTCCTCGAGACCTTGACCAGTGATCCGCAAATTAACTTATATGCTCCATTCATCCTACTTTAAATTTCTTATTTACTTTTTGAAAGTCATACTTTATAAACTTTAACTTTAACTCTAAATATAAATTATAAAAATATCATGTGAGATATTATTAGTATCATCCTAACATCAAATTTTTAAATATTAACTTTTTATATAACATTAAACTAGTATTATTTACGATCAAGCATACTCGTTAAAAATCGGAAAAACGTAAATAGAGCATTTAGAGCGGGACGGGGAAGTATACGTATAAGTTATCCATTAACTTCTTATCGATGTTACCAAACCCAGAAGTGAAAGGCATGTGGGCTCCACCATAATAATAGGCATAGTGAACATTTTCAATGATGACTAATTCTACACGGTAAAAATTTGATGGGTTCCACAACATTTCCTGACCCCAGGATTGGTCTTCAGTAATTTCTTATTTTTTCCATTGATATCTTCTACTAAGGCTTATCAATATATTTTGGCCTCACTAAACAACAAAAGAAATAATTTTACGTGAAATAACTGTTTCCATTTCACGTTTTGGCCTCACTAAACAACAAAGGAAATAATTGTACGTCAAATAATTGTACGTCAAATAATTGTTTCCATAAAGGCGATCATTGCTCGCATTCAGCAGTTCATACCAGCCAATATCACAGTTATCATGTGAGAGGTAAGTCACGGTAGTCCAGCACCAGGATCATTGGGCCAGCCCGTACTCGGTGCCCACCAGGAGGCCCAGTCCGCCACATGGCCCGAGAGCCATGCTTATAAACCAGGTCACTCCCACACAGTGGCTGCCGAGCCTCGAATCGAGGATGCCTCCAAGAGAACCCAACTCCCAACCACTGGAGTACATCCGCGTGTGTGTCAAATAATTGTTTCCATGTCTATAGTTTTGAGTTTAATCGGTGAAACCATAGTTTAGCAGTTGCCCTTTTTCCACAAAAAACACAGTATCAACGTTTTTGTTACAACCATTGAATCAGAAGTGGTGAAACATCGTTTTTTTGGTACCGTGCCAATGCCATTAACCTCAACATGGCCGTGTATCATTTGTTTGCAGCCACAATTTGTTTGTAGTCACAGTCACCAGCAGTCATCACTTCTTTCACTCAGCACCACCAGCAATACCCAGGGAAGAAAGAATTTGGCGGATATGACTGTGATGTTGGTGCGGTCGGGACGGCCGAGAGTGAACCGTTTGATCACCTTTTGGAAGAGAGAATTTGGGGTAAAACATGCTTGGAGGAGAGAGGTTGGCCTTTTTAAAAATCTTTTTTGAAGGCAAGTTTCTACTCCCTAATGTCCTCTATTTATGACCCATTTTGATCAGATATTTTTTCAAGTCATGTTTAACCATCGATAACTTTTGTTGTATACGATAATGACATTATGTGAGATGTCGTTGGATTTTCCGTAACATGTAGTTTTTAAAAAATAAAATTTTATAATTGTTGTTGTATGTAACAAAAGTTATCCATGGTCAAACATACCTTGAAAAATTGTTAGAAAAAAAAAGACATAAAAAAAAGGACCAGAGAAAAAATTATCTTCTGAAGTTTTTAATAATTTCTCGAAAATAGAAGTACTTATAATATGACCATGAAGTTAAAGAAGGGGGTTTGCATGGCCTGTTGTAACCAATTGATAGTCCGACTGACTATAGACTACTCCAAAAACATGTTAGATGGTGATTGGTGAAAAATCGCCATCTAACATAGTATTATAAAAAATGATGGGGTTTGAAGTCTAGTTGAAAGTGTCGTACCACAGTTTCGTATTTTACTTTAGTGCTCTTCCGAAGGAATTTTCGACGAGGAACATGTGTCTCAAGTGCAATAAAGTAGATAACAATGGTTCAACCACCGTCTTAGAAACCCAACAAAAATATGCAATACAAGCTACTAAATAAAGTGGGTTTCGAGGGCACTTATGATGGAGAAACATGTGTCTGAAGTGCATTTCCTAAGGTTGTTGAAACATCAAAATTGGTTTATGGAGTGCATTAAAGTATACAATGGCGGTTGAACCGCCGTCTAAGAAACCTTGTAAAAATATGCATTAATAGCTACAATTTAAAAAGTATTTTGAGGGCACTTCCAACACATGTATAGCTATTTAAAAAGTGCATTCACGAGGGTTTTTGACATCTTTACTGGTGTCTGAGTGCACTAAAGTGACAAACCCTAATACATATTTCATTGTTATTATGCCCCTCATTCTCTGCATAGCCATTTTTATTTTTCTTATTTTTTTTCTTCCATCTTTCCTTTCTTTCTGCCTTATATCCTTTTTCTCCCCCTTCTTCGCAAAATTTAACACTTCCTCATGTTCCTTTTAAATTCAACTATACGGTGGTGAGTTCAAATTTGAAGAATATGCGGTGATAAATTTCATATTATAATGATATGGTTCATTCTTAGTTATGAATTTGTTATTGGTAATTCTTCTTGCAAAATTTTGATGTATATTATTTTTTAATGTGAATTGATGATTGTTGTTTGAATGTTTATAATTACAATTTTAATTATTGGTGAATTTAATACGAGTGTAAGAGAATAGAATTGTAAAGTCAAGAGATTTACAAGTAAATATTTTATTGGCAATTTTGTATGAATTAATTTTGAACAGAAATTCTGACCATGTTGGAACATGCTGGTGCAGAATATTTACGCCAAGGTTTTATGGAAATCAAAGTCAGAATATTGCAGTAGTTTGGAATAAATGGAATTCGTATATCTGACTATATATCAGGCGTGTGAAGCATAATTGGTTTATGGAAAATTCCTACTTATATGAAGAAGATTTATTCGAATATATGAGATAGAATGATATAAGGTAAATCCCTTTATTTATGAGCTTTGGATATGCTTCAAGAATCAGATTTGGAATAAGAATATTGTGGAGATAATCAAGGAGTATTCAGATCTGATTCGTGGATATAAATTGGGGACAAACACGGCTGCATACTCACGGATTTAATAGAGCAAAAATCTACATACAGATTTTTGAGACTTTCGAGAATTGCAAAGAGTCAGACTACTGTGTTCCAACACACCTGACCTGACACGCAAAGTTCTTAAACAAATGCCTTAATTCCTCGGGAGGAGGAGATCCAGCGTCAACGAGTTTCGAGGTCAGAGGGAGTCTGATCAAGGCGGATCGGTAGCTAGGGGAGCTAGCAGAGTCCACACGTTATAGTTTGTAAAGATAAGTATTTTGTAAACTGTACTCTGTACTGTATCTTTCTAATTAGTGGATTCATTTTGAACTGGGCCAGGCCTCGCAGAGGTAGGTGGATTACACCGAACTGTGTAACCAAGTCGTGTGTCTTTTACGTGTTAAGTTATTATGCACTTGGTTAAATTAGTTATGTTGAAACACACTAGTAAGGACTATAAAAATTGGTAAAACTAAATTTCAATTGGTATCAGAGCTGAGTCACTTATCGTTCCCTTGGTTGTTTCAAGGAAAGTAAGATCCAGTTTTACCATGACGACAAGAGAGGGAGCTTCAGTCTCTCGACCACCACTGCTAGAAGGCAACAACTACAACTATTTGAAGGCACGCATGAGGGTCTTCATCAATTCGCTGGATGAACTGGCATGGTTTTATGTTGAGAATAAATGGAATCATCCTACAGAAGATGCTGATACAATTTCTAAGGCTGTAGAAGGGGAGTTAAGTCAAAAAACCCAAAGACAAGGCTAAATGGACTCCAGATGACCTTAAAGAATCTCTGGCGAATTCGAAGGCACTTAATACGATCTTCACTGCTGTTGATGAAAATCAGTTCAAGCTTATATCTACGTGTCACCAAGCAAAGAAAGCATGGGATATTCTACAGACTGTTCACGAAGGAACTAGTCGAGTGCGTGAATCCAAACTACAGATGCTGGCTACCAAGTTCGAAGAACTCAAAATGGAGGAGGACGACACCATTGCTACATTCAATGGAAAACTCAGGGATATCTCCAACATGGTTTATCAACTTGGAAAGGTGTACAAAGAAACTAAGCTGGTGAAAAAGACCTTGCGATCTCTTCCCAAACGGTTTGCAATGAAAGTAGCAGCAATAGAGGAAGAAAGAGACGTAGCCACCATGAGCCTAGATGAACTAATTGGTTAGTTACAAACTTATGAGATGACATTCTAGCAACCTACAAAAAGAGTCTCCAAGGATTTGGCGTTCAAAGTTTCTCCAGCTAAGGAAAGTCACGAGTTTGACAACGATGATGAGATTGAAAAACTGGCACTTATTACAAAGAATTTCTCAAGAATGCTAAAGAAGGTGGTCAATAAGAAATCTCAGGAAAGGTTTGGCGAAAACAGACAAAAACAACAAGATTCGAGCAATAATCGTGGAATGAGATTTGAACAAGGGAATATGCAGTTCGGGAGAAATCAGAACAATGAACCAAAATAGGTTGGACGAATTCAATGCAGAGAATGTGAAGGATATTGTCATATTCAGGCTGAATGTGCTAACACTTGCAAGAAACAAGGAAGATCATATGTCACCTCTTGGAGTGAAGATGAAGATGATGAAAAAGACGAAGAGGAACTTACCAGTAATTATGTAGCTTTTGGAGCAAAGGTCCATGATACATCAGAGGATCAGTGTTCCAACACACTGAACAAAGGTAAAGCTGTATGTTCCAACATAGATCTGGACGATGCACACAGCGATGAAGATGATGATCTGTCTGTAAGTGATGAAGAAATCTATAGCACATATGAACAAATGTATGCCATGTGGGTTCAAGTAGCTGACACGAACAAAGAGCTGAATGAAGAAAAAAGAAAGCTAATTGAAAGTGAAAAAGAATTACGATCCACGGTTGCAGAACTTGGAAAACATAATGAAGAACTAAACAAGAAACTGATAGCAGCAGTCAAGAGAGCTGAGATGTCTGAAGCAACTATCTTTAAATTGAATTCCGGAAAGGAAAAGCTTGCTGATATTCTGGATATGGGAAGAAACTTCGGTGATGGACACGGGATTGGATACGGGAAAGAACCCAAGACTGAATTGCATGAAAAACCAGTAACTCTCAAAGCTAGGATCCGAGAAGTAAAACGGAAGTATGGGATGCCGTATAAAAGAAAGCCACTCATCTGCAGATACTGTACGTACCAAGGACATGCTGAACAACAGTGCAGAAGACTGATCAGAGATCAAATGACACGAAGACAACTTCTGCTGTGTTCCAACACAGGCGATACTCATACGGGAAAAATGATCAGAAAGATATGGGTTGTTAAAAAAATCCAGTACGTGTCTGGTGGCAAACACTTCTCTAATAGCCTATTCCAGTGATTCGTGGTACTTTGATAGCGGTTGTTCTCGCCACATGACTGGCACTCCAAAATACCTCACGAACATTACTCCATATGATGGCGGATATGTAACCTTTGGTGATGGAAAGAGAAGCAGAGTAATTGGCAAGGGCGAATTGAAAATTGAAGGCTTTCCAGTATTCACAAGTGTATTATTTGTTGAAGATCTAAAGGCTAACTTGCTAAGTATAAGCCAGCTGTGTGACGACAATATGGTAGTGGAATTTCAGAAGGACAAGTGTATAGTAAAGCATGGAGAAAACAAGGTTCTTTCTGGAATAAGATCATCAGACAATTGCTATTTGCTGAAACAAGGAGTTCGATGCATGCTTTCAAAACAGGATGAAGAAATTCTTTGGCACGGGAAGCTCGGCCACATCAACTATAAAACACTGGTGAAAATCGCAAATGTGAAAGTTGTACGAGGAATGCCTACCTTAACCAGCAAGGATGGAATTGTGTGCGGACCATGTCAACAAGGCAAACAAATTTGTTCTCCTCATTCTTCAGTACAGTATATTACTACATCTAGAAATCTGGAACTATTGCATATGGATTTGATGGGTCCGGTTAATACACCTAGTATAGGTGGAAAGAAATATATATTTGTATGTGTTGATGACTTCTCTAGATTCACATGGGTAGCATTCTTGAAAGAGAAATCCGATACAATAGAAGTTTTCAGAAGTCTTGTAGTGAACGTACAAACTGAAAAGGGGAGCCCAGTAGGAAAGATAATTCGAATCCGAAGTGATCATGGTAGAGAATTTGAAAATGAATAGTTCAGTTCCTTCTGCAATGAGCTTGGAATCCAACATGAGTTCTCGGCTCCTATCACTCCTCAACAGAATGGTATCGTAAAACAAAAGAACATAACTCTCCAAGAGATGGCTCGAGTTATGTTGGCAGAGAAAGATATTCACAAGAAATGGTGGGCAGAAACAATCAATACAGCATGTTATACAATCAATCGAGTGTATCTTCGACCATTCACCAGCAAGACAGCCTACGAGATTTGGAAGGGCAGGAAACCAAATGTTTTATATTTTCACGTGTTCGGGAGTACATGTTTTATTCTCAAAGATAGAGAACAGTTGGCAAAGTTTGATAATCGAAGTGATACAGGAATTTTTCTAGGGTACTCCATCAACAGCCGTGCCTACAGAGTTTTTAATCATCGAACCAACACTCTCATGGAATCCATAAATGTTATTGTGGATGATTCAGAGAAGGAACAACAACCAGAAGGTGTAGAGGAAGAACCTAGCAACACTCATGTTCCAACACAGTCTCAAAACTTAGACAAGGAAAATCCATTAGTTGACTCTGACTTTCACCAACGTGCTACAACAACTGAGCCACAGAATCCTAACCCTGCCGAAGCTGATCATGTTGGAACACAGTCCCCCGCTACTGACACCCATGTTCCAACACATGACCAACCCGGTTCCACCATGAGAAGCACTCGATCAGTGCCTCGAGTTGATTACCGACGACTGGCTGGACTACACTATTTTGTTTCTCTAATTGAACCCAAGAACTATAAAGAAGCCTTATTTGATGAATATTGGATTGCTGCAATGCAAGATGAACTTGGTCAGTTTACAAGGAATGATGTCTGGTATCTTACTCCTCACCCCAAAGGCATTAATGTCATTGGTACGAAGTGGATCTTCAAGAATAAGTCAGATGCAGACGGCTTAGTCACCCGAAACAAAGCTAGACTTGTTGCTCAAGGTTATACACAAGTGGAAGGTGTTGATTTTGATGAAACCTTTGCACCAGTTGCCAGGTTAGAGTCTATTCAAATTCTACTAGCTATTGCCTGCTCTTTGAAATTTACTTTGTATCAAATGGATGTCAAGAGTGCTTTTTTAAATGGAGTGGTGAATGAAGAAGTATACGTGGAACAACCTAAAGGCTTCGAAGATCCTCATTATCCGCATCATGTATATCGCCTCAAAAAGGCGTTATACGGACTAAAGCAAGCACCCAGGGCATGGTATGAACGACTTACTACATTTCTTCTTCAGAAAGGTTATCGTCGAGGGGGAGTAGATCGCACATTGTTTGTGCTTGACAAGGCTTCAATTTTTCTGATTGCTCAAATCTATGTTAATGACATAGTTTTTGGTTCTACTTCACCATCTATGGTACAGGATTTTGTCATCGTTATGCAATCTGAATTTGAAATGAGCATGGTAGGAGAGCTCACTTACTTTCTGGGACTGCAAGTCAAGCAAGGAGAGAACGGATTATTCATAAGTCAAAGTAAGTATGCCTTGAATTTAGTTAAGAAGTTCGGTTTGAGTAGTGCTCGAGTAGTTCGAACTCCGATGGGTGTTTCTGATAAATTGGTGAAGGATGAAAAAGGAGTTGCAGTCGATCAGAAATTATACAGAGGCATGATTGGAAGTTTATTGTATTTAACCGCAAGCAGACCAGATATATGTTTCAGTGTTGGAATATGTGCGAGGTTTCAAGCTGATCCTAAGGAATCTCATCTCACTGCAGTTAAAAGAGTTATTCGATATGTAAGTGGGACTTCTGAGTATGGTGTTTGGTATTCAAAGAGTCAAGACTCAGAGTTGGTTGGGTATGGTGATTCTGATTGGGCTGGTAATGCTGATGATCGAAAAAGTACCACAGGTGGCTGTTTCTTTATTGGAACAAATTTAGTGTCTTGGTATAGCAAGAAACAGAATTCGATCTCTCTATCTACTGCAGAAACGGAGTATCTTACAGCAGGGAGTTGTTGTGCACAACTGTTATGGATGAAACAAATGTTGAAAGATTATGAAATTCATCAAGGCCCTTTGAAGATTCTATGTGACAACACAAGTGCTATTGATATTTCGAAAAATCCAGTTCAACACTTGAGGATAAAACATATTGACATACGGCATCATTTTATTAGAGATCTGGTTGAGAGAAAGGAAGTGGAAGTAGTCTATGTTCCAACACACGAGTAATTTGCTGATATATTTACAAAGCCGTTGGATGCCACCTCGTTTGAGAGCCTTCGACAACACTTAGGTGTTTGTCAAATCTGAGGTAATTTTTACCATAATTATTTTTTTCTGTAAATATTTTTTTTGGTAATTTTCATTTTACAAAAATTGGAAAAGAACAAAAAAATGGAAGGAAGAAAAGGCTTACAAAAATGGGAAATGTTAGTTTGGTATGTTGGAAGTTAAGTAAGGAATGACAAATTGATGTGATAAGAAGAGAAAGGGTCATCATTACAAAGCCTGGGAAGTAAAAAACGGGGGCTTCGCGGGAAAAGAGGTGAATACATGAAGAGTTAAAGTGGGATTCAAACGCCCAAAAATCCCCTCGCATTCCCCTACTCTCGGCCGATATTTCTCTCTCTGAATCCCTGCCAGAAAAATGGCTTCAAGCCCGATCATCCCCACACAAGAAGAAGAGGTTCCGGAGATTATTCAATCCTCAGAAGTCATAACAGAGGAATAGAGGACGGATAATGTGGAGTCAAATCTGACTGATAAAGGCAAACCCAGTACAGAAGAAGTTGATGTTGAACTTGTGCCTAAGGAGAATGTCGAAGCAGAGGTAACTGATGATGATGTAAAGAATGCAGAAACTCTGGACTCGGGTAATAATGGCGACTTTCTGGAAGAACACCTCGAAGCCAAAAGGAAAGGTCGATATGGGAAGGTAACTGGTCCTGATCCTCGTCCTCTAAAAAATATGGGTATGGAATTCAGAACTGTTGATGAGATATTTGAATGGTTAGAAGCAAATCGCTATTCTGTAGACTTAACCAAAATCAGAAGTATAAAGAAGGATATGGAATTCTTGCATGTTAAAATTGAAGAAATTG
The DNA here is from genome assembly GCA_037428765.1 of Rubia yunnanensis. NCBI lineage: Eukaryota > Viridiplantae > Streptophyta > Magnoliopsida > Gentianales > Rubiaceae > Rubia > Rubia yunnanensis. The sequence continues at coordinate 39,253,678 of CM075061.1, read as the reverse complement.
TCTCGGGTCATTTTACGGATGTTTGGGATATAGAAACCAAGAAAGTGAGTTATCTGAGGGGGATGTATGGTAGGCTAAATGGAAAGGGAAAGGATAAATTCCATATTTTCTGTCGCATGTCTCGTCGAAGCTATGTATGGTTAAGGGAGATTAGTGAGGAAGAAGCCGCTGGAAGGGAGATTGTGAAGTATGGAGATAGGTTACAGGTGAGTCTTTATGATTCAACTGCTGCCAAAATGATGGATGAACTCAGGGAACTTGTGATCATCGAACTGTCAGACAGTGATGAGGAAGACCGTGTTCCAACACAGCAGTGTGGACTTGAAAATTCTATGGATATGGATTATGATGTGGATCTCAGAGGAGCAAGAGAAGACATGACAGCAAGGAAAAGAAGGTTTTACCTCCACCCTCTGTTAGCAAGGCATTCTCTGCTGTATATTTTGATGAAAAAGGTGCAGAAATGGGAGATTTTTCCTCAGAAAAGAAGTTCATAGCAGAAAGGCCTCTGGATTTAAAGGCCTATAAGGAGAGCGGCTTCACAGATTTTCTAAAGCTGACTGGCATGACAACAGCAGCAACAATCCAGCTACAGTACAACAGGCAGGTTGTACTTGAGGTATACTCCAATCTTATGCCTGGTAATTTAGAGATTAGCTCCCCATAGTATGGTAGAGTATATGTACGGGGGAAGGTTATAGATGTCTCTACTTCTAGGATTAACATGTTACTGGGTCTAAAAACACCTAAGAAAGGGGGAGTCTTTCCTGAAAATATGGGATTGTCTGATGATGAGATCTTAGGTGTTATATCTGGTGGTTATAAGGTTGAATGGCCAGCAACTGGGTACTCACAAGCATCCTGCTTGTCATCAAGATTTTTTGGCTTATATCAGGTAGCTGTGCACTATTGGTTGCCCTCGAGTAATACTACAGCGCTGACAAGGGAGATGGCTAAATTGCTATACTGTGTTGGAACACAGAAAGAAGTTAATCTTGGTCTTCTCATTCAGCAGCATTTGGTCAGACAGGCTACTGCTCCAAAAGTAAATGATGCTATTATCTACCCTGCTTTAATCTCTGCCCTAGCCAAGAGTGCAAAAGTGAAAGGGAAGGCTTTAGATGTGCTGATTGACACAGAGTTTTTGAGGCCCAACAAGAAGACATTTGGGCTGAGACATGTTCATGATCTCCTGTGGAAACCTTCTGGATCGACTTCTTCATCAGCAGTAGAAAAGGAGGCTCGACTGATGGTTCTGAATGCAAGACTTGGAACTTTAGGCATACAGATGGTTGCGATAGTGGCAGAAAAAGCAAGTCTAGAGGCAGAGAAATCAAGGTTGGAAGCATGACTTGAAGGTTGGATGCAGGGGGAGCACTATTTTTTTTTGCTTTTTTGATAGTGCGTTTGGCCTATGTGTGGTCCTAGGGGAAGAAATTTTGGAATGGCATGATTTATCATTTGATTCAATTTGGCTGTAATGATTTTTATGTTTTGGATTTCCGGTTTCTGGTTTTCGGATCTCATGCCTAAGGGAATTCTGGAATTCTGATATCTTGTTGATTATTGGTTTACAAGTTTATGATATTGATGCTGACAGTTACTGTTTCGGAATTACATGTCCAAAATATTATGGGTCCACAAAAATGCCAAAGGGGGAGATTGTAAAATCAAGGGATTTGCAAGTAAATATTTTATTGGCAATTTTGTGTGAATTAATTTTAAACAGAAATTCTGACCATGTTGGAACATGCTGGTGCAGAATATTTACGCCAAGGTTTTATGGAAATCAAAGTCAGGATATTGCAGTAGTTTGGAATAAATGGAATTCGTATATCTGACTATATATCAGGCGTGTGAAGCATAATTGATTTATGGAAAATCCCTACTTATATGGAGAAGATTTATTCGAATATATGGGATAGAATGATATAAGGTAAATCCCTTTCCTTATGGGATTTGGATATGCTTCAAGAATCAGATTTGGAATAGGAATATTGTGGAGATAATCAAGGAGTATTCAAATCTGATTCGTGGATATAAATTGGGGACAAACACGGCTGCATACTCACGGATTTAATAGAGCAAAAAATCTGCATACAGATTTTTGAGACTTTCGAGAATTGCAAAGAGTCAGACTACTGTGTTCCAACACACCTAAGCTGACACACAAGGTTCAGAATCATATGCCTTAATTCCTCGGGAGGAGGAGATCCAGCGTCGACGAGTTTCGAGGTCAGAGGGTGTCTGATCAAGGCGGATCGGTAGCTAGGGGAGCTAGCAGAGTCCACACGCTATAGTTAGTAAAGATAAGTATTTTGTAAACTGTACTCTGTACTGTATATTTCTAATTAGTGTATTCATTCTGAACTAAGCCAGGCCTCGCAGATGTAGGTGGATTATACCGAACTGCGTAACCAAGTCGTGTGTCTTTTACGTGTTATGTTATTATGCACTTGGTTAAATTAGTCATATTGAAATACACTAGTAAGGACTAGAAAAATTGGTAAAATAAAATTTCAAGAATGACGGTGTTATGTTGAAGATGAATGTCGATCCGTTTTCATCCAATGAATGAGACGAGTTTAAACATTACCAGAAAGACAATTTTTTTATTAACTTTTGTGGCTTCTGCCGAAGTCGGATGTGGCCCAAGTAGTATTAAAAGGACGTTGGAACGACTTTCTTGATTAGACAATAGTGCCATGGATAATGGTTCAAAACCGGCGTGCAACATTGGATTTAACAGCTATTAACACACCACTCCGTAGCAACATATTTGTATTGACTTCTTTATTGTACCATGCTAGAAATGTCAAAATCATTTGGATATTATCATATGTGGACTAGATTGATATGAAATACTACCTCAGATCCACTCAAAATTTCCTACTTTCAACTTTTGTTCATTCTAACCAAGATTCTTTTCAACTATTACCTTTTTTTGGAGTGAAATTTATGATTGAAATTTGGCCAGACCATTCCAATCCTCCACATTCTTAATCACAATAGTACGCATAAATCACTATTATAAATTAGAGCTATCGTAACACTTTTTCTTGCCATATTTATTTAAAATATTATAATAGCTTATAAAGTGTTACTAAACTTTTGAAAAGTGTTACATATATATTGAAAAGTATTACCTAAAATTTAAAAAGTGTTACGTACATTAGATCTAGTGTAATATCGCCTAAGGTAATACTCATACAAGTGTTATTTTAGGTTCAAAGTGATATAATAGCACCTAAAGTAACATTTTTACAAGTATTACCTTAGGCAATGTTACATTAGATCTAAATTAACACTTTTTAAAATTTAGATAACACTTTTCAAATTTTATGTAACACTTTTCAAAAGTTGAAGTGACACTTTATAAGCAATTGTAACATTTTGAATAAGTGTTACAAGGAAATTGGTACATTAGACTTTGTTTGTAGAAGTGAATGCACGTGTAAAGAGAAAATCGAAACCTTTTGCCGGGACAAAGTAATTAATTAGTTAACATTTTTGAAAAGTTTGTGTATGTAAATGGGAAAGTATCAGTACTGGCGTGTCCATGAACTTATGAAGTATTACATAAGCATGGAAATGTAGGACACAATAAAAAAAAATAAAGTCACGAATTCAATTCACCATGCTTGAAACAAATTAGTCCCGTAATCACATTGTTTCTCATGGTAAAAAAATTGAAAATTCAAAGTCTAAACAACATAAAAGCCACCTCAGATTCACAAAAAATATAAAGACTATCACCAATCAGGTAGAGTAACAGAATCAAAAAGTTAGAAGAGTTCAAGAGAAGAAGAGACTCGAGAAAAAAGTGGAAGCATTGATCAGGACCATAAGCTGAACTTTCCTGGGGTTATACGGTCGAAGCTGCATCCATGAAGATCAAGAACATGAACTTCGGTTCCTCGATAGTTGCAGAAGACATGTTGGCGGAAGCCTTAGTCGTAATAAGCATGGATTCTCTAATTCATGCTGCTAGCATGCCATTGGACATGTACTTCAGGGAAAACAAGAACACCAGCTTCACTTAGTGACCACAATATGAAGAACTAATTTGGGGTTGGTTCCATTTAGGGAATTATCATAAATTTTTAACTTTGTATTCACTAGACATCTTTCTTAGACATGTTTGTAGTCATAAAATTGGATATATATATATATATATATATATATATATATATATATATATATATATATATATATAAAAGCAATAATAAATTTTAGGGATAAATACATTTATAACCCTAACTTAGCTTAAAGTGCCAGTATAACCCTGCAATCTGAGAAACTGCCAATTTAATAGTTATTATATGTGTCATTCTAATCCTAACTTTCAAAAAATTTATGCTAATATAGCCAAACTCACTAATTCTGGTGTTGACCCATGAAATTCAGGAAATGATGGAAATACCCTTGACTAAGAAGTTAAAAAATTGAAACCTAAACTACCCTTGACCTTCTTTTTCATGCTATTGCTCCTCCGGAAACCATCACTCCTCCGTGTCGGAAAAATCCATTGCCGCCGAGAATTTCACCGCCCCTCCCAATGTCACCCCTCCCGATCTCTTCAACACTAGCCCCGCCGATCTCCTCTTCTCACTGCCACCCTTCCTGATCTCCTCCGCCCTAGCCCCCCCCCCGTCCCTAGCCAGCATAGCTGCTCGCCACCACCCCTCCCGATCTCCTCCTCCCTCTCCCCTCCTCTCACCCCTTCTATACACTGGAGGAAACTCTAGCTCGCTACCTCCGCTTGCCATCCCCTCCGCCGCAAGGAGGAACCCAACCCACCCGATGTAGTAGTTCAGTACAGAAGAACCCTAGCCACCTCGCTCGCCACCCCCTCCGCCGCAAGGAAAACCCTAGCTTGCCACCACCTCCACCGCAATGAGGAACCCTAGCCCTCGCTCGCCTCCCCCTATGCCACAAAATCTCCTCGCCACCCGCTCATCATTGTTGAAATCCACCAATTATTAGGCTTTGCGTCTGTGTTCACCATCAGAGCGAGAGCCATCAGGCCTTTTAATTCTAGCGGCATCGGAGGATGGAGAATGCAATCGAAGAAGACGATGAACCCAAAATTTTAGTTTTTTTCTTTTTTTTTCTGGCCAAGAATAAAATGGTCTTTTCAATAAAATCAGGACATTAAACAGTTGACTAGAAAGTTAGCGATGTCAATTGTTATTTTGGCACTTTCTGAGATTGCAGGGTTACATTGACACTTTCAGCCTAAAGTCAGGGTCATTTTAGCACTTAATTCTTAATATTACTAAACGACACATGTCTTGCACAGAAGTACACATGTTTTGCAAAATTGAAGCCCAATTTAATTTCAAATGATAAAATCTTTCTTACCTAGTCGAAGGCAAGATATGATTCATATATATTAACTCATAATGAATTTGATCGAAATGATAGTTTAGAGAAGAAATTTTTATACTTGTGCACACAAAACTACAATTTCCCTTCCTAGTGTGAAATTTTCTTGCATTTGAGGAGTCGATTAGGACCAAAAGCAGAAGTTTCCCAGGGTTATGCGGTCGAAGTTGCATCCAAGTAGACGAACAACATCAACTTTAGAATGGAGAATGTTGCAGACGACATGTTGGCAGTAGCCTTAGCCGGCATAAGCATGGATACGCTAGTTCATGCTGCTTGCATGTCATTGGAGGTGTACTTGGGAGATAACAAGAATAAGGGCTTGAATCAATTACCAATTATCAATGGAGGTGGCTATAGAGACAATAATATGAAGTAATTTGGAGTTGGTTCCTTTTGGAGAATTATTGATGAAGGTTCAAGTTTACATTCACTAGAAATTTCTGTTTGACATGTTTATAGTAAAAAAATTGGGTATTAAAGTAACAATTGATTTTATCAAATGGCACATGTCTTTCAAAAGTACACCTGCTTTGCTCAAAGTCAGCCCAATTTCATTTCTCAAATGGTTATACATTTCTAATCTAGCCTCGATGGAAAGACATATGTTAACTCGGAATGAATTTGATCAAATTAATATTAGACAAGAAATTTATGTGTGCAAATAGAACTATAATTACCCTTCCTAGCCTAAATTTTCTAGTCTTTGAGTTTATCAGAAAAGTAAGCTTTTTGTAGAATTGAAAGTTTCCAATACAGGGAAATGATGGGTTGGTGGTTAAGAAAGATAAGGGGCAATTAATTTCGATATGGAGAGAATGCATATTGACCACTTGATATACTTTGTTTAAGGTCTTAAAATTTGTTAATTTACATGAAATATGTATTAGAAGCTACTCCTGTCTATTGTTTTTAAGGGTTCACTATGAATTAATTTCCCAACAAAAATACCTATAAACAACAAATAACTACATGATAACCTTTTGTAAACTGTGATGCCTTGACACATTTAGCGCCTATTTTGGCTGAATATATTGATTTGGGGAGCCAAAAATACACCCCCCATCCTAAAAAAAAAGAAAAAGGGTTCACTATGAATTAGTCTCACATGCTATCAAAAATATATGAATCAGCTACTAAATAATAAATCTATGAGGAAGCCTAAGTGAAATGTATCTATATAATACTATTAAACTTCCTTAAAAGTAAAATCCTCAAACATATATTAGTCGTCAATATAAATGGATGATTGCGACTAGGTTTAGCATCTCTTTATATTTGGACAATACCACTTTATCTTGATTACCTCATTCCAGTTGGGTTAGTTGCCAATTTATCTTTTGCTACTTGTTGGTATGCCTTGAATACTGTAATAGCCGCTTCTGCGACCCTGGCCTGGGGGTCCGGGGGCGGAGTCGCCCCCGGTTCAACGGTATAGCTTGTCTCTTTATTGGACTGCTGTTGATTTGGGCCGAATTGTATTTTGGTCCAGTTTTTTAGGGTTTAGTGGAGACAGCATATAAAGTGTCTCTCTTCTCTCTGTAAACATTAATTCTGATATAGTGAATCTGTCTCCCGTGGATGTAGCCAAATTGGTGAACCACGTAAATTTTGTGTCTTGTTATTTTCGTTCATATTTTCTGTTCTTTCTCCATTCCGCACAACAAACTGGTATCAGAGCGGTTTCTTTTTCCGGTGAGATCCGTAGTGGGTGTATCGAATTCTGGGCTCATCAGATCGGGGCTGATCGGGGAGAAAGATGTCTGGGTTGAACGTGAAGATCGACAAGTTTACTGGGAGAAATAGTTTCAGTTTATGGCAGATCAAGATGTGAGCTTTGCTGAAATAGAAAGGTTTGTGGACTCCGCTGACGAAGGATTTCGCGAGCAGTTCTGGCGATGTGGTGGGTCTGGAAGAAAAGGCACACTCGACGATTATGCTGTGTCTCGTGGACGAAATCATCACTGAGGTCTCAGATCAGGAGACTGCTGCACAACTGTGGCTGAAGTTGGAGAGTTTGTATATGACGAAATCTTTAACCAACAAGCTACTTCTGAAACAACGCCTCTTCGGTCTCCAAATGCAGGAAGGTACGCAACTCAGAGACCATCTAGAGCAATTGAATACTTTGTTATTAGAATTGCGAAATATAGATGTGAAAATTGAAGATGAAGATGCTGCTTTGATTTTGCTAGTGTCTTTACCGCTTTCATATGAGAATTTTGTTCAGTCATTTATTGTTGGTAAAGATTCCGTGTCTCTGGAGGAAGTTAGATCCTCTCTCCATAGTAGAGAGTTGCGATATAAGGCAAACGGTACAGGTACAGAAAGTCAGGCCTCTGGCTTATTTGCTAGTGACGGAAACACAAAGGGCAAGGGAACCGGCAGTAAGAAGAAGGGCAAGAAGTCATCTTCAAAGGGTCCCAAGGACAATGATGTTTGTAACTACTGTAAGGAGAAGGGGCATTGGAAAAAGGAGTGTCCGAAGACGGCTAGTAAATCTGGGAGTACATCTGGTACTGCTGCTATGGCAGAAGGGGATTTCAGTTCTGAAGATGATTTTGCTCTAGCTGCTACTGGGCAAAATAATCATCCTAATGCGTGGTTTCTTGATTCTGGGGCATCTTACCATATATGCCCAAGGAGAGATTATTTCTCAACTTATGAGCAAGCTGAGGGCATCATTACTACGGCAAATGGTGTTGCGTGCAAGGTAGTTGGGATTGGTTCAATCAAGATCAGGACACATGATGGTAGTTTCTGTACTTTGAACGATGTTAGACATGTTCCATCGATGACAAAGAATCTGATTTCTCTTCCTACGTTGGATAGAAAGGGTTTCGTCTACTCAGGGAGTGATGGAGTTCTGTGTGTCTGCAAAGGTTCTAGGCTGGCTCTGAAAGGTGTTCTGCATGGTACTTTGTATTTTCTACAAGGTTCCACGGTTATGGATTCTGTTAATGTTGCATCTTCGGAGGTTCACCAGGATGATATGACTAAGTTATGGCATATGAGGCTTGGTCACATGGGTGAAAGAGGGATGCAGATTCTGTCGAAGTATGATCTTCTTGGTGGCCACAAGATCAAGAGCTTGGACTTCTGTGAGCATTGCGTTTTTGGGAAGCATCACTACAGTAAGTTTCCTAAGGCGATTCATAGAACAAAGGGCACATTGGATTACATCCATTCTGATTGTTGGGGACCTTCCCGAGTTGAGTCACTGGGAGGTCACAGGTACTTTGTTTCTCTGATTGATGATTACTCAAGGATGACTTGGGTTATCATGATGAAACATAAGAGTGAAGCTTTCTCGAAGTTCAGGGAGTGGAAAGCTTTGGTGGAGAATCAGACCGGGAAGAAGATCAAGAGGCTTCAAACTGATAATGGGTTGGAATTCTGCTCGTCTGAGTTTGATCAATTTTGTAGGAATGAAGGGATTGCTCGTCATCATACAGTCAGGAATACGCCACAACAGAATGGCGTAGCTGAGCGGATGAATCAGACATTGTTGGCGAGAGCGAGGTGCATGCTCTCTAATGTTGGTTTGGAAAGGAGATTCTGGGCAGAGGCGGTGAGTACAGCTTGTTACTTGATCAACTGCGGGCCTCACACGGGTATAGAGTGCAAAATACCTATGGAGCTGTGGTCAGGTAAAGTTGTTGATTACTCCAAGTTAAAATTTTTTGGTTGTACATCTTATTATCATATTAGTGATGGTAAGTTAGAGCCCCGAGCCAAGAAGGGTGTGTTTGTGGGTTATGGAGATGGAGTTAAAGGCTCCAGGATATGGTCTCCATCTGAGAAGAGGGTTATTCTGAGCAGGGACGTTGTCTTTGATGAAAATTCTTTGCTTAGATCTATGGTGAAGCCCACAGTTGTGCCAGAAACTAGTGGAGTTGATAAACAGGTGGAGCTTGAAGTCACTCAAGGTGAAAATAGATTGGAACAATTTGAGGTGGATCAAGAGCCACAGACAGAATCTGAGATACCGGAATCTCCACCACCAGATCCTCAACTATCAGGAGCTACAGTCCGCAGTTTAGCTCAGGACCGACCCAGGAGGATTGGAGTTGGGGCGCCCAAGAGATATGGGTTTGATGATATGGTGGGTTATGCACTGTCAATTGCCGAGGAAGTGGATACTCAAGAGCCATCAACCTTCAGAGAGGCTACTTCATGTACTGATGCTGATAAATGGCTTGCTGCAATGGGAGACGAGATGGAGTCTCTTCAGAAGAATCAGACATGAGAATTGGTCAAACAACCTCAAGGGAGAAAGGTAATCAGTTGCAAATGGGTTTTCAAGAAGAAGGAAGGAATATCACCTGCAGAGGGAGTCAAGTACAAGGAAAGAGTTGTTGCAAGAGGTTTCAGTCAAAGGGAGGGGGTAGACTATAATGAGATCTTCTCACCAGTGGTCAGACACACTTCCATCAGAGTGTTGCTAGCCTTGGTGACACATCAGGATTTGGAGCTCGAGCAACTTGATGTGAAGACCGCTTTTCTACATGGAGAGTTGGAGGAAGAGTTGTACATGACTCAGCCAGATGGTTTCCAGGTTCCTGGCAAGGAAAAATATGTTTGCAAGTTGAAGAAGTCTTTGTATGGACTTAAGCAGTCTCCGAGGTAGTGGTACAAGAAGTTTGACAGTTACATGCTTCAGTTGGGATACACGAGGTGTTCTTATGACTGTTGTGTTTACTACAGCAGGTTGAGATATGGGTCATTCATCTATCTGGTGCTTTATGTAGATGACATGCTGGTAGCCGCAAAGAGTAGGCACGAGGTTCAGAAGTTGAAAGGACTTCTTAGTGCTGAGTTTGAGATGAAGGATCTGGGTGCAGCTCAGAAGATACTAGGAATGGAGATTCTTAGGGATCGAAGTCAGCGGAAGCTTTTCTTGTCACAGAAAGGCTACATTCAGAAAGTGTTAGCTAGGTTTGGCATGTCTACAGCCAAGCCTATAGACACTCCTAGTGCTGCAAATATTCATCTCACCACCATGTTTGCTCCTCAGTCAGACGAGGAGAAGGAGTATATGTCTCGGGTTCCTTATGCCAGCGCGGTGGGGAGCTTGATGTATGTTATGGTTTGCACGAGGCCAGATTTAGCACAGGCAGTCAGTGTTGTGAGCAGGTTCATGGGGCAACCGGGAAAGGAACATTGGCAAGCAGTGAAGAGGATCTTCAGGTATCTTTGAGGTACGTCTGATGTGGGTCTCATTTATGGAGGTGATACCGAGTGCTTAGTTACAGGCTACTCTGATTCTGATTATGCTGGCGATGTTGACACGAGGAGATCGATGACTGGTTATGTATTCACTTTGGGAGGTTATGTGGTTAGTTGGAAGGCGACTTTGCAACCTACAGTGGCGTTGTCTACTACGGAAGCAGAGTACATGGCTCTGACAGAGGCTGCAAAAGAGGGAATATGGCTGAAAGGGCTAGTTAGTGATCTTGGTCTACATCATGATCAGGCTACTGTGTACTATGACAGCTTGAGTGCAATCTGCCTAGCCAAGGATTAGGTCTATCATGAGAGAACCAAGCATATTGATGTCAGATATCATTTCCTGAGGAGTGAGAGGAGAATCAGGGTGAAGAAAGTGGGAACTGCTGATAACCCCGCTGATATGTTCACCAAATCTGTTCCACATAGCAAGTTTCAACATTGTTTGGACTTGCTAAACATCAGAGCTGATTAGGTGCTCTATGGGCAGTCCCGGGAGTGGAGGGCGAAGTCTACTCATTTGACACTGTAATGGTGCATCTGGAGTTTTCTACTTTGAGGATTCAAGTCAAGGTGGAGATTTGTTGGTATGCCTTGAATACTGTAATAGCCGCCTCTGCGACCCTGGCCTGGGGGTCTGGGGGGCAGAGTCGCCCCCGGTCCGACGGTATAGCTTGTCTCTTTATTGGACTGCTGTTGATTTGGGCTGAATTGTGTTTTGGCCCATTTTGTTAGGGTTTAGTGGAGACAGCATATAAAGTGTCTCTCTTCTCTCTGTAAACATTAATTCTGATATAGTGAATCCATCTCCCGTGGATGTAGCCAAATTGGTGAACCACGTAAATCTTGTGTCTTGTTATTTTCGTTCATATTTTATGTTCTTTCTCCATTTCGCACAACACTACTCTTTTGATGGTTTCATCCTCTTAGTACCAAATACAAATTTTCACGTTCACTTCCAATCTCCATGTTCTACTTTAAAAAAATTCTCCACTTTCAGTTTCAATTGCTAGGAATGAAAACTCTTGCAAGGTTTTGCAGATTGTTGCTCTGCATTTAAAGCAGCTTTCCCATTCATTTATTATCAAAGTTTTCATTATTGTCTTCTTTTGTAAAGGTGATGTCATATTCTATCTTACCGCGGAGAGGAAAACGACTTGGTGGCTAAACCTTAGTTTTGAGCACCAAACTCGCAAGAGAAAGCCTCGAGGGTTCTGGATGAAGATAGTTCAATGCTAAAGTTGGACCAAAAGTGTTTGGTCTGAACATTGAGGACAAAATGAATAAAATAGAGACATATCTCAGTATTTATAAGGGTTGATCCATATAAGCTCTTCATAGGATACGTATGCAAAGGATTAGATGTCTTACCATAGTAAAATAGCTATATATTAGTCATTCCGTGAATATACTTTGAATATGAGTACGGTTGCGTAGATATATTCGAAATGAGAGATCTTCTCTTCATAATGGGCTCCGGCTCAATACTGATAGTGGAGTATGACTACATGAGCTTCAGCCTAAGTTATGGAATGTGGTCCAACCTTCACCCCTAGCTCTACGAGGAAGCAGAAGGTTGTGCTCAATTAGGATAACACCTCTGTAAAGTCAAAGGAGTTGCAAGTAAATATTTTATTGGCAATTTTGTGTGAATTAATTTTGAACAGCAAATCAGACCATGTTGGAACATGATGGTGCAGCAGAGTTACACCAAAGTTTTTATGGAAATCAAAGTCAGAATATTGCAGTAGTTTGGTATAAATGGAATTCGTATATCTGACTATATATATCAGGCGTGTGAAGCATAATTGGTTTATGGAAAATCCCTACTTATATGGAGAAGATTTATTCGAATATATGGGATAGAATGAGATAAGGTAAATCCCTTTATTTATGGAATTTGGATGTGTTTCAAGAATCAGATTTGGAATAGGAATATTATGGAGATAATCAAGGAGTATTCAAGTCTGATTTGTGGATATAAATTGGGTACAAACACGGCTGCATACTCACGGATTTAACAGAGCAAAAATCTGCATACAGATTTTTGATACTTTCGAGAAGTTGTAAAGAGTCAGAACACTGTGTTCCAACACACTGACCTGCCGCACTAAGTTCAGAAGCGTAAACCTTAATTCCTCAGGAGGAGGAGATCCAGCGTCGATGAGTTTCGAGATCAGAGGGAGTCTGATTAAGGCGGATCGGTAGCTAGGGGAGCTAGCAGAGTCCACACACTATAGTTAGTAAAGATAAGTATTTTGTAAACTGTACTTTGTACTGTATCTTTCTAATTAGTGGATTCATTCTGAACTAGGCCAGGCCCCGCAGATGTAGGTGAATTTCACCGAACTGCGTAACCAAGTCATGTGTCTTTTATGTATTACGTTATTATGCACTTGGTTAAGCTAGTCATGTTGGAACACACTAGTAAAGACTAGAAAAATTTGGTAAAACTAAATTTCAATTGGTATCAGAGCTGAGTCACTTATCATTCCCTTGGTTGGTTCAAGGAAAGTGAGATTCAGTTTTACCATGACGACAAGAGAAGGAGCGTCAGTCTCTCGACCACCCCTACTAGAAGGCAGCAACTACAACTATTGGAAGGCACGCATGAGGGTCTTCATCAATTCGCTGGATGAACTGGCATGGTTTTATGTTGAGAATGAATGGATTCATCCTACAGAAGGGGAGTCAAGTCAAAGGAGTCAGAAACCCAAAGACAAGTCTAGATGGACTCCAGATGATCTTAAAGAATCCCTGGCAAATTCGAAGGCACTTAATGCGATCTTCACTGTTGTTGATGAAAATCAGTTCAAGCTTATATCTACATGTCACCAAGCAAAGAAAGCATGGGATATTCTACAGACTGTTCACGAAGGAACCAGTCGTGTACGTGAATCAAAACTACAGATGCTGGCTACCAAATTTGAAGAACTCAAAATGGAGGAGGATGATACGATTGCTACATTCAACGGAAAACTCAGGGATATCTCCAACATGGCTTATCAACTTGGAAAGGTGTACAAAGAAACTAAGCTGGTGAAAAAGACCTTGCGATCTCTTCCCAAAAGGTTTGCAATGAAAGTAACAGCAATAGAGGAAGCAAGAGACGTAGCCACTATGAGTCTAGATGAACTAATGGGCTCGTTGCAAACATATGAGATGACATTCCAGCAACCTACAAAAAAAGTCTCCAAGGAATTGGCGTTCAAAGCTTCTTCAGCTAAGGAAAGACACGAGTCTGACAGTGATGATGAGATTGAATTCTAGAAAGGTAAAGCTTGATGATATTCTGGATATGGGAAGAAACTTTGGTGATAGACACGGGATTGGATACGGGAAAGAATCCAAGACGGAATTGCATGAAAAACCAGTAACTCTAAAAGCTAGGATCCGAGAAGTAAAATGGAATTATGGGATGCCGCATCAAAGAAAGCCACTTATTTGCAGATACTGTACGTTCCAAGGACATGCTGAACAACAGTGCAGAAGACTGATCAGAGATCAAATGACAGGAAGACAACTATGTTCCAACACAGGCGATACTCATACGGGAAAAATGATCAGAAAGATATGGGTTGTTAAAAAATCCTGTACGTGTCTGGTAGCACACACTTCTCTAACAACCTATTCCAGTGATTCGTGGTACTTTGATAGCGGTTGCTCTCGCCACATGACTGGAACTCCAAAATACCTCACAAACATTACTCCGTATGATGGCGGATATGTAACCTTTGGTGATGGAAAGAGAAACAGAGTAATTGGCAAGGGCGAACTGAAAATTAAAGGCTTTCCAGTATTCACAAGTGTATTATTTGTTGAAGATCTAAAGGCAAACCTGCTAAGAATAAGCTAGCTGTGTGACGACAATATGGTAGTGGAATTTCAGAAGGACAAATGTATAGTGAAGCATGGAGAAAACAAGGTTCTTTCTGGAACAAGATCAGCAGACAATTGCTATCTGCTAGAACAAGGAGTTCGATGTATGATTTCCAAGAAGGATGAAGGAACTCTTTGGCACAGAAAGCTCGGCCACATCAACTATAAAACACTGGTGAAAATTGCAAATGTGAAAGCTGTACGAGGAATGCCTACCTTAACCAGCAAAGATGAATTTGTATGTGGGCTATGTCAACAAGGTAAACAAATTCGATCTTGTCACTCTTCAGTTCAGTATATCACTACATCTAGAAATCTGGAATTATTGCATATGGATTTGATGAGTCCGGTTAATACACCTAGCATAGGTGGAAAGAAATATATTTTTGTATGTGTTGATGACTTCTCCAGATTTACATGGGTAGCTTTCTTGAAAGAAAAATCTGATACGATAGAAGTATTTAGAAGCCTTGTAGTAAAGTTACAAACTGAAAAGGGAAGTCCAGTAGGAAAGATAATCCGAATCCGAAGTGATCATGGCAGAGAATTTGAAAATGAACAATTCAGTTCCTTCTGTGATGAGTTAGGAATCCAACACGAGTTCTCGGCTCCTATCACCCCTCAACAGAATGGCATCGTCGAAAGGAAGAACAGAACTCTATAAGAGATGGCTTGAGTTATGTTGGCAAACAAAGATGTTCACAAGAAATGGTGGGCAGAAGCGATCAATACAGCTTGTTATACAATCAATAGAGTGTATCTTCGACCATTCACAAACAAGACATCCTATGAGATCTGGAAGGGCAGGAAACCAAATGTCTCATATTTTCATGTGTTCGGAAGCACTTGCTATATTCTTAAAGATAAAGAACAATTGGCAAAATTTGATAATCGGAGTGATCCAGGAACGTTTCTCGGGTATTCCATCAATAGCCGTGCAAATAGAGTTTTTAATCATCGAACCAACACTCTTATGGAATCCATAAATGTTATTGTGGATGATTCAGAAAAGGAACAACATCCAGAAGGTGTAGAGGAAGAATCTGTCAACACTCATGTTCCAACACAGACTCAAACTCCAGACAAAGAAAAGCCATCAGTTGACCTTCACCAACGTGTTGAACCAAATGAGCAACAGGATCCTAACTCTGCCGAAGCTGACCATGTTGGAACACAGTCCCCTACTACTGACGACCATGTTCTAACACACGACCAACCTGGTTCCACCATGAGAAGTACTCGATCAGTGCCTCGAGTTGATTATCGATGACTGGCTGGATTACACTGGTTTGTTTCTCTAATTGAACCCAAGAACTATAAAGAAGCCTTACTTGATGAGTATTGGATTGCTGCAATGCAAGATGAACTCGGTCAGTTTACAAGGAATGATGTTTGGTATCTTACTCCTCGCCCCAAAGGCATTAATGTTATTGGTACGAAATGGATTTTCAAGAATAAATCAGATGCAGATGGCTTAGTCACCCATAACAAAGCAAGACTTGTTGCTCAAGGCTATACACAAGTGGAAGGTGTTGATTTTGATGAAACCTTTGCGCCAGTTGCCAGGTTAGAATCCATTCGAATTCTACTAGCTATTGCTTGCTCTAGGAATTTTACTTTGTATCAAATGGATGTCAAAAGTACTTTTTTAAACGGAGTGGTGAACGAAGAAGTATATGTGGAACAACCAAAAGGTTTTGAAGATCCTCATTATCCACAACATGTATATCGTCTCAAAAAGGCGCTGTATGGACTCAAGCAAGCACCAAGGGCATGGTATGAACGACTTACTACCTTTCTTCTTCAGAAAGGTTATCGTCGAAGGGGAGTAGATTGCACCTTGTTCGTGCTTGACAAAGCTTCAAGGTTTCTGATTGCTAAAATATATGTTGATGACATAGTTTTTGGTTCTACCTCACAATCTATGGTACAGGATTTTGTCACCATTATACAATCTGAATTCGAAATGAGCATGGTTGGAGAGCTAACTTACTTTCTTGGACTGCAAGTCAAACAAGGACGGAATGGTCTATTCATAAATCAAAGTAAGTATGCCTTGAATTTAGTTAAAAATTTTGGACTCAGTAGTGCTCGATCAGTTCGAACGCCTATGGGAGTGTCTGATAAATTGGTGAAGGATGAAAAAGGAGTTTCGGTCGATCAAAAGTTATACAGAGGCATTATTGGAAGTCTATTGTATCTCACTGCAACCAGACCAGATATTTGATTCAGTGTCGGAATATGTGCAAGATTTCAAGCTGATCCTAAGGAATCTCATCTTACTGCAGTGAAAAGGGTTATTCGATATGTAAGTGGGACTTCAGAATATGGTGTTTGGTATTCTAAGAATCAAGATTCAGAGTTGATTGGGTACAGTGATTCTGATTGGGCTGGTAATGCTGATGATCGAAAAAGTACCACAGGTGGATGTTTCTTTATTGGAACAAATTTGGTGTCTTGGTACAGCAAGAAACAAAACTCGATCTCTCTATCTACTGCAGAAACATAATATCTTGCAGCAGGGAGTTGTTGTGCACAACTATTATGGATGAAACAAATGATGAGAGATTATGGAATTCAGCAAGGCTCCTTGAAGATTTTATGTGACAATACAAGTGCTATTGATATTTTGAAGAATCTAGTTCAGCATTCAAGAACCAAGCATATTGTCATAAGGCATCATTTTATAAGAGATCTGGTTGAAAGAAAGGAAGTGGAAGTGGTCTATGTTCCAACACACGAGCAAATTGCGGATATATTTACGAAGCCATTGGATGCCACCTCTTTTGAGAGCCTGCGACAACACCTAGGTGTCTGTCAAATTTGAGGTAATTTTTACCAAAAGTATTTTCCCTGTAAATATGTCTTTTTGGTTATTTTCATTTTGCAAAATCAGAAAAGAACAAAAAAATTATGGAAAGAGCAAAGGTGTACAAAAATAGGAGTTGGTTAGTATGGTGTGTTGGAAGTTAATTAAGGAAGGCAATGTGATGTGGAATCTGATGAGGATATGACTGAACCAAAGGACAAGAATCAAGATGAGGAGTATGAAAAAGAATCTGAGAAGGAGGTGAAGCTGCAAGCTCAGAGAGTGTTCCAACACAGGATATTCCTGATCTGGAATATTCAAGTGATGAGGTACTGGATGAGTACTATCAGATGACAAAAGGAAAGAGAAAGACTGACAAAGCCAAAGACTCTGCTCAAGCGAAGAGGAGCAAGAGAAGACATGACTGCAAGGAAAAGAAGGTTTTACCTCCACCCTCTGTTAGCAAGGCATACTCTGCTGTTTATTTTGATGAAAAAGGTGCAGAAATGGGAGAGTTTTTCTCAGAGAAAAAGTTCATAGCAGAAAACCCACTGGATCTAAAAGCCTATAAGGAGAGCGGCTTTACAGATTTTTTGAAGCTGACGGGCATGACAACAGCAGCAACAATCCAGCTACAGTACAATCGACAGATTGTACTAGAGGTATATTCCAATCTTATGCCTGGTAATTTAGAGGTTACCTCTCTATGGTTTGGTAGAGTATATGTTAGGGGGAAAGTCATAGATGTATCTGCTGCTAGGATTAACATGTTTCTGGGTCTGAAAACACCTAAGACAGGGGGAGTGTTTCCTGAAAATCTGGGATTGTCTGATGATGAAATCTTAGGTGTGATATCTGGTGGATATAAGGTAGAATGGCTAGCAACCGGGTACTCACAAGCATCTTGCTTGTCGTCAAGATTTTTTGGCTTATATCAGATTGCTGTACACTGTTGGTTGCCTTCAAGTAATACCACAGCATTGACCAGGGAGATGGCTAAGATGCTATACTGTGTTGGAACACAGAAGGAAGTTAATCTCGGACTCCTAATTCAGCAGCATCTGGTCAGACAGGCTACTGCACCAAAAGTAAATGATACGATTATCTACCTGGCATTGATCTCAGCACTGGCAAAGAGTGCAAAGGTAAAAGGGAAAGCTTCTGATGTGGTGGTTGACACAAATTATCTGAGGCCAAACAAGAAAACATTCGGGCTGAGGCATGTGAAGGATCTTCCGTGGAAACCTTCTGGGTCGACTTCGACCTTTGTAGCAGAAAAGGAGGCTCGATTGCTGGTTCTGAATGCAAGACTTGGAGCTTTAGGCATACAGATGGCTGCGCTAGAGGCAGAAAAAGCAAGTCTAGAGGAGAAGAAGTCAAGACTGGAAGCATGACTTAATGTTGATTGCAGGGGAAGCAGTATTTATTTTATTTTATTTTTGATGATTTTGATGGTCCCTTTGGATATGTGTGGTCCCAGGGGGAGAAATTTTGGATGGAATGTGTTTGACTCTGATTCAATTTGGCTGTTGGCTGTACTGATTTTTATGTTTTGGATTGATCGGATTTCTGGAATTCGGGTATCATGTTGGTTGTTGATTTACAAGTTTATGATATTGATACTGGAAGTTTCTGCTTGGGAAATTTCTTGTCCAAAATATTATGGGTCCACAAAAATGCCAAAGGGGGAGATTGTAAAGTCAAAGGAGTTGCAAGTAAATATTTTATTGGCAATTTTGTGTGAATTAATTTTGAACAGCAAATCAGACCATGTTGGAACATGCTGGTGCAGTAGAGTTACGCCAAAGTTTTTATGGAAATCAAAGTCAGAATATTGCAGTAGTTTGGTATAAATGGAATTCGTATATCTGACTATATATATCAGGTGTGTGAAGCATAATTGGTTTATGGAAAATCTCTACTTATATGGAGAAGATTTATTCGAATATATGAGATAGAATGAGATAAGGTAAATCCCTTTATTTATGGGATTTGGATGTGATTCAAGAATCAAATTTGGAATAGGAATATTGTGGAGATAATCAAGGAGTATTCAAGTCTGATTTGTGGATATAAATTGGGGACAAACACGGCTACATACTCACGGATTTAACAGAGCAAAAATCTACATACAGATTTTTGATACTTTCGAGAAGTTGCAAAGAGTCAGAACACTGTGTTCCAACACACTGACCTGCCGCACTAAGTTCAGAAGCGTAAACCTTAATTCCTCGGGAGGAGGAGATCCAGCGTCGACGAGTTTCAAGATCAGAGGGAGTCTGATTAAGGCAGATCGGTAGCTAGGGGAGCTAGCAGAGTCCACACACTATAGTTAGTAAAGATAAGTATTTTGTAAACTCTACTTTGTACTGTATCTTTCTAATTAGTGGATTCATTCTGAACTGGGCCAGGCCCCGCAGATGTAGGTGGATTTCACCGAACTGCGTAACCAAGTCGTGTGTCTTTTATGTATTACGTTATTATGCACTTGGTTAAACTAGTCATGTTGGAACACACTAGTAAAGACTAGAAAAATTTGGTAAAACTAAATTTCAACCTCATATTATTTCATATAATTGTATCCGAAGGCCATGCATCATCAACGACCTTTGATTTATGTCTTAATTAATTAGCTAGCAAGTATTTTAATCGTCTGCACATTTTGTTTGGAACTCCATGTGTCAATGTCGTGGGAAGGGAGAAAGCCCTGGCACAAATAAACAAATAAATAAATAAATAAATAAATAAATAAATATATATATATATTCTTGAGGCAACAATTATTACTTCTAATTTTGAAACGTCTCTCAACTACTGTTGTTGTCACTTATGTTTTTCCTTACCAAAATAGTCCATTTTTTTAATGAGAACACCCGAGGGTGAGGGAAAATATATTAGAGGTTCCCCAAGCCTTCTTCAATGGTGAATAGAATATACATAGAGTACAGTTTGATCCTAATACGAGATGAAGCAATATAGTTGCCTCCAAAAGTCCTACCAATTCTATATCTAGTATTTGTGAAACAACTATCCAAGCAAAAACCCGTATAGATGATGAAGTTGCGATCCCAAGGAAAGAATCTCCACCCCTTGTGTTAATTCTCGCCTTCGGCCAGGCAACTTCAATCACAAAAAGTAATATCTTAAACTAAAGAGTTTCGGAAACTGAATTACAGTTATCAGTTCCAGATAAGAAAATGAGCAAAACTTGAGTTGAGGGAGTCCTTGGGAATGTTCCTGAATTGAGAATAAGCTCCGACACCTCATCCACTCCCTGAACTGAGGAGTAAAGCCAGGAGCTGGGAGTATCACACAAAATCCGTTAGAGAAGATCAGCAGCCACAGACTGCTGCAGTGAACACTTCGGTGAATGCTACATCCGATATCCAAGAAGAATGTTTTCAGATGGATGAAGAGACTAGGAGCTGTGTGCCTGAGGCTCTAAGAGCTTGCAGTGACCGATTGATAGCTACCGTTAGGGCAGTGTATGAACCTGTAATAAAAATTTTGATTTGCAGTATTAATCCTTAGCCAAAGCACGTTTATGCATTCTAATTTGCGGAGTATGTATCCTGTCTAAGGAGATCAGTCCCCTGATGTGCTGAGGGATATTGTGAAGGTTAAGGCTCTGGTTATTGCTAGCATGATGTTTAGCAATTTCATGTGGCATAAAAGTTTCTTCTCTAAAAACATGTTTAAGAAGGGCACAACCTAATTGAGCTTTAACTTTGTAAGCCAAATCAAAAATATTCCAATGCGCAGAGTAGGGATCATTGATCATTAGTACAGCCAGCTTACAGTCTGTTTCAAGAATGCAATTTCGACCTGAACCCAGGAAATTATGGCAAGCAAGTAACACAGCCTTAATTTCGGCCTCCAGTGGTGAGGCTGCAGAAATAGTTTCAGAGACAATTTTAATCGGAACACCAGAACTATCCCTAGCTATCATGCTAGCAACTACCTTATTCGGAAGCCATGACGCATCAACATTAATTTTGACTGATCCAAATAGAGGCCTATCCCAATAAACAGTGGTTATATTCGGCTTCGGAGGTGGTCTAATGAACGGAATCAAATGCCTGAGAGGAGATGCAATAGCAGAATGGGAGAAATGTATCCGAGGAGTAGCAAATAAAGTCAGTTTGATTAGCTCCTGAACTTCGTTACTAATTCGATCTGAAGAGAAAGGCATATTATCAAAAAAACCTATTCCTAGCTTTCCAAAGCGACCAACATGTGAGAGATGGCAGGATTTTACAGATGAAGTGCTTCCAGCTAGATAGGTCATAACTATTCCAGAAGATAAAAAATCTTTCAGCAATGGAGTGGTTAGTACCTAGATGAAACTGAACTATAGATGCCATGTTATTCCAGACTGCCTGAGCAATAGGGCACGATATAAAGAAATGTTGAATAGAATCTGTCCTACAACAGACACGACACTTAGAAGCTAGACTGAAACCATATGTAATCAGCACATCATCGAAGGGGAGAAAGGATTGCAACAATTTCCAGGTAAAGATTGAGATCTTCTTTTGTAAAGCATTATTCCAAATAAATTTACAAGCAGGGAAATTACCTGGTCCATGAGTTAGAGCCTTATATGTTGATTTAGATGAGAAATTACCAGAGGCTTCAGCTTTCCATATCAGTCTATCCTCCCTGTCTATAGTAAGCTCAGATTCCTGAAGAAAAGAGCGAGTATCATGTTCCAGAAAAGAATCAATCTGAGCTAAAATAGTGGATTTATTCCTTATGAAATCTGCCACAGACAAATATGGCATAGCATCAACTATGTGCACTGGGATATAGTTAATCAGGGGACCCCTAGGACACCAATTAGCATACCAAAAACTGCAGGTACCTTTGCCATGAATAATAAAAGAGTTGTTTTCTGCAAAGGGGTTAATGAAAAGAATTCTTTTCTAGGTAACTGATTTCCTATGAGTTAAAGGAAGAGACCATAGCAATTTAGACCAAAGAGTGGTTCCTATTTGGCTCTTCCACCAAAGTTTAGCTGAACATGTATCAATAATGGCCTTAATAGATCTAAAACCAAGTCCATTTAGATCGGTTGAGATCGAAATATCAGACCATCTTTTCCATATTCTATTCTTTTTCCCATCTGATTCTCCCCAAAAGAACCTTGCTAATCTTTTCTCAAATGATCGAATTATTATTTTGGGGGGGTTAGTAACAGCCCATAAATGTTGAGGCAACGAATATAAGCAGTGTTTAATTAGGATCATCTTGCCCCCAGTACTAAGCCACTTATTCTTCCAGCTTTGTAATTTATTAATCAAGATTTGCCATCAATGGTTGGAAGTATCTTTTAAGTGTTCTACCCTGAAAAATGGGACAGCCAAGGTATTTAAATGGGAAGGAGCCTTTTTTCATTTTTAGGATTGCCCTAACCTGATGAAACTTTAAATTCGAGGCCCTTTTACTCAGATAAAACTCAGATTTATCAAAATTGAACTTCTGTCCCGAGGAAACTTCAAAGATATCTAAGAATGCTTTAATTCTAATAAGATTAGACTTGGATGCATTCATAAAGATAATCGTATAATCTGCATACATTAAATGGGATACTGCAGGGATTGAGGCAGGTAGTTGAAAACGAGAAAGACTATTATTAGAGAATATAAAGGATAAACTCCTAGAAAAAGCTTCCGAGAAAATATTAGAAAGAAAAGGAGAGAGTGGATCACCTTGTTGAATACCTCTAGTAGCTTTAAAAAAGCCTACTGGATTTCCATTTACAAGAACAGAGAAGTAAGCCTGTGATAGATTACTCATAACCGCAGTTATTAGTATCTTCCTAAGAAACTCCCAGTTTACCCTATCAAATGCTTTCATTAGGTCTAATTTCAGTATACAGTTAGGAGATCTGTTCTTTTTATCTAGAAACCTAATCATTTCCTGTAAATACAAGATGTTATCAGAGATATCTCTCTTTTTCATGAAAGAAGATTGGTTTGGAGAGATCAGGATATCCATAAAAGGTCTCAGCCTTTCCATTAAAACCTTAGAACAAATTTTATTTAGGACATTTGATAAGCTAATAGGCCTGAAATCATAAAAGAAGATGGTGTTGCTTTTTCGGAATTAGGGTAATCCAAGTACTAGATATTCCTTTTGGGATTTCAGATCCTGAGATAAAGTCATTAACAGCCTCCATTAGATCTTGTTTAATAAAAGACCAGCATTTGCTATAAAATTTAGCTGTGTAACCATCTGGTCCTGGGCTGCTGTTTTTATTTAATCCTTTAATCACTGCTTCTAACTCAGATTCTAAAACTGGAGCGGCTAAAGCTTGATTATCCATTTCATTAATAATTGTGGGGATTTGACTAAGGAAGTGAGAGCAGTAGGTTTCAGCTGTAGTATGATTTGGCTCAGTTAACAAACCTGAAAAATAAGCAATTGCTTCCTTCTGTATTTCCGTTTGTGTATTTAACCACTGACCTGCCTGATTTTTAATTTTGCTGATTTGCAATTTACAGTTCCTTTCCTGCACTACCTTATGGTAAAATTGAGTATTGTTATCCCCCAACTTATGCCATTTAAGTCTCGCTTTCTGCTTCCAAAACTTATCTTTCTCCTTAAAAGCCCTAAGAAGTAGTGCTTTTTTCTGATTTAGTTTAACACGTTCAGGCAAAGTTGGATTCAAGTCAAAAACTTGTTCCTGGATTCTTAAAGCTTCCTCAGCTAATGTCACATTTGAATCAATATTACCAAAACACTCTCTATTCCAGGTTTTTATCACTTTCTTAAGTCTAATCAATTTTAAGTAGAATCTGATCATGCCTTTATCCGGAATAGGTTTCCCCCAATTATCCTGAATTAAAACTAAAAATTCAGGCCTTTGGAACCATTCATTAATAAATCTAAAAGCTTTGGGTATGAAGGTACTAAGTTGGACAGTTGGAGGAGGAGAGGTGAGTGATCAGAAGTTTGCCTATTAAGAATCTGAATTGAGGATGAAGGGAATTTAGAGCTCCATGATAGGGTACAAAGTCCTTTGTCTAATCTTTTGGAGGTAGGGTTTCTCAGCCTAGAGTTACACCAAGTAAAAAGATTACCCATAGAATTAATTTCTTGTATTCCATTGGTGTTAATCCAGGTGTTAAAATCTCTAATACTTCCTAGAGAAGGAGAGGAGGGACCTCTATATTCAGACACAGAAGTAATTGTATTAAAGTCACCTATAAATACAGTATCACCCTTAGAAATCGGCTGCAGATCATTCCATAGTGCCTTTCTACCTTCTCTATTTCTTAATGTATAAATAAAGACAGCTTGCATGCAAAGATTTAAAGATTGATGGGATATATCAACATACATAAACTGTTCATGAGAAGAAAGAAGTGAAACAGATAGGAGATTAGACCAGAGGAGCCAGATTTTCCTATTTGGTAGGAACAGATTATTGGAGAAATTAAGCACATTCATATAGGATTGAATTTTTGTATTGTCATGCATAGGTTCAATTATGCATAACAGCTGGATTTTCTTAAGTTTGAGTAAATTAATCAATCTAAGCATAGAAGTTTCCATACCACGTAGATTCCAAACCAGGAAATTAACATTGATTGTAGATGTCATAGTTCACCTGATTTATTACTTTTTGTCGCCGATCTAAGTAACATCTTATTCAGTTGACTAAGATAGGTAGTCTTTTTACTTTTTGCCTTACCTTGGTGATGGTACTTACCTGAGGGGTCCAAGGCAGGGGATGCATTGAGATTGTGTTGTTCAGTAGAGTCCAGATCCTCAGAAGTGCCCGGATCCTCCGAAGCTGGCTCACAAATTCCTTCCTGACTTAGCAAGCAGTTATCATCATCCTGCAAAACAGAGAATCTGTTTACCAAAATAGTCCATTTAATCTAGCATAGAATCTCTCAACAATCAATCGAAGTTTAGTGATGTGTCCATTTTATATGCTTTATTTAGTAGTATTTAGGATCACTTTTGTGCTCTTTTATTATCGAGAGCTTGTGTTTCACCTTGAAATTCACTTAGGAGAGGCAAAAGCAACTTTGTACTCTTTTACCTCTTCTAAGTGGATTTTGTGTGACAAGGGAAGAACACGGAAGCAACGAAGACCGGAAGACATCGAAGACTATACTTTCGAAGACTTTTGGATACTCACTTCGAAGACATGAAGACCGGAGGCCGTTGAAGACCATTTTTGGAGCCGTTGAAGACTTGAAGATTGAGAGGGATGGCTATGAAGAAGACAAAGAAACAATGCAAAACTCTGGCTCCCGTCGCGACCCCGTTGCGACACCATCGCGAGTCGCAACCTACACCGTCGCGAGTCGCGACGAACTCGTCGCGAGTCGCGACCAACGGGCGGCCAGAAACCAACTTTATCTTCTTTGCACTATAAATACTACTCTCTTTCCTCCTCTTCTGCAGTTTTGCTCAGCCCGTTTTTCTCTGGGTTTTAGGGCTCCATCTCTAGGTTTTTCTCTTCTTTCTTTTCTTTCTTTTCTTTGTTTTTCTTAGGGCTCCCCACACTTAAACCTTACTCGCCCTCGAGTAAGAAAAGATTCAAGTATACGGAGGAAATGGCATATCCACATCCTAAAACCCCTAAAATAACCACACAAAATGGACACATCATTTAGAGTCCTCCCTCCTTTAAACTTCTTCATGTTTTTCCTTCATAATGTTTTTCAAGTAAGTTATCTTTCTCCCTGAATCTTCCATTATGTATGAGTTTTTTGTCCTTGTATCTTCTCCGTTAGTACAATCCCATGTTCCTGAAGGAGACAACAGCTTTCCAGAGGGTGGCGCTTCCATCCTTTCTATTCGTTTCCCTGTCAGTAGCCCCGTTAAATGGGTTAATTGGATAAACACATTATTCAAACCCAATGGATTTTTATCCAATGGGTCATTATCCAATTAACTCATTTATTAAATGAGTCATAATGTGTTGGGTCATAAATGGGTTGGGTTATTAAATGAATAACCCATGAGATATTCATATGACCCAATGGGTTAAAATATATTATCCAATAAGTCATTATATAATTAACCCAATAAGTTATCATTAAACATTTTCTATCGATTTGGGTTACAAGTTGTCATTATCCAATGGGATCAGGTATTAAATACTCATTATTTTTTAGGATTTGGGATGAGAATAATTATGTTAATGGGAAATTTTAATCTCAATGGGTCTCATATTATGTTAACTCAATGGAACATAACAAATACCCAATAAATATCCAAAATTACACAATTAAATGCATGTGTAATATTTAACATAAATATTCACTATAATTCACATATTATTCGAGTTCAATCGCGTACAATATTTGAGTTCGTACAGTATTTGAGCTCGTACGATATTCGAGCTCGTACAGTATTTGAATTCAATCTCGTACAGTATTCGAGTTCGTACAAAACTCGCACTCAATCTCGTACAGCATTTGAGTTCGTACAATATTCGAGTTCAATCTCGTACAGTATTCGGGCTCAATCTCGTACAGTATTTGAGCTCAATCTCGTACAGTATTCGAGTTCATACAATATTCGAGTTCAATCTCGTACGGTATTCAGGTTTGTACAATATTCGAGCTCAATCTCATACAGTATTCGAGTTCGTACAATATTCGAGCTCAATCTCGAACAACATTTGAGTTCGTACAATATTCGAGCTCAATCTCGTACAGTATTCAAGTTCGTACAGTATTCGAGTTCAATCCCATACAGTATTCGAGTTCGTACAATATTCGAGCTCAATCTCGTACAGTATTCAAGTTCGTACAGTATTCGAGTTCAATCACGTACAGTATTCGAGCTCAATCTCGCACAATATTCGAGTTTGTACAATATTCGAGTTCGTACAGTATTTGAGCTCGAGCTCGATCCCAAGTAATATTGTTCGTTAGTTTTGTCGAGTTTACAAAACTAACATATTATATATTTTTTATTTTTATAAAATATAATATAATATAATGTACATAATATTATATTACACAATATAATATTATGAACTCGAATATGAACAAAATGCAGACTGATTGATGAACAAAATGCAGATTGATTGATGAACAAAATGCGGACTGATGAAACAAAACGCAGACTGGGAAGTGAGAGCTGAGAACTGAGAAAGAATATGGACTTGATGGGTAATTCACATTTCACCCAAAAAATGCCTGATGTGTCTATTTTATATGCATAATTTAGTACTATTTAGGGTCACTTTTGTACTCTTTTATTATCGAGAGCTTGTGTTTTACCTTAAAATTCTCTTAGGAGGGTAAGAGCAACTTTACGCTCTTTTACCTCTTCTAAGTGGATTTTGTGTGACAAGGGAAGAACACGGAGGCAATGAAGACCGGAGGCCATTGAAAACTACACTTTCGAAGACTTTTGAAGACTTGCTTTGAAGACATGAAGACCGGAAGCCATTGAAGACCATTTTTGGAGCCGTTGAAGACTTGGAGATTGAGAGGAATGACTATGAAGATGATTGCATGCCACAAGAAGAAGAAAAAGACACAATGCAAAATTCGGCACCCGTCGCGAGTAGCGATGGCCTCGTCGCGAGACCGTCGCGAGTCGCAACCGACGGGTGGCCAGAATTTCACCTTATCTTCTTTGTAGTATAAATACCACTCTTTTTCCTCTCATTCATACCTTTATTTTGCTGCAATTATAGTACTGTTTCAAACCCCTTTTCTTCCATGTTTCATCCTTGAATTCTCTTGTTTTTATGATTAGTTGTTTAGCATTGATTAGCATGAACTCTTGTAGCTAATCTATCTCTTGGGAGCAATTGACTAAAGCTTCCAAGCCCATGTCTTAAGAACAATTTGTAGCTTATTTATTGTCTTACTATTTTGCATTTATGGAGCATTGAATGTATTTGTTAATATCATTAATGTTGTTGAAAACTTGTGTATATGAAATACTTGTATGAATTGCTTGCTAGGGTTTGGGGGAAGTGGGTTGATTTCCCCCCTTTTCTTGTTAGGAATCTATGAGTATGATTTAGAGCTTTTGATTGTGTTGATGGATTGATGATTGCTAGGTGAATATGATGATGTTGAACTCTTTGTCATGTTTATCGCTTGTAGGAAATGAGAGAAGTCTATGAATGTCAATCGTTCTTGACCAATATTGTGTAAATGCATAAATCGGTTAAATGCTTAGACGCGGTGTAGTGTTTATAAGTGTTGCCGAGCTTGTTGATTCTTCGTGCTAAATGTCATCAATGAGATACCTTGAGTCGTGTTTCGACTACGGGAGTCATTGGTGAGGTTTGTCAAGAGATGTCGAATTCACTCTTGCAAACTACTATCTAAGAAGGATATAAGTTTAGCCTTCACGACAAGTAGTGAAAGTAGTAAATAAGTTGCACATTCAATGATGGATAAGAGGTTTGGAAGTGGAAGTCAATTGCGCCCAAGGTTCCGTAAATTGTTATTTTCATCTTACCTTTAGTTGTATTGCATGATTAGCATTGTTCTATTGCTTTGCTAGTTGTTGTACTTTAATTTGTTAACTTAGGATCAAACCAACCAACCCCCCCCTCTTTGTTTACATGCTTTGATATGTATCTATGTATGTATGTGCTTAGTATGTTTTCTCCTATATATGTTTAAAACACTTAAAAAGATCCCTCTTCTCGTGGACGATCCTGACTTGCCATTATCTACATAATTGTAGATAGGAAGCATTTAGGGCTTAAAAGTATTAACTTTGAGAGGTATGGCGACGACCTCCCAAATTTCGGCGCCGCTGCCGGGGAAGAGGCGTTTATTTTTAAGTGTTTAGGCATATTATGTGTGATTATGTGCTATTTGTAAATATTTGTTAGTTTGGGTTTATTTTGATTTCTTAATTGATTTGCCATTTTCGCTTGGCTTGGAGACATATTGTTTGAGTTCTTGGTGTATGGTTCGCACGCGATCCTCTTCACAAGAACCCTTACACTACGACCCCGAGTTGGAGTTGAATTTGAGATGGGCTAGGAGGCTTTCTTTGGAAAGTGTGAATAACACCCCTCCTAGTGACCATTTTGCGGATACATCTTCATCAATGGAACATCAAATCGAGCACGAAGATGAGCATCCGAGAGGGGAAGTGGGTGAGCCCAACTCAGGTGGTACCCAAGAAGAGCGGGATGACGGTAGTCGAAAATGAGAAGGGTGAAATGGTGCCCACCTGAATTTTAAATGGGTGGCGCGTTTGCATTGACTACCGGAGATTGAATGCCGAAACTCAGAAGGATCACTTCCCGTTGCCATTCATTGATCAAATGCTTGAGAGGTTAGCGAGCCACCCCTTCTATTGTTTTTTTGGATGGGTACTCAGGGTATTTTCAAGTGGCTATTGCCCCGGAAGACCAAGAAAAGACCACCTTCACGTGCCCCTTTGGTACGTTTGCTTACCGACGCATGCCTTTCGAGTAATGTAATGCCCCCGCAACTTTCCAAAGGTGTATGGTAAGCATTTTCTCAGAATTTGTTGAAAATTTTGTTGAGGTGTTTATGGATGATTTCACCATTCATGGTAATTCCTTTGACAACTGTTTGGCAAATTTAGCGCAAGTTCTTAAACGCTGCATTGATACTAATCTTGTGCTAAATTATGAGAAATGTCATTTTATGGTAGAAAGAGGCATTGTCTTAGGCCATGTTGTCTCCTCTAAGGGTATTGAGGTTGACAAGGCAAAGATAGACACAATTCAAACTTTGCCTTATCCTACTAATGTCCGCGAAGTGTGCTCTTTTCTTGGCCACGTAGGATTCTATCGCCGGTTCATCAAGGACTTCTCGAAGATAGCATCTTCTCTATGCAAATTATTGCAAAAGGAAGTGGAATTTCTGATGGAGGAGGGGTGTAAAGGGGCCTTCGATACATTGAAGGGAAGGTTAGTCTTGGCCCCTATCATACAACCCCCAGATTGGTCGTTGCCCTTTGAGATTATGTGTGATGCTAGTGATTACGCAGTTGGAGCGGTTCTTGGTCAAAGGGTGGGGAGAGCGCCTCACGCCATCTACTATGCATCAATGTCTCTCAATGAGGCCCAGAGAAACTATTCCACCACCGAGAAGGAGTTGCTCGAAGTGGTATTTTCTTTAGAAAAATTTCGATCTTACTTGTTTGGTACAAAGGTTATTGTGTACACTGACCATGCAGCACTTCGTTATCTGATGACGAAGAAAGATGCCAAGTCGAGATTGATTAGGTGGACCCTGCTTTTGAGCGAATTTGAGTTGGAGGTGCGAGACAAGAAGGGTGCGGAAAACCTTGTGGCCGATCATTTGAGCCGATTGACTCCAAGCGAAGACATTGAGGTAAACCCCACAATGAAGGAGCAACTATGGGAGGAATTTCTTGATGAACAATTGTTCACCATTAGGGATCTCCAACCATGGTATGCCGACATTGTAAATTTTATTGTTGCCGGTAAATTCCCTCCTTATTTTTCTAAGGCCCAAAAGGATAAATTAAAGAGTGATGCTAAGTATTATGTGTTGGATGATCCCTTTTTGTGGAGACATTGTTTGGATCAAGTTGTTAGGAGATGTATCCCTGATAGTGAAGTACACTCAATTCTTGAATTTTTTCATTCTCATGCATGTGGCGGTCATTTTGGAGCAAAGAGACGGGTCATTTGAGGAGGGTCAGTTTGGAGCCTTCTCTTTGAAATGACCGGAAGCGTCTCCCCTTCCCCAAGAAATACATACTTGAGGTCACTTGGCAAAGGTTTAAGGTCAAGCACCGGGGCTTTCACAAGTGAGAGGAGGAATTCCGATTTCTCAGGTTCCTCTAAGAGTAGAGGAGGAGGTTTTGAGACACTCAGTCTCATTTCTTCAAGAAGGTTCAAATCCTCAAAGCTTTCCTTCAAGTTAGTACTCATAGAGTATACATTGTGGGCATCATTAACATCACATTGCGAAGCAACTAACAAAGAATCTTCACCACTTAGTTCAAAAACATCTTGCACAACTTCTTTAACAACATCTAGGGCATGGCAAGTATGTTCTTCACTAGGATATTTCATAGACTTATTTATGTTCAACTCTACTTTTATTCCATCAAACTCCATGGTGAGGGTACCTTTATGCACATCAATCATTGTTCTATGGGTACCTTTATGCACATCACCGTTTTGGGGTATTGACTTTATGGGGCCTTTCCCTAGTTCTTATGGCTTTACGTACATTCTTCTTGCTGTTGATTATGTGTCGAAGTGGGTTGAAGCAAAACCCACTAGGACTGACGATTCTAAAGTGGTTGCATAATTCTTGAAAGATAACATCTTTTCTAGGTTTGGGGTACCCCGAGCCTTGATTAGTGACTGTGGCACCCATTTTTGCAATCGGACCATAGCGGCACTCTTGAAGAAGTATGGCGTCACTCACAAGACATCCACCGCATATCACCCACAAACCAACAGGCAAGCTAAAGTTTCCAATCGGGAAATCAAGTCCATTCTTCAAAAAATGGTTAACCCTAACCGGAAGGATTGGAGTTCTCGGTTGAATGATGCCTTGTGGGCGTATAGGATGGCTTACAAGACACCAATCGGTATGTCCCCATACCAGTTAGTGTTTGGTAAGCCCTGTCATCTACCGGTGGAAATTCAGCACAAGGCTTACTGGGCGGTCAAAGAGTTTAATCTTGATGTAGATGAAGCCAGCTTTCATAGGAAGTTACAATTGGATGAACTGGATGAGATCCGAAGGGAGTCCTATGAGAATGCCAAAATCTATAAAGAGAAGACAAAGGCGTGGCACGACAGGATGATCATCAGGAAGGATTTTGACGTTGGTCAAAAGGTCCTCCTATTTCAATCTTGCCTTCGTCTATTCCCAGGTAAGTTAAGGTCATGATGGATCAGTCCTTTTGAGGTGGTTAAGGTATTCCCGCATGGTGCAGTGCAGATTCCAGATCGAGCTAAGTCAAATACCTTCAAGGTTAATGGACAACGTTTGAAACCTTACCACGAGACTTTTGTACCGGAAAAAGGAGAGGACGTTGATCTCCTTGATCTAGTTTGTGAGTAAGCTCCAAGGAGGGAAGTAAGTTGTACCGACGACATTAAATAAACTTGGTTTTGATAATCCGGATCGTCGTTCGTGACTTTCTATTGATGTTGTTTAGTTTTGAGCTTTTATCCTTAAGCTTCATTGTTTTGCTTTATGCTTTTCAAAGGTTGTTTTTCCATGATTTTGTAGCAATTTTGAAGCAATGCATTGTACTTTGGAAGGGGGAAATACCTGGATTCGAGAAGGAAGAACTTGGACAAGAGAAGGAAGCAGAAAAATTTTCTAAGTACTAGGTAAATGGCCCGTCGCGAGTCGTGACCACACAATCGCGAGTCGCGATGGGCTCAGAAATTTTTTTTCAAAAAAATGGACCCTCGGATCCAACTTTCCGTGAGTCGCGATGACATCGTGAGGCCTAGTTGCGAGTCGCGACGGGATCAGAAGTTATGAACAAAAGAAATCAACCCTTGGATCCAACTTTCCGCGAGTGCGATGATATCGTGAGGCCTTGTCGCGAGTCGCGACGAACACGTCGCGACTCGCGACGGGTTCAGAAGTTTTAAATAAAAAATCAGCCCTCGGATCCAACTTTCCGTGAGTCACGATGACATCACGAGGCCTTGTCGTGAGTCGCGATGAGTATGTCGCGAGTCACGACGGGCTCAGAAGTTTTGAAAAAAAAATCATCCCTCGGATCCCGGCGTCGCGCCGCATCGCGCTGCTTCGGGGAACACGTTGCGAGTCGCAATGGTCATGCAAATCAGAATTAAAAGGCGGGCTGAATCAGTTTTTTTCCATACACTTCTTCCCATCCGCCCGTCCATCTCCCTCTTCCCTCGCTGATGTCACCCTCATTACCGCCACGCCTACCATGCCGCTCGCCGCCGCCGCCGTCGATACCCACTTCATTCCTTCCCAATCTCCACTCACGAAATCGCCCTTTCCATTTTGAAGAACATAAACCCTAGCATTTGGGGGTTTTGTAGCTTTGGGCAATTCGAATATGAATTGATAGTGGGCTTCAATTTTTCTTCGTCCTACGCGTCTTAGTGGTACACTACTTCACTCTATTGAGCCTTGATTGTGATTATGAATGTATATTCTACTTATTGGATATTGTGTAGATTATGTGCTATGCCTTAGGAAATTAAATCATTGGATCTTGGTTGATTGTGGTGAATATGTTGTGCTGGCCATTTTATTTGATAGGTATTGTGTGCATATTATGCAATTACGGTGTAGACTGTATATTTTCTCGTGCGGTGTAGACTGTATATTTTCTAGTGCGGTGTAGACTGTATATTTTCTAGGGCGGTTTTGACTGTATTATGCCTGCTTGGTTTTGGAATATGTGCATTAGTGTTACTTTAGCTGATAGTAGATGGTGACTTATACTGAATTTGAGGCATGTTAGCCCTTGATTAAACATAGTTGTTGTTGGGATAAAGTGTTATTGTGCTTTGCAATGTTATATTGTTTAGAGTAGTTTGGCCATGGATGTAGATGTTGACATTGTGAATGTACTAATGATGGCTAAACTAGTTAAGCATAACTGTGATTTTGAAATATAGCATATTCATTTCGACTATGTGAGAACTTCATGGATTTGATGATATGGCCTTGTTGGACATAATGTACATTGTATATGCAATTGCGAGTAAGACTTGAACTAGTTGAGTTGATTTTGATTTGGCCTGTGATGATGAACTAGTTTAAGATTGGTTATAGATTTGCCATATCGCATATACATATATTCTTTTGTGTTTGACTTGTTTGTTGTGATTGATAGATATGGCCCCTAAGAAGAGATCTAGGGCTCTCCCACGAGACGAGCGCACCGCTGCTCCACCTCCACCTCCTTCACCGGCTCCGGAATTGGGCCCTATACCTTTCCCTACGGATAGGTACATGGGTTTGACCCGGATCATCGGGTCCTATGCGGAGAGATGGGAGGCCCTAGAGAAACGCCAGCTTAAAGAGACCAGTTTTGTTGATGTGCCTACATTGGATGTTCTCGGCCTCACGCAGCCTGTGAGATGCCTCCTCGCCAAAGGGGGAATGGAGAGATTTATGAGTAAGAGCGCGCCCTCTTACTGGAGGTACACGTTGGAGTTCTTGTCCACAGTCCGTATGAGCAGCATGAGGGGTGATCAACCCTGTGAGAGGTACATTGCCTTTCACCTAGATGACCTATCTTGGCAACTGACCCTCTCACAGATTGAGGAGGCCTTTGGTTTTGACACCGCCGAGATACGGAACAGACTGAACCCACATGCCAAGAGCGGTCAATTGAGGATGACATGCAGTTTTGGAATGTCATCAATATGAGGCCGAAGAACTCCCATGACAAGAGTAGTGCCATCATCCACCCTGCACTCCGCTATGTGCACCGACTCTTGGCTGGCACAGTCCTTTGCTCTGCGGAGCCGACGAATGTGCCAGACAATGACATTCACTTCCTATGGCACTTGACGAGTGAGGGGCCAGGATATGGGCTGTGGGCAGAGCTGTGGATGAAGAGGATTGTGGAAGTGGCAGGAAAGGCCAAGGGGAAGATCATGGTCGGAGGGATGAAAGACCTTCTAGTAGAGTACTTGGGATTAGTCCCTCCGGCCAACTTTCCACGTTTAGGGAGGCGGATGTCTTATCTGATCACCGTTGAGTGGCTAGTTTGATTTGAGATGCTCAGTGTCACACGGACCACGGGGCTATTTCATTGGTTATACGGTGCGAGGAAGGTCACATTCATGGCACTTCCTCTGCAGAGCAAGACGAAGATGGAGTTCGACACACCTCTGGGAGATTTGGCGATCTCCCCAGACTTCTCATGTACATTTGAGTTCCAGCGCGAGCTCCGCAACCTCGGGCAAGCTCCTGTCCAGCACGATGATAGCACCCTACCTTCCTTGGAGCAGCAGCAGCAGCACTACTCTACATAGCCTCCACCACAGACGGATCCCATGCAGGAGGATGATGCTCCACCTCACTACTCCCAGCCTCCGCCGGACTTCTATGAGCGGATGATGCAGACCATGCATGATGGTTTCCACCGACAGGACATCATGATTCTGGAGCACAACGTCTTTATCTCCCAAGCTTTGATTGATATGGATGAGGAGATTGACCACTTGCCAGTTCACATCCATGAGTTGCAGTCCTAGTCGGGCGGTGCATCAGGCCCCGATCCGAGAGCAGAGAGGTGGAGAGCGAGGAGGCAGAGGAGCACAGAGTGGTTAGCACAATACCAGCAGCGCTACTTCGGCGGTGGCCCGTCCTCATCACAACATTGATTGTGTGAGCACCAATTTTTTACCCTTCCCATACTTCGCTTTGTACGATTTTGCCCTAGTCTACATTGAGGGCAATGTAGTGTTCCAAGTATGGGGAGGGGTATCTACTATTGTTGGGTGATTAGGGTTGGAGACACTCTTGCACAAATCTTTTGTTTTATTTTGGATATTTTTCTCCCTTTTGTTTTGGGATGTCTTTCTTTTGATGTACTTGGATAATGTTGGTTTTGATACTTTTCTTAACCTTCACATTTGGAAAGCAATTTGCTACTTTTTAGATTGGAGACACGTGAAAAATAATTGAAAAAAATGAAAAAAGAATCCCGCTAAGTAGAAAACCCGAGAGGGCAACTTAGGCAACATTGGGGGCCCGGATAGGTCAAAAACCCGAAAGGGCGGCCAAGGCAAAAATGAGAGGCTAAATGTGCGGAAAAAGGTGAGATGTGAGCCAAAGAAACATGATGTGTGGCTAGGATGAAAACCCGAAAGGGCTCCTAGGAAAAATGAGAGAAAGCGAGAGAAATTGAGAAAAAAAGAAAACATTAAGTGTTTACTCATTTGCTGGCGATGGAGTCATAAGGTTGCGGTGACCACACGGATGGATCGGGTAGCTTCACATCTTGAGGACCTTTTGGGAATGGAAAATTTAGCGGGAAGAGACGGAGTAAGTTATGAAATTCTTGATCATTAATATGCTTCGTTTTTAGGTTGATGTATTGATGTAAAGTGGAGCATGTGTTTTGAACTTTATACATACTTTTGGCTTCATCTTTTATTATTGGATTTGGGATTATCAATTCGGGATTTGGAGATGTCTTAGGGAAATCAATGAATTGATGGGATGATATGGTTTAGGTAGATTTAGGAATAGGGGTTGTGGGAAACTTCTCATTTGACTTTAACATTGGGATGTGTGATATTGAGAGTTTGTGAGGTATTGATTTGGGGGATTAGTAGTTAGGATGTGGATATATCATTTCCTTCGTATGCTTGGATCTTTTCTTACTCGAGGGCGAGTAAGGTTCAAGTGTGGGGAGGCTTGATGTGTCTATTTTATATGCATAATTTAGTACTATTTAGGGTCACTTTTGTGCTCTTTTATTATCGAGACCTTGTGTTTTACCTTGAAATTCTCTTAGGAGGGGTAAGAGCAACTTTACGTTCTTTTACCTCTTCTAAGTGGATTTTGTGTAACAAGGGAAGAACACGGAGGCGATGAAGACCGGAGGCCATTGAAGACTACACTTTCGAAGACTTTCGAAGACTTGCTTCGAAGACATGAAGACCGGAGGCCATTGAAGACCATTTTGGAGCCGTTGAAGACTTGGAGATTGAGAGGAA
Source organism: Rubia yunnanensis (assembly GCA_037428765.1). Taxonomy (NCBI): domain Eukaryota; kingdom Viridiplantae; phylum Streptophyta; class Magnoliopsida; order Gentianales; family Rubiaceae; genus Rubia; species Rubia yunnanensis. The sequence goes on along the minus strand of CM075061.1, from coordinate 39,216,722 downwards.
TGATTATGAAGATGACTACATGCCACAAGAAGAAGAAAAGGACACAATGCAAAATTCTGGCACCCGCCGCGAGTCCCGATGGCCTCGTCGCGAGACCGTCGCGACCGACGGGTGGCCAGAATTTCACCTTATCTTCTTTGTACTATAAATACCACTCTTTTTCCTCTCATTCATACCTTTCTTCTGCTGCGATTATAGTACTGTTTCAAACCCTTTTTCTTCCATTTTTCTTCCATTTTTCATCATTTAATTCTCTTATTTTTATGATTAGTTGTTTAGCATTGATGAGCATGAACTCTTGTAGCTAATCTATCTCTTGGAAGCAATTGACTAAGGCTTCCAAGCCCATGTCTTAAGAACAATTTGTAGCTTATTTATTGCTCTTACTATTGTGCATTTATGGAGCATTGAATGTGTTTGTTAATATCATTAATGTTGTTGAAAGCTTGAGTATATGAAATACTTGTATGAATTGCTTGCTAGGGTTTGGGGGAAATGGGTCGATTTCCCCCATTTTCTTGTTAGGAATCTATGAGTATTATTTAGAGCTTTTGATTGTGTTAATGGATTGATGATTGCTAGGTGAATATGATGATGTTGAACTCTTTGTCATGTTTATCGCTTGTAGAAAATGAGAGAAGTCTATGAATGTCGATCGTTCTTGACCAATCTTGTGTAAATGCATAAATCGGTTAAATGCTTAGACGCGGTGTAGTGTTTATTAGTGTTGCCAAGCTTGTTGATTCTTCGTGCCAAATGCCATCAATGGGATACCTTGAGCCGTGTTTCGACTATGGGAGTCATTGGTGAGGTTTGACAAGAGATGTCGAATTCACTCTTGCAAACTACTATCTAAGAAGGATAGAAGTTTAGCCTTCACAACAAGTAGTGAAAGTAGTAAATAAGTTGCATGTTCAATGATGGATAAGGGGTTTGGAAGTGGAAGTCAATTGCGCCCAAGGTTCCGTAAATTGTTATTTTCATCTTACCTTTAGTTGCATTGGATGATTAGCATTGTTCTATTGCTTTGCTAGTTGTTGTACTTTAATTTGTTAACTTAGGATCAAACCAACCAAACCCCCACCCCCTTTGTTTACATGCTTTGATATGTATCTATATATGTATGTGTTTAGTATGTTTTCTCCTATATATGTTTAAAACAATTAAAAAGATCCCTCTTCTCGTGGACGACCCCGACTTGCCATTATCTACTTAATTGTAGATAGGAAGCATTTAGGGCTTAAAAGTATTAACTTTGAGAGGTACGGCGACGACCTCCCAATGACCTATACCCAATGGGTCATTTAGTTCGACCCAATGGATAATTAGTATAGACCCAATGGATAATTAGTATATACCCAATGGATAATTCAGTATATACTTAATGGATAATTGGTGTATTTCACCATTTAAACTTGAAATGGATAAGTCACGTAACATTTTACTTAGAGTGAAAAATTACGATTAACTCTAATCATTTTTTTATATAGGCTGAATCGTGTACATAACTACAAAAGAGAAATATTTATTCGAGTGGCTAAATGTGGGGATTTCATTTATTATTTTCTTATGTTCAATAAAAGAAAATATTTTTAAAAATCTTCATATTTCATGTAGGAGATTTTTCAAATTTAGTAAAAGTTTCTTAAATACTACTTCTACTTCTTTCGTCAAGATCTTTTATCAATTTTTAATTGGTTCAAATTAAAATTAATTAAGATATGAACCAAAATCGATAAATATGATGATCGGGAATTTGATCGTTTCTAAAATGATTATATGTGTTAGGGAAAAATTAAATCATTCGTAATCAAACTTGTGAAAATTTTGTTATCTTATGATATGAAATTATCCACAGATCACCCGTTACCCAACCCAACTCGACCCACCAAAAATTATCCAATGGATAATCCATTATCCAACCCAACTAAATCCAATAACTACAACCCAATTATATCCATTAACCCAATGTGTCATTATCCAATAAGTCTTATCTAATAAGTGAAAATAGTATATGGGTAACGGTTATCCAACGGGTCACCCGACCCATTTGATGGGCCTACATGTCAAGGAGCACAAGAGAAAGATGATTATGTTTTTGATTAATGGTTGTATAATTTTATTGGGTTGGTATTGTATGTCTGTCAATTCATTATGTGAACTCGGATTGAATTGTTAGGATGATCATAAAAAGTTTTGGATTTAATCATTAAATAGTCCTTAGATTGAAATTTCTATGTAAAGATGTGACGTCTCACATACTCCCTCTGGTCCACTATTTTTGTCCCACTTTCCTAAAATGGCTGGGTTTTTTTTTTGGTTCACTTACACAATTTCCATTTTTGGGGGGGACCAATTTTCAGCTTTCCATGTTTGCCCCCTCAATTTCCATCATTTTACATCCTCTAATCCAGCCATTATTGGGTGCATTTTGCTGATCCAGCATTAGTATTCTTGGGTCTCCAACCCAAGTCATTAATCACTCCCTCATTTTCTCGTGTTGGGTCTCCAAGCCCATTTTCAAATTCAAAGCTCTCCTTTTCCTGCACCCAATTCACAATTGAACCCAATCCAACGCAGATATAAAACGTGGAAACCCTAGTCACCCTTCATTCCTAATTCCATCTACCATCGCCACTCCCATCTGAAACCCGTTTCCTCTGCCTCGTCTCAACCACGTCTTAGGGTTCACTCATGAACTCACCCTCACCTTCGACCGCAGATCTGTGCTGTGCCTCATTTTCTCTATCACCTGAGTCCGATCCAGACCGGTTTCACCCAGCCTCTCCTGCCGACTACGATTCCTATGTGGAGGAGACTCCCGTAGAGCTGCCTCAAAGCAGCGAGGAAGATGGTCGCCCCTGGGAACCATCTTCGGCCAGCATAAATGGAGGCGATTACGTGGAGTCGTAGTGGCCATCTGTGCTTTTCGTCAGTTCAGACTCCCGGACGCCTTCCTCGACAGTAAGTGGTGAATGGTCGCCGTTGAGGTCAGGTGCGTTTTTACGGCTTCCGTATGCCGCCTATTTAAACTGCTTGTTTATGCTTGTTAATGAACTCCCTTGGTGCTCCATTTCCATAGGTGATTCGGCCCCCTCTTCGGGGAAGGGCAAATCACACTGCCGGTTGACAGAGCAGCTGTTGGAATCCCGTGATGAGTAGCCGTGGATGGGGAAGAAGCAGAGGTCGTTCTCGGTGTGGACGGAGGAGAAGAGACGGCTTCTTGAGAAGGTAAACCCGAAGTTCGTACCAATGCTACTTGGAAAATGTGGGAATGAAGCACCCACATTGTCCCGTATCAACAGTTGGATTTATTTATGTCCAAGACGTGAAAACGAATGAGGTTGAAATAGTACGTGTTGTAATAATAACTGTTATGGAATTCCTGTTGCTTTTAATTGTTCGCTGCTTTGTATTTATCGTGATTTGTTGGTCCGAAGGCTGGTACTTGTTACGGATTGTGCGCATACTGTATGTCGTACTACAGAATTTTAGCGGTGAACTGTTTTCGGGAAACCTCTGGTCTTGTTTATTTTCAATTCGTAGGAAAAGAATGGCAAAATCCTGGTGACGTGTAAGCTGTGTAGGGGCAGTCGCCGATGACGTGAATGGCGTAATCTTGTATGTATCTATGGAAACCTAAGTTTATATACTCATGTGTGGTTTTCAATCCCTTCAATAAGTTGAGTGGAGTTTAAATGTGACCTCCTCATGCATATTAATGGAGTTTGCTGTGATGCAGGTGTCCAATCTGAATACTCCACTCCAATCTGAATACTTCACATGTGAAGCTTGTAGGCACTGGCACTCCACTCCTGTTCAATGGTAACTCCAAAATGCCACATCTTTTTTGGTCTGTTTTATGGTATGCAGAAACATTAAATCCGATGTTTTATCTCATGCATGTTCTGTCCGGTCACCTAGTCCAACCTCTGTTTTCGAATAGTACTTCACAGTAAGTGGGAAATTGATAGGCTCCTTCTTTTGTTGGCAGATTAGCGAGCACCACCGGGAGCACCATCGGACGACATCTCGATTTGCATGAGCGGTACAATGACTTCATCAGTTGAGCAGGGTTCAAGAGCCAACGGAGTGCACCGCAGTCGAGTAAACTGCATGGTTTTAACCAACCGCATAAGCTTCCGCGAAAGTTTCAGTTCAAGAGGTACTGTTTCTGCATGCTTTCTTTGATAAGTTCTGGATGCCTTTTGTCCTGTGCAGTGCCCAGCAAGTTGTGTACTGTATGTCTCGAATAGGTTACTGACAGCTTCCATGTCACCTGTGGATACTTGCGCTTGCCAGTCTTTCAGTTTTGATTCCATGCTATTTTTGACTAGTATGTACGTAATTGCATCGAATGCATTCAAACTAAGTCTCCATGATATGGTTGCATTCAATATTAGCTTTCATTCAATATGGTTGCATTTAAACAAGCTGCTGCAAAAATATAGCAGCATGTTTACATAATCCTACCCGTTTCCACAAAATAACTGCAACCAAACTAACGAAAACGGTAGAAAAATACATTGGTAGCATGTCTAGGGTACTTGAATGTCAGCTTCCTGTAGATCTTGAATCAGCCTGTGAAGCCCGCTCGTTACATTTCTTTGCTGCAAATATGCTACACAGGTTCTGACCAATGCATCATCCACCTCTAGGTCCATAGGCAATGCACCACTCTTCGCTAACCGTTCTTTGCTCATGTGTGGTAACTTGTCCCTATTTGAACCACCACATTTCATTATCTCCACCATGCATCCTTGTAGAGTTAGGAACACGCTGTCGAGTGTCCTTGCATTCAATTCAAAAAATGCATGCTCAGTTGCTGAAATTAGGTCGTCCACAGTTTTTGACGTCGTTTGGTGTTGCAAAGGTTGAATAGACCTAAAAAAACCTAGATCCAACACATTTAGATCAGGTGAAGTAGGTGGCTGGAAACCCAATCTGATGTCAAAACCATCCGCTCTAGCTACTTTTCTGAAATCAGCATCATCATCACAAATATGTGGTCGTGCATTGTCCTGTTGGATAAGAATGTTTGTGCTAGCAAGTAAGGGCCATTTTTGCTTGATTGCTGGAACTAATTTTTCCAACATGTACCTCTTAGTTACCTCTTGAGTGACTGAGTTTTCGGGGACTGTCACTAGTGTTCCAGCAGGGCGATTCTTGCTTCTGTTTTTTGCAGCCTCCTTTCTCACGATTGGCCAAATGCCAATTTTACCATCAAATAGTAGGTCACCATTTTCGCTGTACATAGGCCTAGAAACAGCACATAAGAACATAACTTTTGTAATGTACCTCTTATTTTGTACAGTCCGATGTGGCTCCATTTCTTCCGGCAGTAGATAATATCTTTCAGCAACCCTTGTCATGAAGAACCACTTCTCGTCAATGTGAATAATGTGATGCATGTCCTTGAAACTCGTTTTCTTACTCACACTGTTGTGCTTCAAATGACTAACACAAAATTGTACCCTTTTCAATTGATTGACTTATGAGATTTGTGGTCTGATTGCATTCGAGTGGCTTCGCAATTGCTTTTCATGAATCCATCTATGCATTGTTGATTTACTTACACTCATGGCTATTGCAAATGATCTTTCTGTTGTTCTTTTGGAAAGAGGAGTGGCAAGAACCTGTTGTCGATTTATTTCAAGTGGTGGCCTCCCTTTCTTGCCTTTCATTTTTGTCTGCAAATCTACTTTCAGCCCTAATCTTTGTTGCTTTCTTTGCATACCAGCAAGCCTTGTTACTGTTCTCGTGGAAATGTTCCAGCGAGATGCTGCCTCAATACGCTTCTTCCACGAGAGCTTACCGTTTACCTTATTCTGCCCGAAGAACACACTGATGTGGGTGCGCTCCAGCTCCGACAGCCTTCGCCCTGCCGCCGGACGGAGTTCTGCTTCCTCCACACCATCCACGTCACCTACATCCCCAGCACCGTCCATGATCGTAGCTTCACAATTCATGAAATGCAAACCTGTATTTTCAGTGGGTTTTCAAGACTCTTTTAGTTTCAACAGTTTTAGTCTCAAAATGGGCAGGTTTGGAGTGTTCCAGGGCAAATGTATTTATAGGGAACCTGCCCATTTACAAAGTCTGTAGGATGGGGCTGTACCCCTCTGTGGTGAATTTTAATTTGTTCTTTCCCTCCAAACTGTGTTGGGATTGTAGATTTCTCCTCTAAAATGGTGAGATCAGCAGGTTTTCCCTCCAAAACCCTGCTCAGGTCCACATTTAGAGGGAAAGTTTAAGCTGAAATTTGAGGTGATTTTCGAGATTAATCAAGTGGGCATTACAGCCCTTGTCAATCACTTCAGTCTCCTTTTTCAGAAAAAATGTCAGTTTAAAAAAAGAGTGTCAAAAAGATGCGGCCAAAAAAAGTGGACTAGAGGGAGTACATATCGGACAAGGGGTCGGTATGCACAAGTGGTTACTGAACTGATTGTGACATGGACATATTTATAGGAATTAGACTTTGGTTAGGATCAAAACACACTTGCAGTCACGTCTTACCTATTGACCTAACCCAATTTGGGATCGATCGGACATGCGACATCGACAACGTTGTTTCCTGCCTACTTATATCTAACTTTTTCCTAACAAATTTGTTATCATGTATTGCAATTAAACAAAACAAAGTCCATAACATAAATAGTCAACATGGTAACATAAATAGTCAACATGGTGTTTTTCTTCCTCCTCTTCTTTGATTTGTTGTGCATCTCAATCCACACACCTTTCTCGTGGTTCCTCTTCACAGCTAGTTTCACCCTAGATGACTCATATGGGATAATATTATTGGTGTTGGGTAGAGTTCGTGGTTCAACGTTAGACAGTGATGATGGACTAACCTCTCCAATGAATTGAATCTTCCCCTAAATGACCACTGATTTGGTACAATCACATGAGTTTACAACATAAAGGACCTGAGTAGCCTGTGAAGCAAGGATGTAAGGATCGGGAGTAGACCGTGAGTCTTCGTTAAGTCTACAGCTGTAAAACGAAGCTCATCAACGGATACACCGACATTGTTATCAACCTGCTTGCATTTGAACAATGGGACATGAAACTGGTGTAAACTAGTTTCCATATTTCTTCAATCACACCACCAGTACGCCATGTTCCCATAAATGGTATTTTCGTCCTTCGTGTTGCTTATGTGTAAGGCTTTGGCAACAGGGCTAAAACCACAATTTTGTGATGCGGCGTGTTCATCCCACTTTTTGGTTGAGAGGGTATACATGTTCATGTCATAGCTAGTGAACGAAATCATAATTGTAGTAGCCATGAATGCCACTTAATTTAAAGTGTCATTGTGCTCGTCTCCAACCACTGTTTCTATTAACCAATCTATGAATGTTTGGTTTTGTTCTCCCAATACTTGCTTCTCACCAACTGAGGTGCCGCTCTTTTATAGAAGTTATGTGCATTTCCACGTACAGTCAAACAACATCAGAATTCCACAGAACGTATAAGTGATGTTTCAACAAATTGTCGGAGAATAGTACCCGGGTGGTTCCCTTTTGCAAGCCTTTACCACCGACTCTTTCTGTGTGTCGTAATTTTGGTACTTCTACTGACTCTTAATTTTGTAAGAAATCCAAGTAATATTCTACAGCCTCCTTGGCCACATACCTCTGCACGATACTAGCATCCAGGTGATACCGATTCTTCAAATAACCTTTGAACATTTTAATATACCTTTTGAACGAGTACATCTGTCTAAGATAAACTGGACCACATATTATTATCTCTTGCACAACGTGAACCAATGAGTTCACCATTATATCAAATAATGGAGGAGGTAAATACATCTCTAACTTACACAAAACAGTCACTATTTCCTCCTGCAACCACTCCTGGAAAATACTGCCATATGCACCAGTATTTTGGGCCCTTGAAATAGTGGTACCTAAGTGACCCAGTGCAAATTCGTAGTTACATAGGCACCGGTAAGTGGTACTATTGCTAGAATTTACACTCTAGCACCAGTATGCACTACCGGTGCTATAAATCTACATTCTAGCACGGCCCTACTTAGGCACCCATATTTCAAGGGGTCGATATACCTGTGCTTATGCTTGTTTGAACTAGTGCTGGAAAATCGGTGATCAATAAAAAAAATCTGACCACTCAGAATAAACTCACCGGCCGGAATATGAAACCCAGAAGTTCATAAAGAGCAATAGGACGAAGAAAACACAAAAAACCCCAAAAGTTCATGTAAAAAACTGGAAAATACATAACCACAGCCTTGAAGTTCATTGCATATATCTAAAAGTACATAACAACCTACAATTCATGAAACAAACTAGATCTAAACATATGTTAACATCACCAATTATTATAAATACTAGAACCTAATTTCCATAAACCCTAGATAACATCAAGGAACCAAAATCGTGAAGGTGAGGTCGGACACAAGGGTTGAGGTGCGGTTAAACACGGTGGTGGCGCTGAGAGCTGAGGGGCGGCGGCTAAACACGACATTTTTGGTGGAGCTCACGACTCCAACTACTGACTGGAGTGCAGAGAGATGACATCGAGGTTGGTTTGGGAGAAGGCGTCGGGGATGGTGCAACACGGCAGTGGAGAAAGCAACCGAAGGTGAAGCGACACAGGGGGGGAGAAGAAGGGCTTGGAGGTGTGCCACCAGAGCGCCGCAGCAGTTGAGCATCGGAAACAACAACGATGGATTTGGAGGAGTCGATATGAATTATCAAAGAGGAGGAAGTGAGGGTTATTAGGAGATGAGGGTTTTATATGTTTAGGGTTTGGGTGCTCTAACTTGGGCCAAGTTAGGTTTTTTATTTTTAACATTGTAGTACCGGTATGAAAACCGGTGCCCAATGTGATCATACCAGTGTTAGGTACTTCAAACGCGGCAGTGTGATCCTGCTTTAAATGGGTGTTTTAATTTTTATTTTTCCCGAGAGCAAAGAGAAAAAATATATTCTAAGTACCTAGGAAAAGTTGTCTGACCGGTGCCTATGATGGTGCTACTGATGCTCAAACAAAAGACCTAAAAAATATTGGACAAAATTTCAAAATTTTCATTTTCCTGCTCCACAGTAACACCGGTATGATTGAAAAACTATGTCGGTACTAGTATATTTTTCCCTCTAAGTTAACCTTTTCATTTTTACAATTATGTCCATGAAAATAAATTTGGAGGAGGCGAATCACAAAACTGGAGAAATAAAAATGCAATTTTATAAGAGAAAATTACGTTATTGAAAATTGGGCTACAAAATAGATAAACGTTAGAGCTTGTAACTTAATTCTTTGAAATCTATATTTTGGCCCAAAATTGTGTTACCCCATTACCCATTGCTCGAAAATACATGTTTTTCAAACATGGAAATACAATGGGGTGTATAAGGTAGCATCACATTCGAGCGGATTTCAATTTGAAGTTATGAGTTAAGTTTTTACTTTTTTCTCTTAGGTCCCTCCAAGAAATTTGGAGTCATCAAATCATGAAATTAGCATAACAAAAATGCAATTCAATAGTATACGATCAAAACTCTGCAATTTGAGCATGTATGGGTGAATGGAAGCACCTTGAAAGTCAACATTGATTATTTTTATAAATTCTTGGAAAATTACATTGTGCCCTAAAATTGTGTTACCTCATTACCCGAGTATATAAATATTAAATAAATGATTTTTTTGGTGAAATATTGAAAAAAACTAATACATGTTCTAGAGTAACTTGTGGTTGATTACTTGGAAGTTACAAAGTGAAATTGGAAAGGATTATGGATATGTTCTTGTGCTCGATTTTTGATAAATATTCCCTTACAAACATGGAAAATACAATGGGGGTGTATATGGTAGCATCACATTTGAGCGGATTTCAATTTGGAGTTACGAGTAAAGTTTTTACTTTTTTTTCACTTAGGTCCCTTCAAGAAAGTTGGAGTTGTCGAATCAAGAAATTGGCTACACCAAAATGCAATTTAATAATATATGATTGCGACTTTGTGATTTGGGCATGTATGGATGTATGAAAGGGACCTAAGAGTCAATATTGATTACTTTTACACAGTTTTTGAAATTACAATGTGGCCCAAAATTGTGTTACCCTAATATCTATTATTCTAAAATACACGATATTTGTTATTCTTGCCTAAATATAGAAATATTAAATAAATGAATTTTGTGGTGTAATGTTGGAAAACATTAGTACATGTTTTTGAGTAACTCATACCATAAGCCCATGTTTTAGAAAATATTTTATGTATCAAGCACCGATACTATTATCGGTGCCATTCGTCAATATACCGGTGCTAGCTATTTTCTCACTAAAATTTTATCCGCCAAAATTACTATTCCAATCATAGACACCGGTATTAGCATCGGTATTAGTCATTAATCTACATCTGGTGCCAAAAACTATTAAATTCGGACATTTTTCTTGAAAGGCGTGCATCGGTATCTGGCACTGGTACTCATTGCATAAATGCTGGATTTATTCATAGGCACTAGTATTCAGTATACCGGTGTATAATTTATTCATAGGCACCAGTATTTTTGTTTCGTAGCACAGGTTTCACTAACATACCGATGCATATATACCTGTTTTCCAGTAGTGAACTCCTCCAACTTCTGATGCTTTATCTGTTTACAACATATTGCTTTGAAGAAGCGACATAGCCGGGTAATGCACTTTCTCACATGAGTTGGCAAGATGGAACTGATATCAACTGGGAGAAATTCTTGAATTAAATAATGTGAATCATATAATTTCACACACACCAATCTCAATTCATCATTGGCTACTAAATTTCTAACTCGTGAAGAATAGTCCACCAGGACCTTAATACCTTTTAAACTAGAGCATATCGAGCCTTTTTCAACTTTTGAAAGTGAATAGCGTGCTGGGGGAAAGTACAACTTTGAACCTCGCTTCTCGGGTGCCAATATAGGTCTAATTTCCTTTTCAATCATATTTTCCTTGAATTCACTCCATTATTCGTTTTCCTCGGGATATTATTCAAAGTACCATCTAAGATTTTATACATAATATTTTCGATGTGCATCACATCCAAGTAATGTCGGACATCAAGGATAGCCCAATATGGTAGTTCAAAAGAAAATAGACTGCTTCTTCCAGCTACCAACAACCTTTGGTTTCCCTTTTCTATTGTTGTAGTCATTTTGAAAATTCCGCAACTAACACAAGATTTGCGTTCCATTCAACATGGGAGGAGGTGTCCCCGTCTCTACCTTGCCATTGAATTCGTCTTGGAGATTTCCCCACCGGTGAATGGTGGAAGCAATCTACGATGCCCAAGATACACTGTCTAACTACCGTGACTCAACTGAGAATAATCCGTTCCATCCACACAAATGGGGCGTTCTTTGTGTCCTTTTATGGAATACCCAAAAAACATTCCACACACGGGAAAGTTATTAACCTTGCAAAAAAAACATGGCCCTAAAATTGAACTTCTCTTTATGAAACCCATTAAACATCTCTTATCTTCGATGCCAAAGGGGTTTTTATTTAATATATCAAGGGGTCTAAGTACATGTCAATGTCGTTTCCTGGTTGCTTCGGACTTGAGATCACTAGAGAGAGCATAATCATGGTCCATGGAGGTGAGTTGTAAATCATTAACATCACTAGCCACGAACTTTGATTTCTAATCATATTATCAAATAGATTTATTCCATCCTTGCACAAACCTAGCCGTAAATTACGTAGCTAATTTCCAAAATCTGGAAAGGCCACGTTAATTTTTTTTCCACTAATCACCGTTGGCCGGATGGCTAATTGCCATAGGATATACGATAGTCTGATCTGTATGCCAAATCGTATTCCTTGCATCTTTAAGATTATCAAACAGTCTTCTCAAATAGTGAATGATTGGTAAATACCAAACTACCTTCCCAAAAACTTTTAATAGTCCCTCGCTTTGCAATGTCTCTGTCCCCCTCCAACTCTCTCAGTTTGTACCTTGGAGTTTTACATTTCAGACATTCTAATGCATCCAAGTGATCTTCCTTTTAAAAAATACAATCATTCTTACAAGCATAGATCTTTTCATAATCCATGCCAATCGGACGTAGTACCTTATTTACTTCATACACTGCTTCGGGTAGTCTATTACCCAATAAAAGTATTTATTTCAACACTTTCAACAACCCAGAGAAAGCAACATCACTATATGAATACTTAGCTTTCCCATACATCATCTTCAACGTGGTTTTCAATACAATCATTTATTTGGAGCACCCATCATATAATAACGTCTCCTTATGTCTATGCAAGGCTGAAAGCCTTTCTGTATTACCGTTTTAGTTCTTCACAACCGCCTCCACCAACTCATCCAACCTATCATCCTTGTTGGCTTCCATATTGTTTCTCGTGGACTTGGCCACATTCTAACCATGTCAAAACCAAGTTGTGTAAATTGGGTCAAAACTGTGTATAAATATTATAAAAATAGTTTCACATTTTAAAAGTTCGTTAGTTACCAATCAATTTATAGTAAAACTCATTTCAATGCATAGATTACATAGTTAATTACTTAGATATATCACGATGCAATCAATGCCTAGGTTTATCAAGTCTCACATTGAACAACAACGTATTTATGAAAGCCTAAATTCAATGGACCCCATAGTACAACACATCTTTACATAAATTATTTATAGCTAGAACCCTAAGTTAAAGAAATTTATGAGAGCAAATAGGTAATGGAATACTTAACTGAGTAGCGAGTTAGTACAATCCACAATGATAGCCCCCATCTTCAACAATGTAGAATTGAATTGTGGAGTAACCATATAAAGTTGGGGGGGGGATTCTGGTTTTATAGAAACCATTGGTCCCAAACTTAGCCAATAAATCCTAAAAAATCCCGACCTCCTAACTCAGTTTCTATCGATTTATTTGAAAAGTTGTGCGATGTATGTGACTGCCTCACTGAGGAATACTTTGAGTTCAAACATAAGTGGCCGACGTCACTTATCCATCGATCAAACCTTTTATTTCAATTCAGAAAACATTTTAGCTGGGTTAACATAGAACCGAGGTATAAAAAACTATATTTTACTTTGGTTATTTTATTACCGAGGTAGATGATACCTTTTACCTTGATTTAAAATAAAATCTAGGTAAAAGAATCCTTTACCTCAGTTTATTGAACAAATAACAAATAACCGGGGTAAAAGGCCCGAAGTAAAAGGTATGTTTATTGCATTGACCAAATACTAATTTATAGTGTGGGAAAATGGGACTCAAAATGTGATAGCTTCTGGGTGTATCAATAAATATAGTGGGAAGTGTTGTAGATGGTGTGATTGGTTTCGAAACGTCTTTGTATACTCTAGTCAATTGTGTTGCTGAAGGATTTTAGAGTACCTTTTTCCTCTTTATTTAGGCTTGTTGAGATTATATTCAATTAAAAAAATTGAAATATACTCCCTAGATATTTTTATTAAAAAAAATCAAGAAGATAATGGATATTTTTAGAAAATATATTGTTCAACCCTAGTCAGTTCTTTATCATCACGACAAAATAAGCACTCACACAAAAATAATATGAGCACTAGTGTTGCACAATGGATATTTTTAAAACTGAATATATTTTCAGATGATCACCAATCAAGATTATAGTTAAACTACAATAAGCTAGAGCTAAAACTAACACACTTAGAGGAACCCTTACCTAAAAGGTTGTTATAGAATCTTAGAATGTGTTGCTGGATACTTGGAAAAGTATATAGAGCGATACCGGTGTTGGTAATTTTTGTACTATTGTTTATTTTATCCAAATAATAATGTAGTTTCCATGATTCTTTATATGTGTTTCCTTTATACATGGTAATTTATTGTGGCCATCTTAAATAATTTACTGTGTGATACTCGTGTGACCTTATTGTGCGATACTTGTGTGACGCAATCTAATGGGGAATTTTTATTGTGCAATCATTTATTGTTCAATACTCATGTGACCTTATCTAATGGGGAATTCTTTTTTGAAATAAAAATTATCTGTATCCTTTTTCTGTATATGGTTGAAACATGTTGACATACTTATACCATTGTTTTTTTCAGTAACTTCTTTTTTAGCAAAACTGGTATGTGTCAATTGAATTTAAATTATCTAATGTTGCATACAAATAAATGATCCATTCAAAAATCTATTTCATGTTATTTATTGCTAACTCCAATCGTGAAAAACAAGTACCTAGTGCTATATAGGCATAATACATGAAGAAAAACTACAAATTGTTTATTATGGGAAAACAATTCTCTTCTTGTTGCGAATTTTTACTATTCCTCTTGTTGCGAATTTTTACTATTCCTAGGTGCGATTGTGGTGCGAAACACGCACTAATTAACAAGTTTACTGATTTCGAAACCATCTCCCTTCTCTTCTTCTTCCATTTGTTGTATAACGGTCACTCCTACTGTATCTCCTTCTCCTCCTATGGCGGCTCCTCCGCCTGGTCGCGGTGGTTCTACCGCAGCCAAAACCTTTCTGCAAGCATTAGGTAATCGGCCAACCCCCTTCAATACTTCCCTTCCATCAAATCCCGAAATAGTTCCCAAAACACAATATAAGGGGGAAATTTCCTGTCTTGTTACTCGGAAAGAGGCGGAAACTCTAGCAGCACACTACAGCAATGCCCTAGTCGGGAAGTTTGCTAGAGGGAAGCCACTAATGACTGCTCTAAACGAGGCTTTCAACTCTGTTGGATTCAAAGGTAAGTTTCAATTGGGTTCAATAGATTACAGACACATTCTTATCCGATTTCAGGATAAGGAAGATTATCAGAGGCTATGGATTAAAGGTCAGTGGGTCTTTAACCAATCACCTATGAAAGTTCTTAAATGGAACACTGATTTTAATCCTGAAATTGAATCTTCTATTGTACCAGTTTGGGTTATAATCCCCCGTGTTCCGGTTTTCTTTTACAATATTGCTATGATAGAATCAATGGGGAATCAAATAGGCAATTATATCAAAATGGATGCAGCAACTGCTGCTCTATCTAGGCCCTCTGCAGTTAAGATGTGTATCGAAATTGATCTAAAAAAGAAACAACCATCCTGCATTAGGGTTGGTATTGAAGAGGATGGAATAGAGTACAATGTAGCTAAACTTCCCATTGAATTTGAGGAACTACCACTCTACTGTCAACATTGTAAATCCATAGGGCATGAGGATAGTCTCTGTATTTATCTACATCCAGAACTAAAGAAACCAAGGTATAATAGGGTGGATAAATCAAAAAATGTTAATATGGCCATTAATGAACAAAAGAAAGTAACTCAAAACAAAGATCAACAGAGTGGGCATGAAAATCTGTCAAAAGGTGGATTTAATCTACCTCAAAAAGAACATAATAAGGCTGGGGGTTCGGGTGTCTCTGCTAATGAAAAACTTAAGACTCTGTATGCTCAGAAACTTAAATATATCCCTAAGCAGAAAGAATTATTAGCTGTGGAGGGTGATCAACTAGAGAGTTCTAACTCTCCTAAACAGGGGGTAGATAGGAATGATGGAATACATAAATTGAATGATCAGTCTCTTGAATTAAGTCTTGAGCCAGTGGACAGAAATGACAATCTTGTAGAAGTTCAGTCCTTAACACTAAATCAGACCACTGTGGCTCAGCAGAGTGATAGCATTAATGGAAATCCAAATGAGCCTCAGGGGGAAATTCCAGAGGTCTCAATTACCAGTCCTCACTCTTCTAAAAAACTGCATAAGATGTCCCTGTCTGCTCCACCGAATCTCACCACAAGGATAGGTTTTGCTAAGGATGACATTCCTAGCAAAAGGGGTAAGCTTTTTTCACCATTTAACCCTATCCTTGCTGCTAAAAGTTTCATTTTCTCTCAACACATAGACAGGTAGAATAGGTTCTTGCCACTCGAGGATGAAGATCTACCTGATCATGAAGCTAGTTTCAGTGGTAAAACAAACTCTTCACTGGTGGACAAGGATACTGACACTGTTACTCCTGAGGTAAGTCAGGTAACTCCTGTACCCCCTCAATCTATATTAGGAAAATTAAAAGAGGGACAACATGAACATAATGTGAAGGCACATAGAAATGAGACCTATTTAACCCAGTTAAATACAATCATGACTAGATCAAAAAGCTCTAATAATGTTTCCCTATGAATAGCACAACAGTTCAGATTAAGATATTAGTTTGGAATCTTAGGGGAATGGATACTTCTATGATTAGGCTTACTAATCTGATAAACAGACACCACTTTGAGCTAATCTGTCTAATTGAGCCTAAACATGATAATATACAATGTGATCATTATAGACAGTTACTAAACTTTGACAATTGCATGCATGCTAATAATGGCCAGATTTGGCTTTTCTGGAAAAATAGTGTTTCAATAGTATGTAAATTTGATAATCTGCAATTTTTAGCTGTTACATTTAATAGCATTAATCTGAGCAAAAGTATGGATGCTATATTTGTGTATGGGCTCAGGACTAGAATTGGTAGGAAAGATCTCTGGTCGGATCTTAGGACATTAACTCAACCAGACTCTATCTTTATTGGTGATTTTAATGCTATAACATCCATAAATGAATATAGAGGCCCTTCCACTCCGAAGCTTGGTAGTATGAAATATTTTAATGATTTTATAAATGCTATGGCCTTGGAAGAAATAAATATTGTAGGTAATCTATTTACCTGGAGTAATAATAGATTAAGAAACCCAACTGTTCAGAGGTTAGACAGAGGATTATGTACAGCTTCTTGGTCAACTAATTTCCCTAACTCCTCTGTTCACATTTTGAATAGAATTTCCTCGGATCATAATCCTATGCTACTTACCATAGGTAGTGACATTGCATCCACCCCTTGGCCATTTAGATTTCTTAATACCTGGTATAAAAGGG
This sequence comes from Rubia yunnanensis, assembly GCA_037428765.1. Taxonomy (NCBI): domain Eukaryota; kingdom Viridiplantae; phylum Streptophyta; class Magnoliopsida; order Gentianales; family Rubiaceae; genus Rubia; species Rubia yunnanensis. Next base: position 39,199,824 of record CM075061.1, on the reverse strand, counting down.
AAGGATTTAATGATGTAGTTAGGCAAAGTTGGGATGCTCAGGTTCAGCAATCAGGAATGGTAGGCTTCTTTCTAAAACTTTTGAGGTTGAAAAAAACACTGAAAATATGGAATAAAGAAGTGTTTGGAAATATAAATGATAATGTGTTAAAAGCTGAATCAACTCTGAAAGAAAAAGAAGGATTGTATGACCTGAATGCTACAATTGAAAACATGGTTAATATGAAAGAGGCAAGGGCTAAATTGGTTAGGGCTTTAGTTGAACAGAAGAGCTTCTGGAAACATAAAGCAAAAGTAAAATGGTTAAAGGAGGGTGATAACAACACTAGTTTCTTTCATAACTCTGTTAGAGAAAGAAAATGTAGGTTAAAAATCACAAAAATCAAAGGTGGAAATTGGCAGTGGCTAGATAATGCTCGAGATATTGAGAATGAATCCATCCATTACTTTCAGGATCTTTTAACTGAGCAGAATTCCCCTCACAGTGATTTTTTTAAGCCTTACTTTCTAAGTCAGATCCCAAAAGTGATCACTCAGGAGGATAATGATAGAATACTGCAACCAGTTTCGATTACTGAACTTAAAAATATTGTTTTGGGACTTAATCATAGGAGTAGCCCTGGACCAGATGGATTTACAGCAAAGTTTTATATTAAATCTTGGGATATAATTGCTAATGACCTATTATCTGCTGTACAGGATTTTCTATCTGTGAACAATATCCCAAGAGGGATTGGTAGTACCTGGATTACAATCATACCAAAAAAATGTACACCAACTACCTCTGAGGATTACAGACCGATTAGTCTTTCTAATGTCATAAATAAGATTTTTTCTAAGATATTAATGGAAAGACTAAAGCCATTAATGCCAAAAATCATCTCTAATCACCAAACTGCTTTCCTCAAAGGTAGAGATATTGCTGATAATGTTATCTACCTTCAGGAAATGGGGAGATTTTTAAACAGAAAACAAAGAGAACCTAATTGCATTGTTAAATTGGATCTTAAGAAAGCTTTTGATAGAGTTAGATGGTCTTTTCTTTATTCTGTGCTTGCGAAATTTGGATTTCATGCTAGATTCATTTTTCTTGTTATGAAGAACTTGTCTCAGGCTTGGTTTTCTATCCTCATAAATGGTAAGCCAGTTGGTTTCTTCCAATCTACAAGGGGTATCAAACAGGGGGATCCCCTATCACCATTTCTTTTTAATATCTTTTCAGAGGCCTTCACTAGAAGTCTGTCTTTTATTTTTCAGAATGGTAGCTTATCATACTATGGTGTGCCAGGTAATGCAATCCAAATTTCACACTTATCTTATGCTGATGATACAGTGGTCTTCCTTAAAGCCAGTAGCAGTTCTTTGATCAGATTTAAGGCCTTCTTGGCTACTTTTGAGGAAGTTACTGGACAACAGATTAATTACAATAAAAGTGACCTGTATATAGGAAAGCATGCAACAGTGAATAGAGTTAACAGAATAAGGAGAACTTTAGGCATGAAATTAGGAAGGTTTCCTTTCACATATTTAGGGGTCCCCATTTTTACTGGGAGAGCAAAGAAGATATATTTCCAACCATTACTTGAACAAATTGAGAGTAGACTAGGAAGTTGGAAAAATAGATGGCTCTCAACTGGGGGAAAAATTACACTTATACAATCATGTATATACTCGGTTCCACAGCATATATGGTCAGTTATTAAACCAGGTAAGCAAGTCATATTAGCCATAGAAAAAAAACTGAGCAACTTTTTTTGGGGGTTTAATGATCTAAATCCTAAAAGAGCATGGTTGAAGTGGGATGCACTATGCTATCCTGTCATTCAAAATGGTCTAGGTTTTAGATCAATAACCACCATTATTAATACATGCTCTGTTAAGCTTTGGTGGAAATACCAAAAGGCTGATGCTCTTTGGACACACTTTGTTGCATCTCTTCCACCCTCTTCCAGATCTTCACCAAATTGGAAAAGGATCTGCTCCATCAATGATTGGGCAGAATCCCAATCTAGAGTCATAATAGGAAAAGGGGAGTGTAACTTCTGGACTGCTAACTGGTTAGATATAGGGCCTCTTCAGGATCTCTGTGATCAAATGAATGTTGATATTCCAGCTAGCTGCAGTGTCTCTGAATTCATTATCAATAAATCAGTCATGATTGATAGAATCGATTCAGTTCTTCCTTCTCATGCCATTTCTCTTTTACAGGATGCTAAGTTATTTACTCACAGAAAGGACAGGCTTATATGGAAACCAGGAATTAAGGGTGAGTTTTCATTCAAAGCAACCTATCTTTTGCTAAGGAATCAAAGAGGTACTGTGGCTTCTTTCAAATATCTATGGAGCCCTAGAATTGAAAAAAAGGTTGCTGTCTTCATGTGGAAACTGATGAACTCCTTTCTTCCATTTGATAATGTTTTGCATACTTTGAGAATTTCACTGGCTTCTAAATGCTGTATGTGTCATAATCATGAAGATTCCCTTGACCATTTTTTCAATTCATGTGCATTTGCTGTGCATGTTTGGAAACAGATTCACTCCTTCATGGGAATTAGGGACAGGGAGTTTCCAACTATATGGGATAGACTCCTATTCTATCTTACTTATAATGGTATCAGTAAGTTACAATTAGAAATGATTCATTCTTCTGCTCTATTAACATGTTGGAATTTGTGGAAAGTTAGGAATAAGTGCTTGTATGATTCTATCAATCCTGTGATTAGTGTAGTCCTAAACCACATAAGGATTCACATTTTTTATATGTTCACTGCTAAGCCGGTTTTTGTAGCCTCTATGATAGATAAGGCAATTGCAGACCATTCTTTTCTGCCAATGATCAAACTACCTCCTAAGCCAAAGATATTTAAAATTTCTTGGAAAAAACCATGCATAGGGTATAAATTTAATGTTGATGCTGCTTGGTGCTGTCAAGCAAACATGAGTGGAATTAGTTTGATTGTTAGAGATTGTAGTGGTGGCTTCATTGCTGCTCACACTAAGATCTCCCATGCCTATTCTCCTTTGGAGGCAGAAATGATGGAAATTAGGTTTGCTTTACAAATTGGTTCAGAACTAAGTTTTTCTTACTCTTTGGAATCTGATTGCCTAAATGCTGTAAGGCTTGTGGCTGATCCTTCTAATGCTCCATGGAAACTATTTCAATTAGCTGATGAGACTAATAAACTGCTGGGAGGAATCACTCTACTGCATGTTCATAGACAAGCAAACTTGGTGGCAGACACATTAGCTAAAGATTGCTTAAGAAATCTGTTATCTTACTCTTTCTTTCAGTTTCAGAGTTTAACAAATGTTGTTCAGGGACTGATTAGATTAGATCAATTGGGTACACCTTCTATTCGGATTGTTAGTTGAATGGATGCTACTGATTGTAGTTCATATTGCAGGTTGATGGATACAAATTGGATACTCTGTTGCTGGATTTGCTGCTTCAGGAGGGTAACTGCAAGCTTGGATTTCGGATTGTTTCATATTTTGGTGCTCTCTTCTGTACATAATCCTCATCTTGGATGGATTTCACATTTGCAATAGCTATGGCTCTCTGTCTGCATTCCCGATTAGTAGAGGATACGCTTCTTACCTATGTGGAGAGGATTTGGACTGCCTTGTGTTTCTTTAATTAGATTCACTAATAAGTTTGATCACCTCCATCATAGACTAAGAGCTTTTGGAATCCTCTAACGTTTTTCCGTTCGTATCTTCATTCTTTTGGAAGTAACAAGTGTTGCTTCACGAGCGTAGTGCTCACCAGTGTATATCTCAACTTAGCTACGGCTTCTTTTCATTGTCCTTTTAATTTTGTCTATTTTATGGCTTGGGAAGGCCTAATATAATTTTCCCCATCTCAGGATGGTTTAATTTTTTTAAAAAATATTATGGGAAAACAAAAGACATGAATCAGATAGCTTCTGGGAGCATCACTAAATTTAGAGGGCATTATTTTAGATAGTATGACTTGCTCATATACTTCTCTTTGTACTCTAGTAAATTATGTACCAGAGACTTGTAGAGTTTTTTTTTTGTATCTAGGCTTATTGGATAATGAAGAATAAAAACATTAAAGATTCAAGTGTACACCCTAAATTAAAAAGAGATCAAGAAGATAGTGGATATTTTTTAGAAATATGTTGTTCAACCCAAGACCGTTCCTAATCATCACGCCCTAAAAAGAAATGCACATAAAATATGCGAACGATTGTTGCACAATGGATATTTTAAAGACTTAACATTTCTTCAGATTTTCACTATCAAGATTATAGTTACACTACAATAAACTAGAGCTTAAATTAACACACAGAGAGAAACCCTTTTATAAAAGTTTATTATAATCTTTTAATGTGTTGTTGTATACTTGGAAAAGTATATAGAGAAGTAGTCGTGCTAGTAATATTTGTATAGTTGATTATTTTATCAAAACAATAGCGTAGTTACCATGACTCTTTCTATGTTTTACCTTTATAGAAGGTAATTTATTCTTGCAATCTTGAATCATTTACTATATATATCTAAAAATTAATTTCAATCTTGGAGGTCTACAACCACATCAATCAATCGTTTCAAAGATCACAGAATATGTAAATACTGTTGTTATATGCAGATGCAATTATTGGCACATCTGGTGAAAATATTAGCTACATCCGACATGCTAGTGGTGCAAAAATTACAATTCAAGAGACTAGAGGTGCATCTAATGAGATGACTGTTGAAATCAATGGAATTGCCTCACAGGCTGCACAATAGCTGATACACAATGTTATTGCCGATTCAACAGCTGTTCCGCATAACTCTTACCATTAGGTCATGGTTATAGTCCTTACCAGCACGGTCCCATGTATGCTTGCCCACCATCTAACTCTACACACAACAACCATGTGCCTCCCGGAGACTATAATTCTGTGTATGAAGCCAATTATGGTTACTAAACCAACTTAACTATGTATTTGTTTTAGGGTAGTAATACATTTGTTAGGGTTGCTAGTGACATTGTATTGAAATTTGGTTGATAAGTGACATTCATTTGATTATAGTATCTGTAGTATGGATTTGGCAAAAAAACTATAGTACCTGAATATGGATTGGAAAAATGAAACAAACTAAATAAGCACGACTTTTCGTCATGATTTTGTGTTGGATATGAATATCAAACTTTCTATTTATCTTAATGGTCGGATGGGTTTATATTATATTCCTAAAAAGAATGGAAAAATATGCCCACTTTTTTCAGCAAGAGAAAGAAAAAGGAAACAACACTTTTTTTTAATGAAGTTATAACTTCAATTAGAAATGGTAGCATGATTTTGTCTCTTTAACATTTTTCCAAGAAGGTTTTGTGTGATACTCGTGCAACCTCATCTAATGGGTAATTTTTCTTTGATCAAAATGATCAACTTTTTTTAAATATATTTTGTCGAAATACCAGTAATAATTTTTTAGTAAATTTATTTTTATCCAAAATGGAATATGTCAATTGGTTTTAATAATTTAATGCTTTGTAAGAATACATTATCCATTCAAAAATCTATTTTATGTTATGCATTACTAACTCCAATCTTGAAAAACAAGTACCATGTGTGAGGTATAACATAAAAAAGTAAAAGTACTAATTGTTTAGTATGGGAAATAGAACTCGAAATCTGATAGCATTTGGGTATCACCAAATACGGAGGGCTGTGTTGTAGATGATGTTATTGGTTCATAAACTTCTTTGTGAACTCTGGAAGTATTAAGGATTTTAACAAATTTATTAATAGTTTGGCTTTAGAGGAAATAAATACGGTAGGTAATCTATTTACATGGAGCAATAATAGGTTGAGGAATCCTACCACTCAGAGATTAGATAGGGGACTCTGCAATGCTGCATGGTCAACTTCATTTCCCTCCTCTTCTGTTCAAATTTTAAACAGGACTACATCTGATCACAGTCCACTGCTTCTATCTATAGGAAGTGATATCCCCTCATCCCCTAGGCCTTTTAGATTTCTTAACACTTGGTTTAAAAGGGAAATCTTTCTATCAGTAATCAAGAGTGATTGGGAAACTCCTATGCAATACTCTGGAATGTTAGGTTTCTGCCTCAAACTCTCTAGGCTGAAAAAGACTTTAAAATTTTGGAATAAAGACCATTTTGGTAACATACATGAGAATGTCACACTGGCAGAAAAGGAAGTCTTACTGCAGGAAAAAACTTTTGATCAAAATCCCAATGAAACAAACGGTTTAAATCTTAAGGAAGCAAAAGCTAAGCTAATAAGATCACTGGTTGAACAGAAAAGTTTCTGGAAGCATAAAGCAAAGATTAAATGGTTAAAGGAGGGTGACAACAACACCGAATTTTTCCACAATTCAGTACAAGAAAAAAAAGGGAGGCTAAAAATTACAAAGATTAAGAGTGCTAATGGTTCATGGTTAGATAATATGCAAGACATAGAGACAGAAGCCATTCAGTACTATAAAAGCCTATTATCTGATGACAGCTCCCCTGCCTCTGACATTTTCAAAAATCATTTTCTCAGTCAGATCCCCAAGTGTATCTCGGATCTGGAAAATGAAAAACTTTTGCTTCCGGTTACTATGACAGAACTTAAACTTATTGTGCTTAGCCTCAATAAACATAGTAGTCCTGGACCGGATGGGTTTACAGCAAAATTTTACATTAAAAGTTGGGATATCATTTCTGTTGATCTACTTGATGCTGTTCAGGACTTTATGAATGGAAATAATATCCCCAAAGGTTTCAGTAGCACATGGATTACAATCATTCCTAAAAAGAAAACTCCCCTTTCTTTTGATGATTTCAGGCCAATCAGTCTCTCTAATGTAATTAACAAGATTTGTTCAAAGATAATAATGGAGAGACTCAAACCATTAATGAATAATCTCATCTCTCCACATCAGACTGCTTTCCTAAAAGGCCGTGACTTAGCTGATAATGTAATTTATTTACAAGAAATGATAAGATTTTTGAATAGAAAACAAAGAAATCCAAACTGCATAGTTAAATTAGACCTTAAAAAGGCTTTTGATAGGGTTAAGTGGTCCTTCTTATACAGTGTTCTTCACAAATTTGGTTTCCATGCTAGATTTCTTTTCCCTATCAAGAACAATTTATCTCAGGCTTGGTTTTCAGTTTTGATAAATGGCAAGCCAACTGGTTTTTTCCAGGCTAGTAGAGGTATTAAACAGGGTGACCCCCTGTCCCCATTCCTTTTTAATATCTTTTCAGAAGCTTTCACTAGGAGTTTAGCATTCATATTCAGTACAGGTAAACTGGCTTCCTATGATCTCCCAGGTAATACTGCTCCAATCTCTCATTTATCCTATGCAGATGACACAGTTGTATTTCTAAAGGCTGAAAATAGGACTCTAATCAGATTTAAAGCTTTTTTATCTACTTTTGAAGAGGTAACTGGGCAGCACATAAATTATGGTAAAAGTGACATATACATTAGCAGGCATGCATCTGTCCATAAAGTTCTCAACATAAAAAGGATCTTGGGTATGAAAACTGGTAGAATGCCTTTCACATACTTGGGAGTACCCATCTTCACAGGAATTGCCCAAAAATGTTACTTTCAGCCTCTAATTGAGCAAATTGATAACAGGATCAATAACTGGAAAAATAAGTGGTTATCAATGGGAGGAAAAATGACACTGATAAAATCTTGCATCTTTTCCATTCCTCAGCATATTTGGTCTGTTTTAAAACCTAGCAAGAAGGTGGTTTCCATAATTGAAAAGAAAATGAGCAGGTTTTTCTGGGGATATACTGATCAGAAACCAAATAGAACTTGGAGAAAATGGGAATCACTTTGTTTTCCAATCAGCCAAAATGGGTTAGGTTTTAGATCAATTAACTCAATCATAGAAACATGCTCGGTTAAGTTATGGTGGAAATACCAAAAGGGAGAAGCACCATGGACTAATTTTATTCAATCCTTGCCCCACTCATACAAAGCATCCTCTAATTGGAAAAGAATTTGTAGTGTCAATGCTTGGGCTGAGTCCAATTCCAGGGTGATTTTGGGGAAGGGATCTTGTAATTTCTGGACCTCCAATTGGCTAGGTTTTAAGCCTATCATGGATTACTGCCTCCCTGGTCAGGTGGATATTTCAGAAAATTGCACAGTGGCTGAGTTCATAGACAATAAACAAAATTTGATCATGAAATTGAACCACTTTCTACCACCTGAAATCATATCTCTACTGCAGGTCTCTAAACTTCAACCACACAGGAATGACAGACTAATTTGGAAACCTGGACCTACAGGGGATTTCTCATTCAAATCAACTTATCTCCTTCTCAGTCCAAGATCAGGTAGTATTGCTTCGATTAAATTCTTCTGGTGTGATAGGATTGAAAAGAAAATATCTGTTTTCATGTGGAAACTTATTAATTCCTATTTACCTTTTGATAATGTCTTACAGAGACTTACTATTTGTTTACCTTCTAAATGTGTTATGTGCTGTAACCATGTGGATTCTCTAGATCATTTTTTTAACTCATGCACTTTCACAACTCTGGTTTGGAAGAATATTCACTCTTATATGGGGATCACGAACAAAATTTTCCCTTCTGTTTGGGAAAGAGTATCTTATTATTTGACCTATCAAGGTTTAAGCTCATTGCACTCCACACTCATTAGGAATGTTGCTCTAATTACAATCTGGAACCTATGGAAGATGAGGAATGCATGTTTATATGATGGGATGGCCCCTAGTACTGTCATAATTCTTAACCGGATTAGAGACCAATTTTTTTACTCATTCATCTACAAACCAGTTTTTATTTCATCTACTTTTGACTATGGTATTGCTAATCATTCCTTTCTGCCATTGATTAAAACTGCTCCAAAACCTAAGATCTTCAAAATTGCATGGAAAAAACCTGAGGTTGGATATAAATTTAATGTGGATGCGGCTTGGAATAAACAAGAAGATGAGTGTGGTCTAGGACTGATCATTAGGGACTCAAGTGGTACTTTCATCTCGGCTCACACTAAATTTACTCATGCTACTTCTCCCTTAGAAGCTGAGCTAAAGGCTATTTTGTTTGCAGTACAGATTAGTCAGAGTATTTTGATACCTATCATTATAGAATCTGACTGCTTAGGGGCTATTCTCTCTGTTCAATATCCTCTAAAAGCTATTTGGAAAGTGTTTGAACTTGCTGATGAAATTCATCAGACTCTGGGGGGAATAAATAAACTGCACATCCACCGTGAGGCAAATTTGGTTGCCGATGCATTGGCTAAGGAATGCCTATCTGCTAGGACTACTTCCATCTTTAGTAGTTTACACATGCTACCTCCAAACTTTTCAGGGCTGGTTAAGTTAGATAAGGAAGGTTGTCCTTCCCTGAGAACTGCCCACTGACCAGATGCTACTAACTTTCTTTTAATGCATATTTTTGCAGGCAATGATCGGACAAAATGGAGAACAACTCAGGAACCTATGTGGTTGGCTACTCTCAATGGATTTTTCCAAAGTAAAAGCTATCAAACAGCATTGGCAATGGTTTCACAATGACTTAGAAGATAGGCTTATGGCTTAGGTTAAGGTTGTCTCTGACTGACTTGTGTCTCGTCATTCGATTCACTAACAAGTTCGAGCGCCAATTACCTAGTCATTAGTATTTGTAATCCTCTAGTTACTCAAGTACTCTATCTCAACTATTTTGGAAGCAACAAGGTGTTGCTTCAAGAGCAATATGCTCTCACATTGTAAATAAACTAAGCTTCGGCTTCTTTCTTGTTTTTTAATGGTTTGGGAAGCCTAATACAACTTTCCTCCATCTCCGGATGGTTTAATTTTAAAAAAATAGTAAATTAGGTTCTTGATGACTTATAGAGTTCATTTTTATCTGGACTTATTGAGATGATGTGCATTTAAATCATTAATAACTCAAGTGTACGCCCTAAATTTAAGAAATCAAGAAGATAGTGGATATTTTTAGGAAATATGATTTTCGACCCTAGCCCTCTCCTTATCATCACGCCTAACAAATAGTGCAAAAAACATATGCGCACGATTGTTGCACTATAAATATTTTAAAGACTGTAATATATCTTTAGATTTTTACCAGTCAAGATTATAGTTAAACTACAGTAAGATAAAGCTTAAAATAACACGCAGATAGGAATCTTTATATAAATAGTTATTAGAGAATCTTAGAATGTGTTTTTGTATACTTGGAAAAGCACATAGAGTAATGGTCGTGCTAGTCATATTTGAACTGTTGTTTATTTTATCAAAACAATAGCGTAGTTACCATGCTTCTTTCTATGTTTTAACTTTATACACGGTAATTTGCCATTGCAATATTGAATCATTTACTTATATATACCTAAAAATGGTTGTAGCCACATCAATCAATCGTTTCAAAGATCACACAGAATATGCAAATGTCATTGTTATATGCAGATGCAGTTATTGGCACATCTGGTGCAAATATTAGCTACATCCAACGTGCTAGTGGTGCAACAATTACAATTTAAGAGAATAGAAGTTCCCATAATGGGATGGCTATAAAAATCAATGGAACGCCTCACAAGCTCAGGCTGCACAACAACTGATACAGAATGTTATTACTGATGCAACAGCTGTTGCGTAGAACTTTGACCACCAGGTCAAGGTTATAGTTCTTACCAGCACAATCCCATGTATGCTTCTCCTCTTTCTAACTCTGCACACAATAGCCACATGCCTCCCGGAGGCTATAATTCTATGTATGGAGCCAATTATGGTTACTAAATTAGTTTAACTATGTATCTATATTTGGGTATCAATACATTTGTTAGGGTTTCTAGTGACATTCATCTTATTATAGTATCAGACCAAATCTTACAGAACCTGGACCTAGTATACTCTCTATCCCCAGGTTATGAAGACTCCCTAATCTGGAAACCAAGCAACTCAGGAATCTTCTCCGTTAAATCAGCTTATGAGCTGCTCCGATCCAAGAAAATGATAATTCCATCCTACTCCCATCTTTGGTCTAAATTACTACCGAGGAAGCTCAGTATATTTAATTGGAAACTTTTAAATAGACTTGTTGCTTTTCCAGATGTCCTAGAGGACTTCCATTTCCAACTCCCCTCACAATGCTGCTTCTGTTTTACCAAATCCAAAACAATTCACCACTGTTTCAACTCTTGCATAAAAGTAGACCAGATCTGGAGAAGAGTGAATTCTACTTTCAACTTGCCAAATAGCTTTTTCGAACTTCTTTGGGATAGAATCTACTTCTATTGGAATGTAACCTCCACTACTGGCCCATCCGTAAAATTGATCCATATCATACCTTGTGTTGTGAACTGGTACCTGTGGTGTGCCAGATGCTCATATTTAATCGAGGGTACAAAGCCAAACATACAGATCATTTTCAAACGAATTCTTTATCACTTCAATGACACCCTCCTGGCTTTCAAACTAGATTGCAAATGGGATCTCTCTAATACACCGAAGATGCTGTAACACAAACCAGTGAAACATAGATCTATTAGAATCATTAAATGGCTACTGCCTCATAATTACAAACTAAATACTGATGGCTCCTTCACTAACAATGGGACTGCAGGCATTGGATTTATAATCAGGAACCATTCTGGTCATGTAATAGTTGCTTTGTCAAAATCCATTCCAGCTGAAACTGTTTTGCAGGCCGAAACCATAGCACTGCTGCATGGTATTCAACTCGCCCGTGACAGAGGGATCATTGTCATTGACATAGAAACTGACTCAAGAGTCCTGCTCGGGATGCTCCAACAACAATTTAAGATACCATGGAAGATTTTGCCAATGATCAGAGCAATTTGGAATCTTCTCAAAGGAATGAACTACTCAATGCATCACGCTTTCAGAGAAGCTAATGGCGCTGCGGACTCCCTCGCAAAACTAGCCAGCTCCAAACAGGTAAGCAATCTTTTCGGTTCGACAGATTTGCCCAACTTAGTGTCTGCACATGTCAAGCTTGATGCCGAAGTAACTCCTCATGTTAGGTTAATGTAATCAATTAATCATGTAACTTTAGGCCACGAACTTTTCTCTGTTGATCTTCAGGTTAGCAATAGATTTATGTTTAGATTATAAGATCATCAGATGAATCCCCAGAGGTACGGTATTAAGCCCCCCTCTTTCTTTGTATCCTTCTTTTATTTAATAAACGGGTAGGGGTCTGCCAAACCCCCCACCATCAAAGGTGGATTTATTTTTAAAAAAATAGTATCAGTTTTATGGATTCGAGAGAAAGTTATAGATAAAAATTAAAAACAGCTGGGAATATAGATTGAAAAAAATGAAACAAACTAAATAAGCATGACTTCTCATTATGATTTTGTGTTGGATATGAATATAAATATTTCTCTTAATATTAATGTTGGGATGATTTTATATTACATTTCTTAATAAAAGAGAAAAATATACCCACATTTTTCAACAAGGGAAATAAAAAAGAAACAACACTTTTTTAATGGACATAAAACTTTAATTAGAAATGGTAGCATGGTTATGTCTCTTTAACCTTTTTCCTAGAAGGTTTTGTGCGATACTTGTGCAATACTCGTGCGACCTTAGCTTGGGTATCACTAAATATAGTGGGTAGTGTTGTAGATAGTGTTATTGGTTCATAAACTTCTTTTTGAACTCTAGTAAATAAGGTTCTTGATGACTTATAGAGTTTTTTTTAATATCTGGACTTATTGGAATGATGTGAAATTTAATGAATAATAACTCAAGTGTACACCCTAAACTAAAAGAAATCAAGAAGATAATTGATATTTTTAGTAAATATGTTGTTCAACCGTAGCCCGTTCCTTATTATCACAATAAAAAATATTGTCTCACAAAAAAAAAGGTGCACGAATGTTGCACAATAGATATCATAAAGACAAGATATTCCTTCATATTATCACCAATCAAGATTATAATAAAACTATAATAACCTAGAGTTAAAATTAATACACCGTGTGGAACCCTTATATAAATATTTATTATAGAAGTATAGAATGCATAAGTTGCTTAATAATCGAAAAATTATATAGAGCAATGCTTGATCTAGTAATATCTTCATTGTTGTGAATATCATAAAGACAAGATATTTCTTGAGATGATCACAAATCAAGATTATAGTTAAACTACAATAACCTAGAGTTGAAATTAACACACTGCGAAGAACACTTATATAAAGAGTTATTATAGAAGCTTATAGTATGTTGCTGAATACCCGAAAAAGTGCATAGAGAGATAGTGGATCCAGTCATATTTGTACCGTTATTTAGTTTTTCAAAATAATAGCATAGTTAAAATGATTCTTAAAATGCATTACCTTCTATACAAGGTAATTTATTGTTGCCATCTTGAATCATTTAACTATATCTAAAAATTATAAGCAAGGAATATGGATTGAATACATGAAACAAAGTAAATATATGATACAACACACCATAATAGGAAATATTCTAGTCTGGAATGTGAGGGGTATTGGAACATCTCTTGAAAGATTAAAGGTTTTAAAACTTAATCATAAGATTGATATTCTGTGTTTAATAGAACCTTGGCAGGACAAACAAATGTTAACAGTATTAAAGCATGAACTTGGATACCATAATGTTTTCTCTGCTCAAAGTGCAAAAATTTGGATCTTATGGGAACAAGCTTTCAACATTACAATTTTATGCAAGTGTTCATAGACTAATGAGGGAGACTTTATGGAAAGATTTAAAGGTTACAATGCATACCCCCTCCATATATATATGTGACTTTAACACTGTTTTGTCTGTGTCTGAATATAAGGGCCGAATGTCTACACCCAAAAAGAGTATGAAACAGTTTAAAGAATTTATAAACATAATGGACTTGCATGATATTCCTACTGTGGGGAACTCTTTTACTTGGAGCAATAATAGATACAGGAATAAATGCAAGGACTTAATGTTTCAGAGGTTAGACAGGGGTATAGCTTCCCTAGATTGGTTGGAGCTATTTCCTAATAGTTCCATTCAGGTTTTAAATAGGATGACCTCGGACCATTCCCCATTATTCCTATCCGTTCAATCATCTGAAGAACAAGCCCCTAGACCATTTAGATACCAAGATATGTGTTCAAATAGACAGGAATTTCAGGACCTGGTAGTTAAAAACTGGAAACTAGCATCTCCTTTCAATGGGATGTATAGGTTAGTCTTTAAACTTAAGAGGCTAAAGATGGAAATCAAACAGTGGAATAAACTACATTTTGGTAATGTTTCCCAGAATTTGACACACTATGAAAATGTGGTTAATGACCTGGAAATCTCCTTCCAGCAAACACATGATGATCTAATCCTAGCTGAGCTAAATAAATCAAAACATTTGCTGATGAGGGCTCAAAAAGAAAATATAATCTACCTTAAGCAAAAAGCTAGGATTAATTGGCTTAAGTATGGAGATGCTAACACGAGTTACTTCCATCACTCAATTAGGGAAAGGAGAACCAAAACAAGAATAAGTAAAATTAAGGATGGAAAAGGTAACTGGATCTCTGAACCATTATTGATCAAAGAGGAAGCAGTAAGATTTTACAAAGAACTTTTCAATGAGGAAGCATCACAAAAAATGGGAACATATCTAAAACACTTCCTCTCAGAAATCCCTACAGTAATTACTGACCAGCATAATAACCATCTTCTGTCCCCCTTTCAACTTCAGGAGCTTAAATTAGCAGTTTTTGATCTAAATAGATCTAGCTCCCCTAGACCTGATGGATATTCTGGAGCTTTCTATACCACTTTCTGGGAAATTATTAAAGAAGATCTTCTTGATGCTGCTAATGATTTCCTAAAAAGTGGTAATATTCCTAAGGCCATCTCCAGCACTTGGCTGACATTGATCCCCAAAAGGACTATCCCTAGTACCTTCTCTGATTTTAGGCCCATAAGCTTATCAAACTTTGTGAATAAAGTTTTTTCTAAGATAGTAATGGAAAGGATTAAACCCCTAATGACTTTACTCATATCCCCTGAACAGAGTGCATTTATAAAAGGGAGGGATATATCTGATAACATAATTTTGATGCAGGAAATGACTAGATGTTTAACTAGGAAATCAAAAGCTCCAAATCTAATAGTTAAATTAGACATGCAGAAGGCCTTTGATAGGGTCTCATGGTCTTTCCTTAACTCAATTCTCCTTCAATTCGGATTTCATGGTATATTTGTGCATCGCATAATGTAGAACATAGCCTCAGCTCATTTCTCAGTTTTAATAAATGGTGTTACTTCAGGTTTCTTTGCATCTAATAGAGGCATTAAACAGGGGGATCCACTGTCACCTTTTCTGTATAACATTTTATCTGAGGCATTTTCTAGAGGATTAAAAAAATTGTTTAACTCAGGTTATTTGCAGAACTTCAGTTTGCCTAGAAACTGCCCACAGATAACTCATCTTATGTATGCGGATGATACCGCTGTCTTTCTGAATGGTAATCTCAAAAACCTGAAAAGACTTAAAAAATTTCTGATAGCTTATGAGCAGACTTCGGGTCAGAAATTTAACTTCTCTAAATCTAATTTTTTTGCTGATCCTAAAACATCTGTGGTTAGATTGCAAACAGTTTCTAGGAATTTAGGTATGGCTAGAGGTACCTTTCCTTTTCAGTATCTAGGGGTTCCAATTTTTGCTAGAAGGAAAAAACAAATACATTATCTCCCTGTTTTGGAGAGAATGGAAAATACCATTAACAACTGGAAGAACAGGTGGTTAAGCACAGCAGGTAAAATCATTCTTATTAATCATTGTTTTCTCTCCATTCCAACACATCTTTTTGCTGTACTCAGTCCTCCCAAACTAGTCTTAAGGAAAATGGAGAAGATGGCTTCAGGACTTTTTTGGGGTAATAATGAGACCCCTAGAAATAGGAAAAAATGGCATTCCTGGAAAAGAATGAGTCTCCCGGTTCAAGAGAATGGTATAGGATTTAGAGACCTCCAGGCAATAGTAGATGCTTTCTCATGCAAACTTTGGTGGAAATTGCAAACCAAAAACTCCCAGTGGTCTCAACATTTGTGGTCTCTCCCTGAATCATATAAAAAATCTCACACATGGCATAGAATATGTAAGGTTACTGAAACTGCAAACAGTCTAAGTAGAGTTCTTCATGGAACTGGTACATGTTCTTTCTGGAATGCTAACTGGACTGGTGATGGTGCTCTTTTCTATGAATGGCCTGATGGGATGGATATCCCATTTCCTGAGTTATCTCTTAGCTCTTTCATTGCTAACAAAAACTCCTACCTTCCAATCTTGGAGCCTCATTTGGCTACCACTACTAACTTTCTTTTGCAGGAGGTGGAAATCACAAACTCACATGCAGATAGGTTGGTCTGGACCCCTTCACTGGATGGGAATTTCTCTACCAGCTCAGCCTACAAGATTCTCAGACAAAAAGGTACAAATATTAGACATCTACACAAGGTATGGTCTCCTTTCATTCCCCCCAAAATGTTAGTTCTTCTATGGAGAGCTCTTAATGGAATATTGCCTTTTGATAACATACTGCGAAAATTTGGTTTCTCTTTAGCCTCTAAGTATCCTCTGTGTAGGAATCACTCAGACACCCTAGACCATTTTTTTAACTCATGCCCTTCTGCACTTGAAATCTGGAACAGAATTAACACTCTCATAAATTTACACCATCCAGTCTTAGGGAGTTTCAAAAACAGGGTAGATTACTATCTCTCGATAAGGGCAGAGTCCAAGATATTCTCCAACTTGATTATAGCAGCCCTTTTAGTCACAACATGGTCCCTATGGATTCACAGGAATAAGATCCTATTTGACAATCAATCCTTTTCTGTTGATTCATGCTTTTATAATGTCAAAGATCTGATAAATTTAATTTTTACTGCTAATCCACTGAGAGGTAATAAAGAAAAACACAAGGACTTAATTCAAGCAGGAATTATGCCAAACATACTCCAAAAACAGAAAAGAGTTTTATCAGCTATTTGCTGGGAAAAACCAGCTTCTGGTTTCAAACTAAATACTGATGCCACATGGATAACTGGAGGTGAGTCTTCATGTGCAGTGATAGTGAGGGACTGGAATGGGGAGGTGATTAAACTGAGAGTAGATGTTTTCCATTCTGATTCCCCTCTACATGCTGAATTGGTAGGTATTCAGAGTGCATATCAGTTATGCTCTGAACATGATCTTCATGGTTGTGTGATTGAATCAGATTGCTTATCAGCAGTTAAAGGTATACAGACTCCAATGGTTAGTCCATGGAGAGTTTTCTCTATCTGTAACACCTTGAATGAAGGGCATAAAGTTAATCCAATAAAATTCATTCCAAGGGAATCTAATACAACTGCTGATTTCTGGCAAAATATGCAAATGAAAAGAACCTGACTGGAGATTTAAACATTGATCATGTTCCTTCTTTTCTTAAAGGTCTCTTACTATTGGATAAAATTGGAGTACAAGGAGTGAGAATTGTTTCTTGATTTCACTTAGACCTATTTCACCTGCTAAGATTAGAATTACTATTTATCTCTACTTTTCGAATGGATACTGCTGGTGTTTCTCTTCTATGCAGGAGAGGTTTTTCTTCACCGACAATTTGATGCTGAAGCAAAGAAACATGTTGAGGCATCTCTTCAGGCCTGATCTCAGAGATTGCAAACATTACATAGAGAGAGATCACGGGGATGGAGCTGAGGTCTGAGCAAAATAACACAATGGTCACACAAGGATTCACAGCAATGTTCTTCTAATTCTTTACCTGTTTGAAGCTGATACCGGGGATTTATACCCCACATAGGACATAATTAATCATCTTGGCGGGAATATCGTTGACAAATAGGAGTCTCGTATATACGTTTCCTCGATCTATTCGCGATGTTGCTCGCTGGATGATTGGTTTAGCTAGATCTTAGCTTTAATTTTTTTCCTCGACCATCTGGGTGGAAACACCGATTTTGGAAGCAATTTGTTTTGCTTCAGGAGCTTTACTTAGCTCTGGGTTCATCTACAAGATAACCTTTTGTAAACTGTGATGCCTTGACACATTTAGCGCCTATTTTGGCTGAATATATTGGTTTGGGGAGCCAAAAATACACCCCCCATCCTAGGCAGTGGCGGAACCAGGAGTAAATTTTTGGAGGGGGGGGGGGGGCGAAAATGAGATTAAAATTTTTTTTTGCAACGCTAAATAAAATAATTTTTAACAAACAACGCTTACATAATAATATGAATACATAATAATTAGATTTTTACAACAAAGAACTACCACTGCATAAAAAACTACGTTCCAATACTTGGGTTGCTAGAACTAGAAACACTAACAGCAGGAGACAACTGTGTCCTGCGATGTTGCATACGCTGATAACGTTGCAAAATTGGTTCATTATCAATCCCAACAAAAATTGCCTTCTCAATATGCACTGTCATAACATCATTCATCCATTCATCTCCCATTCTGTTGCGTAAATCAGTCTTGATTCTCTTCATGGCTGAAAAAACTCGTTCAACAGAAGCAGTTGTAACTGGTAGAACTAAGATTAACTCAATAAGACGATATACCAGTGGAAGACATTTATGCCTAGTTGTTTGAACCATCTTTTGAGCAAGACTTCTGAAGTCCTCAATGGCCAAAAACTCATGATCAAGTTGCACATTATGAATGAAAGTACTAAGTTGTTGATGAAGGCGGGAACAATCTTTACGGAGAAGTCACTTGGATATAGTTCAGCAAGACGAATTAACTTACCAATATCAAACTTAGAAAATGAATCTCTTGGATCAAGGCAAGCCATACAAGTGAGTAACTCCGTATTTGCTTCCGGAAATCGATTGTTCATTTCATGAATCATCCTATCAACAACCTAGTATTCAGAAAATAAAAGGTTAGCATGTAGCAGTGAAAAAGAATGCAAATCAAATCAAATAAGGTATGTAAATTATGAAAGTAATACCTGGAGAAAAGTATCAACACGAAAGAAATCACTATGGGTCTGCATTTGCGTAAGTCGTTTCCTACGACCACGAATTGTTCGTTCATCTTCCATATTAACTACCGAGATGTCATGATTAACACAAAATGCGTTGACTTCATTTAACAACTCATCCCAACCATTCTCTCTGTATTGTTGCAACTCAAACTTCATTGTATTCATCAAACTCACAGCCAACACAATATTTTGATTCTTTTGTTGCAAAGCATGGGACAAAGCATCTACAACTCCCAACAAACGCTTCATCATAAGCATCACAAAAACAAATTCATAACTCTCCATTTGCTCAAGCAAACCGCTCGCTAAAGATTTACTCAGATTTGCATCACCATCATCGTGGACGTTTTCAATCAATTGCAAAATAGATTCCCACATAGTAATGAAACGAATAATAGTAGTGTAATGTGACCCCCAACGAGTATCCCCCGGCCTTCTCAAACTAGTCTCTTGATTTTGGCCTCTTCCACTCACAATATCTCCATTCTCCAATCCCTCTACAATTCTAGCATGTTCTAAATCAAGAAGCATGTCTTTTCTTCTACATGAAGCTCCAGCTAAATTCACAATCATATCAAGATAAACGAAAAACTGACACACAGTTCGATTATCATTAGCAACAGCAAGAACAACCAACTGAAGCTGGTGAGAAAAACAATGGACATACCTTGCAGATGAGTTTTCTTTCAATATCAAAGCTTTCAGTCCATTATACTCTCCTCGCATATTTGAGGCTCCATCATATCCCTGACCTCTCAACTTTGACATTGATAATTTATGCTTCGCAAACAATTCATCAATAGCACTCTTCAAACTCATAGCAGAAGTATTACGCACATGCACTACACTAAGAAAATGTTCAAGAACGCATCCTTGTTTGTTGACATATCTTAAAACAACCCCCATTTGCTCTTTTATTGATGCATCTCTAGCCTCATCAACCAATAGATAAAATAACTATCTCCAATATCATTAACAATAAGATTTGTTACCTCACTTGCACAGGCACTTGATAGTTCCTTCTGTACTTTGGGAAATGTGAGCTTGCAATTTCCAGGGCCATTTTCATTCATGGTCTTAGCAACAACATCATTTCGCTTGCAATACCAGTCAATCATTTCGAGATAATTGTCCTTATTCAGAGAATCCAGCCCTTCATCATGGCCACGAAAAGCCATACCTTGATTTAGCAAGAACCGTGTCACATCCAAAGCGGCTGTCAAACGCGTGCGATATGCAATCTCCGATTCCCGCCCATGTGCCTAATAAGAATGAAGGATACTCTGTCTTTGACGCTTAAATGCATACAATTGTCCAACTGCATCATTATGAGAACTACCCGTTACGCCAACATGTTTCTTATATATATATCAAGCGCTTTCTTCCAATTGTTAACCCCAGTCACAGTAAATGCATCCTCTCCATCTCGACATCCCTTATGTGAATTCCTAAAGAGATAGCAACAAAAGCAAAATGTTGCATCCTTTGACGCGCTATACTCCAACCAATCAAATTTTTCATACCACGAAGGTTGAAAACATCTATAGTCATTTCTCTGTTTTGTCTTTGGAAAAGAATGACCCTTAGGCTGGCAAGGACCTCTCAACACATATTCTCTCATCACTTGATCTCTAATAGAAACATCAAAATCCTTAATAGGTTTACGTTTCCCGGGATCATTTATAACATCATCCGAATTGAACTCAACACGAGAATGTTTTTAACTACTACCCTCTTCATTAATCCTTTCTTCATTTGATTCACTCGGTCTCTTAAAAATAGATGATCCACTACTTCGAATTAAGAATTTATCCATATCCTATTTGACATAAAATAAGAAAAATATGTCAAATTAAATATGTATATGCTATTCAATATTCACAATTTCTCAAAAATATGTCAAATTAAATATGTCAAATTAAATATGTCTAATTAAATATGTCTCAAAAAAATGTCTAATTAAGTATGTCTAAAAAATATGTCTAATTAAATATGTCTAATTACATATGTCTAATTAAATATGTCTAATTAAATATGTCTCAAAAAAATATCTAATTAAATATGTCTAATTAAATATGTCTCAAAAATATGTCTAATTAAATATGTCAAAAATATGTCAAATTATTCAAATCTATATTTAGCACAATTTCACAATTTCAACACAATCACTAAATTATTCATATAATCATATCTAAATTCAATATTCACAATTTCATACAAATTCAAGTTATTCAACATTACATAACAAAAATATATTAGTCCATTGATACCTTGCTCTTGGTTGGTTGCTGATAGTGGTTGTAGAAGGGAAGGAGCTGCAGGCGGCGGCGGCGCGGCGGCGGCAGGTGGCTGGCGGTGGCGGCACTGCGGCAGGCAGATGAGTTGGAGTCTTGGAGAGTTGGAGAGGCAAATTTTGCCTTTGCTGCTGCTACTACGTTTATTTGCCTTAGTTAATTAGGTTAGGTTATACCATTTTGTTTGGGCCAATTGGGCTGAGCCCAATTGGCCTTTTATTTTTTTTCAACCCGCTAAGCAAAACGACGTCGTTTCACTTAGCCAAAACGACGTCGTTTTGTTTAGTTATACCAAAAAAAATAAAAAAGCGTCGTCTTCCTCAGCTGTCTTCCCTCTCGTCTCGCGTCTCGCCGTTGCGCGCGCCTCCGCCTCTCACGCCGCTGCGCGCCTCCGCCTCTCACGCCGCTGCTCGCCTCCGCCTCCCCAGCCACTCCCTCGCTCCGGTAATGACGATAACTCAAGGGGGGCGGAATCTGGTGGCTTCCGGTGGCCCTAGGCCTAAATTCCGGGCCGCCGGATCTTAGGGGAGGCGCTAGCACCCCCTCGCCCCCCCTAGTTCCGCCTCTGGTTGGTTGCTGATAGTGGTTGTAGAAGGGAAGGAGCTGCAGGCGGTGGCGGCAGGTGGCTGACGGTGGCGGCACTGCGGCAGGCAGATGAGTTGGAGTCTTGGAGAGTTGGAGAGGCAAATTTTGCCTTTGCTGCTGCTACTACGTTTGTTTGCCTTAGTTAATTAGGTTAGGTTATACCATTTTGTTTGGGCCAATTGGGCTGAGCCCAATTGGCCTTTTATTTTTTTTCAACCCGCTAAGCAAAATGACGTCGTTTCACTTAGCCAAAACGACGTCGTTTTGTTTAGTTATACCAAAAAAAAAGCGTCGTCTTCCTCAGCTTTCTTCCCTCTCGTCTAGCGTCTCGCCACTGCGCGCCTCCGCGCCTCCGCCTCTCATGCCGCTGCGCGCCTCCGCCTCTCACGCCGCTGCTTGCCTCCGCCTCTCACGCCGCTGCTTGCCTCCGCCTCCCCAGCCACTCCCTCGTTCCGGCAATGACGACAACTCAAGGGGGGGCGGAATCCGGTGGCTTCCGGTGGCCCTAGGCCTAAATTCCGGGCCGCCGGATCTTAGGGGAGGCGCTAGCACCCCCTCGCCCCCCCCTCCCCTAGTTCCGCCTCTGATCCTAGGATGGTTTAAAATTAAAAATATATATATATAGTACTGACCTTCCGTTATGATTGTGTTGGTTATGAATATCTATCATTTTCTTAAGCTTGATATTGCGATGGCGTAATTATTTTACATTTTAAAAAGGAAGAGAAAAAGATACCCATCTTTTTCAGCAAGAGAAAGAAAAAGGAAACAAAACTTTATAATGAAGATAAAATCTCCATTAGAAATGGAAGCACGACTGCGTCTATGGAATCTTTTTCCAAGAAAGTTTTACAAGATACTCGTGTAACCTCTAATGGTGAATTCTTTTTTCGATAAAAATTATCAAATTTCTTTTCTCTATCTTATCAAATTATCAAATGAGTTTTGTGCGATACTCGTGTCTATGTAATCCGAATTAGGTTTTCATTATTTATTTTTATGTTATAAGATAACACTATACTCTTTTTTTCACTGGATTTTGTAATGAGGTAGTGTGATCATGTATTTTAATTTTAGAATAAGACCCATTAATTCTGTCATGTTGGCTTTGGAAGAATTAATGTTTTGGTCATGCATTTATTTTAGGGTTTAGAATATTCAACTCTGATTTAATTCGAATTAGATTTGGTAAAATTAGATAAGACAATACTCATTCAAGATTTATCTTGAACTATATAGTCATTTATTTTAGGTAGCCTAGTTAAATATGGTTTTAGCTTCTTAGCTGCCATAATCTTTTTCAGTTTCTTGTTTGTATTTTTTGAAGACCATACCTATGTACTATAAATAGGGGTGGTTTTCAACATTATTTTTACCTAACCACTTTTATCAATCAAATATACAACCTTTGGAGTTCATATTTTTTGCTTGCGAGCTATTCCATTACTGTTTAACCCTGAGGGCCAGTTAAGTGTCAATAAACCTTGTAATCTAATCCTGAGGGCTAGTTAGAGAGCAAGTCAAAGTTAGGCGTACCCCGAGGGCTAGACTCCTGAATTTCGTGTGAGATAGTGCGGGTTTGCAGATCCCTTCATTAGATCAAAGATATTAATTTGGAAAATTGTGAGTTTTCACAAGGAGATTCATATCAGTTGGTATGAGAGTAAAACAAAAAAATCCTTGGACGAGCTCATCAACAGGGATTTTGAGTTTTGTTTGAATTTATTTTTGAAAAAAAATAAAAATAAAAATTTAGAAGCAGAATCCGCTGCCACCAGGACATCTCGCCGCCGCCGCCGCTCAGCATCTCCGACAATTCTGTCGCTGCACCGCCGTCTTGTTCCGTCTCCGTCAGACCTCAAGAAGCTTGACATTCTGCTCATCATCTATTGTAGATCCAATGCAACCGTTCTTCAGACTTAATCTATATCGATCAATTCAACGACCAGCCAGACTACTCCATTTTTCTCCGATCAATTTTAGCAGCTGAATCATCGACCATTCGGTTACTAATCAGCGATCTCCGATGACTCCATTCTTCTTCCTGTTCTGATTTGGATTACTCCGCCGTGGCTTATTCACTCTCAGTCACCGATGAGCTCCACTTTAGCTGAAGAGAAGTCAGCGTGGAGGGTTTCCAGCAAAGAAGACAACCAGCGCGTGTTCTTCACACGCTAGATCCATGCGCGCAAGTTCTTGAAGGCGTGTGCTTTACACGGACGCAGTTTTTAACTGTATCTCTCATCTCGCGGGACGCTCCATTTATCGCGAGACAGCTAGTTTCTCGCGAGTTAAGCATCTTTTCGCGGATTGATCTTATTTTATCGCAACACTATTATTCACATAGCAAGTTGGTCCTTTTGTCGTGAGATATTCCAGTTATGACGAGTTAAGTTCTAATTCTCGCCAGCTCTTCCCTTCTCGCAAATTGAGAAGTGTTTAGCCTTGTCAGCATCAGTCTCTGCCTAGGCAGCGTCCAGGCACCATTTATTAGCAAGATTTTGCAGGGGTGGCTTGAGACGTTTATCTCAATTTATTTTTGAAGATCATTCTCGTTTCAAGGAAAAAACTTTTCGACCTCGGAGGGAATGACACGAATTAGGTTTCATTATTTATTTTTATCTTAGATGATAACACTATACTCTTTTTTCCACTAGGTTTTTTAATGAGGTAGTGTGATCATTTATTTTAATTTTAGAATAAGACCCATTATTTCAGCCATGTTGGCCTTGGAAGAATTAATGTTTCGTTCATGCATTTATTTTAGGGTTTAGAATATTCAGTTCTAATATAATTATAATTAGATTTGGAAAAATTAGATAAGACAATACTCATTCAAGATTTATCTTGAACAATATAGTAATTTATTTTAGGCAGTCTAGTTAAATATGGTTTTAGCTTCTTAAAGTTGTCATAATCCTTTTCAGTTTCTTGTTTGTATTTTTGAAGACCATACCTATGTACTATAAATAGGGGTGGTTTTCAACATTATTTTTACCAACACTTTTATCAATAAAATATACAACCTTTTGAGTTCATACTCTTTGCTTGCGAGCTATTCCATTGTTGCTAAATCCCGAGGGCTAGTTAAGTATCAATAAACCTTGTAATCTGATCTTGAGGACTAGTTAGAGAGCAAGTCGACGTTAGGCGTACCCCGAGTGCTAGACTCCTGAATTTCGTGCGAGATAGTGAGGGTTTGCAGATCCTTTTACTAGATCAAATATATTAATTCCGAAATCGTGAGTCATCGCAATGAGATTCATATCAGTTGGTATCAAAGCCATGTTGGTAGTGTGATCATTTATTTTATTTTAGAATAAGTCTCATTAATTCAGTCATGTTAGGCTCAGAAGAATTAATGTTTTGGTCATGCATTTATTTTAGGGTTTAGAATATTCAGTTCTGATTTGATCAGAATTATATTTGATAAAATTAGATAAGGCAATATTCATTCAAGATTTATCTTGAAGAATATAATCATTTATTTTAGGTAATCTAGTTATATATGGTTTTATCTTTTTAAAGCTGCTATAATCATTTTCAGTTTCTTGTTTGAAAACCACCCCATACCTATGTACTATAAATAGGGGGTGGTTTTCAACATTATTTTTACCCAACCACTTTTATCAATCAAATATACAACCTTTTGAGTTCATACTCTTTGCTTGCGAGTTATTTTATTGTTGCTTAACCCCGAGGGCTAGTTAAGTATCAATAAACCTTGTAATATGATCCTGAGAGCTAGTTAGAGAGCAAGTCAAATTTAGGCACATCCTGAGGGCTAGAATCCTGAATTTTGTGCGAGATAGTGCGGATTTGCAGATCTCTTCACTAGATCAAAGATATTAACTCCGCAAATCGTGAATTTTCACAAGGAGATTCATATCATAATCTCCAATGGGGAATTATTATTATTTTTGTTAAAAATTATAAATTTCTTTTTCTGTGTGTTATTGAAATTAACATGTTGGCATACTTATAGCATTATACGTTTATCAGTAGCTTCCTTTTAGCTAAAATGGAATAAGTCACTTGAATTTAAATAATCTGATTTGCTTACAAACAAATTATCCATTCATGGATATATTTTAAGTTATGCACTACTAACTCTATCTTGTAAAGCTAGGAACCTAGTGCTAGGCATTGTACAAGACGGAACAAATAACAATTGTTTAGAATGGGAAAATAGGACTCAAAATCTGATAGCTTTTAAGGGTATAACTAAATATAGAGGGCGGTGTTGTGGATAGTGTTATTGGTTCATGAACTTCTTTGTGTGCTCTGCTAAATTATATTCCAAATGACTTGTATATTTTCATAATATGTAGGCTTTTTGGGATGGTAGGTAATTCAAACTATAGTATTTCAAATGTAAAATCTAAATTAAAAGAAATCAAGAATATATTGGATAATTTTAGGAAATATGTCGTTCAACCATAGCCTGATCCTTATCATCATGACCAAATAAGCTGTCGCACAAAAAATATGCGCACGAGATAACATTTTAAATACTTGATATTTCTTGATAGCCTTTACCAATCAAGATTATAGTTAAACTACAATAAGCTAGAGCTGAAATGAACACATTGAGAGAAACCCTTGTATAAAAGTTTACTATAGAATCTTAGAATGGGCTGTAGAATACTTGGAAAGTATATAAAGCGATACTTATGCTTGTAATATTTGTACTGTTGTTTATTTTATCAAAATAATAGCATAGTTACAATGATTCTTTCTATATTTTACCTTTATACGAGGTACGTGAAACAAACTACATAAGCATCATCAAACATCGATCTTTCGCTTCATCTTGGTTTTGGGATTGTTTAATTTTTTTTTACATTTCTAAAAGAAGATAAAAATATGCCCACGTTTTTCAGCAACAGAAAGAAAAAGGAAACAACACTTATTTTAATGAAGATCAAACCCGGATGATAAATGGTAGCATGAGTATGTCTCTTTAACATTTTTCTAAGAAGGTTTTGTGTCATGCTCGTGCGATGTTATCTAATGGCTAGTTTTTCTTTAATAAAAATGATCAACTTCCTTTCTGTGTATTTTTTTGAAATATGCTGGCATATTTGTACTATAATTTATTTATTTTTAGTTACTTCCTTTCTATCTAAAATGGAATATGTGAATTGAATATAAGTAATCTAATGTTGGTTACAAATACATTATACATTCTGAACTCTATTTTATTTTATGCATCGCTAACTCCAATCTTGAAAAAGAAGGACCTATTGCTCGGCATAATACTAGAAGAAACTATTGTCTACTATGGGAAAATTGAACTCGAAATATTATAATATCTCCAAGTCTATATCCCTAAATATAGAGTGCAGTGTTGGAGATAGGGTGATTGGTTCAAAACTTGTTTTTGTTCTCTAGTAAATTATATTCCTATTGACATGTAGAGTTTTTTTTTGTTTTTATCTAGGCTTATTGGGATGATGTGAAATTAATTTAATCAATAATAATTCAAAAGTACACCCTAAGTAAACCCTATACATGAAGTCACAAATTCAATTCACTACACTTGGAATAAATAATTCCCATGTTAACATCATTTTTAAGGTAAAACAATCGAAGATAGAAAGTATAAACAAAACAGAGCTACCTCGAATTTGCGCAAAAAATTGAAAGAATATCACCAATTGGGTAGAGTAAAACTGAAAGTGTGTAATTCACTATGTTTGGTGTGTCTATCATAGATGAATAAATAGAGTACATGGAGCTAAGTACATCGAACCTAGACTGCTCTATATATGTACAGTATCAATCCTAATTAAACTAAATCAATCAGGATATTCTATTACCTACTCTATCACCCCCCTCAAGCGAAGCGTAGAACTACAGGATACACAAAGCTTGGAACGAAACAAATCAAAAAGATTGCGTGACAGACCCTTAGTGAAAATATCAGCTACCTGCAGAGAGGATGGAACATGACTTACACGAAGCCTACTAGAGGCAACAAGCTCACGAACGAAGGGTAGTCAATGTCTATGTGCTTGGCCCGTTTATGTGCAACCGGATTTTGAGCAAGAAAGATGGCACTGCTATTGTCACAAAGTAGGAGAGGCGACGATGAAAGGGAAACCCGAAGCTCCTTAAGCAGATTACACACCCATGTGAGTTCAGCAGCAGTGTTCACTATAGCGCGATACTCGGACTCACAATTGGATCGAGACACAGTCAGTTTCTTCTTAGCACTCCAAGAGACAAGATTGCCCCCAAGAAAAATGGCATGGCCATAAGTGGAACGCCGAGTCTCGAGACAACGGGCCCAGTCAGCATCGGAGTAGCCCAGAAAGGAAAGACCACTACGGGATGGTAAAAAAGACAGACCATGATGAAGCGTGCCACGAATATACCGAAGGATGCAAGTGACAGCCTGATAGTGATCCTCTCGAGGCGACTGGAGAAACTGGCTAACAGATTTGACCGCATATGAGAGATCAGGGCGAGTGATGGTCAAGTACTGCAAGGCATCGACTAGCGAGCGATAAAGCTTGAGGTTCGAGAGCTATGAAACTGAGAGCCAGGAACAAAATGTGTGGAAACAGGAACATCTATCATACCCGCACGCTAAAGTATCTCAATCGCATACTTAGCCTGCCCCAAAAAACATCCAGATAAAGATCGAGAGACCTCCAATCCCAAAAAATAGTGAAGGGCACCAAGATCCTTAATGGCGAACTCACGATCAGTGCAGTGATGAACCGGCGAATGAGAATAGGATCATTGCTAGTAAGAATGATGTCCTCCACATATACGAGCAGGTATAGAATCTTTGATCTCCGGGAGAACACAAACAGGGAAGTGTCGGCAGAACTGCACCGTTATCCTAGATGAAATAAGTAGGAGCTGAATCGCTGAAACCAAGCCCGAGGAGCTTGTTTGAGACCATAGATAGCCTTGCGAAGAAAACATACATAATCAGGATGAACGAGATCAGCGTAACCGGCCGGTTGCTCCATGTAAACTAGTGTATCAAGAAGACCGTTAAGAAATGCATTCTTGACGTCTAACTGATGAAGTGGCCAGGAGAACATAGTGGCCAAGGATAAGATAAGTATAACTGATGCCGTGTTTGTTGACGATTTCTCGCGATTTACCTAGTATTATCCATTGGCACGAAAATTGGATTTCTTTGAGACATTCTTGCAGTTTCAGAACTTGGTTGAAAACCAATTTTCTTGCTCAATCAAGGTGTTTAAAAGTGACGGTGGTACAAAATTCACAAATGCACGCCTACGATCCCATTTTTCAAATAAAGGGATCCTTCATCAGATTTCTTGTCCATCCACACCGGAGCAGAATGGTAGAGCGGAACGTAAACACCGCCATATTACAGAGATAGGATTATCAATGCTTTTCTCCTCTGGCTTACCGATCCCGTACTGGGATGTTGCTTTTGCTATGGCTACCTACACCATCAACAGGCTTCCCACCCCAATTCTTTGTAATGCCTCACCATATTCTCTACTATATGGTCGCCATCCAGACTACTTCAACTTTCACCCATTCGGATGTCGGGTGTATCCCTTCATTCGGCCATTTGCTCATCACAAACTGGCCCTTCACGGAACTCTATGCATATTCGTAGGCTATAGTGCTCGCCATAAGGGTTTTCGTTGTCTGGATCCTGTTTCTAAGAAGGTCTATCCCACTGCCCGTTTCAATGAGTCTTCTTTCCCATTAGCAAATGATACTACTCGCCCTACCCCAGAATCTCTAGATGCCACAGACTATATCAAAAGAAGCTCTATATTTATTAGTTTTAACATGAGCAACAAAAGCAGCACTGCTCTTCTCAAGCACATAAAGACCACGATCAATCGACCTTGGCCCACGACCTCCTTTGTGAACCAATTTTGAATCACAATGAATCCTCATTAAAAGAAATCACAGCATTCATATCCTTTGTCAATTTACTAATGGAAAACAGATTTTTTGTAATATCAGGGACCACAAACACATTAGATGAAGACAAATCACGAGAAAATCGATGATGTCCAATATGAGAAATAGGAATAGAACAACCATTAGAAATAGTGACATAACGGTTACCAGAATAGGGAACAACACTGTCAATTCCAGAGGAAGTAGAAGCCATATGATTCGTTGCTCCAGAATCCAAATATCAGTAGGAGGCTGAATCGTCAAGGGAGGCAGATGATTGGAAAGCCTTAGCAAGATGAGCCGATTCAGAGTAACAAGGTGCCAATGAGAGTCTGGAGCACTGTGGAGCTGTGTGACCAAAATTTTGGCAGAGTTGGCACTTCGAATTCCAGCGTTTCCTGCGACCAGAACCAGCAACACATGAGGAACGAACTGAACGGCCGGAAGTGGTGCCACAGCCGCGCGTGGTGGTCGATGCGCCCAAGGGAAGCACGTGGGCTTCACACGCCTGCGAGTAGAAGGCCCGATTGCAGGAAGAAGCTGCGGAGGAGGCAGCAAAGGCTACTGGAACAGAGTCTGAACCTGAATTTGCGCCGAGGGAGTTCTAGTTGAAAATCTCATGGCTGCGGGCTCGTGCGACCATGTCGGAATATGTCAGCAGCGGCGATTGAGCCAATTGAACGTTGGTGAATTCAGCAAATCCAATGCCGAGACCTCACGGAAACAGCGTAACTCGATCTCTGGGCGAGATCGGAGCGTTCATGGCGGCGAGTCCATCGATAATGGCCTTGAAGCGGTGGTGGATATCCATCACCAACAAGGAGTCACGCTGGATTGTATAGAGCTCATCTCGGAGTTGAAGTTCGCGGGATGCCGAGACGTTGTTGAACGCCGCTGCAAGGGAGTTCCACATTTCTTTCACCGTGCCGCAACCAATGGTCTCCAACATGGCTTCCTTGGTGAGCGACGACTGGAGCAATGCTTGGAGCCGCTTGTCCTGTGCCACCCAAGTATTGAACGCAGCTTGGGATTTTGCGACGTCGTCATCGTTGGTCTGAGAAGAACCACCAGCCGAGGATTCACCCATGACTGCAATCGTTGGCTTTGGAATTGAGCCATCCAAGAAGCCAAAGAAACTCTCGGATTCGAGGAGCACTTGAACTTGCGACTTCCATATCATATAGTTGCCGGAATTTAGCTTGATTGACAACATATGAATAAGGGTAGAATAGCTTAACTGATTGTCTGCCATGGAAGCTTTGGAAGGTTCAAGAATTTTCAAAATGGCAGATGATCAGAACGAAGTAAAAAATTGAAACCTGTCTGATACTATGAAAGTGTGTAATTCATCATGTTTGGTGTGTCTATCATAGATGAATAAATAGAGTACATGGAGCTAAGTACATCGAAACTAGACTGCTCTTTATATGTACAGTATCAATCCTAATTAAACTAAATCAATCAGGATATTCTATTAACTACTCTATCAAAAAAAATAAAAAAATCAGAGAAGAGGAGAGAAGAAGAGACTCGAGAGAAAAAATGAAGCATCGATCAGGACAAGAAGCTGAACTTTCCAAGGGTTATGCGGTCGAAGCTGCAGTCATGCCGATGAACAACATCAACTTCGGGATTGGAAATGCGGCAGGCAACATGTTGGTGAAAGCCTTAGCTGGGATAATCATGGATTCGCTAATACATGATGCTAGCATGCACTGGACTTGTACTTGAGGGAAAACGAGAATAAGGGTTTGACTCAGTGACCAACTATTGATAGAGGAGGCTATATAGACAACACTATGAAGTAATTTAGGGTTGGTTCCTTTTGGAGAATTATTGATGAAGGTTCAAGTTTACATTCACAAGAAATTTCTGTTTGACTTTTACAGTCAGAAAATTGGGTATTGAAGCAACGATTAATTTTATCAAAGGACACATCTCTTGCCTAGAAGTACACATATTTTGAACAAATTCAGCCCAATTTCATTCCAAATGATTAAACATTTGTTACCTAGCCTCGATGGATAGATATGATCCTCATATGTTAACTCGGAGTGAATTTTACCGAGTTAATTCTATAGAAGAAATTTAGGTGTGCAAATAGAACTATAATTTCCCTTCCTAGCTTGAAATGTTATGGCCTTGAAGTTTATAAGAAAACTAAGTGGTGTGTTGTTAAACCACCAAATAATTTCTGAGATATGCTAAGAATTAATTAAGCACAATGATAAGCAGGATCGATCCCAAGGGAACGATGTAGTTAAAATTCAATATCTTAAAGATCAAGTTTGGTGTAGCCTTAGTGAAAAAGATTGCTTTTATAAACTAATAAAATCATTAATAAAACTAAAACTACAAAGATATTATCAAAATAGAAAAGCAATTCGGCCACACTTGTGCAATAATAAATTATCATTTATAAATCAACTAGTTATAAGATAGCAAGTATTTGCTGAACTACACCAATTCTTTCTTACCTCATCAATAGCTAGCAAGTATTTGCTGAACTAGCTACTTCCTTTATCGGAATACATCTAGCAAGTATTCGCTAAACCAGATAAATACTCCAATAGCATAAACACAAAAAGAGCCCAATATAGATAACTATCCAAGTATTCTCAAGTAATAGTTATATACCTAATTATTCACTACCTATGTTACGAGAGTTTGCTGTTTTTATGGAAGTTTGCCACTTATTAACCCTTGACAACAATTACGGATTGGTGGAACTAATAAGCATTATCTCTATTAAACTCAAGTTGATCAGACTCAAATAAAACGAGAATAAATTATATTTAGACCAATAAGGAATCCAGAGACAATAATTTTAAAATCGATTAGGCCTCACAAATTCATTAAACTAGTGATTCATTATTCTACACCGAATAAACAATTAGCTACTCATATTAATTAAATTAAACAAACAGATAATATGATAATTAAACATAACAACAACAAACTAATTATATAGTTAGGAACAATGAAACCTAAAAGCAAAATGAGGAAAATCAATTAATCACCCAATGTAAATTTGTGGCTGCGACTAAACATAAGAGAAACTAACTAATTTATTGTGTAACTCCTGTTTGTATTCAAAATGTACTGCTTTCTTCAAATGTACAAGCACTATTTATAGTGATCTTGTATGTTACAACACTAATTGAACTTTATTAACCTAAAGCACTAATGGAACTTCATTAATCTACCATACTAATAGAACTTCATTAAGCTAGAATTGATGAAATCTCATTAAGATACACTTATGAAGGGTTTTGAATACATGAACTAACTATTTTCAATACTTTTCACTTAATGGTATTCATCCATTTAATCAAGTAGTTCATAACACTCCTCCTTTGAATATCTGAGATCACTTCACTTATTAATTTTTATTGCCAATACTTCATCAATTGTGCTTTTAGCTTCTTTCTTCATCTGTGGAACAAAAATTTTTTTCATTGGAGCACATATCCTCATTAAAAACATTAACTTGGAAAACCCAGTGGGAAAAATCATTGGTTAAGGGAAAAAGAGTACAATGTATAACTCCCTCTAAAATTCTAAAATTCTCCATAGTTGCGAACCTGCACCAAAAACACCTAAATTGCAAATCATATCTCAATAAAATAAAAATAATCCCACAAAATATGAACACAATATATCACATATCAGTAAGTTTTGTATAATTGTAAGTTTTCAATATAGGGAAATGGTGTTTTAAAGGTTAAGAAAGAAAGGGGGCAATTTATTCGATACGGAGGGAGTGCGTTTTGACCACTTGATACTTTGTTTAAGTTCTTAAAATTTGTTACTTTACATGCTATATGTATTAGAAGCTACTTGTTTCTATTGTTTCAAAGGGTTTATTATGAATTATTCTCACATGTTATCGAAAACATACTAATCGGGCTACTAAATAATATGTACTCGTCTCAGGCAAACAAAACCACACATAAGAAATTACACAAATTCACAGTCAATATTCCACTTACAGAGCATCTTAAACATATACAGTGGTTTTATCAATAGGTTAAATGGGAAAAAAAATATTCGGCTAATGTTATGCCACACTCTGTTGAGCATAAACTTTGGAAGAACGAGTGTTGCATTAAGTAATCTAGCAGCAACTACAACATTGCAAATTTGTAATCGGAAAGTGTTAGAATAAAGCAAGTTGATGATTAGATAAGATTTTATTCTTGATTACTAGGTTAGAGTTATATTTGGACTAGTCTACTTGGTACTCTATTTATACTCTTTTTAATTAATTAGAATCATTATGGGAAATTACTCTTTCATGGTATCAGAACAATTTCTAATCTAAACACTAATTGTTTCTTTTAATTTTTAGCCTCCCTCCTAAACCCTAATTTTTTTTCGGCCAGCCGAACAACCAATTCCGGCCAAGTTCCGGCGACCACTGGCAATCCTTTCCGTCCACTCCTCTGGCGACTCTCTCTATTACCGGCGTCTCTCTCCAATTTCGGTTTCTCCGGTCTACTCCAGCGTTACCGATTTGCGGTCTTCCATCTCAAAGTCAGTCTTTCTTCCGTCTTCTCGGGCGTCCAATTTGTTCGGCTTCTCGGTCTTCCAACCCTAATTTATATGCACTTGGTTCCATACCTTCCCTCAAACTAGTGGCGGAACCAATGGTACGCGAGGTAGGGCTGGAGCCCTACCTCGATCGTCGGCCGGAGGTAGCAGGAGGCGGGAGCGCGTCTTCTGGCGGAGTTGGGAGTGTCTCCGGCGCGGCGGCACACCAGTTCGAAGCCTGCTCGTCGCCGGAGAAGAAGGGTTTTTGGCTTTTTGCTTGGGTTATTGGATTGGGCTTGGTTTTGGCCCAATCCAATTCCCTAATCGAATTTAATTTTGTTTTTTGAAATTACTAAATGAAACGACGTCGTTTCACTAACGTGAAACGACGTCGTTTCATTCGCCCTTCTGTTTTTAATACCTAAGTACTAAAATGACGTCGTTTCACGTTAGTGAAACGACATCGTTTTATTTAGTAATTTCAAAAAATATCGATTAGGGAATTGGATTGGGCCAAAATCAAGCCCAATCCAATAACCCAAGCCAAAACCCTACTATATCAGCTGGAGGCGATAACCACTGAGCAACAGCAAGCAACGCCTCCAGTTCCCGCCCCTGCTCAGCCCGTCAGCAGCTGCAGCCGAGCTGTCCGCCGCCGCGCCACCGCCGTCCGCCACCGCGCCACCGCGCCACCGCCGTTTCTCCAAACCACAGTAAGTCGGTAACCACCGCCGGTATACTTCTTCTCTTTATGCTAAGATTTATTAATTTTAGAGTTTATTCTCTTTTTTATTTATTTCTTCAAAACTTAAATATAATGTGAACATGATTTTTAGATTGGATGTTGAATTGAATTTATATGGTTGTATTATATATGATTGTTTAAATTTAGTTGAATTGCATATTTGAATTTAGTTGAATTGCATATTTAGTTGGAATTTAGTTGGAATTTAGTTGGAATTTAGTTGAAATTATAATTGTTTGATTTATTTTGTATAATTGTATGTGAAAATGAAATTGTCAATTTGTCATAATCGGTTTATGGAATTATCAAATAGGGATATTTGTTAAATTGAATTTAGATGAATATGATTTTAAAAATTTTTTATTTTCATTTGTTAATTATCAATTAGGGATATTTTATTAAATTGAATTTGAATCGATGAAAAATATATCAATTTACATATTTTTCCTATTTGATATTTAATAGGTTATTGATAAATTTTTAATCCGAAGTAGCGGATTAAAGAGATCGAATGAATCTAATGAACAAAGGCACAATGAAGAGGGTAGTAGTACAAAACAATCTCGTGTAGAATTCAATCAGAATGATGTTATAAGTGATCCCGGGCTACGTAAACCTATTGAAGAGATTGATGTTTCTATTAGAGATGAAGTGCTAAGAGAATATATATTAAGAGGTCCTTGCCAACCTAAGAATCACACTTTTCCAAAGACAGTGTTCAATGATGAATTTAGAAGTTTTCAAAAGGGTTGGTTTGATGAATTTAATTGGTTGGAGTATAGTGTTTCAAAGGATGCGGTCTTTTATTTTCCTTGCTATTTTTTTAAGAATTCAGCAAAGGGGACGGCATATACTGTGGATGGGGTGATGAATTGGAAGAATGCCCTTAAAGTATTTAGGAAACATGCTAAGAATGTGGATGGAATTCATCATGGTGCAGCAATCAAATTGAGAAATTTTAGCCTTCAAAAGCAAAGTATCTCACATTGTTTGGATGGTCATTTTACCGAAGCAAAAAAGGCATATCGCACACGTTTGAATGCGGTTTTGGATGTGACAAGATACTTGTTAAATCAAGGTTTGGCTTTTCGTGGTCATGATGAAGGTTGGGATTCCATCAACAAGGGTAATTATCTTGAATTGGTTGAATGGTATTGCAAGCGAAGTGAAGATGTTGCTAAGGTAATGAATGAAAATGCTCCCGGAAATTGCAAGGTGACATCCCCCAAGGTTCAGAAACAGCTCTCAAGTGCTTGTGTTGGCGAGGTAACTGATGCTATTGTTAATGACTTTGGAGATAGTGTATTTTCTATTCTTGTTGATGAGGCTAGAGATGCATCAATAAAAGAGCAAATGGGGGTTGTTTTGAGATATGTCAACAAACAAGGATGTATTCTTGAGCGTTTTCTTGCTCTTGTGCATGTTTCCAATACTAAAGCTATTACTTTGATGGAGGCTCTTAAGCAACTGTTTGTAGATAAGAAATTGTCCTTGTCAAAGTTGAGAGGCCATGGATATGATGGGGCTTCAAATATGCGACGGGAGTTTAATGGATTGCAAGCTTTGATATTGAAAGAAAACTCTTCTGCAAGGTATATTCATTGCTTCTCTCACCAACTTCAATTGGTTGTTGTTTCTGTTGCATATAGTACTCTATCTGTGGGTGAATTTTTTGGGTATCTTGTTCAAACTGTGAATCTGGTTGGAGGTTCATGTGTTAGAAAAGAGATGCTTGTGCAATTAGAACATGCTAGACTTGTAGAGGCATTGGAGAGTGGGGACAAGGTTAGTGGAAGAGGCAAAAATCAAGAAATGAGTTTGAGAAGGCCTGGTGATACACGTTGGGGATCACATTACAGTACTATTCTTCGCTTTGAGGCTATGTGGTCTTCAATTATGCAAGTGCTTCTTAATATCTGTGAGCATGGCAATTTAGTTGAAAATGCCTCTACAGCAAAGGGTTTGATTGATAGAATGGAGAGCTATGAATTTGTGTTTTGTATGTTTTTTATGAAGCATTTGTTGGGAGCTACAAATCAATTGTCCCTTGCCTTGCAACAAAGATATCAAAATATTTCGATGGCTGTGCGAATGATGAACAGAATGAAGACTGAATTGCAAGCATTCAGAGATTGTGGTTTTGATAAATTATTGGATGGAGTCAACACATTTTGTGTGAAGCATGAGATCACATTAGACGTGATGGAAGCACAACGGAAAATTTGTCACCGTTCTAGACGACGGGGAGAAATGTCAACCAATCATGATTTCTACCGTGTTGATATTTTTCTTCAAGTACTACTTTAATATTTAAATAGTTTAATTTATTTTGTTTATAATATTTTATATGTATTTTTTATCTTATTGTTATATTTTTTATTGTTTCAATACTAGACCGTTGACAAGATGATTCTTGAAATGAATCATCGATTTTGCGAAGCAAGCTTGGAATTACTCACTTGTATTACATGCCTTGATCCGAGAGAAAGATTTGCCATGTTTGATGTTGGTAAGTTACTTCGCCTTGCTGAACTTTATCCGGATGACTTCTCCCTTGTTGATCGTTTAGAACTTGAGCAACAACTTGATTTCTTCATTCATGATGTGAGAGATGATGATGCCTATTCGGCCATCAATGATCTTGGAAGTCTTGCTCAGCATATGGTTCGATCACGTAGCATGGTACTCTATCCATTGGTATATCGTCTGATTGAGTTAGCATTAGTTCTACCAGTTGCAACTGCTTCAGTTGAGCGAGTTTTTTCTGCCATGAAGAATATCAAGACCGATCTTCGTAATAGAATGGGAGATGAATGGTTGAACGATGTTATGACGGTATATATTGAAAAGGATATTTTTGTTAAGATTGAGAATGAACCGATTATGCAACGTTATCAAGCCATGGAGTCTCGTAGATATCTGTTGCCCCCACCTTTTTCTAGTTCGACTTCTAGTAATTCGAGCGTTAGAAAGTAGTTATTTTAGTAGTTTAGTGAACTTTTAAAAATATTATTGTATGCTACTTGATTGATTATATTATGTAGTATTTTTCATTATTGTTGAATTGAATTTTTAAAATTTATATGTCATTAATATTTATCACCCTTTCTTCCCTCCGTCAATTCCCTCCTCAGCCGAGGGCCGTCTGCCACCGCCGTCCGCCACCAGGTCTCCGCCGCGGGCCCGCGGCGCCACCGGAAGCTGCCTCATCCCGCCGCCTCTGCACGCCGGACGTCGAAAATTTTTCAGCCTCCCCTGGCAAATTTTTCTGGTTCCGCCCCTGCCTCAAACCACCTCCTAAGCCTAACTTTTTAAACGTTAAATGGGAGAAACCATCCTTTAATTCCTTTAAGCTAAACGTTGATGCTTCATGGGTGGATGGTAAGGCAGGGCTGATCTTCATAGCTAGAGATCATAGGGGGAATTTTATACTTGCTGAATCTTTTTACACCACAGCTATCTCGCCATTACACGGTGAACTAATTGTTGTAAAGGTCTTGAGTGGATTATAGATAAGAGTATTCGAGCTTGTCTTGAAACTGATTATTTAAATGCCTTGAAAATGATTTATAATCCATCTTCGATCATGTGCCTGGAAACTATTCTCTCTCTGATCATTATATGTATAATAAAGGGAAGATTAAGGTTGCATATATACCTAGAGAAGCAAACCAAGTGGCTGATTCAATTGCCAGGGAGGCAA
This sequence comes from Rubia yunnanensis, assembly GCA_037428765.1. Taxonomy (NCBI): domain Eukaryota; kingdom Viridiplantae; phylum Streptophyta; class Magnoliopsida; order Gentianales; family Rubiaceae; genus Rubia; species Rubia yunnanensis. The sequence goes on along the minus strand of CM075061.1, from coordinate 39,161,053 downwards.
TGGTTTCTAAGGAAGATAAGGAATTGTTCTTCAATGACCTATCTCAGAGATCTAAGGGTCTCATATCTTTGGATATCATTAATCTCCTGGCTATAAGATGCTCTTGTCCCTTACCTTGAATGGATACTCCTGATATTTTCTTGTCTATTGCAGGGTCTGACAATAAAAGGCATACAAAAATTCCATGTATGGCTTGATCATGTACCCCTACATCAAAAGCCTGCACTTTCAATACCTCTCTTTTGGGACTGTAATGATAGCCAATCATACGGACTACACTTTCAACACCCTCCAGCTGTTATAGCATGGACATGTATATTCATTATTTACCAAGATCAAGACAAAGGAGCTTTCCAACTGAAAAAACTCATTAAATCTTCTCTTTTGTAATATAACTTGTACAAAACAGTGGAAAGGGATAGATTATCATCCCAAACACTTTTTTTCTTCGTTTGATAATCCTATCACTACCACAGCAACCCACCTCTAGCACCGGTTTTTTATGTTCTAGCACCGATTTTTTCGTAAAAAAAAAATCGGTGCCTAAATAATCGGTACTAAATTAGCACCGGTTTTTTTTTCAACTGGTGCTAAACTAGCACCGGTTTTTTTTGTTAGCACCGGTTGAAACTAAATTAGCACCGGTTTTTCTTTTGTTAGCACTGGTTTTTTTTGTTAGCACCAGTTTTTTAACCGTGCTAATTTACCACCGGTTAAAAAACCGGTGCTAATTTATTAACGACGTTGAAAAAAAATTCCTTCCTCTGAAAGCTGTAGCGCGCTGCCGCTTTCAGAGAAAGGAAAAAAGACTCAAAATTAACAATTTTATTCCAAATTAATTTAATAGTAAAATCAACTTCACAAAATTAATAATTTATTTCCACATTAACGTAATTTATTTCGATCTATTCGGTTCGGGTTATTCAATTTTTTTCCTAAAAAATCAAAAACCAAATCTGACCCGAATTATTCAATTAACCCAAATTATCCAAACCGAATTCAAAATTTGAATTCGGTTTGAAACCGAATTCTACCGAATAAACCAAATTGTTTCCAATCTTAATCAAATTGAATTCAATTCAATCAATTTTTTGGCCCACAACAATTATGGGCCAAACTAAAAAACAAATAAGCATGTTAAAATTTTAACTTTAAATTAACAATTACAGCCCAAAAATTCAAGGCCTAGTAATTTGTCATTTATGGCCCAATTGCATCTAATGCTTTGCCTTAGAAAGAATGGAGGAGTTCCCTAGTATTCATAGTTGAAATTTGAAGGCTAAGTCTCCACCACTTCCAATGTGGGACTAATGTAGTAAGGCTAAGTCTAAAACCTTTGCTGCCTTGCTTCTTGACTTATGTTCCCTTTCATGTTCCCTTTTCCATTTCATGCTTCTCTACGGCTTCAATTTCATGTTCCATTTTCCACCTTTTCTTCCATTATTATTATTTATTTGTTGAATTTATTATGAGTCTGTCTCTTGAAAAACGGTATTTCCATAAGTCATAGAAATATTATGGTTTAAAATGCAAATTAGAATAAATAAAGATAAAATTTATGGGTTGAATGAATCAGGTTATAAACTTTATAACTACTACACGTTGCATAATAAAATTTTGATATTGCAACTAAGATATTTTACTCTGTATTATTATAATTAAACCCTGTTTTTCCATAAGCCTACGGAAAAATGGAAAGACGGTATTTTCCAAAAAATTTCCATTTATTATTACAGTATTTTGTGACTGAGGATTATTTAATACCGTTTGATCTCAAATCCTTTTCAATTATTATTATTACCCTATTAATTTGACTTATATTTTTACCTTTTCCATACATGATGAATGTGTTTATAATATATTTTTTATGATTTCTTTCTCTTCTATTTATATAAGTAATTTAAATGCATTTAGAGGGTGAACCAAAAATTCCACTATTAAATTAACCAATGCTAGATTTAAAGGCTCCGGCAGCGGAGGGTGGCAGCGCCAGTGGTAGAGGATCCTCCTCGACCCGTTCAGCTCGACAACGAGCAAGGACCTGCTAATAACAATAAAAAATCAATTAAATGGTGAAAAGATGATGGAATCATCACGCCGAGACCGCAAATCAAAGATTAAAACGAGAAAAAAAAACAAGTAAAGTGACGAACCTAGGATTTCATAGCATAGTGAAGCAACAAAGTGTAGCAAATCGGAACAGAGGGGAGCAACATAGCGGAGCATATCTGAACAAGTCGGAGCATATCTCAACTCGTTCGGTTCGAGAATGAGCAAGGACCTGCAAGTAACAATAAAAAAATCAATTAAATAGTGAAAATATGTCGGAATCACCACATTGGGACCGCAAATCAAAGATTAAAATTAGAAAATGAGAAAAAAAAACAAGTAAAGAGACGAACCTAGGGTTTCATAGAAGAGTGAAGCAACAGATGGAGCAAATCGGAGCACAGAAGAGCATATCTGAGCAGATTGGAGTGGGGTGGACCGTGGAAAAGAAAATGAAGGAGGAGCGGAGCTGCGGAGGAGAAGCGGCGGAGGGAAAATGGAGGAAGAGCAGAGGACGAATAGAGAACGGTTGGTGAATTGGGGAAGAAAGATGTATTATTATTCTAATATAATTACATAGAAGTCCCTACCCCTTTTCTTATTTTAATATAGACCTCAGTCTCACCATAATTTTGGGTGAGACCGTTTCACCCAAGTCTTTGTAATTTATTATATACTAGTTAAAGTAAGGCTTGACCATTGATTAGTTAAAGTCAACTTTGTTATTAGTGTTTATATATTGAAAGTCAAGTATAGTTTGACCGTTGATTAGTTAAAGTTAGCTTAGTCACTAGTTTTTATATATAGAAAGTCAAGTAAGGTTTAACCGTTAATTAGACAAAGTCAAACATTTTTATTAGTATTTATTATATACTAATTCAAATAAAGTTTGACCATTAATTAGTTAAAGTCAACTTTACTATTAGTGTTTATATATTGAAAGTCAAGTATAGTTTGACCGTTGATTAGTTAAAGTCAGCTTAGTCGCAGGTTTTTATATGTAGAAAGTCAAGTAAGGTTTAACCGTTAATTAGACAAAATCAAACATTTTTATTAGTATTTATTATATACTAATTCAAATAGAGTTTGACCGTTAATTAGTTAAAGTCAACTTTGTTATTAGTGTTTATATATTGAAAGTCAAGTATAGTTTGACCATTGATTAGTCAATTATAGTTTGACCATTGATTAGTCAAAGTTAGCCTAGTTATTAGTGTTGGGAAAGTCTCAGGAAAGGTGGTCTTTCCATGAGCTTATGGACAGTTCTCAGAGATACTTGCCTAAAATGTTATAATTTTTTTATAAAATTTAAATATTGCATTTTATAAGTTAAAACAAGTAATAATATGTATTTGAAGATGAAAATATAAAAATATATAACCTAACAAAATTTCAAAATTTTTAAATTTTGTATGTAATTTAAGAAATGCAGTGTATAAGGTAAGAAATAAGTGACTTGTCCATATCATGGACAAATACCAAGATGGATACATGCAGAAGACACTGGGATTGAAGGGCAAAATAACTAGAGGACCATGGCATTTCGACTGGTATGGCGGTTCAAGTGCTGGAGGCTTTCGAGAGCTCGAGCAGGCACTCGAGTCTTGGAGGCATTCGAGTCCTCGAGGGGTATGGTAGAGGTTCGAGGGGTTGGGTGGCGGTTTTATAGGGGCAAAATGACTCGAGGGCCATGGCAGTTCGAGGGGAGATTTCAAGTGGTGGAGGTCTCCGAGTGCTCGAGGAGGCTTTCGATTTCTCGAGGCTTTCCTGTCCTCGAGGCATTCGAGTCCTGGAGGCATTCGAGTCATGGAGGCATCTGAGTCATGCGGTCGTCCGAGTCCTCGAGGAGGCCTCCGATTTCTGGAGGCCTCAAGGAAATTTTTTTTGGCGATTTCTTTGGCGGAAAAATTCTAAATCGGTGTTATTTTTTCCAAGACCGGTGCTAAATTTTTCAAAACCGGTGCTATTTTAAAATTTTGGGCTATTTCATTGGCGGGAAAACAATTATAGAAAATTTTTAGCACCAGTTTATAAAACCGGTGCTATTTTTTAAAAAACTGGTGCTAAGTTTTAATTTTTAGCACCGGTTTTTAAACCGGTGCTATTTTTTTGCAAAACCCGGTGATATTGTTTACTAAAACTGGTGCTATTTTGAATTTGTTGGTGGGAAGATAGAATTTTACAAATATTTAGCACCGATTTTTAGAATCCCGGTGCTAATATTTTCAAAACTGGTGCTATTTTAAAAAATATTTGCTATTTCTTTAGCGGGAGAATGAGTCTCAAAAATTTTTAGCACCGGCTTTTTAAAACCGGTGCTAAGTTTTAATTTTTAGCACCGGTTTTAAAAACCGGTGCTATTTGTTTTGCAAAACCGGTGTTATTATTTAATTATTAGCACCGGTTTTTAAAACCGGTGCTATTTTTTACTACAACCGGTGCTATTTTGATTTTTTTGGCGGGAAGATAGAATTTTACAAATATTTAGCACTGATTTTTAGTACCCCGGTGCTAATATTTTAAAAACCGGTGCTATTTTAATTTTTTTGGCTATTTCTTTGGCGGAAAAAATAAAATTTTCTAATTTTTAGCACCGATTTTTAAAAACTGGTGCTAATTGTTTCCAAAACCGGTGCTATTGTAAAATTTTGCACCGCTTTTTAAAAAACCGGTGTTAAAATTAAAAACCCGGTGTTTAATTAATCGGTGCTAAAAAATTAAAACTACCAGCAATAACCAAATCATTCTCGTGGATCAGCTTCTTTACATGTTCTGGTTTACGTGGATGATTTGGTTATTGCTGGTAGTTCTTCTTCGCTCATCTATGAGTTCAAGAAATACTTAGGTTCTTGTTTCCATATGAAAGATCTTGGTCTGCTTAAGTATTTTTTGGGCATAGAGATTGCTAGAAGACCGGAGGGGATGTTCCTTTCGCAAAGGAAATATTCTTTGGACATTTTATCGGATGCCGGTTTATCTTCCTCTAAGCCGACTGACTTTCCGATGGAGCAACAGCATGATTTGGCACGTATTGAAGGTCCAGCCTACCATGACCCGGAGCAGTATCGACGCCTGGTTGGGCGTCTGATCTACCTGACTATTACTCATCCTGAACTGAGTTATTCAGTCCACACTCTTGCGCAATTCATGAAGTCCCCTTTTGTTCCTCACTGGCAAGCTGCTGTCCATGTGTTGCACTACCTGAAGAGTCATCCTGGTCAAGGTTTATTTCTCTCTTCTCGTAGTACGTTACAGTTGACTGCTTATTGTGATTCTGATTGGGCTGCTTGCCCTATTACCCGACGTTCTCTTTCCGGTTACTTTGTGATGATTGGTGATTCTCCGATTTCTTGGAAGACCAAGAAGCAACCTACAGTTTCTCGGTCTTCTGCTGAAGCGGAGTATCGTGCTATGGCTGTTACCTGTTGTGAGTTGTTATGGCTTAGGTCTTTACTGAAAGAGTTAGGGGTTGCGCATACTGCTCCTATGCGTTTGTTTTGTGATAGTCAATCTGCTCTTCATATTGCAGCAAATCCAGTGTTCCATGAACGTACAAAGCATATTGAAGTTGATTGTCATTTTGTCCGGGATCTTGTGCAGTCCGGTGCTATAGTTACTCATCATATCCGTACTACAGGTCAACCTGCGGATTTATTTACCAAAGCTCTCGGCCGTAACCAGTTTCATTCATTACTTGGCAAGTTGGGCATTTCTGATCCCCATGCTCCAACTTGAGGGAGGGTGTTAAGGAATTAGAATATTACTTATCATTGTATTTATATTCTATTACCTTTTCCTAACTTGCATAGGTATAATGTACTACTATATAATGTATCCTGAGTTCATTAATAAAGACACACATCATTACCCTTATTTCCTATCAGGATACATTATATAGTAGTACATAATACCTATGCAAGTTAGGAAAAGGTAATAGAATATAAATACAATGATAAGTAATATTCTAATTCCTTAACACCTATATCAAGAAATATGAATACTTCAACAAAACTTATGATTTCCTGGCTATAGTTTTAATACTTAAAATCAAACTTTGCAGTTTTACCAGCAAAGGGGCTCTAAAATAAGGTTAAAAAAATTGCAGCTTCTTCATACCTCAGTACAGCCCCTCCAGGCTCTTCATGTTCTCAGAGGATTCTGGAAGTTGCCCCAAAAATTCAATGGAGCAGTGATTAATTTAAAGTAAACTTCGTTATTAATGTTTACATATAGAAATTCAAGCAAGTGATGATCGTTAGTTAAAGTCAAACCTTAATTATTAGTGTTCACATATATAAAGTCAAGTATGTAGATTAGTTAAAGTCAATTTAATTTTTAGTGTTTATATACAGAAAGTTAGTTTACGATTGATTTTCTTTTGGAAATAAAGAAATTTTCATACCCCAAAACTTCGGTCAGTACATATGCGATCAAATGATCCTGCCTTTCCTCCTGTCCTTCCTATCCATTTTGAGCTATCAACTTAGCACATTTCTCCCTCATTTTTGGTTTCATCAAAGCTCTACTAAATATACAGTCAACTAAGCTATCAACTATATTGAAACTCAGTACTTCCCTGTCAAAACTCTTGTCATTCCTCATCTTCGAAACTGCATATATCACCTCTGCAATAGCCATTTTCAGCATCACATCCCTCCAACCTTTTCCTATGCTCTTTTCCATCAACCAATGTTTCTCCTGCTCCCAATTACCAGGATCCCTTTCCCTTTCTAGCCATTTCAAAGCATATTTCCAGATTTTTTTTTGTAACTTCACAATCAAAGAAAAGATATGTGTGTTTTCTATAGCTTCACAAAACTGACATTTCAGTTCGTTCCGGGACCCAAACATTAGTAACCTCTTCTTTGTAGCTAGCCTGTTCTGCCATGCTAGCCAGAGAATGAACACAGCTCTGTCTTTCTTGATTACCCCGTATCATCTTGCATCATTCAGCACTCTCCTGTCTTCCTTTGAGGTCAATATACATCTCCTTTAATTTGAACTTTCTACCAATCTTCATGTCTTTCCAGGCTTGCAAATCTATCTCCCTTTCCCTACATTGCACAAGTCTTTTCATAATCCATGAGCTATCAGCTGGAACCTTCAACATACCACCCTCTTTCATATAGTATTCATTAACCCATTTTACCCACAATCTTCCCTCTTTTCTGCTCAGATTCCATAGCAATTTGGTAATAAAAGCCTCATTCCATTCAGCTAGAGAAATGACATTTAAACCACCTAATTTAACAGGTTTGCATACCCTATCCCATGCCACACGAGATTTCCTTGTTATAATTTCCCCTCCACTTCATAAAAATTATCTACATATAGCCTCCACATGTTTGATTACCTTTTTTGTCATTAGAAAACACTGCATCCAATAACTTATAATGGCATATAAAACACTTTTGATCAGTTGCACCCTTCCAGCATAGCTAAGAATTCTTGAGCTCCAATGCTTGATTCTTCCCACCATTTTATCAATCAATGGTTGATACATATGAATAGACAGGCTTCTACTTGTTAAAGGCACCCCTAAGTACCTGAATGGAAATTATGCCTCCTCAAAACCAGTAACCAACTGGATTTCATGCTTTTCCACATCATCTAAACCTCCATAATATGCCTTACATTTTGCTGGATTAACTTTCAGACCTGTTAAGTCACTGAACTTCTGGAATTCCTTCATCATTTCACATATTGATTCTCTATTGCCCTTAGAGAACAAAAGCAAATCATCAGCAAAACTTATATTTATAATACTCAGTCTATCACATCTTTCATAGAAACTGAGATTCTTATTCTCTTTCAACCCATGCATACATCTGTGGAGGTATTCCATTACAAGAACAAACAACAGCGGGGACAAAGGATCCCCCTATCTTAAACCTAGTTTTTCTTTCAAAATCATAGAAGGTTGTCCATTCACAACAAATCTATGTGACATAGATTGAACACAATCCATTATCCATTTATTGAATTTACCTAGGATGCCCAACTCTTTTAAAATCTGATCCACAACACACTAATCCACTATACCATATGCTTTCTATAAATCCATCTGTAGCATACATTTACCAGCACAATTCTTCCTTGAATATCTCCTGATTAGCTCAAAAGCAAGTAGTATGTGATCATGGATGTTTCTCCCTGGAATAAAAGCTGCTTCTAATACATCCACCATTTCCTGCAAAACTTCACTCAGCCTAAAAGTTAAGATTTTTGAAATTATCTTTATAAATGGTGGTATAACAAGATATAGGCTTAAAATCAGTGATCATGCTCGCATTCTGATTCTTAGGAATCAATGTCACAAGCGTACAGTTTACAACCATGTACATTATACCCTTTTCAAAGAACTTCTTTACTGCAGCTTCCACATCATCCTTCACCACATTCCAGTTATCCTTTAAAAACCTAGAGTTAAAACCATTAATTCTAGGAGCTTTCAAATCCCCAATATCATCTATTTCTTTGTTTAATCTCCTTTCCAGTAATAGCCTGTGTCAATCTCCTTCTGCTTTCACTTGTCAGAATTTTTTCCTTTCCTTAAAACAGTTATATCAACAACTTTAATTTTTTCAGCTATTGTCCCAACCATATTTCCATAAAGAGTTCATCTCTTGAAAGACGGTCTTTCCATAAGTTATGGAAAGACCAAGGTTTAAAGTGTAAATTAGAAGAAATGAAGATAAAATTTTTGGGTTGCATGAACCGAGTTATATATTTTATAACTACTGCATGTTGTATACTAAAATTTTAATATTGCAACTAAGACCTTTTACCTTTTATTATCCTAATTATACCCCGTCTTTCCATAAACTTATGGAAAGACTGTCTTTCCCAAGACTTTGCCTTCCATAAAAATCCACAATCATATTGTTGGAAAATGATTGTAAAACAAGTTGAATTTCGTCAACTTTTGGGCTTCGTTTTGTGTTGGGCTCGAACTGAATTAGAGTTAGTGGACATCGTTTTGGGATTCTCATCGGCGAATACTATGAAATCGACTGTTTAAACTCTCAAAATGGATAAAAGGTGAATGAGATATTGATGGTCAAAGAGTCACTCTGAGAATGGAAACTTAGGCAAAAATTCATTCGCACGTACCAAGTTTTCTGTAATTTTTTACTGTCTAAAATGCGTTTGGATCGTGTGGAAGTCTCTAAAAAGCCCAAACCGCGTAACAAATATTCTTAGAGTCATGTGTGGAATATATGAGATTTGATACGCGGTTAATCATGATAAGGAATATGATATTCTTATCTTTCCAGAATCTATTCAAATATTTGTAAAATATTTGGTGGTTAGAGAATATTTTCTCTGATTACGGGAATCAGATCTTTGCACGTACCAAGTTTTCTGTAATTTTTTACTGTCTAAAATGCGTTTGGATCGTGTGGAAGTCTCTAAAAAGCCCAAACCGCGTAACAAATATTCTTAGAATCATGTGTGGAATATATGAGATTTGATACGCGGTTAATCATGATAAGGAATATGATATTCTTATCTTTCCAGAATCTATTCAAATATTTGTAAAATATTTGGTGGTTAGAGAATATTTTCTCTGATTACGGGAATCAGATCTTCCACGTATCTTCCCATAGGGTTTCTTAGACATCTATAAATAGAGCATCTATGTCAGACAAAAACCTCGTACCATTCTCAAGTTCCTCCCTACTTCTAAACTTGAGTCTTATCTTCTTTCTCTGTTTTTGTCGGTGATAGTCCTTCGGGCTTTGTGTGACTCCGAGGTAATTTTTACTTGTTAAAATTACCTTCGATGGTTTTATCCTAGGGAACGATATCCACGATGAGACTCATTCGTTTCAAGGACAACGAGTGTACTCGTGACTCCATCAATATGTGATATATGTGATTGCTTGAAACATGCTTATTAATTGTACTTTTGAATAATTAATACTATTTCATTGTTGTTACTTATGTTAAATTGTTCGTGTAATTTTGATATTTAATTTTCACATGTTTTATCAATGTACGTTCAACAATCTTGAAACGAATGATTTTTTGGTTGAGTTATATTGATTAAATTTAGTCGTAAAATTACACGATGAAATTGTATGACATACATGTCGTAGCTGAATTATATTCCTATTAACAGTATGAAATGCATGTCTTATATGCTGAAATATGGCATACATGTCGTAGCCGAATTATATTCCTATTGTGGAAATGAATGCATATGTCGATGAAATTGCATGCCACAAAATGTCATGCATGTCTTATAGGCCGCAATATCGATTAATCGCATGTAATATACTTCGTAATTAATCAGAATTTGCATGTCATAATACTCGACTAAATAACTGTTCAAAATTTATGAATTTAAAAATCAAAATATGCATATCCTTTAAATTACCGTGTTCTTGATAATGCATGATCGAGTTATAATTTGCATCCTATTTAATTAGGATAAGGCATGATTATTGAATGTTGTAGGTTTAAATTTCATTTCTAAATTTGCATGTCGTAATGAGTTTGCATGGGTTATGCTGAATTACATGCAGTATATGGCTTATTAAGAACATGTCTTAATATCATGGATTAAGAAATACAAAGTAACCATGCATGTTACTGTACACATAAAATGCATGATGAAATTACATGCCTGATGCGTGCTTTGTATTGAAATTAAACACGCATACCTACTTCCTTGATCACGATCAAGGGAATATTTGGGAAAAAAACTTTGTTTTTTGCTGAAATCTTTTCTAAACTTATTTGGTTTTGGTTATTTATAACAGAACCACGTCGAGCGATGAGACTACCCCTGGGGCGACACCGCTTATGATTGTTCAGGCTAAGACTACCCCATGGGCTACACCTCTTATGGTTGTTCCTCATGCTGAGAAACCCGAGAAGTTCAATAATGGTATGAACTTCAAGATGTGGCAACAAAAGATGCTCTTCTACTTGTCCACTATGGGTTTGGAGCGCTATGTTTGCGAGGAATCATTTAGTTGCGGATGAGACTAGCAATGTGGAAGTCCAAAATGCTGCTCTGGAATAGAACTCTAAGGAGTATATCTGTCGCAACCTCATTTTGAATAGCCTTCACGAAGCCATTTGGAGTGTGTATCAAGTGAAGGAGCCTTCTAAAGTGCTATGGGAAACTCTTGACTAAGAGTACAGGGGTGAGGAGGTTGAATCCAAGAAGTGGGTCGTTGGCAAGTTCCTCGACTACAAGATGGTTGATGCCAAATCTGTAGTCAGTCAAGCTCAAGAACTGCAAATGATGATCAATGAGCTGATAGCCAAGAAGATGATGATAGGCGAGACTTTCCAAGTCTACAACATCATTGAGAAGTTGCCTCCAAGCTAGAAGGATTTCAAGAGTTACTTGAAACACAAGCGACAGGCAATGACCCAGACGGATCTAATCCAAAAGCTTCGTGTTGAGGAGGATAACCGCAACTCTGAAAAGAGGATCAATGGGTCCGTGCCTATGGCAAGAGCTAATCTTATGGAGGCGGGTGGAAGCTCCAAGTCGAAGAAATTCAAGGCAAAGAAAGGATCTAAGTTGGGAGCTAAGAGTGGAGTTGCTAAGAAATCGAAGTTCAATGGCAACTGCTACAACTGCAACACCATTGGCCACAAGTCCTCTGACTGTAGGAAGCCAAGGAATGCCAAGAACGAGGCCAATATGGTTGATGATCTTGCACGTGATGTGGAGGACATCGATCTTTGTGCTGTGGAGCACCATGGTTGACCTCCTAAGAAAGATGAAATGAATGCTTCTTCTTCTACCTACATGATTGAGTCTTCCAATTTGTGGCATGGTAGACTAGGACACATTAATTATGATTCGATAAGAAGATTAATTAACATGGAGAACATATCTAACATGAAAATTGATACAAATCATAAATGTGAAACTTGTGTTGAAGCTAAGATGACTTAAACATCTTTCAAACAAGTCAAACGAAACACGAAACCCCTTGAGTTGATACATACCGATATTTGTGATCTCAAGTTTGTCCAAACAAGAGTAGGTAACAAGTATTTCATCACCTTCATAGATAATTGCACAAAATACTGCTACGTGTACTTGCTGAAAAGCAAAGATGAGGCAATTGAGAAATTTGTACTCTACAAAATGGAAGTTGAAAATCAACTTGATAAGAAGATCAAGGTGATAAGGAGTGACTGTGGAGGTGAATATGTAGAGCCATTTAAGGACTACTGTTATGAACATGGTATCATTCACGAGGTCACAGCCCCCTACTCGCCACAATCAAATGGTGTGGCTAAACGTAAAAATCGCACTCTTAAAGAGATGATGAATGCAATGTTGATAAGTTCTAGGCTACCACAAAGCATATGGGGGGAGGCCATTTTGGCGGCCAACTATATTTTAAATAAGATACCACATAAGGATGAGAAGGCAACTCCCCATGAGTTGTGGAAAGGCACAAAGTCGTCCTTTACGTACTTGCAAATGTGGGGGTGCCTTGCAAAGGTGTTGATACCAGCCCCTAAGAAGCTAAAGATAGGAACTAAAATGGTTGATTGTATCTTTGTAGGGTATGCACATGAAAGTAGTGCTTATCGCTTTCTTGTACATGAATCTCATCATCCCGAGATTCACAAGAACACAATCATGGAATCGAGAAATGCAAACTTCTTTGAAGATGTGTTCCCTGCGAAGGAAAGGGTTGGATCATTAAAAAGGCCCATTGAGTCTGTAGACGAAGATGTAGGAATTCTTGATGATCTCGAGGATCAAGATGAAGGGGATGAACTTAGACGAAGCAAACAGATTATGACTGAGAAGTCATTTGATCCTAATTATCTAATGAATATGCTTGAAAGTGAGCCACAAAGCTATAAAGAAGCTATGAATTCATCTGAGAGTCCTATGTGGAAAGAAGCGATTAAGAGTGAAATCGACTCGATTTTACAAAATCATACTTGGGAGCTAGTGGACTTATTACCTAGGTGTAAACCACTAGGCTACAAGTGGATCTTCAAAAGGAAGATGAGAGTCAATGGTTCCATTGACAAGTACAAAGCAAGGCTTGTAATCAAAGGTTATAGACAAAAGGAAGGTCTTGACTACTTTGATACTTATTCTCCTGTCACGAGAATAAGCTCCATTAGAATGATACTAGCTATCACCGCGTTACGTAAGCTTGAGGTTCATCAAATGGATGTGAAGACTGCCTTCTTGAATGGAGATTTAGAGGAAGAAATCTACATGGAGCAACCTGAGGGTTTTAGCGCTCCAGGTCAAGGAGGGAAGGTCTGTAAGTTGGTGAAATTATTGTATGGTCTCAAACAAGCTCCAAAGTAATGGCATGAGAAGTTTGACCATGCCATTCTAGCCAATGGTTTCAAAATAAATGAGTGTGATAAGTGCGTCTACGTGAAAGACACGGAAAATGGATATGTAATCCTATATTTATATGTACATGACTTGCTCATTGTGGGTAGTAATCGAAAAATGATCAAATCTACCAAGGACATGTTGAATTCTCATTTTGACATGAAGGATATGGGACTGGCGGATGTGATCTTAGGGATAAAGATCATCCGAAGCTCTGATGGTATCACCTTAACCCAGTCTCATTATGTAGACAAAATCCTTGAGAAATTCAACAAGAATGACTCAGAGATGGCGACGACTCCAATAGATCCCAATTTTGATATACGAAAGAATAAATTGGAGGCTATTAATCAGGTGGAGTACTCGAGAGTCATTGGAAGTTTGATGTACCTAATGAGTTGTACTAGACCAGACATTGCTTACACTGTAAGTAGGTTAAGTAGATACACGAGTAACCCCAGTATGACTCACTGGAAGGATAAAACTAGAGTATTGAGATATCTATATTTTACTCGTGATTATGGTCTACATTATGCGAGTTATCCAGCTGTAATTGAAGGATACAGTGATGCAAACTGGATAGACGATATAAAGAATCTGAAATCCACTAGTGGGTATGTATTTACACTAGGTGGAGAAGCAATCTCATGGAAATCCTCTAAAAAAACTGTTACTACTCGGTATATGATGGAATCCGAGTTTGTTTCCTTAGACAAGGGGGTGAGGAGGCCGAATGGCTCCTCCAATTTGTAGAGGACATTCCCAGATGGCCAAAGCCTGTGCCAGCCATATGTATACATTGCGATAGTGTATCGGCTATTGGCAAGGAAAATAATATACTGTATAATGGGAAGTCTCGTCATATTCAATGAAGACATAGTTCCATTAGACAACTTGTCTCAACTGGAGTGATCACAATTGACTATGTAAGGTCGAAAGACAACATAGCCGATCCCTTGACAAAAGGGTTGAATCGAGAGATAGTTGAAACATCATCAAGAGGAATGAGACTAAATCCTATTAAATGATGGGTTACGTATGTGACTGGAGATCCCAAGATCTAGGTTCAAAGGGATAACTAAACTGCAAAGACCCATCGCGATCACTGTGGGGGGTTCATACCTCCTGTCTTATTTCCTTTGATGAAGAAACAGTGAAGTGAGTGGAGGTTAAGCATTAAATTGCTTTTAATGATTCACGGCATCGAGTGTATGATACTTGAAAGAGCGCATAGTTTATGAAATTGCTCTTATACTAAGAATCACCTATGTAAGCGAGAAGTGTGGCCGCTTCGAAAGGGAATTGTTGGGACACAATTCCTTAGAAAGCTTACAGAACTAGGGGGTGTGCCATAGCTTGATTAATGGAAATAACCGAGGAAAGCACAAAGGCTAGGAAAGATGTCTGTGGGAAGTTCATTGTCGTTCACACAAGCGGTCGGGGAAGTTCAAGGACATCGCGTCTACTTCCTAACTAGTGGGCTAAGTGTACTCTCTTAAGGGAAAGTTCAAAGGGTGACACCTACTTATCCTATGCAGCATCTATGTCGTTGAAATGAATCTATCACCAAGTCAAACTCCGTGTCTGGCGTAAAACAAGTTGGAAAATGATTATTGGAAAATGATTATTGGAAAAAGAGTCACTTTGAGAATCAAAACTTAGGCGGAAATTCATTCGAACGTACCAAGTTTTCTGTAATTTTTTACTGTCTAAAATGTGTTTGGATCGTGTGGAAGTCTCTAGAAAGCCCAAACCGTGTAACAAATATTCTTATAATCACATTTGGAATATATGAAATTTGATACGCGGTTAATCACGATAAGGAATATGATATTCTTATCTTTCCAGAATCTATTCAAATATTTGTAAAATATTTGGTGGTTAGAGAATATTTTCTCTAATTACGGGAATCAGATCTTCCACGTATCTTCCTATAGGGTTTCTTAGACATCTATAAATAGAGGCTCTACGTCAGACAAAAACCTCGTACCATTCTCAAGTTCCTCCCTACTTCTAAACTTGAGTCTTATGTTCTTTCTCTGTCTTTGTCGGTGATAGTCCTTCGGGCTTTGTGTGACTCTGACGTAATTTTTACTTGTTAAAATTATCTTCGATGGTTTTATCCTAGGGAACGATGTCCACGACGGGACTCATTCGTTTCAAGGACAGCGAGTGTACTCGTGACTCCATCAATATGTGATATATGTGATTGCTTGAAACATGCTTATTAATTGTACGCGTGAATAATTAATACTATTTCATTATTGTTACTTATGTTAAATTGTTCGTGTAATTTCGTTATTTAATTTCCACATGTTTTATCAATATACGTTCAACACATATTAGCGATCTCCTCCTGGTCGGCAATTCTTTCACCATCATCTCTTTCTATGAAACTAATGCCAGCCTAATTATTTTTCCCTTTAATAGTAGCATAAAAATAGAAGTTGTTGCCATCTCCTAATTTACGCTTGATTGTTGAATAGTTAAGGTAAAACCTTAGTTTTTAGTATTTATGTTTAGAAATTCAACAAAGATTTCACCATTGATTAGTGAAACTCATACATTAGTTACTAGTGTTTAGATTAAGGATGTCAACAAAGGGATGATTGTTGATTAGTTAAAGTTAACTTAATTAGTTAAATATTAATGTTTATACATAGAAATTCAAGTAAGGATTGACTGATGATTAGTTAACGTTAACTTTGTTATTAGTGATTCTATAGAATGCCAAGTTCGGGTTGGTCGTTGATTTGTTAAAGTCAATGATTAGTTGTTAGCAGGGCCGGTTGTGGGCAAGCCCAAACAGCCCTACAGAACCGGGCCCCAAAATTTTTGGGGCCCCAAAATAATATGCATGTGTATTATATATATTAGGAAAAAAATAAATTCAGAATGTAGAATCAGTTTTCCTTCCTGCGCAAAAGCCAAAAAGGCAGAAACCTCTCGCCTGATTCCCAATTTATCGCCTTCAACTCTTCCACTCCCCAAAATTTTCTCCTTTCAATTTCTTTTATTTTCTTTCAGTTTCCAAAACCCATTAAAATTCTTATCTCCCCCTAAAATTACTCTAGGATTCAGTTTTCCAATGAAGAACGTTGTCAACCGTTCGACTAACCTCGTCGGAATAGGAGCCACAGAAACTTGGGGTTTTGTTCAACGGTCAAATTTTCCCCTATTTATAGCAAGGTTCAGTTTCTTGAAGTATCAATTGATTAATTCAATCGCTCAGTTACAATTTACTTTGCTGATTTGTTCTTCTCTTTCAATTGTGTTATTGCTCAATCATCAAACGCGGTCGTGCTAGTTGACAAAATTTGGCTGCTCTTGTGCGGTTGATCTTGTGCTCGAGGAGGCGGTGACGGGAACTCAAGAAGCTCTGTTGTTTAGCCCTTTTTCTACTATTTTTTGCTTATTCAAGTAACCAGGTTATATCTATCTTCTTGATTACTTTAATTTCTAGTTGGTAACTTGGTAATTGGTATAATCACTATTTGTTGTTTGGATAATTGGATAATTTGATCTTTGGTGGCATATTTTAATTGTTATTTACAATTGAATTTTAGCTTAATTTCATATTGAATTATGTTTAGAAAGCATGAATCTGGCTCTGATAAGCGTAAAAAGAGACAAAGAATTGAACAATTAATTCAATCTCAAAAAGGAGCTCTTGATAAATTTCTTTCAAAGAAACCAGATTTATCATTAGAGAATGAAAATAACAATGTTGATGATAACAATGGTGATGAAAATATTGTTAATGTTGATCTTATTGATGTGCCATTAGATGGGAATACTGTGCCTGTACATGTGCCTTTAGATGATAACCTTGGTAATGATATTTTAAATGAAAATAGTGTTACTGTTGATGTTAATGATGTGTCTTTAGACAATAGTGATGATGAGCAGGGCCATGATGATAGGAAGAGTAATGAAGATGATGATAATATGAGAGAATTAAATAAATCTGAACCGTCTTACACTGTTGATATTTTTGATCCTCGGAATTGGGATGCTCTTGATTCTAAAATGATTGATATTTTAGCCGTTAAAGGTCCTAAACGTGATTTATCTTTTGTTAAAGGTCCGAAAGATAGGCATTCTAAACGTTTTTCGGCAACTTTATATAGTAGAATTTTACCAAATGGAGAAAAGTGTGATAGAGATTGGCTTGTTTATTCTAAAGAGCTTGATAAAGCTTTTTGTTTTTGCTGTAAATTGTTTAAAAAGAGTTTTTTAAAAGGTCAATTAGCCAATGAGGGTTTTGGAGATTGGTCACATTTTAGTCGACGACTAAAAGAACATGAAATTAGTATGGAACATTTTAACAACATGGAAATTTGGTATAATTGGCGTTTAAGGTTGCAAAAGAATGAGACCATTGATAAAGTTGCACAAAAAGAATTTGAAAAAGAAAAAGATCATTGGAAGAAAGTTTTACTTAGAATTTTATCCATTGTGAAATTTCTTGGAAAACATAGTTTAGCATTCCGTGGTACACAAGAGCGATTATATGAAAGTGGTAATGGAAATTTCTTAGGTTTAATTGAAATGTGTGCCGAGTTTGATCCTGTTATCCAAGAGCATATTCGACGTATTACTAATGATGCTATTCATGTTCATTATCTTGGTCACAACATTCAAAATGAGTTAATATTGATGCTTGGAAATGCAATCAAATCTGAAATTCTCATGAAAATAAAACGAGCTAAGTATTTTTCAGTTATACTTGATTGTACTCCTGATGTTAGCCATCAAGAGCAAATGACTTTGATAGTGAGGTATGTTGATTTTTCTTCAAAACCTGTGATTGTTGAGGAGTCTTTTTTAGGATTTTTAAATGTGAATGATACAACTGGTCAAGGGCTTTTTGATGTTTTACAAAAAGAGTTGAATGATCTTGATCTTGACATTGATAATGTTCGAGGACAAGGTTATGATAATGGAGCAAATATGAAAGGAAAACATCAAGGAGTACAAAAGAGACTTTTAGATCTAAATCCTAGAGCTTTTTATACTCCTTGTGGTTGTCATAGTCTTAATTTGTTGTTATGTGACAAGGCTAATACGTGTGGTAAAGCTAGGGATTTTTTTGGAGTCATCCAGAGAATTTATACTATATTTTCACACTCTACTAAAAGGTGGAAAATTTTGATGGATAATGTTAAAGGATTGACTCTTAAATCATTATCATCTACTCGTTGGGAAAGTCGTGTTGAAAGTGTTAAAGCCATACGATTTCAAATGGTTGATGTACGTGAGGCTTTACTTCAAGTAGGAGAAACTGATCTTGATTCTAAAATAAGAAGTGAAGCTAATTCCTTAGCAAACAATGAACTTGGTGATTTTGAATTTTTGGTGGCTATAGTTATTTGGTTTGAAGTACTTTTTGCTGTTAACTCGGTTAGTAAGAATTTGCAATCGAATGATGTGCTAATTGATGAAGCTATCAAAAAAATAAAGGATTTAACTACTTTTTTTGAGAAATTTAGAGCTACTGGTTTTCAAAATGCTTTAGAAACAGCAAAAGAAATTGCTTTAGAGATGAACATTGACCCCATTTTTCCTCAAAGACGTGAAATTCGAAGAAAGCGTTTTTTTGATGAGGATTCAAATAGGGCAGCAGTTCAACAATCTGGAGAGGAATCTTTTAGAGTTAATTATTTTTTATACATTGTTGATCAAGCTGTTAGTTCCCTTAAGAGTCGATTTGAGCAATTCAAAGAATATGAAAAAATATTTGGCTTTTTATTTACTTCTTATAAGTTAAAATCACTTGATGATGCAAGCTTGAAACATTCTTGTACTCAATTTGAAGTTGCACTTCAGAATAAGGGACAATCTGATATTGATGGAAATGAATTTTTTATTGAGTTAAAACTACTTAGAGAATCTTTGCCTCCCGGAAACTTGGGACCATTAGATATTTTAAAGTTTTTAAAGAGTCATGATTATTTGCCTAACACTGTTGTTGCATATAGAATTTTGTTGACTATTCCTGTGACAGTTGCATCTGCTGAGAGAAGTTTTTCCAAACTGAAATTGTTGAAGTCGTATTTGCGATCCACAATGGCACAAGAAAGACTTAACGGTTTGGCATTGATGGCAATTGAGAATGATGTTTTGGAAACAATTGATTATGAAGATATAATTGATGATTTTGCATCTAAGAATGTTAGGAGGATTATTCGATTTAAGTAAGATTATGTAGAAAAATATTTTAGATAACAGGTAGAAAAAATAAAACACTTTTTAACTCCGCCTGTGTTATGTACACTGCCGGTCCCCAGCCCGGAAAAGGAGGAGGGAAAAGTATAGTTTTTGATGTAATGAAGGGCCTCATTTTTCATTTAGAACAGGGCCTCCAAATTGTCAGAGACGGCCCTGGTTGTTAGTATTTATATATAGAAACTCATGTAAGGGGTTGAACATTAATTAGTTAAAGTCAAACCTTAGTTAAAGTCAAACCTTAGTTATTAGTGTTTATATATAGAAATTCAAGTAAGAGTTGAATATTGAATAGTTAAAGTCAACTTAGTTACTAGTGCTTAATTATAGAATGTCAAGTAACAATTAATTGTTGATTAGTCAAGGTCAACCCTTAGTTAATGTGTTTATGAATAGAAATTCAAATGAGGGGATTGCAGGGCGATTGCAGGCTCGCCCAGGTTCAAATCTAATTTTTGTGGATACATGTATGATTTTTTGCATTTCTGCAAATAACAACTGATGATATGTTGCAAAATGTACCAATGAAAGAAAGAGGGATGCTAGATAGAAAAGACATAAATCCCGAGATGTGAAAGCAAGTAGCTACTAATGAAACATTAATGGCAATTACAGGTGTGAACTTTCCCGGCCTCAGGAATATCAAATTTGTAGTATCCCACACCCAGTTTGCAGTTGTTTATTAGTTTCGATCGACTGCCATCTTGTTTCGATCACTGATTCTACGCATTTCACTAGTCTTTCCTATCTTATAGAATCGGTCCACTGAAATTGGGTTTACGTCGTCGCCTGAAATCTAGGTTTATTTCGATTTTCCACTCGACTAATATTGGATTTCGCTTGTATTTTTCGGTTGACTGATATCAAATTTCACTTCCATTTGCCAATCGGCTGAAATCAGGATTAGTTCGATCAAGTAAGATCAGATTAACGTCTCTTGCGGGTTTACAACGATGCAGGCTCTGAATATTCAGCGATGTAAACTCTGAATATTCATTGACGAAGGCTCTAGAATGCTAAGATTATTTGGTCGCAAAGGGCGGTACGACGACAGAGAAGATGGTGCGTCGGGTTGAATCCGAGTTGGCCTGATCCAAGGGTTGAATATTGATTTTTACATTATTGGGACATGAGATAATTAGAATAATAAAAGGTAAAATGATACGAATATCAAATGCATTTATGTGCTTTAAATACTTTGATGAATCAACTTTATGATGAAGAATTGAATAAGGAGTAATCATCGACATCTTGGATTTATAGTTCAAGACTGTTGAAGAACTGAAGACATTATGAAAAACACAATACTATTTTTTCCCACTGGGTTTTTAATGAGGTAGTGTGATCACCGTAAAATAATGTAAAATTATTTCATTTTGGGTTTATTGGACTAATAGCTCGGCCATGTGGGGTTTGAAGAGCTGAATTTCAAAAATACAGTCCATTAGAGTTTAGTATATTTAGTTTTATTCTGATTAGAATTAGATTTGGTAAGATTAGATAAAGTAATATTCTTCAAGGTTATTTTTTGAAGAATTCAACTAGATTACCTTATATTACCATTTATTTTATGTATTTTAGTTAGATATGGTATTAACTTCTTAAAGCTGCCATAAGTCCATTCAGTTTTCAGTTGTGATTAGGGTTTATGGACGAAATCTACCCTAAAAATAGGGGAGGCCTTTGGACGAATTTCACACCATTTTTATCAATCAAAATACAATCTTTTGAGTTCATACTCTTTGCTTGCGAGCTATTCCATTGTTGCTTAACCCCGAGGGCTAGTTAAGCATCAATAAATCTTGTAATTTGATCCTGAGGGCTAGTTAAAGAGCAAGTTGAAGTTAGGCGTACCCAGAGGGCTAGACTCATGAATTTCGTGCGAGATAGTGTAAGTTTGCAGATCCCTTCACTAGATCAAAGATATTAATTCTGTAAATCGTGAGTCTTCGCTAAAATGTCTTAGTTGCAATATAAAAAAATATTATACTGTGTAGAAATTATAAAGTTTATAACCCGATTCATGCAACCCAAAAATTTTATCTTTATTTCTTCTAATTTTCACTCTAAACCTTAGTCTTTCAATGACTAGGGAAAAACCGTCTTTCAAGAGACGGATTCTAAATCTTGACACATCAAATTTGAATTTTTTAAAAAACAAGTAATAAATTAAGAATAAAATAAAAAAGAAATTTAGATAAAATTAAAAATATTTGAACATTAAATAGAAAAGGTGAATACATATAAAATTGAGATAGTTAAACATCAGATAAAACATTAAAATTATTCATCAAAATAAAAATAAATAAATATAAAGTAAAATACTAAAATACACATCAAATTAAAATAAATAAACATCAAATAAATTACTAAAATATGTATCTAATTAGAATAGTTAAAACATCAATAAAAACATCAAAAAATAATAATAATTAAACATCATATTAGAACAATAAAGATACACATCAAATAAAAATAGCTAAACATCATACTAAAATCAACATTTTATAAAAATGCTTAAATATCAAATAAAAATAATTGGATACACGTAAATTTTTAATAAGTATGCATCAAATATAAATACAAATGAACATCAAAGTGTGCACCAATATGTGACAATGGAATAAAAAAACCACCCACGTTAAAATTTTAAAAAACTAATTCAAAATATTACAACACCAAGAATATGTCAAATAAAAATCTAATATTCAGAAAAAATAAACATTGACATTAATTTTTAGAATGACACGCTGAAAAGTTAACACATCAATAATAATAAAAATATAAGTTAAAGATTAGAAATTAAAAATTGAGATATTAGAATATCACTAACTAGTGTAAAAATGTATTAGATGTAAAAAATATAAAATGTAAACAAAAGATTTGATATTAAAAGATGAACACTTAAGTTTAAAACATTGCTTTGGTGAAAAACTTAAGAGAAAAGTGTTTATATAACCCTATATAATTCACATACGTGCCAATATAACCTTATGGTATTTGAAAGTGCCAATATAACCCGAGAAAATAAGTGGAAGTGCAAAAACACAAATTCTAGCAAATTTAGGCCAAAATTATGTGAAAAGCCATTTTCACCCCTTTGGAAAAAAGGAAAAAAAATGATGAATTTACTACCCCTAATAACCCTAAGCTTTTTCTTCATGGTCTCTTCTTCTTCTCTATTCTTCTTTGCTTCTTTCAACATCTGACTAACTGGCTTCTTTTTTCTCCTTCACGGCCAAACCCAAAACCTTTAGTCGCGCCCACACACCTCCTTCTTCTCCAACACCAGCGAAGGCTTCGAGAGCAATGACAACAACGGTTTTAGCAGTAGCAGGAGTCGCAGGCGTTGATCAGGGCTAAAGGGGACGGACTCTGTGGTGGTAACAAGATATTATTGTTGGTGTTGGTTAGGGAGCCCCCATAACAAGAAACAACACCTTTTACCTCTGTATTACTCCAATTTTTAGCAGTAAAAAATCAAGATGAATGTAGGCGTAGTAAAAAAGGATACCTTTCACCTCGGTTCAAAATTGATGTAAAAAGTATCTTTACCTCAATTTTTTTCTAAAATAATAGAGGTAAAAAGCTTTTAACTGCGGGCATGTGATGTCACACCCCCTGTCGGTCATACGGAAATCGCTACTAATTGTGGTGCGACTTCACATTAAAAATAGAGGCAATTTTTTTTAAACTGATAGTGTGTGCGGAGTCGCACCCCCCTGTCGGTCATACCTAAACAGCTACTGACAGCGGTGCGATATAGCACGTATTATTTTAGGAATTAAAAAAGATCTAGTGAAAGCAGAATCAATATCGGTTATGCTTTCGGCAATCAAAATCAAAATTTAATATAATTTAATATCATATTTATAAACAAAATTCAGCAACCAAACTACACAATAAATGGTCAATTCTTAACTAATTATAAAATTGTAAATTCTGAACTAATTAAAAAAACGCAAAACCCAAACATTCTAAAAAATCAGAGACCAAAATAATTATATGACCCTATGTTTTGGAGGTTTGTGCTAATATGCCGATATAACCTTTTGGAACTATTTCGACATTGACTTAGTAATTTTTGGCGTTGACCAAAATTAAAAAGACTAAACTACCCCTGGCACTCAAATTACAAACCTATAGACTAAAATACCCTAACATTCATCTCCACCACCACCACCACCACCGCCGCTCCAACACCACCACCTCCACCATCGTCGCTCCACCACCACCATCAATACCACCGCCGCTCCACCAACACCACCACCGCCGCTCCACCGCCACCACTGCCACTCTACCACCACCACCAGTGCTCAATCCTAGCCCTGCAACCACTGGTCCCAACCACCACCGCTCATCTATAGCCCCGCCACTACTCATCTATAGCCCCGCCACTACTCGTCCATAGCCCCGCCACCACTCATTCCAACCACTACCACCACCACTCGTCCATATCCCCGCCATCACTCGTCCCAACTATCACCACCACCACCGCTCATCCCTAGCCCCACCACCACTCATCCCAACCACCACCACCATCGCTCAACCCTAGCCCCGCCACCACTCTTCCCAACCACCGCTCGTCCCTATCCCCACCACCGCACCGGAAAGTGGAGAATCCGAACAGAGGTAAATCAAACAACCAAGAATAAATAAACCTAAATTCAAGAGCCGACCCAGAAAAACTAAACCAAATTCATCTCAAATCCTCTCCTCCACCCAGAAACAAATGAACCCAAACTTAAGAGCCAACCCCGAAAAGTAAGAAAATCGAGAAAAGGGATCTGATTGCACACCTGAAAGGAAGGAAACGATAACGAGTTGAGAAGTGGCAGACGGTGGCGGTGGTGAAGATGGGAAGTACAGTGAGTTTGAGAAGTAATCAGAACTAGGGCGGAGCGGCAGAGTGGCGGAGCGGAGGTGGCGGAAAGAATGAGGAAACCATGTCTCTTATTTGCATAAATGAATCTAGAATGAAGAAATGAAGTTGGACGGAACCAGGCCAGAAAGAATGAGGGAAAAGGAAATAAATGAATGAGGGCATAATTATCCTTTCACTTGTTCTGAACTATTTTTTTTAAAAAATATGGGTATAATAGTCATTTCATGTATTTCCGCCCCAATTCAGGCCTTCAGGGTTATATTAGCACATTCAAGTAAAACACAGGGTTACAATAGCACTATCCAACTTCACGGGGTAATATTAGCACAAACCACCAAAACATAGGGTTATATGAGCACTTTTCTCAAAATCCGATCAAGAGTAATAATCTTGTGGGGCGAGGCCGAAACTCTAACGATGGTGGAATGCCAGCGAAGTTACCACAAATCTGAGATGCGGTCTGATCTGGAGCGCAGCATAGAGGTTGGTGGTATGAGATGTGGACGGAGCAACGACGATTGCAGGCAGAGCTCAACGGGGCTCTGAGCTCGACTGGCATGGCGCAGCTTGACGGTGGTCTGAGGTTGACTATCGTGGTGGAGCCTACCGGTAGACAGAGCTTGATGGCACGACTGGTGTGACAGAGCTCGATGATGCGAATGGAGCAGCTGCGGAACAGGAGAAACGATGCATAGATGAGAAGCTGTGGTGCGAAGTTTGATAGGCAAGGTGAGGTGAGGTGTAGTGGATAGGTGGAGGACGGTGGAGAGGGTGAAAGAGGAGGTTGTGTGTAGTTTATGGAAGGGAAGGGTATGTGTTCTTTATATATTAGGGTTTAGGTTAGTATAGTTAGGGCCTTTTGGACTGAATTTTCTTTTAAGAGTTTTTGGGTTGATTTCAAAATTTAGGGTTATAAATGGAAGGAAAGAAATTCAAGGTAATATTGTGAAAATAAAAAACTTTCACTTTAATTTTTAATTATAATTTTCCAAATTAAATAAAATAATAATGATTTTTACTATAATAAAATTATAAACATATTTGATGTCATAATATTTTTATCTATCTATTATGTGATATTTTAAAAAATATTTTCCATATGAGAATATGTAATAAAAATAATATTAGATTTGTGATTCAAAATAGTTTAACTAAAATAATAAGGTATAAGAAGTGTATGTGTGTCATAGTTTATCTTAAATAAATAGTAATGGGTCAACCATTGTTTAACTAAAGGCAAGCATTTTTAGCAGTGTTAACATATAAAAACTCAAGTAAGGGTTGACTGTTCATTCGTTAAAGTCACACCTCTGCATTCATGTTTACATATAGAAAGCCGACTAAGATTTAACCGTTGATTTGTTAACGTCAAATCATTTCATTGGTGTTTGTATGTAGAAAGTCGACTAAGCCTTGACCATTAATTAGTTAAGTTCAAACCTTTTCATTATTGTTCATATATGAAAACTCAAGTAAGGGTCGGTCGTTTATTAGTTAAAGTCAAAATTTTCATTCTTGTTTATATATAGAAAGTCGAGTAAGGTTTCACCGTTGAATAGTTAAATTCAAGCCATTTCATCAGTATTTACATATAGAAATTCAAGTAAGTATTGATTGTTGATTAGTTAAAGTCAAGTAAGGATTGACCATTGATTAGTTAAAGTCAAATAAGTTTATTGATGTTTATACATGGGAAGTCAATTAAGGGTTAACTGTTGATTAATTAAAGTCAAACCATTTTTACCAGTGTTTATATATAGAAGGTCAAGTAAGGGTTGACTGTTGATTAGTGGAGTTCTAACCATTCCATTAGTGTTTATATGTATGAAATATCAAGTAAGGGTTGATTGTTGATTCATCAGGGTCAAAAATTTTCAATAGTATTTTTTGTAAGGGTTGACCATTGATTAGTTGAGCTTTAAACATTTCATTAGTGTTTATATGTATGGAGTGCCAAGTAAGGGATGATCATTGTTTAATTAATATCAAACCTTAGTTATTAATGTCTATATGTGGACAGTTAAGTAAGGGTTGACCGTTAATTAGATAAGTTCTAACCATTTCATTAGTGTTTATGTATGGAATGTCAAGTAAGGGTTGATCGTTGATTCCTCGAGTTCAAACATTTTTATTAGTGTTTATGTATGGAAAGTCAAATAACGGTTGACCATTGATTAATCATGGTCAAACCATAGTTATTAGTGTTTATTTATGTAAAGTCAAGTAAGGGTCCATAATGATTAGTCGAGATCAAACCTTTTCATTAGTGTTTATGTATGGAAAGTCAAATAATGGTTAACCATTGATTAATCAAGGTCAAACCTCAGTTATTAGTGTTTATTTGTGTAAAGTCAAATAAGGATCAATGATGATTAATCGAAATCAAACCTTTTCATTAGTGTTTATGTATTGAAAGTCAATAAGAGTTGACCATTATTTAGTTAAGGTCAAACCTTAGTTATTAGTGTTTATGTATGAAAGGTCAACTAAGGGTTGACCATTAATTAGTTAAAGTCATTATGTATGAAAAGACACTAAGGGTTGACCATTGCCATTATGTATAACTTTTTTTTTGCCATTATGTATAACTTTTTTTTAACAGGTTTGGGAAACCTTTATAAAATATCCCCACCTAAGGGTGTTTGATTTTAAAAAAAAGAGTTAAAGTCAAACTATTTTATTTATGTTTACATATGGAAAGTCAAATAAGGGTTAACCATTAAATAGTTATTTTATATAATTATGAATAAGTAGTATATAGATTTTATTTGGTGAAAAAATAAAGTTTATTTATTGATATTCAACTTCGATCATATATTACTCTAACTTTACTTTCAATTTATTTCATTTGAAAATAAAGATATAAAGTCATAGTTAAAAGTGTAGTTATACAATTTTTTTAATTCAAAGGAAATGGAGTAGCAAAACAATTTACAAAATTATATTTAAGTATTGTTCAAAAATAAAAATATTATCAATATATAATCATTTATTTTGAATCGTGCATCACACGAGTATTATCTAGTTATTCATATACTAATAACAAAATAATAATATTAACAATAAAATACAAAGGGTGAATGTGAATTTGCGAATGTATAAGTTTCATTTTTCATTTAGAATATTGAATATTAGAATATTGAATATTATTTTTACACTGCATATATATCATTTGAAAATATGGAAGGCCTAAAATATTACTATTTTAGAAGGGAAAGTCTCAGGAAAGGTGGTCTTTCCATAAGCTTATGGACAGTCCACATGTGCATTTACCTTAAATATTGTAATTTTTTAATTAAATTTAAATATTCAATTATATAAGTTAAAACAAGTAATACTATGTATTTGAAGGTGAAAATATAAAAATATATGATATAAAAAATAATTCCAAAAATTTTAAATTTTGTATGTAATTTAACAAATGCAGTATATAAGGTAAGAAATAAGTGGCCTATCCATAAGCTTATCGACAGGCCGCCTGTCAGGAGACCTACTCATTTTAGAAAATGGGCCTAGTTAGGAATATGACTCATGTCTGCGAGAAGGAAGTGCAACGTTCATCCCAAAGAAAACCTACGTCACTAAGAGAGAAAGATGTGCCACGTCAGTCATTCATGTATGTGAGAGGCACGTGCAACGTCAGTCACAAAAACAACTGACATCAGTAAGCAAGAAAGACATACGACGTTGGTCATTTCATGTCTATGAGGGGGTCATGCAATGTCGGTCACAAAAATAACAAACGTCGGTAAGCGAGAAAGGCGTGCATCGTCGATCATTCATGTTTGCGAGAGGGATGTGCGACATTGATCCGAATGACAGCCAATGTTGTTAAGTGAGAAAGGCGTGCAACGTTGGTCAATTTTGACTTTTTACCTCCTTTTTTAAAACCGAGGTAAAAAGAGTAACTGAGGTAAAAGAACTTTTTACTTCCGTTATTTGACCTAAGCCAAAAAATAAATGTAAAAGGAGCTAAACAATAGGTGTTGTTTCTTGTGGTGTTTGGCTCGTCGAATAGAGTTCAGCGACAGCACCAAGATATCCTCCTGGAGGAAGGGGGATTAGATTTGAGGTTAGGGTCTTGGGACAGGTTTGGATTTGCGGCTGTAGCCAGTGGCGCAACTATGGTTTGTGGCGCTGTGGTGATGGAAGGAACAGGGAGGGTGGGTGGTGACAGGTGGGCAACGGTAGTGGTAGAATTGGAGAGAAGGGTGGTGGTAGTGGCGAGGGTGGGGGTGGGAGGGTGGTGGTGGGACTAAGTGGAGAGGGAGTGAGGGCTGGCGGTGGTGGCCGGTGGGCGATGTTGGAAATGTCGTCTTCTTCATCACCGTCATTGGCGGCAGAGATGTTGCGGTGGGAGAAGGAGAACCAAGGGTGGTGAAGTAAATTAGGGCTGGATTTGGGAATGAGGCAGTGTAGCGACAGAGCAGTGAGCATCGATGGAGTAGATGTAGTGGAGGTGGTGTGGTGGGTAAGGGTATAATTGTCCCCAAAAATTTATTTTTTTAGCTTTGGGTATTTTTGTCATTTCAAGTGTGGTCAACGGCCAGTGTCAAGGTCAATGCCAGGAGTGTCACCTAAGATAAGATTTGATAGGTTAAGATAAGGGAAAATTCATTTAGGAATAGATGATGATTAGGCCATGATAATGGTTAAATTTGGAAGTTTAGTGTGATATGATTTTAGTTTCATAAAGCTGTCATACGTCATTCCAGTTTTCGACAGGAGTTATCAAAACATGTGTTCTTTCTGTTTGCATTAGCCGGTCGAATGTATGTAGTATAAAAAGGAGATGGTCTTCAACATTTTAATGACACACAATTTTATCGATCAATTATATCATAATTTGATGTTTAACTTGTTTCTTATTCAAGCGTTTAAATTGTTAGGTTTGTGATTTTGAAATTAGTACTTAGAACTTCAATTTCTTTGAGTTAATTCGTGCAACTAGTGCTTGGCTCGTGGAATAGGTCTTGTGTTATTGAAGTCTACATTGTGTTCTTCAGGAGACTTCAAGTGCGTTTTCTTGATTAAAAGAAGGTGTTTCGATCAAAGCTATTGACGAGTGCTTTAAATCATTCTGCATCCAGAGTCTTCTTGGGGAGATTCATATCAATATAGGCTTATACTGGTATTAATTATTTAAAAATATAACAATATTTGGTTGGAACGTTAAGTAACGGAAATAAACATCAAACCTGGTTGTAAAAAGTCGTGCATTGAGCGGAGGTGAAGGCGAAAAATTTACCAGCAAAATTTGTCTAACCCGAATTCTTGACCTGTGAGATTCTTATGACCCAAAATCATTCATTCCCCAAATATTTATGCTCAACACCCTCAAAAAATGGTATTTACCCCAAGATCCTTCCCCGTTCCCCTGAACTTTCTCTAAATTATATTTGGAACCCTATCCCTCTATGATAATTGAAAAAACTCTATTTTAACTTTGGTTTAATACAAGACTTTGTCCAAAAAAAATGTTACATTTCCAAACATTTCTTATGATGAAATTGTATATGTAATCAAGGAAACAACATATTCCTCAATAATCGTTGATTTGCACTCTATTTATTCAAATCAGCTTTTAACCTCACATTATCGATTCTCTCTGGCACGATTCCCAAAATTTTCTTTGGCAAACGATTTCTGCTCATCTTTCTCCCTCTTCCGCTCGCCGTTAACGGCTACCTCGCCGAAAACGGCTAGACTCATCGATCAATAGCTAGGCCGGTTACCCTTCCTATGATGCCGGCCAATATGGCAGCAACCTCTAGCGATCAAACCCCCCCCAAAACCTTCGCAGCTGCGCTTCAAAATAAATCTCCGCCCCTATCCAAAATTCTTCCTAGTAATCCTGAAATTGTCCCTAAAATGCATCACTTGGGGGATCCTTCATGCTTATACTCTGACGACCAAATAGTCACTCTATCTGCCCATTATGCGAACGATTTGGTGGGTAAGTTCACCAAAGGAAGAATTTCCATGGAATATCTGGAGCAGGCTTTCAGAACGGTGGGGTTTGAAGGTAAGTATCAGCTTGGCTCCCTTGATTATAAACATGTTCTAATTAGGTTTGAGCTAATAAACAATTACCAAAGATGTTGGATGAAATGTGTATGAAACTTCAATGGCATTTCTCTTAAGATACTCAAATGGACCCCTGAATTCTCAACACATATAGAATCACCAATAGTTCCTATCTGGTGCACTATTAGGGAAGTTCCCTTATATTACTATAACTTAGCCTCCATAGAGGCAATAGGGAATAGCATAGGCAACTTTATCAAAAACGATCTAGCAACTGACATGCTTACAAGGCCATCAACAATTAAATTCTGTGTGGAAATAGATCTTCAAAAACCATTGAGTCATTACATAAGGCTAGGCTCTGTGTCTAATAACAGGAAATACCAAATTGAATATGAGGATGTACCTCTATACTGTGATCACTGTGCAAAACTAGGTCATTCTCTGTCTTAGTGTAAAGCCAGTCCTTTGCCTATCAATGGTAAAATTCAGAATACTAATCTAGTTCAAAGTTTACCCTAATCCTACTGGCAGGCTACTGGTAAGAAATTTGAGAAGCCTCCATTGATCCTAGACTCTCTGGAAGATCAATCCCTCCCTGCGATGGATAATACTGAAGGAACTTCTAATAACCCTAACCATAACCTACCACCTAGTTCACTCTCTTTGGTTATGATGACTACTGAGAGATCTCATATTACCAATTCCCAATCTCAGGATAGCCCAGACAATTCTATCTCAAGGCTACTAAAAGATACGGCTAAATCCAAACCATCTCTTCGGGCTTATGCTAAAGATGATATTCAGATAGGATCTTTTACTCTATCTATGTATAGCCCAGATCACAAAACTGCACTTTCCCAGCCTGGAAAGATGGCAAACAGATTCTCTGTTTTGCAGGTTCAGGAGGATTGTTGTAAGGAACAAGAGGAAATGACTGAGGCTGTATTATCCATGGAGGTCAATTCTGGCCATCAAAATCTCACTACTTCCTCTCCTACAGGTAATCAGCAAGGTAAGTCCAAACCTAAAAAAAATAACTATCTAAGCCAATTAAATAGAATGATGCTTAGATCAGCCACAAAAAGTAATAAATCCAGTGAACAATGATAGTTAACTGTCATGTAAATTGCTTAGTGTGGAATCTTAGGGGCATGGACACTTCAATGCTTAGGCTTATTAATTTATGCAAACTTAAGAAAATACAGTTATTATGTATCATTGAACCTATGCATGACAACACTACATGTCAAACATATATGGAGAAACTTTCCTTTGCCCATAATTTGACTTTGTACAATGGGAAAATTTGGTTAATGTGGTCTAAGTCATTATCTATCTCTCTGTTATCCTCTCATGAACAATTCATGCATGTCACTATTTCACATCACTACCTTAATTGGCACATGGAAGCAGTTTTCATTTATGCTCTTACAAATAGGGATGGAAGAAAGGCTATATGGAATGAGCTGCAACCTATTTCCAAAGGTGATACTATTTTTATTGGAAACTTCAACTCGATCACCTCTTTGTCTGAATACAGAGGTCCTAGTGCACCAGCCTTAGGAAGTATTAGAGATTTTAACTCTTGGATAAATTCGAATGGAATACAAGAAATTAATACGGTTGGTAACCTTTTCACATGGTGTAATTCTAGGCTAAGGAACCCAACCTCTAAAAGATTGGACAAAGGACTAAGTACTATCTCATGGAACTCCAAATTCTCATCCTCTTCGATCCA
Source organism: Rubia yunnanensis (assembly GCA_037428765.1). Lineage (NCBI taxonomy): Eukaryota > Viridiplantae > Streptophyta > Magnoliopsida > Gentianales > Rubiaceae > Rubia > Rubia yunnanensis. The sequence continues at coordinate 39,128,773 of CM075061.1, read as the reverse complement.
AATCCTGAACAGGCAGACTTCTGATCATGCACCACTTCTTCTCCAAGTCTCTTCTCTAACCTCTTCCAATCCTAAGCCATTTAGATTTATTGATGCCTGGTTTCAGAGAAATGAGTTTAGTGGTTTAATTAATGATTGCTGGAATTTACCTTTAGCTGAATCAGGCATGCTTAGATTTTACCTAAAATTGATTAGGCTTAAGAAAGTTCTCAAGATTTGGAATAGAGATAGCTTTGGTAATATAGACCTAAATGTCAAAAATGCAGAGGAGGCCTTAAGAACTCGGGAAATTAACTTCGATTTGACCCCCTCTACCTCGGAACGTGCAAAACTTAATGAGAAAAATGCATTACTGCTTAAAGCTTTAAAAGAAAAGGAAAAATTTTGGAAGCAGAAAGCAAGACTTAAATGGCATAAGTTAGGAGATAATAACACAACTTTCTTTTATAAAGTAGTGCAGGAAAGAAACTGCAAATTGCAGATAACTAAAATAAAAAATGGTGCAGGTCAATGGATCAACTCTCAGTTGGAAATTCAAAAGGAGGCAACTGATTATTTTTCTGAATTGCTAACTGAGCCTTCTCTGGTATTTGATGAAACTTACTATTCTCATTTCCTAAGTCAAATTCCTAGTATTATTAAGGATAGTGATAACCAAGTTCTAGGCTCTCCGGTCACTGAATCTGAGTTACATAAAGTGATTAAAGGGTTGAACAAGATGAGTAGTCCAGGTCCTGATGGATTTTCTCCCAAATTTTATACCAAATGCTGGCCTATCATAAAATTGGATCTGATTGCTGCAGTTAATGAATTCATAGCTGGTTCTGAAATGCCTAAGGGAATTTCTAGCACCTGGATTACCCTGATACCAAAAAAGCCTACCCCATGTTCATTTGAGGACTTTAGGCCAATTAGCCTTTCTAATGTGTTGAATAAAATCTGTTCTAAAGTGTTAATGGAAAGGTTGAAACCTTATATGGAAAACCTGGTTTCTCCCAACCAATCAGCCTTTATGAAAAACAGAGATATCTCTGATAATATCCTGTACTTACAGGAAATGATCAGATTTCTAGATAAAAAATATAGAACACCAAACTGCATTCTTAAATTGGATCTAAGAAAGGCTTTTGATAGAACTAACTGGAACTTTCTTAGACAGATCTTGTTAACGTTTGGTTTTAATGGGAATTTTCTAAACTCTGTTATGAATAATTTGTCACAAGCCTATTTCTCTACTCTTGTAAATGGCAATCCTGTAGGTTTTTTCAAGGCTTCAAGGGGTATTAAACAAGGTGATCCTCTTTCTCCCTTCCTATTTAACATATTTTCTAAAGCCTTCTCTAGGAGTTTATCTTTCATATTCTATAATCGAAGTTTGGCTAGTTATCAAATACCTGCCTCAATTTCTGCGGTCTCTCATCTTATGTATGCGGATGACACGATTATTTTCATGCAAGCATCAAGGTCGAACCTAATCAAGATCAAAGCTTTCCTTGAAATATTTGAATGTACCTCGGGCCAAAAGTTTAACTTTGATAAATCTGATTTTTATCTAAGTAAAAGAGCTACACCAGCTAAGCTTAATCAGGTCAAAGCTATTTTAAAAATGAAAAAAAGGATCTTTTCCTTTCAAATATTTAGGATGTCCAGTTTTTAGAGGAAGAACTTTAATGAGATACTTTCATCCTTTGCTGGCTAACATTGACCATAAACTTCAAAATTGGAAAAAATAAATGGCTTAGTGGAGGAGGAGAATGATCTTAATAAAATCTTGCTTGTACTCTATTCCTTAACATATCTGGTCTGTAACAAATCCCCCTAAAGGTATAACTAAATTAATTGAGAAAAAATGTCTTAATTCTTCTGGGGTAAATCTGAGGACAAGAACAATAGAGTTTGGAAAAGATGGGCAGAACTAGCTAAACCTACAAAATTGAATGGACTAGGTTTTAGATCAATCAAAGCCATAATTGAGTCCTGTTCGGTTAAACTTTGGTAGAAGAGTCAACTAGGTATCTCTTTGTGGTCTAAATTGCTATGGGCACTCCCACCATCCCACAGAAAATCAGTGACATGGAAAAGAATTTGTTCTATAAACTCCTTTGCTGAATACAATTCGACTATAATCCATGTCAAAGGCAGTTGTAATTTTTGGTCTGCCAACTGGTGTCCACATGGCCCTCTTTTAAACCATGTTCCAGATAGTATTACTTCTGATATGTCTGACATCTCTGTGGCTGATTTCATCAGCAATAGAAACTCTATTTTAGATCAGATTTCGTCCTTCTTGGAACATGATACGCTTTTGTTCTTGTAGGGGGCTGAAATTACACTGGAAAGGGATGATAGACTGATTTGGAAACCTGAACTCACAGGTAATTTTTCTTTTAAGTCAGCCTATAAGGCCTTAACTTTATCATCAGGTAACTTCCCTGCGAGTAACTCTCTTTGGAACATTCCATTGCTGAAAAAGATTACTATTTTTACATGGAAATTGTTGCACTCATTTCTCCCTTTTGATGATGTGCTCAGTACTTGTGGTTTTAGTTTAGCTTTGAAATGTCCTGCTTGTCTTAATTCGGGCTCGATCCAAAATTTTTTATCTCTTGTCATATGGCTCATGCTATTTGGTCAAACTTTGCATCCTTGCTTCTGTTCAATTTAAATGCTCTGCATTCCATCCCCGAAAGGTTCTAGTTATTTTGGAATTGTAATGATCTACCCAAGTTTCAGCAAATTTACTGTAGCATCCTGCATTCGCTGGTGTGTTGGGGTCTCTGGAAAGCTAGGAATAGCTTCTTATTTGATAATAAGCCTCTTTCTGTTAATCTTATTTGTAAAGAGGTGCAGGATCTGATTAAATTGACATTACATGGGTGCCCTCCTAAATTTCTATCTTCTGTATCTATCCCAACACCCTTTAGGCATCTCTCACCTCTGCTTAGACCTCCCCCTAAGCCTAACATATCGACGATTCTATGGGAAAGGCCTAAGACTGGTTTTATAAAAATTAATGTGGATGCATCTTGGTGTCATAACAAAGCATCTGTTGGTCTTGTAGCTAGGGATTCCTCTGGTAGACCTATATGGAATAGTTCTGCTACCTCTTCAGCCGTTTCCTCGTTACATGCTGAAATTGAAGCCATTTTGCATGCTTGTCGTACTTTCCCTCAACTTGATCATACTTTTATAATTGAATCTGATTCTAAACTTGCGGTTAAGATGATCAATGATCCCTATGCTGCACATTGGCAAATTTTTGATATGGTTTATAAAGTGAAGTCCCTTCTTGGTAGAGCTGAACTTAAACATGCTTTTAGGGAGTGTAATTTTGTAGCTGATGCTGTAGCCAAGTACCATTTTAATTTTAATCAAGGCCTCCATTTATCTAATATCCCTTGGTACATAAGAGGTCTCATTAATTTGGATAAAGAATTCACACCGCACATTCGGGTTTCCAAAAGTGCTAATGGCTTTGAATAGATACTGCTAAGATGTGGTCTCGTTTTTGCAGGACTTCCGATCAATTTACTGCCCACGGATGATGGACTGGAGTTGCAGCTCATTCCACGGATGGTAATCCGTTGTTGAAGCTCATTTAAAACACATTAAGGGACTCCTATGGATGCTGCTAATAGTCTCTTTTGGGTGCAGTACAATTCCACTAATCTCACTTTTGGTTTTGGAACTTTTAAGCTTAGTTATTGACTTACTGTCTTTGAAGTTGCCTGACTAAGGGAGAGAATTAACACAAGGGGTGTAGATTCTCTCTTTTGGATCGTTACTTCAATTCAGATTATGTTTCCCTTGTAAAGCTGTTCATATATCCTTAGGTATAGATTGTCTAGGACTTTTCGAGGTAACTATGTTGCCTCAACGCTTTAGGGATCTAGCTACACTCGATGTACCAACTGTTGAATTTGCTCTAAGGCCTGGGGAACCTTAATATATATTTCCCTCACCTCCGGGTGTTCTCATTAAAAAAAAAAATTTTAACACGTTATTTTCTTCAATCTATTTAAATTGATAATTTTTTCAAGATCGAACATGTACTATAATTCTCAAATTCCAACATTACAGGATATGAATTTAAATATTAATTTCCATTCACCAAATAACTATTTTTATTCTATAATATTCATGAGAACCCTTATAAAAGATCCCCTCAAAAAAGAAACCTAATTTTACCACAGTAACTAAATAAATCATGGTTGTGTAACAGCTGAGGTTAAGACTCAAGAAATAATATTCTTTACTAGTATGGAAAATTTTCACATGGTAGATTTAGAAAAAAAAAAATGTCCATTGGGTAAAAATTCCATATAAGTACAATGTATAAAATGTTAATCAACAAAATACTAGTATTATATATTCGTAGTAAATTAAAGTTATATATATTGAAAACCAAGACGATTACTCCCTCCGTACCATAAAAAATGACTCAAATTCTATTTTGTCCATCCCATAGAAAATGGTTCAGTTTAATTCTTACCTAAATGGCAATAAATGTGCTTTTACATTTAATGTATTATCCCTCAAACTATTGATTAAATCCACTAGTCCACTTTTTTATGCATGACCCAGTAGATCAAAATACCCTTCCATTATTTTTCATCAACACTTCAACCTCATCTTACATAAAATATCGATTCAAAAGTAGTTGAGCTATTTTTTATGGGATGGAGGGAGTATATATGAAAAACAGATTACAAGAATAATTTTTTGTAATTAATATTACTTTGAAAAACAATCAGATGTCAAGATTTACATTGCTACGGTTGCATTCAGTCCCAGTGTATCAGGGTTGCTTCATTTCAAACTTTGATTTTTGTGTTTTGTTTGCTCAATAAGGTGAGCTACTTCTTCAATGTGTTGCAGCACTGTGTACTAGTTGCGTTTGAATTTGCTCTCGATCAGCTATTTGTTTTAGTGATTTCTGTAGACTTCATTGATTGATTTGGAAAAAAAATACATTTTTTATGGGTTATTCCGGATTGTTATAATAATGGAATAAAAAATTCGCACGAATGAGGTATGTGTTAGAATTAGTCAATTAGATAATTAGATTAGATTAGATTTATGTTTATGTTGTTGATTAGGTTAGAGTTATTTTAGTCATATTTCATCTCTTTGTACTCTATATATTTCATTCACTAATAACAAATTCATCACGGAAATCATTCTTTCATGGTATCAGAGTAAGTTCTGATCCTAAACCCTAAACCCAAAATTATTTTTCCTCCCTCTCTCCCTTCCGACCAACTTCAGGTCAAATCCGATAGCATCTGGCTAACTTCCGGTCGAATTCCAGCATCTTCGGTCAACTTCCATCGGCATTCTTGTCCAGTGATGTTCCTTTCTTCTTCATCCCAGGTCAGAAGCGTCGGGCTCGTACCCACGATAGCGGCACCACTCTCTCAAGACAGCTCATTCCCGGTATTTACAGATTCATCGCCACACATCCTAAACTTCAGTAGCACGGGTCTCCTTCGTCCGGCGTCCGATTTATCATCTCACGTGAACTACTTCAGTATCTCCCAGCGGCGACCTTCTCTTTCAGCGGTTCGACGAGTTCTCCTGACCATCTCCTGCACTTCAGCGTTCGGCGTTCTTCATTGACCGGCTTCTCACGCTTCTCTGCCCGGCGTCTCCAACTTAGCATCCATTAGCGCATGAGATTCACGCACTAGAAGGTCATCCACGCCCGTTCAGCCACACACGCTTTTCTCCACGAGCCAACAGTCTCTCTTTGGCCAGCCACGTGCGAGTTACTCCACGCGCCATGATCATTCTTTTTTACCGGCGCCTAGCGCATTCCTGCATGCACCATCAGCATTCTCTTTGGCCAGCACCTGGCGCGCCATTTTATTTCATTTGATTTCAGCCCTTGTTACTTTACCACTTTGTAGTATGTAACTTTTTGGTGGTATCTCAAGATTTAGGCATCATGGCCATCAGTGGATTGCAGATTCTGGCGCTACAAAGCACATGTCATCATCTCTGCTGCTGTTGATCATGTGACACCTTACCATGGTTCTTCTCGCGTCTATGTTAGTAATGGTTCTCAACTCCCTATTACTCATGTTGGTGATTCTCAGATTTCTAAATTATTGTCTCTTTATGATGTGCTTATTGTGCCTGATATCACCAAAAATTTGCTTTCAATTAGCAAATTAACTCGGAATTTAAATGATGTTGTCTGCTTTGATGATCACTCATTTATTATTTGCCACAAAAATACTAGTGAAACTTTGGGTCCCGGTCCTAGTGAAAATGGGCTTTATGTTTTAGACTATGGTGCATCTGCTTTGTTGTCTACCATGGAATCAAATAAGTCGCGTGCGTCATTTGAAATCTGGCATGCTAGACTTGGTCATGCTCCGCATTCCATTAGTCTAGTATGCGAGCTTTTGGTTCTTTATCTGTCTCATCGGTTTTGCCGAAACCCACCCTTTGTGATGCATGTGAAAAGGCTAAAGAGAAGCGTTTATCTTTTCATTCAAATGATAAACGTGCTGCTAGGGTACTTGATCTAGTTCATTATGATTTATGGGAGCCCTCTCCTGTTTTATCTACTGATAGTTTCTCCTACTATGCCATTTTTCCTTGATGATCATTCCCGACTCTCATGGTTTTCCCCACTTCAGAGCAAATCTAATTTTTGGGATGTTTATCGCTAGTTTGAGGCTTTTGTGAAGAACCAGTTTTCTTCCACCATTAAAGTGTTTCAGAGTGATGGGGGGAGTGAGTTTGTAAATTTTCGGTTACACTCTCATTTTCAAACAGAGGGCATTCATCATCAGATTTTTTGCCCATATACTCTTGAGAAGAACGGTTGGGCTGAGCACAAGCACTGCCACATTGATGAGAGGGGCTTTTCTATGTTGTACCACTCTCATGTACCTTTCTCCCACTGCCCTCATACCATTGCTGTAGCCGCTTATACCATAAATCGGTTGCCCACTCCAGTTCTTGGCGGACGATCACCATATGAAGTTGTTAATGGCCAGGTTCCCACATACACAAACTTTCATGTATTTTCTTGTCATGTGTACCCTTATCTTTGTCTGTATGCAGCTCACAAACTTGCTCCTCGCAGTTTTCCCTGTATCTTTCTTGGGTACGACTCACAGTACAAGGGATATCAATACATCTGGAAAGATATATGTCACAAGACATGCTCGGTTTGATAATACTTTCTTCCCTTATGACAATGGTTCTACTTCAGTATCTCCGTTCTCTCTGGATGTCTCTACTTTTTTGGATCCCACTGATACATCAGCCAATATTCATGCTTCTTCCACGATGGCATCTCCTCCTGCTTAACTTGTCACTTTGGTTGCCAGCCTTCCTAGCTCATCGATCCTATCATCCTCACCGACTACGACACCTTTTTCTGTCTGCTCTGATGATTTAACCCATCCAGTGGCCACTCGAACACGTCCTGCTCTGCCCATCTTGCCATCGACCAGAACACCTGTTTCATCGACTAGCACATCTAGTTCGCTGGCCACCTTGTTGGCCCCTTTGCCGACTACAGCTACTCCTTCAGTCTCTCCACCTTAACCTTGCACTCATCGCATGGCTACTCGATCAGGGACTGGGGCTATTCAGTGCAGAGATTATTCTGACATTGATGCCCATGGTCTCACTAATGCATTGCTTTCTCACTATGAACCTATGGATTATTGCACTACTCTTCGGGATCCAGCGTTGGTTTCTGCTATGAACGACGAGATGATATCACTTTGAGGCCACACCTGAGATTTGGCGCCTTGCCCTTCGGACGCTAACATTTTTGGCTCCAAATGGGTCTACAGACTAAAGTATCGCCCAGATGGGACTATCGATCATCACAAAGTTAGACTTGTAGCCCAGGGTTTCTCGTAGATTCCAGGTATTGACTTTGACCACACTTTTAGTCTTGTGTCAAAGCCTGCACTATTCGGACGGTTCTCGCCATTGCCACCATGTGCTTCTGGCCGCTTCATCAGCTGCATATCAAGAACTCTTTTCTTAATGGTGTTCTCGATACTCCTGTCTATATGAAGCAACCTGCTAGATATCAAGACTCTGTTTATGCAGATTATGTTTGTCGCTTGCGAAAGGCCATTTATGATCTTAAGAAAGCTCTCGGGCATGGTTGTAGCACTTCAATAGTTATTTGACTCAGGTTGGGTTTCAGTGCAACTTAGCCGATACTTCTCTGAACTCTATATAGAGTTCATCTCTGGGATCCTGAAGATACTGACTAACCTTGTTGACTGAAAAGGCCAAATCTGGACGAGTGATGATGAGAGACTGAAGTACCCCAACAAGTGAACGATACAGAGTCAGATTCCTGAATGGAGAACTGGTCGAACTGTGCAGCTGAGAACCAGGCACAAATGACGTAGAGACTGGTGCAATCAGACATATAAGCTCGAGTCAGGATATCCTGAGCATACTTTTCTTGACCAAGAAGTAACCCTGGGGAGGTGGGCAGAACTTCAAGGCCAAGAAAGTAATGAAGGGCACCAAGATCCTTGATTGCATACTCCCTGTGTGTTTGATCAATGAATTATCGAAGAAGAGTCGAGTCGTTTCTTGTCAGGATCTCAGGTTGGGTTTTAGCCATAGTCCATCTCTTTGAACTCTATATATTTCATTCAGTAATAACAGATTCATCACAGGAAATCATTCTTTCAGTATGCCACCAGAAAAAATCCATGGAATCGGCTACAATCCGTTACACTTACCATTATTAAATCTCTTCACTTGTGTGCTGAATTTTGCTTACAACATAGAGTGAAAATTGCAATGTTGGAGCTTCATCATATTTGAGCAAGGCCTGAATTTTGATTAATTACGTTCTCTTCAACTAGGTTTATTTGATATTGAGTTGTGTTCATAGTACTGAGTTGAGTTAATTGATGTTGAAAAGTAATTAAAAAAAGGGTTTATTTGGTGTTGACTTAAACTTACAAGTATTAGGTTGTGTTAATTGATGCTGAAATGTAGTGAAAAACATGTTTATTTGATGTTGAGTTAAACTTATTAGTATTAGCTTGAGTTTATTGTGTTGAAAATAGGTTTAGTTGGTGTTGACCCCAAAATACACACTTTTGATTTGGATTAAAGCTCTTTGCTCCTTATATATATATATATATATATTTGAAGAGTGGTTCTCCTAATAGGCGGCTTATCCATAAGCTTATGGAGAGGTAAGAGACCAATTTGCAATTAACACAAATTAAATAAAATTTGCGGGTAAAATTGCAAATATCCAACCCATGCCCTTTTCCCCCAAAATTGACCTGGGAGTGACGGTGGTGGTTCCCTTATCGGTGAGATCCACTGGATTAATGTCAGAGATTCAGGCAGTGGTAGAGGTCGACTGGTGAACTGCCGGTAGCGGTTGAGATTACTCGAAGCTGAACCCGAGGTTGTTCGACGTTCCAATAAGCGGTGGTAACAGTGTGAATCCCGTAAGGAGTGTCGCGGTTATTTCCATTTTTTTGGTTACAAAATCATGATCAGCTAGTAAGATTATGTGCTTAACCATGACCAAAGCATCTGAAAACTTCTTTATCTCCGATATGGTTGCATTTGTGGCGTTGGTGAATGCTTTATCTACCCTATAAACAAGCATGTAGTTGCTAGTTTTTTTTATTCCGACTCCTTGAGAACTGTGCAATCACTTTTATAAACTTCTTTCAGGTTGTTGTATCTGGATCCATTCACGGTAATGAGAAAAACTTCAACTACATCAAGTCCCATGCTTTGAGCAAGAAATAAGAGAGGGAAGAGAAGGAAAAGGGACAATGAGGATATTGGGGTAGCATTTTCATACACGGTTCTACATATGGAACTTCGGCCATTGGATTCTTAGTATAGTTGATATAGATGACTCACTACAAGAAAAATGATCCTTTACTTGGCCCCTTTTACCTCAGTTTTTTCTTAACCCAAAAAACTGAGGTAAGAAGTTCTTTTACCCCGGTTGTTTTTTTCGAAGTAAAAGGTTTTTTTAATCTTGGTTATAATAAACCCGAGGGAAATAATTAGTTTTTTTACCTCGGTTAATATAAGAACCAAAGTAAAAGAAAAAAAGTAAATAATGTTACCGAGTAGTGCGCGATGTTGCTATTTGTTGTGTTAGAAGCTGGGCCAATTTTGCGTAATACGCCATTTCTAGCGATACAATTGTGAATGACATTGCAAATTTCCACACATGAACTCTATGGTGATAGAAAAGAAACCTTCCCCAATTTGTACAAGACCAGTACCCCTTTTGTTCAATATTTTTTAAATCACAAGACCAACAAATGATTTATAAAATAGTTCTCACATGAAGTCACACATATAAACACGTACAATCAATTACATAATCTTCAAATATGATACATGATTAAATAGAAAAACTGTGGGCATGAGAATATCCTTACATGTACATAAAAGCGAATAAAAATTGTCTTAGTTCACATTTAACAGAAATTACAATAACTTAATCAGCTCGGAAAATGATGACCTTGGAGATAATTGGTACCCTAGCTTCTATCATCTCAAAGAACAAGGTGTCTCCGATGCTTAGGTTGTTTCCCCTAAGGAACTGGACAAAACTCTTTGGGGGAATGACCTTCACCTTCCCACCCCCTGAGTAGTCCATATGCCAGTCTGTTCCATAGCATCTCAACACTATAGGGGTCTTCTTAGTCGGTAGGAGTAGTAAAATCTCCCACGGGATGTACTAAATCACAGTTTAAAATATTGATTAGAAATATAAATGTATATTTATACATATGCAATTGTCTACAAATAAAATTTATTGTCTACAAATAAAATTTATTCAAGTGCTTTACCAAAGTTGGCATTTTCCCAATATTGAGTTGCCTCAAAGTGCATTCGAAATGTGGGATATCAATAGCCATTGAATGATGTTCAATGCCAAAGAGAAAAGGCTCTGGGTGCCTCCGTTGTGTAGTGAACTGTACGATAACTGAAGACTATTAATTGTTACAAGGTGTGTAGTTGTATTATTGTATAAATATATATTTAAATAGGTGAAATACCTGCAAAAGGGTCGATTAGACGATCCTTCGCCATCCATTAGTCTTGCATCATATGTGGAAATGTTAAGTGCGAAGCTAGTGTATAAAATGTAATGTGCAACGTTGGACCATCCGTCACTCGGTCACGTCAGTCCAAAGCAGTGGGTTAGCCAACATATAGATGTGACCCACAAACTTGTCGGTCAAAGCGAACAGAAGACAGGGTCATAACCAAAGTCGCAAATTGTGAAAAATGTATCACTAAATAAATGATTATGCGACATTACTTTACTATCTCATATACCTAGTTGTGATAGATAAGATACCAACGTAGCATGATTCAGAGGTAGCAACAGCAAGAAACCCAAAAAAATCAGGAAAAAAATGAAGCTTCATACACATCACAATAAAGCTAAACCCTTTGGAAACATACCAAAACATTGTCTAACCGAATTGTAAAGTAAGAATTAGGAAAAATATTCACAGACCATAGATCAAACATTACAAAGTAACAATTACAAAACATATGTTTTAGGAGAGTAGAAAATCCATACCTTTTTCCAAGGTAGAAGAGAAGGGAGGGGAGGAAGCTAGAAACCGTTTGGAATGAGCTGGAAATTTGTGGATAGATGGTTAAATATTTTGTTAGGGTTCCCCTATTTATACCCGTTAAGTAGCGATGTTGTTTTGAACCGCCTTGAATTATGAGACGTCACAAACTGAATTAGTTTGGGCGACATGATGTTGATCTCGGTTGAAGCCATTATGTCGTTCATCAACTTGTACAACTTTGCACCCCACTCAGACTAAGCGACATGATTTCAACAACTTAGCAAAGTCGCAGAAATGCATGTGCCTAACAATTATAGCCCATCATGCAAGCGGTCTACAGTTCAACTTCCGTTATAATTTTTTTTAAACAAAAATTTTCTAAGATGGAGAAAGATTTACATATGTTGAAAGAGAGAGAAGACCGGAGTTACATAAATATGAAGAACTCAATAAAAACAATTCTTGATATAAAATTAAAGAATTACAATAAAATTCAAGAAATATTGTTCTGAATTTGAGTAAATTTGTTTTAAACAATTTTTTTAAAGTCAATAATCAGTCAAATCCATGTGGAAGAACAATTACATTAAAAACTACGGGCCTAGAACCATTTTCCACCTCAAAATGTAGCGTGTCCCCAATCATGAGTCCCCCCTCATGAAGAAATTCTCCAAACCCCTTAGGGGTGAGGGTTTTGTGCTTCTTGGCCCCCGATAGTGCATCTTATGCACCCTTCCATTACACCACAACATAACGGGGGTCTTGTACGATGGTAGGAGCTCTGAAATGTGGCCTGGGACATGCTGATTCAAAAAAAAAAAGAACAACATTTAGTAAATATGAATGTAACTTGTAGAAAAAGTTCATTGAAAATATAATACATCACGTGTAACAAGGGAGGACTTACAAAAATTGAAATGGAACCGAAGTTCATCTTGGTAAGCGTGTGGACAAAGTGTGTAATGACTTCCTCGAATGTGGTCCTGGGATGCCAATCCTCATTCGAATCGCTAGGGATATGCATTTTGATCATTGAAACTTTTAATATTATTCTTAGAAATATGAATAGAAAATGAAATAGAATTTAAATAAGAACAACAAATGACTTGCATCAATCGGGGCACGTCTACTACACATGATTCCTGAAATTAGATAAGAATTGGTGAATTTAATCTATTGTGGGCCCCACAAATATTACATAGCATACATTCATAAGGGACGTCACTGACACATTGGCTACCAATCATTAAAACAAATATGTTAACAGAAAGAAGGCGACATTGCATAATACACGGGTTCAGAGAGAATGGTGTAACCGACATCATTAACGGTTCATCCCGGACGAAGTATAACCGATGTACCACCGAGGTCACATTAATGAGTTATGAACGCATTCCCACCAAATGAAAACCAGAGCACAGAATAGGTAAAAACATCAAATTATGGCCGGTTAACAAATGAGAACTTCAAACCCAAATTCTTACTACCTAGAGCAAACATCCATGGAAATTTGAATGCAAAAAGCAAACAAAACTATGGAATTTCCACAATATACATATCAAATTTAATGACAAATACAAAAAAAGAAGGTAATCTAGGGAATCTAGAGAGCATACCTATGAGAAGAAAGGGTCAGAGAGTGCGGAAAATTGTCAAGAAGTTGAACGTTTGAAGTGATGTCTAGCGGTGGGCTCCACATATATATATATATATATTCGTTTTGGATAATTGTGTATTCTGCCCCTTGTCCTGTGAAGTCGCACATAAGTCAATAAGATTGACAGGGTAGCGAACCATACGCGACGCCGTGTAATCTTCTTGTGGGCCTCAACATTTCATCCCATTAATATAGGTCAAGGCCTATGACTGTCCAACTACATATGCGACGTCGCTAGCCAATCGGGAATACAAATTTATGATCGATATAAGACCGACGTCGACCCCTATTAACATGGGCCTCAACATTTTGGCCCACTAGCAGAACAAATGGGCCTATGTTTGACCAAAACGACCATGGATAACCTTAATAACGGTTACTGGTATATTATATACTACAAATTGACATCTATAAATTTCCAAGAACTTTATAGACATCTAGTTCGGTGAGAATCGATTTTAACACAACCAGTGAACTGATGTCTAGCTAGTTTGATGTGAACCACCACATAGAATCGCATGAAATTTCATTTAGTAGTTTTTTAGGAAATAAAAATGTAAAAGAATTCTGTCCATGGAGATTTTTAAAGCGATAGCACATGACCTATAATAAATTGTAGCACATTATTTACAAGTACACAAGGTGTCGTTTAGAAGAACTTGTGGAAGTATATGTTGATTAGTCCCAGTTTCTTTATTACATTCAGATTGTATAAGTTCAACTACAAATATGAAACTTTCTTTTCAGACTGAGCTGTGGTAGTGCTGGAGTACTCCTATCCGCTTCTGGTGGTAAAAGAAAGAACTTCAACGGCTAAAAGACTTGCAGCTGATGCAACAGGGTGGAAGTTGTGTCTTTACAGTAACTCTCCTCTAATAGCGTAGGCCGTCCTCCTCTATGTGTCTACAACTTAGGATTCTGTTGGAGCCGTGCTTGCACAGCATGATGATGATCGGCCAACACACAAGATGAGACTTTACCACCGTGGAGCGGTTTTTTGCAAAAAGATGAGGGGGAAACTCAGCAAGATGTCGGAGAAGTGAAATATATGAGATCACAAACGCAGGGCTAAATATCCGATAAATTGGGAGAAATTGAAATGTAAAACTGTAGATAAACTCAACCAAATCATCAATTGACGACCACAATGTTACCTTACGGTCATGGATGGATACATAGGGGCAATCGTCCGTCATTTTTCTTAGTATTCCATATACCCTACGATAAGAGTTATGAGTACGATATTTTCCACCACATAGAATTCCATGAAATTTCATATTCATGGTTTTTTAGGAAATGAAAATGTAATAGAATTTTGTTCATGAAATTTTTTAAAGCGATAGCATATGACCTAGAGTAAATTGTAGGACATTACTTACAAGTACACAAGGTGTCATTCAGAAGTATATGTTGATTAGTCTCAGTTTCTTTATTACACTCGGATAGTATAAGTTCAACTACGGACCTGAAACTTTCTTTTTGGACCGATTGTAATTGGGTTTTGGATTGACAGTGTATTTTTAAATTTTGCACATAAGTCCCTTCGACAAATTGGGAGAAATTGATGGTTGACTGTTGTTTATTTTAATATTGACGGCAATTTTGTTCTTCTTTTCCCATTAATCGTTCGACATAAGGTCCATTAGGTTAACGCCCGGGATTTTACCACACATTTTTGAAAATAGACTATGGACAATATGTACGATGTTGCATGCTTCCCGCATACAATGAAACTATAATCGAACAGAAGCCGACACCGGTTAGTCTAAAATTTTCAACGGGAAATGAAATTTTGAGCCAAAATTTGAACGAAAAATCCCCCCAACCCCATTTCAAGTAAATAAAACTCAACACTTACACTCATTTCCCATCAACAACACATACCCAACACCTTAAACTAACACACCATCCATTCCATTCATACCTTACAATAATTAAAGATAGCTCATTCAATTTGAATCTCTCAAACATCAACAAGATCCAAGGGTGGAGCATCTAAAGGTTAAAAACCCTTGAGGTATTTTTCTACCCATTCCATGTTAATCTACAAATTTGGTGATAATCTTATTGAACATTTTTTTTCATTGATTAATGATTATGAAATTTCATCAGTATATGATGATTTTTTGGCATGTTTTATACTTTATGTTCTTTTTTTACAAGATAATGTCATGTTTGTAAAGAGTGAGACATGATGCTAAGATTCATATGACTATAGAGTATGAATGTGAGATGTTGATTTCATTGCATCGTTCCATGCAAAATGTTACCAAACAAAGGCCGAAGTCGCATATGTCAAGGAAATTTTAACAATTCTATTTGTATAAACCAAGTTGCTGTTGAATCGATGTTTGCAATGTCAATTTCTCTAATTTGTGACGTCGGTAGGGACCATATTAGATACTTTATTCAAATTGGGATTAATGTTGTCTACGTTTCACTCCATTCTGTGAAATGTTTTTGGGGACTGCCCTATTCTTACACATATTTTGTTTACTATGTATTTGTTGTAATAGGGCAAAAGAGAGTTATCGATGGGCTTCCAACATCTAGTTTGACAGACTTGTCAATTCACTAGTCACCTTCACATTCACAATGCCGTACAACATGGAAAATGATGGTTCAATAAAATTCATCTTTCAAATTAAATATTAACATTTGAATAATGTTGTAACATGTTATTGTATTGGTTTATATAGTTTTGTTACTTTAAACATGTCATTCCCATCACACATTAAACGAACACAATGATATATTTTTATGACGTTTAGCCATTTTACGATTTATCTCTTTTTAAATAACATGTAATGGCTACTGAGAAATGATAAGTTGTATCATTGAATAATAATAATTTTAATAATATGTAATGTGTAACCGATGCAACTACATCGTCGCATGAATCAATGCCAAAATTGGAACGTGACCGAAGTTACACAGATCGACATCGTTCGTGGTTACCAACGCCTGTTACATGAAACAACATTTTACTCGTCCACGTTTCACGTCAGCAGGAAAATGATGTGGGTACCCTATAGGGAGCGATGTCGCATTGAGTGATAAGCAACATCGCCGATTAGCAGAGCAAGGTCGTCTACATCAATGTCACAACATTTGATCTCCAGTCGACTGCTATCCTGAAGCAACCAACGTCACATGAATGTTGGTGCAGACTTCATCCCAAACGATATCGCACATATGATCTATTCGGGGGCACCTCATTGCCTTCATCGATGTCGCATGTTAAAACTACCAACATCGATTAGAAATAGAAGTAAAAGGTACTTTTTACCTCGATTTTGAACTGCAGTAAAAAATCAACTTTTTACTCCGGTAGTACTTACCTCGGTTCTTTCAGGACAAAAAACCAAGGTAAAAGGGCCTGCAGAACTGAGGTAAAAGATCATATTAGTGGTAGTGAATGTATGAATTCTGCTGCTATGAACATGTAAAAAATATGTGGCAAATATTCAAATAACTAAATAAATGGTGTAAAACAATTTCGTATATAATATGCACATGTTACCTTACAAATTTTATTTCTTGTATTAAAACATGCACTTGTTTTAAAAGCTCTGAATATAAATTATGAAAATTTTCTAGGAGATCATGTATAAGTTTAGTTAAAATTTGACAATTTTAAATTGTCATATTAACTTTGCATTAATTAGTTTACAACATGATATGAATCCCCTTGCGAAGAATATGGATTGTTGAATTAGGATCTTTGACAAAAAAGGGGAACTCGTAAACCCTTCAATGCCGCACAAAATTCTAGTGATAGCCCTCGGGGTACACTAAATTTTGAATCGCTCTCTACCTAGCCCTTAGGATCAGATTACAAGGTTTATTGATACTTAACTAGCCCTCGGGACTAAGCAAATATGGAATAGTTTGCAAGCAAAGAGTATGAACTCAAAAGGTTGTATTTTGATTGATAAAAGTGGTGAGAAATTCATCCAAAGGCCTCCCTTATTTATAGGGTAGATTTCAGCCATAAACCCTAATCACAACTGGAAACTGAATTAACTTATGGAAGCTTTAAGAAGCTAAAACCATATCTAACTATAATACCTAAAATAAATGGTAATATAAGGTAATCTGGTCTAATTCTTCAAGAGGTAACCTTGAAGAATATTACCTTAACTAATCTTACCAAATCTAATTCTAATAAGAATAAAACTAAATATACTAAAACCTAATGGATTGTATTTTCGAAATTCAGCCCTTCAAAGCCCACATGGCCGAGCTATCAGTCCAATAAACCCAAAATGAAATAATTTTACAATATTTTATAGTGATCACACTACCTCATTAAAAAACCCAGTGGGAAAAGGAGTATAATGTTCTTCATGATGTCTTTAATTCTTCAACAGTCTTGAACAATACATCCAAGATGTCGATGATGACTCCTTCTTCAATTCGTCATCATAAAGGTGATCAATCAAAGAATTGAAAGCAGCATCCCTAAAATTAGTCCTTGACCTAGTCATAAGTCCCGCCATGTCACTTAGAGGATCCCGAACATATCCTTTAAATGTGTGATCAAGTCGTGGAATGTCTTCATTTATGGTGGTATTCGTATTGGCATCTCCATCATTCCCTCCGTGGTCGAAAGGTTTCGCCCTTGAAACTGAATCATCTTCAAAGGTAATTGGAGATAAATCAGCAACATTAAAGGTCGCACTAAAACCATAATGATCTGGTAACTCCATCTTGTAAGCATTTTCGTTCACACGATCCAACACTTTAAAATGACCATCTCCACCTGGACTCAACTTATTAGATTTCCATGCATTAGGAAACCTCTCTTTCCGCAGATGAATCAAACATATCTCCCACATTGAACCTCATCAACTTGTGGCTTTGATTAGCTTTATCAGTATTCTGTGCATTTGTCTGTTCAATTTTCATGTACACCTTCTCATGGATTTTTTTAACCAAATAAACTTTATTTTCTCCATCAAGGTTTTTAACCTGTTTAAGATTCAATGGAAGTAGATCAAGAGGTGTAATAAGTAGAAAACCATAAACAACTTCAAATGGAGATAAAGAAGTAGTAGAATGAATAGTGCAATTATAAGGAAACTTTGCAATCGGAAAGCGTTTTCCCCAATTCTTTAAGTTCTTATGAACTAGTGCACGTATGAGAGCCCCTAGGGTTCGATTGGTCACTTTCATTTGTCCATTTGTTTGAGGATGTCTGGCAGTCAAAAATAGCAACTTTGTCTCGAACTTACGCCAAAAGGTATTTCAAAAGTAGGATAAAAATTTAACATCGTGATCAGAGACAATAGACGCAAGAATCCCATGTATCCGAACTACCTCCTTGAATAATAGATCCGCAGCATGCTTTGCATCATCTGTCTTCCTACAAGGAATAAAATGTGCCATTTTCGAAAATCTATCTACAACCACAAAGATAGAATCATTACCTGACTGGGAACGTGGTAAACCTAGGACAAAATCCATAGAAATATAAACCCAATGATGTGTAGGAACAGGTAAGGGAGTATAAAGCCCATGAGGCTTAGTTTTATACTTAGCCTTCAAGCAATAAAGACAATTCCTACATACCCTTACAATAGCAAGTGCCATTTTCGGCCAATAGAAGTGTTATTGCAATAAATTATAAGTTTTAAATGCACCAAAATGTCCCATTAGACCACCTGAATGAGCTTCTCAAACAAGTAATTTACGCATAGAACATTGAGGAATACATAACCTATTATTCATGAACAAGAAACCATCATGCGAAAAAAATTCTCATAAGCACCATTTTCGCATACAACATAAATAGATGAAAAATCAGAATCAGTCCCATATAAATTTCGCATGAATGAAAAACATAACATAATACATTCCAATCGTGTAAGTAAAACATGTCTACGACTCAAAGCATCAGCAACAACATTTTATTTACCCTTTTTGTAACGCAACACAAAAGGAAAAGATTCAATGAAACTAGAACATTTAGCATGACACTAATTCAACTTCATCTGACTCTTCCAGTATTTCAAGGATTCATGATCACTATGAATGAAAAATTCTATATGCAATAAATAATGTTGCTAAGTTTCTAATGCATGCACAATTGCATAAAATTATTTATCATACACATGATAGTTTAGAACACCGCCCTTTAGCTTTTCACTGAAGTAAGCTATAGGTCGATTCTCTTGCATCAAAACAGCACAAATACCAACACCAGAAGCATCACAATGAATCTCAAAAGTACCATTAAAATTAGGTAAAGAAAGAACATGAGCATTACATAATCGTAATTTCAATTCATTAAAAGAATTCTCCTGACTCTCAGTCCAAACAAATTTCACATCTTTTTTAACTAGTTCATTTAGAGGTGCAACAATAGATAAGAATTCACGCACAAATCGTCTATAAATACTAGCTAAACCATTAAAAAAATATACCTGGTTGGCATTAGTAGGTTTTGGCCAGGTCTTAAAGGCCTTAATTTTGGTTTCGTCGGCTTTTATGCCCTCCTTAGAGACCACAAAACCAAGAAACACCACTTCCGAAGCGCAAAATGTGCACTTCTTGATGTTCACATAGAAACAAGGCTCACGGAGTGCAACAAGAACCATTTTAACATGCTCAATATGTTCATCAGTCGACTTAGAATAAATCAATATATCATCAAAATAGACCACAACAAACCGACCAATAAACTTTCTTAAGACATGATTCACCAATCGCATAAAAGTACTAGGTGCATTAGTTAAACTAAAAGGTATACCGATTCATTCATATAATCCGAACTTAGTCTTAAATGCAATTTTCCATTCTTCCCCCTCATTAATTCGAATATAATAATTACCCTGAGTCAAATCAATTTTATTATAAATCATAGATCAATGCAAATCTTCAAGCATATCATTTAACCTAGGGATAAGATGGCAATACTTCATGGTAATCTTGTTAATAGTGCGACAATCAATGCACATACGCCAAGTTTTATCTTTCTTAGGAACTATAATGATAGGCACACCACAAGGAGATAAGGATTCTCTCACATAACCTTTTTGAAGTAACTCCTCGTCTTGTCGTTGTAGTTATTTTGTCTCCTCAGGGTTAGTTTTATATGCTGGATGGTTTGGGATAACCAAACTTGGAATCAAATCAATCTGGTGTTCAATGCCTCACAAAGGTGGTACACCCGCGGGTAAGGCTTCCAGAAAGACATTATCAAATTCCTGTAACATCTGAGCAAACCGTGGAGAAAAGTGCATAGGAATATCATCACTAGCAAAGTAGCTCTCTTTAAAATTCATGATAAGCACATAAGAATGATTAGCAAAAGCACGATTCACATCCCTAATAGATTCATAAAATGATCTACTATAATCATTAGGAAGTTCATGTCTCATCATGTAAATTGATGGCAAAGGACTTAGATGTGAAGATAGGATTTTACTCGACTTATCAGAATCAGTTTTAGACTTACCCGGCTTACCTGGGATGGCCTCCCTTGATTTTTGGTCGAAATTATCAAGGTTTGTGCCACAAATTTTCACCTTGTGGCCTATCTACTTCAAGCCCTGGCTAGGGTTTTGGTCAGCCATTTGCACCTTTGTCGCAAACGTCTCTTTGTCGAGTTTCATGCGTCTCTGTGCCTCTAAACTTCCACTGGAGATAATGGAATAAAATTATACCTTGTTCTATCCTTAATAACATTTATTTAGTTAGTGTAACCATCATGCATAGATTTACGATCAAACTACCAAGGTCTCCCTAACAAAATATGACTAGCTTCCATAGGTATAACATCCTATAAGATAGAATTGTGGTATTTTCCAATCTTACAGTTAATCATGCATTATTTTTTAACCCTAATTTCACCACTACCATTTAACCAAATAAGTTTATATGGTGATGGATGAGTAGTCACAGGCAAAGACAATGATTTAACAAGAAGATTAGAAACAGTATTAGCATAAGAAACACCATCAATAATCAGTAAACAATTCTTATCTTTCACAAGGCAATGGATATGAAAAATGTTAATCCTACATACCTGTGTTTCGGCTATTTGAGAGATTAGAATTCTTAACGACACAAAGTTACCTTGTGTTTCCAAACCTTGTACACCATGATCATTTATGATGATCTCTTCATCAACCTGTTCTTCACCACTTTCATACAATGGTGGCATATCAGCATATTCATCTTCTTCATCTCCTTCCTCAATTGTTTTTAACAATTGTACATGAGGACAGTTATTGTGGACATGTCCTCTTTCTTTACAGTGAAAACAAGTAGGAGAGTTAACAAAAACCGAATTTGATGAAGAAGTAGTGGACTTTCCTGGAATTTTTGAAACCTATTGGGTTGGTGGTGCCACCCTCCTCTTAGTAGGATTATAAGCCAGATTTGAATAAGTCATAACAGATCCTCATTCTCCTATGGGCGTGCCCCTACTAATGCCATAACTAGGGTTTTCAGAGTATAAACCCGTTCATTGACTAAGAAATCCAGGCTGTGGCCTCCTTGGTCATAGGGTACTCTCAACCAACCTTGTTTTCACCAATAAATCATTCATAGATATGTGATGTTGAAGCTTGACTGGTGTTTGAAGGTTTTCACGCAAGCGTTCAATGAATCGATTTTGGAGAATGTGTCGTCTTCTTTCATTCCAACCCTTCTCATGGTCAACTTAAGATCTTGCCTGTATTCATCAACTGTGCGATTTCCTTGCTTCATGTTGGATAGGTAAGAATGTTGTTTCATCAAGTAAGTAGGCGGAACATGATATTGGCAAAGCTCGGATCTCAATCTCTCCTAGGCGGAGATAGGTTTCTTTCCAGTAATATATCGCGAAGGCTAATATGAGGGCTATTGATCAATTCACCGCAATTCAAAGCAATCTATGGAGATGAGTACTGCAAAATCTATTTCGAAATTTAAAAATATATAAACTCAAAATTGGGCTCTACCATCTAGAATTAAAAATTATATTAAGAATAAGGAACAAAAAATTTTTGAATGGCATGAATCAGAGCTATATTGAAGGAATTACGATGAAAACAAGATTGCTTTTATATAGGCGACAAATAGGTTCTAAAAATTCAAGAAACTTTTCCGAAAAAAAATTGGAATAGGAACTCAAATCCAAATCCCTCGTGGTAAAGGATTTTAATCACTTACTTGTTTTCCAAGTTGAAAATTCAGATCAAAGCCCCTCTCTCAATTGGCTTTTATTTCATTTTTCAATTTCGATTAGGATTTTGACTTTTCTCTTCCTTTTTAAAACCGAATTTCCTTTTTTCTTTACTTTTTTTTCTGCCACAATTTCTTTTTTTCCCTTTTTTGTATTATAAAAATCACAACCAGAACGTTATTCCCCACAAAAAATTTTCTGTCACAATTCCCAAAATTTTTGGAAATTGCAAATCTGCCCCTAATTTCAGATTTCAAATCCTAAATTCCAATTTTGAAACCCAAAATCTGCTACCTTTTTTTAAAAATTTAAAAAAGTTGTGGAACAAGAATTGCCTATACAAAACTTGGAATAAGAAAACTGCGACAACCTCCTCTTGATTCAAATGAACTTCGAGGTATTCAAGATTGTAAGGATCAAGAATATGACACTATATATAAGGAAAAAGACACAAGAACTTATTTTTTTTGGTTTTTTTTTGAATAAGGTGAAATCAAGAATCAAAGAACAATTCAAGATCACGGAATCAAAAATGATAAACAAAACAAATAGGATTATGAGCATGAAATAATTTTCAGAAGAGTTGATGAAAATATCACAAGCACATAAACTGTTTAAGCTACCTAAAACCTACGAAACTGACCGGGAGGTAAAGGCAGATAATACTTGTTAACGCTCAGACCCTTCAACGTCCTCCTGGCTCGATTGATGAAGGTAAAGGTGGATAGTAATACCGAAGTATTCTAACTCTCGGACCCTTCGACTCTAGATTCAATCCTCGTGGTAAGAAAGATCAAACAAACACAGTTAAAATACAACATGAAAGAGTATATATATATAGATAAATAAATTTGAAAATAAATTCAACAATATCTCGAAACCCTTTTTTTCTGCCTCAGTAGATCTTTCGCATTGCTCTGATACCAACTGATATGAATCCCCATGCGAAGAATGTGGATTGCAGAATTGGGATCTTTAACAAAACAAGGGAACTCGCAAATCCTTCAATGCCGCACGAAATTCAAGGTCTAGCCCTCGGGGTACACTCAATTTTAACTCGCTCTCTAACTAACCCCCAGGATCAGATTACAAGGTTTATTGATACTTAACTAGCCCTCGGGGTTAAGCAACAATGGAATAGCTCGCAAGCAAAGAGTATGGACTCAAAATGTTGTATTTTGAAAGATAAAAGTGGTGAGAAATTCATCCAAAGGCCTTCCCTATTTATTGGGTAGATTTCGGCCATAAACCCTAATCACAACTAGAAACTGAATTGACTTATGGCAGCTTTAAGAAGCTAAAACCAAATCTAACTAAAATATCTAAAATAAATGGTAATATAATGTAATCTGGTCGAATTCTTCAAGAAGTAACCTTGAAGAATATTACCTTATCTAATCTTATCAAATCTAATTCTAATCAGAATTTAACCAATTATACTAAACCCTAATGGACTGTTTTTTTTAAAATTAAGCTCTTCAAAGCCCACATGGCCGAGCTATCAGTCCAATACACCCAAAATTGAATAATTTTACAATATTTTACAGTGATCACACTACCTCATTAAAAAAACCCAGTGGAAAAAAGATTATAGTGTTCTTCATGATGTCTTTAGTTTTTCAATTGTCTTGAACTATAAATCCAAGTTGTCGATGATGACTCATTCTTCAATTCTTCATCATAAAGGCGATCAATCAAAGCATTTAAAGCAGCATCCCTAAGCTTAGTCCTTGACCTAGTCATAGGTCCCACCATGTCACTTAGAGGATCCCGAACATATCCTTTAAATGTTTGATCAAGTGGTGCAATGTCTTCATTTATGGCGGTATTCGTCTTGCCATCTCCATCACAACATGTACCGTTTAAACAAAAACATGTGCCTGGTTTTAAAATGTCGATTCCATTTATGAATAGCAGAAGTTTTCCATGAGTTAGTGCATAAGTTGCCTTATGAATCGTTTATGCTTAGTTAAAACATGTATATGTTAGCCTACAACTACTACTCTCTTATAGTATACACAACATAGGTCCCATAATTTTGTAGTTTTTAACATTTTCATATGTACTGCATTTAATACCTTACAATATATACTAATTACATTAAAACACGTGTTTGTTTTCAAAAACATGAGTCGATTTCCCCGATTAAATCAAAGAGAGTTCACAAACAGTATTGCCAGCGTGAAAGCAACACTTGTAAAGTATTGCATCCTTTGTATAAAAAAACATGAAAAGTTTTTCAATTTCAAACATGAGAGGAGGTCCCAACATCTAAACAAAATGGAAGATAAAGTGCTTGAGACAGAATTTCCATTAGGGAACTTACAATTACAACAGTATTCTTATCTAAATAAACTAACAGTCTCGAATACAATGAATCAATTATCACTACCACAGAAACCCCCCTCTAGCACAGATTTATGAAAATCGGAGGCCAAAATGTAATAGCACCATTTTTTTTATTTCAACACCAGTGTTAATTTTTTTTTTAAAAAAAATGGTGTTAAATTAACACCATTTTTTAAATAAATCGGTGTTGGAAAAAAATAGCACCGATTTTCAAAACCTGGTGCTAAAAATTTTAAAAATTCAATCTTCCCACCAAAAATTTCAAAACAATTGCCAAAATTTTTTAAAAAATGTTGCCAAAAATTATATGGGCTGGCACAACTACACGCAACCACTCTAAGCTAATTTTTTTTTAACTTTCGAAATCATTCACTTCTTTTGTTGACTTTAACTAATAGCTGAATTGACTTAAAATAATAAACGATCAACCTTATTGACCTAATGTATACAAATACGCATAAAATAATTTCACATTAACTAATTAACGTCCAATCCTTCATTGACTTAGTATATATAAATACAAATAAAAATGTTTGACTTTAACTAATCAACCGTTAACCCATATTTGACTTTCTACATGTAAACACTAATAACTAAGGTTACTTTAACTAATCAATGGTCACCCTTAATTAACTTAGTACGTATAAATAAGAATATAAATGTCTCACTTTTACTAATCAACGATCAACTTTACTTGACTTTAAATACTAAGTTAACTTTAACAGAGACCCCCCTATAGCACCAATTTTTTAACTAATATGTCCAACCCTTACTTGACTTAGTATATACATAAATACGAAAAAAGGTTTGACTTTAACTAATAAACGTTCAACTTTACTTGACTTTCTATATAAACACTAATATCTAAATTGACTTTAACCACTACAATGAAAATGACCTTTTACTTTGCCCCTTTTACCTTGACTTTTTTGTTAACCCCAAATAACTGAGGTAAAAAAAAATTTCTTTTGAATTTTAAAAGATTTTATAATTATACTTTTAACTATGACTTCATGTTTATATTTTCAAATGAAATAGATTAAACGTAGAGTTCGAGTAATGGATGATCGAATAAAGAATATAAATAAATAAAATTTATTTTTTCATTCAATAAAGTTTTGTAACCAACTCTAAGTTCTATGTAATCTCTTTATGACGCGTGGCTTATCCCTTTCTTACTTCTATGTAACAAAATCTAAGTTACTTTAAAACATGTATTAGAGCTTTCCAGCATTTCACCAAAAAAACTTCATCTATTTAATATTTCTATATTTATTTAAGAATAACAAAAATCATGTATTTTGGAGCAATGAATTTTAGGGTAACACAATTTTGGGCCATAATGTAATTCTTCAAGATTGTGTAGAAGTAATCAATGTTTATTTTCAAGGCCCTTACGTTCACCCATACATACCCAAATTGCAAAATTGTAACTGTTTATTATTGAATTGCATTTTGGTGTTGCCAATTACGTGATTCGACAACTCAAACTTTCTTGGAGGGACCTAAGTCCAAAAGGTTAAAACTTTACCCGTAACTCCAAATTGAAATCCGCTCGAACGTGATTCTAGCCTATACACCCCAATTGCATTTTCCAAGTTTGTAACATAGTGTTTATTAATAAACATGCACAAGAACATATTTGTAATCTATTCTGATTTGCCTTTCTTACTTCTATGTAACCTGCTCTAAGTTACTCTACAATATGTACTAGCTATTTCCAACATGTCACCCAAAAATTTATCTATTTAATATTTCTATATTTATGCAAGAATAACAAAAATAAGTATTTTGGAACAATGGATTATAGAGTAATACAATTTTGGGTCACAGTGTAAATTTTCAAAAAATGATCAACCCTTTTTTGACTTTTATACATAAACACTAATGAAATGTTTGACTTAACTAATCAATGATCAACATTTATATGACTTTTTACACATAAACACTAATTAAAAGGTTCGACCATAACAAATGAATGGCCACCCCTTAATATTTATCCAAATTATATTTGAAAAAAAGATTTTAATAACTTTGTTTATTAAAATATTTGGTTCAGTTTAAAAAAACCTAGGATGATTACTTTATTTGATAGATATACAATTATTTTATCCTATAAAAACTAAACCTTTACTTAACTTGAATATTTAACTTAGTATAAGTCAATCATTCCAAGATGATGGGAAAAATGCCCAGCGGCGATTACAATGAATGAAATTGAAATCCAATCTAACTAGCCTCTAGCAATAACTAACATATTGCAAGAATATCTAAATTACATGTCAACCAGACTGATCGTCTGTACTATTACAAATCAGAGATCCAATTAAAAAACTGTAACATCGCCCTCGGGTATATTAACTTGCTTCCCACGAAAATCATGACCACTTGGCAGAGAGGAGTGTATCGCGCCTCAATATCACTGCGCCAAACAGAAATCTTTTACAACTGTAACACCACTTGATCCAGCAACGATCTATGTTGTCCAAACTGTAAATACCTTGAAAAACACAGATCTGACGAATCCAAATTAATAGAAACCCAAAAATAAAACCACAAACAAAATTATGAACACACGACATGAAAAAACAGATCAAGAAGAATACATCATCGTGAACAACTAAATCGATTTTTCATCATGAACATCGATTTAATCGATCAGATCGAAGAATAAAAATAATTTTTGGAGACAAATCTCACACTTATTAAATAAAAAATATAAATCAAAACATGTTGTTCCCTATCTCCCCGAATAGGACGATGGGGAAAAAAGATCGAAGAAGAAGAAGGGTGCTTGCGGCTAGGTTTAGAGGAGAGAGTGTGCTTGCGGTGGTTCGTAGATTTTTTTTTTTAGGAAAAGTACCCGAGGGTGGGGGTTGGTATATTGGTACCCCAAGCCAGTAAAATCGGTGCCGACGCCATCGATTCAGCTGCTTCACCTGCTCTGCCAGTGACGAGCGTCCGTCGAATCTCCATCCGCTGCTCCAACGAATCTCCATCCGCAACCACAACAGCTCATCGCCTCACAACTGCTCCATTCGCCACACACCGCCTCACCATATGTGCAACCACCGCATCACCATCTGTGCCACCAGAGTCTCCGCCATCGTGCCACCACTAAAGAGGACATAAGAAGTTCTCGTTGGGCAAACTTGATCACCAATTTGTGGCAACCTCTGGATTTTGCTCTTTTGTTTTGATTCTGCTTGGGTTGTTAATGTTATGCCTTATGTCTATCCTGGCTTGACATGCTTAGGTTAACTCTGAATTGTAGTGATGATAAGCCTGAGGAAACATTGAGCTCAAATAGCTATTAAGAAGAAGGTTACTTTTGATTCGAACGTGACAACCTACGAGCATGTTTACAATCTAGAATAACTTCTGGCCCAGTTATTCGCCTCATCAGACTAACTTCTGGACTGCCTCACCATATTTGAATGTAGGATTTGAGGTACATGTGCTCTTAACTTTTTATTTTTACAGACAAGAATAAAGACATTAGATCTCTCTCAGAATAGTATGCTCTTTGGAACATTGTCTAGTTAAAACAACTATCCAAGTATCTGAAACATGGAATATGTGGATGCTTGCAACTTTTGTCCACGTTAGTTTAAAGTTATACAGATTGGATCACTAGTTTAGGAATTGTAAAGTCAGGAGATTTGCATTGAATAATTAATTGGCATTTTTTGTAAACATATTTGGAAACGAAAAACTTTTCATGTTGGAACATGCAAAAACAGCACATTTACGCCAAGGATTTTTATGGAAAAAGAAGACAGAATATTATGGTATCTGTGAGTTATGAAAATCTATATATTCTGCTATATATCAGGCCTATGGAAGTATAGCTGATTTATGGAAAATCCCTACATATATGGAGTTGTGATTTGCGAATATATGTGATATATGGTGATAAGGAAAATACCTTTATTTATGGGATTTGGATATGCTTCAAGAAACAGATTTGGAATAGGAATATTGTGGAGATAATCAAGGAGTATTCCGATCTATTCATAGATATAAAAGGGGACAATCACGACTGCATGACACACAGATTTAACAGAGAAAAAAAATCTGCACACAGATTTTTATACTTTCGAGAGAATTGCAAAGAGCCAAAATTCTATGTTCCAACATACTTGACCTGCTGTTCAAAGTTCAGAATCACATGCCTTAATTCCTCGGGAGGAGGAGATCCAGTGTCGACGAGTTTTGAGGTCAGAAGGAGTCTGATCAAGGCGGATCACCGAATTCACACGTTATAGTTAGTAAAGATAATTAAATAGTATGATGTATTTTTCACTGTATCTTTCTAATTAGTGAATTCATTCAGAACTGGGCCAGGCCTCGCAGATGTAGGTCAATTTCACCGAACTGCGTAACCAAGTCTTGTGTCGTTAATGCTTTAATTTATTGCATACTTGGTTAGATGGGTCATGTTGGAACATACTAATAAGGATTAGTTAAAATTCGGTAAAACCAAATTTCATTTGGTATCAGAGCTTGGTCACTTATTATTCCCTTGTGATCTGGTTTTACCATGGCAATGAAAGAAGGAGCTTCGGTGTCTCGGCCACCTCTGCTGGAAGGCAACAACTACAAATATTGGAAGGCACGCATGCGAGTTTTCATCAACTCACTGGATGAACTTGCGTGGTTCTATGTTGAGAATGAGTGGAATCACCCTACGGAAGATACAAGCTCTAAGGCGACCATAAGAGAGTAAAGGGAAAGGGAGAAGAAACTCAAAGACAAAGCTAGTTGGACTCCTGATGACCTCAAGGCATCTCTGGCAAATTCAAAGGCACTGAATGCAATCTTTGCCGCGGTTGATGAAAACTAGTTCAAACTCATCTCTACATGTCATCAAGCCAAGATAGTGTGGGATATTCTACAAAATGTTCATGAAGGAACTAGTCGAGTTTGTGAGTCTAAACTACAGATGTTGGCTACAAAGTTTGAGGAACTCAAGATGGAGCAGGATGACACTATTGCTATATTCAACAGAAAACTCAGGGACATCTCCAACATGTCATATCAACCTGGAAAGGTTTACAAAGAGACGAAGTTGGTGAAAAAGACCTTGTGATCACTCCCTAAGAGATTTGCAATAAAGGTTGCGGCAATAGAAGAAGCAAGAGATGTAGCCACCATGAGCCTAGATGAACTAATGGGATCATTATAGACATATGAGATGATGTTTCAACAAGCTACAAAAAGAGTCCCCAAGGAATAGGCATTCCAAACATCTTCATCAAAGGACAATCACGAGTCTGATAGTGATGATGAATTTGAAAAACTTGCACTTGTCACGAAGAACTTCTCAAGGATGCTGAAGAAGGTAGTTAACAGCAAATCTCAAGAGAGGTTTGGTGGAAATAGACCAAGGCCACATGATTCTGGAAATAATCATGGAATGAGGTTTGAGCAGGGAAATCAGCAGTTCTTCAGAAATTAAAGTACTGAACCAAAATAGCCTGGACGAATTTAGTGCAGAGAATGCGAATGATATGGCCATATTCAGGCTGAATGTGCAAATACCCGGAAGAAATAGGGAAAATCATATGTCACCTCATGGAGTGAAGATGAAGATGATTAGAAAGACGAAGAGGAACTTACAAGCAACTATGTGGCATTTGGAGCAAAAATCCTTGATGCATCGAAGGATGGATGTGTCAACACACTGGAAAAATTCGAAGCTGTATGTTCCAACATAGATTCGTATGAAGCACCCAGTGATGAAGACGATAGAATTTCTGTAAGTGATGAAGAAATCTACAACACTTATGAGAAGATGTATGCTATGTGGGTTCAAGTAGTTGACACAAACAAAGAGCTGAAAGAAGAAAAGATGAAGTTGATGGAAATAAGAAGGAAAATTGCGTATGAAAGTTTCTGAACTTGCAAAGAAGAATGAAGAAATAAATGGGAAACTGATAGTAGCAATTAAGAGAGCTGAGATTTCTGAAGCAGCAATTTCTAAGCTAAATTCTGGAAAAGCAAAGCTTGATGATATTCTGGACATGAGAAGGAACTTTGGTGATCGACATGGTATTGGGTATTGCAACACACACAAGGCTGAAACACATGAGATACTTAAGAATTCAGTAACCCCCAAGACCCAGATTCGAGAAGTAAAACGGAAGTTTGGCAAGCCTCACCAAAGAAAACTGCTCATCTGCAACTACTGCACAAATCAAGGTCATTCAGAGGAACAATGCAGGAAACTGATCAGAGACCAAATGTCCGGACCAACTCTTGGTATGTTTCAACATAGGCGAGGTCTAGAAAATAAAATTGGTCAGAAAGGTATGGCTTGTCAAATGATCTGGCACATGTCTGGTTGCACACACTTTGCTTATATCATATTCCAGAGATTCATGGTACTTTGATAGTGGCTATTCTCGCCACATGACTGACACTCCAGAATTTCCTACAAATATCACACCATACGATGGCGGGTATGTGGCTTTCGGTGATGGAAAGAAGAGTAGAGTGATTGGAAAAGGTGAATTGAAGATTGAAGGTTTTCCAGTATTTACTAGTGTGCTGTTTGTTGAAGATCTGAAGGCAAATCTGTTGAGCATAAGTCAGTTGTGTTCTGACAACATAATGGTGGAATTTCAGAAGGATAAATGCGTTGTAAGACACGGAGAAACCAAGGTAATGTATGATCTCGAAGCAAGATGAATGAGTTATGTCGCACAGGAAGCTCGGTCACATCAATTATAAAACATTGGTGAAAAGTGTAAATGTGAAAGCTGTATGAGGTATGCCTATCTTAACCAGCAAGGACGGAATTGTTTGTGGACCATGTCAACAAGGCAAACAATTCAATCTCCCCACTCTTTAGTTCAGTATATAACCACCTCTAGAAATCTGGAATTATTGCATATGGACTTGATGGGTCCAATCAATACACCTAGTATAGGTGGAAAGAAATATATCTTTGTATGTGTTCATGATTTCTCCAGATTTACAAGGGTAGCCTTTTTGAAAGAAAAATCTGATACATTGGAAGTATTTAGAAGTCTCGTAGTAAAGTTACAAACTGAAAAGGGAAGTCCAGTTTGAAAGATTGTTCAAATTCGTAGTGATCATGGTAGAGAGTTTGAGAATTCTCAATTTAGTGACTTTTGTGATGAGCTTGGGATTCAACGCAAATTTTCTGCACCTATTACCCCTCAGCAGAATGGTATTGTAGAATGGAAAAATAGAACCTTGCAGGTGATGGCTCGAGTCATGTTAGCTGAGATAGAAATTCACAAGAAATGGTGGGCAGAAGCTATTAATACAGCTTGTTATACAATTAATCGAGTATATATGCAGCCATTCACCAGCAAAACATCCTACGAGATTTGAAAGGGCAGGAAACCTAATGTCTCATACTTTCATGTGTTCGGCAGCAAGTGCTACATTCTCAGAGACAGAGAGCAGTTGGCAAAATTTGACAATCGGAGTGATACATGAATTTTTCTTGGGTATTGTATCAACAGTCGTGCCTATAGAGTTTTTAATCATCGAACCAACACTCTCATGGAGTTTATAAATGTTATTGTGGATAATTCAGAGGAAAAACAAAAGTCAGATGTTATAGAAGAAGAACCCGGTAACACTCATGTTCCAACACAGCTGCGTCAACCTGACAAGGCAGATCCATTAGTTGAAGTTGAACCTCATCAACATGCTGGAACAACTGAGCAGATTGGTGCTGAACCTATCGAAGCTGAGCATGTTGGAACATCGTCCCTCGCTACCGAACCCTATGTTCCAACACAGGACCAACCTGAATCCACCATGAGAAGTACTCGATCGGTTCCTCGAGTGGATTACTGAAGGCTAGCTGGATTGCATTGCTTTGTTTCTCTCATTGAACCTAAGAACTACAAAGAAGCCTTGCTGGATGAGTATTAGATTTCTGCTATGCAAGAATAACTAAGTCAGTTTGCACGAAATAACGTCTGGTATCTTACTTCTCGCCCCAAAGGCATTAATGTCATTGGCACGAAGTGGATTTTCAATAATAAGTCTGATGCTGATGGTCTAGTTACTCGAAATAAGGCTCGACTAGTAGCTCAAGGATATACACAAGTGGAAGGGGTCGACTTTGATGAGACATTTGCACCAGTTGCCAGGTTAGAGTCAATTCGAATATTACTTGCTATTGCTTGCTCTATGAACTTGATGTTGTATCAAATGGATGTCAAGAGTGCATTTCTAAATGGAGTGGTGAATGAAGAGGTTTATGTTGAACAACCTGAAGGCTTTGAGGATCCTCATTATCCACACCATGTGTATCACCTCAAGAAGGCTCTATACGGTCTAAAGCAAGCACCCAAGGCATGGTATGAACGACTTACTAACTTTCTTCTTCAGAAAGGCTATTATCGAGGGGGAGTAAATCACACTTTATTTGTGCTGGAAAAGTTATCAAATTTTTTGATTGCTGAAATTTATGTTGATGATATAGTATTTGGATCCACTTCATCCTCTATGGTACAGGATTTTGTCACCATCATGCAAGCCGAATTTGAAATGAGCATAGTTGGTGAGCTTACATACTTTTTGGGATTGCAAGTCAAGCAAGGAAGGAATGGTTTGTTCATAAATCAGAGTAAGTATGTCTTGAATTTAGTTAAGAGGTTCGGTCTGAGCAATGCACGAGCAGTTCGAACTCCTATGGGTGTGTCTGACAAACTGGTAAAGGATGAGAAAGGAGTTTTAGTTGATCAGAAATTATACAGAGACATGATTGGAAGTTTATTGTATTTAACAGCTAGTGGACCATATATATGTTTCAGTGTTGGGATTTGTGCAAGATTTCAGGCTGATCTAAAGGAGTCGCATCTCATCGCAGTTAAAAGAGTTATTCGATATGTAAGTGGGACTTCTGAGTATGGTGTATGGTATTCTAGGAATCAAGATTCTGAGTTGATTAGATACAGTGATTCTGATTGGGCTGGTAATGCTGATGATCGAAAAAGTACCACAGGTGGATGTTTCTTTATTGGTACGAACTTAGTGTCTTGGTATAGTAAGAAACAGAACTCGATCTCTTTGTCTACTGCAGAAGCTGAGTATCTTGCAGTAGGAAGCTGTTGTGCACAACTATTATGGATGAATCAAATGTTGAAAGACTATGGAATTCATCAAGGCCCATTGAAAATTTTATGTGACAACACAAGTGCTATTAATATCTCAA
The DNA here is from genome assembly GCA_037428765.1 of Rubia yunnanensis. Taxonomy (NCBI): domain Eukaryota; kingdom Viridiplantae; phylum Streptophyta; class Magnoliopsida; order Gentianales; family Rubiaceae; genus Rubia; species Rubia yunnanensis. The sequence goes on along the minus strand of CM075061.1, from coordinate 39,094,805 downwards.
AAAATCCAGTTCAACACTCGAGAACCAAACATATTGACATAATGCATCACTTTATTGAAGATCTGGTTGAAAGGAAGGAAGTGGAGGTAGTCTATGTTCTAACATATGAGCAATTCGTTGATATCTTTACAAAGCCGCTAGACACTACTACTTTTGAAAGTCTCAGACAACACTTAGGTATTTGTCAAATTTGAGGTATTTCTTGCCTTAATTTTATTGTAAATATATTTTTTATTTTTGTTTAGAAAATCGAAAAGGAACAAAAAAATTGAAAAGAAGAAAAGTTTACAAAAATAGAAGTTGGAAGTTATGGTATGTTGGAAGTAGGTAGTCTTGAAGTGATAATCATTGCAAGTCTTGGAAAAGGAAAAAAGGTTTTACGTGGCAAATGAGGAAGTAAATGAAGAGTTGGTGTTTCTTTCTAAGTTGTCCAAAATCCTTCCAAATCCCTTCTTTTCGGTTATCTTCGAATTCATCTCGAATTCACTTTGGAAATCACCTGTCAAACTACTACTCATCGAATCCCTGATGAATAATGGCTTCCCGCCCTAACTCTCCAACACGAGAAGAGAAACTTCTCAACCTTTAGAGGGCATGGAGGATGAATCAATGACTGACCAAATTGGGGCCAAAGAACTTCCCGAAGAAAATAATGGTCAATGTGAAGAGAATGTTGAGGCAGAGATAACAGATGGCAGTGAAAAGCCCAGTGGTTCTGGTATCAATGGCGACGGACGAGAAAAACTCACTAGTGCTAAAAGAAATGGCCCGTATGGAAAGGTAACTGGTCCTGATCCCCTCTCTTTAAAACTTATGGTTATGGAGTTTAAGAGCATATATGAAATATTTGAATGGCTAGAGGTGATGTGTCCATTTTATATGCATTATTTAGTAGTATTTAGGATCACTTTTATTATATTTTTGGTGTAAGATTGCTAGATTTACGTAGGTTTACATAATAAGGGGTTTAGATGACCATTTTTGGTTTTTATATCTAAATCCTTCATTTTTGTAACCTATGTTGAGTCTAAGGGATTTTTGGTCCTCATGAGCATCTAGATTCCTCTTTGTGAGCTTAATTTTTAGATTGCTCATGAGCATTTAGAAGTGGTTTAGCGAAGGCCATTCGAAAGGATGGTAGAAGATTGAAGGCCACTCACAAAGTGGTAGAAGATAAAGTGAAGAAAGGAGAGCAAAGCAAAGGGTGAAGGATGATCTATCTTTTGAACCAGATTTTTCAGAATTTTCCGAGACGAATCAGCCTCCAAGAGTGGTACCATTGGATTCCTCTTCTCGAGTACTATAAAATCGACTACAAGAACTCCCAAAACGGATCAACGGTTCACCCGGAGGAAGCAAAACAAAACAGGACTAAATTTTACTAATCTGGTCGCGACTCACGATGCTTCGTAGCGAGTCGCGACGGCCTCGTGTTTTTCTCCCTTTTTTCTTGTACTATAAATACCTCTTCACCCACTTCTTCCCAACGCTCTAAGCCCGACTTGGGGGCTTCAAACCCTAGTTTTTCACCATTTTCTTCAATTTCTTCTTCTTTCTTTGTAGATTTTTGTTCTATGTTATGTGTTTTAGTTCTCTAGCTTAGTTTTATCTTGGGAGCAAAGGATTGAAGCTTCCATTTCTATGTAGTAAGAACCATTATATCTATCTATTTGGTGTTTTTGCTATTGTGCATTTATTGAGCTTTGAATGTTAATTGTTAATTGCATTGATGTTGTTGGGAGCTTGAGTATATGAAATACTTGTATGAATTGCTTGCTAGGGTTTGGGGGAAGTGGGTTGATTTCCCCCCTTTTCTTGTTAGGAATATATGAGTATGATTTAGAGCTTCTTAAATGATGTTGGTGTGTTGATAATTGCTAGATGAATGTGATAATGTCGAACTCGTTGTCATGTTTGTTTTAGGTAGCAAATGAGAGAGGTCTATGAATGTCGATCGTTCTTGACTAATCTTGTGTAAATGCATGAATTGGTTAAATGCTTAGACACGGTGTAGTGTTTATAAGTGTTGCTAAGCTTGTTGATTCTTCATGCTAAATGCCATCAATGGGATACTCTTAGTAATAAGGGAGTCATTGGTGAGGTCTGACAAGAGATGTCGAATTCACTCTTGCAAACTACTACCTAAGAAGGATGGAAGATTTATCTTCACAACAAGTAGTTGAAGTATTGAATAGATTGTTTCACTCGTTCTTGAAGCCTTTGTTATTTAGCATTTATGTATTCTTGATGGTATGTTTCACATCATTTATGCCATGGGTTGTTTGAGAATAGGAAGTGTTCTTATGATTGAAATGTTCGGGTGTTAGGAAAGTGACGAATTCCTTAGCTCCTTTGCATGAAAATCCATGAGCATGAACTTAGAACTTCTTGTGCATAATGTGTTGTGATTCTTGCTAGATAAGTATGTTAATGTTAAATCAAGTAATGACTGTGATAGAATGAGTGAATGGTTCAATGATCTACATTAGGTTTGGAAGTGGATATCAATTGCCCCCAAGGCTTTATCTTTGTAGTTTTAAATCCCTTTTTCTTAGTTTTGTTTGATGATTAGCCTAGTTACTTGACTTTGCTAGTTATCTTGTCTTTTTAATTTCGTAACTTAGGAAAACCACAACCAACCAAACCCCCCCATTTACTCGCTTTATGTATGTGTATATATTTACTCCTAGCATAATATCAACCATTTGTGCTTAAACGCTAGAGAAAATCCCTCTTCCCGTGGACGACCCCGATTTGCTGCTATCTACCTAGTTGTAGAAAGTAAGCAAAAAGGGCTTATAAATATTAACTTTGAGAGGTGCGACGACCGTCTCCCAAGAGGTAAATAGAGTTGCAGTTGATTTTACAAAAATCAAGAGTATGGAAGGTGTATACTTTTCTGTTATGGTTAAAGAACTAGTGATGGGTGATATAGGTGAAATGTGGAGTATTGAGAACTGGAAGGTGAAATTTCTAAGAGGTAAATATGAGGAGTACAGAGGAAAGGACAAATTCCATATGTATTGTCATATGCCCTATCCAAGTTATATATTTTTGAGGGAGATAAGTGATGAAGAAGCTACAGGAAGGGAGATTATAAAGCATGCAAACAGATTACAGGTTGGGTTCTTCGGTCCTCATACTGCCCAGAGGATGGAAGAGCTTAGGAAGCCAGTGATAATTGAGTTGTCTTATAGTGATAAAGAAGACAGGGCTGTGTATGTTCCAACACAGCAGATAAGATAAGAAAATACTGAAGAGATGGATGAGGACATGGGTGGAGAAGATCAAATGGCAAGTGATGCTGAGCAACCTGAAGAGCCAATGTCTAGACAAAATGATTCAGATTAAGACCACCACTGTGGGACACAATCTGAGAAAGAAGAAGAAGTTGATAGTCCTGAGTATGTTCCAACACAGGAACTTCCTGAGATGAACTACTCGAGTGATGAGGTACTTGATGAGTTTTTCCAGATAGCAAAGGGCAAGAGGAAGGTGACTACTTAAGGTTTCTCCACTAGCAAAAAGGGTCAAGAAAAATCAGAAAGATCCCAAGAAGAAAGCACAGCCACCTTTACCTGTAAGTGATGCTTTGTCATTCACTTATTTTGATTTAAAATGTGAGAAGATCGGTGAAGTATTTGCTGAGAGGAGGTTTATCTCGGAGAGACCCATAGACTTAGAAGCTTATGGGCAAGTGGTTTTTCTGATTACCTGGAGCAAATTGGAATGAAGAGAGCTGCAACCATACAACTTCAGTATAATAGGCAAGTTGTTATAGAGGTCTATGAAAATTTGATGACTGAGAATCTGGAAATTGAATCTCCCTGGTTTGGAAGAGTTTATTTGAGAGGAAAGATTGTAGACTTCTCTGCTGCTAGGATAAATAAAATTTTGGGATATTAGATACCAGATTTTGAGGGGTATTTCCTGAAGATTTAGGAGTAACTGAGGATCAAGTCCTGGAAACCATCTCGGGAGGATACAAAGCATGTGGCCTGAAACAGGGTATTCACAAGCTTCATGCTTGTCTTCAATATTTTTTGGCCTGTATCAAATTGCTATTAATTGCTGGATGCCATCTTCAAACACAACTGCTCTGACTAGGGAAATGGCAAAGCTGCTGTTCTGTGTTGGAACACAGAAGCCAGTAAATCTTGGCTTGTTCATTCAGCAAAACTTGGTGAAGCAAGCTACAGCTCCTAAGGCTAAACATGCCATAGTATATCCCTACTTGATCTCAGCGATGTCTAAAAGTGCAAAGGTGAAGGGCAAGGCAAAAGACTTGATCATAGATACAGAGTTTCTGAGGCCGAATAAGAAAACTTTTGGAATGAGGCATATCCATGACTTACCCTGGAATTCGGAATGTTGTACATCAGCAGCAACAAAAAAGAAGACTAAACTTGGGGTTCTGAATGCAAGATTGGGAGCCATAGTCATTCCAATGGCAGCTCTAGAGGCAGAGAAAGCAAAGTTGGAAGAAGAGAAAGCACAGTTGAAGGCCCGTTCCTGAACTGGATTTCTTCTCTATGTTCCAACATAGAGGTCAAAGTCAGGGGGAGCCTACTGGATGCTTGTGTTTTCGTTGATTTTTTTTGCCCTTGGCATATGTGTGGTCCCAGGGGGAGAATAATGTGTGGTCACAGGGGGAGAATTTTTGAAGTTTATTTTGAATTTTGATAATGTGGCTCTGTAATATGAAGTTTATCTTTTGGTGGAATTCTTGGATTTCTGGTATTCGGTTTTCAGTTTTCATGTTATATGGGAATTCTAGTATTCAAATTTTTGTTCAGATTCAGTATTATGCATATTGTGCATATTTTCCAACATAGGTGGAGTTTTGAAGACCTGTGCGTATGATGACAAGTTTTTCGTTGTGTGATTAATGGTCAAAAAGTTATGGGTCCACAAAATGCCAATGGGGGAGATTGTAAAGTTAGGAGATTTGCATTGAATAATTAATTGGCAGTTTTTGTGAACATATTTGGAAACGAAAAACTTTTCATGTTGGAACATGCGTAAACAACATTTTTACGCCAAGGATTTTTATGGAAAAAAAAGACATAATATTATGGTATCTGTGAGTTATGGAAATCTGTATATTCTGCTATATATCAGGCGTATGGAAGCATAGTTGATTTATGGAAAATCCCTACATATATGGAGTTATGATTTGCGAATATATGGGATATATGGTGATAAGGAAAATCCCTTTATTTATGGGATTTGGATATGGTTCAAGAAACAGATTTGGAATCGGATAATCAAGGAGTATTTCGATCTATTCATAGATATAAAAGGGGACAATCACGGCTGCATGACACACGGATTTAACAGAGAAAAAATCTGCACACAGATTTTTATACTTTTGAGAGAATTACAAAGAGCCAAAACTCTATGTTCCAACATACTTGACTTGCTGTACAAAGTTCAAAATCATATGCCTTAATTTCTCGGGAGAAGGAGATCCAATGTCGACGAGTTTTGAGGTCAGAGGGTGTCTGATCAAGGCAGATCAGTAGCAAGGGGAGCTTGCATAATTCACACGTTATAGTTAATAAAGATAAGTATTTTGTATGATGTACTTTGTACTGTATCTTTCTAATTAGTGGATTCATTCTGAACTGGGCCAGGCCCCACAGAGGTAGGTGGATTTCACCGAACTGTGCAACCAAGTCTTGTGTCGTTAATGATTTAATTCATTGCATAATTGGTTAGATAAGTCATGTTGGAACATACTAATAAGGATTAGTTAAAATTAGGTAAAACCAAATTTCATTGACCTAATAAAGGTGTTTATCTCGACAATTTAAAGGAACTTTTTTTGTGCCTTTAATGGTTGTGCCTTTAAATTAAGGCAGTTCCCGGAAACGCCTTTAAACCTTGCAATTAAAGGCAGTTAAAAACTACCTCTAATCATCTCAAGGAACTGCTTTTAATTTGTTTCCAAACTCGGAAACAATGGTCTTCCTATCAGATATGTGTTCCTTATTCCGATATAAGAAAGTTATTGATTTCCAAATCCGGAAACCTATTATTACTGAGTTTCCTCTCTTCAGTAAAAGAATAAATGTTTCCGACCTCATGTGACATTTCAGGGCTGTTGCTGGATATTTTTTGCCTTGCAACAAAAAGTTTTCGAGTTCGAAATCCACGTCGGCGGCTCAATGTTTTCAATTTTGTAAACTTATTCTTGGCTTTGTAAAATTTAGATGAAAGAGACGAAACTATTTCCGGACTCGGAAATCCATTATGGTCGTTTGGTATAAATTTTGTTCCAATAGAATTCCTGGCACAAAACCTGCCTCGATATACATCCACAATTAAAATACAATACACTATAATATCTTACCCTAAACAAAAATCTATATATAATGCTAACCAAGCAACACAAATCGCTAATCAAGTAATAATCTATAGATAAGAATATAAATTGCTACAAATCTATTCTAACATTTCTAACCTTCAATTGTTATCTAATTTGAGTGTCCCTACCAATATTGGGAGTACCCAGTGTGTGTGACCGATTAAGATTAGATGACGAGCTAGTGAATTTCGTGCATGGTTGATTTATTCATGCGACTAGGGTTTCCAATCCTATTTGAAAATATGAAAAAAAAGCATTACAATATTATATATTTGGCAGATACCTTGTCAAGTTAGGAAAATTACCTCGTTCAAAAGTACAAATACCTTGTCAAGTTCAAGTTCATCTTCGTTGACTTTTTCCACATACTCGGATGCAAACATGACGTAATAGTCGCACTCCCAAGTTTGAGCCTGTTTCTTGTACTATATGCAAGATAAATAGATTATGAATATGAATGCATGCAATAATTTAGCATACTATTGAGGAGATCAACATATTGGTAGACCACCTTGATTTTGATCACGTGAAACAACAAATTTGTTTGCTCACTATTTTCCTTCACATGAATAAAGAAATTTGTTTGCTCACTATTTTTTAGCACCGGCTTAAAAATATGTGGGTGGTCAATTTTAAGCACCGGAATTAGTTCGATACTGGTGCAAATTATTTTCCAACACAATTTTCAGAACCAATGCTTATAATAATAGCACCGGTTTAGATGTGTTGGTTATGACACCGGTATCCTAGGATGGTACTAATTTATAGGACTAGTTTTGATTCAATTTGAAACTGGTGCTAATTTTGAAAATTTTTTGCATGGGTAATTTTTTAAATTGTTGTGCCATCCCGGATCAACCACGAGGAAAAATTACCAGTAAAAAAATAATGGCAATACGAATGAACAAACTGTACAAGAAAATAAATAATGAAATGTCAATGTCAATATACAACCATGCCATATCAATCCATAACCCAGAAAATTCCCATCACCCATCCACACATATCAACCAACAAATTCGTTCAAATCTTCCTTGGAATCTTTTGCATAAATATGACCCATGCCTCGCACCATTTGGCCGCCACCTCCTGAAGTGTGTAGGTGTTGTACTAGCCTTTGTTCTCCAGAAAAATCTGTGTTTTTGATCAAATTAAATGTTACTTCGTGTGACAGGGTTGTTGCAACAGAAACCAAACACATATTATGTTATGTGTATTGGAGTTTTGATACTAACGTCGATAGGATTGTTGGAAGTTGTCTCGAAGGCAAGCTCCTCAAGGAATCACATGACATAGTAGCCGTATTCCCAGCTACTTCCTTGTTGTCGGTGCTAAGATAGAATTACAAAAATGCTAATGAATAATTAGTGTACGGAAAGAAAAAAAGACTGAAGTATGTTTTACTATTTTTGTTGAATACTTACATTGATGTTTGTTATCTCCTAGCTAAAATTGGGGGGAAACGATTAAAGGCGATTAAAAGCATAACCACCTTAAATTAACAAAAATGTGATCAGGGGGACACGATTTTGGATTTCCAAACTCGGAAAAATGTGAATTAAGGTGGTTATAATCGAACTGCCTTCCATTGATGCCTTTTATTGGAGGCTCTCCACTAGTGGATGTTCATTCTTTCGTATCTTTTACATCATGTGTAGATTGATCTATGTTCTGAGAAAGAAGATGATGTGATCCCAAATAAGGCAAACAAAGTTGAATTTGGTAATTCTCTTGATGTGCGTTGTGAGAAGGAAGCTGGCCCTATAGAAGATAAGGAATTTGAACCAGTGTGTGAAGCAAATTTTAGTGATTCATTTTTTTGAATGCACCCTAAGGTGGGGGATATTTATTAGATTCCCCAAACCTATTTAGAAACCAAAAGATATACAATGATGTTTTTGAATATTACATAGATAAGGCAACCTCGTTGCCCTCAAAAGAATGATCTAATACTAGTGGACTAGTGGTTCAGAAAGGAGATAAAGTAGTAATTGCTGGCTCGAGGTCTCGAGGGGTCGAGGCTCAATGGTTCGAGGGTTCAAGTACTTGAGTGCTCGATGGTTCGGGTGCCTGATGGCTCGAGGACGGCAGGGCTCAAGGGCGGCAGGGCTCGAGAGCTTGAGTGCTCGATGGATCTAGTGCTCGAGGCCTCCTAGGCTCGAGGGCTCGAGAACTTGAGTGTTTGAGGTATCCAGTGCTTGATGGCTCCAAGGCTCCATGGTTCGAGGGCTCGAGTGCTTGAGTGCTTGAGGGCTTCAAGGCTCGATGGCTCGAGTGCTTGAGTGCTCGAGGGCTCGAGTGCTCCAAGGCTCGAGTGCTCCAGGACTCCAAGGTATCCAATGTTTGAGGCTCAATGGTTCGAGCCCTCGAGTGCTTGAGTGCTTGATGGTTCGAGTGCCTGCTGGTTTGAGGGTAGCAGGGCTCGAGAGCTTGAGTGCCCGAGGGGTCCAGTGCTCGAGGCCTCCTAGGCTCGAGGGCTCGAGAGCTTGAGTGTTCGAGGTATCCAGTGCTCGAGGGCTCCAAGGCTCGATGGTTTGAAGCTCGAGTGCTTGAGTGCTCGAGTGCTCTAGGGCTCCAAGGCTCGAGTACTCGAGGGCTCCAGTGTTTCAGGACTCCAAGGTATCCAGTGTTCGAGGCTCGATGGTTTGAGCCCTCGAGTGCTTTATGGTGTGGGCTCCAGTGCTCCCGGGCTCTAGTGTTTGAGTGCTCGAGGGCTCAAGGCCTCCTAGGCTCGAGGGCTTGAGAGCCTGAGTGTTCGAGGTATCCATTGCTCGAGGGCTCCAAGCCTCGATGGTTCGAGTGCTCCAGGGCTTGAGTGCTCTAGGGCTCGAGTGCTCCAGGGCTCGAGTGCTCAAAGGCTCCAGTGCTCGAGGGTGCTCGAGGGCTCGAGTGCTCGAGGCCTCCAGTGTTCGAGGGCTCCAAGGTATCCAGTGTTCGAGGCTCGGTGGTTCGAGGGCTCTAGTGCTTGAGGGCTCTAGTATTTGAGTGCTCGAGGGCTCGAGTCCCCGAGAGCTCTAGTGCACGAAGGCTCCAAGGTATCCAGTGTTCGAGGCTCGAGTGCTCGAGGGCTCCAGGTATCCCGTGTTCAAGGCTCGATGGTTCAAGGGCTCGAGTGCTTGAGTGCTCGATGGTTCGAGTGCCTGATGGCTCGAGGGAGGCAGGGCTCGAGAGGCTCGATGGTTTGAGGGCTCGAGTGCTCGAGGGCTCTAAGGTATCCAGTGTTCGAGGCTCGATGGTTCCAGGGCTCGAGTGCTTGAGTGCTCGATGGTTCGAGTGCTTGATGGCTCGAGGGCGGCAGGGCACGAGAGCTTGAGAGCTCGAGGGATCTAGGGCTCGAGGCCTCCTAGGCTCGAGGGCTCGAGAGCTTGAGTGCTCGAGGGATCCAGGGCTTGGGGCGTCCTAGGCTCGAGGGCTCGAGAGCTTGAGTATTCGAGGTATCCAGTGCTCGAGGGCTCCAAGGCTTGAGTACTCGAGGACTCCAGGGCTCGAAGGCTCCAGGCTCGAGTGCTCGATGGTTTCAATGCATCAGATGGGAAAACTTGAAATGATTCCAAAGATCAGTAGCCAAAGCTAGACTTATGCTTCCATAGGTTAAAACTTCAATCCCATTACCTTCAGCATTTCTCCATCTTGTTTCTTATCCACAGTTCAATTTGTTGTCCACAATGTGTCCCTGCAAAAATTAAAAGAAAAACTCAGCAGTATCTATTCTTTAGAAGCATGTTTCTGTGTTCGGATGTAAGGGAAGTCATTTTTGTCCAGTTCGATAAGACCTTTGATGAATGATGGGATGTTAGAGATGCTAATGTTTGGTTGTGAAGGGTGAGTTGGTTTATGCTTTGAAATTGCATCAGCAACTGCATTACATTCCCTATAGATATGTCTTAATGTAGCCTGCTTAAGCTCAGAGTGAGTTTGGAAAGTTAAGACATATAGAGACCATTTGGCATTTCTGGGATTGTTTATCATGTTCACCCCAAGCATGGTATCTGATTCCATTATGTAAGAACATCCGGGGTCCAAACTAGAGAAGCATCTAGCTGCTGCCTGGATGGCCTTCATTTCAGCCTCTAATGGTGTACTAGCAATGGTAGTAAAAGATTGAATTAGGCACGGCTTACCAGTCCAATCTCTAGCTATAAGGCCAATTGTGGACATGTTGGGGGACCAGGATGCATCTACGTTCACAGTTATACTGTTTTGTGGTGGATTTTTCCAGAAGACAGTGGATATAGAAGGCTTAGGGGGTGGTCTCAGAGGCAGAATCAGGGAGAAAATAGGATAGCTTCTAATAAGATACACATTGGAGTGAGCAGGTTTAGCTGAGAAAGAAAGAAAAATAAGATCTCTCACTTCTTTACTGATTAGAGCTTGTGAAAACTTTTTGTTGTCATAGTAGAAAGCATTCCTAGCTTTCCATAATGACCAGCATATCAGAGATGGCAACATCCTACAGATATCTCTATGCACCTTAGAGAGTTCAGTATTATTCTAATATTCAAAAAAACTGAAAGTTAAACTGTCTAATGTATGCAGTTGAATCCCCAGAATATCCGAAGTATTATCCCAAACAGCTTGAGCCAAATGGCATAAGGTGAAAAAAATGCTCTATTGAGTCAGATTGATTGCATGCTGGACATTTCGAGGCTAAGCTAAAACACATTGGACTAAGACATCATCAAAAGTAAGGAGAGAATTCAGCAGCTTCCATGTGAAAATGGATATTTTATTTGGCAGTCTAGGGTTCCAGATGTATCTAGTGGCTGGGAAATTACCTGATTGCTGGGTAAGGCCTCTGTAGGCTGATCTGAAGGAGAAGATACATGTATGTTCAAGTTTCTATATAATTCTATCCTCCCTTTCTGTGTGAGGCTATGCTTCCTGCAAAAAAGTCAAAGTATCATGTTCCAAATAAGGTGAGATATGTTGCAGTATCTGGCTTTTTTCCCTGATGAAGTCAGCAATGGTGTAATAGTAAAAAGGTGATAGGACTGAAAGTGGAACACATTTAAAAAGAGGACCATTTGGGCACCAATTGGCATTCCAGCAATTGCCCAGTCCTTTACCATGTATAATGAGAGAATTTTCTTCTGCAAAGGAGTTAATACTACATATCTTTTTCCAAGTATGGGACTTCTTATGGGATTGTGGAAGTGCCCACAACAGTTTTGATCACATAGTTGTGCCCAATTGGCTTTTCCACCATAGCTTGGCAGAGCATGAATCAATTATTGCTCTTACAGATCTAAATCCTAGACCATTCTGGTATCTATGTGTACTCAAGTCAGACCATTTCCTCCATACTTTGTTTAATTTTCCCTCTGTTTCCCCCCAGAAAAACCTTGTCATTTTATTTTCTAGTGCCTTTATTATCTGTTTAGGGGCTTTAGGACTGACCAAATATGCCGTGGGAGGGAGTATAGACAAGATTAAATAAGCACCATTTTTCCTCCCAAACTTAACCATCTATTTTTTCCAATTCAGGAGCTTTCTATCTACTGCTTCCAACAAAGGTTCAAAATATAGATTTAAGGTCCTACCTTTGAATATTGGACATCCCAAGTATTTAAATGGAAAGACTCCTTTCTTCATTCCTAAAATTGATTTTATCTGATTTATTTTAACAGTTGTTGCTCTTGCACTAGCATAGAAATCAGATTTATCAAAGTTTATCTTTTGTCCAGAGGTTAGTTCAAATGTTTCTAAGAAGGCTTTAATTCTGGTCAGATTATACTTTGAGGCTTGCATGAAGATGATAGTGTCATTAGCATAACTCAGATGAGATACAGGTGTAATGCCAGAGGGAAGCTTATAGTAACTGAGTTTTTTATTCATGAAAATAAAAGATAAGCTTCTGGAGAAAGCTTCAGAGAAAATGTTAAAGAGAAAAGGAGATAGAGGATCACCTTGTTTGATGCCCCTTGTAGCTTTGAAAAATCCAGCAGGGTTACTATTTATAAGAACAGAAAAATAAGCCTGAGAAAGGTTGTTCATTACAACATTTAAGAAACTCCCTATGAAACCAAATTTACTGAGAACTTTTTCCAGAAATTACCAATTAACTCTATCGAAAGCTTTTCTAAGGTCTAACTTTAAAATGCAGTTTGGAACCCTTTTTTTCTTGTCTAAAAACTTAATCATTTCCTGTAGGTAGAGCACATTACTAGAGATGTCCCTATTTTTCAGGAAAGCTGCCTGATTTGGTGAGATTAAGTTTTCCATGTATGGTTTCATTCTTTCCATTAGCACCTTAGAATAGATTTTATTAGCAACATTTGAGAGACTAATAGGCCTGTAATCATCAAAAGATGAGGGTGTCTATTTTTTGGGTATTAAGGCTATCCATGTGCTACTTATTCCTCTTGGTATTTCTGAGCCTAACAAGAAGTCATTTACTGCATCTATTAGGTCCCGTTTGATTATATCCCAGCATTTAGCATAAAATTTTGAGGTGAATCCATCAGGGCCTGGACTACTATTCCTGTTCAGACTCATTTCCATTATTTTTTATTCTTCTTCTGAGACTAGTTTACACAAAGACTGATTGTCCTGGGAAGATATTACTGTTGGGATTTGGCTGAGAAAGTGGGAGTAATATGTGGTAGTGTTAGTCTGATTTGGATCAGAGAGAAAGTCAGAGTAAAAGGATACAGCCTCATCCTGTATGTCAGTAAGATTGTCTAACCAGAGACCTTGCCTATTTTTTTATTTTGAGATGTGTAGTTTACAATTTTTTTCCTGAACTGATTTATGAAAAAATTGAGTGTTATAATCCCCAAGTTTGGTCCAGTTAGTTCTTGATTTCTGCTTCCAATATTTTTCTGTTTCTTTTAAAGCTCTTATTAGCAGTGCCTTTTTCTCATTAAGTTTGATTAATTCTATATCTGTGCTGGTGGAATCATAGTTTATCTCCTGCAATCTTAAATTTTCTTCAGCAATTAGTACATTGGAATCAATGTTTCCAAAGGACTCTTTGTTGCAGACTTTAATTAACTTATTTAGTCTAATTAGTTTAAGATAGAGTCTGAGCATTCCTTGGTGAGGGATTGGTTTGGCCAAATTATTTCTAACCAATTATGTAAATTCTGGTCTGTTGAACCATGTATTAAGAAATCTAAAGGGCTTGGGTTGAGAGGGGACTATGGATGAGATTTGTAGAAGAAGAGGGGAGTGATATGAGGATTGTCTATTTAGTATTTGAATGGAAGATGCTGGGAATTTGGTATTCCATTGCATGGTACTAAGACCTCTATCTAATCTTTTGAAAGTGGGTTTTCTCAGCCTAGAATTAGTCCATGTGTAGAGATTTCCTACAGTATTGATTTCCTGAATTCCCATAGAGGTTATCCAATTATTGAAATCTCTTATACTACCTAGATTGGGGTTGGAAGATCCTCTGTATTCTATAAGTGAAGGAATTGTGTTAAAATCACCTATGAAAATAGTTTCTGAAATAGGAAAGTGACTCAGATCATGCCATAGAACCTCCCTTCCTTCCCTATTCCTAAGGCCATAGACAAAAACAACATCCATTTCAACTTTTGTTATTACATGTGTAATTTTAACATGTAAAAATTGCTCATGCTGTGAGAGTAAGGCAACATTTAAAGCACCATTCCAAAATAGCCATATTTTCCAATTTTGAAGAGGTAAGAAATGAGAGTATCTAAGTTTCTCCATGTAGGAGTGACATTTACTATTATCATGCACTGGCTCTATTATACACACCAGCTCAATTTTTTTCTGTTTGATGATGTGTTTTAATCTGAGCATTGAAGTCTCTAAACCCCTAAGGTTCCAGACTAGAAAATTAATGGAAGTGAAGTGGTGTATGTCATTGTTCACCTGATTTGTGGCTTTTAGTATTGGATCTTAGCATCATCTTGTTTAACTAGGTAAGTGTTCTTTCTAGATTTGGACTTGCTTGTAGTTTTTATGTTACCTGTTGATTGAGATTGAACATTTACCAGCCCAGGTTTTGTAATTGTGTCATCTAGGAGAGGTCCTTCTTCCTCCATTTCCCCTAGCAATGTTTGGTGTGGTGGGTGGTCCAGTTCTTCTTCTGATTCTGGGGGTACCTCTGTATCCTGCAGAACAGAAAATATATTTTCCATCTTTCTATGTTGAGAAAGTGGAGGATTAGCGTGAGAGAATTTATGAAAATTTGGGACCCTATCCGTATATCATCTTAAGCATAGACTTTGTGAGTCTTGTTTTGGCTTGGTAGTGTTGTTGCATTAATCAATTCTGTAGTAGGAGATTCTGGATCAGCTTGGGGTGAGTCTGTGAGGTCAAGAATTGGAGATGGATGAGGTGTAGGTGTTATGTTCCTTGCAGGACTGATTTCTTGTAGTGTAATAATCTTAGCAGGGCTAGTTTCCAGGTGCTTGGGTATGTAGGAGGATAGTTGCAGTGTAGGGTTAGTAGTGGCTTTTTGGTGCATTAACTGGTCTTTGATATGGGAGTTGTTAGTAGGTTGTGGATCATTACCAATTTTAGGCATCTTATCAAACTTGTTCCTTGTGGGTTGCCATTGTGGAGCTGTGTTATATTGGATTAGAACTCTACATTGGTTCAGTGAGTGTCCTAATTTAGCACAATTTTCACAATACAGGGGTATGTCCTCATACTCAATGTTATATTTCCTATTGTTTGAGACAGAACCCAATCTTATGAAGTGATTTAGGGGTTTTTGAAGGCCTATCTCAACACAGAGCTTGATGGCAGATGGTGTAGTTAGCATTTCAGTAGCTAAATCCTTTTTGATGAAATTACCTATACTATTTCCAATAGCTTCTATAGATGAAGTATTGTAATAGTAAAGGGGAACGTCCCTGATTGTGCACCAAATTGGGACGATCGGTGATTCTTTCTGTGTGGAGAAGTCCGGAGACTATTTGAGGATCTTCATGTGAACTCCGTTGAAGCTCCACAGTCCTTTGATCCAGCAGCGTTGATAGTCATTTGGGAGTTCAAAGTGGATCAGTATATGCTTGTAGTCGAGCGACCCCAATTGGTATTTCCCAGAGAAACCAACAGTCTTGAAAGCTCCTTCTAGCTGCTCCATGGATAATCTCCCTTTGGTGAATTTACCACAAGGGCGTTCGTATAGTGAGCCGAAAGTGTGGATATATCATCATCAGAGTATAGACATGTGGGTTCTCCGAGGTGTTCGGATTTTGGGGTGATCTCTGGATTGTTTGGAAGGGCTGAAAGGAGTGGTGGAGCTTTCGATTGAAGGGCTGCGATGAAGGATTTGGTATTTGTGGTTGTTGTTTTATCAGCCATGATTTCTGATGAATGGAGAAACTCTCTCGTCAAGGCGAGAGAGAGCCATTTGCAGCGGAGATGTGACCGTTTCCGATCGCTACAGTAGACAACGAATTTCAGAGGAGAAGAAAGGAAGAGAGAGAAGAGAGCGAATTAAAAGATTAAACGTTGAAATTTTAGTGATTCAATTCAAGCGGAAGTAAAGCTTTCATAGGTATGGTTATTTTTCATTTTCATAATACTTTTCGAGGGTTCTGTTTGAGCTAATTAGTGTCTCTTATATTTTGTTATTGATTCTATTGTTTCATCTATTTTCTTATTCTTATTTTGTCATCCCCTTTCTTCGGAGTTCTGGTCAACTTCTGATGTTTACATATTGATCATTCCATTAATAAAATTGTTATTTTGGCAATTTTATTTGTTATTGTATCTATTTTTTAATTATTGGCTGTTGCAGCCAACCAATAATGAGGAGAAATACTAAATATTTTTTCATTTGATGCAGCCCAATTCGGTTCTTAACTAGTGGAGCCGGATCCAAGGCTTGGAGGGGTGATGTCAAGGATAAAAACAAGAAACATTTCCCATATGGTAAGTGATGCGTCTCGAACAACCTATCAATTTGTGGGCTTGAGTTTTCTCGAATGGACCTGCAATAAAATTGTCCATGGGGTTCTAGGGGTCAGCCTTCTGATGCCTAAGTATGTCCAAGAGTCCAGTATGATTAAGACATAATGAATGATAAGTAAATGCATACCTTATATTTATACTCAGTGTCCTAAATAACGTTCTCCTTGATTGTCACCCTTAATTACCCACGAATGCGGTAATTATATTAGGGTATTAAATATTCTCCAAATTTGGCAGCCACATCTTCAGCCCAATGGCCTTTTTGGGCTCAACCTCTATCAAGAGCCCTCAGAAAGGCAGGTTCTCGATCTCATTATTACCCCTTAACCTCTCTTCCTTCTTTCACTTTTCTTATTTGCATGAACTTCTTACAAGCACTTTTTCTCCCCTTCTCTCTCCAGCGATGTAATTTTCATCGCCTTTCCTAGAAAATTAGTAAGTACATTCGTGTCTCTTCTTATTCTAATCTTTTCATTTCCTTACCATACAATCATGCCCCGTTCTGATAAGGGTTCTACCTCCAAGAGATTTCCCAGAGAGATTAGGGCAGGAGGGGTGGGGATCAGTACGCCAGGAAGGGACATTAGTGACTGAGAAGGCACTCATTCCAAAGAATTACAATATGATTATGATGTTGGAGGAGGTATGTCTGATCACATTACTAACAGTCCTGGGAAAGATAGGGTTTTCCCAGTAACTGATATACCTCCTCGAGAGCCAGTCGAGAAGTGGCCACCAGGCATGGGCATGCCTTATATAGGGATAGGGAGATCCCCTACTAGTGGAAAGATTGGCTTCTACCCTCCTCCAAATCAAGAGCTCGAAGTTCTGGGGGGGGTCAAATACATCTCTGGCCTACAAGGAGGCATCCCTTGAGGCCATAAAGGAGGAGGGGAATGCATCTCTTTTGAGAGAGAGAATGTCCCTCGACGAGGAAGAAGCACCCTTAAGATCACCTCATGTATCTTCTTTTGCTAAATCCTCTCAAAATAAGAAAAAGGGAAATTTTGAATGGATAAGGCTGAGGGATTTGGGAAGGAGCCCTAGACCTAGTAGTGGGGAAAGTTATCTCGAAGGTTTTGGACTCGATCCCTCTTAGCCAACAAAAAGCTCCGGATGCTGATTTTTAACCCTTTTGAGAGGAAGATACCCCCCATAACCTCCCCGAGGATAGATCAGCTATTTCCCTCTGACATCTTTGCTGCGTGCTCACCTTTCCCTTTCCGCCCATTTTTCCCAAACTTCTTAAACAATTCTAGGTGAGCCCTGCACAAGTTCATCCAAATGTCTTGGTGATCATTATTATGTTCTTGACACAATGTGATGAGTTTGGTATCAAGACAAGGTATAAGCTGTTTCGCTCGCTGCACATCGTGCGTTATAGTGAGCGGTCCATCGACATGATGTCACTTTTACCAGCCAGAAGGCACATCACATGGTTTTTGTTGTTCCTGGTAATTTGGGTAACTGGAGAAACTGGAAGAAGGGGATTTTGTTTGACAACAGGAGGTATTGAGTTTCCCGGTGGAATTGGGATGTGCGAGTCGAGTCTCCCAAACCTTGGGAGTATATTTTTTCGGATGCCCTTGAGAGGGATAGGCAAAAGTTACTGTCCAGCTCCCTTGAATATAGGCGCTTCAACAATCCTAATCCCTTGATTGGCAGCTTTGCATTCCTGCCAAAAATCGATGAAGAGTATGTGTATAAAATACTCAGGAAGAATATTAGAAAGAGGAGAAGAGAACTTGAGAGCCTGAAAGAAGACCCTTCCCTCGAGACCCTCGTTAGTGATTTTAGGCACTTGGAAGCCTCCAAAGGTGCCTTAATAGAATTCTACTTCTCCTGTCTATTTTATCGTTGAGTTAACTTTTACTGATGCTCTTTTTGTTTTTTTAGCGGGTCTCGCTAGCGGCATAAGGAAATAGAAGCCCATAAAGCAAGGTCAGGGTCTTCCTAAAGAAAACCTTACTCCCTTGAATCAGGCCTCTACTCCCCCAGTACGTGGTGGAAGGCCTACTTCGACCGTTGCTGATGACCAGCCTCCCCATACTAGGAATGTTCACCATAAGACAAAGGCAGATGGTAGCAATGTTGGTAATGCCTCCCCACCACCGTTAATGGGAGAATGCGACATTAACAATGCATATCAATAATCGTCACCCCCTTCTAGTGATGCGGTATCCATGTCCAGCATTGAGCATCATCTCTCGCGCATGGTCTCTAACCCTAAGGTTTTCCTCTTTTCCTTCGAAACATTTATTTTAGTGTCCTTTTTCCTAGCATTGATCTAAGTTTAACTATTTTTCTAGGTCTCCCAACTTTTCCATGAGGCCACTCAGAAGATGGAAGCTTTCACCTATGCTTGTACATCTAGCCATGATTCTCTCGAAGTAAAGCTCAGCAAAAAGGATGCTGAAATTTTGGAGTTGAAGAGAGTGCCTGAGGAGAAGAATTGCGTGCTTGAGGAAAACTAAAAACTCTGGAATAGGAGAGGTGGAATGTTGATGCTGAGAGGCATCAATGGACGCTCGAGAAGGATACCCTCGAGAAGAGTGTTTAGGCTACTGAGATCCAGCCTCGTAGGTTCAGCTGCTTCAACTTTTGAAAATTTTTGAGCTGCTTCAACTGTTTCTAGATCTCTTAGGGGTGGCCAAGCATCTTGGCTTTAGCGAATTAGCCGAGGAATTCCTGAAGCCTCAAGTGTCCGCCTCCCCATCTGAAGAACTCACTAAGCAAGTGAATGATTTAGTCAATCCAGTGCTCAAAGCTACTTTGGATGCGAAATGGGATGAGGCAATCAAGAACAACGGCCTTCACTTTTCCCTGATAGATTTCATTAAGTCCAAAGGGTAGTTCTTCACTGCTGAGGGGATTAGAGCGATCCCCCTTCTAGAGGCCACGAACTCCTCTCCCATGCAAAATTCAGCAGCCGCCCGAGTGGAAGAAATGATTGTATCCACCTCAAAAGAGGATGATTCTAGGGTTTTTCTTTGATTATAACTTTTCCAATTGGGCCACCAGCTGTAACATTTTTTATTTTTTTAAAATTCAATATAATAATATCTTTTGCCGTGTTTATGACTTATTTATTGATTTTACCTTTGTCCTCTTTTCGTAGTTTAATTTGTTGAAGAGAGTCTTAGAAGGTGCTTGTGAGGAGCTTACAAGTGCTTAAAAAGAGTTAAGTGAGACACACAAATAGCTATTGAAAGCCATGTGGGATTTATATTGTAACCGAGAGAAGGAATCTTTGAAGGACAAGCTCAACCATCTTGAAGCTGAGATGAAGCTGTGGCAGTCCAAAGATCATCCAACCTTTAAGGGGTTTGTTAGGGATTTCATGAGCAAGGAATTTAATGGTACATATCCTTTAGAGGCGGTCGAAGGTCGTGATCTCATAGATAAAGACTTCGAAGAGCTGATGCTTCAAATATATCTAAAATTTGGTTCGCTAAAGTCTTGTGTTGCTAACGCGACTGGGTTTTCAGTAGTGGAAGGGTGCCTAATTGATTTCATGGGTGAAAATCACAGGTTAGTGGTGCAAAGAGAGTTAATTTCCGAGAAACATCTAGTGGCTCAGCGCAAAATAACTAGCCTTGCAGAGGAATTGGTCGCTTGGAAGATAGCTAGCGAAGACCCCCTTTCTTCTAGTGAACCCCATGCAACCCCTTGAAGGAACCCCCCGGTTAAGGATAGTTCTTTGGTAGAATCCTTCTTGTCCAAGAACACCCGACTCACTGGAGAGATCAAGGCCTGGAAGGTATAGGCCAAAGAAGTCGAGGAGCATATCACCGATTTTGAAGAAATAATTGCTGCACACAAAGTAAGCCTTGATGCCCACATGTTTTCTCACGACATTTCTTCCTCATATTTAATTGGAGTTGATTAGCTTCCAAAATTTCTACTCAAAGCCTCTCAATATTGGATAGAGGAAGTTAACGTCCACGAGATTGGAACACCTCGGCAGAAAAAGGCCTTCGACCTTATTCTTGATTGGTTGGCGGAACTGAAGCTAAAGAGATTCACCCCCTTGAGTTATCATTCTGCTCCTCGGTCACAAAGATCTACCATTAAAGGAGCTGAATAGTTTATCATCTTGCTCCCTCGAGCAAAGCTACTAAGGGATCCTCTACAAAACACCGTAAGAGTGTTGGGTCCTCCTTGAGGAGCCCATTTAAACCCTCTATGAAGAAGCAGGGTAACACCATTTCCCCTTGGATCCTTCTGAATATCTTGTGAAAAAAATGAAGGATATTCAGATAGCCATTGGTATCAAGCTTAAAGAGCTTGAAGAAATAGAAGCAAAGGTGAAAGGGCTAGCTCCTTCCACTGAAGATTTTTTTTGGGGAGGGGTTTCCTCCATTTAGATAAATTTATTTAGATGAATAAGTTCATGTACTTTTTGGCACCAAAATTTTACTTCTATTTATAGATAATGTTAAGGCTTGTTTAACTCTCGCTATTAGAAAATGCAAATCGGGTTTCTCAAACCCCTGTTGTTAGCGTCAGTGAGATTAAAAAATTGTAACAGGATTCAAGTTTCTCATGCCTATACTTCCTCAAACATTTTACACCCCAAATTCGAGTGCCACTCGTAGCATCTTTAACCAAATATAGTCTTAATGTGTTCGATAAGTAGGAATTAAAAATTTCAGAGACACAAGCATTTTACCCAGGTTCTGTGTTTCCACCTACATCCTGCCAATTCTGTCCACTAGTTCATCATTTCAAGATTCAAAAGTAGCCCACAAGTGTTGCTTAAGAGAAAACCACTCAAACGTCATCTAGAGTGTTGCTTAAGAGCAAACCACTCAAACATCAACTAGAGTGCTGCTTAGAAGCAAACCACTCAAACATCATCCAGAGTGCCGCTTAAGAGCAAACCACTTGAGCATTAACTAGAGTGCCGCTTAGAATCAAACCACTCAAACATCAACTAGAGTGCCGCTTAAGAGAAAACCACTCAAACATCAGCCGTAGCTGGAAATATTATCTAGATCACCGCTTAAGAGCAACCTGGTCAAACATCAGCCGTAGCTGGAAATATCATCGAGAGTGCCACTTAAGAGCAACCCGCTCGAACATCAGCCGTAGCTGGAACTATCATCTAGAGCGCCGCTTAAAATCAACCCACTCAAATATCAGTCATAGCTGGAAATATCATCTGGACTATCACTTAAGAGCAACGTGCTCGAACTTTATCCGTAGTTGGAAATGTCATCTAGAGCGCCACTTAAGAGTAGCCCGCTTGAACATCAGCCGTAGCTGGAAATATCATCTAGAGCACCTCTTAAGAGCAACCCGCTCCAACATTAGCAAGAGTGCCGCTTAAAAGCAACTAACTCATCATAACTAGTAGTACTTTCTTAGGTTAGTGATGTTCTACCTCCTTGTTACTCGAACCCCATTCATCTCTTCGAGAACATAACTTCCCCCCTAGTGCGATTCAATCACCCTATAGGTATCTTTACAACACCTTCTTTACCCTTCTGTCATGGTATCTTTTAACCCGTTCTTTGACTTTAGCCTCATGTAAAGAAGCTAACTATCTCTTTTCCTTCACCATATCCAAATCCAGACATCGGTTCTACTGATCACTTATCTCATCTGCGAGAGCCATCATCCTTGGGCTAGGAGCACCTATTTCTGTATGGAATACTGCCTCCGAGCCATACACTAGGCTTTAAGGTGTTTCGCCAGTAGTGGAAGACTCAACTGCCCTATACGCCCACAACACATTGGGTAATTCCAATATCCAATTACCTTCCGCCCGCTCGAGGCATGCTCATATTCCATTTACTATTGTTATGTTGGTCACCCCCACTTATCCATTGGCTTGGGGGTGGTAAACTGATGTGACCTTTTGCTTAATCTAATATTACTCGCACCACTTCTTGAAGGGATCCTGAGCAAACTATGTTTTGTTATCCGTAATGATCATCCTTGGGATTCCAAAATGGCACACAATGTTCTTCCAGAAAAAGAAAAAAACTATTTTTCCTCTTATGTTCGTCAGGGGCTCAGCCTCTACACACTTCGTGAAATAATCAATGGCCACTATTAGGTATCTGAAATTTCCTGGCACTTATGGAAAAGGGCCCACCAGATTGATTTCTCATTTATCAAATGTCTACGAACTATAGATGCCTCTCAACTCTTCTTGGGTAAAATGTGTTATAGGAGGATGTCTCTAACATTGGTGGCAAGCCTGGATGTATAAATTTGCATTCTTGAACATTGTTGCCCAGTAAAATCCCGCTCAAATAAGCCTCCTCGCCATGGATTTGGCTCCCTGGTGGCTGCTGTATACCCCCTCGTTGACTTCCCTTATGAGATAATAAGCCTTATGAGTGTTAACACATCGAAGAAATGGATGCAAATGACCCTTTCTATACAACATTTCCTCTAGAAACACATACATTTGAGCTTTCAACCTTATCATCCTGGTATCCACTTCATTTTCCGGCAGGACACCCTCTCGAAGATATGCCACGAACGGTGTCATCCAAGAGTTTTCTTCTTGTACAGCCATTACTACAGGCTCTTCGAAACTTTGTTTACTCAGAGTTTCCATGAGTAGTTGTTTTTGGGATTGGGTTCCTAAAGAAAATGATGCGAGCTTTCTTAGAGCATCTACTTTGTGATTGCTTTCTATCGGAACCTGCATTAAAGTGTAAGATTTAAAAGTTTTTAACAGGTTCTTCACTACCTCGAGATATCTTTGTAGGTTACGCCCTCTGGGCTCATATTCCCCATTCACCTGCTGAAACACAATTTGAGAGTCATTGAAAACCTCTAATTCCTCCACCTGCAGCTCCCTTCCAGGCGCAGTCCAGTGATTAACACTTCATACTCAGCCTCATTGTTAGTGGCCTTGAATGTGAAGTTCAACGCCTGGTTAACAAAACCCGGCTCCACTTCTTCCTAAATGTGATGAACCATCCATATACAACTTCCATACCTCCTTTTTACTCGCTACCACCTTTCGAATGGGATCCAGACACACCTCGAGGGGCTCTATAGTTTCCAATATGAAGCCTACTAGCGCCTGACCCTTATAGAAACTCGAGGTTGATATTGGATATCGTGCTCTCTCAATTATACTGCCCACTCCATCATTCTTCCCAAAATCTCTGGCTTCGAGAGAATCTGTTGAATATGGTGGTTCGTGAGCACCACTATTTTGTGTCCCTGGAAATAAGGTCTCAATCTTTTGGCTGCATGTACGAGGGCTAGAATCAACCTCTCGTGGACAGTATACCTTGTCTCCACCCCTATAAGGCACGACTGACAAAATAAATTAGATGCTGAATGTTTTCATTCTCTTTTACTTGGGCCGCACTGACTGCCAGCGGCGATGCAAAAATGTACAAGTATAGTATCTCATCCTTATCTGGTTTCATCAAGGTAGGTAGTGTCCTCAAGTGTTCCTTTAACTGCTTGAATGCCTCTTTGCATTTTCCATTCCACTAAAATTTCTTTACCCTTCGAAGGACATCGAAGAAGGGTAGGTGTTTCTCCACCCCCTTCGATAGGAACCGCATCAATGCAGCTAGATACCCTGTAAGCTTTTGAACATTCTTTATTGATTGTGGGGTTTTCATTGTCTTCAGAGCTTCAACATTTTCCAAATTTCCATCAATATCCCTCTTTGAGACCATGAATCCGAGGAAATTCCCCGCCCCACACCAAAGATATCCTAAAGAAACTCTGTCTGTTATCCGACACAGACGCGGTCATCTCAAACTTGCTTAGCCTTCTTTCTCTTGTTTTGATCCTGGAGTCTGAGCTGGTCGATAAAACACCTTTAGCACCAATCATCCATTTGCTATTCCTCTTTCATTCATATGTAGCCATAGAAGCTTCATAATCCTTTGACATCTTAGTTCTAGCACTCTAACCTCCTGTAGCTATGGGCTTGTAAACAGACCCATCGGTAACAACAACGTTGGTGGCTACTTTCTTTAATGACTCTTAGGAATTGTCAGCATCCTCAAGGTGATTTTTGATATTGTCAACTGTGTGCGATTTTGGACGAATTTGGTGCGAA
Organism: Rubia yunnanensis; assembly: GCA_037428765.1. Lineage (NCBI taxonomy): Eukaryota > Viridiplantae > Streptophyta > Magnoliopsida > Gentianales > Rubiaceae > Rubia > Rubia yunnanensis. The sequence goes on along the minus strand of CM075061.1, from coordinate 39,070,485 downwards.
ACACACACTTACTATTCACTTTCCTCCATTATTCACCTTCCCTGTCACATTTCTTGTCAATAACGGTCACTTTTCTCTGATCTGGCCACCGTCAATGGCGTTGCCAACGCCCAATCCCACCGCAGATACGATCCTTGCCAACAACAAAAGCTTCATCCAAGCTCTAACCGCTAAACCTCCACCGCTCTTCACTTCCCTACCCGATACACCCAATCTACATCCCATCACTGAATACAAGGGCAAGATGGCTTCCATCCTTCCTCAGGAGAAAGGTGAACTATTGGCATCACATTATCAGAACGCCCTAGTCGGGAAGTTCAACAGAGGAAAACCAACTATGGAGCTTCTTCACACAGCTTTCAAATCAATTGGTTTCAAATCTAAATTTCAATTAGGTTCTATTGATTATCGTCATGTGCTAATTAGGTTTCCGGATAACGAGGACTACCAGAGATGCTGGATGAAGGGACTATGGATGATCCAAGGAGCAGTCATGAAAGTCCAGAAATGTCTTCGGAATTTTCTCCAACAGCAGAATCTTCTATCGTTCCAGCTTGGGTAACAATTCATAAACTCCCTATTCACTTTTACAACACCTCGGCAATCATTGGCATGAGTAGTCAGATAGGTATATATCTAAAAATGGATGCTGCTACATCTGCTCTGACTAGACCATCTGCCATTAAAGTTTGTGTTGAAGTAGATCTTTTGTCTCAATTCCCCTCAACTATTGTGGTAGGAATAGGTAACAAAGTAGCAGATTACCCCATAGAATATGAGGAACTTCCTACTTATTGTACTCATTGCAGGATAATAGGTCATAATCAGGATAGTTGTAACTTTCTGCACCCTGAGCTAAGGAAGAGGTACATTGACACAAACACAGTAAATGGAAAAAAGGAAAGAAGAATCCCAGAAAAAGTTTGAACCACATTCTAAAGTGATAGTAAATGCTGAGGGATCCTCAGATCTAACTGTGTCTCAAAAGGAACTTGATTTCCAAATCCAAAGAAATACCTCAAGCTACCATCAGGAAAATAATTTTAACTCTTTTACTGTTAGCCACAAGAAAAGAACTGATTCTTTCTACTCCTTGGATGGCATTTCTAAACCAATCACTGCTACTTTCTGGAGAAAAAAAACAAAGAGGCTGAAACATCTCCTAATCTGGAAGATTTAACACTAAAAAACACTGTCATAATATCTAATGCTTTCCAAACTCTAGATGTTTTAAATGAAGAAGAACAGGAGGGAGAAGCTGTTGATGTTTTCCATGAATCTTTGGAATCTCACGAGTTAGTGGTGCCCTCAACAACAAATGATAATATTTCAATCACAATAGAGGGACCATCCACTCCTGGACATAAACAAGATGCCTGTCACTTAGATCAGCTTTTCATCTCAGCAACCAAATCACCTGTTCTCCCTGAAGCTGCCCAGGCTGGTGAGGATGCTCCAGCCCCTACAGATCAGAACACAAAGGTTGATAAAAGTGCTCAGACTAAGGTTAGTACTCTTAAAACCAAATATACTATGGATACTATGGAGAAAGGTGAGGATAAAATAGGAAACAATAGTAAAGCCTCAACTACAAAACTTAGGAAGCTTAGATCCTCACACAAAGCAATCCCAGCAGGTTTTAAATGATTAAATACACCATCATAGGAAACATATTAGTTTGGAATGTTAGAGGATATGGAACATCAATGGATAGATTAAAAGCACTTAAGTTGACTCATAAGATTGATATTCTTTGTCTGATTGAACCTTGGCATGATAAACAGAATCTAAATATTTTAATGCATGAGCTAGGTTTCAAATTTGCACTCCCTGCTCAAAATGCAAAAATATGGATCTTATGGAACCAAGCCTTTAGTGTAGTCAGTCTAAATGAATCAGACCAATTCTTACAAGCCAGGATCTCAGAAACTTCAACATCAGTTAGTTGGAACTGTTTCTTTATATATGCTAGTGTCAATAGACAAATGAGGGAAAACCTCTGGAATGACTTAAGAACACCACCCCCTGAACCCTCCATATACATTGGTGATTTTAATACGGTAGCTTCAGTTTCTGAATATAAGGGGAGAAAATCAACCCCCAATAAAAGTATGAAACAGTTTAATGATTTCATTAATAATCTGGACTTGCATGAAATTTCCACGGTAGCAATCTCTTTTACATGGTGCAATAATCCTTTCAGAGATAAATGCAAGGAACTCATGTTCCAAAGACTAGATAGGGGCATAAGCAATCTAGATTGGCTGGAATTATTCCCTAACAGTTCAATTCAAGTGTTAAATAGAATGACATCTGACCACTCTCCTTTATTATTGTGTATTCAATCTTCTGAAGAAATGGTGCCCAGGCCATTTAGATATCAGGACATGTGGTCTACTAGACATGATTTTCAGGATTTAGTGGTTAAAAACTGGAACTTATCATCTCCTTTAAAAGGGATGTTCAGGTTAGTGATAAACTTAAGAGGCTTAAGACTGAAATTAAAGAATGGAACAAAAACAGCTTTGGAAATGTAAATCTAAATCTGCTTCAAGCTGAGGCTAAAGTTAATGATCTGGAAATAATTTTTCAACAATCTCAAGATGAATTAGATTTAGCTGAACTTAATAAGTCAAAAGCCTTACTTATCAGATCTCAGAAAGAAAAAAAAATTTCTTAAAGCAAAAGGCTAAGTTAAATTGGCTTAAGTATGGTGATGCAAATACCAGTTATTTTCACCACACCATTAGGGAAAGGAGAGCTAGATCAAGAATTAATAAAATCAAAGATGGACTAGGGAACTGGATTTCAGATCCTCAATTGATTAAAGAAGAAGGAGTTCAATTTTTTAAGGAATTACTAAATGAGGATATCACTCCAAAATCAGGAACTTACATTAACTATTTTTTAAAGGAAATACCTAAAGTAATTATCGAAGAGCAAAATCAACTCCTTCTTCAACTTTTCACTATCCAGGAACTCAAGTATGTAGTTTTTGATTTAAACAAATCTAGTGCCCCTGGATCTGATGGTTTCTCTGGTGAATTCTATACCACTTTTTGGGAAACCATTAAACATGACTTGCTTGATGCTGCAAATGACTTTATATGCAATGGAAACATCCCAAAGGCTATTTCAAGCACATGGCTTACCCTAATACCCAAAAAACCAATCCCTACCTCCTTCTCTGATTTCAGACCAATTAGTCTATCAAACATTGTTAATAAAGTGTTCTCAAAAATGCTAATGGAAAGGATCAAACCTTTGATGCAAATTTTAATTTCTCCGGAGCAAAGTGCATTCATCAAAGGTAGGGACATCACTGATAATGTAATCCAAATGCAGGAGATGACCAAAATTTTGTCCAGAAAATCAAAGGTTCAAAATTTGATAGTAAAACTTGATATGCAAAAGGCTTTTGATAGAGTCTCATGGTCTTTCCTAAACTCTATACTTCTTCATTTTGGATTTCATGGAAATTTTGTTAAAATCATCATGCATAACATAGCAGCTGCTCATTTTTCTATTTTAATTAATGGAGTAACCTCCGGTTTTTTTGCATCCTCTAGAGGCATAAAACAAGGTGATCCCCTTTCACCTTTTCTGTATAACCTACTCTCAGAAGCTTTTTCTAGAGGTTTAAAGAAAATTTTCAACATAGGATATCTCCAAAATTTTGGTCTTCCTCTGTCCTGTTCACCTGTTTCACACTTAATGTATGCTGATGATACAGCAGTTTTTCTTAATGCAAAACCTACAAACTTGAAGAGGTTTAAAAGTTTTTTGATTGCATATGAGCAGACTACTGGACAAAAGGTCAATTTTGCAAAATCTGAATTTTTTTGTCTCCCACAGAACCCCATTATCAACAGTTCTCTCCATAAAGAGGTTACTGGGAATGGAAAAAGGCTCTTTTCCATTCAAATATTTGGGAGTCCCTATTTTTTCTGGTCGAAATCTACAGGTACACTATAAACCTCTACTGGAAAGAATGGAGAAATCAATCAATAACTGGAAGAATAGATGGCTCACCACTGCTGGTAAGATAGTACTAATTAATCACTGTTTTATTTCAATCCCAACGTATATCTTCGCTGTTTTGAGTCCACCAAGGATTTTTAAAAAAAAAATGGAGAAAATAGCATCCAGTTTTTTTGGGGGAATGCTGACAACATTGATAGGAAAAAAATGGAGGTCTTGGAAAAATATGAGTTTACCTATAGATGAAAATGGCATAGGTTTTAGGGATTTAAAAGCTATTGCGGATGCCTTTTCATGTAAATTGTGGTGGAAACTGCAACAAAATAATAACCAATGGATTTCTTTATTATGGTCGCTTCCTATTTCCTATAAAAAATCACATACTTGGTCCAGAATACGCTATATCATAGCTAAGGTTCCCGGGTTCTTTGTGGATTTGGTGATTGCTCTTTCTGGAATTCTAATTGGACAGGAGAAGGAGCTCTGTTTTATAAGTGGCCTCATGAGAGAATTATCCCCTTTGAGAATATTTCTCTCAGGTTTTTTATAAACAACAAAGCTTATCTCCTTCCAAAGCTGGAGCCATATCTGGCTACCAATTTATATGCCATTTTGCAGGCTGCTAAGCTGGAACACTCTCATGAGGATAAGCTTGTTTGGACTCCAACCACAGATGGATTATTTTCCATACGGTCGGCATACAACATTTTCAGGCAGAAGAAAGCAAAAATAAGACATTTTTCTAAGGTTTGGTCTTCTTTCATCCCAAAGAAAATGTCTGTTCTATTGTGGAGAGCAATGAATGGAATTCTTCCTTTTGATAACATATTATGTAGGTTAGGTTTCCTTTTAGTCTCTAAATGTCCACTCTGCTTGAACCACACAGATACTTTGGATCATTTTTTCAATTCGTGCCCCTCCTCTATTGCTGTATGGGATTCTGTCAGTGACCTTTTACATCTACAACATTCAGTTTTTGCTAATTTCAAGGGTAGAGTTGAATATTATCTTTCTTTTAAGGCAGAATCCAAGATTCACTCTAACATTACCACTGCTGCCCTTCTTGTCACAACTTGGTTTCTTTGGATTAAAAGGAACAAGATTATCTATGAAAATGAATCATTCTCCCAAGTTTCTTGCTTAAATGAGATTAAAGGCATGATTTTTCACATCTTTACTGTCCATCACCTAATTGGTAGGGTAGACAAGCATAAGTACTGGACTCAGGAAAATATTATCCCACAAATTTTTCAAAAGAGGAAAAAATCTTTAACTGCTGTAAAATGGAAGAAGCCACAATCAGGATATAAGATTAATACTGATGCCACATGGAATAGAAGTGGTTCTTCTTCTTCGGATGTGATAGTTAGAGACTGGACTGGGAATGTGGTTATAATGAGAGCTAAAACATTCCAATCTCCATCCCCTCTACATGCTGAATTACTCTCTATTCTACATGGATATGAATTATGTTCAGAATTGGATATATCTACTTGTGTGGTGGAATCAGATTGTTTAATAGCTGTCCAGGGTATTCAAAATCCCAAGAGTTCCCCTTGGAGAACTTTTTCCATCTGTAGTTCTCTTAACTCTAAACATCTTAAATACCCAATTCATCACATTCATAGGGAGGCAAATAGTGCAGCGGATTATCTTGCTAAATATGCTCTAGAAAAAAAAACTTCATGGCGATATAGACATCCAGCCAGCCCCCCTTTCCTTAGGGGACTTTTAGCACTTGACAGAAGTGGCCTACCTGTGATTAGAGTTGGTACATAATTTTTTTTCCATTTCAGTTATCATCTTAGGACACTTTCATGAGCTTTCTATTCATACAAAAAATCTGCATGCCATAAATTAGAATGGAGACTACTGTTTTCTCTGTTTTGCCACAGGTCGTATTACAAGAAATTGGGTGTATTACGGTCATCTGCACCACATCCTTGTACTCTCTGATTTTGGACTCTATGCAAGCATGCTCGATCACTAGCTTTGGTTAACAAGTGATCGCCCTCACGGATTTTGGACCCAATGCAAGCATGCTCGAACCCCTTTACGGATCTTTTGTTTTTTCAGTTAACTAATCTCAATGTATTAAAAGGTGTTGCCTGGCCGGATGGAAGAATTAACACATGGGGTGGAGATTCTTCTTTCTGGAATCGTAATTACCTTTTTCACAACCCTCTGTTCTAGCTACAAATCCTTATAGATTTAAACTTTAGATTCACATCTTGGGGCAATTCAGTTGCTATTATGTATAACTTTTTTTAACAGGTTTGGGGAACCTTTATAAAATATCCCCCACCTAAGGGTGTTTGATTTTAAAAAAAAGCATCCAAAGAGTGCACCATAACCTAAGTCATATCCATGGAAGTCACACACAATAAATCTACAATGAGTAATACTATTCGTGAAACTATTGTACACAAATAACTAATATTTATGCATTTCTATGGTTTGAGATATAAATGGTATATACATTAATTTTATTATATCTATATTACATGGGGTTAATTCCACAAGTAATAGATTGGTAATAAACTATATATGCAAATATCGTACACAAATATTGTGTAATACTATACGTGCAAATATCATAAACAAATAATTACTTTTTGTGCAATTGTGAGGTTTAAGATATTAATTGTATCAACATTAATTTGATTATATCTACATTACATGGGGTTAATGAGCTTAGTTGCACAAAAATAGAGTTTCATAGATAGGACGAAGATATTAATTGCAACATCAATTTTCTGAATAAAAAGAAAGATGATATTTATTATAAATATTAACAATTGGGGTTTTAGATATAAATAGAGTTAAGAATAAGAATTCACCGTATATTTTTTAATCTTTTTTCTTCAATAAATCTACTAGTACAACTCAACAATAATTATAAAATAGGACCGCAAAGTTTGTAATCAACCAAATAAAGAAAATAATATCCCAAGGTAGAATGTATGAGTGACAAAAGGAATGCCTTTTAACATAAGTTATCAAAAATAAACTATGTCTGTTATCAGACATAAATGCGGTTGTCGTACATTTGCTTAGCCTTCTTGCTCCTTGTTTGACATCGGAATCTGAGCTTGTTGATAAAACTCATTCAGCTCTAATCTTCCATTTGCTATTTATCTTGCATTTATCTGTAGCCATGGAAGCTTCATCAGCCTTTGATATCTTAATTTTTTACACGCTCACCTCTCATAGTTGTTGTTTTTTTACCAAACTCATCTACAGTAACGACGTTGGTGTCCATTTTATTTAATGCCTCTTAGGAATTGTCAGCATCCAAAGAATACACCATGGCTTAAGTCTTATCCTTGGAAGTCAGACACAATAAACCTGCCATGTGTAATACTATATGTGCAACTATTGTACACAAATAACTAATATTTGTGCACTTCTATGGTTTGAGATATAAATGGTATATATATTAATTTTATTATATCTGTATTACATGGGGTTAATTCCTTAAGGAATAAATTGGTAATAATACAATACATGCAAATATCGTACACAAAGATTGTGTAATACTATACGTGCAAATATCGTACACAAATAATAACTTTTTGTGCAATTCTGAGGTTTAAGATATAAATTGTATCCACATTAATTTGATTATATCTATATTAAATGGTGTTAATGAGCTTCGTTGCACAAAAATAGAGTTTCAAAGAATGGAAGAAGATATCAATTGTAACATCAATGTTCTGAATAAAAAGAAAGTGATATTTATTATAAATATTAAAAATTGGGGTTTTAGATATAATTAGGGTTAAGGAAATAAAAAAATTTGGATTAAAAAACTGCGAAAGCTAATTTGGCTACTGATTTCTTGGCAAAATTTGCTAAGGAAAACCTCCTACAGGGTGATTTAGATTACAGTTCAATTCAACTCTTCCTTAGGGGATTACTGTCACTTGATTGCATAGGTTATCCAGCGATTCGTATCGGATGCCGTATGGATACCTGTATGACATAGAAATGGTCTATACATTTAGCTACCAAGAGTATCTATTGCTATTTTTCTCATTACTTTCGCAGTCTGTCTCTCTGCAATTATTCCAAATACTGCTAGTTTCTTTCTTCTTCTTTTCAGGTCTCACAGATATATCTCCCTGATGCATGCATAGGGAGAAGGGAGCTACTTTTGGTCACACTTTCACCCTCTTCTGCTGTTTTTTCAAGAGGAATTTACAGCAATTTGCCCGACTCTCCGGAGGAAACGTCTAAATCCTCAACTGCTAACTGAAGACGCCATTCTGGAATGCAACATCAATCAGAAACAAAAATTTCCTTTCGGCTGGCACATCGTTGACAAATAGGGGTCTCGAATTCTCGATTCTCTGACCTGTTCGCGGTGTACTAGCCAGATGGTTTCTTAGACCGTACAATATGTTTTAGTTAGTCTATTGTTTCTTTGCATGTCATAGGTGGAAACACCGCTTTTGAAAGCAAATGCTGTCTTGCTTCAGGAGCTTATTTTAGCGCTGGGATAATCATAGAGATGATCTTTTTGTAAATTGTAACGTACCAAGACTTTCAGCGCCTAATTTGGCTCACTTACTTTGGCCCGGGGAGCCTAATATATTCCCCCCATCCTCGGATGGTCTTTAATTTTTTTAAAAAAAGAATAAGAATTCACCGTATATTTTTTAATCTTTTTTCTTCAATAAATCTACTATGTGTGTTTTTGTACAACTCAACAATAATAATAAAATAGGACCGTAAAGTTTGTAATCAACCAAATAAAGAAAATAATATCCCAAGGTAGAATGTATGAATGACATATGGAACGTCTTATAACATAACTTATCCAAAATAAACTATGTCTGTTATCAGACACAAATGTGGTCGTCCTACACTTGCTTAGCCTTCTTGTTTGACATCGGAATATGAGCTGGTTGATAAACTCCTTCAGCTCCAATATTCTGTTTGCTATATGTCTTGCATTTATCTGTAGCCATAGAAGCTTCATCAGCCTTTGATATCTTAGTTTTTGACACCCTCACCTCTCGTAGTCATTGGCTTTTTACCAAACTCATAAGCAGTAACGGCGTTGGTGGCCATTTTATTTAATGCCTCTTAGGAATTGTCAGCATCCAAAGAGTGCACTATCGCTCGAGTCTTATCCTTGGAAGTCAGACACAATAAATATGCCATGTGTAATACTGTACGTGCAATTATTGTGCATAAATAACAAATATTTGTGCACTTCTATGCTTTGAGATATAAATGGTATATATATTAATTTATTATATCTATATTACATGGGGTTAATTCCTCAAGGAATAAATTGGTAATAATACAGTACATGCAAATATCGTACACAAAGATTGTGTAATACTATATGTGCAAATATCGTACACAAATAATAACTTTTTGTGCAATTCTGATTTTTAAGATAAAAATTGTATCAACATTAATTTGATTATATCTACAATGCATGGGGTTAATGAGATTTGTTGCACCTAAATAGGGTTTCAAAGACAAGAAGAAGACATCAATTGTAACATCAATGTTCTGAATAAAAAGAAAGATGATATTTGTTATAAATATTAACACTTGGGGTTTTAGATATAAATAGGGTTTAGAATAAGAACTCACTGTATATTTTTTAATCATTATTCTTTGATACATCTAATGTGTTTTTATATTCCTACAACTCAACAATAATAATAAAATAGGACCGCAAAAGTTTTTAATCAGCCAAATAAAGAAAATAATATCCCAATGTAGAATGTATGAGTGACAAAAGGAACGTCTTTTAACATAAGATATCCAAAATAAACTATGACTGTTATCAGACACGGATGCAGCCATCTTACACTTGCTTAGTATTCTTGCTCTTGGTTTGACATCGGAATCTGAGCTAGTCAATAAAACACCTTTAGCACCAATCTTCCGTTTGTTATTCCTGTTGCATTCATCTGTAGCTATAGAAGCTTCATCAGCCTTTGATATATTAGCTTATTGCACACTCACCTCTCGTGGTTGTGGGCTTGTTGACAGACCCATCAGCAGCAACGACATTGGTGGCCATCTTTTTAAATGCCTCTTAGGAATTGTCAACATCCAAAGAGTGCACCATGGCTTGGGTCTTATCCTTGAAAGTAGGACACAATAAATCTCCCATGTGTAATACTAACGTGCAACTATTGTACACAAATAACTAATTTTTTTGCACTTCTATGGTTTAAGATATAAATGGTACATTCATCAATTTTATTATATCTACATTACCGGGGGACTAATTTTTCAAGGAATAAATTGGTAATTAAACTATACATGCAAATATCGTACACAAAGATTGTGTAATACTATACGTGCAAATATCGTACAGAAATAATTACTTTTTGTGCAATTCTGAGGTTTAAGATATATATTGTATCAACATTAATTTCATTATATCTACATTACATGGGGATAATGAGCTTTGTTGCACAAAAATAGAGTTTCAAACACACGAAGAAGATATGAATTATAACATCAATGTTCTTTATAAAAAATGATATTTATGATAAATTTTAACAATTGGGGTTTTAGATATATACAGGGTTTAGAATAAAAGCTCATTGTATATTTTGTAATCTCTTTTCTTCAATAAATCTACTATATTTTGTTTTAGGACAACTTAATAATAATAATAAAATAGGACCGCAAATTTGTAATCTGCCCAATAAAGAGAATAATATCCCTGGGTAGAATGTGTGAGTGACATAAGGAACGTCTTTTAATATAAGTTATCCAAAATAAGCAATGTCTGTTATCAGACACAAATGCGGTCGTCTTACACTTGCTTAGCCTTCTTGCTCCTAGTTTGACACAGGAATCTGAGCTGGTTTATACAACACCTTCACCACTAATCTTTCGTTCGCTATTCCTCTTGCATTCTTCTATAGAAATGGAACTTCTTCAACCTTTGACATCTTAGTTTTTGGCACCCTTATCTCTCATGGTTGTGGCCTTGTTATCTGACCCATCAGCAGCAACGTCGTTGGTGGCCATTTTCTTCAATGCCACTTAGCAATTGCCAGCATCCGAAGAGTGCACCATGTCTTTAGTATTATCCTTGGAAGTTAGACACAATAAATCTGCCATGTGTAATACTATACGTGAAACTATTGTACACAAATAACTAATATTTGTGCACTTCTAGGGTTAATTCCTCAAGGAATAAATTTGTAATAAAACTATACATGAAAATATCTTACACAAAGATTGTGTAATACTATACGTGCAAATATCGTACACAAATAAGAACTTTTTGTGCAATTCTGAGGTTTAAGATAAAAATTGTATCAACATTAATTTGATTATATCAATGTATGGGGTTAATGAGATTTGTTGCACCTAAATAGAGTTTTAAAGACAAGAAGAAGACATCAATTGTTACATCAATGTTCTGAATAAAAAGAAAGATGATATTTATTATAAATATTAACACTTGGGGTTTTAGATATAAATAGGGTTTAGAATAAGAACTCACTGTATATTTTTTAATCATTATTCTTTGATACATCTACCGTGTTTTTATTTTCCTACAACTCAACAATAATAATAAAATAGGACCTCAAAAGTTTTTAATCAGCCAAATAAGGAAAATAATATCCCAACGTAGAATGCACGAATGACAAAAGGAACGTCTTTTAACATAAGATATCCAAAATAAACTATGACTGTTATCAGACACGGATGCAGTCATCTTACACTTGCTTAGTCTTCTTGCTCTTGGTTTGACATCGGAATCTGAGCTGGTCAATAAAACACCTTTAGCACCAATCTTCCGTTTGTTATTCCTGTTGCATTCATCTGTAGCTATAGAAGCTTCATCAGCCTTTGATATATTAGCTTATTGCACACTCACCTCTCGTGGTTGTGGGCTTGTTGACAGACCCATCAGCAGCAACGACATTGGTGGCCATCTTTTTAAATGCCTCTTAGGAATTGTCAACATCCAAAGAGTGCACCATGGCTTGGGTCTTATCCTTGAAAGTAGGACACAATAAATCTCCCATGTGTAATACTAACGTGCAACTATTGTACACAAATAACTAATTTTTTTGCACTTCTATGGTTTAAGATATAAATGGTACATTCATCAATTTTATTATATCTACATTACCGGGGGACTAATTTTTCAAGGAATAAATTGGTAATTAAACTATACATGCAAATATCGTACACAAAGATTGTGTAATACTATACGTGCAAATATCGTACAGAAATAATTACTTTTTGTGCAATTCTGAGGTTTAAGATATATATTGTATCAACATTAATTTCATTATATCTACATTACATGGGGATAATGAGCTTTGTTGCACAAAAATAGAGTTTCAAACACACGAAGAAGATATGGATTATAACATCAATGTTCTTTATAAAAAATGATATTTATGATAAATTTTAACAATTGGGGTTTTAGATATATACAGGGTTTAGAATAAAAGCTCATTGTATATTTTGTAATCTTTTTTCTTCAATAAATCTACTATATTTTTGTTTTAGGACAACTTAATAATAATAATAAAATAGGACCGCAAATTTGTAATCTGCCCAATAAAGAGAATAATATCACTGGGTAGAATGTGTGAGTGACATAAGGAACGTCTTTTAATATAAGTTATCCAAAATAAGCAATGTCTGTTATCAGACACAAATGCGGTCGTCTTACACTTGCTTAGCCTTCTTGCTCCTAGTTTGACACAGGAATCTGAGCTGGTTTATACAACACCTTCACCACTAATCTTTCGTTCGCTATTCCTCTTGCATTCTTATGTAGAAATGGAACTTCTTCAACCTCTGACATCTTAGTTTTTGGCACCCTTATCTCTCATGGTTGTGGCCTTGTTATCCGACCCATCAGCAGCAACGTCGTTGGTGGCCATTTTCTTCAATGCCACTTAGCAATTGCCAGCATCCGAAGAGTGCACCATGTCTTTAGTATTATCCTTGGAAGTTAGACACAATAAATCTGCCATGTGTAATACTATACGTGAAACTATTGTACACAAATAACTAATATTTGTGCACTTCTAGGGTTAATTCCTCAAGGAATAAATTTGTAATAAAACTATACATGAAAATATCTTACACAAAGATTGTGTAATACTATACGTGCAAATATCGTACACAAATAAAAACTTTTTGTGCAATTCTGAGGTTTAAGATAAAAATTGTATCAACATTAATTTGATTATATCTACAATGTGTGGGGTTAATGAGATTTGTTGCACCTAAATAGAGTTTTAAAGACAAGAAGAAGACATCAATTGTTACATCAATGTTCTGAATAAAAAGAAAGATGATATTTATTATAAATATTAACACTTGGGGTTTTAGATATAAATAGGGTTTAGAATAAGAACTCACTGTATATTTTTTAATCATTATTCTTTGATACATCTACCGTGTTTTTATTTTCCTACAACTCAACAATAATAATAAAATAGGACCTCAAAAGTTTTTAATCAGCCAAATAAGGAAAATAATATCCCAACGTAGAATGCATGAATGACAAAAGGAACGTCTTTTAACATAAGATATCCAAAATAAACTATGACTGTTATCAGACACGGATGTAGTCATCTTACACTTGCTTAGTCTTCTTGCTCCTGGTTTAACATCAAAATCTAAGCTGGTCGATAAAACACCTTTAGCACCAATCTTCCGTTTTTTATTCCTCTTGCATTCATCTGTAGCTATAGAAGCTTCATCAGCCTTTGACATCTTAGCTTATTGCACACTCACCTCTCGTGGTTGTGGGCTTGTTAACAGACCCATCAGCAGCAACGACATTGGTGGCCATCTTTTTAAATGCCTCTTAGGAATTGTCAGCATCCAAAGAGTGCACCATGGCTTGGGTCTTATCCTTGAAAGTAAGACACAATAAATCTCCCATGTGTAATACTAACGTGCAACTATTGTACACAAATAACTAATTTTTTTGCACTTCTATGGTTTAAGATATAAATGGTACATTCATCAATTTTATTATATCTACATTACCGGGGGACTAATTTTTCAAGGAATAAATTGGTAATTAAACTATACATGCAAATATCGTACACAAAGATTGTGTAATACTATACGTGCAAATATCGTACAGAAATAATTACTTTTTGTGCAATTCTGAGGTTTAAGATATATATTGTATCAACATTAATTTCATTATATCTACATTACATGGGGATAATGAGCTTTGTTGCACAAAAATAGAGTTTCAAACACACGAAGAAGATATGGATTATAACATCAATGTTCTTTATAAAAAATGATATTTATGATAAATTTTAACAATTGGGGTTTTAGATATATACAGGGTTTAGAATAAAAGCTCATTGTATATTTTGTAATCTTTTTTCTTCAATAAATCTACTATATTTTTGTTTTAGGACAACTTAATAATAATAATAAAATAGGACCGCAAATTTGTAATCTGCCCAATAAAGAGAATAATATCACTGGGTAGAATGTGTGAGTGACATAAGGAACGTCTTTTAATATAAGTTATCCAAAATAAGCAATGTCTGTTATCAGACACAAATGCGGTCGTCTTACACTTGCTTAGCCTTCTTGCTCCTAGTTTGACACAGGAATCTGAGCTGGTTTATACAACACCTTCACCACTAATCTTTCGTTCGCTATTCCTCTTGCATTCTTCTGTAGAAATGGAATTTCTTCAACCTTTGACATCTTAGTTTTTGGCACCCTTATCTCTCATGGTTGTGGCCTTGTTATCCGACCCATCAGCAGCAACGTCGTTGGTGGCCATTTTCTTCAATGCCACTTAGCAATTGCCAGCATCCGAAGAGTGCACCATGTCTTTAGTATTATCCTTGGAAGTTAGACACAATAAATCTGCCATGTGTAATACTATACGTGAAACTATTGTACACAAATAACTAATATTTGTGCACTTCTAGGGTTAATTCCTCAAGGAATAAATTTGTAATAAAACTATACATGAAAATATCTTACACAAAGATTGTGTAATACTATACGTGCAAATATCGTACACAAATAAGAACTTTTTGTGCAATTCTGAGGTTTAAGATAAAAATTGTATCAACATTAATTTGATTATATCAATGTATGGGGTTAATGAGATTTGTTGCACCTAAATAGAGTTTTAAAGACAAGAAGAAGACATCAATTGTTACATCAATGTTCTGAATAAAAAGAAAGATGATATTTATTATAAATATTAACACTTGGGGTTTTAGATATAAATAGGGTTTAGAATAAGAACTCACTGTATATTTTTTAATCATTATTCTTTGATACATCTACCGTGTTTTTATTTTCCTACAACTCAACAATAATAATAAAATAGGACCTCAAAAGTTTTTAATCAGCCAAATAAGGAAAATAATATCCCAACGTAGAATGCACGAATGATAAAAGGAACGTCTTTTAACATAAGATATCCAAAATAAACTATGACTGTTATCAGACACGGATGCAGTCATCTTACACTTGCTTAGTCTTCTTGCTCTTGGTTTGACATCGGAATCTGAGCTGGTCAATAAAACACCTTTAGCACCAATCTTCCGTTTGTTATTCCTCTTGCATTCATCTGTAGCTATAGAAGCTTCATCAGCCTTTGATATATTAGCTTATTGCACACTCACCTCTCGTGGTTGTGGGCTTGTTAACAGACCCATCAGCAGCAACGACATTGGTGGCCATCTTTTTAAATGCCTCTTAGGAATTGTCAACATCCAAAGAGTGCACCATGGCTTGGGTCTTATCCTTGAAAGTAGGACACAATAAATCTCCCATGTGTAATACTAACGTGCAACTATTGTACACAAATAACTAATTTTTTTGCACTTCTATGGTTTAAGATATAAATGGTACATTCATCAATTTTATTATATCTACATTACCGGGGGACTAATTTTTCAAGGAATAAATTGGTAATTAAACTATACATGCAAATATCGTACACAA
Organism: Rubia yunnanensis; assembly: GCA_037428765.1. Classification (NCBI taxonomy): domain Eukaryota; kingdom Viridiplantae; phylum Streptophyta; class Magnoliopsida; order Gentianales; family Rubiaceae; genus Rubia; species Rubia yunnanensis. Next base: position 39,054,540 of record CM075061.1, on the reverse strand, counting down.
AGATTGTGTAATACTATACGTGCAAATATCGTACAGAAATAATTACTTTTTGTGCAATTCTGAGGTTTAAGATATATATTGTATCAACATTAATTTCATTATATCTACATTACATGGGGATAATGAGCTTTGTTGCACAAAAATAGAGTTTCAAACACACGAAGAAGATATGGATTATAACATCAATGTTCTTTATAAAAAATGATATTTATGATAAATTTTAACAATTGGGGTTTTAGATATATACAGGGTTTAGAATAAAAGCTCATTGTATATTTTGTAATCTTTTTTCTTCAATAAATCTACTATATTTTTGTTTTAGGACAACTTAATAATAATAATAAAATAGGACCGCAAATTTGTAATCTGCCCAATAAAGAGAATAATATCACTGGGTAGAATGTGTGAGTGACATAAGGAACGTCTTTTAATATAAGTTATCCAAAATAAGCAATGTCTGTTATCAGACACAAATGCGGTCGTCTTACACTTGCTTAGCCTTCTTGCTCCTAGTTTGACACAGGAATCTGAGCTGGTTTATACAACACCTTCACCACTAATCTTTCGTTCGCTATTCCTCTTGCATTCTTATGTAGAAATGGAACTTCTTCAACCTCTGACATCTTAGTTTTTGGCACCCTTATCTCTCATGGTTGTGGCCTTGTTATCCGACCCATCAGCAGCAACGTCGTTGGTGGCCATTTTCTTCAATGCCACTTAGCAATTGCCAGCATCCGAAGAGTGCACCATGTCTTTAGTATTATCCTTGGAAGTTAGACACAATAAATCTGCCATGTGTAATACTATACGTGAAACTATTGTACACAAATAACTAATATTTGTGCACTTATAGGGTTAATTCCTCAAGGAATAAATTTGTAATAAAACTATACATGAAAATATCTTACACAAAGATTGTGTAATACTATACGTGCAAATATCGTACACAAATAAGAACTTTTTGTGCAATTCTGAGGTTTAAGATAAAAATTGTATCAACATTAATTTGATTATATCAATGTATGGGGTTAATGAGATTTGTTGCACCTAAATAGAGTTTTAAAGACAAGAAGAAGACATCAATTGTTACATCAATGTTCTGAATAAAAAGAAAGATGATATTTATTATAAATATTAACACTTGGGGTTTTAGATATAAATAGGGTTTAGAATAAGAACTCACTGTATATTTTTTAATCATTATTCTTTGATACATCTACCGTGTTTTTATTTTCCTACAACTCAACAATAATAATAAAATAGGACCTCAAAAGTTTTTAATCAGCCAAATAAGGAAAATAATATCCCAACGTAGAATGCACGAATGACAAAAGGAACGTCTTTTAACATAAGATATCCAAAATAAACTATGACTGTTATCAGACACGGATGCAGTCATCTTACACTTGCTTAGTCTTCTTGCTCTTGGTTTGACATCGGAATCTGAGCTGGTCAATAAAACACCTTTAGCACCAATCTTCCGTTTGTTATTCCTCTTGCATTCATCTGTAGCTATAGAAGCTTCATCAGCCTTTGATATATTAGCTTATTGCACACTCACCTCTCGTGGTTGTGGGCTTGTTGAGCAGCAACGACATTGGTGGCCATCTTTTTAAATGCCTCTTAGGAATTGTCAACATCCAAAGAGTGCACCATGGCTTGGGTCTTATCCTTGAAAGTAGGACACAATAAATCTCCCATGTGTAATACTAACGTGCAACTATTGTACACAAATAACTAATTTTTTTGCACTTCTATGGTTTAAGATATAAATGGTACATTCATCAATTTTATTATATCTACATTACCGGGGGACTAATTTTTCAAGGAATAAATTGGTAATTAAACTATACATGCAAATATCGTACACAAAGATTGTGTAATACTATACGTGCAAATATCGTACAGAAATAATTACTTTTTGTGCAATTCTGAGGTTTAAGATATATATTGTATCAACATTAATTTCATTATATCTACATTACATGGGGATAATGAGCTTTGTTGCACAAAAATAGAGTTTCAAACACACGAAGAAGATATGGATTATAACATCAATGTTCTTTATAAAAAATGATATTTATGATAAATTTTAACAATTGGGGTTTTAGATATATACAGGGTTTAGAATAAAAGCTCATTGTATATTTTGTAATCTTTTTTCTTCAATAAATCTACTATATTTTTGTTTTAGGACAACTTAATAATAATAATAAAATAGGACCGCAAATTTGTAATCTGCCCAATAAAGAGAATAATATCACTGGGTAGAATGTGTGAGTGACATAAGGAACGTCTTTTAATGTAAGTTATCCAAAATAAGCAATGTCTGTTATCAGACACAAATGCGGTCGTCTTACACTTGCTTAGCCTTCTTGCTCCTAGTTTGACACAGGAATCTGAGCTGGTTTATACAACACCTTCACCACTAATCTTTCGTTCGCTATTCCTCTTGCATTCTTCTGTAGAAATGGAATTTCTTCAACCTTTGACATCTTAGTTTTTGGCACCCTTATCTCTCATGGTTGTGGCCTTGTTATCCGACCCATCAGCAGCAACGTCGTTGGTGGCCATTTTCTTCAATGCCACTTAGCAATTGCCAGCATCCGAAGAGTGCACCATGTCTTTAGTATTATCCTTGGAAGTTAGACACAATAAATCTGCCATGTGTAATACTATACGTGAAACTATTGTACACAAATAACTAATATTTGTGCACTTCTAGGGTTAATTCCTCAAGGAATAAATTTGTAATAAAACTATACATGAAAATATCTTACACAAAGATTGTGTAATACTATACGTGCAAATATCGTACACAAATAAGAACTTTTTGTGCAATTCTGAGGTTTAAGATAAAAATTGTATCAACATTAATTTGATTATATCAATGTATGGGGTTAATGAGATTTGTTGCACCTAAATAGAGTTTTAAAGACAAGAAGAAGACATCAATTGTTACATCAATGTTCTGAATAAAAAGAAAGATGATATTTATTATAAATATTAACACTTGGGGTTTTAGATATAATAGGGTTTAGAATAAGAACTCACTGTATATTTTTTAATCATTATTCTTTGATACATCTACCGTGTTTTTATTTTCCTACAACTCAACAATAATAATAAAATAGGACCTCAAAAGTTTTTAATCAGCCAAATAAGGAAAATAATATCCCAACGTAGAATGCATGAATGACAAAAGGAACGTCTTTTAACATAAGATATCCAAAATAAACTATGACTGTTATCAGACACGGATGCAGTCATCTTACACTTGCTTAGTCTTCTTGCTCTTGGTTTGACATCGGAATCTGAGCTGGTCAATAAAACACCTTTAGCACCAATCTTCCATTTGTTATTCCTCTTGCATTCATCTGTAGCTATAGAAGCTTCATCAGCCTTTGATATATTAGCTTATTGCACACTCACCTCTCGTGGTTGTGGGCTTGTTAACAGACCCATCAGCAGCAACGACATTGGTGGCCATCTTTTTAAATGCCTCTTAGGAATTGTCAACATCCAAAGAGTGCACCATGGCTTGGGTCTTATCCTTGAAAGTAGGACACAATAAATCTCCCATGTGTAATACTAACGTGCAACTATTGTACACAAATAACTAATTTTTTTGCACTTCTATGGTTTAAGATATAAATGGTACATTCATCAATTTTATTATATCTACATTACCGGGGGACTAATTTTTCAAGGAATAAATTGGTAATTAAACTATACATGCAAATATCGTACACAAAGATTGTGTAATACTATACGTGCAAATATCGTACAGAAATAATTACTTTTTGTGCAATTCTGAGGTTTAAGATATATATTGTATCAACATTAATTTCATTATATCTACATTACATGGGGATAATGAGCTTTGTTGCACAAAAATAGAGTTTCAAACACACGAAGAAGATATGGATTATAACATCAATGTTCTTTATAAAAAATGATATTTATGATAAATTTTAACAATTGGGGTTTTAGATATATACAGGGTTTAGAATAAAAGCTCATTGTATATTTTGTAATCTTTTTTCTTCAATAAATCTACTATATTTTTGTTTTAGGACAACTTAATAATAATAATAAAATAGGACCGCAAATTTGTAATCTGCCCAATAAAGAGAATAATATCACTGGGTAGAATGTGTGAGTGACATAAGGAACGTCTTTTAATATAAGTTATCCAAAATAAGCAATGTCTGTTATCAGACACAAATGCGGTCGTCTTACACTTGCTTAGCCTTCTTGCTCCTAGTTTGACACAGGAATCTGAGCTGGTTTATACAACACCTTCACCACTAATCTTTCGTTCGCTATTCCTCTTGCATTCTTATGTAGAAATGGAACTTCTTCAACCTTTGACATCTTAGTTTTTGGCACCCTTATCTCTCATGGTTGTGGCCTTGTTATCCGACCCATCAGCAGCAACGTCGTTGGTGGCCATTTTCTTCAATGCCACTTAGCAATTGCCAGCATCCGAAGAGTGCACCATGTCTTTAGTATTATCCTTGGAAGTTAGACATAATAAATCTGCCATGTGTAATACTATACGTGAAACTATTGTACACAAATAACTAATATTTGTGCACTTCTAGGGTTAATTCCTCAAGGAATAAATTTGTAATAAAACTATACATGAAAATATCTTACACAAAGATTGTGTAATACTATACGTGCAAATATCGTACACAAATAAAAACTTTTTGTGCAATTCTGAGGTTTAAGATAAAAATTGTATCAACATTAATTTGATTATATCTACAATGTATGGGGTTAATGAGATTTGTTGCACCTAAATAGAGTTTCAAAGACAAGAAGAAGACATCAATTGTTACATCAATGTTCTGAATAAAAAGAAAGATGATATTTATTATAAATATTAACACTTGGGGTTTTAGATATAAATAGGGTTTAGAATAAGAACTCACTGTATATTTTTTAATCATTATTCTTTGATACATCTACCGTGTTTTTATTTTCCTACAACTCAACAATAATAATAAAATAGGACCTCAAAAGTTTTTAATCAGCCAAATAAGGAAAATAATATCCCAACGTAGAATGCATGAATGACAAAAGGAACGTCTTTTAACATAAGATATCCAAAATAAACTATGACTGTTTTCAGACACGGATGTAGTCATCTTACACTTGCTTAGTCTTCTTGCTCCTGGTTTAACATCAGAATCTAAGCTGGTCGATAAAACACCTTTAGCACCAATCTTCCGTTTGTTATTCCTCTTGCATTCATCTGTAGCTATAGAAGCTTCATCAGCCTTTGACATCTTAGCTTATTGCACACTCACCTCTCGTGGTTGTGGGCTTGTTAACAGACCCATCAGCAGCAACGACATTGGTGGCCATCTTTTTAAATGCCTCTTAGGAATTGTCAGCATCCAAAGAGTGCACCATGGCTTGGGTCTTATCCTTGAAAGTAAGACACAATAAATCTCCCATGTGTAATACTAACGTGCAACTATTGTACACAAATAACTAATTTTTTAGCACTTCTATGGTTTAAGATATAAATGGTACATTGATTAATTTTGTTATATCTACATTACTGGGGGACTAATTTTTCAAGGAATAAATTGGTAATTAAACTATACATGCAAATATCGTACACAAAGATTGTGTAATACTATACGTGCAAATATTGTACACAAATAATTACTTTTTGTGCAATTCTAAGGTTTAAGATATTAATTGTATCAACATTAATTTCATTATATCTACATTACATGGGGATAATGAGCTTTGTTGCACAAAAATAGAGTTTCAAACACACGAAGAAGATATCAATTATAACATCAATGTTCTGTATAAAAAATTATATTTATGATAAATTTTAACAGTTGGGGTTTTAGATATAAATAGGGTTTAGAATAAAGAGTCAGTGTATGTTTTTTAATCTTTTTTGTTCAATAAATCTACTATATTTTTGTTTTATGAAAACTTAATTATAATAATAAAATAGGACCGCAAAGTTTGTAATCCACCCAACAAAGAGAATAATATCCCTGGGTAGAATGTGTGAATAACATAAGGAATTTCTTTTAATATAAGTTATCCAAAATAAACAATGTCTGTTATAAGACACAAATGCGGTCGTCTTACACTTGCTTAGCCTTCTTGCTCCTTCTTTGACCCAGGATTCTGAGCTGGTTTATACAACACCTTCACCACCAATCTTTCGTTCGCTATTCCTCTTGCATTCATCTATAGCAATGGAAGCTTCATCAACCTTTGACATCTTAGTTTTTTGCACGCTCACCTCTCGTGGTTGTGGGCTTGTTATCAGACCCTTCAGCAGCAACGTCGTTGGTGGCCATTTTCTTCGATGCCACTTAGGAATTGCCAGCATCCGAAGAGTGCACCATGGCTTGAGTATTGTCCTTGGAAGTTAGACACAATAAATCTTCCATGTGTAATACTATATGTGCAACTATAGTACACAAATAACTAATATTTGTGCACTTCTAGGGTTAATTCCTCAAGGAATAAATTTGTAATAAAACTATACATGAAAATATCGTACACAAAGATTGTGTAATACTATACGTGCAAATATCGTACACAAATAATAAATTTTTGTGCAATTATGAGGTTTAAGATAAAAATTGTCTCAACATTAATTTGATTATATCTACAATGCATGGGGTTAATGAGATTTGTTCCACCTAAATAGAGTTTTAAAGAGAAAAGAAGACATCAATGGTAACATCAATGTTCTGAATAAAAAGAAAGTCGATATTTATTATAAATATTAACACTTGGGGTTTTAGATATAAATAGGGTTTAGAAAAAGAACTCACCGTATATTTTTTAATCATTATTCTTTGATACATCTACTGTGTTTTTATTTTCCTACAACTCAACAATAATAATAAAATAGGACCGTAAAAGTTTTTAATCAGCCAAATAAAGAAAATAATATCCCAATGTAGAATGTATGAGTGACAAAAGGAATGTCTTTTAACATAAGATATCCAAAATAAACTATGACTATTATCAGACACGGATGCAGTCATCTTACACTTGCTTAGTCTTCTTGCTCCTGGTTTGACATCGGAATCTGAGCGGGTCGATAAAACACCATTAGCACCAATCTTCCGTTTGTTATTCCTCTTGCATTCATCTGTAGCTATAGAAGTTTCATCAGCCTTTGACATCTTAGCTTATTGCACACTCACCTCTCGTGGTTGTGGGCTAGTTATCAGACCCTTCAGCAGCAACGTCGTTGGTGGCCATTTTCTTCAATGCCACTTAGGAATTACCTGCATCCGAAGAGTGAACCATGGCTTGTATATTGTCCTTGGAAGTTAGACACAATAAATCTGCCATGTGTAATACTATACGTGTAACTATTGTACACAAATAACTAATAGTTGTGCACTTCTATGGTTAATTCCTCAAGGAATAAATTTGTATTAAAACTATATATGCAAATATCGTACACAAAGATTGTGTATTACTATATGTGCAAATATCATACAGAAATAATTACTTTTTGTGCAATTATGAGGTTTAAGATATAAATTGTATCAACATTAATTTGATTATATCTACAATGCATGGGGTTAATGATCTTTGTTGCACAAAAATAGAGTTTTGAAGACAGAAAGAAGATATAAATTGTAAGATCAATGTTCTGAATCAAAATAAAGATGATATTTATTATAAATATTAACACTTGGGGTTATAGATAAATAGGGTTTAGAATAAGAACTCACTGTATATTTTTTAATCATTATTCTTTGATACATCTACTACGTTTTTATTTTCCTACAACTCAACAATAATAATAAAATAGAACCGCAAATGTTTTTAATCAGCCAAATAAAGAAAATAATATCCCAATGTAGAATGTATGAGTGGCAAAAGGAACGTCTTTTAACATAAGATATCCAAAATAAACTATGATTGTTATCAGACATGAATGCAGTTATCTTACACTTGCTTAGTCTTCTTGCTCCTGGTTTGACATCGGAATCTGAGCTGGTCGATAAAACACCTTTAGCACCAATCTTCCATTTGTTATTCCTCTTGCATTCATCTATAGCTATATAAGCTTCATCAGCCTTTGACATCTTAGCTTATTGCACACTCACCTCTCATGGTTGTGGGCTTGTTAACAGACCCATCAGCAGCAACGACATTGGTGGCCATCTTTTTAAATGCTTATTAGGAATTGTCAGCATCCAAAGAATGCACCATGGCTTAGGTATTAGCCTTGGAAGTTAGACACAATAAATCTACCATGTGTAATACTTTACGTGCAACTATTGTACACAAATAACTAATATTTGTGCACTTCTAGGGTTAATTCCTCAAGGAATTAATTTGTGATAAAACTATATATGCAAATATCGTACACAAAGATTGTGTAATACTATACTTGCAAATATCGTACACAAATAATAACTTTTTGTGCAATTCTGAGGTTTAAGATATAAATTGTATCCACATTAATTTGATTATATCTACATTACATGGGGTTAATGAGATTCGTTGCACAAAAATAGAGTTTCAAAGAAAGGAAGGAGATATCAATTGTAACATCAATGTTCAGAATAAAAAAAAGTGATATTTATTACAAATATTAAAATTGGGGTTTTAGATATAATTAGGGTTAAGAATAAGAATTCACCGTATATTTTTTAATCTTTTTTCTTCAATAAATCTACTATGTGTTTTTAGTACAACTCAACAATAATAATAAAATAGGACCGCAAAGTTTGTAATCAACCAAATAAAGAAAATAATATCCCAAGGTAGAATGTATGAATGACATAAGGAACATCTTATAACATAACTTATCCAAAATAAACTATGTCTGTTATCAGACACAAATGTGGTCGTCCTACACTTGCTTAGCCTTCTTGTTTGACATCGGAATCTGAGCTGGTTGATAAACTCCTTCAGCTCCAATATTCCATTTGCTATATATCTTGCGTTCATCTGTAGCCATAGAAGCTTCATCAGCCATTGATATCTTAGTTTCTGACACGCTCACCTCTCGTAGTCGTTGGCTTTTTACCAAACTCATAAGCAGTAACGGCGTTGGTGGCCAATTTATTTAATGCCTCTTAGGAATTGTCAGCATCCAAAGAGTGCACCATGGCTCGATTCTTATCCTTGGAAGTCAGACACAATAAATATGCCATGTGTAATACTGTACGTGCAATTATTGTTCATAAATAACAAATATTTGTGCACTTCTATGGTTTGAGATATAAATGGTATATATATTAATTTATTATATCTATATTACATGGGGTTAATTCCACAAGGAATAAATCGGTAATAATACAGTACATGCAAATATCGTACACAAAGATTGTGTAATACTATACGTGCAAATATCGTACACAAATAATAACTTTTTGAGCAATTCTGATTTTTAGGATAAAAATTGTATCAACATTAATTTGATTATATCTACAATGCATGGGGTTAATGATATTTGTTGCACGTAAATAGAGTTTCAAAGACAAGAAGAAGACATCAATTGTAACATCAATGTTCTGAATAAAAAGAAAGATGATATTTGTTATAAATATTAACACTTGGGGTTTTAGATACAAATAGGGTTTAGAATAAGAACTCACTGTATATTTTTTAATCATTATTCTTTGATACACCTACCGTGTTTTTATGTTCCTACAACTCAACAATAATAATAAAATAGGACCGCAAAAGTTTTTAATCAGCCAAATAAAGAAAATAATATCCCAATGTAGAATGTATGAGTGCAAAAGGAATGTCTTTTAACATAAGATATCCAAAATAAACTATGACTGTTATTAGACACGGATGCAGTCATCTTACATTTGCTTAGTCTTCTTGCTCCTGGTTTGATATCGGAATCCGAGCCGGTCAATAAAACACCTTTAGCACCAATCTTCCGTTTGTTATTCCTCTTGCATTCATCTATAGCTATAAAAGCTTCATCAGCCTTTGACATCTTAGCTTATTGCACACTCACCTCTCGTGGTTGTGGGCTTGTTAACAGACCCATCAGCAGCAACGACATTGGTGGCCATCTTTTTAAATGCCTCTTAGGAATTGTCAGCATCCAAAGAGTGCACCATGGCTTGGGTCTTATCCTTGAAAGTAGGACACAATAAATCTTCCATGTGTAATACTATACGTGCAACTATTGTACACAAATAACTATTTTTTTGCACTTCTATGGTTTACGATATAAATGGTACATTCATTAATTTTATTATATCTACATTACCGGGGGACTAATTTTTCAAGGAATAAATTTGTAATTAAACTATACATGCAAATATCGTACACAAAGATTGTGTAATACTATACGTGCAAATATCGTACACAAATAATTACTTTTTGTGCAATTCTGAGGTTTAAGATATAAGTTGTATCAACATTAATTTCATCTACATTACATGGGGATAATGAGCTTTGTTGCACAAAAATAGAGTTTCAAACACACGAAGAAGATATGAATTATAGCATCAATGTTCCTTATGAAAAAAATGATATTTATGATAAATTTTAACAATTGGGGCTTTAGATATATACAGGGTTTCGAATAGAAACTCATTGTATATTTTTTAATCTTTTTTCTTCAATAAATCTACTATATTTTTGTTTTAGGACAACTTAATAATAATAATAAAATAGGACCGCAAAGTTTGTAATCCGCCCAATAAAGAGAATAATATCCCCGGGTAGAATGTGTGAGTGACATAAGGAACGTCTTTTAATATAAGTTATCCAAGATAAACAATGCCTGTATCAGAAACAAATGCAGTCGTCTTACACTTGCTTAGCCTTCTTGCTCCAGGTTTGACACAGGAATCTGAGCTGGTTTATACAATACCTTCACCACTAATCTTTCGTTCGCTATCCCTCTTGCATTCATCTGTAGAAATGGAAGTTTCTTCAACCTTTGACATCTTAGTTTTTGACACCCTGACCTCTCATGGTTGTGGGCTTGTTATCCGACCCAACAGCAGCAACGTCGTTGGTGGCCATTTTCTTCAATGCCACTTAGGAATTGGCTGCATCCGAAGAGTGCACCATGGCTTTAGTATTATCCTTGGAAGTTAGACACAATAAATCTGCCATGTGTAATACTATACGTGCAACTATTGTATGCAAATAACTAATATTGTGCACTTATATGGTTAATTCCTCAAGGAATAAATTTGTAATAAAACTATACATGCAAATATCTTACACAAACAAAGATTGTGTAATACTATACGTGCAAATATCGTACACAAATAATAACGTTTTGAGCAATTCTGATTTTTAGGATAAAAATTGTATCAACATTAATTTGATTATATCTACAATGCATGGGGTTAATGAGATTTGTTGCACCTAAATAGAGTTTCAAAGACAAGAAGAAGACATCAATTGTAACATCAATGTTCTGAATAAAAAGAAAGATGATATTTACTATAAATATTAACACTTGGGGTTTTATATATAAATAGGGTTTAGAATAAGAACTCACTGTATATTTTTTAATCATTATTCTTTGATACATCTACTGTGTTTTAATCATTATTCTTTGAAATAGGTCCTCAAAAATTTTTAATCAGCCAAATAAGGAAAATAATATCCCAATGTAGAATGTATGAATGGCAAAAGGAACGTCTTTTAACATAAGATATCGAAAATAAACTATGACTGTTATCAGACACGGATGTAGTCATCTTACATTTGCTTAGTCTTCTTGCTACTGGTTTAACATTGGAATCTGAGCTGGTCGATAAAACACCTTTAGCACCAATCTTCCGTTTGTATTCCTCTTGCATTCATCTGTAGCTATAGAAGCTTCATCAGCCTTTGACATCTTAGCTTATTGCACACTCACCTCTCGTGGTTGTGGGCTTGTTAACTGACCCATTAGCAGCAACGGCATTGGTGGCCATCTTTTTAAATATCTCTTAGGAATTGTCAGCATCCAAAGAGTTCACCATGGCTTGGGTCTTATCCTTGAAAGTAAGAAACAATAAATCTCCCATGTGTAATACTATACGTGCAACTATTGAACACAAATAACTAATTTGTTTGCTCTTCTATGGTTTAAGATATGAATGGTACATTGATTAATTTTATTATATCTACATTACTAGGGGACTAATTTTTCAAGGAATAAATTGGTAATCAAACTATACATGCACATATCGTACACAAAGATTGTGTAATACTATACGTGCAAATATCGTACAGAAATAATTGCTTTTTGTGCAATTATGAGGTTTAAGATATAAATTGTATCAACATTAATTTCATTATATCTACATTACATGGGGATAATGACCTTTGTTGCACAAAATACAGTTTCAAACACACGATGAAGATATCAATTATAACATCAATGTTCTGTATAAAAAATGATATTTATGATAAATTTTAACAATTGGGGTTTTAGATATAAACAGGGTTTAGAATAAAAACTCACTGTATATTTTTTAATCTTTTTTCTTCAATAAATCTACTATATTTTTGTTTTAGTATAACTTAATAATAATAATAAAATAGAACCGCAAAGTTTGTAATCCACCCAATAAAGAGAATAATATCCCCGGGTTGAATGTGTGAGTGACATAAGGAATGTCTTTTAATATAAGTTATCCAAAATAAACAATGTCTGTTATCAGACACAAATGCGGTCGTCTTACACTTGCTTAGCCTTCTTGCTCCAGGTTTGACCCAGGATTCTGAGGTGGTTTATACAACACCTTCACCACCAATCTTTCGTTCGCTATTCCTCTTGCATTCATCTGTAGCAATGGAAGCTTCATCAACCTTTGACATCTTAGTTTTTTGCACGCTCACCTCTCGTGGTTGTGGGCTTGTTATCAGACCCATCAGCAGCAACGTCGTTGGTGGCCATTTTCTCCAATGCCACTTAGGAATTGCCAGCATCCGAAGAGTGCACCATTGCTAGGGTATTAGCCTTGGAAGTTAGACACAATAAATCTGCCATGTGTAATACTATACGTGCAACTATTGTACACAAATAACTAATATTTGTGCACTTCTAGGGTTAATTCCTGAAGGAATAAATTTGTAATAAAACTATATATGGAAATATCGTACACAAAGATTGTGTATTACTATATGTGCAAATACCATACACAAATAATTACTTTTTGTGCAATTATGAGGTTTAAGATATAAATTGTATCAACATTAATTTTATTGTATCTACAATGCATGGGGTAAATGAGCTTTGTTGCACAAAAATAGAGTTTCAAAGACAGGAAGAAGATATAAATTGTAAGATCAATGTTCTGAATCAAAATAAAGATGATATTTATTATAAATATTAACACTTGGGGTTATAGATAAATAGGGTTTAGAATAAGAACTCACAGTATATTTTTTAATCATTATTCTTTGATACATCTACTGTGTTTTTATTTTCCTACAACTCAACAATAATAATAAAATAGGACCGCAAAAGTTTTTAATCAGCCAAATAAAGAAAATAATATCCCAATGTAGAGTGTATAAGTGACAAAAGGAACGTCTTTTAACATAAGATATCCAAAATAAACTATGACTGTTATCAGACACGGATGCAGCCATCTTACACTTGCTTAGTCTTCTTGCTCCTGGTTTGACATCGGAATCTGAGCTGGTCGATAAAACACCTTTAGCACCAATCTTCCATTTGTTATTCCTCTTGCATTCATCTGTAGCTATATAAGCTTCATCAGTCTTTGACATCTTAGCTTATTGCACACTCACCTCTCGTGGTTGTGGGCTTGTTAACAGACCCATCAGCAGCAACGACATTGGTGGCCATCTTTTTAAATGCCTCTTAGGAATTGTCAGTATCCAAAGAGTGCACCATGGCTTGGGTCTTATCCTTGAAAGTTAGACACAATAAATCTCCCATGTGTAATACTATATGTGCAACTATTGTACACAAATAACCAATTTTTTTGCACTTCTATGGTTCAAGATATAAATTGTACATTCATTAATTTTATTATATCTACATTACCGGGGGACTAATTTTTAAAGGAATAATTTGATAATTAAAGTATACATGCGAATATCGTACACAAAGATTGTGTAATACTTTACGTGAAAATATCGTATACAAATAATTACTTTTTGTGCAATTCTGAGGTTTAAGATATAAACTGTATCAACATTAATTTCATTATATCTACATTACATGGGGATAATGAGCTTTGTTGCAGAAAAATAGGGTTTCAAACACACGAAGAAGATATCAATTATAACATCAATGTTCTGTATAAAAAGAAAGATAATATTTATTATAAATGTTAACACTTGGGGATTTAGATATAAGTAGGGTTTAGAATAGAACTCAGTGTATATTTTTTAATCTTTTTTCTTCAATAAATCTACTTGTTTTTTGTTTTAGTACAACCCAACAATAATATTAAAATAGGACCGCAAAATTTGTAATCAACCCAATAAAGAGAATAATATCCCAGGGTAGAATGTATGAGTGTCAAGAGGAACGTTTTTTTACATAAGTTATCAAAAATAAATTATGTCTGTTATTAGACACGGTTGCGGTCGTCTTACACTTGCTTAGCCTTCTTACTCCTGGTTTGACATTGGAATCTGAGATGGTCGATAAAACACCTTCAACACCAATCTTCCATTTTTTATTCCTCTTTCATTCATCTGTAGCCATAAAAGCTTCATCAACCTTTGACATCTTAGCATTTTGCACGCTCAACGCTCATTGTTTTGGGCTTGTTAACAGACCCATCTGCAACAACGACATTGGTGGCCATTTTCTTAAATGCCTCTAAGGAATTGTCAACATCCAAAGATTTCTCAAAGGCTTGGGTCTTATCTTTCGATGTCAGACACAATAAATATGCCATGTGTAATACTATACGGGCAACTATTGTACACAAATTTCTAATATTCGTGTACTTCTATAGTTTGAGCTATAAATGGTACATACATTAATTTTATTTTATCTATATTACTGGGGGCTAATTCCTCAAGGAATAAATTGGTAATAAAAATATAAATGCAAATATCGTACAAAAAGATTGTGTCATACTATACGTGCAAATTTTGTACATAAATAATTACCTTTTGCGCAATTCTGAGGTTTAAGATATAAATTGTATCAACTTTTATTTTATTATATCTACATTACATGGGGTTAATGAGCTCTGTTGCACAAAAATAGAGTTTCAAAGACAGGAAGAAAATATCAATTGTAACATTAATGTTCTGTGTAAAAGAAATATGATATTTATAATAAATATTAACACTTGGGATTTTAGATATAAATAGGGTTTTGAATAGGAACTCACTGTATATATTTTAATCTATTTTCTTCAATAAATCTACTATGTTTTTGTTTTAGTACAACTAAACAATAAAAATAAAATATGACCGCAAAGTTTGTAATCAGCCCTATACAGAGAATAATTTCCCAGGGTAGAATAATTGAGTGTCAAAAGGAACATCTTTTAACATAAGATATCCAAAATAAACTATGTCTATTATCAAACACAAGTGCGATCGTCTTACGCTTTCTTATCCTTCTTGCTCCTGGTTTGACACCGGAATGTGAGCTAGTCGATAAAACACCTTTAGTACCAATATTCCGTTTGCTATTCCTCTTGCATTCATCTGTAGCCATAGAACCTTCATAAGCCTTTGACATCTTAGTTTTTTGTACGCTCACCTCTCGTGCTTTTGGGCTTGTAAACAGACCCATCAACAGCAACATCGTTGGTGGCCATTTTCTTTAATGCCTCTTGGGAGTTGTCAACATCCAAAGAGTGAAACATGGCTTGAGTCTCATCCTTTGAAATTAGACACATTAAATCTGCCATGTGTAATACTATACGTGCAACTATTGTAAACAAAAAACTAATATTTGTCCACTTCTTTGGTTTGTGATAGAAATGGTGTATACATTAATTTTATTATATCTGTATTACATGGGGTTAATTCCATAAGGACTAAATTTGTAATAAAAATATACATGAAAATATTGTAACAAAGATTGAGTAATACTATGCGTGCAAATATCGTACACAAATAATTACTTTTTGTGCAATTATGAAGTTAAAGATATAAATTGAATCAACATTAATTTGATTATATCTACATTACACGGGGTTAATAAGATTTGTTGCACAAAAATAGAGTTTCAAAGACAGGATGAAGATTTCAATTGTAACATCAATGTTTAGAAAAAAAAAGATGATTTTTATGATAAATATTAACACTTGGGGTTTTAGATATAAATAGGGTTTAGAATAATTACTCACTCTATATTTTTAATCTTTTTTCTTCAATGAATCTACTATGTTTTTGTTTTAGTACAACTCAACAATAATAGTAAAATAGGACCGCAAAGTTAGTAATCGGCCCAATAAAGAGAATAATATCCCAGGGTAGAATGTATGCGTGTCAAAAGGATTAATATAAGTAATGCAAAATAAACTATGTCTGTTATCAGACACAGATGTGGCCGCCTTACAATTTCTTAGCCTTATTGCTCCTGGTTTGACACTGGAATCTGAGCTTGTAAATAATACTCCTTCAGCAACAATCTTTCATTTCTTATTCCTCCTGTATTCATCTGTAGCCATAGAAGCTTCATCAGCCTTTGACATCTTAGTTTTTTGCACGCTCATCTCTCGTGGTTGTGGGCTTGTTAACAGAACCATCAGCATTAACGGTGTTGGTGGCCATTTTCTTTAATGCCTCTTCGGAATTGTTAACATCCAAAGAGTGCATTATGGCTCGAGTCTTATCCTTGGAAATCCGACACAATAAATCTGCCATGTGTAATACTATACATGCATCTATTGTACACAAATAACTAATATTTGTGCACTTCTATAGTTTGACATTCAAATGGTATATAGATTAATTTTATTATTTCTATATTACATGGGGTTAATTCCTCAAGAAACAAATTGGTAATAAAACTATACATGTAAATATCGTACACAAAGATTGTGTAATACTATACGTGCAAAAATCGTACACAAATAATTACTTTTTGTGCAATTCTTAGGTTTAAGATATAAATTGTATCAACATTAATTTTATTATATCTACATTACATGGGGTTAATGAGCTTTGTTGCACAAAAATTGAGTTTCAAAGATAGGAAGAAGATATCAATTGCAACATCAATGTTCTGTATAAAACGAAAGATGATATTTATAATAAATATGAACACTTGGGGTTTTAGATTTAGAATAAGAACTCATTATATATTTTTTAATATTTTTTCTTCGATAAATCTACTATGTTTTTGTTTTAGTACAACTCAACAATAATAAAAAAATAGGACCGTAAGGTTTGTAATCAACCTAGTGAAGAGAGTAATATCCCACGGTAGAATGTATGAGTGTCAAAAGGAATGTCTTTTAACATAAGTTATCAAAAATAAACAAGGTCTATTATCAGACACAATTGCGGTCGTCTTACACTTGCTTAGCCTTCTTGCTTTTGGTTTGACACCGGAATCTGAGGTGGTCGATAAAACACCTTCAGCACCAATATTCCATTTTCTATCCCTCTTGCATTCATCTATAGACACAGAAGCTATTTCAGCCTTTGGCATATTTGTTTTTTGTACGCTCACCACTCGTGGTTGTGGGCTTGTTAACAAACCTATCAGCAGCAATGGCATTGGTGGCCATTTTCTTTAATGCCTCTTAGTAATTATCAATATCCAAAGAGTTCACCATGGCTTGATTCTTATCCTTGGAAGAGAGGCACAATAAACCTTCCATGTGCAATACTATATGCGCAACCATTGTATGCGCAACCATTGTACACAAATAACTAATGTTTGTGTACTTCTAAGATTTGAGATATAAATGGTATATACATTAATTTTATTATATCTATATTACATGGGGTTAATTCCTCAAGGGATAAATTGGTAATAAAACTACACACGCATATATCATACACAAAGATTGTGTAATGCTATACGTGCAAATATCGTACACAAATAATACCTTTTGTGCAATTCTTAGGTTTAAGATATAAATTTTGTCGACGTTAATTTGATTATATATACATTAAATGGGGTTAATGAGCTTTGTTGCACAAAAATAGAGTTTCAAAGACAGGAAGAAGATATCAAATGTAACATCAATGTTCTAAATAAAAAGAAAGATGATATTTATGATAAATATAAACAATTGGGGTTTTAGATATAAATAGGGTTTAGAATAAGAATTCGGTGTATAATTTTAAAAAAATTTCTTCAATAAATCTTCTATGTTTTTTGTTTTATTACAAGTCAACAACAATAATAAAATAGGACCGCAAAGTTTGTATTTAGCCCAATAAAGAGAATAATATCCCAGGGTAGAATGTATGAGTTTCAAAAGGAACGTCTTTTAACATAAGTTATCCAAAATATACTATGTCTATTATCAGACACAGATGCGGTAGTCTTACACTTGCTTAGCCTTCTTGCTCCTGGTTTGATGCCAGAATCTGAGCTGGTTGATAACACACCTTCGGCACATCTTCTGTTTGCTATTCCTCTTCCATTCATCTGTAGCCATAGAAGCTTCTTCAGCCTTTGACATCTTAGTTTTTTGCACGCTCACCTCTCGTGGTTGTCGGATTTTGAACAGACCCATCAACAGCAACATCGTTGGTGGCCATTTTCTTTAATGCCTCTTTGGAATTTTTAGCATCCACAGAGTTAATCAAGGCTTGAATCTTATCCTTGGACGTCAGACACAATAAATCTGCCATGTGTAATACTCTACATGCAACTATTGTACACATATAACTAATATTTGTGCACTTTTATAGTTTGAGATATTAATGGTATATACATTAATTTTATTATATCTATATTACTTTGGGTTAATTTCTCAAGGGATGAATTGGTAATAAAACTATACATGCAAATATCGTACATAAAGAATGTGTTATACTATTCGTGTAAATATCGTACACAAATAATTACTTTTTGTGCAATTCTAAGGTTTAAGATATAAATTGTATCAACAGTATTTAGATTATATCTACATTACATGGGGTTACTGAGCTTAATTACACAAAAATAGAGTTTCAAAGACAGGAAGAAGATATCAATCAGAACATCAATGTTCTATATAAAAAGAAAGATGATATTTGTGAAATATTAACACTTTGGGTTTCATATAGAAATAGGGTTTAGAATAAGAAAACACTGTATATTTTTTAATCTTTTTTCTTCAATAAATCTACTATGTTTTTATTTTAGTACAACTCAACAATAATAATAAAATAGGACCGCAAAATTTGTAATCAGCCCAATAAAAAGAATAATATCCAAGGGTAGAATGTTTGAGTGTCAAAGGGAGCGTCTTTTAACATAAGTTATTCAAAATAAACTATGTGTGTTATCAGACACAGATGCACTCACTCACACTTGCTTAGCCTTCTTGCTCCTGGTTTACACCGAAATCTGAGCTGGTCGATAAAAAAACTCCAGCACCAATCTTCTGTTTGCTATTCTTCTTGCATTAATCTGTAGCCATAGAAGCTTCATCAACCTTTGACATCTTCGCTTTTTGCATGCTCACCTCTCGTGGTTGTGGGCTTGTTAACAGACCCATCAGCAGCAATGACGTTGTTGGCCATTTTCTGTAGTGCCTCTTAGGAATTGTCAGCATCCAAAGAGTGCATCATGGCTTGAGTCTTATCCTTGGAAGTCAAACACAATAAATCTGCTATGTGTAATACTATACGTGCAACTATTGTACACAAATAACTAATATTTGTGCTCTTCTATGGTTTAAGATATAAATGGTATATACATTATTTTTATTATATCTTTACTACATGGGATTAATCCCTCAAGAATAAATTGGTAATAAAACTATACTTGCAAATATCGTACACAAAGATTGTGTTATACTATACGTGGAAATATTGTACATAAATAATTATTTTTTGTGCAATTCTGAGTATTAAGATATAAATTGTATCAACAGTAATTTGATTATATCTACATTACAAGGGGTTAATTGGCTTTGTTGCACAAAAATAGAGTTTAAAGACAGGATGAAGATATCAATTGTGACATCAATGTTCTTTATAAAAAGAAAGATGATATTTATGATAAACATTAACACTTGGGGTTTCATATAAATATATATATATATATATATATATATATATAGGGTTTAGAATAAGAACTCACTGTATATTTTTTAATCTTCTTTCTTCAATAAATCTGCTGCATTTTTTTGTTAGTACAACTCAACAATAATAATAAAATGGGACCACAAAGTTTGTAACCAATAAAGATAATAATATCCATGGGTAGAATGTATGAATTTCAAAAGTAACGTCTTTTTACATAAGTTATCCAAAATAAACTATGTGCTTTATCCGACACAGATGTGGTCGTCTTACACTTGCTTAGCCTTCTTGCTCCTGTTTTCATGCCGTAATCTGAGCAGGTGGATTAAACACCTTCAGCACCACTCTTCCGTTTGCTATTCCTCTTGCATTCATTTGTAGCCATAGAAGCTTCATCAGCCTTCGACATCTTATCTTTTTGCACGATCACCTCTCATGGTTGTGGGCTTGTTAACTGACCCATCAGCAGCACCGACATTGGTGGTCATTTTCTTTAATACCTCTTAGGAATTGTCAGTATCCAAAGAGTTCACCATGGCTTGAGTCTTATCCTTGGATGTCAGACATCGTACACAAAGATTCCTCTAGGAATAAATTGGTAATAAAACTATACATGCAAACATCGTACACAAAGATTGTGTAATACTATACGTGCAAATATCGTACACAAATAATTAATTTTTGTGCAGTTCTTAGGTTTAAGATATAAATCGTATCAATATTAATTTTATTATATCTGCATTACATGGGGTTAATGAGCTTTTTTCACAAAAATAGTGTTTCAAAGACAGAAACAAGATATCAATTGTGACATCAATGTTTTGTATAAAAAGAAAGATGCTATTTATGTTAAATATTAACACTTGGGGTTTAGATATAAATAGAGTTTAAAATAAGAATTTAGTGTATAATTATTAATCTTTTTTCTTCAATAAATATTTTATGTTTTTGTTTTATTACAACTCAACAATAATAATAAAATAGGACCACAAAGTTTGTATTTAGCCCAATAAGGAGAATAATATCCCAAGGTAGAATTTATGAGTTTCAAAAGAAACGTCTTTTAACATAAGTAATGCAAAATAAACTATTTCTGTTACCAAACACAGATGCAGTATTCTTACCCTTGCTTAGCTTTCTTTCTCCTGGTTTGATGCCGGAATCTGAGCTGGTCGATAAAACAACTTCATCACAATCTTTTGTTTCCTATTCCTCTTCCATTCATCTGTAGCCATAGAAACTTCTTCGGCCTTTGACATCTTAGTTTTTTGCATGCTCACCTCTCGTGGTTGTGAACTTGTTAACAGACCCATCAGCAGCAACAGCGTTGGTGGCCATTTTCTTTAATGCCTCTTAGGAATTGTTAGCATCCAAACAGTTAATCATGGCTTGAGTCTTATCCTTGGATGTCAGAAACAAGAAATCTTCCATATGTAATATTATACATGCAACTATGTACACATATAACTAATACTTGTGCACAGCTACGATTTGAGATATTAATGGTATATACAATAATTTTATTATATCTATATTGCATGGGGTTAATTCCTCAAGGGATAAATTTGTAATAAAACTATACATGCAAATATCGTACATAAAGAATGTGTAATACTATACGTGAAAATGTCGTACACAAATAATTACTTTTTTGTGAAATTCTGAGGTTTAAGATATAAATTGTATCCACAGTATTTTGATTATATCTACATTACATGAGGTTAATGAGGTTTGTTGCACAAAAATAGAGTTTCAATGACAGGAAGAAGATATCAATTGTGACATCAATGTTTTGTATAAAAAGAAAGATGATATTTATGATAAACATTAACACTCGGGGTTTCATATATACATAGGGTTTAGAATAAGAACTCACTATATATTTTTTCACCCTTTTTCCTCAATAAATTTGCTGTGTTTTTTTTATTACAACTCAACAATAATAATAAAATGGGACTGCAAAGTTTGTAACCAATAAAGATAATAATATCCAAGGGTAGAATGTATGAATTTCAAAAGGAACGTCTTTTAACATAAGTTATCCAAAAGAAACTATGTGTGTTATCAGACACAGGTGCAGTCGTCTTACACTTTCTTAGCCTTCTTGCTCCTGATTTTACACCGGAATTTGAGCTGGTCGATAAAAAACCTCCACCACAAATCTTCTGTTTGCTATTCCTCTTGCATTCGTCTGTAGCCATAGAAGGTTCATTTTTGCTTTTTGCATGCTCCACCACATCTTTGCTTTTTGCATGCTCACCTCTTGTGGTTGTGGGTTTGTTAACAGACCCATCAGCAGCAGCGGCATTGGTGCCCATTTTCTTTAATGCCTCTGAGGAATTGTGAGCATCCAAAGTGTGCATCATGGCTTGAGTCTTATCCTTGGAAGTCAGACACAATAAATCTGCCATGTGTAATACTACACGTGCAACTATTGTACACAAATAACTAATATGTGTGCACTTCTATGGTTTGAGATATATATGGTATATACATTAATTTTATTATATCTTTATCACATGGGATTAATTCCTCAAGAATAAATTGGTAGTAAAACTATACATGCAAATGTCGTGCACAAAGATTGTGATATACTATGCGTGCAAATATCGTACACAAATAATTACTTTTTGTGAAATTATGAAATTAAGATATAAATTATATCAATAGTAATTTAGTTATATCTATATTACAAGGGGTTAATGAGCTTTGTTGCACAAAAATAGACTTTCAAAGACAGGAAGAAGATATCAATTGTGACATCAATGTTTTGTATAAAAAGAAAGATGATATTTATGATGAACATTAACACTCGGGGTTTCATCTAAAAATAGGGTTTAGAATAAGAACTCAATGTATATTTTTTAATCTTTTTGCTTCAATAAATCTGCTGTGTTTTGTTTTAGTACAACTCAACAATAATAATAAAATGGGACCATAAAGTTTGTAACCAATAAAGATAATAATATCCAAGGGTAGAATGTCTTTAATGCCTCTTAGTAATTGTCAGTATCCAATGAGTTCACCATGGCTTGAGTCTTATTCTTGGAAGTCCATCACAATAAATCTCCCCTGTGTAATACTATACGTGCAACTATTGTACACAAAAATAGAGTATTAAAGACAATAAGAAGGTATGAATTGTAACATTAGTGTTCTGAATAAAAAGAAAGATGACATTTATGATAAATATTAACATATGGGTTTTAGATATCGAAGGAGTTTAGAATAAGAATTCGCTGTTTATTTTTGAATGGGTTTTCTTCAAAAAATCTACTATGTTTTTGTTTTAGTACAACTCAACAATAATAATAAAATAGGACTGCCATGTTTGAAATCAGCACAATAAAGAGAATAATATCCCAGAGTAGAATGTATTAGTGACAAATTGAATGATTTTTGACAAAAGAAATCCTAAATAACTATGTATATTATCACACATGGATGCGGTCATCTTACACATGCTTAGCCTTCTTGCTCCTGGTTTGACACTGATATCTGAGCTTGTCGATAAAACACCTTCATCACCAATCTTCCATTTGCTATTCCTCTGCATTCATTTGTAGCCATAGATTCTTCATCAGCCTTTCACATCTTAGTTTTGGCACGGTCACCACTTGTAGTCGTGGGCTTGTCAAAAGACTCATTAGTAGTGGTAGCATTGGTGGCCGTTTTCTTTAATGCCACTTAGGAATTGTCATCACCCACATTGTGCACCAAAGCTAGAATCTTATCCTTGCATGTCAGACACAATAAATCTACCACGTATAATACAATACGTGCAACTATTGTACACAAATAACTAATATTGGTGCACTTCTATGGACTGAGATATAAATGGTATATACATTAATTTTATTATATCTATATTACATGGGGTTAATTCCTCAACAAATAAATTGGTAATAAAACTATACATGCAAACATCATACACAAACATTGTGTAATACTATACGAGCAAATATCGTACACAAATAATTACTTTTTGTGCAATTCTTAGGTTTAAGATATAAACTGTATCAACATTAATTTGATTATATCTACATTACACGGGGTTAATGAGCTTTTTTGCTCAAAAATAGAGTTTCAAAGACAGGAAGAAGATATCAATTGTGACATCAATGTTTTGTATAAAAAGAAAGATGATATTTATGATTAATATTAAAAATTGGGGTTTCATATAAAAATAGGGTTTAGAATAAGAACTCACTGTATATTTTTTTAATCTTTTTTCTTCAATAAATATGCTATGTTTTTGTTTTAGCACAACTCAAATTTAATAATAAAATAGGACCACAAATTTGTAATCAGCCCAAAAAAGAGTATAATATCCCATGGTAGAATGTATGAGTGTGAAAAGGAACGTCTTTTAACATAAGTTATCCAAAATAAACTTTGTGTGTTATCAGACACATATGCGGTCGTCTTACACTAAATTAGCCTTCTTGCTCCTGGTATTACACCGGAATCTAAGCTGGTCGGTAAAACACCTTCAGCACCAATATTCCATTTTCTATTTCTCTTGCATTCATCTGTAGCCATAGAAGCTTCATCGGCCTTTGACATCTTAGCTTTTTGCATGTTCACCTCTCGTTGGACTAAAATAGAGTTTCAAAGGCAGAAAAAAGATATCAATTGTAACATCAATGTTCTGAATAAAACGAAAGATGATATTTATGATAAATATTAACACTTCGGGTTTTTGATATAAATAGGATTTAGAATAAGAACTCATTGTATATTTTTAAATCTTTTTTCTTCAATAAATCAACTATGTTTTTTTAGTACAACTCAACAATAATAATAAATTAGGACCGTAAAGTTTGTAATCAGCCCAATAAAGAGAATAATATCCAAGGGTAGAATGTATGAGTGTCAAGAGGAACGTCTATTAACACAAGTTATCCAAAATAAACTATGTGTGTTATCAGACAAACATGCAGTCATCTTACACTCTCTTAGCCTTCTTGCTCCTGGATTTACACCAGAATCTGAGCTGGTAGATAAAACACCTTCAACACCAATCTTCCATTTTCTATTTCTCTTACATTCATCTGTAGCCATAGAAGCTTCATCAGCCTTTGACATCTAAGATTTTTGCATGCTCACCACTCATGGTTGTGGCCTGGTTAACAGACCCATCAATAGCAACGACATTGGTGGCTATTTTCTTGAGTGCCTCTTAGGAATTGTCAGCATCCAAAGAGTGCACCATGGCTTGAGTCTTATCCTTGGAAGTTAAACACAATAAATCTGCCATGTGTAATGCTGTACGTGCAGCTATTGTACAAAAATAGCTAATATTTGTGCACTTCTATGGTTTGAGATATAAATGGTAAATACATTAATTTTATTATATCTATATTACAGGGGGTTAATTCCGTAAGGAATAAATTGGTAATAAAACTATACATGAAAATATCATGCACAAAGATTGTGTAATACTATACGTGCAAATATCGTACACAAATAATTACTTTTTGTGAAATTTTGAGGATTAAGATATAAATTGTATCAACTGTAATTTGATTATATCTACATTACATGGGGTTAATGAGCTTTGTTGCACAGAAATAGAGTTTCAAGGATAGGAAGAAGATATCAATTGTGACATCAATGTATTGCATAAAAAGAATGATGATATTTATGATTAATATTAACACTTGGTGTTTCATATATAAATAGGGTTTAGAATAAAAACTCACTATATATATTTTAATCTTTTTTCTTCAATAAATCTGCTATCCTTTTGTTTTAGTACAACTCAACAATAATAATAAAACAGGATTGCAAAGTTTGTAATAAGCCCAATAAAAAGAATAATATCCTAGGGTAGAATGTATGAGTGTCAAAAGGAATGTCTTTTTACATAAGTTATAAAAAATAAACTGTGTGGGTTATCAAACACAGACGAGGTCATCTTACATTTGCTTAGCTTTCCTGCTCCTGGTTTTACACCGGAATCTGAGCTGGTCGATTAAACACCTTCAGCACCAATCTTCCGTTTGCTATTCCTCTTGCATTCCTTTGTAGCTATAGAAGCTTCATCAGCCTTTGGCATCTCAGCTTTTTGCACGCTCCTCTCTCGTGGTTGTGGGCTTGTTAACAGACTCATCAGCAACAACGACATTGGTGCCCATTTTCTTTAATGCCTCTGAGGAATTCTCAACATCCAAAGAGGGCATCATGGCTTGAGTCTTATCCTTGGAAGTCAGACACAATAAATCTGCCATGTGTAATACTATACGTGCAACTATTGTACACAAATAACTAATATTTGTGTACTTCTATGGTTTGAGATATAAATGGTATATACATTAATTTTATCATATCTATATTACACGGGGTATATTCCTCAAGGAAGGAATTGGTAATAAAACTATACATGCAAATATCGTACACATACTATACGTGCAAATATCGTAAACAAATAATTACTTTTTGTTCAATTTAGAGGTTTAAGATATAAATTGTTTAACATTAATTTGATTATGTCTACATTAAATGGGGTTAATAAGATTTGTTGGACAAAAATAGGGTTTCAAAGAGAGGAAGAAGATATCAATTGTGACATCAATGTTTTGTATAAAAAGAAAGATGATATTTATGATAAATATTAACACTTGGGGTTTCATATATAAATAGGGTTTAGAATAAGAACGCACTGTATATATTTTTAATCGTTTCTCTTCAATAAATCTGCTATGTTTTTGTTTTAGTACAACTCAACAATAATAATAAATAAGACCGCAAACTTTGTAATCAGCCCAATAAAGAGAAAAATATCCTACTGTAGAATGTATGAGTTACAAAAGGAACGTTCTTTAACAAAAGATATTCTGAATAAACTCTGTTTGTTATCAGACACAGATGCGGCCATCTCACACTTGCTTAGCCTTCTTGCTTCTTGTTCAATACTGGAATCTGAGCTGGTCGACAACACACCTTTAGCACCTATCATTCGTTTGCTATTCCTCTTGCTGTCATCGGTAGCCACAGAAACTTCATCAGCATTTGACATATTAGTTTTTTACACGATCACCTCTCATGGTTATGGGCTTGTTAACAGACCCATCACTAGCAATGGCGTTGGTGGCCATTTTCTTTAATGTCTCTTAGGAATTTTCACCATCCAATCAGTGCACCATGGCTTGAGTCTTATCCTTGGAAGTCAAACACAATAAGTCTGCCATGTGTTACAATATACATGCAACTATTTTACACAAATAACTAATATTTTTGCACTTCTATGGTTTGAGATATAAATGGTATATACATTAATTTTATTATATCTATATTACATGGGGTTAATTCCTCAAGGAATAAATTAGCAATAAAACTATACATGCAAATATCGTACACAAAG
Organism: Rubia yunnanensis; assembly: GCA_037428765.1. Lineage (NCBI taxonomy): Eukaryota > Viridiplantae > Streptophyta > Magnoliopsida > Gentianales > Rubiaceae > Rubia > Rubia yunnanensis. Next base: position 39,027,032 of record CM075061.1, on the reverse strand, counting down.
ATTGTGTAATACTATACGGTCAAATATCGTAAACAAATAATTAACTTTTGTGCAATTCTGAGGTTTAAGATATAAATTTTATTAACATTAATTTGATTATATCTACATTACATGTGTTTAATGAGCTTTGTTGCGCAAAAATAGAGTTTCAAAGACAAGAAGAAGATATCAATTGTAACATCAATGTTCTTAATAAAAAAAAGATGATATTTATTATAATTATTAACACTTGGGGTTTAGGATATAAATAGGGTTTAGAATAAGAGTTTACTGTATAATTTTTAATCTTTTTTCTTCACTAAATCTACTATGTTTTTGTTTCAGAACAAATCAACAATAATAATAAAATAGGACCGCAAAGTTTGTAATCAGCCCAATAAAGAGAATAATATCCTAGTGTAGAATATATGAGTGACAAAAATAACGTCTTTTAACAAGAGATATTCTAAATAAACTCTGTCTGTTATCAGACACAGATGCAGTCATCTCACATTTGCTTAACCTTCTTGCTCCTTGGTCGATCCCGGAATTTGAGATGGTCGACAAAACACCTTCAACATCAATCTTCTGTTTTCTATTCCACTTGCATTCATCTATAGCCATAGAAGTTTCATCAGCCTTTGACATCCACGCTCTCCTCTCATGGTTGTGGCCTTGTTAACAGACCCATAACCACCAACGATGTTGGTGGCCAAATTCTTTAATGCCTCTTAGGAATTGTCACCATCAAAAGAATGCACCATGGCTTGTGTCTTATCCTTGGAAGTCAGACACAATAAATCTTCGATGTGTAACACTATACGTGCAACTATTGTACACAAATAACTAATATTTTTGCACTCCTATGGTTTGAGAATTAAATGGTATATACATTAATTTTGTTATATCTATATTACATGGGGTTAATTTCTCAGGAATAAATTGGAAATAAAACTATACATGCAAATATCGTAAAGAAAGATTGTGTAATACTATACATGCAAATATCGTAAACAAATAATTACTTTTTGTACAATTATGAGGTTTAAGATATAAAGTGTATTAACATTAATTTGATTATATGTACATTAAGTGGGGTTAATGAGCTTTGTTGCACTAAAATAGAGTTTTAAAGAAAGGAAGGAGATATCAATTGTAACATCAATGTTCTGAATAAAAAGAAAGATGATATTTATGATAAATATTAACACTTGGGGTTTTAGATATAAATAGGGTTTAGAACAATAATTCACTGTATTATTTTTAATAGTTTTCCTTTAATAAACTACTATGTTTTTGTTATAGTAAAAATCAACAATAATAATAAACTAGGACCGCAAAGTTTGTAATTAGCCCAATAAAGAGAATAATATCCTAGGGTAGAATACATGAGTGACAACCGGAACATCTTTTAACAAAAGATATTATAAATAAATTCTATCTTTTATCAGACACAGATGCGGTCATGTCACACTTGCTTAGCCTTCTTTCTCCTGGTTCGATCCCAGAATCTGAGTTTGTCGACAAAACACCTTCAACACCAATCATCCGTTTTCTTTTCCTCTTGCATTCATCTGTAGCCATAGAAGCTTCATCAGCCTTTGACTTCTTAGTTTTTTGCACGCTCACCTCTCGTGGTTGTGGGCTTGTTAACTGACCCATCACCAGCAACGCCGTTGATTGTCATTTTCGTTAATGCCTCTTAGGAAGTATCAGCATCCAAAGAGTGCACCATGGCTTAAAACTATACGTGCAACTATTGTACACAAATAACTAAATTTTTTGCACTTCTATGATTTGAGATATAAATGGTGTATACATTAATTTTATTATAACTATATTACATGGGGTTAATTCCTCATGGAATAAATTCGCCATAAAACTATATATGCAAATATCGTACACAAAGATTATGTAATACTATACGTGCAAATATCGTACAAAAATAATAACTTTTTGTGCAATTCTGAGGTTTAAGATATAAATAGTATCAACATTATTTTGATTATATCTACATTACATGGGTTTAATGAGATTTGTTGCACAAAAACAGAGTTTCAAAGACAGGAAGAAGATATCAAATGTAACATCAATCTTCTGTATAAATATTAACACTTTGGGTTTTGGATATAAATAGGGTTTAGAATAAGAATTAAACATATATTTTTAAATCTTTCTTCTTCAATAAATCTACTATGATATTTTTTAGTACCACTGAACAATAATAATAAAATAGGACTGCAAAGTTTGTAATCAGCCCAATAAAGAGAATAATATCCCAGGGTAGAATGTATGAGCGTCAAAAGGAATGTCTTTTTATCATAAGCTATCCAAATTAAAATTTGTCTGTTATCTCCTGGTTTTACACCAGAATCTGTGCTAGTCGATAAAACACCTTTAGCATCAATTTTCACTTTGCTATTCCTCTTGCATTCATTTGTATCAATAGAAGCTTCATCAGCCTTTGACATCTTAGTTTTTCGAACGCTCACCTCTCGTTGTTGTAGGCTTGTTAATAGACCCATTAATATTAATTGCATTGGTGGCCATTTTCTTTAATGCCTCTTAGGAATTGTTAGCATCCAGAGAGTGCACCATGGCTTGAGTCTTATCCTTGGAAGTCAGACACAGTAAATCTGCAATGTGCAATACTATACGTGCAACTATTCACTACCATAGAGACCACCCTCTAGGACCGGTTTTTTTATGCTGTAGCACCGGTTATTTTGCTGAAAAAAAACCAGTGCCTAAGTAACCGTTGAAACGATCGCACCGGTTGAAAAAAAACTCGGTGCTAAATTACTAAATCTAGCACCGGTAAAAAAAACCGGTGCTAATATGTACTGATATAGCACCGGTTTTTTATAACCGGTGCTAAAATTGTGTTATTGTAGCACCAGTTTTAAAATCGTTGCCAAAATTTTATTTTTAGCACCGGGTATTTTGTAGTATAGATTTTAAAACCGGTGTTAAAAGTATATTTTCAGTACCGGTTATTTTTAGCACCGGTTTAAAAACCGATGCTAAAAGTGTATGTTTAGAACCAGTTTAGCACCAGTTATTATTAGCACCAGTTATTATTAGCACCTGTTTTAAAACCGGTGCTAAAAGTGTATTTTTTATCACCGGTTATTTTTAAGCACCAGTTTTAGTATCGGTTTATTTTGTAGCACAGGTTTATAACCGGTGCTAAAAGTGTTTTTTTAGCACCGGTTTTATAACCGGTGCTAAAAGTGTATTTTTAGCATTGGTTATTTTTTATCACCGGTTTTAAAATCGGTGCTATACACGTATTGTTATCACCGGTTTATTTTGTAGCACCGGTTTTAAAACTGGTCCTAAAAGTGTATTTTTAGCACCGGTTTATTTTGTAGCACCAGTTTTATAACCGGTGCTAAAATTGTATTTTTAGCACCGGTTATATTTTAGAACCGGTTTTAAAACTAGTGCTATAAACGTATTATTATCACTGGTTATTTTATAAAACCGGTGAAAATTATATGATAGTCTAGCACCGGTTATTATGTTACCAAAAACCAGTGTTAAATGTGGGACTAATCTGGTCGCTGGAAGCTGCGGCGTACTGCCGCTCTTTCAGTCCTTCTTCATGCAGCCAGTTTCAAATTTACGGTTGTTTTCCAAACTGGTGCGTAGATTACTTAAATCGATGCACCAATAAAAAAAGCACGAATACCAAACATCAATTCCCAATAAATAAAACAATCATCACACATAGAGAACAAGTAGGTTGAAAAAAACATTGAATTTCATCAACTATAATTTTAGACTAGTGAAAGAAGTGCATGAAACGTGGTTCTTAGTGGCCTACATAAGATATTGGAACCCCCCCCCCCCCCATCATGGAGATGACGAGTATCAAAAGTGAAGGACAATTACCTTTCTCATAAGAGATAATACTGACTACTATCCAATGATGGAGGTAAGTCCCTGTATGACATTCGATTGAGCTATGCATTTTGGCAGAATACATTTCGCAAAAATACAAACCCATTTCAGAGCAATGCTCCCCAGTACATCGCTCCCCAGAGGAGTGTAATCTTCAGGAAATTGGTGAAACAAGGTATTAAATTGCATGTTAGAAAAGGATATATATGTGAGAAACTAACAAATACAAAAAAACAATATAGGAAAACGTACCGGAATAATGTCAATGTCATTCACGTCCCTAACAATTTTTTCCATATAATACATGCAATGGTATCCACATTCCCAAGTACTACTTTGTATCTTGTGCTGATATGAAAGAGAATTTGCTGAAATGATTACGAACATAAAAATGACAGAGGAAATATGGTGTTACAGGATAATACGTACATTGATGTTTATAACATTCCATGTATAGTTCGAAGGGTAGGATGTATTTAGGTCAGAATTGAACCATCGATATTTTGTTGCAACCCTACAATTCATGAAAATATATTTATATCAATATGTAAAAACATAGATTCAGAAATTGGGGATCACACAAAATAGTTTAATCAGGTCTAACTTTTTCCTACATGCAATGATGAACGAAAGTAATGAATAGAACAATGAATGTCATTGTACCGATTATTAACAATAATTGTAAATAATTGAGCAAAGAAAGTGAGATACCTACAAGAACACGTTGATGGGAACATACAATCTTGTAAAACATTTAAGTAGAAGTAATGACAAAAATGTGTTCCACTTACAAATTAATAAATTTAAGGCATAGCCTAATACGTTTGCTAATTCCCCCACTCATTGAGTTGATGCAATATACTCAATCAATTTTTGGTACGAAGACGAGCAAAAACCAATGGCTTCTACAAAAAAAAAGGAAACACCAAAATACTTTTAATATTGTTTTAAAAAAAATCACAGCATATGGTTGCTATTAATTACATGCGGCCGGGTCAAACAACACAAAAAAGAATAAAACTCACTCTTGATTGTACGGGAAGACGTACATCCTTGCTTGAGTGTGGCACATGACAGTTGAAGCCTCGTCCACAGTAAGTTTGACCATCTGATTTGCCTTTTGAACTATTGAATTTGAACCGGGCGGAATAAACTGGACGTGGCCTCGATCAACCACCCCATCACATAGGTATCTGGAAAAATATTATTGTAAGTGAAACAAATATAATGATACATCTATAAATAATGTAACTATGCAATTCTTACGATGCCCATATATCAAGTTGGCACCCACTGATCCACTCCATTTCATTTTCTACGTCCAAGCTGTTCATGAACAGTTTTAGCTTGTCAGTAAATATGACTGTGTAGAATTCTTCTGATCTAAACACCTCCACGTTGAAATTGATGTGGAAGACTTTGTTAGGTCCACATATTTCTGTAGATAGCCTTAAAAGATCATTAATCTGTTGAACAACAGCGATGCATTCTTTGTCTTCCGTGACCCCCTAATTACATTGAGAATCTAATAATGTTAGTTGACTAGTATATGTATATAATTCAGTAGTCGATCATTTTTAAAGGATAAAATGAGTTCTCACAAAAATGTAATGGTCAGAATCTGACATGGGAGGATTGGGTTGCCCATTCTCCATCAATCTAGTATTCTCTTTTGCTACTTGCTAATGGGTAAAATGTTAGTCAGGCATTTAAAAAAATAGGTCAGAATGAAAAGGTTTGGGGGTATGTTTGACCTCTTCTTTTACTAATCGAGTGACCACCTCCCCATTCGGAGTATCTTCCTGAGCCACCGGCTCCTGTAAGGGAGAGTGTGTTAATATGTATCTTCATGTCATAGCTAGTTAGTATAATTATTTGTTTAACCTCTTCGATATCCATGTTAGTTTTTGGTGTGAGGTTTATTTCAAGACTTCCATCTTCATCAACTACCAATTGTTTCCAAGGCGATTGCTGCTCGTTCTCCTACGTAAGCAGTTGAACAAGAAATTATGTTTTAGTCATATCTACAAAGATATTTATGATAGGATGAGAAGAAGAATACAATTATCACACCTCATCATCCTATTGCCCAATGACACTTATCAGCTCTCCCTGCCATAGAATGTTGTATCCAATGGCCTCAGTGACAAACTCAAATTCTTCGTGTTGAATCGACAAAGGTGCCTTGGGAATGATCACAGGTCCACGAAGCTTTACTAGCTCCCACATGATGGGTAAGTCCATTTCCTTATCCTTCGGAAACAAGATAGAAAATGCAACTACATCCCATTCTCCATTATGGTTCAAAACATATAGGCAATACTTTTTTCCTTACTGAGATCAAAATTCAGAAAAAGGGTAAAAACATCAGTTGGACAATAAGTAAGTGTTATTAAGTAATGAAAATTAAATTATGTCATAAATGTAATCAATCTTAATAAGGGGACCAAGGGTCGTTGAAAATGTAATCGGCCTGGAAAGTTGACTATAACAAGAAATGAATTCTATGTGTAGCTGCTGAAGGCTGCAGCGCGCTGCAGCTTTCAGCATGTTGTATGGGATAAAGTGTCTAAAAGCTAAAAAACACAATTTGAGAGGAAATTGAAATCCATAAACTAACGTTCATAGAGCAAGAATGCAGCTAACGACGAGGTTCATGGTATATATTACCTTGTCATTCACAACGGTTCCTTGTGGGCACTATATCCAGAACTGAAGGAATGAATACCCAATTGTCCTTATTCAGTAGGTTGGAAGATGTAGCAAGGAAATTGCGGGCATCCAAGTGTGGGGGAATAGCTTTACCCAATTGTCTAGCCGGCCAATTTTTTTGGCCTCAAATAAGGCAACAAATCTCTCGTTGAGCTCGATGACATCTATTGGTAGTTTGTTTGAATTTGAGATTTCTTCAGATGATTTTGTGTTTGTGCTCCCACATCGAGAGGATGCATAACGGCTCACAGCAAAATGTGGTAGGGCCTCGTTCACCTTTGCCGTTAAGGGGAAACTTCTCCAAAGACCCCCATGATCCTTCTCACCCGTTTCTTGAATGAGAATATCATCTTTTCCTTGTATTATCAACTCTTCTTTCTTCTTCTTATCCAAAAGGTTTGTCTACTAAACAAAACATATGTAAGCCATTACTATGCATTCCATCTGATAATATTAATACACATAGAATCAATTATGAATTTGGCTCACAATAGTCGGGGATGCTCATTTAACGCAGTCGTTGGTGTAGGTCAATAATTTCTTGTCCCAGTTAGCTTCTAGGAACACCTCCGAGCGGTCTGGTTTGAATTCCATGATTTGAACTAAAGCCTCCGCTTCTTCTACACTTTGACCTTCATCCATAAGCTCGTCAATTTTAGCCCTTCTTTTCCTCTTCTCGAGTTCTATTGCAAGCCTACGATTCCCTCTACTGCCCGTGTGATGGATGTACTCCTTATGTGCGGCACTTACTTTTCGTGTATCACTTAATGCCTACATGTTCATCGATTTGTAAAATGCTCACAAAGTAATGACTAGACATAATATATTTTGAAGGAATAACCTTGAATTTAGGGGTTGATCTGTGTTTCAGAAATCACTCCCATTCTTTTTTGTCCATCCATCGATAATCTATCCACGCACAAGAACCTGGTTTTTTTTACGTAATGTACTTGTGAGCCACCTTTACCTTCCAATTCCTCCACTTTTCACCGGCGTAAATTTTCCATTTATTTCGAAACTTATTCATCTCATTGAATATCATTTGGTTTGTATATCCCAGCTAATCTAGTGGACAAAGATATGTAATGTTAGTGTAAAATGTAATGAAGTTCAACTGAACAAATGAAAATGGAGGATTAGAACACACTTAAGAGATTGTCTTCCCATGCATCTTTCTTTACATGGTCTGGGACTGCTTTCCAAATATGCCATGTGCCAAAGCGGATTCTTCGTCGGAAGGCATAGGCAACATACATCGACCACCGGCTGCGCATAACCAAGGGTTTGATGTCATCGTTAAAGAATATTTTATGGGGCTTCTTTTTCTTTGATAGCAATATGGAATTTCACGTGGCGGTGCCTCTACGCTTGCAATACTCTTTAATCTCAAACTTGTCAATGCTCCCACTAATGTCATCTTTTCATATAGCTTCTTCTTCCTCCCCCGAGTTTTCCGAGCCCGAGCATGATTTTAGTGCATCATCCACTTCCTCCTTATTGACATCACAGTTGTCATCTTTTGTAGGGGTAACACAATTATCTTCTACGACTTTAGTACCGGAGTCAAACAATTTCTTCCTCGGCTTAGCCATTCACTCGCGCTTGTATGAGTCAATCAAAAAATTGAAATATTAAAACGACCTATCAACATAATATCCAAAAATTTCGTATGGGGGCACAAATAAAGTATGCAAAAAGTCTATACTTATTAGCAACGCGAATCACCTACACACATTAACAACTACCCACATTGAAATTATTAGCAACAATAATTGCCTATGCACATAAACAACTACCCACACTGAAATTATTAGCAATACAAATCATCTATGCACATGAACAACTACCCACACTAATAACCCAACAAATTTAAACACAAACTCACACTCTAAGAGACCAACAACCAATATATATCTATTCATTAAACCTGGGAAAATAAAAAACTACGACCCAATTAACGAGGTCTTGAATACTTACCCAAAAACCAATCACTGTCCGCAATATTTTTTGGCAGGCTAGCTAAGAGCCCACTTTACTCGACCAAAATTGCGAGCAACGAGAAGGGGAAGTAGGGAGGAAGAGGGAAGATAAAAAAATGGGTGGGAAGAGGGAAGAGGGAAAATCGGTGGGAAGAGGGAAAATCTGTGGGAAGAGGGAAGAGTGAAATCGGTCAGAAGAGGGAAGAGGGAAAAGAGGAAAATCGGTAGAAGTGTTCAGAAAATAGGTAGAAGTGCTAGGAAAATCAACTTGCTCATATGCATGAGATTTTTTTACTACTTCGTGTTGAGTTAGGTACACAATTTTAAATAATATTTCAAAAAAAGAAATTAAGGTCTGGAAACTGTTCAATTACAATAGACGCTTCTATCTAGAATCGTGTATTTAGTGTTTTATACTATTACTTGTATACATAGAACGTCTATAGAAATAGAGTATAACCAGGAGTTAGTATGAGTCAATTCAAACATGTTTATGTATTTTAGGAAGATTGTATTGTACAATTGCATACCACTAGTGTATACGGATCGCCAATTAAGTTATAGTAGATTAACCAGTGTACATGGAACGCTCAATGACTTTGTGCGACTTGTAGATAACTGTATGGGTTATCAAGTAATGCACTAGGGTTTGAACAAGCCTTAGTTGTATTAAACAAGATCATACATAGTTAACCAGTGTATATAGAATACTGATATGATTTCGAGGGGAACAAACCTCTGATCGTGATTGATTCAGGATAAGTCATGTTGATTAAGATAGAGTTCTACTAATAGTATGTTTCCTTATTGTACCGTATATATATTCTTGTTGGGAATACAGTAATTGGTTATGGTAAATACTGTCTGTCATTACTATTATATTATACATAATATAATTTTTGGAAATCAGGCCTCATATTTCAAAAAACTTCAACCTGAGCCCGAAAGTGGTGATGTATTGATGTTAGGAATAAATAGAATACACAAGGACTCTGGCTTAGTCAATAAGACTTATCCAGAATCAATCAAATCAATCCTGATTTACTGTAACACCCTCGAACCTGGATCCCAAAAGCCTGAACCATCGAACTCTCAAACCTGTGTGGCCTTCAGCCTATACCATCGAACCCTCGAACCATGGAGCCCACTCAAGCCCCTTGAACCCATCAAGCCCTCGCTCCCCTCGAAATCATTCTCCCCTCGCGCACTCGAGCCCCTCAAGCCCCTCGAGCACTTGAGCCCATCGAGCCACTCGAACCCCTCGCTCCCCTCAAAATCATTATTCCCTCGTGCACTGGAGCCCATTGATCCCCTCGAGCACCTCGAGCCACTCGAGCCCCTCGAGCCCATCTAGCCATCGAGCCCCTTGAGCACCTCGAACCATTGACCCCCTCGAGCCATCGAGCTCCTCGATCCCTCAAACCATCGAGCCCCTCGAACCATCGGGCCATTGAGCCCCTCGAGCACTCAATTCCCCCAACCCCTCGAACTATCGAGGCTTCTACCTCACTCGAATCATCAAGCCTCCTACCATCGAGCCTCATACCTTTTAGCCTCCTACCATCGATCCTCCTACATCGTGCTACCTACCTTTTAGCCCATGTGTGTGTAAAATTCAGCCCATGTGTCAGTAAAATTCAGCCCATCTATGTGTACAATACAGCCAAGGTGTGTGTAAAATTGGCCATTCAACCCAATACCCTAACACCTTTCCTCTAAAAAGCTCCCTCCACATTTCCCGCTCCCTCCACTATCTCTCGCTTCCTCCACCGGAAAGCTCCGTCCATACTACCTCTGTCATCCCCACTCCCTCCGCCGTTCCCACTCCTTTTGGCATCCCCACTCCCTCTACCATCCCCGCTCCCTCCGCTATTTATTCTCCCTTAGTCATCCTCACTCCATTCCACCTCCGCCAAGCTTCTTCCATTCTAATGCGGTGAAGCTCCGTCCTTCGTCAGTCTACTGTCCACTGTCCATACACCATTCACCAAGCCACCATCCACTAAGCTCCATCCACCAAGCTCCGTCCACCAAGCTCTATCTTCAAAGATCCCTCCGCCAACCACCCTCTGCCCTCCAAACACCTGTCGTCAACAAACCCTTGTCCGAACTAGATAAGCGCATACCCTTTCATTTTTGGTTGCCTAGGGATTCACCATTTTTGGCATGTTGATTGTTTGATTTAATGAAAAAACCTAATTGGGAAAAAACCTAATTCTAATTTTATTTTGGAAATGTGGGAGTTATTACCATTGTATGCTATGCTTATGTTCTATGCGAATACAGTTCTATGCCTATGTTTGTTGAATTGGTTCTATGCCTAATTTCAAAGAACAGTTCTATGCCTCTGTTCTTCATACACCTCTAAGGCTATGTTTTATATGAATCCTGGTTAAATGTGCTGATGGAAATACAGTTGTATGCCTATGTTATGTTACAAGAACTCAGCTCACATCTGGTTGCAAATTTATTCATGTGCTGACTTCTGGATGCAAATTCTCATACCTTTCGTTATTTTTTGGGTGTTTTAAATGTTGATCACAACCACGGTGTGAAATTTGTGACATTTTTCCAATCTTTTTTGCATGTGATAACTTTGATTTTCCATGTGCTGATATTCTTCCTGGATGTGTTTACTTGAGATAATATTTTGCTGTTGTTTTCTGTGTACCATACAACATTCATTTTACCAGGTATGGAACTCAAAAGAAGTGCACCCAAGAAATTGACCAAGAGCTAAGACTCAAGGAAAAAATCCAGAGTAAGCGTTGTGGAGGTGCGAGCAATCGGGTCTCAGTTAATTCAAGGGAACTCCACAATACCAATGACAGAGGTGGACTTTCATGAGGCAATGAGTGTGTGCAAGGAATTCATTAGCCGGGGCCTCATTATGGAGAGAGGGTGATAATGGAAAGGCTTTACAAGGAATATGTCAACGAGCACAGGTGGGAAGGCTTCATCGCATAACCGACTCGTGCGAACAAGACCCTTGCATGTGAGTTCTTATCCCTCATGAAGTACAAGAATTCAACACCTATGTTCTTCCATGGTCAGTTCGTAGAGCTCGAAGGGGATGTGATCAACCAGTTCTACAAGATCGCACCAAAATCCACAAGTTTGTCCGAAGCCGGGGAAAGAGCTGTTGAACAAGCTTCTTGGGAACAAATTATAAGAGAAATTTGTGATGATGGGGATGCTGTTATCCAGAATTTGCCACCGGAATGGTCCAACATTGAGAAGAAATACTTGAGTGAGGACATGAATGTGTGGTACAGTTTCATAGCTGCCTGCCTGCTGCCGGTCAAAATGAGTATTGAGGTTCATCGTTCCCGGATGTTGTTGTTGTACAAGATCAAGAGGAACTTGAGCATCGATGTTGGGGGTACGATAATGGCATACATTTGGGATTGTGTCAATTCCCACAACTCTATAGGCTTCTCCTCCCTCATCACTGCCTTATGCGTGGAAGCAGGTTGAAAATTTAAAGTTGATGACTTCACACTCATGCCCAAGCTTCCCATTAACCCTCTAATATTCTCGAATAAGAAGAAAATTGGTGTGTCATCAATGCCAACAATAAGTAAATTGTCTAAGGAGAACTCGAATGGGGACATGGCAGCGCTTGAAGTGAAGGTTGATCACTTCGTACGCTAGACTGATCAGGTTGGGAAGATCCTTACAACCATGTGTGGCGAGTCTCGAATTGGGTCCAATCCCTACTATAGATTTGCCATTTTCTAATGTTGGAGAGGACAGCTCGCGCGGGGATTGACTATGTTCATTGTGCTCACATTTTGATTTTCTCATGTTCTTTATTGTACTTGGTTTATATGGAACTCTGTTTTATCGGTATTTTAATTCCCATAACATATGGTGCTACTGTGTTGCTACTAATTGTTTGATTCGATTTTGGAAGTTGAAATTTCTATGCTTGTAAAGTATTCAAATTTTTTTTTGATTTAATTTGGCTTGGAAGAATTCAAAATTTTCTAGGCTTGTGTGAAAGAGCTACATCGTGCTGATCCAAAAGAGCCGCAGCGCACTGCTGCTGGAAGCCGCTACCATAGCAAATTGAAGTTTATTTGGTCCAAGCTTCACTAATTACAACATTTGTAGAATAATTAACAATGGTACAAAACACAACATACTACAAAAATACATAAAGTTTTTCACAAATTCATTGCTCTTCACCCGCTAGTCTTCAACCATCTTCCTTTTTTTTATTGAACGTCTCCAATTTCTTGGCCATCTTCATCTTTCCAAATTCCATCTCTGTGTTTCCTCTGTATTGCTCCTGCCTCAATCTCGTCATTAATAAGTCGGGGGGAAATATAGGGGAACTCTAGCCTTTCACTTGTAACTTCAAAATCAATTTCGTCATGGAAAGAGTATTTCTTACCTTGTAACACAGCAAACCAACCTACATTGCATGGATCATTAACGTAGAATACTAGTCTTGCTTGTTCGGCCAAGTAAACTTATCATTTTCATATGCTTCACGACTTTTGTCAACAAGGGTAAATCCCATCGAGTCATCACTTCGAACTCCAGTTGTATTATCAAACCATATGCACTTGAAAATTGGAATCTTGAATTCTCCATAGTCAAGCTCCCAAATCTCATCAATAACTCCATAAAACGACCTCACAGCTAGTACATATTTATTGTCTTTCTTACTTGCTTGCCACATTGTCTCTGACTCAATGTATACCCCACTATTTTGTGTTGTGCTCTTTAAATCTTGGTCACTAGTAGCAAAAGAGAAACTATTAATGTCATATCCAGAATATCTCAAAACCATGCAGTTAGGCTTCCTTGCAAATGCTCTAATATTTGGGTCGTAATCACCTATATTGCATCGATCATATAACCAATTCGCAAACTTGTCATTGTGCTCCAACTGAACTTTATTTGGGGGGATGAGACTCTGTGATTGAATTAAGGTGCTCGGTCACATAAGCAGTAGTCCCCCTACAGTTCCTCAAGACATACAAATGAACTGACATCATATCACTATTCACTGGAGTAAATAACATTCCCCTTGACCTCGGTTTTCCCACCTTCCTTCCAAAATGTCAATTCTGGGGCACCCCAAAATTTCTATGTTCCTCTAAATGGCTAGAGCAAAAATCAATTACTTCTTCAGTGACATACCTCTCAACAATACTAGCTTCCAGTTGACTCATACATTTCATGTATCCCTTGAATACTTTCATGTGTCGCTCAAAAGGATACATCCAATGCATACAAACCAGGCCACATATCTTTATCTCCCACATTAAATGAACAACCAAGTGAACCATTATATCAAAAAGAGATGGAGGGAACTACATTTCCAACTTGCAAAGCACAACAACACGCTCATTTTGTAGGACATCTAAATGGTCCTGGTCAATAGACTTCCGGTATATGGAACCAAAAAATAAACAAAGTCTAGTGATTGAGTACCTTACGTTCGCCTCCATTACCCCGTGAAGAGCAACAGGTAACAGCTGTTGCATCAGAACATGACAGTCGTGATATTTCAACCTTGTTTTCCGACAATCCCTTGTAACTACCAGACTAACATTTGATGAATAACCAATTGGGACCTTCACTGATTTCAAACTATCACAAACTGAAATTCTCTCCTCCTTTGACAATGTACAAGGTGCAGGGGGCAAGTAAGTCCTCTTACCCTTCACTTCTGGAGCAAGGTCATTTCTGATTCCCAAATCTACCAAGTCCAACCTGGCATTACAACTATCTTTCGTCTTCCAAGGAATAGTCAAGATGGTTCCTATCAACCTTTTATAAACATTTTTCTCAATATGCATCACGTCTAGGCAATGCCTAACCTCAAGATGCTCCCAGTACGGTAGATAAAAAAATATTGACCTTTTCTTCCATGGACCATCACAATGTATTCCGTCATTACCTTTATACTTTCCCAAAACCACTCTCAATTTCATAACCTTCTTGTGAATCTGCACACCAGTTAGTGGTGTAGGGGATTTCCTTCATTCTTTCCCCCTAACAAAATTGACCACATCATCTCGATATTTATGGTTTCCTTGCAGCCATTTTCTATGGCCAAGATACACTGTGTTTCTTCTATGCCTTAGTTGTTTGAATTCTGTCTTCTCTTCAAAAATAGGACATACTTTGTGCCCCTTCAAACCATACCTCGACAAATTTCCATAGGATGGAAAATCATTAATCGTGCAAAAAAACAAGGCACACAATTGAAACTTCGCATTCATATAGGCATCAAATACCAACATCCCTTTTTCTTCCCACAATATCTTTAAATCATCAATCAGTGGTCTCAAATACACATCAACCTCGTTCCCAGGTTGTCTAGAACCTGAGATTATTAAAGGCATCATAACATATTTACGTTTCATGCATAAATAAGGGGAAAATTATATGTAACCAACATCACAGGCCAAGAACTATGCTTCGATGACATATTACCAAATGGATTCATCCCATCAGTACACAATACATGGCGTAAATTTCTAACTTCTGAACCAAATGAAGGATATCGCTTGTCAAAATTTCTCCATTGTTCACCGTCTTCCGGATGGCTTATCTAGTCGTCCATTGGTCTTTCCCGCTCTCCATGTCATCACAAGTTCTTTGCATCTTTTGAATTTGCAAATAACCTCTTCAACCGAGTAATTAAAGGAAGATACCACACACACTTCAATGGGACCTTCTTCTTCTTCTTATCCGAACACCTATCATCATGATTCCACACCCTTATATCTTGAATGTTTGCACACAGGACATTCAACCGCGTCTTTCAAATCACCATCATACAACACACAATCATTAGGACATACGTGTATTTTCTTGTATTCCGAACCGAGTGGACACAATATTTTCTTACCCTCGTAAAAGTTTTTTGGTATTACATTCCCTTCCGGAAACTTATCCTTTAGAAGTTTTAGGAGTGAATTCACACTTGTATCACTCCAAGAACTTGTAGCTTTCAAATTGAAAACCTCCATAAAAAAGGAGTTTATGGTATCCTTACTTTTACATCCCGGATACAATGGCTTCTCTTTTTCGTCGAGCAAAGTACTCAACATTTTTGGCTTCCCCTAAAAATCTCTTACAATGTCATCGAACATAGCATCAACGGTACATTTATTTCCATCTACCTTGTCAAACCCACCACCATTATGTCGTTGCTCAACCTCTCCATGAATTGTTCTTACAACGTAACCTCCATCAAATCCGTTCTTCAGCAAGTGAAATCTAACAGGCCCATGATCATCAAACCGTTCATGACACAAGCATCATTTGCATGGACAAAGTATCCTCTCCTCCCGACCAAAGGCATAATCAAGAAACGAATCAATAAATGGAATATGTTCACCCCTCCCTCTAGCTACACTTGGATAGCCAACCATTTTTTTTCTCCACACAAGCATTGATTCTCGGTTCATTGTATCTAAAAAAAACAATTATTACACTAATATTCATTGTTCAAACATAATAAAATTAAACAAAATCAATTTGCTACACAATTCTAAAAGTGTCATCATGTATACGTATGTGCATATGCATGTGAACCAATCAACTTGTTTTTGGGAGATATATATATATATATACATATATGTATATATATATATATATGTGTGTGTGTGTGTATATATATATATATATATACCATCTACCAAACACAACCATGTTTACATCAACAATCATTTACACTCTCACAACATGATACTAAGCTAACTTCAAGCATAGAAACCATTAATGAGTACAAATAAACTCTCCATGCATTAATGATTATTATAACTAATATTTGATTGAAATTCAAAAAAGTTAAGGAAAAATTACATCAATTGGTCTTCATTGCTTAGGGTTATTGCTCACCATTCAAAAAATCTTCCATCAATGAAGAGAGAAGGGAACCACAATTTCAGATCTAATTTTTCAGGGGTAGTTCAGAGAATTAAATGCTCAATTTAGCACCAGGTTTTGTGAATAGTATGTAACACCGGTGTCATTTACCCATTAGCACCGGTTTTTAACCGGTGCTAAATACACCTGTGCCATTTTTCCCGCTTTTTTTGCCGGAAATCTTTGAACACCAGTTTAGTATGTTTTTAGCACCGGTTTTTAAAACCGGTGCCATATATTCACATTTCACCGGTTTTCTTTAATTCTAGCCCCGGTTTTTAAACTGGTGCCAATTTAGCACTGGTTTTTATATTTTTTAGCACCTATTTTAAAAATTTGTGCCAATATTTTCAATTCACTGGTTGAATGGATTTTTAGCACCAGTTTTTTTATCGATGCTAATTTCAAATTGTTTATTTTTAATTTTTAGCACCGATTTATAAACCGGTGTTAGGTTAACACCAGTTTTTATCAATTTTAGCACCAGTTTTTTGACCGGTGCTAAACTTACACCGGTTATTAGAAACAAAAATGGTGACTAATTTACAAAAACTGGTGTTACCGGTTTTGAAATCGGTGCTAACAAAATAAAAATCGGTGGTGCTAAAAAACCGGTGCTAAAGGTGGGTTCCTGTGATGGTGATTGTACACAAATAACTAATATTTGTGCACTTCTATGGTTTGATATATAATCTACATTACATGGGGTCAATTCCTCAAGGAAAAAATTGGTAATAAAACTATACATGCAAATATCGTATACAAAGACTGTGTAATACTACACGTGCAAATATCGTACACAAAAAATTACTTTTTGTGAAATTTTGAGGTTTAATATATAAATTGTATCAACATTAATTTTATTATAAATACATTACATGGGTTAAAGAGCTTTGTTTCATTAAATAGATCATCAAAGACGGGAAGAAGATATCAATTGTAACATCAATGTTCTGTATAAAAAGAAAGTTGATATTTATGATAAATATTAACACTTGGGGTTTCCGATATAAATAGGGTTTAGAATAAGAACTCACTGTACATATTTTAATCTTTTTTCTTCAATAAATCTACTATATTTTTGTTTTAGTACACTGAACAAAAATACTAAAATAGGACCACAAAAATATAATCAGCCCAATAAAGAAAATTATATCCCATAGTAGAATGTATGAGTGTCAAAAGGAACGTCTTTTAACATAAGTTATCCAAAATAAACTATGACTATTATCAGAAAAAGATGCGGTCGTCGTACACTTCCTTAGCCTTCTTACTCCTGGTTTGAAACTGGAATCTGAGCTGGTCAATAATACACCTTCAAAAACAATCATCCATTTATTATTCCTCTTGTATTCATTTGTAGCCATAGAAGCTTCATCAGCCTTTGACATCTTAGTTTTTTGCACGCTCACCTCTCGTGGTTGTGGGCTTGTTAACAGACCCATCAGCAACAATCAAGTTGGTGGCCATTTTCTTTAATGCCTCTTAGGAATATTCAGCACCCTAAAGTGCACCATGGCTTGAGTCTTATCCTTGGAAATTAGACACAATAAATCTGCTATGTGTAATACTATACGTGCAACTGTTCTATACAAATAACTAATGTTTGTGCATTTCTATGGTTTGAGATATACATGGTACATACATTAATTTTATTACATCTATATTACATGGGGTTAATTCCTCAAAGAAAAAAATGATAATAAAACTATACATGCAAATATCATACACAAAGAGTGCGTAATACTATACGTGCAAATATCGTACATGAATAATCACCTTTTGTGTAATTATGAGGTTTAAGATATAAATTGTATCAACATTAATTTGATTATATATACATTACATGGGGTTGATGATCTTTCTTGCAAAAAAATTAGAGTTTCGAAGAAAGGAAGAAGATATCAATTGTAACATCAATGTTCTCTATAAAATGAAAGTTGATATTTATGATATATTAACACTTGGGGTTTCAGATATAAATAGTGTTCGGAATAAGAACTCAATGTATATCTTTTAATCTTTTTTCTTCGATAAATCTACTATATTTTTAGTACAACTCAACAATAATAATAAAATAAGACCGCAGAGTTTGAAATCAGTCCAATAAAGAGAATAATATCCCAGAGTAGAATGTATGGGTGTCAAAAGGAACGTCTTTTAACATAAGTTATCCAAAAAAACTGTCTTTCATGAGGCATAGATTCGGTCATTTTACACTTGCTTAGCCTTCATGCTTTTGGTTTGACACCGGAATCTGAGCTGGTCAATAAAACTCCACTAGCACCAATCTTCCATTTGTTATTCCTCTTGTATTCATCTGTAGCCATAGAAGCTTCATCAGCCTTTGACATCTTAGTTTTTTGCACGCTCACCTCTCGTGGTTGTGGGCTTGTAAACAGACTCATCAACAACAATATCGTTGGTGGCTATTTTCTTTAATGCCTCTTAGAAATTGTCCGCAACCCAAAAAATGCACCATAGCTTGAGTCTTATCCTTGGAAATCCGACACAATAAATCTTCCATGTAAAATACTATACGTGAAACTATTGTACACAAATAACTAATATTTATGCACTTCAATGGCTTGAGATATAAATTGTATATACATTAATTTTATTATATCTATATTATATGGTGTTAATTCCTCATGGAATAAATTGGTAATAAAACTATACATGCAAATATCGTACGCAAAGATTGTGTAATACTACACGTGCAAATATCGTACACAAATAATTACTTGTTTTTCAATTCTAAAGTTTTTAACAAATAAAATTTATTAACATTAATTTGATTAAATATACATTACATGGGGTTATTGAGCTTGGTTGCAAGAAAAATAGAATTTGAAAGAAAGGAAGAAGATATCAGTTGTAACATCAATGTTCTGAATAAAAAGAAAGATGATATGTATGATAAATATTAAAACTGGGGGATTTAGATATAAATGGGGTTTAGAACTAGAATTTAATGTATATATTTTGATCTTTTTTCTTTAATAAATCTACTATGTTTTTGTTTTAATACAACTAAACAATAATAATAAAATAGAACTGCAAAGTTTGTAATCAGCCCAATAAGGAGAATAATATCCCTGGGTGGAATGTATGAGTGACAAAATGAAAGTCTTTTAATAGAAGATATCCTAAACAAACTATGTCTGTTATCAGACACAGATGCGGTCATCTCAAACTTACTTAGCCTTCTTGCTCCTGGTTTTACCCCATAATATGAGCTGGTCGATTAAACAACATCAGCACAAATCTTCCATTTTCCATTCCCCTTGAATTCATCTGTAGCCATAGAAACTTCATCAGCCTTTGACATCTTATTTTTTCATGGTAACCTCTCGTTGTTTTGGGCTTGTTAACATTCCCAACCGCAACAACGGCGTTAATGGCCATTTTCTTTGATGCCTCTTAGGAATTGTCAACATCCAAAGAGTGTACCATGGCTTGAGTCTTATCCTTGGAAGTCAAACACAATAAATCTGCCACGGGTAATACTATACGTGCAACTATTGTACACATATAACTAATATTTGTGCACGTCTATGTTTGAGATATAAATGGTATATACATTAATTTTATTATATCTATATTACATGGGGTTCATTCCTCAAGGAATAAATTGGTAATAAAACTATACATGCAAATATCTTTCACGAAGATTGTGTAATATTATACGTGCAAATATTGTACACAAATACTTTCTTTTTGTGCAATTCTGAGGTTTTTAAGACAAATTGTATTAACATCAATTTGATTAAATCTACATTACATGGGGTTAATGAGCATTGTTGCACAAAATAAATTTTCAAAGAAAGGAAAAAGATATCAATTGTTTTTTTAATTAAATCCACCTGTGATGGTGGGGGGTTTGGCAGACCCCTGCCCATTTATTAATTAAAATAAAAAGGTATAGCGAAAGATGGGGACGTAATACGTTACCTCTGAGAGTTCATCTGATGATCTTTAATAACTATACATTGACCTGATACTAACCTAAAGATCAACTGAAACAATTGTGGGAAAATAAGTACAAAGATACCTAATGACTACTCTAATCTAATATGAGGAATTCCTTCCGCACCAACAACTATTTGAGGCAAACCTGCAGAAACATAGACATTATTTACCTGCTCTCGGCTAGCCATTTTTGCAAGTGAGTCAGCGGCTCCATTTGCTTCTCTGAAAATGTGTTGCATTGAATAATCCATATGTTGAAGAAGATTTTGTATCTCCCTCATTATCTTCTGTAACTTCCATGGAATCTTGAATTGTTGTTGAATCATACCATGTAAAACTTTTAAATCTGTTTCTATGTCAATACATTTGATGCCGCACTCTTGAGCTAGATATATACCATGTAATAAAGCTGTGGTTTCAGCCTGCAAAATAGATTCAGCCGAAATGGACTTTGATAAAGCAACAATTACCTGACCAACATGGTCTTTGATTATGCAACCGATACCAGCAGCACCATTGCTAAGATACAAACCTTCGGTGTTAAGTTTATATTTGAAGGTAATAACCACTTAATTATTATTACTGGTCTCTGTCTTTTGGGTTTCTGACATAACATTTTTGGTACATAAGATAATTCCCACTTAAAGTCCAGCTTAAATGCCAACAAGGTGTTATTAAAATGATACAGTATTCTTTTGAATATGGGCATTTTATCTTGCATTGTACCTTCAAAGATATAAGTACATCTGGCACACCACAGGTGCCAGATTACTACACACGGTAGGATTCTAATTAACTTAGCAAAAGTCCCATCACAGGAGGAAACATTCCAATAAAAATAGACTCTATCCCACAATAGTTGAAATGTGTTTGTAGACAAACTTAAAGTAGTATCCACTAATTTCCAGAGTTGTTTTACCTAAACTCATGAATTAAAACAGTGATGGATAGATTCTGAATCATTTAAACAGAAGCAGCATCTTGAAGGGAGGTGAAACTGAAAATCCTCAAGCACATCTGGTAACACTATTATTCTGTTTAAAAGTTTCCAGTTAAATAAACGAATTTTATTTGGTAAAAATTTAGACCACAGATGAGTGAAATAAGGTATATTCAGTTTCTTCTTTCTTATCAGTTCATATGCTGATTTTACAGTGAATGCTCCAGTATGAGATGGTTTCCAAATTAGTGAATCCTCATAGTTAGGGAACAGTTTATATTCCAGATCCAGAGTTGGAAAAATATGTTCAGGAAGCCAATTTCTAAGGTTTGTAAGGTAGAACCCTTTATTATGTATGAATTCAGCTACTGTTAATTTGGGGTAAGGAACTTCTAACAAATTCAGTAGATGGTCTGTTAGAGGTCCCAATGTAGTCCAGTTTGCATTCCAAAATGAAACCAAACCAGATCCAAGAAGGACCTCTATATTACTCAGTGCTATTTGTTGAACCTCCTTGATTCATTTACAAGTTCTGGATGTTTTATGAGTGTAACTCATAGACCACATGATTTTTGCCCACAGTGATTTCCCTAGCTGAAGTTTCCACCACAGTTTAATGGAAAAGGATTTTGTTAAAGTGTTCAAATTTTTTAAATTAAGTCCATTTTCCTCAGTAGGGAAGCATAAGTTGGAATATGATTTCCAGATTCTTTTTTTCTGATTATTATCTGAGTTAGAGTTCCAGAAAAATCTTGCAAGTGTTTTATGAATTTGACTTATAATGTGTTTGGTTGGCTTCAACACAGTTATAAGATGTATTGGCATGGAGGTCAGTACATGTTTAATCAATATTTCCCTTCCAGCTGGGGATAGAAGCTTGTTATGCCAATGGTTAATTCTATTTTGGACTGAAATTAGCATTCCCTAGAAAAGGGAGTTTTTCACGCTTCCTGTGAATATAGGACATCCCAAATACATAAAAGGTAGGAAGAAGATATCAGTTGTAACATCAATGTTCTGAATAAAAAGAAAGATGATATCTATGATAAATATTATCACTAGGAGTTTTAGATATAAATGGGGTTTAGAATAAGAATTCAATGTTTATTTTTTAATCTTTTTTCTTTAATAAATCTACTATGTTTTTATTTTATTACAACTCAACAATATTAATAAAATAGGACCGCAAAGTTTGTAATGAGCCCAATAAAGAGAATAATATCCTATGGTAGAATATATGAGTGTCAAAAGGAACGTCTTTTAATATAAGTTATCCAAAATAAACTATGTTTATTATCAGAAACAGATACCGGTCGTCTTACACTTGCTTAGCCTTCTTGCTCCTGGTTTGATTCCGGAATATGAGCTGGTGGATAAAAGACCTTCAACACCAATCTTCGATTTGCTATTCCTATTGCATTCATCTATAACCATAGAAGCTTCATCAACCTTTGACATCTTAATTTTTTACAAGGTCACCTCTCGTGGTTGTGGGCTTGTTAACAGAGCTATCAATAACAACGGCGTTGATAGCCATTTTCTTAAATGCCTCTGAGGAATTGTAAGCATTCAAAGAGTGCCTTATGACTTGAGTCTTATTCTTGGAAGTCATGGACAATAAATCTGCCACGGGTAATACTATATGTGCAACTGTTGTACACAAATAACTAATATTTGTGCATTTCTATGGTTTTAGATAAAATGCTATATGCATTAATTTTTTATATCTATATTACATGGGGTTAATTCCTCAAGGAATATAATGGTAATAAAACTATGCAAGTGAATATCGTACACAAAGATTGTGCAATACTACACGTGCAAATATCATACACAAATAATTACTTTTTGTGCATTTTTTAGGTTTTTAAGATATAAATTGTACTAACATTAATTTAATTAAATCTACCTTACATGGGGTTCATGAGCTTTGTTGCACAAAAGTAAAGTTTCAAAGAAAGGAAGAAGATATCAATTGTAAGATCAATGTTTTAAATAAAAAGAAAGATGATATTTATGATAAATATTAACACTGTGGATTTTAGATATAAATGGGGTTTAGAATAAGAATTCAATGTATATTTTTAAATCTTTTTTCTTTAATAAATCTACTGTGTTTTTGTTTTAGTAAAACTCAACAATAATAATAAAATAGGACCGCAATATTTGTAATCAGCCCAATAAAGAGAATAATAATCCAAGGTAGAATGTATGAGTGACAAAATGAAAGTCTTTTAACAAAAGATATCCTAAATAAGCTATGTTTGTTATCACACACACATGCGGTCATCTCAAACTTAATTAGCCTTCTTGCTCCTGGTTTGACACCGGAATATGTGGTGGTCGATAAAACAACATCAGTACCAATCTTCTGTTTGCTATTCATCTTTAATTCATCTGTAGCCATAGAAGTTTCATCAGCCATTGACATCTTAGTTTTTGGCACGCTAACCTCTCGTGGTTGTGGGATTGTTAATAGACCCATCCACATCATTGGCGTTGGTGGCAATTTTCTTTAATGCCTCTCAAGAATTGTCAACATCCAAAGAGTGCACCTTGGCTTGAGTCTTATCCTTAGAAGTTAGACACAATAAATATGTCATGTGTAATATACGTGCAATTATTGTACACAAATAACTAATATTTGTACACTTCTATGGTTTGAGATATAATTGGTATATACATTAATTTTAGTATATCTATATTACATGGGGTTTATTCCCCAAGGAATAAATTGGTAATAAAACTATACATGCAAATATCGTACACAGAGATTGTTTAATACTATACGTGCAAATATCGTACATGAATAATTACTTTTTGTGCAATTCGGAGGTTTTTAAGATATAAATTGTATTAACATTAATTTTTTAAAATTTACTTTACATGGGGTTAATGAGCTTTGTTGCAAAAAATAAAGTTTCAAAGAAATGAAGAAGATGTAATTTTTAACATCAGTGTTCGGAATAAAAAGAATGATGATATTTATGATAAATATTAACACCGTGGGTTTTACATATAAATGGGGTTTAGAATTAGAATTCAATGTATATTTTTAAATATTTGTTCTTTAATAAATCTACTATGTTTTTGTTTTGGTAAAACTCAACAATAATAATAAAATAGGACCGCAAAGTTTGTAATTAGCCCAATAAAGAGAATAATATCCCAGGGTAGAATGTATGAGTGATAAAATGAAAGCCATTTAACAGAAGATATTCTAAATAAACTATGTATGTTATAGTACGCAAAAGCGGTCATCTCAAACTTACTTAGCCTTCTTGCACCTTTTTTGACACCGGAATCTGAGCTAGTCGATAAAACAAGATCAGCACCAACCTTCGTTTGCTATTCCTCTTGAGTTCATCTGTAGCCATAGAAGCTTCATCAGCCTTTGACATCTGAGTTTTTGGCACGCTCATCTCTCGTGGTTGTGGGATTGTTAACAGACTCATCTGCAGCATTGGCGTTGGTGGCCATTTTCTTTAATGCTTCTTAGGTATTGTCAGCAACCAAAGAGTGCACCATGGCTTGAGTCTTATCCTTAGAAGTCAGACAAAATAAATATGTCATGTGCAATACTATACGTGCAATTATTGTACACAAATAACTAATATTTGTGCACTTTTGTGGTTTGAGATATAAACTGTATATACATTTATTTATGTATATCTATATTACATGGGGTTAATTCCTCAAGTAATAAATTGGTAACAAACTATACATGCAAATATCATACATAAAAATTGTGTAATACTATACGTGCAAATATCGTACACAAATAATTACTTTTTGTGCAATTCCGAGGTTTTTAAGATATAAATTGTATTAACATTAATTTGATTAAATCTAAGTTACATGGGGTTAATGAGCTTTGTCACACAAAAATGAGTTTCAAAGAAATGAAGAAGATGTCATTTTTAGCATCAGTATACTGAATAAAAAGAAAGATGATATTTATGAAAAATATTAACACTGGGGGTTAGACATATTAATGGGGTTTAAAATAAGAATTCAATGTATATATTTTTAATCTTTTTTCTTTAAAAAAATTTACTATGTTTTTGTTTTGGTAAAACACAACAATAATAATAAAATAGGACCGCAAAGTTTGTAATCATCCCAATAAAGAGAATAATATCCTAGGGTAGAATGTATGAGTAACAAAATGAATGTCTTCTAACAGATGATATCCTAAATAAACTATGTTTGTTATCAGACACAGATGCGGTCATCTTAAACTTACTTAGCCTTCTTGCTCCTGGTTTGACACCGGAATCTGAGCTGGTTGATAAAACAACATCAATACCAATCTTCCGTTTGCTATTCCTCTTTAATTCATCTGTAGCCCTAAAAGTTTCATGAGCCTATGACATCTTAGTTTTTGGCATGCTCACCTCTCGTGGCTATGGGATTGCTAATAGACACATCCGCAGCTACGACGTTGGTGGCCATTTGCTTTAGTGCCTCTTAGGAATTGTCAGCATCCAAAGAGTGCACCATGGTTTGAGATATAATTGGTATATATATTAATTTTAGTATATGTATATTACATGGGGTTAATTCATCAAGGAATAAATTGGTAATAAAACTATACATGCAAATATCATACAAACATTATTACTTTTTGTTCAAATATGATTTTTTTATGATATAAATTGTATTAACATTAATTTGTTTAAATCGACATTACATGGGGTAATAAGCTTTGTCGTACAAAAATAAAGTTTCAAAGAAATGAAGAAGATGTCATTTTTAACACCAGTGTTCTGAATAAAAAGAATGTTCGCATTTATGATAAATATTAACACCGGGCGTTTTACATATAAATGGGGTTTAGAATTAGAATTCAATGTATATTTTTAAATATGTTTTCTTAAATAAATCTACTATGTATTTGTTTTAATGAAACTCAACAATAATAATAAACTAGGACCGCAAAGTTTGTACTCATCCCAATAAAGAGAATAATATTCCAGGGTAGAATGTATGAGTGATGAAATGAAAGTCGTTTAACAGAAGATATCCTAAATAAACTATGTCTATTGTCGGACACAGATGCGGTCATCTCAAACATACTTAGCTTTCTCGTACCTTGCTTGACACCGGAATCTGAGCTAGTCGATAAAACAACATCAGCACCAATCTTTCATTTGTTATTCCTCTTGAGTTCATCTGAAGCTATAGAAGCTTCACTAGCCTTTGACATCTTAATTTTTTGCATGCACACCTCTCGTGGTTGTGGGATTGTTACATACCCATCCGCAACAATGGCGTTGGTGGCCATTTTCTTTAATGCCTCTTTGGAATTGTAAGCATCCAAAGTGTGCACCATGGATGGAGTCTTATCATTAGATGTCAGACACAATAAATATGTTATATGTAATACTAGATGTTCAACAATTGTACCCAAATAACTAATTTGTGCACTTCTATGGTTTGAGTTATAAATGGTACACACATTAATTTTATTATATCTATATTACATGGGGTTAATTCCTCAAGCAATAGATTGGTAATATAATTATACATGCATATATCGTACAAACAAATTGTGTAATACTATACGTTTAAATATCGTACACAAATAATTACTTTTTGTGCAATTTTTAGGTTTTAAAGATATAAATTCTATTAACATTAATTTAATTAAATCTACATTAGATGGGGTTCATGAGCTTTGTTGAACAAAAATAGAGTTTCAAAGAAAGGAAGAAGATATCAATTGTAACATCAATGTTACAGATGAAAAGAAAGATGATATTTATTATAAATATTAACACTGGGGATTTTAGATATAAATGGGGTTTAGAATAAGAATTCAATGTATATTTTTTAATCCTTTTTCTTTAATAAATCTACTATGTTTTTGTTTTAGTAAAACACAACAATAATAATAAAATAGGACCGCAATTTTTGTAATCAGCCCAAAAAAATAATAATACCCCAGGGTAGAATGGATGAGTGATAAAATGAAAGTCTTTTAACAAAAGATATCCTAAATAAACTATGTTTGTTATCAGACACAGATGCGGTCATCTCAAACTTACTTAGCCTTCTTGCTCCTGGTTTGACACCGGAATATGAGCTAGTCGATAAAACAACATCAACACCAATCTTCTGTTTTCTATTCCTCTTTCATTCATCTTTAGCCATAGAAGCTTCATCAGCCTTTGACATCTTAGTTTTTGGCACGCTCACCTCTCATGGTTGTGGTATTGTTAACAGACCCATCCGCAACATTGGCGTTGGTGGCCATTTACTTTAATGCCTCCTTGGAATTGTCAGCATACAAAGAGTGCACCATGGCTTAAGTCTTATCTTTAGAAGTCAGACACAATAAATATGTCATGTGTCATACTATACGTGCAATTATTGTACACATATAACTAATATTTGTGCACTTCTATGGTTTGAGATATAATTGGTATATACATTAATTTTAGTATATCTATATTACATGGGGATCATTTCTTCAAGGAATAAATTGGTAATAAACTGTACATGCAAATATCGTACACAAAGATTGTTAATACTATACGTGCAAATATCGTACATAAAAAATTACTTTTTGTGCAATTCTACGGTTTTTAAGATATAAATTATATTAAAATTAATTTTATTAAATCTATAGTACATGGGGTTAATGAGCTTTGTTGCACAAAAATAGAGTTTCAAAGAAATGAAGAAGATGTCATTTTTAACATCAGTGTTCTGAATAAAAAGAAAGATGACATTTATGATAAATATTAACATTGGAGGTTTTACATATAAATGGGGTTTAGAATAAGAATTCAATGTATATTTTTAAATCTTTTTTCTTAAAAAAAATCTACTATGTTTTTGTTTTGGTAAAACTCAACAATAATAATAAAGTAGGACCGCAAAGTTTGTAATTAGCCCAATAAAGAGAATAATATCCCAGGGTAGAATGTATGAGTAAAAAAATGAATGTCTTTTAACAAATGATATCCTAAATAAACTATGTTTGTTATCAGACACAGATGCGGTCATCTCTAACTTACTTAGCCTTCTTGCTCCTGGTTTGACACCGGAATATGAGCTGGTCGACAAAACAACATAAACACCAATCTTCTGTTTGCTATTCCTCTTTAATTCATCTGTAGCTATAGAAGCTTTATCAGCCTTTGACATAAGAGTTTTTGGCACGCTCACCTCTCGTGGTTGTAGGATTGTTAACAGACCCATCCACAGCATTGGCGTTGGTGGCCATTTACTTTAATGCCTCTTAGGAATTGTCAGCATACAAAGAGTGCACCATGGCTTAAGTCTTATCATTAGAAGCCAGATACAATAAATATGTCATGTGTAATACTATACGTGTAATTATTGTACAAACATAACTAATATCTGTGCACTTCTATGGTTTGAGATATAATTGGTATATACATTAATTTCAGTATATCTATATTACATGGGGTTAATTCCTCAAGGAATAAATTGGTAATAAACTATACATGCAAATATCGTACACAAAGATTGTGTAATACTATACGTGCAAATATCGTACACAAATAATTACTTTTTGTGCAATTCTATGGTTTTTAAGATATAAATTGTATTAATATTAATTTGATTAAATCTACAGTAGATAGGGTTAATGAGCTCTGTCGCACAAAAATATAGTTTCAAAGTAATGAAGAAGATGTCATTTTTAACATCAGTGCTCTTAATATAAAGAAAGTTCATATTTATGATAAATATTAACACTCGGGGTTTTACATATAAATGGGGTTTAGAATTAGAATTCAATGTGTATTTTTTAATATTTTTTCTTTAATAAATCTACTATGTATTTGTCTTAATAAAACTCAACAATAATAACAAAATAGGACCCCAAAGATTGTAATCAGCCCAATAAAGAGAATAATATTCCAGGGTAGAATGTATGAGTGATAAAATGAAAGTCGTTTAATAGAAGATATCCTAAATAAAGTATGTCTATTATAGGACACATATGCGGTCATGTCAAACTTACTTAGCCTTCTTGCACCTTCTTTCACACCGGGATCTGAGCTAGTCGATAAAACAACATCAGCACCAATCTTCGCTTGCTATTCCCCTTGAGTTCATCCATTGCCATTGAAGTTTCATCAGCCTTTGACATCTTAGTTTTTGGCACGCTAACCTCTCGTGGTTGTGGGATTGTTAACGGACCTATCCGCAGCATTGGCGTTGGTGGCCATTTTCTTTAATGCCTCTTTGGAATTATCAGCATCCAAAGAGTGCACCATGGCTGAAGTCTAATCCTTAGAAGTTAGATACAATAAATATGTCATATGTAAATCTAGACTTGCAACAATTATACACAAATAACTATTTTGTGCACTTCTTTGGTTTGAGATATAAATGGTATATGCATTAATTTTATTATATCTATATTACATGGGGTTAATTCCTCAAGGAATAGATTGGTAATTAACTATACATGCAAATATCGTACACAAAGATTGTGTAATACTATACGTGCAAATATCGTACACAAATAATTTCTTTTTGTGCAATTTTTAGGTTTTAAAGATATAAATTGTATTAAAATTAATTTAATTAAATCTACATTACATGGGGTTCGTGAGCTTCGTTGCACAAAAATAGAGTTTTAAAGAAAAGAATAAGATATCAATTGTAATAGAAATGTTCCGAAAGAAAATAAAGATGATATTTATTATAAATATTAACACTGGGGATTTTAGATATAAATGGAGCTTAGAATAAGAATTCCATGTATACTTTTTAATCTTTTTTCTTTAATAAATCTACTATATTTTTGTTTTAGTAAAACTCAACAATAATAATAAAATGGGACCGCAATGTTTGTAATCAGCCCAATAAAGAGAATAATAACCCAGGGTAGAATGTATGAGTGGCAAAGTGAAAGTCTTTTAAAAAAAGATATCCTAAATAAACTATGTTTCTTATCACACACAGATGCGGTCATCTCAAACTTACTTAGCCTTCTTGCTCCTGGTTTGACACCAGAATATGAGTTGGTTGATAAAACAACATCAGCACCAATCTTCTGTTTGCTATTCCTCTTTGATTCATCTGTAGCCATAAAAGCTTCATCAGCCTTTGATATTTTAGTTTCTGGCACGCTCACCTCTCGTGGTTGTGGGATTGTTAACAGACCCATCCACAACATTGGCTTTGGTGGCCATTTTCTTTAATGCCTCATACGAATTGTCAACATTGAAAGAGTGAACCATGGCTTGAGTCTTATCCGTTGAAGTCAGACAAAATAAATATATCATGTGTAATACTATATGTGCAATTATTGTTCACAAATAACTAATATTTGTACACTTCTATTGTTTGAGATGTAATTGGTATATACATTAATTTTGTTATATCTATATTACATGGGGTTAATTCCTCAAGGAATAAATTGGTAATAAACTATACATGCAAATACCGTACACAAAGATTGTGTAACACTATACATGCAAATACCATTCACAAATAATTACTTTTTGTGCAACTCTATGGTTTTTAAGATATAAATTGTATTAACATTAATTTGATTAAATCTACATTACCTGGGGTTAATGAGCTTTTTCGCACAAAAATGGAGTTTCAAAGAAATGAACAAGATGTCATTTTTAACATCAGTGTTCTGAATAAAAAGAAAGATGACATTTATGATAAATATTAACACTGGGGGTTTTAAATGGGATTTAGAATAAGAATTCAATGTATATTTTTTTAATCTTTTTTCTTTAATAAAACTAATATCCTTTGGTTTTAGTAAATCTCATCAATAATAGTAAAATAGGACCGCAAAGTTTGTAATCAGCCCAATAAAGAGAATAATATCCCAGGGTAGAATGTATGAGTGATAAAATTAAAGTCTTTTAATAGAAGATATCCTAAAGAAACTATGTATGTTATCGAATACATATGCGGTCATCTCAAACTTACATAGCCTTCTTGCTCCTGGTTTGACACCGGAATCTGAGCTGGTCGATAAAACAACATCAACACCAATCTTTCGTTTGCTATTCCTCTTGAGTTCATCTGTAGCCATAGAAGCTTCATCAGCCTTTCACATCTTAGTTTTTTGCATGCTCACCTCTCGTGGTTTTGGGCTTGTTAACGGACCCATCCGCAGCAATGACGTTGGTGGCCCTTTTCTTTAATGCCTCTTTGGAATTGTAGACACAATAAATCTGCCATATGTAACACTATACGTGCAACAATTGTACACAAATAACTAATATTTGTGCACTTCTATGGTTTGAGATATAAATGGTATGTACATTAGTTTTATTATATCTATATTACATGGGGTTAATTACTCAAGGAATAAATTCGTAATAAAACTATACATGCAAATATCGTACACAAATAATTACTTTCTGTGTAATTCTGAGGTTTTTAAGATATAAATTGTAACTTCAATGTTATGAACAAAAATAAAGATGATATGTAGGATAAATAGTAACACTTGGGGTTTTCGATATAAATAGTGTTTAGAATAAGAACTTAATGTATAATTTTAAATCTTTTTAATTCAATAAATCTACTATGTTTTTGTTTTCTTACAACTCAACAATAACAATAAAATAGGACAACATAGTTTGTAATCTGCCCAATAAAGAGAATAATATCCCAGGGTAGAATGTATGAGTGTCTGAAGGAACGTCTTTTTACTATAAGTTATCCAAAATAAACTTTGTCTCTAATCAGACACAGATGCGGTCGTCTTACACTTGCTTAGCCTTCTTAATCCTTGTTTGACAGCAGAATCTGAGCTTGTCGATAAAATACCTTCCACACTAGTCTTCCATTTTCTATTCCTATTAAATTCATCTATAGCCATAGAAGCTTCATCAGCCTTTGACATCTTAGTTTTTTGCACGTTCACCTCTCGTGGTTTTGGGCTTGTTAACGGACCCATCCGCAGCAACGACGTTGGTGACCCTTTTCTTTAATGCCCATAGGAAATGTAGACACAATAAATCTACCATGTGTAACACTACACGTGCAACTATTGTACACAAATAACTAATATTTGTGCACTTCTATGGTTTGAGATATAAATGGTATGTACATTAGTTTTATTATATCTATATTACATGGGGTTAATTCCTCAAAGAATAAATTTGTAATAAAACTATACATGCAAATATCGTACACAAATAATTACTTTCTGTGCAATTCTGAGGTTTTTAAGATATAAATTATAACATCAATGTTATGAGCAAAAATAAAGATGATATGTACGATAAATAGTAACACTTGGGGTTTTCGATATAAATAGTGTTTAGAATAAGAACTCACTGTATAATTTTAAATCTTTTTACTTCAATAAATCTACTATGTTTTTGTTTTCTTACAACTCAACAATAATAATAAAATAGGACAACATAGTTTGTAATCTGGCCAATAAAGAGAATAATATCCCAGGGTAGAATGTATGAGTGTCTAAAGGAACGTCTTTTTACTATAAGTTATCCAAAATAAACTTTGTCTCTAATCAGACACAAATGCGATCGTCTTACACTTGCTTAGCCTTCTTAATCCTTGTTTGACAGTGGAATCCGAGCTTGTCGATAAAATACCTTCCACGCCAATCTTCCATTTTCTATTCCTATTGTATTCATCTATAGCCATAAAAGCTTCATCAGCCTTTGACATCTTAGTATTTTGAACGGCTACCTCTTCTGGTTGTGTGCTTGTTAACAGACCCATCAGCAGCAACGACGTTGGTAGCCATTTTCTTAAATTCCTCTTAGGAATTGTAGGCATCCAAAGAGTGCCTCATGTTTTGAGTCTTATTCTTGGAATTCCGGCACAATAAATATGCCATTGGTAATACTATACATGCAACTATTGTACACAAATAACTAATATTTGTGCACTTCTTTGTTTCGAGATATAAAAGGTATATTCATTAATTTTATTATTTCTATATTATATGGGGTTAATTCCAGAAGAAATAAATTGGTAATAAAACTATACATACAAATATTGTACACAAAGATTGTGTAATACTATACGTGCAAATATCGTACACAAATAATTAATTTTTGTGCAATTACGAGGTTTTTAAGATATAATTTGTATTACCATTAATTTGATTAAATCTACATTACACGGGGATAATAAGATTCGTTGCACAAAAATAGAGTTTCTTCAATTGTAACATCAATGTTCTGAATAAAAAGAAAGATGATATTTATGATAAATATTAACACTGGGAGTTTTAGATATAAATGGGGTTTAGAATAAGAATTCAATGAATATTTTTTAATCTTTTTTCTTTAATAAATCTTCTATATTTTTGTTTTATTACAACTCAACAATAATAATAAAATAGGACCGCAAAGTTTGTAATGAGCCTAATAAAGATAATAATATCCTAGGGTAGAATATATGAGTGTCAAAAGGAGCGTCTTTTAATATAAGTCATCCAAAGTAAACTATGTCTATTATCAGACACAGATACCGGTCGTCTTACACTTGCTTAGCCTTCTTGCTCCTGGTTTAACACCGGAATATGAGCTGATCGATAAAACACCTTCAACACCAATTTTCGATTTGCTATTCGTATTGCATTCATCTGTAGCCGTAGAAGCTTCATTGGCCTTTAACATCTTAGCTTTTTGCACGGTCACCTCTCATGGTTGTGGGCTTGTTAACAGACCCATCAACATCAATGACGTTGGTAGCCAGTTTCTTAAATGTCTCTTAGGAATTGTAAGCATCCAAAGAGTGCCTTATGGCTTGAGTCTTATTCTTGGAAGTCAGGCACAATAAATCTGCCATAGGTAATACTATATGTGCAACTATTGTACACAAATAACTAATATTTGTGCACTGCTATGGTTTTAGATATAAATTGTATGTGCATTCATTTTTTTATATCTATATTACTTGAGGTTAATTCCTCAAGGAATAAATTGGTAATAAAACTATACATGCAAATATCGTACAAAAAGAATGTGTAATACTATACGTGCAAATATCGTGCACAAACAATTATTTTTGTGCAATTATGAGGTTTATAAGATATAAATTGTATTAACATTTATTTGTTTCAATCTACATTACATGGGGTTAATGGGCTTTTTTTCCCCTGTAAAGTAGAGTTTCAAAGAAAGGAAAAATTTATCAATTGTAACATCAATGTTTTGTTTAAATAGGAAGTTGATATTAATGATAAATATTAACACTGGGGTTTTAGATATAAATGGGGTTTAGAATAAGAATTCAATGTATTTTTTTAAAAATTTTTTCTTTTATAAATCTACTATGTTTTTGTTTGAGTACAACTAAAAAATAATAATAAAATAGAACCGCAAATTTTCCAATCAGCCCAATAAAGAGAATAATATCCGAGGGTAAAATGTATGAGTGACAAAATGAAAGTCTTTTAACAGAAGATATCCTAATTAAACTATGTTTATTTTCAGACACAGATGCGGACATCTCAAATTTGCTTAGCCTTCTTGCTCCTGGTTTGACACAAGAATCTGAGCTGGTCGATAAAGCAACATCAACACAAATCTTCCGTTTGCTATTCCTCTTGAATTCATCTCTAACCATAGAAGCTTCATCCGCCTTAGATATCTTAGTTCTTTGCAGATTAACATATCGTTGTTGTGGGATTGTTAACAGGCCCATCCGCAACAATGGCTTGGTTGGCCATTTTCTTTAATGACAGCATCCAAAGAGTGTACCATGGCTTGAATCTTATCCTTGGAAGTCAAACACAATATATCTGCCATGGGTAATATTATACGTGCAACTTTGTACACAAATAACTAATATTTGTGCACTTCTATGATTTGAGATATAAATGGTAATTTTATTATATCTCTATTACATGGGGTTAATTCCTCAAGGAATAAGTTGGTAATAAAACTATACATGCAAATATCGTACACAAAGATAGTGTTATACTATACGTGCAAATATCATACAAAAATAATTACTTTTTCTGCAATTTTGAGGATTTTAAGATATAAATTGTGTTAACATTAATTTTATTAAATCTACATTGCATGGGGTTAATGAGCTTTGTTGCACAAAAAATGAGTTTCAATGAAAGGAAGAAGATATCAAATGTAACATTAATGTTCTGAAAAATAGTAAGATGATATTTATGATAAATATTGACACTGGGGATTTTAGATATAAATGGGGTTTAGAATAAGAATTCAATATATATTATTTAATCTTTTTTCATGAATAAATCTACTATGCTTTTGTTTTAGTACAACGAAAAAATAATATTAAAATAGAACTGCAAAGTTTGTAATCATCCCAATAAAGAGAATAATATCCCAGGGTAGAATTTATGAGTGACAAAATGAATATCTTTCAACAAAAGATATCCTAAATAAACTATGTCTCTTATCAGACACAGATGCGGTCATTTCAAACTTGCTTAGCCTTCTTGCTCCTCGTTTGACACCGGAATATAAGATGGTCGATAACAATAATCAGCACCAATCTTCCATTTGCTATTCCTCCTGCATTCATCTGTAGCCATAGAAGCTTCATCAGCATTTGACATCTTAGTTTTTTGCATGGTAACCTCTCATTGTTATGGGCTTGTTAACTGGCCCATCAGCAACAACTGCACTGTTAGCCATTTTCTTAAATGCCTCTTAGGAATTATAAGCATCCAAAGAGTGCCTCATGGCTTGAGTCTTATCCTTGGAGGTCAGACACAATAAATTTTCCATGGGTAATACTATTCGTGCAACTATAGTACACAAATAACTAATATTTGTGCACTTCTATGGTTTGCGATATAAATAGTAAATTAATTTTATTATATCTATATTATATGGGGTTAATTTCTCAATGAATAAATTGGTAATAAAACTATACATGTAAATATCCTACACAAAGATTGTGTAATACTATACGTGAAAATATCATACACAAATAATTACTTTTCGTGCAATTATGATGTTTTTAATATAAAAAATCGTGTTCACATTAATTTTATTAAATCTACATTACATGGGGTTATGAGTTTTGTTGTACAAAAATAGAGTTTCAAAGAAAGGAAAAAGATATCAATTGTAACATCAATTTTCTGAAAAATATAAATATGATACTTATGATAAATATTGACACTGGGGATTTTAGACATAAATGTGGTTTATAATAAGAATTCAAAGTATAATTTTAATCTTTTTCTAGAATAAATCTACCATATTTTTGTTTTTTTACGACTAAACAATAATAATAAAATAGAACCGCAAAGTTTGTAATCAGCCCAATAAAGAGAATAATATCCCAGGGTAGAATGTATGAGTGACAAAATGAAAGTCTTTAACAGAAGATATCCTAAATAAACTATGTCTGTTATCAAACACATTTGTGGTCATCTCAAACTTGATTAGACATCTTGCTCCTGGTTTGACACCGGAATCTGAGCTGGTCGATAAAACAACATCAGCACCAATCTTTCAATTTCTATTCCTCTTGAATTCATCTATAGCCATAGAAGCTTCATCAACCTTTGACATCTCAGTTTTTTTCAAGGTAACCTCTCGTTGTTGTGGAATTGTTAGCAGGCACATCCGCAACAACGGCATGGGTCGCCATTTTATTTAATGCCTCTTAACAATTGTCAGCATCCAAAGAGTGTACCATGCCTTGAGTCTTATCCTTGGAAGTCAAAAACAATAAATCTGCAAGGGGTAATACTATACGTGCAACTATTGTACACAAATAACTAATATTTTTACACTTCTATGGTTTGAGATATAAATTGTATATACATTAATTTTATTATATCTATATTACATGGGGTTAATTCCTCAAGGAATAAATTGGTAATAAAACTATACATGCACATATCCCAGGGTAGAATGTATGAGGGAAAAAATGAATGACTTAACAAAAGATATCCTAAATAAACTATGCCTGTTATTAGACACATATGCGATTATCTCAAACTTGCTTAGCCTTCCTGCTCCTATTTGACACTGGAATCTGAGCTGGTTGATAAAACAACATCAGCACCAATCGTCCATTTTATATTCATCTTGAATTCATCTGTAGCCATAGAAGCTTCACCAGCCTATAGCATTATAGTTTTTTGCATGGTCACCTCTCATTGTTGTGGGTTTGTTAACAAGCCCATCAGCAAGAACGATGATGGTAGCCATTTTCTTAAATTCCTCTTAGGAATTGTAAGCATCCAAGGAGTGTCTCATGGCTTGTGTCTTATCTTTGGATGTCAGACAAAATAAATCTGACATGGGTAATACTATACATGCACAACTATTGTACATTAATAACTAATATTTATGTACTTCTATGGTCTGAGATATAAATGGTATATACATTAATTTTATTATATCTATATTACATGGGATTAATTCCTCAAGGAATAAATTTGTAATAAAACTATACATGCAAATATCATACACAATGATTGTGTAATACTATACGTGCAGTATCATACACAAATAATAACTTTTGGTGCAATTCTGAGGTTTTTTAGGTATAAATTGTATTAACATTAATTTTATTAAATCTACATTACATGTGGTTATGAGCTTTGTTGCACAAAAATAGAGTTTCAAAGAAAGGGAGAAGATATCAATTGTAACATAAATGTTCTGAAAAAGTAGAAAGATTATATTTATTATAAATATTGACACTGGGATTTTAGGTATAAATGGGTTTTAGAATAAATACTCAATGTATATTTTTAAATCTTTTTTCTTTAATAAATCTACCATGCTTTTATTTTAGTACAACTAAACAATAATAATAAAATAGAACCTCAAAGTTTGTATTCAGCCTAATAAAGAAAATATTATCCAAGGTTAGAATGTATGAGTGACAAAATGAAAGTCTTTTAACAGAAGATATCCTAAAAAAACAATGTCTGTTATCAGACACAAATGCGGTCTTCTCAAACTTGCTTAGCCTTCTTGCTCCTGGTTTGACACCAGAATCTGAGCTGGTCGATAAAACAACATCAGTGCCAATCTTCCGTTTGCTATTCCTCTTGAATTTATCTTTAGCCATAGAAGCTGCATCAGCCTTTGACATCTTTGTTTTTGCACGGTAACCTCTCGTTGTTGTGGGCATGTTAACAGACCCATCCACATCATTGGCGTTGGTGGCCATTTTCTTTAATGCCTCTTAGGAATTGTCAGCATGCAAAGAGTGGGCCATGGCTTGAGATTTATCCTTGGAAGTCAAACACAATAAATTTTCCATGGGTAATTGTTGGTATGCCTTGAATACTGTAATAGCCGCTTCTGCGACCCTGGCCTGGAATACAACTACATCTACAATTATGATAAGAATATAATTCCAATTCCAATTTGGACTGATGTTGATTTGGGCCGAATTGTGTTTTGTTCCAATCCCAGTTTGTTAGGGTTTAGTAGAGACACTATATAAAGTGTCTCTCTTCTCTCTGTAAACATTAATTCTGTTCTGCACTTAGATAGGTAGAAATCTGGCCAATTTCTTGGCGTCTATAACCTGCTACCTATTATAGTGAATCCGTCTCCCGTGGATGTAGCCAAATTGGTGAACCACGTAAATCTTGTGTCTTGTTATTTTCGTTCATATTTTCTGTTCTTTCTCCATTCCGCACAACAAACTGGTATCAGAGCGGTTTCTTTTTCCGGCGATATCCGTAGTGGGTATATCGGATTCTGGGCTCATCAGATCGGAGCTGATCGGGGAGAAAGATGTCTGGGTTGAACGTGAAGATCGACAAGTTTACCGGGAGAAAGAGTTTCAGTTTATGGCAGATCAAGATGCGAGCTTTGCTGAAACAGCAAGGTTTGTGGACTCCGTTGACGAAGGATTTCGCGAGCAGTTCTGGCGATGTGGTGAGTCTGGAAGAAAAGGCACACTCGACGATTATGCTTTGTCTCGCGGACGAAATCATCACTGAGGTCTCAGATCAGGAGACTGCTGCACAACTGTGGCTGAAGTTGGAGAGTTTGTATATGACGAAATCTCTAACCAACAAGTTTCTTCTGAAACAACGCCTCTTCGGTCTCCGAATGCAGGAAGGTACGCAACTCAGAGACCATCTAGAGCAATTGAATACTTTGTTATTAGAATTGCGAAATATAGATGTGAAAATTGAAGATGAAGATGCTGCTTTGATTTTGCTAGTTTCCTTACCACTTTCGTATGAGAATTTTGTTCAGTCATTTATTGTTGGTAAAGATTCTGTGTCTCTGGAGGAAGTAAGATCCTCTCTCCATAGTAGAGAGTTGTGACATAAGGCAAACAGTACAGGTACAGAAAGTCAGGCCACTGGCTTGTTTGCTAGTGACGGAAACACAAAAAGGCAAGGAAACCGGCAATAAGAAGAAGGGCAAGAAGTCATCTTCAAAGGGTCCTAAGGCCAATGATGTTTGTAACTACTGTAAGGAGAAGGGGCATTGGAAAAAGGAGTGTCCGAAGAAGGCTAGTAAATCTGGGAGTACATCTGGTACTGCTGCTGTGGCTGAAGGGGATTTCAGTTCTGAAGATGATTTTGCTCTAGCTGTTACTGGGCAAAATAATCATTCGAATGCGTGGTTTCTTGATTCTGGGGCATCCTACCATATATGCCCAAGGAGAGAT
Organism: Rubia yunnanensis; assembly: GCA_037428765.1. Lineage (NCBI taxonomy): Eukaryota > Viridiplantae > Streptophyta > Magnoliopsida > Gentianales > Rubiaceae > Rubia > Rubia yunnanensis. The sequence goes on along the minus strand of CM075061.1, from coordinate 38,987,054 downwards.
TATTTCTCAATTTATGAGCAAGCTGAGGGCATCATTACTACGGCAAATGGTGTTGTCTGCAAGGTAGTTGGGATTGGTTCAATCAAGATCAGGACGCATGATGGTAGTTTCTGTACTTTGAACGATGTCAGGCATGTTCCATCGATGACAAAGAATCTGATTTCTCTTCCTACGTTGGATAGAAAGGGTTTCGTCTACTTAGGGAGTGATGGAGTTCTGTGTGTCTGCAAAGGTTCTAGGCTGGTTCTGAAAGGTGTTCTGCATGGTACTTTGTATTTTCTACAAGGTTCCACGGTTATGGATTCTGTTAATGTTGCATCTTTGGAGGTTCACCAGGATGATATGACTAAGTTATGGCATAAGAGGCTTGGTCACATGGGTTAAAGAGGGATGCAGATTCTGTCGAAGTATGATCTTCTTGGTGGCCACAAGGTCAAGAGCTTGGACTTCTGTGAGCATTGCGTTTTTGGGAAGCATCATCGCAGCAAGTTTCCTAAGGCGATTCATAGAACAAAGGGCACATTGGATTACATCCATTCTGATTGTTGGGGACCTTCCCGAGTTGAGTCACTGGGAGGTCACAGGTACTTTGTTTCTCTGATTGATGATTACTCAAGGATGACTTGGGTTATCATGATGAAACATAAGAGTGAAGCTTTCTCGAAGTTCAAGGAGTGGAAAGCTTTGGTGGAGAATCAGACCGGGAAGAAGATCAAGAGGCTTCGATCTGATAATGGGCTGGAATTCTGCTCGTCTGAGTTTGATCAGTTCTGTAGGGATGAAGGGATTGCTCATCATCATACAGTCAGGAATACGCCACAGCAGAATGGCGTAGCTGAGCGGATGAATCAGACATTGCTGGTGAGAGTGAGTTGCTGGCGAGAGCGAGGTGCATGCTCTCTAATGCTGGTTTGGAAACGAGATTCTGGGCAGAGGCGGTGAGTACAGCTTGTTACTTGATCAATCGCGGGCCTCACACAGGCATAGAGTGCAAAATACCTATAGAGTTGTGGTCAGGTAAAGTTGTTGATTACTCCAAGTTAAAAGTTTTTGGTTGTACATCTTATTATCATGTTAGTGATGGTAAGTTAGAGCCCCGAGCCAAGAAGGGTGTCTTTGTGGGTTATGGAGATGGAGTTAAAGGCTCCAGGATATGGTCTCCATCTGAGAAGAGGGTTATTCTGAGCAGGGATGCTGTCTTTGATGAAAATTCTTTGCTTAGATCTATGGTGAAGCCCACAGTTGTGCCAGAAACTAGTGGAGTTGATAAACAGGTGGAGCTTGAAGTCACTCAAGGTGAAAATAGATTGGAACAATTTGAGGTGAATCAAGAGCCACAGACAGAATCTGAGATACCAGAATCTCCACCACTAGATTCTCAACCATCAGGAGCTACAGTCTGCAGTTTAGCTCAGGATCGACCCAGGAGGGTTGGAGTTGGGGCGCCCAAGAGATATGGGTTTGAAGATATGGTGGGTTATGCACTACAGGTTGCTGTGGAGGTGGATACTCATGAGTCATCCACCTACAGAGAAGCTGTTTCAGGTACTGATGCTGACAAATGGCTTGCTGTAATGGGAGACGAGATGGAGTCTCTTCAGAAGAATCAGACATGGGATTTGGTTCAACAGCCTCAAGGGAGAAAGGTTATCACTTGCAAATGGGTTTTCAAGAAAAAGGAAGGGATATCACCTACAGAGGGAGTCAAGTACAAGGCTAGAGTTGTTGCTAGAGGTTTCAGTTAGAGAGAGGGAGTAGATTACAATGAGATTTTCTCACCAGTGGTCAGACACACTTCCATCAGGGTGTTGCTAGTTATAGTGACACATCGGGATTTGGAGCTTGAACAACTTGATGTGAAGACCGCTTTTCTACATGGAGAGTTGGAGGAAGAGATATACATGACTCAGCCAGATGGTTTCCAAGTTCTTGGCTAGGAAAAGTATGTTTGCAAGTTGAAGAAGTCTTTGTATGGACTTAAGCAGTCTCCGAGGCAGTGGTACAAGAAGTTTGACAGTTACATGCTTCAGCTGGGATATACGAGGTGTGCTTATGACTGTTGTGTCTACTACAGTAGGTTGAGAGATGGGTCATTCATCTATCTGGTGCTTTATGTAGATGACATGCTGGTAGCCGCAAAGAGTAAGCACGAGGTTCAGAAGTTGAAAGGACTTCTTAGTGCTGAGTTTGAGACGAAGGATCTGGGTGCAGCTCGGAAGATACTAGGAATGGAGATTCTTAGGGATCGAAGTCAGCGGAAGCTTTTCTTGTCACAGAAAGGCTACATTCAGAAAGTGTTGGCTAGGTTTGGCATGTCTACAGCCAAGCCTATAGACACTCCTAGTGCTGCAAATATTCATCTCACCACCATGTTTGCTTCTCAGTCAGACGAGGAGAAGGAGTATATATCTCGGGTTCCTTATGCTAGCGCGGTAGGGAGTTTGATATATGCTATGGTTTGCACGAGGCCAGATTTAGCACAGGCAGTCAGTGTTGTGAGCAGGTTCATGGGGCAACCGGGAAAGGAACATTGGCAAGCTGTGAAGAGGATCTTCAGGTATCTTAGAGGTACGTATGATGTTGGTCTGATTTATGGAGGTGATACGGAGTGCTTAGTTACAGGCTACTCTGATTCTGATTATGCTGGTGATGTTGACACGAGGAGATCGATGACTGGTTATGTATTCACTTTGGGAGGTTCTGTGGTTAGTTGGAAGGCGACTTTGCAACCTACAGTGACGTTGTCTACTACGGAAGCAGAGTACATGGCTCTGACAGAGGCTGCAAAGGAGGGAATATGGCTGAAAGGGCTAGTTAGTGATCTTGGTCTACATCATGATCAGGCTACTGTGTACTGTGACAGCTTGAGTGCAATCTGCATAGGCAAGGATCAGGTCCATCATGAGAGGACCAAGCATATTGATGTGAGATATCATTTCCTGAGGAGTGAGAGGAGAATCAGGGTGAAGAAAGTGGGAACTGCTGACAACCCCGCTGATATGTTCACCAAACCTGTTCCACATAGCAAGTTTCAACATTGTTTGGACTTGCTGAACATCAGAGCTGATTAGGTGCTCTATGGGCAGTCCCCGGAGTGGAGGGCGAAGTCTACTCATCTGGCACTGTAATGGTGCATCTGGAGTTTTCTACTTTGAGGATTCAAGTCAAGGTGGAGATTTGTTGGTATGCCTTGAATACTGTAATAGCCGTTTCTGCGACCCTGGCCTGGAATACAACTACATCTACAATTATGATAAGAATATAATTCCAATTCCAATTTGGGCTGATGTTGATTTGGGCCGAATTGTGTTTTGTTCCAATCCCAGTTTGTTAGGGTTTAGTAGAGACAGTATATAAAGTGTCTCTCTTCTCTCTGTAAACATTAATTCTGTTCTGCACTTAGATAGGTAGAAATCTGGCCAATTTCTTGGCGTCTGTAACCTGCTACCTATTATAGTGAATCCGTCTCCCGTGGATGTAGCCAAATTGGTGAACCACGTAAATCTTGTGTCTTGTTATTTTCGTTCATATTTTCTGTTCTTTCTCCATTCCGCACAACAGTAATATTATACGTGCAACTATTGTACACAAATAACTAATATTTGTGCACTTCTACTGTTTGGGATATAAATGGTATGTACATTAATTTTATTATATCGATATTTCATGGGGTTAATTCCTCAAGTAAAAAATTGGTAATAAAACTATACATGCAAATATTGTAAACAAAGATTGTGTAATACTATATGTGCAAATATCGTACACAAATAATTACTTTTTGAGAAATTCTAAGGTTTTTAAGATATAAATTGTATTAACATTAATTTGATTAGATCTACATTACATGGGGTTAATGAGCTTTGTTGCACAAAAATAGAGTTTCAAAGAAAGGAAGAAGATATCAATCGTAAAATCAATGTTTTGAATAAAAAGAAAGATAGTATTTATGATAAATGTTAACACTGGGGGTTGTAGATATAAGTGGGGTTTAGAATAAGAATTCAATGTATATTTTTTAATTTTTTTCTTTAGTAATTCTGCTATGTTTTTATTTTAGTACAAATAAATAAAATAGATCCGCTAAGTTTGTAATCAACCCAATAAAGAGAATAATATCCCAAAGTAGAATGTCTGAGTGACAAAATGAAAGTCTTTTAAGAGAATATATCCTAAATAAACTATGTCTATTTTCTGACATGTATGCAATCATCTCAAACTTGCTTAACCTTCTTGCTCCTGGTTTGACATTGGAAATTGAGCTGGTCGATAAGAAAAATTGAGCACTAATGTTCCATTTTCTATTCCTCTTGAATTCATCTGTAGCCATAGAAGCTTCATCAGACTTTCACATCTTAGTTTTTTGCACGGTAATCTCTAGTTGTTGTGGGCTTATTTACATACCCATCTGCAGCAACGGCGTTGGTGGCCATTTTATTTGACGCCTCTTAGGAATTGTCAGCATCCAAATAGTGTACCATGGCTTGAATCTTATCCTTGCAAGTTAAACACAATAAATCTGCCATTGGTAATACTATACGTACAACTATTGTACACAAATAACTGATATTTGTGCACTTCTATGGTTTGAGATAAAAATGGTATATACGTTAATTTTATTATATCTATATTACACGGGGTTAATTGCTCATGGAATAAATTTGTAATAAAACTATACATGCAAATATCGTACACAAAGATTGTTTAATATTTTACGTTTAAATATCATACACAAATAATTACGTTTTGTGCAATTCTGATATTTTTATGGTATAAATTGTATTAACATTAATTTTATTAAATCTACATTACATGTAGTTATGAGCTTTGCTACACAAAAATAGAGTTTCAAAGAAAGGAAAAAGATATCAATTGTAACATCAATGTTCTGAAAAATAGAAATATGATATTTATGATAAATATTGACATTGGGATTTTAGATACAAATGGGGTTTAGAATAAGAATTCAATGTATATTTTTTAATCATTTTTCTTTAATAAATCTACTATGTTTTTGGTTTAGTACAACTAAACAATAATAATAAAATAGAACTACAAAGTTTGATTATATTCATATTTCATTGGGTTAAGGAGCTTTTTTGCACAAAAATAGAATTTCAAAGAAAGGAAAAAGTTATCAATTGTAACATCAATGTTCTAGATAAAAAGAAAGATGACATTAGTGATAAATATTAACACATAGGGCATTAAATATAAATGGTATTTAGAATAAGAATTCACTGTTTATTTTGAATATTTTTTCTTCAATAAATATACTAAGTTTTTGTTTTAGTACAACTCAACAATAACAATAAAATGGGACCGCAAAGTTTGTAATCAGCCCATTAAAGAGAATAATATCCCTAAGTAGAATGTATGAGCTACAAAATGAATGTGTTTTAACAAATGATATCCTAAATATACTATGCATGATATCAGACACGTATGCGGTTTTCGTACACTTTCTTAGCTTTCTTACTCTTGGTTTGACACTAGAATCTGAGCTCGATAATAAAACACCTTCAGCACCAACATTCCATTTACTATTCTTCTTGCATTCATCAGTAGCCATAGAAGCTTCATCAGCCTTTGACATCTTAGTTTAGTCACGCTCACCTCGTAGCTGTGGGCTTATTAACAGACTCATCAGCAGTAATGGCATTGGTGGCCTTTTGCTTTAGTGCCTCTTAGGCAATGTCACCATCTAAAGAGTGCTCCATGGCTTGAGTCTTATCCGTGGAAGTTAGACACAATAAATTTACCATGTGTAATACTATAAGTGGAACTATTGTACACAAAGAACTAATAGTTGTTCACTTCTATGGTTTGAGATTTAAATGGTATAATCATTAATTTTATTATATCCATATTACATGGGGTTATATACTCAAGCAATAAATATGTAATAAAACTATACATGCAAATATCGTACACAAAGATTGTGTAATACTATACGTGAAAATATCGTGCACAAATAATTACTATTTATGCACTTCTGGGGTTTAAGATATAAATTTTATAAGCATTAATTTTATTATATCTACATTACATGGGGTTAATGAGCTTTGTTGCAAGAAAGTAGAGTTTATAAGACAGGAAAAATATATCAATTGTAACATCAATGTTATGAATAAAAATACAGATGACATTTATGATAAATATTAATACATGGGGTTTTACATACAAATGGGGTTAATATAAGAATTCTTTGTTTATTTTTAATCTTTTTTCTTCAACAAAACTACAATGTTTTTGTTTTAGTACAACTGAACAATAATAATAAAGTAGGACCGCAAAGTTTGTAATCAGCCCAGTAAAGAAAATAATATCCCAGGGTAGAATGTATGAGGGACAAAATGAACGTATTTTATCATAAGATATCCTAAATAAACTATGTATGTTATCAGACACGGATGCGGTTATCTTACACTTGCTTAGCCTTCTTGCTCCTGGTATGACATCAGAATCTAAGATGGTCAATAAAGCACCTTCTAAAAAAATATTCAATTTTCTATTCCTCATGCATTCATCCGTAGCCATAGAAGCTTCATCAGCCTCTGAAATCTTAGTTTTGGCACACCCACATCTTGTAGCTCTGAACCTGTCAACTGACTCATCAACAGCAGCGACGTTTGTGGCCGTGCCTCTTTAGAATTGTGAGTATCCAAAGAGTGCAACATGGCTTGAGTCTTATCTTTCGAAGTTAGACACAATAAATCTACCATGTGTAATACTATACGTGCAACTATTGTACCCAAATAACTAATATTTGTGCACTTTTATGGTTTGAGATATAAATGGTATATAGATTAATTTTATTATATCTATATTACATGGGGTTAATTCCTCAAGAAATAAATTTGTAATAAAACTATACGTGCACATATTTACACAAAGATTGTGTAATACCACACGTGCAAATATCGTACACAAATAGTTACTATTTGTGCACTTTTGGGGTTTAAGATATGAATTGTATAAAATTTAATTTTATTATATCTAAATTACGTGGGGTTAATAAGCTTTGTTGCAAGAAAATAGAGTTTAAAAGACAAGAAACATATATCAATTGTAACGTCAATGTTTAGAATAAAAAGAAAGATGACATTTATTTATGATAAATATTAACACATGGGGGTTTAGATACAAATGGGGTTAAAATAATGATTCATTGTTTATTTTTTAATCTTTTTTCATCAATAAATCTATTATATTTTTGTTTTAGTTCAACTCAACAATAATAATAAAGTAGGACAACAAAGTTTGTAATCAACCCAATAAAGAGAATTATATCCCAGGGTAGAATGTATGAGGGACAAAATGAATGTATTTTAACATATTATATCCTAAATAAAGTATGTCTGTTATCAGACACGGATGCGGTCATCTTACACTTGCTTAGCCTTCTTGCTCCTGGTCTGACATCAGATTCTGAGCTGGTCTATAAGACACCTTCAGAACAAATCCTTAACTTTCTATTCCTCTTGCATTAATCCATAGCCATAGAAGCTTCATCGGCCCTTGACATCTTAGTTTTGGCACACTCACCTCTTGTAGCTGTGGACCTGTCAACTGACTCATCAGCACCAGAGGATTTGGTGGCCATTTTTTTAATGCCTCTTTGAAAGTGTCAGCATCCAAAGAGTGCACCGTGGCTTGAGTCTTATGCTTGGAAGTCGGACACAATAAATCTACCATGTGTAATACTATACGTGCAACTATTGTACCCAAATAACTAATATTTGTGCACTTTTATGGTTTGAGATATAAATGGTATATAGATTAATTTTATTATATCTATATTACATGGGGTTAATTCCTCAAGAAATAAATTTGTAATAAAACTATACGTGCACATATTTACACAAAGATTGTGTAATACTACACGTGCAAATATCGTACACAAATAATTACTATTTGTGCACTTTTGGGGTTTAAGATATAAATTGTATAAAATTTAATTTTATTATATCTAAATTACATGGGGTTAATGAGCTTTGTTGCAAGAAAATAGAGTTTAAAAGACAAGAAACATATTTCAATTGTAACGTCAATGTTTAGAATAAAAAGAAAGATGACATTTATTTATGATAAATATTAACACATGGGGGTTTAGATACAAATGGGGTTAAAATAATGATTCATTGTTTATTTTTTAATCTTTTTTCATCAATAAATCTATTATATTTTTGTTTTAGTTCAACTCAACAATAATAATAAAGTAGGACAACAAAGTTTGTAATCAACCCAATAAAGAGAATTATATCCCAGGGTAGAATGTATGAGGGACAAAATGAATGTATTTTAACATATTATATCCTAAATAAACTATGTCTGTTATCAGACACGGATGCGGTCATCTTACACTTGCTCAGCCTTCTTGCTCCTGGTCTGACATCAGATTCTGAGCTGGTCTATAAGACACCTTCAGAACAAATCCTTAACTTTCTATTCCTCTTGCATTAATCCATAGCCATAGAAGCTTCATCGGCCCTTGACATCTTAGTTTTGGCACACTCACCTCTTGTAGCTGTGGACCTGTCAACTGACTCATCAGCACCAGAGGATTTGGTGGCCATTTTTTTAATGCCTCTTTGAAAGTGTCAGCATCCAAAGAGTGCACCGTGGCTTGAGTCTTATGCTTGGAAGTCGGACACAATAAATCTACCATGTGTAATACTATACGTGCAACTATTGTACCCAAATAACTAATATTTGTGCACTTTTATGGTTTGAGATATAAATGGTATATAGATTAATTTTATTATATCTATATTACATGGGGTTAATTCCTCAAGAAATAAATTTGTAATAAAACTATACGTGCACATATTTACACAAAGATTGTGTAATACTACACGTGCAAATATCGTACACAAATAATTACTATTTGTGCACTTTTGGGGTTTAAGATATAAATTTTATAAAATTTAATTTTATTATATCTAAATTACATGGGGTTAATGAGCTTTGTTGCAAGAAAATAGAGTTTAAAAGACAAGAAACATATTTCAATTGTAACGTCAATGTTTAGAATAAAAAGAAAGATGACATTTATTTATGATAAATATTAACACATGGGGGTTTAGATACAAATGGGGTTAAAATAATGATTCATTGTTTATTTTTTAATCTTTTTTCATCAATAAATCTATTATATTTTTGTTTTAGTTCAACTCAACAATAATAATAAAGTAGGACAACAAAGTTTGTAATCAACCCAATAAAGAGAATTATATCCCAGGGTAGAATGTATGAGGGACAAAATGAATGTATTTTAACATATTATATCCTAAATAAACTATGTCTGTTATCAGACACGGATGCGGTCATCTTACACTTGCTTAGCCTTCTTGCTCCTGGTCTGACATCAGATTCTGAGCTGGTCGATAAAACACCTTCAGAACAAATCCTTAACTTTCTATTCCTCTTGCATTAATCCATAGCCATAGAAGCTTCATCGGCCCTTGACATCTTAGTTTTGGCACACTCACCTCTTGTAGCTGTGGACCTGTCAACTGACTCATCAGCACCAGAGGATTTGGTGGCCATTTTTTTTAATGCCTCTTTGAAAGTGTCAGCATCCAAAGAGTGCACCATGGCTTGAGTCTTATGCTTGGAAGTCAGACACAATAAATCTACCATGTGTAATACTATATGTGCAACTATTGTACCCAAATAACTAATATTTGTGCACTTCTATGGTTTAAGATATAAATGGTATATACATTAATTTTGTTATATCTATATTACATGGGGTTAATTCCTCAAGAAAAAATTTTGTAATAAAACTATACTTGCAGATATTTACACAAAGATTGTGTAATACTAAACGGGCAAATATCGTACACAAATAATTACGTTTTGTGCACTTCTGGGGTTTAGTATATAAATTGTATAAACATTAATTTTATTATATCTACATTACATGAGGTTTTTGAGCTTTATTGCACAAAAATAGACTTTCAAGGACATGAAGAAGATATCAATTGTAACATCAATGTTCTGCATAAAAAGAAAGATGATATCAATAGTAACATCAATGTTCTGCATAAAAAGAAAGATGATATCAATTGTAACATCAATGTTCTGCATAAAAAGAAGATATTAAATGTAACATCAATGTTGCACAAAAATATTCCTTTTGCTATTCTTCTTGCATTCATCCGTAGTCATAGAAGCTTCATCGGCCTTTGACATTTTAGTTTTTGCACACTCACCTCCCATAGCCGTGGGCCAGTCAACAGAATCATCAACAACAGTGGCATTGGTGGTCGTTTTCTTTAATGCCTCTTAGGAATTGCCAACATCCAAATAGTGCACCATGACTTGAGTCTTATCCTTTGATGTCAGACACAATAAATCTACCATGTGTAATATTATACGTGCAACTATTGTACCCAAATAACTAATTTAATGCATTTCTATGGTTTGAGATATAATTGGTATATACATTAATTATTATATCTATATTGCATGGAGTTAATTCCTTATGGAACAAATTGGTTATAATACTATACATGCAAATATCGTAAACAAAGATTGTGTAATACTATACGTGCAAATATCTTATACATGTAATTACTTTTTGTGCACATCTGAGGTTTAAGATATAAATTGTATAAATATTAATTTGATTACATCTACATTACATGAGGTTTTTGAGATTTGTTGCACAAAAATAGACTTTCAAGGACAGGAAGAAGATATCAATTATAATATCAATGATATGTATAAAAAGAAAGATGCCATTTTTACTTCAATAAATCTACTATGTTTTGGTTTACAACTCAATAATAAGAATAAAATAAGACCGCAAAGTTTGTAATCAACCCAAAAAGAGAATAATATCCCAGGGTAGAATGTATGAGTTATAAAAGAACCTCTTTAAAAAAAACATATCCTAAAAAACTCTGTTTATTATCAGACACGTATGCGGTCATCTTACACTTGATTAAACTTCTTGATCCTTGTTTGACACCGACATCTGAGCTGGTCAATAAAACAACTTTAGCATCAATCTTCCATTTGCTATTCCTCTTGCACTCATCGGTAGCCATAGAAGCTTCATCATCCTTTGACATCTTAGTTTTGGCATGCTCAGCACTTGTAGTCGTGGGCTTGTCAAGAGACTAATTAGCAGCAGCGGCATTGGTGGCCATTTTCTTTAATTTCTGTTATAAATTATCAGCATCCAAAGGGTGCACCATGGCTTAAGTCTTATCCTTGAAAGTAAGACACATTAAATCAACCATGTGCAATACTATACGTGTAACTATGGTACACAAATAACTGATATTTGTGCACATCTATGGTTTTAGATATAAATGGTATATACATTAATTTTATTATATCTATATTACATGGGGTTAATTCCTCAAGGAAGAAAATGGTTATAATACTATACATCAAAATATCGTACACAAATAATTACTCTTTGTGCACTTGTAGGGTTTAATATATAAATTTTATAAATATTAATTTGATTATATCTACATTTCATGAGATTAATATTTTTTAGCACAAAAATAAAATTTCAAAGAAATCCTAAATAACTCTGTCTATTATCAGACACGGATGTCGTTATCTTACACTTGCTTAGCCTTCTTGCTCCTAGTTTGACACCAGAATATGAGCTAGTTGATAATACACATTCAGCACCAACATTCTATTTGCTATTCCTCTTGCATTCATCTGTAGCCATAGAAGCTTCATCAGCCTTTGACATATTAGTTATTGCACACTCACCTCACATAGCTGTGGACCTGTCAATAGACTCAACAGCAGTAGCGACATTGGTGGTTGTTTTCTTTTATGCCTCTTAGGAATTGTCACCATCCAAAGAGTGGAACATAGCTTAAGTCTTAACCTTGGAAGCCAGACACATTAAATCTACCATGTGTAATATTATAAGTGCAAAAATTGTACACAAATAACTAATATTTGTGCACTTCAACGGTTTAAGATATAATGGGCATATACATTAATTTCATTTTCTCTATATTACATAGGGTTAATTCCTCAAATAACGTACACATATTATTATTGTTTTTGAACTTCTAGGGTTTAAGATATACAGTGTACAAACATTAATTTGATTTTATCTACATTTCATGGGGTTATTGTGTTTTTTTGCCCAAAAATAGAGATTGAAAGAAAGGAAAAAGTTATCAATTGTAACATCAATATTTTGAATAAAATGAATGATGATATTTGTGATAAATATTAACACATGGGGTCTTAGATATAAATGGGGTTTAGAATACGAATTCACTCTTTATTTTTTAATATTTTTTCATCAATAAATCTATTGTGTTTTTGTTTCAGTACAACTCAATAGTAATAGTAAAATAGGACCAAAAAGTTTTGTGCACGCTCTCCTCTCGTATCTATGGAATTGTTAAGAGACTAATCAGCACCTGCGGCATTGGTGGCCATTTTCTTTAATGCCTCTTAGGAATTGTCAGCATACAAAGAGTGCACCAGATCTAGAGTCTTATCCCTGGAAGTCAGAAACAATAAATCTACCATGTGTAATTCTATACGTGCAACTATTGTATACAAAAACTAATATTTTGGACTTCTCTAGTTTGAGATATAAATGGTATATACAGTAATTCTTTTATCTTAATTACATGAATTCCTCAAGGAATAAATCAGTTATAAAATTATTCGTACAAATATTGTACAAAAATATTGTGTTATACTGTACGTGCAAATATCGTACACATATAATTACTATTTGTGCATTTATGGGGTTTAAGATATAAATTGTATAAACGTTAATTTTATTATATCTACATTACATGGGGTTTATTAGCTTTGTTGCACAGAAATAGATTTTTAAAGAAGAGAAGAAGATATCAATCGTGACATCAATGTTTTGAATGATAAGAAAGATGACATTTTTGATAAATATTAACTCATGTGGTTTTAGATATAAGTGGGGTTTACAATAAGATTTCACTATTTATTTTTTAATCTTTTTTCTTCAATAAGTCTAATATATTTTTGTTTAAGTACAACTCAACAATACTAATAAAGTAGAACCCCAAAGTTTGTAATCATCCCAATAAAGAGAATCGTATCCCAAGGTATAATTTATGTGTGATAAATTGAATGTGTTTTAACAAAATATATCCTAAATAAACTATGTATATTATCAAACACGAATGAGGTCATCTTACACTTGCTTAGCCTTTATGCTCCTGGTTTCACACCAGCATCTGAGCTGGTCAATAAAACTTCTTCAACACGAATCTTCCGTTTGTTATTCCTCTTGAATTCCCTTGTAGCCAATAGAAGCTTCATCAGCCTTTGACATCTTAGTTTTGGCACGCTCACCTCTCGTATCTAAGGGATTGTCAAGAGATTCATCAGCGGCTGTGGCATTAGTGGTCATTTTCTTTAATGCCTTTTAGGAATGTTCAGCATCGAAAGAGTGCACTAGATCTTGGGTCTTATCCTTGGAAGTCAGACACAATAAATCTACCATGTGTAATAATATACGTGGAACTATTGTATGCAAAAACTAATATTTTGGACTTCTTTGGTTTGAGATATAAATGGTATATATATTAATTTTCTTCAATCTTTATTAAATGATTTTCTGAAGAAAAAAATTGGATATAAAATTGTACGTGAAAATATCGTACAAAAACATTGTGTTATACTATATGTGCAAATATCATACACAAATAATTACTTTGTGTGCACTAATGGGGTTTAAGATATGAATTGTATAAATATTAATTTGATTATATCTACATTGCATGGGGTTTATGAGCTTTGTTGCAAATAAATAGAGTTTCAAAGAAGGGAAAAACTTATCAATTGTAACATCAACGTTCCGTATAATAAGAAAGATGAAATATTTGATAAATATTAACTCGTTGGGGGTTTAGATATAAGCAGGGTTTACAATAAGAATTCACTATTTATTTTTTCATATTTTTTCTTCAATAAATCTACTATATAATTTTTTTAAAGTACAACTCGACAATAATAAGAAAATAGAACTACAAAGTTTGCAATCATCCCAATAAAGAGAATCATATCCCAAGGTAGAATTTATGTGTGATAAAATGAACGTCTTTTAACAAAAGATATCCGAAATAAACTATGTCTGTTTTCAGACAGGGATGAGGTCATCTTACACTTGCTTAGCCTTTATACTCCTGGTTTCACACCGGCATCTGAGCTGGTCAATAAAACACCTTCAACACCAATCTTCCGTTTGCTATTCTTCTTGAATTCACTTGTAGCCATAGAAGCTTCATCAGCCTTTGACATCTTAGTTTTGGCACGCTCACCTCTCGTATCTAAGGGATTGTCAAGAGATTCATCAGCAGCTGTGGCATTAGTGGTCATTTTCTTTAATTCCTTTTAGGAATGTTCAGCATCGAAAGAGTGCACTAGATCTTGGGTCTTATCCTTGGAAGTCAGACACAATAAATCTACCATGTGTAATAATATACGTGGAACTATTGTATGCAAAAACTAATATTTTGGACTTCTTTGGTTTGAGATATAAATGGTATATATATTAATTTTCTTTTATCTTTATTAAATGATTTTCTGAAGAACAAAATTGGATATAAAATTGTACGTGAAAATATCGTACAAAAACATTGTGTTATACTATATGTGCAAATATCATGCACAAATAATTACTTTGTGTGCACTAATGGGGTTTAAGATATAAATTGTATAAATATTAATTTGATTATATCTAAATTACACGGGGTTCATGAGCTTTGTTGCAAAAAAATAAAGTTTCAAAGAAAGGAAGAAGATATCAATTCTAACATCAATGTTCTGAAGAATTAGAAAGATGATATTTTTGATAAATATTAACTCATGGGGTTTTAGATATAAGTGGGGATTACAATAAGAAATCACTATTTATTTTTTCATCTTTTTTCTTCAACAAACCTATTATATTTTTGTTTAAGTACAACTCAACAATAATAATAAAATAGAACCGCAAAGTTTGTAATCATCCCAATAAAGAGAATAATATCCCAAGGTAGAATGTATCAGTGAAAAAATAAAGGTATTTTCAAAAAAAATATCCTAAACAAACTATGTATGTTATCAGACACGGAGGAGGTCATCTTACACTTGCTTAGCCTTCATGCTCCTGGTTTCACATCAGCATCTGAGCTGATCAATAAAACACCTTTAACACTAGTCTTCCATTTGTTATTCCTCTCGAATTCACTTGTAGCCATAGAAGCTTCATCAACTTATGAAATCTTAGTTTTGGCACGCTCTCCTCTCGTATCTATGGGATTGTTAAGAGACTAATCAGCACCTGCGGCATTGGTGGCCATTTTCTTTAGTGCCTCTTAGGAATTGTCTGCATACAAAGAGTGCACCAGATCTAGACTCTTATCCCTGGATGTCAGAAACAATAAATCTACCATGTGTAATTCTATACGTGCAACTATTGTATACAAAAAACTAATATTTTGGACTTCTCTAGTTTGAGATATAAATGGTATATACATTAATTATTTTATCTTAATTACATGAATTCCTCAAGGAATAAATCAGTTATAAAATTATTCATACAAATATTGCACAAAAATATTGTGTTGTGTTGTACGTGCAAATATCGTACACATATAATTACTATTTGTGCATTTATGGGGTTTAAGATATAAATTGTATAAACGTTAATTTTATTATATCTACATTACATGGGGTTTATTAGCTTTGTTGCACAGAAATAGATTTTTAAAGAAGAGAAGAAGATATCAATTGTAACATCAATGTTTTGAATAATAAGAAAGATGACATTTTTGATAAATATTAACTCATGTGGTTTTAGATATAAGTGGGGTTTACAATAAGATTTCACTGTTTATTTTTTAATCTTTTTTCTTCAATAAATCTAATATATTTTTGTTTAAGTACAACTCAACAATACTAATAAAATAGAACCGCAAAGTTTGTAATTATCCCAATAAAGAGAATCGTATCCCATGGTAGAATTTATGTGTGATAAATTGAAGGTGTTTTAACAAAATATATCCTAAATAAACTATGTATATTATCAAACACGAATGAGGTCATCTTACACTTGCTTAGCCTTTATGCTCCTGGTTTCACACCAGCATCTGAGCTGGTCAATAAAACCTCTTCAACACGAATCTTCGGTTTGTTATTCCTCTTGAATTCCCTTGTAGCCATAGAAGCTTCATCAGCCTTTGACATCTTAGTTTTGGCACGCTCACCACTCGTACCTATGGGATTTTCAAGAGACTCTTTAGCAGCTGCAACATTGGTGGCCATTTTCTTTAATGCCTCATAGGAATTGTCAGCATCCAAAGAGTGCACCAGATCTTGAGTCTTATCCTTGGAAGTCGCACACAATAAATCTACCATATGTAATACTATACGTGGAATTAATGTATACAAAAAAACTAATATTTTGGACTTCTCTTGTTTGAGACATGAATGGTATATACATTAATTTTCTTTTATCTTTATTACATGAATTCCTCAAGGAATAAATCGGTTATAAAATTATACGTGCAAATATCATACAAAAAGATTGTGTTAATCTATACGTGCAAAAATCGTACACGAATAATTACTTTTTGTTCGTTTATGGGGTTTAAGATATAAATTTTATGAACATTAATTTGATTATATCTACATTGCATGGGGTTTATGAGCTTTGTTGCAAATAAATAGAGTTTCAAAGAAGGGAAAAACTTATCAATTGTAACATCAATGTTCCGTATAATAAGAAAGATGAAATATTTGATAAATATTAACTCGTTGGGGTTTTATATATAAGCAGGGTTTACAATAAGAATTCACTGTTTATTTTTTCATATTTTTTCTTCAATAAATCTACTATATAATTTTTTTAAAGTACAACTCGACAATAATAAGAAAATAGAACTACAAAGTTTGTAATCATCCCAATAAAGAGAATCATATCCCAAGGTAGAATTTATGTGTGATAAAATGAACGTCTTTTAACAAAAGATATCCGAAATAAACTATGTCTGTTTTCAGACAAGGATGAGGTCATCTTACACTTGCTTAGCTTTTTACTCCTGGTTTCACACCGGCATCTGAGCTGGTCAATAAAACACCTTCAACACCAATCTTCCATTTGCTATTCTTCTTGAATTCACTTGTAGCCATAGAAGCTTCATCAGCCTTTGACATCTTAGTTTTGGTACGCTCACCTCTCGTATCTATGGGATTGTCAAGAGACTCATCAGGAGCTGCGTCATTGGTGGGCCTTTTCTTTAATGCCTCTTAGGAAATTTCCGCATCCAAAGAGTGCACTAGATCTTGAGTCTTATCATTGGAAGTTAGACACAGTAAATCGACCATGTGTAATAATATTCGTGGAGCTATCATATACAAAACAATTAATATTTTTGACTTCTTTGGTTTGAGATATAAATGGTATATACATTAATTTTCTTTTATCTTTATTCCATGAATTCCTCAATTAAAAAATTAGTTAAAAAATTGTACGGGCAAATATCGTACAAAAAGATTGTGTTCTACTGTATGTGCAAATATCGTATACAAATAATTACTTTGTGTGCACTACTGGGGTTTAAGATATAAATTGTATAAACATTAATTTGATTATATCTAAATTACATGGGGTTCATGAGCTTTGTTGCATAGAAATAGAGTTTCAAAGAAAGGAAGAAATTATCAATTGTAATATCAATGTTCTGAATAATAAGAAAGATGACATTTTCGATAAATAAAGGACATTTAACAAAACATATCCTAAATAAACTATGTCTATTATCAAACACGGATGAGGTCATCTTACGCTTTCTTACCCTTTATGCTCCTGGTTTGACACCGGCATCTGAGCTGGTCAATAAAACTTCTTCAACCTTCCGTTTCTTATTCCCATGTAGCCATAGAAGTTTTATTAGGCCTTGAAATCTTAGTTTTTGTACGCTCACCTCTTGTAGCTATGGGATTGTCAAGAGACTCATCAGCAGCTGCAACATTGGTGGCCAGTTTCTTTAATGCCTCATTGGAATTGTCAGCATCCATAGAGTGCACCAGATCTTGAGTCTTATCCTTGGAAGTCACACACAATAAATCTATCATGTGTAATACTATACATGCAACTATTGTACACAAAAAACTAATATTATGGACTTCTCTTGTTTGAGACATAAATGGTATATACATTAATTTTCTTTTATCTTTATTACATGAATTCCTCAAGGAATAAATCGGTTATAAAATTATGCGTGCAAATATCATACACAAATAATTACTTTTTGTTCGTTTATGGGGTTTAAGATATAAATTGTATAAAAATTAATTTGATTATATCTACATTGCAAGGGGGTTATGAGCTTTGTAGCACATAAATAGAGTTTCAAAGAAGGGAAGAACTTGTCAATTGTAACCTCAATGTTCTGTATAATTAGAAAGATGACTTATTTGATAAATATTAACTCATTGGGGTTTTAGATAGAAGTAGGGTTTACAATAAGAATTGGCTGTTAATTTGTTAATCTTTTTTCTTCAATAAATCTACTATATTTTTGTTTAAGTACAACTCAACAATAATAATGAAATAGAACTGCAAAGTTTGTAATCATCCCAATAAAGAGAATCATATCCCAAGGGGGAATTTATGTTGATAAAATGAAGATCTTTTAACAAAAGATATCCTAAATAAACTATGTCTATTGTCAAACACGGATGAGGTCATCTTACACTTGCTTAGCCCTCATCCTCCTGGTTTCACACCAGCATCTGAGCTGGTCAATAAAAATTCTTCACCACCAATCTTCCATTTGTTATTCCTCTTGAAATCCATTAAACCCATTGAAGCCTCATCAGCCTTTGACATCATAGTTTTTGCACGCTCACCTCTCGTAGCTATGGGATTGTCAAGAGACTCATCAGCAGCTGCGACATTGGTGGCCAATTTCTTTAATGCCTCATAGGAATTGTAAGCATCCAAAGAGTGCACCAGATCTTGAGTCTAACCCTTGGAAGTCAAACACGATAAATCTACCTTGTGTAATACTATACGTGCAACTAATGTATACAGAAAACTAATATTTCAGACTTCTCTTGTTTGAGACATGAATGGTATATAAATTAATTTTCTTTTATCTTTATTACATGAATTCCTCAAGGAATAAATCGGTTAAAAAATTATACTTGCAAATATCGTACAAAAAAGATTGTGTTATAATGTATATGCAAATATCGTACACAAATAATTACTTTTAGTTCGTTTATGGGGTTTAACATATAAATTGTGTAAACATTAATTTGATTATATCTACATTGCATTGGGTTTACGAGCTTTGTTTCACATAAATAGTGTTTCAAAGAAGGGAAGAACTTATCAACTGTAACATCTGTGTTATGTATAATAAGAAAGATGACATATTTGATAAATATTAATTCATTGTGGTTTTAGATATAAGTAGGGTTTACAATAAGAATTCACTGTTTATTTGTTCATCTTTTTTCTTCAAAATATCACCTATATTTTTGTTTAAGTAGAACTCAACAATAGTAATGAAATAGAACCATAAAGTTTGTAATCATCCCAATAAAGAGTATCATATCCCAAGGTTGAATTTATGTGTGATAAAATGAAGGTCATTTAACAAATGATATCCTAAATAAACTATGTCTATTATAAAACACGGATAAGGTCATCTTACTCTTGCTTAGCCTTCATGATCCCGGTTTCACAACAGCATCTGAGCTGGTCAATAAAACTTCTACCACACCAATCATCTGTTTGTTATTCCTCTTTAATTACCTTGTAGCCATAGAAGCTTCATCAGTCTTTGACATCTTAGTTTTTGCATGCTCACCTCTCGGTGCTATGGGATTGTCCGGAGACTCATCACCAGCTGCGACATTGGTGGCCATTTTTTTAATGCCTCATTGGAATTGTCAGCATCCAAAGAGTTCACCAGATCTAGATTGTTATACTTGGAAGTCACACACAATAAATCTACCATGTGTAATACTATACGTGCAACTATTATATACAAAAAACTAATATTTTGGACTTCTCTTGTTTGAGACATAAATGGTATATACATTAATTTTATTTTATCTTTATTACATGAATTCCTCTAGAAATAAATTGGTTATAAAGTTATACGTTCAAATATTGTACAAAAAGATTGTGTTATACTATACGTGCAAATATCGTACACAAATAATTACTTTTTGTTCGTTTATAGGTTTAAGATATAAATTGTATAAATATTAATTTGATTATATCTACATTTCATTGGGTTTATGAGCTTTGTTTCACATAAATAGAGTTTCAAAGATGGGAAGAACTTATCAATTGTAACATTAGTGTTCTGTATAATTAGAAACATAACATATTTGATAAATATTAACTCATTGTGGTTTTAGATATAAGTAGGGTTTACAATAAGAATTCACTGTTTATTTTTAAATCTTTTTTCTTCAAAATATCTACTATATTTTTGTTTAAGTAGAACTCAACAATAACAATGAAATAGAACCGTAAAGTTTGTAATCATCCTAATAAAGAGAATCATATCCCAACATAGAATTTATGAGTGATAATGAAGGTCATTTAACAAAATATATCATAAATAAACTATGTCTATTATCACACACGGATGAGGTCATCTTACACTTGCTTAGCCTTCGTGCTCCTGGTTTCATTACAGCATCTGAGCTGGTCAATAAAACTTCTTCAACACCAATCATCCGTTTGTTATTCCTCTTTAATTCCCTTGTAGCCATAGAAGTTTCATCAGCCTTTGACATCTTAGTTTTTGCACGCTCACCTCTCAGTGCTATGGGATTGTAAAGAGACTCATCACCAGCTGCGACATTGGTGGCCATTTTAATTAATGCCTCATTGGAATTGTCAGCATCCAAAAAGTGCACCAGATCTAGATTGTTATCCTTGGAAGTCAGACACAATAAATCTACCATGTGTAATACTATACGTTCAACTATTGTATACAAAAAACTAATATTTTGGAC
Organism: Rubia yunnanensis; assembly: GCA_037428765.1. NCBI lineage: Eukaryota > Viridiplantae > Streptophyta > Magnoliopsida > Gentianales > Rubiaceae > Rubia > Rubia yunnanensis. The sequence continues at coordinate 38,966,036 of CM075061.1, read as the reverse complement.
TTCTCTTGTTTGAGACATAAACGGCATATACATTAAATTTCTTTTATCTTTATTACATGAATTTGTCAAGGAATAAATCGGTTATAAACGTATACGTTCAAATATTGTACAAAAAGAGTGTGTTATAGTATACGTACAAATATCGTACACAAATAATTACTTTTTGTTCGTTTATGGGTTTACGATATAAATTGTATAAACATTAATTTGATTATATTTACATTGCATTGGGTTTATGAGCTTTGTTGCACGTAAATAGAGTTTCAAAGAAAGGAAGAACTTATCAATTGTAACATCAGTGTTCTGTATAATAAGAAAGATGACATATTTGATGAATATTAACTCATTGGGGTTTTAGATATAAGTAGGGTTTACAATTAGAATTCACTTTTTATTTTTTAATCTTTTTTCTTCAATAAATTTACTATATTTTTGTTGAAGTACACCTCAACAATAATAATGAAATAGAACAGCAAATTTTGTATTCAGCCCAATAAAGAGAATAATATCCCAAGGTAGAATTTATGAGTGGAAAAATGAAGGTATTTTAACATAAAAAATCAAAAATAAACTCTGTCTGTTATCAGACACGAATGAGGTAAACTTACACTTCCTTAGCCTTCATACTCCTGGTTTCACATCGGCATCTGAGCTGGTCAATAAAATACCTGCAACACCAATCTTCCATTTGCTATTCCTCTTGAATTGATTTGTATTCATAGAAGCTTCATCAGCCTTTGACAACTTAGTTTTGGCAAGCTCACCTCTCATATCTGTGGGATTATCAAGAGACTCATTAGCAGCTGCGTCATTGGTGTGCATTTTCTTTGCCTATAAGGAATTGTCAGCATACAAAGAGTGCACTAGATCTTGAGTCTTATCATTTGATGTTTGACACAATAAATCTACCATGTGTAATAATATACATGGAGCTATTATATACAAAAAACTAATATTTTGTACTTCTTTGGTTTGAGATATAAATGGTATATACATTAATTTTCTTTTATCTTTATTAGATAAATTCCTCAAGAAAAACATCAGCTATAAAATTGTATGTGCAAATATCGTACAAAAAGATTGTGTTATACTATATGTGCAAATATTGTACACAAATAATTACTTTGTGTGCACTAATGGAGTTTAAGATATAAATTGTATAAACTTTAATTTGATTATATCTAAATTACATGGGGTTCATGAGCTTGGTTGCATAGAAATAAAGTTTCAAAGAAAGGAAGAAGTTATCAATTGTAACATGAATGTTCTGAATAATAAGAAAGATGACATTTTTGATGAATATTAACTCATGGGGTTTTACATATAAGTGGGGTTTACAATAATAATTCACTGTTTATTTTTTTATCTTTTTTCTTCAATAAATCTACCATATTTTTATTTAAGTACAACTCAATCATTATAATAAAATAGAACCACAAAGTTTGTAATCAGCCCAATAAAGAGAATAATATCCGAGGGTAGAATTTATGAGTGAAAAAATGAAGGTCTTTTAACAAAAGGTATCCTAAATAAATTATGTCTATTATCAGATACGGATGAGGTCATCTTACACTTGTTTAGCCTCCACACTCCTGTTTTCTAACCGGCATCTGAGCTAGTCAATAAAACACCTTCAGCACCAATCTTCCGTTTGCTATTTTTCTTAATTTCACTTGTTGCCATAGAAGCTTCATCAGCCAATGACATCTTAGTTTTGCATGCTCACCTCTCGTATCTAAGGGATTGTCAAGAGACTCATCAGCAGCCGTGGCATTGGTGACCATTTTCTTTGATGCCTCCTAGGAATTATCAGCATCAAAAGAGTGCACTAGATCTTGAGTCTTATCCTTGGATGTCAGATACAATAAATCTACCATGTGTAATAATATACGTGGAACTATTGTATACAAAAAAATAATATTTTGGACTTCTTTATTACATGAATTCCTCAAGAAACAAATTGGATATAAAATTGTACGTGAAAATATCGTAAAAAAAGATTGTGTTATACTATATGTGCAAATATCATACACAAATAATTACTGTGTGTGCACTTATGTGGTTTAAGATATAAATTGTATAAATATTAATTTTATTATATCTAAATTACATGTGGTTCATGAGCTTTGTTGCACTAAAATAGAGTTTCAAAGAACGGAAGAAGATATGAATTGTAACATCAATGTTCTGAAAAATTAGAAAGATGACTTTTTTGATAAATATTAACTCATGGGATTTTAGATATAAGTGGGGTTTACAATAAGAAATTACTGTTTATTTTTTAATTTTTTTTCTTCAACAAATTTACTATATTTTTGTTTTAGTACAACTCAACAATAATAATAAAATAGAACCGCAAAGTTTGTAATCATCCCAATAAAGAGAATAATATCCTAGAGTAGAATGTATGTGTGAAAATATAAAATTATATTCACAAAAGATATCCCAAATAAACTATGTCTGTTATCAGACACGGAGGAGGTCATCTTACACTTGCTTTGCCTTCATGCTCCTGGTCTCAAACCAGCATCTGAGATGGTTATTAAAACACCTTTAACACCATCCTTCCATTTTCTATTCCTCTTGAATTCACTTGTAGCCATAGAAGCTTCACCAGCCTATGACATCTTAGTTTAGGCACACTCAACTCTCGTATCTATGGGATTGTTAAGAAGCTCATCAGCACCTGCGACATTGGTGGCCGTTTTCTTTAATGCCTCTTAGGAATTGTCAGCATACAAAGAGTGCACCTGATCTAGAGTCTTATCCTTGGAAGTCTGACGCAGTAAATCTACCATGTGTAATACTATATGTGCAACTATTGTATACAAAAAACTAATATTTTGGACTTCTCTAGTTTGAGATATAAATGGTATACACATTAATTGTCTTTTATCTTTATTACATGAATTCCCCAAGGAAAAAATCGTTTATAAAAATTATACGTGCAAATATTGTACAAAAATATTGTGTTATATTATACGTGCAAATATCATACCCAAATAATTACTTTTTGTGCATTTATGGGGTTTAAGATATAAATTGTATAAATATTAATTTGATTATATCTAAATTAAATGGGATTTATTAGCTTTCTTGCACGAAAATAGAGTTTCAAAGAAAAGAAGAAGATATCAATTGTATCATCAATGTTTTGAATAATAAGAAAGATGGCATTTTTTATAAATATTGACTCGTGTGGTTTTAGATATTAGTGGGGTTTACAAATAGAATTCAGTGTTTAATTTTTAATAAATTTTTCTTTAATAAATCTACTATATTTTTGTTAAAGTACAACTCAACAATAATAATAAAATAGAACCACAAAGTTTGTAATCATCCCAATAAAAAGAATCATATCCCAAGGTAGAATTTAACAAATGATATCCTATATAAACTATGTCTATTATCAAACACGGATGAGGTAATCTTACACTTGCTTAGCCTTCATGCTCCTGGTTTCACACCGGCATATGAGATGGTCAATAAAACTTCTTCAACACCAATCTTCCATATGTAATTCCTCTTGAATTCCCTTGTAGCCATAGAAGCTTCATCAGCCTTTGAAATCTTTGTTTTGGAATGCTCACCTCTCGTAGCTATGGGATTATCCAGACACTCATCAGAAGCAGCGACATTGGTGGCCATTTTCTTTAATGCCTCATAGGAATTCTCAGCATCCAAAGAGTGCAGCAGATCTTGAGGCTTATCCTTTGAAGTCACACACAATAAATCTAACATGTGTAATACTATACGTGCAACTATTGTATACAAAAAACTAATATTTTGGACTTCTCTTGTTTGAGACATAAATGGTATATACATTATATTTCTTTTATCTTTATTACATGAATTCCTCAAGGAATAAATCGACTATAAAATTATACGTGCAAATATCGTACAAAAAGATTGTGTTATACTATACATGCAAATATCTTACCCAAATAATTACTTTTTGTTCGTTTATGGGGTTTACGATATAAACTGTATAGACTTTAATTTGATTATATCTACATTGCATGGGGTTTATGAGCTTAGTTGCACATAAATAGAGTTTTAAAGAAGGGACGAACTTATCAATTGTAACATCAGTGTTCTGTATATTAGGAAAGATGACATATTTGATAAATATTAACTCTTTGGGGTTTTAGATATTAGTAGGGTTTACAATAATAATTCACCGTTTATTTTTTAAAACCTTTTCTTCAATAAATCTACTATATTTTTTTTAAGTACAACTCAACAATAATAATAAAATAGAACCAAAACGTTTGTAATCAGCCCTATAAAGAGTATAATATCCCAGGGTAAATTTATGAGTTAAAAAATGAAGGTCTTTTTACAAAAGATATCCTAAATAAACTATTTCTGTTATCAGACACGCATGAGGTAAACTTACACTTGCTTAGCCTTCATACTCCTGGTTTCACACCGGCTTCTGAGCTGGTCAATAAAACACTTACAACACCAATCTTCCGTTAGCTATTCATCTTGAATTCACTTGTAGCCATAGAAGCTTCATCAGCCTTTGACATCATAGTTTTGGCACGCTTACCTCTCGTATCTATGTGATTGTCAAGAGACTCATTCGCAGCTGCATCATTGGTAGGCATTCTCTTTGGTGGGCATGCTCACCTCCTAGGAATTGTTAGCATCCAAAGAGTACACTAAATCTTGAGTCTTATCATTGGAAGTTAGACACAATAAATATACCATGTGTACTAATATTCGTGGAGCTATTATATACAAAAAACTAATATTTTGGACTTCTTTGGTTTGTGATATAAATTGTATATACATTAATTCTCTTTTATCTTTATTACATGAATTCCTCGAGAAAAAAATTGGTTATAAAATTGTACGTGAAAATATCGTACAAAAAGATTGTGTTATACAATATGTGCAAATATCGTACACAAATAATTACTTTGTGTGCACTAATGGTGTTTTAGATATAAATGTTATAAAAATTAATTAGATTATATCTAAATTACATGGGGTTCGTGAGCTTTGTTGAATAGAAATAGAGTTTCAAAGAAAGGAAGAAGTTATCAATTGTAACATCAATGTTCTGAATATATAGAAAGATGACATTTTTGATAAATATTAACTCATGGGGTTTTAGATATAAGTGGGGTTTACAATAAGAAATCACTGTTTATTTTTTAATCTTTTTTCTTCAACAAATCTACTATATTTTTGTTTAAGTACAACTCAAAAATAATAATAAAATAGAACCGCAAAGTTTGTAATCTTCCCAATAAAGAGAATAATATCCCAGGGTAGAATTTATGAGTGAAAAAATAATTGTATTTTCACAAAAGATATCCTAAATAAACTATGTCTATTATCAAGCACGGAGGAGGTCATCTCACACTTGCTTAGCCTTCATGCTCCTGGTTTCACACCAGCATCTGAGCTAGCCAATAAAACACCTTTAACACCAGTCTTCCGTTTGCTATTCCTCTTGAGTTCACTTGTAGCCCTAGAAGCTTCATCAGCCTATGACATCTTAGTTTTGACACGCTCACCTCTCGTATCTATGGGATTGTGAAAAGACTCATTAGCACCTGCGGCATTGTTGGATGTTTTCTTTAATGCCTGTTAGGAATTGTCAGAATACAAAAAGTGCACCGGGTCTAGAATCTTATCCTTGGAAGTCAGACACAATAAATCTACCTTGTGTAATACTATACGTGCAACTATTGTATACAAAAAACTAATATTTTGGACTTCTCTAGTTTGAGATAGAAATGGTATATACATTAATTTTCTTTTATCTTTATTACAAGAATTCCTCAAGGAATAAATCGGTTATAAAATTATACGTGCAAATATTGTACAAATATATTGTGTTATACTCTACGTGCAAAATATCGTACACAAATAATTACTTTTTGTGCATTTATGGGACTTAAGATATAAATTGTGTAAACATTAATTTGATTATATCTACATTATATAGGGTTTATTTTTTAATCTTTTTTCTTCAATAAATCTACTATATTTGTTTTAAAGTACAACTCAACAATAATAATAAAATAGAACCGCAAAGTTTGTAATCATCCCAATAAAGAGAATCATATCTGAAGGTAGAATTTATGTGTGAAAAAAATGAAGGTCTCTTAACAAAAGATAACCTAAATAAACTATGTCTGTTATCAGACACGGATGAGGTCATCTTACACTTGCTTGGCCTTCATACTCCTAGCTTCACACCGGCATCTGAGATTGTCAATAAAACTTCTTCACCACCAATCTTCCGTTAGTTATTCCTCTTGAATTCCCTTGTAGCCATTGAAGCTTCATCAGCCTTTGACATCTTAGTTTTGGCACACTCACCTTTCATAGCTATGGGATCGTCAAGAGACTCATCAACAGCTACGACATTGGTGGCCGTTTTCTTTAATGTCTCATAGGAATTGTCAGCATCCAAAGAGTGCACCAGATCTTCACTCTTATCCTTGGAAGTCACACACAATAAATCTACCATGTGTAATACTATACGTGCAGCTATTGTATACAAAAAAAATAATATTTTGGACTTCTCTTGTTTGAGACATAAATGGTATATACATTAATTTTATTTTATCTTTATTACATGAATTTCTCATGGAATAATTCAGTTATAAAAATATACATGCAAATATCGTAAAAAAAGATTGTGTTATACTACACGTGCAAAAACCGTACAAAAGTAATTACTTTTTGTGCGTTTATGGGGTTTAAGATATAAATTGTATAAATATTAATTTGATTATATGTATATTGCATGGGGTTTATGAGCTTTGTTGGACATAAATAGAGTTTCAAAAAAGGGAAGAACTTATCAATTGTAACAATAGGGTTTTGTATAATGAGAAAGATAACATATTTGATAAATATTAACTCATTGGGGTTTTAAATATAAGTAGCGTTTACAATAAGAATTCACTTTTTATTTTTTAATCTTTTTTCTTCAATAAATCTACCATATTTGTTTTAAATAACAACTCAACAATAATAATAAATTAGAACCGCAAATTTTGTAATCATCCCAATAAAGAGAATCAAATCCCAAGGTAGAATTTATATGTGATAAAATGAAGGTCTTTTAACAAAATGATATTCTAAATAAACTATGTCTATTATCAAACACGGATGAGGTCATCTTACACTTGCTTAGCCTTCATGCTCCTGGTTTCACACTGATATCTGAACTGGTCAATAAAACACCTTCAACAACAATCTTTCATTTGGTATTCCTCTTCAATAGACTTGTAGCCATGTAAGCTTCATCAGCCTATGACATCTTAGTTTTGGCACGCTCACCTCTCGTAGCTATGGGATTGTCAAGAGACTCATCAGCAGCTGCGACATTGGTGGCCATTTTCTTTTATGCCTCATAGAAATTGTCAGCATCCAAAGAGTGCACCAGATCTTGAGTCTTATCCTTGGAAGTCACACACAATAAATCTACCATGTGTAATACTATACGTGCAACTATTGTATACAAAAAAACTAATATTTTGGACTTCTCTTGTTTGAGACATAAATGGTATATACATTAATTTTCTTTTATCTTTATTACATTAATTCCTGAAGGAATAAATTGGTTATAAAATTATACGTGCAAATATTGAACCAAAAGATTATGCTATACTATACGTGCAAATATCGTACAAAAATAATTAGTGTTTGTGCATTGATGGGGTTTAAGATATAAATTGTATAAACATTAATTTGATTATATCTACATTGCATTGGGCTTATGAGCTTTGTTGCACATAAATAGAGTTTCAAAGAAAGGAAGAACTTATCAATTGTAAAAATAGTGTTTTGTATAATAAGAAAGATGACATATTTGATAAATATTAACTCATTGGGGTTTTAGATATAAGTAGGGTTTACAATAAGAATTCATTTTTTATTTTGAATCATCTTTCTTCAATAAATATACTATATTTATTTGAAAGAACAACTCAACAATAATAATAAAATAGAACCGGAAAGTTTGTAATTATCCCAATAAAGAGAATCATATCCCAAGGTAGAATTTATTTGTGATAAAATGAAGGTCTTTTTAACAAAATGATATTCTAAATAAACTATGTCTATTATCAAACACAGATGAGGTCATCTTACACTTGCTTAGCCTTCATGCTCCTGGTTTCACACCGATATCTGAACTGGTCAATAAAACACCTTCAACAACAATCTTTCGTTTGGTATTCCGCTTCAATATGCTTGTACCCTTGTAAGCTTCATCAGCCTATGACATCTTAGTTTTGGCACGCTCACCTCTCGTAGCTATGAGATTATCAAGAGACTCATCAGCAGCTGCGACATTGGTGGCCATTTTCTTTTATGCCTCATAGAAATTGTGAGGATCCAAAGAGTGCACCAGATCTTGAGTCTTATCCTTGGGAGTCACACACAATAAATCTACCATGTGTAATACTATACGTGCAACTATTGTATACAAAAAAACTAATATTTTGGACTCCTCTTGTTTGAGACATAAATGGTACATACATTAATTTTCTTTTTTCTTTATTACATAAATTCCTCAAGGAATAAATCGGTTAAAAATTATACGTACAAATATTGTGTTATACTATACGTGCAAATATCGTGCAAAAATAATAACTTTTTGTGCGTTTATGGGGTTTACGATATAAATTGTATAAATATTAATTTGATTATATGTACATTGCTTGAGGTTTATGAGCTCTGTTGCACATAAATAGAGTTTCAAAGAAGGGAAGAACTTATCAATTGTAAAATTAGTGTTCTGTATAATAAGAAAGATAACATATTTGATAAATATTAACTCATTGGGGTTTTAGATATAAGTAGGGTTTACAATAAGAGTTCACTGTTTATTTTTAAATCTTTTTTCTTCAATTAATCTACTATAAAATTTTTAAAGTAAAATTCAACATTAATAATAAAATAGAACCGTAAAGTTTGTAATCAGCCCAATAAAGAGAATAATATCCTAGGTTAGAATTTATGAGTGAAAAAATGAAGGTCTTTTAACAAAAGAAAACCTATATAAACTATGTATGTTATCATACACGAATGAGGTCATCTTACAGTTCCTTAGCCTTCGTACTCCTGGTTTCACACCGGCATCTGAGCTGGTTAAAAAAAACCTTCAACAGCAATCTTTCGTTTGGTATTCCTCTTTAATAAACACGTAGCCATGTAAGCTTCATCAGCCTATGAAATCTTTGTTTTGGCACACTCACCTCTCGTAGCCATGGGATTGTCAAGAGTCTCATCAGTAGCTACGACATTGGTGGCCGTTTTCTTTATTGCCTTATAGGAATTTTTAGCTTCCAAAGAGTGCACTAGATCTTGAGTCTTATCCTTGGAAGTCACACAGAATAAATCTACCATGTGTAATACTATACGTGCAAGTATTGTATACGAAAAAACTAATATTTTGGACTTCTCTTGTTTGAGACATAAATGGTATATACATTAACTTTCTTTTACCTTTATTACATGAATTCCTCAAGGAATAAATCAGTTATAAAATTATACGTGCAAATATTGTACAAAAAGATTGTGTTATACTTTACGTGCAAATATTGTACAAAAATAATTACTTTTGTGCTTTTATGGGTTTTGAGATATAAATTGCATAAACATTAATTTGATTATATGTACATTGCATGAGGTTTATGAGATTTGTTGCACATAAATAGAGTTTCAAAGAAGGGAAGAACTTATCAATTGTAACATCAGTGTTCTGTATAATAAGAAAGATGACATATTTGATAAATATTAACTCATTGGGGTTTTACATATAAGTAGGGTTTACAATAAGAATTCATTGTTTATTTTTAATCTTTTTTCTTCAAAAAATCTACTATATTCGTTTTAAAGTATAACTCAACAATAATAATAAAATAGAACCGCAAAGTTTGTAAACATCCCAATAAAGAGAATCATATCCCAAGGTAGAATTTATGTGTGATAAAATGAAGTTCTTTTAACAAAAGATATCCTAAATAAACTATGCCTATTATCAAACACGAATGAGGTTATCTTACACTTGCTTAGCCTTCATGCTCCTGGTTTCACACCGGCATCTGAAATGGCAATAAAACACCGTCAACAACAATCTTTCATTTGGTATTCCTCTTCCATACACTTGTACCCTTGTAAGCTTCATCAGACTATGACATCTTAGTTTTGGCACGCTTACCTCTCGTAGCTATGGGATTGTCAAGAGACTCATCAGCAGCTGCGACATTGGTGGCCATTTTCTTTAATGCCTCATAGGAATTTTTAGCTTCCAAAGAGTGCACCAGATCTTGAGTCTTATCCTTGGTAGTCACACACAATAAATCTACCATGTGTAATACTATACGTGCAACTATTGTATACAAAAAAACTTATATTTTGGACTTTTTTTGTTTGAGACATAAATGGTATATACATTAATTTTCTTTTATCTTTATTACATGAATTCCTCAAGGAATAAATCGGTTATAAAATTATATGTGCAAATATTGTACAAAAAGATTGTGTTATACTATACGTGCATGGGTGAACATGACGACAAGATAAGACATCCGGCGGACGGTGAACAATGGAGAAATTTTGACAAGTGATATCCTTCCTTTGCTTCGGAGGTTAGAAATCTCCGCCTTGCATTGTGTACCGATGGGATGAATCCATTTGGTAATATATCATCGAAGCATAGTTCGTGGCCCGTGATGTTGGTTATATATAATTTGGCCCAATATTTGTGCATGAAACGTAAATATGTTATGATGCCTATGTTAATCTTAGGTCCTAGACAACCTGGGAATGATGTTGATGTGTATTTGAGACCATTGATAGAAGATTTGAAGATATTGTGGGAAGATAAAGGGGTGTTGGTATTTGATGGCCATATGAATGAGGAGTTTCAACTGCGGGCCATGCTAATTTGCACTATCAATGATTTTCTGGCCTATGGAAATTTGTCTTGGTATGCTGTGAAGGGGCACAATGCATGTCCCATTTGTGAGGAGAAGACTGAATTCAAACAGCTAAGACATGGAAGAAAGATAGTGTATCTTGGCCATAGAAAATGGCTCAACGGAAACCATAAATACCAGGATGATGTGGTCAATTTTGTTGGCGGGAATGAACGAAGGAAATCCCCTACACCACTAACTGGTGTGCAGATTTACAGCAAGGTTAAGAAATTACGAGTGGTGTTGGGAAAGTACAAAGGCAAGGACAAAATAAATTGTGGTGGGCCATGGAAGAAAAGGTCAATATTTTTTTATCTACCATACTGGGAGCATCTTGAGGTTAGGCATTGCCTAGATGTGATGCATATTGAGAAAAATGTTTGTGAAAGTTTTATAGGCTCCCTCTTGAATATTCCTTGGAAGACAAAAGATTGTTTGAATGCCCAGTTGGACTTGGTTGATATGGGAATTAGAAATGACCTCGCCCCAGAAGTGAAGGGTAAGAGGACGTACTTGCCCCCTGCACCTTGTACCTTGTCTAAGGAGGAGAGAATCTCAGTTTGTGATAGTTTGAATCAGTGAAGGTCCCCATTGGTTATTCATCGAACGTGAGTTGGGTAGTTACGAAGGATTGTCGGATGGCGGGGTTGAAATCTTATGATTATCATGTTTTGATGCAACAACTTTTACCTGTTGCTATTCGTGGGGTAATGGAGGCTGACGTAAGGCACTCAATCACTAGACTTTGTATATTTTTTACCTCCATATGTCGGAAGTCTATTGACCGGGACCATCTGGATGTTCTACAAAAAGATGTTGTTGTCGTGCTCTACAAGTTGGAAATGTAATTCCCTCCATCCTTTTTTGATATAATGGTTCACTTGGTCGTCCATCTAGTGCGGGAGGTGAAGATATGCGGTCCAGTTGGCATGCGTTGGATTTATCCATTTGAGCGTCACATGAAAGTCTTTAAGGGGTACGTGAAATATATGAGTCGGCCGGAAGCTAGTATTGTTGAGAGGTATGTTACCGAAGAAGTGATTGAATTTTTCTCTTCCTATTTGGAGGTTTGCAGAAAATTTGAGTGCCCCTGAATCGACATGTTGGGAGGAAGGGGGGCAAGCCGAGGTCGAGGGGAACGTTAGTTACTCCATTGAATAGTGATCTGATGTCAGTTCATTTGTATGGTGCAGTTCTGTCCGCTGCAGCGTACTATAACGGTTTTGGTAAAGGCTGGTAAAAAAAGTGGACAATTATTCCTATGATAGGTTATGCCAGCTGCAGCGCGCTGCAGCTCTACTGGTTCAGCGCGTTGCAGCAATTTTACTCATGTAGGAACCTGATACGAATTGGTCATACAGGTCGTTTAACACAACAACACAAATACGTTATGTTTCCTGAAAACTAACATTCCAAAATCCAAAGCAAAAACAGTCAGGACAAAGTAGCAATGTATGCTTCGAATGCAACAAATGTTAGATCCCCACATCGAAATTAAACCAACAACTGAAAAAATGTGATAATATGCAAATGTGAGGTGACTGTGGGCAGTCATTTCCTGCGCACCCTCTTCTCCACCGTGTTGGGCCTTGGCGAATCAAATGTAGGGATTGGACCCAATTCATTGATTCTCTCGCCACACATGGCTGTGAGGATCTTCCCAACCTACGATGTCCAGCGCACCAAATGATCCACCTTTATTTGCAATGCAGCCAAGTCCCCATCCGAGTTCTCATTCGATGATTTACTTGTTGCCGCCCTCGATAACTCAGCAATGTTCTTCTTCTTGGAGAATATGAGAGGGTTTATGGGGAGCTTTGGCATCATTGTGACGTCATCATCTTTGTATCCGTAACCTGCTTCCACACATATTGCAGTGATGAGTGAGGACAAGCCTATGCAGTTATGGGCATTGACACAATCCTAGATGTATGCCATTATTGTACTCCCAACATACAGGCTCATGTTCTTCTTTATCTTGTACAGCAGCAACATACGAGACCGATGAACCTCGCTATTAAATATCACGGGGAGCAGCCGGGCAGCTATGAAACTGTACCACACGTTCATGTCCTCAGTCAAGTACTTTTTCTCTATGCTGGACCATTCTTGGGGTATATTCTGAATTACTGCGGTGCTGTCATCACATATTGCTGTGATGATGTCTTCCCATAAAGCTTGTTCAACTGCGGTGTAAGCGGCTTCGTATAAGCTGGCGGGCTTCGGCGGGATCCTGTAGAACGTGTTGATCAAATCCGAAGACAACTCGACCAACTGACCACGGACGAAAGTAATTGCTGAAATCTTGTACTTCATCATCGATAAGAATTCACACGCCATGGTCTGGTTTACCCGCGACGGTTGTGGGATGAGGCCTTCCCAGCCGTGCTCCTTCACGTAGTTCCTGAAGGGCTTTTCCAGCCTCATCCCTCTCTCAAGGATGAGGCCCCTCGAGATGAAGTCCTTGTAGACAGTTGTATGCTGAGTGGAGTCCGCCTCTGCGGCCGTTATGGGCTCATTCGATGGAACAATCTGAGTCCCGTGCTCGACGTCCTCCCCCCACCACTCTTGGGTTTTTCCTGGGCTGTTGGGTGTTGTTATTTTGCTTGGTTGAACCTTTTTTGGGGGCTATGTCTGTTTAACTAAATGTGTTAACAGCAGCCAGAATGGAACATGGTAAATAAGACACAGTCACAAAGGTAAATAATACAGACTCAACTTCTTCTAAATTAAGCATTCCTTCTCATAGGCTGAATGTGGAATAATGTTTACTCACACGTAATCCCAATTTTTTATAATATTAACAGAAGCAAAAGAATTGAACAAGATGGGCATTCTATAAATCCTTGGTGAATCGATGGGCCATGCATCCAGAATCACATGTCATGAACAACAATCAGGGTATGCTCAAAAGTACTCACCAATGTTGAAAACAAGAGCAGAATGAGGGCATTGATGGTATGAGGCATTATGATGAAATCAACCCGTGAGCAAGAAAAAATATAATGAACAATCAGGTGATGTATAAATTTATCATATTATATGCTAGCACGGGTTATGCCATCCAGAATCACATGTCATGAACAATCAGGTTATGCACAAAATTGTTCACCAATGCCGAAAACATGAGCACATTGAGGGCATTGACACAATGAGGCATTATCATGAAATCAACCCATGAGGATGAAAAAATTTCGATTGACTAAACCTCAGGAAAATAATCTCCTTACCTAATTGGGAGTACGGGTTGTTGACGACTGGTGTTTGGTGTACAGTGGAAGATGGTCGGACACAGCTTGGCTGATCAAGGGGCGCGGCTGGGGAAGTGGACGGTGGAGGGAGCTGGCAAGGCGGAGGGAGCAGGGCAGGGCGAAGGTGGAAGGGGACGGCGTCGTGAGAGTAGAGGAAGGCAGAGAGTGCAGGGGTCGGCGGAGGAAGGGGCGGAGGAATGGCCTCGGGAACAGGGGATGGAGGTGATGGAAGAGGAGAGGTTGTGGGCGAAATACTAATACACACACACCTTATACTAATTGGGCTGCAGTTTACATTTGTTTTGGGCTGAATGTTAGGCCAGTAGAATATTAAGTTTTTGACTCGAGGGGTTGATGGTGAAGTGCTTGCTGGGTCGAGAGCATCCATTGCTCGAGGGCATACAGGCTCGAGGGCCTTCAGTGCTCGCTGGCATCCAGCCTTGAGGGCATCCACGCTCGAGGGCATCCACTCTTGAGGGCATCCAGGCTCGAGGGCATCCAGTGCTCGGGGCCATCCATTGCCCGAGGGCATTCTGGGCTCGAGGGTATTCTGGGCTCGAAGGTATTCTCGGCTCGAGGGCATCCACTCTCGAGGGCATCTCGGCTCAAGGGCATCTAGGTTCGAGGGGATCCAGTGCTCGAGGCCATCCATTGCTCGAGGGCATTCTGGGCTCCAGGGTATTCTAGGCTCGAGGGTATCCGGGCTCGAGGGCATCCAGTGCTCGGGGCCATCCATTGCTCGAGGGCATTCTGGGCTCGAGGGTATTCTGGGCTCGAGGCCATTCTCGGCTCGAGGGTATCCACTCTCGAGGGCATCTCAGCTTGAGGGCATCCAGGCTCGAGGGGATTTAGTGCTCGGGGCCATCCATTACTCGAGGGCATTCTGGGCTCGAGAGTATTCTGGGCTCGAGGGTATTCCGGGCTCGAGGGCATCCAGGCTCGAGGGCATCCAGTGCTTGAGGGCATCCAATGTTCGAGGGCTCCAAGGCTTGAGTCCTATCGGACTCCAGGGCTCGAGGGCTCCAGGCTCGAGTGCTCGATGCTAGAAACTGGGAATACGCCATGTGAAAGCACTCTTAAGACTGGGAAAAACGGTAGCCATCGTGGAAGAGCAGTAAAAATAGAGGAAAGATTAGCAGTATCAATCTTATTTGAAGGCTTTCCTATGGATTCTAATATAATTAAGGTGTATGAATAATATCCATATAGATTAAGCCGTTATAATGTGCCAGAATGCGGGTTATATGCAAAGTTGAAACCACCGCAGATGATACCTCATATTTCGCCATGGCATCCGCAACTGAGTTACAATCTCTATATGTGTGCTTAAGGGTAGCATGGGACAAAAGAGTGTGAACTCGGTAAAGTAGAGGGTGTAGGGTCCATTTGGAAAGTGAAGGCTCATTAATTATATATACTGCCTGTAGCAAGTCAGATTCAATGTTGAGGTTGGGATATCCGTCCAGACAGATCTGCCAGGCCATAACAATTGCCTTAACTATAGCTTCTAGTGGATATATGGTTGTTATGGTATAGGATCTATTACGGATTGGTAAACCTTGGCGATTGCGAGCAACTAAGCCAATTGAAACAGAGGAATTAGACCAAGATGCATCCACTGTAACCCTGATGAAACTGTGACCTGGATATTCCTAGTATACTGTGGAAATAGCTGGCTTCGGTGGGGGACTGGGGGGAAACAACAAAGAAGGGAACATGAAACCTTCGTGGAGAGGTGGTAATGGAAAGGTAGAGTGCATCTGTGACTTCCTTGCTAATATGGGAGATGGAAAAAGGTGTGCCATAGAAAAAATAAGCATTCCTAGCCTTCCATAAAGCCCAGCAGATCACTGCATGAATCAGATGACATAGCAGTCTCTGCTATTCCAGTCAGGTCACTACAGTTCCAGAAATTGGAAAAAGTATCCACTGTATTATGCACATTCCGCTAATTGAAAGCAGCAATCTGCAACCAAATGGATTTACACTGTTGAAAATTAGTAAAGAAATGTTCCATGGAGTCAGATTGATTGCACAGAGGACATTTAGAGGCCAAGCTATAACCACATTTTACGAGGATATCATCAAATGGCAAGCAGGAGTTAAGCAGTTTCCAGGGGAGTGGTAGAAATCTTCTTAAGTAAGATTATATTCCATATGAGCTTAGTAACTGCAAAATTACCCGATCCATAATGTCACATGAGCTTATTGTTTTTAAATTAAAGTAACAAAATTCAAAAGACACCAAACTGTGCCAACAAAGCTGCATTTTCATTCCCTCCAAAAGTTTCCCTTTTCCCTCCATATCCTTAACCCTCTGTTTCCGTACCCTTCCCTTCCCACCACATCGAACCGAGTTCTTTCCACCCACCACATCTCTGATCCCAAGTTCCCCCTCTTCCCCCCATAACCCCGTGCATGTTTCCCCCAAAAACAATGTCCCTCCCTTCACCATTTATGTCGGGCTTCAACCTCCCAATCCAGGTCGCCAACCAGATACCCCAATTTTATCGACACTCTACTTCACAAATTTCGTACCCGACCCTCAATGTTCACAGGGGAGGGGGTAGCTAAGACGGCCGGCTGTTGCGCATAAAAGGTAACACCCATTGGTAGTTTCCAATAATTTCCCGGGTTTAATGGGTAGCTATATTTTGGCTGGTCTCCTTGCGTGTGAGTTTGTGTTGAATTTTCTGGTTAAACTATTGCGGGTGTGGTTTCATGCTCATACATGATATGCTTTCTTGTAATGCTATAGTTTTTGCCTACCCACGTGCCCCCTACACATATTTGTTGAAGTTGGTTGGATTTTCGTGAAAATCCGCAAAGGGCAGTGTTGGATTAATTTTTTTCTTGTGTTTCATTTACTGATAGAAGAGCTTCAATGGTGCCATCGAGGAAGAAATTGTTTGCCTCCGGTGGTAGACAAACTGTTGCCCATGAATGTTTTACCCCTCCAAAGGATGCCAACTGTGACGACAATGGCGAGGAAGGGGCTGGAGCACAGAAATGTTGCTCGGGATAAGAGAAGTCTGGAGACGCAGAAGAAACTACGGTAAAAGAAGACATGAGTGGGAGCTTCGACAAGTTTGAGATTGGAGAGTATTGCAAGCGCGGAGGTACAGCCACATGCAAGTCCGTGTTGCTTACGAAACAAAAGAAGCCTCTTAAAATATTCTTTGATGATGACTTCAAACCCCTAGTTATGCGTAGTCGATGGCCGATGTATGTTGGCTATGCCTTCCGCCAAAGAATCCGCTTCAGGACGTGGCATAATTGCAGATCAGTTCCAGACCATGTGAAGAAGGATGCATGGGAAGACATTCTTGTAAGTGTGTTCTAATCCTCCATTGTTCATGTCAAGTTCGTTACATGTCGCACTAACAACATGTCTACTTATCCTCCAGATCAGTTGGGATATACAAACGAAAATGACTTTCAATGAGATGAATAAGTTCCGCAATAAATGGACAATTTATGCAGGAGAAAAGTGGAGGAATTGGAAGACTAAGGTGGCGAACAAGTACATTGTGCTTAAAAAACTGGGCTCCTGCGCATGGAGAGACTATAGGTGGATGGACAAAAATGAGTGGGAGCTGTTTGTGAAACACAGGTCAACCCCTGAATTCAAGGTAATCCCTCCAATATTTTTTTCCCCTAGTCACTACCATGCCGGCAGTTTACATACTGATGTCCACACAGGCGGTAAGTGACGCAGCAAAATTAAGCGCCTCATAGAAGGACTACATCCATCACACGGGGAGTGGAGGGAACCGTAGGGTTGCAGTAGAACTCGAGAAGGGGAAAAGAAATGCTACAATTGAGGCGCTTCTGGGTGAAGGTTAGAGTGTGGAAGAAGCAGAGGCTTTAGTTCAGAGCATGGATTTCAAACCGGACCGCTTGGAAGTGTTCCTTGCAGCAAACTGGGACAAGAAATTATCAACCTACACCAACGACTTTGTGCGAAGAGCAGTCCCCACTATTGTGAGCATAATTCATAAATGAATCTATCTCCATTGATATTCTTTCATGTTATCCCGATCAAATGGCTAATATTTGCTTTGTTTCTTAGCAAAACCTTTTGGATAAGAAGCAAAAGGGAGACCTGGTTATACATGGCAAAGAAGATATTCTAGTTCAAGCAACGGGTAGGAAGGATCATGGGGGTCGTTGGAGGGGTTGCTCTGCAACCTCCAAGGTCAACGAGGCCCTGCCACATATGACTGTCACCCATTACGTATCTAGTCGATGTGGGAGCACAAACACAAAACCATCTGAGGAAATTTCAAATTCAACCAAACAACCAACATATGTCATCGAGCTCAGGGAAACATTTGTTGCTTTACTTGAGGCCCAAACAAATTGGCTAGCTGGGCAATTGGGTAAAGCTATTGCCCCACACTTGGATGCCCGTAATTTCATCGCTGCATCTTCCACCCCCACGACCAAGGACAACCAGGTATTCATTCCTTCAGCATCGGAATGTAGTGACCCACAAGGGACTGCAGCGGATGACAAGGTAGTCCAAACCGTGAACTGCAATCGTATTTGTTCCTTTCTGGCTATGTGATTTGTAGTATATGGAATTCCATTTCCTGATTTGTATTGATGTTGTGTGGGGATACAGTTTGTTGCTGATGAACGCTGGAAACTACAGCGCGCTGTAGCTCTCAGTCTCAGCTGGGCACTGAAAGTTGCAGCGCGCGGCAGCCTTCAGCAGCTACATGTACAGTTCATTACTTCTTATTAGTTATTGCCCTGCCCATGTATTTACCCAATCTCTAAGTTCATCTCTTAGAGAGGAAAAAAATGTTGCCTATATGTTTTGAACCATTATGAAGAGAGGGAGTTAGCCGCATTCGGTATATTCTTTCAGAAGGAAGCGGAAACTGACTTACCCATCAAGTGGGAGCGGGTAAATCTAAAAGGACCTATGATCATACCAAAGGCACCTTTGCCGATTGAACACGAAGAATTTGAGTTCTTCATTCAGGTCATCGGGTATAACATTCTATGGCCGGGAAAGCTGATAAGTGTCATAGAGCAACAGGATGATGAGGTGTGATAGTTGCATTCTTCTTCTCATCGGTGCTCATACACATCTTAGATGCTAATACAATGACATGATATGTTATTCATATTCTTACATAGGAGAACGGGCAGTACCCGCCTCTGCAGGAAATGGTGGTCGACGAAAATGGAAGTCCTCAAACAAACCTCACACCAGTGCCTAAGGAAGATACTCCTTTGGGAGAGGTGGCCGCTCGATCAGTAAAAGGAGAGGTACATACCCCCATACTATTTCATTTTGAATTATTTTCTATCTACGCATCACTAACATTTTACCCATTAGCAACTACCAAAAGAAAAAACTACATCACCAGAGAATGGGCAACGAAATCCTCCCTCGTCGATTTCTCCCAAACACATATTTGTGAGAACTCATTTCAGCCTTTTCATTACCATCCACTGCTGAATTACATAAAAAAATGTTCAACTAATATTATTAGATTCTGAATGTAATGATTAGGGAGCCATGGAAAACCAAGAAAGCATCGCTGCTGTTCACTAGATTAGTGAGGCTTTACGGCTATCTGCACAAATATGTGGACCAGAAAAAATATTCCGCATCAATTTCAGTGCAAAGGTGTTCGGATCAGAAGAAGTCTACGCAGCCATATTCACTGACAAGATACGACTGTTCATGAACAGCTTGGACGCAGATGATGAAATGGAGTGGATCAGTGGGTGCCAACTGGATATATGGGCATCGTAAGAAGTGCATGCTTTCATTATTCATAGATACAAGTATCATTATATTTGCTTCACTAACCATATTAATTTGCAAGATACCTCTGCGATGGGGTGGTACGTGGAGGCCACGTCCAGTTTATTCCTGCCTCTTCGAACTCAATGGCTCAGAAGGCAAATCAAAGGGTGGAATTGACTGCGGACGAAGTTTCGGCTGTCATGTGCCACACTGAAGCGAGGATGTACATCTTCCCATACAATCGAGAGTAAGTTCCATTCATTTTCCGAGCAGCTAGACCCGGCCACATGGAAGCGAAAGCAACCGTGTGCTGTAATTTTATTTGTTTGAATCTTAAGTATTTTTGTTTTACCCTTTTTCCCATAGGGACCATTGGTTTTTACTTATCTTCATACCAGAAATCGATCGAGTCTATTGCATTGACTCAATGACTGGGGGAATTTCCAAACGAAATAGATCATGCCTTAAAATGATTCATTTGTAAGTGGAACACATTCGTGTCTTTCCTTCAGCTTCAATGTTTTCCAAAAATGGTTGTTCCCGTAATTGTGTTCTTGTACGTTTCGCACTCTCTTGGATCAATTATTTACAATTACTGTCACTCAGTATATTATCATATATTGTGTGAACCCCAATTTCTGAAAATAATATTCCTCATGTTGACGAAAATAGGTTTCCATCTATACTGTAGGATTGCGACAAAATCGACGGTCCAATTCCAAACAAAATAGGTCCTACCCTTCCAACTACACTTGGGATGTCATAAACATCAGTGTACGTATCATCTCATACCTTCATATTTCACGTGTCATTTTCATCTTCGTACTCGGTTCAACAAACTGTCTTTTCCATCATCAGCACAAGATACAAAGTAGTACTTGGGAGTGCGGGTACCATTGCATGTATTACATGGAAAAAATTGTCAGGCACGTACATGACATTGACATTATTCCGATACGTTTTCCTACATTTCTTCTATTTATTTGTTATCCTGACATTTACATCCTTCTCTTAACATGTCATTTAATGCATTGTTTCAGCAATTCCCGAAAGATTACACTCCACTGGGGAGGGATGAACTATGGAGTATTGCTGTGAAGTGGGTTTGTATTTTTGCAAAAAGTACTCTGCCAAAATGCATAGCTCAATTGAATATCATACAAGGACTTGCACAAATTGTCGGATAGTGGTTAGTCTTATCTGTTACAAGAAAGGTAATTGGCCATCTCATCTGATACTCATCAAATTCGACGCTGCAGGGGGTTTCAGTATCTTACGACACTACGGAACACTTCCTCCTCTTCTTTTGCTAGTCATATATTATACTTCATCGGATTCAATCCGTTCTTCAACCTACTTTGTTGTCTATGCATATTGTGGCTCCGAATTTGTTGAATTTGTCTTCGTGCACCATTCTGTTACTACGCACAACAAATACTGGGTACCATGCCTTGAAAAAAAGGAACTGGCTGTGAGAAGATGAACGCTACAGCACGCCGCAGCTTACAGTGACCACATAAATTACTCACGCTTTTAACACCGGATTTTTCGATTAGAGAACCGGTGCTAATTAAACGGTGCAAAATTAATGCTAGTAGCACCGCTTTCAAAACCGCTACTACAAAAAAGGTGCAATCATAACCGGTGCTATATTTACTTCATTGCACCGGTTTTCAAACCGGTGCTAAATTTAACCGGTGCAACAAATGAACAACTCTAGCATCGGTTTTTTTTACCGGTGCTAACATATAACCGGTGCAATAAAACAATTTTCTTATCACCGGTTCCCAAACCGTTGCTAACTATAACCAGTGCAATTAATTTTTCTGTCACCGGTTTAAAAACCGGTGCTACCTACAAACCGGTGTTACAAATAAAGATTTAACACCGGTTCCCAAGCCGTTGTTAAACTATAACCGGTGCAATTTATTTTTCTGTCACCGGTTTAAAAACCGGTGTTACCTACCCACAAACCGGTGTGAGATATAAAGATTTAACAACGGTTCCATTACCCGTGCTAACAATTCCGATGCGACAAATCCGGTATTGCACCGGTTTTTTCTAGCACCGGTTACAAAAAAACCGGTGTTAATATGGTACATTATAGCACCGGTAACTTAAACCAGTACAATATATAACCGGTGCTAATAAAATAAATTTAGCCCCGGTTTTGTTTCAAACGGTGATAACGTAGCATCGCTTACTTAGGCACCGGATTTTTAGCCACCAAAAAACCGGTGCTAGAGGTGTCTTCGCGTGGTAGTGGTTGCACATAAATAGAGTTTCAAAGAAGGGAAGAACTTATCAATTGTAACATCAGTGTTATATATAATAAGAAAGATGACATATTTGAGAAATATTAACTCGTTGGGGTTTTAGATATAAGTAGGGTTTACAATAAGAAATCATTGTTTATTTTTTATTATTTTTTCTTTAATAAATCTACTATATTTTTTTAAAAAGTACAACTAAACAAAAATAATAAAATAGAACCGCAAAGTTTGTAATAATCACAATAAATAGAATCATATCCCAAGGTAGAATTTATGTGTGATAAAATGAAGGCCTTTTAACAAAAGATATCCTAAATAAACTATGTCTATTATCAAACACGGGTGAGGTCATCTTACACTTGCTTAGCCTTCATGCTTTTGGATTCACATCGGCATCTGAGCTGGTCAACAAAACTTCTTCACCACCAATCTTCCGTTTGTTATTCCTCTTGAATTCCCTTTTAGCCATTGAAGCTTCATCAAACTTTGACATCTTCTTTTTGGCACGCTCACCTTTCGTAGCTATGGGATTGTCAAGAGACTCATCAGCAGCTGCGACATTGGTGGCCATTTTCTTTAATGCCTCAGAGGAATTTTCAGCATCCAAAGAGTGCACCAGATCTTGAGTCTTATCCTTGGAAGTCAAACACAATAAATCTACCATGTGCAATACCATATGTGCAATTATTTTATACAAAAAACCAATATTTTGGACTTCTCTTGTTTGAGACATAAAGGGCATATACATTAATTTTCTTTTATCTTTATTATATGAATTCCTCAAGGAATAAATTGGTTATAAAATTATACGTGCAAATTTAGTACAAAAAGATAGTGTTATACTATACGTGCAAATATCGTACAAAACAAATTACTGTTTGTACGTTTATGAGGTTTAAGATATAAATTTTATAAACATTAACTTGATTATATGTACATTGCATGAGGTTTATGATCTTTGTTGCACATAAATAGAGTTTCAAAGATGGGAAGAACTTATCAATTGTAACATCAGTATTCTGTATAATAAGAAAGATGACATATTTAATAAATATTAACTCATTGGATTTTTAGATATAAGTAGGGTTTACAATAAGAATTAATTATTTATTTGTTTTTATTTTTTCTTTAATAAATCTACTATATTTGTTTTAAAGTACAACTCAACAATAATAATAAAATAGAAACGCAAAGTTTGTAATCATCCCAATAAAGAGAATCATATCTCAGTGTAGAATTTATGTGGGGTAAAGTGAAGGTCTTTTAACAAAAGATAACCTAAATAAATTATGTCTATTATCAAATACGGATGAGGTCATCTTACACTGGCTTAGCCTTCATCATCTTGGTTTCAAACCGGCATCTGAGCAGGTCAATAAAACTTCTTCACCACCAATCTTCCATTTGTTATTCCTCTTGAATTCCCTTTTAGCCATTGAAGCTTCATCAGCCTTTGACATCGTAGTTTTGGCACGCTCACCTTTCGTAGCTATGGGATTGTCAAGAGACTCATAAGCAGCTGCGACGTTGGTGGCCATTTTTTTAATGCCTCGGAGGAATTATTAGCATCCAAAGAGTGCACCAGATCTTGAGTCTTACCCTTGGAAGTCACACACAATAAATCTACCATGTCTAATACTATACATGCAACTATTGTATGCAAAAAACTAATATTTTGACTTCTCTTGTTTGAGACATAAACAGTATATAAATTAATTTTCTATTATATTTATTACATGAATTCCTCAAGGAATAAATCGGTTATAAAAGTATACGTGCAAATATCGTACAAAAAGATTGTGTTATACCATATGTGCAAATGTCGTACAAAAATAATTACTTTTTGTGCGTTTATGGGGTTTAAGATATAAATTGTAAAAACATGAATTTGATTATATGAACACTGCTTGGGGTTGTGGGCTTTGTTGCACATAAATAGAGTTTCAAAGAAGGGAATAACTTATCAAGCGTAAGATCAGTGTTCTGTATAATAAGAAAGATAACATATTTGATAAATATTAGCTCATTGGGGTTTTAGATATAAGTAGGGTTTACAATAAGAATTCACTGTTTTTTAATCTTTTTTCTTCAATAAATCTACTATATTTCTTTTAAAGTGCAACTCAACAATAATAATAAAATAGAACTGCAAAGTTCGTAATCAGCCTGATAAAGAGAATAATATCCAAGGGTAGAATTTATGAGTGAAAATATGAAGGTCCTTTAACAAAAGACAACCGAAATAAACTGTCTATTATCAGACACGGATGAGGTCATCTTACACTTGCTTTGCCTTCATACTCCTAGTTTCACACCGGCGTCTGAGCTGGTCAATAAAACACCTTCAACACCAATCTTTCGTTTGTTATTCCTATTCAATATTGTAGCCATGTAAGATTCATCAGCCTATGAAATCTTAGTTTTGGCACGCTTACCTCTCGTAGCTAAGGGATTGTCAAAAGACTCATCAGCAGCTGTGACATTTGTGGCCATTTTCTTTAATGCCTCATAGGAATTATCAGCATCCAAAGAATGCACCAGATCTTGAGTCTTATCCCTGGAAGTCACACACAATAAAACTACCATGTGTGATACTATACGTGCAACTATTGTATACAAAAAACTAATATTTTGGACTTCTCTTGTTTGAGACATAAATGGTATATACATTAATTTTATTATATCTCTATTACATGAATTTCTCAAGGAATGAATCGGTCATAAAAATATACGTACAAATATCATACAAAAAGATTGTGTTATACTATACGTGCAAATATCGTAAAAAAATATATACTTTTTGTGCCTTTATGGGGTTTAAGATATAAAATGTATAAATATTTATTTGATTATATCTACATTGCATGAGGTTTATGAGCATTGTTGCACATAAATAGAGATTCAAATAGGCGAAGAACTTATCAATTGTAACATTAGTGTTCTGTATAATAAGAGAGATGACATGTTTGATAAATATTAACTTGTTGTGGTTTTAGATATAAGTAGGGTTTACAATAAGAATTCACTGTTTATTTTTAAATCTTTTTTCTTC
Organism: Rubia yunnanensis; assembly: GCA_037428765.1. Classification (NCBI taxonomy): domain Eukaryota; kingdom Viridiplantae; phylum Streptophyta; class Magnoliopsida; order Gentianales; family Rubiaceae; genus Rubia; species Rubia yunnanensis. The sequence continues at coordinate 38,940,732 of CM075061.1, read as the reverse complement.
AATAAATATACTATATTTGTTTTAAAGTACAACTCAACAATAATAATAAAATAGAACCGCAAAGTTTGTAATCTTCCCAATAAAGAGATTCATATCCCAAGGTAGAATTTATGTTTGATAAAATGAAGTTCTTTTAATAAAAGATATCCGTAATAAACTATGTCTATTATCAAACACGGATGAGGTCATCTTAAACTTGCTTAGCCTTCATGCTCCTAGTTTCACACCGGCATCTGAGATTGTAAACAAAACTTCTTCACCACCAATCTTCCGTTTGTTATTCCTCTTGAATTCCCTTGTAGCCATTGAAGCTTCTTCAGCCTTTGACATCTTAGTTTTGGCATGCTCACCTTTCGTAGCTATGGGATTGTCAAGAGACTCATCAGCAACTACGACATTGGTGGCCGTTTTCTTTAATGCCTCATAGGAATTGTAAGCATCCAAAGAGTGCACCAGATCTTTACTCTTATCCATGGAAGTCACATACAATAAATCTACCATGTGTAATACTATACGTGCAACTATTGTATACAAAAAACTAATATTTTGGACTTCTCTTGTTTGAGACATAAATGGTATATACATTAATTTTCTTTTATCTTTATTACATGAATTCCCCAAGGAATAAATCGGTTATAAAAATATACGTGCAAAAATCGTACAAAAAGATTGTGTTATACTATACGTGCAAATATCAAACAAAAATAATTACTTTCTGTGTGTCTATGGGGTTTAAGATATAAATTATACAAACATTGATTTGATTATATGTACATTGCATGTGATTTACGAGTTTTGTTGCACATAAATAGAGTTTCAAAGAAGGGAAGAACTTATCAATTGTAAGATCAGCGTTCTGTATAATAAGAAAGGTAACATATTTGATAAATATTAACTCATTGGGGTTTTAGATATAAGTAGGGTTTACAATAAGAATTCACTGTTTATTTTTTAATCTTTTTTCTTCAATAAATCAACTATATATTTTTTAAATTAAAACTCAACAATAATAAAATAGACTCGCAAAGTTTGTAATCAGCCCTATAAAGAGAATAATATCCCAGGGTAGAATTTATGAGTGAAAAAAATGAAGGTCTCTTAACAAAAGATAACCTAAATAAACTATGTCTGTTATCAGACACGGATGAGGTCATCTTACACTTGCTTAGCCTTCATACTCCTGGTTTCACACTGGCATCCGAGCTGGTCAACAAAAAACCTTCAACACCAATCTTTTGTTTGGTATTCCTCTTCATTAAACTTGTATCCATGAAAGCTTCATCAGCCTATGACATATTAGTTTTGGCACGCTCACCTCATGTAGCTATGGGATTGTCAAGAGACTCATCAGAAGCTACGACATTGGTAGCCGTTTTCATTAATGCCTCATAGGAATTGTAAGCATCCAAGGAGTGCACCAGATCTTGAGTCTTATCCTTGGGAGTCACACACAATAAATCTACCGTGTGTAATACTATACGTGCAACTATTATATACAAAAAAACTAATATTTTGGAATTTTCTTGTTTGAGGCATAAATGTTATATACATTAATTTTCTTTTATATTTATTACATGAATTCCCAAAGGAATAAATCGGTTATAAAATTATGCTTGCAAATATCGTACAAAAAGATTGTGTTATTCTATACGTGCAAATATCGTACAAAAATAATTACTTTTTGTGTGTTTATGGGGTTTAAGATATAAATTGTATAAACATTGATTTGATTATATGTACATTGCATGTGATTTACGAGCTTTGTTCCACATAAATAGAGTTTCAAAGAAGGGAAGAACTTATCAATTGTAACATCAGTGTTTTGTATAATAAGTAAGATAACATATTTGATAAATATTAACTCGTTGGGGTTTTCGATATAAGTAGGGTTTACAATAAGAATTTACTATTTATTTTTTAATCTATTTTCTTCAATAAATCTACTATATTTATTTTAAAGTGCAACTCAACAATAATAAAAAAATAGAACCGCAAAGTTTGTAATCAGCCCAATAAAGAGAATAATATCCCAGGGTAGAATTTATGAGTGAAAAAAAATGAAGGTCTCTTAACAAAAGATAACCTAAATAAACTGTCTGTTATCAGACACGGATGAGGTCATCTTACACATGCTTAGCCTTCATACTCCTGGTTTCACACCGGCATCTAAGCTGGTCAATAAAACTTCTTCACCACCAATCTTTCGTTTGGTATTCCTCTTCATTAAACTGGTAGCCATGTAAGCTTCATCAGTCTTTGACATCTTAGTTTTGGCATGCTCACCTCTCGTAGTTATGGGATTGTCAAGAGACTTATCTGCAGCTACGACATTGGTGGCCATTTTCTTTAGTGCCTCATAGGAATTGTAAGCATCCAAGGAGTGCACCAGATCTTGAGTATTATCCTTGGGAGTCACACACAATAAATCTACCGTGTGTAATACTATACGTGCAACTATTATATACAAAAAAACTAATATTTTGGAATTTTCTTGTTTGAGGCATAAATGTTATATACATTAATTTTCTTTTATATTTATTACATGAATTCCCAAAGGAATAAATCGGTTATAAAATTATGCTTGCAAATATCGTACAAAAAGATTGTGTTATTCTATACGTGAAAATATCGTACAAAAATAATTACTATTTGTGTGTTTATGGGGTTTAAGATATAAATTGTATAAACATTGATTTGATTATATGTACATTGCATGTGATTTACGAGCTTTGTTCCACATAAATAGAGTTTCAAAGAAGGGAAGAACTTATCAATTGTAACATCAGTGTTCTGTATAATAAGTAAGATAACATATCTGATAAATATTAACTCGTTGGGGTTTTCGATTTAAGTAGGGTTTACAATAAGAATTCACTGTTTATTTTTTAATCTATTTTCTTCCATAAATCTACTATATTTGTTTTAAAGTACAACTCAACAATAATAATAAAATAGAACCGCAAAGTTTGTAATCAGCCTAATAAAGAGAATAATATCCCAATGTAGAATTTATGAGTGAAAACAATGAAGGTCTCTTAACAAAAGATAACCTAAATAAACTTTGTCTGTTATCAGACATGGATGAGGTCATCTTACACTTGCTTAGCCTTCATACTCCTGGTTTCACACCGGCATCTAAGCTGGTCAATAAAACTTCTTCACCACCAATCTTTCGTTTGGTATTCCTCTTGATTAAACTGGTAGCCATGTAAGCTTCATCAGCCTTTGACATCTTAGTTTTGGCACGCTCACCTCTCGTAGTTATGGGATTGTCAAGAGACTTATCTGCAGCTACGACATTGGTGGCCATTTTCTTTAATGCCTCAGTGGAATTGTAAGCATCCAAGGAGTGCACCAGATCTTGTGTTTTATCCTTGGGAGTCACACACGATAAATCTACCGTGTGTAATACTATATGTGCAACTATTGTATACAAAAAAACTAATATTTTGGAATTTTCTTGTTTGAGGCATAAATGGTATATACATTAATTTTGATTTATCTTTATTACATGAATTCCTAAAGGAATAATCGATTATAAAATTATACGTGCAAATATCGTACAAAAAGATTGTGTTATTCTATACGTGCAGATATTGTACAAAAATAATTACTTTTTGTTTGTTTATGGGGTTTAAGATATAAATTGTATAAACATTGATTTGATTATATGTACATTGCATGTGATTTACGAGCTTTGTTCCACATAAATAGAGTTTCAAAGAAGGGAAGAACTTATCAATTGTAACATCAGTGTTTTGTATAATAAGTAAGATAACATATTTGATAAATATTAACTCGTTGGGATTTTCGATATAAGTAGGGTTTACAATAAGAATTCACTGTTTATTTTTTAATCTATTTTCTTCAATAAATCTACTATATTTGTTTTAAAGTACAACTCAACAATAATAATAAAATAGAACCGTAAAGTTTGTAATCAGCTCAATAAAGAGAATAGTATCCCCGGGTAGAATTTATGAGTGAAAACAATGAAGGTCTCTTAACAAAAGATAACCTAAATAAACTATGTCTGTTATCAGACACGGATGAGGTCATCTTACACTTGCTTAGCCTTCATACTCCGAGTTTCACACCGGCATCTAAGCTGGTCAATAAAACTTCTTCACCACCAATCTTTTGTTTGGTATTCCTCTTGATTAAACTGGTAGCCATGTAAGCTTCATCAGTCTTTGACATCTTAGTTTTGGCATGCTCACCTCTCGTAGTTATGGGATTGTCAAGAGACTTATCTGCAGCTACGACATTGGTGGCCATTTTCTTTAGTGCCTCATAGGAATTGTAAGCATCCAAGGAGTGCACCAGATCTTGAGTATTATCCTTGGGAGTCACACACAATAAATCTACCGTGTGTAATACTATACGTGCAACTATTATATACAAAAAAACTAATATTTTGGAATTTTCTTGTTTGAGGCATAAATGTTATATACATTGATTTTCTTTTATATTTATTACATGAATTCCCAAAGGAATAAATCGGTTATAAAATTATGCTTGCAAATATCGTACAAAAAGATTGTGTTATTCTATACGTGAAAATATCGTACAAAAATAATTACTATTTGTGTGTTTATGGGGTTTAAGATATAAATTGTATAAACATTGATTTGATTATATGTACATTGCATGTGATTTACGAGCTTTGTTCCACATAAATAGAGTTTCAAAGAAGGGAAGAACTTATCAATTGTAACATCAGTGTTCTGTATAATAAGTAAGATAACATATCTGATAAATATTAACTCGTTGGGGTTTTCGATTTAAGTAGGGTTTACAATAAGAATTCACTGTTTATTTTTTAATCTATTTTCTTCCATAAATCTACTATATTTGTTTTAAAGTACAACTCAACAATAATAATAAAATAGAACCGCAAAGTTTGTAATCAGCCTAATAAAGAGAATAATATCCCAATGTAGAATTTATGAGTGAAAACAATGAAGGTCTCTTAACAAAAGATAACCTAAATAAACTTTGTCTGTTATCAGACATGGATGAGGTCATCTTACACTTGCTTAGCCTTCATACTCCTGGTTTCACACCGGCATCTAAGCTGGTCAATAAAACTTCTTCACCACCAATCTTTCGTTTGGTATTCCTCTTGATTAAACTGGTAGCCATGTAAGCTTCATCAGCCTTTGACATCTTAGTTTTGGCACGCTCACCTCTCGTAGTTATGGGATTGTCAAGAGACTTATCTGCAGCTACGACATTGGTGGCCATTTTCTTTAATGCCTCAGTGGAATTGTAAGCATCCAAGGAGTGCACCAGATCTTGTGTTTTATCCTTGGGAGTCACACACGATAAATCTACCGTGTGTAATACTATATGTGCAACTATTGTATACAAAAAAACTAATATTTTGGAATTTTCTTGTTTGAGGCATAAATGGTATATACATTAATTTTGATTTATCTTTATTACATGAATTCCTAAAGGAATAATCGATTATAAAATTATACGTGCAAATATCGTACAAAAAGATTGTGTTATTCTATACGTGCAGATATTGTACAAAAATAATTACTTTTTGTTTGTTTATGGGGTTTAAGATATAAATTGTATAAACATTGATTTGATTATATGTACATTGCATGTGATTTACGAGCTTTGTTCCACATAAATAGAGTTTCAAAGAAGGGAAGAACTTATCAATTGTAACATCAGTGTTTTGTATAATAAGTAAGATAACATATTTGATAAATATTAACTCGTTGGGATTTTCGATATAAGTAGGGTTTACAATAAGAATTCACTGTTTATTTTTTAATCTATTTTCTTCAATAAATCTACTATATTTGTTTTAAAGTACAACTCAACAATAATAATAAAATAGAACCGTAAAGTTTGTAATCAGCTCAATAAAGAGAATAGTATCCCCGGGTAGAATTTATGAGTGAAAACAATGAAGGTCTCTTAACAAAAGATAACCTAAATAAACTATGTCTGTTATCAGACACGGATGAGGTCATCTTACACTTGCTTAGCCTTCATACTCCGAGTTTCACACCGGCATCTAAGCTGGTCAATAAAACTTCTTCACCACCAATCTTTTGTTTGGTATTCCTCTTGATTAAACTGGTAGCCATGTAAGCTTCATCAGTCTTTGACATCTTAGTTTTGGCATGCTCACCTCTCGTAGTTATGGGATTGTCAAGAGACTTATCTGCAGCTCCGACATTGGTGGCCATTTTTCTTTAATGCCTCATAGGAATTGTAAGCATCCAAGGAGTGCACCAGATCTTGAGTCTTATCCTTGGGAGTCACACACAATAAATCTACCGTGTGTAATACTATACGTGCAACTATTGTATACAAAAAACTAACATTTTTTACTTCTCCTGTTTAAGACATAAATGGTATATACATTAATTTGCTTTTATCTTTATTACATGAATTCCTCAAGGAATAAATTGGTTATAAAAATATGCGTGCAAATATTGTACAAAAAGATTTTGTTATACTATACGTGCAAATATCGTACAAAAATAACTACTTTTTGTGCGTTTATGGTGTTTAAGATATAATTTTAATAAACATTAATTTTATTATATGTACATTGCATGAGGTTTATGAGCTTTGTTGCAAATAAATTGAGTTTCAAAGAAGGGAAGAACTTATCAATTGTAACATCAGTGTTTTGTATAATAAGAAAGATGACATATTTGATAAATATTAACTTATTGGTGTTTTAGATATAAGTAGGGTTCACAATAAGAATTCACCATTTATTTTTCAATCTTTTTTCTTACATAAATCTACTTTATTTGTTTTAAAGTACAACTCAACAATAATAATAAAATAGAACCGCAAAGTTTGTAATCATTCCAATAAAGAGAATCGTATCCCAAGGTTGAATTTATGTGTGATAGAATGAAGGTCTTTTAAAAAAAGATATCTTAAATAAACTATGTCTATTATCAAACACGGATGAGGTCATCTTACACTTGCTTAGCCTTCATTCTCCTGGTTTCACACCGGCATCTGAGCTGGTCAATAAAACACCTTCAACACCAATCTTTCGTTTGGTATTCCTCTTGAATTCCCTTGTTGCCATTGAGGCTTCATCAGCCTTTGACATCTTAGTTTTGGCACACTCACCTTTCGTAGCTATGGGATTGTCAAGAGTCTCATCAGCAGATGCAACATTGGTGGCAGTTTTATTTAATGCCTCATAGGAATTGTCAGCATCCAAAGAGTGCACCAAATCTTGAGTCTTGTCCTTGGAAGTCTACCATGTGTAATACTATATGTGCAACTATTGTATACAAAAAAAACTAATATTGTGGAATTCTCTTGTTTGAGACATGAATAGTATATACATTAATTATCTTTTATCTTTATTACATGAATTCCTCAAGGAATAAATCGGTTATAAAAATATACGTGCAAATATCATACAAAAAGATTGTGTTATACTAAACGTGTAATTATCGTACAAAAATAATTACTTTTTTTTTGCGTTTATGGGGTTTAAGATGTAAATTGTATAAACATTAATTTGATTAGATGTACATTGCATGGGGTTCACGAGCTTTGTTGCACATAAATAGTGTTTCAAAGAAGGGAAGTACTTATTAATTGTAACATCAGTGTTATGTATAATAAGAAAGATAACATATTTGATAAATATTAACTCATTGGGGTTTTAGATATAAGTAGGGTTTACAATAAGGATTCCCTTTTTTTTTTTAATCTTTTTTTCAATAAATCTACTATATATTTTTTAAAGTATAACTCAACAACAATAGTAAAATAGAACCGCAAAGTTTGTAATCAGCCCAATAAAGAGAATAATATTCTAGGGTAGAATTTATGAGTGAAAAAATGAAGGTCTTTTATCAAAAGATAACCTAAATAAACTATGTCCGTTATCAGACACGGATGAGGTCATCTTACACTTGCTTAGCCTTCATACTCCTGGTTTCACCTCAGCATCTGAGCTGGTCAATAAAACACCTTAAACACAAATCTTTCGTTTGGTATTCCTCTTCAATACTCTGATAGCCATGTATGCTTCATCAGCCTATGACATCTTAGTTTTGGCACGCTCACCTCTCGTATCTATGGAATTATCAAGAGACTCATCAGCAGTTGCAGCATTGGTGGCCGTTTTCTTTAATGCCTCATATGAATTGTCAGCATCCAAAGAGTGCACCAGATCTTGAGTTTTATCTTCTGAAGTCACACACAATAAATCTACCATGTGTAAATACTATACGTGAAACTATTGTATACAAAAAAACTAATATTTTGAAATTCTGTTATTTGAGACCTAAATGGTATATACATTAATTTTCTTTCATCTTTATTAAATGAAAGCCTCAAGGAATAAATCGGTTATAAAATTATACTTGTAAATATTGTACAAAAAGATTGTTTTACACTATACTTGCAAATATCGTACAAAAATAAATACTTTTTGTGCGTTTATGGGGTTTAAGATATAACTTGTATAAACATTAATTTTGTTATATGTACATTGCATGAGGTTTATGAGATTTGTTGCACATAAATAGAGTTTCAAAGAAGGGAAGAACTTATCAATTGTAACATCGGTGTTCAGTATAATAAGAAAGATGACATATTTGATAAATATTAACTCATTGGTGTTTTAGATATAAAGAGGGTTTACAATAAGAATTCACTGTTTATTTTTTAATCTTTTTTCTTCAATAAATCTACTATAATTGTTTTAAAGTACAACTCAACAATAATAATAAAATAGAACCGCAAAGTTTGTAATCCTCCCAATAAAGGGAATCATATCCTTAAATAAAAGTGTGTGATAAAATGAAGGTCTTTTAACAAAAGATATTCTAAATAAACTATGTCTATTATCAAACACGGATGAGGTCATCTTACACTTGCTTAGCCTTCATGCTCCTGGTTTCACACAGACATCTGAGCTGGTTAATAAAACACCTTCAACACCAATCTTTCATTTGGTATTCCTCTTGACTTCCCTTGTAGCCATTGAAGCTTCATCAGCCTTTGACATCTTAGTTTTGTCACGCTCACCTTTCGTAGCTATGGGATTGTCAAGGGACTCATCTGCAACTGCGACATTGTTGGCCGTTTTCTTTAATGCCTCATAGGAATTGTCAGAATCCAATTAGTGCACCAGGTCTTGAGTCATATCCTTTGAAGTCACACACAATAAATCTACCATGTGTAATACTATACATGCAACAATTGTACACAAAAAACTAATATTTTGGACTTCTCTTGTTTGAGACATAAATGGTATATACATTAATTTTATTTTATCTTTAGTACATGAATTACTCAAGGAATAAATTTGTTATAAACTATACGTGCAAATATCGTTCAAAAAGATTGGGTTATACTTTACTTGCAAATATGGTACAAAAAGATTGTTTTATACTATACTTGCTAATATCGTAAAAAAATAAATACTTTTTTTGCGTTTATGGGGTTTAAGATATAAATTGTATAAACATTAATTTTATTATATGTACATTACATGGGGTTTATGAGCTTTGTTACACATAAATAGAGTTTCAAAGAAGGGAAGAACTTATCAATTGTAACATCAGTGTCATATATAATGAGAAAGATAACACATTTTTTAAATATTAAATCATTGGGGTTTTAAATATATAAGTAGGGTTTATAATAAGAATTCACTGTTTATTTTTTAATATTTTTTCTCCAATAAATCTACTATATTTTTTTAAAAGTATAACTCAACAATAATAATAAAATAGAACCGCAAGGTTTGTAATCAGCCCAATAAAGAGAATAATATCCTAGGGTAGAATTTATGAGTGAAACAATGAAGGTATTTTAACAAAAGATATCCTAAATAAACTATGTCTGTTATCAGACACGGATGAGGTCATCTTACACTTGCTTAGCCTTCATACTCCTGGTTTCACACCGACATCTGAGCAGGTCAGTAAAACACCTTCAACCCTAATAATTCATTTGGTATTCCTCTTCAATATACTTGTAGCCATGTAAGCTTCATCAGCCTATGACATCTTAGTTTTGGCATGCTCACCTCTCGTAGCTATGGAATTGTCAAGGGACTCATCAGCAGCTGCAACATTGGTGGCCGTTTTCTTTAATGCCTCATAGGAATTGTCAACATCCAAAGAGTGCACCAGATCTTGAGTCTTATCCATGGAATTCACACAAAAAAAAAAATCTACCATGTGTAATACTATACGTGCAACTATTGTATACAAAAAAACAAATATTTTGGACTTCTCTTGTTTGAGACATAAATGGTATATATATTAATTTTCTTTTATCGTTATTACATGAAATCCTCAAGGAATAAATCGGTTATAAAATTATACGTGCAAATATTGTACAAAAGGATTGTGTGATACTATACGTGCTAATATTGTACAAAAATAATTACTTTTTGTGAGTTTATGGGGTTTAAGATATAAATTGTATAAACATTAATTTGATTATATGTACATTGCATGGGGTTTATGAGCTTTGTTTGACATAAATAGAGTTTCAAAGAAGGGAAGAACTTATCAATTGTAACATCAGTGTCATATATAATAAGTAAGCTAACATATTTTATAAATATTAAATCATTGGGGTTTTAGATATAAGTAGGGTTTACAATAAGAATTCACTTTTTATTTTTTAATCTTTTTTCTTCAATAAATCTACTATATTTGTTTTAAAGTATAACTCAAGAATAATAATAAAATAGAACCGCAAAGATTGTAATCAGCCCAATAAAGAGAATAATATCCCGGGGTAGAATTTATGACTGAAAAATGAAGGTTTTTTAAAAAAAGATAACCTAAATAAACCATGTCAGTTATTAGACACGGATTAGGTCTTCTTACACTTGCTTAGACTTCATACTCCTGGTTTCACACTGTCATCTGAACTAGTCAATAAAACACCTTCAATACCAATCTTTCGTTTGATATTCCGCTTCAATAAACTTGTAGCCATATAATCTTCATCAGCCTATGACATCTTAGTTTTGGCACGCTCATCTCTTGTAGCTATGGGATTGTCAAGAGACTTATCAGCAGCTGCGATATTGGTGGCCATTTTCTTTAATGCCTCATAGGAATTGTCAGCATCCAAAGAGTGCACCAGATCTTAAGTCTTATCCTTGGAAGTCACACACAATAAATCTACCATGTGTAATACTATACGTGCAACTATTGTATACAAAAAACCTAATATTTTTTACTTCTCTTTTTTGAGACATAAATGGTATATACATTAATTTTCTTTTATCTTTATTACATGAATTCCCAAAGGAATAAATCGATTATAAAATTATACGTGCAAATATTGTACAAAAGGATTGTGTGATACTATACGTGCTAATATCATACGAAAATAATTACTTTTTGTGAGGTTATAGGGTTTACGATATAAATTGTGTAAGCATTAATTTGATTATATGTACATTGCATGGGGTTTATGAGCTTTATTGCACATAAATAGAGTTTCAAAGAAGGTATGAACTTATAAATTGTAAGAACAGTGTTCTGTATAATAAGAAAGATGACACATTTTATAAATATTAACTCATTGGGGTTTTAGATATAAGTAGGGTTTACATTAAGAATTCAATGTTTATTTTTTAATCTTTTTTCTTCAATAAATCTACTATATTTATTTAAAATTACAACTCAACAATAATAATAAAATAGAATTGCAAAGTTTGTAAATAGCCCAATATAGAGAATAATATCCCAAGGTAGAATTTATGAGTGAAAAAATGAAGGTCTTTTAACAAAAGACAACCTAAATAAACTATGTTTGTTATCAGACGCGGATGAGGTCATCTTACACTTGCTTAGCCTTCATACTCCTGGTTTCACACCGGCATCTGAACTGGTCAATAAAACACCTTCAACACCAATCTTTCGTTTGGTATTCCTCTTCAATACACTTGTAGCCATGTAAGCTTCATCAGCCTATAACATCTTTGTTTTGGCACGCTCACCTCTCATAGCTATCGGATTGTCAAGAGACTCATCAGCAGCTGCGACATTGGCGGCCGTTTTCTTTAGTGCCTCCTAGGAATTGTCAGCATCCAAAGAGTGCACCAGATCTTGAGTCTTATCCTTGGAATTCACTCACAATAAATCTACCAAGAGTAATACTATACGTGCAACTATTGAATGCAAAAAAACTAATATTTTGGACTTCTCTTGTTTGAGACATAAATGGTATATACATTAATTTTCTTTTATCTTTATTACATGAATTCCCGAAGGAATAAATCGGTTATAAAAGTATACGTGCAAATAATGTACAAAGAGATTGTGTTATACTATATGTGTAAACATCGTACAAAAGTAATTACTTTTTGTGCGGTTATGGGGTTTAAGATATAAATTGTATAAACATTAATTTGATTATATGTACGCTGCATGGGGTTTATGAGGTTTGTTGCATATAAATAGAGTTTCAAAGAAGGGAAGAGCTTATCAATTGTAACATCTGTGTTATGTATAATAAGGAAGATGACATATTTGATAAATATTAACTCATTGGGGTCTTAGAAATAAGTGGGGTTTACAATAAGAAATCAAAGTTTATTTTTTAACCTTTCTTCTTAAATAAATCTACTATATTTTTGTTTAAGTACAACACCACAATAATAAAAAATATAACCGCAAAACTTGTAATCAGCCCAATAAAGAGAATAATATCCCATGGTAGAATGTATGAGTGAAAATATGAAGGTATTTCAACAAAATATATCCTAAATAAACTATGTATGTTATCAGATACTGATGAGGTCATTATGCACATGCTTAGCCTTCATGCTCCTGGTTTCACACCAGCATCTGAGCTTGTCAATGACAAACCTTCAACAAAAATGTTCCGTTTGCTATTCCTCTAGAATTCACATGTAGCCATAGAAGCTTCATCTGCCTCCGATGTAATAGTTTTGGCACCCTCACCTCTCGTAGCAATGGGATTGTTAATAGACACACCAGCAGCTGCCACATTAGTGGCTATTTTTTTAATGCCTCCTAGGCATTGCCAGCATTCAAAGAGTGAACCAGATCTTGAGTCTTATCCTTGGAAGTCAGACACAATAAATCTACCATGTGTAATACTATACGAGCAACTATTGTATACAAAAACCTAATATTTTTTACTTCTTTGGTTGGAGATATAAATGGTATATACATAAATTTTCTTTTATCTTTATTAAATGAATTCCTCATGGAATATATTGGTTATCAAATCATACGTGCAAATATTGTACACAACGATTGGGTTATACTATACGTGCAAATATCAACCCAAATAATTACTTTTTCTGCCCCTATTGGGTTTAAGATATAATTTGTATAAACAACAATTTGATTATATCTACATTACATGGGGTTTATGAGCTTCGTTGCACAAAAATAGAGTATGAAAGAAAGGAAGAAGATATCAATTGTAACATCAATGTTCTAAATAATAAGAAAGATGACATTTTTGATAAATATTAACTCATGGGGTTTTAGATATAAGTGGGGTTTACAATAAGAAATCACAGTTTACTTTTTAATCTTTCTTCTTAAATAAATCTACTATATTTTTGTTTAAGTACAACTCCACAATAATAAAAACTATTACCGCAAAACTTGTAATCAGCCCAATAAAGAGAATAATATTCCATGGTAGAATGTATGAGTGAAAATACGAAGGTATTTTAACAAAATATATCCTAAATAAACTATGTCTGTTATCAGATACGGATGAGGTCATTATACACATGCTTAGCCTTCATGCTTCTGGTTTCACACCAGCATCTGAGCTTGTCAATAAAACACCTTCAACAACAATGTTCCGCTTGCTATTCCTCTAGAATTCACATGTAGCCATATAAGCTTCATCTGCCTCTGATGTTTTAGTTTTGGCATGCTCACCTCTCGTAGCAATGGGATTCTTAAGAGACTCACCAGCAACTGCCACATAGGTGGCTGTTTTCTTTAATGACTCATAGGCATTGTCAGCATCCAAAGAGTGAACCAGATATTGAGTCTTATCCTTGGAAGTCAGACACTAAAAATCTACCATGTGTAATACTATACATGCAACTATTGTATACAAAAACCTTATATTTTCTACTTCTTTGGTTGGAGATATAAATGGTATATACATAAATTTTCTTTTATCTTTATTAAATGAATTCCTCATGGAATATATCGGTTATAAAATTATACGTACAAATATCGTACACAATGATTGGGTTATACTATACGTGCAAATATCGACCCAAATAATTAATTTTTATGCCCTTATAGGGTTTATGATATAATTTGTATAAACAACAATTTGATTATATCTACTTTACATGGAGTTTAAGAGCTTTTGTGCACAAAAATAGAGTTTGAAAGAAAGGAAGAAGATATCAATTGTAACATAAATGTTCTAAATAATAAGAAAGATGACATTTTTGATAAATATTAACTCATGGGCTTTTAGATATATGTGGGGTTTACAATAAGAAATCACAGTTTATTTTTTAATCTTTCTTATTTAATAAATATACTATATTTTTGTTCAAGTACAACTTCACAATAATAAAAAATATAACCGCAAAACTTGTAATCAGCCCAATAAAGAGAATAAATCCCATGGTAGAATGTATGAGTGAAAATATGAAGGTATTTTAACAAAATATATCCTAAATATACTATGTATGTTATCAGATACGGATGAGGTCATTATGCACATGCTTAGCCTTCATGCTTCTGGTTTCACACCAGCATCTGAGCTTGTCAATAAAAAACTTCAACAACAATGTTCTGTTTGCTATTCCTCTAGAATTCACATGTAGCCATAGAAGCTTCATCTGCCTCCAATGTAATAGTTTTGGCACGCTCACCTCTCGTAGCAATGGGATTGTTAAGAGACCCACAAGCAGCTGCCACATTGGTGGTTGTTTTCTTTAATGACTCCTAGGCATTGTCAGCATCCAAAGAGTGAACCAGATGTTGAGTCTTATCCTTGGAAGTCAGACACTATAAATCTACCATGTGTAATACTATACGTGCAACTATTGTATACCAAAACCTAATATTTTTTACTTCTTTAGTTGGAGATATAAATTGTATATACATAAATTTTCTTTTATGTTTATTAAATGAATTCCTCATGGAATATATCGGTTACAAAATTATACGTGCAAATATCGTACACAACGATTGGGTTATACTATACGTGCAAATATCGACACAAATAATAACTTTTTGTGCCCTTATAAAACGATTTGATTATATCTACATTACATGGAGTTTATGAGCTTTGTTGCACAAAAATATAGTTTGAAAGAAAGGAAGAAGATATCAATTGTAACATAAATGTTCTAAATAATAAGAAAGATGACATTTTTGATAAATATTAACTCATGGGGTTTAGATATATGTGGGGTTTACAATAAGACATCACCGTTTATTTTTTAATCTTTCTTCTTTAATAAATCTACTATATTTTATTTTAAGTACAACTCCACAATAATAAAAAATATAACCTAAATAAACTATGTATGTTATCAGATACGGATGAGGTCATTATACACATGCTTAGCCTTCATGCTCCTGGTTTCACACCAGCATCTGAGCTTGTTAATAAAAACCCTTCAACAACAACGTTCCGTTTGCTATTCCTCTAGAATTCACATGTAGCCATAGAAGCTTCATCTGCCTCCGATGTCACAGTTTTGGCATGCTCACCTCTCGTAGCAATGAGACTGTTGAGATACTCACAAGCAGCTTCTACATTGGTGGCTGTTTTCTTTAATGCCTCCTAGGCATTGTCAGCATCCAAAGAATGAACCAGATCTTGAGTCTTATCCTTGGAAGTCAGACACAATAAATCTACCATGTGTAATACTATACATTCAACTATTGTATACAAAAACCTAATATTTTTTACTTCTTTGGTTGGAGATATAAATGGGATATACATAAATTTTCTTTCATCTTCATTAAATGAATTCCTCATGGAATATATCGGTTGTAAAATTATACGTGCAAATATCGTACACAACGATTGGGCTATACTATACGTGCAAATATCGACACAAATAATAACTTTTTGTGCCCTTATAAGGTTTAAGATATAATTTGTATAAACAACGATTTGATTATATCTACATTACATGGAGTTTATGAGCTTTGTTGCACAAAAATAGAGTCTGAAAGAAAGGAAGAAGATATCAATTGTAACATAAACGTTCTAAATAATAAGAAAGATGACATTTTTGATAAATATTAACTCATGGGGTTTAGATATATGTGGGGTTTACAATAAGAAATCACGGTTTATTTTTTAATCTTTCTTCTTTAATAAATCTACTATATTTTATTTTAAGTACAACTCCACAATAATAAAAAATATAACCTAAATAAACTATGTATGTTATCAGATACAGATGAGGTCATTATACACATGCTTAGCCTTCATGCTCCTGGTTTCACACCAGCATCTGAGCTTGTCAATAAAAAACCTTCAACAACGACGTTCCATTTGCTATTCCTCTAGAATTCACATGTAGCCATAGAAGCTTCATCTGCCTCCGATGTCATAGTTTTGGCATGCTCACCTCTCGTAGCAATGGGATTGTTAAGAGACTCACAAGCAGCTGCCACATTGTTGGCTGTTTTCTTTAATGCCTCCTAGGCATTGTCAGCATCCAAAGAATGAACCAGATCTTAAGTCTTATCCTTGGAAGTCAGACACAATAAATCTACCATGTGTAATACTATACGAGCAACTATTGTATACAAAAACCTAATATTTTTTACTTCTTTGGTTGGAGATATAAATGGTATATACATAAATTTTCTTTTATCTTTATTAAATGAGTTCATCAGCTTCAATGGTGTTAGTGGCCATTTTCTTTAATTCCTCTTAGGATTTGTTAGTTATAAATGGAGTTTGACTAAGAATTCATGGTTTATATTTTAATATGTTTTCTTTAATAAATCTACTATGTTTTTGTTTTAGTACAACTCAACAATAATAATAAAATATGACCAGGGTAGAAGACCAATAAAGATAATAATATCCCAAAGTAGAATGTATGAGTGACAAAATGATCATCTTTTAACTAAATATATCCTAAATAAACTATGTCTTTAATTAGACACGGATGTGGTCATCTTACACTTGCTTAGCCTTCTTGCTTCTAGTTTGACACCAGAATCTGAGCTTGTCGATAAAACACCTTCAGCACCAATCATCCATTTTCTATTCCTCTTGCATTCATCTGTAGCCATAGAGGCTTCATCAGCCTTTGACATCTTAGGTTTTCCACAGTCACCTCGTAGCTGTAGTTTTTTTAACAGACTCATCAGCAGCAATGGCATAGGTTGCCATTTATTTATTGCCTCTTAGGAATTTTCAGCATCCAAAGAGTGCACCAAGGCTTGGGTCTTATCCTCGGAAGTCAGAGACGATAAATCTAAAATGTATAATACGATACGTGCAACTATTGTACACAAATAACTAAGATTTGAGACTTCTATGGTTTGAGATATAAATGGTATAAACATTAATTTTATTATATCTATTTTACATGGGGTTAATTCATTAAGGAATAAATTAGTTATAAAATTATACATGAAAATATAGTACACAAATATTGTGTAATATTAGGTGCAAATATTGTACACAAATAATCATTGTTTGTGCACTTTTGGGGTTTAAGACATAAACTGTCTAAACATTAATATTATTCTATCTACATTACATGGGGTTTATGAGATTTGATTCTATCTATCAACAGACTGATCAGTATTAGCAATGTTTTTGGCCATTTTCTTAAATGCCTCTTAGGAATTGTCAGCATCCAAAGATTGCACCATGACTTGAGTCTTATCTTTGGAAGTCAAACACAATAAATTTACCGTGTCTAATACTATACGTGGAACTATTGTACTCAAATAACTAATATTTGTGAACTTCTATGGTTTGAGATATATATGGTATATATATTAATTTAATATATCTATACTACATGGGTTGGTTCCCCAAGGAATAAATTGGTTAAGAACTATACATGCAAATATTGTGCACAAAGATTGTGTATACTATACGTTCAAATATCTTACACAAATAATTACACTTTGTGCACTTCTGGGGTTTAAGATATAAATTGTATACACATTAATTTTATTATGTCTACATTACATGGGGTTAATGAGATTCGTTGCACAAAACTAGAATATCCAAGAAAGTAAGAAATTAGCAATTGTAACATCAATGGTCTGAATAAAAAGAAGGATGACATGTATAATAAATTCTAACACATAGGCTTTCAGATAGAAATGGGGTTTAGAATAAGAATTCATTGTTTATTTTTTGTATCCTTTTTTTAAAAAAATAAATCTACTATGCATTTCTTTTAGCACAAATCAACAATAATAACAAAATAGAACCGCAAGGTTTGTAATCATCCCAATAAAGAGAATAATATCCCAGGGTAGAATGTATAAGTGACAAAATGAAAGGTTTTTAACAAAAGATATCCTAAACAAACTATGTCTTTTATCAGACATGGATGCGGTCATCTTACACTTGCTCAGCCTTATTTCTTCTATTTTGAAACCGACATCTAAGCTAGTCAATAAACACCTTCAACACCGATTATCCGGTAACTATTTCTCTTGCATTCATCTATAGCCACAGAAGCTTTATCAGCCTTTGACATCTTAGTTTTGGTACACTCACCTCTCGTTGTTGTGGGCATGTCAATAGACTCATCAACAGCAGCGACATTGGTGACCATTTTCTTTAATGCCTCTTAGAAATTTCCAGCGTCCAAAGAGTGCACCATGGATTGAGTCTTATCCTTGGAAGTCAGACATAATAAATCTACCATGTATAATACTCTACGTGCAACTACTGTACACAAATAACTAATATATGTGCACTTCTATGGTTTGAGATATAAAAGGTTTATACATTAATTTATGATATCTATAATACATGGGGTTAATTCCGGAATGAATAAATTGGTTATAAAACTATACGTGCAAATATCATAAACAAAGATTGTGTAATACTACAAGTGCAAATATCGTACACAAATAATTACTCTTTGTGCACTTCTGGGGTTTAAGATATAAATTGTATAAACATTAGTTGGATTATTTCTACATTACATGGGGTTAATAAGATTCGTTGCACAAAACTAGAGTATCAAAGAAAGGAAGATGATATCAATTTTAACATCAATGTTCTGAATAAAGGAAAGATGACACGTGTAATAAATTCTAACACATAGGCTTTCAGATAGAAATGGAGTTTAGAATAAGAATTCACTGTTTATTTTTTGGATTTGTTTTTTCAAGAAATCTACTATGTATTTGTTTTAGTACAACTCAACAACAATAACAAAATAGGACCACAAAGTTTGTAATCATCCCAATAAAGAGAATAATATCCCAGGGTAGAATGTATAAGTGACAAAATTAAAGTCTTTTAACAAAAGATATCGTAAACAAACTATGTCTTTTATCAGACACGGATGCGGTCATCTTATACTTGCTCAGCCTTCTTTCTTGTATTTTGAAACCGACATCTGAGCTGGTCAAAAAACACCTGCAACGCCGATTATCTGGTAACTTTTTCTCTTCCATTCATCTATGGTCACTGAACCTTTTTCATCCTTTGACATCTTAGTTTTGGTACACTCACCTCTCGTAGTTGTGGGCTTGTCAACAGACTCATCAGCACTAGCGACGTTGGTGGCCATTTTCTTTAATGCCTCTTAGGAATTTTTAGCATCCAAAGAGTGCACCATGGCTTGAGTCATATCCTTGGAAGTCAGACATAATAAATCTACCATGTATAATACTCTACGTACAACTATTGTACACAAATAACTAATATCTGTGCACTTCTATGGTTTGAGATATAAAAACTTTATACATTAATTTATGATATCTATACTACTTAGGGTTAATTCTGCAAGGAATGAATTGGTTAGAAAATTATACGTGCAAATATCGTACACAAAGATTGTGTAATACTACACGTTCAAATATGGTACCCAAATAATTATTGTTTGTGCACTTCTGGGGTTTAAGATATAATTTGTATATACAATAATATGATTATACGTACATTACAAGGGGTTAATGAGCATTGTTGCCCAAAATAGAGTTTTAAGGAAAGGAAGAATATATCAATTAAACCATCAATGTTCTGGACAAACATAAAGATGGCGTGTATGATAGATACTAACACTTGGGGTATAAGATATAAATTAGGTTTAGAATAAGGTTTCACTATTTATTTTAGAGATGTTTCTGTTTAATGGGTCTACTATGTTTTTTCTTTAGTACAACTGAACAATATTAACAAAATAAGACTGCAAAGTTTGTAATCA
This sequence comes from Rubia yunnanensis, assembly GCA_037428765.1. NCBI lineage: Eukaryota > Viridiplantae > Streptophyta > Magnoliopsida > Gentianales > Rubiaceae > Rubia > Rubia yunnanensis. The sequence continues at coordinate 38,920,340 of CM075061.1, read as the reverse complement.
GCCAAATAAAGGGACTAATCTCCCAGGGTAGCATGTATGAGTGACAAAATGAATAGATTTTATGCAAGACACCCTAAATAAACTATGTATTTAATCAGAAACGGATGCGATCATGTTACACTTGCTTAGCCTTCTTGCTCCTTGTTTAACACGGCATCTGAGATGGTCGACAAACCACCTTCAGCAACGATCATCTAGTATAAATGGGGGTTTAATTTACTTTTTATTTTTTAGATCTTTTTTCTTCAATAAATCTACTATGTTTTTGTTTTAGTACAACTCAATAATAATAAAAATAAATAGGACCGCAAAGTTTGTAATCAGACTAATAAAGAGAACAATATGCCAAAGTAGAATGTATGAGTGCAAAAAAATAGCTTTTAACAAAATACATCATGGTTTTACACTGGCATATGAGCTGGTCGACAAAACACCTTTAGCAACGAACATCCGCTTGCTATTCCACTTGCATTAATCTATAGCCACTGAACCTTCATCATCCTTTTTCATCTTAGTTTTGGCACGCTCACCTCTCGTAGTTGTGGGATTGTCAATAGACTCATAAGCAACAATGTTGGTGGCCATTTTTTAAAATGCCACTTAGTAATTGTATGAATCCAAATTGTAAGCCATGACTTGAGTGTTACCCTTGCTTAGTCTACTTACTCCTTGTTTTACATCGACATATGAGCTGGTCGACAAAACACCTTCAACAACGATCTTCTTCCTACTATTCCAATTGTATTCATCTATAGCCACAGAACCTTTTTCAACCTTTGCCATCTTAGTTTTGGCACACTCACCTCTCTTAGATGTGGGCTTGTCAAAAGACTTATTAGCAGTAGCAGCATTGGTGGTCGTTTTCTCAAATGCTAGGAATTGTCAGCACCCAAATAGTGCACAATGGCTTGAGTCTTATCCTTGGAAGTCAAACATAATATATCTACCACGTGTAATACTATATGTGCAATTATTGAACAAAAATAACTATTATTTGTTCACTTTTATGGTTTGAGATATAAATGGTAGATACATCTATATTATTATATCTATATTACATGGTGTTACTTCCTCAAGGAATAAATTGGTTATAACACTATATGTGTAAATATCGTACAAAAAGATTGTGTAATTTTATACGTGCAAATATGATACACAAATAATTACTTTTTGTGCATTTTTAGGGTTTAAGATAATATTTTAATAAAAATTAATTTGATTATATCTACATTACATGGGGTTAATAAGCTTCATTGCACAAAAATAGAGTATGAAAGAAAGGAAGAAGATATTAGTTGTAACATCAATGTTCTGAATATAAAAAAAAGATGGCATTTATGATAAATATAACCACATGGGGTTTTAAATATAAATGAGGGTTTGGAATAAGCTTTCACAGTTTATTTTTCAATCATTTTTTCTTCAATAAATCTACTATGTTTTTTGTTTTAGTACAACTCAACAATAATAATAAAATAGGAGAGGAAAGTTTGTAATCAGCCCAATCAAGAGAACAATATCCCAGGGTAGAATGTTTATGTGAAAAAATGAACAGCTTTTAAATAAACTATGTATGTAATGAGACACACATGCGGTCATCTTACACTTGCTTAGAAATGGGGTTTAGAATAAGAATTCACTATTTATTTTTTAGATTTTTTTTCTCAATAAATCTACTATGCATTTGTTTTAGCACAACTCAACAATAATAACAAAATAGCACTGCGAAGTTTGTAATTAGCCCAATAAAGAGAATAATATCCCAGGGTAGAATATATAAGTGACAAAATAAAAGGCTTTTAACAAAAGATATCCTAAAAAAACTATGTCTGTTATCAGACACAGAAGCGGTCATCTTACACTTGCTTAGCCTTCTTTCTTCTAGTTTGACACCGATATCTGAGTTGGTCGACAAAACACCTTCAACACCAATCTTCCATTAGCTATTCCTCTTGTTTTCATATACAACCACATAAGCTTCATCAACCTTCGACATTTTAGTTTTGGCACACTCACCTCTCATAGCTGTGGGCTTTTCAATAAACTCATCAGCAACGACTACGTTAGTGGCCATTTTCTTTAATACCTCCAAGGAATTGTCAGGATCCAAAGAATGCACCATGGCTTGAGTCTTACCCTTGGAAGTCAGACATAATAAATCTACCATGTGTAATAATATACACGTAGCTATTGGACACAAATAACTAATATTTGTGCACTTCTATGGTTTGAGATATAAATGGTTCATACATTAATTTATTATAGCTATATTATATGGGGTTCATTCCGCATGGAATAAATTGGTTATAAAACTATACTTGCAAATATCGTACACAAAGATTGTGTAATACTACACGTGCAAATAACGTACACAAATAATTACTGTTTGTGCACTACTAGGGTTTAAGATATAATTTGTATAAACATTTATTTGATGATATCTACATTACAAGGGGTAATGAGCTTCGTTGTACAAAAATAGTGTTTTAAAGAAAGGCAGAAGATATCAATTATAACATCAATAATCTGAATGAAAAGAAAGATGATGTGTATGATAAATACTAACACATGGGGTTTAAGATATAAATGAGGTTTAGAATATGAATTTATTTTTTATTTTTGAGATATTTTTTAATGGGTCTACTATGTTTTTACTTTAGTACAACTCAACAATATTTACAAAATAGGACTGCAAAGTTTGTAATCAGCCAAATAAAGGGACTAATATCCGAGGGAAGAATGTAAGAGTGAGAAAAAATATAGCTTTTACACTAGACATCCTAAATAAACTATGTGTGTAATCAGACATAGATGTGGTCATGTTAGACTTGCATAGTCTTCTTGCTTCTTGTTTAACACCGGCATCTGAGATGGTCGACAAAAAACCTTAAGCAATGACGAACTACTATAAATGGGTTTTAGAATAAGAATTATTTGTTTATTTTTGAGATATTTTTTCTTCAATGAATCTACAATGTTTTTGTTTAGTACAACTCAACAAGATTAATAAAATAGGACCGCAAAGTTTGTAATCATCCCTATAAAGAGAATAATATGCCAGGGTATAATGTATTAGTGGAAAATGAACAACTTTTAACAAAATAAATGTCAAATAATTGTTTGTAATCAGACACAGATGCAGTCATCTTACACCTGCTTAGTCTTCCTGCTCTTGGTTTTACACTGGAATATGAGCTGGTCGACAAAACACCTTCAACAACGATCTTCCACTTGATATTCGTCTTGCATTAATCTATAGCCACAAAACCTTCATCAGCCTTTGTCGTCTTAGTTTTGGCACGCTCACCTCTCGTAGCTGTGGGCTTGTCAACAGACTCATATGTAGCAACATCCTTGGTGGGCATTTTCTTAAATGCCACATAGGAATTTTCATAATCCAAATTGTGCACCATGACTTGGGTCTTACACTTGCTTAGTATTCTTGCTCCTGGTTTTACACTGGCATATGAGCTGGTCGACAAAACACCTTCAGCAACGATATTCTGCTTGCTATTCTTCTGCCATTCATATGTAGCCACTGAACCATCATCAACCTTAGTCATTTTAGTTTTTGCACCCTCACCTCTCATAGTTGTGGGCTTGTCAACAGACTGAGCAGCAGCAACAACGTTGGTGGCCATTTTCTTTAATGCCTCTTAGGAATTTTCAGCATTCAAAGAGTGCACTGTGGCTTGAGTCTTATCCTTGGAAGTGAGACATAATAAATCTACCATGTGTAATACTATACGTGCAACTATTTTACCAAAATAACTAATATTTGTGCACTTCTATGGTTTGAGATATAAATGGTATATACATCTATAATATTATATAAATATTATATGTGGTTACATCCTCAAGGAATAAATTGGTTATAAAACTATACCTGCAAATATTATACACAAAGATTGTGTAATTCTATACCTGCAAATATGATATACAAATAATTATTATTTTTTCACTTTTAGGGTTTAAGAAAATATTTTAATAAACATTAATTTACTTATATCAACATTACATGTGGTTAATGAGCTTCATTGCACAAAAATAGATTTTTAAAGAATGGAAGAAGATATCAATTGTAATATCAATGTTCTGAATAAAAAGAAAGATGACGTGTATGGTAAATAATAACACATGGGCTTTCAAATAGAAATGGAGTTTAGAATAAGAATTCACTGTTTATTTTTGAGATTTTGTTTTCAAGAAATCTACTATGTATTTGTTTTAGCACAACTCAAAAATAATAACAAAATAGGACCCCAAAGTTTGTAATCATCCCAATAAACAGAATAATATCCCAGGGTAGAATATATAAGTGACAAAATGAATGGCTTTTAAAAAAAGATATCCTAAACAAACTATGTCTATTATCAGACACGGATGCAGTTATCTTACACTTGCTCAGCCTTCTTTCTTCATGTTTGACACCAACATCTTAGCTGGTCGACAAAACACCTTCAACACCAATCTTCCAGTAGCTATTTCTCTTGCATTCATCTATAACCACAGAAGCTTCATCAGCCTTTGACATTTTAGTTTTGGCACACTCACCTGTCGTAGTTGTGGGCTTGTCAATAGACTCATTAGCAGCGATATCGTTGGTGGCCATTTTCTTTAATGCCTTTAAGGAATTGTTAATATCCAAAGAGTGCACCATGGCTTGAGTCTTATCCTTGAAAGTAAGACAAAATAAATCCACCATTTGTAATACTATACGCGCAACTATTGTACACAAATAACTAATATTTGTGACCTTCTATGGTTTGAGATATAATTGATCTATACATTAATATATTATATCTATATTGCATGGGGTTAATTCCACAAGGAATAAATTGGTTATAAAACCATACGTGCAAATATCGTACACAAAGATTGTGTAATTACTGCTTGTGCACTACTAGGGTTTAAGATATAATTTGTATAAATATTAATTTGATTATATCTAAATTTGAAGGAGTTACTGAGCTCCGTTGCAAAAAAATAGAGTCTTAAAGAAAGGCAGAAGATATAAATTATAACATCAATAATTTGAATAAAAATAAAGATGATGTGTATGATAACACGTGGGGTTTAGGATATAAATGAGGTTTAGAATAAGAATTCACTGTTTTTTTAGATCTTTTTTTTAATTAGTCTACTATGTTTTTCCTTTGGTATAACAGAACAATATTTACAAAATATAACTGCAATGTTTCTAATCAGCCAAATGAAGGGACTAATATCTGAGGGTAGAATGCATGAGTGACAAAATAAATAGCTTTTACACAAGATATCCTTAATAAACTATGTGTGTAATCAGACACGGATGCGGTCTTGTTAGACTTGCTTAGTCTTCTAGCTCCTTATTTAACACCGGCAACTGAGATGGTCGATAAAACATCTTCAGCAACGATGATCAACTATAAATTGTGTTTAGAATAAGAATTCACTGTTTATTTTTAAGATCGTTTTCTTCAATAAATCGACTACGTTTTTGTTTTAGTACAACTCAACAAGAATAATAAAATAGGACCGCAAATTTTGTAATCATCCCAATAAAGAGAATAATATGCCAGGGTAGAATGTATGAGTGAAAAAATGAAAAAAATTTAACAAAACAAATCTTAAATAAACTATGTTTGTAATGAGACACAAATGCGGTCTTCTTACACTTGCTTAGTCTTCTTGCTCATGATTTTACACTGGCATATGAGCTGGTTGAAAAAACACCTTCAACAATGATCACGTGCTTGCCATTCCTCTTGCATTAATCGGTAGCCACAGAACCTTCATCAGCTTTTGTCATCTTAGTTTTGGCACGGTCACCTCTCGTAGTTGTGGGCTGGTCAACATACTCAAAAGTAGCAGCAGCGTTTGTGGCTATTTTCTTAAATGCCACTTAGGAATTGTCATAATCCAAATTGGACACCATGCCTTGAGTCTTACACTTTCTTAGTCTTCTTACTCCTGGTTTTACACCAGCATATGAGTTGGTCGATAAAACACCTTCAGTAATGATCTTCAACTTGCTAATCCTCTAGCATTCATCTGTAGCCACTAAACCTTCATCAGCCTTTGTCATCTTAGTTTTTGCACGCTCACCTCTTGTAGCCGTGGGTTTGTCAGCAGACTCATTAGCAAAAGCAATGTTGGTGGCTATTTTCTTAAATGCCTCATAGGAATTGTCAGCATCCAAACTGTGCACCATGGCTTGAGTCTTATTCTCGGAAGTCAGACATAATAAATCCACCATGTGTAATACAATACGTGCAACTATTGTACAAAAATAACTAATATTTGTGCATTTCTATGGTTTGAGATATTAATGGTATATACATCTATATTATTATATTAATATTACATGGGGTTACATCCTCAAGTAATAAATTAGTTATAAAACTATACTTGCAAATATTCTACACAAAGATTGTGTAATTCTATACTTGCAAATATGATACACAAATAATTATAGTTTTTGCACTTTTAGGGTTTAAGATAATTTTTTAATAAGCATTAATTTAATTACATCATCATTACAAGGGGTCAATGAGCTTCATTGCACAAATATAGAGTTTGAAAGAAGGAAAAAAGATATCAATTGTAATATCGATGTTCTGAATAAAAAGAAAGATGACATGTATGATAAATACTAACACACGGGCTTTCAAATAGAAATGGGGTTTAGAATAAGCATTCACTGTTTATTTTATAGATTTTTTTTTCAATAAATCTACTATTTATTTGTTTTAGCACAACTCAACAATAAGAACAAAATAGGACCCCAAAGTTTGTAATCAGCCCAATAAAGAAAATAATATCCAGGGGTAGAATATAAAAGTGAAAAAATATGGCTTTTAACTAATGATATCCTAAACAAACTAGTTCTGTTATCAGACACGGATGTGGTTATCTTACACTTTCTCAGGCTTCTTTCTTTTGGTTTGACATTGACATCTGAGCTGGTCTACAAAACACCTTGAACACTGATCTTCTGGTAGCTATTCCTCTTGCATTCATCTATAGCCATAGAAGCTTCATCAGCCTTGGATATTTTAGTTTTGGCACACTTACCTCTTGCAGTTGTAGGCTTGTCAATAGACTCATCAGCAGTGATGGCGTTGGTGGCCATTTTCTTTAATGCCTTTAAGGAATTGTTAGCATCTAGAGATTGCACCATGGCTTGAGTCTTATCCGTGGAAGTCAGACATAATAAATCTACCATGTGTAATACTATACGCGCAACTATTGTACACAAATAACTAATATTTGTGACTTTCTTTGGTTTGAGATATAGATGATTTATACATGAATATATTATATCTATATTACATGGGGTTCATTCCGCAAGGAATAAATTGGTTGTCAAACCATAATGTTTGTGCACTACTGCGGTTTAAGATATAATTTGTATAAATATTAATTTGATTATATCTAAATTACAAGGGGTTAATGAGCTTCGTTGCACAAAATAGTCTTAAAGGAAGGCAGAGAGATAAATTATACCATCAACAATCTGAATAAACAGAAAGATGACGTGTATGATAAATACTAACACATGGGGTTTAAGATATAAAAGAGGTTTAGAATAAGAATTCACTGTTTATTTTTAAGATTTTTTTAATGGGTCTACTATGTTTTCTTTTCATACAACTGAACAATATTAACAAAAGAGGACATCAAAGTTTGTAATCAGCCGACTAAAGGAACTAATATCCTAGGGTAGAATGTATGAGTGACAAAATGAATAGCTTTTACACAAGACATGGATGCGGTGATGTTACACTTGCTTAGCCTTCTTGCTCTTTGTTTAACACCGGCATCTGAGATGGTTGGCAAAACACCTTCAGCAACGATCATCTACTATGCATGGGTTTGAATAAGAATTCAATGTTTATTTTTGAGATCTTTTTTCTTAATAAATCTACTATGTTTTTGTTTTAGTACAACGTAACACGAATAATAAAATAGGATCGCAAAATTTGTAACCAGCCCAATAAAGAGAATAATATGGCAGGGTAATGTATGAGTGAAAAAATGAACAGCTTTTAACAAAATACATCCTAAATAAACTATGTCTGTAATCTGACTTAGATGCGGTCATCTTACACTTGCTTAGTCTTCTTGCTCCCGATTTTACACCAGCATATGAGATGGTGGACAAAACACCTTCAGCAACGATCATTCGCTTGCAATTCATCAGCCTTTGTCTTCTTAATTTGTACGCACAGAATCTTCATCAGCCTTTGTCTTCTTAGTTTTTGCATGCTCACTTCTTGTAATTGTAGGCTTGTCAACAGGCTCATAAACAGCAGCAGCGTTGGTGGCCATTTTTTTAAATGCCACGTAGGAATTGTCATATTCCAAATTGTGCACCATGACTTGAGTCTTACACTTGCTTAGTCTTCTTGCCCCTGGTTTTACACCGGCATATGAGCTGGTCGACAAAACACCTTCTCAGCAACGATTTTACACTTGCTATTCCTCTTCCACTCATCTGTAGCCACAAAACCTTCATCAGCCTTTGTCATCTTAGTTTTGGCACGCTAACCTATTGTAGTTGTAGGCTTGTCAAAAGGCTCATCAGCAGCAACAACGTTGATGACCATTTTCTTAATTTCCTCTTAGGAATTGTCCGCATCCAAAGAGTGCACCATGACTTAAGTCTTATCCTTGGAAGTCAGATAAGATAAATCTACCATGTGAAATACTATACGTGGAACTATTTAACACAAATAACTAATATTTGTGTACTTCAATGGTTGGAGATATAAATGGTTCATACATTAATTTATTATATCTATGTTACATGGGGTGAATTCCTCAAGGAATAAATTGGATAAAAATTATGCGTGCAAATAACGTACACAAAGATAGAATAATACCATACATGTAAATATCATACACAAATAATGATTTTTTGTTCACTTCTGGGGCTCAAGATATGAATTGTATAAACATTAATCTCACTATATCTACATTACATCGGATTAATGAGCTTCATTGCAAAACAAATAGAGTTTGAAAGAAAGGAAGAATATATCAATTGAACATCAATGTTCTAAATAAAAAGAAAGATAATATGTCTAATAAATATTAACACAAACGGTTTAAGATATTAATCATATTTACAATAAGATTTCATTGTTTATTGTTGAGATCTTTGTTTTTCCAAAATATCTACTATGTTTTTGTTGTATTACAACTCAACAATAATAAAAAAAATAGGACCACAAAGTTTGTAATCAACACAATAAAGAGAATAATATCCCAGGGTAGAATGTATGAGTGAAAAAAATGAACGAATTTTAATAAAAGATATCCTAAACAAACTATGTCTGTTATCAAGCACGTAGGCAATCATGTTACACTTTCTTAGGCTTCTTGCTCTAGTTTTAACATTGGCATCTGAGCTGATCAACAAAACACCTTCAACACCGATCTTCCGATTTCTATTCCTCTTGCATTCATTTGTAACCACTGAAGTTTCATCAGTCTTTGACATCTTAGTTTTGGTAGACTCACCCTCTTAGTTGTGAGCTTGTCAACAGACTCAACAGCAGCAGCAACGTTGGTGGCCGTTTTCTTTAATGCCTCTTAGGAATTGTCAGCATCCAAAACGTGCACCATTGTAAGTCAGACATAATAAATCTACCATGTGTAATACAATATGTGCCCGTATTGTACACAGATAACTAATATTTGGGTACCACTATGGTTTAATATATAAATGGTATGTACATTAATTTTATTATATCTATATTGCATTGGGTTAATTTCTCAAGGAATAAATTGGTTATAATACTATACGTGCATATATCGTACACAAAGATTGCGTAATACTATACAAGCAAATGTCATTCACAAATAATAATTGTTTGCACACTTCTAGGGTTTAAGATACAAATTGTATAAACATTAATTTGATTATATCTACATTACATACGGTTAACGGGCTTCGTTGCACAAAAAATGGAATTTGAAAGAAAGGATGATGATATCAATTGTTACAACAATGTTTTGAATGAAATGAAAGATTACATGTATTGTAAAATTATCACATGGGGTTTAAGATATAAATGGTTTTAGAATAAGAATTCACTTTTTTATGTTTGAGATTGTTTTTCAATAAATCTACTATGTTTTTGTTTTTGTTCAACTCACCAATAAAAACAAAATAGGACCGTAAATTTTGTAATCAGCCCAATAAAGTGAAAATATCCCAGGCTAGAATGTATGAGTGACAAAATGAACAAATTTTAACAAAAGAATACCTAAATAAATGATGTCTCAAATAAGACATGGATGCAGTCATACACTTTCTTAGCCTCCTTTCTTCTTGTTTGACACTAGCATCTGACCTGATCGACGAAACACCTTCATCATCGATCTTCCCCTTGTTATTTCTCTTGCATTCATCTGTAGCCATAGAAGCTTCATCAGCCTTTGACATCTTAGTTTTTGCATAGGCACTTCTCCTAGTTGTGGGCTTATCAACTGACTCATCAGCAGCAATGGTGTTGGTGGCCATTTTCTTTAATGCCTGGTAGGAATTGTCAGCCTTAAATGAGTGCACCATGGCTTGAGTATTGTCCTTCGATGTCAGACATAATAAATCTAACATGTGTAATACTGTACATGCAATTATTGTACCAAAAAAACTAATATTTTTGCACTTTTTTTGTTTGATATATAAATGGTATATACATTAATTTTATTATATCTATATTACAAGGGGTTAATTCCTCAAGGAAAAAATTGGTTACAAAACTATACACACAAATATCTTACACAAAGATTGTGTAATACTATACGTGATAATTTCGTACACAAATAATTACTGTTCGTTCACTTCTGGGGTTTAAGATATGAATTTTCTAAACAATAATTTGATTATATCTACATTACACGGGGTTAAAGTGATTCGTTGCACAAAAATAGAGTTTTAAAGAAAGGAAGAAGATATCAATTTTTTATATCAATGTTCTGAAGGAAATGAAAGATGATACGTATGATAAATACTATCACATGGGGTTTAAGATATAAATGGGGTTTAGAATAAATATTCACTTTTTATTTTTGAGTTCTTTTTTTACATTAAATCTACTATGTTTTTATTTTAGTACACTAGGAAATAATAACAAAATAGGACCTCAAAGTTTGTAATCAGCCAAATGAAGAGAATATTATCGTGGGGTAGAATGTATGAGTGACAAATTGAACATCTTTGAACAAAAGACATCCTAAAGAAACTATGTTTGTAATAAAACATGGATGCAGTCATCTTACACTTTCATAGCCTTCTTGCTCATGGTTTGACACCAGTATTTGAGCTGGTAGACAAAACACCATCAGCACCGATGTTCCGCTTGCTATTCCTCTGGAATTCATCTGTAGCCACAAAAGTTTCATCATCCTTTGTCATCTTAGTTTTGGCATGAACACTTCTCGTTGTTGTGGGCTTGGCAACAGACTCATCAACAGTAGTGGCATTGGTGGCCATTTTCTTTAATGCCTCATAGGAATTGTCAGCGTCCAAAGAGTGCACCATGGTTGAGTCGTATCCTTCGAAGTCAGACACAGTAAATCTACCATGCGTAATACTAACGTGCAATTATTGTACACAAATAACTAATATTAGTGCACTTTTATGGTTTGAGATATAAATGGTATATACATTAATTTTATTATATCTATATTACATGGGGTTAATTCCTGAAGGAATAAATTGGTTATAAAACTATACGTGCAAATATCGTACACAGAGATATTCTAATACTATACGTGCAAATATCGTACACAAACAACAATTTTTTTTCACTTCTAGGGTTTGGCATATAAATTGTATAAGAATTAATTTAATTATATCCACATTACATGGGGTTAACGAGCTTCGTTGCAGAATATAGGGGTTTAAGAAAATCAATTGTCACATCTATGTTCAGAACGAAAAGAAAGATAACATGTATGATAATATTATTACATAGGGTTTAAGAATTCACTTTTTATTTTTGAGATTTTTTTCATAAATCTACTATGTTTTTATTTTAGGTCAACTAACCAATAATCACAAAATAGGGCCGCAAAGTTTGGAATCATCCCAATAAAGAGAATAATATCCCATGGTAGAATGTATTAGTGACAAAATGAATAGCTTTTAAAAATAAATCCTAAATAACCCTCAACACCAATCATCTTACACTTGCTTAGCCTTCTTGCTCATGTTTTGACACCTGCAATCGGTGCTGGTCAACAAAAAACCCTCAACACCGATCTTTCGCATGCTCTTCCTCTTGCATTCATCTGTAGCCACAGAAGCTTCATCAACCTTTGCATTCATCTGGCACCCACACTTCTAGTTGTCGTGGGCTTATCAACAGACTCATCAATAATAGCAGCGTTGGTGGTCGATTTCTGCAATGCATAATAGGAATTGTTTTCATCCAAAGAGTGCACCGTGGCTTGAGTCTTATCCCTAGAAGTCAGACACAATAAATCTACCATGTGTAATACTATACGTGCAACCATTGTACCCAAATAACTAATATTTGTGCACATCTATGTTTGAGATATAAATGGAATATACATTAATTTTATTATATCTCTATTACAAGGGGTTGTTTCCTCAAGGAATAAATTGGTTATAAAACTATACGTGAAAATATCGTACAGAACGATTGTGTAATACTATACATGCAAATATCATACAAAAATAATTACTGTTTGTTCACTTCTAGGGTTTAAGATATAAATTGTATAAACATTAGTATTATTATATCTACAAGGCATGTGGATAATGAGCTTCGTTGCACGAAAATAGAATTTCATAGAAAGGAAGAAGATATCAATTGTAACATCATTGTTATAAATAAAAAGAAAGATGACATGTATGATAAATATTAACACACGGGGTTTAAGATATAAATGGGGTTTATAATAAGAAATCACTGTTTATTTTGAGATATTTTTTCTTCAATAAATCTACTATGTGTTTTTTTTAGTATAACTCAACAATAATTGTAAAATAGGACCGCAAAGTTTGTAATTAACCCAATCAAGAGAATAATATCCTAGGGTAGAATGTATGAGTGACAAAATTAACAGCTTTTATCAAAATACACCCTAAATAAACTATGTCCGTAATCAGACACAGATGAGGTGATCTTATACTTGCTTAGCCTTCTTTCTCCTGGTTTGAAACTGGCATCTGAACTGGTCAAAAAAATACCTTCGGCGGTGATCTTCCGCTTGATATTCCTCTTCCGTTCATCTGTAGTCTTATAAGCTTCGTTAGCCTCTGATATTTTAGTTTCGACACGCGTTGTTCTTGTAGTTATGGGCCTTTCAATAGACTCATCAGCAACAGTGGCGTTTGCAGTTGTTTTCTATAAACATTCTTTGGAATTGAAAGTATCCAATTAGTGTACCTTGCTTGAGTGTTATCCATGGAAGTCAGACACATTAAATCTACCATGTGTAATACTATATGTTCAACTATTTTACACAGATAACTATTATTTTTGCATTTCTATGGTTTAAGATATAAATGGTATATAAATTAAATATATTAAATATATATTAATTGGTTTTAATTCATCAATAAATAAATTGTTTATAGTACTATACGTGCAAATATCATGCACAAAGATTGTGTGATACTATACGTGCAAATATCATATACAAATAATTACTATTGGTGCACTTATGGGGTTAAAGATATAAATTGTACAAATATTAATATTATTATATCTACATTACATGGGGTTAATGAGATTTGTTGCACAAAAATAGAGTTTGAAAGAAAGGAAGAAGATATCAATTGTTACATCAATGTTCTAAACAAAAAAAATATTTCATGTACGGTAAATATAATGACATGGGGTTAAAGATTTACATGGGGCTTAGAATAAGAAATCCTTATTTATTTTTTAGATCCTTTTTTCTTAATAGGTCAAATATGTTTTTTTAGTTCAACTCACCAATAATAACAAAATAGGACCGCAAAGTTTGTAATCAGCCCAATAAAGAGAATAATATCCTATGGTAGAATGTATGAATGACAAAAAGAGCAACATTTAACAAAATACATCCGAAGTAAACTATCTCTATAATCAGACACGGATGCAGTCATCTTACTCTTTCTTAGCCTTCTTGCTTCAGGTTTTACACCAGCATCAGGGCTAGTCAACAAAACAAATTCAGCACCAATCTTCCGCTTGCTCTTACTCTTGCATTCATCTCTAGCCGCATAGGCTTCATCAGCCTTTGACATCTTTGAATTGGAATGCGCACTTCTAGTAGTTGTGGGCTTATCAAAAGACTCATCAACAGAAGCGGCATTGGTGGCCATTTTCTTTAATGCCTCTTAGGAATTGTCGGCATCCAAAGAGTGCACCATGGCTTAAGTCTTATCCTTGGAAGCTAGACACAATAAATCTACCATGTGTATTACTATACGTGCAACTATTGTACACAAATAACTAATATTTATGCGCTTCTATGGTTTAAGATATAAATGGTATGCATAATAACTTTTTTATATCTATATTACATGGGGTTAATTGTCAAGAAATAAATTGGTTATTTTACTATATGTGCAAATATCAAACATAAATAATTACTTTGTGTGCACTTTATGAGGTTTAAGATATGAATAGTATAATTGTGTATACCTAACCAAGTAACTGCGACGTCACTGACCTCCAGGCATAGCCCAATTCCATCTTACAGATAAATGAAGTGATTCAGCCCAACATACAACTCAGCCCTGAATCGATAAACACGGAGCAACGTGGTCGTGGGTTAGGTTGTGAGCCAAGAATGGCGGATCAAAGACAAAGAACAAAAAATATAGCAACCGTGATCTAGACCTCTAAAAACAAGGGACCACGATTACAACAGGCTATAAATACAGGAAGATCGACACAAGTAAAGATAAGCATAACTAAACATAGATATTCTAGTTCTTGTAGAGAAAGACTAACTTGATCGTCGGGGTCTTTCTCCCGGAATCTCTTCCGGGACTTGTTTCGCAGGAAAGGGGATTTCCAAGGTGAACAGCGTTTGGCTTCTTGATCAGACTACCACATCATCCAGCATCGTCTCTGGGGAATTGGGAATTTGTTTTATTTTACAGTCCTTCAGGTAAACAATGGTGTTCACCAGAAGCGAGAAGAGCCACAACCACCAGACACTAGAACACATACATGGACGCAATAGAAATGTGCATCATAGCCAGGACCAGGAATACGTCCCTAGTAGAGAAAAAGAGCGTAGTAAAGAAGAAACAGAAGATGAAGAGGAGGAAGCAAAATCTCCCAACATGAACCAAGAGAAAGATATGAGAGCGTTTGCAGTGTTCTTGGAAGCAAACAAGGAGAGTTTGTATAACAATTTTCTAACTGTGCTAAAGCCAAACCCTAAGAGAATGGAAAACAGAATCAATAAAGGGTGTAAGAACCTCAAGTATGAAGAATATTTAAGGGGCATAGTCGTAGCCGATGAGGCAGACAAATCACCCTTAGCGCCGCATATGCAAGATTTCAAAATGCTAAAGGACTTTAAACTTCCATTACATGTTAAAATTTAGAATGGGACAAAAGACCCTAAATAGTTCATACACACATATAGAAATAGCATCAGATTTCGCAATGCGATATTAAATTATTTTTGCAAGGCTTTCCACATTTTCTTATGAGGAATACCGATCATGTGGTACGAGGATTTCCCAAGTAGAAGTATTAAATTCTTAGCATAATTGTCAGATTTATTTTTTGGCCGCTTCTATCACGAGCAAAAGTTCACAAAAACAATCACAGATTTGAACAAATCGCTCATCAAAGTGACAAAAGGCTTGCAGAGTATCATAATATGTTCGTCACAGAGAGTTTGTAGGTTCGCGACTTATCATTTCAATCTTCCTCGAGGGCCTTCACAAGAGGCATGTGATCAGGAGAGTTCTACAAAGAATTAACAAAAAACATGGGAAAAAACCCAAGAGAGCTACAAAAGATGATCAAGCAACATGTGCGAATGGATGAAGCAAACAACTGCAAGATAGAGCGGGAATGAAGCGAAAAAGCTAACAATAGAGGATTCACCAGGGTCTTATAAAGAAAGGTAGAAGAAACATCCCTTTCAAGGGAAGAGACCTAGGGATGCAAGGTGTACCACTCCAAGACACGCCCCTGACCAAATCAAGAAAATAAATATGGCAAGCGAACAAGGAGCTATTTTGCAAGCCAGCACCTATAATAGTGCTGCAAGAAAAGAGATCCAAAGAATATTACCGATCTTTCCACAAGGACCTAGGACATGACACAAAGTATTACAGAGATTTGAGGAGAGAAATCAAAGAGAACCTGAAGAATGGATACTTAAGCCGATACAGGAGAGAATGAGGAAGCCAGTTTGGCAAAGCCAAAAATATTAGGAACTTTGTGGCAAGAAACCAAGGAGCAACGACTAAACCTAAGAATAAAAACAATGATAGCGGCGGTGGAGTACAAAGACTATATGGCGGCCGAAGTTCTAGAGAAAATAATCTTGTTTATACATGGATCAAGTGAGCTATTTTCAAACAATGCTTGGAAGGCTAAGCCCAGATATTCTCCCCCACAAGAGCCTCGTGATAAAATACTTTGTTCAAGTGAAAGTAATCACTTTTAGTGAGAAGGATGCAATGCTTAATGCTTCACCTAATAATGATTCCATGGTCATCATCGCTAAAATTGAAAATGTAATGGTTCACAGAGTGTTCTTGGACAATGTAAGTGGTGTTGAAATACTTTTCGTATAATTCTTTGACAGGCTAGGTTCGAGCAAACTGAGTTAAAGAAGTCCACATCCTCCCTTGTATGATTCACGGGGCGGGCTGAAATATGTTTGGGGAATATACAACTACATATCACTATTGGAGATAACTTAAAGAAATTGTTCAATCATGTGTGACTTTGTGTTCTTGGATGCTTCAAGCCCATTTAATGTTATTATCGGAAGGCGCTGCATGAACATGACAAAACTAATATGGTCCCCATACCACTTAGTAATGAAGTTCTCAACTCCAGCTAGAATTCTGATAATAAGAGGAAACCAGCAAACAACAAGATCGTGCATGGTTATTGAAATAAAGATGGACAGAAGTGTGGAGAAAAAAATGGTTGGCAATATCTTAGATGGTGCACTACTTGAGCAATCAGAATTAACAATAAACCTTGGAGAAGAGACGAAGCTAGTCAATCTGGATGATGAAAAAAAGGCTAAATGTTTTAAGATCGAGAAACACCTTCCACATATGATAAAGGAAAAGGTCATACAAATCCTGTGAAGCCACTGAGATACATTTGCATGGAGTGTACAGAACATGGGAGGAGTTGACCCAGGAATCGCTACCCATTCCTTAAATATTAGTGACTCAGTCAAACCAATCAAATAAAAATAGTGTAGCTTCACTAGTGATGGACAAAAATTGATCGAGGAGGAGGTTACAACCCTACTTCAAGCCGGTATATTAAAAGAGGTTATCCATCCAAAATTGTTAACGAACCTAGTGACGATGAAGAAATCAGACGAGGGGTGAATAATGTGCATAGATTTCACCGAATCTAAATATGGTTGCCCAAAGAATTGTTACCCTTCACCTAAAATTGATCAGATGGTCAAGGCCATTTCAGGGTATGAAGTTCTAGCCTTTTTGGACGCAAACAAAGGATACCATCAAATATTGATGAATTAAGAAGATTCAGAAAATACAGCATTCATAACGCTCTTCGGCATATTTTGTTATGTAAAAATTCCATTTGGATTAAAAAAACATAGGAGAAACATATCTGAGTGTGGTCGACGATGCATTTCGTAATCAAATAGAACATAATGTAGAAGTATATGTTAAGGGCATGGTCATCAAATACAAGAAAGTGGGAAACTTTGCTGCAGATTTACAAGGGACTCTAGATACACTAAGTACCAGTGGGATGAAGCTTAATCCCAAAAACAACATAATTGGAGTAGGCACGGGAAAGTTTTTAGGATACAAGGTATCTTTCAAAGGGATCAAGGTCAACCCGGAAAAAATCTGGGCTATAGTAGATCATTGGTAGCACTTAGTAGGTTTGTTTCAAAGGCAGTGGAAAAAATTTCCCACTCTTCAAAGTTGCGAAGAAGGCAAAGAAGTTAACCTGGAGCGAAGAATGTCAAAAGGCGTACGAGTGCCAGAAGGAGAAGATTCAAACATTGCCAACATTGAAATCACTAGTTTCAGGAGAAGCACTATATCTATTCTTAGCGGTTTCATAGAATGCAGTAAGTTCAGTTGTGGTGCAACAGGATGGGAAAAAGCAAGTTCCAGTATACTACATTAGTAGGATATTGTAAAGTGTAGAGAAGGCATACATGCCAGTCGAAAAGCTAACTTTGACTTTTGTATACTCAGCGAGCAGGTTGTGAACGTATTTCCACAGCCATCAGATTGTTATTTACACTAATTTCCCAATCAATAATATCCTCAGGAAGCATGAGGCATCTAGTAGAATGACGAAGTGGGCTGTTGAATTAGGTTAGTTTGAGATCCAATTTTAGCCAAGGAGCACAATCAAAGCTTAAACCTTACTAGATTTCATCGCAGAGTTGACAAGTGAAGAAAAACAACATGCAAACACATGCCATAATCTGGGGATCGACAAAGGAAAATAGAAGTGGGTAAATTTCGCATGGAAATTTTTCATGGATGGAACATCTAGCAAGGAATGATGTGGTGCAGGATTACTGTTGGTCAATCCGGAATGAGGGGAAAACAGATATACACTCCACTTTGACTTCCCTTTATCAAACATTAAAGCAGAATATGAGTCATTAATATGTGGCCTAGACCTTACCATCGGGATGAAGTCAACAATCGGGGGTAACTACGAAGTGTGAGAGGAACAATTTGTTAAGTATTTGAGAAGGGTCTGTCAGTTTATTGCCCAACTCGAATACTTCAACATCTAGCATGTACCGAGAAGTGAAAATACGAAAGCAGATGTGCTAAGCAAGCTGGCAACCACTGGGTTTGATTCTTTGATCAAGCATAAGAACGTGATAATGGAGGTCATTCCAGTCAGAAGCACAATAATAACAACTGTTTCAACTATCCAGACAGAAGAGTTTAACTTAATGACACCACTAATAGAGTACTTCACGAAGGGTATATTGGCAACAAATAAGATACAAGCTTGGAAGTTGGAGTTGCGATCTCACAACTACGTCTATGAAGAAGATATCCTATACAAGAAGGGATTTTTATATCTCTATGGATTAAATGTGTAGGATTGTCGCAACCAGGTGAAATTCTAAGGGAAGTGTACGAAGGTTTGTGTGGAACGCACCTAGGAGCTAGAACAAGGCGAAAATGATCATTCGAGCAGGATATTATTGGCCAACCATTTTTAATGATGCACATAACTTCGTGCTCACATGCAAAGCTGCTAGATTAATGCTTCATTATCACATTAACCACATGCCGCTTTAACAGGAATATATAGGGCATGGCCATTCGATAAATGGGGAATCGACCTTGTTGACCCTTTCAATAGGGCGCGGGCAACACCAAATTTCTAATTATGGAAATAAATTACATCACAAAGTGGGTGAAATCAAAGTTTTTAGGACGAGTCACAACTGAGGTAACAAGAAAATTTGTTTGGAAAAATATAGTGTGTCGCTTTGGGGTGCCACACATTATCACGATAGATAATAACACACTGTTCATAAATGATACCTTCACTGAATGGTGTTTAAAGTCAAGGATTTTCCAAAAGTTTACATCTGTAGCTCACCCTCAAGCTAATGGCAAGAAAGAAGTAACAAACAATACCATAGTCTGGGGTATTCAAGAGCAACTGGAGAGAAAGCGAATCGGTTGGGTGAACGCACACTCTATGCTAACACAGAACAACAGTTCGAGAACCAACGGGAGAGACATCATATAGTCGGGTCTATGGTCAGGAAGCAGTAATACTGGTGGAAATCAGTAATTTAAGTCTTCGGGTTGATAATTACAAGGAGAGCGATAATCTGGACATAATGAGACTGGATTTAGATGAACTAAAGGGAAAAAAAGAAATGGCTACAATGACAGGGGCTAAGTACAAGAAAATAATGGCGAGAGCTTACAATCAGAAAGTTAGAAAGATGCAATTTCAGATTAGCAATCTTGTGTTGAGAAAAAATGAGGCAAGCCTAGCAGAAGAAAGAGGAAAGCTATGCCCAAAGTGGGAAGGACCCTACAAAGTAACAAAGGTGCACAGATTCAATGGCTAGGAGCTAGAGAGTTTGGACGACAACAGTGTTCCCAATACTTTGCACGTGATCAATCTGAGAAACTTTTATGTCTAAATCTGAGGAAATATATAGGTATCATCTGGTTGTACATAAACTATGAGATTATCAATGAATGCATTCGTCCCTTTTTTCAGGGCAATGTCATCGAAGTTATACATTATGAATATCAAAATCCGACTTTCTGGGCCAAGGTTTCTTGTATGTTCTTTACTTGCAAGTTTCAGATGTTAGCAAATCCATAGTACATTACAATCAAGTCACTATGTCTTACAATTGTCAAAATCTGAGTATAATTATGTATATCACTACAAACATAGAGACTGTTCAAAGTTAACGAAAAAGAGCAAACATTTGATCTTACAACTTGAACAAAACAATTACCCGATTTTGAAAGCTATACATCTTGCCACTTTGCAATTCTTATATTCGCAAGCTATAGATCTTGAACACAGGCAGATGTGCTCATAGAAATAACACCAGCATGCGACAGATCTTGCATTTTACAAAATTTGAAACTCTTAAATTTGCAAGCAATAGACCTTGCAACATCGTTATATTTTCAATGCAAGTTATATATCATGCAAAAAGGAAGAAATGCTGACAAAAATAAAAGTAACATGACCAAGCAATATATTTGGCAGCCTTGCTACTTTACCATGCAAGCTACAGATGGTGAAAAAAGGTAGATGTGCCTACAAAAGTAAAATAAAAGTAATACCATCAAGCCTACCGATCTTTCATCTTCATGGATTTAGTCATGCAACTGATACAACTTTCAAAAATGCATAATATCCTGCATAAAAGGGAGAATGAAGCTTATTATTTCACATACCCGTTCATAGAGAACATGCATGTTTCCAAAACCATAACAGGATTATTTAGAACATTCAAAAAAAGAAAGAATAGTACATAATCAAGAAAACTATGTACACCTAGACGCTCATGATGATCAGAAGATGACAACCCACCATAACAATGAGTGTGCTCAGTCTCACAATGGGAGTGCTCAACCTTACATCGGTTCTCCTCAATCGTACGCTCCTCACTTTTTATATGATCGCATTGCCATTTCATGCGCAAGTAAGCAGGATAACGTGTTAGACCCCTTCGTTCCATATACCCAAGATATCTAGCATAATACGCCTTAAAGTCAGTTATAGGGATAAACTCCTCACGATCCAGCTGCTAACTCATTACATCAACAGGTTTTTGATATTTCTTATTCTTAACCATCAAATTTTCTACTTTGTCCTCTAGACACTGAATATGCGACCAAACAGTCTCACACAAATTATCCTCTTCCCGCCGATTTCCATAGTAAGATCTCCACGACGAGGACGATGGAAGGCCCTGAAGGTTATGTTTGTAATTTACGCAAGCTTGCTCAAGTTTGTGCACGAATGAACCAAGGCAATTGTACTCAGCGTAAAGCTGATCATTTTCATTCTGTAACCAAGTATTTATAGCAAACTTCTCGTCAAACTTACTTTGCCAGCCGATTGCAGAGGATGAAAAGTGATCGCACTTATCTTATTTTTTCTTCAACCGACCCATCAAGTCATCGATACGAATACATTTCTTATCGATGATCAAAGTCTTCTGATGAGCTTTGCGAGTATCATTTGGGGGGAAATTCTTAGCTTTCTCATGTTGGCAAATCATCTTGACCACACTTAGTTTTTAACGGTGAATAAGACTGTTCTGCTCAACACGAAACTCTCTAAGATCACAAAAAGAGTCTTTTGTGTCTTTCACAATCTTATTCCACTTCGCTTCGAGACCATGAATACCAAGTAACATATACTTCAGATAAAGGCCTAACAATAATGCCCATTCTTAGACACGGGTATGAAGGTTAAGAGAGTGCATGTACACACCAACGGATTCAAGATAGACTAAACTATGAACATAATCCTTGTTTAGTGATTCGATGTTATAGTCTTTGGGAAAAAAACATTCTACAAGGGCGGGTTCTAGCAGAATATGGAGTCCATGAGAACGTAGGAGCTTTCCAATCAATATGTAGAAGTATAGACTCTAGATGAGGATTGTGATTGGAAGAGATAAGTTGATAATATTCCTTAGACAAACACTTTGTAGCTTCAAGGAGTTTGATAGGGAAATAAAAGCAAGGAGATGAAATTCCAAGACGATGAGGAACGAAAACATTACATCCCAAACATTGGATTTTTCAAATATTTATGATCAACCAAAATATTAATGCCCTGCATAAGAATATATACAAGGAAAAGTGTCAAAATTTGAAAGGAAATAAAATTATGGTATCCTTAATAATAAAAATAGTACAAACATACTTCAATTATTGTCATAAAATACAAAAAGGTCTTAAAACCCATAGCACTAAGATTGACTAACATGAGAAGGGGAGGAAGCCAAAAGCTGAACAATGATGGCATAATCCTCTTTGTTCTCTGGATGGGCAGTATCTTTAGCGCTTGGATTGGCCTCAGGGTTCACAACAACCTCAGGTTTTTAAGTGGCTTAGAAACATGAAGTGGAGATGCACTAGAACCAAAAGGAAGGTCCTCTAAATAATCAAAAACACATTTCTTCAACTCAGCAGCACAAGGTAAGCAAGGAAGACTGTTGAGATGGGATAGGAGCGCATAAAAGTGACCGCATCAGAGATGCTGCTTATAAACCCATGTTAAGCAGATCATTCTGCTTCCCTAACACCTTCTAAAACTTTACCAATCCAGGCAGCTTATGAGCCTTCATGTTAGGGTTCAGCTCCAAAGCCTCACAATACCCTACATCCCGAGCACACGAGGAAACTTCCTCAAATAAGGCTTAAAAAAACTCCATCTTCACAAGCTTATGAACAAGAATTTGAGAATACCCAGGTGAAGCAGGGACTAGTAGTATGCATCTCTTCTAACTCGGAACTGAGCTTCTTCATCTCAGTCTTGGTAGTTAAGGCATGCTATTTATCAGCATGTGCACGCCCCTCAATGACTTCAAGAGAAAGGGTCTGAGCACTACACTTTACCTCAATAGTCTGCAATATTTCCATGGCCAACCCATCTCCTTTAGCAAAATCAGTAACACACTCGGTGACAAGATAAAGGCTATAACCAACCTTATTTTCAAAGCAATTGATCAAATGTTAGAGTTAGACATCAAAACAAAGAAACAATAAATTCAGTTACAAGGTCGGTCTCAAAGAATATACCATAATCATGGTCTCGGGAAGTGACAACTTCAACAAGGTAGTTGTAATGGTTCCTTCTACCATTACCTCATTTCTTAGCAGTAGAGATTTCCGATGAGAGTGGTTGGTGGGTCCTCTTTTCTTAACAGACTCCAAGGCTTTGATTGATCTATCAGTTCGATCTTTTCTCCTTCTGTGAGAGGTCTCATTAAAATGGCGATCAGTCACCTTCTTAACTTCCTTAGTTATAACCCCAGAAGTTTGTAGCTGAGTATTGGTTTCATTAGAATCATCCTAGGAGACAACATTCGCAGTTTGGCTGCCTGCCTCAATAAATATATCATCTACATCTTCACCTTTGTCGTAAAAAATAAAACTTTCTTACAGTAGAATGCTTAGTTATATCCATATCTATAATTTTGTATAAAATGCAAGTCAAACGACCACAAACATTACAGGACAATAGAAAAATTAAAGGAAGAAAACATAAAGTACAAGGAAACACAGCAAAACAATGACAAATAAAAACCTTCGCTCAAAGAACCAGTGGGATGAACACCAATTGAATGTTTGTTGAGCGATACTACAACTTTGGACTCAACATTAAGACGAACCCCAGCCTTAGGATGTTTTGATTTAGGAACATTACAATTACATGTGGGAAGAGCTGGTTTGTTATCATTACCAGGTTTTAGTAAGAAACATTTTTTACGCCATACCCCACAGTTATTTTGGAACCCACTAACAAACTCGACAGTTGGGATCACGGGATAAAGAGTGAATTCATTGAAATATTTTTCCATTTTTTGACGATGATAACGGTTAAAAAAACAAGTCAATCGAAAAGGGCGCTTGAGCCGCTTCGCACACATGATAGAAGACAATGATAATAGAAACAATTTTTAGGGTGAATTTGGGGCAAAGTGACCTGATAGTATGAGAGAAAATATAACACATGTTGAGGTGAAGGGGAATGAGAGCCAAAATATTAGATAATTCAAGTAACGGGAGATAAATCCAAAAGGAGGGCGCGAACAATGTCAGAGGGTTTAGGAGCCCTAAGCTTATAAGAGGACAAAAGTGGGAAATTATGTTTTTGTTCCTCCAAGTAGCAATCACAGAGAATGCTAACAATGGCAGAAGAGGCGATAGGTTTGTCAGAATCCTCCCAGGAATCTATATTGTTATCAGGGATATTTTACATGGAAGACTCAGCAACATTGGTAATGGACACTGAAGAAGTGAGAGTCCCTAAATGTTGAATGACAGTCATACAAATTACAATTACAGAATCCGACAAACAAAAATTCCAGCAAAATTGAGAAGAAAACCACTGAGATTATAGATTCCCTATAGATCAAGATAGAAAAAAATTACTATGACAGAATCACTCTACAAATGCCGCTGAAGAAAGCAAGAATGAGAGAGAAGATGAAAAGAATAACTTACGAGATTAATGGAGTGCGACGGAAGACCAGAACAATAAAGAAGGTGAAAAAAAGGTGAAGAATTATAAACATATATGGAGTTAATTAAAGAGAGTGAAAATACAAAAGGGAAACAAGAAGTAATAATGATAGTCTGACAAAAAGTTTAGTACCTTTTTGGGGAATTCGAGAAGGCGGCGGTGTGTGAGTGAATACGTGGAATACTGATAGGTTTCAATCAGATAAATCAATGCAATTATTATAAGGAGAAAATGTAATGCCAGGTGAGGAAATCCCAGGATGTCGATAGCGATTACGAAGGAAACAATCTCGGCTGTAGGATCACAATAGTTAGTTGCCCATAGCCATACCTACATTTTCAAATTTTGAATTCAAATTTTATGTTTTAGATGATTCAATAAGGAAACAAAGAGCATCCAAGAAGCATACAACACTTTACGAAAGCAGTTCAAGTCGCTTCGAAGACAAACAAGTTATTACGGTTCCAACACACACGGAATATCAAATCATTTCAAGCTTCCGATCACAGCTTTATCTTTGTGCTTTGATGACTTTATGGTTGGGGGGGATTATGGTGTATACCTTTCCCTGTAACTGCAAAATTAGTGACCTTGAGTCCCAGCCCAGTTTCATGTTACAGGTAAAGGAAGTCATTTAACCCAACATACAAGTCATCCACAAACTGATAAAGATAGAGCAGCATAGTCGTGAGTTAGGTTGTGAGCCAATAAAGGCGGAAAAAGACAAACAACCAAAAATATAGCAATCGTGGTGTGACCCACGATCTCAACCACTAAAAACAAGGGACAATGATTACATCAAGCTATAAATAAAGTAAGAGCAACATAAGCAAAGGTAGAAGTGAATAAACTAAGAAATTCAAGTTCTCGTAGAGAAAGACTAACTTGATCGTCAGAGCCTTTCTCCCAGTATCGCTTCCGGGACTTGTTTTGCAAGAGGGTATTTCCAAGGTGAACAATGATTAAACTACCTGATCAAACTACCACATCATAAAAATATTAATTTGATTATGTCTACATTACATGGGGTTAATGAGCTTCATTGAACAAAAATAGTGTTTGAAAGAAAGGAAGAAGATATCAATTGTAATATCAATGTTCTGAATAAAAACAAATATGACATGTGTGATGAATATCATCACATGGGGTTTAAGATATAAATGGGGTTTAAAATAAGAATTCACTGCTAATTTTTTAGTTCTTTTTAATTTTTTGTCAATAAATTACAATGCTTTTATTATAGTTCAACTCACCAATAATAATAAAAAAATAGGACTGCAAAGTTTGTAGTCAGCCCATTAAAGAGAATAATATCTCTGGGTAGAATGTTTGAGGGAAAAATGAATAGTTTTTAACAAAACACACCCTAAATAAACTATGTCTGTAATCAGACACTGATTCAGTCATCTTACACTTACTTACACTTCTTGTTCCTTGTTTTACACTACCATCTGAGCTTGTCGACAAAAAACCTTCAGCACCAATCTTCCGCTTTCTATTCCTCTTGGATTCATCTGTAGCCACAAAAGCTTCATCAGCCTTTGACATTTTAGTTTTTGCACACGCAGTTCATGTAGGGCTTGTCAACAGACTCATCAGCAACAGCGACATTTGTGGCTGTATTCTTTAATGCCTCTTAGAAATAATCAGCATCCAAAGAGTGCACCATGGATTGAGTCTAATCCTTGGAAGTAAGACACAATAAATCTACCATTTGTAATACTATTCGTGCAACTATAGAACACAAATAACTAATATTTATGCACTTCTAGGGTTTAAGATATAAATGGTCTATAAATTAATCTTATTATATATATTACATGGGTTTCATTCCTCAATAAAGAAATTGGTTGTAGTACTATACGTACAAATATCGTACACAAAGATTGTGTAATACTATACGTGCAAATATCTTACACAAATAATTATTGTTTGTGCACTTCTGGGGTTTAAGATATAAATTGTATAAACATTAATTTGATTATATCTACATTACATGAGGTTAATGAGCTTCGTTGAACAAAAATTGAGTTTCAAAGAAAGTAAGAAGATTTCAATTGTTACATCAATGTTCTGAATAAAAAGAAAGATGACACGTGTGATAAATATTATCACATGGGGTTTAAGATATAAATGGGGTTTTGAATAAGAATTCCCTATTCATTTTTGAGATTTTTTTCTCGATAAATCTACTATGTTTTTGTCTTAGTTCAACTTACCAATAATAAAAAAATAGGACTACAAAGTTTGTAACTAGCCCAATAAAGAGAATAATATCCCATGGTAGAATGTTTGAGGGAAAAAATGAACAGTTTTTAACAAAACACACCCTAAATAAACTATGTTGGTAATCACACACGGATGCAGTCATCTTTCACTTAATTAACCTGTTTGCTCTTGGTTTTACACTGCCATCTGAGCTGGTCGACGAAACACCTTCAGCATCATTCTTCTACTTGTTATTCCTCTTGTATTCATCTGTAGCCATAGAAGCTTCCTCAGCCTTTGACATCTTAGTTTTTGCACGCGCATTATTCGTAGCTGTGGGCTTGTCAACAGACACATCAGCAGCAGCGGCTTTGGTGTCCATATTCTTTAATGCCTTTTAGGAATTGTCACCATCCAAAGAGTGCACCAAGCCTTGAGTCTTGCCCTTTGAAGTCAGACACAATAAATCTACCATGTGTAACATGAGTGCAACTATAGAGAAAAAATAACTAATATATATGCAGTTCTATGGTTTAAGATATAAATGGTATATACAATAATTTTATTATATCTATATTACATGGGGTTCTTTCCTCTAGAAATAAAATTTTTATAGTACTATTCCTGCAAATATCGTACACAAATATTTATTGTTTCTGTAATTCTGGGTTTAAGATATAAATTGTATAAAAAGAGAGATTTGTTGATTATATCTACATTACATGGGGTTAATGAGCTTTGTTGCACAAAAATAGAGTTTGAGAAAGAAAGAAGATATCAATTGTTACATCAATGTTCCGAATAAAAAGAAAGATTACATGTAAGATAAATATTATCACATGAGGTTTCAGATATAGATGGGGTTTGGAATAAGAATTCTGATGTGCTTCATTATGCACGCGTTAACTGTTGCATTTGTCATACTTTTTAGTTCGTTTTATTTGGTGGATTGCTAGTATAAGTTGAGTTTATGTGAGGGGATTAGACGGCTATGTTTGGTTTTTTGTGTAAATCTCGTGTTTTTTTAGATTTAATTGGTATTAATGGACATCTTGTATCCACACGCTCCTTGATCTTCCTTTTGATAATCTTTAGTAGATCACACGTGGTTACTTTTTGTTTACATTCTATGTGAAGGTCATTCGCAAGGGCGGTAGAAGATTGAAAATCGTCTGCAAGGACAGTAGAGGAGGCGGAGGACATTCACATTAGAATGGTAGTAGATGAAGGCCACGAGCATCAATGTGAAGTAGAACAAGATTGAAGCCGAAGATACGTGGGAACGGAATTAAAAGCAGCCAACGAAGAAACAGTGAATCATGGTCTGATGAGTTGTGCCTAAGTATGAGAAATATTCAGGAATAATTAGCCTTTGGGGCTGGTTCCATTAGAGTTTTCTTCGTGAGCACTACAAAATTGACAACAAAACCTCTCAAATAGGACTAACGATTTATCAGTAGCGAAGGAAACCAGTTCAGCCGGCCGAAGGATCAATGGGTCGGCGCGGGCCATTTATGGTTTGGTACCAACAGCCCACGCCAAAGGAGCAGACCTATGCCACAAAGACCCAAATGAGGCTACGATGCGACCTTCACTAGACGCCTCAAGCTGCTAGCACAAGACCAAGACCCAAACTCCCACGACTAGGTTTGGGCACGGGACGTCCCATTTTCGACGTCCCGCGCTGTTCAATGACTAAAATCCTAAGACGAGTCGGCAAGGTGTGGGAAATTACATGGGCCGCACGAAGATTCTTAGTAGAGCACCCTTCCAGCTGGTGGCCCTCGCTGAAAATATCGAATGTGGATCAGATGCACACAAGTTTGTCGGCCGGCCAATGTCCTATGCCACATGATGCGCCCCAAGCCAGGAGGCTGATACAACCCACGTCCAGCCTCGCATCCTGCAAGACGTGAAGTTTCTTGCCTCGCTGATGAACATGCACCCCGTGCCACATGAAGGAACACATCCTGCATCCAGGCTCGCTCCTCGCGCCAAGTACGACCCATGGAAGCACCACACGAGGTGCCCAGAGCTGAGCGGCGGCTGCTCTAGAGTTTACCCTAATTTTATCCTATTTTGGGCCTATTTTTAGGCCCAATTTCCCACTACTATAAATATAGCCTTAGTCTACTAGGTTTTCATATCTTACATCTCATTTTGAGGTTAGATCATTTTTGTTACTAAGAGGGCAACTTTTAGAGAGAGAACTCTCTCCTTTTATTTTTCTTTCTTTTGCTTTTATCTTAATATGTGGAATTCAAATCTTTATTTGAATTCCATGTCTAGGGATTAGTGTTTATATCTTTGGGATAAGTTGTAGTAGCATATTCTAATCTATTTGCATTGTGAGATTACTTAGTTCTTCCTAATATATGTGTTCATGATATTATTATGAGTGCTCTTGAGTTTAGATGCATGAATAGTACACCACATTAAAGCACACAATTTGGGCTACATTCATGTATGGTGCAAATATCGATGCCGCCTTGGGGAAAGAAACCTAGATATTAGAATGGGTAAGGGAGAACACATCTGCGTGAGTGTGTGCATGGGGGATTCAGGAATGCTCTAACTTATTTACCATCGCACTAGTCTTAGCTGATATTGTAAAGTTGTCTGATAGGTTTTGGGCAAAGATAGCTAATAATAGCAAGCTAGGGTTACAAGAAAACCTAATATCATAGATAAAGTGCCAACGACCCTTTGGCCTAATTAATAGGACCATTGGAAAGTATTGCATTTGTGGTGGAAGCCCGGGACATAATCACACGAGGGAAAAATAGACCTACAAAAATGGTTGGACCTTCTTATGCTTCTCCAATTACGATGGCAGTGTCAATGGAGGGTTGCGAGTGCACTCGCCGTCACAGGGACGGGAAAGTGTATGCCATTGGCCACACCACATGTTATGAACACTCTATTAGGTTTGCCTAAATCTTTATGTGAATGAATCTAGGATTGAAGCATTAGATTGACCATGTTGCTTAATGATTTCTGAAGTGCTTTGTTTAATTAGCTCACTTGCTCTTTACTTTTATGTTTGGTAGTAGTTAGCTTAAAAATCCAAAACAAAACCCCCCTTCTGCATGTTTGGTTTACTAGTTATTAATTTCCCTCGTACGGATTGACATCCTATACAAGGTTGTGTTTTGATTGATACATTAGACCTAGCATCCCTGTGGACAGACCCAGGGCTTACCGCTAACTACCCTCTAGGTAGCGTAGCAGTGAGAAGAAGGTGGAGAACTATAAATTTCTATCTTCTAACCACCAGCCTCCACTCGGGTTAATTTGCTACAATTAATGACCCCAAGGAGAGGTGGGTCAAAATTTCGTGGCCCTGCCGGGGATTCTATTAGTCTGGTATAAATTAAAACAGTAGAGTAGTTAGTATTACATTTATTTTTGTATCTTTATGTTGTACATTCTTGGTTTGAGCTGTTGTATTAATTGGTTTGTTACTTTTTCATTTGTTTGCTAGTGTTGTATTCAGAAGGGATTGTTAGCCCTAGTTTAAGTTACATACCCGTACCACTGATCTAGGCTTCTTACACTACCCGACTGAGAACACAGGTGGTCGGAGGAGCAGGAGGCGAAGAGCTAAGGCAAAAGTTTAACCGAGGCCCTAGGTTTTTGTTGAAGAACTACTACCAATAGAAGAAGATAACCATACCCTACGAGAGCTCATGGCACCCAAATTGGAGAACCAACCGCTATGTATCGCATTCCCGCCATTACCCGCTAATGTGAGTTGTGAGCTTAAAAGCAGCATAATTCATTGTTTGCCTATATTTCATGGATTGGTGGGTGAGGACCTAAATAAACATCTTTCAGAGTTCCATTTGGCATGCATTAGCATTAAATCCCCAGGAGTGTCCGAGGATGACTACAACCTAACAACCTTCCCATTTTCCCTTCAAAGTAGTTCCAAGGATTTGCTCTACTACATTCAACCAAGATGCATTTGTTATTGGATGGATATGAAGCTGAGGTTCTTAGAGAAGTATTTTCCAGCGTCCAATTCGGCCGGGTTAAAGAAGCAAGTGTCAAACATCTCCCAAGGTGCTATCGAGAGTATGTATGATTATTGGGAAGGCTTCAAGAGATTGCATGCTTGTTGCCCCTACCATCCCTTCAAGGAGGTGGATTTGGTTTGTTATTTGTTCGAGGGGCTATGTGATGAATATATGTGAATGGTGAACACTGCTTGCAATGGTTCGATAATGAATAAGAGCCCAAAGGATGCAATGGTTCTCTTTGAAGAAATGGCGAATGACATGTGACAATTTATCAATAGGTCAAGTGTTAAGGTTTTGGATGAACCCACACATTCACCTTTGTTGGAAGAGCAAGTCTAAGCTCTTGATTCAATGATGAAGGAGCTTTTTCGAGGAAAGGTGCATCAAGTTCAAGTGTTAGGAGTTTGCAACCTGAACCATAACTCCAAAGCATGCCCCAAAGTTGTAAATGGTTTACAAGAAGTGAAGGAAATTGACTACAACAACCATGAGTGACCGTAATTTGCTAGGAGCCAACAACAAGGGTTCCGGGAGAACTAAGGAGATGAAAGGCTAGACCCCTACGGAAGTTCCTTAAACCTAAGGTATAGAGATCATCCCAACTTTAGGTGGAGGGAGGATAACAAACCTTAATGATACCGGGGTGGACAAGCTCCACCTCAACCATATCTAAGAGGTGAAGGTCCTTCCAACCACCATGATTCACTCCACAAGTAAGAACAGGATGAAATCTTAGAGGTCATCGGTCAACTAGAGAAGAAACATAAAATCTTCATGGAGAGGACAAGGCGTGACACCAAGGACCTGGGAAATAATGCATTTTCAAGAATAAAAAATTTTGTTGGGAAACTTGCCACCTCGGTGAGCTGACTTGAAGCCAAGCAGTCCGGCAAACTACCTTCCCAACGGGAGATCAATCCGAGAAACATGAGTGCTCTTAAATTGAGAAGTGGGAAAGAAGTTTGAGAAACCAAAAGTAAGATAATGCAAGAGGATGATAATATAGTATAGGCTAACAAAGCACACTTTGAAGAAGAGGAGATTGTGGTCAAGGGAGAAACCTCCACGGAGCTTCCACCGCCCGAGGCACAGGTTACTATTCCACCTCCATTTCCAAGTGCTTTGAAGAGAATGACAAAGGTGGTGACCGATCATTCAAACATTCAAAAAATCTTCTAAAAGATCGAGGTAACCATCCCTATCTTGGAATTAATTGATAATTTACCATCCTATGATAAATTCCTTAAAGTTCCATGCACAGATAAAAGACGCGGGCCAACTAAGAGGTTAGGTCATTTGAATATGGGATGAGTCATTGTTTTGAATCATAAAAATTTTCCTGAGAAATGCGATGATCCATCAAATTTTACCATCCATATCTATTTAGGTGGTAAAATTGTGGAACATGCTATGATAGATCCAGGTGCATCCATTAATGTTATCCTGTTTAGTTTATATGAACGCCTAGAAAGAGGTGAGCTTAGGAATACTAGAGTAATTGTTAAACTTGGTGATCATTCCCAAGCTAGTTCTTGTGGACTAGTAAAGGACGTGTTGGTGCAATTTGGCAGATTGGTTTTTCTGATGGACGTTTATGTCCTATACGTGGCGCACTTTGGAAGTGCACCCCTGATCTCTTAGGGAGACCTTTTTCTTGAAACGTCTAGGACTAAAATTGATATCCACTTGGGAACCTTGACTCTAAAAGATGACATGGATAAAGTAGATTTTGATATCTATAAGTCCAAGCATGATTCGACAATGTCTTCTTTTATGTGTAAAGGTGTGACACTATGTGATGAGCATGATGATGAATCCTCTTGTTTTATAAATGAGCATGCATGTTTGAATGAATCCCATGTTGACTATATTGATGATGAATTCGATTAATTGCATGATGTGATGGATAATATATCTATTCCAGATTGCTAACCATGCTAACTAACTTGCAACGGGAAAGGGAGATTATCGAGAGTTTCAAACCTCCTCGACCTCCCCCAAACCCAAAACTTATATTCAAGGACTCTATGCTAGCAAGGCACATAGATTAATTTCTTATGGCAGACAAAAGGTTTGAAGGTAAAGATGGCTCATTATCGAGACCTCTCCACGATGATATCATTGTGGGTGGAGTCGCCGATGACAATTCCGGAGACCCACCTATAGGTATTTCTCACTTTTTTTTTAATTAAACCATCCTTAGATGGGGGAAATTATATTAGGCCTTCCCAAGCCTTAAAATAAACAGAAACTGAAAGTTAAAGAAAGAGAGAAGCCATTGGCTTAGTTTATATGTACATTTGTGACCCATAGGCTCATTGAAGCAACATTTGTTGCTTCCAAAATGAATAAAAAAGTATTGCTAATTGTGAGAGGATTACTAAAACTCTTAGTTGAAAATGGAGATCATCGAACTTATTAGTGGATCGTAATGACGAAACACTGGTCAGTCAAAATCACCCCATCTAAAACTAAGAAGCTTATCCCCTATAAAGATAAACAGTGGAAAGAAAAAACTTCGAAATCCAGAATAAAAAATTCCATCAAGCAAGTCATCACTGTAACAGAGAGCAGCCATGAAGCATCTAGTAGCATCCCTTAAGCATCAAGCAAACCAGCAATGAAGAACAATTAACCATTGCGCATTCCTGAATCTTCGTGGAAAATTCACCATGTTGTGCATCCTTGTGGTCGTAGTAAAATCAAACTGCCTCCTTGTGCCTACAAAAGGTGAAAACATTTAATCAGTAGCATCCATACTATGTGAAATTCTTAAGGAGGGAGTCCCTAACTGATCAAGCCTAATCAGACCCTGAATATGATTAGGTAACATATGAAAGGAGAAAAAGGATTCACTTGTCCCATCTTTGAGGCATTTCTTTGCTAGTGCATCAGCTACAAGATTTGCTTGCCTCAAAATATGAGTAAGTTTGAATGGACTCAAAGATTTCTTAATTTCATCCGCAAGTTGGAACAATTGCCAAGGGGCAAGTAACGGATCTGATGCTGACAAGACAGCCTTCTTACAATCGGATTCTATGCATACATTTATCATGGAACCATCAATTTTTGATGTGGCAAACTGTATTGCCCTCATTTCAGCCTCTTGAGGAGATTTAGCATTTGAAATTTGAGGATGAGCAACAATAAAATTACCCCTACTATCTCTTAGGATCATGCTAAATCCAGTCAAGTTCAGATGGGAATTCCAAGCAGCATCAACATTTAGTTTATATCCCCTAATAGGTTTAGACCAAGCAATTTTAAAGATTTTCGGTTTAGGAGGGAGCTTGATCAGTGGCAGAAAAGAGTGATTTGCAATATCTTTGTCAAAATTTGATCTAATGAAAGCAGGTTTAGCAGTGAACATATAGAAAATTTGTTCTTTGATGCTTGCTATCACCACACCTGTCATAGGCAAAGCTGAATCAAAAATGATTCTATTTCTCATTTTCCACAATTGCCAACAAGTTATAACAGCTGCAGATTTTATGATATCATTATGAAGGGCACTTGTACCCGAGATAGTTAGATAGCAAGAGAGTCTCTCCCAAATAGAGGAGTAATCAGCAGCAGTAATCCCCATGAAAGAATGAACAGTTTCCCAAATTTTAATTGAAAATGTGCAGGAGTTGAAAAAATGGTCTAAAGAGTCCTCATGATTATTACACATACAACATCTTGAAGTCAATGAGAATCTCAGTTTGCGCAGCACATTATCGAAAGGGAGCAAAGAATTCATCATATTCCACATAAAAATAGAAACTTTTTTCTCAATTCTAGTATTCCACAGGTACTGAGCAGATTGGATATTACCTCTTTGATATCGTAGCAGTATGTAAGTAGCTTTAAAGGAGAAGTCACCGTTTGTACCTGGTTTCCAAATGAGTCTATCCTTTCTATGCGGAGATAGGGTTGCTTCCTGCAATAAAGTGGCAGCATGAGAAGGGAGAAAAGGAGCAATTTCTTGAAGCCAAGAAGCTTTATGTTTGATGAAGTCAGAAACAGTGCTTGATTGAGGGATATTTACAGTAATAGGATTACACCAATCCTCAACCGATCCTATACCTAACCAATTTGAAGTCCAAAAGTTACAGTCTCCGTTTCCCACTATAACCCTAGAGTTAGCTTCTGCCCAACTATTAATATCACAAATTCTCCTCCAATTTTGAGAGGTCCTATAGGATGAAGGTAGAGATGCCAGAAGGGAAGACCAAAGTACCTCTCCCTTTTGGAATTTCCACCACAACCTAACAGAGCATGTCTTTAGGATTGTATGAATAGATCTAAACCCAAGACCATTTTGATCAATGGGATAACAGAGTAAATCCCATTTTCTCCATGTTCTTTTTGATCCTTGATCAGTTGTACCCCAGAAAAACCTACTAAGTTTTTTCTCAATGGTGAGGATAACTTCATTCGTAGGTTTTAAAACTGACCAAATATGTTGGGGAATGGAGTATATACATGACTGGATTAAGATGATCTTACCCCCCATAGAAAGCCACCTGTTCTTCCAACCCCCTATTTTGTTTTCAATCTGTTCAATTATAGGTTGGAAATAGATTTTTTTGGGTGATCCTGTAAAAATTGGAACCCCTAAGTATGTAAAGGGGAATCTGCCTATTTTCATACCCAACACCCTTTTAATATTACTGATCCTGTCTACTGAAACATGCTTTCCTAAAAAGATGTCACTCTTTGAGTAATTAATCCTTTGTCCACTGACCTCCTCAAACTTGGTAAGAAAAGCTTTAAATCTGATAAAAGATTGGTTATTTGCAGTTAGAAAAATAACTGTATCATCAGCATAAGATAAATGAGAAACTGGAAAGGTGTTACCTAGAAGATGATAGTATGATAGCTTACCATTCGGAAAAATGTAAGCTAAGCTCCTTGTGAAGGATTCAGAAAATATATTAAAGAGAAAAGGGGAAAGGGGGTCACCCTGTTTAATTCCCCTAGAGGCCTGAAAGAAACCGACAGGCTTACCATTTATGAGGATTGAGAACCATGCCTGAGATAAGTTCTTCATGATGATAAAGATGAATCTAGCAGAAAAACCAAATCTAGCAAGAATTGAGTATAGAAATGACCATTTAACCCTATCAAAAGCTTTCTGAAGATCAAGTTTAACAATGCAATTGGGATCTCTTTTCTTTTTGTTTAAAAACCTTACCATTTCCTGTAGGTAGATGACATTATCAGAAATGTCTCTACCTTTAAGAAAGGCAGTTTGATGTGGTGAAATAATTTTTGGCATTATAGACTTTAGCCTTTCCATCAGTACCTTTGAAAAGATTTTGTTTATAATATTGGAAAGGCTAATTGGTCTATAATCATCAAAAGATGTAGGAGTTAATTTTTTGGGGATAATAGTGATCCAGGTGCTGCTAATACCTTTGGGAATATTTGAAGCAGATAGAAAATCATTTACAGCAGACAATAAATCATCTGCAATAATATCCCAAGAGTGCATATAAAATTTAGCAGTAAAACCATTAGGGCCCGGACTGCTAAGCTTATTTAAATTAAGCACAATATCTCTAAGTTCATTAAGAGAGGCTGGTTTAACTAAACCATCATTATCATCCTGAGTAATCAGTTTAGGAATTTGGCTGAGGAAGTGTGATGTGTAGAGATTAAAATCTGAAGAGCTATCCTCAGCTAAAAGATTATTGTAATAGTGAATGGCCTCATTTTCAATTTCCTGAGCAGTATCAACCCATAGGCCATTACTATTTTTGATTTTTGTAATCTTTAGTCTACAGTTTCTCTCACTAACAGATTTATGGAAAAACCTTGTGTTATTATCCCCCTCTTAAAGCCATTTGACCTTTG
This sequence comes from Rubia yunnanensis, assembly GCA_037428765.1. Lineage (NCBI taxonomy): Eukaryota > Viridiplantae > Streptophyta > Magnoliopsida > Gentianales > Rubiaceae > Rubia > Rubia yunnanensis. Next base: position 38,883,328 of record CM075061.1, on the reverse strand, counting down.
CCTTATGCTTCCAAAAACTTTTCTGCTCTACAAGTGATCTTACTAATTTAGCTCTGGCTTCTTTCAGTTTCAGTAAGTTCAGATCAGAATTAACCAGGTCATAGTTCTGTTCATGAGCTAGAAGATCAGTTTCTGCATTTGTAACATTATCCGTAATGTTACCAAATTTTTCTCTGTTCCATATCTTGAGCTCCTTTTTTAATCTAATCAGCTTAAGGAAAAACCTCAACATACCAGAGTTATTCATAGGCATTTCCCAATTATTTTTGATCACCTGAGTGAATTCTCTCCTTTTATACCATGTATTAATGAACCTGAAAGGTCTAGGAGAAGAGGGGACATCACTACCAATAGTAAGCAACATGGGACTATGGTCTGATGAGATTCTATTCAGAATGTGTACTGATGAGGAAGGAAAATTAGAAGACCAGGAGGAATTACATAATCCCCTATCCAGTCTTTGAATAGTAGGGGACCGAAGCCTGTTATTACTCCATGTAAACAAGTTCCCAACAGTATTGATTACTTCTAATGCCATGACACTAATAAAATCATTAAAATCCTTCATACTACCTAGTTTAGGAGTAGAAGGACCTTTATACTCATTTATTGATGTTATGGCTTTAAAATCTCCAATAAAAATGGAGTCAGAATGATTCAGTGATTTTAAATCTGACCAAAGGGACTTCCTCCCATTTCTGGTCCGTAGGCCATAAACAAAAAAAGCATCCATGCTCTTGTTGAGAGTTAAACTTAGCACATTGACAGCAAGAAACTGTAGGTTATCACACTTTAGTGTCAAAGAAATGTTGGAATTCCAAAAGAGCCAAATTTGACCACTACTAGCATACATACAATTATCAAAATGTAAAGCATGCCTGTAACCTTCACATTGTATTAATCAGATTTTTAAGTCTTAACATAGAAGTATCCATTCCCCTAATGTTCCACACCAAGAACTTTATCTGAATTGTTGTATTACTCATAGGGAAACATTGTTAGAGCTTTTTGATCTAGTCATGATAGTATTTAACTGTGTTAAATAGGTCTCATTCCTATGATTAGAAACTAGCTTTTTCTGTTTATCCTTTTTCAATTTGGAAGAACCAGATGGAGAGTTTGAAGAGATAACCTGAATGTCCAGAGACTCCCCAGTACCATCTCCATATTCAGAAGATGCAGAGTGTGTGGTGACAGCAGGGGAAACCACTTGGGTTGGCATTTCCTCACAATCCAGAGCTTGAAATCTGTTTTGCCTATGCTTGTGTTGAGGAAAAATGAATTTTTTTGCTGCAGCAATTGGGTTAAAAAGGGAGGAAGACTTACTTCTTATACCTGAGATGTCATCTTTTGCGAGGCCTACCTTTTTGTGGAGTTGGGGAGGAGCTGATAGAGATAGTTTGTACAAAGGAATAGGAGACTGAAGTACAGGATCAGGAAGTACATGAGAAGTAATAGGGTTATCCATGGATTCAGAATGAACATATATTACATCTGAGGTTTCTATGTTTGAAGTTAGGTCAGGATTCTGCATAGTACAGTCAATTCCAGGGGCAAAAACTTTCTCAGAGACACTAACCTTCTCAGGATTCCCAGGGACATGTTTCCCAGTATCATAATTAGAAATGACAGGGTCTGCTTGCTCAGTCACATGAGTAGGAGATTTATCCTGTACTAGACTGAAAACATCAGACTGATTTTGGTTATTGATGATATCCTTTCCTACCTTCTGTTTAGGTACATATCTAAGGTTTTGAGTTGACATAGCATTAAACTTGTCAGTTACTGAGAGACCAGACCCTCCAGCTTTGTTAACTTTATCATGAAACTGATTAACAACCTCCTGTTCCTGAGCATCTATTGGCTTTTTGTGATCCTTACCAAGGACACTTTGCATAGGATTAGTGTTTTCCATTTTATTCATCTTTGGTTTTCTCAGTTCCGGATGTAAATAGATGCATAGATTGTCATCATGACCAATAACCTTACAGTGATGACAATATAAAGGAAGATCATCAAACTGAAGATGCAGTTTAGATACATTATATTCAAAGCCATCTTCCTCAATGCCCACTCTAATATAAGATGGTTGTCTTTTTTTCAAATCTATTTCTACACACATCTTCACTGCGGATGGTCTAGTTAAGCCAGCAGTAGCAGAATCCAACTTAATAAAATTCCCAATCTGATTACCCATGGATTCTAACATAGCAAGGTTATAGAAAAAAACCGGCACATGATGAATAGTAACCCAAACCGGAACTATAGACGACTCAATTTCAGGAGAAAAATCAGTTGTCCATTTTAGAACTTTCATTTGGGCATTATTAAAATTCCACTGACCTTTAATCCAAAGACGCTGGTAATCTTCCTTGTCCTGGAAGCGTATCAGAATGTGTCTATAGTCTATGGAACCCAGTTGGAATTTACCTTTGAATCCGACTGAATTGAAAGCGTCGTTGAGAGCAACCATAGAAGGCTTCCCACGCGCGAATTTTCCCACCAAAGTGTTGTGGTAGTGAGAGGCCAGAGTCTCTGCCTCCTTTCGAGTTACCAAGCAAGAAATCTCACCTTTGTAATTGGTTTTAGGAATTATCTCGGGATTAGAGGGGAGTGAGACTGATAGTGGAGGTGATCGATTGTTTAGAGCTTGTAAAAATGATTTGGCCGGCGCTTGTCCGCCACGGCCAGGCGGAGGAGCCGCCATGGATGGGGTGGAGGAAACGCAGAGAAAAACAGTATAACGACCAAAGAGCCGTTAGGCAGAAAGGAGGAAGAAGGAAGAGGAACAGTAGAAAAATGTGATATTAGTGTGTGTTTCGCACTTTTTTCGCATGCAGTTAATTTCCCGAATTCGCCAATTATTGAGGATTTAGTAGGTATTTCTCACTAGCTTGCATGAAAAAGAAAATAAGTCGAGAGGAAGAAAATAAATATATGGTGTTTCTTTTTGTTTAATGTTTTGAGTAGCGATTAGATAGTTTTTGCATGCTCTTGGTTTGCTATGAGGATTTTTTTTGGATGAAACTCTTGTTTGGATTGAATTTTTGAGTTTGAGACTCGTGTTTTTGTTTGGAGGGAATAAACATTGATGGGTGACGTAGTCTTTTGAAAAGAGAGGGAAAAACTAAGGATTAGGGAAATTTTGGTTGGATGCCTCATGCCAGGATGGCTATTACGAGGCTATGCTTCGTGCCAAGGAGCTTGGCGTGAGGCACTGTCTCGTGCCAAAATGGTCCGCACAAGGCCTTGTCTTATGCTAAGATTGTCCACAAGAGACCTTGTCTCGTGCCAAGATGGTCGGCGCGAGGCTATGCATCATGCCAGAAGTTTTTCCGAGGCTAAGCTTCATACCAGGGCTGTTTTACGTGAAAACAAAATATAATTTTTCTTTGTTCCAAAAATGCATATTTTGAAAAAAAAATGGATTTTAAACTAAAAAATGTATTTTTGGTTCAAGAATTTTGGAATTCCCTAATTCTTTAGGATTTTTTAAAATACTTCCAACATCCCTTTGAATTAATTGGTTTGTACTAATGTCCCATAAATTGATCATTTTAAATTCCATCCTTATCCTAATTGTACCTCTTTCCCTACTCACCTAGCTGAAATTCTAATCCCAAAGTACATTTCTCACCTAATTCTATCATTTGACACATTCATCCTTCTCAAGAAACACTCACTCTCACACACTCTTGGGAAACACTCACTCCAAAAATTAGCAAATTTTTGCTCCTTCTTGTGCGGGTCTTACAAATCATAGTTTCAAATTTTGATTAACCCATTGAACTCTTTTGTTTATATGCTTTATTCACATTGTGGTGGTGTTATGAACAACATGATCTTTAAATGAGTTTGTATTTTTGGGAGATATGTTTGGGTTTATATGCATGATCTTGTGTTGAAGAAAGTGTTAGGTAGATTGATGTGTTATTATGATTGAATGATAAATTCTTCATGTGTTGGGTGATTTGAGGGAGGATGAATCTTGATTGAACAATCTTATTAATGGGATGGTGATAACTTACAAGAGTTTTGTTGTTTTATGAGTAATATTATTTTATAAATAGCTTCATGCTTAGATTATCATGATTTGAAAGTATAGGCTATTTGGAAAATGTTGTCTTGTTGGATAATGATGTAGACCATGCCTTGTTGATTATCATATCACCAGTCTTGTCTTCATTTTTGTTAGAATGCTCCCCAATAAGAATGCTTCAGAGAAGGGAATGTCCTCACAGGGTAAGAAGAGGAAGAAACCGGCTAAGGGTGCAAACCCTAAACCGGTGACAACTATTAGTCGTAACCCCGTGGTCCCGATCGAAGAATTTATGGGTTTATCCAACATCTCCAGAACTGCAGTCTGGAGATGGAGGAATTTGAGAGAGCCGAAAAGGAGAATTTTTGGAGATGAGGTTTGCTTGCAAGGCCACCTTGGCGGCTCTAGGCTTACTCGAGCTAGTCACTTAACTATTGGGCCTGGTGGGTGTAGAGGGGTTTCTCGAGAAACACTCCAAGATGTACATTAGTTGCACCCTAGAGTTCCTAGCTACTCTATGGCCAGTCTTGGACGATGATGGACACAAGGTGACCAAGTTCAATATTGATGGTAAGGAGGACAAGATTACCCACCGAGATGTAGCACGCATTTTTGGGTGGAGGTATAGAATGGAGATCCAAAAGACACATGGGCAAGGGATGACTTTTTCTCTTGGACACTTCTAGGTGCACCTTAGGGCACTGATCGGAAGAACCTATGCAAGAGTATAGCCATGGTTCACCCGATATTCTGTTATTTTCACCATCTGTTGGCTATGTGAGTTTTCGGCAGTGGTGAGCTGGTACAATGCCCGGGTTCCAATGTTCATTGCCTTTGGGAAATGATGCTTGAGGGTAACTTTTACCCAAACCTAGTAGGGTCATTTGTGCAGGAATTTCTATCGATGGGAGATAGAAAGAGTGGCAAGATATCTATGGGCGGCATTGTTGGTCTACTAGCACAGTACTTAGGATATCCGATCACACATAGGGTGTTGTCTAACTTGGGATGATCAGTCACAAAGTATGAAATTGAGAAGTTAGGCAAGTCATCTATGGTGGCACCTATTACATCGGAGGATCGGTATGTATGGCTTTATGGCATGGCGGTCACATGTAGCTTCATGGTGCTTCCTCAACCAGATTGCAATTCTATCGACCATGAAACCTGTTTGGATGACCAATTTATTGTGCCCAAACCGCATTTTGAGAGATATTTCTATAGAGTTGTCGACACTTCGGAGATAGATGTTGAGGAGGCCAAGAGCGAGACCACTTCACTGAGAGCACCTCCTATTTGCTCTTATCTATCCACTGATGTTTTCAACCAATTGCATTCTTTTGGGGATAAGATTTCAAGCTCAACCCAAGTGTGGCAAGAGGTCGTCCAAGCAATAGGAGGGATGCCCTCGCAAGTGGAGGATCTTAGTTTGAGAATGGATAGCATCGAGGCCACACTACAAGCAACAAAATACATTGAGAGGAGCTTCACGAGCCATAAAGATGAAGGCCCTTTTGGGCCGCGCGAGTGAGTATAACCATTTCTCCCTACCTCACAAATATTTTAACATGATTTTTGTGCATTGGAGGCTTTGCATCAGCAAAGTATGAGGAGGGAGTAGTGAACACTTAGAGAGTCTTCATTCCTAGATTTTCTTGGTGCATTTCATGATTTGTGCATCGGTAGATTGTTTTCTTATTGTTGGTAATTTTTTTTTATTTGTTGAGGAATGATTTTTTATGAACATTTGGTGGCATGACATGCTATGCTAGGGTTCCTAGTTTGCATGTGGGTAGGATGTTTATGCTTTTTGGTAGTGTATTTTTTGTGTCTGATTATCTTTTGTAGCATGAAGCTCACTTTTGGGGCAATTTTGTGTTACACAAAAAAATATTGGAAAACTTTAAAAAATGAAAAAAGACAAGAACCCCGACAAGTTGAAAACACAAAAGGGAGACTTTGGTAACATTTGGAAAAGCCCGAATAGGTTGAAAATCCTAGGTAAAAGTGAGAGGCTAGGCCTGGCTAGGCTTATGAGCCTAGGAAAAAATGAGAGACCGTGTGCAAAAGGTGAGAAGTGAGTACCCTTTGTGTGTTTAAGTTAGGATGAAAACCTGAAATGGCTCCTCGTAAAAATGAGAGAAGTTGAGAAAAAACAAAAAACTAGGTTGAATGTATGCTTCCGTAGTGGATTGCTTTTGTAGACGACTCTTTGATTGCTTTGGATCATTTTGGGAAAAGTGAGCTAGCTTGACACTTATTTTTTTCGCTTACCTTTTTCCACATTTTACTATTGGATGGTTAGATTGCTTATGTTTTTCGGGGAGTGTGGGAGTTGTGAGATTCTTACTCTTTTGGGGGAAACAGGGTATTCTAGGATTAAGTTGAATACCTTGGTTCACTTATGCATGAATGCTACATTTTCCTTGATTCTTTTTTCTTGTCTTTGTTTACTCGAGGAAGAGTAAAGGGTTAAGTGTGGGGAGTCTGATCTACTACATTATGTGTGCATTAATCGTTGCATTTGGCTTACTTTTCAGTTAGTTTCATTTGGTGGATTGCTAGTATTAGTTGAGTTTACATGAAAAGGGGTTCACACGATCATGTTTAGTTTTCTTGCCTAAATCTTGCATTTTGTAGAATTAATTGGTACTAATGGACATCTTGCATCCACGGGCTGCTTGATCATCCATTTTATCATCTTTAGTAGGTCTCCTGTGGTTACTTTTTGTTTACATTCTATGTAAGGGCCGTTCGCAAGGGTGGTAGACGATTGAAGGCCGTACATAAGAATGGTAGAATATGCGAAGGCCATTCACATTAGAGTAGTAGTTTATGAAAGCCACAAGCATTAATGCATGGTAAAAGGAGGTTTAAGCCAAAGATAGGCGGGAACGAAGTTCAAAATGGCCAATGAAGAAATGGTGAATCATGATTCGATGACTTGTGCCTCAGTCTGAGAACAATTTAGGAAGACTTAGTCGATCACTACGAAATCGACTACTAAAACTCTCAAATCGGACAAACTGTTCATCCGTAATGAAGGAATCTAGTTTAGCCGACCGAAAGACCAGCAGATCAGCATGGGCCATTCATGGTTTTGTACCGATGGCATACACCGAAAGACCAAACCCGTGCCATGAAGACCAGTACAAGGCTATGATGCGACATGTGCCAGATGCCTCGGGCAACTTGCATGAGACCAAGACCAACGCTCCCATGGCTATGAATGGGCATGGGGCATCCCATTTTTTACGTTCTGCGTCGTTCCAAGGTTAAATATAAAAACCAGTCGGAGGGGTGTGGGGAATGACATGGGCTGTGGAAATATTCTAAGCAGCGCACCCACTAGCCGGCGACCTCAAGAAAAACCGTGGGTGCGAATCATAAGCGCCCAAGTTTGATGCCCGGCCAGCACCCCACGCCACACGATGTGCTCTACCAAGGAGGCCAATAAGACCCACACCCAGCCTCGCATCCCACACGACATGAAGGTCCGTGCCCCGCTGATGAACTCGTGCCCTGCACCATAAGAATGAACACATCCTGTGCCCAGGCTCGTACTTTGTGCCAAGTACGATCCATGGTCATGCCACACAAGATGCCCCACATCGGGCGGCGGATGCTCTAGGGTTTTCCCTAATTTTGGCCAATTTTGGGCCTATGTTTAGGCCCCAGTCTCCTAATACTATATATATAGACTTAGTCTGCATGGTTTTCATATCTTAGATCTTATTTTGAGGTTAGATTATTTTTGTAACTAGGAGAGCTACTTTTAGAGAGAGAGAACTCTCTCCTTTTCTTTTCTTTCTTTTTCTTTGTTCCTAAGATGTTAAATTTAAATCTTTATTTGAATTCCGTGTCTAGGGATTAGTTTCTATAGCTTGAGGATAAAGTTTAGTAGCATGGTCTAAAATATTTTTTTTTGTGAGATTCCTTAGTTCTTCCTAATATTTTTGTTTATGATATTATTATGATTTCTCTTGAGTTTAATTACATTAATAATACACCAAATTAAAGCACACACTTTAGTCTATATTAATGTATGGTGCAAATATCGATGCCCCCTTGGGAAGAGAAACCTAGGTGTTAGAATGGGTAAGGGAGAATGCGTACATGTGAGTGTGTGCACGGGAGATTTAGGAATGCTCTAACTTATTTTCCATCACACCAATCGTAGCTGACTTCTTGAAGTTATCCGAGAGGTTCTGGGTAGATATAGCTAATAGTAGCAAGATAGGGTTACAAGAAACCCTACTATCATAGATAAGGTGCCAACGGCCCTTTGACCTAATTGATATGACCATTGGAAAGTATTGCATTTGTGGTGGAAGCCCGGGACGTAATCACACGGGGGAAAACAGACCTATAACAATGGTCGGACCTTGTTGTGCTCCCCTAATTACGATGGCAGTATCAATGGAGGGTCGTGAGTGCACCCATCATGACAGGGATGAGAAAGTGTATGCCATTGGCCACACCATGTTATGAACACTCTATTAGGTTTGCCTAAATCTTTATGTGAATGAATCTAGGATCAAAGCATTAGATTGACCATGTTTCTCAATGATTTTCCAAGTGATTAGTTTAATTAGCTTACTTGCTCTTTACTTTATGTTTCATAGTAGTTAGCTTGAAAAACAAAAGACCCCCTTTTTGCATGTTTACTTCAATAGCTATTACTTTCTCTCATACGGATTGATGACCCGTACGAGGTTTTGTTCGATTGATACATAACACCAAGCATCCCTGTGGACAAACCCAGGGCTTACCGCTAACTACCCTCTAGGTAGCGTAGCAGCGACAACAGGGTGAGGAACTATATATGTCTATCTTCTGACCACCAGCCTCCACTCAGGTTAATTAGCTACGATTTTTGGGGGGAGGCAGGTCAAATATAGTGTTTACTTTTAGATCCTTTTTTTCGATAAATCTGCTAAACTTTTGTTTTAGTTCAACTCACCAAAAAAAAAAGTAGGACTGCAAAGTTTGTATCAGCCAAATAAAGAGAATAATATCCTAGGGTAGAATGTATGAGTGACAAAATGAAAAGCTTTTAACAAAAGACATTCTAAATAAACTATGTCTTCAGTTAGACATGGATGCAGTCATCTTACACTTGCTTAGCCTTCTTGATCCTGGTTTGACACCGGCATCTAAGCTTGTCAACAAAACACCTTTAGCAACAATCTTTGGTTTGCTCTTCCTCTTGCATTCATTTGTAGCCACTGAAGCTTCATCATCCTATGACATCTTAGTTTTGAGAAGAGCACTTCTTGTAATTGTGGGCTTGTCAACAGACACATCAGCAGCAGCCGTTCTCTTCAATGCCTCTTAGGAATTGTCAGCATCTAAAGAATGCATCATGGATGGAGTCTTATCCTTGGAAGTCACACACACTATATCAACAATGTTTAATACTAAACGTGCAACTATTGTACAAACAACTAATATTTTTTCACTTCTATGGTTTAAGATATAAATGGTATATACATTAATTTTATTATATTTATACTACACGGGTTGATTCCCCAAGGAATAAATTGGTTATAGTACTATACGTGCAAATATTATACACAAAGATTGTGCAATACAATATGTGAAAATATCGTACACAAATAATTACTGTTTGTGCACTTCATGAGCTTTGTTGCACAAAAATAGAGTTTGAAAGAAAGGAAGTACATATCAATTTTTACATCAATGTTTTGAATAAAAAGAAAGATGACATGTATGATAAATATTATCACATGGGGTTTAAGATATAAATTGAGTTTGGAATAAGAATTCACAGTTTATATTTGGAATATTTTTATATTTTTCAATAAATTTACTATGTTTTTGTTTTTGTTCAATTAAGCAATAATAACAAAATAGGACCGTAAAATTTGTAATCACCCAAATAAAGAGAATAATATCCCAGGGTAGAATGTATGAGTGACAAAATAAACAGTTTTAAATAAAAGACGTCCTAAATTAACTATGTCTGTAATAAAAAATGGATGTGGTCCTCTTACACTTGCTAAGCCTTCATGCTCCTAGTTTGACACTGATATCTGAGCTGATCGACAAAACACCTTTACCATCGATCTTCTGCTTGCTATTCCTCTTGATGAAGCCACAGAAGCTTCATCAGGCTTTGACATCTTATTTTTGGCACGTGCACTTCTCTTCGTTGTAGGCTTGTCAGCAGACTTATCAGCATCAACAACATTGTTGGTCATTTTCTTTAATTCCCCTTAGGTATTGTCAGCATCCAAGTAGTGTGCCATGGCTCGAGTCTTATCCTTGAAAGTTAGACACAATAATTCTACCATGTGCAATACTATACCTACAACTATTGTACACATCACTAGTGGAGGGTGGGGGTGGGGGGATTAAAGGCGGTTATTTTGAACAGAGAAGTTACTTTGGAGGTGACTTCTCTTTCCCTTACTTTGATCGTCGTCGATCAAAGATGGTTCTAAGAACCTCCTTTAAAATTGACAATAGAAGGCAGTTATGTCTTGTCTTTGTCGAGCCAAAGGAATCGTCTTTAACTGCATTCCCAAGTTTGGAATAGGTTCCTCATTTGGAACACATCCCTGAGGTCCTAAAAAATAGGTAGCTCACAAAGGAAACAGATCGGAAAATTTAAAGATCCAAACCAAACAATACACATTGTTAGATCTAAACATTAACCAAAACATTGTTACAGAACCAAAACAAACTCTTTACAAATCTAAAAAACTAAGAACCAAAACATACTGATCTGAAAAATGAAGAACAAATGATACATATAGATCTAAATTTTACAGATTAAAAAATAACACCTACGGGCGGAGGAGGAGTCCAGGCAGGTAGAGCCGTTGATGCAACGGCAGAGGAGCCAAGGCAGGTAGAGCCCTGGTGCAGCGGAGAAGGAGTCCAAAAAGGAAAACCCTTGACGTGGCAGCGGAGGAGCCTGGGCATGGTGGAGCCCGAGCATGGTGGAGCCCTTGTCATGGTAGAGACCTTCACGTGGTGGAGCCCTTGACGCAGCAGAGCCTTGGTGGTGTGGCAGAGCCTTTGATAGGGCAGAGCCTTGGCGGCTTGGTGAGGACAGAGGCATCTCTTATGGGGGAGAGAAAAGGATCGATGCCAGAAGTCATTCTCGGTGGGGGGAGGGATTGATGCCAGAAGTGAACTTGTAATTTAGGGTTCAGGCGATGTGGTGAGGCAGAAAAGAGGGGTGGAAAGGGAGTGAAAATGGAAATATAATTTAAGTATGGACTTGGGCTGGAAAGGCATGGAAAATAATTTAAAGTATGGAAAAAGGAAGAAAAATGGGTTTTGTAAGGGATGTCATTTAATCATAGTTTCGAAGTTGGAACTCACGAGGATGATCGTTGGTCCTGATCTAAGGATGTTCTGAATTCGTAACTAGTCTTGGATTTACTACCCAATTCAGGAACTAGGTGTCAGAGGTAGTCATACATGTTCCAATTTTGGGACAAGGACCCAAACCGGTTCCTTGATCAAAATTGGGTACGATAGAAGGCTGGTTGGCAGAAATGCCTTTTATCGGTCCCAATCATAGGTGGTTCATAAATGAACCTCCTTCCAATGTGATGTATAGAAGGCAGTTCTTGGAAAATTGCCTTTTTTTTTGGTTGAACAACCTTCCATCAATTACTCTAGCCGATCTATATGAGTTCCAATTTTTGAACTGTCTAGGGAAAGTGATTCTACAAAAATTTGGATGAACCGCTTTGTGGGCTGTCTTTAATCAATGTTTTTCCACTAGTGCAAATAACTAATATTTATGCACTTTAATAGTTTAAGATATAAATGGTATATAAATTAATTTTATTATATCTATATTATATGGGATTAATTCCTCAAGAAATAAATTGGTTATAGTACAATACGTGCAAATATCGTACCTAAAGATTGTGTAATACTATATGTGCAAATATCGTATAGAAATAATTACTATTTGTGCACTTTGGGGGTTTAAGATATAAATTGTACAAACATTTATCTGATTATACTAAATTACATGGGGTTAATGAGTTTCGCTGCACAAAAATAGAGTTTGAAAGAAAGGAAGAACATATCATTGTTACATCAATATTCTGAATATAAATAAAGATGACATGTATGATATATCGAATGGGGTTTGGAATAAGAATTCACTGTTTATTTTTTAGATATTTTTTTTCAATAAATCTACTATTTTTTTTAGTTCAACTCACAAATACTAAAAAATTAGGACAACAAAGTTTGTAATCAGTCCAATAAAGAGAATATCCTAGGGTAGAATGTATGAGTGAAAAATGGAACAACTTTTAACAAAAGATATCTTGAATAAACTATGTGAGGAATCAGACACGCATGTAGTTATCTTACACTTGCTTAGCCTTCTTTCTCCTAGTTTGACACTGGCATCTGAGCGGGTCGATAAAACACCTTGAGCATTGATCTCCCGCCTTCTCTTCCTCTTGAATTCATCTATAGCCACAAAAGGTTCATCAGCCTTTGGCATCTTTAGTTTGGCACCCACACTTCTTGTAGTTGTGGGCTTGTCGCCAGACTCATCAGCAGCAACAGCATTGGCATCCATTTTCTTCAATGCATCTTAGGAATTGTCACATCCAAAGAGTGCGCCATGGCTTGATTCTTATCCTTGGAAGTCAGACATAATAAATCTACCATGTATGATACTATACATGCAACTATTGTACACAAATAACTAATATATGTGCACTTCTATGGTTTGAGATAAAAATGGCATATACATTAATTATATTACATCTATATTACATAGGGTTAATGCCTCAAGAAATAAATAGGTTATATTACTATGACTCTTCATTAGTTTGTATTTTCCCTGGAATTGAAACTCTAATATGCTAATAATTAATGTCATGGGTTTGCATAACTTTTAATAGTATCCGGCTGAGTTACAAGAGAGTAAGTAAATATCTATCCCTTCCTTATTAAAATCTGTCGGAACGGAGAATGAAAATGATTTCAAAGGGATGAAATCAGAGAGTTTTTTTGAAGAGAAAGGAAGATGATCATAGTTTAAAGAACAATATTTTGGAAAGTATGCGCGATTAGATCGTATTGAAAGAAGAAAATTTGAAAAGTGAGCTTAATTTCCTCTTTCCTATAGAGGATAACTTAGAGGAATTTTGGGGGGGGGGGAGGGGGGGATAGAATATGAGCTTCATTGCACATAAATAGAGTTAGACAGGAAGGAAGACAATATCAAATGCTACATCATTGTTCGGGATAAAAAGAAATGTGGTTTGGACTAAGAAGTCATTGTTTATCACATGAGGTTTGGACTAAGAATTCATTGTTTATTTTTGTTATTTTTTATTACTTATTTTTCAACATTAAGTCTACTATTGTGTAATACTATACGTGAAAATATTGTACACCAATCATTTATGTTAGTGCACTTTTGTGTTTAAGATATAAATTGTATATACATTAATTTGATTATATCTACATTGCATGGGGTTAATTAGCTTCGTTGCACATAAATATAGTTTGACAGAAAGGAAGACGATATCAAATGTTACATCAATTAATATCGACGTAGCAATTAATACCGCCATAGCAATCAATAGGAAGACATCTTTATTTTTATCCAGAACACTGACGTAGCAATTAATATCGTCCTTCTTCTTGTCTAACTATATTTCTATGCAACGAAGCTGATATCCCCCCCCCTAATTTCCCTAACTTATAATCTTTATAAAAAAAGAAATGAAGCTCATTTTGCAAATTTTCCTCTTTTAATACAAGCTAATCATGCATACTTTCCAAAAAAAAGTGTCCTTTAAGCTGTGATTGTCGTCCTTTCTCTTTAAAAAGATCTCCTATTTCATGTCCCTCCTATTAAAAAAAATCTCTTTGAATCATTACTATTCTCTGTTCCGGTGGATTTTAAGGGGAGGGGGTGAAGATTTACTTACTCTCTTGTGACTCAGCTGGATACTACTAAAAGTTGGGAAAACCCATGACATGAATTATTAGCATATTGGAGTTTCAATTACCGGGAAAATACAAACTAATGAAGAGTTGTAGTACTGTAACCTATTTATTCCTTGAGACATTAGCCCCATATATAGATATAATATAATTAATGTAGATACCATTTATATCTTAAACCATAGAAGTGCACAAATATTAGTTATTTGTGTACAATAGTTGCACGTATAGTATTACACGTTGTAGATTTATTTTGTCTGACTTCTAAGGATAAGACTTAAGCCATGGTGAACTCTTTGGATGCTGAAAATTCTTGAGAGGCATTGAAGAAAATAGCCACCAACGTCGTTGCTACTGATGAGTTTGTCGACAATCCCACAACTACTAGAAGTGCGCGTGCCAAATCTAAGATGTCAAAGGCTGATGAAGCTTTTGTGGCTATAAATTAATGCAAGAGGAAGAGCAAGCGAAAGATCATTATTGAAGGTGTTTTGTCGACTATCTTAAATGCTGGTGTTAAACCAGGAGCAAGATGGCTAAGCAAGTGTAAGATAACTGCATTCGTGTCTGATTCCTGACGTAGTTTATTTAGGATGTCTTTTGTTAAAAGTTGTTCATTTTGTCACTCATACATTAGATCCTGGGGATATTATTCTCTTTATTGGGTTGATTACAAACTTTGAAGTCCTATTTTGTTATTATTGGTAAGTTGAACTAAAACAAAAACATAGTAGATTTATTGAAAAACAAAATCTCAAAAATGAACAGTGAATTCTTATTCTAAACCCCATTTATATCTTAAACCCCATTTGATAATATTTATCATACATGTCATCTTTAATTTTATTTAGAACGTTGATGTAACAATTGATATCTTCTTCATTTCTTTCAAACACTATTCTGTGCAACGGAGCTCATTAACCCCATGCAATGAGATATAATCTGATTAATGTTTATACAATTTATATTGTAAACCCCTGAAGTGCACAAACAGTAATTATATTTGTACGATATTTGCATGCATAGTATTAGACAATCTTTATGTATGATATTTGTACGTATAGTACTATAACAAATTTATTTTTTGAGGAATTAACCTCATATAATATAGATATAATAAAATTAATGTATATACCATTTATATCTGAAACGATAGAAGTGCATAAATATTAGTTACCTGTGTACAATAGTTTCAGATATAATATTACCTATGGTAGATTTATTGTGTCTAACTTACAAGGATAAGATCCAAGCCAAGGTGCACACTTTGGAAAACAGGAAAGGATGAAATGAAGCTCATCTAACAAATTTTACTCCTTCAATACGAGTTGATTTTGCATACTTTCCAAAGCACTATCCTTTAAACAAAGCTCTCCTTCTTTTCCATCAAAACACTTTCCTATTTCTTATCCCCTCTGCTGCAAAAGAAAAATCTCTTTGAAATCAATGTTATTCTCCGTACCGGTGGATATTAGCAAGGAAGGGACAAATATTTACTTACTCTCTGTGACTATGCTATATACTACTAAAAGTCATTAAAACCAATGTGATGAATTAGTAGCATGTTAGATTTTCAATTTCAAGGAACATATAAATTAATAAAGAGTTGCAATACTATAAAAATTTTACTACTTGACGCACTAACCCCATTATCCCTATGTAATATAGATATAATCAAATTAATGTACATAACATTTATATCTTAATCTCCGGAAGTGCATAAACATTAATTATTTATTTACAATAGTTGTACACATTCTATTGCACAATAGTAGACTCTATATTGAATAATAAATATAAAACAAACACAAATTAATCCTAAACACAAACACAAATTCTCATCTCCCCCATTTCCCTAAGTTAATCCTCTTACGACAAGAGGAAATGAAGAACATCTCACAAATTTTCCTCTTTCAATATGAGCTTATCTCGTATATACATTCCAAAGCACTATAATTTAAATTGAGTCCATCCTCCTTTTTCTTTAAAACGCTATGCTATTCCTGTCTAACTTTATTTCTGTGCAACGAAGCTCATTCCCCCCCCCCCAAATTTCCCTAACCTATCCTTTTAATAAAAGGGCAAATGAAGCTCATTTTTCAAATTTTCCTGAATTTACATCGAGGTTATCTTTGTCTCTACCAACTACCTCATCTACAACAACCTTTTCCTTTTCATCAAAATCCTCAACTTTTTCACAAGAACCAACTTCAGGCTCCTCGGCTCCAATTCATATCACGATCTTGCATTGTACAGACTCTATCAAACTCACCAACTCCTTGTTTACCTTTAGATCAGCAATAAAGTCAGACATAATAAATCTACTATGCGTAATACTATACGTGCAACTATTTTACACAAATAACAAAAGTTTGTGCACTTCTATTGTTTAAGATTGAAATGGTATATACATTAATTTGATTATTTCTATATTACATGGTGTTATTGCCTCAAGGACTAAATAGGTTATAGTACTACGACTCTTCATTAATTTGTATTCTCCCTGAAATTGAAAATTTAATATGTTTATAATTCCTCAAATGGCATGACTTTAAGTAGTATCTAACTGAGTCATATGAGAGTAATTAAATCTTCATCTCTTCCTTCATAACATCCATCGAAACGGAGAATAACACTGATTTCAAAGAGGTTTTTTTCTAATAGGATGGACATGAAATATGAGAGCGTTTTGAAGAGAGATAAAGGCGATATTAGTTTAAAGGACATTGTTTTGGAAAGTATGTGTGATCAACTCATATTGAAAGAGGAAAATTCGCAAACTGAGCTTCATTCCTCTTTTCTTGAGAGGATAAGTAAGGGAAATTGGGGGGCGAAATGAGGTTCTTTGCACAGAAATATAGTTAGATAGAAAGGAAGACGATATCAATTGCTACATCAAAAGTCATGTATGATAAAGATTATCACACGGGTTTAGATATAAATGGGGTTTAGAATAAAAATTCATTTTTATTTTAGAAATTTTTATTATTTATTTTTAAATAGTAAGTCTATTTTTGTTTATTACTATACGTGCAAATATTGTACACAAATTATTTCGGTGTGTGCACTTTTGGGGTTTTAGATATAAATTGCATATACGATAATTTGATTATATCTACATTACATGGTATTAATGATCTTCGTTGGATGGAAATGATAATGATATCAATTGTTACATGAATGTTATGAATAAAAATAAAGATGTTATGTATGATAAATATTATCACATGGGGTTTAAGACATAAATATTATCCTAATGAGTGTTGATGTGAACATTTTTGTATTTCTTTTGGTAGATGGTATATATATTTATATGTTCCCCGAGAACATGCAGTTGATCGATTCGCATACTTATACACGGCGGACATGACACGTTTAGTATTGTGTAGCAAAAAGATCGTGTTCATTTTTTGTATTTTTGACCAATGAAAATATGTGTAATGGTGTGTTTTGTCTTATTTAGATACAACGGACCGAAAATCAATGTTTACATGGAGGGAAAAAATGGTTAACTGTCCAAGTGTAGCTAGAGGGAGTGGTGAACAGATTGCATTTATTGATTTGTTTCTAGATTATGCCTTTGGTCGGGAGGAGAGGATACTTTGTCCATGCAAAAGATGCTTGTGTCGTGAACGGTTTGATGATCGTGGGATTGTTAGATTTCACTTGTTGAAGAACGGATTTGATGGAGGTTACATTGTATGGACATTTCATGGAAAGGTTGAGCAAGGACATGACGGTGGGTTTGACAAGGTAGATGGAGATAAATGTACAGTTGATGGTATGTTCGATGAAATTGTGAGAGATTTTGAGGTGAAGCCTACAATGTTGAGTGCTTTGCTCGACGAGAAAGAGAAGCCATTGTATCCGGGATGTAAAAGTAAGGATCCTGTAATCTCTTTTTTTATGGAGGTTTTCAATTTGAAAGCTACAAGTTCTTGGAGTGATGCACGTGTGAATTCACTACTAAAGATTCTGAAGGATAAGTTTCCGGAAGGGAATGGAATTCCAATAAACTATTACGAGGCCAAGAAAATATTGTGTCCACTTGGTTTGGAATACAAGAAAATACACTCATGTCCAAATGATTGTGTTTTATATGACGGTGATTTGACAGATGCGCTTGAATGTCCCGTGTGCCAAAATGCAAGATATAAGGGTGTGACGAATGATGATGATGGGTGTTTGGCTAAGAAGAAGAAGGTCCCATTGAAGTGTATGTGGTATCTTCCTATAATTCCTAGGTTGAAGAGGTTATTCTTGAATTTAGAAGATGCAAAGAACTTCCGATGGCATGGAGAGCGGGAAAGACTACATAACGACAAGATAAGACATCTGGCGGACGGTGAACAATGGAGAAATTTTGACAAGCGACATCCTTCCTTTGCTTCGGAGGTTAGAAATTTCCGCCTTGCATTGTGTATTGATGGGATGAATCCATTTGGTAAAATGTCATCGAAGCATAGTTCGTGACCCGTGATGTTGGTTATATACAATTTGCCCCCATATTTGTGCATGAAACGTAAATATGTTATGATGCCTATGTTAATCTCAGGTCCCAGACAACCTGGGAATATGGTTCATGTGTATTTGAGACCATTGAACGATGATTTGAAGATATTGTGGGAAGATAAAGGGGTGTTGGTATTTGATAGCCATATGAATGAGGAGTTTCAACTTCGTGCCATGCTTTTTTACACGATCAATGATTTACTAGCCTATGGAAATTTGTCAGGATACATTGTGATAGGGCACAAAGCATGTCCCATTTGTGAGGAGAAGACTAAATTCAAACAGCTAAGACATGGAAGAAAGACAGTGTATCTTGGCCATAGAAAATGGCTCCACGGAAACCATAAATACCGGGATGATGTGGTCAATTTTGTTGGCGGGAAAGAACAAAGAAAATCCCCTCCGCCACTAACTGGTGTGCAGATTCACAGTAAGGTTATGAAATTGAGAGTGGTGTTGGGAGAGTACAAAGGCAAGGACAAAATACATTGTGGTGGGCCATGGAAGAAAAGGTCAATATTTTTTTATCTACCATACTGGGAGCATCTTGAGGTTAGGCATTGCCTAGACGTGATGCATATTGAGAAAAATGTTTATGAAAGTTTGATAGGCACCCTCTTGAATGTTCCTTGGAAGACGAAAGATTGTTTGAATGCCCAGTTGGACTTGGTTGATTTGGGAATCAGAAATGACCTCACCCCAGAAGTGAAGGGTAAGAGGACGTACTTGCCCCCTGCACCTTGTACCTTGTCTAAGGAGGAGAGAATCTCAGTTTGTGATAGTTTGAAATCAGTGAAGGTCCCCATTGGTTATTCATTAAACGTGAGTCGGGTAGTTACGAAGGATTGTCGGATGACGGGGTTGAAATCTCATGATTGCCATATTTTGATGCAACAACTTTTACCTATTGCTATTCGTGGGGTAATGGAGACCGACGTAAGGCACTCAATCACTAGACTTTGTATATTTTTTTCCTCCATATGCCGGAAGTCTATTGACCGGGACCATCTGGATGTCCTACAAAAAGATGTTGTTGTGCTCTTCAAGTTGGAAATGTATTTCCCTCCATCCTTTTTTGATATAATGGTTCACTTGGTCGTCCATCTAGTGCGGGAGGTAAAGATATGCGGTCCATTTGGCATGCGTTGGATGTATTCATTCGAGCGTCACATGAAAGTCTTTAAGGGGTACATGAAATGTATGAGTCGGCCGGAAGCTAGTATTGTTGAGAGGTATGTTACCGAAGAAGTGATTGAATTTTTCTCTTGCTATTTGCAGGGACACAGAAAATTTGGGTGCCCCTGAATCGACAGGTTGGGAGGAAGGGGGGCAAGCCGAGGTCGAGGGGAACGTTGTTTACTCCATTGAATGTGATCTGATGTCAGTTCATTTGTATGTGTTGAGGAATTGGTTGGAGACTACTGGTTATGTGACCGAGCACCTTCATTCGATAACAGAGTGTCATCCCACGTGGCCCCCTAATAAAGTTCAGTTGGAGCACAATGACAAGTTTGTGAATTGGTTATATGATCGATGCAATGTTGCTAATTACGACCCAAAAATTAGGGCATTTGCGAGGAAGCTTAACTGCACGGTTTTGAGGTATTCCGGATATGACATCTACGGTTTTTCTTTCGCTACTAGGGACCAAGATTTGAAGAGCACGACACAAAATAGTGGGGTATACATTGAGTCGGAGACTATGTGGCAAGCAAGTAAGAAAGACGAAAAACTAGTCCTAGCTGTGATGTCGTTCTATGGTGTTATTGATGAGATTTGGGAGCTTGACTATGGAGAATTCAAGATTCCGGTATTCAAGTGCCAATGGTTTGATAACACAACTGAGGTTCGAAATGATGATCCAATGGGATTTACCCTTGTTGACCCGACTCGTGTGGCATATGAAAATGATCAGTTTATTTTGGCCGAACAAGCAAGACAAGTTTTCTATGTAAATGACCCGTGCAATGTAGGTTGGTCTGTTGTGGTACAAGGTAGGAAATTCTCTTTCCGCGATGAAATTGATTTTGAGGTTACAAGTGAAAGGTTAGAGTTCCCCTCTATTTCCCCTCTACCTAGTGACAACGGGATTGAGGCGAGAGCCATACGGAGGAAACACAAAGATGGCATTTGGATAGATGACGATGGCCGAGAACTTCGAGATAGTCAATCCAAGAAGATGAAGTTGGTTATAGACTAGGGGGGTCGAACAATTATGTCGAAGTTAAAATTTATTTACTTTTTGTACTTTGTTGGGTTTTGTTGCCCCTGGCAACTATTGTACAACTATCTCCCAATTTGTTGCCATTTCGAGCAGTTCTGTCCGCTGCAGCGTACTCCAGTGGTTTCGGTAAAGACTGGTAAAAGAATTGGATTTCTATTCCTATAGTAGGTTCTGGTAGCTGCAGCGCGCTGCAGCTCTACTGGTTCAGCGCACTGCAGCAATTTTACACACACATGAACCTGGAACAAATTGCTCATGCAGTTCATTTAAGTGCATATGCAGTTCATATGTGCTGTTGTCATATCGAGCAAGAGCAAGGTAGTATTCTTTTACACTGTCACTCATATGCATGTGGTGGACACTTTGGACCTAAACGTACTGCTCGTAAAGTGCTTGATTGTGGTTTTTTCTGGCTGACATTGCATAAGGATGCTTATACATTTTGTAAGAATTGTGATAGATGCCAAATGACTGGAAATATTTCTCAACGTGATGAAATGCCACAAATGCCTGTACTTGTTTGTGAAATATTTGATGTGTGGGGCATGGACTTTATGGGTCCTTTTCCGAGTTCTTTTGGCAATATTTACATTTTATTGGCAGTTGATTATGTGTCGAAATGGGTGGAAGCTAAAGCCACCCATACTAATGATGCTCAAGTTGTTGCAGGATTCTTGAAATCAACTATATTCTGCAGGTTTGGTGTACCACGAGCCATCATTAGTGATCAGGGGATTCATTTCAAGAACCGGACCATTGAAGCCCTTATGAAGAAGTATGGAGTACACCATCGTTTCGCCACTACCTACCACCCTCAATCCAATGGCCAAGCAGAGGTGTCAAATAGAGAAATTAAGCAAATCCTAGAGAAGACAGTAAATCCTTCCAGGAAGGATTGGAGCAAGCGATTGGAGGATGCGCTTTGGGCATACCGTACTGCATTCAAGACACCTATAGGGATGTCGCCATATCGCCTTGTGTTCGGAAAAATGTGCCACCTACCTGTCGAGCTTGAGCATAGGGCATTTTGGGCTGTAAAGCAAGCGAATATGGAATCCCTTAAGTGTGAGGAGGAGAGAAGATTTCAACTTCAGGAACTAGAGGAACTCCGTTTAGAGGCATTTGATCATGCTATGTGGTACAAGGATCGAACAAAAATGTGGCATGACAAGAATCTGAGAACCAAGGAGTTCGTGGTTGGGCAAAGAGTACTACTTTTTCAGTCCAAGCTCCGGTTAATGCCCGGAAAGCTTAAATCAAAATGGATAGGCCCGTTCGTAGTGTCTTCGGTTTGGCCAAACGGAACGGTTGAGATCAAAAGTTTGGAGACAGATAAGGTTTTTCTGGTCAACGGTCATCGCCTCAAGCCGTATCATGATTCCTCTCAGGTGGAAATGGTGGACGAAATTCCACTAACCACCAACCAGAAAAATTGATGGATTCTACAGTCTGGCCCAAGACTATAAATGACGGCGCTACTGGGAGGCAGCCCAGTTGTTTTTTTTTTGTCTTGATTTTATTTGATTTGATTTTATTTTACACAAAAAAAACGAAAAAAAAAGAAAAAAAAACTATGTTAGTATGGTTCTTTGTGTGCATTATTTTTTTCTCTAAATTGTGTTTTTCATTTTTTCTTGTAGTTGGAGGAAAAAGATGAGCAAGATCTCCTTGAAGGGTGGCAAATGGGTTAAATAAAAGGCTTTTGGGCTTAGGCAAAGGCCCAATTTCGGCTAAGGAAGAGCTTGAGGATTCTTGGGGGCTCAAGGGAGATAACCAAGGTTTTCAGGGCTTATGTGATAATTAAAATTTGGCTGCCTTCTTTTTTTCTTCTCCCTTTCTTCTTCCTTACTTTTTCACTTACCATTTTTCTCTTCCTCCATCACCTTAAAACTACCTCCACGCGCCGCCCACGCGCCTCCACGCGCTGCCCACGAACCTCCACGCGCCGCCCACGCACCGCCAGCACCAGCCGCTGCTCCTGCAGATAGCCATTCAACCGAGCCTTCCCCAACTCCCGTTCTAGCTCCGGCATCATCAACCTCCGGTCATCCGATGCGCCGAAAATCAGTGGCCAAGAAGCGAGTGCATAAGCCTTTGCCCTCTCCTATTCCGGCTGATGGGGTTCCTTCTGAGGTTCCACTTAAAGCGACGAAGAGACAACCACAAAAGCGAGGCAACCAGAAAAACACTCATGCAAAAAGGAGTGCACCAGATTCGGACTGCCCACCTTCAACCACCAAGAGGGCTAAATTCACTGCTGCCAGTTCTGGGGTTGATAATTCTTCCACTCCACGACCCAGAGTCCACACCTACGGTGATTTTCCCTTGCATGTGCGAGTCGATGATCCAGCCATATTTGGGGAATTCGAGGAACCAAAACTCAGGGAGACCTTACAGAAGAGAAAAGGTAAAAAATACGAAGCTGGTTGGGAGGTGAGTATTCCAGCCTTACGAGTCGCAAATATTGCTGATAGAGTTTCTCATTATTTCACTGCGATTAGTTGGGCTACTTTGCTAACTTGTCATGTTCTGCCTATGTATGAGGAGCTTGCCGAAGAATTTATTACGAGTTTTCATTTTGAGAAGTCCAATGATATGACATCATCTGAGCCTAGCATATTTTTTCGTATTGGTCTGAATATGGTTCATTTATCCGTAGATGAGTGGAATTTATCCTTGGGTTTAGCATCCAGGGAGCAATTATTTTCAGAAGAGTATGAGTCTGCTTTTTGTGGTCCTTACGTGACTTATCCGGGATTTAATCCCAATGCTGCCTGGAAATTACTTGCTCCCTCATGCCCTAATATTTATGATCCCACTATGTCTACTGTGCATTGGATTTCTGATCCTGCTTTGCGTTTGTGCCATCTTATACTTGTGAGAAATGTGTTTGGTCGTACCACTTCTTGGGCTAAGGTGAGCCAACCAACCCTTTTCGTTTTGTGGTGTATGAACACCAACAAAAAACTGAACTTAGGGTACTGGTTGGCTGAGGCCTTGCTTGACATTGCTACACACACTACTCGCCATGTCACGTTGTGCCATATTCTTGCTATGTTTCTTGATAACAATGTGATTTTTAATGGTTTACCTCAGTTGGAATTAGTGAAAGCTCCTTCTCTTCTCAATTTGAATGCTATGGTTGAATCTAATTTGATCTATTTGGATGCTAACAAATGCCCCCAGTTTCCTCCGCCGGGAAATCCTACCCCAAGCTCTTCTACTCCTGCAGGTCACATCTCTCTTGTCTCCATCAATGAGGACCTCAAAAGCCTCCAAAAGAAGGTGGATCGACTCATGGAGCAGAATGAGCTGATCCTGCTAGCCCTCCGAAATGTGGCTGGCCCCTCCCAATGAGTTCCCCTATCCCTGATTTTATTTTTATTTCCATTTTTGTTATTATCTTAGTTGAGTCTAGTTTTTAGGTGATTCTGTTCCTTTTTACATTTTTACTAAACTTGCTTGAGGGCAAGCAATGTTTAAGTGTGAGGAGGATTATATGTTTATGTGTTAGTGTCATTTATAAAAAAATACAAAAATATTTTTGATTTTTTTTTGAGTCGAGTCAAATTCAGCATACTATCCTTGATATTATTGTTGTTGACGGACTGAACTTGCCTGTGAGAAAGCTCTTGTGTGACATATTTGGTTACTTGATACACCTCTAAAATTACTTGGTAAATGAGTCTAATATAATTGGTGTAAATTGGCCTAGATGATACTTGGGATGACGAAAAAAGACAAGTAATTGAACATTTTAGCCCATTAAATGTGAGGTTTGAGCTAGAGTAGAGCAGTCTCTACATCAATCTTTTTTTCTGAGAGTCATGGCATTACTTGAATTATTTGGTGTGAAAATGATGAAAGGCATTAGGATTTAACCACACAGCTTATATTGCCTACCATACATCACCCTTAGTAAACCCTTTGAAGCCTTGACCTGTTTCTTTGTTTAAACCACAGAAAAATGAAGCCAAAGCCTATTTTTATTCCCTCTTTTGTGTCCCTTATATATGCATGCTTGTGATTATGAGAGGTTTCTCAGTTTATTTGCTGCTGATGTGCTTAAAGAAATATCAATGAGTACCTTGAATTTGATTTATGAAGTGACCATGTGGTACTGAGTTTAAAGTGCAGTAAAATGAGTGATTTGGTGCTGGAAATTCAGAAAAAAATAGGGCTGATGTGCCCAGAAAAAATTCAGGAAAAAAGAAAAACAAAAGAAAAAGAAAAAAAAAGAAAAAAAAAGAAAAAAATAAAAGAATCCAGCACCAACACTTGGTAATTACAGCCAGTTCAGAGCAGTTTTTTTTCACTTATTGGAGGCTGAAAATTATCTATTTGATTGAGGAATTGTTGGGCTGAAAAGAGCATGCATGTATATTTATATTCTTAAGCTTAGAACCCTTAGGACCTTACCTCGTTTTTATTCCCCCTAGCCCCGTTACAACCTTGAATAAAGACCTTTCTGATTTGCATTGAATGATTTGAGTATTGCCATGTGAAAATTATATATTGAGTGACTGTTCCTTACATCTAGAGCGAATGTGTGAAACGTGAGAAATGTTGGATGCTTGTCCGATTTTGTCTAAGTTGAGGGTTGGTTTGCATTAATTTGAGGATAAATTTACCAATGTCATTTGAAAGGTGTGGGAGTGTGAAGTGTGTTATACATGAGCATTTCTTATTAGTAAGGTAAAGTTTGTCTATGAATCAAGAAATTAAGGATTGGTATGCTGAGTTTGACTGTTTGTTGGGTTGTAGTTAGTGTCTTTTTGTTATTTTTCTTTTGAGTCTTTCTTAGAGTCAGTTGGGGGATACTTGGAACCTTGTAGTAAACAACATGATTGGATTCTCATTTCATACTTGAGGGCAAGCATGACTCAAGTGTGAGGATATTTGATGTGTGATAATTATGTTGTTTATTTTATTGGGATTAACTGTGATTTTACGTGATTAATGTGCACTTTGAATATTTTATTTGTAACAAATCACAGTTCTTGGGCTCAAGAGGAATTTGGAGGAAAATAGGGAGAATCGGGCAATTATCGCAAATGGAGCAATCAAATGAAGATCAGAATCGTAGCAAGTTATTTGGAGCAGATTGGATTGATAATTTTGGAAATATTCTTGAAGATAATGTGAAGATTGGATCAGAATTTAATTTTGGGAAGATTTTATTTTATTTGGAAGAGTCCAATATGGACATTATTTTGTAATGGCAGTCTATAAAATTGCTGCGGAGGAAGACAAAAGGGTGTGCTGTTTTGGGTATTATTTTTAGAAGGCTAGTAGTTTGAGGGAAAGAAAAAGTCAACGAATTATTTGCTTTGCTCTGCTTTGTTTTTTGGGCGGAAGTAGCTTTAGGAGGAAGAGGACAAACTTTCTTCTCTTTTTCTTTTTTTTGGCTTGGACGAAAGAGTCAACAGGAGCAGCTTTAACATTGGTTTTCTTCTCTCTGTGTTGCTATTTTCCCAAACGTGGATACAGACTTAGTGGAAGCATTGGTTTTGTTTTCTTTAATTACTTGTCTTCTTTTCATTCAATTTCAGTAAGCATGTTTATATATTATTATATATATTTGTTTTGTTTAGATATCATGAGTAGCTAATTTATATATCGGCAGAGAATAACAAATGCTAGTTTATAAATCGTGAGGCCTAATTGCATTATAATTGATTCTTGCATGTTCTTGATTGTCCTTGGTTGAATTTATTTCTAATATGTTTAGGCCTGATCAACTTAAATGTTTTTAGAATACTGCTATCTAATTTCCGCCAATACGTAATTGTTGGATGGGATTAGTAAGTAGCACAGTCTTGTGAAAAACAGCTAACTAGCTAAGACTGTAATAGCAAGATAGGGGATGATTGAGTGTGCGTTACTATTTGCTTTTACTTTGGTAATTGCTATATCGGGTTCTTTTAATACTTAATGCTATCAAAATGGGTTCTGGTTTAGCGAATACTTTCTGGGAACATTTTGGTAAGGGGAACAGTTAATTAATCATAATTAGTTAACTGTCGATAAAGTAAGAAAGAATTGGGGGGGTTAAGCGTACCTACTTCCCTATAACCGGTAGATGTGTAAGAATTGATTCATTATTGCGCCTATGATCGATAATAACTAGCATGAGTTATTCTTAGCTGATATCATTCATTCATATATTTATTTCTCATAAGTTTAAGTCTTTCTTTGCATTTTTTAGAGTTAGTAAAAATCATTACATTTAAGGCGTGGTGGCATCACAAAAAAAGGTTTTCAAAAATTAGTAGGAAAAATAATTAATGATTATTGCTTTTGCTCCCTGTGGGATCGACCCTGCTTATCATTGTACTAATTAATATTAATCTGAATTTGCAGGTTATTTGGCGAGTAAAACGACGCTCACCAAATTGTGGCTCCGTTGCCGGGACTAAAACTAATACACAAACACCTTATGGAAGAGCAGAGGTTGTGGGCCAAAAACTAATACACAAACACCTTATACTAATTGGGCTGAAGTTTACATTTGTTTTGGGCTGAATGTTAGACCAATTGAATATTAAGTTTTAGACTTGAGGGGTTGATAGTCAAGTGCTTGCTAGCTCGAGGTCTCGAGGGGTCGAGGCTCGATGGGTCGAGGGCTCAAGTGCTTGAGTGCTCGATGGTTCGAGTGCCTGATGGCTCGAGGGCGGTAGGGCTCGAAAGCTTGAGTGCTCGAGTGATCCAGGTCTCGAGGCCTCCTAGGCTCGAGGGATCAAGAGCTTTACTGTTCGTGGTATCCAGTGCTCGAGGGCTCCGAGGCTTGAGTGCTCGATGACTCCAGGGCTCGAGGTCTCGAGGGGTCGAGGATCGATGGTTCGAGGGCTCGATTTCTTGAGTGCTCGATGGTTCGAGTGCCTGATGGCTCGGGAGCTTTAGTGCTCGAGGGATCCAGGGCTCGAGGCCTCCTAAGCTCGAGGGCTCGAGAGCTTGAGTGTTCGAGGTATCCAGTGCTCGAGGGCTCCAAGGCTCGAGGACTCCAGGGCTCGAGGTCTCAAGGGGTTGAGGCTCGATAGTTCGAGGGCTCGAGTGCTTGAGTGCTCGATGGTTTGAGTGCCTGATGGCTCGAGGGTGGCAGGGCTCGAGAGCATGAGTGCTCGGGGGATCCAGGGCTTGAGGCCTCCTAGGCTCGACAACTTGAGTGTTCGAGGTATCCAGTGCTCGAGGGCTCCAATGCTTGTGCTCGAGGACTCTAGGGCTCAAGGTCTCGAGGGGTCGAGGCTTGATGGTTCGAGGGCTCGAGTGCTTCAGTGCTCGATGGTTCGAGTGCCTGATGGCTCGAGGGCAGAAAGGCTCGAGAGCTTGAGTGCTCGAGGGATCCAGGGCTTGAGGCCTCCTAGGCTCGAGGGCTCAAGAGCTTGAGTGTTCGAGGTATCCAGTGCTCGAGGGCAATATTGCTCGAGGGCTCCAAGGCTTGAGTTCTTGAGGACTCCAGGGCTCGAGGTCTTGAGGGGTCGAGGCTCGATGGTTCGAGGGCTCAAGTGCTTGAGTGCTCGATGGTTCGAGTACCTGATAGCTCGAGGGCGGCAGGGCTCGAGAGCTTGAGTGCTCGAGGGATCCAGGGCTCGAGGCCTCCTAGGCTCGAGGGCTTGAGAGCTTGAGTGTTTGAGGTATCCAGTGCTGGAGGGCTCCAAGGCTCGAGGGCTCCAAGGCTTAAGTGCTCGAGGACTCCAGGGCTCGAGGGCTCCAGGGTTGAGTGCTCAATGGTTTCAACACATCAAATGGGAAAACTTGAAACGATTCCAAAGATCAGTAGCCAAAATTGGACTTATGCTTCCATAGGTAGAAACTGGGAATCCGCCATGTGAAAGTGCAAATGAGACTGTGAAAAACGGTAGCCATCGTGAAAGAGCAGAAAAAAAATCCTAAGCCATGAAGGGAAGTAGTCCATAACCTGAGACAGAATAGAGGAAAGATCAGCAGTATCAATCTTATTTAAAGGCTTGCCTATGGATTCTAATATAAGGTGTATGAATACTATCCATATAGATTAAGCCTTTAATATGTGCCGGAATGTTGGTCACATGCAAAGGAGAAACCATCGCAGAGGATGCTTAATATTTCGCAATGGCATCCGCAACTGAGTTACATTATCTATATGTGTGCTTGAGGGTAGCATGGGATAAAAGAGTGTGAACTCGAAAAACTAGAGGGTATAGGGTCCATTTGGAAACTGAAGGATCATTAATCATATTTACTGCCTGTAGTGAGTCAGATTCAATAATGAGGTTGGGATATCTGTCCAGACAGATCTGACAGGCCATAAGAATTGCCTTAACTTCAGCTTCCAGTGGAGATGTGGTTGTTATGGTCTCTGATCTAACAAGGATTGGTAAACCTTGGTTATTGCGAGCAATTCCGCCAATTGAAACAGAGGAATTAGACCAAGATGCATCTATGTTAACCTTGATGAAACTGTGATCTGGAGATTCCCAGTATACTGCGGAAATAGTTGGCTTTGGTGGTGGTCTGGGGGGAAACATCAGAGAAGGGAACGGAAAACTTAGGTTTGGAAATATAGTTGGGAAGCAGGGAGAGGAGGTAATGGAAAGGTAGAGAGTATATGTAACTTCCTGGCTCGATGGTTTCAACGCATTAGTGGTTAGACACGTTTCTTTATGAACGTGAAAGTCTCTTGCACGCCATTTATTTTAGGACGGAGGGAGTATAAGATTTTAAAGATTCTACGATCTTTTCCAGGTCCTGGGGAATATAATACACATCCTTCCCATTCGTATGGATTATTGTTTATAAATTAAAGCATTTAAATTTATAAGACACCAAAATGTGCCAAAAAAGCTTCATTTTCATTCCCTCCAAAAGTTTCCCTTTTCCCTCCATATCCTTAACCCTCGGTTTCCGTACCCTTCCCTCCCCACCACATCGAACCAAGTTCTTTCCACCCACAACATCTCTAATCCCAAGTTCCCCCTCTTCCCACCATAACCCCGTGCAGATTTCCCCCAAACAGTGTCCCTCCCTTCACCATTTATGTCGGGCTTCAACCTCTCAATCCTGGTCGCCAACCAAATACACCAATTTTGTCGACATTCTACTCCACAAATTTTGTACCCAGGTTGGAATCTTCACAGTGGAGGGGGTTACCAAGACGGCCGGCTGTTGACGGAATAAGGTAACACCTATTGGTAGTTTCTATCTTTCCCGGGTTTAACGAGTAGCTATATTTTGGTTGGTCTCTTTGCGTGTGATTTTTTGTTGACGTTTCTTTTCATACTATTATGGGTTTTGTTCCATGCTCATACATGATATGCATGCTTGTTATGTCATAATTTTTGCCAACCCACGTGCCCCCAAAACGAATTTGTTGACCTCAGTTGGATTTTCGTGAAAATCCGCAAAGGGCTGTGTTGGATTAATGTTTTTCTTGTGTTTCATTTACTCATAGAAGAGATTCAATGGCACCGCAGAGGAAGAAATTGTTTGACTCCAGTGGTAGACAAACTGTTGCCGATAAATGTTTTACCCCTCCAGAGGATACCAACTGTGACGAAAATAGTGAGGAAGGGGCTGATGCACGGAAATATTGCTCGGGATCAGAGAAGTCGAGACAAGAAGAAGAAACTATGGTAAAAGAAGACATGAATGGGAGCTTCGACAAGTTTGAGATTGGAGAGTATTGCAAGCACAGAGGTACAACCATGTGCAAGTCCGTGTTGCTTGCAAAACAAAAGAAGCCTCCCAAAATATTCTTCGATGATGACTTCGAACCCCTAGTTATACGCAGCCGATGGTCGGTGTATGTTGGCTATGCCTTCTGGCGAAGAATCCGCTTCGGGACGTGGCATAATTGGAGATCAGTCCCAGACCATGTGAAGAAGGATGCATGTGAAGACATTCTCGTAAGTGTCTTCTAATCCTCCATTGTTCGTGCCAACTTCGTTACATGTCGCACTAACAACATGTCTCCTTATCCTCCAGATTAGCTGGGATATACAAACAAAAATGACTTTCAATGAGATGAATAAGTTCCAAAATAAATGGACAATTTATGCAGGAGAAAAGTGGAGGAGTTGGAAGACTAAGGTGGCGAACAAGTACATTGTGGAAAAAAAACGACCTCTTATGCATGGAGAGACTCTCGCTGGATGGACAAAAATGAGTGGGAGCTGTTTGTGAAACACAGGTCAACCCCTGAATTCCAGGTAATTCCTTCAATATTATTTTTCTCTAGTCTTTACGATGCGAGCAGTTTACAAACTGATGTACAAACAGGCGGTAGTGAATCAGCAAAATTACGCGCCTCACAGAAGGACTACATCCATCACACGGGGAGTGGAGGGAACCGTAGGGTTGTAGTAGAACTCGAGAAGAGGAAAAGAAATGCTAAAATTGAGGTGCTTATGGATGAAGGTCAGAGTGTAGAAGAAGCAGAGGCTTTAGTTGAAAGCATGGATTTCAAACCGGACCACTCGGAAGTGTTCCTTGCCACTAACTGGGACAAAAAATTATCAACCTACACCAACGACTCCGTCCGAAGAGCAGCCCCCACTATTGTGAGCATAATTCATAATTGAATATATCTCTATTGATATTCTTTGATGTTATCCCGATAAAATGGCTTATATTTGCTTTTTTTCCTAGAAAAAACTTTTGGATAAGAAGAAAAAGGGAGATTTGGTTATATATGGAAAAGAAGATATTCTAGTTCAAGCAACGGGTAGGCCGGATCACGGGGGGTCGTTGGAGAGGTTTCTCCGCAACCTCTAAGGTGAACGAGGCCCTACCACATATGACTGTCACCCATTACGCATCTAGTCGATGTGAGAGGACAAACACGAAACCATCTGAGGAAATTTCAAATTCAAACAAACAACCAACATATGTCATCGAGCTCAGGGAAACATTTGTTGCTTTACTTGAGGCCCAAACAAATTGGCTAGCTGGGCAATTGGGTAAAGCTAGTCCCCCACACTTGGATGCCCGTAATTTTCTTGCTACATCTTCCACCCCCACGAACAAGGACAACCGGGTATTCATTCCTTCAGCATCGGGATGTAGTGATCCACAAGGAACTGCAGCGGATGACAAGGTAGTCCATACCGTGAACTGCAATCGTAGTTGTTCCTTTCTTGCTATGTTCTTTGTAGTATATGGATTTCCATTTCCTGATTTGAATTGATGTTGCGGGGATACAGTTCGTTGCTGATGAACGCTGGAAGCTGCAGCGCACTGTAGCTCTGAGTCTCAGCTGGGCACTGAATGCTGCAGCGTGCTGCAGCCTTCAGCAGCTACATGTACAATTCATTACTTCTTATAATCTATCACTTGCACTTCCAACTTTATCTATTTTCTGTAAATAGAGAATTCTTAGTTATTGCCCGACCGATGTATTTACCCAATCTCTAAGTTCATCTCTCAGAGAGGAAAAAAATGCTGCCTATATGTTTTGAACCATCATGGAGAAAGGGAGGTAGCTGTATTCGGTATATTCTTTCCAAAGGAAGCGGAAACTGACTTACCCATCAAGTGGGAGCGAGTAAATCTAAAAGGACCTGTGATCATACCAAAGGAACCTTTTTCGATTGAACACGAAGAATTTGAGTTTGTCACTCAGGCCATTGGATATAACATTCTATGGCCGGGGAAGCTGATAAGCGTCATAGAGCAACTGGATGATGAGGTGTGATAATTGTATTCTTCTTCTCATCGGTGCTCAGATATATCTTTCTAGATAATACAATAACGTGATATGTTATTCATCTACGAACGTAGGAGAACGAGCAGCAACCGCCTCCGCAAGAAATGGTGGTCGACGAAATTGGAAGTCCTCAAACAAACCTCACACCAGTGGCTAAGGAAGATACTCCTCGTGGAGAGGTGGCCACTCGATCGGTAAAAGGAGAGGTACATACCCCCATACTATTTCATTCCGACTGATTTTCTCCTACGCATCACTAACATTTTACCCATTAGCAACTACCAAAAGAAAAAACTACATCACCGGAGAATGGGCAACCAAATCCTCCCTCGTTGATTTCTCCCCAATACATATTTGTGAGAACTCATTTCAGCCTTTACATTATCATCCACTACTGAATTACATACAAATACTGTTCAACTAACATTATTAGATTCTGAATGTAATGATTAGGGAGCCACGGAAAACCAAGAATGCATCGCTGCTGTTCACCAGATTAATGATGCTTTATAACTATCTTCACAAATATGTGGACCAGAAAAAATATTCCGCATCAATTTCAGCACAAAGGTGTTCGGATCAGAAGAAGTCTACATAGCCATATTTACTGACAAGATACGACTATTCATTAACAGCTTGGATGCAGATGATGAAATGGAGTGGATCAGTGGGTGCCAACTTGATATATGGGCATTGTAAGAAGTGCATGCTTTCATTATTCATATATACAAGTATCATTATATTTGCTTCACTAACCATATTAATTTGCAAGATACCTCTGCGATGGGGTGGTACGTGGAGGCTACGTCCAGTTTATTCCTGCCTCTTCGAACTCAATGGCTCAGAAGGCAAATCAATGGGTGGAATTGACTGCGGATGAGGTTTTGGCTGTCATGTGCCACATGGAAGCGGGGATGTACGTCTTCCTATACAATCGAGAGTAAGTTCCATTCATTTTCTGAGTAGCTAGACCCGCCCACGTGGAAGCGAAAGAAACCATGTGCTGTGATTTTATTTTAAGAATATATCTTAAGTACTTTTGTTTTTCCCTTTTTCCCTTTTTCCCTTTTTCCCATAGTGACCATTGGTTTTTGCTTGTCTTCGTACCAGAAATCGATCGAGTATATTGCATTGACTCAATGACTGGGGGAATTTCCAAATGAAATAGATCATGCCTTAAAATGATTCATTTGTAAGTGGAACACATTCGTTTCTTTCCTTCAGCTTCGATGTTTTACAAAAATGGTTGTTCCCGTAATTGTGTTCTTGTACGTTTCGCACTCTCTTGGCTCAATTATTTACAATTACTGTTACTCAGTATGTTATCATATATTGTGTGAACCCCAATTTCTGAAAATAATATCCCCATGTTGGCAAAAGTAGGTTTCTATCTATTGTAGGATTGCAACAAAATATCGACGGTCCAATTCCAAACAAAATAGGTCCTACCCTTCCAACTACACTTGGGATGTCATAAAAATCAGTGTACGTATCATATTATACCTTCATATTTCACGTGTCATTTTCATCTTCGTAATCGGTTCAAAAAATTATCTTTTCCATCATCAGCACAAGATACAAAGTAGTACTTGGGAGTGTAGATACCATTGCATGTATTACATGGAAAAAAATTTTAGGCATGTACATGACATTGACATTATTCCGGTACGTTTTCCTACAATTCTTCTATGTATTTGTTATCCTCACATATACATCCTTCTCTTAACATGTCATTTAATGCATTGTTTCAGCAATTCCCGGAAGATTACACTCCACTGGGGAGCGATGAACTGCGGAGTATTGCTTTGAAATGGGTTTTTATTTTTGCAAAAAATACTCTGCCAAAATACATAGCTCAATTGAATATCATACAAGGACTTGCACAAATCATCGGATAGTGGTTAGTGTTATCTGTTACAAGAAAGGTAATTGACCATCTCTTCTGATACTCATCAAATTCGACGATGAGGGGGGTTTCAGTATCTTAGGACACTATGAAACACGTCATGCTCTTCTTTTGCTAGTCATAAATTATACTTCATCGGATTCAATGCTTTCTTCAACCTACTTTCCTGTCTATGCATCATTGTGGCTCAGAATTTGTTTAATTTGTCTTCGTGCACCATTCTGTTACTACGCACAACAAATAATGGGTACCATGCTTGAAAAAAAAGGAAGGACCTGGTCGTAAGACAAGCTTAACAAAGGAACTGGCTGTGAGAAGATGAACGCTGGAAGCTGCAGCACGCCGCAGCTTACAATGACCACAATAGTTACTCACACTTTTAACACTGGTTTCTTTCGATTAGAGAAGCGGTGCTAATATTAAACGGTGCAAAATTAACGCTTTTAGCACCGCTTTCAAAACCGCTACTAAAAAAAAGGTGCGATCATAACCGGTGCTCCATTTACTTCATTGCACCGGTTTTCAAATGGGTGTAAAATTTAACCGGTGCAACAAATAAACAACTCTAGCACCGGGTTTTTTTACTGGTGCTAACATATAACCGGTGCAATAAAACTATTTTTTATCACCGGTTCCTAAACCATTGCTAAACTATAACCAGTGCAATTTATTTTTCTGTCACCGGTTTAAAAACCTGTGCTACCTACAAACCGGTGTTAGATATACAGATTTAACACCGGTTCCATAACTGGTGCTAATAAATCCGGTGATGCAAAATTTTAATTATCACCGGTGTTATAACCGGTGCAAGAATGACAAAATTTACACCGGTTTTTTCTAGCACCGGTTACAAAAAACCGGTGCTAATATGGTACATTATAGCACCGGTAACTTAAACCGGTGCAAAATATAACCGGTGCTAATAAAATAAATTTAGCACTAATTTTTCTTCAACCGGTGATAATGTAACATCGCTTACTTAGGCACCGGTTTTTTAGCCACCAAAAAACCGGTGCTAGGAACCAAAACAACCGGTGCTAGAGGTGTCTTCGCGTGGTAGTGAAAA
Organism: Rubia yunnanensis; assembly: GCA_037428765.1. Taxonomy (NCBI): domain Eukaryota; kingdom Viridiplantae; phylum Streptophyta; class Magnoliopsida; order Gentianales; family Rubiaceae; genus Rubia; species Rubia yunnanensis. Next base: position 38,847,932 of record CM075061.1, on the reverse strand, counting down.
TGTGAAAGATGTGCAAAAACTTGCATGATGTTTGGCAGCTCTAAGTCTATTTCTCTTGAAGGGGGCTTAGAAAAATTTCCCCTTCTTTGATTTACTCCAAAAAGAAAAGAAATTAGAGTGGACTAAAAAATGTGAGCAGGCATTTCAACAGCTGAAGGAGCACCTTCGAGTGTTACTAACTCTTATGAAACCAAAAATAAGAGAGGTTCTTTTCCTATATATTTTCTGCCTCACCATTGGCCATCGGTGAAGCTCATAAAGGAGAAATGAAAACTATAGCACCCCATATACTTTGTAAGTTGAGTCCTTCAAGGGCTAGAGAAAAGATATACAGCCCTCGAAAGGTAAGTTTTAGCACTGGTACATGCCGCACGGAGATTGTGACCCTATTTCCAAGGCCACACGATCATCTTGCTCACTAATCATCCCCTTAGGAATGTTCTTTTGAAACTAGAAGTGGAGAAGAATGAAGGAATGGGTTGTGGAGTTAGGGTAGCATGGCATACAATTTCAGCCTAGAGATGTGATCAAAGGCCAAGCCTTGGTGGACTTCATAGTGGAAACCACTGAACCTATTGAACTCGAGGGAGAGGCTCACAGGAAGGAAGTTTGGAAGCTATACATGGGCGATTCTTTACATTCGGGAAGAAGTGGAGCAGGGGTGTTGCTCACTAAACCCCGAAGGAAAAGATTACCCATATACGCTGCATTCTGTCATCAATGTCAAAGCATACACCGCTTAAACACATCCACTGGGAGGAAATGATGAATATTCACAGCTCATGGTCATTCAACAAATGGGGAATTGATTTAATTGGGCCATTTCCTGAGGCCCCTGGGATGTTCAAATACTTAATTGTGGCTATGGATTATTTCACAAAGTGGGTGGAAGCAGAGCCTTTAACCAAAATGACAGGAAAATCAGTGATTGCTTTTTGTTGGAAAAATCTTATATGCGGGTTTGGGATTCTGAGAACTATACTAACAGATAATGGAAAGTAGTTTGTCCACGGCCCATTTATGAAATGGTGCAAGGACAAGATACAGCAGTAAGTAATGCATGTGTACCATCCCCAAGCAAATGACAGGGTAGAAGTGACCAATCAAACCATTTTTAATGGAATCAGAGAAAGACTCGAGGGGGAGCTTGTATACTATTCTAGCTAAGGCTGAGAACTCGAGCTAAGAGCTCTTGTATATTATTCTAGCAAAGGCTGAGTACTCGAACTAAAAGCTCTTGTATATTACTCCAGCTAAGGCTGAGGACTCAAGCTAAAAGCTCTTGCATATTATTCTAGCTAAGGCTGGGGACTCGAGCTACAAGCTCTTGTATATTTTTCCAGCTAAGGCTGATGAATCGAGTGAAAAGTTGATAAACGGCACTATTGTACTAGTTCCAGCTAAGGATGATGAATCAAGTGAAATGCTTATAAGCAGAACTCTTGTACTAGTTCCATCTAAAGCTGAAGGGAGAAGTGAGAAGCAAATAAGCAACACCTTCGTGATACCCTTGTTGACTGTAGCCCCAATTAATGATCTAGTAGAATAATTTTTTCAGGATGTAGGTGGAAACATTGAACCTGGGTAAAATCTCTGGTGTTCTTTTGTTTATTCAATGGTTAAGAATTTCCATACGCACATAACTAATTTGTGAAAAACATCGCGTAATATTTTGTAAGGATCAAGGCTTGGTTAATGATAACCCTAAGAAAAATATATGAATAATATTATATAATATATATATATAAAAGAAAAGAGTAATATATATTCTAGGAGGTGACAATTTAAGTACAAACATTGTACAGCTTATAATTACAGTTCTCGAAGAATCAAGGAACTAATTTCTTCAATCCCCCCATATCCTCTCCACTTCTTCTATTTTTATTCCAGCTGCACATTTGAAATCCTTATCCTATTTCTCTTTGGGATAATCGTCTATATCTATCAAAACCTTTGATCGAGAACTCTTTGATCGAGGACCCTGGTTCTTAGTACATTTCCTCGAGGACCGCTTGGTGTTGTGACTCGTAGAACCACTACCCTTAGTGGTCTTTTGGCCACTAATCTCGAACACCTTCAACCTGTCAGAGGGTGGATAAGCACTCTTTGTATCGATTCGAGAATGGTCATAGAAGCCTCCTTCTGACCCTCAGTCCCATGTGACTCCAATCGATTATTTTATAATCCAATGATGGGATGCTATAAGAAGAAATCTTAGTAAAGATTCATCATCAATAAGCTTTGGACGAGGAACACAATGAAATAGTCTATGAGCTTGAAGACTTTGATCTTAAAGATTAACCTTCTTTTCCAACCAGAGATTTTCTCAACCAAGGCCTTGTTCTCAGCCAATATTTGAGTATTCTAAGATAGAACTTATTCAACTTGCAAGGGATCCTCATATGAAGTAGGATTATCTTGATAGGGTTCCTCATTTAGCCATGTAATCTCAGATAGCTATAAGATGGCTCTCAAGGATAGGCATCCTATAAGAATCGGCGAGAAATTTTTTAAGGGAGCTAAACTTACTGATTATGTGATGCATAGTATCCCAGTATTCAACCTCGGAGGGGTCAATGTTTTCAACAACCTTGAGGGGCACAACACCAATATATTTATTATGCTCAAGGTCCTTTAAGAGCGCTACAAGGGAAGAATGATTTCCACTTTTCTAAGCCTTCAAATCCGCCTTTGTAGAGTCAAGTTCTTTCTTCGCAGAGTCTAGGGTTGTATTTAAGTTGGACATGTCCTTCTCGAGATATACTATGCAAGGATGAGTCTGATGTTCCCATTTTATATGGTTATATTAGGAGTATTTGGACTCACTTTTGTATTCTTTTGTGCTCTAGATATGACATTTTGCCTTGAAATTCTCTAAGGAGAGTAAAAGTAACTTTAACGCTTTTATTACTTTTCTAGAGGATTTTGTGTCACAAACCAATTTGTTTGAAGACTTTAAAGAATACCTTTGAAGATTTAAAGACATGAAGACTTGTATTTGAGCTTTTGAAGACTTGAATTGAAGATAAGTGAAGTGAAGAGGAGGACTTGAAACAAAAAGTAGAAAGAAATCAAGATGCTGAAACTAGGCTCGGTCACGACTCACGACGAATGTATGGTCAGAAACATTCTTACTTTTTTGTACTATAAACACTCACCTTGTCCCCTCCTCTTCAGCACTCTTCTACTTCCTTCGTTTTTGTGGGTCCAAAACCCTAGTTTTTCTTTCTCTCTTTTCTTAGTTTTTGTAAGTTAATTATGTGTTTTAATTATCTAGGTTAGTTTAATCTTGGGAGCAATTGATTGAAGCTTCCATATCTATGTCTTGTGAATCATATTTATCTATTTAGTGCTTTTGCAAATTGCATTTATTGAGCTTTGAATGTGAATTGTTAATGGCATAGATGTTTTTGAAAGCTTTAGTATATGAATTGCTTATATGATTACTTGTTAGGGTTGGGAGAAAGTACCTAATTCTTCCCTCTTTTAATGTGGAATCCAATAGCATGAGTTAGAGCTTCTTAATGATGTTGATATGTTGATAATTTCTAGATGAATGTGGTGATGTTGAATTCGTTGTCATGTTTGTTTTAGGTAGCAAAGGAGATAAGTCTATCAATGTTGATCGCTCTTGACTAATCTTGTGAAAATGCATGAGTTGGTTAAATGCTTAGACACGGTGTAGTGTTTATAAGTGTTGCCAAGCCTGTTGATTCTTCGTGCTCAATGACATCAATGGGATACTCTTAGTCGTGTTTCGATTAAGGGAGTCATTGGTGAGGTTTGACAAGAGATGTCGAATTCACTCTTGCAAAATACTGTCTAAGAAGGATGGAATATTTATCTTTACAACAAGTAGTGGAAGTAGTGAATAGATTGTTTCACTCATTCTTGAAGCCTTTATTATTTAGCATTCATGTGTTCTTAATGCTATGTTTTACGTCATTTTTGTCATGGGTTGTTTGAGAATAGGAAGTGTTTGTATGATTGAAGTGTTAGGGTGTTAGAAAAGTGACAAATTCCTTAGCTCCTTTGCATGAAAATCTATGAACATGATCTTAGAAGTTCTTGTGCATAATGTGTTGTGATTTTTTCTAGATAAGTATGTTAATGTGGATTGTTCTCATATTTATCCTATAGATGCAATGAAAGGTTGAACCTTGAATGTGGTTTGTTCTAGGTTTTTCTTGATGATTGCTATGTTTGGGAAAATGGCTATGTCTTTGGTAGAAGGCTTGTTGTTATCAAATCTATGGTACGTTCTGTATAATACCGTTGATGAAATACCTCTATGGTGTGGTTTTCCTAGAGTGATTGTCAACGAGGTTTGCAAATGGGTGTTGTTTGTCTTTGCAAATTAGTACTAAGAATGAATTAATGTTGATCCTCTATTGGCATTCCCCATAGGTAGCAAATGTGATAGAATGAGTGCATGGTTCAATAATCTACATTAGGTTTGGAAGAGGATATCAATTTCTCCCAAGGCTTTGTTGTTTGTAGTTTTAGACCCCTTTTTCCTAGTTTGTTTGATGATTACCATAGTTACTTGACTTTGCTAGTTATCTTGTTTTTTAATTTCATAACTTAGGAAAACCAACCAACCAAAAGCCCCCAATTTACTCGCTTTTATACGTATAGATATATTTACTTCTAGCATAATATCAACCTTATATGTTTAAATGCTTAATAAAATCCCTCTTTGTCGTGGACGACCCTGATTTGCCGCTATCTACTTAGTAGTAGTTAGTAAGCATTTAGGGCTTGTAATTATTAAATTTGAGAGGTACGACAATGACCTCCCAAATTTTGGCACCGCTGCCAGGGAAGAGGCGTTTATTTATAAGTGTTTAGGTGTATTTGGTTTCATATTAGCTAGTTGTTTTTATTTTCCACTCCTTGGTGGTTGTTTTTGTTTGGAGTAGGTATTTCTTGAGTTCTTGGTGAATTTTTATTGAGAATCCTTGCAATATGATTTCAGACTTTTGAAAAAAATAAATAAAAAATAAATAAAATGAAGCGTCTCACCTTGAGGGAACTCATGATGAGAAGAGAGGCTCAAAAAGTAAGGTTTTGTAGGATGTGTCATTCTGGCCATCCTACCAAGTCTTGATGTTTGTTGTGAAGAGCACTATGAGGGGGAAAGAACCCTTGGTTTCCAAACCAAGGGTATTATGAAGAGTGCTATTAAGAGGTAGGAGATGTTGGTTTTCAAGGGCAAGAAACCCAAGAATGGTATCCATACCATAATTCTTACAACCTAGAATGGAGTGGTAACTTGGATTAGTGGTATGAGAATGAGATAGATAACCAACAAAACGAGCAAAATAGTTAGCCATCACAACCTTATACCATAGCCCAAAACCAAGCCCAACAAGGAAGTTCAAGTTTGACATGTGAGAAAGTCATGAATACAATAGAAAACTTGAACAACTTTACTAGTGAGGAGCCGGACACTCAGCTCTCCTCTTATGTTGAGGCTATTGAGAGGCATGGGAGGAGTATATTAGAAGCGTTGGCCCAAATGGAAGCTCGTGATTTAAAAAATACACCATCCCAAATTGAACTCGAGGATTTGGTGAGTGAGGTCACCATGGGAAATGAGCTTAAGTTCGAAGGGGGTGAGTGGTTGGTTGTTGAGGATGAAAAAATGGAGGAAGAGGTGATTGTGCTACATTCATTAGAATCATCACCCCTTCTCTCACCTAGTGAACCAACTCCACCATTTTTGGATGTTTTAAGGGAGACAAGAGAGGAGCCAAAAGACTATCCCAAGCCGCCTAACCACCCAACTCCCTTTAAACCATCTCCACCTCAACAAGACTTTCCTCTTGAAAGTTTTGTACCCCCACCTCTCTACTTTTGGACACTCATGGTGAAGGGGTTCAAGCCTTCACCATATGGATAATGTTAGGATCGTGCCAACGACCTTAAATATATGGAGCTTTGTCATGCCGACGATGTAAATAAATTTGGCCTTTATTTTGATTTTTGTTGTTTAGATTTTGTAATTTTGTCTTGTTCTTTTCACGGTGTGTTTTTTTGTGATTTTGTAGCAAAGTGAAGTGCACTGCATTGGAGGAGATGAAGGAATGAGATCAATGAGAAAGGGAAAAAAGCTTGGAAAGTTGGTAAAAACAAAATAAATTCTATCTAAGTGTTGGGAAACCCTGTCGTCGCGAGTCGCGATGAACAGGGGAGCAAAAATGAACTCCCAGCACCAGCTTTCCGCGAGTTGTGACATGGTCATCGCGAGTCACGACACATCCATCGCGAGTCGTGACATGGCCATCGCGAGTCATCACGAGTCCCGACCAGTGTTGTCGCAAGTCGCGATGGAAAAACCAACTTTTCAACTTTGCTCAAACACTGCATAATCCTTCCTTCTTCTCCACCAAATACTCCTAAGAACCACCAAACATCCACTCATTCCTTCACCATCTTTCATATATTGACCTATGAAGATTCTTGCATCTTTATAGTATCTTTTTTTATTGTAGTATGTCGAGTACATCATTGTGACTGTAATTGCTATATTCTATAATGATGCTTGGATTTGTGTAGATATGTGTATATATATATATTGGATATTTTTTATTGGACAATCTTATAGTGGTGATTTCATGAGGGATTGGTTGTTCTTTGAGAATTTTATGGTTATTAACATTTGATGCTAAACATAGTATTACAAATCCTTATGTACTTGTGAGTTTGATGCTGTTCACTGTGGTGTTAGTCTTGATAAAACGGCGCCTAGGAGACAACATTTTTCTCGAGGGGTCAGTTAGTCTACGGAACTTTTGCTCCCCCTCCGGCTCCGAAACCAATTTTGGGACCAATTTAATACAAATACATGGGATTGCACTGTATCACCGACAACTATGCAGAGAAACAGGTGTCACTCTACCTCTTACCTTTAGTTTTATTGGTCTTACCTTACATGTTCACATTGAGGGCAATGTAATGTTTTAAGTGTGGGGAGGGGTTAGAGGACTCACATGCATGCTAGCCTAATTGGGAATGATTTTTGCTACTATTAATTGGAAAACATGAGAAAAGGACAAAAAAATTGAAAATTTTAAAAAAATAGTTAAAAAGAAAATCCACTAAGTTGAAAACCCGAGAGAGCAACTTAGGCCACATTGGGGCCCCAGATAGGTCAAACACCCAAAAGGGCAACTTATGAGGCTAAATTTGCAGAAAAAGGTGAGGTGTGAGCCAAAGAAACATGGCATGTGGCTAGGATGAAAACCCGAAAGGGCTTCTAGGAAAAATGAGAGAAAGAGACAAAAAAGGAAAATGCTATGATTCCACTCATTTGCCGGTGTTGGATTCATAAGGTTGCGGTTGTCATATGGATTGATCAGGTAGCTCAAAATCATGAGACCTCTTGGGATTGTGTAACTTATTTGGTTGAAAAACGATGTATAGTTATGAAATTCTTGATTCTTTAATACTTCGTTTTAGTTGATATATTGGCATTGGGTGAAGTATGTGTTTTAACCTCCTATATGGTTTAACTTCATTTTGTGTCATTGGACTTTGAGATTATCAGTGTGGGACTTTGAAACATTTTATGAGTAGTGAATTGATAAGTGGTAGGTTTGGTTAAACTTAGGAATTGGGGTTGTGTGTGTGAACAATTCTCATTTGAGCTTTGATTTTGGGATTTACGATATTGAGAGTTTTTGTGAGGTTTTGATTGGGGGAATATTAGTTTAGGTTATGGACATATGAGTTCCTTTGTGTGTTTGAATATTTTCTCACTCGAGGGCGAGTAAGGATTAAGTGCGGGAAGGTTTGAAAAGCCCATTTTATATGGTTATATTAGGACTTTTAGGACTCACTATTGTAAACTTTTGAGATCTAGATATGACATTTTTCCTTGAAATTCTCTAAGGAGATTTAAAAGCAACTTTTACGCTTTTATTACTTTTCTAGAGGATTTTGTGTCACAAGGTAATTTGTTTGAAGACATTGAAGACTTTAAAGAATACCTTTTAACATTTAAAGACTTGAAGACTTGTATTTGAGCTTTTGAAGACTTGAAGAATTGAAGATAAGTGAAGTGAAGAGGAGTACTTGAAACAAAAAGAAGAAAGAAATCAAGATGCTAAAACTGGGCTCGGTCGCGACTTACGACGAACCCATCGCGACTCAAGATGGACGTATGGCTAGAAACTTTCTCACTTTTTTGTAGTATAAATACTCACGTTATCCTCTCCTCTTCAGCACTCTTCTTCTTCCTACATTAATCTGGGTTCAAAACCCTAGTTTTTCTTTTCTTAGTTTTTGTAGGTTAATCATGTCTTTTAATTATCTAGGTTAGTTTAATCTTGGGAGTAATTGATTGAAGCTTCCATATCTATGTCTTGAGAATTATATATATATATATATATATATATATATATATATATATCTATATCTATTTAGTGCTTTTGCTATTGTTAATTTATTGAGCTTTGAATGTGTATTGTTAATGGCATTGATGTTTGTGGAAGCTTAAGAATATTAATTTCTTGTATGATTACTTGTTAGGACTGGGAGAAAGTAGCTAATTCTCCCCTCTTTTAATGTGGTATCCAAGAGCATGAGTTAGAGCTTCTTAATGATGTTTATGTGTTGATAATTTCTAGATGAATGTGATGATGTTGAATTTGTTGTCATGTTTGTTTTAGGTAGCAAATGAGATAAGTCTATAAATGTCAATCGTTCTTGACTAATCTTGCATAAATGCATGAGTTGGTTAAATGCTTAGACATGGTGTACTGTTTATAAGTGTTGCCAAGCTTATTGATTCTTTGTGCTCAATGCTGCCAATGGGATACTCTTAGTCGTGTTTCGATTAAGGGAGTCATTGGTGAGGTTTGACAAGAGATGTCGAATTCACTCTTGCAAACTACTATCTAAGAATGATGGAAGATTTATCTTCACAACAAGTAGTGGAAGTAGTGAATAGATTATTTCACTCGTACTTGAAGACTTTTTTATTTAGAATTCATGTGTTCTTAATGCTATGTTTTACTTCATTTATGCCATGGGTTATTTGAGAATAGGAAGTGTTTGTATGATTGAAGTGTTACGGTGTTAGGAAAGTGACAAATTCCTTAGCTCCTTTGCAAGAAAAATCTAAGAACATAAACTTAGAACTTCTTGTGCATAATATGTTGTGATTCTTGCTAGATAAGTATGTTAATGTGGATGGTTCATATTTATCCTATAGATGCAATGAAAGGTTGAACCTTGAATGTGGTTTGTTCTAGGTTTTGCCTAATGAATGCTATGTTTTGTTAAATGGCTATGTCTTTGGTAGATAGCTTGTTGTTATCAAATTTATGGTCCTTCATGTATAATACCATTGATGATATACCTATACGGTGTGGTTTGCCTAGAGTGATTGTCAATGAGGTTTGCAAATGGTCATTGTTTGTCTTTGAAAATTACTATTAAGAAGGAATGAATGTTGATCTTCCATTGGCATTTCCCATAGGTAACAAATGTGATAGAATGAGTGAATGGTTCAATGATCTACATTAGGTTTGGAAGAGGATATAAATTTCCCCCAAGGCTTTGTTGTTTGTAGTTTTATACCCCTTTTTCTTAGTTTACTCGCTTTTATACGTATAGATATATTTACTTCTAGCATAATATCAACCTTATATGTTTAAACACTTAAGAAAATCCCTCTTCTTCGTGGACGACCCCAATTTTCCGCTATCTACTCCGTAGTCGTTAGTAAGAATTTAGGGCTTATGAATATTAACTTTGAGAGGTACGGCGATGACCTCCTAGAGTCCTATTGCGCCATGATTCCAACTCTTCAGAGCACTTCCTTAAAACAAACATAGTCTTTGTCTAGTCCCCCTTGAAGTTTCAAGCTCTACCTTAGTCCTGGTGAAACCTTCAAAAACAGATTGAAGTTCCCTTCGCAAAGCATTAAGCTACGAAAATGAAAATTTAGACATAAAATTAATGAGAGAACAATATTAGTGGCAGATTAAACCATATTCCCTCCTACATTAGTGGGTTGATCCTCTATTTGTGCCTCATAGTTGGACACAACGTCAGTCTTGGGCTCTTCATCGGGATCAGGGATAGCAATCTCCTGAATAGAGTGGTATTTACCTGAGGCCTTCAGGTGGTTCATTATGGATAAGCTCAAACCCCCCTTGTAGACAGCATCTTCCCACTTCTGGTTGATAGCATCCACACCCTAACATTTAGCTTCCACCTTAAAAACATTTGACATCATCTTCACAAAGAGATGAGGACATCTTATGTAAGAGGACTTCTTCAACAAAGAGATTGCACCCGATCCCCTATGCCATGCCGAGGAGATCAACGAAATGATCAAAGACTTCTCAACTCCAGAGAACCTTATCCTTGAATTTCACCAGCGGAACTACCCCAGACTCGGAGTCTAAAGCTTGTTTGGAATCCTAAATAGAAGCATTCATCTCCTAGATGAGGCGCTAATTTACAGCCTCTTGGTCAGCAACATTCTTCTTCGAAGCCTCAAGTTCCATCTCTAACGAGGTAATCTTGTTATCCTTTTCCTCCTGAAAAGAGGAAAGGTTGGAACCCAGGCTCCAAAAAAGGGAAGGGGGGAGGAGAACACCGGGTCCAGATCCTTAACACCTGAAAAGCGATAGAAGGATAAGGAAAACTTAAAAACACAAGAAAATTTCTTATGTTCCAGGAAGAAAACAAACCTGGGTTTTCTTTTTGCAAAAGGGCCAAAAGCGTTGGCCCCCATAACCGAAAGGCTCGATGGGGGTTCCACGATGTTGGCCTCAGTTTGAAGAACATGGGACAGTGGTTCTTGAAGATCCTTCTCTTGAGAAATTTTCTGGCGACACTCCATTTTCTGGTGACACTCTCTCAGACTTCTGCTTTATCGGGTACTTTACGGAAGTAGTAGCCTCATGGGAGTTAGGGGAAATAACTGATGTGCTTCATTTTGCGTGACATAACCATTTCATCCGGTATAGTTTTTAACTTGTTTTTTTGGGCGGATTTCTAGTATTATTTGAGTTTACGTGACAAGGGGTTTAGACAGCCATGTTTGGTTTTATCATATAAATCCTGCATTTTGTAGAGTTGACTAGTACTAATGAACATCTTGCATCCACGAGCTCCTAGATTTTTCATTTTATCATCTTTAGTGGGTTGCCTGTGGGTACTTTTTGGTTAAATTCTATGTGAAGGCCGTTCATAAGGGCATCAGAAGATATTAAAGGTCGGCACATAGATGGTAGAAGAGATCAAAGGCAATTCACCTCTAGAATGGTAGTAGACGAAGGCCACAAACATCAATGCGTGGTAGAAGGATATTGGAGCCACAGATAGGCGGCAATGGAGATCAAAGCGGCTAATGAAGAAACGGGGAATGGTGGTTCGGTAAGTGGTGAAAAAGTCAAAGACAATCTGAGAAGAAATATCCATCAAGGATGATTCCATTGGATTTATCTTCTTGAGAACTATAAAATCGACTACTAGAACTAAAAAATTGGACTAATGGCTCACCCGTAGCGAAGTGAAAAAGTTTAGTCAGCCAAGGTACCACAGGTCAGCGTGGACCATTGATGGCCATGCACCAACAGTTTGCGCCAGAGGAGATGCCCTATGGAAAAATTTCCAGCGGAAGGAAATTATTTGTGCCAAATGATTTGGCGCAAGGAAAAGGCACAAGCAGCACCATACGCCATGGTCCGTGCAGCTCAAGTTTAAAGGTTTGCTACTAAAATTGCTAAGTATAGGCATGAACCATCCCATCCTCGACGGCCCGCGCTATTCCAACATCAAGATGACAAGACCAGCCATTAGCCCACACCAAAGTTCTCAGCAAACTGTGCCTTCTGACTGCGGCCCGTGCCATAGCCCACAGTCTGCGCCAAACTTCTGAGTAAATCATGTTTCCGGACCGCAGCTATGCCAGAGCCTCGCACCATGGCCCCATGCCAGATGAAGTGCCCCAAGAAGAACTACATCCATGCACGATGATGCATCCCGCGATAGAGTAGTTGGCGCGGACCGCGCCATCCACGACGGCTGAACTATGACATCTCACTATTTTGGTAATAACTCTCTCAATTCCCGTCCATTTTCCCTATACCATATATCAAAATTTTTGTCTTTCCAAGCTCTATCCAACACCTAAAACTTTAGCTCCATAAGATTCACAGATTTTAGCAGTTTATTTTATAAAGATTAAGCGGCTAGAGGGAAAGGGTGACTAAGGTTTTAACCTAATTTTTGCCTATTTTGAGCCTATTTTTAGGCCCAATCTCCTACTACTATATATAGAAGCCTTAGTCTTCCACTAAACCCTAAGTAGGTATAATGTAGATTTTTCTCTCTCTGTAGTTTAGAATGAAGGAAGAGGAGAGTTCTCTCCCTTTATAGAGTACTTCTTCTCTTTCTTTCTCTTTTAGTTTCACTAGTGGAGAGACCTTAATTAAAGACACCCAATCAAAAGCGGTTCTTGGGGAACCGCTTTCTACTAAGATCCGAATGAGTTCCACTATTAAAATTGAGGTTCCAAAGTTGGAACTACTTTCGGATCTCAATAGAAGACGGTTAAAAAATGATAAAAGGCGATTCTTGAGGAACCACCTTTGATTGCACCAACAGAAGGTGGTTAGGTTTCTATGTTGGGCATATATATAGAGAAACCCTATTTTTTATTTGTTGGGCCTCAGAAAAATTTCTAACTCTCGCACCCAAAAACATTTTTCTCCCTCTTCTCTCACTGTCTTTCTCTTCTAATATCTCCAATTTCAATTCTAGAAATTTTCTTCCTCATCACAACCTTTCACAGCCTTTCTCCGATCGAATAAACCACTCACCTTATCTTTCTCACCACCGTGTTTCTCCCTCCCGCCAGAACCCTCACCACCACCGGTGCTTCTACCTCTCCACTATTGCCCAAAACAGCACGAATCCTCTCTGGTGCCGTTCTCACCACTGGTGCTATCATCACCGTCCAGACTCGTCACCGCCAGGAGTCGCCACCACCGTCGCTGGGCAACACCACTCTCACCACTGCTGGGCCGAAGCAATACCAGATATGGGCCAACTCCACCACAGTTGGGACTCGCCACTGCCAGGAGTCGCCACCATCGTCGCTAGGTCATACCGTCGAGAGTCGCCACCATTTCCAGGAGTTGCCACCACCACCAGGAGTCACCACAACTGCCACTGGGCTGGGCCGAGCCACCTCGTAGAAGCTTTGATTTCTTATTTCTTTTCATTGTTGTTAGTTTTGATTTCTTTATTCTGTTAGTTTTATTTTTTGAATGAAGATAATGGATACTGATTATTATGATTTCATATGTATATTTTGTTGTTGTTATTTCAATTTTTCCAGATCTGATATTGCTTCATCGTCGGATATCGATTGGTTTCTAGCGGATTGTTTTGGGACATCAGAAACAAGTTCCGAATTTGGAACTGCTTAAGATGTTGATAGAAAGTGATTCCACCTATCGTTAAAAGGCGGTTTTGAACTGTCTTCCATTGGTCCATTAGAAGGGGATTCTAGAAACAACTGTTGATTCTCATCAATGGAAGGCATGTCCAGAGAAGTCACCCCCAAAGTGACTTCTAATGTCCAATAGAACCGCCTTGAATAAAGGTGTCTCCACTAGTATTTTCTTCATCTTATTATTCTTTTTCTAGATCCATGGCATCTGAATATATATTTGTCATGGATCTAATTTATAGAGAGTATATTTATAGCTTGGGGATAATTGTTGCGCATTTTTTAATCTATATATTTTTGTGAAATTCATTAGATTTATCCTAGTACTTGTGGTAATGTTATTATTATGATTGTTCATGAATGTTCTAAAATGCAAAAATATTATACCACATACTGGCACACACTTTAGGCTGCATTCAAGTATGGTGTATTTATTGATCCCATTGGGAAGTGAAACCTAGATATTAGAATGGGTAGGGAAGTACGTTGCGTCTCCGTGAGTATGTGCATGGGAGACCCAAGTTATACTCTGACTTATTTGCCATCACACTAGTATTAGCTGATTACGTAAAGTTTTCCAATAGGTTGCGGGTAGAGATAGTGAAAAAGTAGCAAACTAGGGTATGAGAGACCCTAGATCATAGATAAGGTACCAACGACCCTTGGGCCTAGTTGATAGGACCCCAGGGGAACTTTTGCATTCATGGTGGAAGCCCGAGACGTAATCGCACGGGGAGAAACAGACCTACAACAATGGTCAGACTTTGTTGTACTCTCCTAATTATGATTGCAACGTTGATGGAGGGTTACGAGTGCACCCGATGTGATAGGTACAGTGAAGTGTATGCCATCCGCCATACCACGTGTTTTGAACACAATATTAAGTAGCTTAGTAAATTATGCATGTAAATGAATCGAGGATCAAAACATTAGATTAATCATATTGTGCAATGGCTCCCCAAGTGCTTAGCTTAATTCGATTACTTGCTTTTTACTTTTATGCAGTGCAGTTGTTAAATCTAAAAATCCAAACCCCCCTTCCTTTTCCAATTACTAGCTATTCCTTTCACTTATACACATTGATAACCTGTATGAGGTTGTGTTTTTATTTGATACTTGATCCCTAGCATCTCTATGGATAAACCCAGGGCTTGCTGCTAACTACCCTCTAGGTAGCGTAGCAGTAAGAATGGGTGCAGAATATAAATTTTATCTTTGACCTCCTCAGACTCCACTCGGGTTAATTAGCTACAATAATTTCCCCGGGTGAAGGCGAATCAAATTTTGGCGCCATTGCTAGGGATGCTATCCATCTCATTTATTAATTAGCACAATGTGTTAGTAGATTAGTTAGTATTTTCTTTTTTTGTTTGTTTTTTTTGTTTTCCCAAGTAGGTATTTCTTGAGTTCTTAGTTCAAACCTAGAACCCTTGCACTGTAATTCCAAATTTTGTGTTTTTTTTAGTTTTTTTAATTGAAAAGAAAAAAAATGTGGGAAAGCACTCAACAGATGATACTTTCTGGATGGTACAAAGTATTACCCAAGGTTGACTGACTTTGGGAGAAGAGAGGCTCACCTAGTGAGATTTTGTAGGATATTGCATTGCGGCCACCTTACAGAGTCTTGCTCTTTGATGATAGAATATGAGAGAGAGGTAGGAGTCATTGGTTCCCAAGGTCGAGAGGATCAAGATTGTTACCCATACGATGACTCTCCAAATTCGAGGTTTAGTGGTAACTCGAATTCGTGGTATGAAAATGCATCGGGAAACCAACACTTTGGGATCATTAGTTGGATTTCCCTAACTTACCCAATGCCCAAAAATCAATCCCTAGGATTGGTTCCCAAATCAGATTATGTTGAAATTTTGCAAGCTTTAGAAAATGTGACCAAGAGTTACTTACTCCAATCACGAATGCTTAGCAAAATGAGCGATTTGGGAACTCAACTATTCTCAAGCATTGAGAAAGTTGAGGGACAAGTTCTTTATTTGATGAAAAGGATGAGCCAAATAGAAACCAAATATTCCAAAAATGAACCATCCCTAGTTGAATGTGAACTTTTGATAGATGAATCTAAAGGGGATGGGGAATGTATTGTTGAGAGTGAAAAAGTAGAGGAAAGGGTGATTGTATTTATTTTCCATATTACCTTTTTTCACCCCTACCTCCACCTATAGAACCCACTCCCTAATTTTTGGAACCCTTAGAGGAAACCATAGGGAAGCCAATTGAATATGCTAAGCTTCCAAACCTCCTATTCCCTCTAAAGTTGACTCCTCCTTTACTATATCTTCCTCATGGAAGATTCTTACCCCCACCTCTTGAGTTTTGGTTGTCCAATGTGATGTGTTACAAACTTGCACCTTATGGATAACATTAGGGTTGTGCCGACGACCTTAAATATACAGAGCTTCTCAGGAGGCAACCCAAGCTTTAAGAAATTAGATTGGTTTAGCATTTTTGGTGTGTTTTTCTGTTTGTAGCTTATTTTTGTTTTTCGGACACTATTACACTTGGTGTGCATGTTTGGTTGTAGGAATCATATGGTTTTTAAATGAAGTTGAGGAATCATATTGACCATGTAGACGTACATGGTTCGTGAAGCTCAAATGGTGGACAAGAAGGAGAACCCAACCCCAAATTCATCAGGCGTGTAGACGTGCACAATCCATGAAGCTCACACACTTTCCTACACCACCTAATCAAAATTTCTTCCCTACCGCCACCCTAGTGCTGCCAATGTACCACCCAACACCCACCTACCCTCAAAACTCTTGAGACACACACATCGAGACATAAGAGGTATCTCTCCATTGTGATTCAATTCCTTATTCTATTTGTGATGCATGATAGTGGCTAGATTGAACTTTATTGATTAGAGGTTAGGGTAGTATATTGAGGTGATGGTAGTTTGTTCTTTACATTTGATGATCGTGCCATCAAGGGTAAACTTTAGTGTTCATTTTTCATTATAAGTGCTTTCTAGTTTCTTTCCCTTGACATGTGTTCTTTGATTTTTTATATGCATTGAGGATAATACAAGCTTTAAGTGTGGGGAGGGGATTTGATAGCACTTATGATTTTTAGTTGTTTCTATGTAGCTAATAGATCTTTTAAGAGCATTTTAGAAATTTTGAATAACAAATTAAAAATCCAGACAAGTTGAAAACCTAAAAGGGCCACTTGGATAGCATTGGTAAAAGGCCGGATAGGTCAAAAGACCTAGGTAAAAGTGAGAGGCTAGGCCCGGCCAGACTTACGAGCCTAGGCAAAAATTAGAGATTGTGTGGAAAAAGGTGAGAAGTGAGTACCCTTTGTGTGTTAAAGCTAGGATGGAAACCCGAAAGGGCTCCTACGCAAAATGAAAGAAATTGAGAGAAAACCAAAAAAACTAGGTTGAATGCATGCTTCTACAGTGGATTGTTTTTTAGGACAACTCTTTGATTGCTTTGGGATCATTTTGGGAAAAGTAAGATAGCTTGACACTTATCTTTTTGGCTTACCTTTTTCCACATTTTATTTTGGGTGGTTAGATGGCTTATGTTCTTCAGGGAGTGTGAGAGTTGTGAGATTCTTACTTTTTTTGGGGGAAACAGGGTAATCTAGGAATAATTGGGATGCCTCGGTTATCTTCTGTTTGCACGCTACATTTCATTTAATTATTTGTCTTGTCTTTGTTTAGTCGAGAACGAGCAAACGGTTAAGTGTGAGGAGTCTGATGTGTTTCATTTTGTGTGCATTAACCATTGCATTCGGCATAGTTTTTAACATGTTTTGTTGGGTGAATTTTAGTATTAGTTGAGTTTGTGTGACAAGGGGTTTAGATGGCCATGTTTGGTTTTATCGTCTAAATCCTGCATTTTTTAGACTTAATTAGTACTAATGAACATCTCGTATCCATGGGATCCTAGATCTCCATTTGATCATCTTTAGTTGGTCACTCGTGGGTAGTTTTTGGTTATATTCTTTGTAAAGGTCGTTTGTAAGGGCGGTACAAGATATTGAAGGCCGTTCGTAAGAACTGTAGAAGAGATCGAAGGTCATTCACCTCTAGAATGGTAGTAGATGAAGGTCATAACATCAATACGTTGTAGAAGAATATTTGAGCCAAAGATTGGCGGTAACGGAGATCAAAGTGACCAATGAAGAAATAGGGAATCATGGTCCCTTGAGTTGTGCCAAAGTATGAGAACGATTCGAGAATAATTAACCTTCAAGGCTGGATTCATTGGATTTTGTTTCTTGAGCACTACAAAATCAACTACTAGAACTCAAAAATTGGACAAACGATTCTCCCGTAGCAATGGAAACAAGTTTAGCCGGCCAAGGTACCACGTGTCAGTGCGAACCGTTTATGGTAACGCACCAACGGTCCTCGCCAGAGAAGAGGCCCCGCGCTAACAGTTCTAGCGCGAGGCAATGATTCATTACAAATGAATTAGTGTGAGGAAATGGCATGACCCGCACCATACACCACGGTCTGCACAGCTCAAGTTCAAAGGTTTGCTCCAAAAATGGCTATGTATGGGCGCGAACCGTTCCGTTCTCCACAACCCACGCCGTTCAAAGATCAAGATGCCAAGTCCAGCCATTGGCTTGTGCAAAAGTTTGTGCCTCACGCCAAAGTTTTGAGCAAACCATCCCTTATGAGCACAGCCCGCGCCATAGCCCACGGTCTGCGCCAAACTTCTGAGTGAATCATACTTCCTAACTGTGGCCCACCTCACAACCCCAGATCTGCGCCAGAGCCTCACACCACGGCCCCACACAAGATCAAGCGCCCCGCAACCATGAAGAACCATGGCCATGCATGATTTTGCATCCCATGATAGAGAACTTGGCACGGACAGCGCCATCCGCGACGGCCCGTGCCAAGGGCGGCGTAACTATAACTTCTCACTATTTTTGTCATAACTCTCTTAATTCTCATCCGTTTTCTCCCTACCATATATCAAAATCTTTGTCTTTCCAAGATCTACCCAATTATTTGAATCTCAACTTCATAACGTTCACGTATTTTAGTAATTTATTTGAGAAATATTCAGCGTCTAGAGGGAAATGATAACTAGGGTTTTGACCTACTTTTGGCATTTTTTGGGCCTATTTTTAGGCCTAATATCCTACTAATATATATATGATCCTTATTCTTCTAATAAACACTAAGTAGACAAAATGTAAATTTTTTTCTCTCTCTAGTTTAAATAGAAAGAAGAGGAGAGTTCTCTCCCTCTATAGAGTACTCTTTCTCTTTCCTTCTCTTTTAGTTTTCGACATCTCTTCTTCTTCTTTTTCTAGATCTATGGAAATTCATCTTAGTACTTGTGGTCATGATATTATTATGATTATTCTTGAATGTTCTAAAATGCATGAATATTACACCACATACCGGCACACAATTTGCAGTTCGATTCTTTAGCGCCAGTCTCTGTATGCCACTCATGCACCACAAGTACAATGACGTAGTTTTGTGGTTTTTGGATTTAAATTTTTTACTTTCATCTTTTCCGGAAGCCCATTTACCTGTTTCAACTGTATTTCACCCACTTCTATTACTTAACTGAATTGTTTGGGGAAAATTTGTTTTAGTGATTGTGTTGATCCATATTCTAATTTAACCTTATTAGTGTCACTAATACTAGTACACGTCTCTTGACTGACTAACAATTAAACCAATCATAAAAAATTATTTTTTAAGGTCGGATTCAATTTAAAGGGTTTTTATATTATATGTACCTTATTGCAATAAATTAAATAAAAATCACCCTATTAGGCTTACTAATTATAAATGACCCCGTCTAATAGCTTTTAGATATTATTCAAGACATTGTGTTCATATTGTTTATTATGAGTAAGTAATAACATAATTCATATCTCTATATAATTTTTAAACGTTACATAATCATTTTATTAATTTTCCAAAATATTAAAAGACATTTCACCCGACAATAAATTTGTTCGAATTATATACATAAAATATGAATTTTACATTTACTTATTTATATCTACATATATATATAATTATAAGATATCTAACAAATAAATTTCATTATAAGTTATTTATAATGTATAATATTCAATATATTAGTATTACTAAGACTTAATAATGTTAAATTATTTTTAGAACTTATGATATGGATGAAAGCTATCAATAAGACACATTTTTTTTACTAGTATTAGTGACACCTAATAAGGTTAAACTTTTGAAAATTAGAATCAGGATGACCACTATCGCTAAAAAAAAATTTCCAGACAAATCAGTTAAGGAAGAGAAGTGGGAGAAATAAAGTCGAAACATGAAAAAGTAAAAAATTTAAATGGGTTTATCGCAAACATAAAAGTAAATTATTCAAATCCAAAACCACAAAACTATGTCGTTGTAATTGTGGCGCATGAGTGACGTACAGAGACCAGCGCAGAGGATCCAAACTGCATACTTTGGGTTGTACTCATGTATGGTTCATTTATTGATGCCCCATTGGGAAGAGAAACCTAGATGTTAGAATGGATAACAGAGTACGTTGCATCTGCAAGAGTGTGTGCACGGGAGATTTGAGTTA
The DNA here is from genome assembly GCA_037428765.1 of Rubia yunnanensis. Classification (NCBI taxonomy): domain Eukaryota; kingdom Viridiplantae; phylum Streptophyta; class Magnoliopsida; order Gentianales; family Rubiaceae; genus Rubia; species Rubia yunnanensis. The sequence continues at coordinate 38,827,892 of CM075061.1, read as the reverse complement.
TACTCTGACTTATTTGCCATCGCACCAGTACTTGTTAATTACGTAAAGTTTTCTGATAGGTTGTGGGTGGAGATGGTGAAAAAGTAGCGAACTAGGGTGTGAGAGACCCTAGATCATAGATAAGGTGTCAACGAACCTTGGGCCTAGTTGATAGGACCCAAGAGAAGTTTTTCATTCGTGGTGAAAACCCAGGACGTAATTGCACGGTGGAGAAACAGACCTACAATATTGGTCAGACCTTATTGTATTCCCCTAATTACGATGGCGACGTCGATGGAGGGTTGCGAGTGCACCCGACATGATATGTATGGATAATTATATTTCATCAGCCACACACGTGTTGTGAACACAATATTAGGTTGTTTAGTAAATCTTGCATGTGAATGAATTGAGGATAAAAACATTAGATTGATCATTTTGCACAATTACTAGCTATTCCTTTCACTCATATGGATTGATGACCCATACGAGGTTGTGTTTTTAGTTGTTACTTGAGCCCTAGCATCTCTTTGGACAAACCCAGGGCTTGCTGCTAACTACCCTTTAGGTAGCGTAGCAGTGAGAATGGGTTCAGAATATAAATATTATCTTTAACCTACTTAGCCCCCGCTAGGGTTAATTACCTACAATTAACGACCCCGAGTGGAGTTGGGTCAATAACCTTCTTCCTGGGGTTATTGTTGATCCCCTTATTGACCATTGCATTTCCTAAACTCCTACCCACTGAGGATGAAAGGGAAGTTAGACGAAATTAAAAAACAATATAACAGTACAAGAGCGGGTAATTAAACATCAAAACACCTTCAAGCTCAAAACAATTAACATAATCCTCGAGAGGGGGCTCTCGAGCAGCTGGGTCAAAAAAAAGGTTGAGGCTTCTCTTCCTCCATAACAAGCCTCCCCCGCCTCTTATACAGCTTAGGCTCATCTTCTAAAGCCAAATGGCGTCGCCTCAACAGTTTCCTCTTCATGGCCCACTCATAGATGCCTTAAAAATATAACTGATCCCTCATCTGGAGGATTTTCTGGAGATCTCGTCATCCACAACAATTGCAGATCAATACTAGGACAAACCCTCTGACTCAAGGGCAAGGACTGCAAAATCCCAGGTATCAACCAGGACCCATCATGAGCTGGGGGCTCTCTAGCGTTCTCTTCTTGGAACTCGAGAGTGGGAGCTATTATATTTGGGGCGCTCCCTTCACCCTTTTCTGGAGCCCCTGAAGATCCCACATCCTCTTGAAGGGAAAAACTAAATTCTATATCCCCAACATAGGATGACATTTGAGCATACCCTTTTCCCAGACCTGGGGGCCAAACTCGAGGGAATTCTCCTTGAGGCATATCAGTGATGGGCATATAACTAATATGACCAATCTCATCAACACTTGGGTTGTAATCCTAGGGAGAGTGCCTAAAACTACTAAGTGTGGCCTCAGAATCACACTCCTTAGGCATCCCCGTCTTAAATCTCTCAGACCTAACCTCACTAGAGTACCACCTCTCATCAGATTTCTTGCCAGAAATGGCCATAATAAAGGGGGATGAAGTAAAAGAAAATAGGAAAGATAAAGATTAGGAGAACTTACTTGTGGAAGAAGAGAAGATGAAAGTAGAGGCAAAGAGTAGATGAAAGGGACAATGTTGATCTAAAAATCTTCTGAAAGTACTTGCACATAAAGTGAGAAAAGTGAGGGAAGTGGGGAGTTAAGAAGCCTAAAACGGAGGCAATTAATGATTGTCTTGGGGAAGGAAAAAATTCAAAAAGTGGGAAAAGTTGTCATACCTTTTCAGAAACTGCCACTGCTAACGCGCTTTTCAACATAGCAATCTCACACGCGTGCCTCCTCAAATTCTGTCATAGAAATAAAAAAAATAAAAAATAAGAAAACTAAATGATACCTCGAAGCTTAAGGTCCTTACTTGAGGGTATGGTGAGTTTAAGAGGCCATAACCCTCGATGCCCTTTTTAGATACACGTATTAAGGGTTTAGGAGTTTGGGGATAAGAACGTGAAACCTCAAAGATTCTAAACCTCGAGGCCCCATTGAGTTTTTTTGGGGGGCTCTTGATGATGGATGGACCTGGTAAAGGCCGATAACGTGCCTTGGGCCTATTTCGGCCCAATATGCTTATGGAGTAAGAAGATAAAGACAAATAAAGACAAATACTATCTAGTGATACACTATAAATACCATGTATGTATAACTAATTATACACACACTTTTATACGCTTCAAGTATTCTTCTGACTTAAGCATCAGAGAGTTTTCCCCTGGGACCTCTCGGGGCTTGTTTTACAGATCACGACCAAAGGATCCAATGGAGTAGCTTGATCAATTTCGAGATGCATCAGCTTCATTTCCTCTTTTCCTTAATTAGAGGATAAGTAAGGGTAGTGGGGGGATGAGTTTTGTTGCACAAAAATAGAGTTTTACAGAAACGAAGACGTTATCAATTGCTACATCAGTGTTATGAATAAAAAGACAGATGACATGTATAATAAAGATTATAACAAGGGGTTCGAATAAAATTTCATTTTTTATTTCTGTGATTTTATGTTTATTTATTTTTCAATATAAAGTCTAGTATTATGTGTAATACTATACGTGCAACTATTGTAAACAAATAGTTACTGTTTGTGCACATCCGAGGTTTAAGATATAAATGGTATATACATTAATTTATTTATATCTTTATTGCATAAAGTTAGCACTAATACAAATTATAGATATCTTAACACTTTTCTTGCAATAGTTATAAAAATGTTACAATGGCTTGTAAAATGTTACTTAAACCATTGAAAAGTATTATCTAAACTTTGAAAAATGTTACCTAAATTTCAAAAAGTGTTACATTAGATCTAATGCAACATTACCGAAGGTAATACTTGTCAAAGTGAAATAGGCTGAACTAAGTCTTATTAGCACCTAAAGCAACACTTTTAAGGTGTTACATTAGCCCTACTTTGTAGTAGTGTAATGGGGTTAATGCGTCAAGTAGTAAAATATTTATAGTCCTACGACTCTTCAATAATTTGTAATCTCTCTGAAATTGAAAATCTAATCTACTAATAATTCATATCTTGCATGATTTTTAGTAGTATCTAGCTAATTCACAAGAGAGTAAGTAAACATTCGTCCCTTCCTTCTTAATGTTCATCGGTACATAGAATGACACTGATTTCAAAGCGAAATTTTTCTTAAGAGGTGGAGCATGAAATAGTAGAATGTTTTGAAGAAAAAGGAAGACGGGCTCATTTTAAAGGGTATTTTTTTTGAAAGTATGCGAGATTAGCTCGTATTGAAAGATAAAAAGTTGCGAGATGATGTTCATGTCCCCTTTTCCTATGAGGATAAGTTAAGGTAAAGAAGACATTATCATTTGCTACATCAATGTTATGGGGAAAAAAAAGATGACATGTATGATAAAGGTTAACAGATGGAGAGGAGGGGAATATATAATATTTCAAAGGGAAGATGTTTGAGAAATGGGAAACTGATCATGCACCAATGGGATGATTTTAGATGGTACGGAGATTGAGCTTTGTTTGAAATGAAAAACTTCAATAGCTTAGTATATGACAATGCACAAAACCTTTCCTCCATATATATCGAAGCACAAAAGCTACCTTCAAATGTGTTCTCTGTGGAAAGATCGTGTATCATATTTTTGTTTGGATTTTTCTATACATGCATGTTTTAGTTTAAACATTAATGTAGGTTGTGTGTTTATACATTCTTCATTCATTATTACGATGTGCACATAGTATGCACAAATTAATTCATAGAAAACTTACAAATATCTTCTTGCAAAAATAATGAACATTATTTTAGACCATCGACTATACTCCTTTGAAATAAAAAAAAAATTGTAACCTAGATTTTTTTGGCTATATAAGTTAAATTTATGTGATCATACTTAATTTGTTTTTTCTATTTTTGGTTTATAGTTTCTTATGATTTAAAATTTTGTGTTGATAATATTTATGAATTGAAATGAAAATTTAGTAAACTTTATGCAGTTTTCATAAAAATATATAATTATTATGTTTTTTTCAAAAAATAAGTAACTTGTATTCATCACCAAAAATGTTCATGTACTTCAACCCTATACATCCCTCATTATTCAGAAACCATTAACTAGCACACTTCTTCATTAATCTAGTTTTTTTATTTTATTTTAACTTTAAACCATCTGAGGATGGGGGGAATATATTAGGCTGCCCGAACCGATAAAATTAAAAAAATTGAAACAGGCCAGAAAAGGCATAGTTCGATACAAAAAGATCATCCAATTGATGATCCAAGAGCCATAATAAGCTCTTGAAGCAATATAGCACTTGCTTCCAAAAGCGGTGTTTCCACCTAATCAAAAACTAAAACAAGCTAATGTACATCGATGATCCAGCAGGGGACTTTCTTCATATTCCATCTAGATGTTATACCACGAACAGATCGGCGAATCGAAAAGTCGAAACCCTTGTTTGTCAATGGTATGTCAGCCGAGTGGTTTGTAAATCTAAGTCCCAGAACACTAGTGAGATTCCATGAAGCAAAGTTCAGGGTGACATGCTGGTGAGGTTTGGAGGAAGTATTAGCTGCTAGTTGAGATCCTTGCTGCTCACTGTTTTGAGAGGTGGCCTTCCTTGTCTACGGCCACCTGGAAAAACTCCATGCAAAGATAGCTGACCTGTGAAGACAACATAGCAGAATCATTGTGTAGTTTTTAATCATAAACATCATTAGAAATTCTGATAGAGGGGACACCCCTTTTGTCCAAAGCAATTAGTCCTCTGGTTTTGTTATCTAGCTCATCAAACATGAGGATAGAATTTATGTTCTCATTTCTAGCTCTCTTTGCTAAACAGTCAGTAGGCATATTACCTTCTCTAAGTACATGAGCCAGTTTTGTAGCACCCAAAAGATTATGAGTATCATCAGATAGGACATATAGGTTCCAAGGAGAAGTTAAAGGATTGTTTACACATGATATAGCATTGAGGCAGTCAATTTCAAGCTCAAATTCTGAAAAGTGCTTTTCATGCATTAGGTTTAAAGCATACAGTATAGCTAACAGTTCTGCATTCAAGGCTGAAAATGCACTTTGGCTGATAGCTTTGGCCAATAAACAGTCTCCACATGCATTCCTAACAATTAAACCAATACCACATTTATTTGATTTTGAGTCCCAGGAGGCATCTATATTAACTTTGATGAAATTTACTGGAGGATACCATATTACTTTTGTTATTTTTCTCTTTTCCCGTGTTTTCAGAAAAGGCACCAGATTAGATGATGTCCATATTTTGTCAAACACACCACAGAGATGGAGAGGATGATTGAAGGAAATGTCATGCAGTGACTTTTTAATCTCTGAGAGAATAATAACATAGTTTGGTTTAATTTCATCAAATAGCAATTTATTTCGTGCTTTCCACAGATGCTAGCAAACAAGTAGTGGTAGAAGATTAATAAGTGCTGAGTGTGTATTAGTGAAACCAGCAGACGACCAGTAATAGGACAATCTATTCCACAATGTTTTGAAACGAAGCGCAGGTAATGAAAGCCATCTATTAATCTCATCCCACACATGTAATGAGAAAGAGCAGTCATTAAAAAAATGTGACAGGGAGTCAGATTGTAAACAGCAGCAACATTTAGATACAAGTTGGAAACCCATGAACTGCAGAACATTATCAAAAGGAAGTAAGCTATTTAGGAGTCTCCAGAAGAAAATACTTAGCTTTTTTGGTATTCTGGAGTGCCATATTTTGCTGAGTGACCAAACTCTTTGCCTGGATTCCCTGATCAGGTTATATGCACTCTTGAAGGTGAAAATTCCACTCCATGAAGGTTGCCAAATCATCCTATCAGCCCTTTCTGTTCTTATTGTGAGATTTTCCAGCAAGAGGAGAATGGATGGAGGCAATACTGTTTCAAGTGTTGTAAGAATGGAAATTTTTTTCACCACAAATTGAGAGACAGACAGTTCCTTGATTTCTTGTGGAAAATCCTGAGGTAGGAGGTCCTCTAAGGGACCTAAATGTGACCAATTAGTAGTCCATATATTACAGCTTCCTACACCAATGATGGTTTTAGAAAAAGATTCTGCAAGATGGTTAATCTTACATATCCTTCCCCAATTCCTAGATTTTCTTGTTGCTAGTGGTAGAGACCAGAGGAACTTGGACCAGGGTGCCTCCCCTTGGTGAAATTTCCACCAGAGCTTGATAGAGAAAGCTTTGATAATAGAGTTAATATCTCTTAGACCGAGACCATTTTCATCTGCAGGAAAGCATAGCTTCCTCTATGTTCTCCAAACTTTTTTCCTTTTACCATCCTTTTCCCCCCAGAAAAAAATAGAGAATTGCTTCTCCAAGGCATTAATCACATTCTTTGGGGGATTTATGGTGGCCCATATATGATGTGGAATAGAGTACAGACATGTTTGGATCAGAGTCAGTTTTCCACCCATTGATAGCCATTTGTTTTTCCAGTTAAACAGCTTAGAGGCCACTGTTTCCAGTAAGGGTTGGAAATAGATTTTCTTAATTCTTCCTACATACATAGGGCATCCGAGATACCTGAAAGGAAACATTCCTTTTTACATGCCAAGAGTTATTTTGATGGTTCTATCTCTGTGAACAGTGGCTGAGTTACTGACGAAGTATTCACTTTTTGAGTAATTAATTTTTTTACCAGTAGTTAGCTCAAATTTCTCTAGGAATGCTTTTATTCTGACAAGATTGAGCTTGGTAGCTTTTAGGAAGATGATTGTATCATCCGCATAGCTGAGATGAGATATAGGAATAGCATTCCTTGGTAAATCATAATAATCAATCTTTCCAGTGTGAAAAATGAAAGACAAACTCCTAGAGAAGGATTCAGAGACAATGTTAAATAGGAATGGAGATAGTGGATCTCCTTGTTTAATGCCTCGGGATGCCTTGAAGAAACCGTTTGGTTTGCCATTTATAAGTATTGAGAACCATGAGTCCGAAATGTTATTTAAAATGTTCTTTACCAAATGACCATGGAATCCAAACTTTAAAATAATGCTGTTTAAAAATCCCCAGTTAACCCTGTCAAAGGCCTCCATAAGATCCAGTTTGATAATGCAGTTTTGACCTCTTGACTTTCTGTTCAGAAATTTTAACATCTCCTGTAGGTATATCACATTATCTGCTATATCCCTACCTTTTAGGAAAGAAGTTTGCTGAGGAGAGATGATTTTATGCATTAATGGCTCAATTCTGTCAGAAAGGATTTTATGCATTAATGATCCATAGAGGCAAGTTGAACCAGTTTTATATTATCATCATCACTGATCAGTCTTGGAATTTGGCTGAGGAAGTGAGGAAAATAAAGACCAGCCTCTTGTTCATATGGTTCAGTTAGCAGGTTTTTGTAGAAGTTTACAGCAGCCTCCTCAATGTCAGCTGGTAAACTCTTCCAGTCACCTTGAAGATCTTTTATCTTTGTGATTAAAGTTTTTGATCTTTTTTCCTGAATCACCTTATGGAAATAAGAAGTGTTATTATCTCCATCCTTTAGCCACTTTAGTCTAGCCTTTTGTTTCCAGAAACCATCTTCATCTTTAAGAGCTCTGATCAGCAGAGTTCTTTTTTGGTTAAGATTGATAAGTTCAGTTTCTGTGGTATTTTCTTGGTAATTTAACTCTTCTTGCTTCAGATTTTCCTCAGCTTTGATGAGGTTATCATGAACATTACCAAAGTTTTCCTTATTCCATTGTTTTATGACTGGCTTTAGTCCTCTTAATTTTATGGAGAATCCTAACATTCCCCCCTCATGTAGAGGGAGGCTCCAATTTTCTGCCAGAATCTGGTGAAAATCAGGTCTATTAAGCCATATTTCAATAAAGCGAAAAGGTTTGGGGGTTGAAGGGATATCAGATCCTATGGTCAATAACATGGGGCTATGATCTGATAGGTGTCTATTCAGGATGTGAACAGAGCTGTTTGGAAAGTTTTCGCTCCAGGATGAAGTACATAGACCCCTATCCAATTTTTTGAAAGTTGGGATTTTTCTGCCATTTGTCCAGGTGAAAACATTCCCAACCGTGTTGATTTGGTGGAGGTTATTGTGTGCGATGAATTCAGAAAAATCATTTATGCTACCAATCTTTGGTGTACTGGGACCCTTATATTCATTAACTGAGGAGATTGCATTGAAATCACCAACAATCAATCTTTCTGTGTTACAAATATGTGCCAGGTCAATCCACAATGCAGCTCTTTCTGCTCTAGTATGAAGGCCATATATAAAAGATGCTTTCATTTTCCTATCAAGTGTGCAGCATTCAATATGAACAGATAGGTGTTGTGGATGATCTATTTCTAGAGATACATTAACATTGTAGTTCCACATTAACCAAATTTTTTCTGAATTTGATGTCATGCAATTATCAAAATGAAGTTCATGCATATAATTGGAACACTCTATGTTAGCATGCTTAGGTTCAATAATGCATAGAAAATCAATGTGATGTATTTTTAACAGTCGCTCTAATCTTAGCATTGCAGGGTTCATGCCTCTAACATTCCAAATCAAGAATTTCTGCATGATTATTTTATCAATCATTTATAACTTATCTTGGAGCTTTTTGTCGAGGATCTTAAGTTCCTCAAATTTACCTGATTGAAAAAAGTTGGGAGTACCTGTTTTGGTGGCTCAGAACTAGAAGATGACAAGACACTACTTAGCTTGTGTTCCAAATCCTTCCCTAGAGTTAATTGAGCCTTCTTTGAGATGGAGGATACCAAAGGTGTTTGAAGTTTGGTCCTGTCCTCTTCTGAAATATGTACTTCACTGCCCTCCTTGTCTTCTGTATCCATCATTTGTCCCAAAATCTCAAATCGATTCGGAGACAGGATTTGCTCCTTTGGAAACTGAGGAGGTGAAGAAACATTAGAAGCTAATTCAGACTGAAATGGGTTTGTTGACTTACCTGTGAGGTCATCATGACTGAAATGTAGCTTAGGATGTGGAAATAAATCTATGCCATCACACAATTGTCTTTCTGTTTCTGTGAAATTTTGAGAAGTCATCATCAGTAACTGGTCCTTCTGTAAATACCCTTGTGTTTGGTTTTCAGGTGGAGCAAACTCTTCCTGTATCTTTCCTTCCACTAAATTTCAGAAAATTCCTGAGTACTCTGAATAGTTATATCTGAAGGAGCCAACTCAGGTTCAAGATCTTGTATATCATCATTGTTATTTAGCAATGAGGTCTGAATATGTGGATGAGTCTGAATTTGAACAGGGGGAGGTTGCAGTCCTTTTTGAGTGGAGGAAGAGGGAGGGCAAAGGGGGTTGGTATTATTTTGGAAAGAAGAAGAAGTAGCCCCTTGGTTCTGTAATACCATTTCCTGTGTTTGGTTTTTTTCCATCTGTAGTGGAACTTCATGGCTGATAGTGTCTAGAGTCTCAAGTTGTATAGTTCTTCCAGTGGCTTTCCATAAGGTTTGATGGTTATTATTAGTGGCATTTTGTGACTGGGAAGGGGGATATCTCAGGTTACCAGCTGGATGTCTATACCTATGATTTTGTTGCATACCATTTTCCCCTAACTGTGCTACCTTTGGAGGTTTGTTAGTGTCTTTTTTCTTGACTCCGAGCTTTTTTCCATTCATCCATCCAATACCTTGGGTTGAAATTTCTACAAAATCACGAAAACACAAACTGTGAAAAGCACAAAGCAAAACAATGAAACTAAGGACAAAAACTTAAAACTAAGCAACATCAACAGAAAGTTATGAATGACGATCCGGATGATCAAAAACAAGTATATTTAACGTCGTCGACACGAATCTCTCCCCTTCTTTGAGCTTAATCACAAAATGAACCGAGATGATCGGTCCCCTTTCCTCGATCCGAGATAAAACAATCAGGATTTGCATCATCTCCCAACAAAACCTTCTTTAAGTAGCTTAGGGTTTCCTCATGTTCCCTTAACGTTTCCAACAACTCACCTTTTTGTTCCATGGTGATCTCAAGCACGTGAGCATTCGGGGGTTTCTCTCCTTCTCCAAGAGATGAACATTTAGGACCTTTTAGGGTTGGTTTGCACTCTCTCAACGAAGTCTTCTCAAGAGAATGAGGGGGAAATACCCTTACCGGCTCACCTGCGGACACAAGAAAAGTGTTGGATGTTGCATTCCCAAGAGTGCATTCACCATTGTTTCTTTCTTTCAAGTTAGCACTAACAACATTTGAAATCAAAACATAACTTAAAACATTATCTATGGCAACATTTAAGGAACTACCATCGCTGGGCTCAATTACATCTTGCTCTTCATCATTAATGACATGAATAACTTTGCAAGAATGGTATCTACTAGGATGATCAATAGAATTATTAGTGTCAAATTCTACCTTCTGCCCATTAAATTCCATGGTCAATGTTCCTTTATGCACATCAATTATGGTTCTTGAAATATTTAGAAATGGCTTTCCTAAAAGAATAGGTTTACCACTATCATCACCTCCCATTTAAAGAACATAAAAGTCTGTAGGGAATGTCAAAGAATCCACTTTCACCAACATATCCTTCATAATACCTTTTGGGTATGTGCTGAGTGATCGGCTAGTTGGATAACAACCCTGATTTTATGGAAACTGCCTTGATTTAGACTGTTATACAATGAATATGGGATCACATTTATTAAAGAACCTAAGTCTAACATGGCCTTGTTAACACATTTGCCTTATATCTCAAAAGAGATTGTAAACATTCCTGGATCATCACATTTAGGGGGCATTTCATTATTAAACATGGAAGAGACATATTCATTCTTCACACTCTTTTTCTTACTTTTCAATTTTTGTTTCCTATTGACGATACACCATTCCTTAAGAAATTTGCCATACCTAGGAAATTGATTTAGAGCATTTAAGAGTGGAATATTTACCTCGCATCTACAAAAGACTTCATAGATGTCCTTGGTGTCCTCCTTGGTCCTCCTATCCTTCAATTCCTCCAAGAATGGAGGTTCTAGCGCATAGATAGGGATCTCCGCCCCTCTTGATTTCTTGTGAGGTGAGGAAGAGGTTTTGGGATTTGATCCCAATCCTAGAACAAATGTCTCCACCTCGATTTCTTAATCTTTGCTCCCTTTGGCCAACTCATCGGCCTTCTTCTCATGGTCTTCTTCTTTCTCAACCTTCCACTCAACAACAACCATTGCTTGGGCTTCTTCACTTCCCTTCCACTTCTCAATGAGATTGCACTCACATTTTTTCGAGGGTTGATCTCCGATTGGGAGGGATGTTTGCCTTTTTCTCGGGCCTCCATTCGATTCACCACTTGAGCTATTTGGCTCACTTGAGTTTCCAAGTTCTTGATACTTTCCTTGGCTTCATCTTGGAATTTTTTGCCTTTTTCCGCGCACATGCTCAACAGGTGAATAACTTGTATCACCTCATGTTTTGTTAACCCCGAGCTCTCCCCTTGGTCTCGTCTCGGGGCTTGTCTTAGAACCTTTGAAATTTTTGTTTAGGTGGACTATATTGTTGTTGAGGGGGGCCGATACGGGTAAGGGTTTTGACCTCCTTGAGGGTTTCCATACCGGAGGTTCTGGTTATCACGATTACCCAAATAGTATGGCCAGTTTTGGTAGCCTTAGCCACCTTGGTACCCTTCATTCCCTTGATATCCTTGCACACCTTGGTGGTTTTGGTTTCCTTGATAGCCTTGGTTGCCTTGATACCCCATGGCACTCACCTCTTCGACATAGTCCTCTTACAAAGTAGGGAAAGTGTCTGTAGAATGCACCAAGTTACAAATTTCACATGATTTAACATGAGGCACATTTTTGGACTTGTCACCAATAATTTCACCATAGATGCAAGGCCCAAGACTTGGTCTTCACGCTTTCCACTATTAGAAAGGTCACTTGTGGGCATCGTATTTCTCCTTCTCAAGTCGGCTCTTGAGCTAAAGTTTCTCGAGTCCTCTGCTAGCTCCTCATACAATTTCATTCCCTTGGATGAAGTCTTATTCCCAAGGGTACCACCACAAGAACTTCTCGCTAATCTTTGGTCTTCATCAAGAAGACCATTGTAGAATTAATAGACCAAATATCCCTCCAAATAACTATGATAAGGACAACTTGAGAGAAGCTTCTTGAACCTCTCCCAATAGTCGAAGAGAGATTCTTCATGCCATTGGAGGATGTTACTTATGTCCTTCTTCAAGGCATTGGATTTTGAGGCCGGGAAGTATTTGGCTAGAAACTTCGCCTTCATGTCAAGCCAACTCTTAATGCTCTTGGATGGTAGGTAGTGGAGTCGATCTCTTGAACCATCCCTTGGTGTGAACGGGAATGCCTTCAACTTATAAAATCCTTCATCTACCCCATGGGGGACCGTACCACCACACAAAAAGTGGAACTCGGTGAGGTGCTTGTTGGCATTCTCCCATTGCCTACCAAGGAAGATAGGTAGCATGTTTATGAGATCGAAGTGTCCATTATGTCCAACCAAGGGATACTCAATCCACATCGGTTATTGATCAAGGTTAAGGGCCATAATATCTCTCAACAATGCTTGCCCCAAAGGAATCTCCCTTCTGTGGATGGGAGGAGCTCTCCCTTGAAGAGGAGGATGTTTATGCCCTCCTCCCAGATGCTCATCTTCGTGCTCATGTTGATGCTCCATATAATAAGAAGTATCCACAAAATGGTTACTAAGAGGGGTGTTATTCACACTTTCCAAAGAAATCCTCCTAGTCCATCTCAAATTCAACTCTAACTCGGGGTCATAGTGTAGGGGTTCTTGTGAAGAGGATCGCGTACGAACCATACACCAAGAACTCAAACAATACGTCTCCAAGCCAGGAAAAAAATGGAAATTCAACAAAAATATCAAAATAAAGGCAAACTAACAAATATTTACAACTAGCACATAATCAAACATAATATGCCCAAACACTTAAAAATAAATGCCTCTTCCTGAGCAGCGGCACCAAAATTTGGGAGGTCGTCATCGTACCTCTCAAAGTTAATATTTATAACCCCTAATGCTTCATATATACAATTAAGTGGATGATGGCAAGTCCAGGTCATCCACGAGAAGAGGGATCTTTTCAAGTGTTTAAACATATATAGAAGAAAACATGCTAGGCACACGCATATATAAATAAGTATAAAAGCATGTAAAATGGGGGGGGTTTGGTTTGTTTTTTGGTCCAAAATTATCAGATAGAAAGACAGAAATTAGCAAAGTAAGAGAACTATGCTAATCATGCAACAACAACTAAATAGGTGATTAAAACAACAATTAACCGAGCCTTGGGGGCAATCGACTTCCACTTCCAAACATCCTATTATGATTGATTCATTCACTCATTCAATTACATTTATTGTGTAGGGAAAATGCTATCACTTCTCATTCGAAGATCAACATTCATTGCTTCTTAATAGTAGTTTTCAAAGACAAGCAACGACCATTTGCAATCCCCATTGATGATCACCCTAGGTAAACAACACCATAGAGGTATTTTATCAATGGCATTCCACCCAAAGGACCTAGGTTTGATAACAACAAGCTTTCTACTAAAGACATAGTCATTTAACCAAACAAAGCATTTATTAGGTTAAATCTAGAACAAACCAAATTCAAGGTTCAACCTTTCTTTGCATCTATGGGATAAATATGAGATCAATACACATTAACATTCTCATCTAGCAAGAATCACCACACATTATACACAAGAAGTTCTAAATCCATCCGTCAAATGAGCTAAGAAATTTGCAACTTTCCTAACACCCTAATAGTTCAATCATACAACCCATGGTATAAATGAGGTAAAACACAAAATTAATGGCATAATAAATGCCCTCCAATAAATGTTCATAAATGAGAAAATATAGAATCTTACTACATAAGTTTGTAAGCTTTAATCAATTGATCCCAAGAACTAGATTTAGCTACTAGAGTTCATACTAATTAATGCTAACAAACCAAACATAATACAAGAGAAATCAATGATGAAAATGGTGGAAAACTAATGTTAGAATAGTATCAAAATCACAAGAAGAATAAGTTATAAATGAGAGGAAAAAGAAAGCTATTTTTGGTACAAAAAGGATAAGGTTATGTTCTGGACACCTGTGCATCGCAACTCGCGATGGGCGGCAAAACTTAACCTTGTCTTCTTTTCTTCTTCTTTTGGCAACCACTCATCTTCACAATAATCCCTCTCATTTTTCAAGTCTTCAAATTTTTGAAGAAAGTCTTCAATGTCTTCAAAAGATTATCTTCAACGGCCTTCGGTCTTCAAGTCTTCAAATCTTTGAAGCAAGTCTTCAAAATCCTTGAAATGTGATCTTTAATGGTCTCCGGTATTCAAGCCTCCATGTTCTTCCTTTGTCATGAAAAATCCACTCAGAAGAGATAAAAGAGCGTAAAGTCGCTCTTACCTCTCCTAAGAGAATTTCAAGGTAAAACACAAGCTTTTGATAATAAAAGAGCACAAAAGTGATCCCAAAAAGTACTAAATTATGCACATAAAATGGACACATCAAGGTACCAACTCCTTAACTAAGGAGAAAGTCCTTATTAAGAAGCTCCTTAAATCTCCACAATGGTACTCCTTTAAAAAAAGGGCTCTTTATTTAGAAAAGTGGGTTTAAGGAGATACCATTGTGGATGCTCTATGTCACTTATTTTTACTTTGGTTGTGTCAAGGAATGTGAGATCAGGTTTTACTAGTGGCAACCAATGAAGGAGCTTTTCTGTCTCAGCCACCAATGTTGTAAGGAACAAACCATAAGTACTGGAAGGCATGCATGAGAGCTTCATATACTCACTGAATGAATTGGCTTGGTATTGTGTTGGAACAAAATGGAATCCACCAACTAAGAGTATTGTGGAAAGTGAATCCAGTTTGAAAGAAGGAGAATCGAATTTAAAGAAACCTAAGCTTATAGCTAAGGCATCATGGGCTCCAGAATGAACTGAAGACTTCAATGGAAAACTCAAGAGCATTATATGTTATCCTTACTACTGATGTTTCCATTGTATAGGGTTATTTTGGAACTTTTTGGATTCACTTTTGTACACTTTTGTGCTCTAGATGTTGCATTTTTCCTTGAAATTTTCTAAGGAGAGTTAAGAGCGACTTTTACGCTTTTATTACTTTTCTAGGGGATTTTGTGTGACAAGGCAATTGTTTGAAGACTTTGAAGACTAGCTTTGAATATTTGAAGATTTGAAGAATAGCATTTGAACTTTTGAAGACTTGAATGTTGAAGAAAAGTGAAGTGAAGAGGGGTACTTGAGATAAGAAGAAGAAAGAAATCAAGATGCTGAATTTGGCATCCATCGCAAGTTGCGATGAATGTGTCGCAAGTCGCGATGAATGAGTGGCTAGAAATCCTTTGTACTTTCTTGTACTATAAATACCAAATCGTATCCTCTCTCTTATCTTTCTTCTTCTTCTTGCATGATTTGGGGCTGAAACCCCTAGGTTTTCTTCTTCTCTTAGTTTTTGTAGGTTAGTTATTTGTTTTCATTATTTAGGTTATTTTTTTTACTCGGGCGCAATTTATTGAACCTTTCAAATCAATGTAGTAAGAACCTCTATTTCACTCTTTCTTGAAGCATTTTTTATTTAGCATTTATTTTTTTTTAATGTGAATGTTTTCTTCATTTATGATATGGATTGTTTGAGAATATGAAGTGTTTGTATGATTGAAGTGTTAGGGTGTTAGGAAAGTGTACAATTTCTTATTTCTTTGGCATGAAAATCCAAGAACATGGAATTAGAACTTCTTTTGTGTTGTAAATCTGGCTAGATGAGTATGTTAATGTTGATTGTTATCATGTTTGTCCCGAAGTAGCAGTAAAAGGTTTAATCTTGAATGTTGATTGTTCTAGGTTTTATCTCTAATTAATGCTTTGTTTGGTTAAATGGCTAGGTATTTGGTAGAATGCTTGTAGTTGTTATGCTCTTTTGTGCATAATACCATTAATAAAATACCTTTTTGGTGTGGTTTGCCTCAAGTGATCATTGATGAGGTTTGCAAATGGTCGTTGAATTTCTTTGTGAATTACTATTAAGAGGAAAAGTATTTCTATCTATTAAAATGGAAGTGATAGCATTCTTCAAAGGTAATAAATGTCATAGAATGAGTGAATGGTTCTATGATCAATAAGAGGTTTGGAAGTGGAAATCAATTGCCCCCAAGGCTTTGTCTTTTGTAATTTTTATCCTATTTTCTTAGTTTGTTGCCTGATTAGAATAGCTACTTTGGTTTTCTAGTCACGTTGCTTTTAAATTCATAACTTAGGAAAAACCAAGCAACCCCCCCCCACCCCATTACTTGCTTATATATACATATAAATATACATATACATATATATACATATATATACATATAAATATACATATACATATATATATACATATAAATATACATATACATATATATACATATATATTCATATATTTATACATGGAGATATATACTTATAGTCTAGTATCCACCTTATATGTTTAAACCCTCGGGAAAATCCCTCTTCTTCGTGGATGACCCTAATTTCCCAAATGACTTAATTGTATTCAGTAAGCATTTAGGGATTATAAATTGTCACTTTGAGAGGTACGGTGATGACCTCCCAACTTCAATGGATGAAAAACACTTTAAACTTATCTCTATATGTTATCAGTTAAAGAAAGCATGGGATATTTTGGAAACTATGCATGAAGGAACAAGTCCTGGTCGTGAATCCAAACTACAAAAGTTGGCCACAAAGTTTGAAGAAATAAAGATGGAGGAGGATGATACTATTCTTGTTTTTTATGTAAAATTGAAAGATATCACCAATATGGCTTGGAAAAATCTACAAGGAATCCAAACTGGTGAAAAAGACTTTGAGATCACTCATCTTCTGCTATGAAAGTTGCGGCAATAAAAGAAGCAAGAGATGTTGCCACTTTGACTCTAGATGAGCTAATGGTATCACTGCAAAGCTATGAGATAACATTGGAACATCCCACAAAGAAAGTTCAAAAGGAGTTTTCTTACAAGACCTCATCGTAAAGAATCACCCATGAAGTTGACAGTGATGATGATACTGCCGAACTTGTATTTATCACTAAGAATTTCTCCAGACTGTTGAAGAAAATGGTGAATAAAAAATCTCAAGATAGATTTGGCGGTGATAGACCTCAGGCTTAAGACCTTGGTAATAATTGAGGAACACAAATGGAACAAAATAATCAGCAGGTTTCAAGAAATCAGAGTGGTGAAATAAAGCGTCCAGGAAGGATTCAATGTAGAGAATGTGAGGGATATTGGCACATATAGGCTGAATGTGCTAATACTCGGAAGAAGAAAGGCAATTCATATGTAACTTCATGGATTGAAGATGATGAAGAAGAGGAGAAAGATGAAGAGAAACTTACCAACAATTATGTAGCATTTGGAGCAAAAATTCATGATGTATCAGAAAATGACGATACATGTTCCAACCTGGCAATGACAGACAAGGTTGTATGTTCCAACATAGAAAATCCAGGCTTTGACAACTCCTCTAATGATGATGAATGCCAGGTTATAAGTGATGATAATATCTACAATGCATATGAAAACATGTATAAGATGTGGTTGGAAGTTGTTGACTGAAATAAAGTTTTGAAAACAGAGTAAAATCAACTTGATGGGAAGGAGAAGGAGTTGTTGGTTCGGGTTATAGAATTCAGAAGAGATATTGAACAATTGAAAATGAATATAGGTTCAACAACTAAGAGAGCTGAAATAGCCGAGGCATCAATTATCATGTTGAACACTGGAAAGGCAAAACTAGGTAATATATTGACCATAGGGAAAACCTTTGGAATTTGACAAGGTATATGCTATGACAAGACATCGAACAGTACTATAGGTTTCAAATCAGAGGTTTGAGACATAAAGAGAGGTGATAAAAACCCGATAGCACAAACCTCTTATTTGTAGGTACTGCACCTATCAAGGCCAACCGAAGGATCCATGCTTTAAACTACTCAGAGACATCATCAATGGATGAAAATTGTCTACATGTTCCAAGATAGATAATGTCCAACGATCAAAGATTGTCAAAAAGGTATTCAGTGAAAGAGAAGATGAACCAGATATAGAGTATGTTCTGACACAGAACAGTCTGCTAGACTATTTTGGAACATCCAAACATTCAGACAGTCCTGCAGAACTTGAACAAATCGAGTATGTTAGAACATCCACTCCTACTGCAACATCCCATGTTCCAACAAAAGTGCATCCTAAACCCAGTAACAAGAGAACTCGAACAATCCCTCGGATAAACTACAGAGAACTAGCAAGATTACAGTGTATCATCTCTCTCATTAAACCTAAAAGTTATAAGGAAGCTCTACATGATGAACATTGGATCGCAAAAATGTAAGAAAAACTTTTGAAATTTGAAGGCAATGATGTATGATTACTAACTCCTCAACCCAAATTAAGGTGTAAATTTTATTGGCACAAAGTAGATCTTCAAGAACAAGTCTGATATTGATGGCAATATTACAAGAAATAAAGCAAGGTTGGTTGCTCAGGGATATACTCATTGGGAGGCCATCGTCATGCCTCTCAAAGATAGTATTTTTAGGCCCTAATTATGGATATTTATGAGAAAGTATCTAGTGGCAAGGGTCGTCCACAAGGAAAAAGGGGTTTCATCAAGTGTTTAACATAGTTAAAAGCACACAAAGATGTCACTCTAAGTTTGTGGTAACAAAGTGGACGGGGGTTGAGTTTAGAAAACACTACAACTACTTCAATGACTGTATTAACAAACATTTAGAACAAATGATGTAAATACGATCACAACTAGCATGAAAGATGTAACCAAGATTGCAATGAGTCTTGGGCGCAGTACGTTTAAATTTCTAGTTATCCTTTGATCATCGACTAATTATCATATTTTTGTGCATTAACCACATATTTTGGAGAACTTGTCAACACCTTTCGAGTGAAGACATTTCTCACCTCTCCTTAGTTATAGTTAGAATGGGCGATCGGCACACACAATAA
The DNA here is from genome assembly GCA_037428765.1 of Rubia yunnanensis. NCBI lineage: Eukaryota > Viridiplantae > Streptophyta > Magnoliopsida > Gentianales > Rubiaceae > Rubia > Rubia yunnanensis. Next base: position 38,808,834 of record CM075061.1, on the reverse strand, counting down.
CCCTTACCCTAGGGTCACTCTAGACGATCGGCGTCATAGACTTCCCCGAGAATAGCAATAAACATGGAGACCCAATACAACTAACACAATTTCCTACAAGCGAGAAACATCGAGATAGCACAATTATATTCCCTAGCGACAACTACGATGATCGCGCTTTATGCTGGTGTCATTAGTGTACTACTTTGATAATTAGGCAAACCTATTCAAATGAATCCTAAATCTAAAAAATATCATCAATCAATAATCATAATTAGTTGTCACTCCCAAATATAACCTAACATTAACCAATGATAATCACATCGAAAAAAAGTCAGAGTCTCCCGTGTTTGACCAAAAACCTAGCAAAGAATCAATACATAATCTTCAAGTAATTCATAATCCTAGTCTAAACCATGAATTAATCATACAAAAAAACATAAAACATAGTTGACAATCACAGAACAAGTTAGGATAAACTAAATCTCACAAATTTGTACAAGAAAATGCTTACCAATTGCTCCCATTAGTATATTTAGCCTAGGACATGAAAACCTATGACATAGAACATAAATCTACAAAGACACATGGAAGAAATTGAAATTGAAATGAAAATTTTAGGGTTTGGACGTCCCAAGTTGGGCTCACACAAATGGAGAAGAAGGGGGGCTATTTATAGTCTAAGTGGTTAAGAATTGGCCAAAAAAGTCAAAAGTGTAGGCAGGTGTGCGCGGTCATGCAAGCCACCGTGCGGTCCATGCATTTTACTTCTGAGTGCTGTTATACTCCCCTTTGTTTTGGGCGTGCACCTGGGTGCATGGCTACGTGCCCAGTCGGTTGCTCAACTAGTATGCACTGCTACGGGGTGAACAGCTGATCTGATTTTGGAGTTGTTGTAGTCGATTTTATAGTGCTCTAGAAGAAAATTCCAATGGTAGTACTCTTACAGGCCAGTTCTTCTTGGATCTTTCTAAGAACTTGGTTCAAACTTCCGGATCACAATTCATCCGCTTCGTTGTCTTCCTTCTTTGACCTACTATCTTCTGCCACGTTTTGTCTCGTGACATTCAGTCTTTTGCCATCTATGTGAATGCCCTTCACAAAAAATAGTCCGAAGTGCTTACGAGCAATCTACAAATTAAGCTGTCCAAAAAGAATCTAGATGCTCTTAAGGTCCAAAAATCCATTTGACTCAAAATAGGTTACAAAATGAAAGATTTATATACAAAAACTAAAAACAGTAATCGAAGCTCCTTATGGTGTAAGCCTAGCTAAATCTAGCAATCCTCCAGCAAAAAGAAAATAAAAGATATGTTAAATGTTTCGGAAAATACATGTATTTAACGTCCCATCACTAAGGTTGAAGGAATTGATTTTGATGAAACACTTGCACTATGAATGCTATATTGTACCAAATGGATGTCAAAAGTGGTTAATGAAGAAGTGTACGTGGAACAACCTAAACGATTTGAGGACCCTCACTATCCACATCATGTGTATAACTCAAGAAGGCATTTTGTGGACTAAAACAAACACCAAGGGTGTGGTATGAGCGACTCACTACCCTTCTTATTCAGAAAGGTTATTTTTGAGGGGGATTAGATCGAACCTTTTTTGTATCAAATATTTTTATTTCTAAAATTTATGTTGGTGATATTGTGTTTGGCACTAATTCACCATTTATGGTACATGACTTTGTAACTTTAATGTAGACTGAATTTGAAATGAGCATGGTCGGAGAACTCACCTACGTTCTAAAACTTCGGGTGAAACAAGAAAAGAATTGTTTGTTTATAAATCAAAGTAAGTATGCATTGAATTTGGTGAAGAGGTTTAGACTGAGTAGTTCTCCAGGAGTATGAACACCAATGGGTGCCATAGACAAATTGGTGAGGGATGAGAAAGGGCTTTGAGTTGATCACAAATTATACAGAAGTATGATTGGGAGCCTACTGTATCTGACAGCAAGTAGACCAGATATATTTTTCAGCGTAGGAGTATGTACAAGATTTTAGGCTAATCCGAAAGAATCTCACTTGACCTCAGTTACGAGTATAATTCGATATGTTAGTAAGTATGGAATCTGGTATTCTAAAATTCAAAACTCTCATTTGGTTGGCTTTAGTGATTCTGATTGGGCTGGTAATGAAGATAATCTTAAAAGCACCACTAGTGTTTGTTTCTTTATTGGTACGAATTCAGTATATTGGTATCTTGGTAGCGTGGCAGTAGGAACAGGGTGCAGAACTATAAATTTCTTATCTTTTGACCACACCACCTCCAACTAGGTTAACTCTAAGCTACGGTTTTTAACGACCCTACAACTCATTCCATTAATCCTCCACTTTCTCAATCACAACAACACACATAAATGTACGTGTAAAAAGAAAATTGAAACCTTTTGATGGGACAAAGTAAGTAATTAGTTAACATTTTTGGAAAGTTTATATATATAAAAATGGGAAAGTCTTCGAAATGACGTGTCCATAAAATTATGAAGTATTAAAAAAGCAATAGCAATGTAGCAGCAATAACAAAATAATGGTGTCACAAATTCAATTCGCTACGCTTGAAACAAATAAGTCCTATATAGATATTGTTTCTCATGGTAGAGCAATCGAAGATTAAAAGTCCAAATAGCGTAGAGCTACCTCGAATTCTCACAAAAATCTAAAAACTATCACCAATCAGGTAGAGCAACAGAATCAAAAGGTTAGAAGAGTTCAAGAGAAGATGAGACTCGAGAAAAAAGAGGAAGCGTTGATCAGGACCATAAGTACCAATAAGGACCATACTGATGAAGAACATCAACTTCGGAATGGGATTGTGCCCAACAACTTATTGGCGGAAGCCTTAGTCGTGTTAAGCATGGATTCACTAATTCATGCTGCTACCATTGGATCTGTATTTGAGGGAAAATAAGAACACCAGCTTCCCTTAGTGACAAAATGAAAAAGTAATTTAGGGTTGGTTCCTTTTGGGGAATTATGATAAAGTTGCAACTTTGCATTCTCTAGACATTTTTTGTAGACATGTTTGTAGTCATAAAATTGGATATAGAAGCAACAATTAATTTTACAAAATGACACATGACTTGCACAAAAACATACATGTTTTGTACAAAGTTAGTCCAATTTAAATTTCAATGATAAAATATGTCTTACCTAGTCAAAGGCAAGATATAATATATGTATGTTAACTTATAGTTAATTTGATCGAATTAATAGTTTAGAGTAGAAATCCTTATACATGTGCAAACAGAACTACAAATTTCCCTTCCTAGTGTGAAATTTTCTTGCATTTGAGACGTCGATCAAGACCGAAAGTGGAAGTTTCCCAGGGTTATGCGGTCGAAGCTGCATCCAATCAGACAATGAACCACAACTTTGGAATGGAGAATGTGGCAGGCAACATGTTGGCGGAAGCCTTAGCCGGCATAGGAATGGATTCGCTAATTCATGCTGCTAGCTTGCCATTGACATGTACTTGAGGGAAAACAAATCTTTTTGAAGCACACGAGAAATATAAAAATAAGTCTACAAGAGCACTGAAAATGAGGGCTGTATAGGTTTCACGTAAAGGAGTACTTGAGGGAAAACAAGAATAAGGGCTTGACTTAGTTACCAACTATCAATGGAGGAAGCTACAGAGATAACAATATGAAGTAATTTGGGGTTGGTTCCTTGTGGATAATTGATGAAGGTTCATGTAAAGATTCAGTGGAAAATTCTGTTTGATATGTTTATAGTCAGAAAATTGGGTTTTAAAGCAACAAATAATTTTATCATATGGCACATGTCTTGCACAGTTACACATGTCTTGCACAAAGTCTGCCAAACTTCATTTCTCAAATGGTTAAAATTTTCTTATCCATCCTCAATGAAAATATATGATTCCCATGTGTTAACTGAAGTGAATTTTATCAAATTAATATTAGAGAAAAAAATTATTTGTGCAAATAGAACTATAATAGCCCTTCCTAGCTTGAATTTTTTTGGCCTCTGAGTTTAGAAGTAAAGTAAGCTTTGTAGAATTGAAAGTTTTTAATCCCTACCGATAAGCCACCAACGGCCAAATCACAAATCCCTCACCAGAATCTACACTCACGAAACCACTTTTTAACCTTGTCGGTTCTACAAGGCGCCACTATGGAAGCCTCTGCCGTCAAAAGCTTTGCCCAAGTACTACAAACTCGAAACCCTCCTATCTTCACAAAGCTCCCTTTCACTCAAAATATGACACCAATTCTTCAATATAAGGGAGAATTGGTTGTGCTGTTCTCTCTGGAGCAAGTATCGGAGCTATCCACTCATTACGCAAATGCTCTAATTAGGAATTTTCTAAGAGGAAGGCCGACAATGGAAAAGCTAGAAGCCGATTTCAAGACTGTGGCTTTCATCGGAAGTTACCAGCTGGGCGCAATTGATTTCAAGAACATCCTAATCAGGTTCCAAGGGAAGGAAGACTTCCAACATTGCTGGATCAACGAGATTTGGTCACTTTATGGCACTACTATAAGAATCCTCAGATGGACACCGGACTTCAAACTGAATGCATAATCCTCGATCGTCCCGGCGTGGGTCACCATCAGACAAGTGCCTCTATACTATTACAATGTCCCGGCCATAGAAGCAATTGGAAACCAGATTGGAAAATTCATCAAGATTGATCAAGCAACAGAAAGGCTAACAAGGTCATCAGCCCTCAAGATATGTGTGGAAATTGACCTTCAATCCCAACTGTTGAACCACATCAGGTTAGGCACTTCTTTGGAAAACGAAAAGTATGCCATAGAATATGAAGATTTGCCTATGTATTGTTGTGGCTGTAAGAAGATTGGTCACCATGTAGATATGTGTAGAATAGTTAACCCTAAGCTGAGACTTCCTAAATCCACCACCACACTTAATAGAGCCCCCAAACAGGTAGCTACTACACAGATAAATAGGAATGAACCCCAGCTAACTAATGCAACAGGTAAACTAAGGTCTGGCAACAAACACAGCAAAGAACCAATAGAGATTTCCCATACTGAAGTTCTAGCTGAATGGCAGCGAGTACACAAAAACATTGCTCCACATACTTCAGGGATACCAATAACACAGAAACAAAGAGAAGTTGAACACCAACCTCGACAAGAAACACCAGATAGAATAGAAAGCCCTCATTTAGACAGAGAGATATCACATCTAGAACCCCAAGGCAAAGAAATTACCAATCAAGATACTTTACATACTCACAATGCTGGGGAGAATCAACAGAAAGTGACTCCACAACCTCAAAATGTTGTCTCCAAAGGCAACAACAATGAGGCCAGATTGCAAAAAGGCGAAACCTAACACTTAATTGATCTCACAGAAGAAACATGCAAATACAAGGAGTATGCCAAAGATGACTTATCAGGTATCATCCCTAACTCTCCTTTAAATGCATAAGGTACTGATCCCTTTGCTAACCATCCTGCAAATCCAGCCCCAAAAGCTCAAATGGGTTCCAACTATTAGGAGAGGAACTTCAATCTAACACAGCAGACTGCAGCTTAAGTACTAAAGAGTTTCGGCTAGAGCATGTAAGTACCCTAAAAGCATCTCTGGTATGATGACTGGTAAGACAACCATGAAGAGGACATTTTTTAACAAGCTACATAGGATGAATTTAAGGTCTACTTCAAAAAGCAACTCTGGAAAGTCTAAATGATAGATACACACCTTAATATTAGGGCCCTTGTCTGGAACCTTATAGGAATATGAACATATCTGGATAGATTAAAAAGAATCATTATGACTCATAATATACAGATACTCTGTATGTTAGAACCTAAGCATCATTATCAGCAATGTGACACATACAGGCTTAAATTACATTTTCAGTATCACTATAGCTCAAATAGAAATAACATTTGGATAATGTGGAACTTATGTTGTAATGTTAGCATCTTATCTAAGATTGATCAATATACAAAAATGACCATTTCTTCCCCCCTGCTTAGTTCTAAAATGTGTGCATATTTCATTCATGCATCAACCTTAAGAACTGACAGGAAATAAATATGGCAAGAGATCATGATATGAATCTCCTTGCGAAGACTCACGATTTGCGAAATTAATATCTTTGATCTAGTGAAGGGATCTGCAAACCCGCACTATCTCGCACAAAATTCAGGAGTCTAGCCCTCGGGGTACGCCTAACTTCGACTTGCTCTCTAACTAGCCCTCAGGATCAGATTACAAGGTTTATTGATACTTAACTAGCCCTCGGGGTTAAGCAACAATGGAATAGCTCGCAAGCAAAGAGTATGAACTCAAAAGGTTGTATATTTGATTGATGAAAGTTGTAATTTTCGTCCATGAGGCCTCCCTTTTTATAGGGTTACAATCTTTCCTCAAACCCTAATCACAAATGGAAACTGAATCAACTTATGGTAGCTTTAAGAAGCTAAAACCATATCTAACTAGAATACCTAAAATAAATGGTAATCTAAGGTAATCAGATTGAAAACTTCATGAAGTAACCTTGAAGAATATTACCTTATCTAATCTTACAAAATATAATTCTAATCAGAATAACACTGAATATACTAAACCTTAATGGACTGTATTTTTGAAATTCAGCTCTTCAAGGCCCACATGGCCAAGCTATCAGTCCAATAAACCCAAAATGACATTATTTTACAGTGATCACACTACCTCATTAAAAACCCAGTGGGAAAAAAGAGTATAGTGTTCTTCATGATGTCTTAAGTTCATCGACAATCTTGAATAGTGAATCCAAGATGTCGATGGTAACTCCTTCTTCAATTATTCATCATAAAGGCGATCAATCAAAGCATTTAAAGAAGCATCCCTAAGCTTAGTTCTTGACCTAGTCATCGGTCCTGCCATGTCACTTAGAGGATCTCGAACATATCCTTTAAATGATTGATCAAGTTGTGAAATGTATTCATTTATGGTGGTAGTCGTCTTGGAATCTCCATCATTCCCTCCGTGGTTGAAAGGTTTCGCCCTCGAAACTGAATCGTCTTCAAATGTAAATGGAGATAAATCAGCAACATTGAAGGTCGCACTAACACCATAATGATCTGGTAACTGAATCTTGTAAGCATTGTCGTTCACACGATCCAACACTCTAAAAGGACCATCTCCACATGGACTCAACTTATATTTCCGAGCATTTGGGAACCTCTCTTTCCGCAGATAAACCTAAACATAATCTCTCACGTTGAACCTCATCAACTTGCGGCTTTGATTAGCTTTATCAGCATTCTGTGCATCAAAGCATTTGATATTCGTATCAGATCACCTCACATTTAGACAGAAATTTACTGTTAATTGGTGATTTTAATGCCATAAATTCCATAACAGAATATAAGGGCCCAAACAAGGCCAAATGTAAAAAACATTAGAGGCTTCTCCAATTTTATAGTAAGCCAATAACTGACACATCTTTATACTGTGGGAAACACCTTCACTTGGTCAAACAACAGAAGACCTCCTACATTAGAAAGACTCGACAGGGCTCTAATTGACCATGACTAGAATGAAAATTTTCCAAACAGCTCACTGCACACACTCAACAAACACACCTCTAATCACTGCCCATTACTACTAACCATAGGGAGTAAAATTGCCTCATCACCTAGGCCTTTTAGATTCCTAGGTGCTTGGATAAATAGACCTCAACTGAAACAGGTCATTGAAACTAACTAGTCACAAACCATATTAGAAACTGGCATGCTAAAATTCTTTCTGAAATTAAAAACACTGAAGGCGGTTTTAAAAGCATGGAATAAGGAAGTATTTGGTAACATAAATGAAAATGTTAAAAAGGCTAAAGAGGAACTCAGAATACTAGAAATTAACTATGAGACAACAAATTCAGAATCTGACCTCATAGAGCTAATTCATAAAAATGCACTTCTGCTGAGAGCGCTATCTGAAGAAAAAAAAATTGGAAACAGAAAGCTTACATAAAATGGCTTAAACAAGGAGATGAAAATACTAAGTATTTCCACTCAACTGTAAACCAAAGAAGACAGAAACAAAACATCTCAAAGATAAAAAAAAACTCAGAAGGAGTATGGACAGACATTCCATTGGAGATTGAAAAGGAAGCAATTCTGTTTTACCAAAACCTACTAACAAATAACTCTAACCCTAGAGATGACAAATTTCAAGGACATTTTTTTACGCCAGATCCCTCATATCCTTGATAGCAGTGACAATTCACAAATGCTATGAAAGCCAACTTTAAATGAAATCAAGGAAATTGTATTCTCCCTCAATCAGAGTGGAGCCCCTGGTCCTGATGGATTCTCTGCAAAGCTTTTTAGAACTTTCTGGGACATAATAGGACCTGCCCTGCTATCAGCGGTCTCTGATTTCATGTCAGACAGAAAAATTCCTGCTGGAATATCCAGTACATGGATATGCCTGATACCAAAAAAGGATACCCCTATATCCTTTGATGATTTCTGACCCATATCACTTTCTAACTTTACTAACAAAATTTTCTTTAAACTCTTAGTTCAGAGAATAACTGATATCTTGCCAAAACTAATCTCACAAAATCAGTCAGCTTTTCTAAAAGGCAGAGAAACGGCTGACAATGTCATCTATGTCAAAGAAATGGCAAGATACATAAATAATAAACAAGGAGCCCCCTAACTGTATCCTAAAATTAGATCTAACAAAGGCATTTGACAGAGTTAAATGGTGTTTCCTTAGTCAAATTTTAAGGATATTTGGATTTCAAGAGCAATTCATCAATTTGATCCTTAACAATTTATATAGTGCATGGTTCTCTATTATTATAAATTCCAAACCTGCATGTTTTTTTCCAAGCTTCATGGGGAATCAAATAGGGAGACCTTTTATACCCTTTACTCTTCAATATTTTTTCAGAATACTTTTCTAGAAGCTTGACTTTTTGTTTAGCGGAATCGTTTAGCGGAATCGTTTAGATATAGGAAAATAAATAGTTTAGCAGAATCTCTCTCTCAGGTAATCATAAGTAAAGGATCTTGTAACTTTTGGATAGCAAACTGGCTAGGATCTGCTCCGCTCATTAACCATGTGGAAGACCAGGTAAATGTCCCTTTTCCTTTTCTTACAGTAGCTGAATTTCAGCTCAATAAAGGTAACTACATCCCTCAACTCTCTCATCTATTTAACTCTGATATACAACTGGAGTTGTTGAAGGATATACAAATCACGGATCAGCAAGATTATATCATTTGGAAACCAGACATATATGGTCACTTTACTATTAAATCAGCGTACCATGCATACAGACCAAAAAAACCAGAAACGGTGCTTTTTACAAAAATTTGGAATCAGGTTTTACCTAAGAAAGTAAGCTTCTTTATGTGGAAAATGATACTGAATGCTCTCCCTTTTGCTGATATCCTTATGACAACTGGTATTAACTTACCCTCCAAATGTATATCCTGTTATCACATAGACTCTATTTCTCATTACTTCAACTCCTGTGCACCAGCTGTGTTTATGTGGGAAAAATTCCATGATGCTTTTCATTTGCCAGCTAGATCATTTAACACCATTTGGGAAAGATTGGAATTCTATTGGTTTTTTAAACCTGCTTTACTGCATCACTCCATAATGGTTGCTCTCTCTGGATTAATATGTTGGGAACTATGGAAAAGTAGAAACAAAATGATTTATGATAACAAGCGAAGTTGTGTTCATGTTCAATGGAAGAACATATCTGATTTGTGCTGCACGATATTTTCTGTTCATCCTAAATTATGTTGTCATACACAATGTAGATTGGTTTCCAGGGGATTAGTTCCCCCTATAAATGGAAAACCAGGAAAAAACTGAACTTAATTAAATGGGAGCCCCCGGACTCTGGACTTAAAGTTAATTGTGATGCTGCATTACAAGGAAATTCTATGGGGGTAGGGTGTGTAATTAGAGATTAGCATAAAAGAGTGGTATATGCTGTATCAAGCTACATGGGACATTACCGACATCCATCTCACGCCTCACTTGATAGTTCTCAATGCTGAAATGGTTGCTATTCTTACAGGTCTTGAAGCGGCATTGGATAGGACTCAACATGTCCATATTCAATCGGATTGTGCCACAGCGATACACATTCTCCACGACCATAACTGTCCGTGGCCTCTATTAAAGCTCCGGGACAAGATCAAAACTGCTTCTTCACGGTTTCAATCGACCATCTTCAGTCATATCCACAGAGATGGAAACCAAACTCCAGATTTCTTAACAAAACTTGCTATTCGAAGAGGACTCCCTCTCCATACGCTGACATCTGAACATCGCTCAAGTTCATATTCCTCAACCGTAGGGAAACATTGTTTCCCCAATTCAGATGGAAGAAATACATCACTACTTAGGTTCATACTGTATACTTCTTGGACTGCATTTTCTTGATTGTCTGGCCTTCATAAGCTTCACACAGGGGTGGAGAGCTTATAGAAGGAAACACATTCAAGAAAATTCATTCAAGTGCCATGTCATTCATGTTCAGACAGTGCAACATGATACATCCCCTTGTAAAATAACCTTTTGAGCCGAATTATAGGGAGTGGGATCCCTCAATAAAAAAACCCCGCTCATCAAGGATGAGTGTTTTGATTTTTAAAAAAAAATCTTGACTTTTTGTTTCAAAAATAAGAAGATAAACCTTTTTAAAAATCCTGTTTATGAAAACACTGTCTCACTTCTATGCTATGCAGATAACACAATCATCTTTTTTAAGGCCACTAAGACATCCATAAAAATAATCAAAGCATTCTTACATGTTTTTGAGGAATGAAGTGGCCAACACATTAATTATGTAAAAATTAATTTTTTTCATAAGTAAACATACCTCTTTAACACACCTAAGAATGACCAGTAATTCATTAGCAATGTCCGGAGGTTTTTTCCCATTTACATATCTAGGGTGCCCTATCTACACTGGCCTTACAAAAGAGATACATTTTCAGCCCCTAATGAAAAAATACGAGATAAAACTGAAATCATGGAAAAACAAATGGCTTAGTACTGCTGCAAGACTCACACTCATAAAATCTGTCATTTTTGCCCTGCCACAGCATCTATGGGCTGTTATATCTCCAACACAATCAGTAATAAAGAAACTAAACAAGAAAATATCCAATTTCTTCAGGGGAGAACATGAGACTGGACCTACAAAAGTGTGGAGAAGCATAACAAACATGAGTTATCCAGTAAACCAAAATGGTATTGGAATTAGAAACATTTAAGAAATAATCAGGACTTTCTCCCTGAAACTGTGAGAGACACTATGGGCTAAATTCTTATGGTCCATCCCCAAAAATCAAAGAAAATCCCAAATCTGGAAAAGGATTCAAAAAGTAAAACAACTGGTTGAAAGACAAACAAGGATAATACATGGAAATGGTCTAGCTAATCTATTCACTGCCAGCTGGACTGGTATGGGACCACTACAAAACTATGTAGACTCATCTATATATACGGTGGTTCCACCATACACTACCATCCAACAATTTGTAAACATGAAGTCAAGCTTCCTATATGCTTTTAATACATTACCTAATCACATTTTTCACATGATGATGGAGCTGCAGGTATACCCATTCAGACAAGACAGATTAATATAGAAGCCATCAAATAGTGGAGAGTTCAGTTTCAAGTTTGCATACAAGATAGTTGCCTCACAAAAATTAGAAAGAAGAATACTGAAGAAGGTATGGTTCTCAAAACTACCAAAGAAAATTTCTATGTTCATGTGGAAACTTTCAAATGCAATTTTACCTTTTGATGACATATTGATGTTTAGAAATTTTTCACTTGCATCTAAATGCCCACTCTACACCAACACTGACACACTTAGCCATTGCTTAAATGATTGTTCCCTAGCCATAGACATGTGGATATTTTTTGACCATATGATAAGACTGAGGAACCAACATTTCAACTCCATCTTTGAAAGACTATCACACTACCGGTCTTTAAATGGAGAGACAAAAATATACTTATTATTAATCACCATCTTTCCTTCTCTCATCTGTTGGCAACTCTGGAAAGCTAGAAACAGCTTCATTTTTGAAAATTTAGACCAAATAGGGATAAAATGATTGATAACATCAAAAAAGACATGTTCCTCATCTTCTATACCAAACCTGAGGTAAGAACAGGATTAGTGATAATCACTGGGTTCAAATTGGTCTAATCCCACATCTGAAAAAATCAACAATACCCAAAATCAAATGCATCACATGGTCTAAACCCAACCTGGAATACAAAATCAACTTTGATGCTTCTTGGAAGCAGGGGATACACTGTGGTATTGGGATAGTTATCAGAAATAAATATGGAACATTTCTTAAGGCATGCTATAAATATGTTAGAGCAAAAACAAGTTTCCAAGCTGAACTTCTAGATCTAAAAGAAGGATTAAATTTTGCAACTAATCCGGGCTTGAACTTTTACTCCCTTGAAACTGATTATGCCAATACTCTGGAAGTAATGAAAGACCCTACCAAAGCCCCTTGGGAATTGTATCATTTAGCATCTGAAATCAAACAAAGGATAGGGGATATCATTATTACACACACTCTAAGAGAAGGAAATATGGTTACATATAGGTTAAGTAAACTAGGAAGAGCTAATGAACCAAAAGTTCTAAACTACCATGACCTTGATCAGGAAACCAAAGGACTCCTAGGTCTTGACAAAGAACAGATACCTGCTATTAGAATCTTGAATGGATACTATTGATTTTGAAATGAAAATGCAGGAGAAAACGGTCATCAACAACAAGAGGCAAAATGGAATGGCAAGGATACAAACCAAGAATAGCAAACCGAAGCTATTACAAGATAAAATCAAGCATGGAATCAACCTCAAACAAGGCTGCAAATCAAGGACAACAACTGGGTAGCTAATCCAAGGTGAAATCGACCAACAGATGCATAAATCAAGGAGTATGACCAAGCTTTGTACATGCTCTCAATTTAACATCTATTCAATACTAAATATGGATAACCTATGCATGGGGCATAGAATATCTATACATCTTTTGTTATATAAAAATTACTTAGGAGTCTGTTGCAGATCCGACCAATTATCCTACACTAACATGAGGGGTGGAGGTGAGGAAATTGGAAACATCCCCAAAATTATCCTTCGTATAGAGGGGTATTACCCAAAAAAAAGAATTGAAAGTTTTCAATATAGGGAAACAATGTTTTAACGGTTAAGAAAGATATATAGGGGGAAATTTATTTGGACATGGAGGAGGGTGCATTTTGACCACTTGATATGCTTTGGTTAAGTTCTTAAAATTTCTTAATTTACATGCAGTATGTATAAGAAGCTACTCGTTTCTATTGTTTTGAAGGGTTCATTATGAATTAGTCTTACATGTTATTGAAAATATAAGAATCGGGTTTTTTTTTAATGAAAACACTCGAAGGTGGGGGTTATATATAAGGTTCCCCAAGCCTTAAAACAAAAGAATATACAAAGAGTTCAAGTGTTCACTAGGAGCACTGAGGCAACATAGTTGCCTCCAAAAGAGATACCTATCTAAGCATACGACTAATCTAAAAACTAACCAAAGTAAAAGAGGTTAGTTGTTAAAGTTGCGATTCTAAAGAGAAGAATCTCCACCCCTTGTGTTAATTCTTCCTTTAGCCAGGCAACCTTAATAAAAAAAAGTACATATCCCATTGTTATAACTGAATCTGTAGATGTGAATCACATAATCCAATATGAAGTGGTGGATCGGACATGCACAAAAATGACAGTAAGAATCCATTTGAAATAGTGTTGGAGAGAAGTTAGTTGCTTGGAAAGCCATCCAATGGACCTGTAGAAAAACAATAAACTTGTCAGCAGTATCAATCCTTTGAGGAGCCATTTTTATTCATTCTAATATAAGGAGTATGCTCTTTATCTAAAGAAGTGAGGTCTTTGATATGTATTGGACATTAGTAAGGCTAAGACTCTGATTATGCATAGAATGATGTTTAGCAATTGCATTTTCCACTGAATTGCATTCCCTAAAAACATGTTTAAGCTCAGCATTACTTAAGAGGGATTTTACTTTCGAAGCCAGATCGAACAGGGGCCAATGTGCAGTATAGGGATCATTAATCATTTTAACTGCCAACATAGAGTCTGATTCAATAGTGAAAGTATGATCCAGTTGTGGAAAAGTTTGGCAGGCAAATAGTATGGCTAAGATCTCGGCTTGGAGTGGGGAAGCAGCAGTAACTGTTCCTGATTTAATCATGAGTGGTGTTCCATAACTGTTCCTTGCAATTAGCCCTGCTGTAGCTTTGTTTGGGTACCAGGATGCATCTATGTTGCTTTTTATGGAATCAGTCTTAGGCCTTTCCCAGAAAATAGTAGATATATTTGGCTTTGGGGTGGTCTAAGGTATGGAATCAGATGCATAAGGGTGGGTGGAATAGCTGAAAGGGAGACCTGGTGGGAAGGTTTAGCATAGAGAGACAGTTTCATTTGATCATGAACTTCCTTACATATAAGGACTGAAGAGAAACGCTTCTGATCAAATAAGAACCTATTTCGTGCCTTCCAAAGACACCAACAAATCAGAGACGGGAGAATTTTACAAATCAGTTGGTGCCACTTAGAGAGGTCATGACTATTCCAGAAGAGCAAAATTCGTCATTGATGGAGTGTTGGTCATTGAGGTTAAAGTTCACTAAAGATGCCATATTATTCCATACATATTGAGCAAGAGGACAGGATATGAAGAAATGTTGAATAGAATCTGAGTGACAACATGCTGGACATTTAGAAGCTAGACTAAAACCACATCTAATTAGCACATCATCAAAAGGAAGGAAAGAGTGCAACATTTACCATGTGAATATAGAAACCTTTTTCTGCAGTGCAGTGTTCCAGATAAACTTGGTTGCAGGAAAATTACCTGATGAGAGTGTGAGTTCCTTATATGCTGACTTGAAGGAGAAAGCCCCTGACACTTCTTGTTTCCATATCAACCTATCCTCTCTGTCTTGTGTAATTACAGCTTCCTGAAGAAAATAAAGAGTATCATGTTCCAGGAAGGGGGAAATCTGAGCAAGAATAGTAGCTTTGTTACTAATGAAATCTGCCACAGAGCAATATGGCAATGTAGAAGAGATGTGGCTGGGAATATAGTTAATAAGAGGGCCATTAGGGCACCAGTTAGCAGTCCAAAGATTGTAGCTACCTTTGCCATGAATGATGAGAGTATTATTTTCTGCAAAGGAGTTCATAGAACAGATTCTTTTCCAAGTCATTGATTTCCTATGTGAATGTGGCAAGGACCATAACAATTTTGACCACATGGAAATACCGAACTGGCTCTTCCACCACAGTTTGAGCGAGCAGGAATCAATTATAGCTTGGATTGATCTAAAACCTAGGCCACTCTGGGCTATTGGTACAACTAATTCAGACCATCTTTTCCAAACTTTGTTCTTTCTACCATCTGAGTCTCCCCAAAAACATCTGGCCATTTTTTTCTCAAATGTTTTTACTATGTGGTTTGGGGGTTTGGTAACAGTCCATAGATGCTGTGGCATAGAGTATAAACAAGATTAGATTAGAATCAATTTACCCCCTGAGCTCAGCCATTTATTTTTCCAGTTTCGTAATTTTTTATCAAGATTTTCCATCAAAGGTTGGAAGTATCTATTTAAAGTTCTGCATTTGAATACAGGGCAACCTAAGTATTTGAAGGGAAAGGAGCCTTTTTTCATTTTCAATATCACCCTCACCTTATTTAATTTAGCTGTTGTGGCCCTTTTACTAATGTAGAAGTAAGATTTCTCAAAGTTAAATTTTTGACCTGAGGTATACTCGAAGATCTCTAGGAAAGCTTTAATTTTAATGAGGTTAGTCCTAGAGGCTTGCATAAAAATGATTGTATCATCAGCATACATTAAATGAGAAGCTGCTGGGATTGTAGCAAGCAGCTGATAATATGAGAGGCGATTGTTCCAAAATATAAAAGATAGGCTCCTAGAAAAAGCCTTTGAGAATATATTAAAGAGGAATGGAGAGAGGGGATCACCTTTTTTGATACCTCTAGTGGCTTTGAAAAAGCCCACAGGATTGCCATTGATAAGGACTGAGAAATGAGCTTTTGAAAGATTGTTCATAACATCATTTAAGAAGTTACCATTAAAACCAAACCTAGTCAAAACATTTCTAAGAAAATCCCAGTTTACCATAAGAATCAGGTTGCTTTTTGTAGATAGTGTAATTGGTTTCGAAACATCTTTGTGTACTCTAGAAAATTGTGTCGCTAAAGAATTGTACAGTAATTTTTTCCTCTAGGCTTGTTGAGATTACGTTGAATTCAAAATTAATAATTTAAATTTACTCCCTAAATGAAAAAAATATATCAAGAAGATAATTAATTTTTAGGAAATATGTGGTTCAACCCTAGCCTGCCCGTTCCTTATCATCACGATAAAAAAAGTACTCACGCAAAAAATATGCACACTAGTGTAGCACAATGGATATTTTAAAGACAATATATTTCTTCAAATTATCACTGATCCAGATTATAGTTAAACTACTATAAGCTAGAGCTAAAACTAACACACTGAGAGAAACCCTTAGAAAAAGGATAATTATAGCATATCATAATGTGTTGCTGAATACTAGGAAAAGTAATAGTCTGATACTGGTGATGGTGATGGTAATATTTGTACAACTGTTTATTTTATCCAAATAATAGCGATGTTACTATGATTCTTTCTACGTGTTACCTCTATACATGGTAATATGTTGTGGCCATCTTGAATAATGTATTGAGTGATACTGGTGTGATTTATTGTGCGATACTGGTGTGACTTGATCTAATGGGAAATTTTATTGTGCAATTTTTTAATGTGCACTAAATTATTGTGCAATACTCGTGTGACCTTATCTAATGAGGAATTTATTTTTACAATAAAAATTATCGATATCCATTTTCTGTATATAGGTGAAATATGTTGACATAATTATACCATTATTTTTCTCGGTGTTGTATGCAGATGCAGTTATCGGCACATCTGGTGAAAATGTTAGCTACATCTGACGTGCCAGTGATGCAACAATTGCAATTCAAGAGACTAGAGGTGTTCCTAATGAGATGACTGTAGAAATCAATGGAACCACCTCACACGTTATGGTTGTACAACAACTAATAAAGAATGTTATTGCTTGACTTGCCAGGTCTTTTTTCAAGCTAATAATGTGGCATATTACACACTTTAATAATTGTAAGCTACATGCATGTATAGTTTGATAGATTTCACATGTTTTACTATATTCATTTCTATTTCTAATTAAACATAAGTGTTGAATATCTAACAGTAATAATTAATAAATTAATCATAATTGTTATACTTTAAATTAAATTCATTTAAAGCAAAAAATATAAATTAAACATTATTTTATAAAAATCATGATTTTACTTTTTGAGTTGTACATGAATCAAACGTGATATAATTTTAATTTTCTTATTAGCTTATGTTGTTATAGTAACTATAATTATATAATTTTTTTACATAAATCACTTTATATATATATATATATAGATAGTTTTATATAAATTTCTTATTTGAGAATTTGCATAATTTTATATTACTTACTTATAAAAATTACTTTATAATAAGAAAATTTGTATAAATTTCTTATAAAATAATTGAAATTTAATACCTTTTAAACATGCATTGCATGTATTATATATATAGTGTGGTTTTCCAATGCGCAGTGACTAAAATTTTTTTTATATATTTTTGTATAAAATAATTTTAGTATCTCATTATTATGAATATTATATTTTAAATAGATTTATTATTGTTATTTTTGCATGTGAAGAATGTACATTTGATAATATAGAGGTTGTAATACACAAATTCAACAAAATTGTATGTGGAATACACTTTGAGCCATTAAAGTATTTAATGCATCCGACATCAAGGAGCTTGCTTCCACAAGCTACAACAGCTTGCAAGAGGTAGGCGTGTACTTTAGAACAACGGTGAGCTACATTGCTGTAATTTGTGAAATTTTGCAATTTACTGCTGTAATTTGTGAAATTTTGCAACCAGGTCCAAAAACCTGTCTCTAATACGGAGTATCCGTATAGCACATCAGCGGTGCAACTACCGGCCATGTTAGACTTCTACCATAGCAAACCTTTTCGTTTTATATAAAAACCACAATTCAATTCTGTAATATTTTTATTTTTTTTAAAATGAATCGTCTGTAAGACGAGGGTTTATAGGGTTTCCTTCCTTTTTTATCAAGTTTAATTCCGCACAATGTGCGATTACATCATATGAAGTGGGGTAAACTCATTTACACTGATGCACATTACAATTCTAATCTATGCCTCAGTGGCTCAATGGCTAAAAGAGAAGTACACAAACACGCTAGCATCAGTGGAGAAAGGGGGGATTAAAGGCAGTTTTATTGGACTAGAGAAGGCACTTCCCCTGATCAAAGGAGGTTCTGAGAACCGTCTCCTATTGAACTCGAAATAGGTTTCGAATTCGAAACCTCTTTTTCAGCTGCCCCAAAAAAAGGTTCTGAATTCAAAGCCTCTTTCAATTGTCCTAATGAAAAGGCTTTCAGAAATCAATGGTTTCTGACAGCAGTTTCCTCCAGCGAACCAAAAAACACAGATATGAAAAGTGCACAAATGTAGTCAACAAAAAAAATCAATAATCCAGAAGGTCTTCACAGATTAGAGCAATGAAAATAAACATCAATAATCCAGAAGTTCCAAATCTGTATAAATTAAAACATTAAATAAATGAAACAAAAAAAACGGCCGGAGGAAGGGAGAAGGGCTCCCTAAAGATAAGTGGTTGTCAATGTGTAGTTATCTTATAGCCACAATACCATCGACCCGAGACTGCTATCAGAGCCAATCACAGTGAAATATCAAAAAATATGCACGTAAAATGTTTCGTACACACTTCTGATCAAGTATCTGTGACAATCAAAACAGGGCAAATAAGGCTCCCCAACTGAAAATCTGGTTCGTCTCCATTTAACCCATAAAACCATTTCCCTAAACCAGGAGACTGAAACCAGTCATTTTTATTGCAGAAAAATATTAACCATCATATATAAATATCACTTATAATGCATAGAATTATCTATGATTTGACTCCAAAAGACAGTAAAAGACCAGTTCAACTGATTTAACAATATAGTTGGCCTGAACATTCTAATGTGCCAAAGTCTGTGGACTTCATTTAAATTCTCAGAAAAATAGCATTGCCAAAAGTCCGTTGTTTAAATGACTTTGACCTGGATTTCTCCTTAGTATTTCTTTGGATATCAAATCTGAAGTCAATGAAATTTTACCAGTTTGGGCTACCAGAAAAATAAACATTGACAAAGACAATTCTCATATGATATTAAAATCCAAAAAACCATTTGAAATATTGTCCACTTCATAAAACTAAAAGACATATTAAATTAAATGATAAATGAAAAACACCTAAAATAAAAGCTTCCCACCCAGAAAGTTAAAAAAATAAACAAAAAGTTGATGAAAAGAAAATAAAAGAGAATTACCCCAATATAACCAAGACATCGCCGTAAAAGTTACAAAAATAGGTGGCCTTGCCAAAATAAATTATGGATAACAGAGCTGATAAGAAGTCATTCATCCTCTTTTTGCTACTGTCATTTGGGGTGTTCTAGTGAGAACGATGCCTTCACATCGTAAAAAAACCATTGACCTTACGTCACCGTCGCGAATCGATTGCAGCAAGAGAAATGTCTAAGTTCTCAGATCTGTGGCCAGTACTCTGAAACTGTCGGACTCGTTGCAAGTTGACTCGCTAGACCCGCTCCAAGATGACTCGTTGGACCCACTGTGAGTTGACTTATCGGACCTCCTGTGAGTTGAGCTGGGTCACTGTGAGTTGAAGCGCCGAACCATCACGCATCGAGCCACCGGCCACCACGCGTAGAGAAGCCATACAGCAGCTCTGAGGCGAAAAAAGGGCGCAGCCCTTCTACTGTTCACCGTAGCCAATTTTTGCCAGTTTACCCTTCCTTGGCTCTTCTCCTCCGGCGAGGGACCCGACATACTTGTTGGGTTCCTCGCTGGGAAGCTTTTAACATAAGGTTTGCATCCCAAACTAGAAGTTACAATCCAGATCTGGGTTTCTTCCCGATGCTCCGAATTCTGTCCGTACTTCACGATTTGGAGGATGAGCCCTCTTCTGGTCTTGGAATCTGAAAACCCATTCCTCAATTATGGGTTCTCTTGAAGGTGAAGAACGCTTCGGACCTTGAAGCATGGGAATTTTCAAAGGTGGAGTTGCGCGAATGACGGGTCCCGACGAATCCCGTCAAACACGAGGGATGATGTGCTTCCCCAAACTTAAAGGAGGAAGATTGGTGTGGATTGCAATTCGGACCAAGACCCAAGCACAAATCTGACGCATCCCTGGGTTGACCTCAATCTGGAATGCCGATGAATAGTGCTTGGTGACTGTTTACCACTACAAAGGTAATTTTAAATTTGTGCGGAATTGTGAGGACTTGTGTGGAATGCTGTTGGAGTCACCCTGCTCTCTGTGTGGATTTTGTGGATTGTGGTCGGTCTACTATATCTGTGTGGAAAATATGGGTGTACTCTGTTTCTACTCTGTTCGATAATGGTTTAGTTAATTTTGTGCGGAATGTGTAATTGATGTGGTACTCGGTTCTGTTTAGATTTCAATGGTGTGTATTTTAGACTCAGGACTGTGTGAATTGCTGTGGAAAGGGATGAGTTATTCATGTGCATATTATGAAGATCCGTGATTGTTGTTCATGTGAAACACGAAACTTTGACGAATTTGCCTCAATTCTGATCTCTTTCTTTGTTTCTCATGAACACCAACACAGAATCTATATTTTGTCTAATAGAACTGGGCTGTGGATAGATGAACATGCCTAGGAACAGCTGATGTAGAATTATATGCAAAGCTCTATAGGCTCGGGACAGTTATTCACTCATGAAAATTCACCCGGATTTGGAATATTTGAATGTTATTGCTGGATGAAACGTATACTTTGGGGCTAGTCAGATTCAATGGATATCAGGAGAAGTTCTACTGTGTGTTTGGATGAGCACCCAGCCATGGCAGATTGTGTTTACCGGAATATTCAATGATGGTATACCCAAGTGTCATTTTTATTCTTTAATCTCAGGAGAATGACCAGGTCAGGATGAAAGGAGGAGCAAACTGTTGAATATTCACCCGGATTTGGGATATTCGAATGCTATTGTTAGATGAGACATATGCTTTGGGGCTAGTCAGATTCAAAAAAGGATATTAGGAGAAGTTCTGCCGTGTGTTGGTTGGAATATTGGCACCTTAGAATTATTGGTGCCCTATGGCCCGCCATGGCAGATTATGTTTACTGGAATCATTTATGATGGTATACCCAATGTATTGTTCTCACTCTTCAATCCCATGAGAATGCCCAGGTAAGGATGAAAAGATGAAATTCATGGGAGATTAAGTTTAAGGATGGTTTTAAGGCATAGAGAGTGTTAGTATTTGGGAGAACTCTTATTGGACTCAAGTAAACTTGTGCGCAAATCCCGTGTAATCGACCGGCCTAGCCTGTGTTCAAACATCGGACCGCCCTTCAGCCCATGCTAGTGCCCAGAACCCGGTCACCTTCCGACCATGCTTGTGCTCGCCGCCCCGGCCTTGCATGTGCCCAGATCTCGGACATTACCCGACCCTGTTTACTTGACCTGATTGGTATTCAAACCAATAGGCTATGTTCTATGCCATAAAATCAAACTTGCCTCATTTACTCATGGAAGTTCTTGTCGAATTTATGTGGGAGTTGGATTACAGAATTAATCTTACACACTCATGAAAACTGCCACGGATTTCGGATATTAGTGGGTTATTGCTGGATGAGACATATGCTTTCGGATAAGTCAGATTCAAAATGGATATCAGGAGATATTTTGCTGTGTGCTGGTTGAGATTAGCCAATGCCTGGCGGCCGCCCATGGCAAAATTTGCTTACCGGAATCACTAATGATGGTACTTCCAAGTGTTGTATTCATTCTTCAATCTCATGTGATCACCCAGATCAGGATGAAAGGAGGAGCAAGCTGTTAAAATTTCCCAGTTTCTGGTGAATAACTCGAGGAGTATGGAGAACCTCTGAATGCTCAAGATGTAGTCCGAGTGCTCGAGGAGACTGGCGTTACTGAGAAAGAAGAGGCTGAGTTTTTGAAAAGATATTCGAGATAAGGAGGTGTTCGAGTGCTCGAGAGAGGTACCCGACAGTTAGAGGTCTTCGAGAACTTCAAAAGGCCTTTGTGAGGTCGAGGAGGTTTTCCAGAGTACGTGGAACTCGACCGCTCAAGGGGCATATTCGAGAGTTGGAGGTCTTCGACCACTTCAGAAGGCCCTCGATAGCACGAGGAGGTATTCGAGCGCATGGAGGCCCTCGAGAGCTCAAGGAGGTTTTTGAGAGCTCGAGGAGGTTATCGAGCATAGGAGGAGTTCGAGCGCTCGAGGGTCATATTCGAGAGTTGGAGGTCCTCGACCACTTCAGAAGGCCCTCGACAGCACGACGATATATTCGAGCGCATAGAGGCCCTCGAGAGCTCGAGGAGGTTTTTGAGAGCTTGAGAAGGTTATCAAGCATAGGAGGAGTTCGAGCGCCCGAGGGGCATATTCGAGAGTTGGCGGTCTTCGACCACTTCAGAAGGCCCTCGAAAGCACGAGGACGTATTCGAGAGAATCATCTAAGGTTAATTGTGCGCTCTAAGCTCGCGCTGCACTCTGTGCTAAATCGGCTTACAGCTGTCCATTTGCTCAAAATGGAGTGGGCGGTTACATAATCGCCACGTTTGATCCACACGGTATAAGTGCGTCCATTCTCTCATCCTCAGGAAGGTGATCTAGCTGGGTTTCTCAAGGACATGGGGCACGGCCTCAACACATCCTTGACCACTACATTACCTCGGCGCCATCATGAGAATGTTGAAGGCCAATAACATCCCTCTTTCTCCATTTTAGGGGTATAAATGGTAGAAGCAGATATCCTCCCGTACCGGTTTGGTGCAACCAGGGGCATCAGCTTCATTTTTTATGTGACAACCAATACCCGTGATACACTCGGCTGCATTAGGAAATATCAATCTATTCGTGCTTGGATCTTTGTACCTTCATCCACATCCCGGCAATGACATTAGCTAAATACCCGAGACTCACTTCTCTCGGTTGCATTACGGATTACGATTGGAGATGGCCCCACTTGTCAGGGGTAGAAGTGGATTACTTACTTATGGGTAGTGAGTTTGTTCTCACCCCACTTGTCATAACCTGTGTTTTTCCAAGTTGTTTTGTACTCCCTCTGCGAGACTTGTTCTTGCTTAGGGTTGGTAGTTATTTAACTTGGACAAAAACAGGGGGGAGGGGTGGGGAAGTGTCACCCTTTGGGTTTACACTCTCGCATCCTCCCCCCACCCCCCCCCCCCCCTCCCCCACTCTCTCTTGGACTTTGATCCCTAGGCTCATTATGTAACCTAGGGTTTGACTGGTTTGTATTTGGTAGGGCTCTTTCAAGGCTCTACCGTGGGTTCCACTGTCTATACTATTTACCTGTTTATAGAGAAGCCAGACAGCCGCGCATTGACACATTGGACCACCATGCAGCTGGGCCAAGGTCGTCATGATAGCCAGTAAGATTCACCGTGAATCAAGCTCTAAACCCATGAACTAAAGTCAGTCTGTGAATTACTATTTTGTCAGTTGCGAGTCTACCTATTTTCGTGCATTTTTTACTGGGGATGACTAATATAGGAGGCAGGGGTGATTGTAAGGTGGAATTAGGGGTGGGGTCGCCTAAGATGGTTGTCAATAATGCCCCCCTCTCAGTTGAGCTATGGTTTAAAAGGTAGGTGGGAGTTGCAGGGAGAGTCTCTCCTTCAAAGAGAGAGAAAGTGTTTTTTGTCTCCATTAATGTAATATGTCGTTGGCAATGTGGGGGGTTTCAGTGGAGGTTCATCTTGTGTCCTCCCTAATGGAACATGTAGGTAATTTTGGTGGGGTGAGGTGTATAAGTATGAAAATAGTATCCATTATGGGTAGTTGATTGGTCGTGAATATTAGTTTACACCTGGCCCCTTTAGACCCACTATATACATACTACTTTAATATATAATTAACTATTATTTGTCCATAGTGCACATATTTTACTTTTAATAATTTTGTGTAAATAGTTATTAAATTTTTAATACTCGCTCTGTCCTGGAATAATTGACACATACACTTTTGACTTAGTATTTTATGCAAGCGAATGTGGCAGAGAATAATTGTGAAAAAGTATGGATATTTTGGGAACATGGTGGGCCCAGTCAAAAAGTTTTGAAGTTAAAGAGGATATTGTAGGAATTTTGCTATATATTTTTTACCATTTTGGGTAACATTTAAAATTTGTCATCTTATATGGGACAGACGAAAATAGAGAGTGAGTCAAAGATTTTGGGACA
The DNA here is from genome assembly GCA_037428765.1 of Rubia yunnanensis. Lineage (NCBI taxonomy): Eukaryota > Viridiplantae > Streptophyta > Magnoliopsida > Gentianales > Rubiaceae > Rubia > Rubia yunnanensis. The sequence continues at coordinate 38,784,327 of CM075061.1, read as the reverse complement.
GAGAGAATATTAAAATTATTATTTTAAAGTAAATTTTAGGTATTATATGAAGGTATAGGAAAACCTAAGTGGGTGATGGGTAGGGGGTATTTTTATAAAATACCCTACGGAGTGGGGGTGGATCTTAATGTTGTACCCGTCATTGGTGATGAGGCGAGTATGAGTATGAAAATTTAAGTGTGGTGTGGGTAAGGAGGGACCATATTTCAAACCTATCCCGCCCAATTGTCATCCCTAGTAACTCGTGCAGGGTGTCCAAAATCATAAGAAGCATGGGGCGAAAAAACTTCTGAACCCTTCTTTAAAAGATAAATTATGTTATAAAACCTTTTGGTATTTTAAATTTATTTATAACGTGTTCAATATATATACTTCTTATATCTAAACATAAAATGAGAAAGTTGTCAAAAGTGTACAATATATATTGAGACAAACAAAGTATATAGTATGTTAGAATGGCAACATACATATAAGTTTTCAAACAAACTCGTGATCCGATCAATGTTACAAACAATTCATTTATTAGTAAATAAGGAAAAGTATAATTTTGGTTCGAATAATAAATAGCATTAAATATCCATATACAAAAAGAATTGTTTAAATATACTAGTGAAGTTCAATCGCAGATTGCCCGATATTATTAATTAAAAAATTAAATTATTTTTGTGTAATTCTTGTGTCTTACATTGAAATTGGAAACAAAGAATTTTATTTAAAATTTTTAAATTTGATTCATCTAAAAAAACTATATTAATTATTCAGAAATCGTTACATATTGGATAAAATAAAAATAATTATTTTTATAATATTTCATTCACATTATGTATAAAATAATTATTTATAAGTTGAGAGTCATTTTAAAAGGTTATCAAAATTATATGTATCTCATTGCAATAAATAATAGTAAATATCAAATGATCTTATTAGTCTCACTAATTATAAAATATTTTCATGTTGCAATTGGTCAGTTGAAAACAAGACTCCGTGATATATAAACAAACAAATAAATGTATATATATACACTACAATGGGACATTTGTGGTTTTAATTAAATTTTCTAAAGTCATATATTTTAACAAGCTATGATTGATTATATATATTAAATAAATAAAGCCAGTAACATATAATAATATTGGTATGTTATTTTTAGACTACTTGAGTTTAGGTTAGTAAAAATGACTTCAACATCACCGGTTGACAGCACCAAAACACCAACACAGAAAGCAAAGAATTTATATTATATTGACTTGGGATGAACCGATAAAAGTTATAACATAAATTTATTTATTTAGATATGAAATAAATAGAGAAAGCTAACTAATTTATGTAAAATTGTTTAAATTTTTTGTTATATTTTAGATGTATTTGTCATATTGGGTGAGCACGCAAAAAAATGTAGAAGAGAAAACTCATACAATAAATCATGATATGTATTTAAGCCCACACTAGGACTATGGTCGGCCCTGATTACTGCAACTTCATTTCTACCTATAAATCATGACATCGCTTCAGACCTATTAAATAATTATTTTTCAATCCCACATACACTCTATATTAGATGGTAAAGAAAGTACATTCTTCTAAAAACTAAACCCAAACTCTTACATAAAATAAAAAAAAAGGCTTTAAAATTTTGGGCTTTGCTAGCCTTGGGTCCCGTGTGATTGCACAACTGCACTGATCTTTGGCCGACCCAGAACCTGTGGATACTGTTAGACTCCAATAGATGAAGGCTTCATAGTCGAAAGAACAAGAACAATGATTCTATTACTTCTTCTTGAAAGTCAATAATTCTATTCCTTTCGTTGTATCAGTCTCGAGATATCTAATGGTGATATAGTGTGATTCTTTTTTAAAGACAGTCGTGATACCTATTGGTGATATAGTGTGATTGTATCAAAGAGTATATTATATTTCGAATATGGCTACTATTTTTTCTCCATTCCTCTCAGACTACATATACACAATTACAACATTATAGTCCCTATAGTTACAGCTATAATTATGCCAGTCTGATCAGCGTATTCCAAGTAAAACATGTTGGAGTGTGTTCAATCGAAATCCCACACTGGAAATGGAGAAAGCAATTAATCGCTATACAAGTGATAGTCCCACCACATTAGTATGAGCCCTTTTAAAGATGTATCCAATATTAAAACCTTGTAGGCTTGGTCCAAAGTGGACAATATCATTATAATGTTGCAATAAGTGGTATCAAAGCTTGAAGTCAAGGTGAATATGATATAGCTTTAATTTGTGCTATTGGGGATTGTCATAATGTAGAATGTTCAGGTATTGAGTGGTTGATTGATTTTAGAGCTTTTTTCACTATGTCCACAAATAATAGTACTTCATGAACTATCAAGCTAGAAATTTTGGTAGAGTCGGAATGGGAAATAAGAGCATCACATATGTAGTTGGTCTTAGTGAAATTCGTGTGTAGACGGTTTGGATGCAGACTTTTATTGATGAATGTGTGTCATATGCTTTATTTTCACCTTAACTTGTTGTTTGCTAGTATTCTAGATCGAGAAGGATATCGACAATTCTTTGGACATGGCAAGTGAAAGTTGTATGAGGGCTCAATGACTATTACTCGTGGTGAATTGCGTTGCAGTTTGCACAAAACATACTTGACTGTATGTTATGATGAGGTGAATGAAATTAAACAGAAAATAAATTCTATAAACTTGTAGCATCGAAGGTTATGACACATGAGTGAGAAGGAATTGGAGCTTCTAGCATGTAAATATCTTGTTCCAGTTGACTCTAATGGTTTCCTTGACCCTTGTGATAATTTTTAGTAGGAAATTAACATAGATCTTCCTTTTATGGGAAGTCGATCAAGAAAAAAAGAAAATTGGAGTTGGTACACTCTAACGTTTGTTGTCCCCAGCAGGTTGAGTCATTTGGTGGACAAGTACCATGTACCCTTTATCGATAATGTTACTCGGAGAACTTGGGTTTGCATTATGAAGATCAAAGGAAAGGTGTGTGAATGTTTTTGGAAATTTCATGTCATGGTAGAAAGGGAGAAAGAAAGAAACTGAGGTGTTTTCATTCCAATAATGGTGGAGTGTATACTTCCAATCAATTTAGAAGTTATTGTTCACAGAATGGAATTAGTCATGAGAAGATGGTGCATGGAACCCCTCAACATAATGGTATGGCTAAGAGGATGGATAAAATAATTGTTGAGAAGATTAGATGCATGCTCAAATTTCCTAATCAACCTAAGCCATTTTGGGTTGTGTTTTAGTGTGCTGCTTATTTTTTAATCACTCTCCATCAATTCCTTTGGCTTATGAAATTCCTAAAACATATTGGAAGGGATGAGATCCTTCATATTGGCATCTTAGAGTGTTTGTCATGCAAGACATTTGTGCATGTTCCTAAATAGCAAAGGTCAAAGCCGGATTTGAAGATCAATCTATGTGTGTCTGTTGGCTATAGTGATGAATAGTACAGTTATATGCTCTATGATCCTGAAAATAAGAAGATAGTGAGAAGTAAAGATTTTATGTTCTTTGAGCATGAGATGGGTGTTTATCTTCTAAGTACAAGGTACAATTCTAACTAAGATTCGTATTTTGATTTCAATAATGTGTCTTCTACTTCTACTTCTTTTAATCAACCATAAAATGAGAATGTTGAGGTTAATGATTTGCAACAATGATGATAAACCCGTAGATGGTGAGGTTCCTCTGGATGAGGATGAAGGTGATCATGAATAGGGGGAGCAATATACCTTTAAAGTGGAGCAAATTGAGCTTCGAAGGTCCAATAAAAAAAGGATACCCTTAAAAATGTATTCATGTTTAGAGTGCATTCTTGTCATTAGTGATGAAGAGCCCGAAAGCTTTGTAGAGACGTGGTCTTAGAAAGACAAGAAATTGTGGTTTGAGGCAATGAACGAGGAAATGGATTCCTTGAAAAATAATGATACTTATGATCTTGTGAAACCTCCCAAAGGAAAGAAAATATTGAGAACTCAATGGGTTTACAAGAACAATAAGAACGGTGATAAAAATGTGAATAATAAAGCCAGGTTGGTGGTTAAAGGATAAAACTAGAAGAAAGGCGTCGATTATGATGAAATCTTCTCACCTGTGGTCAAGGCGAATTTGATTAGAATTTTGGTGGGTTTGGCTGCAAGTTTTGACTTGGAATTGGAGCAGCTTAATGTGAAAACAACTTTCTTGCATGGCAATTTGCAAGAGGAGACTTATATGATGCATACGAAAGGTTTTTAAAGGGAAAGAGGATCGTATGCGCAAGTTGAGAAGACTCTTTATGGGCTGAAGAAAGCACCAAGGCAGTGGTACCGAAATTTTGATTCGTTTATGATGAGCAAAGGTTATAAACGAACTTCAGTTTATCCTTATGCCTATTTCAAAAATTTCCTTAGAGGTAAATTCATTAATCTTCTTTTATATGTTGATGACGTATTGATTGTTTGCTAAGATGCCAATATCATTGGTGATTTCAAGAATGAGTTTTCCAAATCATTTGATATGAAAGACTTGAGTAAATAAAAGAAAATATTAGGCATGGAGATTACTCGTGATAAATAAGCGGGAAAATTGTAGTTGGCATAGGAGAGGCATATTGAACAAATGCTTGAAAGGTTAAATATGAAGAATATTATTCCTTTTGGTACACTATTGGCATCTAATTTCAATTTTCACAGGGATGATTGTCTTAGAATAGAGAAGGACAAAGAAAGTATGTCTTCTATCCATTATTCCTTTATTGTTGGTTATTTGATGTATGTTATGGTGTGTACAAGACTAGATATTACACATTCTGTTGGCGTGATGAGCAGGTTTTTATCCAATCAAGATAAGGCTCATTGGGATGCAGTGAAGTTATTTTCAGATATTTGTGAGGTACTTCTAAATTGTACTTGTGTATTTGAAGAGGCAAGACCACTCTTGAATGTTATACAAATTCTGACAAGATAGAAGGTCTATCTCGGGTTATTTGTTCACATTTTCAAGGGGGGAGGCATGTCATTGAAATCCAAATCACAAAATTGTATGGGATTGTCAACTACCGAGGCAAAGTACATTGCAGTCGTGAAAAACGGTAAAGAGATGTTTTGGTTAAAGAGATTTATTCAAGAATTCTGTTTGAAGCAAGATGAGTATGTAGTGCTTTGTGACAGTAAAAATGCTATATAATTAAGCAAGAATTCCATGTAACATGCTCGTAGTAAACATATTGATGTTAGGTATCATTGGTTGCGAGATATAATTGAGGAGAAACTAATGAACCTAAAGAAAGTTCACATGGATAAAAATGTTGTAATTATGTTGACTAAAGTATTTCCTGATGTTAACTTTGAGCTTTGTGGTAATCTCGCTGAAATGAGCTTCAAGTGATTATTAAGGCATGTGTATCTTCCCCGTGATGGGATGGAGGAGGAGCTTGTTATGTACATGCATGTCCAACCCACTAGCATGCCATAGTCTTTTGGTATGCCTTGTTGGTAAACTAAATTGTATCTTTTTTTATTTATTGACTCTTTATTAGGTGGTTTTAGGGGGAATCTTGGTGTACCATATGTGCATCTATAAAAGGTATTCAGGAGTTTCCTAAAGATACACAGCAACAATACAACAAAACAAGAGAAGTGGATGATAAAAGGGTTCTTGATAGAGTTGAAAAATATTGTTCTCAGTTTTTTGAGATCAGTTTTTATTCAGAGGTTGGATCAAGCGCAAACATTGTTGTTTAATTCTTATGTATGATGTAGATGGTGGGTTGTAACCCTTTGTATAATGGTGTTGGTTTTGTTTCCCTCATTTTATCATAATAAGGAGGAATAGGTGGAAATCCTTCAAGTCTCGTGGTTTTACTCTTCACAACGAAGAGTTTTTTTTACATAAAAATGGTTGTGTGTTGATTTTCTTCTTTACGTTTGTGTTCACCGAGTTTATTCTTCTTTGTTAGTTTGACTCATGTTTGAATTTGTTGGTTATTTTTCTGTGGTTATGTGTGGGTTTTTGGTATCTATCTCCTTCGTATCTCCAACAAGTGGTATCAGTGGAATGGTTATACTCGGGAAGGGGAATGCATGTGTGTGTAATGTGTAGCCCCCATCCCCTAGTTATGCCCTTGGTTGTAACAATTGTGCTCTTGTATCAAAAGTTCACATAACTAAGGTGTTTGTCAGGTGGAGTGTCCTGTAGGTGTGATGGCAGTGCAAAATGGTCCGCGAGGATGAAGGACACAGATGTATGGTCCTTGGTTTGAGGGTGAGATTGTTTGGTGTGTTCAACCCAAGTCCCACATTGAAAGTGGAGAGAGAAATTGATCACTCTATTAGTGATATTCCCACAACATTAGTATTAGGCCTTTTAGAAATAAACCTAATAATAAAATTGTACGAGCTTGGACCAAAGCGTACAATGTTACATTAATGTTGGTTAAAGTGGGCTATGCAGTCCCAACAACAACCACAACTATAGCCCACAAAATATTCGAAATACATGTGGACAGAAACCAATACACACACTTCACCCCTACATGTTTGAGTGTGTAGGGGCGGAACTAGGGGGCGAGGAGGTGCCATCCCACCCTAAGATCCGGATACTAAGGTATTAGCACTAGATAGAGCATCGCCGGTCGGAATTTTTTCCTTCTTCCACCCCCCTTGGCCGGAGAAGAAGACATGCTTTAACTTGTGTTCTTCCTTCGTTTAAGTACACATTTTTTAACCCCCAGATACTACAAACGACATTGTTTGTATTACTGGGACGGTGTCGTATAATAGATTTAAAATAGAAAAGGAGTTGAATGGCCCACCCAAATTACAGAATAACTGCACATTTTTATATGCACATTAATCGGTCATCCTTTGCTTAATCGGTTATCATTGCTTTACTTCATTCGAGAAATTGCATTATTGTAGGTAAACATTTAGCTTGCTCTAACATTGATTGCTCCATTATCAGGATATTTAAGTGATCAACATGAAATCAAGACCAGGTATTTGGTTTCAAATGAAATCAACAGCCTTTATTTTCTTTTTAAAAATTATGCTGCTCTCTCCGTCCCAATTTAATCTGCACGAAATCTTTTTCACGATCATCAAGAAACTGGTCTAACCGTTAATATGTTTTACTACGTATAATGACGACAAACAAAAAGTTACCTTTAAGAAACTACTTGTTATAATGAATCCAATAATATCATATATGATAATATTATTACTTATATATCTACTCAAATATGTTGTCAACGTTTGATAGTGAATAGTATCAAATAGTAAAGTGTACAGCTTGAATTGGGACAGAAGGAGTAATAAAAGATGAGTATGTCACTTGAAAGACGCTCTTTCCACAAGCCATGGAAAAACCAATGTTTAAAGTGCAAATTAGAAGAATTGAAGATAAACTTTCAGGTTGCATGAATCGGTTATAAACTTTATAACTAGTGCACGTTATATAATAAATATTTAATATTGCAACTTGGACATTTTACCTTTTATTATTCTAATTAAACCATGTCTTTCCATAAACTTATGGAAAGATACCTTTCCCTATATTTTTCCATAAAAGATATGATATTCTATATTTATTAAAAACATAATAATATGTTAGTTAGTAATTTATATTTTTCTTGTCACTAATTTTAATGTTAATTATTAAATGAATATGTATTGTTTGTATTGTTAATTTGTTGAGAAAACAATCATAATAATATTATTATTTGAAAAATTACATTGATATTAAATAAGTTATGAAAATAAAGTTTGAAAAAGTGAAATTTGTTTTTTGTAAGAGTTCGTCTCTTATAAACGGTCTTTCCATAAACCATGGAAAAAACAAGGTTTAAAGTGAAAATTAGAAGAAATGAAGATAAAATTTTTGGGTTGCATGAATTAGGTTATAAACTTTATAACTACTACATGTTGCATAATAATTTTAATATTGTAACTAAGACCTTTAACCTTTTATTATTCTAATTAAACATCGTCTTTCCATAAGCATATGGAAAAATGGGTTTTCCTAAGATTTGGCCTTTTTAAATTGGCCTAGTTATGAAAAAATCTGCTCTAATAATTCAGCTTTTTAAAAATAATTACACTAAGCCCCTAATTTTTTGGTCTGGTTCTGCCACTGGAAGTGTGGAGATATACTCCTGCTCTCCAAAACAAATTCATGTTGAAGGGAAATAAGGTTTGTTTTGAAATGTCAAGTAACCAAAGTGAGGGAATATTTGTAGGATTGTTAAACACTAAAACTGAACAAACAACGAAAAGTGAGATGAATTCGATGAGAACAAATCTTGGATTAAATTGATTTCCGTTTCCCACTTATCGAGTGATCATTGAAATACACTATGGTACCTTTACTTCTTCATTACCAATTGTAGAGATGAATCTCATATTCTCTCAACTAATAGATGGAAGAGACGAATGACATGACTTTTAAATCTTTGCTAATAAACTAGTGTGACTGCACCATACGTTGCGCGGTGAGCTTGATAACAAATTATAGAAATTGCATTGGAATGTTAAAAGAGTTGTAATTGAAGCTATAAATGTACCAATTATACATGTAATTGAAGCGTGGAGACGATGAGAGGTAAAGGTTCAGGTGGAGAAGGTTAAAGAGGAGGGGTTCGAGAGGTACTGATTCGAAATTTGAAGGTTCTCCAGGTGGAAGTTCACATCTCGAATGGGTACCTCCATTCCTTCGAGGAATGAAGATTCCATCCCTTCGAGGGCTGAGAGCTGGGCACCTTCGAGGACTGAAGACTCCACCCCTTCGAGGGCTGAAGACTCCATCCCTTTGAGGGCTGAAGTTCCACCCCTTCGAGGGCTGGAGACTCCACCCCTTCGATGGGTGAAGACTCCACCCCTTCGAGGGCAGAAGTCTCCACCCCTTCGAGGGCTGAAGATCCACCCCTTCGACGGCTGAAGACTCCACCCCTTCGACGACTGAAGACTCCACCACTTCGACAGCTAAAGTCTCCACCCCTTCAAAGGCGGAAGTCTCCACCCCTTCGAGGGCTGAAGTCTCCACCCCATCGAGGGCTAAACACTCCACCCCTTCGAGGGCTGAACACTCCACCCCTTCGAGGGCTGAAGATTACACCCCTTCAAGGGCTGAAGTCTCCACCCCTTCGAGGGCTGAAGTCTCAACCCCTTCGAGGGATGAAGTCTCCACCCCTTCGAGGGCTGAAGACTCCACCCATCAACCACTTTGAGGGCTGAAGTCCCTACCCCTTTGAGGGCTGAACACTACACCCCTTCGAGGGCTGAAGTCTCCACCCCTTCGAGGACTGAAAGTCCACCCCTTCGAGGGCTGAAGGTACACCCCTTCGAGGGCTGAAACTCCACCCCTACGAGTGCTGAAGTCTCCACCCCTTCGAGGGCTGAAGACTCCACCCCTTCAAGGGTTGAAGATCCACCCCTTCGAGGGCTGAAGATGCACCCCTTCGAGGGCTCAAGACGCACCCCTTCGAGGGCTCAAGATCCACCCCTTCGAGGGCTCAAGATTTACGGGCTGAAGATCCACACCTTCGAAGGCTGAAGACTCCACCCCTTCAAGGATTGAAAACTCCACCCCTTCGAGGGCTGAAGAATCCACCCCTTCAAGGGCTGAAGATCCACCCCTTCGAGGGCTGAATATCCACTCCTTCGAGGGCCGAAGATCCACCCCTTCGAAGGCTGAAGACTCCACCCCTTCAATGATTGAAAACTCCACCCCTTCGAGGGATGAAGACTCCACCCCTTCGAGGGATGAAGACTCCACCCCTTCGAGGGATGAAGAATCCACCCCTTCGAGGGCTGAAGACCCACCCCTTCGAGGGCTGAAGATCCACCCCTTCGAGGGCTAAAGATCCACCCCTTCGAGGGCTGAAGATCCACCCCTTCGAGGTCTAAAGATCCACCCCTTCGAGGTCTAAAGATCCACCCCTTCGAGGGCTGAAGATCCACCCCTTCGAGGGCTGAAGATCCACCCCTTCGAGGGCTGAAGACTCACCCCTTCGAGGGCTGAAGACTCCACCCCTTCGAGGGCTGAAGACTCCACCCCTTCGAGGGCTGAAGACTCCACCCCTTCGAGGGCTGAAGAATGCACCCCTTCGAGGGCTGAAGAAACCACCCCTTCGAGGGCTGAAGATCCACCCCTTCGAGGGCTGGAGTTTCCACCCCTTCGAGGGCTGAAGTCTCCACCCCTTTGAGGGCTGAAGTCTCTACCCCTTCGTGGGCTGAAGTCTCCACCCTTCGAGGGCTGAAGTCTCCACCCCTTCGAGGGCTGTAGTCTCCACCCCTTTGAGGGCTGAAGGGGTGCCCAAAAAGACCTCGTTTTCGTCGGCTACCTGGCAGCACATGCAGCTGCACAAGGAGGCCCCACAACTTTTGACAAATGGGATGTACAAAAGGACAAAAGTGGTGGCCCAAATGACGTCATTTTGGGAGGCCACTTGAGAGCACATAGAAGGGCACATGTTCGGCCTGCCCTAAAAATGACCACTATGCCCCCGACGACAGTTGACACAAGTGTGTCGTTTCCTAGTTTTCCATTTATATAGTAAACCAGATAACTTAGATGATCAGCACCATAACTTAAACTATTAGTAGTAAGTGGCGGAGCCAGAAAATTTTGTTAGGGGAGGCTGAATGGTGGAGGGCTTGACGGTGATGAGCCATGGCATCAGCGTCCAATGCGGCGGCAACGTTTGGCTGCAGGAGCCGCTGGAAGTGTGGAGTGGAGCTGAGATTGACCGCAGCCATTTCTCTTCCCCGTTTTCCCAATCTGAAATTCGATTGGGAAAATGGACCAATCTTTTTAAGCCTTAAAACTAATTTTTTATATTTATTTTTTTCCTTCAGTACTAGTGAAACGACGTCGTTTCACTTACATGAAAAAAATGTCATTTTAGTAGTTTATGGGCCAAAAAAATAAGGCCGCGAAGCGGTCTTCTTCTCCGAGCAGTCTCACCGGAAGACGTGCAAAGTCACCTGAAACCTAATCCTTCAATCACAACTACCTTCGACCGGCGATTCAAGTAGGGTTGGAGCCCTACCTCACATACCACTAGTTCCGCCCATATTAGTTGCTATAAACAAGGAGAATAGATAAGCCTCCCTATGTTGCACGAGCGATGAGCATTCAAGCAATTCATTCAATTTCCCTAAGACCTAACAACAATGATCGACATTCAGAGTTAACCTTAGTTTTCTCCCAAATGATGAAAAGGGAGACCTGTCGAGTTTTACCCACTAATCTAGCGGGTTAGTGATTCACAAACATAAACTAGTAGTACTCCTTGCAAGATAGTGATGCATAAATATATCCATAGAAACTAAATGATAATAAATTACTCCCTCTGTCCCATTTTAACCTATAATTTAACTATTCATTTAGTAAAACCTTACTACCTTTACACTTAAAATTTAATTGATGTATAAGTATGAATACTATCGTGTGATATATTGTTAGATTCTTTGTCACATATATTTTGTTAAGGAATTAGAATTAGAATTATATTCTTACCTTAATTATAGATGTAATTGTATTCTATTTCCCTTTCCTAGCTTGTATAGGTATCTTGTACTACTATATAATGTATTCTGAATTCATGAATACAACCACACATTATTACCCATATTTTCTACATGGTATCAGAGCCTAAAATTCTGAAACCTTAAATAGAAAATTTTCCGCTGCCCAAAATTTTCCGAGCCGCCGCCGTCGATCCCCACGTGCTACTGCCGCCGTCCGCTGGTTCCGCCTCCGCACATCAGTCGTCGTCCGCTGCTAGCCTTTTCGCTCTGCCATACGTCCTTCATGCGCCGCCGCTTGTTTTGCGCCGGTGTATCCTATTGTTCCGATCTGTCGCTGGTTATTGTACCTGCTCCTGATCTGTACCTGATTTTACAATATGTCTGGTTCTGAAGAACAACCCCATTTTATGCTCCTGAGGGTTCAAAGCTTTATAATATGAGTGGTTATGATGTGATTACATCTTTACTTAAGTAGCTGCAGTTGCAATCTGGTCCTCGTAGCTGCAGTTACCGATTGGTCGTGTGTCGACTGATCCTTACTTCATTAGTTCTGGCAAAGGTCTAGGTTTACAACTTATACCGACCATGCTGAAAGGTCAAGAAAATTATCTTGAATGGTCCGATGCAATTTTTTGTGCTTTCCTGGCCAAGCACAAGATTAGGTTCATTGATGGATCCATTACCAAACCCCAGGATGATCATTCTGATGCTGCCGATTGGCCTAGGGTTAATGCTACTCTTATCTGCTAGATTTTACAAACCCTAGATCCGGTATTGAGATCTTCTACAAGTTCGTTTGCCACAGTTAAGGATCTACGGGATGACCTGAAGGCATTATTTATTCTCGTCGATGGTATGAAGCTTTTACAGACGCAAGAAGCCATTCAAAGTTGCAGGCAAAATGGTCAGCCCATCGACATCTACTTTGCCAAACTAAAGAGTTGTTTACAGATTATCACTGCATGCGACCTCCCCTGGTTTGTACCTGTGAAGATTGTAAGGCATTATGCTAATACAATCTTGCTGCAAAAGTCTTCCAAGACAGAGAGGGGGATTTGATCTACCAATTCATCTCTAGCCTCGACGAAGGTTTTCACACCTTGCGATCACACATCATGAGCATTGATCCAATGCCATCTGTCATGAAAGTGTATGCCCTTGTTGCTCAGGAGGAGAATCATAGAGCTATCATTCGAGCTCGTGAGCCTTCTTCTGATTCTTCGCCAGTTGTTCTTTCTGCTGCCGACCGCAAGAATCTTGTTTGTACCCATTGTCGTCGCAAAGGTCATGATAAAGATACCTGTTTCCAGAGAGATGGTGTCCCAGGCTGGTTCAAGAAAAGTAAGAAATAGGTGCCACCTTCCCGGCCTTCAAGCACCGCCGCCGGTTCAGGAGGCTCAGTCGATCTTCCGCTTCCGCCCCCGTTTACCGGAGCTGCCACGTCATGCCAAGTCTGGTGGCGGTGGCTTCCTCTTCCAGTGGTGTCCCTGCTCGTTCCGAGTTTGGCCCTACCCTTTGTGATGACCAATAGAGCTCTACCCTGAACTTGTTTAATTATTTTAATTCTCTTACTGGCGATGAGTCAGGTAAGCCTACTTTACCATGGATACTTGATTCGGGAGCCTCATATCACATGAATGGTGACAAAGGTTCTCTTACTGGTCTTACTACTACTATTGATTCTGTGAATGTTGTTTTGTCTGATGGCTCGGTCTCATCAACTTCGCAATATAGATCTCTTTGTTTTGGTGGTTTAATTCTACCGCATGTTTTATATATACCTACATTGCGATGCAACTTACTGCCATGCTCTAGATTGTTATCTATCCTGAACTATCTAGCTTTGTTTACTGAAAATTATTGCATTTTATAGACAATCAGTACCAGGAGAGTGATTGGCATGGGTGAACAAAAGGGGGGGGTGTTTTGGCTTTGTTTGCTGGATGCTCGTGTTCACCGTCCTGTCCTGCAGTCTCTTCCTACGTTTGCTTCAGTGTCTTCTTCCGTTCTATGGCATCAACGTTTTGGTCATCCATCCTCCGCGGTGTTGTCTTCTATTTCTTCTGCCGTTTATAAACATTTTGCACCCTGCTCTATATGTTATAGAGCAAAACAGACTAGACATAGTTTTCAATTAAGTTCTACAAATACTACTGCATTGTTTCAATTGATTCATTGTGATGTTTGGGGACCTTATAGAACACCATCTGGTGGTGCATTTTATTTTTTAACCATAGTAGATGATTATTTCTTAGTTGTTTGGGTTTATTTGTTAGTAGCTAAATCTGAAGTAGCTTCTATATTTTTAGAATTTAGTGCCTTAGTGAAGAACCAGTGGGGAAGAACAATTCAACGAGTTCGGGCTGATAACGGCACTGAGTTTTTGCCTCTGCGATCTCACTTTACTGCATCTGGGATCATTTTTGAGACATCTATGGTTGATACTCCACAACAGAATAGTCGAGTTGAAAGAAAGCATCGCCATTTACTCAATGTGGCGCGTGCTTTATGGTTCCAAGCCAATATTCCTATTGAATTTTGGGGTGAATGTGTTCTTACTGCTGCTTACCTGATCAACCGAACACGGACTCAGCATCTCAACGGTCGTATTCCCTTTGAGTTGCTTTATGGGCAAGCTCTAAATTATTCATCCTTAAAGGTTTTTGGATACTTGTGTTTTGCTGCTCATGTTCCCAGATATCGTGACAAGTTTGCACCACGAAGTTGGCGGTGTCTGTTCCTTGGTTACCCTACCGGAAAGAAAGGCTATTGCCTTTTTGACCTGGAGTCCCGAGTGATCTTTAACAGTCGGGATACTGATTTCTTTGAAGACCAGTTCCCATACTCTGCAACTCCGGCATCTACTTTATCCAATGAACCTGGCGGTGCACCACACCACCGTCGGATTCCTCCTCCTTCTCGTCAGAGCCGCATGGAGTTTTGGTTCCACCTTCCATTGCCGATCCACCGCCATCGGTCGTCGTTGGTCATCTTCCATCCGTCGCCAGCCAGCTGCTGCCATCTGCTATCTCACCGGTCACCGCCGGTCATCACCGCCGGTCACAGCCGGCTAGTCAAAACAGGTCAATGCCGGCCAGTCAACGCCGATAGTCGCCGGCCAGTCAATGCCGGTCAACACTGGCCGGTCAACACATCTCAACGCCAACAGGCCACCGCCGGCGAGTCATTCCACTCATGCCAGCCGCCACCGGCCCATCTTTGTCGTCCGCTGCCGGTACTTCTCCACCAGTTTCCATCGATGCTACTTGGTCTCCACTTTACCAGCTCCTCTGGTACCGGATGGTTCCGCTACTGAGTTGCCACCTGCAAGACAGAGTATTCGATCTCGCCGTCCTCCATCGTACTTGGCAGATTATGACTGTGATGATCATGCTTGTGCCCTTACTACTGAAGCCCCCGCCCCCTTTGACTACGTTCCCTCATGCATCATCACTTTCCTCACGTTCTCTATCCTTTTACTGATTATGTAAATTATGATAATTTTTCTAGTATACATTCTAGATTTTTGGGTGCTGTAACATCTAGTGTGGATCCCACTACTTATTCCGAGACTTCCCGTCATTCTCATTGGCAGTATGCTATGGCTGAAGAAATCACTACACTGAAGAGAAATCAGACATGGACTTTGTCTCCTCTGCCTGCACATAAGAAGGCAATTGGGTGCAAATGGGTATACCGGACAAATTTTTGTTCAGATGGTACTATTGAATGTCATAAGGCGCGCCTCGTGGTTCTTGGTAATCGCCATGTTGAGGGAATTGATTACACTGAGACTTTTGCTCTGGTTGTAAAGATGAGTTCTGTTCGATTATTTTTGTCCGTTGCAGTTATCTGTGGTTGGAACTGCATCAGATGGATGTTCATAATGCCTTCCTGCATGTGATTTGCATGAAGAAGTGTCCATGCGTCCTCTGCCTGGCTACACTGTTCCACCTGGTCAGGTTTGTCGCCTTCAGAAATCTCTTTATGGTTTTCGTCAGGCTCTTAGAAATTAGTTTGCTAAACTTTCTCAGGCTTTACGGGCATTTGGTTTTGTTCAGAGTAAGGCCGATTACTCTTTATTTTTCTATTCACGTGGATCAGTTTCTTTACATGTTCTGGTTTATGTGGATGATTTGATCATTGCTGGTAGTTCTTCTTTGATCATCTCTGAGTTCAAGAAATACTTGGGTTCTTGTTTTCACATGAAGGACCTTGGTTTGCTTAAGTATTTATCGGGCATAGAGATTGCTAGAAGACCGGAGGGGATGTTTCTCTCGCAAAGGAAATATGCTTTGAACATCTTATCTGATACAGGCTTAACTTCTTCTAAACTAATTGGACATCTTATTTGGCACGTGTTACCCTTATTTTCTACATATTTTATAATATCAATTTTTAACAAGCTGTAATTATCTTTAATGAAAAATATTAAGGATCAAATATTTTTCAAGTCAACTAGTGAAAGTTAAAAATGTACAGATTTAAGATGAGACTGAGGGAATAATAAAAGCAGAGTATTTAAGAATCTCTCAACATAAAGATAGAAAAATTTCAATCAATCATACGCAAAATGAATTCAGGCTACAATAATCATAATAAGATTCAGACACACAATGAAAATATTGTGTCTGAAACCACCCAAAAAAAATTGCTCTACAAACGGTGGTTTCTTAAATTTAAGAAATCCTTCTAGAAATCGAAATCGCCCAAAGTGCTGGTTTCTAGAGCGGTTTCTTATTATTAATAAAATAATAAGAAATTGCCCCATGGCTTCTTGTGTGAAAATCAGTTAAGAAATTGGTGGTGGTCAATTTACACCAGAGTTTGCAATAATTGTTCGATCTATATCAATATTTCTATTTTTAATTTGTAATAATTGCTCGGACCAATTAAAATTTTATTATTTAAGTATTTATTGTAATTTTTTAGTCGTTTTAATTGGTCTTTGCTAATGTAATGTTGTTATATTTTATAAAAATCAATGTGTCTTTTTATTTATTTTTCGATAAAAAGTATTTAATAATTTCTTGACAAGAAAAATGAAATTTATTTTAATTTTTTATATATTAAAAACATGAAAATTTTTAAAAAAAGACTTGTTTAATACTTTTTGGAAAAAAGAAAAATTATATTATAAAAAATATAATGTACTATTAAATTTCACATTCAACTTATTTTGGGTGAATAGATTTAATTTAATCAAATATTAATGGTAAATTTAATGAGTTTGATAGAGAAAATCAAGTGGAGTCTATGAATAGTAGAAAGTGGTTTCTTACCCCTTGTGGAGAAAAAAAATAGGTTGTTTCTTAAGGTGGGGTGGAAGAGAGAGAATGAGAGAAATAATATATTTAATTGGTAAGAAACTATTGGCGGTTTCTACCATTGTACTTGGTTTAAGAAAAATGAAAACACCCGAAGGTGGGGGAGAATATATTAGAGGTTCCCCAAGCCTTGATCCAAATGGGTACAATATACATTATGTTCGGATTGTTCTGAGTGAGTATTGAAAGCAACCGGGTTGCCTCTAAAAGACCTAGAAATGTATACTAAATATTGTGAAACAACTATCCAAAAGAAAGTGGATAGGTGTCGAAATTGCGATCCAAGTGAGAGAATCTCCACCCCGCGTGTTAATCCCCCAAATGGCCAGGCAACTTCACACACAAAATGATAGAGTCTACTTAACTAAGATGAGTACCGAAGGGTAAGCTAAATGAAGTTAAGATAATCTGAATCCTAAGACTAGTGGAGGATCAGCTCCAAAACGTTGCCTTTATGCCAAAGTAGTAGTCGATATAGACAGTGGAGATGCAAGCCGGGAGAGGAATCCAAAATCGTCCCTCCTCTAAATGATGAGAAATATAGCAGGAGGCTAGGAGATGCCAGCACTGGAACTGGCAACACGGGAAGCTGTAGACATGAAATCTCTAGTAGAAAGAAGTGCCGAGTAGCCCCAAACCCTGCAAAAACAAAACCAGAGAAAACAAGTATTTAGCAGTATCTATTCCTAAACCCTTAAAGTCTTAGAGACTCGAATATAAGGAACATTTCCTCTGTCCATAGAGATTAACCCCCTGATATCTGGTGGAACATTGGTCATATTCAGGCATTGGTTATGATGAAAATGGTATTTCGCAATAGCGTGAGCTACAGAGTTACACTCCCTATAAACATGAACTATTTCAGTTCTCCCAAGCAAGGATTTTGCATTAAAAACCAAATCAAAAATTTGCCATTGTGCAACATAAGGATCGTGAATCATTTCAACTGCAAGTTTAGAATCAGATTCTATAATAAAGGTATGATCAAGATGGTTGAAAGTATTGCAAACAAACAAGATTGCTTCTATTTCAGCATGTAAATGAGAAACAACTGAAATAGTTGTCGAACTAATCATGATAGGTTGACCTAAACTATTCCTAGCTATAAGACCAACCGCAGCTTTGTCAGAAGACCAGGATGCATCTACATTAATTTTAATAAAACCAGGCTTAGGCCTTTCCCAGAAAACTCTCATTATGTTTGGCTTTGGGGGAGGTCTAAACAAAGGGATGAGATGCTTAAAAGATTGAGGGATTGAGTTAGTAGATAATAACTTTGGAGGGCACCCACTTACTGTCAATTTAATCAGTACTTCAACCTCTTTACAGATTAGACACACTGAAAAAGGCTTGTGATCATATAAGTAATTATTCCTAGCTTTCCATAGACTCCAGCACAGCACAGACGGTAGAATCATACAATATATTTGGTAAAACTTTGGAAAATCAAGACAGTTCCAGAATAGATAGAATCTTTGAGGGATCGAATGTAAAGCATTGAGATTAAACTGAATCGAGGAGGTCAGATTAGACCAGACAGATTGGGCCAGAGCACAGGAGATGAAGTAATGTTGGATAGAATCCGACTCACAACATACAAGACACTTAGAAGCTAAACTAAAACCACATGTTATGAGTACATCATCAAATGGGAGGAAAGCATGTAACAGTTTCCAAACAAAGATGGAGATCTTTTTAAGAAGAAGGGGATTCCATAAATACTTAGCAGCTGGAGAATTACCTATTAATTGAGAGAGAGACCTATAGGTTGACTTAAATGTAAAATTACCCGAAGGTTCTGGCTTCCAAATCAGTCTGTCATCCCTCCCATGTGTAAGTTTTGCACCCTGTAGAAATAGCAAGGTATCATGTTCCAGAAAAGATGAAATTTGATTTAAGATACTATGTTTGTTGGCTATAAAATCTGCCACAGAGATATCAGCCAAGGCATCAGATATACTTTCAGGAACATGATCCAATAAAGGTCCCTGTGGACACTAATTGGCAGTCCAAAAATTAATCTTTCCATTTCCATGAATGATGGAAGAATTGTTTTCAGCAAAGGAGTTAATGTAACAGATTCTCTTCCATGTGACTGATCTTCTGTGTGATAGAGGAAGAGACCATAAAAGTTTAGACCACAAAGAAGTGCCTAATTGACTTTTCCACCATAGTTTAGCCGAACAAGAGTCAACAATGGCTTTAACAGATCTAAAACCTAAACCATCCATATATATACGTTTTGCAATTTCAGCCCATCTTTTCCAAACCCTATTCTTTTTTCCCTCTAATTGCCCCCAAAAGAAATGAGCCAGTTTTTTCTCAAATTTTTTAATGATTCCTTTTGGGGGATTTGTTACCATCCATATGTGCTTAGGAATTGAGTATAAACATGATTGAATTAAGATCATTTTCCCCCCTGAACTAAGCCATTTGTTTTTCCAGTTCTATAATTTAAGATCTACATTGGCCAAAAGGGGGAAAAAGTACCTATGTAAAGTTCTTCCTCTAAAAATGGGGCACCCTAGGTATTTAAAGGGGAATGAGCCTTTTTTTCATTTTTAATATTGCTTTCACCTGATTCATCTTAGTCATTGTTGCCTTTCTACTTAGGTAAAAGTCATATTTTTCAAAGTTAAACTTTTGGCCCGAGGTATACTCAAAAATTTCAAGAAAAGCTTTGATCTTAATAAGATTAGGCTTAGAAGGTTGCATAAATATTATCGTATCATCCGCATACATCAAATGGGAAGCTGCAGAAATTGAACCAGGAATCTGATATGCTGCTAAACTTCTATTCAGAAAGATAAAAGATAAGCTCCTAGAAAAAGCTTCTGAGAATAAATTAAAGAGAAAGGGAGATAGAGGATCACCTTGTTTTATTCCCCTTGTTGCTTTGAAAAACCCAACTGGATTTCCATTAATAAGCACTGAAAAATAAGCCTGTGACAGATTATTCATAATAGCTTTTAAAAAATTGCCCCCAAACCCAAACCTAGTCAGGATCTGATAGAGAAACTTCCATCTAATTCTGTCAAAAGCTTTCCTAAGATCCACTTTAAGAATGCCATTCGGGATTCTGTGTTTCTTATCTAGAAATCTGATCATTTCTTGTAGATACAGAATATTATCCGATATATCTCTATTTTTCATAAATGCTGTTTGATTTGGGGATATCATATTTTCCATGTGAGGTTTCAATCTCTCTATTAACACTTTAGAACAAATCTTATTCAACACATTTGATAAACTAATTGGTCTGAAATCGTCAAATGAACATGGTGTTGGTTTTTTAGGTATGAGTGTAATCCAAGTACTGGAGATTCCCCTAGGAATTTCAGCACCAGCAATAAATTCATTAACAGCATCCATCAAATCCAGTTTTATTATAGGCCAGCATTTAGTATAAAACTTAGGTTAAAAACCATCCGGCCCAGGACTGCTTGTCTTGTTTAAACTCTTGATAACACCTTCCAGTTCTAATTCTGATACTGGCCTAGCTAGAGCATGATTATCATTATCCTTTATAATACCAGGAATCTGACTTAAAAAATGAGAATAATAGGTATCATCTGAGACTAAATCAGGTTCAGTTAGTAAGTTCGAAAAATAGTCAATTGCTTCCTTTTGAATATCTAAATTAGAATTAATCCACTGGCCCACCCCATTTTTTATTTTGGTTATTTGAAGTTTGCAGTTTCTTTCTTGCACCACCTTGTGAAAAAAGGATGTGTTATTATCCCCAAGCTTATGCCATCTTAGTCTTGCCTTCTGTTTCCAGTATTTCTCTTTTTCCTTAAGTACCTTGAGGAGTAGAGCATTTTTTCGTTTAGTTTAACACGCTCAGAGGAAGAAGGGTTTAGATCATAGTTCACTTCCTGAATTCTTAGGTCTTCCTCAGCCTTTTTGACATTGAGATCAATGTTTCCAAATTTATCTCTATTCCAACACTTTAGTACTTTTTTAAGTCTGACCAGTTTGATATAGAACATACCAGTTCCAGTTATAGGAGATTCCCAACTGTCACTTATCACACCATTAAATTCATGTCTTTGAAACCAAGCATCAATAAACCTAAATGGCTTAGGATTGGATGAGGTTAGATTGGAAACCTGAAGGAGAAGGGGAGCATGATCAGAAGTCTGTCTATTTAAAATTTGGATCGAAGAAGAAGGGAATTTAGTGTTCCAAGAAATTGTGTGCAGTCCTCTATCAAGTCTTTTAGAGGTAGGGTTCCTTAACCTAGAATTACACCATGTAAAAAGATTTCCTACCGTGTTGATTTCTTGAATTCCATTTGAGGTGATCCAGGAATTAAAATCTCTAATACTTCCTAAGGCCGGAGAACTGGGACCTCTATATTCCGTTAATGAAGTTATTGAGTTAAAATCCCCTATAAAGATAGTGTCACCTTTCGGAATAGACTGAAGTTCAGACTATAAAACCTTCCTACCATCTCTATCTCTAAGAGCATATATAAAAACTGCCTCCATAAATAGATTGACAGATTAATGTGAAATAGAAACATGCATAAACTGTTCATGAGAGGATAGCAGCGAGATAGAGAAAGAATTAGACCACATAAGCCAAATTTTCCCATTAGGCATAGTCAAATTGTGTGTGAAAGAGAGTTTCTCCATATAAGCTTCACATTGAGAATTGTCGTGCATAGGTTCAATAATACACAACAGTTGGATCTTCTTAAATTTACACAAATTAGTCAGCCTAAGCAATGAAGTGTCCATACCTCTAAGATTCCACACTAAAAAATTGACACTGAGATTTGCTATCATTGTTCACATGATTTATTACTTTTTGTTGATGATCTAAGCATCATTTTGTTTAACTGACTTAGATAATTTTTTTTTGGATTTGGACTTACCTTGGATATTACCTGTAAGGGGGGAGCTTGAATTATTTTGATGTTCAGACATTATCTCCTCCATAGGCTCTGATGTCTCAGCTTGCACTTCTTTTTCCTTAGTGTTTTCAGGAATCTGCAAAACTGAAAACCTATTTGCCAACTTCCCTGGCTGAGAGAGTGAGTTTTTATGGATAGGGTTGTACATAGATATTGAAACAGAGCCAATTTGAATATCATCCTTGGCATAAGCCGATAAGGTTGGTTTGGAAATTGATGTATCCTTTATCAGTCTAATTATTGAGTTATCAGGGGACTCACTAATATTGCTGGAAGAACCCATCAAATTCTGATTAACCACCAAAGGGAAATTGGGAGAAAGTGTGACATTCAGTTCATTAGAGACTTCTATCAGAGCAGCATTATCTTTCTCAGAGAGGGATTGGTCATCCATTGAGTCTAGGATAAGAGGAGGTTTCTCAAATTTCTTTCCTGCAGCCTGCCATTGCTACTGGGGTAAACTGTGATCTAAATTAGCATCCTGAGTCCTAACACTGGCACTCTGGAAACTAGCTTTACATTGAGTCAGAGAATGACCTAATTTCGCACAGTGATCACAGTAAAGAGGGATGTCCTCATATTCAATTTGATATTTCCTGTTATTGGTCACAGAACCCAGCCTGATGTAACTACTAAGTGGTTTTTGGAGATCTATTTCAACACAGAATTTTATTGCAGATGGTCTTGTAAGCATATCTGTGGCTAGATCGTTTTTAATGAAGCTGCCTATACTATTTCCAATTGCTTCTATAGAGGCAGAGTTATAATAATATAAGGGAACCTCCTTGATAGAGCACCAGATAGGAACTATTGGTGACTCTCTATGAGTTGAAAATTCAGGGGTCCATTTTAGCATTTTAAGGAAGATACCATTAAAGTCCCAAACACATTTCATCCAGCATCTCTGATAATCATTTATGTGTTCAAATCGAATCAAGACATGCTTATAATCGAGGGAGCCAAGTTGGTATTTACCTTCAAAGCCCGCAGTTTTAAAAGCCAGCTCCAATTATTCCATTGAAAGTATGCCTCTTGTAAACTTTCCCACCAGTGAGTTCGCATAATGGGCAGAAAGAGTAGCTATCTGATCATCTGAATATAAGCACGAGGGTTCCCCTAGGTGTTGGGATTTGGGAACGAGCTCAGGATTACTGGGTAGTGTTTTCGAGAGAGGTGGAGCTTTGCTTTGGACTACGGTGGCGAAGGTTTTGGTGGGGAACTGGGTGGCAATAGATGTCGCCATCTCAGTCGACATCGCCGCTAAAAGTGCCGTCGATGTACCAAGCCGACGGAACAAACCGTTACCGGCGAAAGAGCCGTTACCGGCTAAATGACAGAGAAAAGTTTCAGAATTCGCGTGTTTTCGAGAGCATTTTTCGAGAGGAAAAGTTTTCAGATATGTTCTTAAGAAACTGCTTAAGAACCCTTATCTCATATGTGAGACCTCTTGACACACTAATTTCATTATATGCTTGTGCTTTCTTAATTTTCTGTCTACAATAACATTTGGATGTTCAAAATAAATTTCAAATATTTTTTTGATAAAAAAACAAAATATGATACATTAAAAAATGAAATATTTAATAAATGTTTTGTAGAAAATCGAAATTAAAATATTTTAAAATTTATTATTAAATTTCACATTCATTTTATTTTGGTTGGACAAATTTATTTAAATTAAATATTAATGTTAAAATTAATGAGTATGATGGAGAAATTTAAGCGGGGTACATGAATAGTAGAGAAAGTGGTTTCTTACTATTGTAGTGAAAAAATGGGATGATTTATTAAGTGATTTCTTAGGGTGAGGTGGAAAAAAAAGAGTGAAAGAAATAACATATTTAATTGGTAAGAAACCACAAATAAGTTCTACTATTGCACTTGGTCGTATAAATTTCTTAGAAATATTATCAACGAAGGGATAAGTTTTAACATTGTATAAATTTCTACCATTGCACAAATGCCATTTTAGGAGAAGGGATAAGTTGGAAATGGATAAGCAGCAAGCCTTCGAGCCTACAAACCATCAAGCACTTGATCCTCGACCACTAGTACCTCGAGCACTCGAATCAAGTTGCGGCAAAGAGAAGGAGACACAAGATGGGACACTCGTGGAATCCAGGTCTGTTGCACACCAGGGTGTATTTTTCGTACACCAAAACTCGAACTCGAACCATAAGGCCTCAAGGATTGAATCATCAGGCCCTCGAACCTCCAGACTCGAGGACAGTCGAACACTCAAACCAGGCGGCACTCGATCCTCCAAACTCGAGCACTCGAACCTCCAGACAGTCGAGCACTCGAACCTCCAGACTCGAGCCTCCAGACTCGAGCACTCGAACCTCCAGACAGTCAAGCACTCGAACCTCCAGACTCAAGCACTCAATCCACCAGTACTCGAGCACTCAATCCTCCAGACTCAAGCACTCGAACCCCCAGACAGTCGAGCACTCGAAGCACCTGACTCGAGCACTCGACAGTCGAGCACTTGAATTACCAGACTCGAGCACTCGACCCTCGAGCACTCGAACCAGGCGGCAAACAAGATGACGAGGCATAACATACAAACATAATTCCAGCACTCGAACCGTTTTTTACTTAGAGCCTTTTTGGAGATCTGGCCATTTGTCCATGTTAACATGAGGGGTGGAGACATGGAAAATGGAATCATCTACAAAAACGTCCTAAGGAGACTTCCGGTCAGAAATTTTGACAAAT
This sequence comes from Rubia yunnanensis, assembly GCA_037428765.1. Lineage (NCBI taxonomy): Eukaryota > Viridiplantae > Streptophyta > Magnoliopsida > Gentianales > Rubiaceae > Rubia > Rubia yunnanensis. The sequence goes on along the minus strand of CM075061.1, from coordinate 38,759,837 downwards.
ACATTATATCTTTTGGTACAAAGTCTTCAAAATTACTTGAAGCAAAGTCTTGTAAAAGAATCTTTTTACCGTTCTTCAACCTCCTTCTTCCTCCTCTGATAACGGTCATTTTCCTTACTCCGGTCGCCGACCATGGCGGCTCCAATGCCAAATCCACAGCCTGAGATTCCTACTAACAAAAGCTTCTTGCAAGCTCTCAGTTCAAAACCATCCCCGCTCCTTTCATCTCTCCCTGATACACCTAATCTTCATCCTATCACGAAATTTAAGGGCAAGATCGCCTACATCCTTCCTCCGGAGGAAGGCGAGATTCTAGCATCGCATTATCAAAATGCTCTTGTTGGAAAGTTCATCCGTGGGAAACCCCCAATGGAAACTTTACAATCGGCTTTCAAATCAATTGGCTTCAAATCAAAATTCCAACTTGGCTCTATTGACTACCGCCATGTTCTAATTCGTTTTCAGGAAAGCGAGGATTGCCAACGATGCTGGATGAAAGACCAATGGATGATTCAAGGATCAACTATGAAGGTTCAGAAGTGGTCTCCTGAATTCTCTCCAACTGTGGAATCGTCCATTGTTCCTACCTGGGTAACAGTACACAAACTACCTATTCACTTTTATAATACTTATGCAATTATTGGTATTAGTAGCCAAATAGGTAGATACCTTAAGATGGATGCAGCCACAAGTGCATTAACTAGACCCTCTGCCATTAAAGTATGTGTTGAGGTTGATCTATTATCTCAGCTCCCATCTTCTATTGTGGTAGGAATTGGTAATAAGGTAGCAGAATATCCTATTGAATACAATGAATTGCCTACATACTGCACACATTGTAGGATAATCGGACATAGCCAGGTTAACTGCAACTTTTTCCATCCAGAGTTGAGGAAAAAAAATAACAATAAACCTGAAGTCAATGAACATAAGGAAAGAAACTACCCAGTACATGTGCACTCTCAGAAAGCCTTAGAATCCCCTCCAAAAGAAATAATTAATGTAGAGGGATCCTCCACTCTATCTGTCTCACAAAAAGAAAAAGATTTTAAAACTCAAAAAACAACTTCAGGCTTTCTACATGACAATATTCTCAACTCTTTTAATGTCAGTCATAAGAAGAGAAATGTTCCCTTCTACTCTTTGGATGACATCTCTAAACCAATAACCACATTCTTCTGGAGAAAAAAGAGTCAACATTCTGAACTCACTCCTATCAGGGAAGATTTAACTAATAAAACACGATTACAATATCAAATGCTTTCCAAACATTGGATGATTTACAAGATGATCATGAAGGTGAAGTCGTAGAGATTTTCCATGAGTCTTTGGAATCACAGGAAGTTAATGTGCTCTCTACTCCTGAGGACAAGTTAACTCTATCAACAGCAAGGCAGCCTATTTCTGAGGATACACAATTTGGTTCCACAGAGCAAAATACCACCTCAGCAATCAAACTTCCAGCCAACTGTAATGAACTCATTGAAGAAGATCAGGTTAGTGAATCTAATATATCAGAACTGATTTCAAAAGTAGAACTAACCCCCCAGGTCAGGGTTAGTAACTCTGAACAGATATATATTCCGGATAAAATGGAGAAAGATAGGGGCAAGTCTGGAAACAAAAGTAAGATCCCTGTCACAACAATTAGAAACCTAAGATCATCACAAAAAGCAACCCCTACTGTTTTTCAATGATAAAACACACCATAATAGGGAACATATTAGTCTGGAATGTTAGAGGTTATGGAACTTCACTAGATAGATTAAAGGTTTTAAAATCTAAACATAAGATTGACATATTATGTTTAATAGAAACTTGGCATGATAAATAGAATTTAAATATTTTGATGCATGACCTTGGATACAAATAAGCGCTTCCTGCTCAGAATGCTAAAATCTGGATCTTATGGATCCATGTTTTTAGTATAACTAGTCTACGGGAGTCAGATCAATTTATACAAGTCAAAATTTCTGATTCTGCTACTTCTATTAGCTGGAACTATTTTTTCATATATGCTAGTGTAAGTAGACAAACGAGGGAGGAATTATGGAATGATTTACAGACTCCAATACACGACCCTTCCATTTATATTGGCGATTTTAATACTGTTGCTTCCATAACTGAATATAAAGGTAGGAAATCTACACCAAAAAAAAGCATGAAACAGTTCAATGGATTTATAAATAATATGGACCTGCATGAAATCCCCACAGTAGGAAACACTTTCACCTGGAGCAATAATAGATTTCGGGATAAATGTAAGGATTTAACATTTCAGAGACTAGATAGGGGCATTGCTACTCTAGATTGGTTGGAACTTTTTCCTAATAGCTCTATACAGGTGCTAAATAGAATGACTTCGGACCACTCCCCTCTATTTTTATCAGTTCAATCAGCTGAAGAACAAGTTCCTAGGCCTTTTAGATATCAAGAGATGTGGTCAAATAGACAAGAATTTCAGGCCTTAGTAGTCTCTAACTGGAATTTAGTCTCCCCTTTCTGTGGAATGCATAGGTTAGTTTTTAAATTAAAGAGGCTAAAGATGGAAATTAAACAATGGAACAAATCTCACTTTGGTAATGTCAATCAAAATTTGTTACAATCTGAGAACATAGTTAATGATCTGGAAATTTCTTTCCAGCAAACACAAGATGAATCGGTCTTAGCTGAACTAATTAAATCAAAGGACATGCTTATGAGAGCTCAAAAAGAAAAAAATATTTTCTTGCAGCAAAAGGCTAGGTTAAATTGGTTTAAATATGGAGATGCAAACACTAGCTACTTTCACCACTCCATTAGGGAAAAGCGAGCAAGATCTAGAATTAGTAAAATCAAGGATGGTAGTGGGAATTGGATATCAGAACCACATTTGATTAAAGAAGAAGGAGTGAGATTTTATAAGGAATTACTTAATGAAGAGGCCCCTCAAAAAATGGGAACCTATCTACAGCATTTCCTAACAGAAATCCCTAAAGTGATCACTAACCAACAAAATCTCAATCTTCTGTTACCTTTTAATATTCAGGAACTCAATTTTACGGTTTTTTATCTAAATAAATCCAGTGCTCCAAGACCTGATGGTTTTTCTGGTGCTTTTTACACTTCTTTCTGGGACACTATTAAGGATGACCTCCTAGCTGCTGCAAATGATTTCCTAAATAATGGTAATATCCCTAAGGCCATCTCTAGCACCTGGCTTACCTTAATACCCAAAAAACCAATTCCTATTACTTGTTCTGACTTCAGACCCATCAGCCTATCTAATTTTGTGAATAAAATTTTCTCAAAGATGATAATGGGAAGGATTAAACCCCTAATGACATTACTAATATCCCCTGAACAGAGTGCTTTCATAAAAGGTGGGGATCTATCAGATAATGTTATACAAATGCAAGAGATGACCAGAATTCTGTCTAGGAAATCAAAGGTTTCTAATCTGATAGTTAAACTAGATATGCAAAAGGCTTTTGATAGGGTCTCTTGGTTTTTCCTGAATTCAATCCTACTTCAGTTTGGTTTTCATGGTAAATTTGTGCATCGCATCATGCATAACATTGCTGCAGCTCACTTTTCAGTTTTAATAAATGGAATAACCACAGGTTTCTTTGCTTCCTCTAGGGGTATTAAACAGGGAGATCCCCTTTCCCCCTTTCTGTATAATATTTTGTCTGTGGCTTTTTCCAGAGGCTTAAAAAAACTGTTTAGTGTAGGATATTTGAAACATTTAAGTCTGCCAAGGTCCTATCCACCAGTTTCACACCTGATGTATGCTGATGACACAGCTGTCTTCTTCAACTCTGTTCCAACAATTTGAAAAGATTTAAAAATTTCTTGAAAGCATATGAGCAAACATTAGGTCAAAAGGTTAACTTTGCTAAATCAGAATTTTTTGTTGCTCCCAATACCCCTGTGGCTATTGTTCAATCTGTGTGTAGGATTTTAGGAATGGTGAAAGGCTCTTTTCCTTTTAAGTATCTAGGAGTTCCTATCTTTCCAGGTCGTAATTTACAGGTTCATTACCATCCTTTCTTGGAAAGAATGGAGAAATCTATTAATAATTGGAAGAATAGATGGCTAAATACTGCAGGCAAGATCATACTGATTAACCACTGCTTCCTTTCAATTTCAACACACATGTTTGCAGTTTTAAATCCTCCAAAGATAGTGTTAAAAAGAATGGAAAAACTAGCTTCTAGCCTTTTTTGGGGGAATTGTGATAACATAGATAGGAAAAAGTGGAGATCCTGGAAAAAAATGAGCCTTCCTGTAGATGAAAATGGAATAGGCTTTAGAGATCTAAATGCTATAGTTGATGCTTTTTCTTGTAAATTATGGTGGAAACTGCAATTAAACAACACTCAATGGTCTGCTCATTTATGGTCACTCCCTGCATCTTACAAAAAATCTCATACATGGAATAGAATCTGTAAAATCACTGCCAAGGCTAACAGCCTCTCTAGAGTCATTTATGGTATTGGAGAATGTTCATTCTGGAATGCTAATTGGAAAGGTGACGGAGCTCTGTGTTATGAATGGCCTCAAGAGTTGGATATTCCCTTCGAGGATATTTCACTTAGGTCATTCATAACTAACAAAGCTTCAATCCTTCCTAACCTGGAGCCTCTACTGGCTACCAATACTCTTAATATTTTGCAGGAAGCAAAACTGGTCAACTCCCATGCAGATAGGCTAGTCTGGACCCCAACATCTGATGGGAACTTCTCTATCAGCTCTGCATACAAAATTTTCAGACAAAAAAAATTCAACTATCAGACATATAATTAAGGTTTGGTCTCCTTTCATTCCTAAAAAGATGTCAGTCCTTATGTGGAGTGCACTCAATGGAATCCTTCCATTTGATAATATACTGTGTAGGTATGGTTTTTCTTTAGCATCCAAATGCCCTCTATGCAAGAACCACTCTGATTCTTTGGATCATTTTTTAACTCTTGCCCTGCCTCCGTTGCTATATGGCAAAGAGTTAATAATATCTTACATTTTCCACAAACAGTTTTTGGAAGCCTCAAGAGTAGAGTAGAATTCTATCTTTCTTTTAGGGTTGACTCTAAGATTCTGTCAAATCTGATTACTGCTGCTCTATTAGTCACAACATGGTCTCTTTGGATAAACAGAAACAAAATCATTTTCGACGAAAAATCGTTATGTTTTCAGGATATTAAAGATTTGATATACCTAATTTTCTCAGCTCATAATTTGAAAGGTAATATAGATAAAAATAAGCATCTGATCCAACAAAGAATCATCCCCAAAATCCTACCAAAAAAGAAAAAATTGATTACTGCGGTTAATTTGGAGTAAACCACTAAAAGGTTTCAAGACAAATACAGATGCTACATGGAAACTTGGTGGTCTATCATCATCTGCAGTCATAGTTAGGGATTGGAGGGGGGCAGTTTTTAAAATGAGAGTTAACACTTTTCACTCTCCTTTCCCTTTACATGCTGAACTTTTAGCCATTCAAAGTGGATATGAACTGTGCTCAGAATTGGATCTAAACTGTTGTGTGATTGAGTCTGACTGTTTAATGGCGGTTAAAGGAATACATAATCCAATGACCTGCCAGTGGAGAGTTTTCTCTATTTGCAGCAGTCTAAATGTAAAACACTTAGTGTATCCAATCCAACACACTCCCAGGGAAGCTAATAATGCTACTGATTTCTTGGCAAAACTTGCCATGGAAAATAATTTACAGGGAGATTTACACATTGATAATGTTCCCCTATTTCTTAGAGGACTTTTACTCCTAGACAACAAAGGTCTCCCAGGGGTTAGAATTGACTCTCATTTGGACAGTATTAGGACTTAGGTTCTGTGGAAATGATTTGCTGCTTTCTCATTTTGCTGTGAGGCTTTCTATAGTTAATCATAGAATCATCTTATTCCCCATTAGAATGATACTGTTGTTTCTTCTTTTTTTTGCAGGTTCGATGCTGAGATGATGCTGAGATGATGCTGAGATAATGCTGCAAAGGGAGCTTTTGGATTCCATGCAGGATGCGTGCACTGCCCTCCTTCCCCTTACTCCACTGTGTGCTACACATTTTGCCACTCATATGGTCTGCTTCTCTTTATTCCTTTTCGACTGCATATCATTGACAAACAGGGGTTTTGAGCTTTCGATTCCCCGACCTGCATATCATGGAGATGCCAAGACGACTACCACCATAAATGAAGACATTCCTCGACTTGATCAAACATTTAAAGGATATGTTCGAGATCCTCTAAGTGACATGGAAGGACCTATGACTAGGTCAAGGACTAAGCTTAGGGATGCTGCTTTAAATGCTTTGATTGATCGCCTTTATGATGAAGAATTGAAGAAGGAGTCACCATCGACATCTTAGATTCATTAATCAAGACTATCGACAAACTGAAGACATCATGAAGAACACTATACTCTTTTTTCCCACTGGGTTTTTAATGAGGTGGTGTGATCACTGTAAAATAATGTCATTTTGGGTTTATTGGACTGATAGCTCGGCCATGTGGGCTTTGAAGAGCTGAATTTCGAAAATACAGTCCATTAAGGTTTAGTATATTCAGTTTTATTCTGATTAGAATTATATTCGGTAAGATTAGATAAGGTAATATTCTTCAAGGTTACTTCTTGAAGAATTCAACCTGATTACCTTAGATTACCATTTATTTTAGGTATTTTAGTTAAATATGGTTTTAGCTTCTTAAAGCTGCCATAAGTCGATTCAGTTTCCATTTGTGATTAGGATTTGAGGCAAGATTGTAACCCTATAAAAAGGGAGGCCTTATGGACGAATTTCACAACCTTTCATCAATCAAATATACAACATTTTGAGTTCATACTCTTTGCTTGCGAGCTATTTCATTGTTGTTTAACCCCGAGGGCTAGTTAAGTATCAATAAACCTTGTAATCTGATCTTGAGGGCTAGTTAGAGAGCAAGTCGAAGTTAGGCGTACCCCGAGGGCTAGACTCCTGAATTTCGTGCGAGATAGTGCGGGTTTGCAGATCCCTTCACTAGATCAAAGATATAATTCCGCAAATCGTGAGTCTTCGCAAGGAGATTCATATCAGTTGGTATCAGAGCAAAGCGAAGGATCGACTGAGGCCGAAAAAAAAGAAAAAAAAGGGTTTCGAGTTTGCATTAATTTATTTTCGATTTTTTAAATATATATATACTCTTTCGTGTCGTGTTTTAACTGTGTTTGTTTGATTTTTCTTACCAGGAGGATTGAATCTAGAGTCGAAGGACGTCGAAGGGTCTGAGAGTTAGAATACTTTGGTATTACTATCCGCCTTCACCTTCATCAATCGAGTCAGGAGGACGTCGAAGGGTCTGAGCGTTAACAAGTATTATCCGCCTTCACCTCCCGGTCAGTTTCATAGTTTTAAGTAGCTTAAACAGTTTATGTGCTTGTGATATTTTCATCAACTCTTCTGAAAATTATTGCATGCTCATAATCCTATTTGTTTTATTTATCGTTCTTTGATTCAGTGATCTAGTATTGTTCTTTGATTCTTGATTACACCTTATTCAAAAAAAAAGAGAGAGTCTTGTGTCATTTTCCATATATATAGTGTCATATTCTTGATCCTTACGATCTTGAATACCTCGAAGTTCATTTGAATCAAGAGGAAGTTGTCGCTGTTTTCTTATTCTAAGTTTTATATAGGAGATTCTTGTTCCAAAAATTTTCGAAAATCAAAAAACAAAAGGTATCAGATTTTAGGTTTCAAAATCGGAATTTAGGATTTGAAATCTGAAATTTGGGGCAGATTTGCAATTTTCAAAAGTTTGGGGGCAGATTTGCAATTTCCAAAAATTTTGGTAATTGTGACCGAAATTTTTCTTGGGGAATAACATTCTATTTGTGAGTTTTATAGTACAAAAAAAAAGGAAAAAAAATGAATTGTGGCTGAAAAAAAAAAGGAAAGAAAAAGGAATCCGGTTTGAAAAAGGAAAAGAAAAGTCAAAATCCGGAAGTGAAAAAAGGAAATAGAAGCCAATTGTGAGAGGGGTTTGGATCTGATTTTTTTTTACTTGGGGGACAAGTAAGTCATTAAAATCCTTTTCCACAAGTGATTTGGATTTAAGTTCCTATTCCAATTTGTTCTTGAATTTTCGGAACCTATTTGTAGCCTATATAAAGCAATCTTGTTTTGGTCATAATTCATTCAATACAGCTCCGATTCGTGCCATTCAAATTGTGTTGTGTTCCTTATTCTTTGTAGAATTTGGAATTCCAGATCGTAGAGCCAAATTTTGAGTTTATATATTTTTAAATTTCGAAATAAATTCTGCAGTACTCATCTCCATAGTTTGCTTTGAATTGCGGTGAATTGATCAGTTGCCCTCGCATTAGCCTTCGCCTTGTGAGTTGTGAGTGTTATACACTTGGTGAGTGACCTTACTAAACAAAGGGAAGGGGGGCAATTTTTTAACTAACCGTTTGATTTTCTTAGCAGTTAGCGAAGATGGGGGACGAAAATCCATTCGTCCCGCCTTTTGTTAGCAATCCTAACAATTTGCCATTGAAGAACACCTCTAATGGCAGGCGTGGTAGTCATCCACGTGAAGAGGCTCCAAATAGTTGGGAGCGACATCGAATTAATCCAAATGAAGCCAATGATCTCGATCGGTTTGCTGTCGCAATAAATGCACTTATGAGTGAGGTGCAAAGGTTGGCGAGAAAAGTTGACAGCATGGCACCGCCTACACCTACATCATCGGTCAAGAGGGAAGAAAACAAGAAATATGTCCATCAATTTAATGGTTCTGGAAGTTCAAATGATTATTCTGATGATGGTTCAGAAAGGCAATCACACCGAGGGTCTTCTAGAAGGCATCGCCCCAGTAAACCTCATTCCCGAAGGAGAGTGAAGATTAATTCAGGATCTGATTCAGGTTCTAATGAAGCTCGAGATATCAAGGGTTTAAAATATGACATCCCTCGATTTGATGGTCAGCACAATCCAGTGAAGTATCTTGATTGGGAGCGACAGATTGAGAATCTGTTTGATCTCAACAATTATCGGGAGAAGGAGAAAGTCAAAGTGGCACAGTATTCTTTTACTCATTATGCGGCTGAGTGGTGGAAAAATAAAAAGGAGTCGCGATATCTTGCCGGAAAGAAACCCATCTCCACATGGGAGAGACTGAGATCCGAGCTTCGCGAATATCATGTTCCGCCTACTTACTTGATGGAACAGCATTCTTATCTATCCAACATGAAGCAAGGAAATCGTACAGTTGATGAATACAGGCAAGATCTTGAGTTGACCATGAGAAGGGTTGGAATGAAAGAAGATGATGCATTCATCAAAAATCGTTTCATTGAAGGCTTGCGTGAAAACCTTCAAATGCCAGTCAAGCTTCAACATCACATATCTATGAATGATTTATTGGTGAAAGCAAGGTTAGTTGAGAGTACCCTGCGACCAAGGAGGCCACAACCTAGTTTTCCAAGTCAACGACCAGGGTTTGACTACGGAAACCCTAGTTATGGCCGCAGTAAGGGCCTGCCCATGGGAGGAAGAGGATCGGTTCAGACTTATTCAAATCCAACCTATAATCCTACTGAGAGGAGGGCGGCACCACCAACCCAACAGGTTTCAAAAATTCCAGGTAAGTCTTCTACTTCTTCATCAAATTCAGTTTCTGTTAACTCTCCTACTTGTTTTCATTGTAAAGAAAGAGGACATGTCCGTAATAACTGTCCGCATGCACGAGTACTAACAACACTTGAGGAAGAAGATGAAGAAGATGAATATGCTGATATGCCACCATTGTGTGAAAGTGGTGAAGAACAGGTAGATGAAGAGATCATCAAAAATGATCATAGTGAACAGGGTCCAGAAACACAAGGTAACTTCGTGTCATTAAGAGTTCTCAACTCTCAAATGGCTGAGACACAGGTACAAAGGATTAACATTTTTCATACTCGTTGCCTTGTGAAAGATAAGAATTGTTTACTGATTATTGATGGTGGTTCTTGTGCTAATACTGTGTCCAATCTTCTTGTTAAATCATTGTCTTTGCCTGTGACTACTCATCCATCACCATATAAACTTATTTGGTTAAATGGTAGTGGTGAAATTAAGGTTAACAAACAATGCATGATTAACTTTAAGATTGGAAAATACCATGATTCTATCTTATGTGATGTTATACCTATGGAAGCTAGTCATATTTTGCTAGGGAGACCTTGGCAGTTTGATCGTAAATCCATGCATGATGGTTACACTAACAAAATTACTGTGATTAAGGATAGAACAAGTTATACTTTGGTTCCATTATCTCCAGTGGAAGTTTTAGAGTCACAGAGACGCATGAGAGTCGATAAAGAGAAGTTTGCGACTGATGTGCAAATGGCCGACCAAAAGCCTAGCAAGGGCTTGAAGGAGATCGGCCACAAGGTGAAGAATGGAGGCAAAAACCTTGATAATTTCGACCAAATATCAAGGGAGGCCATCCTAGGTAAGCCAGGTAAGTCTGCGAATGATTATGATAAGTCGCGTAAAATCCTATCTTCACATCTTAGTCCTTTGCCATCAATTTACATGATGAGACATGAACTTCCTAATGATTATGGTAGATTGTTTTATGCATCAATTAGGGATGTGAATCATGCGTTTGCTAATCATTCTTATGTGCTTATCATGCATTTTAAAGAGAGCTATTTTGCTAGTGATGATATTCCTATAAATGTTCCTCCACGGTTTGCTCAGATGTTACAGGAATTTGAGGATGTCTTTCCGAAAGCCTTACCCACGGGTTTACCACCTTTGCAAGGTATTGAACACCAAATTGACTTGATTCTGGGTTCGGTTATCCCAAATCGCCCGGCGTATAAAGCAAACCCTGAGGAGACAAAGGAACTACAACGACAAGTCGAGGAGTTACTTAAAAAAGGGTATGTGCGGGAATCCCTATCTCCTTATGCCGTGCCTGTCATTTTAGTTCCTAAGAAAGATAAAACTTGCCGTATGTGCATTGATTTTCGTGCTATTAACAAGATTACCATTAAGTATCGCCATCCTATCCCTAGGTTAGATGATATGCTTGAAGATTTGCATGGATCTGTGATTTATACTAAAATTGATTTGACTCAGGGTTATCATCATATTCGAATTAATAAGGGAGATGAATGGAAAACTGCATTTAAGACTAAGTTTGGGTTGTATGAATGGATCGTTATGCCTTTCGGTTTAACTAATGCACCTAGTACTTTTATGCGGTTGATGAATCATGTCTTAAGAAAGTTTATTGGTTGGTTTGTTGTGGTCTATTTTGATGACATATTGATCTATTCTAAGTCGACTGATGAACATATTGAGCATGTTAAAATGGTTCTTGTTGCACTCCGTGAGTCTTGTTTATATGCGAACATTAAGAAGTGCACATTTTGCGCTTCGGAAGTGGTGTTTCTCGGTTTTGTGGTCTCTAAAGAGGGCATAAAAGTTGACGAAACCAAAATTGAGGCCATTAAGACCTGGGCGAGACCTACTAATGCCAACCAGGTCCGTTCTTTTCATGGTTTAGCTAGTTTTTATAGACGGTTTGTGCGTGATTTCTCATCTATTGCTGCACCTCTAAATGAACTAGTTAAAAAGGATGTGAAATTTGTTTGGACTGAGAGTCAAGAGAATGCATTTAATGAATTGAAAGTACGATTATGCAATGCACCTGTTCTTGCTTTACCTGATTTTAATGGTACTTTTGAGATTCATTGTGATGCTTCTGGTGTTGGTATTGGTGCTATTTTGATGCAAGAGAATCGACCTATAGCTTACTTCAGTGAGAAGTTAAAGGGCGGTGCTCTAAACTATCCTGTGTATGATAAAGAATTTTATGCAATTGTGCGTACATTAGAAACTTGGCAACATTATTTATTGCATAAAGAATTTGTCATTCATAGTGATCATGAATCCTTGAAATACTTGAAGAGTCAGATGAAGTTGAATAAGCGTCATGCTAAATGGTCTAGTTTCATTGAATCTTTTCCTTATGTGTTGCGTTACAAAAAGGGTAAAGAAAATGTTGTTGCTGATGCTTTGAGTCGTAGACATGTTTTACTTACACGTTTGGAATGCATTATGCTAGGGTTTTCATTCGTGCGAGATTTATATGCGACCGATTCTGATTTTTCATCTATTTATGCTGCATGCGAAAATGGTGCTTATGAGAAGTTTTTTCGGCATGATGGTTTCTTGTTTATGAATAATAGGTTATGTATTCCTCAATGTTCTATGCGTGAATTACTTGTTAGAGAAGCTCATTCAGGTGGGTTAATGGGACATTTTGGTGCTTTTAAAACTTATAATTTGTTGCGAGAACACTTCTATTGGCCGAAAATGGCACTTGCTATTGACAGGGTTTGTAGGAATTGTCTTGATTGCTTGAAGGCTAAGTCTAAAACTAAGTCTCATGGTCTTTATACTCCATTGCCTGTTCCTACACATCCTTGGGTTGATATTTCCATGGATTTTATCCTAGGTTTGCCACGATCTCAGTCATGTAATGATTCTATCTTTGTGGTTGTGGATAGATTTTTGAAAATGGCACACTTTATTCCTTGTAGGAAGACAGATGATGCAAAGCATGTTGCGGATCTATTTTTGAAGCAAGTAGTTCGGTTACATGGAATTCCTGCATCCATTGTCTCTGATCGCGATGTTAAATTTTTATCCTACTTTTGGAATACCTTGTGGCGCAAGTTAGGGACAAAGTTGTTGTTTTCGACTGCCAGTCATCCTCAAACTGATGGACAAACAGAAGTGACCAATCGAACCCTAGGGGCTCTCCTGCGTGCACTAGTTCAGAAGAACTTAAAGAATTGGGAAAAATGCATTCCGATTGCAGAGTTTGCTTACAATCGCACTATTCATTCTACTACTTCTTTATCTCCATTTGAAATTGTTTATGGTTTTCTACCTATTACACCTCTTGATCTACTTCCTTTGAATTTTAAACAGGTTAAAAACCTTGATGGAGAACAGAAAGCTGATTTTGTGAAGAAAATCCATGAGAAGGTGCGCATGAGAATTGAACGGACAAATGCACAGAATGCTGATAAAGCTAATCAAAGCCGCAAGTTGATGAGGTTCAACGTGGGAGATTATGTTTGGGTTCATCTGCGAAAAGAGAGGTTTCCAAATGCTCGAAAATCTAAGTTGAGTCCACGTGGAGATGGTCCTTTTAGAGTGTTAGCTCGTGTGAACGACAATGCTTACAAGATTGAGTTACCAGATCATTATGGTGTTAGTGCGACCTTCAATGTTGCTGATTTATCTCCATTTACATTTGAAGACGATTCAGTTTCGAGGGTGAAACCTTTCGACCACGGAGGGAATAATGGAGATGCCAAGACGACTACCACTACAAATGAAGACATTCCACGACTTGATCAAACATTTAAAGGATATGTTCGAGATCCTCTAAGTGACATGGCAGGACCTATGACTAGGTCAAGGACTAAGCTTAGGGATGCTGCTTTAAATGCTTTGATTGATCGCCTTTATGATGAAGAATTGAAGAAGGAGTAACCATCGACATCTTGGATTCATTATTCAAGACTATCGACAAACTGAAGACATCATGAAGAAAACTATACTCTTTTTCCCACTGGGTTTTTAATGAGGTAGTGTGATCACTGTAAAATAATGTCATTTTAGGTTTATTGGACTGATAGCTCGGCCATGTGGGCTTTGAAGAGCTGAATTTCGAAAATACAGTCCATTAAGGTTTAGTATATTCAGTTTTATTCTGATTAGAATTATATTCGGTAAGATTAGATAAGGTAATATTCTTCAAGGTTACTTCTTGAAGAATTCAACCTGATTACCTTAGATTATCATTTATTTTAGGTATTTTAGTTAAATATGGTTTTAGCTTCTTAAAGCTGCCATAAGTCGATTCAGTTTCCATTTGTGATTAGGATTTGAGGCAAGATTGTAACCCTATAAAAAGGGAGGCCTTATGGACGAATTTCACAACCTTTCATCAATCAAATATACAACCTTTTGAGTTCATACTCTTTGCTTGCAAGCTATTCCATTGTTGCTTAACCCCGAGGGCCTGTTAAGTATCAATAAACCTTGTAATCTGATCCTGAGGGCTAGTTAGAGAGCAAGTCGAAGTTAGGCGTACCCCGAGGGCTAGACTCCTGAATTTCGTGCGAGATAGTGCGGGTTTGCAGATCCCTTCACTAGATCAAAGATATAATTCCGCAAATCGTGAGTCTTCGCAAGGAGATTCATATCAGCTTTTGGATTCCATGCAGGATGCGTGCACTGCCCTCCTTCCCCTTACTCCACTGTGTGCTACAAATTTTGCCACTCATATGGTCTGCTTCTCTTTATTCCTTTTCGACTGCATATCATTGACAAACAGGGGTTTTGAGCTTTCGATTCCCCGACCTGTTCGTGGTATACTAGTCTATTGGAATAATAAGAACCCCTGTCAGCGCACCAATGCCTTCTTAATTTCTTTAGCTTCGAATAGGTGTATACCATGCTTTTGGAAGCAAGGCTTAATTGCTTCAAGAGCTTATCAGCGCTCTTGGATCATCAATTGGATGATATTTTTGTAATGTACATTTTCATGTTGCACCTTTTGGCTTTCATACATTTTGGCTTGGGGAGACTAATATATTTCCCCCCATCCTCGGATGGTTAAAATTAAAAAAAAAAAAGATTTGAGGAACTTAATATGCCTCCCTCCCATTAATATGGGTTTATTAAAAAAAAAAAGTTGGAAATGGCTTTTCACTCCCCGTGACTTGGCTCGTGGTCGACGAAGGAAGTCACATGCTCCGTTGCACTCTACGGAAACCCTACAGACTCCTTGAGCTCTCCCATTTTTAGCTCTACTTTAGGAGTATAAAGGGAGCCTCAACCCTATTGAGAGCCACATTCAATTTTTGGGGAAAGAAACCATCCTGTTCTTCGTAACCAGATCAAGTAGAATAATAGACAAAATATAATTGTAAGAAATTACTTTCTAATATTCAAAGATTCCATTTAATTTTTTCTATCATACTCATTAATTTTACCATTATCATTTAATTTAATTTGTTAACCCAAAATAAGTTTAATGTGAAATTTAATAATACATTATAATTTTTATAATAGAATTTCGTTTTTTTCCCAAAAAGTATTAAATGATTCTCTTTTTCTCACCAATTTTCGTGTTTTATATATAAACATTAAAATAAATTTCATTTTTCTTGTCAAGAAATTGTTAAATATTTTTTCAAAAAATAAATTATAAGACAAATTGATTTTTAAAAAAATATTTAAAAAAACATTACATTAGCAAAGATCAATTATAACGACTAGACAAATTACAATAAATACCTAAAATATTGATCTAGTCCGATCAATTATTACAAATTCAAAATAGAAATATTGATCTAGTCCAACAAATTATTACAAATCTGACGCAAGTTGCCCCCCCCCCCCCCCCCCAATTTTCTTAACCGATTTCCACACAAGAAACCATGAGGTGATTTCTTATTAAGAAACCAAGACTGTGGGTGTTTTCAGTTTCTAGAGTGGTTTCTTAAGTTAAGAAACCACAATGTGCAGTGGTGGTTTCTTAACTTTAAGAAACCACCATGTGCAATGGTGGTTTCTTAACTTTAAGAAACCACCATGTGCAATGGTGGTTTCTTAACTTTAAGAAACCGTTCTAGAAATTGAAAACATCCACAGTGGTGGTTTTTAGAAACCGCCCCATGATTTCTTGTGTAGAAACCGGTTAAGAAACTGGTGGGGGCCCAATTTACATCAGAGTTTGTAATAATTTGTCGGACTAAACCAACATTTCTATTTTCGAGTTGTAAGAATTGGTTGGACTAGATTAATATTTTATTATTTAAGTATTTATTGTAATTTGTCTAGTTTTTATAATTGATCTTTGCTAATGCAATGTTTTTTTATATTTTATAAAAATAAATTTATCTTATTATTTATTTTAAAAATAAAAACATATAATAATTTCTTGACACGAAAAATGAAATTTTTTTATATTGAAATATTTTACTTATTCGTTTTATGTCTTAATAATTTTTTGTCTTAATAATTTTTTGTCTTAATAATTTTTGTCTTTATAATTTTTTAATAATATTTGTCTTATTCGTTTTTGTTGACAAGAAAAACAAAAATTGAAAAAAATTAATTATTTAATACTTTTATGGAAAAAAAAATTATATTATAAAAATTATAATGTATTATTAAATTTCACATTCAACTTATGAGTCTATTTCTTGAACATTCACATTAAAATCAGCATATGAACTGATAAGAAAGAAGAAACTGAATATCCCCTCTTTCACTCATCTGTGGTCTAAATGTTTACCAAAGAAAATTAGTTTATTTAACTGGAAACTCTTAAATCGACTAATAGCTTTACCAGATGTGCTTGAGGATTTTCAGTTTCACCTACCTTCAAGATGCTGCTTCTGTTTAAATGATTCAGAATCTATCCATGAATGTTTTAACTCATGTGTTAAGGTAAAACAAGTCTGGCACTTAGTGGATACTACTTTCAGTTTGCCTACAAACACATTTCAACTATTGTGGGATAGAGTTTATTTTTATTGGAATGTTTCCTCCTGTGATGGATCTTTCGCTAAGTTAATTAGAATCTTACCGTGTGTTGTAATCTGGTACCTATGGTGTGCCAGATGTACTTATATTTTTGAAGGTACAATGCCAGATATAATGCTCATATTCAAAAGAATACTGTATCATTTTAATGACACCTTGTTGGCATTCAAGCTGAACTTTAAGTGGGAATTATCTCATATTCAAAAAAATTTATACCAGAAACCCAAAAGACAGAGACCAATAAGAATAATTAAGTGGTTATTACCTTCAAAATATAAACTAAACACTGATGGTTCTTATCTTAGCAATGGTGCTACTGGTATCGGTTGCATAATCAGAGATCATGATGGTCAGGTAATTGTTGCTTTATCAAAGTCCATATCGGCTGAATCTGTTTTGCAGGCCGAAACAACAGCATTATTACATGGTATATATCTAGCTCAAGAGCGTAGCATCAAATTTATTGACATAGAAACTGATTCAAAAGTCCTACATGGTACGATTCAACAACAATTCAAGATTCCATGGAAGTTACAGCAGTTGATGAGGGAGATACGGAATCTTCTTCAACATATGGATTATTCAATGCAACACATTTTCAGAGAGGCAAATGGAGCCACTGACTCCCTTGCAAAAATGGCTAGCCGAGAGCAGGTAAATAACGTCTATGTTTCTGCAGGTTTGCCTCCAATAGTAGCTGGTCAAGTGAAGCTAGATGCGGAAGGAATTCCTCAAATTAGATTAGAGTAGTCATTTGGTAACTTGTATTTATTTTTCCACAGTTGATTCTATTGATCTTTAGTTTAGTATCAAGTCAATGTATAGATATTAAAGATCATCAGATGAACTCTCAGAGGTAAGGTATTATGTTCCGCTCTTTTTCTGTACCTTTTATTTTAATTAATAAATGGGTAGGGGTCTGCCAAACCCCCCACCATCACAGGTGGATTTAATTAAAAAAAGTCTATTTCTTGAAAGACGGTCTTTCCAAAAGTTATGGAAAGACCAATGTTTAAAGTGTAAATTAAAAGAAATGAAGATAAAATTTTTGGGTTGTATGATTCAAGTTACAAACTTTATAACTACTACACATTGCATAATAAAAATTTTATATTGCAACTAAAACCTTTTACCTTTTATTATTCTGATTAAACCTCGTCTTTCCATAAGTCTATGGAAAGACAGTCTTTCCCAAGACTTTGCCTCAACTTATTTTGGGTGAACAAATTGAATTACATTAAATGTTAATGGTAAAATTAATGAGTATAATAAAGAAAATCAAGTAGGGTCTATAAATAGTAGAAAGTGGTTTCTTACCAATTAATTGGTAAGAAACAACTAGCGATTTCTACCATTGCATTTGGTCTTGGATGGTTTCTTAACATTAAGAAACCACCATTGCCCATGCTCTAAGACCAAGTGCAATTGTAGAAACCGCTATTGGTTTCTTACCAATTAAATATATTATTTTTCTCATTCTCTCTCTTCCACTTCACTCTAAGAAGCCACTTAATAAACTACCCATTTTCTTCTCCACAATGGTAAGAAATACCTTTTTACTATTCAGGGTAATATGCAGATATAACCCTATATGTTGAGGAAAGTGCAGATATAACCCTCAATTGTTTATTAGTTCAAATATAACCCAGAATATTGAATGAAAGTGCAAATATAACCCTCCGACCATGATTCCAGCGTTCACCAACTGATTTCGGCCGTTGACCAACTTGAAAAGACTAAATTACCCTTCTAACCTAAGTCTTAAATGAGAAGGACAATTCTACCCTCTCCACCGCCAGGCCACCACCACCACCCACCCTACTCTACCACCACAAGTCAACTCTGACGCTCATCCACCACCAATATCCAAAGCTTTTGTTCATCTTCACCCACCACCACCACTAACCTCACTGCCACCAACCCTTGCCACCACCACCGCCAATCCAACACCACCACACCTCCTCTGTTCAGCCTCTCTTTGCTACAAACACTGACACCCCTCTCTCCGCCACAAACACCGACACTCTCTAATCTCAACTTTCGGCCTCCTCCTCCCTTGTCACGCCAACGCGCCACATCCGGCCCCAAGGAGAAATTTGCGGTGCTCCACAGCTTTTTGGCTTCCTCGTCGCAATTCTCTGCCTCCTCAAAATGGTATTAAATTAAATCACAATCCTCTGCCTCCTCGTCGCAATTTACATCAGAGTTTTACAATATTTTACTGATTTTTAAATTTAATTTTAAATTAAAAAATATATATATATATTTAAAAATAATAATAAAAATAAAGGTAGTTACACGTGGCCCGATCAGGGCATGCCACGTGTCCCTCCTATATTTTAAAAAAAATGGCCAACAGCTAATGGGACACGTGGGCCAATGCATGGCTGGCATGTGTCCCTTAAGGGAACAAAAAAAAGGGTCGCTTCCAGTGTCCCCATGCTCATGTGCGCTATGCCTCTTGACCAGTTTCTTGATCGGTTGCCTTACAAGAAACTATGGGGCAGTTTCTTGTTAAGAAACAACCCTAGAAACTGCCACTGTGGCTATTTTCAGTTTCTAGAGCAGTTTTTCAAACTTAAAAAACTACCATTGCACTTACTCTAAGACTCTTCGAACAAAGTGGATAGCCTAGTCACGTCTATTGATCTTTAAAAATGCATAATAATGGAAATTAGGAAATAAAAATCAATTCATAAACTTTCTAAGGCCAGTTCACCCAATAATTCCAATCTAAGGTTCCAATCCCCTATGAGAGATTAACTATGTTTACGTGTCAGTTTAGAAAAGAAGTTAAGCCATAGTTGACCCAACACGAATAAAGGTCGAACCTTGGGCATCTATGTTAATTTAAGATAGAAATCAATCCACAATTGAGGTAAGTAGACTAAAGGTCAAACCTATGGCATGTAAGTTTTTTTAAAAAAGAAGTAAAGTCACGGTGGGCCAAAGAAGACCAAAGGTCGAACCTTTTGGCATGAATGTCAGTTTATAGGAGAAGTCAATCCAAGGTTGACCTAACAAAGATAAAGGTCATACCTTTTACTAAAGAAGTCAAGCCACGGTTGACCTAACACGAGTGAAGGTCGAACCTTTTGGCTTCTTTATCAATTTAAGAAAGAATTCAAGCCACGGTTGAGCTAAAAAGACTAAAGTTCAAGCCTTTTGGCATCTATATCAGTTTAGGAAAGAATCTAAGCAACGGTTGAGCTAAGAAGACTAAAGGTCGAGCCTTTGGGCATGTATGTCAATTTAAGAAAGAGTCAAGCCATGGTTGAGCTTAGAAGAAAAAAGGTCAAACCTTTTGGCATGTATGTAGGTTTACAAAAGAAGTCAGGCCTTGGTTAACCTAACAACATTAAATGTTAAATCTTTTGGAATGTATGTCCATTTACAAAAGAAGTCAAACCATAGTTTACCTAAGACGAGGAAAGGTCTAACTAATTTCCATCTACCTCGGTTCAGAATATATTGCGAGCTATAGTTGACTTATGTCGAGAATAGGTCAAATCTCAAATTTTGGTCAAATTTGGTTGTGTAATGGGAACCTCACGACATCACAAGGCATGTCCATTAAATCGAAATCTAGATCGATATATTACCGACATAAGATTGATAACCTTAATGGGTCATATAATGTTGTTGGGCTGTCAAGGGCCATGTAAAAACCCTCTTATGACTGACATCACAACTAGTGTCTGTAACTTTTCAGTCAAAATGTAAAGTTTACAGGAAATGAAATTTTGAGCACCCAAATGTTGCCAAATTTCCCACCGACCCTATCTAATCTCATTTTCAATAAAAAAATGCCTCCACATCGTATATCCTCCAACTCTCCCACCAAAGCGCATTCCCTAAACTTTCCACTGAAACCATATAACCAATTGAAGTGTACAATCAAATGGCTCCTTCAATCTACCACACGTACTAGAGGGTAGATCATATCCGGGTGAAAATTGAGGTTGTTTTCACCCATCACATGTTCAAATTGCAATTGTATTAGTGAACTTCTTATTGTTTATTTTATGAAAGAAATGTTGAATTTCTCCATGATTGTGTTACATGTTATCTAGTGTATAATTTTGATTTTGTGAAAATAATGTCATGTATAACTAATGATAAGTACTAAATATAGATTAAGGTAGATTCTAGGAAAGAATGTTATTTTCACATCATAGTATGTATATTCGACACCGGTCACGTGAATTTGGATCATGCGATAGCATAATTAAACATAATTGACATCGCATCTATGAAAGAAATGTTGAATCTTTTCATGATTGAATTACAGGTTATGTAGTACAATGTAGATTTTGTGGAAATAATGACATGTATAATTGTAAGAAGTGTTGGTCATAGATTAAGGTTGATTCTGGGCAAGAATGGTATTTTCGCAAGAACATAGTATGAATGTCTGACGTTGGTCACATGCATTCGGCCCATGCGATAGTAAAACTAACCTCGACAAATGTCACACTAAAGTAGATAAATTCATGTTTGTTCGCATTAGATGCCCATTCATGCTATGTCTAACAATGGTGGACCTTTTTATGTCACAGATGAAATGATGCTACATGATTGAGTTTGCTGAACAGCAACATCTCGAACGAGGACATCAATGGTAACTTTTAATTTCACCTAGTATTAGTGTTGTATTAATATGACTAAGTAGTGTATATTTCATTTGGGGACTGCCCATTTCTAACAAAAACTATGTTTTGTGTGAAATTGTAGTAACAGGACAAAGAGATTTATCAATGGACTTTCATACTATGGATGAATGGACTTGCACGATACTGGTCGTCATGTCATTGCTAATGTCATATAGAGATTATGCAATGGAGATTGAATACCAATAACAGTTAGTATAACGATTTGTATTATTTTAATAGTTTGCATTAAGTTATTGTAGTAATGGTTGTTTCATGTGCTTCCATTTCGCATGAATTGAACATCAAATGAATTTTGTGTGATGTTTAACAATTATATGTATCATTGAATATTAAATAATATGTCACAACTACAGACTATCGACTACCAATTAATATGCTATCAATGATAAAATACGATAATATGTCATGGTTACCAACGTCTCTCTGATACATGACCAACGTTGCACCGGCCGATATTGCATGCTCACTTTAGCGACCTTGTTTTGATCAATTGACGTTGTTTATCAAATTGTACAGCGTAAGTTTTATGCTAGAGCGACTTCAGGGAAACCCTAATAGTCGGTGTTACTCAGTTATCTTTGAGCTCGGTTCGTCACAACAACATTCCACGTCATCATGCACACGATATGAGGTCCCCACATTTTTCGACATCGGTTGTAGTTCTTTGTGGTATCAAACACATTTGAAGTAAAGTCCTCCTAATCAAAGTCGCACACTTATTATCATGCAGGCTTACATCTTCCAGTTATCGACGTTTGTCATTCCTCGGTCCCGGCATCGGTCCATGAATCATTTTTTCAGGCTAAAACCCAAGGTAAAACACCCCGCATAACTGAAGTAAATGGTGTTATCTCTTGTAATGCCACTGTTAATTTTTAAAATGAAATGTTGAAAACTCACACATCAATTAAAATGAAGTACAAATAAAAAATAAATCTGAATAATAATTCTTTTGGTTCCAACAAAATAGAAATTGCAATAAACTCAATCAGCTCGGATTATGATGACATTGAAGACAATCGACCCCAAACTTCTATGACCTTGGAGAACTATGTATCCCGAATGCGTAGGTGGTTTCCGGCAACCTCGAAGAAAAATGTATCCCCAAACCCTTTGGGGACAGGCGCCACTCACTCTTATAGCACCACAGCACAACCGGGGTCTTTTCATTTGGCGGGAGTGGTACAATGTCCCTAGGGATGTACTGAATCATAAAAAAACATTTATTATAAATATATATATATATATATATGTATATATATGCAATTAAAAATATATAATATTAATTTAAAATCAAATAATTACATGCATTTAATTAGCTAGCTAGGCCTTACCAAAGTGGGGTTTGTTCTAAAATTCAGCTGGTTCAGAGTGCAGTGGAAATGTTGGCCATTAGCAGCTATTGTATAGTGTTCCATTGTGTGGAGAACTGTGTAAAAAAGAAAATATTAATTGTCATATACTGTGAAGATATATAAGTATATATATATATATATGTAAAATTAGTTGTTGACCTGGAAAAAAGGCTGATTGGAGGATCCTTCGCCAGCCTTTACTCCTAAATAAAATAAGAAAATTATTAGGACATACAAATCTTTGAACTTCAAGGGTGCGACACCGGCCATACATCGCACATACATGTCGATCCAAAACAGTGGCATGGTTGACATGTACCGGTGTGTCGCTCAACAGTCGACCAAACAGAACATGTGACCTACAGAACAACCAGTTTGCATTTACAACTTTAAAGCAAGCTTAAACGCATGTACGCGACGTCGGTAATGAATCGGTTATACCGATGGTTAAACTGACAAAAGTACTACCTCTCATTCAAAACAACATATCACCAAAATTAATAATGTAAGATGTCACACTAGATTCACATAGATCGAAGGATAATTGATAGGCAACCGACGTTGCATTTAACCCTAGCAGCTACACCCAAAATTGCAGAAAACAAAAAAAACTCATGCTTTAAAAATAGAAAATTACACAAAACTTCTAAAAACATACCAAAATATAGTACCTATGTTGATAAATAAGGAAACTTCACACTATAACAAATCCATAAGAACTAGAAAATCAAAAACACACCAACCAATACATTCACACAACATAGATCGAACAATTTCAAGGAAACATTACAAAAAAGAAGGTGTTGGAATAGTTGAAAAACCATACCTTTGATAAGAGAAGAGATGAGAGGATGGGGGACTATTGGAATTTACGGGAAACTTGAAAGTAAATGCTTGAAATTATTCGGAGGTGGACTATATATATAATTATTCTAAGGTGGACTATACATATATGTATAGACATTTTGGAACAATGTTGTTTTGGTCCCTTGTGATGTCCGCCTTGACATGTGCAACATCGCACAATTATCAGCTTAGCCGACAACTTATCGAACCATGACCGACGTTGCACATGTATGTTAAATACTCATGAACTTTAATAACATCCAGCCAAAATCAGAATAGATTTTGGCAGAACTGGTCAATTTTATTCTTTTTGCACTGAGGTCTCTCTAAGAAAGTAGGAGAATTCAATTAACCAAATTTTTAGCCGATTGAAACAGCATATTATATTCTCAGTTAATGCAACAAGACAATCAGGCGAAGTTTTGAATAGGAAAATTCTTGTAATTGGACTAAAACATTGACCAGTAAAACCCTCTGAATTTTACATGAAAGAGAAACAATCCACTCATTTATTTCCTTGGTCTCGTTTCTGATGTAAAATGGTAAAAACCACCCTGAGGTAATAATTACAGTTTCTTGTTGTGTACGATTGACCTCCATCGAGGTAAAAAGTCGGTCAATATTTCAAATTTATTTTAAAAACGTGGTAAAACAATTGCTTGTTTGAGAATGATTGAAACAAAATTTTAATTTCACACAAGTATTTTTTAGTATAACAAATAACATTAAAATAACATTCAACAAATAGTCTTAATTAAACAAATGTTCCAAATTTGAATAAATTTATTTTTGTTCCACTCAAGCGATGAAGCAGTAAAACTAAAATAATGACCCAACAAGGATGACCTTGAACACTATCGGCCCAGAACCATCTAACAGCTCGAAGAAGAGCGTGTCCCCAATCCTCGGTTCGTAGGCATCAAGAAATTCCCCAAAACCCTTTGGGGACAGGATCTTGAGCCTCATGTTCCCTGGGTAGTTCACGTGCCACTCTCTTCCGTAGCACCTTAAGACAACAAGTGTCTTGCATTTTGGTAAGAGTGGAACGATTTGCCTTGGGATGTACTAAATTATAAACAGAAAAATACAGTTAGTATATATGAAAGTAATCTAAACAGAAAAATACAATTACTATATGTAAAATACATTTGTAACGGGCAGGATTTACCAATATTGGAACTTGACCGAAGTTCATTTGGCTCACGGTGCAACTGAAATGTGGAATAGTATAGCCGAATGAATACTACGGGCGCTCCTCTTCCGAATTGCCCAAGATTTGCATTAGTTGATGATATTTTGACTCATTAAATAAGACTATAAGTAACCAAACAACATGAATGTAGAAAACTAAAAAAAATCGCTCACATCTATTGGGGAACGACTTGTGGAACCTTCATTATCAGCCATGATTCTTGAAATTCATATCACTTGGATGTAATATATCGATAGAAATTAGTTTGCAGATGTCGCTGTCTATAACGACATGACGTGACCAAAGTGGCAGACAACGTCGATCAAAAATAGAATTCCTGAAATAAATAGACGTCTAACATCAGCCTACAATTAATCATTTCAGTCAGCCACGCGCCGCACGTACATGTTGGTCCAATATAGTGGCATGGTCGACATGTTTGCACAGCGTTGCTCGTCAATCATTTAGATTGAACATGGTGAGCGACAGAAAAATGAGTTCGTCATATAATACTTAAAGCAAGCTTAAATGCATGTTTCTAACATCGCTTACCGATTGGTTAAACCAATAGGCAAACCGAGATGAATATGACTTCTCATTCTTAAAAAATATATATATAACTATGAAGGAGCGATGCCGCACAACGATTGCTTAAAATGAAAGTGAACTGATATGTCACTGACATTGCATTTAACCCTATAAGCTATGACTAAAATGGCAGAAACCTAGAAAATTCATGCTCGGAAAACACATATTGACACAAAATCGTCCAAAAACATACATACAAGGAGAGTTCACACAATAACGAATCCATAGGAACTAGAACACAAAAAGCATACCAACCAACACAATGACACACCATAGATATAACAATTTGAAGGGAAAAAAACAAAAATGAAAGGATTTGAAAGAATTGAACAACCATACCTTTGAGAAGAGAGGGTGGGGAAATGTTGGAATTCGAGGGAAAGTTAAGTGTTTGAACTAATTTCTGAGGTGGGCTCCATATATATAGTCATTTTGAAACATTGTGAATTTTGCCTCAGCATGTACAATGTTGCACGCCTATTGCTTTTTCCAACATATGATCGAACTACGACAAACGTGGGCTTACCTTAATGTGGGCCTAACAATTTTAGCCCACAAGCATAACAAATGAGTCCGCGTTTGACCAAAATGAATATGATTGACTTTCATAACAGTAAATATATATTAGAAACTACTAAATAAAATTTATAAATGTCAACTTCATTAACGTCCGGTTCAATTGAAATTGATTTTGGCACAGCCGGTGAACTTTTTAGTTTTTGCACTTAGGTCCCTCCAAGAAAGTGGGAGAAATCAAAATGAAAAATTGGAGATACCCTTATCTAATTCACATTGTCAAGACCATTTTGTTTCGATTTGGGTATCAACAGGTCAATGGAAGGGCCCAAAATCTTCACAGACAGTATTTGATGACAATTTTCAAATATTAAACTATGGCCCAAACTTCCTTGAATGATTCCTATGCTTTAGAACTCTGCACCGAACATAAGAACAAATGTTTGATATGTAGTTTTTACGTAGTGTCTAATAGGGATGCAAACCAGGGTAATCATCTTTTTTTATTAGTATTCCAATAATACCCTTATGATAATCGTTATGGGAACGATAACTTCCACCACATAGAATCACATGAAATTACACATTCTTGGTTTTTTATGTAAAAAATAAAATAAAATTCTATCCATCAATTTTCAAAAAGCGCTAGTACGTGGTCTAAAGTAATTTTTTTGATGATTACTAAGTATACAAGGGTTAATCGGAAGAACTTGTGGAAGTCTCCATGGGATCATGCTAGTTTCTTTATCACTCTCGGTTATTATAAGTTCGACTAAGGATGACAAAGTTCATTTCCTGGACGACCGGAATCGACTTTGGAACAACTAGCAAACTTTTTAGTTTTTTCACTTAGGTTCCTCAAATAAAGTGGGAGAAGTCAAATGCAATATTGGAGATACCCTTATCAAATTCACATTATCATGACCATGTTGTTCCGATTTGGGCATCAATGGGCCAGTGGAAGGGCCTGAAATTCACAGGGAGTATTATATGACTCTTTTTGAAAATTACACAATGCCCATGTATGCAACGTCGCAAAAACCTTGATTGGAATGAAACTAGAATTGATCCACTATCGATAGTAGCAAACTTTCAAATTTCTCCTCTCAAACATCAACAAGTATCCAAGGATGGAGCATCTCTGGATTCAAATTAATTGAGGTAGTTTTCCATCCATTCTATCACTACCGGAAGATACCCTCATAGGTACCGGTATTTCACAGCATAGGCACCAGTATTTTGGGCCTTGAAGTACCGGTGCCTAGTGACCCGGTGTAAATCTGTAGTTACATAGGCACCAGTAAGTGGCACCGGTTCTGGAATCTATATTCCACCGTTGCAACAAATCTACATTCCAGCACCACCCTACTTAGGCACCGGTATTTCGACCAATGTCTATGCTTGTTTGAACCAGTGCTAGTAAATAGGTGATCAATAAAAAAAATTTGGCCAGTGAGCATACACTCACCGGCCGGAATATGAAACCCTGAAATTAATAGGATGAACAAAACATAAAAATAATTCATGAAATAAACTAGATCTAAACATAGATTAACAACATCAATTATCATAGAACTAGAACCTAATCTACATAAGCTCTTGAATAACATAAACAAACCAGAATCATAAAGGTGAGGTTGGACACAAAGGCTGAGATGGCATCGGGACTGGTATGGGAAGGTGTTGGGGCAGATGTGCCACGATGGCCGAGATAGCGACCTAAGGTGAAGCGGCACAAAGACAACGGAGTGCCAAAGGTGTGTGACCAGAGCTTGAAGAAGAAGGGCTCGAAGGTGTGCCACCAGAGTGCCGCAACGGTTGAAAGCGTCAGAGACAACGACGATGGATTTGGAGGAGGCGATGAGGATTATTAAAGAGGAGGAAGTAATAGTTATTATGAAAGGAAGGTTTTATATGGTTAGGGTTGGGCGGTGTTACCGGTGGAGAGGGAGAGATCGTGGAGGCAGAGGGAGAGGATGGAGAAGATGGAGAGGAGGCAGGGACAGCAGAGGTGGTAAAGTGAGGGTTATTAGGAGAGGAGAGTTTTATATGATTAGGGTTTGGGTGCTCTAACTTTGGCCTAGTTTGGCTTTTTTTTAACTTCGTAGCACCGGTATGAATACCGGTGCTAATGGTGATCATGCTGGTGCTAATACTTCAAAGAGAAGAAAAAATATTCTATGTACCTAGCACCGGTATGAAAATCGGTACCCATGGTGATCATACCGGTGCTAGGTACTTCAAAAGCTGTTGCGTGATGCTGCTTTAAATAGGCGTTTTAATTGTTTTTCTTCCCGAGAGCAAAGGGAAAAAAATATTCTAAGTACCTAGCATCGGTAGGCTAGCCGGTGCCTATGATAGTGCTACCAGTGCTTAAAAAATCCCTTAAAAATATTGCACGAAAATTAAAAATTTTCATTTTCCTTCTACACAGTAGCATCGGCATGATTGAAAACAATGCCGGTGATAGTATATTTTTCCCTCTAAGTTAACTTTTTCATTTTTACAATTATGTCCATGAGAATAAATTTGGAGGAAAATCACAATTGGTGAAACCAAAAATCAATTAAATAAGAGACAATTACGTTATTGAAAATTTGGCTACAATGGGTGAACGTAATAGCTTGTAACATAATTCTTTTAAAATGACATTGTGGCTCAAAATTGTGTTACCACATTATGCATTGCTCCAAAATACATGATTTTTATTATTCTTTCATAAATGTGGAAATATAAAATAAATCATTTTTTTGGTGAAATATTCAAAAGCGCTAATACATGTTCTAGAGTAACTTATGGTTGATGACTTGGAAGTTACAAAGTGAAATCGTAAAGGATTATGGATATGTTCTTGTGATTGATTTTTGGTAAATATTCCCTTACATGCATGGAAAATACAATGGGGGTTTATAGGGTAGGATCACGTTTGAGGGGATTTCAGTTTGGAGTTACGAGTAAAGTTTTTACCTTTTGCATTTAGGTCCCTCCAAGAAAGTTGGAGTCGTCAAATCACAAAATTGGCAGAACCAAAATGCAATTAAATAATATACGATCGTAACTTTGCAATTTGGGAATATATGGGTGAACGGAAGGGCCTCGAAAGTCAACATTGATTACTTCTATAAATTCTTGGAAAATTGCACTATGGCCATAAATTGTGTTACCCCATTATCCTTTGCTCCAAAATACACGATTTGTTTTTATTCCAGACTAAATATAGAAATATTACACTAATTAATATTTTGGTGAAATGTTGGAAAGCGCTAGTACATGTTCTTGAGTAACTCATACCATAAACCCATTTTCAAGAGTAAATCATACAATAAACCCATTTTTTTTGAAAATTTTCTATGAGCACCGGTTTTAGTACTAGTGTCATTTCTCAATATATCGGTGCTATCTATTTTCCCACCAAAACTTTACCAGCCAAAATTACTATTCCGGTCACAGGCACCAGTATTAGCACCGATATATGTCATTCATCCAAAATCGGTGCTGGAATATATTAAATTTAGATATTTTTTCTTTAAAAGCACCAGTATCTGGATCTGTATTCAGTGTACAGGTGCCGAATTTATTCATAGGCACCGATTGTTTGTGTACCGATGCTGGATTTATCATAGGCACCGGTATTTTGGTTTTGTAGCTATCACAGACATACCAGTGCCTATGTGCCTGTTTTCTAGTAGTGTATGTTAAGTTTGCAATTTTATTAGTGATTTTGTATATGTTATATTTTTCATGGAGCAAAGATTGAATATTTTCATGAAGCATGATGCTTGTGTTACATGTTATATAATGTATAGTGTTTGGGTTGACAAAATAATGCCATGTTTTCAAGTTGTGAGAAAAGAGGCTTAGATTAGGGCTGATTGTGGACAATGATTACATTTTTGTAAGAACAAACTTTGAATGTGTGACATCGGTCTTAGTCAATTGTCCCTTGCGATATGTAACAAAGACCGACATCGTACACGTCTAGGAAATGTTTAAAATAACTCTGAATGTCCGACAAAGGTCAGTAAGCCTGCCGGTGCGACATCAATGTTGCATGTATGCGATATCGCACTAAAGCATATGAGTTAAGTGTTTCCGGTTGAGATTAATGTCGTCCACGTATGACTAAATTATGTGTATTTCATTTGGGGACTGCGCATTATAACATAAATTTTGTTACCTGTGGATTAGTTGTAATAGGACAAAGAGAGTTATTAATGGAATTTTAGCATGTAGATGGATGAACTTGTAATTTTACTAGTCGCCCTGATAGTCTTAATGTCGTACAACGTAGACAATGGAGGTTCAATACCAATAATAATTCAATTTCATATCAGCCTTATGTATTTTAATAGTTTGTAACATATATTTGTAATATATGTGATAGTTGTGTGGGTTTTATCATGTGATTTCATTCCGCATTAATTGAACAACAATTGATTTTTAGTATGATGTTTAAAAATTTAATGAGCTATCGAATATTAAATAACATGTAACAGCTAGCGACAAACGATTATTTGTGTCATCAAATATTATAATATTGTACGAGAAGTGATGTTTCCCGGAAGATTCTGCGATGTCGCACACACCGGTACAACGATGACACCTTACCGATGCCGCACAAACCGGAGGTTGTACTTTTTGTGTGACATCATCCTATCAAAACAACCTTGTATTGGTCATAGCTCCACATCAGCATGCATACAACATGACTGGCCAACAACGTACGATGTCGGTTACAAGCGTTTACAGTGTTGCTCTTATTAAGATCAACGCCAGACTGCACAAGTTGCAGCAACGGTCTCCTATTGTCTTCCTTCTTACTCTGACCAACGTCGGTCACAATAATACCAACGTTGGCCCGAACGAAGTCGCAACAATGGTCTCCCATCATCTTCCTTCTTGCTTAGACCAACATCGGTCTCAAAACCTCCCGACGTCGGTCCAAAACCAAGGTGAAAAATATACTTTTTACTACACCTGTATTAACCTCATTTTTTGGAACTAAAAACCGCGGTAAAAAGTCATGTAGAACCGAAGTAAAAGGTCCAGCTTCTTGTAGTGTAAGACACAGTCTCGACTTGGAAACTTGGACTTGAGCGGGTGAATGGAGGGGCCTCGAACAACAATAATTACTTGTAAGCATTTTTAAAAATTACAATGTGGCCCCCAAATTTTACAAACACACCCTACAACTTTTTTTCCCACATCCCGTTGGGACCTTAGTTGACATCGTACTTCATGTTGTGTACAATCAACCCATTAATGTTAATTACATTCCTAGGCTATCTACATTTGTTATTGCAATCAAGTCCTTCTTATGTGTTATTGCGTTAAGACATTTTGCATGATTCCGAATTAGAAAAAATTCCATATTCTTGCCTAAGTTATGAAAATAAGAATTAAATCATTTTCTTTGATGAAATGTGGAAAAACGTCAGTATATGTTCTTGAGTAATTATAGTTGATTAGTTAAAAGTAACAAAGTGAAATCAGAATCACTTATGGATTTGCTTGTGTGCCCGACCCCAAATAAATATTCTGACCCGATCTTAGAAAATACATTGGAGATGTATTGAGTACCCTTATGTTCGAGAGGATTTGACTTTTGAGTTATGAGTAAATTTTTTTACCTTTTGAACTAAGGTCCCTCCAAAAATGTTGGTGGCATCGAATAAAAAAATTGGCGACCCCAAAATTCAATTCACCACGACATGATCGCGACTTTCCGATTTGGGCCTGAACGAATGAACGGAGGGGGGCTCAAATCAAAACAATGATTACGAGTATATTTCTTTTAGTAAATTACACCATGACCCCCAATTTTTACAAACACACACCCTACAACCTTTTTTCCGCACCCGGTTAGGACCTTAGTTTACATAATACTCCATAATGTGCACAATCAACCCATGAATTTTGATTACGTTCCGTGGGCCATCTAAATTTGTTATTGCAATTAGGTCCTTCTTATGTGTGCTTGGGTTAGGGCCTTTTCCATCACTCTGAATTACACGAATTTTAATAATTTTGCCTAATTAGGAAAATAAAAAATAAATACTATTCATTGATGGAATGTGGAAAAGTACTAGTATATGTACTAGAGTAAATTTTAGTTGATTACTTATAAGTAAAAACGTGAAATTGGAATTCGAGGATTTGTTGGTGCTCCAACCCCTCATAAATCTCCCGGTTCGAACTTGGAAAATACATTGGGGATGTATCAAATACCCTCTAGTTCTAGTAGATTTGAATATTGAGTTGTGAGTAAACTTTTACGTTTTGCACTTATGTCCCTCCAAAAAAAGTTAGAGGCATCGAATCACAAAATTGGAAACACTAAAATGCAATTCACCAAGACATGATCGCGACTTGCCAATTTGGGCCTAAACTGGTTAACAGAGGGGCCAAATGTCAAAACAATTATTAATTCTACATATTTTTTTGTAAATTACATTATGGCCCCCAATTTTACACACACGCCCTACTAAACATTAATTAATGAACCATCTCTCCCAAAAATCCACTTTTTACCCGCCAAAAAAAGGGTAGGTTAACAGAGGGGCCTAAAATCAAAACAATGATTAATTCACACATTTTTTTTTGTAAATTACATTGTGGCCACTAATTCTACAAACACACCCTTCTAAACATTAATGACTCATTTCTCCCAAAAATCCACTTTTTACCGCCAAAACAAGGGTAGGTGAGCATTAAATACACTTCCAACACTAGTATATTATCCTTGATACCAGTGCCACTAGTATATTATCCTTGATACCAGTGCTAGCTATTTTCCAATCGAATGTTACCCACCAAAATTACCATTCTAGGTCATAGGCACTAGAAATAGCACTGTTATATGTCATTTATCCCAAAATCGGTGCTGAAAAATTACCCAACCATACAAATTTTCTTCTTAGGCATGGTTGACTAAGAATCGGTCTAATAGGCTCTCCAACAATATTTGAGGCCCCAAAAATATTTTTGTCATTTTTACTATGTACATTTTTTAAAAATAAATTTTATAGTGAATTTTATTATAACTGTAATTTTGTAAATGGTTTGTGGGGTAATGGAAACACAAATAAATATAGTAATTTACATTTGTATCTTCCACCTCGTATCCCTAGTATTATAAAAATTGCCATGATTTTTAATCCTAAAATTATAGAATGAATTAGTAGTTATCTTTCATGTTCAAACATGTATAGTTGTTGTTAGTTAACAAACTTATTATTGGGACACATTAAACATCGCATTGTAGTGTACGTACTAGCTTCTCCTACTTTGAAGCCCCAAAATATTTTCTTTGCTCTTACTTTGTAAAATATAATTCAGATAAACTTTACATCGAAATTATCTCGTACCCGACGAATGCATATAAATTATGGCACACGAGTACAAATTATGCGTAGTTACTTTATACTTTGAATGATGAATGATGAATGATTTAGTATTTGTATGATTCTGAATGTTTAATTTTCTAGGTTGTTGAATTTGTTTTGTCGTAACTGGATTAAAACTTGTAGTTTTTTATAATGACGTTCTAGTATTAACTCAGTTCTGAAGTTTATCTCTTTAGTTTTATTGTTTTCAGCTTTTGTTTCTTATTAAAGTTTAACAATTTGTGTAGTAATGATATTTCGAATGATTAAATTTTGCTTGCCAAATTTACAATGTTTTCTGATTGTTACTTCATGTGTCATTCTTTTTATAGCCACATGTTCTTCAGGTGTATAGTGCGATTATTTAGGTGTTTTGTTTGATTATTTAGTTATTAGTTCGAACATTAGAAAACTTGTAGCCATATGTTGTGTTTTACTTTTTGATCCTCATATTTTAATTTACTTATTCTAACATTAGTTCATGTATATTTTCATTTAATTTATATATTAGAGCCATTAGTTTCAAAAACTGGTTGCTTGGTGTTTATTAGTTTGAAAATATTTTTATTTAATTAATCTTCATTCTTTATGTTGTGCAGAATGGAGAAAGAACAGAAAATATGAACAAAAATAACAAGACACAAGATTTACGTGGTTCACCAAATTTTGGCTACATCCACGGGAGACGGATTCACTATATCAGAATTGATGTTTACAGAGAGAAGAGAGACACTTTATATGCTGTCTCCACTAAACCCTAACAAACTGGGCCAAAACACAATTCGGCCCAAATCAACAGCAGTCCAATAAAGAGACAAGCTATACCGTCGGACCAGGCACTAAACCCCGACTCGCTGACTGGGCAGCGAGACCCCCGCACCAACCTCTCGAAGCGGCTAATACATATTCAAGGCATACCAACAAATCTCCACCTTGACTTGAATCCTCAAAGCAGAAACTCCAGACACACCATTACAGTGCCAGATGAGCAAACTTATCCCTCCACTCCTGGGACTGCCCATAGAGCACCCAATCAGCTCTGATGTTCATCAAGTCCAAACAATGTTGAAACTTGCTATGTGGAACAGGTTTGGTGAACATATCAGCGGGATTGTCAGCAGTTCCCACTTTCTTCACCCTGATTCTCCTCTCACTCCTCAGAAAATGATATCTGACATCAATATGCTTGGTCCTCTCATGATGGACCTGATCCTTGGCTAGGCAGATTGCACTCAAGCTGTCACAATACACAATAGCCTGATCATGATGTAGACCAAGATCACTAACTAGCCCTTTCAGCCATATTCCTCCTTTGCAGCCTCTGTCAGAGCCATGTACTCTGCTTCCGTAGTAGACAATGTCACTGTAGGTTGCAAAGTCGCCTTCCAACTAACCACAGAACATCCCAAAGTGAATACATAACCAATCATCGATCTCCTCGTGTCAACATCACCAGCATAATCAGAATCAGAATAGCCTGTAACTAAGCGCTCGGTATCACCTCCATAAATGAGACCCACGTCAGACGTACCTCTAAGATACCTGAAAATTCTCTTCACAGCTTGCCAATGTTCCTTTCCCGGTTGCCCCATGAACCTGCTCACAACACTGATTGCCTGTGCTAAATCTGGCCTCGTGCAAACCATAGCATATATCAAACTCCCCACCGCGCTGGCATAAGGAACCCGAGACATATACTCCTTCTCCTCGTCTGACTGAGGAGCAAACATGGTGGTGAGATTAAAATTTGCAGCACTAGGAGTGTCTATAGGCTTCGCTGTAGACATGCCAAACCTAGCCAACACTTTCTGAATGTAGCCTTTCTATGACAAGAAAAGCTTCCGCTGACTTTGATCCCTAAGAATCTCCATTCCTAGTATCTTTCGAGCTGCACCCAGATCCTTCATCTCAAACTCAACACTAAGAAATCCTTTCAACTTCTGAACCTCATGCTTACTCTTTGAGGCTATCAACATGTCATCTACATAAAGCACCAGATAAATGAATGACTCATCTCTCAACTTGCTGTAGTAGACACAACAATCATATGAACTCCTTGTGTAGCCCAACTCAAGCAAGTAGCTGTCAAATCTCTTGTACCACTGCCTCGGAGACTGCTTAAGCCCATATAAGGACTTCTTCAACTTGCAAACATATTTTTCCTTGCTAGGAACTTGGAAACCATCTGGCTGAGTCATGTATATCTCTTCCTCCAACTCTCCATCTGGAAAAGCGGTCTTCACATCAAGTTGTTCAAGCTCCAAATCCTGATGTGTCACTATAACTAGCAACACCCTGATGGAAGTGTGTCTGATCACTGGTGAGAAAATCTCATTGTAATCTACTCCCTCTCTCTGACTGAAACCTCTAGCAACAACTCTAGCCTTGTACTTGACTCCCTCTGTAGGTGATATCCCTTCTTTTTCCTTGAAAACCCATTTGCAAGTGATAACCTTTCTCCCTTGAGGCTGTTGAACCAAATCCCAAGTCTGATTCTTCTGGAGGGACTCCATCTCATCTCCCATTGCTACAAACCATTTGTCAGCATCTGGGAGGCCGTCGTCGTACCTCTCAAAGTTACTATTTATAAGCCCTAAATACTTACTATCTACAACTAAGTAGATAGCAGCAAGTCGGGATCGTCCACGAAGAAGGAGGATCTTCCTAAGCGTTTAAGCACAAATGGTTGTTATTAGGCTAGTACTAGACATATGTACACACACATAAAAGCGAGTAAATGGGGGGGGTTTGGTTTGTTGGTTGTCCTAAGTTATGAAAGTAAAAAAGGCACGATAACTAGCAAGGTCAAGTGACTATGCTAATCATCAAACAAAACTAAAGAAAAGGGGTTTTAAAACTACAAAGATAAAGCCTTGGGGGCAATGGATATCCACTTCCAAACCTAATGTAGATCATTGAACCATTCACTCATCCTATCGCATTCGTTACTTGGCTTAACATTAACATACCTCTCTAGCAATAATCACAACACACTATGCACAAGAAGTTCTAAGTTCACATTCATAGGTTTTCATGCAAAGGAGCTACGGAATTCGTCACGTTCCTAACACCTAACCAATTCAATCATACAAACACTCCCTATTCTCAAACAACTCATGGCATAAATGAAGGGAAACACACCATCAAGAATACACAAATGCTAAATAACAAATGCTTCAAGGATGAATAAAACCATCTATTCACTACTTCAACTACTTGTTGTGAAGACTAAACTTCTATCCTTCTTAGGTAGTAGTTTGCAAGAGTGAATTCGACATCTCTTGTCAAACCTCACCAATGACTCCCGTTGTCGAGACCACGACTCAAGGTATCCCATTGATGGCAATTAGCACGAAGGATCAACAAGCTCGGCAACACTTATGACCACTACACCGTGACTAAGCATTTAACCGATTCATGCATTTACACGGGATTAGTCAAGAGCGACCACTCATTTAACCGATTCATACATTCCTAACAAGAACAAGGGGATAAATTAACCCAAATCCCCCAAACCCTAGCAAGCAATTAATACAAGTATTTTATATGCTCAAGCTTTCAACAACATTAATAAATCAACAAACACATTAAAAGCACAATAAATGCACAATAGCAAAAACACCAAATAGATAGATATAAATGGTCCTTACTACATAGAAATGGAAGCTTCAATCCCTTGCTCCCAAGATAGAACTAAGCTATAGAACTACAAGACATAATTAAACTACAAAAACTAAGAAAAGAAAGAGAAGAAAACCAAGGGTTTTCAAGCCCTAAAACTAGAGAAAAATGGGCTGGGCAAAAGCTGAAGAAGAGGAGGAAAGAGAGTGGTATTTATAGTGCAAAGAAGATAAAGTGGATTTCTGGCCGCCCGTTGGTCGCGAGTCGCGACGAAACTCATCGCGACTCGCGACGGTGTCGCGACGGGTTCGTCGTAACTCATGACGGGTGCCAGAATTTTGCATGTTGTCTTCTTCTTCTTCATAGTCATCCCTCTCAATCTTCATGTCTTCGAAGTGAGTATTTAAAAGTCTTCGAAAGTGTAGTCTTCAATGTCCTCCGGTCTTCGTTGCTTCCGTGTTCTTCCCTCGTCACACAAAGTCCACTTAGAAGAGGTAAAAGAGCACAAAGTTGCTCTTACCTCTCCTAAGAGAATTTCAAGGTAAAACACAAGCTCTCGATAATAAAAGAGCACAAAAGTGATCCTAAATACTACTAAATAATGCATATAAAATGGACACATCAAACCTCCCCGCACTTAAACCTTACTCGCCCTCGAGTAAGAAAGATCCAAGCACATGAAGGAAATGATATATCCATATCCTAACTACTAATCCCCCAATCAAAGCCTCACAAAAACTCTCAATATCATAAATCCCAAAATAAAAGCTCACATGAGAATTTTTCACACACACATCCCCGATCCTAAATCTAACCAAACCTACCACTTATCAATTTACTACCCATAAAAATATTTCAAAGCCCCGAATTGATATTCCCAAAGTCCAATGACACAAAATGAAGCTAAAACCATAGAGGGAGTTTAAACACATGCTTCACCTAATGCCAATATATCAACCAAAAACGAAGTAGAAAGAGATCAATAATTTCATAACCATACTTCGTTTCTTAACCCACTAAGTTACCCAATCCCAAGAGGTCTCTAGATGTTGAGCTACCCGATCCATCCATGTGACAACTGCAACCTTATGGCTCCAACGCCGACAAATGAGTGAAATTATAGCATTTTTCTTTTTCTCTCTTTTTCTCTCATTTTTCCTAGGAGCTCTTTCGAGTTTTCATCCTAGCCACACATCATGTTTCTTTAGCTCACATCTCACCTTTTTCCGCACATTTTAGCCTCTCATTTTTTTCCTAGGCCGCCCTTTCGGGTTTTCGACTTATCCGGGTCCCCAATGTTGCCTAAGTTGCCCTCTCGGGTTTTCAACTTAGCGGGTTTTCTTTTATCTTTTTCTTTTTTTTCTTCTTTTTTTTATTATATTTTTTTTCTTTTTCTCATGTTTTTCCAATGAAAAGTAGCAAAAAGCATTCCAAAACAATCTAGCATGCATGTGATTCCTCTAACCCCTCCCCACACTTAAAACATTACATTGCCCTCAATATAAACATGTAAGGCAAGAACAATAAAAATCAAGGCAAGGGAGTAGAGTGACACCCGTTTCTCCGCATAGTCGCCGGTGATATGGCACAATCCAATGTAATTGTATGGTCCCAAAATCGGTTTCGGAACCGGAAGGGGGAGCAAAGATGCCGTAGAAGAACTCACCCCTCGAGAAAAGCATTGTCTCCGTGGCGCCGTTTGATCAAGACTAACACCACAAAGAACAACGTTAAACTCACAAGTACATAAGGATTTGTAATACTAGGCTTAGCATCAAGAGTTAATAACCATAGTATTTTCAAAGAACAACCAATCCACCCACAACCACTACTATAAGATTATGCATTAAAAATATCCAACATATATTGACATATATACAAGCATCATTATAGGATATGCACTCACGGTCACAATGATGTAGTCGGCATACTACAATCAACAAAGGTACTATAACGATGCAAGAATGTTCATATGTCAATATATGTAGGATGGTGGAGGAATGAGTGGGTATGTGGTGGTTCTTGGGAGTGTTGGGTGGAGAAGAAGGACAGATCATGCAATGTTTAAGATGAGTTGGAAACTTGGATTTTTCATCGCGACTCATGATTGAACTGGTCGTGACTCGCTATGAGTTCGTCGCGACTCATGACAGGTTCATCGCGACTCGCGAAAAGTCAAGGCCGGGAGCTGATCTTTAGCAAATATTTTCTGATCTTGTCGCGACTCGCGACCTCTATGTCGTGACTCGCGATGGCCCATCGCGAGGCTGTCGCAACTCGCGGAAAGTTGGTTCCGAAAGCCCAAAAATTTCTGAGCTCGTCGCGACTCACGACGAGTTCGTCGCAACTCGCTACGAGACCTCGCGATGTCATCGCGACTCACGGAAAGTTGGTGCTGGGAGTGGATTTTTCTCCCCTGTTCGTCGCGACTCGCGACGGCAGGGTATCCCAGGCTTAAATTTTTTCGTTTTCTTACCAACTGTCCAAGCTTTCTTCCCTTGTTCGTTGATCTCGTTTCTTCATCTCCTCCATTGCAATGCACTTCACTTTTCTACAAAATCATAGAAAAACACGCCATAAAAAGAACAAAACAAAACAACAAAAAACTAAGAGACAAAAAACTAAGAAACAAAAACTAAAAGAAATGCCGAATTTATTTCACATTGTCGGCACGACGAAGCTCCATATTTTTAAGGTCGTCGGCACGACCCTAATGTTATCCGTATGGTGAAGGCGTGAAGCTCTTCACCATGAGCATCCAAAATAAGAGAGGTGGGGGCACAAAACTTTCAAGAGGAAAGTCTTGTGGAGGTGGAGATGGTTCAAAGGGAATTGAGTGGTTAGGGAGCTTGGGATAATCTTTCGGCTCCTCTCTTGTTTCCCTCAAAACTTCCGAAAATATTAGAGTTGGTTCATTAGGTGGGAGAAGGGGTGACGATGCTAATGGATGTAGCACTATCACCTCTTCCTCCATTTTTCTATCCTCAACAACCAACTCCTCATCCCTTTCAAACTGAAAATCATTCTTGTTGGTGACCTCACTCACCGAGTCATCGAATTCAAGTTGGGATGGTGTATTTTCAGAATCACGAGCTTCCATGCGGGCCAATACCTCTAATATGTTCCTCACATGCCCCTCAATGGCCTCAACACTAGAGGAGAGCTGGGTATCCGGCTCCTCACTAGTAAAGGAGTTCAAGTTTGCTATGGTATTTAAGACATCCTCACGTGTCAAACTTGAATTTTCTTGTTGGGCTTGGTTTTGGGGTATGGTATAGGGTGGTGATGGCCAAATAGGTTGCTCGTATGGTTGGTTTTCCGGCTCATTCTCATACAACCAATCCGGACTACCACTCTATTCTGGATTGTAAGAGTTGTGGTATGAATAGCATTCATGAGCTTCTTGCCCTTAAAAACCAACATCTCCTACCTCTTGGTAGCACTCTTCATAGTACCCATGGTTTTGAAAACCAAGGGTTCTTTCTCGGTCATAGTGCTCTTCCCAGAACAAAGGGCGAGATTCTGTAGGATGATTGGAATGACACATCCTACAAAACCTTGCTTGTTGAGCCTCTCTTCTCATCATGAGTTCCCTCAAGGTGAGACGCTCCATTAAAATTTTTTTTTCAGAAAGTTCGGAATCATAGTGCAAGGATTCTCGATAAAAACTCACCAAGAACTCAAGCAATACCTACTCCGAACAAAAACAACCACAAAGGAGTGGAAAATAAAAACAACTAGCTAATGTGCAACCAAATACACCTAAACACTTAAAAATAAACGCCCCTTCCCCGGCAGCGGCGCCAAAATTTGGGAGGCCGTCGCCGTACCTCTCAAAGTTACTATTTATAAGCCCTAAATGCTTACTATCTACAACTAAGTAGATAGCAGCAAGTCGGGATCGTCCACGAAGAAGGAGGATCTTCCTAAGCGTTTAAGCACAAATGGTTGTTATTATGCTAGTACTAGACATATGTACACACACATAAAAGCGAGTAAATGGGGGGGGTTTGGTTTGTTGGTTGTCCTAAGTTATGAAAGTAAAAAGGCACGATAACTAGCAAGGTCAAGTGACTATGCTAATCATCAAACAAAACTAAAGAAAAGGGGTTTTAAAACTACAAAGATAAATCCTTGGGGGCAATGGATATCCACTTCCAAACCTAATGTAGATCATTGAACCATTCACTCATCCTATCGCATTCGTTACTTGGCTTAACATTAACATACCTCTCTAGCAAGAATCACAACACATTATGTACAAGAAGTTCTAAGTTCACATTCATAGGTTTTCATGCAAAGGAGCTACGGAATTCGTCACGTTCCTAACACCTAACCAATTCAATCATACAAACACTCCCTATTCTCAAACAACTCATGGCATAAATGAAGGGAAACACACCATCAAGAATACACAAATGCTAAATAACAAATGCTTCAAGGATGAATAAAACCATCTATTCACTACTTCAACTACTTGTTGTGAAGACTAAACTTCTATCCTTCTTAGGTAGTAGTTTGCAAGAGTGAATTCGACATCTCTTGTAAAACCTCACCAATGACTTCCGTTATCGAGACCACGACTCAAGGTATCCCATTAATGGCATTTAGCACGAAGGATCAACAAGCTCGGCAACACTTATGACCACTACACCGTGACTAAGCATTTAACCGATTCATGCATTTACACGGGATTAGTCAAGAGCGACCACTCATTGACCTCTCTCGTTTGCTACCTAACACAAACATGACGAAGAGTTCGACATCATCACATTCATCTAGCAATTATCAACACACCAACACAATCAAAAGCTCTAAATCATACTCATACATTCCTAACAAGAACAGGGGGGAAATTAACCCAAATCCCCCA
The DNA here is from genome assembly GCA_037428765.1 of Rubia yunnanensis. Classification (NCBI taxonomy): domain Eukaryota; kingdom Viridiplantae; phylum Streptophyta; class Magnoliopsida; order Gentianales; family Rubiaceae; genus Rubia; species Rubia yunnanensis. The sequence continues at coordinate 38,718,178 of CM075061.1, read as the reverse complement.
AACCCTAGCAAGCCATTAATACAAGTATTTCATATGCTCAAGCTTTCAACAACATTAATGAATCAACAAACACATTAAAAGCACAATAAATGCACAATAGCAAAAACACCAAATAGATAGATATAAAGGGTCCTTACTACATAGAAATGGAAGCTTCAATCCCTTGCTCCCAAGATAGAACTAAGCTATAGAACTGCAAGACATAATTAAACTACAAAAACTAAGACAAGAAAGAGAAGAAAACCAACGGTTTTGAAGCCCTAAAACCAGAGAAAAATGGGCTGGGAAAAAGCTGAAGAAGAGGAGGAAAGAGAGTGGTATTTATAGTGCAAAGAAGATAAAGTGGATTTCTGGCCGCCCGTTGGTCGACGGGTTCGTCGCGACTCGCGACGGGTGCCAGAATTTTGCATGTTGTCTTCTTCTTCTTCATAGTCATCCCTCTCAATCTTCAAGTCTTCAACGGCTCCAAAAATGGTCTTCAACGGCCTCCGGTCTTCATGTCTTCGAAGTGAGTATTCAAAAGTCTTCGAAAGTGTAGTCTTCAATGTCCTCCGGTCTTCGTTGCTTCCGTGTTCTTCCCTCGTCACACAAAGTCCACTTAGAAGAGGTAAAAGAGCATAAAGTTTCTCTTACCTCTCCTAAGAGAATTTCAAGTAAAACACATGCTCTCGATAATAAAAGAGCACAAAAGTGATCCTAAATACTACTAAATAATGCATATAAAATGGACACATCAGCATCAGTACCTGAAACAGCTTCTCTGTAGGTGGATGGCTCATGAGTATCCACCTCCTCAGCAACCTGTAGTGCATAACCCACCATATCCTCAAACACATATCTCTTGGGCTCCCTAACTCCAACCCTCCTGGGTCGGTCCCGAGCTAAACTGTGGACTGTAGCTCCTGATGGTTGAGGATCTGGTGGTGGAGATTCTGGTATCTCAGATTCTGTCTATGGCTCTTGATCCACCTTAAATTGTTCCAATCTATTTTCACCTTGAGTGACTTCAAGCTCCACCTATTTATCAACTCCACTAGTTTCTGGCTCAACTGTGAGCTTCACCATAGATCTAAGCAAAGAATTTTCATCAAAGACAACCTCCCTGCTATGAATAACCCTCTTCTCAGATGGAGACCATATCCTGGAGCCTTTAACTCCATCTCCATAACCCACAAAGACACCCTTCTTGGCCCGGGGCTCTAACTTACCATCACTAACATGATAATAAGATGTACAACCAAAAACTTTTAACTTGGAGTAATCAACAACTTTACCTGACCACAACTCCATAGGTATTTTGCACTCTATACCCGTGTGAGGCCTGCGTTTGATCAAGTAACAAGATGTACTCATCGCTTCTGCACAGAATCTCCTTTCCAAACCAGCATTAGAGAGCATGCACCTCGCTCTCGCCAGCAATGTCTGATTCATCCGCTTAGCTATGCCATTCTGCTGTGGCGTATTCCTGACTGTATGATGATGAGCAATCCCTTCATCCCTACAAAACTGATCAAACTCAGACGAGCAGAATTCCAGCCCATTATCAGTTTGAAGCCTCTTGATCTTCTTCCCGGTCTGATTCTCCACCAAAGCTTTCCACTCCTTGAACTTCGAGAAAGCTTCACTCTTATGTTTCATCATGATAACCCAAGTCATCCTTGAATAATCATCAATCAGAGAAACAAAGTACCTGTGACCTCCCAGTGACTCAACTCGGGAAGGTCCCCAACAATCAGAATTGATGTAATCCAATGTGCCCTTTGTTCTATGAATCGCCTTAGGAAACTTGTTGCGGTGATGCTTCCCAAAAACACAATGCTCACAGAAGTCTAAGCTCTTGACCTTGTGGCCACCAAGAAGATCATATTTCGACAGAATCTGCATCCCTCTTTCACCCATGTGACCAAGCCTCATATGCCATAACTTAGTCATATCATCCTGGTGAACCTCCGAAGATGCAACATTAACATAATCCATAACCGTGGAACCTTGTAGAAAATACAAAGTACCATGCAGAACACCTTTCAGAGCTAGCCTAGAACCATTGCAAACACACAGAACTCCATCACTCCCTGAGTAGACAAAACCATTTCTATCCAACGTAGGAAGAGAAATCAGATTCTTTGTCATCGATGGAACATGCCTGACATCGTTCAAAGTACAGAAACTACCATCATGCGTCCTGATCTTGATTGAACCAATCCCAACTACCTTGCACACAACACCATTTGCTTTAGTAATGATGCCCTCAGCTTGCTCATAAGTTGAGAAATAATCTCTCCTTGGGCATATCTGGTAAGATGCCCTAGAATCAAGAAACCACGCATTAGGATGATTATTTTGCACAGTAGCAGCTAGAGCAAAATCATCTTCAGAACCGAAATCCCCTTCAGCCACAGCATCAGTACCAGATGTACTCCCAAATTTACTAGCCTTCTTCGGACACTCCTTTTTCCAATGCCCCTTCTACTTACATTAGTTACAAACATCATTGGCCTTGGGACCCTTTGAAGATGACTTCTTGCCCTTCTTCTTACTGCCGGTTCCCTTGCCCTTCGTGTTTCTGTCACTAGCAAACAAGCTAGAAGCCTGGCTTTCTGTATGTACCGTTTGCCTTATGTCGCAACTCTCTACTATGGAGAGAGGATCTAACTTCCTCCAGAGACACGGAATCTTTACCAACAATAAATGACTGAACAAAATTCTCATACGAAAGCGGTAAAGACACTAGCAAAATCAAAGCAGCATCTTCATCTTCAATTTTCACATCTATATTTCACAATTCTAATAACAAAGTATTCAATTGCTCTAGATGGTCTTTGAGTTGCATACCTTCCTGCATTCGGAGACCGAAGAGGCGTTGTTTCAGAAGCAGCTTGTTGGTTAGAGATTTTGTCATATACAAACTCTCCAACTTCAGCCACAGTTGTTCAGCAGTCTCCTGATCTGAGACCTCAGTGATGATTTCGTCCGCGAGACACAGTATAATCGTCGAGTGTGCCTTTTCTTCCAGACCCACCACATCGCCAGAACTGCTCGCGAAATCCTTCGTCAGTGGAGTCCACAAACCTTGCTGTTTCAGCAAAGCTCGCATCTTGATCTGCCATACACTGAAACTGTTTCTCCCAGTAAACTTGTCGATCTTCACGTTCAACCCAGACATTTTCTCCCCGATCAGCCCCGATCTGATGAGCCCAGAATCCGATACACCCACTACGGATCTCATCGGAAAAAGAAACCGCTCTGATACCAGTTTGTTGTGCGGAATGGAGAAAGAACAGAAAATATGAACGAAAATAACAAGACACAAGATTTACGTGGTTCACCAAATTTTGCCTACATCCATGGGAGACGGATTCACTATATCAGAATTGATGTTTACAGAGAGAAGAGAGACACTTTATATGCTGTCTCCACTAAACCCTAACAAACTGGGTCAAAACACAATTCGGCCCAAATCAACAGCAGTCCAATAAAGAGACAAGCTATACCGTCGGACCGGGCACTAAACCCTACTCGCTGACCGGGCAGCGAGACCCCCGTACCAACCTGTCGAAGCGGCTAATACATATTCAAGGCATACCAACACTTTAGTTTAGGTGTTTAAAGTATTTGAAGCACAATTTATATGATCAGTCTCATAATTTAAGTTAAAGGTACAAAATTAATATTATAAATACAATGTCAAATTGAATCTCATAGGTCTAGACTTGTTGCTTTGGTGTCTTTGTACCAAATTCCTTTGGCTTTGGTTTCTTTCTTTGCTTCTATCATTTAATTCTCTTGCTTCTTCCTATTGTCTTTGTGTCAAAATTGGGTGTCAAAATCTGGTCCTGCAAATAAACATATTCAGTAACTCATTACATCAACTATTGTTGTGACTAGTTCATGTGTTTTATATTTTAGTTCCCCCTACATAAACAGTTATTTATTCACTGATAAATATGTATAGAGGTAAAATACTAAAATATTTTGGAAAAAAAAATCAACCGATCAAATTTCAGACCTTCAGCATCACAATACATCATGTATTTATTAAGTTACATCGTGTATTTATCATATTACTTATTTGTCTACAGTAAATTTTAAAAATTAAACATTCTTAACATTGTGCATGTAATTGAATTTTAGATATTGATGAATCTTTCTACAAAGTTCAATCATGTTATTTCATGTGTTAATACAGTTTACTTAATATGTTACTTTATACGTTTTCAAAAATTTATAAACACGTATATTTTCTCAATAAAAGGCATAAAATCATTTTTATATATCAATTTTATACACTTTATTTCTTTACTTCATTTGTTTAACGAGTAAGATCTTGTTTTAATATATTACATCAGACAATTAAGAAAATTTTATAATATTAAGAAAATTTTATAATATTAAAATATTTTGAAAACAAAATCCAACTAATTAAATTTCATACCTTCAACATCACAATATTTCATGTATATATTAAGTTACAATGTGCATTTAACATATTACCTTTTGGGTTACAGTAAATTTAAAACACCAGAATATTCTTAACAAAATGCATGCAATTGAATTCTAAATATTGACGAATCATTTATCAAAGTTTAATAATTTTACTTCATGTGTTAATGCAGTTACATCATTTAATTATTATGTTATTTTATAAGTTCCAAAAAAATTTAAATCACTTACATATTGCATATAGTCAAATTTTAAATCTTGGGGAATTATCTATCAGAATAATATCACATTACTTCATGTGTTCATGCAGTTACATCCAGTGTTTATCATACTACATAGGTTCCAGAAAAGTTAAAAACACCTACATTTTCCTCAACAAATTACATATAGCCAAATTTCATACCAAGGAGAGTTATCGATTAGAATAATATCACTTTACTTGATGTGTTCATGCAGTTACATCCAATGTTCATCATATTACTTCATACGTTTCAGCAATATTAAAAAAGCATAAATTTTCTCAACAAATTGCATATAACCAAATTTCAAACATTAGCGAATTATCCAGAAAAATAATATCACGTTACTTCATGTGTTCATGCAGTTACATCCAGTTACATCGATTATCCGCCAAAGATCGGCCGGTCTAAACCGAGCTGGGTGGTAGCCATGGCGACCGCTCCAACACCTCCCATCCCTGACAACGGTAACCTAAACCAAACGCCTCCTATCCACCTATCCTTTGCCGCGGCTTTACAGAATAAATCCCCTCCCCTGAATAAGACCTTACCCAACAACCCTGAGATAATCCCCAAATCCCAACATCTTGGCGATGTGGCATGTTTATACTCCGATGAGCAGATTGCTAAACTATCATCCCACTATACAAACGCGCTGGTAGGCAAATTCACGAAAGGAAGATGTTCCATGGAACAACTGGAGCAATTCTTCAGAACTGTTGGTTTCTCAGGTAAGTACCAACTTGGTTCTTTAGACTATAAGCATGTTCTCATTCGTTTTGAACTGCTTAATGACTACCAGTGTTGCTGGATGAAGGGAGTGTGGAATTTCAGTGGCATTTTACTCAAACTCCTAAAATGGACCCCTGAATTTTCAATTCATAAGGAATCCCCTATAGTTCCTGTATGGTGCATAATTAGAGAGGTTCCCCTATACTACTATAACTCTGCCTCAATTGAATCTATTGGTAATAGTATTGGGAGTTTTATCAAAAATGACATGGCCACTAACATGCTTACAAGGCCCTCGGCCATTAAGCTATGTGTTGAAATTGATTTGCAAAAACCACTATGCTCTCATATTCGTTTGGGCTCTGTCACAAACAACAAGAAATATCAAATTGAGTATGAGGATATACCATTATACTGTGATCACTGCTCTAAGCTAGGTCATTCTATGGCCCAATGTAGAGTTTTTCCTCCTAATCACACTATTAAACCTCGGGAAGAAATTAGGAAAACTAACCAGACCCTGTGGCAGCCAACTGGAAAAATATTTGATTCCCCCCCCCTGATCCTTATGGATGAACAATCTGATCAAATTATCATGGAGACGGATAAGACCCTGGACTCTTTGGATATACCATCCTCTTCTCTAAACCCCCAATCCACTCCTAACATTGAGTCATCTCATTCACAGCCTCACAACACACCTGACAAATCCTCTGCTCCCAATTTTAATGACAGTATTGATAACTCCTTAAAGAAGCTACTTCATGACTCTGCTCAGATAAATTTCACCCCGAGGATATATGCCAGTGATGATATGCGTTTGGGAAAACATACTTTATGTTTGGAACAACAAAAGTTTACTGCTAACTCCCCCCCATAGTCGAGTGGGAAATAGGTTTGCTATTTTACAGGACCAGCCGGATGACCTAACTGGCATCCAGGAAGAAGTGGCAGAAGCTGAACACACCAGTACATATGCCATCTCTGCTCCATCCAAACTGAGTCAGGATACAATGCAAGGTAAGTCCAGAGGTAAAAGGACTAACTACTTCTCCCACATAAATAAAATGATGCTTAGATCATCTACCAAAAGTAGTAAATCGAGTGAACAATGACTAATCCTCCCTCAGTAAATTTTTTAGTATGGAACATTAGGGGAATGGAATCATCAATGTTGAGACTAATTAATTTGATTATACTTAAAAAGATTCAGTTGCTATGCATCATTGAGCCTATGCATGATATCTCTAAATTTCACTCTTATAAGGAGAAGCTTCACTACCAAAATGGCATGACTCTTTTTAACAGTAAGATATGGATTATGTGGTCTAACTCTATCTCAGTCTCCTTACTAGCCTCCCATGAACAGTTTTTATATGTGCATATAGAGCATCTGTCCTTAAAGTTTCATATGAATGCTGTCTTTGTGTATGCACTTAGAAATAGAGAAGGTAGTAAAACAAGATCTAGCTCCCATCTCTAATGGAGATACCATTTTTATTGGTGATTTCAACACTATCACCTCCCTTTCTGAGTATAGGGGCCCAAGCACACCCTCCTTAGGCAGCATTAGGGATTTTAATGCATGGATAAATACCTCGGGTTTGCAGGAAATTAATACGGTTGGGAACTTGTTCTCATGGTGTAACTCTAGACTTAGGAATCCCACATCCAAAAGGCTAGATAGAGGTTTATCTACTATCTCCTGGAACCTTAAGTTTCCCTCCTCCTCCATTCAGATTCTGAACAGGCAAACCTCTGATCACTCACCACTGTTACTGCAAATCTCTGATTTAACCATCACTAATCCTAAACCTTTTAGGTTCCTTAATGTATGGTTTAATCGTCAGGATTTTATCCCACTCATACAGGCAAATTGGGACAAACATTTGAATGTTAAGGGCCTGCTTGGTTTTTATCTCAAACTGATCAGACTTAAAAAAGAGATAAAAACATGGAACAGAGAGTGTTTTGGGAACATTGATACTAATCTGTTAAATGCTGAAGAAGCCCTTAGACTCCAGGAATCTAGATTTGATCTTAATCCCTTAGATACTGAGCTTATGGAATTAAATAGACATAAAGCTTTACTGTTACGAGCTCAAAAGGAAAAAGAAAAGCTTTGGAAACAAAAAGCTAAGTTGAAATGGAATAAGTTCGGGGATAATAACACCCAATATTTTCATAAAGTGGTTCAAGAGAAAAATTGTAGACTTCAGATTAGTAAGATTAAAAATACAGAAGGTCAATGGCTTAACTCCCAAACTGATATAAACAATGAAGCCATTTCTTTTTTTACTGATCTGCTGCAGGAACCAAACACTGAACCTAATGATACATACTACCCACATTTTCTGAATCAAATACCTCATATCATTTCTGATGCTGATAATAATGATCTTTCTAAGCCTGCAACTGAATCTGAAGTAGAGTTTGTAATTAAAGGTTTGAATAAAAATAGCAGTCCTGGCCCTGATGGCTTTACACCTAAATTTTATCTGAAATGCTGGCCTATTATTAAAACTGATCTAGTGATGGCTGTTAATGATTTTCTAGATGGTTCTCCTCTGCCCAAAGGAATATCTAGTACTTGGATTACCTTAATTCCAAAAAAACCCACTCCTAGTTCATTTAATGACTTCAGACCTATCAGCTTGTCTAATGTAATAAATAAAGTATGCTCCAAGGTTCTAATGGAAAGGCTTAGACCACATATGGACAAACTAATCTCCCCTAATCAATCGGCTTTCATGAAAAATAGGGACATATCAGATAATATCATTTATCTTCAGGAAATGATTCGTTTTCTAAATAAGAAAGCTAGGACTCCTAACTGTATCCTGAAACTAGACTTGCAGAAAGCTTTTGACAGAGTGAACTGGCACTTCTTGAGAAACATATTGTTTAAATTTGGTTTTCAAGGAAAATTCTTGAATGCTGTTATGGCTAACCTTTCTCAAGCTTACTTTTCTATTCTTATCAATGGTAATCCTGTGGGTTTTTTTAGGGCAACAAGAGGGATTAAGCAAGGTGATCCCCTTTCCCCCTCTCTTTTTAATATTTTCTCTGAAGCTTTCTCTAGATCTTTATCTTTCATTTTTCAAAACAATAAACTTGCATACTACCAGATACCTTCTTCAATTACTGCAGCTACACATCTTATGTATGCAGATGACACCATTATTTTTATGCAAGCATCTAAATCTAATCTGGTTAGAATTAAGGCTTTTCTGGATGTTTTTGAATATACTTCTGGTCAGAAATTTAACTTCCATAAGTCTGATTTCTATATTAGTAACAGGGCTTCACTTGGAAAAATAAATCAGATTAGGACTATTCTTAAAATGAAGCAAGGTTCCTTACCTTTTCAGTACCTAGGATGCCCAATCTTTACAGGTAGAACTCTCACTAGGTACTTCCAACCACTAATGGAGAAATATGATAAGAAACTTCATAACTGGAAAAATCTGTGGCTAAGTTCAGGAGGCAAATTAGTATTGATTCAAACTTGCTTGTACTCATTGCCTCAGCATCTTTGGAATGTGACTAAACCACCTAAATCAGTAATCAAGAACTTAGAAAAAAGACTCTCTAGGTTTCTCTGGGGTGAGACTGATGGAAAAAGAAACAAAGTTTGGAAAAAATGGACTCACATAGCTACTCCAACTTCCAATTGTGGTTTAGGTTTTAGGTCAATCAGAGATATCTTAGAGGTATGCTCACTAAAGCTGTGGTGGAAAAGTCAAACAGGCAACACATTATGGGCTAAATTGTTATGGTCACTTCCTGGGTCTCATAAAAAATCTGTTACATGGAAAAGGATTTGTTCAGTTAACCAGTTTACTGAACAAAACTCCTTAATAATTCATGGTAAAGGGCTATGCAATTTCTGGACTTCAAATTGGTGCATAATTGGACCACTTACTTGTCATGTTCCTGAACATATTTCTACTCCAGTTCTGCAACTCACTGTGTCTGATTTCATCAGGAATAAGTCTATCATTTTGCATCTGATTTCTCCTTATTTAGAAAATGATACTCTCTCCTTTCTACAGGAAGCCCAAATTAAAGAAACAAGAGATGAAAGGCTTATCTGGAAACCAGATCCAATTGGTAATTTCACTTCCAAATCTGCATATCATGCAATTACTGGCTCATCAGGTAACTCTCTGGTCTTCAAATTCCTATGGCATAGAGCTTTACCAAAAAAGATCTCTATTTTTGCTTGGAAGATGCTACAATCTCTACTTCCATTTGATAATGTGCTCATTACATGCGGCTTTAGTCTTGCCTCCAAATGTCCTTTCTGTAGACACAGAGATTCCTTTGAACATTTTTTCATCAAATGCCCCCTGGCCAAATCTGTATGGAGACACATGGCCTCTTTGGTCAATTTCCAACTACCTGAACCTCAAACCTTAGCTCAAACCTTCTACACCTTTTGGAACTGTAGTGATTTACCTAAGGCCTTCCAGCTACTTTGCTATATTATCCCTACTATCACTTGCTGGTGCCTTTGGAAATCTAGGAATAGATTTCTCTTTGATCAGATTCCTCTCTCTGTTGACTACACCTACAAGGAAGCTATAGACATTATTAGGCTAGCTATGTTCTCTAACCCTACTTATCTGAAATCCACATGTAGCATGCCTCAGCTCATAAAGAATCTATTTCCACATTTAAGACCTCCTCCGAAACCGATTATTAGACTTGTTTCCTGGGATAGACCACCACAACATTACACAAAGATTAATACTGATGCATCTTGGCTCCCGGACAGGGCCTCTGTTGGGGTAATTATTAGGGACTGCACTGGTTCACCTTCACTGATCAAATCGGTTCCCATCTCTGCAAACTCATCCTTGCTTGCTGAAATACTTGCAGTTAAAATTGCTTGCCAATCCTATATCAACTTGAATGCTTCGGTCATCATTGAGTCTGATTCTCTATTAGCTGTCAAGATGATTTGTGAACCCTATACTGCTCATTGGACACTTTTTGATGTGGTTTATAAAGTTAATAAGCTTTTGAGTGGTGCTACACTTAAGTATGTTCCTAGGGAAGGAAATTTGGTTGCAGATGCAATAGCAAAATATCATCATACTGCACATAATATATCATTAGATCTCAACAATCTTCCTCTGCATATCCGAGGTCTTATTGCCCTTGACAGATCACAAACTCCCCAAATTAGGACTTCTTCACATGACTTGAGATAGGATTGATACTGCTGATGGCTATTTCTGCAGGTCAATTCTCCCTGTTTTTCAACTTGCTGTCTGATGCTCATTCCGGTTGGCCACTGATCGGCCACCTGATTGTGGACCTCTCCATTTTGTTCTATGATTTCCTGCTGCTGCTGATGGTACTGTGCTACTGCTTCAGTGCTACTGCTGCTCGGCTGTGCCTTTTTAGAATACATGTTTTCAAACGGTTATTCTATTAGTTGCCTGGCCAAAATGCGAATTAACACGGGGTGTGGAGATTCGTAGCTTTGGAAACACAACTAACAAAACTGGACCGAAATTTCCAGTTTACGTACAGACTTTAGATTAGGCTCACTTTTGCGGGCAATGAGGTTGGCCTCTGTAAAATTTACTTTCTATACTCTGGTTCCTTTTGGCTTGGGGTACCAAATATATATTCCCCCACCCTCGGGTGTTCTCCATTAAAAAAACATCATCATTTTTTATTTTTGAAGTTAAAAAAAAATCAGTGTTCTTCATATTACTTCGTATGTTCCAGAAAATTTTAAATCACCTACATTTTCCTCAACAAATTGCATATTGCCAAATTTTAGACCTTGGGGAATTATCCCTCAGAATAATATCACGTTACTTCATGTGTTCATGCAGTTACATCCAGTATTCATCATAATACATAGGTTCCAGAAAATTTAAAAACACCTACATTTTCCTCAACAAATTACATATAGCCAAACTTCATGCCAAGGGGAGTTATCGTTCAGAATAATATCACTTTACTTCATGTGCTCATGCAGCTACATCCAATGTTCATCATATTACTTCATACGTTTCAGCAATATTTAAAAACCCTAAATTTTCTCAACAAATTGCATATAGCCAAATTTCAAACTTTGAAGAATTATCCAGAAGAATAATATCACGTTACTTCATGTGTTCATGCAGTTAAACCAAGTGTTCTTCATATTACTTCATACGTTCCAGAAAATTTAAAATCACCTACATTTTCCTCAACAAATTGCATATAGCAAAATTCCAGACCTTGGGGAATTATCCATCTGAATAATATCACGGTACTTCATGTGTTCACGCAGTTACATCCAGTGTTCATCATACTACTTCATACGTTCCAGAAAATTTAAAAACACCTACAATTTTCTTAACAAATTGCATATTGCCAAATTTTAGACCAAGAGGAGTTATCTATCAGAATAATATCACTTTACTTCATTTGTTCATATAGTTACATCAAGTGTTCATTATATTACTTAACATGTTTCAACAATATTTAAAGCACCCAAATTTCCTCAACAAATTGCATGTATCCAAATTTCAGACCTTGGGGAATTATCCAGAAGAATAATATCATGTTACTTCATGTGTTCATGCACTTACATCCAGTGTTCATCATATTACTTTATACATTTCAGTAAAAAAATTTACCTACATTTTCCTAACAAATTGCATATAACCAAATTTCAGACCATGAGGAATTGTCTGTCAAAATAATATCACATTACTTCATGTGTTCATGCAGTTAAACCTTGTGTTCATCTTATTACTTCATGTATTTCAGTAAATTAAAAAACACCTACATTTTCCCAACAAATTGCATTTAGCCAAATTTAAGACCCTGGGGAACTGCCCATCAGAAAAATATCATGTTATTTCATTAGTTCATACAATTACATCCCGTGTTTATCATATTACTTCACACGATTCAGCAAATTAAAAAACACCTACAGTTTCTTCATATCATGCATATAACTGAATTTCAGATCTGGCAGAAAAATTCCACAATATAAAAACGTTACTTCATGTGTTCATGCAATTTCTTCACCCGTTTAACTGTGTATACGAAATCAAAACCAAACCTGAATGTAAACTTGTTGAATTTTCAGATTGAACATATTTGTTGCCTTCTTCCTCGTATAATACAATTTCATTGCCTTGAATTGCTTCGTTTTCCATAGTTTATTGCAGCAACACCTTAGATCGTATATTTCAACCATTATAACTAAGATTTTAAACCATAAAACTAAGATCTTAGATCGTAGATTTCATATAATTGAGATTTCAACCATAGAACTAGGATTTTCAACTATAAACTTCATATTACCTCGATTATTTCACCTTCGCAGATCTTAGAAGCTTTGAAATCTGCTTTTTCGATCTTTCCGTGCAAAATTCCACAAAATTCTGTCGCAAAATATGATTTCTTCAGATTTGCAAAAATTTGCAGATTCTAATTTCGGAGCTTGATTGTGAGTTTGAACTGGAGATTTGCAGAGCTTTGATTGGCGATTTCAGAGCTTGAATCTGGTGTTTAGTAGCATGAATTTGGGATGAGTTTGAAGATGAATGAAATTCCTTGATTTTTGGGAGGAAAGATATCTGACAGTTATTTGGGAGGAGATAGAAAATTGGGTATGTTTCTATTTTGCAGTCATGCCCTATATTTCAATTCCCTTTCTACTTATTGCATCTTGGTCCCTGGTCTCACCGTTTGATATGGTGAGACGGTCTCACATGAGTTTTTCTCTTGCCTAAAAAGAATAAGCATCAAATAAAATTATTAAAATTTCAAACTAATAGGAAAACGTCTTATGAAAATAATATAATCCATATCCAATTAAATTAGTTAAAAATTAAATAAAGATACCATATCACACTATTAAAACATTAAATAAAACACTAGTATAAATAAAAAATTGTTAAACATCAAATAAAAACACTGACACACAAATCAACTTTGAATAGTTACACATGAAACAAAAATACTAAATATAAATATCAAATTAGAATTTTTAAACATCAAATAAAATAATAAAAATACACATCAAAATTGATATAATTAAACATCAAATGAAACACTATTCATATTAAATAAAAGCAGTTAAACATCATATAAAAACATCAAATTAGAATGTTTAAACATCAATACGAATACTAAAAATATACCTTTAAATTTAATAGTTAAACATCAAATAAAAAACTATAAAATAACAAATCAAACTAAAATAATGAACCATCAAATTAAAATACTAAAAATACACATCAAATTAAAATAGTTAACTATCAAATAAAACCCTAAAATAAACATTTAATAAAGATAATTGAATTTCTAATAAAAACATTGAAAAACACATTATATTTTAATGTTAAAACGTCAAATAATCACTTAAGTTGTGGTGGAAGTGTCAAATGGAGAAAACACTTTGGGCTAATCTGCTATGGTCTCTGGCTGAGTCTAATAGAAAATCTATAACATGGAGAAGAATCTGTTCTGTGAACCTTTTGGCTGAGCAAAATTCATTCATAATTCATGGGAAAGGTTCATGTAATTTTTTGACTGCAAATTGGTGTATGTCTGGACCATTAATAAACTCTGTTCCTGACCATATAGTTGAATCCTTTAAATTCTACACAGTGGCTGAGTTTGTTAGGAATAAAGCAGAAATTCTAGACCAGGTCTCTCCTTTCCTTGAACATGATACTGTGTTATTTTTACAGGGAGCTGAGCTAATCCAGGCTAGAGATGACAGGATCATCTGGAAACCTGATCTTTCAGTCAAGTTTACTTCCAAATCGGCCTATCGAGCACTGACCACAGTAGCAGGTAATTCTCATGTATCTAAACTGTTATGGAATACTGCCCTACAGAAAAAGGTTTCAATTTTTACTTGGAAGATGCTGAATTCCTTGCTTCCATTTGATGATATACTGATTTCATGTGGTTTTTCCAATGCATCAAAATGTCCTGCATGCTGTCATGTTGATTCAATTGAACATTTTTTCACTTCATGCTCATTGGCTAAATCAGTATGGAAACATGTGTCCTCTCTGGTACTTTTTAACATTACTGATCCCCAGTCCCTAATTCAAATTTTTCTCACATTTTGGAACTGTGGAGACCTTCCTCATAGTCACCAGCTGATTTGCAATATCCTTCCTCCTATTATTTGCTGGTCCCTTTGGAAGGCAAGGAATCGATTTCTTTTTCAACAAATCCCCTTCGCTACAGATTACATCTGTAAAGAGGCCCTTGAACTCATTAGGCTAACACTGCTGGCTAATCCCACTTATCTGAAATCTTACACAGGACTACCTCATCCCATTCAGAGCCTACTTCCTCATCCAAGACCCCCTCCAAAACCGATAATAAAGCTAATCTATTGGGAGAAACCAAGAAATGAGTGTATTAAGATTAATTCAGATGCTTCATGGCATCCTAATAAGGCAACTGTAGGGATAATCATAAGGAATAACACTGGCACTCCACTATTTGTCAAGTCTGACTCAATCTCAGCTAACTCCCCTTTGCTGGCTGAAATACTAGCAGTGGAACTTGCATGTAAAAATTGCTGCTATTTGGACAAATCTGTTACTATTGAATCTGATTCTCAATTGGCAGTAAAGATGATTAATGACCCATACTCAGCACACTGGAATGTTTTTAATGTGGCTTTCCGAGTGAATCAACTTCTAGGAGATGCTAATCTTGACTTTGTACCCCGGGAAGGGAATATGGTTGCTGATGCAATAGCCAAATACCATTCTGCACATAACCAGTCTTTAAATCTACTTAACCTCCCGGTGCATATCAAAGGACTTATCGAGCTAAACATGCATCAGTTACCTCAGATTAGAATTAACTCCGGTTAGAATTGATACTGCTAATGATTCTTGCTCCTCTTGTAGGGTACTTCTATGGACCAATCCATCATCTCCAGGAAGGTACACTCAGATTTTATCTACGCGAAGGAACTCTCGGCCTTCACTGCACCAAACGGAAAGTTTTTATCGGCTCGGAAGAAGACTCAGTCCTCATGGACACCATTTTACCGTTTCTCCCCTCACTTGGATCTATTTTAGGTTAGTTGCCTGGCCAAAATACGAATTAATACGGGGTGTGGAGATTCGTAGATTTGGAATCGCAACTAACCTAACACTGTTTTAGGATGGACATCCCATTTTGCAGACAATGAAGTTGCATTCTGTAAATTATTACTATACTCTACTCTGGTTTCTTTTGGCTTGGGGTACCATATATATCAACCCCCACCTTCGGGTGCTATTTCATTCAAAAAAAAAAACGTCAAATAAAAACATAAATGAATTATAAAACATCTATGTGATATCAAAAAATTAGAACATCAGTACTAAAAACTAACAAATCATTTCATGCGATTGGAACATCATGAATACACTATGAAATGCAATATTCAAAAAAAAGAAACATCAATATCAATTTTTGAAATCATGAGCTAAAAAAATAACATATCAATTAGAATGAAAGTATAAATTCTAAACCATAATTTAAGATAATAAAATATCAATAGCTAGTGTCAATATGTATAAAGTGTCCAAAACTTAACGTGCAAACACAAGCTTTACAATAAAATCTCAAAATTTAAATTTAAAACACATAACTTTAGTGAAAATGGGATTCTAGAAAATATCACAATGTTTGGTTGAAAACTAAATCTTGGAAAAATGAAACATTAAGTATGGTAGTAAAACCTTGTGCATTTCACGTAAATGAGGAAAACCTTATCCACAAATTTTATAGACCCGATTTCTTGACCTACGATATTCTTATGACCCAGAATCACTAATTACCCAATTGTTTATATCCTGCGCCCTCCAAAAAATTATACTTACTTAGTTTTCTTAGTTTGACACACCACCATTTTTACATGTTTTGTTAAGATTGACACACTTCTTTCTATGACAAAAAATGAATCATTTTCAAGCACATATTAAATTTCTTATCCCTTCATTTTATTCTCTGCATACTTTTCAATTTGCAAAAATAACAAATAAAGTACGGTGCTTAATATTACAAAATAGAAAGAGTATATGCACCTAAATTCCTCTTTCTTCTCCCAAACTTTTTTATTATATTTAGAACCTCTTTTCTAATTAAATTTCATTACATTACACATTAATCGTTGATTTTGCTATGAAACGATTTCATACAGGGATTTGTCAACCTAATCAAGAAAACATTAGAAAACATTTTCTAACATGATTGATAATGTAAGACCAGACCTGCCTATAAATAGAATTTAATGCAATTCAAAGAATCAAAATGGAACAACAAGGCAGTTATAAAGATCCCTCTTATGTAAGAAAGATTTGGTACCACGCACATTCGTCCCGAAACTTTTCCTTTTGTCCAGACAAATTTGGGATAATTTCTGGAAAAAATTGCTTTCAAAATAAGTCGTGAGGTTTGGTCCACGTCTATATGCATATATGTGAAATACAGTTCCACCTAAAATCTATATTTTTATAACAAGTTGTTTAACTATTTGGTGTTAAAACACAAAGTAAAGTACGCAGTGCATACACAACTTGTTTACGCAATTCAGTGCAAATACACCTATGTCTGCGGGGCCTTGCCCAGATCAGAAACCATTCACTAGAAAGCAGTCTTTAGTACAAGAAGCTTAACTTAAATACTAATCCATTGCTAACCTATTGAGTGAATGTTGTGAGATCCCCTCACTACCGATCCTACGTCGTTGACCACGATCAACACGTCTTCCTGGATCTCCTCCTCCCGAGGAATTAAGGCTTCCTTGTTTCTGATCTTTACGGACTTGATTGATTGATTTTTCAGACCTCCAAAACTCCAGACAAATAGCTGCCAGAATGTATCTCAACGTAGAGATGAAAACTTGGGTTCAATTCGTTTTCGTTGTATCTTCTTTCTTTTTATCCCCTTCGCACTCCTTCCTTGTGCACGACTCTTTCCTTGTCTAACTCTACCAAGAATAGACTTCTAGACTAAGGAAAGATCTAATTCTAATCTGGTATTTAAATGGACAATCCTTTATCAATAGGACTTGTACCATAAATAAACTACTTAATTAATTCCTAACTATTACAAGGAATATTTTTTTACCAGAATTAGATTACCACGAAATCACACATTGATCTTCACAATATTCTTTTCTGATCGCATGATTATACTCCATAATTCGCTCCATAAATCGTGGCTAGAAACTTGCTGTCTGGAAAAACTAGATTGAGATGGTGTTAAAACACCACATCACTAGTTCACACAATATGCCACAACTAAGTCCAACTCCCGAGGACTTTACAATCTCCCCCTTGTCATATTTGTGAATTCATCAGCACTGACAACATAAACAACCAGATAACACAATTATCCAAACGTCCAAACTGATTCAAAAATCAATCAAAATCCGAACAACTAATCAAATCAAAATCTCCAAGTTTCTCCCCCTGAATTCATTAATATGTCAAGAATGCCATTTATTCCAAATTGTCATCAGAATTGTTGTCATCAGAATCATCCTCTGAAACATCAGCATCCTGCTCCTCTGAAGCATCCTGCGTTGCTGCAGCCAACAATTCTTCTCGCTCAGCATTCAATGTAGCCAACTCCCCCTGAAGCTTTGCAACAGCAGCTTGATGACGTTCAAGCAATTCCTGACACACTACAGCTCGTGCCTCAATAGCACTCAACCTCGCTGCACCAGCATCCGAGCAAGTTTTTTCCGGAGGTATCCAAGGTAAGTCTTTGATTATTCGACCACTCAATGTTCTGAGTGTCGGTCTTAAGACTTGAGGAGAAATCCACTCATCAGAGTCCTTCATAGCTGCTCCCCCTTTTTTCAGCACCGTGGTGATTACACACGGATGTACCAAAGCTTCTTTCCTGGTCTTGCGAGCACAGTCCATGATATCATTAAACACCAGTCTACCCATATTGACCTTATGTCGAGCCCCCAAACTATATAGAAGTGTAGCCATCTCTTTGGTGACACTTGTGTTATTGACAGAGGGAATCCAATTGTGCACGGCTACCATATACAAGCAGTAATACCTGGAGGTGAGGTTGGATGCAGTTATTTGCTGTCGACCAGTCAAAGGCCATGTGCTCTCCACTCCACCAGTAAGCTCCACAGCTACCTCATCATAATTTTCAGGCATCTGGTGTTTGAACACCGATTGGTCATTTCTTGACGTGCCACGCTTCAGACATTTGTTCACTGCCTCTGGTGAGAAATCAATAATCTTCCCGCGCACAAAAATCCTATGAAACCACGCAGATTCTTCATCTTCACATTCAACCTTTAGATTTGAGTAGAATTCTAGCACAAGTTGCTTGTTATAATCACCGAAACATGCAGCAGCCTTAAACACTTTGAGATAGTGCAGATAATCTGTGAACCCACAATCCCTATATTTCTCGAAATTAGAATGCCTTTCCGCCATTATCTTTCTGCCACAGATAAACTCCCACTTGTCTCGGCTTGCATCATCAAAGAATTCAGTGCTAATTGCTTCACTAGCTTCAAGTGCAGGTTGTGCACGAGATCCAGCTTGTCTCTGCTGCCTGTCAGCACGTAACTTCTTCAGCTTCATCCCAATCGGCTCATCGCTGTCCTCACCTGAGTCCATAGTCTTATCTCTGCACCGCTTGGATTTTCGAACACCCTTGGAAGATGAGGCCGCCCTCCCCCTGGCATTCTTTGTCCTCTGAGTAACATGAATTCCCCCAGACTCTGGTGCTGTTTCAACACCCACCTCCATACACTTCCTCTTTTATCCACATGTCTATCTGGTTTCTGGTGGTATTTCAATACCAACACCAGTTTCCTCTACCAAATTCTCATCCTGTGCTTGATTCACAAGTACCTGATCATCATCATTTGAGTTCACAACTGGTGTTTGAATACCAGAACCAGGCACTTCAGCACTCTCTAAACTTTTCACAGTTATGTTCTCATCTTCTCCATTCTCAGAAGCTGACTTCAAAAGTTCTGACAGAGCCTCACTCAGCACAGAGGCATTCTCAGGTTCCTTCATCATCGATACTGTTTCAGCTTCACCAGCTCCCCTTGCACACACCGTTTCCTCTTCACTCTCACTGATTTCCACCACCGAGATGGGCAATTGTCTTAAAGATTCTTGAAGCTGGAACATAGAACCATTAAAGCACTCCACCTCTTTGCCACTTGCTCTAGCAAAATCAGTGGACTTAACCACTTTGACCTAGGGTTGCAAAACAGCATCATCCCCTATGCTCCTAATAACAGGCCTGTGGAACGAGGCTATCCTCGTATAGATTGTAAAAAAATAATCTATGTCATCCCCCACTTTGTAATGTTCACCAAAATCAACTCCAACTAGAGTGGCATCAAAATCACTAATCTCACTAATGTCCCCAATACCACCAGTTAAAAGTTCCTTTAACTCAAACCCATTAACCTTTCCATGCAAATTCTTAAATTTCTGGAGGTCAACATAATCTCTGTTCTGAACCATCCATTCAATAAACTCGAGAACCGAACAAAAATAAACTCCATCATACACAAAAGAATGATCAAACCTGACCTTAGGTCGTCGACGATTTACTCCGTCCCACTTGGTCAGCCTCTGTTCTCGACCTCTACAGTAATTATCCAAGTCTATCTTCAATTCGCGGATTTTCCGGGACGCGCACAATGATGAAATCTCAAACCAGTTTCTTGAAAGTGGAGTTCACCATTGTCGAGGGGTTTTGAGTAGGCCACAAAATCTGAGGGTTTTGAAAATTTGCGGTTGCTGGAGAGGCACTCGCACGAGCTCTGTTCTAGGAAGATGAACAGTTGGGAAGAAATTGAATTTGTGTGGGAATTACAAACCAGTTGCTTTCACGGTCCTTTTTAGAAAACCAAAAACCACCCCACTTTTTCTTCCTTCAGACAACCATCATGCGCACATTTAAGCCCATTATCACAAATTTTTAGCCCAAGTTCAGCCCGTCTGGTCTACTTCCCACTTAAGTCATTTTTCCAGTAACTTTATCCCTTGGTGTTTAAACACCACTTCACATATTTTTGGTATTTTTGATTTTCCTATTTTTTTCGACTATATTTAAAAGAAGACAAAACAGTAAATAATACAACAGAATGAACAAATCTGGGTACCTTACATTCGACACACACCCAAGTACTGTCTGAGGCCTTCAAAAGTCTCACCATCCAGAGGCTTTGTAAAGATATCAGCAAGTTGTTCTGATGTTGGTACATAATGAACTGTGACTTCTCCTTTTTCGACCAAATCTCTAATAAAGTGATGTCGGATATCGATGTGTTTTTTCCTAGAGTGTTGTACAGGATTCTTGGAGATATCAATGGCGCTTTTATTATCACATAAGACTGTCAAACTTACATCTTTGAATCCATAGTCTCTCATCATCTGCTTCATCCATAATAGCTGCGCACAACAACTTCCTGCAGCCAAATATTCTGCCTCAGCCGTAGACAATGATATAGAGTTCTGCTTTTTACTGTACCAGCTGACAAGATTTGATCCAGCAAAGAAGCATCCACCAGTGGTACTCTTACGATCATCAGCATTCCCTGCCCAGTCAGAGTCACTGAATCCTACCAACTGTGAATCCTTGTTCCTAGAAAACCATACTCAATACTCCACTGTTCCACTTATATATCGAATAATTCTCTTCACAGCTGACATATGTGATTCCTTTGGATTAGCCTGGTAGCGGGCACAGATCCCAACACTCAAACAGATGTCTGGTCTACTTGCAGTAAAATATAATAGGCTGCCAATCATACTCCTGTACAATGTTTGGTCAACACTTTGACCCAGTTCATCTTTTGTGAGCTTATCAGTGGTAGCCATTGAGGTGCGTACTGCCTTTGCACTTGCAAGTCCAAATCTTTTGATCAAATTCTCAGCATCTTTCTGTTGGTTGATGAATAGACCATTCTTCTCCTGAGTAACCTGCAACCCCAGAAAATATGATAATTTTCCTACCATACTCATTTCGAACTCTTTAGTCTTTAGGTCAACAAACTCCTTCACTAATGCTGAAGAGGTAGATCCAAAGACAATTTCATCAACGTAAATCTGTGCTATTAGAATATTTGTCCCCTTATGCAGCACAAACAGTGTACGGTCCACTCCCCCTCGACGATATCCCTTCTGAATCAGAAAGGTTGTCAGTCGCTCATACCATGCACGGGGTGCCTGCTTGAGGCCATACAAAGCTTTATTCAACCGACAGACATGGTCAGGAAAATGTGGGTCTTCAAATCCCTTGGGCTGCTTCACATAAACTTCCTCCTTCACTAGACCATTCAGGAATGCACTCTTGACATCCATTTGATGAAGAGTAAAGTCTAGAATACAGGATACCGCCAACATCAGCCTAATTGACTCCAATCTGGCTACGGGTGCAAAAGTTTCATCAAAATCAACCCCTACTACTTGTGTGTAACCTTGACCGACAAGTCGAGCTTTATTTCTTGGGACGTTACCATCTGCATCAGATTTGTTCTTAAAGATCCACTTGGTTCCGATCACATTTACATCAGCAGGCCGCGGGGTGAGGTACCAAACATTGTTTCTTTCAAATTGCTGCAACTCTTCTTGCATTCCCGAAATCCAATACTCATCAAGCAAGGTTTTTTGTAATTCTTGGGCTCAGTAAGAGAGATAAAACATGATAATCCTGCCAATTCTCTGTAATTTACCCGTGGCTGATCCCGTAACTGCATGTGTCTGGCCGAACTTTGTTCAGATTCATATGCTACTGTTTCCGGAGTTTCAACACCGGTTGACTGTGTTGGTGTTTCAACACCAGTAGAATTTACTGGATCGAGAATATCACTTTCACCCAAAGTTTCTTCTTCTGAATCATCAACAACCACATTAATAGACTCCATGACTGCTCCAGAGCGTTGGTTAAGAACTCGGAAAGCTCGACTAGTAGGGGAATAACCCAAGAATATACCGATATCACTTCTAGACTCGAATTTAGCTAAGGGCTATCGGTCCTTCAAAATATGGCACTTACTCCCAAAGACATGAAAATACGACACATCTGGTTTCTTCCCTTTCCAGATCTCATATGGTGTCTTCTCAGTAAACGGATGCAGATATACTTTGTTGATAGTGTAGCATTCTGTGTGTACCGCCTCAGCTCAATATCTAGCATGAATTTTTTTCTCGGCTAACATTGCTCGTGCCATTTCCTGCAGCGTCTGGTTCTTCCTTTCAACTATACCATTTTGTTGAGGAGTTATGGAGGCAGAGAACTCATGGTGTATACCAAGTGTCTCGCAAATGTCATGAAACTTAGAATTTTCGAATTCTTTTCCATGATCACTCCTGATACGTGCAATTCTTACTTGAGCGGTTCCTTTTTCTACATGTAGCCTGTGCGCCAAGTTTTTGAAAACATCAGCAGCCTCTGACTTCTCTTTGAGAAATGATACCCACGTATACCTCGAGAAGTCATCTACACAGACGAAAATATACTTCTTCCCCGCCACACTAGGGGTGTTGACCGGCCCCATTAAGTCCATATGCAGGAGCTCCAAAAGTCTTGACGTTGAAACATCATGTACGGCGTGGTGTGGTATCCGGATTTTCTTTCCTTCTTTACACGACCCGCAAACAACCTCCTTGTTGTCACTGATTTCAGGAATACCTCTGACTGCATTCAGTCTGGAAATACGTGCTAAGGATTTATAATTTATGTGCCCCAATTTTCTGTGCCACAAAGTACTGACTTCCTTCTTTAAACTCAAGCAGGTGACAACTTGATCGAGCAGATAACAATTATCCATTGATCTTGATCCGGTGAATACTCCAGTCCCATGGTTTACTACACATTTCCCTTTGTCGAAAAACACTGTCATTTCATTGTCACATATATGGCTGATGTTCAACAAGTTTGCCTTCAGACCTTCCACTAGCAACACATCTTGGAACACTGGAAGCCCTTTGATGGCTAACTTACCCTTGCCGATTATTCTGCTACGTTTCCCATCACCAAATCTAACATGTCCGCCAAATCCAGGTTTGAATTTTTGCAGAAATTCAGGAACTCCAGTCATGTTCCTTGAACACGCACTATCGAAATACCAAGAATTTCCTGTATGTGCCCCAAAACATACAAAACTTGAAAAACAAACATCTTGAGATTTTCGAACCCATACCTGGCTCACTGGTCGAGTGATGTGATGCGGACTTTGGTTGACACGTGTGTTCAGAAATCCAGTTCTGTATCCTCCAGTGTTGAAACGGTGCCTTGTATCATATCCTGACACGGTGTTGAATCTTCGATCTGCTGAATTAAAAGACAGTGTCCTAAGCAGCTTAAAACATCTATTTCTTACATGCCCTTGAGCTCCACAATATCCGCATCGTCTAATCCTTTTGGTAGGGTAGTTTCTTTCGATTGTTCTTGGAGATGCTGCACCGTGATCTGCCTTATTACTCCATGAATTTACCGGTGAGGATCCTTCATGACCAATTCCGTACTTGGTCGTCTGTCCCATTCTTAGACAATCTTCGAGCTTAGCTTTTCCTGTATTGAGTCATCTAATAGATTTTTCTGCTGCCTCTGCTTATTGCACAATTTCAGCAAATTCATTCTTGAATATTTCCAATTCGCCGATTGCCTTTTCCTTTTCAAGTTCCTTCATTTTAGCTTCTTCACTCAATCTCTTGTTCTCAGATTTGAGCACTTTGTTTTCATCCGCCACTTTTAACCACATCTTGTACATTTCCATGCTTTCCTTGCGAATATCATCATCACTCATGCTCCTAGTCTCTTCATCTGAGCTACCACTCTCATCTTCATTCAGCCCATTGAGACCTTCCTCGAAAGAGTCTTCTAACTCCACTACTGACACACCAAAAGCAACATGATTGGTATACTCCTCTCCATCCTTACAATCATCTCCTACATCATCATCACTCCAGGTTGTGGCATACAATTTTCCTTGTCTTTTAAGAGTATTGGCACACTCAGCTTGTATGTGCCCGAAACCTTCACATTCTCTACACTGGATTTTCCTGTTCAGGTTTGGATTTGTTGACTTAAAATTTGGTGTTTCAACACCAATTGCTTGGCCAAATCTTGGAGTGGAGTTTGCGTTTGGATTTTTGTTCCCACTTGACTTCTCTTGTGGCTTCCTGCCCATCTTCTTCATAAATCTGGAGAAGTTCCTGGTTATGTTTGCAATTTCATCGGACTCTTCATTATCTGAATGGTCTTCTGACTTTCCAGAGGTTTGCTTGAAAAAGCCATTTCTTTCTTTCCTGCTTTTGTTTGCAGCATTTCCATCTCATAAGATTCCAGTGATCCCATAAGTTCATCCAGTGTCATTGTCCCTATCCTTCCATTTTCATTAATCGCTGTGACCTTCATGTTGAAACGTGGAGGTAATGCTCTCAACACCTTCCTGACAAGCTTTTGATCTTTGTACTTTTTGCCGAACTGAAAAGCTTTGTTTGGAATATCTCGGACCCGTCCATTGAACTCAGAAATAGTCTCATCTTCGCGCATCTTTAGTTTTTCAAATTTTGACGTGTAATACTGCAACTTTGATTCTCTGACGGAGCTTGTCCCCTCATGATAAGTTTGTAACACATCCCACGCTTCCTTAGTAGTCTCACAGTTTGAAATCATCTTAAACTGATCTTCATCCACTGCCGTAAAGATGGCATTCAATGCCTTTGAGTTAGACACGTGTGCTTTGTGCTCCTCGGTAGAGTATTTGGAAAATGGTTTAGCAGTCAGTGAGCTTGATCCTCCAGCTTCGTCACTTGTAGGTGGAGTGTATTGATTTATGACATAGTTCCAAGCTTGATCATCTAGTGCTCCAATGAACACCTTCATACGTGCCTTCCAATAGCCATAATTTCCTTGTTCCAGCAACGGTGGTCGCGTGACTGAAGCCCCCTCCTTTGGTGCCATGGTGAAACCTGATCTCACTCTCCTTGTATAGGGGTCAGCAAGTGCCGAGCTCTGATACCAATTGAAATTCAGTTTCACCTAAAGTCTATACTTTTATGACAAGTTGTTTAACTGTTTGGTGTTAAAACACAAAGTAAAGTACGCAGTGCACACACAACTTGTTTACGCAGTTCGGTGCAAATACACCTACGTCTGCGGGGCCTTGCCCAGATCAGAAACCATTCACTAGAAAGTAGTCTTTAGTACAAGAAGCTTAACTTAAATACTAATCCATTGCTAACCTATTGAGTGAATGTTGTGAGATCCCCTCACTACCGATCCTACGTCGTTGAACCCCCACGATCAACACGTCTTCCTGGATCTCCTCCTCCCGAGGAACTAAGGCTTCCTTGTTTCTGATCTTTACGGACTTGATTGATTGATTTTCCAGACCTCCAAAACTCCAGACAAACAGCTCCCAGAATGTATCTCAACGTAGAGATGAAAACTTGGGTTCAATTCGTTTTCGTTGTATCTTCTTTCTTTTTATCCCATTCGCACTCCTTCCTTGTGCACGACTCTTTCCTTGTCTAACTCTACCAAGAATAGACTTCTAGACTAAGGAAAGATCTAATTCTAATCTGGTATTTAAATGGACAATCCTTTATCAATAGGACTTGTACCATAAATAAACTACTTAATTAATTCCTAACTATTACAAGGAATATTTGTTTACCAGAATTAGATTGCCACGAAATCACACATTGATCTTCACAATATTCTGTTATGATCGCATGATTATACTCCATAATTGGCTCCATAAATCGTGGCTAGAAACTTGTTGTTTGGAAAAACTAGATTGAGATGGTGTTAAAACACCACATCACTAGTTCACACAATATACCACAACTAAGTCCAACTCCCGAGTACTTTACAATATGAATTAATTTCTCCAAAGAATTAAATGGTGAGGTTGGGATCCTTGTTTCCTCTAATAATATGTCAGCGAGTACATTTGCGAATAAAAATGGAATAGCAATACCATGGGCACAGTCGCAGATTCACAAGTATTCTTTTCCTGTTTTGGGCCTTAGTTATGACATTTCCATTTTTTGTGTCTAAATTCCAGTCTCGAAAGACACACCTTGTCCACTTTAGATCTTTTACTCTCAGTATTAATTACATATGGGTAAGTGAGTATATTGAAAGAGAAATTTTGTTTGCTATTGAATGTTTAATTTTGTTTTGAGATGGTTTTCAGTGAGCCAGTCTAAATATTAGTTAGAAGTATTTCTGTAAAAATTAACATAAAATTTTATTTTTCTTAAATTTATTTTCAATTATTAAAAAGCTCACTTTGATCAAAATATTTAATAATTGTAAATAGTTCCTATTTAAACTTTAGGCTGCATAAAATAAAACTTTTTATTCTTATTTTGATATAAAGTTTATTAAAATATAATTTCCATCAACAAGCTCGTATTTTTATTTTGGCAAAATCTTGGAAAATACCGTCTTTCTATAAGCGTGTGGAATGACAGAGTTTAATTAGAATAATAAAAGGTAAAAGGTCTTAGTTGCAATATTATAAATTTATTATTCAACGTGTAGTAGTTATAAAATTTATAACCCGATTTATGTAACCTGAAAATTTTATCTTCATTTATTCTAATTTGCACTTTAAACCTTGGTCTTTCCATGACTTATGGAAAGACCGTCAACTATTTTATTTTAAAGAAAATGTAAGGTTAAATCGGGGTGGAATAAGAATTTTTATACGAGGCGTTGTAATAGTTATTATACATTTTATGTAAAATTATTTGTAATTATATAATAAAAATAATATTATTATTTAAATAAATATAAATTATTTTTTTAAAAAAATTTTATCATGATTTTTACTATGTTGATTTTTAATATATAGTTAGTATAATTTTAAATAATTTATTTAAATTTATTTTGTATTTAATTTTAAAAAGAGCGAAGTGCATATATAACCTTACATAACTCACGAAAGTACAAATATAACCCTAGATAGTTAGTTTATGTGCAAATATAATCTTTTCCGACAGTTTGAGACCGGCATATGTTAAAAAGACAAATTTACCCATATGTAAAAAACTTTAAAACACAAAATGACATTCATACCCATGAAACCCTAACTCTTTCATCTTCAAATTAACTCCCCCATGCAGCTTATCCTTTCATTATCTGAGCTGCCAGAGAGCAACCCCTGAAGACTAAGTAGCATTTCTCTGATTCTGGCGGGTGTTCATCACTGGCGGTTGTTCATCAAATGGCAGCTTCAAATTTTGGCGCCATTTTGGTTTGGTGCTGAAACGCACGCCTGGAGTGTCGTTTAGGTTATTATTCTGTTTGGCGAATAGAATAGCCACGTTTAATAGGTAGATGAATTCTGTTGGATCTGTTTTAAACCTTGTTTGAGCTTTTCATTTGGCATGATTTTTTTCTTCTGAAAATATGAATGAAACATATGGCTTCTTAGCTTTTCCCTCTGCTCCTCTTTTCCTATAAACTTTTCTTCTGATTCAATTGTTTTCACATGGTATCAGAGCAATCTAGGTAGATCTATGTTGATTTTTCTTGTTTCAGAATCTTCTGTCTCTATCCATAAGAAATGGATTCAGATTCTGAATCCATAAACTCAGTTGGGAATTCAATGAGAGGTATCAGATCTGAAAGGAATGATGTTGATGATCCTTTTAGTCTTCAGAGTTCTGACAACTCGAACTTAGTACTGGTTGCAGAACCACTGAATGAGTACAACTACATAACGTGGAGTAGATCAATGGTTGTGGCAATTCGATCCAGAGGGAAACTCAAATTTCTGACAGGAGAGCTGAAGGCACCAGAGATAGATGATCCTCTGTTTGACAGATGGGATAAGGTGAATTCTACTCTGATTTCTTGGATTCTGAATTCAATTTCGAAGAAAATAGCAAGAGGATTTATGTTCTGTGAGGATGCGCATATTTTGTGGAATGAATTGAAGGAGAGATTTGGAGAATGTAATGGACCTCTAATTCATAAGTTGAAGAAAGATATCTGTGAACTGAAACAAGGAAATGATTCTGTGGCTGTTTTATTTCACTGAGTTGAAGGGATTATGGGATGAGTATGCTTGTTTAAGACCTAGGAGGAGATGCAATGTTGACTGTGTTAACTATGCATGTCTGCCTGCTGAAGAAGAAGATGACAAACTTCATCAATTCCTGATGGGATTGAATGAAGAATACAGCTCAATCAGCCATCATATTTTACTGATGGATCCATTTCCTAGTGTTGGCAAGGCTTGTCAGATGATTAGCAGAATAGAGAAACAGAAATCAGTTCATGAAGGTTATCAAGAGATTCAGAATACATCAGCAATGGCAGTCAGAGTGTACAGGGATACTAAAATGCCCTATCAGTATAGAGATGTTTCTACTGAACAGAATGAGGATTCAGATGGTAATAGGAGAAGAAATGTTAGGAGACCTGATCTGAAATGTGATCATTGTGGAAAATTGGGACATGTGAAGGAGAATTGTTTCAAGATCAAAGGGTATCCAGATTGGTGGGAAGGAAACAAGGACACTACAGTTAAGATTCGGCCTACACAAAAACCACAGTTCATTTCACAACCATATCAGAAGGCATATCAACCAAATCTGCATTATCAGAAACATTCAGCACATGGAGTGACTGAAACAGAAGAAGAAAGTCCCCTCAGTGATGTTGATGGAAGACTCCAAGCTTTGATAGCAAGAATGGTGGAGGCACAGCTGGAAAAAAAACAAAAGGGGAAGGAGCCTGTGCAGTATCAGGGAGGTATGGCAAACTATGCTCATTATCATGACTTTGCAGGTAGTGTTACTACTAATATTTCACTTAATGTGTTTTCTCTGAATGATGATAACTGGATAGTAGATAGTGGGGCTTCAAGCCATATGTGCAGAGATATTTCTCAATTCACTTCAGTTTCACTTGTAAACCACATTACTCCAGTGTACATGCCTGATCATACCACTAAGTTAGTCAAAGGGAAAGGAATTGTCAGTTTAACTTCATCAGTCATCTTGTTTGATTGTCTACATGTTCCAGATTTCAAATGCAATCTTCTTTCAGTCAGTAATTTATCTAGATCAATGCCAATCCTGTTCAAATTCTCATCGAACCATTGCTTGCTGCAGGACCTCAAGACTGAGAGAGTCCTGGCAGTGATCAAAGAAAACAATGGTTTATACATTCTTGATTCTCATTCTTTCCAGCCAGAAATTGTGCATCAAAGACTTCAATCAGCCTGTCTTCATTCAGTATCAAGAGTTCCAGTTTCCAGTGCAGCAATCAGTCATTCTCCCTTGTCTCCAAAATCTTGGCATTATAGATTAGGTCATCCTTATATTGATGTATTGAAGCATTTTGATGTAATCAAAGACATTCCAAATGAGATTATGTGTTCTATCTGTCCTATGGCAAAGCAACACAGATTACCTTTTCCATCCAGCACTTCTAATACATCTGTTCCTTTCTTTTTGTTACATATTGATCTTTGGGGACCATATAGAGTAAGGTCAACTACTGATTGCAAATACTTTTTGACATTAGTGGATGATTTTACAAGATGCACATGGACTTATCTTCTTAAAACCAAAGATCAAATATCAGCACTTCTGAAAACATTTCTGATCATGATCAAAAATCATTTCAATGCATCTGTCAAGTTTGTAAGATCAGACAATGGAAGTGAATTTGTGAATCATGAATGTGAAAAACTTTTCTCAGTTTTTGGTATTTTGCATCAGAAATCCTGTTCTTATACTCCACAGCAGAATGGAGTTGTTGAGAGAAAACATCAACACCTGCTTCAAGTAGCTAGAGCCTTATTGTTTCAGTCTCATCTGCCAAAGATTTTTTGGGGAGATGCCATACTCACTGCTACATATCTCATCAACAGATTACCAACACCAATACTGTCCTGGCATTCCCCTTATCAACTTCTTTTTGATCTAAGTCCTGATATTCAGCATCTCAGATCTTTTGGATGCCTTGGTTATGCTACCAACACTGCACCACACAAAGATAAATTTACAGAAAAAGCATTTCCTTGCATCTTCATTGGCTATCCTCCAGGGCAAAAGGCTTACAAACTTTTTGATCTCCATCATCAGAAAGTTGTGGTTTCCAGAGATGTGGTGTTTCATGAGTCAGTTTTTCCTTATTCGCATCCTGATCAGTTTCCTTTTTCTTTGCCTTTTCTGGACTCAGACCAACTCTCCATGTTTCCTGCCTCACAGACACAAACTCTTTCTAATTCATTTCCTACTTCAGATCCTACACCTCCTACTGATACTAATCTGAGACATAGTACTAGAGTTATCAAACCACCAGTATGGTCAAAGGATTATGTATCCTCTTCTTCCCTTCTTCCTATTCTCCCTCATTCCTATATCACTGCACATACAGCTTGTAGCACTTCACATATCTCTGTACCATCCACTTATCATCAGGCAAAGAATTCACCTGAGTGGATCAAGGCCATGGATGATGAGCTAGTTGCTTTAGAACAGAATCACACTTGGAATTTGGTTCATTTGCCCCTTGGAAAGAAGGCAATTGGATCTAAATGGGTGTACAAAACAAAGTATAATGCAGATGGTTCACTTGCTAAGTACAAAGCAAGATTGGTGGCCAAAGGTTTTAATCAAATTGAAGGGATTGATTTTTCTGAAGTTTTCTCTCCAGTAGCAAAGGCAGTCACCATCAGAATGCTTCTTGCCTTAGCTTCTGCTTCAAAATGGTATATACATCAGCTAGATATTAATAATGCGTTCCTTCATGGCCATTTAGATGAGGAGGTGTACATGAAGCTACCAGATGGTTATGCAGCTTCTGATTCTTCTTTGGTTTGTAAATTGACCAAGAGTCTCTATGGTCTGAAGCAGGCATCCAGGCAATGGAATAAGGAGTTCACTCAGCATCTCTTATCCCTGGATTTTACTCAATCTTACCATGATCATTGCCTGTTCTTGAAGATCAGCTCCACATCTTTTTTGGCACTGGTTGTATATGTAGATGATGTTCTTATTATGGGAACTTCTCTGGATGCTATCACAGAGGTCAAGCATTCATTGCATCAGAAATTTACCATTAAGGATCTTGGTACAGCACATTATTTCTTGGGTTTAGAACTCCACAGAACACACTCAGGTCTGCATTTGCATCAGAAAAGGTACATTTCTGATATTGTAGCTGATTGTGGTTTGCTTCATTGCAAGTCAGTTTCCACTCCACTGCCAGTAAGTTGGATTGTTCATGATGAATCCTCACCTTTCCTCCTTGATCCGAGTATTTTCCGAAGATTGATTGGAAGATTGCTATACCTTAATTACACTCGGCCAGATGTCACATTTGCTGTGCATCAATTAAGTCAGTTTGTCCAGGCTCCTACTCATCATCATCTCACAGGTGCTTTACACATAATTAAATATCTTCATCATCACTCCGATCATGGTCTTTTTTATGCTTCAGAGAATGATCTCAATCTCCATGCATACTGTGATGCGGACTGGGCAACTTGCAAGATTTCTCGCCGCTCTGTCACTGGTTATACGGTTTTCATGGGATCTGCTTTGGTCTCCTGGAAATCCAAAAAGCAATCCACCGTTTCAAAGTCCTCTGCTGAAGCCGAATACAGAAGTCTTTCTATGACTGCTTGTGAGCTTAAGTGGATCAGCTACCTAGCTCGGGATCTTCTTCTTCGGGTTAGATTTCCCATTCCTCTGTTCTGTGATAATCAGGCTGCCATACACATCACAGCGAATCCAGTTTTCCATGAGCGAACCAAACATCTTGATATTGACTGCCATTTGGTTCGGGATTACTTTCTTGAAGGTTTCTTGCTTCCTTCTTTTGTCTCTTCCTGATTACAGCTCGCAGATCTGTTAACCAAAAATCTCCCACCAGTTCCTTTTCGTGTTAACCTGTCCAAGCTCAGTTTTGTTTCTCCCACAGCTGAGCTTGAGGAGGGGGTGAAGACTGAGTAGCATTTCTCTGATTCTGGCGGGTGTTCATCACTGGCGGTTGTTCATCAAATAGCAGCTTCAAATTTTGGCGCCATTTTGGTTTGGTGCTGAAACGCATGCCTGGAGTGTCGTTTAGGTTATTATTCTGTTTGGTGAATAGAATAGCCACGTGTCCCTTTGTAATAGGTAGATGAATTCTGTTGGATCTGTTTTAAACCTTGTTTGAGCTGTTCATTTGGCATGATTTTTTTCTGCTGAAAATATGAATGAAACATATGGCTTCTTAGCTTTTCCCTCTGCTCCTCTTTTCCTATAAACTTTTCTTCTGATTCAATTGTTTTCACAACCCCGCCGAAGAGCGGCTTCACTTTCTTCAAGTACTTGTTCATCAGTTGCTTTACGAATTTCCGTTTTTCTTCACCGTGTTCTGCAACTATGGCTCCGGTGGTCTTCGCATTCCCTTAAAAAATTTTGAGCCTTTGTTGTTACTATTGCTATGGTCCCTGGAGATCGAAGTGTACGGAAACTAACGACACTGCCTCTTCAACCTCCAGCTTCATCGTCGGGTGCTTGCTGTCGAACTTCCCGTCTCCCTGCCGGCGGTGGCAGCCATCTTCAACCTTCTCTTTTAGGCGGGAATCCAACTTGGGTTTGTTGAACTTTCGTATGTGTACCCAGGATTTAGAGGCGGATTTCAATATAGACGGAACAGGGAACATGGGAATGGTTTCTTCAGGGATTTCTATGGCGGCATTGCCGCCGCTGGGTTCGTCCTCGGAGTCGCTGCTTTTGGTTGGAGTAAACTTTGCTACATTAGTTTCATGTAATATTATTGCAGCAGGGAGTTTTACTCTTAATTAGTTTTGTTTTAAAATGGTTAGAAGTGGGACTTGTTCAACCGTAGTTATGGGCGGAACTACCATGGCGCGTGGTAGGGCTCCAGTCTTACCTGAGATTCCGGCGCCATGGTAGTAGTAGTGATAAGCGGCTAAGGAGCTTCCCGGTAGCGCGTACGCATTTTTCCGGCCTAAAATGCATTTTTCCGGCCTAAAACGCATTTTTCTAGCCTAAAATGCATTTTTCCGGTGAATTACGCTGGGAAAGAAGGCCGGAGCTGCCTTCTTTTTTTTGGCCATAAAACATCAAAACGACGTCGTTTTGGCTTAAGTCAAACGACGTCGTTTTGATTAATGAATTAGAAAAAAAAAGAAGAAATGAGAATTGGGTTTTGTCATTGGGCCAAAATCCAAAAAAAGATGGCTCAAATAACAAAACCCAATTTAACAAATATTGGAACAAATGAGCAAGTTGTTTCTACTTTCTTCAAGCATTGAACGTGGAGTGGCGAGCAGCTCACTGCTGCCAGCGCCTCAGCTCCGCGCCGCCCGTCACCGTCACAGCCGCCGCCGCCATCGTCTCGCCATCGTCGGACGCCGCTCCGCCACCATCAGTCCGTCCAGCCCCACCTGAAAAAAATTCCTGGTTCCGCCACTGACCGTAGTTATCCCTAAAAGTTAGGATTATAGTTAGTTGTTTGAGTTAGTGTAGGAGTGCATTCGTTTGGCTATAAGTATTCGAAGATAACTCAAAACAGCTGTGAGTTTGCAACACCAATTACTATCCTTTGGTTTATCATTTTTTGCTTTCTATTTTGTATATATCAATTGTTCAAACGCTTTGTGTTCCAACAATTGGTATCAGAGCTTGGTTGAATAATGACTACAAATGGATCGTAAATGCCACCTCGAGCTCATGGACGCAACCCATCTAGTGCACGTGGTCGTTATGTTATTGTGCAACAAGTGATACGAGAATGAAGTACTTCAATGGTTTATTCCATTTTAAATCGTACCAACTATGGCGATTGGTCTTTGGTGATGAGGGTGAACTTACAGGCTCAAGGTTTGTGGCGAGTCGTCAAAGATGGAGACGGGGACTATCATGAGGACATGCTAGCTTTGTTGGTAATTTTGAGAACGGTGCCGCCTGAAATGCTGTAAAGGACACGAGAAAGCAAGCCTTGGACACAATCAAAAAGCAACGGATGGGTGTAGATCGTGTTCGGGAGGCAAATGCGCAAAAGCAAAAGCTAAGGAAGGAGTTTGAGTTGATCACATTTAATGATGGAGAAAGTGTTGATGATTTCTCCATGACGATAACCAGCCTCATCAACAATTTGTGAGTTCTTGGGGATACGGTGGAGGAGGAACTTGTAGTGAAGAAATTCTTGCGTGTTGTACCACCTCGTTACACACAAGTGGCACTTTCGATTGAAACTTTGCTTGATCTAAGCACTTTTCAATTGATGAGCTTACTAGTAGGTTGTGCTCAGCTGAGTAATGCTATGGTGTAGGTGGACGGACATAAGCTCACGTTTGTTACTCACGGAGGAGGAATGGAGATCCCATGGAAATTCATGCGGCAAGACTTCAGCTGGAGGGAATTGTGTTAGGATAGATCAGATTACTATGTTAGGATAGATCAGATTACTGATTAGATTATGATTTATTATGATTAGAGTTCTTTCCTTATTACACCTCTACTGTACTCTCTATATATTCAATTATCAATAATACAATTCTTTACGGCAAATCATCATGTCATGGTATCAGAGCAAGTTCTGATCCTAAGCCCTAAATTTTAATTTATTGTTCAGCGCCTCCCTCCTTCTCTCTTTTCTGGCCTTGATCCCGGCAAAGTTCCGGTCAAATTCCTGTAATCTCTGGCAGCTCTTTTTCGTCCACTGGCAGTAACCCTTTTGGCGTCGTCATCTTCCAGCTTCCTTTCTTCAACCAGCGGCGGTATTCATCTCCGGCGTCCTCTCAATTTTTCTTTGCTTCGTCGAGTTCTTGCCCAGCAACGCCTTCTTCCGGCGGTGAAGTTTCCATCTTCGTTGTCATTCTCTTCTAGCGGCGCCACCGACGTCTTCATCAGCAACATCCACCGCCCCGTTTTCCAGCTCCCGCGGCGAGATCCACGCGCCCGTCTTCCAGCTCGGCCGAAGAAGAACACTCCAGCGCATGACAGTCACACGCGAGTTGACTCGAGCAGCAAAGGAGTTTCTTGCGTCCTTCAATTTCTCACGAGTTGAACCTGTTTCTCACGTGTTGAACCTGTTTCTCGCGAATTGCTCTTTCAATTGTGGCATATTTTGACACTATGCAAGAGATTGTCGCATACTATGACGTGAGAGGAAGGAGGAATCTCATTTGAGCATGCTCGATGATGATCAACCTGCATTGTTACATCAACAACCTGTAATAGCCGGGAACTCAGATTATAGATATTAATGCTCGGTCGAGAATCGAGTGGTTGATGCACGGTCTGGGATCGTGTGTGCAAGGAGAGGCTAGAGCCGTGCAGTGGATGCTTGATCGGGATCAAGTGTTGTGTCGTTTGAAGATCGAAGAAGCCATGGCATGAAAGTCATGCGCTAAATGCTCAATCTAGGATTGAGTTTTGGAGGCTTGGTCTGGGATCAAGTGTTAAGGGCTCGGCTGGGACCGAGTGTAGATGGATGGCCCGGGGCCATGTATTCGAGGAATGGAAGCGCGGCTAGGCCAGCCGTGTGTGTTTTACTGCTCGTTCAGGGAGGGAGTGCTTTTGGTCTAGGACTGAGTAAATGCTGAGTTCGAAAGGAATGAATTTGGCATGTTGGGCACTGGGCGTTTGCATCATTGTTTGGATGAATAACATTGATGGATGGATGGGAGTGAAGGTGAAGGGATACTTTGTGTGGTTGCTGCTGGAAAAATTTGAGTGGAAGAACGAGTTTCCTTGCGGACAAGACTTCTGCCCCTGATTCCTTGCGAACAAGAAGCATATCATTAATTTGGTGAGCACCAGATGCATGCAACCTTGAAGAAGCATAGCATTAATTTAAGGAGGGAAATTTGTTTTGTTGAGCACCAGCGGACAAGAAGTCTTGTTTGTTTTTTCGTTCGTTTTGCATGCAGCAGTACATCATCTGATTCATCTGTCTCTGATTTATTGTTTGTTTTGCATACAAAGTTCGGAGGGAGATTTGTTGAGAGTAAACTTTGCTACATTAGTTTTGTGCAATATTATTGCAGCAGGGAGTTTCAGTTTTAAGAAAAAATTGCTTTTATAACCCTACCTAGTTGACATAAGTATCAATATAACCTTTTAGTATTTAAAAGTGCCAATATAACCCTATCTAGTTAGTGAAAGTGTCAATATAACCCTCTCCGGCAACTTTTAGCCGGAATTTAATAAAATAACATATTTGTCCTTCTAAAAAAATTAAAATACAAAAAAATATGAAATAACGTTATTACCCTCCGAGGGACCGCCGCCGGTAGGGTTATATCAACACATTATGAAATCTTATTGGGTTATATCAGCACATTTCTATATCAGCACATTTCTAATATTTGTAGGGTTATATAAGCAAATTTTTAAACTTATCGGGTTATATCAACACATATTATAAATATTAAGTGTGTGGTACTCGACTTGCCTTAACGGGCGACCACATCATCATATACACCATTATAATATCATAACAATATCATATGCAACATAAAATTTTACATCATGACACCATCATTAATATTAAACACCATTATCACATATCATATCCTCATTTCAAAACTTATCAACATTAAAAACCCTAGGTCGAAGAACATAGAAAAATAACAATCATAGACAACACCAAAGGTCATCGAATCATCAATCTGGACTAAACACAACAAAATAAACAAAATATCATTAAAACCCTGTATTCTACAGTATGTGCTGATATGACCCTACATTTTTTACTAATGTGCTGATATAACCCTATAAATTTTAGGAATGTGCTGATTTAACCCTACCAGTTTTCATAATGTGCTGATATAACCCTATAAATTTTAGGAATGTGCTGATTTAACCCTACCAGTTTTCATAATGTGCTGATATAACCCTACCTAATCCGGTGGCGGTCCGACGAACTATGAGGGTAAAATTGTCCACATAATTTTATAGTTAGCCCAAAGGGTATTTTGGTCAATTTGCATAAAGTCAAAGCCGGCAAACTGAGGTCAATGCCAGAAATGGGGTTTGAGGGTTATATTGGCACTTTCATTAACTAGATAGGGTTATATTTGCACTAAAAATTATCATAGGGTTATATTGGCACTTACTCAAGTAGATAGGGTTATATTGACACTTACTCAAGTAGATAGGCTTATATTGGCACTTATCTCTAGTTTTAATTTGTTTTGTTTTAAAATGGTTAGAAGCGGGACTTGTTCAACCGTAGTTATCCCTAAGAGTTAGGATTATAGTTAGTTGTTTTAGTTAGAGTAGGAGTGCATACTGCACACGTTCGTTTGGCTTGTTTGTTTGGCTATAAGTATTCGAAGAAAACTCAGAAAAGCTGTGAGTTTGCAGCACCAATTACTAGCCTTTGGTTTGTCATTTTTTCCTTTCTATTATGTATATATCCATTGTTCAAACTCTTTGTGTCCCCGTCGTCATCGTCATCTGGGATGGCAAATTCCAGGTTGAAAAAAGGGCCCGTCGTCGTTTACAGAGTTGTCGTTGGAGGAGGAAGAGGATGGAGTGGCAGTAGTGAGTACAGTGGTGGTGGTGGAAGAGGAAAACAAGGAGAAGGTGGAGGTGTTGTAAACGGTGAAAACTCCTTCACCGCCACTAGATGTGTGCCAGTATTTGTGTAAGCTAAATGCTTCCATGGTTGAAAAGCCTGTACTATGGGGTAAAACAACCTTATCGAAATGTTAGGGAAAATGTCAGGATTTAAAGGGAATTTAAGAGCGGCAACATTTGCAGATTTTACAAAAATAATTCACTTGTTTAGGAGTGGCAACATTAGGGTTAGATTTAATTCACTTGTTTGATTGTGGTAGTGGGCTGGAAGGTGGTGGTTGATCGGTGGCAGCGCAGCAGTGGAGGGATGGTTTGGTGGTAGTGTTCAATTGCTGAGGGTGGTGGGCGGAGGGAATTTTTGTCTTTCAAGTTTTTGCTTTAGGTTGAAAGGGCATTTTGGTCAGTTTTTATTGGTCAATGGCCGGAAATAATCAGTCAATTTTTGAATATAGTCTTTAGGGCTATATTTGCATTTATGTAAAGTAATTATGGTTGTTTTTACACTAAAAAATATCTCAGCATTATATGTGCATTTTCATAAGTATATATGGTTATATTTGTATATTTCCCTTTTAAAATACACTGTGATTTATTCACTAGTGCAGGAAGGACACATTAATGGCAGTGAAAATGATCATTGTATGATAGATATGAATCGTCGTTGACCGGCGTTCCACAATGCATGGTGTAGTGGTAACTACCATGCTACAGTCTAAACCACGATGTTGTGTTGCGTTGTGGCATGATTTTTTAAACACCGTCCAATGTTATAGTACTATAATTTCCATCAATTATACTTCCAATATGGGATATGTTTTTAAAAATTGGTATGTTGTTGGAACTGTTAAACTAGTGCATCTAACACCGAAAATGATTGTGGGAGAAGGGCATCAGAGCTTGGAAGGATAGGTGTGTTCAAATTTCCCAACCTGACCCATTTTGACCCGGCCCATTTAGGTCGGATTGGGTCAAATAGGGTCGAGTCAAATAGGCCGGGTCAGATTTTGGCCCGTATACAATTTTCCCCATTTTCTTAAAAAATTATAAAAATAATTAGTTGAATACAATTTATCCTACATTAATTAACTTCAAAAACAAGTTTAACATTCTTGAAAAAAATATATATTTATAAAGCTAAAAAAAACTATTTTTAAAAATAAGTTTAATATTTTTATATGATTTTGGTCAATCAGGGTCGACTAGGGTCGATCCATGACCCTGTCCTACCTTACCCGACCCTAAAATATGACAATTTTGACCTGACTTGACCCGACCTGACCCAACCCGACCTATTTGACCCTAAATTTAGGGTCAATTTGGGCCAAGTCAGCTGACCCGCCTCGACCCATGAACATCCCGGGAAGGGTAATAAATTTTTTTGCTCTATTTCAGGTAGTTGTATTTTCCGATATCGGAACATACACTAGTGGAAAGCCACCTATCAAAGGCGCCACTAGAAGGCAATTCCACAAAAAAAGAGAAGAAAAAACACCTTCTTTATAGAGTTCCAAACTCAGTGGCTTTTCATTTTTTTTGCAGTTCAACCATTGTTTAAAGACGGTTATCTGTATAACCTCTTTTAATTGGACCAATCAAAGGTGGTTTTTATAATAACTGCCTTTAGTAGGACCAGTTCAAAGGAGATTGTGTTAGACCAACTTAGATAGCAGGAACTTTCAAGATCGGAAATAAGGGGCGCTATGTGTTTCGTTTTTGAAACTGGTAGGCATAAGCCCTTGTAAAAGGTCGAATACACTTCCAATTTAAAAATGTTCTCAGACACAGGTTCCGAACTCGGAAGTAAGTTGTGTTTATAGGTATGATTTTTGAAATATGCTTTTGAATTCGGAACCATCAATGTATAAGAAAAAAATAGTCCTAAATTACTTTCTCCATTAAAATAAAGAAATTTGGTGGGATTGCTTCCTTCTTTTTTTTTTCAATTGATGAATAATTAAGTTATATCATAAGGGTACACCATATGGAATTAGAGAAGGTATGTTTTATATAATCGTATCCTTATGCCGGATGAAATTAAGGTTGAAAGTGCTTTTACATTTATATGGAATTAGGGTTTCCTTTTATAAAATGCATCGGTTGGGTTGTTAAACTTGTGTATTGCATTATTGCACTATAATTGACTTGTAGGAAAATTGGAATGGATGGAAATGAACTCATTGACAATGAGCTTAGAAATTCACCCAATTACATTGGTAGAATATTTTATTTTGTTAGCGTTTGAACATGCTTTGAAGAATGGTGTGGTGGGAGAATGGTGAGCGTCATTTAACTCACCAAATAACCTGCAAATTCAGATTAATACTAATTAGTACAAAGGTAAGCAGGGCCGATCCCACGAGGAGCAAAAGCAATAATCAATAATTATTTTTCTACTATTTGTGAAAACCTTTTTGGTGATGCCACCACGCCTTAAATATAATGATTTTACTAACTCTAAAAATGTAAATGTCGACCTTAAAAATATGAGAAATAAATATATAAATGAATGATATCGGCTAAGAATAACTCATGCTAGTTATTATCGATCATAGGCACAATAATGAATCAATTCTTACACATCTACCGGTTATAGGGAAGTAGGTAAGCTTAACCCCCCAATTCTTTCTTACTTTATCGACAGTCAACTAATTATAATTCATTAACTGTTTTCCTTACCAAAATGTTCCCAGAAAGTATTCGCTAAACCAGAACACATTTTGATAGCATTAACTATTAAAAGAACCTGATATAGCAATTACCAAAGTAAAAGCAAATAGCAACGCACACTCAATTATTCCCTATCTTGCAATTACAATCTTAGCTAGTTAGCTGTTTTTAACAAGACTGTGCTACTTACTAATCCCATCCAACAATTACGTATTGGCGAAAATTAGATAGCAGTATTCTAAAAACATTCAAGTTGATCAGGCCTAAACATATTAAAAATAAAATTCAATCAAGAACAATCAAGAACATGCAAGAATCAATTATAATGCAATTAGGCCTCACGATTTATAAACTAACATTTGTTATTCTCTGTCGATATATGGATTAGCTACTCATGATGATTAAACTAATTAAATTACTAATATGACGAAACATGATAATTGAATTAACTAATTTAATAATAACAAAAGGTATAAAAATACTACTGCAATACAGCAAAGCAGCGCAAGGAAAGAATGAAAACAAAAAAAATAGTAAAAGTGATTAACTATATGCATGGTAACCAATGCCAAGTGATTAATTCAGCGCACAAAAACAAATACAAGCATAAACTGGAACAGGGCAATAATGATCAAAGGTAACTAATAATTTTACGTCTGATGTCTGCGTGAAAATAATACTAAACTCCAAGAGAAGAACTTTGTCTTGGTCTAACTCTGTCTCTGGAACTGAGAATTACTAAAACTACTGACCCCTCCTTCTGTCTTGCTAATATATATACGCACCAATTACAAATTATGTCCAGGACCTTTTCAAATAAAACATAAATCTTTTTAAATTTGAATTCTGATTTGAAGAGATAAGATCTAATTAAGTCTCTAAATTATCTCCAGAGATACCTCCACAAATATCTTCTTAAATCAGCCCAAATCAGCTCCAAATATCTGCTCTCCATTTGACTGCTTCATTTGCCATAATTTCAATATTTCTCACCAATTTCCTCCTAATTTCTCTTAAGCCCAAAAACTGATTTGTTACAAATAAAATATTTAAAGTGCACATTAATAACGTAAAATCACAGTTAATCCCAATAAAATAAAAAACATAATTAACACATATCAGAGCATGATGCCCATGTAAGGATTGTAGAAACAATGTGTATTTAGGGAGGAAGAAGTTGCGAGAACATCTAGCAATGAGAAGGTTTCTTACAAGCTACACTTGTTGGGTATAGGAAGGGGAAGATTGCGAGACATCTTGTACGGTTGAATTGGATAAGATGAATGTGGGAGATGAATTAGATGGAAATGTTGAATTTAATTAATTGGTGGATGATGTCCCTAGAGAGTTCGAGGGTAAACCTGAGCCCTACATGCATTACATGAGGATAGGAAGACACCATTGTATCAAAACACTCGGCTTTGGTTTGTATTGTAAGAAACCAAAGTATAAGGGGGCTAGCTAGCTAGACAAAAATTGTATTGTAAGAAACCAAAGAAGTTGCGAGAACATCTAACTTTGGTTTGTATTGTGAATTTTTTTTGTTGAATTGTATTGTATGTTCTTATTTACTAGGGGGTGAAAAAGGATTGATGATAATGGTCAAGAAATTGTTTTCATGCTTCATTACTCAAATGGAATCCCTTCAAGACGAATGTCGAGGATTATAGGCCGAACAAGATGCTTACCATCGCAGAAAAGAGATCGAGATAAAGATAAGTGAAGCTGAAGAGGAATTTCAATTTGGACGTGTTACATCATATAGTGACAGTGAAGAGGATGAGGATGAATCTGAGGAAGATCTAACATTGTACCTCCTATTGCCTTAAAATTGTGCCCAAAAATTACTTTGTCGACATTTCCATTTTCAGTTTTTTATGTAATACACTTTTTAGTTGATTTCCCAAGGTTGATGTAATAATTGGATGTTTTTATTAAAGCATTTTGCTAGTATTCTTGAACATGGAGTACTTGTTGAAAGAAGTTTCTCCAATTGAAGGTTCATAATCTAATTAAGTTGAATCAAATATGTAGCGACACAATTTTTCTGAAGCTGCTTTTGATATTGGAATATGTACACATCTTCGATGCGAAACACAACCTAATCACTTACGATTTTGGAATGACGGACCACTAGTGTAGGAAAGATTCATCAACGTTGGTTAAAATGGCCATAAAATGTCATTTATAACCCGCCATCCCTGGCTCCAACATTGATTGGCATACCACAATACACGGTGTTGTGTAACAACTGTGTTACAGTGTAAACCACGAAGTTGTGTTGCACCGTGGTATCATTTTTTGAATGTTATCCAATGTTACAGTACCATAAGTTTCATCCTTTGTGCTTCTGATATAAGATCCTATTTTGGAAACTGGTTTGTCACTGGAATATCTATGCAAGTGCATTTGATGCTGGAAATCAATTCGGCATAAGGGGATTCGAGATCATAATTGTATCAGTTTTTTTGGTGTGGTCTATGTAGTTTAGTTTCTGACATCGGATCATATGTTAGTTTCCTTTTAAAAGTTGCACATGAAATGCCAATCCAAGTTAGTTACGATATCAGATCACATATTGGAAATTGTAGTCATTTCCCCAATTTGTCATATACAACAACGTGGCTTTGAGCACATGTTCGTCTCGAAACTAAAATCATTTCGATTACACTTTGTGCAGTACAGCTAAAAAAAAAAAAGAAAAGTATCTATAGGAAGCACTAGTGACAAGAAATAATATTAGCATTTAATGCATAATTAACAACATACCATGTAGTGTTGCATTGAAAATAAACAAAAGCAAATGATATTGAAGTAATCCCCCTGTCTTAGAGAAAATGACTCATTTTACTTATTCCCAGACTTTAATGATCATGTTTGACCAACAATATCTCTAGCTACATACAAAAATTTCACATAAAAGTTTGATATTTAAGAAATAGATGTTAAGACGTATCTAACAATATCTCACATGATATTTTTATATTATATATATAAATTTATATTTGCGGTCAAAGTTTGAAAATTTTGACTTGAAAAAAGTGAGCCATTTTCTCCGAGACTGCTGGAGTATCTTATAATGGGCATGCGAGAAAGTCATCCTCCAACCTATTGTGCATGTTTCTATCATGTTCCCTAAACTTCAAACGGGTTTGGAGCGACCGACTTGTGCCGTCATCATCTTGTAACATACATTTCTGAGCAAACCTAACATACAACTAAAAACAAGGGATTCTTATTTTTTTAGAATTCTATGTCAACATCACTAGGTTGCAAAGATATGTGGCATAATAATAATGCCTGAATGAAAACATATCTCTCATTCCAGTCATAGTTCTCATAATCTCGTTGTGCCCAATGACAACTTGAGGTGGATCTATCTTGTATTCCACCGTTGGTTCTTTTTGTAATTGCATATTGTATGGAATGAATTCCACCTACACAAACCTGAGAAAATGCATTTCATATTTTGAAAAAAAATCAAG
This sequence comes from Rubia yunnanensis, assembly GCA_037428765.1. NCBI lineage: Eukaryota > Viridiplantae > Streptophyta > Magnoliopsida > Gentianales > Rubiaceae > Rubia > Rubia yunnanensis. Next base: position 38,674,039 of record CM075061.1, on the reverse strand, counting down.
AACGGTGTTCTATGGTTTCCTGTAAAAACCTAAATTTTGATACAAGATGTAACAATGAAATGCTTTGCAAAAATAGATTAACGATAGTAGAAACTAAAACATAGGTTGCTCCATTCACTTCATATTACACAGTGTTCATTAAAAACATACCTGATGAACCTCTTCTTTAGATACAAAACCTAAAGAGATGACAAAACACCTTTGAAATGGGGTTTTGGGTGTCCTCCCTTCAAGATGAATCCACATTAATAAATTGGTGGTTCGATGCAGGGAAGGAAAATTGTAATGGGGAAAGAACAATTATTTAGGTGGAATGAGAAGATTAGGTTTTTGGGGAGCGATTTGGGGGGGGGGTGAATATATCTGAATATTTTTTGGGAGGTTACACAGTTCTATGCCATTGTGCATTAACCCTCATATTAAATTCTAATATTTTTTCAAATTTGGATGACATTACGTGAATTGTTCTACTATCGTGAGTTGTGTTCGGCAGCTGTGTCATATATAAACGACACTTGTTGTGATTTGGGGACAAGATCTCTCAACAATAGTGTTATTCCACAACACTTTCTTGCTCCCAACATACTTTGAATTCTCCATCCACCACACCTTCGCTAAAAGAAACAGGACATTTTACCTCGGTTCTACAGGACTTTTTACCTTGGTTTTTAGTCCACAAAATATGAAGTAAATACAGCCACGGTAAAATGTACATCTTTTTACCTTGGTTAAGAAGTAAGGTAAAAAGTACCTTTTACCTTGGTTTTGGACCGACGTCGACAGGTTATGTGACCAATGCCGTACCTAGCAAGAAGGGTATCTATAGGAGACCATAGCTGTGACTTCGTTATGATTGACGTCGCCATCCACATGCATGCAGTGTTGTACATAGCTAGAAGGCAAATGATAGGGGATGAAACACTGCGACATCATCTAAGACGACGTCAGTCCAAATAAGAGCGATGTCGCAGACAATGGTAAGTGACATTGTACGATGTGGGGCATCCAAGTCGTGTGCCAGCCGATGTGGAACACTGACGAATACATTGTCGTTTTGAATGGGCAACGTCGTAAAAAAAATAATGTTTGTTTATTTGACATCAGTTATGCGTCGTTTGGGCACTGATTTGTGCAACATTGCAGATTAATCAGTTATTCTATAGTTTCTCGTACAATATTATAATATTTAATATTTGATGATACAACTAATCATTCGTCGACTGGCGTTACATGTTATTTAAAATACGATATATCGTGAAATGGTTAAATATCATGCAACAATCAATTGTTCTTCAATTAATGTGCGAAAGAATGACATGTTAAATCCAACAAAACTATAACATATATTACAAATACATGTTACAACACATTGAAATACATAAGGTTCATATGAAATTGAAACATTAATTGTGTTGAACCTCCATTTTCTACGTTGTGCGACATTAGGACTGTCAAGGCGACTAGTGAAATTAGAAGTTCGTCCATCTACGTACTGAAAGTCCATCGATGGCTCTCTTTGGTTCCATTACAACCAATGCACATGCAAAGAAATTTATGTTAGAATTGGGAAATCCCCAACTGAAATATACATAATGTAGTTATACGCAGACGACATTATTTAATCTCAATATGGAAAAAGTAATTGAACTAACATTAAGCAATGTTGCATGCATGTAAAACCAATGTCATAAATAATGAGTAAAGAGCGACGTCTGACATTCATAGATATATCAACAATTCCTAGATCTATAGGGTAGCCTTAGGCAACTTCTTAACTTGAAATATGCACCGGATTTTTGCATTTCTCAGCACCGGTGTACAAACCAGTGTTGTGTAATTCACAACCCTTTTGGCCTCTTGGCTTTCGGGTTGGAAAAATGTTGCCAATAAAAATACATGGGAACATCAATCAGCTACCTGGCATTGAATAAGAACCAATTTTTCCTGTTTCAGCACCGGTATAGAACTCGATGCTGGGTACTTAATAACCTTTTCTGCTGCCTAGCTCTCGGGTTGGAAAATAATATAAAAAATAAAAACAGGGAAACCTTATGCAACTTCCTTTTATACTTAGCACCAGTTTTGAATGTAGTACTGGTGCTGGGATTTATCTCCATGCATCCACCATCTCAAATTATGTAAAGCTAAAATATGAGTTCTCTTTCAAAGATTATTTATTATTCAACAAGAATATGTAGCAATACAATAAAAATAAAAATTTCTAGTGTAAATTCCAAACAAATTGAACCGAACATAGCCTACAACACACATCAACGCTTTGTCAATAATACTATAATAATTAAAGTACATTCAATTCACTTATTTATGTTGTAATAACAAGAATCCAAGATTTTCACGTCAATGGTCAAGGTCATACAATGTTTTGGGCAACACGGCAATATTTGAAAATTTTGAACTAGTAATCTAAGTTCACTTAAGGGGATGTTGCATTTACACATTCAAGTTCCAATCATATATTTATGATCATACAATACTCAATTTCACTTTTGAATCGGCAATTTTGAATTTTGACATTTCTAAGATTCTTGGAGGGACCTAAGTGCAAAAAGTAAAAGCTTCACTCGGTGGTCCAAATAAAAATCCGATCATATGGAATCCAACAATATGACAGCTTAATCACAATCCCAAACTCCGGTTAAAAAAAGATTCACATATCGGCTGAAAAAGTCCCAATCATACCTCCATGTTTGGACTTCCTAATTTCTATGTTAACTAAAGTAGGATACACTAAGACATGTACTAGCGCTTTACCAAATTCCATGATCACATGAATTTATTTTGAAAACCTTACATTACCCGAGAATACATAATTTAAATAAGTAGGATACTAGAAAGATGGTGTAACTTATAGCTTTGGGAAACAGTTATATTTTAACAAAGTTATGGTACGAGCATTTCTGAGTCTCCATCGGGCACAATTTCAAAACACGAGATCTATTGTATGGTTAATTGAATAATTCTCAATCGCATTGCATTTAAGATAAAAAAAACTTTCCAACTAATTAGGTACTTATATTAATTATAGGGAAATAGTGGATAAATTTCACAGCACCAGTTTAACATTGTATGGAATCGGTGCTGGCATTTCAAAATTACTCAAAATTTTAAAAATTTGAAGTAGTTATTGGTAGGAAATTCAAAATTTTCAACTTTTAGGACATAATTTATTTCCATCCCAGATGTGAACAAATAGGCACCGGTTAGTGAAAATAAACACCAATGCCAAATAAAAGGGTTCTTATAACTAATTTGTCATCGGGATTAGGCAGCCATTCGCAGCTGCTTTCTGTGATACCAAGCACCTGTTATTGCTTAAGAGCAGTGGTTATTATACAGGTGCTCCATACTTAGACAATGTTTTCCTGTCTTACTCTCTGGTTTGGAAAAAAATATACTAGGTAGCCTTACGCAGCTTCGTTTTGAAAAGTTGGCACCATTTTCACATAACTTCAGCACCGGTTTTTGATCGGTGATGTATACTTAGAAAATTTACTTATGTCCATAGCCTCAGGTTTAAGTAATTAAATAGCAACGCAACGTTAGGGAGCTGTGTTTCATGACATAGGCACCGATTCATCTAATGTGGTACCGGTGCTAACAACATTAATATAAAAAGGGACCGATCATCTTCCCCACATAACGGTCCCCTTTGTCTTCTCCCTCCACTTTCTCCGACTAGTTTTCCCAACGAACTCCACCATTTTCCCATGACCTCCACCATTCATTCCACCAACATCCGCCATTTCTCACATTATTCACTACCACAGAGACCCCCTCTAGCACCGGTTTTTTAGCACCGATTTTTAAAACCAGTGCTAAAAATCTAATAGCACCGGTTTAGTTTTTAACACCGGGTTTAAAAACCGGTGTTAATTTAACAGGTTTTCTAATTTTAACACCGCTATTTTAAAAATTGGTGCTAAATTTTACAATAGCACCGGTTTTGGAAACGATTAGAACCGATTTTTAAAAACAGGTGCTAAAAATTTGAAAATTTTAATTTTTCCGCCAAAGAAATAGCAAAATTTTTTTAAATAGCACCAGTTTTGAAGATATTAGCACCAGTTTTTAAAAATCGGTGCTAAATATCTGTCAAATTCTATCTTCCTGCAAAAAAATTCAAAATAGCACCGGCTATAGTAAAAAATAACACCGGTTTTAAAAACCGGTGCTAAAATTACACAATAGCACCGGTTTTTAAAAACCGGTGCTAAAAATTTTTGAGACTCATTTCCCGCCAAAGAAATAGCAAAAATTTTTAAAATCGGTTTTGAAAATATTAGCACTAGTTTTTAAAAACCGGTGCTAAAAATTTTTGAGACTCATTTCCCGCCAAAGAAATATCAAATTTTTTTAAAATAGCACCAGTTTTGAAAATATTAGCACTGGTTTTTAAAAACCGGTGCTAAATATTTGTAAAATTCTATCTTCCCAGAAACAAATTCAAAATAGCACCGGTTTTAGTAAAAAATAGCACTGGTTTTAAAAACCGGTGCTAAAAATTAAGGAATAGCACCGGTTTTTGCAAAGAATAGTACCGGTTTAAAAACCGGTGCTAAAACTTAAAACTTAAAAAAATAGCACCGGTTTTTAAAAACCGGTGCTAAAAATTTTCTATACTCATTTTTCCGCCAAAAAAAAGCCCAAAATTTTAAAATAGCACCGGTTTTGAAAAAATTAGCACCGGTTTTGGATAAAAATAGCACCGGTTTAAAATTTTCCCGCCAAAGAAATCGCCAAAAAAAGTTTTCCACCAAAGAAATTGTAAAAAAATTGTAAAATAGCATCGGTTTTGGAAGAAAATAGCACCGATTTAAACCGGTGCTAAAATTTTTTAAGTTTTTCCCACCAAAAGAATTTCCCCCCCAAAGAAATCGCCAAAAACTTGTAAATATTTTTCAAAAATTTTAAAATTTCATTATTTCCATTAAAGAATTCTAAAAATTCGCTAAAAATTTCATGAGTTGGGAGCAGCTGCGCAGCCGCTCTAAGCTTTTTTTTTAACTTTCAAAATCGTTCACTTCTTTTGTTGACATTAAGTAATGACTAAGTTAAGTTAAATTAATCAACGATCAACCTTCACTGACCTCATATATACAAATAAGAATAAAAGTTTTTTACATTAACTAATTAACATTCAACCCTTAATTGATTTAGTATACATAAATACAACTTTAACAAGTTAACGGTGAAACTTTACTTTACTTTCAATATATAAACACTGATAACTAGGCCGACTTTGACTAATCAAAGGTTAACCTATACTTGAATTTCAATATATAAACATTAAAAGTAAAGTTGACTTTAACTAATTAACGGTCAAACTTTATTTGAATTAGTATATGATAAATACTAATAAAAAATGTTTGACTATCTAATCAACAGGAAACCTTAGTTGACTTTCTATATATAAATACTAATCAATGGTCAAACTTTACTTGACTTTCCATTTATAAACACTATAACTAGGTTGACTTTGTCTAATCAATGGTCAAACTTTACTTGACTTTCAATATATAAACACTAATAGAAAAGTTGACTTTGACTAATCAACGATCAATACTAAAAAATGTTTGACTTTGTCTAATCAACAGTCAAACCTTAGTTAACTTTCTATATATAAATACTAATCAACGGTCAAACTTTACTCGACTTTCAATATAAAACACTAATAACTTTACTCGGTCAAACTTTACCGCGCAATGTTTAGTCTCATAGATTATTAGTTTTGTATCATAAATTTTTTTTTATTTCTATATTATCTATTTTGTGAAGTTAATTTTATTATTAAATTGATGTCCTATTAAATTTTTTGTTTCAGGTCTTTTTCTCTTCCTCTGAAAGCTGCAGCGTGCTGCCGCTTCCTCTGTTTCAGGTAGGGGTGGGCAAAAAAACTGAAAATCGAAAACCAAACAAAAAATTGAATTATCCGAATTCGAATAACCCGAACCGAATTTAATATACGGTTTTTGGATATCCGAATTGAATAAACCGATTTCTGAATACGGTTTTTGGTTTGGTTTTGGATATTAAAACTCAAACCGAAACCCGAACAGAATACCGAATTATAATTAATAAATTAATTAAATATATATAATGATAAATAAATTTTAAAACTACAAAACTAAATTTATAAGTAAATAAAAGTGGGAGGACTAATCTATAAATTTTAAAAAATTACCCCAAACATCTTAACATTAAATGGATCAAATAGACAAAAGATTGATATTCAAGTATTTTATAATCCATATTCATTATAAATAATTTTAATAAATTAGTTCGTTTAAATTTTTTATAAATTTTAAAAACAAGTATATATATTCTTATAAATTCTTATTGGCATGAACGTAAATGGAAATCATTAACTATAATCAATAAATATCCATATCTAAACTACAGTTCTCCTAGTAATCACAGTGATAAGGTGCACGAATAATTGATTCTTCAACAGTAAACTTTCACTACACTAAAGCATTCCTCAAACAATGGACATTTTCATCTGCTCTAAAAAATTAACAAACTACAATGGACTCAGAAGAGATTACTTGGTAAAGAGATGAAGACGGTGAGATTACTTGGTGAAGAGATGAAGACAGTAATATGTAAATATCATAGTTAATTCAGGAGAACATCGCCTATTAGACCATCTAAATGTTAGACCACAAAATACTCCTCAAATTAAATGGAAAAATCTTGGAAAATACCATCTTTCCATTATTCCGTAAGCTTATGGAAAGACAGAGTTTAGTTATAATAATACAAAATAAAAGGTCTTAGTTTCAATATTAAAATATTATTATGCAACGTGTAGTAGTTATAAAGTTTATAACCCGATTCATTCAACCCATAAATTTTATCTTCATTTCTTCTAATTTTCATTTTAAACCATAATATTTCCATGACTTATGGAAAGATCATCTTTCAAGAGACAGACTCATAATAAATTCAACAAAAAAAGTAATAATAATGGAAGAAAAGGTGGAAAATTGAACATGAAGCCGCATGAGCCAGGAGGTAAAAAAAAAGGCAGCAAAGCTTTAAAATTGTGAAAGAACATTAGTCCCACATCGACAATTGGTGGAGACTTAGCCTTAGATTCCAGCTATAAATACTAGGGAACTCCCCCATTCTCTCAAGGCAAAGCATTTGATGCAATTGGGCTTTAATCGACAAGTTACGTGGCCTTAAATATTTTGGGCTGTAATTGTTAATTTAAAGTTAAAATTTTGACATGCTTTTGAGTTTTTAGGTTTGGCCCATAATTGTTGTGGGCAAAAAATCGATTGACTTAAATTCAATTTGATAAAAATTGGATTTAATTCGGTTGAATTCGGTTTCAAATTGATTTCGAATTTTGAATTCAGTTCGGATAATTTGGGTTATTTGAATAATTTAGGTCGGGTTCGATTTTTGATTTTTTAGAGAAAAAACCGAACAATATATTAGAATCGGTTTTTTTTGTTGGTTCCGGTTTTAACCGGTGCTAAAATTAGCACCGGTTTAAAAATTGGTGCTAACAAGAAAAACCCGTGCTATATCGGTACATTTTTGCACCAGTTTAAAAACTGGTGCTAACTAAAAAACTGGTGCTAAAAGTTGGGATTTAGCACCGGTTTTTTTGTACCGGTGCTAAATTAGCATCGATTACTTAGGTACCGATTTTTTTTACAAAAAAACCGGTGCTAGAACATAAAAAAACTGGTGCTAAAGGGGGGTTCTTGTGATAGTGATTCCTCCCAAATTGCCTCCATCCACCATTTAAAAGCCCTAAAAACCAGTTAGCATTTACACTCTCTGGATTCTCCATTTTCCCACTCGACTACAGAAAGACGATGTGACTAGGTTTCAGGCTGCAATTTGAAGAGGTAAGCCACGATTCAATCATATTTTGTTCAGGCAAAACTATAACTTTCATAAATTTGAGTAAACACTCGTATCAAATTGTATGTTTTTGATGAAATGTTTGAATGAATGGTTTTTAATATTTAATGTTACTAGGTTGTTTATTGTGCAATGCAAAGGTATGGTGTTGTTGTCCATGTGATGTTCAAGTGTTTTTCTTATGGGGATGTTGGTATGTTGTTAGTTCTATGTAATGATGTAATGTTGTAATTTTGTATGTAATGTTGTAATGTTGATGTTGTAGTGGTTGATTATTTTGATTTCTAGATGGCTCCAATAGCAAAAAAAAATAGCTGGAAAGAGGAAGAGGGGTGTTGGACCTCCACCAAACAAAAAAGGTGGAGGACAAACAAATTGATGTCAAAGGAGAGAAAGAGGAGTTATTGCCCATTGTTCCCCTCAAGATACAGTTTGAGGAAGATGGAGCGGATCCAATGGGTGCTCCTAATAAGGGCATTCTAGAAGATGTTCCTGAGGAAGAAGTTGAAGAAGAGCCAACGGGTGAAAGCGAGGACAAGCCTCGTTGGGATCCGAAGAATGATGACTTTACGAAAGCAGGCAGACGTAATGGGAAGACTTTCAAAAAATTTGAGATACACAAGTATTGTAGGGAACACAGGATGGCTACGTGCCAATCGGTTATGTTAGCCAAGGAGAAGAACCCCCCCCCCCCCCCCCCGTGCTGCATTCAATGAGGAAGGCGGTCTGTTGATTTGTACCAAGAATTGGAGCGCCTGGACAACATATACCAATTACGCTTTTAGAAGGTGCATATGATTTGTTATGTGGATACACTGGCCCAACGTGCAAAAGGATGTTAAACAGGAAGCATGGAAGGATATTAGGGTAATGATAAATATAACAAAACACAGTTCATCAATCCATACCTATCACTATTTATACATTTTTCTCATGTGCGGGATATTTAATTTTACGTAATCTTCCATCGCAGATGAGTTTTATGTTCATAATAGAGGTTACTGATGAACACATGAAGAGTTTAAGGAGGACTGTGCAGATTAATGTTGGTGATGCACACCTCAACTGGAAGAGCAAGGTAGCAAACAAATACATCTGGCTATTCCCTGACGGAAAAGTTCCTAAATACAAGCCCTGGGAAAAATAGAAGTGGATGGATGAGGAGGAGTGGAAAATATTTGAGGAACACCGAAGAACTGAGGACATGCTAGTAAGTACAATTCAGACATTCTATTTATGAAAAATATATCAATACAGAGATGTTAATTTTTTTAATACATATCAATTGTAGAAAAAAGGGAAAAATAGCACGAACTCAAGGGAAAGAAGTATATCCACCACATCGGACCACAGGGGAACATGGTGACAAAAGAAAATTCGGTGGAGCAGATGAAGGAGAAAGAGAGGAAGAGGCTTAGGGACCTTGGATACACGGAGGAGGAGGTCAAGGAGGAAATAAAGGTAAAAGAATTCAAACCAGACAATCCCTGGTTTACATGGATTCGAACGAGGGAAAAATCAAGGACTACACAACCCCTGAAGTGAAGGCCATAGTGAACAACATTGTAAGTATACGATTGCGTCATTTTTCAATTTTTCTAAATAATGTTAACTGTAATATTCAATAGTAACACATGAAATGAACCACTGTTGAAGATTAACTAGGAAAAAGAGAAAGGAACTCTCATCTTGGGTGTCTGTGAGAGGACATCTTGATAAGAGCTACATGGAAGAAGGATCACTCGGGACAGTATAGAGGTACCCAATCCTGACTTTTGGTAGTTGTTGCTATCCCCAGATCATCACATAGCAAATGCAGCAGCAGCTCCTTGTCCCAGAAAATACCGCCAAGAAACAATCCGTTGATTAGCCAGTTGTGAAGGCAATAGTCTTGTACCTCGAGTAGTTCCCGAGGGCCTAGCAAACTCAAAAAGCTTCATTGAGAATGCAATGTTCGGTAGTATATCCACCAATCTTAGCGGATGTTGCGAAGACCCCCTAGTGACGGAAAAGCAGATGAGGAGGTAAAAATCCGTTACACCATAAAAGTTCATAACATTTGGATTTTTTAATTTAATTTCTAGCTAACTATTACAAAGGTTAAAAAAATCTTATGTATTGTGTAACAAGATAGTGAGTTGGTCACTCTGTACATCAAGGGCATTAAGAGATAGAGGAAAGGTTACATAAGCTTGGCTAAAAAAATTAAGGCGTTCGAAGCAAGTGCATAGACCATTAGCTCGTGTTCGGGTGACCAAGCCAGTCTACCATCCAAGAGCTGGGTTACCATCTACTAAGCACTAATTCAGTGATGTGGGGGATGCTTTGGGGAGTGTGCTGCTGACTTTGGTCACATTTGGGGTTGGCGCTCAGACAGAAGTTATTGAAGAGGGCAAACCACGGACAGATGAGTTTAACTGTGTGAATGTGAGCAACAATAAGGTAATAAAATCTAGTAATGTATCACAATTAACACTTAATAATTTTTTTTGGATAATTGTTGAAAAATTTTAAATTTCCTGCATAGGAATCCACCCCCAAAATTTTTGGATCAACTAACTCATTCCTTCCCTCAGAGTAGAAATTTTTACATTAGAGACCTCTGAAACATGTATTTCTCGCCAACAAAAGTCTCTTATACTTTATATCTTACATAATGAAGTTGCCTAATTTTGTTGCAATTACTTAATTTCAGATTGTCAACAAGCGCCCGTTCAAGGCATATCCTAGCATGGGGAAGTACATCACATACTGCAACGACCTAATTAAGAGCATGCAACCATTGGGGTTTGTGGGTTTATTTCCAGAGTACAGACCGAGCTTATTTTCCAGGCCGCATAAATCAGAATTATTTATTGATAGCTTGGTGGAGTTTGGGTCCAAGCTTGGTAACCTAAGAGGAATGGCATGGCTAGCAAATTCTTGGATAGATGTCTTGATGAGGTAAGATTGACTTGATCACAATATTTTAATGAATTTGTACATTTATATGTTTCAAATATTAACTATTTTTATTTGTGGAGTCACCTCTGGGATCAAGTCTTTGAAACCAACAATGGACACATCCAATTTGTACCGTGTTGTATGAGAGAATACTTGACAGAAAATAAAGGATTAGGGGGTCGAAGGTCGTGCTCAAGCTATTCTCTCAACCATGCTCGCTGCTGAAGCCCTAGTTTATATGGTGCCATATATTAAGATGTAAGTTACACTTTATAATATTTCACATTCTTCATAGGACTAAATTTTCATTCTTGACATACACTCTTTTGAAAACAACAACCATTGGTACTTAATACTCATTCGTCCTAGTATGGAGGAATTTTTTTTACCATTGACTCGATGACTGAAGGGATAAAGCCAAAGAACATTAATGAAAACAAATTCATTGCTAGGTACGTACATTCTTATCAGCACTGTTAATTTGAACGACTTAAACTATGAGTTCACTAACATTTTTAAGTTCAACATTACCAGGACTGCATGCAAATATCAAAGGTGAAAGTTGAAGGCAGAACCCTCCTCCCTAGACTACACATGGAGAATCACAAACATCGATTGATGTGTGTTATATTGTGTTCATATTTTGTGGGATTATTATGATTTTATTAAGATATAATTTTCACTTTAAGGTGTTTTTGGTGCAGGAATTCATTGATTGCGGAGAATTGAGAGGGAGCTATACATTGTACTCTTTTTCCCTTAACCAACGGTTTTTTCCCACTGGATTTTCCAGGTTAAGGTTTTTAATGAGGCGATGTGCTCTAATGGAAAATGTTCTTATCTTATAAGACATTTTTCCAGGGATGAAGGAAGAGAGGCAAAAGCAGAATTGCTGAAGTTATGGGATAAAAAGTGAATTATTAAAGAGATTTGAATTTGAAGAATTAAAGATATTCACTTCCCATATTGATGAGGATTGTATTATCTCCTTCCATTTAAAATTCCTTAATTGTAGGAATTAGTTATTTAGAATTAGAATAGATATTATCTTATTTCCTTATTTCTTCCATAAGAAGAAAAGTAATTAGAAGTTGATTTGGATTTGGATTTGGATTTGGTTTTGGTTTTGGTTTGGTGTATATAAATACACGGCCGAATCTTGGGAGAGGATTTTTGTAAGGGGAAAGACATATTAATACAGAGAGGAGCAGTGGTTGTTTGAAGAATTATTCACGCCAAACTCACATTGGTTTTTACATGCAAAATCCTTGGTTTGATTTTTGTTTTCGTTAGTTAGTTAATTATTATTTTGATTATGTTTTGTTATTATATTATATATTTGTTTAGTTTAATTATTATGAGTAGCTAATTTATATATCGGCATGGAATAACAAGCATTAGTTTATGAATCGTGAGGCCTAATTGTTTTATAATTGATTCTTATGTGTTCTTGATTGTTCTTGGTTAAATTTATTTCTGATGTGTTTAAGTCTGATCAACTTGAATATTATTGGGATAATGCTATCTAATTCTACCAATATGTAATCGTTGGAAAGGGTTAGTAAGTAGCGAGTTCTTGTGAAAAACAGCTAACTAGCTAAGACTGTAATAGCAAGATGGGGAACAATTAAGTGTGCGTTACTACTTGCGAATACTTGGGTAATTGCTATGTCAGGTTCTTTTCATTCTTAGTGCTATCGAGGTGTGTATCTGGTTCAGCGAATACTTTCCGGGGGCATCTTGGTAAGAGAAACAATTAATTAATTATTATTGGTTAATTGTCGATAAAGTACGAAAGAATTGGGGAGGTTAAGCGTACCTACTTTCCTATAACTGATAGATGCATATGAATTGATTTATCTTTGCGCCTATGATCGATGTTTAACTAATGTGAGTTATTCCGAGCCGATTACCTTATTCATATATTTTATAGACAATTATATATTTTAGTTTGCATTATTATTTCATATTTTATAGTTGCATTATTAGTTGTTAAATAAATCTGAAAATTAAGGCGTGGTGGCTACACCAAAAGTGTTCTATATTAGTAGGTATTTTATTATAGATTTTGCTCCATTCCTCGTGGGATCGACTCTGCTTGCTACTGTACTAATTTCATCATTAGAGTTTGCAGATTATTTTGGTGAGTGAAACGACGTTCACCAAATTGGCGCCGTTGCCGGGGAGCGGTTGTTAATTTCTATTTATTTTGCTACTAATTTTTGTTCTTTAGTTATTGGTATATGACCAGGTCCCAGGAGCAGGAATTGATATTTGATTCTGAAGTTGAAAAGACAGCCAGGAAGAATTACAAACTCGCCAGGGAGAGGAAGCTGAAAGCTGCCGCAGACCCTCTGTTTGGCCAAACAGAGGCTGTTTCCGGAGCAGAATCCAAATCTGAGCCCGAATCTGTTTCCGACACTGAGATGGGGGACAGAGGAGAGGCGGATCCCAATGCTGACAATCTTTACATGTGGGAATTAATGGGGCATAGTGAAGAAGACCCTCCCACACCAATTTCTTTGCCAGATGCTGCGACCCCTGTGGAGATAAAGCTTGCACTGCCGTACTATGATACTTCTCAGGTGGCATTAATGGAAGAAATTCCATTGTGCCCAACAAATATTAATTAAAGGCATCCAAAAGTCTAGCCAAAGACTATAAACAAAAGCGCTAGTTGGGAGGCAACCCAATTTTCTTAGTTTTTTTTTTCTTTCTTCTTTCAAGTTTTTTTTAATCTTTTAGGAATTTCAATGTCTCATCTGATCTCAATTCTTGATCTACAGATTTGAAGTACTTGAATTTGCACCATGGAGAATTCACACATTTGGAAAGCTGGACTCGTAGGGTTCCGGTTGGCCAAACGGGGGCCAGCGGCAGTACCTGATTATGATCAAACGCTTTCCTCTTGATTGGAAATTTTTCCGAAACCCACCACTATAAGTTCCCTCTTTCCCTTTTATTTTTATTATGATGTTGAATATGTGTTCAACCTTTTCTCATAAGAGCTTTGCATTATTTGCTTGAGGGCAAGCAAAGTTTAAGTGTGAGGAGGTTTCTTGTGTGTTTTGTTTTGTATTTTTGGAAAATAAAAAAAAAATTTTGGGTTTTTTTTTACAGTGAAAAATGTGTGTTTTGTGTTGTTTGAGTCGATAATTTGACATGAGAAAATTCTAGTGGCTCTTGATAAAAGTACCCTGCCGGTTGTAAACTTCATTGTAACAAACTTGGTAAATCTAATATGCCTTGAAGTTATTGAATGAGATTTTCTATGATTTGTGAAATTTGATTGATATGATTTTTGGGATGACGAAAAAGGACGATTTTAATTGAATATTTTAGCCTACTAAAGTGAGGTTTGAGCTAGAGTAGAGCACTCTCTACATCAATCTTTGTTCTGAGAGATTACAATGTTATAATTGGAGTTGTTATGTGTGAAAGTGATGGAAGGCACTAGGATGAACCACACAACTTAAATTGCCTACCAATTACATTAACCCCTAGTGAAACATTTTTAAGCTTTGACTATGTTCTTTGATATGAGTTACTATATATTTAGCCAAAGCCTTGTTTTATCCTTTCTCTTGGCCCTATTATGCATGTTCTTGGAGTTAATGTTGATGAATTCGTCCATTGTGTTCTCTTGAGTTGATGACATTACTGAGTATGTGTCCAGTTTGCCCAGACTGAACGGTTTCAAAAATTGAAGGCTGAATTTTATTATGAACAGTGACACTGGGGTTTCGTATGGCTAAACTGGAGGGGCATAAGAGTGAAAAAAAAGAGAAAAAATCTTATTGTTATGTTGCGATTTTTCTCTCAAAAAGTACCAGTTTTGGACTGTATTGAAGAAGACTGGTGGTGAAAAAAAAACGAAAAAAAGAAAAACAAAAAGAAAAACAAAAGAAAAAAAAAAGAAAAGAAAAAAAATAGCACCTACTTTGATGTGATCTTACTTGGCTTTCTCATAATAGCCATGGGATGAAGATTGTTGGTGAATGTCTACTATACATGGATGATGGTTGAAGAAGAAGAAAACATGCATAATATTTTGATCGATATTGTTTGAGCTTAGAACCCTTAGGATCTCACCAATCTGAATGGTCCCTAGCCCCGTCACAACCCTTGAGAAAGACCTTCCTAATTTGCATATTAACTTCTCTATGTTATAACTTGTGAATTAATTGAGTGAATGTCCTTCATATATTGAGAGTGATTGAGTGAAACTGTGAGAAAATATTCATTGCTTGTCCAATTTTGACTGAATTGATGATTAGATTTCCTGATCTTGAACATTTTCATTTAAATTACTTTAAGGGTTGATGATTTCCAGGTACGTTAACATGATCCTTTACTCCTTGGCAAGGGAAAATATATCGTTATAAGAGTAGAAGCTAAGCAAAGGCCAGGATTCAACAATACAGATCAACGATCAAGATGTATGGATTCCAAATATGGATCTCAAATTTGTAATAGATTAGAACTTATTTCATTCCTATAAGTAGTTCATTCCATTTCAGTTGTAAGCACGCTTGAATTATCGCACCTTCTCTAGTACTCTCTCTTGTACAATCTCTCCAATCTGCTCTGATCGTACAAACATCAGCAGCTTTCCATTGTAAGCCTATACTTATTCAATAACAAGAAATCTCATTCAATATTCTACTATTTGACATTCACTGTTTATATTAATATCAATTTTTTACTATTCCGCATACTATTCATACATACTATTGCTTGTTATTCAGTTCACCAGAATACTGTTACGTTCTCATAGTAACACTGTTCAATCAGAATCTATCCCAGAATACTGTGATAGTTCTTATCGACCTCAACTAAGTCGATAAAATCTGAGAAGCTGAATTAACCAGAGTTTTATTATACCTATATGCTTATTACATATGCATCCTTATTACATCCTGGTATTGATTGCAACAATTATTCAACCAATTCCAACAACCCCAAAACAGGAGCCAGATGAAGAATTACAAAGAGCTCTTGAATTTTACAGAGCATTTGCTATTCAACAACAAACTATTAAGCAAGAAACAGATGATCAGCTATACCTCCAGGATAGTCAAGACCCCTATGAAATATAAGGTATATAACCAATTGAGCACTTCAATCCTGCATTACAGAGCTGGGATCCACCCTGGCACTGGAATACGTCATTGCTTACGTTCAGTGGAAGCTGGGATCCACCTTATCTGTAATGCAAGATTGAAGTGCTATATATATGTATATAGATATATATATATATAAGCAAATATCACATAAACAAACATAATATGACTTTGTAGTTTAAGGGAAAAACTAGAATTCCTCCCCAATCTTAGGTCAAGTGGAGCGAGTTAATAAGGAAAGTTACCTAGCTAAATTTTGATGTTGTCAATATCTTTATACTCCTCCCTTCGTCATTGAAAAAATTGCATTTTGAACGTTTTCTGGGCTTTTATGGCGATCACTGCTCGCACTCAGCAGCCCACACCAGCCGACATCACAGCCATCATGTGAGAGGTAAGTCACGATAGCCTAACACCAGGACCATTGGGTCAGCCCCACTCAGTGCCCACCAGGAAGCCCAAGCAGCCCTTGGCCCGAAGGCCAAGTTGACTCAGGACATTCCCACACGGTGGCGGCCAAGATTCGAACTAGGGATTCCTCCAAAGAAGACCCAACTCCCAACCAGTGGGGTACACCCGTGGGTGTGTTTTCTGGGCTTTTATATTATTACATCCGAAAGAGTTTACCTCTAAAGAAAGTTTCCAACCTTTTTCTTTTTAAAGATCAGCTAATTTTAAGACCACAACCGTATATATTAACTATTGAGTACTGTCTAAACTAATAATAAAATAAAACAAAATCATCAACAGCTTTATTGCTCCAGGGCTATTTATAGAGGCGACACAGGGATACAAAGTTCCATCACAAGAAAACCTAGCTACGAACTAGAGCTGTCAATCTCTGACCCGAACCGAGAACCTGACTTGAACCGATACGAACGAATCAACCTGAAATCCGATCTGATCCGAGAAATATTGACCCGAACCCGACCTGATACGACCACACTCAACTGAAACCCAATTTTGACCCGAGAAATATTGACCTGTACCCGAACCCGACACGACTGAATTCAACCCAAAACCTGAATATGACCCGATAATCTGGACCCGAACCCGACCTGAATACGAACCCGAATATGACCCGATAATCTGGACCCGAACCCGACCTGAATACGAACCCGAATATGACCCGATAATCTGGACCCGAACTCGACCTGAATACGAACCCGAGATCAACCCAAACCCGATTTAACACAAACCTATTTCAATCCTATAAATCAACTATATAACCCTGCATGTAATCAACCCAAAACAGATGCAGTTATAAAGTCAATTAACATTTAATATGGAACCAAGTCAAGTTGGTTGTGCGTCAAACTAATAACAAATGGAGTTTTTAGCTATATGATTACTAGTACGTAAAGTCAATTCATAACAAATGTGAATACACAATGTTAAGTTAAAAATGCACACGACTAAATATATAAATCTAATGAATAATAGTCAAATAAAGAGAGATGTCTCATTAATACCGTTTTCCATTCTTCCATAGGCTTATGGAAAGATAGGGTTTAATTATAATAATACAAAGTAAAAGGTCTTAGTTGAAATATTAAAATTTTATTATGCAACGTGTAATAGTTATAAAGTTTATAACCCGATTCATTCAACCCATAAACTTTATCTTCATTTCTTCTAATTTGCATTTTAAACAATAATATTTCCGTGTCTTATAGAAAGACCGTATTTCAAGAGACAGACTCATAATAAATTCAATTTAAAAAATAATGGAAGAAAAGGTGGAAATGGAACATGAAATGAAATTGAAGCCGCATGAAGTCAAGAAGGAAGCAAGGCAGCAAAGGGCCAAAGGCTCTTAGCCTTACTACATTTTCCCACATCGGAAATGGGGGAGAATTTGCCTTCAATTTCAACTATAAATAGGGAACTCCTCCCTTTTATTTAAGGCAAAGCAACGAAAGCATAACATGCAAATGCCAAATGGGCTTTTAATGGAAAATTACTTGGACTTAATTTTTGGGATGTAATTATTCATTTGGAATTAAAATTTAAGTATGTTTATGGGCTTTTTGGTATGGTCCAGAACCAAATTAATCGAATTCAATTTGATAAAAATTGGAATTAATTTGGTTTATTTGGTTGAATTCGGTTTCAAACCGAATTTGAATTTTAAATTCGGTTCGGGTAATTTGGATTATTTGAATGGGTTGGGTCGGATTCAGTTTTTGATTTTTGAGAAAAAAAACCGAATAATCCGAACCGAATAGACTGAAACCCGAATAAACCGAACCGACGCACACCCCTACCAACGCCAACCCCTAACGTACTTGAAAAATACAATGGGGGTGTATAGGGTAGCATCACTTTTGAGCGGATTTTAATTTGGAGTTACGAGTCAAGTTTTTATATTTTGCAAGTTACAACGAAACAATACCTGATAATAGTGCAGTTGTAACAATAGTATTATTGAAATATAACCTAAATCAACCCAAATTTAATTGGGTGACATAAAACCCGATCTAAAATGAACCAACCCAAAATATATCTGAATTCAATGTAAAACATTATAAAAAATAATTGACATAATCAGACCCAAACAAAACTTCAGTACAAAAAATGACACGACAATAACCCGATCCAATCCAACCCGACAATATTCTGACCCGACCCGATCTAATCCGAGTATAAAAATTACACGACACTAACCCGACCCGATATTAACTCAACCCGACACGACCCAATCCGAGAAAAAAACTGACACATTTTCAACCCGACACGATAAGTACCCAATCCAACCCGACCCGACACGATAAATGAAATCAACACGATTCAACCCGACATGTTTCAACACGACACGTTTCCAACCCGATACGATAAATGAAATCAACACGATTTAACCCGACACGTTTCAAACCCGATACAAATGTGACAAGATAACCCAAATTGACACCACTACTACGAACTTATACTTCAAGAACCTTGAGCTTCATTCACGAAATTTAGCACCAGGATATTAGCCGATCAAACCCCAGACCAAAAATGGAAAAGATGATAGAACAACCCCAAAGGTGCAAATCAGCCCTAGTCCAACAAATAAACGCAACCCTTCCCCTGGTGTGGTCCATAGTGGGTATTAAGGCCAAGTTATCGTTTGTTGTTGTTTTCACTTTTTAATTATGTGTTTTAAAATATGTTTTAATCAGAAAGTGCATCGGGAACCTTTGTATTAAGACCCAGTGATCTTTGTTGTTGTTTTAACATTTTAATTGTGTTTTAAAGTAAATTTTATACTTCTCCATCCGTTTCATTGTATTTGGAACATTTTCTTTTTTTTGTTGTTTTTATTAAATATTGGCACAATTCTATTTTTTTTGCAAGATTCCTTCAGCATGATCCACTCCAGAGGCGGAGCCTGAAATATTTTATGGTTGGGGCTAGGTCATTAATTTTTAATAAAATAATATACAATAATTAATTTTTTAAATAATTTTTTATTTTTATTTTGATGGAGCTAATGGGTAATCTTTTATAAATTGGTAACCTTAAGAGAAATTATGGCAGAGGCTGAAGGGTAATTTTTAAAATATGTGATTTAGGAAAGCATTTCCGAACTCGGAAACCCTTCCGGGCCTTCATTAAAGTCGGGCCTTTAATCGATTGCCATTAAATGTGCACCCGCCATTCATTAGTTTCAAACCCCCTTTAAAGGATTTCCGAACTCGAAAATGCTTCCAAACCTCAGTTAAGGAGCTTTCTCTGCCAGTGGTTCCCGCCCCCCGCCAGTAATTTTTAAAAATTGATACTCTTTTAAAAATTACTGGCGGGGGGCGGGAACCACTAGCAGAGAAAGCTCCTTAACTGAGGTTTGGAAGCATTTTTGAGTTCGGAAATCCTTTAAAGGGGGTTTGAAACTAATGAATGGCGGGTGCACATTTAATGGCAATCGATTAAAGGCCCGACTTTAATGAAGGCCCGGAAGGGTTTCCGAGTTCGGAAATGCTTTCCTAAATCACATATTCATTGTAAAGGTGGTTCTAAATCTTGAACTGCCTTTAATGAGGTTGGTCAAAGCCACTTCATTTTACCCTTTATTTTCTTTTCCCTCTTAATTAGGATTTTTAGCTGATCGATCGGCTCCCTTCTCTTTTCTCTCAGATCGCGTCTCTTTTCTCTCCTATCCAAATCCTCCCTCTCTTCTCTCTTCTCTCTTCTCAAGCCCTCCTTCCTCGCTTCTCTCTCCCCTCTAGCCTGGCTGCCTCTTTCTCTCTGGTCGCTCCAGCGCCTCCACCACAGCCCAACCGCCTCTCTTCTCTCTACCCCTCTAGTGCCTCCACCACCGCCGTCGAGTCAAGCTTCACCACTGCCACCGAGTTAAGCTCCACAACCGTTGGATCGAGCACCGCTGCTACTGGGTTCTCCGCCATCGTGCCGCTCCAGCGCCTGGATTCTGCCGAGGCTCGATTCCCCACCGCCGCTAAAGAAGTTCTTGTCACCGGTGAATGAGAAGCCCACGGCGCCACCTACTTGCTGTCGCATCATCGCCGGAGAAGCCCTCTGTCGCCGCCTGAGCTCCTTCGTTGTCACCCTCCACCATCACCGATCGACGCTGTCGTTGGAGTTATTGTTATGTTGCTATTTAAATCATTGCTGTGTTTTTTTATTTTGAATTTTTTTTGTCATCAATTGATGTCTTTTTTTCCATTAGTGTTTCCAGATTTGGCTTTGCGCTGCCGAAAACCGATTCCTATTTTTTTGGAAGGTAAGAGAGTTTTCGAGTTCTGAAACTGTTTTTCATCCTATTAAATGCCATTATTTGAACCGTCTTTGATCAAAATTGCTCAAAGGTGAATCCATTAAAGGCAGTTCTAAAGTGCCTTCTCTCGTACGATAGAACTGGTTTTTAATGGCCCCTTTCTCCACTAGTGAGTCACCTCGAGTCCCTGTGTCCCTCCACCATGATCCACTCATTCTACTTTTTTATTTTTCTAAAACTAATTTTACCCATTCATTTTATTCACCTAAATAAAAGCACCAAAAACCATAGTTACAAATAGACACTAGCGGAGAAAGGGGTGAATAATGGTGGTTCTATCGTACATGAAAAGGCACTTTAGAACCGCCTTCTTTTAGGGTCCGAATTCAGAACCTATTTTTGCCTCTCTAAAAAAATTGACGGAAACCTTTGGTTTCTGACAACTGGAAACGAAACCAAATATGAAGCTGAGATACAACCACGACGCCCGATAAAAAAGAGATAAAACAAAGCCCAAGGCCAGCGACCCATAAGCGACGATGGTCCACCAGTGACGGTGACCCACATCAACAATAAAGGGCGACCACCGAAGGACGATAGTGACTACGACAGATGGAAACGACGATGGTGGATGACTAATCAGCACGGCTGCGCGATGAAGAGAAACCCTAACGGCGATAGCAACAATGGAGAGAAACCCCAGCAGCGATAGCAACAACGGAGAGAAACCTTAGCGACGACAGTGACAGAGAGAAACTTTAGCAGCATCGACGACGATAAACCCTACTGAAGGCGAGCATCAGAGGACCATAGGCAGTGAAGCTTAAGAGAAGGGTGGAAAGCGGCGAAGGTAAGGGTTGAGGCGGCAGAGGGGTGGAGGAAGGGGCTGGAGCGGCGGAGAAGATGAGACAGAAGGGGGGTGAATGTGGCGTTAGTGGGGTATGGCGTGAGGGGGTGTGGGGGAGAAGTAAGCTGGAGGAAAATAGAGTTTTAAAAGGGGAAGGAAAATAAGTGAGAAGTAAGACATATGAGTATGTGTTCAGCGATAGGGACTAAGTATAGGTTTGGGCAAAAATGAGTCCATTAAATGTGGTTGTGCCTTTAGAACTGCCTTTAAAATGATAAGGTTACCTGGGACAGCACTTCCAAACTCAGAAGTGTTTCGGGACCTTAATGAAAGGTTGTTATAAACGTGGAACCAACTTTAATCGATCATCATTAAATGCGGAACCACCTTTAATTAATTCGAACCACCTTTTTTTTTTGAAAATTCAATATCTTTCAAAGATGCTGGGAAAACGGCCAATGGCGATTACAATGAGTTGAATTGACATCCAATCTAACTAGCCTATAGCAATAACTATGATATTGCAAGTATATCTATATTACATGTCAACCATACTGATCGTCTGTACTATTACAGATAAGAGATCCAATAAAAAAATTATAACATCGCCCTCGGGATATTAACTTGTTTCCTGCGAAAATCATGACCACTTGGCAAAAAGAAGCGTATCATGCATCAAAATCACTGTGCCAAACATGGATCTTCTATAACTGTAACACCACTTTATCGTACCACGATCTATGATGTCCAAACTGTAAACACCTTGAAAAACACAGATCTGACGAACCCAAATAAATGGAAACTCACAACTAAAACTACAAATAAAATTGCGAACACACGATCTGTACAAGCAGATCGAGAACAAAACTTCAACATGAACAACTAAATCGAGTTATCATCCTGCACACAACGATCTAATCGATCAGGTCAAGGAACAAAACTAATCTGTGAAGACAAATCTCATATTTATTCAATAATAAAAACATGAAATAAAATAAAATGGTGTTTCCCCATCTTCTTGAAGAAAAAGGTGGAGCTTTTTGGAAGGGAGGCTGCAGCAGCAAGGGAGAAGGATTTTTTTTTCTACTGAAATATATATAATTCGAACCGCATTTAAAATGACCATGGAGGAACTTCAAAACTCGGAAACCCTTTGAACCTCAATTAAAGGTGGTTATGATGGAACCACCTTCTAGCATTGCCTTTAATAGAGCTCTCTCTACCAGTAACTTGGAAATTGAGAAAGTGTGAAAGTATAAATGTACAATAACAGTGAAGTGCTTGGAAATGTATTTCCATTAGAGGTACTGAACGAGCTAATATGGAAACAAGGTCTCATATACTTTCACATAATATGATTATATATTGGTGTATACTAGGACTCTCCGCTCGCGCGGTGCGTGAACGGTAATGTGATCCAAAAGTGATTGCCAACTACAAGAAAGTGGATCATGACTCCACATTAGATACGTGGCAAAATAAGCTATTCATTTATTACATAACCAAGCTGTCACTGCTTAATTATTAGATTATTCAGATCGAGCAATTCTTCATTCAGCAAAAGGGTGTAAAGTATAGGATGGATTCATGTCTGCAATTCAACTTGAAACTAATGGCGGAGAAACTAGAAGGCGAAGGTTGTACCAACCTTTTGATCTCACCACTCTCGTTGAACGCTGTATTGGCTATGTTGGGAGCAGGAAGTTCGGAATCCCCGCTGCTTGACGGGTTGCTAAAATTCACAGACTGTAAAAGCCGGGAGGAACTGATATCAAGGGTTTCGAAATCAATGTCTATTGTTGCTGATGGCACTGCCGGTGAGAATTGCCTGGTAATCTCGTTCGTCAATGGAGCTTGGATCGATAAAATTTACCGTTTCCAGCACTGGTACGAGCTACTTCTGAGGGATACTTTCAAATCTGAAGCTACTAAAGTCCTCGATTTCGTCCACCAGACAAGGGAAGCAGCTAGAGTGAGAAACTTATGGGCGGAGGTCCATACGAAGGGCATTGTCAAAAGTGTTACTAAACCTGTGCAAATTGAATCTGAAAAAGTTATCCTGGGAAATGCACTCTACTTCAAAGGCCTTTGGTCTGTTCCATTTGACACTAAATGGACTGAGGAAGGAGATTTTCACCTGCTCGATAAGGAAAACACTTCCAGGGTTGCTTTCATGACTAAATATACAACCCATGAATATAATATGTTCCGATCATTTGATGATTTCAAAGTCCTGGAGATCCCGTACATAAGCGACCTCAAGGCCAACACTTCATTCTCTATGCAATTCATCCTACCACACAAGAAGGGTGGATTGAAGAATCTGCTTGAGAAGCTGAACTCGGACCCGGAGTTTTTAACCACATGTGGTTTTAAGCTGAAAAGGACTAGGATGGATTTAGTCCAGATACCGAAATTCGAGTTCAGCTACAGCCTTGATGAAGTGAAGCTTCCTTTCATCGACAAACAATTGGAACTGTCGGAGATGCTCCAGCAGGTTGAAGGAATGCCTTTTGACATAAAGATCCTTCAGAAAGCGGGGATTGAGGTGGATGAGCATGGCACTGAGGGGGCCGCTGTCTCTTTGCGTCTTAACTCTTGGTGGTTGGGGTCCCCGGAAAATGGAGGAGTTTGTGGCTGACCATCCATTTTTATTCACAGTAAAAGAGAATGAATCTGGATTGGTTCTCTTCGTTGGTGCAGTTCTACATCCTCCGCTTGCTACATAGACATTGAAACGTAATCATCCTCCTCCATAATTTTATAATATCACTCTGTTTCATCGGTTGCTGCAGCAGTTGGTTGCGGTGTCCAATTTGTTGATCCTGTTTCGAGTCTCGGCACTGGGCAGTTAAAGAAATTAGTTTGTAGAACATGATTTGGATGTGTTTGATGCATATAAGCTAATTACATTTTACACACTCTTATAACCCAATCGCCGTGTAGTAATTTCATTTAAAAAAAACAAAAAATTAGATCATTCAGATTAGATACCAACCAAAAACAAAACTGCAGCACAAATATCATTGTAGATGGAAATTAAAAAATATATTAAGGAATGTAGATATTACTTATAATTATAATTAAATTCGATTTCATTTTTCTAGATTGTATAAGTATTTTGTACTACTATATAATGCACTATGTGAACATGAATACAGATACACACTATTAGTCTTATTTTCCACATGGTATCAGAGCCTAAAGTCTTGAAACCCTAAGAAAATTTCTGCAGCTTTCCTGAGCTGCCGCCGGCGTCATGTTGAGCTGCGCGTTTATCACACGCGTCACCGGTCTCCGCCGCCGCTGCTCGCCGATCTCCGTCTGCCGATTGCCGCACCGAGTCTCCAGGTTTCCACGATTGTTTGATTGCTCGTTGCTATCTATCTGTCTGTGCGTCATCCTCTACGCACTGACACCGATCCACGCACCGCTGTTGTGAAGCCCACGCACCGCCGCATCATTCTGCTCATTGATCTATGTCCGCCGACCGCCGCAAAGAGTCTCTAGGTTGCCGCGATCGTTCGACTGTCTACTAACGTCTGTGTGTTTCCCTCAACGTGCCGACTCTAAACTCCACACGTTGCCTCCGTCTAAGCCATACGTGCCGCCACGCCTTGCTGATCCAATTCACTGCCATCGATCTGATTTGATCTTCCGTTGTTACTCTGTTGTCTTCTATTCATACTCTTAATCTTAGCACAAATAATACTTCTATTCCTTGCTCTATGTGTTATAGAGCAAAAAAAACTAGGCATAGCTTTCCTTTGAGTTCTTCAAATGCTAGTTCTTTGTTTGAATAAGTACATTGTGACGTTTGAGGGCCTTCTAGTTCCTCGTGTTCTAGTGGTGCATTTTATTTTTTTATTTATAGTTGATGATTATTCCTGAGCTGTTTGGGTTTATTTATTAGTGGCTATATCAGAAGTAGCTTCTAGATTTATAGAATTTTATGCTTTGATCACGACACAGTTTGGGCGCACCATTTGCCGTGCTGATAATGGTATAGAACTTCTGCCTCTGAGATCCTACTTCGCTGAATCTGGTATTATTTTTGAGACATCTATGGTTGATACACCACAGCAGAATGGTTGTGTAGAGCGCAAACATCGTTATTTGTTGAATGTGGCTCGTGCTTTGCGTTTTCAAGCTCTATTAATTTTTGGGAGAATATGTTCTCACTGTTGTTTATCTGATTAACCGAACACCGACAAAGAAACTCAATGCTCGCACACTATTTGAGATGCTCTATGGACGAGCTCAAAATTACGCACCTTTGAAGGTGTTTGGATGCTTGTGCTTTGATGCTTACAATCCCAGATACCGAGACAAGTTTGCACCAAGAAGTCAGCTATGTTTGTTTCTTGGTTATTCCACCGGAAAGAAAGGCTATTGCCTTTATGACTTGGAATCCTCACTTTCTTCAATAGTCGGGATGCCGATTTTTTTGAAGATTAGGTCCCATATACGGTCACTCCGACACCGGCCTAAGTGAATCCCAGCAGCGTCACCACCTCACCGTTGGCACCGCCGCCGCCTCCACCATAGCCTTACCAGCCAGTCGTCGTCATGCCTATACTTCCGGCCACCGATATGCCTGCCCAGTCAAACCAGCCATCCGGGCTCGATCACCGGCCCACTACTCTGCAGGTTCGATCTGACGCCGCGCCGTTAGAGTTGACGCAGCCACATGAGCCTCACTTGCCACCGGCTCCCATCGACAACGCATCTCATGCGTTGCCCTCTCTTGACCCGCCTACTGCATCGCCACCTAACACGATGTCTCTAGCACCGGACACTGCCATCCACCGCCATCTGCTACCAGCTCCACTGCCTGATTCGGCGGTTAGTCCGGGTCGCCTTCCGCAGCCGAGCCACCTCTTCTCCGGAAGAGTACCCAAAATTGCCAACCTCCTTTTACTGGGAAGAATATGTATGTGCTATTACTACCAAAGATCCCCTCTACTGCTACGTTCACTCATGCGCCTTCATTATCCTCAGGTGTTCTCTATCCTCTTACTGATTATGTAAATTGTGAATTTTCTAGTATACGTTCTAGATTTTTTGGTGCAGTAACTTATAGTTTAGATCCCACTACCTATTCTGAGGCATCTAAGCATGCTTATTGGCGAGATGCTATGACTAAAGAGCTTACTGTGCTTGAGCGCAATCAAACTTGGCTTATGGCTTCTCTACCTCTGGACAAGAATGCAATTGGTTGCAAATGGGTTTACCGTACGAAGTTCAAATCTGATGGAACCATTGAGCGTCATAAGGCGCGTCTAGTGGTTCTCAGGAATTGCCAAGTTGAAGGGATTAACTATATTGAGACATTTGCTCCGGTTGCGAAGATGAGTTCAGTTCATCTATTCTTGTCTGTTGCAGTTATTCTTAGTTGGGAACTGCATCAGATGGATGTGCATAATGCTTTCCTGCATGGTGATCTGCATGAAGAGGTTTTCATTCCACCTCCACCAGGCTATCCTACGCCCCCAGGACAAGTATGTCGCCTTCAGAAATCTCTTTATGGTCTTCGCTAGGCTCCTCTCAATTGGTTTGCAAAACTAGCTCAGGCTTTACGTGCATTTGTTTTTGTCCAGAGTAAAGCATATTACTCTCTATTTGCTTTTTCCCATGGTTCAGTATATTTGCATGTACTGGTTTATATGGGTGACATGGTTATTGCTGGTAGTTCTTTGTCGCTTATCCCTGAATTTAAGAAATACTTGAGCTCTTGTTTTCAGATGAAAAAACTTGGTCTGCTTAAGTATTTCTTGTGTATAGAGATTACTAGAAGACCAGATGGGATGCTTCTTTCACAAGGGAAATATGCACTGAGCATTTTATCTGACACGGGTTTATATGCTTCTAAACCGACTGACTTTTTGATGAAGCGACAACACAATCTAGCGTGTGTTGAAGGTCTACCTTACCATGATCCTGAGCAATATTGACGTATGGTTGGGCGCCTGATCTACCTCACCATCCCTTATCTTGAGCTAAGTTATTCGGTTTATACTTTTGCACAGTTTATTAAGTCTCCTTGTGTTCCTCATTGGCAAGCTGTTGTTCGCGTTTTACACTACCTGAAGAGTCATCCTGGTCAAGGTTTATTTCTCTTTTCCCGTAATAATTTGCAATTGACTACTTACTGTGATTCTGATTGGGCTGTATGTCATATTACCTAGAATTCTATTTCCGGATACTTTGTGATGATCAATGATTCTCTGGTTGGAAAACTAAGAAGCAACATACGGCCTCTAGGTCTTCAACTGAAGTGGAGTATCGTGCTATGGTTGTTACATGTTGTGAATTATTGTCTTAAATCTTTACTCTAAGATTTGGGGGTTGCGCATACTTCTCCTATGGGTTTATTTTGTGACAGTCAATCTGCTCTTTATATTGCGGCAAATCCAATATTCCATGAACGTATGAAGCATATTGAAGTAGATTGTCATTTTGTCCGAGATCTCGTGCAGTCTAGTACTATTGTTACTCATCATATCTGCACTTCTGATCAACATGCGTACTTGTTTACCAAATCTCTCGGACGTAACCCATTTCATTCATTACTTGGCAAGTTGGGCATTCTGATCCCTATGCTCCAACTTAAGGGAGTGTGTTAAGGAATGTAAATATTACTTGTAATTGTAATTAGATTCTATTTCTTTTTCCTAGTTTGTATAAGTATTTTGTATCACTATATAATGTATCCTAAGATCATGAATACAAACACACATTATTACCCTTATTTTCTACGAGCTATTAGAACTTATCATTCTTTCTTTAAACCTCACGTGATCCATTTCCATCTTGACTCACCTATTGGAGATTTGGTCACCTGCACAAAACAAAAGTAGTACATGAATCAGTTCTGTTGGTTTAAAGCACAACCAAAAATTCTCCAAGATAGCAAAAAATTTGAAGTACTCATATATATCATCATGAAAGATAACTGCAAACAGGGTGTGGGATAACACAAATTTCATATTTCTGAGGCCGGGGAAAGTTCACAGCTGCAACTACCATTAATGTTTTATTAGTAACTACTTGCTTTCACATCTTGGGGTTCCTGTCTTTTCTATCTAGCATTCCTCTTTCTTTCATTTGTACATCTTGCAATATATCATCAATTGTTATCTGTAAAAATGCAAATCATACTTGCGTCCACAATAATCATATTTGAACCCGGGCGAGCCCCCTTTCGCCCTCCACTAATCCCCTCTTTGCACCCAATCATTTCCTTCATTTTTCTTTCCAGATCAATAAATTTTCTTAATGATTAAGAGCAAAATGGAAGAAAAACAAAGATACATTACTGGAAATAGGTACATAAGCATGGGTATATTAGTGCTGGGAGAAGAATTAATACCGGTGTTGGCAATACTACAAACTAAGACTAATGTAACACTTTGAATGTGTTTGCTTTAGGTGCTATTAATACTAAGTTGAACATATTGCAACACTTTTACAAGTATTACCGTAGGTGATCTTGCATTAGATCTAACATATTACTTTTTAAGATTTTGATAACACTTTTCAAATGTTTAAATAACATTTTATAAGCTACTGCAATATTTTAATATGTGTTGCAAGAAAACTGTTACAATAACTTCAATTTGTAGTAGTGATGGTATAACAAAGGCACCAAATTTGTGCAAAAAAACCTGAACTACCGGTGCCTAAATATGTATCCACCAGTGGTATACCAAGTACAGATGCCTATTACTGATGCCTATGTATATATCCAGCACTGGTTCACCAATTATTGATGCCGTATGAAGGTGCTTATAAATAAAAAATGCAGGAATTTTTTTTTCAGAACCGGAAGTCTGAAAATGGATTATAACCACTACAAGAAAAATGATCTATTACTTCTCCCCTTTTACCTCAGTTTTTTTCTTAACCCCGAAAAATCGAGGTAAAAAGGTTCTTTTACCTCGATTGTTTTTTTTTAAGTAAAAATTATTTTTTACCCCGGTAGAAAAACCGAGGTAAAAGTACACTTTTTGCCTCAATTTTTTTTAAAACCGAGGTAAAAAGTATGAATGACCGACGTCGCACGCATGTCTAGCTTACCTACATCGGTTGTTTTTGTGACAGACGTTGCATGTCACTCTTGTAGACACGAATGACCGACGTCGTATGCATGTCTGGCTTACCTACGTCGGTTGTTTTTGTGACCAACGTCTCACGTCACTCTCACAGAGACGTCGCTCACATGTCTAGCTTACCTACGTCAGTTGTTTTCGTGACTGGCGTCACACGTCACTCTCGCAGAAAAGGTACTTATAAGTATATGAATAACACATAACACCCTTGCGATGCATGATTTAAAATAATTGAGTATATATATATATATTAATAATGTAATTTATGTTTTAACAAAACTAAAATTTAATTTTTTATACAACTTCATTTCTTTTGAATTTTAAAAGATTTTATAACTATGCTTTTAACTATGAATTTATGTGTATATTTTCAAATGAAACAAAAACGTAGAGTTCGAGTAATACGTGATCGAAGTCGAATATAAATAAATAAACTTTATTTTTTCACTGACTAAAATTTTATGTACTACTTATTCATAAGTCAATAAAATAAGTAATATATAAAACTTTATAAACTACTTATTTTATATAATTTTGAATACGTGGTTTATACAATTTTATTCAGTAAAATTAGAATTTATTTATTAATATTCGATTTCGATCACATATGACTTGAACACTACATTTAATTTATTTCATTTGACATGTGGCTAATTCCAAGGGTGACACGTGCCACAGATGACGTGGCTAAGAGTTGCTCCTTTAGAATTTTCCATTTGACGTGTGGCTAACCCCTTTCTTAGTTCTATGTAACCAACTCTAAGTTATTTTAGAACATGTACTAGCGTTTTCCAATATTTCACCAAAAAAACATATATTAAATATCTCTATAATTATACAAGAATAACAAAACTCATGTATTTTGGACCAATGGATTATATAGTGACACAATTTTGGGCCATAGTGTGATTTTTCAAGATTTTGTAGAAGTAATCAATGTTGACTTGTGAGGTCATTCCGTTCACTCATACATGCCCAAATTAAAAAATTGCGACTATATATTATTTAATTGAATTTTGATGTTGCCCATTTTGTGATTCGACAACTCCAACTTTCTTGGAGGGATCTAAGTGCACAAGGAAAAACTTTTAATCGTAACTCCAAATTGAAATCAGCTCGAATTTGATGCTACACTATACACCCTAATTGTATTTCCAAGTTTGTAACATACTCTACAAAAAAAATTGAACCTACCACTTTGCCCCGTTTACTTCAGTTTTTTGGTTAAGGGCAAATAACTGAGGTAAAAGAATGTATAAAGTTATTTTACCTAGGTTCTTATTTTTTTCAAATTTTTTTTTACTTCGGTTTAAAAAAAACTGCCTCAGTTTTTTAAAAACCGAGGTAAAAACTTGCTATTACCAATGTCGCACGCATGTCTGGCTTACCGAAGTCGTTTGTTTTTTAGTCTGACATCGCACATCACTCTCATAGACATAAATGACCGACGTCACACGCATGTCTGGCCTACCGATGCTGATTATAATTGTAATCGATGTCTCAAGTACCTCTCGCAGTTATGAACTGACCGACGTCGCACGCATGTCTGGATTATCGGCGTCGATTATTATTGTGACTGACGTCACACGTACCTCTCGCAGACATGAAATGATGATGTCGCACGTATGTCTGGCTTACCGATGTCGCACGTACCTCTCTCAGACACCCTTGCGATGCATGATTTAAAACAATTGAACCTATATGTATATTCAATTTCTATTTTTTTATTAAAACAAAAATACAAATTTTAAATTTTTTATGCAACTCATTTATACAATTTATAATTTTTTTTAATTATACATTTAAATATGACGTTATGTTTCAAATGAAATAAATTAAATGTAGAGTTCAAGTAACACATGATAGAGATTTTAACGACGACTCATATCAACTTCTTCTCTCCCTCTCTACCTTTTGTCCCACTTCTCACTAAAGAACCCTAATTCACATATTGGGAGGAGTCACCACCAGAAACTTCCGCCTCCGGTGGCTCCCCCTTCCCAATCCCACCCTCAACACCTCTACCACGCATTTTCTTAGCAAGAACCAGACGTACTTGGCTAGATTCAGTGAACGAAATTTTTAAAAAAATTTGGATCGCCGGAGTTTGCTACGGTGATGTGTCACCCGATGGCGGTGCTCCTAGGGACGCGACGGTTGTGCTCTGGTGATGCTCTCAGGGATGCGGCAGCAATACTCCCAGGGATGCAGCGACTGAGCTTGCTCTGGTGGTGCTTCTTTTGCCGGCGACACTCCATGGGATGGTGGTCCTTCAAACTGTTTGCTCCAAACTGGCATTTTTCAAGTGGCGCCGGCAGTCTTAACTCACAAAAGCTTCCAGATCCGAGGTTTCCAATGCCGAGTCTTGTCGAATCTATTCGAATCTGAGTCGGCCAACTCAGATCCAGTAGTGGCCAACTCGGTCTCGACACAGGTATGGGAAACCCAACTTAGAACCGAGTCAACTATGAGTCAACTCGGTCTCAACTTGGAGTCAATGGTGAGTCAACTTAGCCTGAACGACAATTTAGGTTAGCTAAATGCCTGGTTATATGTCGGAGATGGGAAAGTCACATGGGGTTATTCTCCATTTTTAATTTATTTTTCAATATTTTATTTTTCTCTTTTTGGGTGGGAGGCTTTTAATTTATTTCAGTATTTTTTTTATTTTATTTCATGTTTTCATCTTTTTTAGATTTTAAAATGGGCTATATTTAATAGGTTTTTTTACTTAAAGTGTTGGAAGGAATTTTTTCTGTCAATGTATAATTTATCGGCAGCCTAAGTCTTGAAAATATCATTGATTTCAGATTTGATTTCCATAGGAGACGGTGAGGAGAAATCCAAGTCAAAGTTGTATTTTGCGAACTTTTGGCGATATTGTTTTCTCTATGGAGGTGTATCAGATTTGTAGACTTTGGTCCAAAAGGAGATTTAGGAAATCTTTAAATTGGTCCCTAATATCTTTTGGAGTCAAATTAGGAAAAATTCTACGCATTATAAGTGATTTCACTACACTGATTGAGGATATTCTTGGTAAATAAAATGATGGGTCTTAGTCTTCGACATTAGGGAGTGATGGAGGTGGACTTGATCTTTAGTTGGGGGACTTCATTTATTTCATTTTGATTGCCATAAGTATTTGATCAAAGGTGTTGTTGGCTCATTTTGGATGCGTATCTTGCAATACGTCATTGTGTTTGTTTCTGATGGTAGCCTTGGGTCGATTTACTGTGGTTGCACTATGGCGACATGGTGGAAACCACTTACCTTACACGTGCCCTTATCATTGTCACATTGACTTTTGCTCACTATTGTAATAGCGAGTAGGGCCTATGTGTATAGTTTAGTTTATTTGCATTCTAGATTGCCACTGGGTCTAGATTTTAATATTTTATTTTTTGTGATCTGTGTAAAAGATTCTAGTGATCTTCAAGTGTTCTGATGTAAGCCTACGAACACTGTATCAAGTAAGCCATCGGGCAATATTTGACCTTTAATAGAAAAGGGCCAGGAACCCTGTAAACCCAATTAACTTAAAAAAAAAGATAGAGATTTTAACAATGAGTGGGTCTCCTGACAGGTGGCCTGTCCATAAGCTTATGGAAGACCACTTATTTCTTACCTTATACACTGCATTTCTTAAATTACATACAAAATTTAAAATTTTTGAAAATATTTTTTCATATCATATATTTTTGTATTTTCACCTTCAAATACATATTATTACTTGTTTTAACTTATAAATGCAATATTTTAATTTTATAAAAAATTACAACATTTAAGTCAAATGCCCCTGGGGACTGTTCATAAGCTTATGGATAGGCCGCCTTTCCTGAGACTTTCCCTTTTAACAATAAAATTTAATGTTAAGAAAAACTAAAATATAATTTTGAAAATTTTTTATGCTGCTCCATTTTTTTTAAAACTTTTAAAAGATTTTATCACTATAATTTTAACTATGAATTTATATTTAAATTTTCCAAATGAAATAAATTAAACGTAGAGTTCAAGTAATATGTGATCGAAGTCGAATATCAATAAATAAATATTATTTTTTCACCGAATAAAATTTTATATATTACTTATTCATAATTATATAAAATGAGTAGTATATAAAATGAGTAGTATATAAAATAAGTAGTATAAAATTTGGTTGCTGGGACACATCGGTATGAGTTACTCAAGTACATGTACTAACACTTTCCAGCATTTCCCAAAAAATATAATTTATTTTATATTTCTATTTTCAGCAAAGAATAACAAAAATCATGTATTTTGGAGCAATGAATAATGGGGGTAACACAATTTTGGGCCATAGTGTAATTTTTTAAGATTGTGTAGAAGTAATCAATCTCTACTGCAGGACAGGGGTATTTACACCGGTAATTTAGGGTAGTAGCACCGGTATTTTTACCCCCAAAAATACCGGTGCGTATGTATAGGGGTGTAGAAACGCAACAAATTTGCACCGGTAAAATGGACCAGTGTAGAGCAGCATTTGCACTGGTATCTTATGCCGGTGCAAAATAGCGGGATCCCAAAACTTATGCACCGGTATTATTCGGGAAACCGGTGTAATACCGGAATATAGTTTGCACTCGTATGTTGCACTGGTATTTAACCCAAGAACCGGTGTATGACAATGGTTTGTACACCGGTATTAAATTTGACACCGATTTTTTTTTGTAGTCGAAATATAGTTTTTTTACACCGGTATGTTGCACGGGTATTTTTTACACCGGCATTACTATACTTAATGTACCAGTATTATTGAAATAATTAAAAATAAATTATTTAAAATGTGGAATTTTTTTACACCGGTACCTGTGAAATTTATTTATACCGGTGTATTATGTGGCTAAAATTTGCAATGCCTAATTTGTTTTCCGATGGTCCATCCCGGATCATTTCCGGGGCAATGACAGCCAGAGATACTTGTGAACTACTATAAATTGGAAACTTTTGAATAGGTAAGAAAATTGAGACATTCTACAACGAAAATATGGCTCGCAAAACACGCGAACATTATTCCAACATATGAAATAGAAGAAGTATCTTAAACATGGAATTAAATAAAGTAAAACAAAAGTTTAGTATAACCAAACACCATCCATAGAATTCAAATATCATCAACCATTCAATATTAACCATCAACCTATTATGTCGTTCTTATCATCTAGAAGTTGCAATGTAGTGTTCGCCTGCTGCTGGTAGTCTCCGAGCCTACCCCCACACCATCTCTCTACTGCACCTTGAATTTCGTACACATGGTATGACCCTTTGCCCTCGGGGAATATCTGTTAATTTCAGTTTTATACTGTTAGTCAATAATGTTACGTTTACTAGAGATTAATAATATCAAATTTTGAGATGCAAGGTTTACCTCCAAGATATTGTTTGTCTCCGGGTGATTAACAAATTCTTCCATGAACAGCATGATGGAGTACCCGCATTTCCACGAACGATTCTGGGTTCAGTACTATATAGGAAAGGTAAACGTAATTACTAACCCTAAATATAAAATTTGATGGATGAAATGATAGAATGACTTACCATAATGTTGTTGATTTTCCAAGTGTAGTCAGGTTTTCAGCTCTGTCTTTCTCTTCTCCCTTTCATATGCACAAGCAAGCCTATGAAGAAAGTAAATTTAAATGGTTACTTCTTCCCGTCGATTATTAAACCAGGATTTTTTATTTGATTAATTGAAATACCTTGAAATGACCCTGAGTTTAACAATGTTTGTTGGTTTGATACCCCTTGACAATGTGTCCAGAGTGAAAACCTCTTCCATTTGGGGACAGATAATGATGAGGTACCAATGATCACTGTTGAAGAATTATGTTAACCAATTAATGAAATGGAAGTCGTTTGAAATGTGAATGTAATTATCGGGAAGAAATACTTACATTCTTATGTAGGGTACGATGTAGAACTCAACATCTGTTGCCTTCATTGTTTCCCAAATTTATTTGAAACAAAGTTCGACCTGCTGCTCGAAGTTGGTTAGGTTGCCACAGCTGGATGGGCAGAATTGGATGCAGCCTGAATTAGTTTCATATATTTTCTCCCACAGCTGCCTGTAATTTTAATCGTACATGAAAATTAATTCTTGATAAAATAAAAGGCATAAAGGCTGTAAGTTTTGAAACTCACCCCATCCACACATCAACCTACGCATTATCGATCCAGGTCATCGAACGGATGTTTCCCAGTTTCTTCCCGAACTCAACCAGAAATTATATTCCAACACCGTAGGTGTAATGGCGTGCGAATGGTAATGGTCAGAATACTGGGAAGAACATGCAGTCCTTATTCTTTATCATTTCCAGGATAGCAGCCTTTGCTTCCTTTATGAATTTTCCCATGATCGGTCAATCTGTTAGGTCTTATTTGTTGACAATCTACGATCGTGAAATGATACAAAATGATCACTTGAGCATGTTGTATTGAACTGTCGTTGTTAATGATTAATAATGGGATTTTTTTAGTGCATTACCTATTTGGGCAGCCTATTTAATCTTGGTCTTGCAGATGGGCGGAAATTAGCTGTCGACTGATATTTTTGCTCGCCGGTACCCTATTACAAGGATTATTGAATAGGGATATGAAAAAGTACTTTGAGGAATTGAAAAGTAATGTGTCATCGCTGGTGAGAGTCGTAACCTCCTCGTCATTGTCGTCTGTATCACCTCCGGCATTGATTTCATCGATGTCACTCGGTTGCTCATTTGCCATGCCTTTTAAGGATACCGGCCAATCCATGATGCTATTGAGCGCCTCTAAACCATTATCAAAGAGGTGGTCCGCCAAGGGTGATCCTGCCCTAGGATAGGGGACCGGCTCGCATACTCTCACACGAGATACCTGTCGCTGGCCATGGGCGACCATTTTCTTCTTCCTGAATATATCTTTGATGAAAAGAGTCACACATTCTCTATCCTATTTTTATAATATTTAAGTGAATTGATCAAATGGTTATGGAGATATTTCAAATGTGTAAATCATTGTATAAGACATGCATCGATTATTAACAGTGTTCCTTTTCATCTCCTTCTGCATCGCTGGGCTCTTCACTGGACTTCGTAGCCACTGCAGAAATGTCATTCATCTCCTTCTCTATAAAATTCTTGGGATTGTCAAGGCCTGGCGGAATCTGAACACTGCTTGCAGATGTTAAGCCCTTCACTAACCGCTCCAGGTAAGATACTATGGCTTTCACGATCGGTTAATTGTTAGATGGTCTCCTCCGGCCTGTCTCCTTAGCTGAGGAAGTACTACCGTACTCGCTTCGGGAGAGATGAGGAACAGCCACCGCTGTGGGTAGACCCATCTGAGTTCCTCTGTACCTGCCCGGGTGGTCCTTCTTCTCTGTGACTTTTATGGGGATGTTCTCACCCGACTGTAGTTCCAATGTGAAGTACTCAAAAAAAATTAAATGGTCAATTTTGGCATAACTTACAACGTCCAGTGCGATCTTCTCAACCTTTTTCGATGTGTATAACCCTTTCTTATCTTTGTTTGCCTCAAGGTAGACAAGAGATCTGTCAGGTGTGAAGTCCCTTAGACTGAGTTTTTTCTCAATCTCCTCGTCAGTGAATCCCTTGGTGGTCAACCTCATTTCTCTCCTTTTCCTTCAGAACCTTACTCAATTTTTCACGGATGTATTGATTACCCATTCTGCTCGTGTGGTGCGTGTAATCCCTGCCCTTGTTCCGTTCTATATTTGTCACCCTGAGCCTCTATTGTTCTTATAAATAAAAATATAGTTGAATAGAATTCGTGGGAAACATGTCTCTTAACAAGTATTAATTTTCTCATCTTAGTTGAAAATATGGATGCCAGCGCCTATTTTCAAACAAGTGTCATTCGTCTTCATCCATCTACTTGTACTTCTCCCATGTCGGCATTCCTATTTTATTGATACCTTTGTCCATGTCATGAATGAACCTATTTTGCACCTTTGTCTTCCAATTTCTATGTTTTTTGCCCTCTTTGTAACCTCCTACTTCAGTATTTCTAGTTGCCCGCCTGTCACAAGTGTTTTAATTGTGAAGCTCTCCTGGAATGAATCATATGAAAAATAATGTCAGGAATAACGTATTCACTAAGACTATACCATTTCATAAAAATTTTAAATTACAATTGTCGAGAGTCTTACCAGAACATCCTTCCATGCATCTTCCTTAACATCCCCAGGGACATCACTCTAGTGCTCACATGCTCCAAATCTGATCCGGTGCCGGAAATCGTAATTGCTATAAGCGTGCCACATTGACCAATTCCTAATGTATACCGCTTGATTCCCAAGGAACTCAAATGCACCAAGAATTGCCAACATCACAGACTGGCACGTACTAGTTCCCCGCCTCCTCAAATAACGTTTTACCTCAAACTTGTCCCATCCTTCTCCATTTCCCCTCCAGCTTTTGTCAAGTCATCGCCCGCTTCATTAATAGTTGGCCTTTCTTTGATGGTGCTCTTTCCATTTCCATTGCAAATTGGTGTTTTGGCCAACTCTTTACCGACGTCTAATTCTTCAGCATCCCCTACAAAGTGGTAACCCGGTTCTACAGTTTCTTCCTTCTCTCCACTAGACGGGTCATTCATTTGAGTTGCTTCTTCATCAAATTTTATCTTCAACGGGATCCTTTTTGTTGGTGGTTCTTGGTCTGCCACATCCACCTCCTCATCGACCACAACTTTCACCTCCTCCTCCTTCTTCGTAACCGGCCGCTTCCTCTTCGTGTTGAATTTCCCCTTCTTCGGCGGCATCTACAACAGTAGAATTGGAAATTCTAAATCCATGATGGTTTTAAAATAATGGTACTTAAAGATCAACATTTATAGAACGTGGCGTTGAACTTGATCAACTAGTTCGTAAAACCTTTGAGCAAAACATGGCATATAAATTGAACAATTCATAGATGAAACTACATCATATGAGACATAAAAGCTTATATAAAATGTCATAGAACTTGAACAACTAAGGCATGGAACTTCACATATAATGAAATGGAACCTTATAGAAGTTGATAGAATACCATACCAATGTCTTTGGGTTCATAAATTAGGCATACAACCGAGCAATTCTCACTCCCCCCTAATGTGACTATCTACATTATCACCAACAAAAATACTATAGAACTTCATCCCTCATCCACAAAAAATGCAAAACATTTACTCCCTACAATTGTATAAACATACCATTGAAGAGTGTCATTCAACTTTTTGTCCATTTAAATATTTTTGGTCATAGAGGAAATTCATCTAACATGTATTGTGCATGAGGGATGGAATGGTTTTGTGAAGAGAATTTGATTTGGTAACCCATGGTAACGTAATACCCAACACTTACCTTCACCAATGTAGCATTTCTTCTCTCCAAGTAATTTCGCCAAGTAATTTCTTCTCTCCGCAGCTTCCTCTCTCATTTTTTTGGTTCTCTTGTGTTGAGTTCCACACTTTATAGGGATGGAATGGGAGATGAGGAGTTACAATGCTTGATGAGGAGTTGTGGTGGTTCAATTATATGTGGATTGAATGGTTGGAGTGGTTGATGGCGGTTTTGGAAGAGAAATCGAAGGATTTGAATATGAGAATATGATGAATTGCAGGAGTTATGGCCATTTTATACGGTTTTGAAATATGAATTTACGTTGTTTACACTGGTAATACATACAATATCGGTGTAAGAAGAATGAAAATGGGCAAAAATTTATGCTAACTGTTCAGCACCGGTAATAAAACCGGTGTAAAAATAAGGATAGCAGCGGTGTTGAGATGCTTTAAATAAGTTTTCCTTTCACCCGAGAGGAACACACAAAAATTTTGGTTAAGAGTTGTACACCGGTATATAGTACCGGTGTATAAAAGAAAAATACCGGTGTAAAAATGTGGAAAAAGCAGCTGGCTACGGCTGCTTTAAATGAATTTTTGTAAAAAAACTTTTAACCCGAGAGTAATTTATGAAATATTTTCTAACTGTCCAGCACCGGTATATATATCGGTGCAAAATCTTGAATTATCGATGCAAGATGTTTCGCGCCACTTTTTGTTTTGAATAAATGACTTTCATTGCAACTTAAGAACCTCAATTTACAACTCTGTCAAAACCTACTAGTCTCCTATCACAAGGGTTGCACAATGCCTTCTAATTTTAGGATTCACCCATGCTCTCTATACACTACCACATCCAATTTTGACAGATTCGCCGAGGCGCGAAACAACAAATTTTGACCCATGCTCTATAAACTGCCCAAATTCGCCTTGTTGTTTCGCGCCACATTGAAAATCCAAAAATTTGAATTTTTTTGAAATGCGCACCAAAAATTGTACAAATACACCGGTACTTCTACTTTGTTACCGGTGTAAAAAAAGTTTATTAGTTGTTAAATTTATCACTTATTGCATTTGCCCCCCCCCCCCCCCCCCGTGCATTTTTGCAAAACCCCAATCAAGAAAATTGATGTTCAATTACTGTGA
The DNA here is from genome assembly GCA_037428765.1 of Rubia yunnanensis. Lineage (NCBI taxonomy): Eukaryota > Viridiplantae > Streptophyta > Magnoliopsida > Gentianales > Rubiaceae > Rubia > Rubia yunnanensis. The sequence goes on along the minus strand of CM075061.1, from coordinate 38,633,911 downwards.
ATGGACATTGTACTAGTCGTTCCATGCAAATATCGACTACACATGGGCCCCATACGGTGAAATTTCTAAGCATTGTTTAATTTCATAAAATTTACAGATTGGCCCCAAACATTCCGTTCGACCCCTTCAAGCACTTTTCCACCGCCCCAAATGGAATTTTCCAATGCTCCAAATTGAATAAGTAACGTTTTTGCACCTCAAAGGTACCGAGGTTCCCGCAAATTAGATTTTGTGCATTTATTGCAATTAGGTCCCCTAATTGTCGCATGCGGTTACGACGTGTTCGGAAAATACATAAATTATCAAATTGAATATTCTGGGATTGAATCATAATTGAAACATATTTGTGCCCAGGTAGTGGTTCGTCCTGAAGCAAGGGAGGTCGTCGTCGTACCTCTCAAAGTTAATATTTATAAGCCCTAAATGCTTACTATCTACAACTAAGTAGATAGCGGTAAGTCTGGGTCGTCCACGAAGAAGAGGGATTTTCTCAAACGTTTAAACGTAAATGGTTGATATTATGCTAGGAGTAGATATATATACACATATAAAAGCATGTAAAAAGGCGGGTTTGGTTGGTTGGTTGTCCTAAGTTATGAAAAATAAAAGACAAGATACCTAGCAAAGTCAAGTAACTATGCTAATCACGAAACAAACTAAGAAAAAGGGTTTTAAAACTACAAAAACAAAGCTTTGGGGGCAATTGATATCCACTTCCAAACCTAATGTAGATCATTGAACCATTCACTCATCCTATCACAATTGTTACCTATGGACAAAAGACCATAGATCTGACAACAACTAGCCTTCTACCAAAGACATAGCCATTTAACCAAACATAGCACTCATTAGGCTAAACCTAGAACAAACCACATTAAAGGTTCAACCTTTCATTGTATCTATAGGATAAATATGAGTACAATCCACATTAACATACTTATCTAGCAAGAATCACAACACATTATGCACAAGAAGTTCTAAGTTCATGTTCTTAGATTTTCATGCAAATGAGCTGAGGAATTCGTCACGTTCCTAACTCCCTAACACTTAAGTCATACAAACACTTCCTATTCTCAAACAACCCATGGCATAAATGAAGTGAAATGTAGCATTAAGAACACATGAATGTTAAATAATAAAGGCTTTAAGAACGAGTGAAACAATCTATTCACTACATCGACTACTTATTGTGAAGATAAATCTTCCATCCTTCTTAGATAGTAGTTTGCAAGAGTGAATTCGACATCTCTTGTCAAACCTCACCAATGACTCCCTTAGCTGAAACACGACTAAAAGTATCCCATTGATGGCATTGAGCACGAAGAACCAACAAGCTTGGAAACACTTATAAACACTACACCGTGTCTAAGAATTTAACCAATCATGCATTTACACAAGATTAGTGAAGAATGATTGACATTCATAGACTTCTCTCATTTGCTACCTAAAACAAACATGACAATGAGTTTGACATCATCACACTCATCTAGCAATTATCAACACACCAACATCATTAAGAAGCTCTAACTCATGCTCTTGGATTCCACATTAAAAGAGGGGAGAATTAGCTACTTTCTCTCAACCCTAACAAGTAATCATACAAGCAATTCATATACTCAAACTTCCAACAACATTAATGCCACTAACAATCCACATTCAAAGCTCAATAAATGCACAATAGAGAAAGCAATAGATAGATAGAAATAATTCTCAAGACATTAGCAAGGAAGTTTCAATCAATTGCTCCCAAGTACAAAACTAAGCTAGATAATCAAAACCCATAACATAGAACAAAGATCTACAAAAAAAGAAGAAGAAATGGAAGAAAATGGTGAAAAACTAGGGTTTTGGACACTACCACAGAGACCCCCCTCTAGCACCGTTTTTTAGCACCGCTTTTAAAACCGGTGCAAAAAATCTAATAGCACCAGTTCTTAAAATTTTTAACACCGGTTTTAAAAACCGGTGTTAATTTAACACTTGTTTTTTAAATTTTAACACCAGTTTTTTAAAAACCGGTGCTAAATTTTATAATAGCACCGGTTTTGGAAACAATTAGCACCGGTTTTTAAAAATCGGTGCTAAAAATTTGAAAATTTTATTTTCCCCGCCAAAGAAATAGCCAAAAAATTTAAAATAGCACCGGTTTCTAAAAACCGGTGCTAAATATTTGTAAAATTCTATCTTCTCACCAAAAAATTAAATAATAGCACAGGTTTTAAAACCGGTGCTAAAAATTAAAATTTAGCACCGCGTTTTTGTAAAAAATAGCCCCAGTTTTTAAAACCCGGTGCTAAAAATTTTTGAGACTCATTTTCCTGCCAAAGAAATAGCAAAAATTTATTAAATAGCACCGGTTTTTAAAAAACGGTGCTAAATATTTGTAAAATTCTATCTTCCCGCCAAAAAATTCAAAATAGCACCGGTTTTTGTAAAAATAAGCACCAGTTTTTAAAACTGGTGCTAAAAATTAAGGAATAGCACCGGATTAAAAACCGGTGCTAAAAAATAAAACTTAGCACCGATTTTTTGTAAAATTTAGCACTGGTTTTAAAAATCGGTGCTAAAATTTTCAATATAGCACCGGTTTTAAAAAACCGCTGCTAAAAATTTTCCATACTCATTTTCCCGCCAAAGAAATAGCCCAAAATTTTAAAATAGCACTAGTTTTGGAAAAATTAGCACCGGTTTTGGAAGAAAATAGCACCGGTTTAAATTTTTTCCGCCAAAGAAATCGCCAAAAAATATTTCCCGCCAAAGAAATTGCCAAAATATTTTAAAATAGCATCGGTTTTGGAAGAAAATAGTACCGGTTTAAACCGGTGCTAAAAAGTTTTAAATTTTTCCGGCCAAAAAAATTCCCCCCCACAAAGAAATCGCCAAAAACTTCTAAATATTTTTCAAAATTTTCAAAATTTCATTATTTCCTCCAAAGAATTCAAAAATATCGCTAAAAATTTCAAATAATCTTCCCAGAAATTTCATGAGCTGGGAGCAGCTGCACAACCACTCTAAGCTTTTTTTTTTAACTTTCAAAATCGTTCACTTCTTTTGTTGACTTTAACTAATGACTAAGTTAAGTTAAATTAATCAACGATCAACCTTCACTGACTTCATATATACAAATAAGAATAAAATTTGTTTACATTAACTAATTAACGTTCAACCCTTAATTGATTTAGTATACTCTCTCCGTCCTGGATTAAATTGCACAAGATCAAAGATTTAGTCAAACTAAGAAAACTTTGACTACATATTTGAATAGATATATAAACAATCGTGAAAAATTTACTTGACTTTAAATATATAAACACTAATGAGTGGGTCTCCTGACAGACGGCTGTCCATAAGCTTATGGACAGGCCACTTATTTCTTTCCTTATACACTGCATTTCTTAAATTACATACAAAATTTAAAACTTTTAAAAATATTTTTTATATCATATATTTTTATATGTTCACCTTCAAATGCATATTATTACTTGTTTTAACTTATAAAATGCAATATTCAAATTTTATAAAAAATTACAACATTTTAGGCAAATACCCCTGAGGACTGTCCATAAGCTCATGGAAAGGCCGTCTTTCCTGAGACTTTCCCAACACTAATAACTAGGCTAACTTTGACTAATCAACGGTCAAGCTATACTTGACTTTCAATATATAACCACTAATAACAAAGTTGACTTTAACTAATTAACGGTCAAATTTTATTTGAATTAGTATATAATAAATATTAATAAAAATGTTTGACTTTGTCTAATCAACAGTCAAACCTTACTTGACTTTCTATATATAAACACTAGTGACTAAGCTGACTTTAACTAATCAACGGTCAAACTTTACTTGACTTTCAATATATAAACACTAATAACAAAGTTGACTTTAACTAATTAACGGTCAAACTTTATTTGAATTAGTATATAATAAATACTAATAAAAATATTTGACTTTGTCTAATCAACGGTCAAACTTTACTTGACTTTCTATATATAAACACTAGTGACTATGCAGATTTTAACTAATCAGTGGTCAAACTTTACTTGACTTTCAATATATAAACACTAATAGCAAAGTTGACTTTAACTAATTAATGGTCAAACATTACTTTAATTGGTATATAATAAATATAAATAAAAATGTTTGACTTTGTTTAATCAACGGTCAAACCTTACTTGACTCTCAATATTTAAACACTAATAACTAGGTTGACTTTAACTAATCAATGGTCAAACCTTACTTGACTTTAAATATATAAACACTAATAACTAAGTTGACTTTGACTAATCAACGGTCGGACCTTACTTGACTTTCAATATATAAACAATAATAACTAGGTTGGCTATCACTAATCAACTGTCAAACTTTACCTGACTCTCTATATATAAATACTAGTGGCTAAGTTGACTTTAACTAATCAACGGTCAAACTTTACTTGACTTTGTCTCTGTATAGAAACACTAGTGACTAAACTGACTTTAACTAATCAACGGTCAAAACTTACTTGACTTTCAATATATAAACACTAATAACTAGGTTGACTTTTATTAATTAATGGTCAAACCTTACTTTAATTAGTATATAATAAATACACATAAAAATGTTTAACTTTGTACGGTCAAACCTTAACTCTCAATAAATAAACACTAATAACAAAGTTGACTTTAACTAATTAACGATCAAAATTTATTTGGATGTTTATTAGATCTTCTTGAAGGTGTAAATATGCTCTTCACAGGTCCATTTTTGTCCTAAATATTCAGTTAAAAACTGAACTCTTCACAGGTCCATTTCTGTACCCATGTTCTGTCCAAATCCGCCACCGGAGCTCTCATCTCTAGTGACACGCGCCCCTCCGTCGGAGCACCCATCGCCGGTGCGCTAACCACCGCACGCCACCTCTTCATTTCACACCTCTGATAACGATGCTCTCCACCGCCTCCGATCCAATTTCTCCGCCGGATCTCCCATCGCCGCTAGATCTCCTATCATCAGTGATATGCGCCCTCTCCGCCGGAGCTCCCATTGCCGCTGCACTAACCATCGCATGCCACCTCTTCGTTTCCCACCACCGATGATGATGATCTTCACCACCTCCGCACCGCTCCCCTCTGCCGGAGCTCCCATCGGCAGCCGCGCTTACCAATGCACAGGTGAATCTTTGATGAAGTTCCATTCTAATTCGTTTGAGCCGATGTCAATATACATATTGCTATGATAATTTTTTGAATCACATGTTGTTAGGTCAGCTATTGATTATGCTTGGTTTTGGATCTGCTTTTTGTTGTTATTCCTTCTGGTTGCTAAAAGTTTGTATCCTTCTGTTGTTATTCCTTAGGTTAGTTATTGATTATACTTTGTGATTTCTCCATATTAATGTTTGATTCTTTGTTTTACCCGTCCTTTGTTGTCACTGCTTCAAAGAATTGAGTTTGGCAACTAAAGATGGAAATTATTATGTTGCAAGTTTGCCATCTTTAGTTTGGTTTTAAACATCTGGTGTTTTCTTGTTCATATGGTTATAGATAGCCTTGATTTTGTGATATGATGGTGGAGATTTGATTGCATTAACCATAATCAAGGTGGGGACATTTTATGAAAGCTGCTTTCAAGGTAGCGGTTTCTGAGTGGCTTCATGTTCTTGTTGCTTCATATGTTCAAGGTGAAAGGATGATTGATGCTGATGGTAAGTCTCATAAGTTACTTGCCAGCATAATCCTTCTTCCCTTCATGTCAGGTGGAAAGAAAATATTTTTGTATTATAATCTGCCACAAAATATGTCATAAATTTTTAATCTTTAGTTCCTTGCATTAAATTATAACCAGTTTGAGTATCGGGATAGGGAGGGTTTATTTATATCAGTTATTGATACATTTTCTGACAAGGAGAGGTTCCTCGCTTGGAGATAAGCTTAGAAGCCTGTCTCCCGACTGCTTTATTCAACTTTTGAGCGATATTTTTATTGTAGTGCAGGTAATGCTTATACGACTATAACTCTGTTTGGCTCATGATGTGTATTTTCTTGACAATTGTCATCCTTCATGGAATGATCATGGTCAGCAATGATTGATCTTTTAGCAATATTCATTCTTCTCTCAAGCTTTCTTATTCTTCAGAGTGTAGATAGAATCTTCCCGTCTACAATAACTTTTCCAGATTTGCATGTACCCTTGGGATATATGCTTGGTATCTTCAATGATGTCTTCCATGAGACAGAATATTCAATGAGATCAAGTCTGCCTGTGATATATGCTTGGTATCTTAGATGATGTCTTCCAGTGAAGAGTTCTGTTTTGTATGCCAATTGTATAATTAACTCAAGCTGTGGTAATGGTGGTTGACTGTCATGTTCTCTCTCTGAACAAAATGTCCAGAATCCAGTACTACATGCTTCCAGCAAACTTTTGGCCTTCGAGATATTAGTGAAAGTTAGCCTATTCTCTCTTTACCGAATTCTCGCCCGTCTAGCTACATCGGTTTCAAGGTTATGTTTTTTTGTCAGAATAAATTTACTATCCATCACAAGCTCTTGCTTCCGTGTTGGATATAGTAAAAAGGGAATATATCCTTGCTTCATCATTTTGTTTTCATAGTAACATGGTTTCGCATTTGAAGGTGATTGTTTCTTAACGTAGTTTTCAATATCCAGCAACAAAATGGTGTCTGGTAAAATATAGAGTGTGCGAGCATGTAACATACAATTATACAAATGATTTTCATCTATTTCAGTGGTATATGGATATGGACTCGTTTATGTATTTTAAGAAATATAGTGTTTGCATAGAAGAAAATGGGAGAATTGATACTGATGTTAGGATGCAAAAAATGGGAAAATGAGAAATGTTTATTTTCTAGGCTAGGATTGTTGGGTTCCAACACGTTCTTGGAGGTACTAGTAGTGTCACCTTAGCCTAAAACAAAATGAATCATATTTCTTATACTATTGCAGACACAATACACCCTTTTTATAACGATGGATGAAGTAATATTTTATATAGTTAAGGGTGAATTAAACCATGAATATGCTAGGTTATCCATGGCGGAGACGTTGAATAAACTGATATTTTTGCAACGTGCAGGTACATGCAACCCCGATGGATTGTTCAAGATTCTTTCATTCTCATTCTAAGGATTTTAGCCACTTCCTGGCAATAGTTCTGCTTCAAACGAATATCTCTTTAACCACAATGAGTAATCATTCTTATTGTCCATCTTGTTCTTGTCGATCATTTTTCCAGAATCATTAGATTGTTTCACTAACCACTTGTACCTTTCTTTACCTCCAATTCGGAATCCGGGAATTATAATTACTGCTGATAGGTTCGGTTCTCCCAACTATGTACTCATTTCATCTTTGTTTTTGCAAGAGTAGAGAAAAAACTGAGATTCTAGAGCTGTAGGTTAAGGCAGTGCACCATAAATTGTGCTGTTGTGCACCATAAATTGTGTAATTAGGACTATTATTCTTGTCATAGTCGTGCGAGACAAGGTGTTTGTATACATTAATGTGGAAATAAATTCTTAATTTTGTGCAGTTGATTTTATTATTAAATTAATGTAGAATAAAATTGTTAATTTTGAGTCTTTTTCCTTTCTCTGAAAGCGGCAGCACGCTGCAGCTTTCAGAGAAAGGGATTTTTTTCATCGTCGTAAATAAATTAGCACCGGTTGAAAAACCTGTGCTAACAAAAAAAACCGGTGCTAATAAAACAAAATCGGTGCTACCAAAAAAACCGGTGCTAATTTAGCACCGGTTGAAAAACCAGTGCTAACAAAAAAAAGCGGTGCTAATTTAGCACAGGTTGAAAACCGGTTCTAACAAAACGAAATCGGTGCTAAATTAGCACCGGTTGAAAAATCGGTGCTAAATTAGCACCGGTTGAAAAACCGGTGCTAACAAAAAAAACCGGGTTGAAAAAAAAATCGGTGCTAATCTAGCACCGGTTACTTACGCACCGGTTTTTTTTCTTCGAAAAAACCGGTGCTAGAGGTGGGTCTCTGTGGTATGTGTTAATCAAAACATCAAATCCATGCATATGAATAAATACCAGAAAAAAAGTACAAAACTAGAGTTTGCATACCATATTCACGTCGAAGGTAGTGCACATAGTTCAGACATACAGAAAAGTACCATTGCACGTTACAAATCTAAATTCAAATGGTCTTAAATTAATCAATAACTCTAGAATTAACTAACATCGTTGAGAGAAGAAGGCACATTTTGGGCAACGAGAGCAGAATCCTCTTTGTTCACATTTTGGGGAGAACCCTTCATATTTAACCTCTGGGTTAGGGGGGTTGCCTAGAGTCAGGAGAAGCTAAAGTGAGAATGTCAAGATAATGGACTCTGCACTCTCACAGCTCAGGAATAGAAGGCAAGGAAGGAAGACCATCGAGATGCGATAACAAGAGATAAGGATGTCCACCATCACAAATTTTGTTGATGAATTCAGTGTTAAGCATAATCTTCTGATGCTCCAATGTCTCCTTGCACTTAGCCAATGAGGGTAATCTCTTTGCCTTCAGGGCAGGATTTGTCTTCCACAGCTCCATCAAAGCCTCGCACGAACCAACATTGCTAGCAGAACTAGAAACCTCTTCAAATAGGTTGAATAAAAACTTCATAAAAAAAGCATGTCGGATAACTGGGCGAAGAAGGACCTGTAGATCGCATCTCCTCTAACTCAATGCGAAGCTTACTAACCTCTTCTTCAGTAGCATGGGTACGCTTCTCAGCATCTTCAAGTGCAATCCTTATAACCTTGTGATATGTCTCGCTAGATTTGTACTTCTCCAACAATTAACCGTCCTTCTTGGAGAATTTAGCAAGCCGCTCACCAACGAGCTTGAGACTCTCACCAATTTAATGACATCCATAAAAAAAAGACAAAAAAAACACAACAATAAAATATGGTAATAAAATCATATAAGACAAAATCATTTTAAAAATAACTAAAGCGAACATACCACAACCATTGACTCGTGTAGAGGAAGTTTAGAAAGAGTTGAAGTAATGGTCCCTTCTGTTTACAAATTACAGCTTTGTAGCGGAGGCTTAGAATAGGAATTACTTGGACGGCCCTTTTTCTCCGATGGCCCCAATGTAGTAGATGAACTACCGCTTCGGTCCTTTTTGTTTGCCTTAGCAATAGCATCAGCAGTAGCTACATGTATTTCTTCTCCTTCCTGTACCCTGTCCTCAATTTGTACTAACTATGAGTTTGCCTCAGTGAGATTCTCCTCATGAGCACTAGTATCATGAGGAAAGACGGACGTATTTTCCGTCTCATCAAGCTCATCTTCAAGGATAACGACCAGTCAATCTTTCACCCATCTAGATCTATATTTTCCATTCAACATACAACTTAGGATAACCGAACACACCAATACAACTGAGCAATACGAAAACATTAAGGGCTTAAAATAACACCAAACAAACACCTTCGTTCTAAGATTCAGCATGGCGTAGACCTATCAAGTGTTTGCTGAGTTTGAAAACAACCTGAGACGTAGTAGTAAGAAAAACTCCTGGATTGGGAAGCTTAATCGGACTAAGGAACATTATAGTTCCAAGGTGGAAGGATCTGTTCGCACTCGGGATCTAGTTTAACATAAAAAATATTTTGCACCACACTCTGCAGTTACTAGGAAACCCACTGACAAACTGAAAAGTGGGAATGACGGGATAAAAAGTGAATTCATCAGATGAGTTTTTCACCTTAAGAAGCGGATACAAGCTATGAAACAAGTCAATTGAAAAAGGGACATTGGCTTGGGTACACACATTTTGGAAACCCACAATGACGGTGATACCCTTAAGATGAAACTGAGGCAACGTGATTTCATAAGATAAAACCAAATCTAGGATATGCTAAGGAAGGGGAAAGACAAGACCAAACTTGAGAAAATCTAAACAACAAGATATATAACCAACAACGGGAGTGCCAAAACTCTCACAAGTAACAGAGGTTTTCAGCTCATGCAAAGACATGAAAGAAAACTGAAAATTTTAATTTTCCAAGCATTCGTAAAAAAGAATACTATTAATGGCAAAAGATTCGGTGGGATGATTGGAATCCACCCCAGAGTCAACATCAACCCGGACATCCTCTATTAGAGAATTAGTGGGACTAAGGGTTAGAAATTCAGGTAGGAAGGAATCCTAAAATCAAGATTAAAACCCTATTAACTAGAGCTACAAAACACAGACATTGTATTCTAGCAAAAGTCAAAAAATAAAATAGGTAATACACTGGAGAAGACAATCAGATAACTTCCAGTCAATCGTAAACAAAAAATTGGCAGAATAGAGACACCTCACAATTGAAAGAAACATGTACAAAAACAACAAGGGGAACGAAAAAAAAAACAGAAACTTACCAATTGAGAAGGTGGAGAAGTAAGATGCACGGAAGAATAAGAATGGACAAGAAAGATGAAGGACTAAGGTGTTTGAAGAAGCACTAAAGTCTAGAATTTAAATTAAGATATTGAAACGTAAAAAACAAGGCGTTAAATTAGTCAGAAACATCATGATGAAATTCTGACAAAAAAGTAAGTTTCCTTTTACGGAAAATGAGACTATGGTGATATATGAATAGGTGATACACTAAAAAATGGTGGATTTAGGTCAGTCAATTCGAGGCATTCATAAGGTAAGTAAACATAACGACATGTGATATAATTTGGAAAAGCGTAACAAATAATGAGGAGAGAATCTCGGCTTAATGACACAATATCGCAACAGCCAAGCCTATCAAAAATTATAAACTTTGAGTATGAATTTAAATTCAAATTATAAAACTAGATATCCCAACAAAATCGCAAGTGTAGCCTAAAAGCATGCAAAACTTTGCGAAGACAATATAAGTTACTGTGATGACATAAATGTTATTACAACTTAAAAAATAAACAGAACAGTTTGCACACATTCAACATACACGGTTGTCGCTTCGCATTTCATTGACTTCATGGCTAGGGGGAGAGGGGCTTATAGTGTACACCTTGCCAACAAACTAGAAGCTGTTGGCCTTAAAACCCCACCCATTACCCAGTCACGAATAGGCCAAAGCGGAGCCACGTCTAAGACTCAACCATGAACTAAGATTTTAGCAACCATCATGCAACCCACAATTGGAAGCCCTAACAATATGGAGCCATGAGGACGATCCACTATAAATATAAGAATAGCAGTACTGGCTCAAGGTAAGTAGCACTAATTAAGAAATACCAATTCTCTAGAGGAAAGAACTGAGTTGATCGTCGAAGCACTTTTCCTGGTATTGAATCAGGGGCCATTATTCCAGGTTTACACTTATCATACGGTGATTACCAGCTACTTCGCTTGACCGAGAATATCACATCAGTTTCACATTTTTTAATTTGTAGAGATTCAATGTACAATCGAAAGACGTAAACATGTGTATGACAATGTTAGTTGGTTGAGGCAATGAATTTATTGTTTCCGTGGAGGAGTTATTAGAGCAGGGCTTTGGTCTTGAGAAACTAGTCTTATGTCCTTGTCGTGATTGCAAGAATTGTAACAGTAGTGGTGATATAGATCACACCGTAAAATTCTATTTGATCAACAAAGGGTTTGAAGAAGGTTATTTGGTTTGGACGTTTTGAGGTGAAAAAAAACTGCTGGAGATGGTTGTTGGTAGTGAAGGAGAGTGTTTTGGAGATGCAAATTTTGATGATATATGTATCACTAAATGCTAATGTGATACATAACTACATTTATTAGCAACATTTTTAGCAATAATACCTGCCCCGAAACTGGTATAAAAACCATTAATGCTAGCAAAAAATATAGACGATTTACATCTTTATTGCTCTAAAGATGTAGAACAAAACATTCAATACATAATACTCTGTTGATTTTAACTAATCATGGGTCAACCTTAGTTGACTTTATATGGACACACGAATAAGTTGGTTTAACTATACCAAATTATTGGTCAACACGTAAGTAATGCTCTGCAATCACTAGCAGCATGACTTCAAATAATTCACTATGACCAATTAATTGAATTTCTGTAAGCACTAGTATCTTGGTTTGACTTTATATAATCAATGGTTCAGTCTTACGTAACTTCTTATAAATATTAATAACTAATATTTTACTTAACAATTCAATGATCAACCTTTACTTGACTTTCTTTATATAAAAAATAATAATTACATAGAGTTTAACTTATGAACGATTAATCTTAACTTGGCTTTCTAAATATAAACACTAATAACTAAGATTTGACTGAAATTAATTACGGTCAATTTTTAGTTGGATTTATAATTATAAACACTATTAACTAAGGATTGACATTGACTAATAAGTAATTATTCGTTATTTGACTTTCTAAATTTAATCATTAGTAACTAAGTTAACTTAAACTAATTAATGTTCAACTCTTGAATTTCTATATATAAACACTAATAAATAATGTTTGACTATAACTAATCAATGTTCAGCCTCTAACTTAACTTTCTATATATAAATACTAATAACTAATCATTGACTTTAACAAATCAACGATCAACCCTAACTTGGCGTTCTATATATAAACACTAATAATGAAGTTAACTAATTATCATTCAGTCCTTACTTGAATTTCTAAATACAAACATTAATTATTAACTAAGTTAATTTTAATTAATCAACAATCATCCCTTTGTTGACATTCTTAATCTTAACATTAGTAACTAATGTATAAATTTAACTAATCAATGGTCAAATTTTAGTTGACTTTCTACATATAAATTCTAAAAACTAAGGTTTGATCTTAACTATTCCACAATCAACCATAAATTGACTTTATGTATATAAACACTAAAAATAAAGTTGACTTAAACTAATTTACGTACTTGACTTTCTATATGTAAATACTAATTGTTAAGGTTTCACTTTAACTAATCAACGACCAACACTTACTTGAATTTCTACACCTAAACACTAATAACAAGTTGACTTTAATTAATCACTACTCCATTGAACTTCTGGGGCCGCTGCCGTGAGACCATGAAGAACCTGGAGGGACTGAACGTGGCTCATAAGTATCTGTAAAAACTGAGGTATGGAGAAACTGCATTTTTTTAAAATCTTATTTTAGAGCCCACTTGCTTGGAAAACTGCAAAGTTGGATTTTGAGTATTGAAACTGAAGCCATCAAATCATAAGTTTTGTTGAAGTATTCAGATTTCTTGATATAGGTGATAGGAAGAGTTCTCCATTTGCTAGTAAAACTGCAAAGTTGGATTTTGATTATTGAAACCGCGCGAAGCCAGAAAAACATAAGTTTTGTTGAAGTATTCAGATTTTTTGTAGCAAATCATAGAAATCATTGAATGTAAAACTGTAGAGGATGAATGCTGATGTAGAGGATTTTTGGAATAAATGATATGGAGACCAATGTATTTTGATTGCTCCAGTTAATTTTTTTTTAATCGAATAACACCCGAAGGTGGGAGTTGATATATATGGTACCCCAAACCAAAAGAAACCATAGTAGTTTAGTATTAATTTACAGGAGGCAACAGCATTGCCCACAAAATGAGATGTGTATCCTACGCTAGGAACTGAACACAGTTAACAGTATTAGGTTAGTTGCGATCCCAAAGCTACGAATCTCCACACCCCATGTTAATTCGTATTTTGGCCAGGCAACTAACATAAAGTAGTCCCAAATTAAAACTGATCCTTGCAAGGAGATGGAGCAGTGGTCTCCGAAACGATGAAGTCCGAGTCTTTCTTCCAATAGATGAGGTCTCCAGTTTGGTGTAGTGATTCCAATGTGCGCACCGTGAGAACAGTGATGAAAGTACCTACATGAAAAACAGAATTCATTAGCAGTATCAATTCTCACCCGAGCAAGTCGAGTTAATTCTAATCTGCGGCAGTTGTTGCATATCTAATGTGATAAGGCCCTTGATATGCACCGGGAGATTAAGTAGATTCAAAGTCATATTATGTGCAGAATGGTGTTTGGCGATTGCATCCGCAACCATATTCCCTTCCCGTGGCACATACAAAAGCTTAGCACCACACAGAAGATGATTAACTTTGTAAGCCTCATTAAAAACATTCCAATGGGATGAGTATGGATCATTAATCATTTTTACCGCTAATTGAGAGTCAGATTCAATAGTAACAGTTTCATCCAAATGGCAACAATTTAGGCATGCAAATTGCACAGCCAGAATCTCGGCAAGCAAGGAGGAGTTAGCCAAGATTGCTGCAGACTTAACAAGTAAGGGTGTGCCACTGTTGTTCCTTATGACTATCCCTACCGTGGCCTTGTTTGGAAACCATGATGCATCAGAGTTGATCTTAATGCAATTAAGTTTTGGTTTCTCCCACCAAACAGTCTTTATTATCGGTTTAGGAGGGGGTCTGAGGTGGGGAATTAGGCTTTTAATTGGATGTGGGATGCCAGTGGAGGATGTCAGATATGTGGGATTAGCAAACAGAGTTAACCTGGTAAGACCAAGGGCCTCCTTACAGATGTATTCAGTAGAAAAAGTGATTTGCTGAAAGAGATATCGGTTCCTTGCCTTCCAAAGGGACCAGCAAATAATAGGAGGAAGTATATTGCAAACCAGCTGATGGCATTTAGGGAGGTCTCCAGTTAAAATAAATGATATGTAGAGGATTTATGTTGACAATGATATGGAAATTTCAGGGGCAGAATAAACCGGAGCCGAAGGACTTGTGGTTGCAACCTTACGTCAGTGCTTCTTCTGTTAAATCCTTCATTTATGAAAGATGAATGCTAAAGTAGAGGATTCATGTTGGAATAATTGGTATTTGGAATAAATGGTTGAAGTAATTAAACTGTAGAAGGTGAATGATAATAATGTTGAGGATTCATTTATGCTGATGCATAAATTTTCTACACTCTGCTTTTTATTGTTATACATTATTGATAGTTGAGATTTTAATATCCTTTCCGATTATGCTGTAGTTGTTGCTAGATTGCTTAATGCAACACTCGTTCTTCCAAAGTTTATGTCCAGCAGAGTGCGCAATGACATTAGTCGAATATTGTTTCTCATTTAACCTATTGATAAAACCACTTTATATGTGTTTAAGTTTCTCTGTAAGTGGAATATTGACTGTCGATTTGTGTAATTTCTTATTTGTGTGTTAGTTTGGTTGAGACGAGTTCATATTATTTAGTAGCCCGATTAGTATGCTTTCGATAACATGTGAGACTTATTCATAATAGAGTATGTCTCCTGACACACAGTCATGTCCATAAGATTATGGACAAGTGGTCTCCTATCAGACTGCCCTATCCATAAGCTGCGGCATGTCCATAAGTTTATAGACAAGCCACTTATTTATTATCTTATATACTGCATTTGTTAAATTACATACAAAATTTAAAATTTTTTAATTTTTTTATATCATATATTTTTATATTTTCACATTCAAATACATATTATTTACTGGTTTTAACTTATAAAATGCAATATTTAATTTTTATAAAAAATTACAATA
This sequence comes from Rubia yunnanensis, assembly GCA_037428765.1. Lineage (NCBI taxonomy): Eukaryota > Viridiplantae > Streptophyta > Magnoliopsida > Gentianales > Rubiaceae > Rubia > Rubia yunnanensis. Next base: position 38,618,411 of record CM075061.1, on the reverse strand, counting down.
TTTAAAGTAAATGTCCCTGTGAACTGTCCATAATATTATGAAAATACCGTCTTTCCTAAGAGTTTCTGTTCGTAATAAACCCTTTAAAACAATAGAAACGAGTAGCTTCTAATACACTGCGTGTAAGGAAACAAATTTTAAGAAACTAAACAAAGTATATCAAGTGGTCAAAACGCACTCCCTCCAATTCGAATAAATTGTCCCCTATCTTTCTTAACTATCAAAACGCCATTTTCCTATATTGAAAACTTTCAATTATACAAAGCTTACTTTTCTTATAAACATCAAGGCCAGAAAATTTCAAGCCAGGAAGGACAATTATAGTTCTATTTGCACACCTAAATTTCTTTTATAAAATTAATTATATCAAATTCACTCCGAGTTAACATATTGGGATCATATATTTCCATCGAGGCTAGGTAAGAAATGTTTAATCATTTGAAATGAAATTGGGCTGAGTTTGTGCAAACACCAGTGAAAACCAGGCCTATTAAAGGTGATTCCTTTGGACCAGAGAAGTCACTTTGTGGGTAACTTTTTTGGCTGTGATCAAAGGCAGTTCCTTGAACCGCCTTTAAATTGGTGCAATCAAGTGAGGCTATCTTCCACCTTTGATTGCACCCACAAACCACCTTTAATCGATTCCAAACTCGGAACCAACTCCCCGACGGTCAGACTTCAAACGCAGATCCGATTGAGGAACTGTTAGTAGTCTCGAGTGCAGAACTATTAATATGAATGTCAGACTACCTGTAAAGTTCCGAGTGAGGAACCTGTTCACGAGTTTCAAGTTCGGAACCTGTGGTCAGGCACAGTCAGCAGAAATGATGTTCTGATCTCGGAACTATGTCTTTGCTTTATAGTATGTTCTTCCATCGGGGATCAGTTCTTGACATTTATCAGTATTTTCTGCAATTAATTTTTTTTGTAATATCAGTTACGAGTCCCGAACTGATTCGGTGTATTTAGTTCCGAGTGAGGAACTTAATTTCGGGACATTATAAAATACGACAATAAGGAAAGAAACTAGTTCCTAAGTCGGAACTCAGTCGACTCATATGGTAAAATTAATTTGTTTCATTATATACCGGCTTCTCAAAAGCCTCGTAACACCAATCCTGATCGTACAAAATACAAGACAAGATGACACTAGATATCAAAAATCTATAGACTACACTAAGAAAGCAACAATCTATAGATAGGAATAGAAGTCACCAAAAATCTATTCAACACAATTATGTCATCAAATATCTCATAATTTCCCATTGGGATGCCAAATAGAATGCGAGCGGGAGTACACAAGATACCTAGCCATGAAATTTCTTGCACTGTTGATATCATCTTATTTATACAGCTTATGAAGCTTTGGAAAAATATGTGAAACAAAAGTAATAATAATATAAGAATGTGCATGACATGTTATGCTGATTTAAAACGTTCTCAAAAGAATAAGTTTAGTACTCACTTTGATTTCCATGTAATTCTCACACACATGTAGGACACACTCCGCTGCGTAAAGAATTATGTAATAGTCGCATTCCCATGTATTTGATTGTTTATTGTACTAAGTAATAAAAGTTATATTTACATTAAGTGATGTGGTAATATAATTTAGGGATGTGCTAATATAACCCTATCTACTTGAGTAAGTGCCAATATAACCCTATGATAATTTTTAGTGCAAATATAACCCTAACTAGTTAATGAAAGTGCCAATATAACCCTCAGACCCCATTTCCGGCATTGACCTCAATTTTTCAGCATTGACTCTATGTAAATTGACCAAAATACCCTTTGGGCTAATTATGAAATTGGGTGGACAATTTTACCCTCATAGTTAGCTGGAACGCCATAGTTCGTTGAAATTATGTAAGGTTATATCAGCACATTATGAAATCTTATTGGGTTATATCACCACATTCCTAATGTTTGTAGGGTTATATCAGCACATTTCTAATGTTTGTTGGGTTATATCAGCACATCCTTAAAACTTATAGGGTTATATATGCACTTTCACTAACTATATAGGGTTATATTGGCACTTTAGAATATTGAAAGGTTATATTGACACTTATGTCAACTAGGTAGGGTTATAAAAACACTTTTTTCTTTAATTTATTGATATGAAAAGAGAATCTCACCTTGATTTGTATAACTTCAAAATCCTTACTACCATGCTCCCCAAAACCTTCGAAAGACTCAACCAATATTTTAACGAACAATTATGATGGTTGGTTGTGCAGAGGATCCCTCCAGTAAATGCGCCTCTTGTCAATTTACTGAAATCCTATACTCAACCCTTCCTTTGGAAGACATGGAGAATACATATATACATGAAATCATTCCTTAATAAGTCATAAAACCAAACCATAAAACAAACCATCACAATCAATTATAGAATTCAACAAAAACAAACCTAATGTTTACCGAATGTCAACAAAAGTTTACCGAATTCAACAAAAGTCATCAATACCACAATCAAATTTTTCATGGATCATCAACCTAACATTTCTTCGATCTCAGATTTGGTCTTCTCATCACCCACATCTCCGTCCCCACCATTCTCAGCCTCAGTCTCATCGTCCTTAGAGTAGTTGGGCTTGAAGTTTGGCTTCTTCTTATCATCTCTAAGCGAATGTGGAGGCTGGTGGATTGATGTGGCCATTTTATATGCTTTATTTAGTAGTATTTAGGATCACTTTTGTGCTCTTTTATTATTGAGAGCTTGTGTTTTACCTTGAAATTCTCTTAGGAGAGGTAAAAGCAACTTTATGCTCTTTTACCTCTTCTAAGTGGATTTTGTGTGACAAGGGAAGAACACGGAAGCAACGAAGACCGGAAGACATTGAAGACTATACTTTCGAAGACTTTTGGATACTCACTTCGAAGACATGAAGACCGGAGGCCGTTGAAGACCATTTTTGGAGCCGTTGAAGACTTGAAGATTGAGAGGGATGGCTATGAAGAAGACAAAGAAACAATGCAAAACTATGGCTTCCATCACGACCCCGTCGCGACACCATCGCGAGTCGCGACCAACACCGTCGCGAGTCGCGACGAACTCGTCGCGAGTCGCGACCAAAAGGCGGCCAGAAATCTATTTTATTTTCTTTGCACTATAAATACCCTCTCTTTCCTCCTCTTCTCCAAGCTTTTCCAGCCCATTTTTTCTCTGGTTTTTGGGCGAAAACCTAGGTTTTTTCTCTTCTTTCTTTTCTTAGTTTTTTCTTAGTTTAATTATGTCTTTTATTGTTCTAGAGTAGTTCTTGTACTTGGGAGCTATGGATTGAAGCTTCCACTTCTATGTATTGAGAACCATTTCTATCTATCTATTTGGTGTTTTTGCTATTGTGCATTTATTGTGCTTTGAATGTTAATTGTTGATTCTATTAATGTTGTTGAGAGCTTGATGATATGAAATGCTTGGATGAATTGCTAGCTAGGGTTTGGGGGATTTGGGTTAATTTCCCCCCTGTTCTTGTTAGTAATGTGAGAGTATGATTTAGAGCTTTTGATTGTGTTGATGGATTGATAATGTGCTAGACGAATGTGATTGATGTTGAACTCTTCGTCATGTTCGTTTGTGTAGCAAACGAGAAGAGTTATATGCTCGTGGTCTATGAGTGGTCGCTCTTGACTAATCTCGTGTAATTGCATGAATTGGTTAAATGCTTAGTCACGGTGTAGTGGTCATAGGCATTGCCAAGCTTGTTGGTCCTTCGTGCTAAATGCCACCAATGACACCTTGAGTCGTGGTCGCGACTCGGGAGTCATTGGTGAGGTTTGACGAGAGATGTGGAACTCACTCTCGCAAACTACGAACTAAGAAGGATAGGAGTTTAGTCTCCACGACAAGTAGTTGAAGTATTGAATAGATGATTTAAATTCATTCTTGAAGCATTTGTTATTTGGCGTTTATGTATTCTTGACGGTGTGTTTCACTGCATGTGTGCCATGAGTTGTTTGAGCATAGGTAGTGCTTGTGTGGTTGAATTGTTTAGGTGTAGGAATGTGACGAATTCCGTAGCGCCTTTGCATGAAGATCTATGAGAATGAACTTAGAACTCCTTATGATGTGTGTGTTGTGGTACTTGCTAGATAGGTGTGTGAGTGTTGGGTCCTGAATGCTATATGATGGAATGTGTGAATGATTCGATGAACTACATTAGATGTGGAAGTGGATATCCGTTGCCCCCAAGGCATTTTATCTTTGTAGTTTAAAACCCCTTTTCTTTAGTTTTGTTTGATGATTAGCATAGTCACTTGACCTTGCTAGTTATCGTGTCTTTTTATCTTTGTTAATTTAGGAAACCAACCAACCAACCCCCCCCCTTTACTTGCTTTTAAGTGTGTGTAAATATAGTTACTCCTAGCCTAGTAGCAACCATTTGTGTGCTTAGACGCTTAGGAAGATCCCTCTTCTCATTGGACGACCCCGATTTGCCGCTATCTACCTAGTTGTAGAAAGTAAGCATTTAGGGCTTATAAATTATCTTTTGCACGGCGGGCGCGACGACCGCCCGCCTGTCATGGATTTGCTGAACTTGTCGTGGTTTGCTTCACCCACTACTAGCTCTGTATTAGCGACACTAACATCGGTTTTGAGGCAATTCATGTACCTCTAGAAGGTACTCATCCACAAACTTTGGTTGCCTACAAAATACACGCAATATATTGAATATGGCTAGAAATTGATAGTTTAATAGAGAATGTACTAGAAAAATTTTAAATTTTAAATACTTATGAGACAAAGAAGACTCAACCCTCCCCGCTTCTCTAGCTCTCTTCGCTTCCCTAGTGTTCGACTCCGGTACTTTGCACTGTACATATTCACCGTCAGAGTTCAAACACAAATGCTTGTGTTCAAACCAAGCCTCATCATAGTACTCCAACCGTATGGGCTTGTTGATGGGGATAACCTTCAACTTCTTGATCAATGTTGTAATTAATCCACTATATGGAAGATCTTTCTTCTGACCCCCAACGGCCTTCAACATATACATTAAGATAGTGTAGCCCACGTTGAGAGTGATATCCTCCATCACGTAATAAAAAAGCATAAGGTTCCCTATTTCAGGCTCGCATGAATGACCCCCCCCCCAATGGTAGAACGTTCTGACATACCCACTCATAGATTAACCTATTCTTAACGGACAACTTTTAGACGGCAAAGATCTCTGCTTTCCCCGGTCCCAATCCCGACCTAATGAAATACTTCTTAGCCATCTCAACAGGGCACCATGGGGTAAGATCTATAGCCCCGTGATGTTGTTGTTGATGGAAAATTTCTATTGGGTCACCCTCTGCAATTGGTTTCAACTTAGTTGCGTCTGTATACTCGTAACCAAGGGCCTGATTAATTGAGAACTTTGTAATGGGTTTTCTAACACCATTAAAAATAATTTTGGTCCTTATTATTGGCCCCCTATCCTAAATTAGTGTAAAACTATGAGACTTTATCGTAATGGACGGGTTCATTCAGCAGGAGCAATTTATCAAAACCAGAAGGTGTAAGTTTTTCTATCAAATGCCCTAAACCTAGTGGCACCCCATTGGCAGAATTCATAACCTTAGGATTACTACATTTCCTATGGTTAAATGCAACATACCTATGTTTGAAAGCACCATTGTAGAAACGAGTTGAACTGTCGAGGAGCTCGTGTGTTGGTTGATGCGTATGGGTTGAAGTATTGCCATAACCCCCTCCTGATTTAGTGCCACGATACCTATGACTCATTGAATGGATGTTACGAGGTCGTAAATTGGATAATAGGAAATGGGGATTTGAGGAAAATTTCATGAATTAGGGTTCACTGGATGATGGACTCTCTGATCAGGATTTTTTTATATACTAACCAGAACTGTTTCTTTATTGTCTTGTGAACAGAAGAAGTAGTTCCCCATTCGAAACTCTTTCGGCCGAGCATGCTTCCGAGTTCCTAACTTCATTACGAGACTTAAAAAAACACAACATTAAAGGCCATTTTCAAATAGGCATTCCCATTTGTCAAAGGTGGGAGTTCTCTCCAATTTTCTCCATCAAAACCCTCCGAACACTTTCTTCCCAAAAACCTATCACGAAACTCTCATCCTTCTCAAATATTTGACAAAATCATCCAAAACCCCATCCCTCTCCATCAACATATCACAAATCACTATAGTTTGAGCTTAGATTTTTGTTAGGGTTTTGACATCGTGGAAATTTTGGAAAAACTACCTCACTCGAGCATCTTCTCACCAACTATTGTTGAAAATGCAAATGTTAAATTCTTGGTGTTGTGCTCATATGCATTCTTTGATCAATAAATTTATTCATAACATATATGTTTATTGTGTCTTGTATTTATGATCTATTTGGATTTTTTTTATCGATTTATGTAATGATCTTGGATTTCAGTTAGGGTTTTCATTTATTAAAACCAAGTAAGTTGTTATGCAATTTGGTTAGAGTTTTTTTGGTGTGTTTCGTAGGATATAATATGATTTGGCATGCTATTGTGTACGATTTTATTAATTTCATTCTCCATTTTAAAAGAGTTATTGGATTTTGGTTAGGGTTAGTGTTAATCAAAGTTTCATAGGTACTTTAATGTCACGTAAAAGGACACGAGATGAACTAATGGGTTCACTCAAAGGATATTCCGATACAATTGGAGATGAAGATGTTGAAGAAGGCGGGTCAGAGGAGGTCGTCCTAGCTAGAACACATTGTAGAACTTTAGAACGGAGAATTGCGAGGAAAGAGTCAACTTTTTTAGTATTCAACAAATTTGGATAGTGTTTGTCCAATGAGCATGCCAAGTGGTCGAGTTGGGTGGGGAAAGTGGGTAGGACACAGGTAACATCAAGTACGTGGCACAAGGTCCCTAAAGAATACAAAGAAATCCTTTGGACGGAATGCAAGGTAAACAATATAATTTGTTTCTTTTACTAAGCTTTTACCATTTTCCATTCATCTACTGTTGAAATTAATTGAGGATGGTTTATTTGACCATGATTGTATATGATTATTGTAGAGAGCATTCGAGATCGATTGTCCAGATTTGGATGATTTGATGAAGAAAGGTATGGCTATGATGTAAAAAAATTGGAGAGAACACAAGTACACATTTTCTAGAGACTGCATATTCTCTTGTGAAAAGGGTGTTTGTCCATGGTTGACATATATACATATTCAACTAGATAGTTGGGAAATTCATAAGAGGAGAACATTGAAAAATTTTGAAAATTTAAGTTTTTTTAAAAATGTTCATCTACATATTACATTAATTTCAGGTTTAACAATGAATGTCATATCCTAAAATAGGGTACGAGGGAAGAAAAAAAATAATGCTAAGAAAAACAAAACACCACGTCAGAAGAGCCGGGGTGGATATGTATTAGCGGCCCTTGAATTAGTCAAAGAATGTTTTGAAATGGATGTGAAGACTGAAATTTATGGGGGGATAGTCAAGGAAGAAGCGAGGGCGTCCGTCAAACTGATAAATGTGGAAGAGATCGATATGTGTGATCTCTTCTTGAAGAGCTGACAAAACAAAAGGGTGAATACAATAAACCTCTCATTATTGAAGTCGTTGAAAGAGTGGTAAGACTTCATATTAATTCTAATTGGGATGTGGCTAATTTTTCCCTCTATTTACTACTAATGAAACTATATTACATGTCTAGGAAAAGCTGAAGCAAGACCAATTGGAGGGTCAATTTATTCCTTCAGGTAAGCACAATATCCTTCGTGAGGCTACGGGTAAACCCGACCACCCAGGTCGTGCAAGAGGAGTGGGATTATTTATGTCACAAAGAGAGGAATTTGGGATAGTTCAATCATACCATCGGGCCAAACCATCGAGACTCCACGTTATGCAACATTAACCACTATATAGAGACACGCAGATAGAGTAGCAAGATCTGTTGATTTGAAAGTTGGTTGAGCACACATGGCTCCCCATACCTAAGAATTTGAATGATTTGACACTCATTTCGACGTCACCATCTAGAGGATCGTGTCTTCGGGAGAAGTTGAGATAAAGAACCAACCGATTCTTGACCCAGCAACCCACAAGGAAAATGACACTGTCAAAGCCATTGAGTCACCCAAAAAATGGTTAGTTGAATGAAATGATTTCATTTTAAAAGAATTTGGCTACATATTTATTTTACTTTATTTTTATTCTCCCTCAAAATCTAGGCATCGAATTATTGTGAGCTATATATTGATCGAGGTGAAAAGGGTGGGCCACTTCACGTTGCTGACAAAATTATGCACGAATCGATGCAACATCATCATGCTTTCCAATTGGTAATGGGATTTGTAGAGTTTCAATGGAGAACCCAAAGGTCCTAAAAGCCATTTCACCATATCCGGAAGCCGAGTACAAAGAGTGGGATCCGCACAGGGAATTTTTCTTCTATGGCCATCGCCTTATTTATGCAGACCCGATCAAAGATCTTCATTTAAAGGAGACAACAAAGGCCAAATCTAACCCCATCATTGGGGTGCCAAGGATTGGAAAACCCCCTATCATCCAGGCACAAGTAATTAAGGAGTCACCACATTTCGTGAGGGTCTTGTATGATTTCATGGTCAAACACAAACAGAATACAACTTACCTATTCTTGGGTGAGTGTGTGTTCGATCAAAAGAGAGAAATCATCGCATCATGTATTGAATTCAAAGACATGTGGAGGTGTGACCAAGTGAACCAGATGATAATGTCCTTGCACTTACCGTAAGTTACATAGAATTCCATACATTCAATTTTTTTAATGTTAATTTTTGCTCCTCACTTCTTCGTGAATGACATAAAATTTTATTTCAATGGTACATGTATTAGTTTTCTAACCAAAAGGACAGACGTTGGATAGGGTATTTGTGCCCAGTGTTTACTCAAGAAATCGGGTGTACTGTCCAGGAGAGAGTTGACTACATTCAAAAAAATATTGAAAGGAAGGAGAAAAGTATATTTGTATCGCCATATATTGAAAAGTGGTTCTTACACACTTTCTTCATTTAAGATAGTCCATCAATATAATATTTGTTAACATTTTTCTCATATGTTGTAGAGACCATTGAAGATTAGTATTTATTGTCCCCAATAAGAAACGTATTTACTGGATGGATCCTCTGCACAACCAACCATCAGAATCATTCGTTAAGATATTGGTTAAGTCTTTTGAAGGTTTGGGGGAGCACGGTAGTAAGGATTTTGAAGCAATACAAATCAAGGTGAGATTCTCTTTTCATACCAAGCAATTATATTACCACATCACTTAATGTAAACACATGTCAATATAACTTTTATTACTTAGTACAAGAAACAATCAAATACATGGGAATGTGGCTATTACATAATTCTTTACGCAGCAGAGTGTGTCCTACATGTGCATGAGGATTACCTGGAAATCAAAAAAGTGAGTACTGAGATTATTCTTTAGAGATCGTTTTAAATCAGCATAATATGTCGTGCCCATTCTTATATAAATATTTTTTTGTTTCCTATATTTTTCCAAAGGTTCACAAGCCATATAAAGAAGATGATATCAACATTGCAAGAAATTGATTGGCTAGGTATCTTGTGTACTCCCGCTCGCATTCTATTGGGAAACCCAATAAGGAACTATGAGATATTTGATGACATAATTGTGTGGAATAGATTTTTGGTGACTTCTATTCCTATCTATGAATCGTTGCTTTCTTAGTATAGTCTATATATTTTTGATATTAAGTGTCATATTATCTTGTATTTTGTACAATCTGGACTAGTGTTACAAGGCTTTTGAGAAGCCAGTGTATAATGAAACAAATGAATTTTACTAAATGATCTGACTGAGTTCCGATGCAGGAACTAGTTTATTTCCTTATTGTCATATTTTATAAAGTCCCAAAATTAAGTTCCTCACTCGAAACTAAATACATCCGAATAAGTTCTGGACTCGTAACTGATATTACAAAAAAAAATTATTCACAGAAAATACTGGAAAATGTCTAGAATTGATCCCCGGTGAAGAAACATGCTATAAAGCAAAGACATAGTTCCAAGGTCGTAACATCATTTTTGCTGACCACGTCTGACAATAGGTTTCACACTCAGAACTCATGAAAAGGTTCCTCACTCGGAACATTACAGGTAGTCTAACACTCGTATTACTAGTTCCGCACTTGGGACTGCTAATAGTTCCGTAATCGGAACTCCATATGAAGTTTGAACGTCGGGGAGCTAGTTCCGAGTTCAAAACTGATTAAAGGTGGTTCTTTAGTGCAATCAAAGGCGGCCGATAGCCACCTTTGATTACACCCATTTAAAGGCAGTTCAAGGAACCGCCATTGATCCCATAGGATCAAAAGCATAGCCAGAGAAGTCACCCCCAAACTGATTTCTCTGTTCCAAAGGAACCGCCTTTAATAGGCCTGGTTTACACTAGTGAGTGTTTAAAGATATTGAAGAACAATCTATCATAGACATGGAAACACTAGAATCATACAGTTTACTAAAGCTCTTAACATATTCATCCTTCACTAGGCTCTCAACATGTGATCTCTCATCAATCATACAAGAATTTATAATCTCATCATTCATGCAAGAAACCTCAACATGATCAATTTTGTCATAAGAATTTATGCCATTACATGCAAAGGAGGAAGGAGAAGATGCATGACTATACTTGTAAATATTAAACCTAACCTTATTAATGTCATCCTTTAGGGTTAGTGATCCAAAATTGACATCTATTTTAGTCCTTGACGTTTTTAGAAATGGTCTCCCCAACAAGATTAGAGGTGCACCTCCCTTGTGTAACATGTCAAGGACATATAAGTCTGCCAGAAATACTAATTTACCAATCATAACCATTACAACCTTCACTACTCCCTAAGACGCTTGGGAATGGTCAGTCATTTGGATAATCACCATTGTTTCCTTAAGTTCTCCTAAATAATTATTACTGTAAAGGCTATAGGACATGAAATTAATTGAAGCTCCCAAGTCAATCATAGAAACACTCACTTATTTACAGCCCAAGTTAATAGGAATTGAGAACATGCCCGGATCATCACACTTTTTAGGTAGGCTTTTATGGGCTAAAGTGACCAATCCTCCTATTTTTAGTTTACCTACTTTCTTTATTGGTTTAGGAATTTCTTACTGTATGCATTTTAAATTTTTTTTAGCATAAATAGGAATTTGATCAATAACATCCAAAAGGGGGATACTTACCTCACAACCTCTTTAATTTTCTCGTCATTGGTCACCACCTTTGCTTTGCTCCTCAATGCCCCTCGGAAATGAAGGTGGAGGTGTGACTTCCTTCACTATGGTAGTTGGGGATTCTTGAGTGGGCTCTTCCTCAACAAAAATCTCTTACTCTTAAGGGTCGCCTTGGCTTTCTCCATGATGTTATCATCCTCTTGCACAATCTCTTTCTCGGCTTCCCGAACTTCCTTCTCACTTTGAAATTTTATTGCGTTCACATTTCATGGATTGATCTTGGGTTGGAAAGGTAGTTTTCTGGAATCCTTTGCCTCTTGTCGGCCAACCAAGGTGGCCAATTTCCCAACTTGAACCTCAAGGTTCTTGATGCTTGGAAATTCAATCCTGCCTAACTCCTCAATGTCCCACCTAGTCCTCTCCACAAAGATACCATTGCTCTTAGTGACTTCAGAAATGGCATCCATCAACTCCTCACATTCCAACTTGAAAAATTCCCACGCGGTTGTTTAAAGTGCATTCTCCTCCCGAGTAAGGTTATGGAGCACCTCCTCGATTGTACTCTTGGTCCCCTATAAGTATACCTTGATCTTGTTGACCGTGTATCCAATGGAATTAGGGGTGGTTACAGTACGGGAGTTGAAGGAATTGGTGTACGGGTCTTGGTTTCTAGCATCTCCGCCTTGGTTACGTTTGAGCCCTTGTTGCTGACCCCTACAATATGGTCTATTCTTTCCAAACATTTTCCCTCCTTGATACTCCAAGGGTTTCACTTCCTCGAACTCCCCCACAACTTGAGGACACATATATGTTAGATGGTCGAAGGCACAAACTTCACTAACCCTAACTTGCAGGACTCCCTCTTCATAAACTCCTTCATCATAGAAGCAAGATCTTTGACTTGCTCCTCTAATTTGGTGGAATGAGTCACCTCTTACTAGTTTGGGTCCTTGATCTAGTTCAAAATTGCCTTGTTCTATTTTCCATCTCCTTGAAGAGAGCTATAACATTCTTTGGGCAATTGTTTGCAATCAAACCATTGCATGTCTGGGAGGTCGTCGCCATACCTCTCAAAGTTAATGCATTTAAGACGTAAATGCTTCCTATCTACAATTAAGTAGATAATGGCAAGTCGGGATCGTCCACGAGAAGAGGGATCTTTTCAAGTGTTTTAAACATATATAGGAGAAAACATACTAAGCATTTACATACATAGATACATATAAAAGCATGTAAACAAGGGGGGGTTTTGATTGGTTTGATCCTAAGTTATCAAATTAAAGTAGAACAACTAGCAAATCAAGAGAACGATGCTAATCATGAAATACAACTAAAGATAAGATGAAAATAACAATTGACGGAACCTTGGGCGCAATTGACTTCCACTTCCAAACCTCTTATCCATCATTGAACATGCAACCTATTTATTACTTTCACTACTTGTTGTGAAGGCTAAACTTCCATCCTTCTTAGATAGTAGTTTGCAAGAGTGAATTCGACATCTCTTGTCAAACCTCACCAATGACTCCCGTAGTCAAAACATGACTGAAGGTATCCCATTGATGGCATTTAGCACGAAGAATCAACAAGCTCGGTAACACTTATAAACACTATACCGTGTCTAAGCATTTAACCGATTTATGCATTTACACAAGATTAGTCAAGAACGATTAACATTCATAGACTTCTCTCATTTGCTACAAGCAACAAACATGACAAAGAGTTCAACATTATCATATTCACCTAGCAATTATCAATCCATCAACACAATCAAAATCTCTAAATCATACTCATGGATTCCTATCAAGAAAGGGGGGAAATCAACCCATTTCCCTCAAACCCTAATAAGCAATTCATATAAGTATTTCATATACTCAAGCTTTCAATAACATTAATGATATCAACAAACACATTCTATGCTCCATAAATTCATAATAGTAAGAGTAATAAATAGGCTACAAATTGTTCTTAAGACATGGGGTTGGAAGCCTTAGTCAATTGCTCCCAAGAGATAGATTAGCTACAAGAGTTAATGCTAATCAATGCTAAAAAATTAATCATAAAACGAGAGAATTCAAAGATGAAAATGGAAAGAAAAAGGGTTTCAAATAGTACTGTAATTGCAGATGCAGAAGAATGAGAATGAGAGGAAAGAGAGTGATATTTATAGTACAAAGAAGATAAGGTGAAATTCTGGCCACCCGTTGGTCGCGACTCGCGATGGTCTCGCGACGAGGCCATCGCGACTCGTGACGGGTGCCAATATTTTGCATTGTGTCTTTTTCTTCTTCTTGTGGTATATAATCATCTTCATAGCAATTCCTCTCAATTTTCAAGTCTTCAATGGCTACAAAATGGTCTTCAATGGCCTCCGGTCTTCATGTCTTCAAAGCAAGTCTTCAAAAGTCTTCGAAAGTGTGATCTTCAATGGCCTCCAGTCTTCATTGCCTCCGTGTTCTTCCTTTGTCACGCAAAATCCACTTGGAAGAGGTAAAAGAGCGTAAATTTGCTCTTACCCCTCCTAATAGAATTTCAAGGTAAAACACAAGCTCTCGATAATAAAAGAGCACAAAAATAACCCAAAATAGTACTAAATTATGCATATAAAATGGACACATCAAGCCTCCCCACACTTGAACCTTACTCGCCCTCGAGTAAGAAAAGATCCAAGCATACGAAGGAAATGATATATCCCCATCCTAACTACTAATCCCCCAAATCAATACCTCACAAAACTCTCAATATCACACATCCCAATGTCAAAGTCAAATGAGAAGTCTCCCACAACCCCTATTCCTAAATCTACCCAAACCATATCAACCCATTAATTCATTGATATCCCTAAAACATCTCCAAATCCCAAATTGATAATCCCATATCCAATGATAAAAGGTGAAGCTAAAGGTATGTATAAGGCTCAAAACACATGCTCCACTTTATATCAGTATATCCACCTAAAAATGAAGCATATTAATGATCAAGAATTTCATAACTTACTCCATCTTCTCCCGCTAAATTGTCCACTCCCAAAAGGTCCTCAAAATGTCGAGCTACCTGATCCATCCGTGTCGTCACCGCAACCTAATGACTCCAACGCCGGCAAATGAGTAAACACTTAATGTTTTCAATTTCTCTCTTTTCCTCTCATTTTTCCTAGGAGCCCTTTCGGGTTTTCATCCTAGCCACACATCATGTTTCTTTGACTCACATCTCACCCTTTTCCGTACATTTAGCCTCTCATTTTTGCCTAGGTCGCCCTTTCAGGTTTTCGACCTATCCGAGCCCCCAATGTTTCCTAAGTTGCCCTCTCGGGTTTTCAACTTAGCGGGATTCTTTTTTCTTTTCTTTTCTTTTCTTTTCTTTTTACTTTTTTTAATTTATTTTATTTTATTTTTTTTTCGTGTCTCCAATCCAAAAAGTAGCAAATTGCTTTCCAAATGTTAAGGATAAGAAAGGTATCAAAACCAACATTATCCAAGTACATCAAAAGGAAAACATCCCAAAACAAAAGGGAGAAAATATCCAAAACAAAACAAAAGAGTTTATGCAAAAGTGTCTCCAACCCCAATCACCTCAGAATAATAGGTACCCCTCCCCACACTTAGAACACTACATTGCCCTTAATGTAGAAAACAGGGAAAAACCATACAAAGCGAAGTATGGAAAGGGTAAAGATGTGGTGCTCACAAAATCAATGCTGTAATGAAGAAGGGCCACCGCCAGAGTAGCGCTACTGATACTGTGCCAGCCACTCTGTGCTCCTCTGCCTCCTCGTTCTCTGTCTCTCTGCTCCCAGATCTGGGCCTAAAATACCACCTGACTGGGACTGCAACTCATGGATGCAAGCTGACAAGTGGTCAATCTCCTCGTCCATGTCAATCAAAGTCTGGGAGACAAATACATTGTGCTCCAATATCATGCTGTCCTGTTGGTGGAATCTATCATACATAGTCTGCATCATCCGCTCGTAGAAGTCCAGTGGAGGCTGGGAATAGTGAGGTGGAGCATCGTTCTCCTGGATGGGCTCTGTCTCTGGTGGAGGCTGCGTGGAGTGGTGCTGCTGCTGTCGCTCAGAGAGAGGTATAGTGCTATCGTCACGCTGGACAGGAGCTGGACCGAGGTCGTGGAGCTCACACTGGAAATCATCCGTGCATGAGAATTCTGGTGAAATTGCCAAATTTCCCAGAGGTGTGTCGAACTCCAGCTTCGTCTTGCTCTGCTGAGGAAGTGCCATGAATGTGACCTTCCTTGCACCGTACAACCAATGGAAGAGCCCCGTGGTCCATGTGACACTGAGCATCTCAAATTTAACTAGCCTCTCAATAGTCATATGATAGGACGTCCGCCTCCCTAAGCGTGGAAAGTCAGCTGGCGGAACCAATTCCAAGTACTTTGCTAAAAGGCCTTTCATGCCTCTAACCATGATCTTCCCCATGGGTTTTCCTTCCACCTCCATGATTCTCTTTATCCACAATTCTGCCCACTACCCATATCCTGGTCCCTAACTCATTAAGTGCCATAGAAAGTGAATATCATTGTCTGGCACATTCGTCAGCTCTGCGGAGCAAAGTACTATGCCAGCCAAGAGTCGGTGCACATAACGGAGTGCAGGGTGGATAATGGCACTACTCTTATCGTGGGAGTCCTTCGGCCTCATATTGATGACATTCCAAAAAAGCATGTCATCCTCTATTGGTCGCTCCTGGGCATGTGGGTCCAGCGTCGTCCGTATCTCGGCGGTGTCAAATCTAAAGGCATCCTCAATCTGCGAGACAGTCAATTGCCTAGATATATCATCTAAGTGAAAAGAAATGTACCTCTCGCGGGGTTGATCACCCTTCATACTGCTCATACGAACCGTGGATAAGAACTCCAATGTGTACCTCCGGTAAGAGGGCGCGCTCATACTCATAAACCCTTCCATTCCCCCTTTTGCAAGGAGACATCTCACGGGCTGAGTGAACCCGAGGGCATCTAATGTGGGCACATCGACAAAGCTAGTCTCCTTGAGTTGGCACTTCTCCAGGGCCTCCCACCTCTCCGCATAGGACCCGGTGATCCGGGTCAAACCCATGTACCTATCCGTAGGTGGAGGTATAGGGCTCGATTCCGGAGTCGGTGGAGCAGCGGTGTGCTTGCCTCATGGGGGAGCCCTAGGTCTCTTTGTGGGGGCCATATCTGTCAATCACAACAAACAAGTCAAACGCAAAGGAATATGTGTATATGCAATATTTCAAATCCATACTCAAGCTTAAACTAGTTCATCATCACAAGCCAAATCAATATCAAGTCAACTAGTTCAAGTCCTAATCGCAATTGCATATAAATCTATATTATGTCCAACAAGCTCATATCCTCAAATCCATGAAGTTTTCACATAGTTGAAATCAATATGCTATATTTCGAAATCACAGTTATGCTCAACCAGTTTAGCCATTATTAGCACATTCACAATGTCAACATCCATGTCCCATGGCCAAACTACTCTAGGCAGAATAACATTGCAAAGCACAATAACACTTTATCCCAATAACAACTATGTTTAATCAAGGGCCAACATGCCTCAAATCTAGCATAAGTCACCATCTACTCTCAGCCAAAGCAACACAAATGCATACATTCCAAAATCAAGCAGGCATAATAAGGTCCAGACAGCAACTAGAAAATATACAATCCACACCGCAACTACAAAATATGCACACAATATCCATCAAATTAAATTGCAAGCACAACATATTCACCATAATCAACTAAGGTCCAACAATTTAATTTCCTAAAGCATAACACACAATCTACACAATATCCAATAAATAGAGTATAAATTCATAATCATAATTGAAGCTCAATAGAGTGAAGAAGTGTACCACTAAGATGCTTAAGAAGAAGAAAGAAGGAAGCCCACAATCAATTCGAATGAATTGCCCAAAGTCCAAAAAACCCCAAATTCTAGGGTTTGTGTTCTTCAAAGTAGTTATGGCGATTTGTGGGTGGAGATTGGGAAGAAAAGAAAGTGGTATAGGGTGGTGGTCATGCGTGGTGGAGGCAGCAGCAGCATGTGGCAGTGGCGGTGAGCAGCAGCGGTGAGTGGCGTCGCTTTTGGAGGAAGACAAAGGAGTAGTGGGATAAAATGAAAGGGCAGTGGATATGTGTGACAAAATGGGTTTAGCCCATCTTTTAAAGCTGATTCATACGACCGTCACGACTCGCAACGTGTTCATCGCGACTCGCGATAGGTCCTTGCGAGGTCATCATGACTCACGGAAAGTGGGATTCGATAGCTGAATTTTGCCCAAAATTTCTGAGCCCGTCGCAACTCGCAATGATGTGGTCGCGACTCGCGATAAAGCCTCGTGAGGTCATCGCAACTCGCGGAAAGTGGGATCCGAGGGCTAAATTTTGACCAAAATTTTTGAGCCCATCGCGACTCACAACGATGTGGTCGCGACTCACGACGAGGCCTCGCGAGGTCATCACAACTCGCAGAAAGTGGGATCCGAGGGATGAATTTTTGCCCAAAATTTCCGAGCCTATCGCGACTTGCGACGATGTGGTCGTAACTTGCGACGAGGCCTCGTGAGGTCATCGCGACTCGCAGAAAGTGGAGGCTAAAACATAAAATTTGACAAAAAGTTTCTGAACCCCGTCGCGACTCGCGACGGTATGGTCGCGACTCGCGATGGGCCACTAACCTGGTACTTAGAAATTTTTTTTGCTTCCTTCTCTTGTCCAAGTCCTTCCTTCTTGACTCCAAGTATTTCCCCTTCAAAAGTCCAATGCCTTAGCTTCAAAATTGCTACAAAATCATAGAGAAAGCAACCCGTGAAAAGCATAAAGCAAAACAATGAAGCTTAATGCTAAAAATTCAAAACTAAACAACATCAACAGAAAGTCACGAATGACGATCCGGATGATCAAAACCAAGTTTGTTGAATGTCATCGGCATGACTTACTCCCCTCCTTAGAGCTTACTCACAAATCCGATCAAGGAGATCAACGTCCTCTCCTTTTTCCGGTACAAAAGTCTCATGGTAAGGTTTCAAACGTTTTCCATTAACCTTGAAAGTATTGGACTTAGATCAATCTAGAATATCCACTGCACCATGCGGGAATACCTTAACAACCTCAAAAGAACCGATCCATTGGGACCTTAACTTACCTGGGAATAGGCAAAGGTGGGATTGGAATAGGAGGACCTTTTGACCAACGTCAAATTCCTTCCTAATGATCATCTTGTCGTGCCACACCTTTGTCTTCTCTTTATAGATTCCGGTATTCTCATAGGACTCTCTCAGGATCTCATCCAGTTCATCCAATTGTAACTTCCTATGCAAGTCGGTCTCGTCTACATCGAGATTAAATTCTTTGACCGCCCAGTAAGCCTTATGCTTAATTTCCACCGGTAGATGACAGGGCTTACCAAACACTAACCGGTATGGTGACATACCGATTGGTGTCTTATAAGCCATGCTATAAGCCCACAAGTCATCATTCAACCGAGAACTCCAATCCTTCCAGTTAGGTTTAACCATTTTCTGAAGGATGGACTTGATTTCCCAATTGGAAACTTCGGCTTACCCATTGGTTTACGGGTGATAAGCGGTAGATGTCTTGTGAGTTGCGTCATACTTCTTCAAGAGTGCCTCTATGGTCAGGTTGCAAAAAAGGTTGCCACGGTCACTAATCAAGGCTCGGGGTACCCCAAACCTAGAGAAGATATTATCTTTAAGGAATTCTGCAACCACTTTAGAATCGTCAGTCCTAGTGGGTTTTCCTTCAACCCACTTTGACACATAATCAACAGCAAGAAGAATATATGTAAAGCCACAAGAACTAGAAAAAGGTCCCATAAAGTCAATACCCCACACATAAAAGATTTCACAATACAAAATAGGTCTTTGGGGCATTTCATTCCTAGTGTAGATATTTCCTACTCTCTGGCATTCATCACAAGATTTGTAAAAGGTGTATGCATGCTTATTCAACGTTGGCCAATAAAACCCACTCTCTAAAACTTTCCTAGAGGTCCTCTTTGCTCCTAAATGACCGTCACATGCATGAGAATGACAAAATTCAAGAATTGAGTGTACTTCACTATCAGGGACACATCTTCTAACAACTTGTTCCGCACAATGTCTCCACAAAAAGGGATCATCCCACACATAATACTTAGCATCACTCTTTAGTTTATCCTTTTGGGCCTTAGAGAAATGAGGAGGGAACTTACCGGCAACAAGAAATTTACAATGTCGGCGTACCACGGTTGGAGATCCCTAATGGTGAACAATTGTTCATCAGGGAATTCCTCACGTAGTTGCTCCTTCACTGTGGGATTTACCTCATTATCTTTGCATGGAGTCAACCGGCTTAAATGATTGGCCACAAGGTTTTCCGCACCTTTCTTGTCTTGCACCTCCAACTCAAATTTGCTCAAAAGAAGGATCCACCTTTTCTTCGTCATTAAATGACGAAGCACTGCATGGTGAGTGTACACAATAACTTTTGTACCAAGCAAGTAAGATCAAAATTTTTCTAAAGAAAATACCACTGCCATCGGTGGTGGAATAAATTCTTTGGGCCTCATTAAGAGACATTGATGCATAGTAGATGGCGTGAGGCACACTCCCCACCCTTTGACCAAGAACCGCTCCAACGGCATAATCACTAGCATCACACATAATCTCCAAAGGCAATGACCAATCCGGGGGTTGTATGATAGGGGCCGAGACTAACCTTCCTTTCAATGTGTTGAAGGCCCCTTTACAACCCTCATCCATCACAAATTCCACCTCCTTTGGCAACAACCTTCATAAAGGAGATGCTATCTTCAAGAAGTCCTTGATGAATAGGCGATAGAATCGTGCATGGCCAAGAAAAGAGCGCACTTTGCGTACATTAGTAGGATAAGGAAAAGTTTGAATTGGGTCTATCTTTGCCTTGTTAACCTCAATACCCTTAGTGGAGACAACATGGCCTAAGACAATGCCTTGTTCTACCATAAAATGACACTTCTCAGAATTTAACACAAGATTGGTATCAATGCAACGTTTAAGATTTGTGCCAAATTTGCTAAACAGTTGTTAAAGGAATTACCATGAATGGTGAAATCATCCAGGAATATCTCGACAAAATTTTCAAAAAATTCTGAGAAAATGCTTACCATACACCTTTGGAAAGTTGCGAGGGCGTTAGATAACCCGAAAGGCATGCGTCGGTAAGCAAACGTACCAAAAGGGCACGTGAAGGTGGTCTTTTCTTGGTCATCTAGGGCGATAGCCACTTGAAAGTACCCCGAGTACCCATCCAAAAAGCAATAGAAGGGGTGGCTTGCTAACCTCTCAAGCATTTAATCAATGAATGGAAACGGGAAGTGATTCTTCCGAGTTTCCGCATTCATCCTCCGGTAGTCAATGCAAACGCGCCACCTATTTTGAACTTGGGTGGGTACCATTTCACCCTTCTCATTTTCAACCACCGTCATCCCACTCTTCTTGGGTACCACCTGAGTTGGGCTCACCCACTTGCTATCCGAGATTGGATAGATCATGCCCGCCTGAAGTAACAAGAGGATTTCCGACTTCCCCACATCCATCATAGGTGGGTTCAAACAGCGTTGGGGTTGTCAAACGGGTCTCGCATCTTCTTCCAACAAGATTATATGTATACAAGTGGATGGACTTATGCCTTTGATGTTGGAAATAGTCCATCCGATTGCCTCCTTGTTTTCCCGTAACACCACCATCAACTTCTCTTCTTGCTCTTTGGTGAGCTTGCTTGAAATGATAATCGAAAGTGTCTCCCCTTCCCCAAGAAAAGCGTACTTGAGGTCACTTAGATAGATTAGCTACAAGAGTTCATGCTAATCAATGCTAAACAACTAATCATAGAACAAGAGAATTCAAAGATGAAAATGGAAAGAAAAAGGGTTTCAAACAGTACTGTAATCACAGATTCAGAAGAATGAGAATGAGAGAAAAGAGAGTGCTATTTATAGTACAAAGAAGATAAGGTGAAATTCTGGCCACCCGTTGGTCGCGACTCACGACATTCTTGCGACGAGGCCATCGCGACTCACGACGGGTGCCAGAATTTTGCATTGTGTCTTTTTTCTTCTTCTTGTGGTATATAATCATCTTCATAGCAATTCCTCTCAATTTTTAAGTCTTCAATGGCTACAAAAATGGTCTTCAATGGCCTCCGGTCTTCATGTCTTCGAAGCAAGTCTTCAAAAGTCTTTGAAAGTGTGATCTTCAATGGCCTCCGGTCTTCATTGCCTCCGTGTTCTTCCTTTGTCACGTAAAATCCACTTGGAAGAGGTAAACGAGCGTAAAGTTTCTCTTACCCCTCCTAATAGAATTTCAAGGTAAAACACAAGCTCTCGATAATAAAAGAGCACAAAAGTGACCAAAAATAGTATTAAATTATTCATATAAAATGGACACATCAATGTCATGTCCATCATTATCATGTCTTTATCGCAGAAACCCTCAAATAAGTAACACACAAAATCTCTATCCTTGAATGAGTGATATGGGAAAATTTATAGTAGCTTCTTAAACCTTTCCCAATACTCAAATAAAGTCACATTTGGATGTTGCGAGATATTGGAGAGTTGCTTCTTGAGATCGACGGATTTAGAGGCAGGAAGAACTTCTTAAGGAATTTTATCTTCATGCCATGAATTAAGTGATACACCTTGGTGGAAAATAGTACAACCAATCCTTCGTTGCATCTCAAAGTGAGAACGAAAATGAATTAAGGCTGTAATCATCTCCAGACATGGTCAGTGGCTTAATATTGGTGCAAACAAGATAGAATTCCGAGAGGTGCTTGTTCGGATCTTCACCGACCATACCGTGGAACGTGGAAAAACAATTGACCATATCTTTCTTAAGCTCACAAGTCACATTAGCTGGGAGTGGCAGAAAGATAATGCAAAGTGGTTGATTCTCCAAGTTTGGAGCCATGAACTCCCTAAGCATCAGATTATCTTCGGCCATTAGATTCATTGTCTCTTCTTCAACAAGTCTTTGAGGAACTTCCCTGGTTTCTATCATTCTTCTTCTTCTTCATCTACCTGTGGTTTGAGGTAAGAAATATAAGGTTCCTCAGTTTTTGGTATGGGTATGTACCATAAATAAGGAACTATAAAGTACTAGTCCTTAAACAAACACTAGCAAACAAGTAAGAGTACTTTAAGAAAATAAACAGGAGCTCAAAAAAAACCAACCACAAAAATAAAAATAAAATGCTACTCTACTAACTAGTTATAAACAAATAGAAAAAATCTAGTATCCTCGATAGCGGTGCCAAAGTTTGACCCACACCCACAGGGTTGTTCTTTTTTGAAGAGTTCACCCACGAGTGTGAGGGGTCAAATATAAGATTAATCTCTTGCTCATGTACACTCTTAACTACTATAACGTAGCTAGTGGTAAGTCCAGATGTTTTCCACTGAGATACTAGTGTCTAAGGGTTTAACCTTACCCCGACCTGTTCGTTGTTAAAAATACAAGCTGAGGAACTTATTGGTCAAAATATGAGAGATTTATATTCTGCACCCGTTCTAACTGCTAAGCTACCAAGGGGTAGTAAGCAGAAAGCCTTGGGTTTGTCTACAAGGATGCTAGGGCTCAAGTATTAATTAAAACACAACCTCGTGGGGTAATCTGCACGAGAGAAAGGAACATCTAGTAGTGTAGACATGCAACTGTGGGGGGGATTTGCTATTTTCAACTAACAACTACAACGCATGAAATTAACAAACGAGTAAACTATTTATACTAGGCACTTGAGAATCATTTAGAAACATGGTAGTTATAATGTTTAAATCATCGATTCATTCACATATAAACATACAAAAGACCTATCAATGTGTTTACAACACGTGGTTTGGCCGATGGCATACAATTCCCCAACCTTGTCATGGTGAGTACACTCACAACCCTCCATCGGAAACGCCATTGTAATTAGATTACAATGAGGTTCGATTATCATTGCAGATGTATTTCTCCCCCATGCCATTATATCTCGAGCTTCCACCACGAATGCAACTACTCCCCCCGGGTTCCATATACGCTAGGCCTGTGATTCGTAGGCACATTATTTGTAATACTAGGGGTTTAACACAACACCTAGCTTGCTACTATTCACTATGTCTACCACCAACCACTCAGACAACAATTACAAAGCCAGCAGACGGTTCTCGAATCCCTCATGCACACACCCACGCAGACGGTTCTCCCCTACCCATTCTAACATCCAGGATTTTCTTCTCAATGGGGCATCAATAATTGCACCATACATGAGTATATCCCAAAGTGTGTGCTTATATGTGGTGTACTACTCATGCATTTATAACATTCAAGAACAATCACAATAATATCATGAACACAAAAATAGGATGAATCTAATGAATATCATATACATTGTACTCTTTTTCCCTTAATCAACGGTTTTTTCCCACTCGGTTTTCCAGGTTAAGGTTTTTAATGAGGCGATGTGGTCCAACGGAAAATGTTCCTTTTTTATAAGACATTTTTTCAAGGATGAAGGAAGAGAGGCAAATTGCTGAAGTTATGGGGTGAAAAGTGAATTATTGAAGAGATGTGGATTTGATGAAAATAAAGATATTCACTTCCCATATTGATAAGGATTGTATTATTTCCTTCCATTTGAAATTCCTTAATTTTAGGAATTTGTTATTTAGTTAATATTTTGTTCCTTTCTTTTGGAAGCAGAATCTGAATGGGCTTGGGATTGTAATTCATGTGTATATACACACACATACATAGACGGAGGAGTAGTTTTAGTTATAATAAAATATTAGGTTTAGTTTGTTTAGAGTTACAGCTGCCAGGAGCTTTGCAATATTGAGGTTAATTAAACACGTCACAAACTGTTTCCCTCGGTTTCCGTGTGCAATCCAACATCAGTTCACGGTTTTCTTTAGCTCATTATTATCCAAAGCACCCTATAATAGATATTGTTTATTTTCTGTCTATCAACCAGAGGTATTTGAGACATTTTGACTACCCTAAGTAACTAAAATGACACCGTTTTTCCCAATTAAGGCCCAACCTATATTGTTCCCTTCTACGTTGATCGGCTATCCGCCACTCTCTGTTTCCTCCCAACGTCATTCCATCGGAAGAGTTCCTGAGATGCAGAATCCAACCGCAAGGATTGCCAGACGCTGGAGAAGGAGGAGTAGTACTGGCGGAAAGCCAAGGGCGACAAGTCTCACGCCTCCAAGAAGAAGGAGGAGGAAGCCGAGATAAGTGCCAATGCATAATCACCGCCTCTGGTTAGTCTGTCCAATTCAACGAACCCTGGGATCAAAACGAGGTCGTATCTTATACCAACACTGATTACTCTTAATTTTTTCTTTTCAAATTTTGTCATAATTTGACTGTGAAAATTGAAAACATGTATTTCTTTCTCAGGTATTGATTTCCATAGATAAACTGTTTAGATGTTAATTTTTAATGAAATAGACTAATAGTAGTTGACTTAATAAGGTAGTTTCATGTAACGTATAGGAATGCCTAGCATTGAAGCTCTTTTCCTGATGAATGAAATTATTGGCATATTCTTTCAGGGAATAGAAGTTGTAGCCATTTTGAGATATTTTGGATGCTCTTTCTGGTAAAAAAATTTATAAACTGTTTTTTTTTCAATTTATTTTGTTTGCCTGCCATATTGATATGTTTGCTCTCAAATTAGAGGTAGTTGTGGTTTTGACGGTTTTCTTCTTTTGCACTGTAAAGCTAGGAGCTCTCTTTGGTGCTTATAGAATCAAAGGAGATATTCAAGGCTGCTGGAGTGAAGCTAATTGTTGTAGGTGTTGGTGCCCGCGACAAAGCTCGCATTTTAGCCGAGAGAGTACGGTCACTTCCATTTCATTGCTTAGTAAGAAGATCCTTTTGATTGGTTGAATATATTATGCTGGTTATTAATACAATACTTTATTTTATGAATTAGAATTATAATAATGTTAGATTAGTATCTGTTTGTTTGCATGTATGGAATGAAATTGAGACTGCTAACATAATAAATTTGTACCGTGAGCACTTTGAAGTATATCTAATTTGATTTTTACTTGGGAAGTTTATGATTCATCCACAAATTGTTAGATAGGAATGGTCCTGCTGCCATTATTCAATTGTGCAAAATGAATGAAAAATCTGTATGTAGTTTTGATAAGGCTTTTAATAGTGTGACTTCATATTCGATCTTAAAGCTTGTTTAATTTTGTCTTGTGATTTTTCTCTGTTTGTTTTGATGAGTGGATTAATTGGGGGAAGATAGTTTTTTAGCCTCATTCTATAAGCTATATTGTGTTTTTTCTTGAAAGGAGTTGATCATTATCCACGAGTAAGCTAAGGAAAGATATAGATTGAAGGTGTCAGATTTGTTTAACTGTGTTTGGATCAGTTAAATATGCTTGTGTTTAGGTACGGATATTTTTTAATCAAAATGCCCTATTTCTCAGATAGTAAAGTTCTGTTTTATCTGATTGTCCAACGATTCTGGGTCATTTTATATTTTTACTTTTTCTCAGATATTGTTTCGCGTGGTCTTATGCTTTGGTTCGAAGGATAAGTGAATGTTTAATCATTTTATTTGCTTTATGATTGACGTAGGCTATAATAAGAGGTTGATGACTGATGTGCCTTTCGAGGTGTTGCTTTCTGGAGGGCTTGATTCGTCGTTGGTTGCTGCTGTCACTGCTCGTTATTTGGCCATCACGAGGGCTACCAAGCAATGGGGAGCTCAGCTCCATTCCTTCTGCGTTGGTCTTGAGGGATCACCCGATTTAAAGGTTGGAAAGGAAGGTGCAGACTACTTGGGAATGATTCATCATGAGTTCACTTTTACTATCCAAGTATGGATATAAGAACTTCTGTTTTTGTGTTTTTTCAGATTTAGTTCATGGTATGTTATACAGGATGGTATTGATGGGATTGAGGATGTGATCTACCACGTCGAGACATATGATGTCACAACCATCAGGGCCAGCACTCTTAAGTTCCACGTGTCGTGAAAAATCAAGTCTCTCGGGGTTAAGATGGTGGTATCGAGTGAAGGCTCCGATGAGATCTTTGGAGGCTATTTGTATCTTCAACAAAACACAGAACAAGGAAGAGCTGCATTGTGATACATGCCAAAAGGTATGCTTTATACTTTTTAAGATAGTTAAAAAGGGTTCGAAACACACATGAACTGATTGTTTTGCTCTTACGTTTGTGCAAATTAAGGATCTTCGCAAGGATGATTGTCTGAGAGCAAACAAGTTTACTTCTGCATGGGGTTTAGAGGCTCGTGTCCCATTCTTGGAAATGGAACTCATCAATGTTGCAATGAGCATTGATCCTGAGTGGAAGATGGTGTAAAACTTCATTCAAATGGAAAATGTCATACTTTTTTTAATGGTGATCGCGTTCGTGATTTAAGCCTTTTTTCTGCAAATTTAGATTAAAACAGGGCAAGGAATGATGGAGAAGTGGATTCTTATATGGGCTTTTGATGATGAAGAACAGCCTTATCTCTCAAAGGTCTAAAAACTATGGATATTTTCATTCGTTTGTTTCATCTCATTTAATGGCTAATGTCAATCACTAATAAAGCTGGTTTATCCATTTGTGTCATTTGCAACACATTCTGTACTGGCACAAAGAACAATTCAGCAATGACATAGAGTACAGTTGGATCAATGGCCTTAAAGTGCATGCTGAAGTCCATGTATGTAGTTTGAATCTATTCTATGTTTATACTACAATGCAAAAGTTGCTACATCGCATTTACATGTCTGAAAATGATAATGTTTCAGGTGAACAATGCTCAGTTCATGTTCCCTCATACCAGGAAGCCTACTATTACAGGATGAAGTTACAATTGATGGTTTTAGAACGATCTTTCTCCTAAAGGCAGTCCACTTTGGATGGCCCTGAGGTATCACTGCCCTACCACAATTACTAATAAGCTCTCACTACCAATTTGATTGTAATGGCTATAGTTTTGATGTGTTTCCTGTATTATAGGTCTTGTAGGCTACTATGCAACATGATACAACTTCACACAATGACTTTGGAGTCAATATATGGAGCTTAGGCTGTACAATTATCAAATGCCCGCAGGAAAACCTTTTTGGAGTGACTATAATAGGGAAAGCTTGTATATCAACTGCATCTCTTTCTTCTTGCAGCAATTTATGTCTCATACTATTTTGTTTGGTACTAGGTTCAAGTTATGTTCAGATTTTTGAACAAATCGCCGCCGATACTAGATGCATTGTCTCCTGAAGGAAAAGTGTTCCTGCAACTGTATTTTTAGAGAAGACCTGTTGACTAGCCTTTAACAGCTAAGTTACTTGAACATCCTTTTTTGAGGCAGCTGAATGATAAAGAGGTTACAAGTTGCTTGGTTCATATTCTTCTCACAAAATGAATTAGAAGATGGGATATATAAGGTAAAATTCATACTCTTCTACTCCTCTTTAACTAGCTCGCAACACATCCCTTCTAAGTAATCCTCCAGTTAAAATGTTTACTTGGGATGGTGGTGAAGAATAACCAAGGAATGTTTTGAAATGGAATATTCTCCCTATTATTACATAATATGACTTAACATTGTATAGATACTAACTTATGAAAGTTGACTCTGTCTGCTTCTTATGGTTGTTGTGGAAGCTTCTTTAGCACTTTGTATAAAAGAAAATGTGAGCTAAGACTTTATTTTCTTTAACAGAAAGTTTTTCCTCCAAATGTTTTTTTAGAGTGACTAATTTTTAAAAAAATTACACTGAACCAAAACGACTCACAGGTTTACAAAATAAACCATAGTTCATAGTGCTCTAAAGCCTAAATTTTACTAAACAAGATCAATTCTAATGATGTTGTGCTCATTTTAAAAAAAAAATTAAATCTGCATTTCTCTTACTGGTGGCGTGCTTCTCATGTAGTTCGTCATATTGAAGTGGACTCGGAATTTAAAATTGAGAGATGCTCCTTGTGTGCTAATATGAGCTTGAAACTATTGGCTTTGTTTTATATGTAAGAGTTTGATTAGTTCCTAGGTTGTATGGCACTTGACGATTCAATTGTGATGGATGGGGATAGTTAAGCATGGTTTGGTTCGAGGATATGGCTTGCAACGGTGCGAAAAACACACTACTGTTTCTCTTCCTCCCATTCTTTCCCTCCCTGTCACTGTGTTCTGCCATTAATGGTCATCTGCCGTTAATGACGCTGCCGACGCCCAATCCCCCTGTGGATTTGGGTATCACCACCAATATGAGCTTTATCCAAGCCCTAACAGCCAAGCCACCACCGCTTTTCACTTCCCTTCCTGACACACCTAATCTACACCCAGTCACTGAGTATAAGGGTAAGATTACGTTTATCCTTCCTCAAGAGGAAGGAGAACGTCTGGCTTCCCACTACCAGAATGCACTAGTAGGAAAATTCAATAGGGGAAAACCATCGATGGAGCATCTTCACTCTGCTTTCAAATCCATTGGCTTTAAATTTAAATTTCAACTTGGTTCAATTGACTATCGTCATGTGTTGGGTTTCAGGATCATGAAGACTACCAACGATGCTGGATGAAGGGGCAATGGATGATTCAAGGGGCTGTGATGAAAGTGCAGAAATGGTCACCAGACTTCTTCCCTACTGTTGAGTCGTCGATTGTCCCAGCGTGGGTAACGATTCACAAAATTCCTCTTCACTTCTATAATACCTCTGCTATCATGGGTATGAGTAGTCAGATAGGTAGGTTTTTAAAAATGGATGCTGCAACTGCAGCTCTGACTAGGCCTTCAGCAATTAAAGTCTGTGTTGAAATAGATCTTCTTTCACAACTGCCAGCATCTATAGTGGTAGGAATAGGGAATAAGGTTGCAGATTATCCAATAGAATATGAGGAACTCCCATATTATTGTACTCACTGTAAGATTATTGGTCACAATCAGGATAAATGCAATTTCTTACACCCTGAGTTAAAGAGGAAGTCTATAGAAACAAAAAAAACTGGGAAATTGGATAGTCACAATCAGGAACATTTAGATCCCAAGAAACAATTACATTCTGAAGATATAGCTAAGGATAAGGCAGCAGGTTTATCGGCCTTAACGGTGTCTCAAAAAGAATTTGAATTCCAAAACCAAAGAAATCAAGCAGGCACTCACCATGATAACAATTTCAATCTTTTCACCAATACTCATAAGAAAAAACCTGATTTCTACTCTCTGGATGATATTTCAAAACCTATTACAACTACTTTCTGGAGAAAAAAGAATAAACTTCCAGAAATACACTTAGTGGAAGAACTAGCAATACCAAATACTGTGTCAATTTCTAATGCATTTCATGCCTTAGATGTCTTGAATGAAGACGAACAGGATGGAGATATTGTCGAGGTCTTCCATGAATCTCTGGATACTCATGAGCAATTATCCCCCCCAACAACAATAGGTATATTTGCAATCACAACAGAGGGGTTACAATCTCCAGGAACAAAGCAGGATGATCAATACCCGGAGCAAATCTTCACATCAGCAACAAAAACACCAACAATTCCTGATCTGGTCCTTGCATAGAATGAAGTACAAACAGAAGCTGCAAGCAAAATAGATCAATCCACAAAGGAGGAACACACTAAGGTACACACTAAGGTAAGTACTCCAAATCTGAAATTATCAGCTAACAGTAGTGAAAAAGGTGAGGAGACAATAGGTATTATAAGTAAAGCCTCTACTGCTAAACCTAGGAAGCTAAGATCCTCACACAAAGCAATCCCAATGGTTTTTAAATGATTAGATACACAATCATAGGAAACATATTAGTGTGGAATGTTAGAGGATATGGATCTTCCATGGATAGATTAAAAACTCTGAAGTTGCATCATAAGATAGATATACTTTGTCTGATCGAACCTTGGCATGATAAACAATATGTTAATACTTTAATGCATGACCTAGGTTTTAATTATGCACTCACAGCTCAAACTGCTAAAATATGGATCCTTTGGAATCAATCCTTTCATTTAACCTGTATCAATGAATCAGATTAATATCTACAAGCTAGAATAACAGAAGTAGCTACCTCAGTTAGTTGGAACTGCTTCTTTATCTATGCTAGTGTTCATAGGAATATGAGGGAAATTCTCTGGAAAGACTTATGCACTCCACCTACTGAACCCTCCATATATATTGGTGATTTTAACACGGTGGCTTCAGTTTCTGAATATAAAGGAAGGAAAACAATCCCTCATAAAAGCATGAAACAATTTAATGACTTCATTAATAATTCTGATTTGCATGAAATTACAACGGTGGGTAATTCCTTTACTTGGTGCAATAACCGTGTTAAGGAAAAATGTAAAGATCTCACTTTTCAAAGACTAGATAGGGGACTCAGTAATCTTGACTGGTTGGAATTATACCCTAATAGTTCAATCCAAGTGTTAAATCAGATTACATCGGATCATTCTCCTTTACTATTGTCTATACAATCTGCTTCTGAAATGGTTCCTAGGCCTTTTAGATATCAGGATATGTGGTCTAATAGACAAGAGTTTCAGGAACTAGTGATCAGAAACTGGTACTTACTATCCCCTTTGAATGGAATGTCTGGTTTAATTTTTAAACTAAAGAGGCTTAAGTGTGTAATTAAAGAATGGAACAGGACCAGTTTTGGGAATGTAAAGCTAAACCTGATCCAAGCTGAGGAAAGAGTTAGTGAATTGGAAATAATTTTTCAACGGTCTCAAAATGAGCAGGACATAGCTGAACTGAACAAATCCAAAGCTTTATTACTTAGAGCTCAGAAAGAAAACATCATTTTCTTAAAACAAAAGGCTAGATTAAATTGGCTTAAGTTTGGAGATGCTAACACTAGTTATTTTCACCATACCATTAGGGAAAAAAGAGCTAGGTCACGAATTAGCAAAATTAAAGATGGGTTAGGGAACTGGATTTCAGATCCTAATTTGATTAAAGAAGAAGGGATTCGTTCTTATAAAGAATTATTAAATGAGGAATCCACTCCAAAATTAGGGTCTTATTTTAACTATTTTCTAAAGGAAATACCAAAGGTAATTTCTGAAGAGCAAAACTCACTCCTTCTCCAACAGTTTACAGTTCAGGAACTTAGGCATGTTGTCTGTGATTTAAACAAATGTAGTGCCCCTGGTTCAGATGGTTTTTCAGGTGGTTTTTATACCAACTTCTGGGAAACCATTAAAAATGATTTGCTAGATGCTGCAAATGATTTTCTGTTTACTGGAAATATCCCAAAAGCCATATCTAGCACTTGGTTGACCCTGATCCCCAAAAAACCCATACCAATCTCCTTCTCTGATTTTAGACCAATTAGTCTATCTAACTTTATTAATAAAATGTTTTCAAAAATGCTAATGGAAAGGATCAAACCTTTAATGCACTCCTTAATCTCTCCTGAACAAAGTGCTTTTATCAGTGGTAGAGACATAAATGATAATGTTCTCCAAATGCAGGAAATGACCAGAATTTTAAACAGAAAATCAAAGGCCCACAATTTAATTGTAAAAATTGACATGCAAAAGGCTTTTGATAGAGTCTCCTGGTCTTTCCTCAACTCTGTACTTCTACATTTTGGCTTCCATGGAAGTTTTGTTAAAATTATAATGAGTAATATAGCTTCAGCCCACTTCTCTGTCTTAATTAATGGAGTCACCTCAGGATTCTTTACATCTTCTAGAGGCATAAAACAGGGAGATCCCCTATCACCTTTTCTTTATAACCTTCTATCCGAGGCTTTCTCAAGAGGTTTAAAAAAAATTAACACTGGATATCTCCAACATTTCAGTTTACCTCAGTCTTGTACACCTGTCTCACACCTAATGTATGTTGATGACACAACAATATTTCTCAATGCTAAACCCACATCATTGAAGAGGTTTAAAAGCTTTCTACTTGCATATGAGCTGACTACTGGACAAAAGGTTAATTTTGGGAAGTCAGAATTCTTTGTCTCACACAGAACCCCCTCTCAGACCATTCTCTCTATTAAGAGATTATTGGGAATGGAACAAGGTTCTTTTCCCTTCAAGTATTTGGGAGTTCCTGTTTTCTATGGTCGTAATCTACAGGTATATTACAAGCCTCTGCTCGAAAGGATGGAGAAGACAATCAACAACTGGAAGAATAAATGGCTTACTAGTGCTGGTAAGATAGTACTCATTAACCATTGCCTAATTTCGATTCATACGCATATTTTTTCTGTTCTGAGCCCTCCTAAAATAGTGTTAAGAAAAATGGAAAAAATAGCTTCCAATTTCTTCTAGGGGAAAGTAGATAATAGTGATAGGAAAAAATGGAGATCTTGGAAAAACATGAGTTTACCAATAGATGAAAATGGCATCGGTTTTAGAGATATAAAAGCTATAGTGGATGCATTCTCATGTAAATTGTGGTGGAAATTGCAGTCTAATAAAAATCAGTGGACCTCTTTAATATGGTCACTTCTCAATTCATATAAAAAATCTCACACTTGGAACAGAATTTGCCATATCACTGCTATGGCAAACAGATACACTTAAGTACTATATGGATTGGGGGAATGCTCCTTTTGGAACTCTAATTGGACTGGAGATGGGGCACTTTTCTATGAATGGCCAGATGGGAGAAATATCCCCTTCGAGGATATTTCTCTTAGGTTTTTCATACAAAATAAAGCTAATCTCCTCCCACAGCTGGAGCCATATCTGGCTACCAATATAATTGCCACATTGCAGGTAGCAGAACTGGAGTATCACCATGAGGATAGGCTGATTTAGACCCCAAACACTGACGGTATGTTTACAATACGTTCGGCATATCACACCTTCAGGCAGAGGAAAATTAGAATCAGACATTTCTCCAAGGTATGGAGTAGTTTCATCCCTAGGAAAATGTCAGTCATTTTGTGGAGAGCAATAAATGGCATTCTCCCCTTCGATAATATATTAGCTGGGTTTGGATTTCGATTTGCATCGAGGTGTCCGTTGTGTATGAACCATACAGACAATCTTGATCATTTTTTCAATTCATGTCCATCTTCTATTGCTGTTTGGGAGAGAGTTTGTGATCTGATAAATCTTCAGCATCCTTTTTTTGAAAATCTGAAGAACAGAGTTGATTTCTTCCTGTCTTTTAAGGATGAAACTAAGATTCACTCTAATATTATCACTGCTTCCCTTATTGTTACAATATGGATCCTGTGGGTAAAGAGGAACAAAATCATATATGAAAATGAACCTTTCTACACAACAGCATGTATACAAGAGATTAAATGCATCATCTATGAAATATTCACCGTGCATCACCTTTTTGGTAAGTTGGATAAGCATAAGTATTGGATTGAGTCTAACATTATCCCTCACATTTATCCCAAGAGAAGGAAACCTTTAATTGCTGTAACATGGAAGAAACCTCCCTTGGGATATAAGATCAATACAGATGCTTCATGGAAAATGGTTGGTTTGTCCTCTTCGACTGTAGTAGTTAGGGATATGGTTGGGAATGTGGTCACAATGAGGACTAAAATTTTCCAATCCACAACACCACTACATGCTGAATTGATCTCTATTCAATTTGGATATGAAATATGCGCAGAATTGGATATTGAAAATTGTGAATTGGAATCAGATTGCTTAGTTGCTGTCCGAGGTATCCATAATCCTATGACTGCCCCCTGGAGGAATTTTTCTATTTGCAGTTTACTTAACCCCATGCATCTTAAATATCCAATTAGACACATTCATAGGGAGGCTAATTGTGCTGCGGATTTTCTTGCTAAATATTCACTAGAGAATAATCTCCAAGGTAATATAGATATCCAATCTGCTCCTCCAGTTCTCAGAGGACTTATATCTCTTGAAAGACTTGGTTTGCCTGTTATTCGAGTAGGTTCTTGATTTCGTGATCTTTATCAGGAGTAACATCCCCCATTTTATTCAATACTATGGAATGGAATCTACTCTGCTCTATTTTTTTGCATCAGGTTGGCTGGGCATGCCTCTGGATGTCACTGGATGACCTGCAGATCAATACTCTTGGACTCAGACGTGACTATAATGCCCCAGACAAACAAGAGATTATAATGCCCCGGACATACAAGAGATTACCCTCAAGCCATCATTCGGACCAATGGCTCTCACGCATGTTACCTATTCCGATCACCTACTCACATAAAAACTTTCTTTGTGCTTCGCTGTGTTATGGGTCTCTTTATATATTCATTTATGCTGGCTTTCCACTGACATACTGGGGTTTCAAATTTTCGATTCGCCGACCTGTTTATGGAAAACAGCGCTATGGTATACATAAAAAGTAACTCTTCTCTCGCTCGTGACCATTAGCTTAGTTTAGGCTATTTTTTGGTTGTATCATCTCTTTTGAAAGCAAGTATTTTTGCTTCAGGAGCTTCTGGTTGCTCTTGGACCATCATAAGGATGATCTTTTGTATATATGTATGAATTTTTAGGCATATTTGCCATTTCTATGGGTTAGGGGAGCCTAATACATCTTCCCCCCATCCTCGGATGGTTTAACTTAAAAAAAAAAGAGGATATGGCTTGCATATGTGTGACTTAGCTAGCGTAATTTTGTATGTTTTAGCTTTTCCCACATGATTAATGAAGATATATAAATACATTATTTACAAACATATGGAGGTGTCTGGAGCTTCCACTCCATCTTTACAATCAGCATCCGACTCAGTCGATGAAGATCTTGTGGTAAATGCCGCTTTGCTTGCTTTTAGTACGTTGCAGCTCTGCATTGTATCTTTCATATTTTTTTATCTATGCTCGGTGGGATTTTCACGTTCAAAATATGTTACAAAGTCTACCACACTGGTTTTTAACGATATTCTCATGTGATGCTTTTTGTTTTGTTCTATTTTGCTTTTAATTCGCTACCACACTGCATTTGCTCACCAATATTTTGGTGCATCGCTTATAGTATGAGTTCATAATCCTACTACATTGTTGTTGTGTGGAGTCCCTCCCATGAGCCATATGTGTTTTTTTCAATTAGTACTGTAATGGATTTGAACATGAATCATTCCTAAGTTTATATTTTTAGTGCTCGTTTTGCAAATTTTGTTCAAATGTCTTCTGCGTTGTCTACCTCATTCTATGTGGCTTCCATTATTGCTTTATGTGGTTCAAGTATTTGGTCGGGTGCGATTTAAAATTGATCGATGTCATACAATGTGTTTACTTATCAAAGTTGTAGTTTATAAGTGGTTACTGTAATGATGAATTGAGCTGATATGTGTTGCAGGGTTTTGCTACCCCTGTAAGTCTAATTGTTAGTCATTAGCCCAAGGAAGATTAAATTAGTTATTAGACCATGAAGATTGAACAATACACAAAATAAGTTATAGAATCGAATACTAATATCTTAGAAAATCATTGGGAAAGACCGTCTTTCCATGTGACTGCTGAATTAGAATTATTAAAAAGTTAAAAGTTCAAGTTGCAATATTAAAAGGTTATTATGTAAGGTGCAATGGTATTGGGTTTGAGTGGAGAGGGTTCGAATAGAGGTTCGAGTGGAGAGGGTTCAAGTAGAGTGGGTCCAAAAGAGGTTCGAGTGATACTGGGTTCGAGTTGAGAGGGTTCGAGTGATACTAGGTTTGAGTGGAGAGGGTTCGAGCGAAGAGTTCCAGTGGTGAGGTTCGAGTAAAGTGGAATCAAGTGGAGAAGTTCGAGTGGAGAGGATTCGAGTAGAGAGGCTCGTTTGATACTATGTTTGAGTGGTACTGAGTTCGTGTGGAAAGAGTTTGAGGTGAGGAGGTTCGAGGTTCGAGTGGAAAGGTCTGAGTGGAGAAGTTTGAGTGGTGAGAGTTCGAGTGGTGAGAGTCGAGTGGTGAGGGTATCATCCACCCCTCGAGAGGGGTATACCTTCCACAGCTGGATAGAGTATTATCCACCCCTCAAGAAGTTTGTCAACCACCCTTCGAG
Organism: Rubia yunnanensis; assembly: GCA_037428765.1. Classification (NCBI taxonomy): domain Eukaryota; kingdom Viridiplantae; phylum Streptophyta; class Magnoliopsida; order Gentianales; family Rubiaceae; genus Rubia; species Rubia yunnanensis. Next base: position 38,582,220 of record CM075061.1, on the reverse strand, counting down.
GGTACACCATCTACCTCTTGAAAGGGTAAACCATCCACCACTAGAGAGAGTACACCTTCCACCCCTAGAGGGTATGCCATCAACGTCTCGAAAGAGGTGTACCAGCTCTCGAGGGTACACCACCCCTCGAGAGGTCACACATCCACCCCTTTAGAGTATACTTGCCCTCGAGGGTACACCACTCCTCGAGAGAGTATACCACTGAGAGCGTCGAACCATCCACATTAGCTCTCGAACCATGACCCACTCGATGCATATACCTCTCAAACCATGACTCACTCGAGGCATATACCCCTCAAACCATCCACGACACCACCATTCGAACCACCCATCCCTCGAACACCAACCATAAATTTATGGAACCATTACCCCTCGAACCATCAGTTCTTGAACATCCACCACGCCACCACTCGAACCATAAACCTCTCGAACATTAACCATTCACCTCGAGGCCTCCCTACCACTTGAACATCCACCCTTTGAACATCAACCATCTTCTTTGTGGGGTGTTGATTCGAGGCATCTACACTCAATTCATTAACCCTCGAGGCCCTGGAACCATCAACCAAACCTCTTCACTCCAACCCAGTACCACTCGAACCCTCTCTACTCGAACCCTCTCCACTCAAACCTAGTACCACTCGAACCCTCTCCACTCGAATCCTCTCTACTCAAACCCAGTACCACTCGAACCTCTCCACTCGAATCTCGACTCAAACCCTCTCCACTCGAACCCTCACCAGTCGGACTCACTCCACTCGAACCCAGTACCACTCGAACCTCTCCACTCAAATCCAGTACTACTTGAACCTCTCCACTCGAACCCAGTACCACTCGAACCCAGTACTGCTCGAACCTCTCCACTCGAACTCAGTACCACTCGAACCTCTTCACTCGAACCCAGTTCCACTCGAACTTCTCCACTCGAACCCAGTTCTACTCGAACCCAGTACCACCGAACCATATCAAATTCATATTTTCCTGATATAACCCTACCTGTTACGGCAGCGGCGACGATGGTTGTGGGTAAGGTTATAACTGTCCACCCAAATTTAGTTTTTGGTCTGATGGCATTATTGTCATTTTAAGGTGGGTCAACAATTGGAAAAATACCGTCAATGCCAAAAAGTCTACCAGAGGATTATATTGGCACTTTCATCAATTAGGTAGTTTTTTTCTTCTAACTTTCAAACAATTGAAGGTTACATCGACACTTTCGCAAGTATATAATATTATATTGGTATATAGAGAATAATTCTCCAAAATAAACATATAGACAATGATTGTGACAAAAACTTGTCTGCATTTATGCCACCCAATTCATTGTTTAGTTCACTTATACACACAATTCCTTGTTTTTCCACAAGTTCAACATTTCTTTTTTTATATTTTACTTACTTCATGTACTTGCAATATATTATTTCTTGAAAGGTTATAAAAATAATATTTTTATCATATTGATTATTTAATAAATTCCAACAAAATTTATTATTTGTTTTATAATTTAGATAGTTATTCTTAGATGAATGTACTTAAAATTTATTTATTTATTTCAATTTAAATGTGACATTTAAATATTATATATTAATTAAATTAAATATTTTTAATCAAGAACACTGCGCAACGCGCGGTGGGACTCCCGCTAGTCTTTGATTAATTATGTTCGTATATCATATTATATATTTGTTTTTTTAATCATTATGAGTAGCTACTTTTTATATCAGCATGGAATTGCAAGCATTAGTTTATGAATTGTGAGGCCTAATTATTTTATAATTGATTCTTATGTGTTATTGATTGTTCTTGGTAAAATTTATTCTTCGTGTGTTTAAATCTGGCCAACTTGAATATTATTGGGATATTGTTATCTAATTCCACTGATACATAATCATTGGAAAGGGTTAGTAAGTAGCGGGTTCTTGTGAAAAACAGCTAACTAGCTAAGACTGTAATAGCAAGATTGGGAACAATTAAGTGTGTACTATTTGAAAATACTTGGGTAATTGCTATATCAGGTTCTTTTCATTATTAATTCTATTGAGATGTGTATCTGGTTTAGCGAATACTTTCAAGGGGCATCTTGGTTAGAGAAATAATTGATTAATTATAATTGGTCAATTGTCGACAAGGTAAGAAAGAATTGGGAGGGTTTAGCAAATACTTGTCGTCCAATAACTGATAGATACATATGAGTTGATTTATATTTGCGCCTATGATCGATATTTAACCAATGTGAGTTATTCCGAGCTGATTACCTTATTCATATATTTTATAATTTTTATATCTGTTAGTTTGGATTATTATTTCATATTTTATATTAGTTAGTTGCATTATTAGTTGTTAGATAAATCTGAAAATTAGGGCGTGGTGGATACACCAAAAGTGTTCTATATTAGTAGGTATTTCATTATAGTTTTTGCTCCATTCCTCGTGGGATCGACTCTGCTTGCTACTGTACTAATCTCATCTATAGAGTTTGCATATTATTTTGGTGAGTGAAAGGGTTAGTAAGTAGCAAGTTCTTGTAAAAACAACTAACTAGCTAAGACGGTAATAGCAAGATGGGGAACAATTAAGTGTGCGTTACTACTTGCAAATACATGGATAATTGCTGTATCAGGTTCTTTTCATTCTTAATGCTATTGGGATGTATATCTGATTTAGCGAATACTTTCCGGGGGCATCTTGGTAAGAGAAATAATTGATTAATTATAATTGGTCAATTGTCGACAAGGTAAGAAAGAATTGGGAGGGTTTAGCAAATACTTGTCGTCCCATAACTGATAGATACATATGAGTTGATTTATCTTTGCGCTTATGATCGATGTTTAACTAATGTAAGTTATTCCGAGCCGATTACCTTATTCATACATTTTATAGATTTTCATATCTTTTATTTTGCATTATAATTTCATATTTTATATTAGTTAGTTACATTATTAGTTATTTGATAAATCTGAAAATTAAGCCGTGGTGGCTACACCAAAAGTGTTCTATATTAGTAGGTATTTTATTATAGTTTTTGCTCCGTTTCTCGTGGAATCGACTCTGCTTGATACTGTACTAATCTCATCTATAGAGTTTGCAGATTATTTTGGTGAGTGAAACGACGCTCACCAAATTGGCGCCGCTGCCGGGGAACTGTAAGTCAATTATTTTAAATATTTTTTCTACTAATCTATGAGTTAGTGTACTTGGTTTATGAGCAAATCATCCACGCCAAATTTAATATTTGACCCAGAAATTGAGAAGACAGCCAAGCAGAACAGAAAGCAAACAAAGCCGCGGAAAGCAGTTTCTGCAGAGATTCTTCAGTTTGGCCAAACCGAACCCATCACGGTTTCAGAAACCACCTCTTATTCGGGAACTGATATCGGGATGGATGGAGCTATCAGAAATCCAAATCCTGGGCAGAATCTAAACCACCCATACATGTGGGAACTTACACGTTATAGTGAAAATGACCCCCCTACTCCTATTCAGCTGCCAGACACCAAAATTCCTATTGAAATCAAGCTAGCATTCCTGAACGTACTTCCCAAGTTCCATGGGAGAAGAACCAAAGAAATCCAAACATGTCAGATTATACGTTACGAGCTAGGAACATGATCTGCTCCTAGTTACTGGAGCACGAATTTCAATGTTACGAGCTCGGAACTCAAGTTCAGAGCTCAGATGTACGATCTGGAAATAACCTACCCTTATGTCAAAAAATAGTGTATGTATAACATTTTGTGGTAGAATTCCATTATGAGTTATGGTGCCCAATCTAGGACCAACCTGCTCTTCACTTGAAACTAGTGTTCTAATGATTTATTAAGGCAAAAAAACTATTACAAGCTCAGAAAAAGATCAACTTATACATGTGAAAGCACAAAATGATGGTTACGAGCTCAAATGTTCAATCTGGAAGCAACCTGTTTAAACGTGGCAATTTACATTCTAAATGGCAGACGGAGTCCCAATAAAGGAACTCTAAATCGTATCTTTGATGCACTGGTCCGACTTAGTTCCGGGCTTGGAACTTAGTCACTTATATAAAATAACCCCAAAATCATATTCATTTTAAAATCCATAATCTTCATTTCCAACCGAGGAACACCAACCCTAGCCCTCATATTCAAATCTACTAGCACACGAGAAGGAAATCCATCCACTATGTTGTAGCTTAAGTGAAGAAAGTGTGTAAGAACCACCTTTCAATATACGGCGAGACAAATATTCTTTTGTCCTTCCTTTCAATATTTTTTTAAATGTAGTCAACTGTCTCCTAGACAGTACACCCGATTTCTTGAGTAAACACTGGGCACAAATACCCCATCCAACGCTTGTCCTTTTGGTTAGCAAAATAATCCATGTACCTCTGAAATAAAATTGCATGTCATTCACAAGGAAGTGAGGAGAAAAAATTAGTATTAAAAAAATTGCATGGATGGAATTCTATGTAACTTACAGTAAGTACAAGGACATTATCGTCTGGTTCACTTGGTCATACCTCCATAGGTGTTCGAAGTCAGTCCATGAAGCGATGATTTCTCGCTTTTGACCGAACACACACTCATTACCGGAGAATAGGTAAGTTTTTTTTTGATTTTTTTTAGTCCAAAAGATAGATACATGAGAGAATTGGACACTAATTGTCACAGTTCCTACAGTCATAGGCTTATGCCATATACATAAAGCCTGTACAAAAGAATGAGTAGTATGGTCATCCAGACATATATGCTAATCAGAAAAACAGGAGTAGCCCTTCTGTTTGTGTAAAACTCCACCACCCTAGTGTCGAATTACACTCCAGCCTAGCTAGTCCTGTTTTGTACTCTGATTCTTCTCCAAAAGTGTAGTTTGTCCTCCAAAAGCTTTTCCTTCAGTTGTGGGATGCATCTGAAATCAGTGAAATGCTGTGAGACCAGCCTCTTTTGTCCCAACTTTGCTAAGAAGTCTGCAGGGCCATTGATTTCTCTGTAGATGTGGAGAGCTTGAATATTGTTTTGCCTCATAAGGTCCGCCAATTGTCTGGCCAGTTGAAGACAATTCCATGGAGGCTCAAGTTTGCCATTGATAATGCTCACTGCGCTCTGAATATCCATCTCCAATGAGATCTGATTGAATCCATTTTCCAGTGCCAATCGAATGCCTTTCAGGCCTGCAAGAAGCTCAACCTGCAATGGGGAAACACCCTGTTTTAGTTCATAAAAACCAAACCTGAATCTTCCCCCAGAATCTCTTATGAGACCCCCAACTGATGAGGAGTTTTGATTAAAAGAAGGATCTACATTCAGTTTAAATCCTCTATCCGGGGGCTCCCATTTAATGGGGATCGGTTTTGTTGGTGGGGGTGGATTCAGGAGGGAAATTAATCCTCTTTGAACCCATATGCAGTAAGAGGGATGGCCAGAGACAATTGGCCTAGCTATGGAGATGAGCCTACAGTTGGCCTTTACTTGTTTCCAAGTTTGTAGAGGTGTTTTCTTAACATCCTGGTATAGAGCCTGACCCCTCACTTTCCACAGTTCCCATAAAATTAAACAAGGCAAGGAGCATCACAGAAACACATGCAATTTTGACAGATGTGTAATATTCCAGTATGTTGTTAATCTATCCCATAGATTTACAAAATGGATCTGTGGTATTTCTAAGATAGCATGCAATTGTTTCCATATGAAAGAGGCATAGGGACATGAATTAAAAAAATGCTGCAGAGTGTCCTCATGCTCACAAAAAGGGCATTTTGATACATTAACAATCCCAAAATCAGTAAGCATATCATCCATGGGCATCAGATTGTTTAGAATTCTCCAAGCAAGAAATGAGATCTTAACTGGTAAGTTTAGAGACTGTACCTTCTTCAAAGACGTAGACTCTCTATGACTATGTCTGAGGCTTTTGTAAGCACTTTTAACCGAAAACTTACCTTGTGGACTTGGGGTCCATACCATTAAGTCCATATCCTCTGTGAAGGTGTGTTCCTTTTGCAGTTCCTGTAAAATGTCAGAAGAGATGTATGGTGCCAAAAAAGATAATATTGGAGCCTTGTTTGAGCAGAAGTCTCTAACTATCAGATCAGGGTTCAAGGGTTCAATACTACCTATCTTGTCTATCATCATTCCATATCCTAGCCAGTTAGAGCACCAAAAGCTGCAGGTACCCCTACCTAAGATGATTCTAGTGTGGTTTTCTGCAAAGTCAGAGACTGACTTCACTCTCTTCCATGCATCCGAGGTTCTCCTATGGTTTGGAAGGGACCAAAGAAACTTGGTCCAAGGTGCTATTCCTTGCTGCATTTTCCACCAAAGCTTGAGGGAATATGCATCGATAATAGAGTCTAGATTTTTAAAACCAATCCCGTTTTCTTGTTCTGGATAAGCCATTCTTTCCCAGGATCTCCAATGCTTATGCTTTTTTCCTTCTGTTTCACCCCATAAAAAGTCTGAGCATAGCATTTCAATTTTCCTGAGAATGAAGCTTGTTGGCTGCAACACTGCAAATACATGTTGAGGTATAGAGGAAAGAACATACTTGATTAGTATTATCCTACCTCCTCTTGATATCCATTTTGAGTTCCATGTATTAATTCTAGCACTTATGGCTTCTAAAATGCCATGAAAATGTGCATTTAGCTTTCTACCCTTGTATATAGTGCAGCCTAAATACTTAAAGGGGAAACTACCCTCCTGCATTCCCACAATGCTCCTAATTTTTCCTTTTTGTGCTCTACTGCATTTATCCCCGGTGTAAAAACTGGATTTTTGCATATTAACCTTCTGGCCAGTTGCCTTTTCAAAAGAAGTGATGAATGCAGCAAAATTTTTAAGAGTCTTTTCAGTTGCTTTAAGGAAGATACATGTGTCATCTGCATAAATCAGGTGTGTGAGTGGGGTAGTGTGCTGTGGTAGATGAAACCTAGCTAATGCACCAGCCTCAAATAAAGTGTGGAGCTTCCTTGACATGAGTTCAGTCATAATGTTAAACAAGAAAGGTGACAGGGGATCCCCCTGTTTGAGTCCTCTTGATGGCTTGAAAAAACCATAAGCTACCCCATTTATTATGACTGAGAACCATGCAGATGCAATGTTAGACATGATTATTCTAACCAGGGAGCCATGGAATCCCAATTTAAGCAATAGAGAATTAAGAGCAGTCCAAGAAACCCTATCAAAAGCTTTTGTCATATCTAATTTAAGGATAAGGTTGAGGCACTCTTTATCTTTCTGCAAAAATCTAGTGGATTCTTGCATAAGTATAATATTGTCTGCTATTTCCCTCCCTTGAAGGAATGCTGATTGTTCACTTGATATAAGTGAGGGCATCAGCTGCTTTATCCTCTCCATCAGAATCTTTGAGCAGACTTTGTTACTAAAGTTGGAGAGACTGATTGGTCTAAACTCACTGAAGGTTGAGGGGTGCTGATTTTTAGGGATAAGGGCTATATGTGTAGAGGTCATTGCCCTTGGGATTGGTGTACCAGCTTGAAAATCTCTTACTGCCTCAGTGAGGTCTTGGGTTATGGTGTCCCAACTGTTCCTATAAAATAGCCCATGGAACCCATCAGGTCCACTTGCACTGTGTTCTCCCAGACCAAAAACAGCTGCTTTGACCTCTTCAGTGGTAACTGGTTTCAAAAGCTCTGTATTGGTCTGAGAGGTAATCAAGGATGGAATGTCTTTGAGAAAATAAGCTAGGTTTTGACCATGCATATCTGTGTTCTCATCCTGGAGAAGATTCATAAAAAATCTTTCCCCTGCACCTCCAATAGCATCCTGGTCAGTTAACCAGTTCTGATGTTCATCCTTAATTTTTTGTATGGATAATCTAGAGTGCTTTTGTTTTACTGAGTTGTGGAAGAATTTACTATTACAGTCCCCATCTTTCATCCATCTAACTCTACTCTTTTGTTTCCAGAAAGTGTCTCTCTCCTTAATTTTGATTAGGAGGTTGGATCTAGCAGTGTTGAGAGCTTCTAAAGTTAAAGGATTGTCAATTTCATCATCCTCAGCTTCCAGTCTATCTACCTCCTGCTCTGCTTCTTTTATGTTTTGGAAAACATCTTTGAAGACCTCTCTATTCCATTGTTTAAGGAAAACTTTGAGCCTTTTGAGTTTATTACAAAATTTTAGCATTCCATAACACTCAATTGGCTGATCCCAGTTAATCCTTATGGCCTGTTGAAATCCCTCTCTCAGATACCACATATTTTGAAACCTAAATGGCTTTGGGTAAGTTTTGGCCTGATTATTCAAACTTGCTAAAAGTGGGCAATGGTCTGATGTGGTTCTGTTCAGTACATGGATTGAGATGCTTGGAAAGGTTTGTCTAAGTTTCAGGTTAACTAATCCTCTGTCTAGCTTTTTTGAAACTTTTTCTTTAACTTTAATTTCTTTTCCTTTCAGTCTATACCCAGTCCATGTGTAAATGTTTCCCACTGTGTGAGGTTCCTCCAGATCCATGGCATTTATAAAGGTATCAAAGTCCATTATACTATCAATTCCAGGGTTGGAGGAACCATTATACTCCGAGAGAGTTCTAATGACATTAAAATCTCCTATGAGGAGATATGGCAAAGAAGGTAAATTTAGAATTCTACCATACATCTCTTGTCTTTCTAGCCTAGAGTGCTCAGCATAAACATCAATTAAGTACCAGGCTTTCCTTGGGTCCTGGTTGTCAATTTTGAGTACTGTAAAATTAGGATCATTATGGATGAGTTGAATTTGTATATTAGTGTTCCACATTATCCATATTTTCCCTGAGTCAGATGCTAAGCTCGAGTGAAAGTGTAGTTTCTTAGTGAAGCCATCTAGAGTGTTTTGTTTCTGTTTAGGTTCTATGATGGCTAAAATATCAGGCTTGTGGACTAAACCTAATTCTTTTAGTCTTTCCACAGAGGTGGTTAAACCATTTACATTCCATGCTAAGAGTTTACAATTCATGGGAAATGTTCTGTTTTGCAGCTAGCCGAGAACTGATTCTATTAGGTTGAGAGAAGAAAGTAGGTTTCTTTTTCTCTACCTTGCCAGATTGATTCAGTTGGACTTCAGTGGGTAAAACGGGTGCAACAGTCACTGAAGGCTCAGAATGTATAGTTGAAATATGATCAAGCGTTTGTTTAAAGGTGTCCACTAGATTCATGGCTTCCATATTCACATTAAGGACTTTATTTCCATCCTGAGAGTCTATATTAGCATATTCAATATCAAGCCCTTTTCTTGTCCTATTAACAACAGATAAATCATTTGACAGATCATTTGCCACAGGCACATTCTCCATCACAGATACATTATTAACTATATGCTCCTCATCTAAGACATGCATAATCTCATTTTCCAAGCTAATCATATTCGCTTCCTCATTCCTAGCAGGTAAAGGTGTGGCAGTAATGTTACTACTTTTAGAGGAGGAATATGGAACCTGGTTGGTGGGACTCTTCTCATCATTGGCCAAGGAGATTTCCTTTTGAATACTTATTTCCATAAGATCCATTTCGAGATCCACTGCTTGCTCCTCAGCCTGTTCCTCGTTTTCCTGAGCTTCATCCAGAATTTGAAAACGATTAGTAGTATGAAAAATTATTTGACCAGAGGTACCTACTCTCGTTGGTGATGTGGAATCATCCGAGGAGATTCCTCTCTTTGATGGACCAGATTTTGCTAATGATGGTGAGGGAGAATCATGAATGATCAGTCCTTTTCCTTTGTCTAAAGATAGTTCCTCCATGTTAATAGCATCCAGGAAGACATCATCTTCCTCCTCTTGGATTATTTGAAAAACTGCTCCTTCTTTCTTTTTCCAGACCTCAACAGACTTTTTCCCAAGCTCTGGCTTTTGTTGAGGCTTCTTGTAGACACCAGTGATAGGAGCTTGGCTTTTTAGTGCTGGCCCTTTTGCTGTGTTTTTTATGGCTCCAGATTCTACTGGTGATGCTACTTGTGCTGACATTGAAGTGCTCCCGTTCCTCATTCTATAGTTTGACCCATTGTGTCCCATTTTCTTACATTCCTTACAGTAGTGTGGAGGATCCTCATAGATAATGTTGTAGTACTTGTGTTTTCTCAGGGTCCCTAGTCTAACTTTAGCAGGGAGTGGGTTCCTAAGGTCGAATTCGACACTCATTCTAACTGTGGAAGGTCTTGATAAGTTCTCTGTAGGGGTATCAGCATAAAGAAATTTGCCTAGAGACTCACCAATACCTTCTATGGCATCAGGGTGGAAAAAATGTGTCGGTGGCAGCTCGACATTGATCCAGATTGGTGCAAAAGGGGGTTCCTCATCAATGTCAAATTCCTTGGTCCACTTTAGTACCCTCATTACAGTTCCTCCAAGATTCCATGTGTACCTGCTCTAGCAGCGATGCAGATCCTCTTCTAGGTCGAAAGTGATTCGCACGTGCCTCGCATCCAGAGCAGTGATTTTAAATTCCCCTTTGAACCCGATTGTCTGAAAATGGTGCCGGAGAAATGGTAGAGTTGGTCGGCCTCTGGTGAATTTTCCAATCAGGGCATCGTTGAATGGCTCGGCAATGAGGTCGATTTCTTCCTCAGTGAAGAAATAACATGGTTCCCCTTTGTAAGACAGTTGGGGTTTGAGATTTAGTTTCTTGAGCTTTGGGGCCGTTTTCCCATCCGGGTTTCTCTGTGGTTTGAGGCAATCGGCGTAGGCCGATGGCGGGCTGCCTCCAGGTGGAGGAGCCGCCATGGGAGCTGAACGGGTAGTAATGTGCTCAACGAGCTAACGGTGGCGATGGGAATGTGGTCGGAATAAGCGGTTGTTAAGATGAAAAGAACAGTGGATTTTTTCCGATCGCACCGTTTGTATGTGAAAATCGCACACAGAGAAAATAGGCTCTGCGAATACAGTAATGGAAATCCGGAGAATAGGTAAGTTGAGTTCTTTTTGTGTTTGACCATGAAATCATACAAGACCCTCACGAAATGCAGTGACTTCTTAATTACTTGTGCCCAACTGATCCTCGACGCCTCAACGATGGGTTTAGATTTGGCCTTTGTTGTCTCCTTCAAATGACGATCTTTGATCGTGTCCGCATAGATAAGGCGACGAGGCCATAGAAGAAACATTCCCCGAGCGGATCCCACTATTTTGTACTCGCCTTTCGGATATGGTAAAAGGGCTTTGGAACCTTTGGGTTCTCCATTGAAATTTTAAAAATCCTACTAGCAATTGGGACGTCATAATGATATCTCATTGATTCGTGCAGAATTCCATCGGCAATGTGAAGTGGCCCACCCTTTTCACCTCGATCAATATATAGCTCACACAAATTCGACACCTAGATTTTGAGGGAGAATAAAAATAAATTTAAATAAATATGTTTCCAAATTCGTTAAAAATGAAATCATTTCATTCAACTTACCATTTTTGTGTGACTCAATGGCTTTGACAATGTCTTTTTCCACGTGGGTTGCCGGGTCAAGAATCGGTTGGTTCTTCATCTCAACTTCTCTAAGCGAATGTCGCGATCCTTTAGATGGTGGCATCCAACTGGGTGTCAAATCATCCAAATTCTCAGGTATGGGGACCCCTCCGTGCTCGATCAACTTCCAAATCAACAGATCTTGCTGATCTATCTTCTTGTCTCTATATAATGCTTCCTGTTGCAAGACGTGGGGTCTCAATGGCTTGGCCCAATGGTATGATCGAACTATCCCAAATGCCTCTATTTGTGACATAAATTATCCCACCCCTCTTGCATGACCCGGGTGGTTGGATTTACCCGTAGCCTCACAAAGGATATTGTGCTTACTAGAAGGAATGAATTAACCTTCCAATTAGTCTTGCGTTAGTTTTGCCTAAACATGTAATACAGTGTCATTAGTAGTAAATAAAGGGAAAAATTATCCGCATCCTAATTAGAATTAATATGAAGTCATGCCTCCCGTTCAACGACTTCAATAATGGGAGGTTTATCGTATCCACCCTTATTGTTTTGTCGGCTCTTCAAGAAGAGATCACACCTATTGATCTCTTCCACATCTATCGGTTTGACGGATGCCCTCGCTTCTTCCTCGCTCACCCACCCATCAATCATAGTCTTCACATCCATTTCACAATGTTCTTTGACTAATTTAAGGGCCGCTAATCCATATCCACCCCAACTTTTCCGATGTTGTGTTTTGATTTTCTTAGCATTAATTTTTCTTCTTCCCTCATACCCTAGTTTGGGATATGATAGTCATTGTTAAAACTAAAATTAATGTAATATGTAGATGGACATTTAAAAAAACAAATTAAGTTTAGTGCCCATATGACCTTTTGTTTTGGTCAAAAGTGCCAATATGACCCTGCAAGATCAGAAAGTGCTATTATAACCCCATTATTTGCTCGAAAGTGCTAATATAACCCTAGAGGCCTGAATTTGGCTGGAATTATGTGAATTAACTATTATACCTCTGACTTAAAAATAAAATTTCTAAAAATGTGAAAGGACATTTATGCCGTCATTGTCTATTAACCCAAACAATTTTCCTTTTTTTTCTCTTCCTTCTCCTCTTCCTTCATCTTCTCTCAATTTTTTATTCTCGACGCTCCACCAACGTCGCTCGGTCTTCTTCTTCTACTCCACTCTCGTCACTCCATCCGACTCCATTCACCATGATCAAGGTCTCCACTTTCCAGCACTTGGCTGGGCGGCGCCGGAAGATGGTGGCGTGGGGTTGTGGGGCTAGGGGATGGTGGCGTGAGGCTGTGGGGCTTGGGGATAGATGAGTTGGTTACTGGTGGTGTTACTAGGGTGAGGGGCTATGGGATGGTGGTGGTGAATCAGTGGTGAGGTGGAGATGGTCTTTAAGTTTCTTCTTGGCTCCAATTCTCGAAAAGTCAATTACTCATTTCTTCTCGGTTCTATTTTCTCAGATCTAGTCCAGGTGGGATGGCGCAGGGGCAGCGGGGTGGGGTTCACTCTAGGGTTTTGCCATGGTGGGGTGGTCGATGGTGGTGCAAGGGCAGCGAGTAGGGTGCTCTAGGGGTTTTCCCATTGTGGGATGGTCTGTGGTGGTAGAGGGGCAGCGGAGGTAGGGTGGTCTATAGTGGCGCAGGGGTAGCGGAGGTAGGGTGCTCTACGGTGGAGAATTAATGAGATGGAAAGAGTATTAAAGGTTGTTCGTGGCATTTAAGGTTACTAACTGTGGGTTTTTGGTGAATTTTTTGTGTGAAGAAGATGAAGTGGGTGGCAACGAAAGGGGAAAGCAAAATTGCATTCAAGCTGAAATCAAGAATCAAGTGGGTTGGTTTGATTGAATTGGTTTTGTCTACCCTTTCTATTTCCATGCACTTCTTACTTGCTAGATACTTGGATTGGGGTGTTTCGGAGTACTAGTCTTTAGTGACCATATTTTCCTGGAGGCCCATTTTTCAGAATGTAGATCTTTTTGCCAATATAATGCGCTTCTAACCCTTGAAGATCTTAACTTTAGGTGCAATTGGGTTTTTTTTTCTAATACCCTTTGTAGCATTGACTCTTTGAATCCTATGTGTTTTTGCTTTTCTTCTTGAATTTGCTTGCCTGAATTGTGGACTGCTGGTGTTTTTTTAAAGATGAAGTTGATGAAGAAGGAGGTGGTGTGGATGGGTATTCTTGTCTTTAATTTTTTATTTTTAAGACTAGGGGTATTTTAGTCCTTTTGTATTTGGTCAATGCCAGAAAATACAAAGTCAACATTGGAATAGTGCCAAAAAGTTATATCGGCACATATGATGCAAAACATAGGATCATATCTGTATTTTGCCCAAAAAATTTACTTACAGTTTCAACATTTTTCAATGTTCTTCTCTTACGAATTCCTAACAATCCGGTTGAATATGTGTATATGTCAACCATGGACAAGCAACCTTTTCACAAGAGAATACGTAATCTGTAGATAAGGTGTACTTGTGTTCTCTCCAACTTTTTGACATCATAGCCATAGCTTTCTTCTTCAAATCATCCAAATCCGGACAATCGATCTCGAAGGGCCTCTACAATAATTATATACATTCATGATTAACTACACCATCCTCAATTCATTTAAACTGTAGACGGATGGAAAATGGTAAAAGCTTAATAAAAGAAACAAATTATACGATTTACCTTACATTCCGTCTAAAGGACCTCTTTGTATTATTTAGGGACCTCGTGCCAATTATCGTACTTGATGTCCACCCGTATCCTTCCCACTTTCCCAACCCAACTCGACCACTTGGCAAGCTCATTGACAAACACTGTCCGAATTTGTTGAACACTAAAAAAGTTGACTTTTTCCTTGCAATTCTCAAAAGGTTCTGCAATGTGTTCTAGCTATGACAACCTCCTCCGACCTACCTTCTTCAACATCTTCATTTCCAATTGTATTGGAATGTCCTTCGAGTGAACCCATTGGTCCATCTCGTGTCCTTTCCGTGACATGAAAGTGCCTATGAAACATTGATTAACACTAAGCCTAACAAAAATCCAATAACTATTCTAAAATGGAGAATGAAATTAATAAAATCGTACACATTAGCACACCAAAGCATATTATATCCTAAAAAATGCACCGAAAAAATCCTAAACAAATTCCATAACAACTTACGTGGTTTTAATAAATGAAAACTTTAACCAGAATCTAAGATCATTACATAAATCGATAAAAAATCCAAATAGATCATAAATGCAAGACATAATAAACATATATGTTATGAATAAATTTATTTATCAAAGAATGCAGGTGAGCATAACACCAAGAATTAACCATTTACCTTTTCAACAATAGGTGGTGACTAGATGCTCAATTGAGGTAGTTTTACAAGAATTTCCATCATGTTAAAACCCTAACCAAAATCTAAGCTCAAACTATAGAGATTGTGATATGTTGACGAAGAAGGATGGCTTTTTGGATGATTTTGTCAAAGATTTGAGAAGGATGAGAGTTTTCTGATTGCTTTTGGGAAGAAAGTGTTGGTAGGGTTATGATGGAGAAAATGAGAAGGAACTCCCGCCTTTGACAAATGAATATTAAATACCCATTTAAAAACCGCCTTTGATGCTGTGTTTTTTTATGTCCAGTAATGCAGTTACGAACTCGGAAGCATGTTCGGCTGAAAGAGTTCCAAATGAGGAACTACTTTGTCTGTTCGAAAGATAAGACATACACAGTTCCAGACTCAGAACTGTGTCTTAGTGTATATATATATATAATCCTAATCAGTGAGTCATTCATCCATTCAACCCTAATTCACAAAATTTTCCCCAAATACCCAATTTCTATCTTCCAATTTACGACCTCGTAACTTCCATTCAATGGGTCCTAAGTATCGTGGTGCTAAATCGGGTGGGGGTTATGGCAATGCTTTAACCTATAGTCATCAACCAACAAAGCGATTCGACTCATTTCTACAATGGTGCTACCGTACAAAGGTACGTTACATTTAACCGTAGGAAATGTAGTAATCCTAAGGTTATAAATCATATCGATGTGGTACCACTAGGTTTAGGGAACTTGATAGAAAAACTTAAGCCTTATGGTTTTGATAAATTGCTCCTGCTGAATGAACCCATACATTACAATGAAGTCCTAGAGTTTTACGCAAATTTAGAATAGGGGGCCAATAATAAGAACCAAACCATAGTTAATGGTGTTAGAATAACCGTTACAAAGTTCTCAATCAATCAGGCCCTGGGTTGCGAGTATACAGTCACAACTAAGTTGAAACCTATTGCAGAGGGTGTCCCAATTGAAATTTTCCATCAACAACAATAGCCCGGGGTTACCGGTCTTTCCCTGTTGTTCCCTGTTGAGATAGCTAAGTAGTATTTCAATAGGTGGGGAGTGGGACCGGGGAAAGCAGAGAGCTTTGACGTCGGGGAGTTGTCCGTTGAGAGTAGGTTAATCTATGAGTTGATATGCCAGGACGTTCTGCCATTAGGGGATCATTCATGCAAGCCTACAATCGGGAACCTAATGCTTTTTTATTTCTTAATGGAGGGTATCACTCTCAACCCAAGCTACACTATTGTGATATATAAGTTGAAGGCTGGGGGGGTAAGAAGAAAGATCTTTCATATGGTGGATTAATCACGGCATTGATCAAGAAGTGGAGGGCTATCCCCATCGATAAGCCCATGCAGTTGAAGTACTATGATGAGGCTTGGTTCAAACACAAGCATTCGTGTTTGAATTCTGACGGTGAATATGAACAGCGCAAAGTACCTGGGTCGAATGCTAAGGCAACGAAGAGAGCCAGAGAAGCAAGTATGGTTGAGTCATCTTTGTCTCGTAAGTATTTAAAGTTTAAAATTTTCTAGTACATTCCCTTATTAAACTATAGATTTCTAACCCCATTCAATATGTTGCGTGTATTTTGTAGGCAACCGAAGTTTGTGGATGCGTACCTTCAATAGGTACATGAATTGTCTCAAAACTAATGTTAGTGTCGCTAATGCAGAGCTAGCGGCGGTTGAAGCAAACCACGACAAGTTCATCAAATCCACTGACCTCCACATTGAGATTAGTGATGATGAGAAGAAGCCGAACTTCAAGCCCAACTACTCTAAGGATGATGAGACAAAGGCTAAGAACGGTGGGGACAGAGATGTGTATGAAAAGAAGACCGACTCCGAGAGAGAAGAAATGTTAGGCTGATGATCCATGCATATTTTGATTGTAGTATTGATGACTTTTGTTGAATTCAGTAAACTTTTTTTGACATTAGGTAAACATTAGGTAGGTTTTTGTTGAATGCTATAATTTATTGTGATGGTTTTTTTATGGTTAGGTCTTATGACAACTTATTTGTTGGTAAAATTTCATGTGAGGCTTCCAACCTGATGTTTACAAAGGAAGGACTGAGTATAGGATTTCAGTAAATTGACCATACATCAAGTTAGAGTTCCGAGAGTGGAATGATCCTAGATTGCTTGTTACGAGCTCAGAACATGATCTACTCCTAGTTCATTGAGCGTGAATTTCAATATTACAAGCTCGGAACTCAGGTTCTGAGCTCAGATGTACGATCCGGAAGCAACCTTCCCTTGGATTGAAATTAGTGTTTTACGAATCTTTTAGGCAAAAAATTGTTACGAGCTTGGAACTAACTCGGCTCATACATGTGAAAGAACAAACGTTAGAAGTAAGAGCTCAGAACTCAGGTTCCGAGCTTAGATGCAAAATCTTGAACCAACCTGCAATTCTGTTGAAAATAGTGTATTTATAAAATTTATTGGTAAAATTCCGTTATGGGTTCGGAACAAGATCTGATCATACCTGTGAAAGCAAGAAATAATGGTTACGAGCTCAGAAAACTATGGTTCTAAGCTCAGTCGTTCAATCTGGATGCAACTTGTTTAAAAGTGGCGATTTACATTCTAAATGACAGATTGAGTCCCGATAGAGGAACTCTAAATCTTTTCTTTGATATACTGGACAGACTTAGTTCTAGACTCATAACTCAGCCACTTATATAAAAAAAACCCCAAATCGGGATTCATTACCAAATCCTTAATCTTCATTTCCAGCCGAGGAACACAAAACCTAGCCCTCATATTCAAATCTACTAGCACACGGGAAGGACATCCATTCACTACGTCATCATCAAATGAAAATGCCACCCCTACCAAGTGACATTCCAAATCGGCAAGAGGGAGTCGACCAAATCAACCAGGCTACAATTCAAGGTTTGTTTCCTTTGAAGCTCAAAGTAGGTATAATGTTTTACAAGAGGATGGAAAGCTTTATATCCTTATGTGATAGATATGAAAGTGTATATGAAAGTGTATTTTATATCCTTAGAGGATCCCGTTAAGTATTTTAAAGATCACCATCTCCTTACGTTCCTTAGCTGGAATGAACCTGCATATTTTGATGAAAATTTTAAATTTTATGCAAATTCGCATGAGGTGGATGGTTCGGGTAGTTATTGGTCTAGGGTGAATGGTTTTAATGTTGAACTAAGCCCTTGGATTATCAATCAATCAATTGAATGCCCCTATAAGGGACCGTAAGATGTTTATCCTCAAGTGAAGGATGGCCATCTAG
The DNA here is from genome assembly GCA_037428765.1 of Rubia yunnanensis. NCBI lineage: Eukaryota > Viridiplantae > Streptophyta > Magnoliopsida > Gentianales > Rubiaceae > Rubia > Rubia yunnanensis. Next base: position 38,564,218 of record CM075061.1, on the reverse strand, counting down.
ATGATATCTATCATAGGAGGGAATGGCCGCTGTTAGATGACTATCCTGGTATTGACCCAATAGCCTATAATGTGAAGTACTTCAAACACAATCCTCATAATCTAGGTAGACTGGAATCTTTTGATGTTAAGGAACTAGAACCCGCTTAACGCATTGTGTGCGAGGTAATAGCTAGGTCTATAGTACCCGCAGTTGGTCACCTCACTGAGCAAAACTACGCAATTGTTATGATGCTCTATTTTGTGATTGAGGGGTCCATAGTTAATCCCGGGAACACAATTTTCAAGCACATGGTTCTTGTAGCTATAGCAAAGTGAATGATCAAGAATCTACTCTTTGGAAACTTAATTACTTCGATATTCAGAAGTGTAGAAAGGTTGAACTTTCATGGTAAGGAAAAAGGCTGAAAGTACTTTGACAAGCAGTATTTTCAAAAGAAACAATGGATACTACATGAGAACAAATGGTATCACAAACCACTTGAAGGTACCGAGCCTCAAAAAAGAGCAAGGTTTGAAAAAGGTAACTATCTAATCTTTCATAAATATAGTTATGGTTACATTGTTTGCTTTTATTAATTGTTAAATGAAATATGGGAATGCATAAAAGTGAGGCCCACGATTTATATATAGCTTGAAGAACGGCTTCAAATGGTTGCGCGATGAATTGTGTCAACTAAGGGAGTGCATATGGAAGCTGGAGAAGAAGCAGTGTGCCTCGGAAAGAGTGTTCAAAGAGTCAAAAAAGCCTCGACTGAAAAGATGCTTATCTATGTAACTTGTTGTGATGATTTCTTTGCAAACTGGTCAGCTTGGTTATTGTAATAGTTTGTATACTTTATATTAGGAATTTGATACACTTTCTTTTTGTTGAGTGAATGATGTTGTTATTTGTGTATTGGATTTGGTATTGTAGTGCAAAATTTGTTTTTGTTTTAGCACATAATGTTTTGTCCATGTGTACCATCATACTCAGGGTAAAACAAAGGAAAAATTGATTGATGACCACTTGACCAGAACATGTTCCAAACTCGGAAGTGGATCGGATCATATAGTCATCCATCAAAAACATTAAATCCCAGATCCAACAATCAAGACCTGGATTTCCTCTTTTTCTTGACCAAATTCTTCTTAACTTTCCTTCCTTTTTTTGGAAATCTTCCATCTGGCATCAACCCATATTACCTCATCATGATCTGACCTTCCCAAATGCATACATAAACTTGCCTCATCTTCTTGAAGCATTATATCATCTTCATCAAGACCTGTAAAAGCATTTGGGTCAGAACTGATGAAATCTTCCAAATCATATTCACCAACAAATGCCCTTTTACCCACGACAACAATCTCCCACTTGGGGTCAACATGGTTCTTCACATAGAAAACTTGATGTGCTTGACCCGCTAGTAAGAATGGATCTTCCTACCAAGCCAACCGGCTCCGGTTAATGAGAGTGAATCCCAAGTCTTCCATTCATTGACCACTATTGACATCCACCCATTCACACTTGAATGCGGGAACTTGCATTGTCACAATATCGAGCTCCCATATTTTAACTACGGTTCCAAAGTAACATGTATTCGCATAAATTGTGTTTTTGTCCCCTGATCTACCAACATGAAGTGCCTCGAAAACTAGTGAAATTCCACTATATTAGGAAACACCTTTATCATATGTACATTTGGTAGCAAACGTAAAACCATTAATGGCATACCCTCCATATGAAAGAACCATTCAATGAGGTCTACGTTCAAACCACTTAACCGTTTCAGAGTGTCTACCCATGCCAACGTGAGCGTAAAGCCAAGATGCAAATGTTCTAGTGTGCTATTCGAGAACACAAATTTCATTGAATGAAGGATGCGTCCTATGTATTTCATTCATATGAAGCTCAATGTATGGAAAAACATCATTGTGGATTCTAAGTATGTATAAATAAGCAGCACGTAAATCCTCCGCACTAGGGCTGGCTAACATACCTTCTCAAACACCGTGACCATTCAATCGCCCCTCGTGTCTAGAACTTGGAACACCAATAGAATAACCCTCCTTCAAATAGTCGGTACCAAACTCTATAGCTTCCTCTTCCATATAGCGTTGAACAATACTTTCATCAGGCCTATATATGTTCTTCACAAAATGTTTGAATATTCCCATGTATCTTTCAAAAGGATACATCCATCTCAAAAAAAACTAGGACCACATAGCTTGATCTCCCGAACCAAATGAATAATCACATGGACCATAATGTCAAAGAATGATGGTGGAAAGTACATCTCCATTCGGCATAGCACTTCAACAATTATCGCCTGCAACCGGTCAAATTTTGCAACACTAGTCTGTTTGGAAAAAATGGACTTGAAGAACAAACAAAGCTTAGTAACACACTGTCTTACATGTAGAGGAAAATACCACCTTATCGCAATGGAATTCAATTCTTGCACCAAATTGTGATAATCATGAGACTTCAGACCCATCAACTTCAACTCCTTCACTGGTACACAAGAACTAATGTTAGATGAATATACTCCTGGCACCTTCAAACTACTCAGGGTCTTGCAAAATACTTTCTTCTCTGCATTAGACATAGAGAAACATGCAGGTGGGAGATAACACTTATCTATATCCATCACAGGACCCAAAGTCTCTCTAATACCCATATTAACCATGTCATTCCGGTTCTTCAGGCCATATTTAGTTTTACCAGGGGTATTCAACAGTGTACCAACCAACGAATCACACACACTTTTCTCAATGTGCATAACATCAAGACAATGTCTGACATCCAAATCCTTCTGATATGGGAGTTTTAAAAAAATTGAACATTTCTTCCAACTTCCATATGCTAGAGATTTTTGCTTCCCCTTCCCAAAGACATTTGAAAAATATTTAACTTTATCAAAAACTTGATGACCTGTTAGTGGTACCCGGGGTGGACGTAACCTAGTGTTCCCATTGAACCACTTCTTCGTAAAACGCCAGGGGTGTCCCTTTGGAAGAAACCTTTTGTGCCCCTGGTAAACAATTTTACAACCGTGCTTAAGTTGACGAAATGATGTTTCGCTTTCACAGATGGAACACACGTAATGCCCCTTAACTGAATAGCCCGATAGATTTTCATAAGCTGGAAAATTATTTACAGTGCAGAACAACAAGCCTTTCAACGTGAACCACTCCCGCGCATGACCATCGTAAGTCCAACCCTATCATTGAACAACATTACCAAATCATCAATAAGGGGACAAAGATAAACATCTATATCATTACCAGGTTGCCTCGGGCCTAAAATTATTATCGATAACAAGGCATACTTCTGTTTCATGGTCAACCAAGACGGGAGATTGTATATTGCCAACATTACAGGGCATGAAATATGTGTGCTGTTCACATTACCATACAGGCTCATTCCATCAGTTGATGGACCAAACCACAAATGCCGAGGCTCCTTTCCAAAATCAAGGTAGAGGTCATCAAGTTTCTTCCACTGCTCACCGTACGACGTATGACTAATCACACATTCCCCATGCCTAACTCTATCTGCATGCCATAAAATTAACTTAGCATCATCTTTGCAAGCAAAAAACTTCTTCAAACGTGGAATAATAGGAAGATACCACAAAACTTTAGCAAGGGTCTTGTTCTTCGAGGTGAAACCAACTTCTGCACTCACATAAATGTTGTCACGCTCTAACTTGTATCGAGACTCACCACATACCCGGTAATTTTCTCTAACCGTGTCCTCCTTCCCCCTATACAACATGTAATCATTAGGACGGTCATGTATTATTTCTAGTTCCAATCTCATTGGACAAAGAATCATTTTTGCGGCATACGCTCTATCGGGCATAAGATTACCATCTGGATGCAATTCCCTTAGCAGTTAAAGTGTCTCAGTCATCTCTTTGTCGTTCCACCCATATTTTGCCTTCAAATACATTATCCTCAAGGTTGCACTCAAAATAGACTGCTTGGACCCAACATATAGTGCGGTCTTCTTGTCATTGATACACATTTCAAGGGCTTTGGGTTTTCATTGAAATTCTCTAGCTACATCATCGACCACCTCATCAAGTCCATCATCTCCACCAAAATCTACTCCTTCATTATTTTTAACATCATCTAAAATATCTGTGATACCCTCCCCGTGCCATATCCAATGAGTATAGCTAGTTTGAAAACCATGCATTATAAGATGTTCACGCAATTTCTTTCTCCCAACATATGCATCATTCTTACAATCCTTGCATGGGCATCGTGCCTGCACCTTGTCATATTTCAAGGCATGTTTATAAGCCAAAACAACAAACAATTCAACCAAGGGAATGTAAACGGGTGAGTTTCTACAATCGCCACCTATAAGTTCCAATCTATCCATGGAGCTAGGTGCATACGTACCTACATTTGAGTGTGGTTCAAAATATATATATCACACAACATAACCCTACTTAATTTCATTTCCATTCACAATACAACTTCAAGACAAATAACCCTATTTCAACCCATTCCTAATATAATTGATTTGAAAGAATTAAAATGAATGAATCACTTGAAAATACCTTCACAAATAATCCACCAGAAATCACAAAGATTTGGTTATGCTTCTTTCCAATGTCTTCTCTATTTTTATTGTGAATGGTCCCCGATTAAGTTTTAATGCAATTCCAATTTGTTACGTTCCGATCTCAAAACTAATATAGTGATAGACAACAATGATCTGATTCAAGATTCTAAATCGGAAGTAGGATCCGAATAACATTCCTCATTCGGAACTTGGATCAGATACAGTTACAGCCTCGTAAACTGTTTCTTTCTTTCAAAAATCCTGAACTACAACAGTTCCTCTATCGAAACATGATCTATATTCATGTTCCAAGTTCGGAACAAATGCTTTAGAAGTCACTTTGGCACAACCGCTTTTGAATCTCTACAATGGAAGGTGGTTCTTCAATAAACTCATTTGAATCACTACATTGGAAGGCGTTTATTGAATAACCACCTTCAAACGTTCAATAATCGCCTTTGATTTAGAAAGGCATCTAGAATTGAGCAGTTCTGAGCTTGGAACATGTTCCAGAAGGTGGTTCCTCAGAAATTTCTTGGAACCGCCTTTGAACTCCGCCTTTTATAGGCCACTCTCCACTAGTAAAAATATGTGTACTTATGTGCAAGAAACAACATATTTGATAAAAATAATTGTTGCTTCAATACCCAACTAATTTTCTGACTGTAAACATGTCTAACATAAATTTCTAAGAAATGTAAACTTGAACCTTCATCAATAATTCTTCAAAAGGAACCAACCCCAAATTATTTCATATTGTTGTCTATATGCCTCCTCTATCATTCATTGGTCAATGAGCCAAGCCCTTGTTCTCGTTTCCCTCGCGTACATGCCCAATGCATTGCTAGCATCATGAATTTGTGAATCCATGTTTATCCCGGCTAAGGCTTCGGTCAACATGTCGCCTGCCACATTCCCCATCACAAAGTTGATGGTGTTCATCAGCATGGATGCAACTTCGACCGCATAACCCTGGGAAAGTCCAGCTTCTTATTCTGATCGATGCCTTCTTTTATCTCTCGGTCATCTTCTTCAATTGAACTACTCTAAATTTTCTATTCTATAACTTTACCCCAATTGGTGATAGTCTTTAAATTTTTGCGCAAATCCGAGGTAGCTATATGTTGTTTAGACTTGCTATCTTCAATTGGTTTACCCTGAGAAATGATGTCCACACAGGAATTATTTATTTCAAGTGTAGAAATTTGAATTTGTGAATTCATGTCTAGGGTTGAAAGACATATTTCCTAAATATATCCATTATCTTCTTGATTTCTTTTAACTTAGGGTGTACTCTTGAATTATTATTGGTTAAATTAATTGCACATCATCCCAATAAGCCTAGATTAAATTAAAAAAACTCTACAAGTAAATAGGAATATATTTACTAGAGAATATAAAGAAGTTTTTGAACCAATCATTCTATCTCCAACAATGCCCTCTATGTTAAGCGATATATACTCGGATATTCTATTAGATTTTGAGTTCATTTTTCCATACTAAATAATTAGTATTTTTTCTTCTAGTATGAAGCCGAGCAATTGGTACTTCTTTTTTAAAATTGGAGTCAGTAATGCATAACAAAAAAATAGAGTTATGAATGTATAATGTATTTGTAACCAACATTAGATTATTTATATTCAATTAACATATTCCATTTTAAATAGAAAGGAAGTTACTAAAAACAATTTATAGTACAAGTATGCAATCATATTTCGACAAAATAGTGTGCGATTTCCATAATATCCAGATTGTGTGCGATTTACTATTCATTGTGTGCGATTGTGTGTGTGATTTTCTTACCGTTAATTTCTGGAAACGGTCTCTGGGCTGGCTGCTTCTGCCTGCTTCGCCTCTTGGCGGGGCTTAATCTCACCGGCCGATATGTCGGCTTCAACTGTCAATCCTCCCCCCCTCCAAAAACCTTTGATGCAGCTCTTCAAACCAAATCCCCTCCCCTTTCAACACAGCTCCCTAATAACCCTGAGCTAATTCCTAAGTCTTCCCATCTTGGTGACCCTGCCTGCTTATACTCCGATGAGCAAATTGCAACGCTATCGGCTCACTATTCCAATGCTTTGGTCGGTAAGTTTACTAAAGGCAGGTTGTCTATGGATCAGATGGAGGTAGCCCTCAGAACAATTGGGTTCGAAGGTAAGTATCAATTAGGATCTCTGGATTATAAACACGTTCTAATCAGATTTGAGCAGGTTAACGACTACCAACGATGTTGGATGAAGGGCATATGGAACTTCAATGGCATTCTGCTTAAGATGCTCAAGTGGACACCTGAGTTCTCCACACAAAAAGAATCTCCTATCGTTCCGATTTGGTGTACGATCAGGGAAGTACCTCTGTACTACTATAACTCTGCATCTATTGAGGCAATTGGAAATAGTATAGGCAACTTTATAAAAAATAATTTTGCTACTGAGATGCTTACTAGGCCCTCTGCCATTAAATTCTGTGTTGAAATTGATTTAATGAAGCCTCTGTCTCATTATATTAGGCTTGGTTCAATTTCGAATAATAAGAAGTATCCAATTGATTTTGAGGATATTCCTCTCTACTGTGGCCACTGTGCTAAACTAGGTCATTCTTTAGGCCAATGTAGAGCTATCTCCCAAAATACTAATGACAGAATAGAGGAAACCAACATAATTCAGGTTCAACCTAAACCTCAGTGGTAGGCAACTGGGAAAAAATTTGATTTACCACCTCTGATCTCTGAGACTCTTAATGATCCTTCCACCACTGATGAGGCTGGTAGAAGTCCTGACTTTCATTCTCAAGTTAATACTCCAATAGAGACTCCCAGTACTGGCAGATTTTAGGCATCAGGAAATCACCCTATAGTGAGTCCGGATAATTCTATCACTAGGTTATTAAAGGCTACTGTAAACTCAAAACCAGCACTGAAATCTTATGCTAAAGATGATCTGCAAATTGGTTCACTTCGGTTTTCTATGAAGGACTCTATTTCTAACCCTACACTTTCCCTAGATGGAAAAATGTCAAACAGATTCTCTGTTTTGCAGGAAGAAGATTTTCACACTCAGGATCAGGAAGGAATCAGTGACACTATATATGAGGACTTGGAAAGTACCCTGGAACTGGATACCAATGAGCAACAAATTCTTGATGCGGCTCCTATTTCAGAGACACCAGGTAAGTTTGATCACCAAGGTAAGGCTAAAAATAAAAAGATTACCTATCTTAGCCAACTGAATAAGATGCTTTTAAGATCGGCCACAAAAGGTAATAAATCAAGTGAAATATGACAGCTAATGTTAACATTAATTTTCTGGTTTGGAATCTACGTGGTATGGAAACATCAATGCTTAGACTGTCTAATCTACTTAAACTTAAGAAAATCCAGTTGTTATGTATAATTGAACCTATGCATGACAACTCAAAAATTCACTCCTATATGACTGTTCTTAATTTCTCCAATTCTCTGGCCCTTCCCAATGGGAAAAAATGGCTAATGTGGTCTCATTTCCTTACTGTTTCACTACTGACTTCTCATGACCAATTTTTGCATGTTGACATATCTTATCAATCTTTAAATATTTGTATGGGGGTTGTTTTCATTTATGCTTTCAGAAATAGAGAGGGTAGAAAAGCATTGTGGAAAGATTTAGAGCCAATTTCTAAGGGTGACACTATTTTCATAGGGGATTTTAATACAATTACTAATGTGTCTGAATATAGAGGGCCTTCTAACCCGGCTCTAGGGAGCATTAGAGACTTTAATACCTGGATTAATTCCAATGGTATTCAGGAAATAAACACAGTAGGTAATCTGTTCACTTGGTGTAACTCTAGGCTAAGAAACCCTACCTCGAAAAGATTGGATAGAGGTCTTTGTACCCTACCATGGAGCTCCAAATTCCCCTCTTCCTCCATCCAGATTCTAAATAGGCATACGTCAGATCACTCACCTCTCCTCCTCCAATTGTCCAACTTAGTTCCCTCATACCCTAAGCCTTTCAGATTTATTAATGCCTGGTTCCATAGGACAGAGTTTCTAGGTTTAATCCAGGATAATTGGGAAAAGCCAATCCAGGATAAGGGCATGATTAGATTTTATTTAAAATTGATAAGGCTTAAAAGAGTCATTAAAACATGGAACAGAGAGTCTTTTGGCAATATTGATTCCAACGTAACACTAGCTGAGGAAGCATTAAGAATCCAGGAACTTGCTTTTGATTTAAGCCCAAATCTGCCAGAACTTGTTAAGCTAAACAAAAAAAAGCCTTATTGCTTAAGGCTCTTAAGGAGAAAGAAAAGTTTTGGAAACAGAAAGCGAGACTTAAATGGTATAAATTGGGGGATAATAATACTCAATTTTTTCATAAGGTAGTTCAAGAGAAGAATTGTAAGATGCAGATTAATAAAATTAAAAATCCAGCAGGTCAATGGTTGAACACTCAAACTGAAATTGAGAATGAGGCAATTGTCTTTTTTTCTGATCTATTAACTGAGCCTGACCAAAATACTGAGGATACATTCTCCTCTCACTTTCTTAGCCAAATCCCCAAAATTATAAATGAATCGGACAACCAAGCTTTAGCTGCTCCTATGATGGAATCTGAGTTAGAAGCTGTCATTAAAAGCTTAAACAGTAATAGTAGTCCAGGGCCAGACGGTTTCACACCTAAGTTCTATAGAAAATGCTGGTCTTTTATTAAACAAGATCTTATGGAGGCTGTCAATGATTTCATCTTAGGTTCTAACATCCCGAAAAGAATATCTAGTACATGGATTACACTAATTCCCAAGAAAGCAACACCTTGCCATTTTGGGGATTTTAGACCTATCAGCTTATCTAATGTCCTTAACAAAATCTGTTCTAAGGTTCTAATGGAAAGGCTAAGGCCTTATATGGACACCCTGATCTCTCCTAACCAATATTCATTCTTGAAGAAGAGGGATATTTCTGATAACATTCTTTATCTACAGGAAATGGTCAGATTCCTTGATAAGAAGAACAGATCCCCTAATTGTATTTTGAAATTAGATTTAATGAAAGCCTTTGATAGAGTCAACTGGCAGTTTCTTAGGAAGATTCTAATTAAATTTGGCTTTAATGGTACCTTTTTAACTGTGGTTATGAGTAATTTATCTCAGGCACATTTTTCTGTTCTTGTTAATGGGAATCCAGTAGGATTTTTCAAAGCTACTAGAGGGATTAAACAAGGTGATCCACTCTCTCCTTTTCTTTTTAATATTTTTACTGAAGCTTTCTCAAGAAGTCTATCCTTTATATTTTCAAATAGTAGGCTTACTCGTTTCCAATTACCTGCCTCAATCCCTGCTGTATCCCACTTAATGTATGCAGATGACACCATTATCTTTATGCAAGCATCTAAGTCCAATCTCATAAGGATAAAAGCCTTCTTAGATGTCTTTGAGGTTACTACAGGACAGAAATTTAATTTCGAAAAATCTAAATTTTATCTTAGCAAAAGGGCCTCAATCTTAAAAAGTTTTCAGGTTAAGTACATTTTGAAAATCAAAAAAGGCTCATTTTCATTTAAGTACCTTGGCTGTCCCATTTTTCAGGGAAGAACTCTTAAGAGATATTTCCAACCTTTAATGGCAAACCTGGATACTAAGCTTCAAAGCTGGAAGAATAGGTGGCTAAGTGCTGGGGGCAAGCTGGTTTTAATTAAACATTGCCTATATTCTTTACCACAACATTTATGGGTAGTTACTAACCCCCCTAAAATAATAGTTCGAAAAATTGAGAAAAGATTAGCTAGATTTTTTTGGGGGGAATCAAACGGTAAAAATAATAAAATCTGGAAAAGATGGTCTGCCATTTCGATTTCAACTGATTTAAATGGACTTGGTTTTAGATCGGTTAAGGCTATAATTGATACCTGTTCAGCTAAACTTTGGTGGAAAAGCCAATTAGGGATCACTCTTTGGTCAAAGTTGCTCTGGGCTCTTCCTTTATCCCATAGGAAATCTGTAACTTGGAAAAGAATTATTTCCATTAATGCTTTTGCAGAGCATAACTCAGTAATTATTCATGGAAAAGGTACCTGTAGTTTCTGGTCAGCAAATTGGTGTCCTCGGGGTCCTCTGTGTAAGCTCCTCCCTGAGCATATAGTAGCTGCAATGCCATATTTGTCTGTGGCAGATTTCATTAGTAACAAGTCCATTATATTAACTCAGATTGGCTCTCTACTGGAACATGATACTTTGTCGTTTCTTCAGGATGCAGAACTGGTGATTGATAGAGATGACAGACTGATTTGGAAGGCTGATGCCTCTGGTAACTTCTCATCTAAATCAACTTATAGGGCTCTTACTCATGAAACAGGTAACTCCCCTGCCTGTAAATTCATTTGGAATAATGCTTTACAAAAACAAATCTCAATTTTTACCTGGAAAATGTTGCAATCCTTTCTTCCATTTGATGAAGTGCTTATTACCTGTGGTTTCAGTCTAGCTTCTAAGTGCCCGGCTTGCACTAATACAGACTCAATTCAGCATTTCTTTATTTCATGTCATATTGCTCAGGCTGTCTGGAGTAACATAGCATCTATAGTCCACTTCCAACTAAATTCTTATCAACCCCTTGCTGAAAGATTCCTCATTTTCTGGAATACACATGATTTGGTTAGCTGGAAGCACTTCGTCTGTAAAATCATACCTTCCCTTAGTTGCTGGTCACTTTGGAAAGCTAGGAATAGGTTCTTATTTGATAATAAGCCATTCTCCTCGGAGCTAATTTCCAAGGAAGTACATGGCTTAATTAAACTGGCCTTTCTAACTACTCCAAGGACTTATTTCTCACATTCTGATATTTCTTCACCTTTAGTCATTGGATTCCTTTTATTAGACCTCCTCCTAAGCCCAACATAGCTACTGTTCTTTGGGAGAGACCTCCTTCAGGGTCAATCAAAATTAACATTGATGCCTCTTGGTATCCTGATAAGGCAGCTGTTGGTATGGTTGTCCGAGATAGCTCGGGTGCTTTGATTAATATAGCTTCTGCCTCTATCTCTGCTGCTTCACCTCTGGAAGCTGAAATTAAAGCAATACTGTTTGCGTGTGATAATTTGTGTGATATAGGTCATAATTTCTTTTTCGAAACCGACTGTAGGTTGGCTGTTAACATGATCAATTACCCTTACTCTGCTAACTGGAACCTCTTTGATTTGGCTTATAGAGTTAATGCTCTATTACGCTGTGCTAATCTTAATCATGTTTTTAGGGAGGGTAACTCGATAGCAAATGCAATTGCTAAGCATCACATCTGTCATCTTCAATGTCTTCATCTTAACAACATTCCCCAACATATTGAGGGTCTGATTGCATTAGATAGGGCACATATACCTCAAGTGAGAGTGCACTAACATGCTTTGCCTAAGGATTGATACTGATAATCAAGACTCTTTCTTGCAGATTCAGGATCTGTTCTCATGCTTGTTACCTATCATCTTTTTGCGAGTTATCCGAAGCTCGGGAACTGTTTACTGCTCGGACCATGCACATCATCTTCCTTTTGGAAACCTACTGCTGGTTTTCATCGGGGAACTTCTTCTGATACAACGGTCTGGATGTGGGGTGGGATTTCAACTCCTTCCAGATACACCCTACTGGACTCTCACATCTCAAGCTCTGCATTAGGGACTTCAGAATCCGAATTTTTTAACTTTAGATTATTACACCTTGTATCTGAAGTTGCCTGGCTGGAGATGAGAATTAACACAAGGGGTGGAGATTCTCACCTTCGGATCGCAACTTCATCATCTATTCCTTCTTGCTAGGATAGTTGTTACACAAGTACTTCTTTTAGAAATTGGTAGGACTTTTGGGGGGCAACCATGTTGCCTTATCACGAACTAAGCCTAATCTGTCTGTAAATCTTACTCATTTTGATGGAGGCTTGGGGAACCTCTAATACACCCTCCCCCACCCTCAGGTGTTTTCATTAAAAAAAACACAAAATACATAGAAAGGAAGTTGATCATTTTTATTGAAGAAAAATTACCCATTAGATAACATCAAACGAGTATCGCACAAAAGCTTCTTAAAAAGGGTTAAAGAGATATAGTCAATCTAGCTACAATTTAACTAGGGTCTTATCTTCATTAAAATAAGTGTTTTTCCCTTTTCTTTCTTTTTCTTAAAAACATGGGAATATTTTTATTTTCTTTTAGAAATGTAAAATAAATTAAACCATCCCAAAATCAAGATGACGAGAAAGATCGATATTCGATGGTGCTTTTTTTAAATGTACCTTGTATAAAGGTAAAACATAGAAAGAATCATGGTTACTACGATATTATTTAGATAAAAAATAACAGTACAAATATTACAAGAAGAACTATCACTCTATATACTTTTTCAAGTGTTCACCAGTATATTCTAAGATTCGATACTGTAAAGTACAGGAGCGTTGGACTCAGATGTTGCATATTGTGTGAACTAGTGAAGTGGAGTTCTAACACCATCACAATCCAGTTTTCTGGACAGCAAGTATTTAGCCACATTTTATGGAGCAAATTATGGAGGAAAATTATGCGATCAGAACAGAATATTGTGGAGATCAATGTGTGATTTTGTGGCAACCTATTTCTGGTAAACAAATATTCCTTGTAATAGTTAGGAATTATTTAAGTAGTTTGTTTATGGTACAAGTCCTATTAATAAAGGATTGTCCATTTAAAAACCAGATTAGGATTAGATCTTTCCTTAGTCTAGAAGTCTATTCTTGGTAGAGTTAGACAAGGAAAGAGTTATGCACAAGGAAGGAGTGTGCAGGTGATAAAAGCGAAGAGATACAACGCAAACAGGTACGGCTCTACCAAGCTTTCATCTCTATGTGAGATACGTTGTTGGAGTAGTTCGTCTCGGATTTTGGAGGTTTGTCAAATCAACCGACCAAGTTCGTAAAGATCAGAAACAAGGAAGCCGTAATTCCTCGGGAAGAGGAGATCCAGAGAGACGTGTTGATCGTGGGGGTTCAACGGCGTAGGATCGGCGGTGAGGGAATCTCACAACAACCACTCAATAGGTTAGCAATGGATTAGTATTTAAGTTAAGCTTCTTGTACTAAAGACTGCTTTCTAGTGGATGGTTTCTGATCTGGGCTAGGCCCCGCAGACGTAGGTGTATTTGTACCGAACTGCGTAACCAAGTTGTGTGTGCACTTCATATTTCATTTTGCGTTTTAACACCAAACTGATCTTGGTGTTTCAACACCAAACTGTTAAACAACTTGGCATAAACGTTTAGAATTTAGGTGAAACTGAAATTCAATTGGTATCAGAGCACGGCACTTGCTGACCCCTAAACAGGGAGAGTGAGATCAGGTTTCACCATGGCACCAAAGGAGGGGGCTTCAGTCACGCGACCACCATTGCTGGAACAAGGAAATTATGCCTATTGGAAGGCACGCATGAAGGTGTTCATTGGAGCATTAGATGATCAAGCTTGGAACAATGTCATAAATCAGTACACTCCACCTACAGTAGCCGAATCTGAGGGATCAAGCTCATTGATGGCTAAACCATTTTCTGAATATTCTACCGAGGAGCACAAAGCACACGTGTCCAACTCAAAGGCATTAAATGCCATTTTTACGGCAGTGGATGAAGATCAGTTTAAGATTATTTCAAATTGTGAGACTGATAAAGATGTGTGGGATGTGTTACAAACTTATCATGAGGGGACAAGCTCCGTCAGAGAATCGAAGTTACAGTATTACACGGCAAAATTCGAAGATCTAAAGATGCGCGAAGATGAGACTATTTCTGAGTTCAATGGACGAGTCCGAGATATTGCTAACAAAGCTTTTCAGTTTGGCAAAAAGTACAAAGATCACAAGCTTGTAAGAAAGGTTTTGAGAGCACTACCTCCACGTTTCAACATGAAGGTCACAGCGATTAATGAAAATGGAAGGATAGGGACAATGACGCTTGATGAACTTATGGGATCATTGGAATCTTATGAGATGGAAATGCTGCAAACAAAAGCAGGTAAGAAAGAGATGGATTTTTCAAGCATAACCTCTAGAAATTCCGAAGATCATACAGATAATGAAGAGTCCGATGAAATTGCGAACATAACCAGGAACTTCTCCAGATTTATGAAGAAGATGAGCAGGAAGCCACAAGAGAAGTCAAGTGGAAGCAAAAATCCAAACGCAAACTCCACTCCAAGATTTGGCCAAGCAATTGGTGTTGAAACACCAAAGTTCAAATCAACAAATCCAAACCTGAACAGGAAAATCCAGTGTAGAGAATGTGAAGGTTTCGGGCACATACAAGCTGAGTGTGCCAATACACTTAAAAGACAAGGAAAATCGTATACCGCAACCTGGAGTGATGATGACGGAGGAGATGAGGGTAACGATGGAGAGGAGTATACCAATCATGTTGCTTTCGGTATGACAGTGGTGGAGTTAGAAGAATCTTTCGAGGAAGGAGTCAGTGTGCTGAATGAAAGTGAGAGTGGTAGCTCAGATGAAGAGACTAGGAGCCTTAGTGATGATGACATTCGCAAGGAAAGCATGGAAATGTACAAGATGTGGTTAAAAGTGGTGGATAAAAACAAAGAGCTCAAGTCCGAGAACAGGAAATTGAGTGAAAATGCTAAAATTAAGGAACTTGAAAAAGAAAAGGCAATCAGCAAACTTGAAAGAATCAAGAAGGAATTTGCTGGAATGGTGCAACGAGCAGAGGCAGCAGAACAAGCTATTAGATGTCTCAATGCAGGGAAAGCTAAGCTCGAAGATTGTCTAAGAATGGGACAGACGACCAAATACGGAATTGGCTATGAAGAATCTTCACCGGTGAATTCATGGAGCAACAAGGTAGTTCAAGGTGCACCAGCTCCAGGAATAATCGAGAGAAATTGCCCCACCAAAAGGATCAGGCGATGCGGATACTGTGGAGCTCAAGGGCATGTGAGAAATAGGTGCTTTAAGCTGCTTAGGACACTGTCCTTCAACTCAGCAGATCGATGTTTCAACACCGTGCCAAGATATGATACAGTGCGTTGTTTCAACACTGAAGGCTACAGAACCAGAATTCTGAACACACGTGTCAATCCAAGGCTGCATAACATCACTCGACCTCAAAGCAAGGTATGGATTCGAAAATCTCAAGATGTTTGTTTTTCAAGTTTCGTATGTTTTGGTGCACATACAGGAAATTCCTGGTATTTCGATAGTGCTTGTTCAAGGCATATGACTGTAGTCCCTGAATTTCTGCGAAAATTCAAACCTGGATTTGGTGGATATGTTAGATTTGGTGATGGGAAACGCAATAGAATAATCGGTAAGTGTGAGTTAGCCATCAAAGGGCTTCCGGTGTTCCAAGATGTGTTACTGGTGGAAGGTCTGAAAGCAAACTTGTTAAGCATTAGCCATATATGTGACAATGAAATGACGGTGTTTTTCGACAAGGAGAAATGTGTAGTAAACCATGGAACTGGAGTATTCACTGGATCTAGATCAATGGATAACTGTTATTTGCTCGATCAAGATGTCACCTTCTTTAGCTCGAAAAAAGAAGTCAGTGCTCTGTGGCACAGAAAATTGGGATGCATAAATTATAAATCCTTAGCACGCATTTCCAGACTGAATGCAGTTAGAGGTATTCCTGAAATCAGTGACAACAAGGAGGCTGTTTGCGGGTCTTGTAAAGAAGGAAAGCAAATCCGGATACCACACCATGCGGTACACGATGTTTCAACGTCAAGACTTTTGGAACTCCTGCATATGGACTTAATAGGGCCGGTCAACACCCCTAGTGTGGCAGGGAAGAAGTATATTTTCGTATGTGTAGACGACTTCTCGAGGTATACGTGGGTATCATTTCTCAAAGAGAAGTCAGAGGCCACTGAAGTTTTCAAGACCTTGGCGCACATGCTACATGTTGAAAAGGGAACCACCCAAGGAAGAATTGCACGGATCAGGAGTGATCATGGAAAAGAATTCAAAAATTCTAAGTTTCATGATATTTGCGAAACACTTGGAATACACCACGAGTTCTCTGCCCCCATAACGCCTCAACAAAATGGTATATTAGAGAAAAAGAACAGGACGCTGCAGGAAATGGCACGAGCAATGCTAGGCGAGAGAAAAATTCATGCTAGATATTGGGCTGAGGCGGTACACACAGCATGCTACACTATCAACAGAGTATACTTGCGTCCGTTTACTGAGAAGACACCATATGAAATCTGGAAAGGGAAGAAACCAGATGTGTCGTATTTTCATGTCTTTGGGAGTAAGTGCTATATTCTGAAGGACCGAGAGCCTTTGGCTAAATTCGAGTCTAGAAGTGATATCAGTATATTCTTGGGTTATTCTCCTACTAGTCGAGCGTTCCGAGTTCTAAACCAACGCTCTGGAGCAGTCATGGAGTCGATTAATGTGATTGTTGATGATTCAGAGGAATATACTATGGGTGAAAGTGATATCCTCGACACAGTGAATCCTACTGGTGTTGAAACACCAGTACAGTCAACCGGTGTTGAAGCATCGAAAACAGTAACACATGAATCTGAACAAAGTCCAGCCAAATACATGCAGTTACGAGATAAGCCACGGGTAAATTACAGAGAATTGGCAGGATTATCACGTTTTATCTCCCTCACTGAGCCCAAAAACTACAAAGAAGCCCTGCTTGATGAGTATTGGATTTTGGCGATGCAAGAAGAGTTGCAGCAATTTGAAAGAAACAATGTTTGGTATCTCACCCCGCGGCCTGCTGATGTTAATGTGATCGGAACTAAGTGGATTTTTAAGAACAAATCTGATGCAGATGGTAACATCACAAGAAATAAAGCGCGACTCGTTGCTTAAGGGTACACCCAAGTAGAAGGGGTTGATTTCGATGAAACTTTTGCACCCGTGGCCAGATTGGAGTCGATTAGGCTGATGTTAGCAGTATCATGCATTCTGGACTTTACTCTTCATCAGATGGATGTCAAGAGTGCATTTCTGAATGGTCTAGTAAAGGAGGAAGTTTATGTGGAGCAGCCTAAGGGGTTTGAAGACCCACATTTTCCTGACCATGTCTATCGGTTGAATAAATCATTGTATGGACTCAAGCAGGCACCCCATGCATGGTATGAACGACTGACAACCTTTCTGATTCAGAAGGGATATCGTCGAGGGGGAGTGGATCGTACACTGTTTGTGCTGCATAAGGGGACAAATCTTCTAATCGCACAGATTTACGCCGATGATATTGTTTTTGGCTTCACCTCTTCAGCATTGGCGAAGGAGTTTGTTGACTTAATGACTAAGGAGTTCGAAATGAGTATGGTAGGAAAATTGTCATATTTTATAGGGTTGCAGGTTACTCAGGAGAAGAATGGTTTTTTCATTAGCCAACAGAAATATGCTGAGAACTTGATCAAGAGATTTGGACTTGCAAGTGCAAAGGCAGTGCGCACTCCAATGGCTACCACTAATAAACTCACAAAAGATGATCAGGGTCAAAGTGTTGACCAAACATTATACAGGAGTATGATTGGCAGCCTGTTATATTTAACTGCAAGTAGACCAGACATCTGTTTGAGTGTTGGTATTTGTGCCCGCTACCAGGCTAATCCAAAGGAATCACATATGTCAGCTGTGAAGAGAATTATTCAATATATAAGTGGAACAGTGGAGTATGGAGTGTGGTTTTCTAGGAAAAAGGATTCGCAGTTGGTAGGTTTCAGTGACTCTGACTGGGCCGGGAATGCTGATGATCGTAAGAGTACCACTGGTGGATGCTTCTTTGCTGGTTCAAATCTGGTCAGCTGGTATAGTAAAAAGCAGAACTCTATATCATTGTCTACAGCTGAGGCAGAATATTTAGCTGCAGGGAGTTGTTGTGCGCAGTTACTATGGATGAAGCAGATGATGAGAGACTATGGATTCAATGATGTGAGTTTGACGGTCTTATGTGATAATAAAAGCGCCATTGATATCTCCAAGAATCCTGTGCAACACTCTAGGATAAAGCACATCGATATCCGACATCATTTTATTAGAGATTTGGTCGAAAAAGGAGAAGTCACAGTTCATCATGTTCCAACATCAGAACAACTTGCTGATATCTTTACGAAGGCTCTGGATGGTGACACTTTTGAAGGCCTCAGATAGCACTTGGGAGTGTGTCGAATGTAAGGTACCCAGATCTGTCTATTCTGTTGTATTATTTACTGTTTTCCTTTAAATACAGTCGAATAAAAAAAATAGAAAAACAGAAAATACCAAAAATTTGGTGAGGTGGTATTTAAACACCACAGGATAAAGTGATGGTGTTTAAACACTATGGGATAAAGTTACTGGACAGTTGACTTAATGCGGAAGTAGATCAGAAGGGCTGAACATGGGCCAGAAATTTGTGATGATGGGCTTGGCTGTGTGCGTGATCGGTCAGAGACCAGTAGGAAAAAGGTGTGGGGTTTTGGTTTGCTAAAAAGACCGTGAAAGCGACAAGTGTTTGATTCCCACACAAATTCAATTTCTTCCCAACTGTTCATCTTCCTAGAACAAAGCTCGCGCAACAGTATTTCCGGCGACCTAAAATCTTCAAAACCCCACAAATTTACATAGCCCACACAAAACCCATCGACAATGGTGAACTTCACCTTCAAGAAATGGTTTGGAGGTTTCTCAAGTGTGCGTGTTCCAGAAAATTTGCGATTTGAAGAACTTGACTCAGATGTGGACTTGAATGAGTGCGGTGGAGTTCGAGAACAGAGGTTGACAAAGTAGGACGGAGTTAATCGTCGACGACCGACGGTCAGGTTTGATCATTCCTTTGTTGTTGATGGAGTTTATTTTTGCTCAGTTCTTGAGTTTCTTGAATGGATGGTCCAGAACGAAGATTATATTGATCTTAGGAAGTTTAAGAACTTGCATGGAAAAGTTAATGGGTTTGATTTAAAGAATCTATTAACTGGGAGTATTGGGAAAATTAATGAGATTAGAGATTTTTATGCCACCTTAGTTGGGGTTGATTTCGGTGAACGATACAGAGTGGGGGAAGAAGAAGATGCGTATTTTACAATCTATACGAGGATAGCGTCATTGCACAGGCCAGTCATTAGGAGAATGGGGGATGATGCTGTGGTGCATCCCTGGGTAAAAGTGATGAAGTCCACTAATTTTACCAAAGCAAAAGGCATGGAGTTGGAGCGCTTTGATGGCCCTCTGTTAGTGCTTCAAGAGTATTTAAGACAATTGCCCATTCCGGTGGTGGAAATCAATGACAATGATGAGGAGACTGTGTATGCAGGGGGAGCTGTTGAAGTTGAAACAGTGTCTATGTTGAAGGAACCTGAGAGTGCATCTGTGATATTGGAGAATGTGTCTAAGACAGGAGAAACCGAGAATAAGAACTATGAAGTGTATAGTACTGGTATTGCTACACCAGGAACTGTGATGTGTGAGACTGTGTCAGAGTTAATGGAGCCAGTCTCTAAAAATGGAGAAGATGAGGATAGAGCTGTGGAAAACCCAGAGTGTGATGATGTGACTGTTTCTGGTATTCAAACACCAGTTGTGACCTCCAATGTTGATGAACAGGTACCTGTGAATCAAGCACAGGATGTGGACTTTGCTGATAGGGAATCAAATCCTGAGGGGTATGACCTTGAAAACTTGGCAGAGTTGACTGAGATAGCCAGTGGTGAAGGCACCTTAGAGGGTACTGATGTTGGTGTTGAAATACCACTCGATACCAGAAAGACATGTGGGTCAAAGAGAAAGTGCAAGGAGGTGGGTGTTGAAACACCACCAAAGTCTGTGAGAACTCCTGTTACTCAGAGTTCAAAGAAGGCCAGGGGCAGTGTGGCCTCCTCTTCCAAGGGTGTGCGAAACTCTAAGCGATGCAGTGATAAGACTATGGAAGCAGGTGAGCACAGCGATGAACCGATTGGGAAGAAGCTGAAGAGGTTACGTGCTGACAGACAGCAAAGGTCCAGTGCACAACCTGCACCTGAAGCTAGTGAAGCCATTAGCCCTGAATTCTTTGATGATGCAAGTCAAGAAAAGTGGGAGTTTATCTGTGGCAAGAAGATATTGGCGGAAAGGCCAGCAGATGCTGTGAAATATAAGGACTGTGGCTTCACAGACTATTTGCACCATCTCAAGGTGTTTAAGGAGGCTACCTGTTTCTGTGACTATAACAAGCAACTTGTGCTGGAGTTCTATTCGAATCTGAAAGCTGAGTGTGAAGATGAAGAATCACCCTGGTTTCATAGGGTTTATGTGCGCGGAGAGATTGTTAATTTTTCACCAGAGGCGGTGAACAAGTGTCTGAAGCGTAGCACGTCAAGGTATGGCCAACCGGTGTTCCAACACCAGATGCCAGAGAATTATGATGAGGTGGCTGTAGAGCTTACTGGTGGAGTGGAGAGCTCATGGCCTGTGACTGGTCGACAGCAGATAACTGCGTTTAACCTCACGTCCAGGTATTACTGTTTGTATGTGGTTGCCGTGCATAATTGGATTCCCTCCGTAAATACCACGAGTTTCACCAAAGAGATGGCTACACTACTATACAGTTTGGGAGCGCGTCAAAAGGTAAATATGGGTAGATTGATTTTTAATGATATCATTGATTGTGCTCGCAAGACCAGGAAGGAAGCTCTGGTACATCCGTGTGTGATCACCACGGTGCTTTAAAAAGGGGGAGCAGCTATAAGGGACTCTGATGAGTGGATTCCTATTCAAGTCTTAAAACCGACACTCAGGACGCTGAGTGGTCGAATTATCAAGGACTTGCCTTGGACTTCTCCGGAAGAGATTTGCTTGGATGCTGGTATGGCGCGGTTGAGTGCAATTGAGGCCCAAACTGGAGCGTGCCAGGAACTGATTGAACGACATCAGGCTATTGTGGCAAAGCTTCAGGGGGAGTTAGCTGCCTTGGATGCTGAGCGTGGAGTCTTGTTGGCTGCAACAACTCAAGATGTTTCGGAGGCGCATGATGGTGACGATGATGTTTCGGATGATGCTAATGACGATGATGCTGATGATGGTGATGATGATGCAACTGCTAATGACGATGATGCTGATGATGGTGATGATGATGCAACTGCTGTGGAGTAAACAACATTTTTGGCACATTAATGAATCCAGGGGGAGAAAACTGGATGGATTTATTTTCATGGATTTATTTTTGATGTGTGTTTGCTTGCTGGATTTTATTTGGATTTAGTATTTGGTATTTGGTGTTCCAACACGGAACCTGCTTGACTTGTCATGTCTGAACTCTTGGTAGTTTTAGTGGTGTTGAATTCAGGGGGAGTTGGTAGGTCAAAATCCAGTGCTGATGAATTCACAAATATGCCAAGGGGGAGATTGTAAAGTCCAGGAGCGTTGGACTCAGTTGTGGCATATTGTGTGAACTAGTGAAGTGGTGTTCTAACACCATCACAATCTAGTTTTCTGGACAGCAAGTATTTAGCCACGTTTTATGGAGCAAATTATGGAGAAAAATCATGCGATCAGAACAGAATATTGTGGAGATCAATGTGTGATTTCGTGGCAACCTATTTCTGGTAAACAAATATTCCTTGTAATAGTTAGGAATTATTTAAGTAGTTTATTTATGGTACAAGTCCTATTAATAAAGGATTGTCCATTTAAAAACCAGATTAGGATTAGAATTTTCCTTAGTCTAAAAGTCTATTCTTGGTAGAGTTAGACAAGGAAAGAGTTATGCACAAGGAAGGAGTGTGCAGGTGATAAAAGCGAAGAGATACAACGCAAACAGGTACGGCTCTACCAAGTTTTCATCTCTACGTGAGATACGTTGTTGGAGTAGTTCATCTCGGGTTTTGGAGGTTTGTCAAATCAACCGACCAAGTTCGTAAAGATCAGAAACAAGGAAGTCGTAATTCCTCGGGAGGAGGAGATCCAGAGAGACGTGTTGATCGTGGGGGTTCAACAGCATAGGATCGGCGGTGAGGGGATCTCACAACAGCCACTCAATAGGTTAGCAATGGATTAGTATTTAAGTTAAGCTTCTTGTACTAAAAACTGCTTTCTAGTGGATGGTTTCTGATCTGGGCTAGGCCCCGCAGACGTAGGTGTATTTGTACCGAACTGCGTAACCAAGTTGTGTGTGCACTGCCTATTTCATTTTGCATTTTAACACCAAACTGATCTTGGTGTTTCAACACCAAACTGTTAAACAACTTGGCATAAACGTTTAGAATTTAGGTGAAACTGAAATTCATATACTAACCTTTTACATAAGGTTTCCTCTCAATGCGCTAATTTTAGCTCTAGCTTATTGTATTTCAACTATAATCTTGATTGGTAGAGGTAGGGATGTTCATCGGTCCAAGACCGGACCGGGTCGGACCGGAACTGGTTAGGACCGAAACCGAAATCACCAAAAATCTTGGACCGAATACCGGACCGGTTAGTGGGTATTTTGGACCGGGACCGGACCGGAATAATTCCGGTCTTAGACCGGTCCAGACCGGTTGGACCGGATATTAGTATTCTTTATTTTTTTTACTTTACATTTTGCTATAAAAAAGGCCAAATCAATATTTTTTCCCCTTTAAAACATAGTAAAATAGAAGTTATTAGAAAAATTCACCTCAAAATAATAAAAGAATACTAGTTATCATGAATAAATTTAAACTAGTATTTTAAACTAATTCATTATCATTTTAAATATATATATATATATGTAAAATACCGATTCATCCGGTCCGGACCGGAAAAAATCCAATTTTGGACCGGACCAGACCAGAACCCGGAATCTAACAAAAACATGGACCGAGGACCGGACCGGAATTTCATCTATACAATTCCGGTCCTTACATTTCCGGTCCTGTCCATTTTACCGGTTCGGACCGGATCATGCACACCCCTAGGTAGAGGTGATCATCTTAAGAAATATCCAGTATTTAAAATATCCATTGTGCAACACTTGTGTGCATAGTTTATGTGTGAAAACTTATTGTATCTTGATGATATGGACCAGGCTATGGTTGAAAGATATATTTCCTAAAAATATCCATTATATTCTTGTTTTATTTTAATTCAGATTTTACACTTGAAATACTATAGTTTGAATTACACACCATCCTAATAAGCCTATACTATATTAAAAGAAATCTACAAGTCATCGGGAACATAATTTACTAGAGTACACAAAGATGTTTCTGAACCAATCACACTGTCCGCACCACCACCCTTTATTTTTAGTGATACACTTAAAATATATCCGATTTTGGAGTCCTATTTTCCCATACTAAAGAAATATTTTTTTTCATTTTGTATTATGCCTAGAACTAGGTACTATTTTTTTTTAATGGAAAGCACCCGAGGGTGGGGTATATATATTTGGTACCCCAAGTCAAATAGAACCAGTGTATAGAGAGTGAAACTTTACAGAAGGCAATAGCATTGCCCGCAAAAGTAAGTCTACGCTAAAAAGCAATACATGATCCGAAAATATCGGTCAGGTTTTGTTAGTTGCGTTTCCAAAGCTACGAATCTCCACACCCCATGTTAATTCGCACTTTGGCCAGGCAACTAACAATTAAAACTAGTTATGAAGTGATGTAGCAAGAGTGGTATAGCCATGCTAATTGAGGCAGATCTTCAGTCACAAGGTAGCAATTAATCTCCAAAAGGTGGCCGAGTAGCAGCACAGCAAATGGTGAAGTCAGTTGGGAGTGAGATTTCCAGTGCTGAAGTCAGTAGGGAGTGACCTGCATGATTGGAAAAAGGACCATCAGCAGTATCAATCCTATCACAAGCCATGGATAGAAGTCCTAATCTGTGGAGTTTGACTTCTGTCGAGAGCAATAAGACCTCGAATATGCACAGGAACATGATTGAGATCCAAAGATAGATTATGTACAGAATGATGATATTTAGCAATTGCATCTGCAAACAAATTACACTCCCTAGGAACATACTTAAGTATAGCACAACTAAGAAGTTGGTTAACTTTGTATACAACATCAAAAAGAGTCCAATGAGCAGTATAGGGTTCACATATCATCTTTACCGCCAATAAAGAATCAGACTCAATGATAACAGATGCGTTCAAGTTGATATAGGACTGACAAGCAATTTTAACCGCAAGTATTTCAGCAAGTAAAGATGAATTTGCAGAGATGGAGACAGATTTGATCAGTAAAGGTGAACCAGTGTAATCCCTGATAATTACCCCCACAGAAGCCTTATCCGGGAACCAAGATGCGTCAGTATTAATTTTAATACAATGTTGTGTAGGTCTCTCCCAAAAAACAGATCTAATAATCGGTTTCGGAGGAGGTCTGAGCTGAGGCAATAGATTCTTTATAAACTGAGGCATGCCATTTGTGTATTTCAGATATGTAGGGTTGGAGAACAGAGCTAGCCTGATAATGTCAATAGCTTCCTTACAAGTGTAATCAGTAGAGAAAGGAATGTGTTCGAAAAGATATCTATTTCTTGATTTCCAGAGGCACCAGCAAGTAATGATAGGAATTATGTTGCAAAGCAACTGATAGCCTTTAGGTAAATCCCTACAATCCCAAAAAGTGAAGAAGGTTTGAACTAAGGTTTGAGGTTCAGGTAGTTGGAAATGAACCAAAGAAGCCATGTGTCTCCATACAGATCTGACCAGGGGGCATTTGATGAAAAAGTGTTCCAGGGAGTCCCTATGACAACAAAAAGGACATTTTGATGCAAGACTAAAACCGCATGTAATGAGCACATTATCAAATGGAAGTAGAGAAAGCAACATCTTCCAAGCAAAAATTGAAATCTTTTTTGGTAAAGCCCTATGCCATAGAAGTTTGAAAACTAGGGAGTTACCTGATGAGCCAGTGATTGCATGATATGCTGATTTTGAAGAAAATTTTCCGACAGGATCCGGTTTCCAGATAAGCCTATCATCTCTTGTTTCCTCAAGTTGAGCTTCCAGTAGAAATGAAAGAGTATCATTTTCTAAATAAGGAGAGATCAGTGGCATAATGTTAGGCTTATTCCTGATAAAATCAGCCACAGTATAATACAGAAATGATGCAGAAATATGATCTGGAACCTGGTTAATCAGTGGACCTATCAAGCACCAATTTGAAGTCCAGAAATTGCAAAGACCTTTACCATGAATTATTAAGGAGTTTTGTTCAGCAAACAGATTAACCGAACAAATCCTTTTCCAGGTGACTGATTTTTTATGTGACTCAGGAAGGGACCATAGCAATTGAGCCCATAGTGTGTTACCTATTTGACTTTTCCACCATAACTTAAGGGAACATACATCCAAAATGTCTCTGATTGACCTAAACCCTAAACCACAGTTGGAAATTGGAGTAGCTATGTAAGCCCATTTTTTCCAAACTTTATTTCTTTTACCATCCGTCTCACCCCAAAAGAATCTAGACAACCTTCTTTCTAGGCTTTTGATTACTGATTTTGGTGGATTAGTCACATTCCAGAGATGTTGAGGCATTGAGTACAAACAGGATTGAATTAGCACTAATTTACCCCCCGAACTTAGCCACAGATTTTTCCAGTTTTGAAGTTTTTTATCATATTTCTCCATTAGTGGCTGGAAGTATTTAGTGAGTGTTCTACCTTTAAAAATAGGGCATCCTAGGTACTGAAAAGGTAGGGATCCCTGCTTCATTTTGAGAATCATCCTAATCTGATTTATTTAGCCAAGTGAAGCCCTCTTACTAATATAAAAATCATACTTATGAAAGTTAAATTTTTGGCCAGAAGTATATTCAAAAACATCCAGGAAAGCCTTAATTCTAACCAGATTTGATTTAGATGCTTGCATAAAAATAATGGTGTCATCTGCATACATAAGATGTGTTGCAGCAGGGATTGGAGATGGTAGCTGGTAGTATGCAAGCTTGTTATTATGGAAACTGAAAGATAAACTTCTAGAGAATGCTTCAGAGAAAATATTAAAAAGAGAGGGGGATAATGGATCACCTTGCTTAATTCCTCTTGTGGCCCTAAAAAAATCCACAGGATTGCCATTGATAAGTATAGAAAAATAAGCTTGGGAAAGGTTAGACATCACAGCATGTAAAAATTTTCCTTGAAAACCAAATTTCAACAATATGTTTCTCAAGAAATGCCAGTTTACTCTATCAAAAGCTTTCTGTAAGTCCAACTTCAGAATACAGTTAGGTGTCCTAGCTTTCTTATCTAGAAATTGAATCATTTCCTGAAGATAGATGATATTATCCGATATGTCCCTATTTTTCATGAATGCTGACTGATTTGAGGAAATCAGATTATCCATATAAGGTCTAAGCCTTTCCATTAGAACCTTAGAGCATATTTTATTGAGTACATTAGACAAGCTGATAGGTCTAAAGTCATTAAATGAGCAAGGTGTGGATTTTTTTGGAATTAAAGTAATCCAAGTACTAGATATTCCTTTGGGCAGAGGAGAGCCATCTATAAAGTCATTTACAGCCATAACTAAATCAGATTTAATAATAGGCCAGCATTTCAAGTAGAATTTAGGTGTGAATCCATCAGGGCCAGGGCTACTATTTCTATTCAAACCTTTAATTATGACCTCAACTTCAGATTCAGTTACAGGCTTGGGTAGATCAATATTATCAGTATCAGAAATGATATGAGGTATTTGATTCAGAAAATGTGAGTAGTATGTGTCATTAGGCAAAAGATTAGGTTCCTGCAACAGATCAGTGAAAAAGGAGATGGCTTCATTATTAATATCAGTTTGGAAACTGAGCCATTGACCATCTTTATTCTTGATCTTACTAATCTGTAATCTACAATTTTTCTCTTGAACTACTTTATGGAAATATTGAGTGTTATCGTCACCTAGAACTAGGTACTATTTTTTCAAGATTGGAGTTAGTAATGCATAAAATAAAATATATTTCTAAATGGATAATGTATATGTAAGAAAATTATAGATTATTTAAATTCAATTGACTTAATAAATTGTAGTTAAAAGGACTACTGATAAAAGTATAATGCTATAGGTATGCCAACATATTAATTTCAACGAGATACAAAAAAAAAAGAAATTTGATAATTTTTATTGAGAAAGATTCCCCATCAGGTAAGGTTGCACAAGTATCATGCAAAACTTTCTTGGAAAAAGGTTAAAGAGACACACTCATTCTCCTAATTTTTCTAATAGGGATTTTATCTTCATTATGAAGTTTTGTTTCCTTTTTCATTTACTTGCGAAAAAAGATAGGCATATTTTTCTCTTCCATTTAAAAATGTAAAATAATTACGCCATCAAAACATCAAGCTTAAGAAAAAGGTCGATATTCATATATCCAACACAAAATCCTAACGAAAGATCGACAATATATATTTACTTTGTTTCATGTTTTCAATCCAAAGTCACTGCTTTTAAATTTTAGATATAATCAAATGATTCAAGATGGCAACAATAAATTACCTTGTATAGAAGGTAACACATTTTAAGAATCACGGTAACTATGCTATTATTTTGAAAACATATACAGTACAAATATTACTAGATCCACTATCTCTGTATATACTTTTTCTAGTATTCAACAACATATTATAAGCTTCTACAATAACCCTTCATATAAGTGGTTCCCTGCAGTGTGTTAATTTCAACTCTAGGTTATTGTAATTTAGCTATAATCTTGATTAGTGATCATCTAAAGGTATCTCGTCTTTATGATATCCACAACAATGAAGATATTTCTAGATCTAGTATCGCTCTATATATTTTTTCGATAAGTGAAAGTCTCAGGAAAGACGGTCTTTTCATAAACTTATGGACAGTTCTCAGGGGCATTTCACTTAAATGTTGTAATTTTTTATAAAATTTAAATATTGCATTTTATAAGTTAAAACAAGTAATAATATGTATTTGAAGGTGAAAATATAAAAATATATGATATAAAAAATATTTTCAAAAGTTTTAAATTTTGTATGTAATTTAAGAAATGCAGTGTATAAGGTAAGAAATAAGTGGCATGTCCATAAGCTTATGGACAGACCGCCTGTCAGAAGACTCACTCTTTCGATAATATGCATTACATTCTATATTTCTATAATAACTTTTTATATAAGGGTTCCACATATTGCGTTAAATTAAGCTTTAGGTTCTTGTAGTTATTATAATCCTGATTGGTAATAATTTGAAGGAATATCTTTTCTTTATGACATCCATAGTCAACCTTCGGGCACATATTTTTTTGCGCGATGGCCTTTTTTTTATACTAATAGTAAGGAACGTGGTACGATTGAACGACATATTTCCAAAAAATATCCATTATCTTCTTGATTTCTTTTAATTTAGGGTGTACATGTGAATTATTATTGATTGAATTGCACTTCATTGCAAGAAGTTCAGATAAAAAAACTCTATAAGTCATTAAGAACCTAATTTATTAGAGTTCACTAAGAAGATTATAAACCAATAACACTATCAACTTTCCTCTATATTATCCGATTTCGAGTTCAATTTTCCCATACTAAACAATTAGTATTTTTCCTTTTTATGTTATTCCTCGCACTAGGTACTTCTTTTTAAATATTTGAGTTAGTAATGCATAAAATTAATATATTTTTGAATGGATAATGTAATATTAAGCAACGGTAGATTATTAGTATTCAATTGACATATACCATTTTGGATGAAAAGATATTTTCTAAAAATTTATATACTATAGTATAATTATGCCATCGTAGTTCGAAAAATATGTGAAAAGAAAGTTGATCATTTTTCTCGAGGAAAAATTACCCATTAGATGAGATCGCACGAGTATCACATAAAACTTTCTTGGAAAGAGGTTTTTTTTAATTATAAGCTCACCTAAGTGAGGGGGTAAATATTTGGCTGCCCAAGCCTTAATAAAATGTGGAAGATCAGTTTAAGTACAAACAAAGTTAGTTCGTGGAATGCTATGTACATCAAGATGAAATCCCACTCCTTGTTAACACCCATGTGTTAGCAAGAGTTTGTCCTTTTAGCCTAGTTCGGGGTCTACTATGGCCTACCATGTTAATGCCTCTACCCCCAGTGTTGTTATTTAGGGATGGCCTCCCACAGTCGCCCCTTGGGATGCATTGCCCCAGAAGTTGATCACTTAACTTGACCGCATAAGAAATAGGTCGGTCCATGTGAAGGAGCCATCCATCAGGAGCGGTAGGTAGTGCCTTAGAATTGCTGTATTGCTTGAGTATATAAATTCAATAATTCTTTAAGCTGCTGGTTTTATCCAGCAGGATTTCCCCATGCTGCCATCCAACCATTCTCTTGTACCTGTAAAAAACAAGCAGCAAACAACATTACTTTGTCCAGATAATACTAACCATGTCTAATATAAAGAATGGACATTACATCAAGATAAATAAGCCCTTTGATTTTCCTTGGAAGATTATAGCTATCATAAGAAGTGTTTACCTGCTCAGTGCTTGCAATTTTAGCCAATGCATCAGCTACACTGTTGGATTCTAAGAAGATATGAGTTATCGTTCCTTGCCTATATTCCATTAGCTTCCAGATGCACCTAATTTCTGAAATGAAACTCCATGGGATTAAATATTCCCTTCTAATCACTTTCTCAAGTAGGAGAGAATCATATTCAATTTGGAAGTTTTGAAATCCATGTTGTTGTGCCAATTGGAGTCCATATTGCAGAGATTTAACTTTGGCCAAAAGGCTGGATCCCTGTCCCAAGAATTTTGAAGCTACAACCTGAATTGGTCCCTTAGAGTTTCTGAAGGTTACCCCAGCCCCTGAATCTCCATTTTGCAATAAACAACCATCTGTATTAAGTTTCAGATGATTTGGAGGATGCCAATGTATTATGCACCCTATTCTCTCGGATAAAGGTTAAAGAGACGTAATCATGCTACCATTTGCAATTAAAGTTTTATCTTCATTAAAAAAGTGTTCTTTACTTTTTCTTTCTCTTGCTGAAAAATTTTGGCATATTTTTCTATTCTTTTCAGAAATGTAATATAAAATCATCCCAACATTAAGATTAAAAGAAAGGTTTATATTCATATCCAACACAAAATCATAACGAAAAGTCGTGCTTATTTAGTTTATTTCATTTTTTTCAATCCATATTCACTACCTTTAATTTTTAGATATAAATTTTTTTGCCGAATCGATACTACTGATACTATACTCAAATGAATATTAGTTACCAGCCAAATTTCAAAACAATGTCATTAGGAACCCCTAACAAATGTATTGCTACCCAAAAATATATACATATTTCAGTTAATTTAGTAACCATAATTGACTCTATACACAAAATTATAGTCTCCAGGAGGCACGTGGATGTTGTGTGCGGAGTTAGATGGTGGAGAAGCATACACCGGACCGTGCTAGTAAGAACTATAACCTTGGTCTGGTGGTCCACTTGCAAAGTTCTTTGCAGCAGCTACTGTATCAACAATAACATTATGTATCGACTGTTGTACAACCTGAGCCTATGAGGCGGTTCTATTGATTTCGATACTCATCTCATTAGGGGAGCTTCTAGTCTCTTCAATTGAAATTGTTTCACAACTGGCACACCAAATGTAGCTAATATTTACACCAGATGTGCCATTAACCGCATCTGCTTATAACACTAGTTTTACATATTTTAGGTGATCTTTGAAATGATTGATTGATGTGGTTGCAGGCCTCCAAAATTTAAATTAATTTACAGATATAACTAGTGGAGCACCATCGCGCGTTGCGTGATACCATTAATTAAAATATTGAGATTAAAATTATATGAATTATGAAGTGAAATAAATAATTTAGTTAGAAATCGTTAAATATTGAATGCAATAAAAATTGATTATTTTTATTATATTTCATTCAAATTATTTAAAAAATAATTATTTATATGTTGACATTCATTTTAAAATATTATCATAATTAAATGTATCTCATTGAAATAAATAAAAATAAATATTAAATGACCTTATTAGTCTCACTAATCGCCCCTCGTGTCTAGAACTTGAAACACCAACTGAATCAATCTCCTTCAAATAGTTATACAAAACTCTATAGCTTCCTCTACCACATACCGTTGAACAATACTTGCATCAGGCATATATATATATATATATATATATATATATATATATATATATATATATATATATTATTCACAAAATGTTTGAATATTCCCATGTATCTTTCAAAAGGATATATCCATCTCAAAAAATAGGACCACATAACTTGATCTCCTGAACTAAATGAATAATCAAATGGACCATAATGTTAAAGAATGATGGCAAAAAGTACCTCTCAATTCGGCATAGCATTTCAACAATCCTCGCCTACAACCGGTCAAGTTTTGCAACACAGATCCGTTTGGAATAAATTGACTTGAAGAACAAACAAAGCTTAGTAATGCACTTTCTAACATGTGGAAGAAAAGACGACCTTATCGCAATGGAATTCAATTCCTGCATCAAATTGTGACAATCATGAGACTTCAGACCCGCAAGCTTCAACTCCTTCACCGATACACATGAACTAATGTTAGATGGATATGCTCCTGGCACCTTCAGACTACTCAAGGTCTCGTAAAACACTTTCTTCTCGACAATAGACACAAAGAAACATGCAGGTGGGAGATAATACGTATCATCATCCATCACATGACCTAAAGTCTCTCTAATACACATATCGACCATGTCAAGCCGGGCCTTCAAGCCATCTTTAGTTTTCCCAGGGGTATTCAATGGTGTACCAACCAATGAATCGCACACATTTTTCTTGATGAGCATCACATCAAGACAATGTCTGACATGCAAATCCTTCCAATAAGGGAGTTTGAAAAAAAATTGAACATTTCTTCCAACTTCCATCTACTAAAGATTTTTGCTTCCCCTTCCCAAAGACATTTGGAAAATATTTAACTTTTTCAAAAACTTGATGAACTGTTAGTTGTACCGGGGGTGGACGTAATTCAGTATTCCCATTCAACCACTTCTTTGCAAAATGCCAGGGATGCCCCTCTGGAAGAAACCTTTTGTGCGCCTAGTATATATTTTTACAACCGTGCTTGAGTTGACAAAATGATCTTTCACTTTCACAGATGGGACACACATAATAACCCTTCACTAAATAACCCAATAGATTTCCATAAGCTGAAAAATCATTTCAGTGTAGAACAATAAGCCCTTCAAAGTGAACCACTCTCGTGCATGACCATCGTAAGTCCAAACCCTATCATTGAAAAATGTTACCAAATCATCAATAAGGGGACTAAGATAAACATCTATATCTTTACCAGGTTTCCTTGAGCCTGAAATCATCATCGATAACAAAACATACTTCTGTTTCAGGATGAACCAGGATGGGAGATTGTATATTGCCAATATTACAGGCCATGAACTATGTGCGTTGTTCATATTACCATACGGGTTCATTATACCAATCAACAAATCGAACCTCAAATGCCCAAGCTTCTTGCCAAAATCAGGGTAGAGGGCATCAAACTTCTTCCACTGCTCACCGTCCGACGTATGACTAGTCACACACCTTCCCTATGCCTAACTCTATCTGCATGCCATCACATTAACTTACCATCTTCTTTGAAAGAAAACAATTTCTTCAAACATGGAATAATAGGAAAATACCATAAAAATTTAGCAAGGGTCTACTTCTTCAAGGTGAAACCAACTTTCACACCCTCAGCAATTTCACCACGCTTCAACTTGTACCGAGACTCACCACATACCCATTAATTTTCTCTAACCACGTCCTCCCTCCCCCTATAAAACATGAAATCATTGGGACAAGCATGTATTTTTCCAGTTCCAATCCCATTGGACAAAGATTCCTTTTTGCGGCACACTCTATCAGGCATAAGATTACCATCTGGAAGCAACTCTTAGCAGTTCAGGTGTCTCAGTCATCCTTTTGTCAGTCCACCCATGTTTCACCTTCAAATTTATTATCCTCATGGTTGCACTTAAAACAGAGTGTTTGGACCCAACATATAGTGCAGTCTTCCTGTCATTGATAAATGCTTCAATGGCCTCGGGTTTTCCATGAAATTCTCTACAAATATCGTCGACCATCTCATCAGGTCCATCATCTCCCCCAAAATCTACTCCTTCATGAGTTTTAACACTATCTACAATATCCATGAGACCCTCTCCCTGCCATATACAATGAGTATAGCTACAATATCCTTTAAAAGATGTTCACACAATTTCTTTTTCCCAACATATGCATCATTCTTACAATCCTTGCATGGGCATCGTGCCCGCACCTCGCCTCTCTTCAAGGCATATTCGAAAGCCAAAACAACAAACAATTCAACCAAGGGAATGTAATCGGGGGAGTTTCTACAATCGCCACCTATAAGTTCCAATCTATCCATAGAACTAGGTGCATACGTACCTACATTTGAGTGTAGTTCAAAACATATATATCACACAACATAACCCTAATTAATATCATTCCATTCACAATACAACTTCAAGACAAATAACCCTAATTCAACCCATTCCTAATATAATTAGTTTGAAAGAATTAAAACAAATGCATCACTTGAAAATACCTTCACAAATAATCCCACTAGAAATCACAAAGATTTGGTTATGACTCTTTTCAATGTCTTCTCATTTTTATTGTGAATGGCCCCCAATAAAGTTTTAATGCAATCCTAATTCGTTATGTTCCGATCTCGGAACTAATATAGTGCTAGACAACAACGATCCGATTCAAGATCCTAAATCAGAAGCAAGATCCAAATAACATTCCTCATTCAGAACATGGATCAGATACAATTACGACCTCGTAAACTGTTTCTTTCTTTCAAAAATCTTGAACCACAACAGTACCTTTGTCGAAACATGATTCATATTCCTATTCCAAGTTTGGAACAAATTCATTAGAAATTACTTTGGTACAACCGCCTTTGAATATCAACAATGGAAGGCGGTTCTTCAATAACCTCTTTTGAATCTCTACATTGGAAGGCGGTTATTGAAAAACTGCCTTCCAATGTTAAATAACCGCCTTTGATTAGAAAAGACGTCCAATTGAGCAGTTTCGAGCTTGGAACATGTCCCAGAAGGCAATTCCTCACAAATTTCTTGGAACCACCTTTGAACTCCGCCTCTCCACTAGTGAAATTATGTGTATCTGTGCAACAAACAACATATTTGAAAAAAATTTTTGCTTAAATACCTAACTAATTTTCTGGCTGTAAACATGTCTAACATAAATTTCTAGTGAATGTAAACTTGAACCTTCATCAATAATTCTTTAAAAGGAACAAACCCCTAATTACTTCATATTCTTGTCTATATAGCTTCCTCCATCAATAATTGGTCAATGAGCCAAGCCTTTGTTCTCGTTTTCCCTAATGTACACGCCCAATGACATGCTAGCATAATGAATTTGCGAATCCATGTTTATCCCGGCTAAGGCTTCTGTCAACATGTTGCCTGCCACATTCCTCATCACAAAGTTGATGTCGTTCATCAGCATGGATGCAGCTTCGACCGCATAACCCTGGGAAAGTCCAACTTCTTATCCTGATCGGTGCTTTTTTCTCTCTCTCGATTATCTTCTTCTATTCCACTACTCTAAATTTTCTATTCTATTACTCTACCCAATTGGTGATAATCTTTCAATTTCTACACAAATCCGAGGTAGCTCTATGATGTTAAGACTTGCTATCTTCAATTGTTTTACCCTGAGAAATGATGTCCACACATGAATTATTTATTTCAAGTTTAGAAAATTGAATTCGTGACTTCATGTC
The DNA here is from genome assembly GCA_037428765.1 of Rubia yunnanensis. Classification (NCBI taxonomy): domain Eukaryota; kingdom Viridiplantae; phylum Streptophyta; class Magnoliopsida; order Gentianales; family Rubiaceae; genus Rubia; species Rubia yunnanensis. The sequence goes on along the minus strand of CM075061.1, from coordinate 38,528,938 downwards.
TAGGGTTAAAGGACATATTTCCTAAATATATCCATTATCTTCTTGATTTCTTTTAACTTAGGGTGTACTCTTGAATTATTATTGATTAAATTAATTGCACAGCATCCCAATAAGCCGATATTAAAAAAAACTCTACAAGTCAATAGGAATATATTTAATAAAGGATACAAAGAAGTTTTTGAACCAATCATTCTATCTCCAATAATGCCCACTCTATTTAGCGATATATACCCGGATATACTATTAGATTTCGAGTTCATTTTTCCCATACTAAACAATTAGTATTTTTTCTTCTAGTATTATGTCGACCAATTGGTACTTCGTTTTTCAAAATTGGAGTCAGTAATTCATAAAAAAAATAGAGTTATGAATATATAATGTATTTGTAACCAACATTAGATTATTTATATCCAATTAACATATTCCATTTTAAATAGAAAGGAAGTTACTAAAAAAATTTATAGTACAAGTATGCAATCATATTTCGACAAAATACATAGAAAGGAAGTTGATCATTTTTATTGAAGAAAAATTACCCATTAGATAACATCACACGAGTATCGCACAAAAGCTTCTTAAAAAAAGGTTAAAGAGTTATAGCTGACAATATTTGAGCTTGTCTTGTGCCCTCGAAGGGGTAGTTTCTTGTGCCCTCGAATGGGTAGTTCCCTGTGCCCTCGAAGGGGTCTTGTCTTGTGTCCTCGAATGGGACGTGTGTTGTGTCCTTGAAGGGTTAGTGTCTTGTACCCTTGAAGGGGTTGTCTTTTTTTCCATCGAAGGGGTGGCATATTCTGGCCTCAAAGTGATCATGTATTGTGTCTCGAAGGGGTAGTTCCTTGTTCCCTGAAAGGGGTGGTATATTGTCACCTCGAAGGGGTGGTTTCTTGTACCCTCGAAGGGGTTGTTTTTTTCCCTCCAAGGGGTGACGTATTCTGGCCTCAAAGCGGTCATGTATTGTGGTTCCGATGGGGCATTGTGCCCTTGAAGGGGTAGTGTCTTGTGCTCTCAAATGGGTCTTGTCTTGTGTCCTCATCAGGGTAGTGTCCTCTGCCCTCAAATGGGTGGTCTTTTTTTGCCCTCGAAGGGGTTGTCTTTTTTTGCCCTCGAAGGGGTGGCATATTTTAGCCTCGAAGCAGACATGTATTGTGGTCTCAAAGAGGTCTTGTATTGTGGTCTCAAAGGGGGCTTGTCTTGTGCCCTCGAAGGGGCAGTGTCTTGTGTCCTCGAAGGGGACGTGTGTTGTGTCCTCGAAGGGCTAGTGTCTTGTACCCTCGAAGGGGTGGCGTATTCTGGCCTCAAACAGTCATGTATTGTGGTCTCGAAGGGGGTCTTGTACTGTGGTGTCGAAGGGGTAGTGCATTGTGCCCTCAAAGGGATGGCGTATTGTCACCTCGAAGGGGTGGTATCTTGTGCCCTCGAAGGGGTAGTGTCTTGTGCCCTCAAAGGAGTGGTATTTTTTTCCCTCGAAGGGGTGGTGTATTCTGGCCTCGAAGCGGTCATGTATTGTGGTCTCGAAGGGGTCTTGTATTGTGGTCTCGAAGGGGGCTTATCTTGTGCCCTCGAAGGGGTAATGTCTTGTGTCCTCGAAGGGGTAGTGCCTTGTGACCTCGAAGGGGTAGTATCTTGAGCCCTCGAAGGGGTTATTTTTTTTCCCTTGAAGGGGTGGCATATTCTAGCCTCAAAGCGGTCATGTATTGTGGTCTCGAAGGGGTCTTGTTGTGGTTTCAAAGGGTACTTGTCGTGTGCCCTCGAAGCGGTTGTGCCTTGTCATGTATTGTGGTCTCAAAGGGGTAGTGTCTTTTTTCCCTCGAAGGGGTTGTTTTTTTTACCCTTGAAGGGGTTTCTTTTTTGCCCTCGAAGGGGTTCCATATTCTGGCCTCAAAGCAGTCATATATTGTGGTCTTGAAGGGAGCTTTTCCTGTGCCCTCGAAGGGGTACTTTTCTTGATGTTTAGTGTTTTCACGGATTGAAAACGAGTATGGCCCTCAACAATTGATCACAGGTACTTTTCATGGAGACTCCCAGAGCTAAAGAGATGAATAAACCCATTCAGTTATCCAAAGGAGCCGAAGCCGAAGCTGTAGCCGAGGTTAGAATATCCAGAAAGGGTGAAACTGTTGCTGAGGTTAGAGTGGAAGTTGATAAGATCTTTGAAAAGGTTGGTTACTTTTCAAAAGTGTTATTGTTATCATTTACTTTTTTTGGTTGCTGCAATGGTAATGGAGCTTGCGTTTTTATTCTCATAGGTTTCTTCCCTCCAAACAGTTTTGAATGGCGGACACAAGGTCGAGGGCAAACACCATGATGCGCGGTGACTCCGTGGTTCTAATGGGGAAGAACACCATGATGAAGAGGTCTATCAGAGTCCATGCTGAGAAGACTGGGAGCAAGATTATCCTCAATTTGATTCCTCTCTTTGTGGATGTTTCTTCATGCTGAACGGTTTATTATGTGGTTTTTGTTAATGTTTGTATGATATTGTGATTGTGTGAATTCTGTTGTTCTGTTTGGATAGGGCAATGTTGGACTAATCTTCACCAAAGGTGATTTGAAGAAAGACAGTGAGGAGGTTGCTAAATACAAGGTTTGTTGAAGAAATTGTGCTTTACTTACCAGCTTTTAATAATAATAATATCATGTTTGTAAGGTTATGCTTGTGATGAATTCATTGATTTGCTGATAGGGAATGGAAGAAATGATTCTCTTTGTTTTGTTTTGTTTGGATTCAGTAGCTGTGATTTAAGGGTGTTTGTTTTCTATCTACAACTTTTGAACATGCTTTCACATTTTCTTAATTTCATCATGCTAATACAGTTTAACAGTTGTAAATGGGTCAGAATTAGTTGTTGGATGTAGCTATGTTAAAGGTCTTTTTCTTTAATTATAATGGAATTGTTTGTTTTTTAAAAAGACCTATGTTTGAAATTATGGAAGTGAGAGTTATTTGCAAGGATAACAATGTGATGTGATTATGGTTTTAGCTATTTTTCTTAGCGAATACCATATATAGGTCTTTGGAAGTTGGTTATATGATCCGACTGCGTAAGGTTTAGTTATCAAATAAATAATCATGTCAGCTTTTACATTTTCCCCCCATATGTAAGTCTTTATGTCATGGGTTTTGCTTGAGAGGTTTTTTTACAAACGCTAGAGATGCTATTTAAGTCAGGGATGGTGAACTCCAATCCCTTTGAGAGCACAAGACATGACCCCTTCGAGGCCAAAATAAATAACCCCTTTGAGGGCACAAGACACTACCCCTTCGAGGACACAAAACATGACCCCTTCGAGGACTAAATACACCATCCCTTCGAGGACTCAAGAAACTGCCCCTATAAGTCCACAAGAAACTACCCCTTCGAGTGCACAAGAAACTACCCATTCGAGTCTACAAGAAACTACCCTTCGAGGGCATAAGACACTACCCCTTCGAGACCACAATACATGACCGCTTTGAGACCAGAATACGACATGCCTTCGAGGTAAAAAAAGACCACCCCTTCGAGGTCACAAGCCATTACCGCTTCAAGGTCACAAGCTACGAACCCTTCGAGGTGACAAGACACTGCCCCTTCGAGGGCACAAGACAAGCCCCCTTCGAGACCACAATACAAGACCCCTTTGAGACCATAATACATGACCACTTTGAGGCAAGAATATGCCACCCCTTCGAGGGAAAAAAGACCACTCATTCGAGGGAAAAAAAAGATAACCCCTTAGAGGGCAAAAAGAACAACCCCTTCGACGGTAAAAGTCACTACACCTTCAACAGTAAAAGGCACTACACCTTCAACGGTAAAAGGCACTACCCATTCGAGACCACAATACATGCCCGTTTTAAGGCCAGAATATGGCACCCCTTCGAGGGCAAAAAAAGACCACCCATTCGAGGACACAAGGCACTACCCCATTCGAGGGCACAAGGAAAGACCCATTCG